>OY728120.1:131437280-134254224 GCA_963277665.1 Viscum album
TCCCATAATCCTTGCATTTAAAGCATTGAAGTGTGAATGGTTCATTAGTTTTCATATTTTTTTCATCTATTACATTAAATAGTATATTCAATGATTTTTAATATTCACAGGATTTATTATTATCCTTTCCACATTTAAATCACCTCCTAGATCCATTCAATCAATTTTCTTGATATTTATTATCGTATTTTTGGCATATAGATGGATGCAGTTTCCTTTTACCATGTAATTTATTTTAGAATTCATTAAACTCCATATTTTTTTCCTTATCAAAACATTGATAATGGTGGGAGTCCTCAAATTATTTTTCTACCTTGTCTGTACATCAAATTATTTCTTCATAGCTACTAAATTCCCTTAAATATAACTCATTAAAATGTCTTGGTTTAGGGAACCCAAAAATCAATCGATTTTTCTTTGAGGGGTGTTGATTAGATCATAAGAATACCTTTCAATTATAGAGATATTTTTATCCTAGATAGCAATGGATTCATTATCATTCGAATTATTATCATATAATTATTTATTTATATTTCTAAATAGAATTTGATTTATGTACTTAATAAAAAAATATCATATTAAACACATCATATTCCATGGAGTCAATTTCGACCTATTACCTAGAGTTCTTGATAAGTGTCCCCCATTGGTCTTATTTTGCTTTAATATAATATAGAATAAAAATAAAATATTCTTTTTATTGAAAATAGATAATGGAGAATATATTTTTAGTGATACATATCCATTACTCAGCAACTAGTTGACAAACGTTTCCACTAAAATAAGGTGGATTTTCTCCCTTGAAGTACATAACTAAACATTGTTCCCTACTTTTATCATTTAGAACACTAACAAGATTCATTGCATTAGAAAGTTTAATATTAAAAAAAATAATCTTTTTTTATTCTAACTCACTAAACATTTGGTTTTCAAAAGGATAATTATTGTATTTTCTACTACATTACTTTGGGATTCAACCATTGACTAAAATGAAATATAGTAGTGTGAGTAATAATTACCATAGTGGGAAACCAAATAATCTCAATATTATTAAAACATTTCATTGTTATCCAACTGTTAGGATTATCCCTAGTCTTTTCAATAACATGTTCTAATCCTAATATCTAATGAATAACTAAACCCCACACCAATACAACCTATAGTAACCAAATATTTTCAGACAAAAAATTTACTTTTTTATGATTAATATTTAATATATAACTTTTTTATCCTTTCCTAAAATATAATGGTTTAGTGTATTTGTAGTCTATATACATAAACATCTTATTTAGGTATATAATTCATAATTTCTCTTTATGATCTTATCGATTTATACTCGTCTTAACATACCATACATAAAAGAGTTAACCATAACCTAGAGAATATAACCATATGAAAAGGGTGATCTCATATTCTTAGTATGATTAAATAAGGGAGATGTCAATAAATTATCATTTGAAAGAATAATATTTGAATAAAGTCATGTGATCATAATTGTAACTCAAAAAGTTCATACCTAATATATAATAAATCAAAAACATGATTATTAGTATTAAACATTTTAATTTGAAAATATAGGGATTATAAGGGTAAGGAATCATTATAAATCAATCACAAAACATAAGATTATATCATAGAAATAATAACATATAACAAGTGTTTGGAACCATAATTTATATATAAATCATTTAGTATGTCAATGTTAAGCACTGCGAACATTAAATCATAGTGGAAAATCCATTAGAAACTATTTCCCATATCATAAAGGATCAGGCATCATCAATTTTTTTCATTGTGGAATTGTAATCAACACATTTTTTCCATATCAAAATGGATTATGAATCATCACCTGTTTCCCATATTGGATCATGAATCCCTACCTATTTCCTATAGTGGATCGAGTACATTGACTTGTTTCCCATACTTTTCTCTTGAGATAAAAAACATTACCAAATGCTTTGGAAGGATATATAAATCATAACCCACTAGTTAATTAATTAGAACCATAATAATTTTTTCCACAAGATCATAAAATATTCATCATATCATTGTAACATAACATGTAGAAACTGGTTTACAAATATTTCATCATGGAAAACCTAATAGAAAATAAATAGGTTACACAGAAATATCAATATTACAATAAATAACCATATATATAAATAATCAAGATATTATAATTGGATAATATCCTCATTAAATAACAATTAACATTAAAGGATGTTATCATATATGAAATTTTCTTTAAGAGATTAGAATATGTCTTGAGAGAAATACCCTTTTCTCATTAAACTCTCTTATTTAATATCTAAAATTATCCTAAATATTAAATAAAACATTTACATTAAATGAAACACAAAGTTTTTAAAATTAATGGTCAACTCAAATAGTGTTCTTGACATTGATAAATTCTTTTTATGTCATGTACCTTAAAATAAAGATACGTTTCAATTTTTTTAAAGTCACATTTATATCATTCTAAATATAAAAAGAAGAACTATTGAAATCATTTTTTAAAAATTAAATTACGTGTACAAATAAAATTTCAAAAAAATTAACAATTAAAAAAATAATTTTGAAAACATTTTAATGAAACATTATAATTATAGGAAAAGATTCCTGAGCCAGTAGAAAACATAATCGATTTTCCTTAAAAATATTTTTTTAGTGTGTTGAGTAGTTAATGTATGGAAATTAAGAAACACATATTTACTAGAAATAACTATAGGATAATAAACCTTTTTTGGGATTTATCAATAACAATAATATAATAATTTTCAATAGATTTTCAAGAATTAAAACCCTAAATAAAATAGGATTGAACAGTAAATCCCTTACATAATGTATCTTATTTTTTTACAAATTCAACTATCCTGTATTTAAATTATATTTTTATTATATAGGTGTTATAGAACCATAATCATTCATGTCATACCATATCTTATATACTTATAACATATTATCTCCTATTTATTAATAACATTTACTAAAATCACTCTTCAGTGTCATAAATGATTTGTTTTTCATGTTTGTTTAGGTTTAATATTCTTGATACTTATACATTGATAATGGTTCCAAAATATAAATTTTTTTAATCAACATACATTTACACAAACACACACAGATATATATATATATATTTAGTGTAATACCTAAAAGGTGGATATAGAAAAATGAATCACACTATTCATAGGGTTAATATGTCTTATGTATGTGAGAACGTTGTCTTCAATTATCAATTGATTAAATAAAATAATGAGAACTATTAATATTTCATTATATAATAGATATTATATCATATATATCATATATATTTGTCAAATTTGTAAGAAATATTTCTTTTGTAGCCATATCCTTTGAATACATCTATGTATGTCCCCAGAATGTTCCTTGAGTTGGCACAATGTTTTGGGTGTCGCAGTACCAAGGAAATAATATATTCAAAATATTAATATATATTAATACATTACCATTTATATTTTATGAATAAATGTTTATATAAAATATAATTACCTTGTATTTGAAATTTAATACCGAAATTATTTCTGAAATACATGGTTTACCGAATGCAAAATATATGATTGGTTAGCATTGGATGATCCCTGGAAGGTGGATGTTTGCTGGTTCATTATGTAAATAAAATAAAATAGTTATATAAATTATTTAATGGCCTAAAACCAAATTTAACTGTATTAATATATCATTAGAGGAATCTCTGGGGTTATCCGAATAACCTTGGGAGATAAGAGAGGTGGAAGTTGGAGTTTTATTTTGATTGACTACTCAAGAACATTGATCAATGACAATGAGTGTGAATATTTTTGTAAATAATGATGAATGAAGTGGGATGTTAATCATCATAACTAATATATGTTTTGTTCAATAATGGTATATATATTCTAGAGTTAGGGGTCATTATTATTTTTTATTTCTTGTATTTGAACTATTTTCCAAGAAGGGATTGCTTAATTTCATTATTTTTTTTGATTTTTGTTAATTGAATGAGTTTATATTTATTTATCATTATGAAAACTAAATTATTTTATCTAAAAAACTCGTTCTAATCCTTTTTTTATAAAATATGATAATTACTTTCAAGTATCATATTATAAAAGGATAACCTCACTTCATTATTGTTATTTTCTTACCTCTATTATTCACATTCTTCATTATTTGAAAATAGGGTCGACAATTCAACATTTAAAGGATGGATTCAAGAACAATAAAACCTTATATGGGTGAAAGATTCATGAAAAATAGGCATCAATTTTTTTTGATTGATTGATATGGATTTGTAGGTTTTCAGTGATATATTTAAAGAACAAGAACTCATATGTTGATAAGGGGTACAATAGGTATATCTTGGGTAATTAGAATCCTATTTTCTGGCCACTAGGGAAAAGGAAGACAACATTGTTGAGAAAATCATTTATGTTATCCTATTTTTGGAGATTAAAATGATGGAAGAATATTCATGAATGGAAGATCTAGGATCACTAAGAAGAACATAGTTACATTTCATCAAAAAATTAAACTATACTCCATGTAACCTAGAGGAGTACATGCCTTGTATATAGGGTTCTCACAATGGATAAGGTTCAATCTATAGGTAAATATGTCATTTTTTGGATGGTCCCACACATGGTGTGACCCTACTATGGTAGCCAAGCCGGGTTTCAATGGTATATGACCAGTACCATGAGTGAGTAAACATGCAATGTCTCCATAGGGACA
Organism: Viscum album; assembly: GCA_963277665.1. NCBI lineage: Eukaryota > Viridiplantae > Streptophyta > Magnoliopsida > Santalales > Viscaceae > Viscum > Viscum album. The sequence goes on from OY728120.1 coordinate 131,442,015, forward strand.
TGCCTTATGGAGGAACATGGGTATCTAAGACTTTTTTTGAGGGATCATTCCTAGGACCCTAGGTAAACATACTTGATATGTTCCATTAGGGACATTCCATGTGGTAAGATATGTATCCCCATCCCTTTTACATGGAAATTCATGCCCAATAATTTGGGTGGAGTCACATTGTTTGGGATCCAATGTACATGTGGTTTAATTTTTATAGTAAATTATTATTTGAGTATCTCTTTCTTGAGGACTTGTATTTGTGTCCAGATGTAACATAAAAATAGTTATTTTCTATAAATTACATTATGGTGGCCTTTGTTTCAGCACCAATGGTGCGATATGAGAAAATATAAGTGGAGTTATTCTTTGAATGATTCTTATTCGATGGTTGAGTTTGGGTGTGATCGTGATAGTATTACCATTGTGGGAATTAACCTATCTCAATTGGTAAAAATTCCCCCATATCTTAAATACACATAGAAAAAGAACTCCCCTATAATATTGAGGGAACAGACCCTGTATCCATAATGTGGTACTCCCCTTCATAGAGCTCTAGTAGAAGGTGGTTCTTTTATTAGAGTTAGTTCTCCCTAGGTTTCACTATGTGGTGGTGAGGTGTGGGTCTTCAATACTCATTCTTGAGTGGTTTTTACTAAGCTTGGAATGAAGATGCGATATTTAGATCTACGGTCAAACACATTATTTTTAGAAGGATGTGAGGGTGGAGATCCCCCCTATCTCTTTATTTAGGTTTCTTTATGAGAAAATCTATTCTTGGGTATCATTCCCCTCTATGTTTGTCGGTTGATCTGACAATTATTATTCTATTATTCCTATCTCAGTTTTATGGGAATCATATTGGGTATGTATATATTCCCCCTTGTATAGGCCACTCTCACATGTGTTTTCTCTTTTGTAGTCAACTTGGTAATTGACTAAGACTTTGCTGGTCCTAATGTTAGAGGAGGATAACAATATTGGAGGTATTGGCCATATTTAGTGGTTAGCCTTAGATTTTGTAATCCGGGATCCCAATAGTTTCCCTTTTTTATGAATTCGTCATGTTTGGAAATAATTTCTAGTTGGGAATGTGTTTTTACCTTTTATTCCTTTTGTATTAACCAATTACACATTGTTGTATTTTCTTAGATGTTATTATATGAATTGATATTTGTGTAAATGTATCAGTATTTCATTCTATCTTGGCATAGTTATATTGATTTAATTTTGTTTCTGAATAAGTACTTTTGGATAAGGCCACCAATTATAGGGATAATCCTACTTAGTGATTATCAGCAGCCCCTATCCTATTAGAGGTAGTCTTGGGGTATCACACTTTTATTTCATCCTACATTTGAAGGGTCTTAGTGTTTCTAGACATAATAAAGTTGTATCAGTGGAGGATAGTCCTTATGCTTGAGTTTTGGGGTTGACATGTCTTATGGATTGGTTTGGGAACATAAGGTAATAATGTTTTTGTATATTGATGTCATCACATAATAGATGGATCCCAATGATGATGTTGTGGCCAATGTATTCTAACACTAGGTTTTTGACTAACTATTTATTGAATTAGCATGAAGAGGAATTTATTAGAAGGGAAAAAATTGTATTTGTATCATATATGATTGGATATTTTTACATTCATTTCTTTATTGAGTTAGAACCTAGATATTCTTATCGAAAAATTATACAATTTTTAACATTTAGGATGACACCACGATGATAGACAGCTAGGGAACTTATACAGGGTCATGATAATGAAAAATTGAGTGAGTATTCCCTTATTCTGGATCATTGTGATAACCAGATTAGTTTTCGGTATTTCGTTTAGTAACCATTTTGTGAGGGGATGTCTTTAGTCGAGAAATGTAAGGACATGCTCTTGGTGGGTGTGTCTGATGTTTGTCACCTGATGCAACATCCATTTTTTTCAAATATTCAAGGCGATGATGCATGTAGACTGAGCATGCCTATAGAGTTCCAAGATTAGAAGAAACCTTGAATATATTATGATACAAACCCCTGAATGATATAGGTATGTAAACATCATGTATTTTGAGTTTGCTTTTTTTTTACAAATTCCACCATATCATATAGTTGTGGTTGCGATTGGTGTCTTCCATGGGTTAGCATGAAGTTGGTGGGGTTTGGTCACCCAAGTGCTTGATGAGGTGACACTCTCAGGGGAATGGTTTGAGTACATATTCCACAATGATAATTATCACTCTACTAGAATCCCAGAATATGTATAATATATTATTGGGTAGGAATTTCCAATGGTGAACTTCTGGGGAAGGGAAATTTGGGAAACAAGAGTAGGAAGTGGACATCATGGAGTTGAGTCATTTGCAATGGCTATCCACAGTCGGTTTTTAGGGGCTTAGTGTAGAAGGAAGACTAATGATTAGATTTAAAAATAAGGATTTTAATCCCAATAATAATGTATTATAATCTGTAATGTTTTTATGTTATTCATCTCATACATCTTGTAGAATTCCCAAACAACACTTGCATGGGAGATGCAATTCCTGTGATCAAAATGGTCATTTTTTCTAGTGCTCTAACCTTTCATACTATATTTGGAAGAAAAATTCTTGAATCATTTAATGTCGTGACTCAAGATATGGTATGAGGTGAAATATAAATACCTTATTCAATTTTATTATTTAAATATTTTTTTTGGAGATTCTTCCTTATTTAATACCTCATGCATAGGGTTGAGATTATTTTTTTAGTTGGGTTTTTCTCATTTCCTCCCTTTTTGGTAAAAATGTGACATATATCGTAATAGATGGAGTTCATTTTGGTATCTCTTAGGGGAAATAATGAAACATTATGATTTAATCCTAGGTATGGACTAGATGACCCCAATGTATGGAATGCATAATTTTTCTTAAGGATGGTTTGAAGCTTATGAGACAATGAGATGATTTTATCCTCTAATGTTAAGAGTGTAATTATTGAAAAATCATAGGGGATCGTATAATGAAATATAAAAATTATCATCCATCAATTTATGTGTTTATCCCTTAGTGCAGTGGGCTCTACATGCATCTAGATGCACATTGTATTGGATTATTATATGGAAATGATTCCAAAAGATGTTTTAGGACTACCTCCAAGGAAGAATGTCGAATTATGAATCAACATGGAACTCAGTACCACACTAATATCTTCTTCCATATATAAAATTCCCCCCATTATGCTTTAAGAGATTCAGGTATAGCTATAAGACCTTCAAAAGAAATGTTTTAAGAAACCTACTGTGATCCCGTAAAAACGAAAGTGTTTTTCATAAAAAAGGAAGATAGGGACAAGCAGATTTGTGATAATTACTATTTACTCTGCTTGGTGATGATCAAGAAAAAGTATCCCTTACTGAGGATTGATGAACTTTTTGACCAGTTAAATGGCATGAGTTTGTTTTAAACATTGAATCACAGGTCTATGTACTATCAATTGGAGGTTAGGAAGTATTAAATTATGAAGAAATAATTCTGATATCACTATGAGAGTTACGAGTTCTCGGTGACAGATTTTGGTGTAATTAATAATCTTTCTATTTTCATGGAACTTATGATTAGAATATTCAATCCATACATTTATATATTCATGGTTATATTTATTGATGATATTATTGTATACTCTTTATTTGATGAGGAGCATAAAATGAAAATGTGGATGGTCCTAAAATTACATTGGAAGGTAATCTCTTAATTTTTTAGTTTTGGATTCGATAGTTTCAATTTATTAGGAATATCACATATGAGCACGGTTTAACTATTCATCTAGAAAAATTGATGTGCCTCTCACTTAAGAACCACCAATGAGAGATTTGGAGGATATGATTTTTTTTCAGTTTAGAACAGCATTATTAGAGGTTTGTTGAGGAATTTTCTAGGTTTCCATCCCCTTTGACGGTTTTGACATTGAAATGTAAACTATTTTCATAGATTAAGTAGTGGTAGAGTTCCTTTAGGGATCTAAGGATCAGATTGACAAGTGATCTATTATTGAGACAACTGTAGATGGGCATTGAGTACATAATATTTTTTATTCCTTAGGGCTAGAGTCAAGTGTGAATTGATGAAGAAGAAGGTAGTGATCATTAATGGGTTGATTTATATGAGACCCCATGAGTAGAATTATGCAACCCATGACATATATCTGGTATTAGTAGTCTGCACCCAAAATATATTGATGAATTTTCTTATGGGTTAGGATTTCACTGATTACATAGAACAAAAAATTCTTAGGTACATCTTAAACTCAATAGATCTCAACCATAGATAGATTCATTGGTTATAGTTCCCTCAAGACTATAAATTTGAGATATTGTATACTATGTGGATGGATAATGTGCTGGGAGATTCCCTTAGAAGGAAATATTATTCTAGAATAGTGGAGGACATGTCAAAGAATTTGTCCTCATTACACCTAACATCAGTGGAGGAGACAAGTGAAAAATACCTTCCAATCAATGGTGGTTTTTCCACAACTCCTTTAATGAGAGAGAGAATCACAATTGGATATGTTGTATGTGAGGTTTTTTGTGACCAAATATCCTTAGAAGATTCAATAGATGGATTTCAAGAAGGAGTGGAGAAGTTCATCTTATATCAAGGGAGAACATTAGTTATTGTCACATTATGTGAGGATAATTTGATGGAGTTTCATACCCTCCCATTGGTATTACATCATAGTGTGCAAAGGATGTTCAAGGAAATTCATTGGAATCTATGGTGGGATGAATGTGGTGGAGTGCTGCTGAATATGTTCCAAAATATATGAAATTTAAGTAGGTAAATGTTGAACATCTTGATCAAGTAGGTTTAGGAAAACCCCTTGAGATTATGAAATATAATTGGGATAGAATATGGATTAAATTTATGATGGGGTATCCATGGAAATTGAGGGTCCATGATGTTATTTGGGTGATTTTTGATCAACTTACCATGTATGAACACTTCCTTTCCATTAATGTGAAATGGTTAGTTAGGATGTTGGGGTTTTTTTACATGTATGATATTGTTGGGAACTATGGAGTACCAATAACCATCATATATGACCATGATTATTGGTTCAAATCAGATTTATAGAGGTGTCTATATGAGGAATTCATGACCTAGTTATGGATGTGCATGACATATCACCCCCAAGAAGATGACCACATGAAGAATTCCATCTAGGTTTTGAAGGATATTTTGAAAGAATATGTTTCGGGATTTCGACATAGTTGGGATATTCACTAACCATTAGTTTATATTTCATCTAATAACATCTATCACTGAACTATTGGTATGATTCCTTTCAATTCAATATATGGGAGATCCTATAGGTCTCTCTTCTGCTATAATGAAAATTGTGAGACACCACTTGTTTGTATAGAATTTGTGTAGGATATATAAAAGGTGATTTAGGTGATCCTAATGAATATTTTTAAATCCCATAGTTTACATAAATCTTATTTTGGATGATTACTTTGTCCTCTAGAGTTGGATAAGAGAGACAATGTTTTCCATAGTGTATATCCATGAAAAGGATTGTAGTGATAGGTCCTATGAGGAATGTTATCCCTAATATTTGTAGAGCCATTGAAGATCATAATAAGGTTCATTGAGGTTAATTAATCATATACATAACCCTAAATTTAGATAGAGTGAATGAAATATTCCATGCATCATAGTTGAAAAGATTTGTGTTCAACCTGTTGCACATTATTGACTGGGATGATCTAGACATCAAGGAAAGAACCACCTTCTCAGTGTTCCTTGTGATTATAGAGGATCGATAGGAGGAGATCCTTCATGGATGAAGAATTATTATGATCCATGTACTTTTATATCATAGGGACATGCACAAGAGATTTTGGGTGCATGAGAGCAATATTTTGGACTATTACCCTTACCATTTTGTGTAGCTTGATCTTTTCAGGGTGACAATCATTAAAAGAGGTGATAATGTAATGAATCTTGATTTATAATTTAGATCCATTAAATATTTATAAATATATTATTTGAGTTTTCTCAATGTTGTCACTATGTTTTGGGTGTCATAGGACCCCATTAATAATATATTAAAAATATTATTATATAAAGGCATTAAAATGAACTTTTTTGGAAGAGATGGTATTCTTGTTGTTAATTAAAATGAATGTGAAATATGGGACCACAGTTATTTCCATAACATGTGATATGTGTGAGGTAAAACATATGGTTGATCATCAATATATATTTTGTCGAATGTGGGAGTTGGTGGGTGCATTATGAAAAATAAAGAGTTTATTTATTTAATTTATATAATGTATATAAACCTAGATTCTCTCTAAAAATATTTCATTATTTTGAATCTATAGGTTTATCCACTAAACACCAGGATATTAAATAGGTAGATGTGGGAGATCTATTCGTGTTGAAGAATAGGGAACATGGATTGATGACAATGACTAAAGAGATTCATGATATGAATAATGAAAATTTTGTTATCCTCATTGTAATCACTAGTAAACATTTTCTCCACCAAATATCTGTTCATTCAAGGGGAAGTGTTCACTATTTTGTGTATTTTTACCCTTTGAACTCATTTTTAAGAATGTATTTCATAAATTCTTAATTTCTTCGGTTTCCATTTTTTTAAGCCCTAGTTTTATTATAATACTTGAACCTAATTTCTTATATCTATTAAAACCTTTATTTGCTATTTATTTCCATAGTATAATTAGTTTTTTTAGGGATCACATCTGAAAAATAAAACCTCACATCATTCTCTTTATTTTCTCACTACTATTCTTCATGTTCATTATCATTGTGCCATGATGATAGCAAATCAAAATTTATAGGATGAATTCAAATGGGATCGGACCACTAGATTCATGAAGGGATGCATGAATGAATGATATTAGCATATTGAAGATTGATCACGATAGACATGTGAGTTTTATGGGATGATTTCAAGGAAAGAAACCCCATAATGTGATAAGAGGCACATATTTTAATGATCATGTAACTGGAATCCTTTTTTTCAGTGATCAAAGGCATGGAAATTAAGGTTAGTTATGAAATCATTCATACTTTAAAATTTTAGGTCTGTCAAATCGGGGTGGGAGTTTCCAGAATTGTGGATCTTTAATCCATAGGATGACAATAGTTACTTTCTATAGAGAATGCATATAGAAACTACATAACCATGTGGAACACACATCGTGTATATTTGGTTATCACAATTTATAGGGTTTTAACTATAGTTAGATATCACATGCTATGATCCTAGTCCAGGAAACCATGTGACCCTACCCAAGCATCCTAGATGGGTGACAATGTCACAAAACCGTGACCATTTTTGAGAAAACATACCATTAACCCATAGTGAAACATTATGTGAAGGAACATGGTTAGACAATCCATTTTCCAAATGAAAACACTCAGGATATCAGATGAACATATGTGTTGTGTTCACTTAGGGACACGTTTTGTTATGATACATGGATCCCCTAGCTGTGTGTAGGTAAATACAATACCCTTTTAGTTTATTCAAATGATGTGTGACCCTACAAAAACACCATATATATTTTATTGGAACATCTATCTTCTCTATATCCTTTTCCAAGACCTGGATTTGGGCCCACTAATATCATATATTGAGTAGTTTTATATATAGGATATGATGGTGGAATTTATCTCACTATAGAATGTATCACACGAGGTGGTGTATGAAGGGTACTTCATTCAATTTTTTTAAATGTCTATGTTCCTATGTGATCATCAGAGTGTTACCGAGGTGTGTACAACCATGTTTCGTTAGGTGGATAATGCCCCATATCATTTATAAAGGTAGATAAAGAACTCCCCCACTTTAAAGATGGTACGAGTCTTCTATATATAGATTAAAACTCCACATAATTAAGATATAGAAGGCATAAAGTCCTCTATTATATTTATTTATCCCTGGGATGCGCCACATGGTGGTGAGGTGACAGAAATCCATAATCATTATTGATATGTTACACATGATGCTTGGCTAGAATATGTGACCTTTGGATCCATGAATAGATTGAATATTTTATCTATCTATAGTGTTGGAGATCCCATATCACTCTAATTTTTGTTTTCTATATGAACATATATGATATTGGGTTTCTTTACCGTCTATGTTAATATGAAGACATGATTGTTCTTGTTCTCTTTCTTCCCTTTTGATTTTTGTGGCATCATTCTCGGTATGTATATACTCACACCAACAATTGATATTACCACATTTTTTGTGTGTTATGTAGATATAAAATAGTTAAACGGTGTATTTATTAGAGATAGTGTTTGAGTAACATAATAGTATTGAAGGGGTTTATTGTGTTTAGGGGTTAGACTCAGAGATCATGAGCCATAATCTTTTTATTTTCCCATTTTTTAGTAGTCATCAGGGTGTGACCTCATTTATGGATGGGAATATACTTTTATCATTTAAATATTATTTATTTCACTTCTAAACATTAATGATTTTACCTATAGGTTGTTTCCTAAAAATTTTAGACTATATATTACTTATTGTTTCATTATATCTCTACACTAGAGCATGATGTTATTTGTGTGCATGTGAACCACTACATTAGGTTAAGGTCTCCAATTTCAATGATAAGAATACTATGTTCTTGTCACCAACCCCTAACATATTTAATGTGGACCTGGAGTATCTCTCTCAGCTTACTTTTGTCCCATGAGTGGTTTTAGTAGAATGTGTAATAAAAAAAATATCCTTATTACCATCTATGTACAATAGAAGTGAAATGCATCACATCTCTTCATGAAGGTGGTACTCTATATGTACACACATGTAACATTATCATATTATGAAGGATGGGAAAATGAGGATAATGGTGGGTCCATAATATTTATAACACTTTAATATATTTATGAAACATAATTAATTATTTTATAGTGGATACCAATGATTTATGGGAGGAACAATAAGAAACAAAATTGAAAATGCTTGGTTATTAGTTACACCAATTTGTTGAGAAACCTTATTTAGAATACACCTTATCCTTTAAAGGATGGACTTTTATTAAGACCATAATTTATAGGGTTTTGTAAAGTAATTTGGGGATTCACTTTGGTAGGTATTTTCTGAGATGGAAGGATCAAACATTTTGAATGATGAAGGATACGAGGTTCCCTTTTATAATTGGGGGGGGGGACTATTGGAATTACTTAATTTTTAAAATAATATGAATTATTTTCAATAAAGAAATAGCTCAAAATCTATCTAATTAAAAGGAAATATTATTATGAGTCTAAATTCTTCATTATATAAAATTTTAATAAATTTTAATTTTAATTTTACATTTATATTTTACATTTAGTCTCCCATTAATGCATTTTACAATTAACGATATATCAATGTTTTATACTCTTTAAGGGTTAAGAATGTTACCATAACATGAAAAGTGACTCATAAATGGACCACGATTTATATTTTTTACCATATCTAGTTCACTTATCCAAATATAGATTTTTTATGTTTTTAAATCATTAAATAATATATTATTTTTTATAAAATATCATTAACATCATTTTTGGAACTAATAATTTAATTTCAATTTGAAAAAAAAAACATAAAAATAATGGACACATAATATAAGCCTTTATAATATCCCAAATATTTTATACTTATCCATGAAAATCGTGAGACACAATAACTAACCAAAAAAAACATACAATTGTAGTTTTTAATGTAATTTTATTTATTCTTCTACTACTTGAACAAGAATCATTTTAGTACTGTATATGTATTTAATGTAATTATTTCATCATTATCCAATAAAAATAAATTTTTATGATAAAGATAAAATTCATATTTAAAAACAAAATTATAACTGAAATTGTGATTTTCATACATATCAAAAATTATTATTGATATTAAAATCCAGAAAGTGACATTTTTTATTAATTATTTTACATAAATAATATGATGTTTAGAAAACAAGTTAAACTGAAAAAGAACATATTTTTAAATTTTAGATTATTATTTATGAAATAAAAATATCCAATGATATAAATTAAAGTCTTTGAATGAATTTGGAGCCTTATTACATTAATATTAACCATACCAAACCTGTTTTACCTTCACCTTGGTAATAAAGATTTAATATGGTTACTATTTAGATTGAATAAAAATACGAGAAATATTTACCAAATTAGAATATCATTATTCCAAATATGGAACCAATTTCTCAATATTCAAATTCTATAAGTTTCAAAAAAATAATTTTTAATAAAATTCAAAAGAAATGTAAACCGTTTTTATAAAAAAATGCCTTTTATGTATAAAAATGTAACTAAACCAAATTCAACCATAAAATTGGTTAAAATGAACATAATTTGATTATTAATAATATAATAGAACTAGTTTTATATTAAAAAATTTTTAATAAAATGTTGGACTTTCAAATGTCTATAAATGAAAAGAATGTTTTAAATAAAAATCATTATTTTCCACTATTCATAGAAAAATTAATCATTTAAAAAATTATCAAAAAATTCATTCTAAGATAATTTTTACATGATAATTTATAAAATGAAATAGAATGTTTAACTAAATTCTTGATAGTGGATAAAATTATGTATTTTAATTTCACACATGAAGAAAAACCCATTTTTGAAGAGCCATGTATTTTTGAAGCATGTAATGACTTTACTAAAAATTGAAGATTTTTTTATCAATAAATATTTTTATATCTAAAAAAACTATAAATAATTTTCAAACTGAATTTATTTATTTTCAATTCATAATTTAATGTCTATTTTATAATGGTATATTATGTTATGGTTAATTTATACTCAGATCTCCTTGTATGACATGTTGTCGAGGAAATTAAATATATTTGATGAGAAATATATCATAAAATTTCAAGTTGTTATAGTATACCCCCTTGAAATGATTTTGACCCTCGCAATACTACCACTCCAATATGAATAATTTAGTATACCTCTATTTCATCGCAACCTTATTTTCCCTTGTATCTTCATATAATTACCAAAAAACATTGACCATATTTGTGGTCTTCTTTAGCAAAAATTTCTCTCTGTGATCTAGATTATCCAATGGTTATTCCTCATATGGGATATCCTTATCCAGTGGTATGATGTCTAGGTTTAGTACATTGAAGGATCAGGTATATACTCTCTCAAGAGTGATTCATGGAATACATAGTAAACTTTAGAGGGATTCTGTGGAAGTTCAAAATGGTAAGCTACTATCCCAATGTGATAAATATTTTCAAAGGGACTCATATATCTAGGGTTTAGCATTCCATTATTTCCAAATATTATATTTCTATTCCAAGGATATATTCATATGAATACCTTTTCAGCAACTTCAAACATCAAATCTCACCAAATATTTTCTGAATTATTATTATTTGATTATGAGTTTCCCTTATATACTAATAAATAGATTTAGAAATTTCATCCATCTCTTAAGCTAGCTCATGTAACAATTTCTTCAATTCACCAAAATCATCCTAGAAAATTGGAGTTATATACTTACGAACATATAGGGAATAATAAGGATCTATATGAATGCTAGAGTGAAACCTATTTTTTTAAGAAAACCCTACTAGATAAAGGTGTTGTTGCCAATCGTTTCTGTACTCCAGAGAATAGGATCTCAATTTATCCTCTTGGGGATGAATGGTTCTCTTAGATTGAACCTATATCAAAGGACTATATGAAGTATTGAAACAAAACTCTAAATCCAGATCTTACTGGATACTTCACCAAAACATCAAGGTAAACATCATATCCCCATCATATATAATATAATAATATAATCCATGGAATCTCAACAATTATTTAATGTGTTACATAGTATCTTGATCACTAGATAAATAAGATATAATATCAATAATGTGTGATGATATCATAAGGTAATCAACTAAAACCCAACTAACATTATTCCCTTGATATTTTTTTGGATGGTCGACATCAAAATCCATGATAATGTCTTCACTTTTCTGTTTAGGTATTTATAAATGTTATCACATCAACATAGATTTATACCCCTCATCCTTTACTTAGTTTCATACAAGGAATAAAGATATATGCTCAACAATACCACTTTTTATTTTGTCCAACAAATAATATTCTTTCTCATCTCTATACATATTTTAAAAATAAGGTTCGATAATGAATGAATAACTAATAGATTTTTCCTACAGTACTATATTCAATTCCAGTATTAATTGGAAACATACTTTATTCATAAACCTAATCATTGCATCACTATAATTTTAGCACTCATGAATATTTCTAAAATTATTCTAAAATTCCACATCTTCTATTTATTCATATTTAATCACCACATTGATATATGGTTGAAAAATCATATCAGAAATATAGGATCCTACCCCATTTCTCAATATTTCAAGTTCCATATTCTAAAAATACATAAGTATTAGATAACATTAAATCCAAATCCTAGACAATATATGACATTCATTTTAACTCAAATCATTAGTGGCCTTTTTTGCCTACCCGAGGTGGTAATGTATTGAATAGTCATAATATTAAGCGAATTCCAACCATCCTCTATAGCACATATTCAACTACTTATATGTGACGATATACTTCAAACGTTTATGATTTGAATATCTATAAAACACTTCTCTATAATGACAATGTCTCAATATATTCAATGAAAATTATTGTATCCATCTCAATATCAAAATTCTGATGATTTTTGCAGGTATTTTCAACTAGAATAATCCATATGTTATTATAGTATCATTATGCTTTCGGACACATCCCAGTACCTTTTTTATGCATCAATATAGATCAAAACCCTTATCCTTTATAGGATAGTGTGCATAAAGGTTTACTTAACAACTATCTCTCAATATCCTTAAAATCATCCTCACATACATTTAATCATAATAATATAACCCCTTCCGAGTCAACTTGGATAGTGGATTAGTTAGTTGTGAGAAATATCTCACAAAACATTGGTAGTATCCATATATCAATAGAAAACTATATATTTTCATTGTTGTGGTCAGTCAATACAATTTCTCAATAACTTAAATCTTTCATGTATCCACCAATATAACCTCACTTGTGATTATATGACCCTAGAATGAATCTTTTTTAGGCTAAAATTCACATATGGTAATTTTTTCATCCAAACTCGCCTTCCCATGGGTCTTCAAAAAAAATCTAAAATGATCATCATTATATTAATATGAATATTAATATATAATAATATAATATATTAACACTACCACAACCTGATGAAGGTATAATATTTATACTAAATTAATTAAATCAATGAAGGATGCATGGGAATTAGTATGTCCAAATGAAATTACTATAAATTCATAGGTCTCATACCTTTTATAAATGGACTTATTAGAAATATCCTACATACAAAACATCGATTGATGATATCCATAATGAATTTTAATCTTTGAAATGTATTATGATCCTCGTAATTGAGAACAAAATCATCGATATATGGTAGATGATGCATAGTTTTTTATATTTATCTTGTAAATTTCATTATAATCTATGAATAAATTCAATGAACAATATTTCCTCTTAACAAAAAGAATAAGGGAACCCCATGGTGTTGTACTATTGAATTTTAAACCCTTATTATGATTCTATTATAGTTTCTTTATTAATTACTTTAGATCAATTGGGTCCATTCTATAAGTATTCATTGAAATAAGTGTATCACCATGTTTTAGTTTTATTGAATACCCAACATTATAATTCAGGTGAAGACTAAGAAAATAATCTATAATGATATCAATAAACAACCATAAAATAGGTGTATCATCAATTTTGAGTTTCTCCCAATATATCTGAAGTAAATACCCTCTTTTTATTATAATTAAGATCCACATGATAGAAGTAATATCCATTGGAAGTTTTGATTCATCAAGACACTGATAAATAATCATATGTTCATTTAAATTTTGAAATGAAACTTACCTTTCTTGGAAATTGATATTGGTTTCATATTAATAAATCCAATCCATTTATAGAATTATATAAATTCAAATTGGTGTAGAGTTACATGATTTTAAAGAAGATCATTCCCACAAAAGTTTATCAGAGATGGACTAAATACATTAGTTGAAACCTTCATACCATTATAATTTTTTACCACTAATATAGCATCTAATCATTGAGGTGGTAAATTGACACACATATTAAATAAATTTTATATGAATGTATGGGTATATCCATAATCAAATATCAAAATATATTCTCTAGAATAAATGATAATTATACATTTCACCATTTCATTATCATAAACCACATAAGCAGTTGTGATCAAATGAGGTTTTCCATAGTCTTTAGGCTTATTATTTTTTATTCCCATCACTATAAAAAACTTTTGGATTCATGCATTGTTTGGTATAATTCCCATAATACCTACACTTGAAGCATTAGATTTCAAGTGGTCCCATAGTTGATATAATCTTTTATTTTATTTTATTAACCATTTTATTCATTACTTTTTTAAATTAAAAGGTATTATGACTAGACTTTAAACAATTAAAGAGCCTCCCAATTCCATTAAATAAAATTTCCTAGTGCCTTTTTCCATATTGAAATAATGTTTATTGATGGAATTTCTTTCCACCATGTGATTTATTCATGTTTTCAGTTGACCCCATCTTTCTTTTCTTATCACAACCATAAAAATGGTTTGAATATTCTATTTACATTTCAACCTTGAGTTCGCATTGAATTATTTTAACATATCTTATAATGTTACTTATAGCTAATAAATTTTCATGACATGGTTTTAAGACCCCAAATAAATTATCAATAATACTTTAATATTGATGAATAAACTATAAGAATACCTTGAATGAATTGTAAAATATATCTCATAGTTACCAATGCATTAATCATCCTTATTATTAATATTAGGGAATTTATTCATTATTTTTGTGAGTATAATATGAGGTAAGTTATTAATTAAATGTATCCTCTTAAACTCCTTATATTATATGAATTCAATATCTTCATGCTGCCTCATGTTATCTTTTAGAGTCCACCACTGATCTTCTTCCCCATCTAAATAATAAACTTTTAAAAGAAACATTCAATGTTTAAAACTCTGGAAAATGGAAAATATAATTTCAATGGTAGTAATCCATTTCTCAGTAACTAGTGGATCATCTATCCCACTAAAAGAAGGGAAATTTTCCTTATGAAAGACTAAATATAACATTGATCCCTCTTTTTCTCATTTACAATCCTAACATGATTCATATATCGAGAGAGTTTCATAATTATAGTAAAAATATTTTTATTTCTAGGCCACATAACATTTAGTGTCTTAGTAGTACAATCATTTCATTGTTAGCCACATACATCATTAACATGGCGCCTTTAGGTTATAGACATTGACTAGAACCACAAATCATATTGTTAGTAACAATAATCATAGTGGGAAACCACATATATCTAGCTTATGAAAACTTGAGAATGTTATCCAATTATTAGTATTTTCCCTAGGGGTTTCACTAATATTTTATAATCCCAATTTCAAAATACTAACTAAAAGCTATTATGAAAACAATGATAGTGAACTTATATTTTCACATATAAATATTACCACATTTTAGCTAAATATTAGGTAGATAAAATTATAATTCACACCATAACTGTAAATAATTAATTTCTTTTTAGAATATATACATAAAAATATTATATAGGTATATTCTTCATCTTGTCTCATAATTTTATTATTACTTTTTACCCTTCTTGACGTACCCTACTTAAAACCAATCTTTATAAACTAGGGAACAAAAATACTAAAAATGGGAGAGATTAGATTATTGGTAAAGGTAAACCTGACAGATATCAATGAGTGTTCATACGAATGATTACATTAAGAATAAGGGTATATGATCAGGACCATTAATCCCAAAGTTCATATTCAATCTGTTATAGGACACAGACATGAGTGCTGAATTTTTTTTTTCACTTAATAATAAATTAATCATAAGAATGGAGGATCATCGTATATCAATCAGGGAAAATAATTTTTGATCATAATCATAATAAAATTCCATCAGAATTTGGCACTACATAATGAAAAATTTTATTTCATATTTCAATTTTGACTACATAGACCATCAAATCATAGGGAACAAATAATCAAGGCTACATCTCATATTATAACAATTCATAACTAATCATGTATTTCCTATAGTAGATCAGTAATCCCTACCATTTTCCCATACTGGAAAAAAAACAATGACATTATTTCTATAATATTCTCACAATAAATAAAATTTTACCCAATTCATTGGAGGGATACTAAATTTCATCCACACACATCACATAACAAAATACATAAAAATATATTCCCAATGGTTATAAAATATTTATTATATCATCATAACATAACCCCAGGAAAGGAAATAGATTTCATAAAAAGACTAAAACTACTACGTATCATAACCCATAAAAAAATACATTGCATTCTTACAAATACCATCACCATTATAAATAAACATATAGATATAGAATATGGATACTATTATTTTATCATATTCCCAAAACATTATAATTAAAATCTAAGGGTATTATTAAAGATGGAAATTACATTAAAATGTTAGTGGAATATTTCCTGAGGAAAATAGAATTTTAACCTTGAAATTATGTTTTTAAAATATAAAAAGTTCCAAAATATTAATGGAAAAATATTATTTGAAAATAACCATGTAAAAAGGTTAAATAAAATTTTAAATAATTTATTAGTTATTATATATAGACCCATTAATTCCATGTAATTTTTATAATTATATGGGAATTTTACGGGTCTGCAAAAATTGACAGTGCGTGATTCCAAGGCCCGAAGTGCCCAAAATGAATTTCTAAACTTTTTTTCAGGAACGTTCACTAATCGTACGAGTAGGTTTTTATAAATTTTGAACCGGTGCTCAGAATTTAATCTGAGGGCACCGTTGAACTCGCAGAGCCAGTATTCGCTTAAGGGGACCTTCACCTGGACCCCAGTAGGTCGAGGGTGAAGGATAGAATTTTGGTTTTCCATGAAAGAATAAAATAAAATAAAATTGTGTGACATTTCATTTTATTTAGAACTCTAATGTGGATGTTGATAGGTGGGGTACCCCAGAACGAAACATCCCATGTGAGGTTATGGAGGTGGGGACCACCCAAATTAACCCACCATGTGGGTTATGGTGGTGGGGACCACCTGAGACTAAATCCCACTTGAACTCTCCTATTTATTGGAGGAAAACATCTTGAACTCCCCCCACTTTATTTGTGTCACCACCTTAATTAATTATACCAACTCAATTAATTAATTAAACCAATTTGAAATTATTCAAAAAAACTAAATAGATAATATAATTTATTATTTTGGGCTATCTTTTCATTTTGGTGGAATTGGGAGGTAGAAGATTTGGAGTATTATTTTATATAATGTAGAATACATTCTCCAACAAAGAACGTGCTTCCCAAAGAAGAACGCTCTCACCGATGAGGACCATCTCCCATGGAAAAAAAACTGATGATCAGGGATACACTGAAGACACCGACTTCACCCCTTCTAACGTCAATGAGAAATCAAGGTAGGGTGGTTGTTTGAATTTCATCCCCTTACCCATTCTTGATGATTCATTGTAAATCAGGAATATATCATAGCCACTCTCTATGGCTCTAAAGCGGTGGGTGTGGGCCAAATAAACATGGCCCGACCACTCCAAAATTCTTGTGAATTTTTTTTGTGTTTTTCGCGATGGAGGAGGATGACAACCAACCTCTGTGGGGGCACAATAACAGTATCTAGGACAATCGCTGGTTGAAACAAAGGCAACAAATGGAAGGTGGTCGGTCAAGCTGGTTGTCAGGGAAGGTTTGGGGCGCGACCTCGTTGCCAGCAGCCACCGCTGCCCCGAGTCCTCGCCACCCCGCGTCCTCACTGCCCATGACCACCACCACCGCATGGCCTCGCCGTGCTACCTCGTGGCCACTACTACTCAACATCCTCACCGCCCTTGGACACCGGTGCCTTGCGGCCTTGTCGGACCACCCCTCGGCCTTCCGCGCTACCCCGCAGACTCAAGGCCATGCGCATCCGTCGCAGCATCCTTGCGGCCCTCCATGGCCTCGCGGCCTCCCAAAACATCTGCAGCCCCCTCACGGCCTCTGCGTCCCTCAAAGGCTTCTACACCACCCTACTCCACCTCATGCTTCCCTACGGCCACACCGCGCCACCTAGGCCAGGCCGGACCTAGTGGTTCCGGTCGGGTCAACCCAAACTGGGTCGGCCCAGGTCGGGTCAGGCCGGGTCGGACCGGACCTAGAACCACTTTGTTCTTTACGCTCCTTTGGCCATAACTTTGGCACCAGACATCCCATTTAAAAACTGACTATGCTTATGGAATCCTTGGAGAAATACCTTCCCTTTGGTACACCCCACTAGAAATTCAGATAGATTTGGGGAATGGTCCAGTTGGATCGAGCATGAATCCAACCAGGCCCTCAAGACTAAAAGGCTAATAAATTACAGACCGATCGTCCGATTAACGCACCATCTACTGCGTTGAGACCCCTTTGACAAGGCAATCCTTTGAGATATTTCTTATTTAAACTTCATGGAAGTTTTAGTATCAACCAATGTCTTGTGGAGCGCACACACTTAGTGACAAGCGAGCATAGTGCGGGAACCTAGTAGTTGGCTATGACGTGAAGAATGAAGAGCGATCCAGTGTGGGATAGCACTGAGCGATCCTGTGTGGGACAGATCTAATGGATCCTATGTGGGTCATCATTGAGTGATCCTGTGTGGGTTAGCACCTAGTGATCCAATGTGGTTCAGCACCGAGCCATCCTGTGTGGGTCATCACTGAGCGATCCTATGTGGGTCAGAACTTAGGGATCCTTCATGGTTCTACCTCTTAATAGAGTAATATGATTCAGTAGTTTCATATAATCATCTCTACTACTGTACCTATGAAATATGAGGTGTGAGCTGAGTCTGTACCTTGTTATACTTTCCTTCGTGGTAATACGTTGGTCGTATTCTTCTATGTGGCGTATCTGTATGGTCCATTCCTTCATGGTATTCCTTCCTTTGTGGAATAGTTGAGATTTGGGATTTGAGTTGGACTCTGTGTTTTCCTCATGATTCATATTGGTATACTTGAAAAGATAGGTATATTGGGAATATACCTAATTATAATTGTTAGTTAATTCCATGCTATGTGGTTTATCCTTGGTGAATTTTGTGAGACCTTGAGTGTCTTGGGGTCCCAACTGAGTATCGTTATACTCACTCCTACAAGGGAAATTCCCAAACCCAGTTGTGTTTGATGCAGATGATGGAAAATGCTGAGAGATTATGAGAGTAATAGGACTAGAGGTAGCTCAGAGGTGGATGTTAGACGAGGTGAACCATAGAGATGGCCATTCGTGAGATATACCAACCCTTCAGGTAGGATTCGTGGTGGACGATCCATGAGCTGTTCCTGTTCACTTGTACTTTAAGTTTCCTTGTACATTCCAGTTGGGCTTGTATTCTGGCCCCTTTTGCATACTACAGTCACTCTTTTTATTATTTAGTTTACATGAGTTCATATCTTGTTGTGTGCTTCATTGTGTGTATTATAGGTTATAAAGGCAATACCTTCCCATTTTTAGGGAATACGCATTCGGTGTTTGTCGCCTTCCCCTGGCCTATAGAAGGCGGGATTGGGGTAGTCACGACATGGGCCCCGGGGGATGGGTCCTGACATATTATGATGTAATATTCCATTCATTCCATATATGTTAAAATAAATATTCTTTTTAAATTTTCATTAAAAAGTCAAAATTTCCCTATTAGAAAAATTATAAGAAGATTCATTTAAAAAAATCTTGTAAAAATAAAATCATTGGTTAAAATTAATTTCCATGATAAATTTAGAATAATAAAATTCATTATTGAAATAATGTTAATGAAAACATTGAGTATGAAGAAAAATATTCCTAATTGAATAATAAAACATAATCAGTTTTCATTTACAACATTATATTTTTATCTTGAGTACATAAAGTGGGGAAATGATAGGAAAACATGTATTACCTAGATATAAACATAAGATAAGAAAAATTAAATGGATTTATCATATACAGATCAAATAATTTCTTCAAATGGAATCTATTAATAAATAATTCTAATTAAAATGGGATTCTGATGTAAATCCCTCATGTCAAGTCTCATCTTTCATTGTACGCATATGAAAAAAAATATAGGTTTATTATAAAGTCATTTAAATAACATAATAATACATATAATACCATATATTATTTACTTATAACATCATATCTCCATTTTATTAACAATTTTTTATTAAAATCAATATTCTGAGTGATAACTACTTCGTTGTTATGAATGGTTTGATTCGATAGTCCCAATACTTTTACATTGATTATGGTTCCATAATATATATAGTTTTAATAATTATATATAATTATATATTTAATATATATTCATTATATATATATATATATTATTTTAACCCTAAAAGTTAGACAAAGAAAAATTAATTACATCATTCATCGAGACAGTAGACCGTATGTATGCATGGATACTATTTTTTAAATCTTGATATATGGTAGTAAAGAAAAGAAAAATAATAATACCCATTTAAAAATTAATTATTTTATCATATATATCATATATATTTAGTAAATTAATCTGTATCTCTATCTATGAAAAATATAATTGATAAATAAATCACATCTCTTCATGGAAGTGGTAGTTCACAATAATGCACGAGCGACATTAGCATTTTCAAATGGATGGGATGTTGATAGATAATGGTTGTATCATAATCATAATAAAAAATAATTATATTTAATATAACTAATTAATTATTTTATAATGGATGCGATATATTTGTAGATTCTATAACAAGAAATAAAATTGAAAACTCTCAGTTTAGAGTTATACCTCTTCATTGAGAATCCTTCTTTGGCTTACACCGTAAGCCTCGCAAGGATGGTATTTTGAAAATACCATAAGACCAAGTTTTTATTTATGGAATATAGGACAATGTTATGTTAGGTAATTTTTGACCTAAAAGGCTCATTCACTTTGAATAATAAAGGATGGGAGGTTTCATTTTATAAGTGAGGGGAGTTGCACACTTCAAACTATATATTGTTATAAATGTGTATAAATTAATTTTCACAAAACAATGGATCAAAAATTGATATATTTAGAATAAAATAAGATGATGAGTCCAAATACTCTCATATGATAATATTTCAAAAAATTATGGTGATGTTTTTACCTTTTCCTATAGTTTTAACGCTTATTAAGCCTTTTAATAATTATCAAAATATTCTTTAAGGGTTTAGAATATTAACATAAACGATAAGTGATTCATAATCAGATTATGGTTGATATTTTAATCCACTTATTCACTTTTATAGAGATAAGTTTTATAAAATATGAATAATTTCATCTTTGAATGTATTCATTTAAATAGACGATTAAAACAACAGGATACAAAATTAATTTGAATATAATACTTTTATAAAATTTCTATTACATAATATTTATTTTTAGAAATATGTGGGAAACTATATATAGCTAAAAATATTACTTTTAATTTATTTAAATAATTTAATTGATTTATCTACTACTTTCAATTTCACCATGTTAGTTTTGTGTATAGATAAATTGAAATTATATATTTAATAAAAAATTTAACAAAATTACCACGTAAAAGTAATAATTATTAATTTGAATAATAATTTGTTACCAAGAATGATTTTTTTCATCACCTTCAAAAATTATTATAGATATTAAATGAAATAAAGTTAATTTTTTGATATTATCTTTTACTTAAATATTATAATGTTTAAAATTAATGTTAAATTTGAAAACATCATATTTTTGATGATTAGATGATTTTGGATTAAATAAAATCATAAAATTAAACTAATTAATGTGTTTTAATTAATTTTAATCATTATGACATTAGTTCTCAACTTAACTAATCCATTATACCTTTAATGTGGTGATAAAAAAATTACTATCACTTGAAATCTTATTGACCCCAAATAAAAGAGACCCATTTAGAAAATAAAGACCAATTAATTCTGAATATTAGGACTAATTTGAAATATAAAATTTATATATGTGGTAAAAATAAATCTAATATGAAATAAAAATACTACAAAAATATTTTTTTATAAAAAATTTATTTTTTTATAATTTTTTACCAAATTCAACCATAAAATTGAATCCAATTAATATAAATGGATTAATAATAATAAAATATAACTAAAATCACTCAATTTTTATAAATAATATTTATCTTTTAAAATTATTTTAATAAAAAGTTATTTTGAAATAATAATTACTATTTTCCACTATTAATCCAAAAATAAATCACTTTATATAATTGTCAAAAAATAATTCTATGTTATTTTTCACTTTATTATTTATAAAATGAAATTATGTTTTTCAAATAAATTTCATAAATTTGTAAAAAATTAATTATATTACATACCACCAAAACTTAATAAAAATAATTTTATTTAAAATGTACTTATGAATCTTATAATAAATTTTATATAAATTATGTACATATTTATCAATATACCTATTGTTTCTAAATCTATAATACATATTTTTTAAAATTTGGTTATTCCTATTCACTCTTCCAATTATCTACCAAGGTTATAATAATATACTATTTTATAGTTTATTTAGTATTGGCATTATGTGTATAGAAAGCTATTAAGGAAAGTAAATTTTTTTGCAGAGAAATATATCATAAAATCTTAGGGTGTTACTTGACTAGTTGTATAAAATCTATTTTTTTACCTCACCTATATAGAATATTAAAATAATAACTTTTAATGGTTTAAAAAGAGAATTATGTGGGTTTCTTGTTGATTATATTCTTTTCTCTATTTTAAAACGGTTATTATAGTGTGGTGGTTTGTATGAACTTGGTTAGGGGAAATGTCTGTTTCTGGTTTGGGTTCTTAGTATGGATTGACTAGTGGGTGTTATGATTTTTGTTCTATAGTAATTAAGAGAAAATTATTCTATTGATTTGTAAAAATGATTTTTTTATTGGGAGGAATTAGGTAGTGTTGTTAGTCTTTTATTGGCATAGTTCACCTGAGTTATAAGACCATCGTGTTTTAGATTTATTATTAGATGTGTAATTTTTTATATTAAATTATAATATATGAAATGTGAATGTTAAAAATATAAATTTTAATTATTATAATCTATGGTTAGAATATAAATAAATTAAATGAATGATAAATAGTAATAATATAATAGGAGTAATTGTAGAGAATAGATAGTCCCTAAATATGGAAATGGACTATATAATGATTGTTACATGGTAGATAAATTATAAATATATAAATAGTTAAATGGAAGGATTAAATGAGAATCATTAAATGGTTTTTGTGGATATTCTTTATGGTAAGTTGGGTATGATTTTTTTAATAAATTGGTAGTGATGGAACCATGTGGTGGTGATTGTGTGGTGGTTCAGAGACCTGACAGGGCCATTTTTTGTGATCCCTTAGGCAATGATTATTTATGGATTAATATATATTTTATTTTTCATGTGACTTTAAATTCATCCCACCTGATTCACGAAACATTATTGTAACATAAATATTTTGGGTTTATGTTTTTTCCCAAACACGTTGTTTGGTGAAAGGAAAAAGGGATGACTACTCCCCTTCCCCAATCTCATTTCTGGGTGTGACATGGTTTTTGATTACTCACAATAGAATGGTTATGTTGATGTGGTTATAGTACCTGGTGTGGTTGATAGATGGTAAGATGAGGTTGTAAGGTATAAATCCTTCTTGTTCATGATAACCTACAAAGATGGTTTTGTTATGAGGATGTATCAAGTGGCTAAAATGAGTGGTTATGTGAGAATGTAATGGAATGAAATGGTAGATATGTGATGATGATGATGATCATGTGGGTATGTTATATTTTAGGTATAATATCCTACACACATGACCCTCTATATAACATGAAATAATGAAATTTTTTCATTACAACACATTTATAAGGCCTTTTGGGTTTGGGGTTTTAGTGAAATAAGACAAAACAATTAATATAAAAACTCATCCCATTTTAATAAATAGACATTTTATTTTATTTTTCAACTATGGGAGAAAAAACTTAAATAACAATGAGTCTTCAAAATCTCCTAGAAGAAACCCATAAAAGATACTCTTCTAGATGATACATAGTTTTATTATATTAATATCCTCTAGGATTGAATCATAATAAGGGGATTATATTCTCAGTGAGTGCATAAAAAATAAAAAATAACAGAATATCATATGTGTCCATAAGGGGAACATATAGGCACAATCAAAATACATGAGTAACTTATACCCAAAACACCATGAGTCATAATTCATTGAATAAGACTTAGAATATCATAATATATGAATTAAAAGAGTGTGGAAATAGAATCTTGTAAAAATGATATACTAGATTAAAATCAGTGGCATATAAATAAAACATTTAACATAATAGTGAATAATATAATAAGAATTAACTGTAGATTAAATATAAGAAAATATAAATTATAACATTATGACAAAATTCAAATGCCTTATGTTGTGAACAAATATTTCTCAGGCTTCATCTTGTGGGAAAACAATTCTCACACTTCATTATGGGTCAAAAACTAAATTTATGTGATTAAAATCCTAATATCATGATATATAAATTTTTGACCAATATCTTGAAGGTTTATATATGACCCCACCCATCAATAATCCATACAAATGTTTCCACATGAAAAATGTTATTAATCAAATCATAAATATCCCATTGAATGAAAATGGGTTTCAAAACAATTTTTGATGGTATCACAAAAATTAAAATCAAGAATATGAATTTTAGATACCTAAAATTACATAGCTCTATAAGAGTAGTTAATAATAAAATTTAGTTAGTTCTTCCTTAAAAATAACTTCCATGAAAATAATAATTTTATATATTAATAGGAAAATGGAATATAAACCTATAATCATTTTTTTATAATATTTTTATCTCTATCCTAAAAGAAGATGTTAGGAAAAAAATTAAAGTGTTATTTTGAAAAAAGTTGAAGATAACATATTTTAAAAAATAATTTTAAATATCATATTAAATAACATAACGATGAGAACTAACTAAAGATTCTAAACAGGTGACATGAAATCATTATGAAAAATTTTAACTTAAAAAAAGAATCCATAAAAAGAATTCTTGAAAAATTGATAATGGTTTCAAAAAGTTTAGGTGAAGGAATAGATAAAATTTAGTTTTTATTAAATAAAATAAATATTAATAAAAGATACATTAAATTATATAAATATTATTAAAATAATCTGGAGTGGAAGATAAAAATTATTATTTAGAAAGGAAGAAACGTTTTTTAATATTATTAAATGACATTGTTGAAAACCCACAATGTAAAATAGGAAATAAAAATTTCATTTTAGAAAAGAAGAAGGAAAATATGGAGGTCAAATATGTAAATACATAATTGGGTTTCAATATAGAAATATGAATTTTTATTCCTAAAAACATTTAACTTTTTGTGAATTATTTTGATCGCTAAAATAACATTGAGTTGAAAAACTAATTTTCATGTTAATAAAAAGAGGGAAAATGTTTTATTTAATGGAAACTAGAAGGATATATCAAACATAAAATAATGAAAATCAAGGAAAAAAAATTTATCTTAAGGAAACTAAATTTTTGTTACACAAATACCTTGTTGATGTTAGAATTTACAAATCAAGGGACATTTAGCAATGTGTTATTTGGAAAAATGTATATCCAAAGAAAAATAATAATAATAACCACATCATTAAATCAAAGGAAACATTTAACCAACTTATATGAATTATTTTCCCAATGAATAATAATAACCAAATGAAAAAAAGTTAGTTTCCAAAAGCACATTATGTAATGGTACCTTAAGAATTAGATGGTCACCTTGAAATTGAATTAAAGTATCACTAAATGTAGATTTTATTTATACATGAAAGAAATAGGGAAGTGAATACAATATGTAAAATAAATTATTTTGTGAAATATGAATCAAGTCTCAAGTTTTTATAAATGAGACAAAGAAATACCTATATTTACTTCGTTATTAGTTGATCACACTCGAACCTCCTCACTTTGTAGATTATATCATTTTCAATGGGGGTAATGCCTTTGAGGGGTAGACTTTTAAGAAGAATATAATCTATTGAATGGGAATAAAAATTTCTAGGATAAGTTTGAGAAATTTTTTAAAAATTAAGTGGACTTTAGTGTGAGGATAAGTGAGTTGAGGAGTTCCCCCTTTGATAAGTAATAAATGGTGTCATTATTTTAAATACCCAAACAATTTCAATAAATTAAAGTAACTCTAAATGAAATTAGATCTAAAATTTATAAATAATAAATATTAGAGGGTGTGAGGTTGAAATGTTTTTTACCCATACATTTTCAAACATGTTTTAAACATGATTTAGGTGTTATAATCCTATATTTTTACTTTTAAAATTTTAGTATTTATCATGGTAACTAGTTTTTACCTAAAGTTACATGTACTTTAAGCCATAAAATAAAACTACCATTTCTATTTTTTGGAACTAATTATTAAAAATTTAAAAACAATTTAATGATATTTAGTTTTTTAGATGATAAAAATTAATTTTAAAATAAAAAATGAATGGTGGGTTATGATATTTTTTTGAAAAATATAACTTATGTTCTTAAATATCAAATATTTTTTAAAAAATTTATAATTCCACTCATAAAATAAATATATGGCCTCTAATGAAAAGTTTTTATGGATTTTAAATTAAAACTATATATTAATAATATCATAAAATTCAAGATATTTGTATAAATGATATTTTACAATGTTCATATAAAAATATGTATTTTTAAAAAAATACTAGAAATATATCTTATGTTAATTTAGTTATGATGAATCCAAAAATTAAATCTATATTTTAAAATTAAAATAAAAATATATAGAGATTTAACTTTTATGTAAAATTATAGATCCTAATGAAAAATGGGTTTTAAAGGAAAATAACTGTTTAATAAATAACTATTTTCTTTTTTATAATTTATATAGACAAAAAATAAATATATAATTTTTAAATAATTTTTATATTTTATTAAAATAAAAATTTAAAAATAATATACATTATTACCTTTAATAAAAAGTACAATATATATGAAGATAGACACTTAAACACAATAATGAATTTAGAATTTTTTTTATCAAATAACCTTTTTATATAAATATATATAAATATATTTTTTAATATAGGTACTTCCATTCATACCTACTAATTCGATGCCCAGGTATTAATAACATAATCATATCAAGATTTTGTTTTAGTTTATTGTTTTATATTAGGAAAGAGATCAAAAATATTGATATTAATTACAGGAAAATATATATTAAAATAACAGTTCTTGACATTCTCACCCATTAAACTAATTTCACATTCACAATTTCAATTTTTCCTAAGTAATAAAATATTTTTATAGAATTGAAGATATAGTTATTATTTCTGATATAAATTCTAGTATAGAATCTACATAAATTTAGTAGGATTTACTGGTAACCTATATTCTCTCAAATAATATATATAATTCACAATATCATGTATCCCGGTATCTATATTACCAAATCGTATATTCCATATAACATCACTCACCCAAATCCATTTAAATATCCAATACATTAAACTGCAATGAGATTATATATTCCTCTAAAAATTTAATATATTTTTAATCCTTAAATATGTTAATCACAAGTTTATAATGTCATGTAGTAGTATATTTATATATATAATGATCCCAATAATGAGACAACATCAACCAAAAATATAATGGTCCATTTTATCAATAAATCAATAATTAATTCCAAAGATATCAATATTATCTAACTCATTTTTCACCAAATTAGTCAACCCTTATTACCTAAACATCCACAATATATTAAACCAAATAGAATTATATTTTGATCATGTCTGTGTTAACCGATAGTTATCTCTAATATAAAACCTTTTAAGAAAAAAAACTTTTATATCCTATTGATTCCTTGAAATGTATTTTTCTATATTATTAATGTATAGTTGTAGATGAGTAATGATTTAATGTTTCATAAAATCCTTATAAATATTATAATATACTATAATATCATCTATAAATATCAATCATCAATGAATCTATTTAAGAGTATTGATATTTAATTTATAATAACTATAATATACTTCGATTCCTAACCATTTATGTATACTCCCGTATTCTGTTATAATACACTGTTGTTTTAAGATATATATCTTTCTCAACTTCATCATTATGATCCCTTTTTGTAAAAATAATAAATTTGAGATGGTTATGATAATATCAAGAAGAATTAGAATATACGACTGGAAAATATCAATCCAAAGATTTATTCACCAATGATACCTTCATTTCAGCCTATGATATTATGCCATGATTGGTTTTTCCAATACATGTGTTGGTTCTACAAAGTTTATATTATTTTGTGTTCTATAATACTTATTATCCAAATCTCATGGTGTTATTCTAAAATAAATCATTTATAATGGTAAATAAAGTTATTGTGTCTAACCAATGATTATCCCACAGGGGAGTCAAACAAAGTGTACAATTCGAACAATCTACTTTACAATATGTGGGGATCAAGTTAATACCCAACACAATATTATTAGAGTTAGTACTCCTAGGTACATATCTACTAGATCATGAATCCACATTTAGTATCCGAAAATGGATTTTATTGATAGGGAAACCATGTAATCTCAACTTTACCACAACTTTATGATGTTATCCTATATATATATTTACCACTTGGGCTTTCAAAATTTTTATCTCATTATAATTTTTAAATTATTATCTCAACTTGCCTAAAGGTTATTATATACCTTTTAAAATATAATTTACCTTTACATACCATACATTTATTGAATTTCAATCTCCTCATTTATCATGAAAAGATATCATAATATTATTTAATGTTATCTAAACCCTTATTTGATACCGTTTATTTATTTATACACATGTGGCTATCAAAATTACATGATAAAAAGTAAATATTTCATTATAATAAATTCTAAAGACCTTCTATTTTTATAGTTTTAGAGATTTAGGATTAAACATTAACTAGTAACACTCACTCCATTTTAACTAATTGAATTTAGATTCATTCCCACTATGAGATCAACTAATTAACTAATAAAAGGTATTCCACATATCCTAAAAATCTATCAATATAATAAAGACATATATATATTTTATACATTTTTATCTAAATAAATCTCGTGATGGAAAAATAATATGTGTGTGAGATTATATATTTAGTAATGGTTAACATACACATTATAAATAACATATAATAATTGATCATAACATGGGAATATGGGTTTAATAATGATACATAAAGAACTTATTCCCAAAAAATCATGGATCATAAATCATGGAATAATGCTTGGAAAATATTAGGGCATGAATGAAAAGAGTGTGGAAGAATTAGTTAACAAATATGATCCAAGGAAGGATAATCCTAGGATTATGGACAGAAAAACATAACACACTCTTGAATCCTAGAAAAATAAAAAAAACTGTAGACTAAAAATAATCATTGAAAATGAGTAACATTATGTAAAAATATTCCCTCACTTCATCATGTTAATAAAAATATAAATTCTTAACATAATTTTCTTATGATATATAAATATATGACCAATTAATCAGATGGTAATATATGAACCCACCAATTAATCATCTATACATGTGGTGGAATTTAAAAAAAACTCATTAAAAAGGGGTTTTATAAAAGGATCCTCGAAAGTACATGAAAGGTTCAATGAGCTCATATATGAACATTTTAAAACAATAATTTTTTTTTAAAAATAAAACATCAATAATAGATCCTTGAAATGAAATAAATATAATAAAAAATAAATGTGTAGTAGAAGATAATAAAAATGATTTTTAAAAGATGGAAAATATTTTCAATCATTTGAAATTACTTTGTTGAAAGTCTACATCATAAATGAAGTAGTACGACTGATATTTTAAAAAGGATAAGGGAAATATAGAGGTTATAAGAGAAAAAATATATATGGTCTTTAGAATAAGAAATTAGTGTAATTTTTGTGAATAATGAACATTCAAATAGAGAAAACCCCATCTTTATTAGATATTCCATTTTATTCTTAAAAATGATTCAATTTTTTTAGAATGAAATTTATGACCAAAAAAAGTTTAGTTAAAAATATATTTTTTCCATGAGGGAAAATAGGAATGATCTTATGAAATAGGAAATAGAATGATTTATCATACATAAATGAATGAATCTCAGGGAATTATATTTTAACACAAAAAAATTTAATTAACCAAATACATTATAGATATCATAATTCAAGAAACAACAGACATTTTGAAAGGGGTTATTTTTTGGAAATTTTATTCCATATAAAACAATGATAAATTACCACATAATATATTAAAGGAAAAAATATACCCAAATTATATGAAATGAGTTCAAGAATTAAAATAGTAACTCAATGAATGATAATTCTGTTTCCAATAACACTTATGGTAATCATAACATAAGAATAACAGAGATACCATGAAATTAAAATTAAATTACCCTATAAAAAGAGATATTAATTATTTTTTAAGGGAATAGGGTAATGAATAAACCATAAAATGGAAATCATAGTGTATAATATAAAAAAAAACTCTTTGATTTTATAATGAGGAAAAGAAATGTTTACCTTGAATTCCATCATAGTAAATCACACTATAACATCATCAGTTATGGTATTATCTCATTTCAAAAGGGTGTAAAGCCTTTGGGAATGGTATTTTGAGAAGATTATAATTTGTTTATAAAATATAAGAGGTTTTAGTATTGTTTTGGGTTGTGTTTTTGTAGAACTGACTAGGTTTTGATGAGTGGGGAAATGAGTAGAGGAGTGTCCCATTATTATGTGAAAATGGATGGAATTTCTATAAATACCCAAATATATTCGATAATGGGAAGTCACTCTAAATGAAATTGGATCCAGAATTGATAAATAATATAGAGACTAAGTGATAAGATAAATAAATTAATTAATCAAATATTCACTCACATGTTTTAAACATGTTTGATGTCTTCTATAATTAAAATTTTAATCTTACCATTTTAGCATTTCTAGTGGTAACTAGTTTTAAACTAATATAACCTATCATGTATGAGAAAAATAAAATGTTTATTCTACATAATTTAGATATATTTTTTACAAATTATGAATCTATTTAATAATTTTTAATTTCTAAAAGTTATAATAATTAATTTTAAAATAATATAATTATAAGGTATTAACTTTTTTGAAAAAATGAATATTAAGTTATAAAAGGATAAATATCAGTTTTCAAATTAGAGATAAATTTTGATGATGATATTTCACTTATTGAATACTTATTTTAACTATAAATATATGTTTCTTGAGTTTTTAATTTCTACATATATACTAACAATTTTATAAAAGTCATTTTATTTGTAAAAACTTTAATTTTAACTATTAACTAGAAAATCATTATTTGTAGAGAAATCCAAAAAATAAAAGTAATGTATGTTCATATTGCTATGATGATTCAAAGGAATTATATTTCTCAAATTTTTATTCAATTATATATATATTAATATTTCAGATAAAATAATATATAATAAAGAAAAAATTATTGGAAATAAATTTTTACTATACAAATTTTTTATTTATAATTTATAAAAAAACACTAAAAATATATAATTAATAAACAGATATTTTATTTTATTTATATCATAACTTGATAATATTATTATTAGTTTTCTTTAATATATATTATAGTGAATCAAAATAACTAATTATTAAACAAAATAATTAATTATGTAAATTTCTATAAAATTACCGTTATAAATATTTAAATATTAATATATTGTGTAACTCATTT
The DNA here is from genome assembly GCA_963277665.1 of Viscum album. Taxonomy (NCBI): domain Eukaryota; kingdom Viridiplantae; phylum Streptophyta; class Magnoliopsida; order Santalales; family Viscaceae; genus Viscum; species Viscum album. Next base: position 131,474,064 of record OY728120.1, read on the forward strand.
ACTCATAGTCATTCCTAGAAACTCTGGAACCATGTTTTCACATTCCAAATATATCATTGTTAAATTTTAATTTTTTTTATGTGTGGAGACATCTATTGATCGTATTTGACTTAATTAGAGTAAAATATATATTAAAATATTAGTTTGTTATAGTATGTTGGAATCATAAGAGATGAGGTGTGTTGTTATATGAAATCTAAATGGATGAGATAACCAAGATATACATTTCTTATTTAAAAGAGTGAAAGCCCTCTGGGGAAGTGGTTATAGGGTTCTCTCGGGATATATATTGCTTGTTATTATTTTAAATAATTTGTTATGATATCATGTGAATGATACTTAGGGAGGATAGATGATAGTCAACCTAGTGGGAACTTGTTGGCTTTTTGTTTATTTAATAGACCGTTAGTATGCTTCTTCTAGATTTATATTATATTTTTTTGGGTAGGATATTTCTAAATTTATATATATGATACCACTATATAAAAAGTTTTATTTATAATATACAGAGGAAGTTTATAGGTTGAGTTTGATATTACATTCTCAAAGCTTAGAGCTATTGCCAATGTTTACTCCTAAGAGTTTATTTTGGTTTTTCATTTGGAGACTATATTTTTTATGAAATTCGTATAATATGGGATAGAGGGTCTATTTCATATAATGAAATCGATTTATGTTTCCCTTTTTTATTTGTGTTTCTAGGATTTATGTGTGTAATGACTCCAATTTTCCTATTTTATACCTATTATGATAGGCTCTAAACAATTTATTTTTAATGGCGATCCTTGCAGATCACTCTCTTCTTCACTTCTTGCCTTAGTAGGGTTAACAATAGAGGATAGTCACAATAATGTTGAATTAAATCCCCATTGAGAGTTATAATAGAGTTTGATGATAGGAACTCTTGAGGATTAAATGATATTGGTTGAGAAATCATGCTAGTCATACGTATTTTTTGATGTAGTAAATGATTTCAGCTTTGAAAAATCATAATAATACTAACAAATAGGTGCGATAACACTAATTATAGTTTAAAGAGTAATGGGAGGTATATTCATCATGCGTGTGTTTGAATTGGGTTGGTATTGGGAAGAATTAAAATCAATCAGAATTAAAAAAATATTAAATAAATTCCATGATACTAGGATTAAATGTTTTATTAATCATGGTATATGTTTTTGTTGGTAATATTTTTTTTTGTGTAGTTTTGGTTATATCAGTGTAGTAGGGAGACCCATTTGACCGCCACCTAATTGATCTGACTGAGGAGGATCAAGCTAGGATGATGATATTTTTAAATTTCATGTTATAGGGATTGGAAAATTATGCGGGGATAATGTCTGATTGAATGATATTTCATAAAATTGAGGACCTTGAGATCACCATTAGTTCAATCTAAGATAAATAATAGTATCTAGTACCGCTATCAATTTTCTATATATGAGGCACATCTCTCACATGGTTCATTCTATTTCTTGGTGGTGGAAGGAGGATTATGTTTCATGGGATGATCTTTTGAGGCATTTTCATATTGATTTCTTATCATTGATCATTAAAACAAAAAATTATAAAGGTGTTTCTCTTTTTTGATTAGGGTAACCTAGGTGCAAAAGGGATCAATACTTTCCCCAATTAAATTAAACATATTTCATGATCTTTTCTACGATAAGGAGTCTAGAGTGTAGTTGTTATAGGAGATATCACATCCCATTATTCAGTTCATGATCACCCATTTTATATTACCAATGTATCTAGAGGTTCATAGGGAAGATAAAGTAATCAATTAGATATATTAATTTCTATGATCAACTCAATAGGGTAGTTATTTATGCTCCTTGAGTAGAAGAGTTTTTATTAGAGGGTATCATATGCTAGGGAAGTCAATGTTTATATTTTTAGGGTGTCGTCCTAAGTAGTTTTGTTACCCACTTATTTGGAACCGGTGTCTCTCATGGTTTTACAGAGGGATCTCTGCTCGGGTGATTTTTTATGGAGTTCATTCTCACCATCAGTTGTAGGTCTCAATAATTCATAAAGGAGATCCTGGGGTGGAAATTAATATTTTATTCTAGCCTTAGTATTATTTCCCACATCGGACATATTAATTGTAATGATATAAGGCGTTTATTCTTCTGAGAGGAGATGGAGATGGTTAGGGAGAATTTCATGATGTCCACCATCCATAGGGATATTGGGATGACCATGGACATGGAGGTGGTCATAAACAGTGTGGTGGAAAATATGGATGTGTATATTTTTATGAGTTGGGTGTGTAGTAATTATATAGGCTTGATAATATCCAAGGTTATATATTCTTATCATATAACCAATATTTTGATTTTTATTATTCCAAATAGTTAATCTCTTTTAATGAAAAAACCTTACACCGCACCTTGGGATTCTATGTGGATATGTTTTTATTTCCTATGTTATTGAAAACACTATTAAGACGGTAGATGAGTTTTCTTGATGTTTGCTGGGGTTGTGAGATGATGATGAGAAAACAATAGTCATCTTTAGATATATCATAAATTTAGGTACAACCCTATAATGTAATATTTGTCATTGACTAGATGAAATATTTGAGTGTTATTTTTAATTTCATATGAGGGTGGGTTTTGTTCTATGATTAGTAAGACCATTACATGGTGTTGATTTGTGAGTGTGATTATTACATGGGTTATAGGTTCTTTGAAGCATTAATGTCACAGTTGGAAATTCTATTTTTAGATTTAGTAGAGGTACTAGTGGTGGAGTTTTTTAGAATTATTGTAGATGTCTGATATATTTTCCTAGAAGTAGTTGTAGGCCTACCCTCTCAATGTTATATTATGTTTAGGGTAGAGTTTCATTGGGGGAAATCTTTTATTTCTATGTATCCCTATCAGATGACACCTTATAGTCTATGTGACTATAGAATCTTTATTGATATTTTATGAATAAATAATTTATTCAGACCTGTTCATCACTTTGGGGTTCTCGAATATTGTTCCCTAAGAAGGTGGATTGTGGTTTAAGGTTGTTTATTTGTTAAAAATTGATAATTTAGGTGAAAATCAAATGTTTCTAATCATATCATGGATAATTGTATTATTTTTTCAGTTGAAGGGATCTATTTTTTTTTTAAAGTTTTATTCATGGATTGGATACTATAATATGAGTGTGAGGGATGATGATATCCTGAATACAACATATTGTTGTCATTATAAGAACTTTGAGTTTTGGGGTTATATTGTTTAATGGTATGAAAACGCCCATCCATTTAAATAGTACACATGAACCTCATGTATTTTGACTTCATAAACTAGATCATCCTAATTTTTATCAATGAAATTACCAAAAATTAAAATTCAATAGAGGTTCATGTCGGGTATATATGAGTTTTTTTAGGATTCCTCTAACATTGTTATCTCTATGGAATGTTATCAAAGTAATTTTTTTATCTGTGGTTCTTTCTAATAATTGGGGATGTGGTGCCCCACATATAGCGGTAGTTAATACCTCAATGATTGAGGCTATTTTTTCTTGGGAAACACCATCAAATTTAATATTAGTTTATAATTTCCTTGTTCTCGTGAGATACTATCAAAGGTTTATATCTAAATACATTTAAATTATAAGCCCTTTGTGGTCCTTTATAATTAATGAACAAATATTTATATGGATTGATTAGTGTCAATTATCTTTTGATTACCAAATAGGAAATCTTATCAGCGATCTTATCCTTATGTTTATTAATGACAGAATAATGATTGGGTTTTTTTTATGATGAATCTCATCATGGTTTGTGTTTTATTATATTTTATCACAGAGTAGTGATATCTTATAGGTCATTGAAGTTACTTCCCCATGATTGAAACTATACTTCCCATGAAGTTTACTTAGCGTTGATGGAATATAATCTCAAGCTATAGATGCATTACCTCACCAGTGAGTGATTTGGGATATTTATATCGAAGATTTAATTTATTTTTATAGAAGTAAATGGAGTTTTAAAAAGACAATAACATAAATATATCTTACACTTAGAGAAAATAGAATGTAGTAAATATTATACTATGTCGGATTTCATGAGGAGATATTATTTAGAAGTCTATACAATCATGTATAGTGATTAAGGAGCATGTAATGATGCACATTGATATAGAAGTGGCTATTGCTAAAAATTAACTATACTAGATTAAAATTAAATAATCCTTCATGCATCATGTAGAAGAGTCTATATGGAAATACTCATACTTAGTATTGATGTTGGATTACATCTCCAATTGTGGTTCTCCTAAGGAATTTTCAATGGAGAATAAACATTAAATATAGTTTCGGTGGAGATTGTTTATTTCAGTTGAAATTACGGAAGACTTTATTCATGAGTTTCATAGAGGTAATTTTAAATATCATCCCTATATATCTAGGAGACTTCATGGAATAAGGATTCGTGTTTAGTATCCTAGGATTAAGTGGCCCATGGGGGAGTTAATTTCACTATTATTGGTCTTTCAATATGTGAAATAAGTACTTTTTGTCCATTTTATATTTTAATAGACAATTAATTTCTTCAAGTGCAAGTGGGAGTATATTTAAATGTATATTTTGTCTACTTTTCCATAAGAAAAAGGATTGAATTATGTTCTTTGGTATACCATTGATCATTTGAAAAAATTGGACCATTTCATATTGACAAGGGTGTTAAGTGTTGTTGATGTTCTAGAAATGAAATATATCGATGATATAGTTGGTCATCATTGGGTATTGAGAACTATATTCTCTACTCATGATCCTCACTTTATCTCACGAGTATAGTGAGGTATTCAACATGATTCTAACTATTTGTTATGGGTTATCACTACTATCTACCCTTATATAGATGAGATGATGGATTAGAATATTTTTACATTAAAGATATGTTGTGGTTTTTTGTTATAGATTTTGGTGTATCGTGGTTTTAGAACCAAAAATTTGTTTTCTTTTTTTATATTAAAAGTTATCACTCTTCCATTTTAATAGATTCATTTGTAGAACAATATGAGAGTACATGAAGATCAATATAATGCTAGATTAAGGTAGCAGAGTTAGTTGTTTGCGGACTAGATGTAGTGTAGTAAATGAATGCGAATGTTTATATGACTAAAGAGTGGATAAAGGTATTCTTGGGCCATTAGAAGTCTTATTATGAATTTAAGAGTGGATCTATGTAGTTTGAGGTTGTAGATCATCTGTTATTGAGGTCTTTCCCATGTAATGATAAATAGAGGTTTGGATGGGGGTATTCTCTCTCTCTCTCTCTCTCTCTCTTATTTATTAACCTTTTTTGAGGTGTTGTGGGATTTTTCAAATGTGGTATATTAATTATAACATCCTCTATAGCTAAGATAGACGAAAAATAAATTTTATTTATCAAACATTCATTGATATCTTTTGGATGAACCTAATTACATTGATTGGGGAGGGTTGGATACCAAGGATGATGTTGCATACATGAAGTGATTGGTAGAGATTCATGATTTTTAGGAGAAAGTGATTTATGGGGATGTTATTCTTTTGGAATTCCTTTTGTGGAAGCATTGTTGATTTTGGGGTATGTATTTGGGTATGTATTGGGGTATGTGAGTAGCATATTTTTAGTTACCATTGTGATCTGTCTTTAATATCTCTTTTATTAATCAGGGGATGTTTGATTTATGATTATTAGTTCAGATTAATTTTTTTATACTGATTTTTCTGAATATATTTATTCTATATGTTTATTAACTCCTTAGTTATGACATTATTCTATTTTATAGGTATCTCTTGGGTTTTTTGGATGTAGACTTTTATTTTTAATGGGGTTTTTTAATCTCTTGGATGAGAATGGATTTAGAGGTATTTAATGTAAAAACTATAAATTTTCTCTTAGTTACATTTTTTTGGGGTTGAAGATATTTTGAATAGGCTGAAAAATATATTTATCCATTATAAGTAAGAATTATAATATAAACAGCAGTTTCATGGTGTGGAGGATTGGGTTTCACCAAGAATGGTTGAGTTGGAGTTTTATTGTGATTTGGTTGTTTTTAAATCAGAGTGGAAGTAATTAATTGAGATTTTTTATATTTTATACTAATTTGTGTTGATGTAGTCTTGGATATTTATATGAGAACCCATGAGGGTTTGGTTTTTGTGGTTTTACCATTTTATAAGTCACTACACAAAGGTACTTGAGTGGAATCTTTGGGTTTTATAGGTTGAGTTTCTTGAATATACTACATTAGAGGTCACTATAAAATTATTTTTTAGTTACACATTACCACTTCCTTATCTATATTATGTTAGTGGATGATAATGATTTAAATGGTGTAGAGAGGGGGAATTCAAGATGATTTTTAGAGATCAGTTGGAGTTAACCATGAGACTACAGAGCCTTTTCTATTTCACCATGGTTATTGAGAATTTTCTATATTTATATGAATATTAAATCATACAGAAAGTATTTGATTTTATACAATTCTCCCAAAACTCGAGGCAAAAATATTTTCCTCTTCTAGGTCTCTCGAGTACCCTTTAGTAGGGTTAGGACATCAGCTTCTACAGAGAATATTATTATGATTTGAGAAGAGTTTTTCCTCTCATTTCATATTTCTCTCCCTGTTCTTCTTTCATATAGTGGTTACTCTTCAAGATGTATTTTTTTCTGGGAACTTATATGTCATAAATTAATGGAGGAATTATTTTGATATTGATTATTGATTATTCTATATCATACACTGAGTAAAAATGGGGTCTCTTCCAGCTCGTGATCTTCCACATTAGTTGTTAGGGATCAATTAAGGTATAATATTTACGAAATATCTATTATTTTTGGTATAATGTAGAGTTATATATATATTTTTTCTTAATTTAAGTTTATATAAAGGATTGACCTAATTGAGAACAAAAATGAGATTAAGAAGAAATTAATTGTAATGAGTAATTCATAGGTGGTTAGGTGTTTTCTAGGATATTTCATATATAATTATTATACTTATTATTTATGTTAGGGGTAATTGTATATTATTGTAAAAAATGTGTTATTACTTGTATTTTACTATTGGAAACACCATCCCTAAAATATTATAAGAGTAAAGGTGATACTGAATATGTTTTTTGAAATATTGATTTGTTTTTTAACAACCCTTGTAGGATATGTTAGATTAATTTTATGGAATGGTTTAAAATATGATTGGGAAATTTAATTTTCTGTATAATTTTTTTCTTTTTTATTTAATAATTATTATTATAGTTATATTGTTTATCTAGTGTTTTTAGGAATTTTCTATAGCTTCTTTGGGTGGTTGGTATCAAATGATAAGTTTATACTACAATTTCATTGCCATTATTAGAAATAGGTTATTTTGGTAATTGATATAGTACAATGGTATGATTGGTTTTTTGGAAGGAGTAAATTTTTTGATACTATCATGGTTGTTGGATGGGGTTAAGGGATGATCATGTAAAATATTGGTAACTGGTCCTAGGGATGTGTTATAGTTTTCTGGTGGCTATTAAATGTGAATGTTAATAATATATATTGTAATATGCATGGGCTCAAGATAAAAAATTATTAAATGAAATGAATGAGTAACAACCCAATTTAAAATTTCTTGTAGAATATGAATTCATATTCATTGTATTTCAAATTGAATTAAAAAATAAATGTGACATAGAATGAAAATGGTAAATATGTAAATTGTTAAATGTTATAAATAAATAAAAAGATGTTAAAGGTTGTTTTTTATGTTTTGCATGGAAATTAAGGATGGAATATGGTATTGAAATTAGAAACGATGTTAGAACAAGGTAGATATGGTTTGGTAGTTTTGGAATTTTGGTATGTGTTTTTTAGAAGAGATTGTGTGTTGAAAAGAATATCATTTATTTTCATGTGATTTTATATGCACCCCACCAGTGTTAGATAACCTGACCAAAACTGAAATTGTTGGGGTTCTAGGATTTTTTTTTCAAATAACTTTGTTAGTGAGGGAGTGGATGGATATATACTCCCTCTTCACCTCATTTTATTCTTGGTGTGACATGAGATATGATCACTTGTAGTAGACTGGGAATATGGATTTTGTGATGGTGATTTGTTGAAGTTGTTCATGGTTGGAGGAGGGTATGAGGTTCATGTCCCATAGGTTCATCATACACTACTAAGATGGATATATTATGTTGATCTGGCATTATGTTGTTATGATTTGGTGATGAGGATATTTAATGGAAAGTGGTGGTGGATATTTCATGATGATGATGTTGTGGAATTGATATGCAGTTTGTGGTGATGATATGAGATATGTTTTATTACGGCATGATTGTAGAAGGGTTGGGAATTCTATAACGTTTTTTTCTGAGTTGTCAGTGTAAAAACCTTGTGGGGAAGTGGTTTTGGGGTTTGCAAAGTTTATATATTTTATATTTTGTTTTAATTGGAGGTAATTTTGGGTGTTAAATTCTTAGTTGAGTTAGGTGATATTAAACCTAGTATGTGCTTATTTATAATTCTATTTATTTACTATATAATCAATAGAATTTTAATATATTTAAATGACTACTCACAAGGGGGATCCAACTGAGTATAATTTTATTGTCATCATTATATATATAAATAATTTTTTCATGTCTGTAGGGTGAGTTTGGAGATCGATTTGGAAACTACTAGATTGAGGATTGGAGATGTTGTTGGTGTTTCCATATGGGAGTTTATTTTGGTATTTTATTTTGGGATTTTGTTTTTATATTAAATTCATGTAATATGTTATATAAATTTTATTTTACGATATCTAATTGATTGGTGGTTCTAATTATTTATCAATATTTTTTGTATTTATTTTTGGTAATGCTCCCCCATTTGAATGTTTTGTACCCTTAGTGCTAGTCACCAACTTAAGGCCAATTAGAGGTAGTCCTCAGGGGTCATTTTTATGTTCACTATAGTCCCTAATGGGGTTCCCAACAGAAAAAATTAGATACTTAATAAATATTCCATCAATAACTATTTTACCCAACTAGTCCCAGTTATTTTTATTTACTCTTATAATATCATGAAAACCCAAAACTATTAAATAATTGAGGTTTGTTTCTAATGTTTATATAATTGATATGGATTCATAGTATTCTCTTTTGGGATAAATTTATTTAGTATGTGACATGAATATTCTAACTCACTTCCCTAAAATGTAATTGAGTAATCTAAGTTATACATATGTGAATTAACCATTTTCATTAATTCTCACTCATTCTCTTAGTGACATGATTATACTATGTTGTGTAAAGAGTTTTCACTTCATGTATGATCCCTATACATTATCAGGTGTTAATTATAACAAATTATTCTTTATTTATATAGATATAAAAAATATCCTAATTATTTTTATCAGCATGAATGACCCATAGTTATTATCATTTTTATTTAGTCTAGGTAATAATTAAATTTTTGACATAAAATGTATTTTCTTATAAATTATTTTACCTAAATTTTTAGTCTATAAATAAAAATATTTTATAAAGTAATTATGCCCAAAATTTATATTTAATCTAAATAACACATCATACATGTGACACATTCACACAAAGATCATTCTTTTTGGAAGAACATTGTTAGATTCCAGAAAAAATATATTAATTTCATGATTTTTGACCAAGATACCAAAAACTATGTTCTTATAAAACCCATGTATACACAAGGAACCACAATTATTAAGGATATATCATATATAAATCTCATGATAAACGACACCCTTCCCTTGGGAATTTATGCTTGTAAACATCCCCTTGTAAAGTGAAAACCCATGGTGGATTGATTCCATCCCCACGATGGTGGATCTATTATAAAAAATGTACAATGTAACTCTAGAATCAATCCACCCAAAAGTGGTTTCCTCATGGACATTAGCATCAAGAAAATGACACAATGTGAATCATTGGTGTATTATTTTCATAATATTACTTATACAGATGATAGTACAGTTTTATGTCCGTCAACTTTCCATAGTCATATTATGTCCATTTCTTAATCATGAATTTTACCTTTCCTTCTGAAGAAATAATTGGGTATTTTTCCCTATTGAAGTAAAAAAAATACAACTCCCATCTCCGTGAGGACCACAAATTTCTCATCATTTGGTTCCTTTGTGTCCTAATGTATTTTATATTTCTCCAACATTTATATGTAGTATAGAAAAAAATGATTGAAAAAACTTCCTTATTATACTTTAGATAATGTTTAACATTCTACAAGAAGGGGGATGTTTATAATTTTTTGGTGAAACAAGTATGGAATCATCACTAATATTATTTATTTATTAGGTATTTTAAAAAATATTGTATTTTATAAAACTAATATATGATAGATCCACTATCTATAATTTTTCATGAAATGAACTTTCATACATGAAATTTCTTTCTCACTATGTCCTTTGTGATGTATTTTAATTAAATATAATCCTAGAAATCCATTTCTATCAGGAGTTGATTGCATGTTTCAAAGATATTATCTGCTACATGGGGGGTGGAGTTGAGATCACATACACTACTATGAGAATCGTGAGAAGAAAGTACGTCCTATTTTAACATGTCTTGAAAATTTTCCCATTTAATATCTCCATATTAATTATTTTTATGAGTATTTTAATATTAACATAAATTTAATTTCTACATAATATTTTCTAATACATTGATGTATAATGGAAGGTTATTTTATTTTGTGATATTATATGGAGATTTTTGAGGTATGTTATAATGTCCCCTTCTTAAAGAGTAGATATTCCCAAAAAAACACTGTATAATGGGTTATAGGTTATTCATATTTAGGAGAATGTGTGGCTCTATACTATACACAAGTAGTTATTATCTTATATTCCATGAAAAGGATTTATAAACCATAAATCAATGAAAGTAATTTTTTGTTTCACACAAAAATATCCATTGATGATTGTTGAGGACTTGAGATGAATCTCATTCTTTTAGGGGGATTATAGTTCTTTTGGATGAATTTAATTTAATTATAATTCCATATAATGGAAAATTCCATTTACAATAATTAGAGTACTAGTTTAGATATCGTACCATACCACTCAGAATTGGGCATATAGATATTCTTGAAATGTGTATTATATCTCGATTAATCCAGTCCATTGAATCAAACCCAATCTATTTTTTTGGTTGTATTCACATCCTTTAATGAATAAATGATCCCCTCATATTCTTTACGTTATGATTGATAATATATATCATAACGATTTGTTAAAATAGGTCATCCCAATAGACAAGACCAATTATGAATGAGTCTAAACTAGTACAATGTACCGATACATTAAGTAAATTAAGACTCCTCCAGGCACCTTTTTCCAATTTGAAATGTGAGTTAAAATTGACACCATCAAAGAACCACATTATGTGTTCTTTCAAATTCAGGGATGGTGTGGTGATCTATCCCATAGTGAGAACTTCCTCTATAATTTATCATTTTAAATAATTATAAAAGTGTTTCACCTTATAAAGGAGACCCCAATCCACCCTAATTCCCTTAATGGATTAAGAGAATCTTCCCTAAAAAAAATTTTATATATTTTTTTCTAAAATATAATAATATAAAATTATCACACTCTATGATAATATTTAAAAACAACTACATAAGGAAATGAATCCTAATATATTATAAAGAAATTCTAAAAATAAGAGAATCTATAAATCAAGTTAGTTCAAGGTCTAGGAGGAACCCATCCCTATCAAATTAAAATAAAATAGAAAAATTACAGAACAAGAGGGCTTACAATGATGCAAGTAAAAAAACCTTTCATATCTGAGTCAACCAAACGAGATTAAAAAAAAATTGATGTAATAAAAGACCTTGTTGAGGAATCATATATTATGTCCTTCTTAGAAATAGTATATACAACCTATATTACCTCCTTGTAGACATGAGTGACATCCAAATACAAACGATCAAGTGCACTAAGACATGCGATCCATGACGAAATCACTTTCCAAGGAACATTCTATGAATGCATTTTTAAAATTTGGAGCCTTTATCATCTTGATTAATCCTTAAAAATTCCATTAAAATTCCACCATTTTTTGGACACCTATAATATATTATGTTAGTGTGTCACTTATCCTTTCATGTATGTTTGAGAGATAAAATATTAATTCCGTCATTGTGGTCCACTCCTACATTTATATAGGTAAATAAAAAAGTGTTCAGATGTTTCAAAACATTTGACATTTGCTTGGTTCATTAAGAGTTTTAAGCTCAGATTACATTTGTAATTGCACCAACTATTTTCCAAGGTTTTAATATACCTCTGGTGATTCATTTAAAAATATTATATTGTTTGCTACAGTGAAATTATTTGTGCGAATTAATAACTTGTTAAGTTATGGTGTGAACATTAGTGATTTTTTTGAAAAGATCTTTAAACCCATCCGTATTGAAATTTGGTGTACTAACTCCATTTAAGGTACCTTTTTTTGTTGATCCACTAGGTTTTGGTATGGTATTACTAGGTTAACATTTATGGTTTCATCTTTTATCAAATGACTCAATTTTTTATGTCTAATATCTATGTGTCTTTTCTATTACACGTATAATTTTTTTCCAACAACCAAACTTTGTTGACCATTAAAATGCATATCAAAGGAAGGAATTAAGAATCGAAATAATGGTATATCTAATGAAATATCTAATAAATTATTATTCTATTATTATTGTAGCTAAAGAATAAAACATAGATGCTATTATGGAGACTATTATACAGGTTGGTTTCTATGATTCTAATGGGCTAGCTCCACCTTGATGTTTTAAAACCCAACTATTCAATTCAGTTCAATTATACATATTTTAACTCTATATTTTATTGAAAAATAATTATAAAACACTTTGTTTTCCAGTATAAAATATTCATTAAATCATAATATCAATAATATATTTCAGTACATTTTTAGAAGCATCTCATTGTTTCTAACATGGATTACTTGTATAAACAATTAAATTTACGACATTATTTACATTTTTTTGTCTTATTCATGTAATAACATACACAATACAAATGATAATACTTGTATATTTTACATGATAAAATACAATACAAAAATTTAATAGTTTTATACTCATAGCATCATATAGTGTTAAAACCGGTCAATAATAAAATTTCTCATTCCTCTTTATGGCCTTTTAAATATAATGATATTGTAAAAGAAAACAAAAAATTATATACTTAAAAATCTATATTCCCCAAAAAAAGTTTTCTTCACTTATTTATTTCAAATCAAATATTCAAAATTAAAATGGCCTTATTATCAATTAGTTTCATATCATTTCCAAATGATTTTAATCGAAAAACATATAATAAAAAAACCACACTATATTTATTATGGAACCTTATATAAGAACATTTATTTTATTTGTTAACTAAATAACCATTAAATAAAATTAATTATTTAAATTTACCATTCTATTATTTGGGAGATTTTTTAAACCACATAAAGGCCATAAAAATTTGAAGACCCTCTTCTTTAGGTATTATGAATCCTTCTATTTTTATCAAAATTATATTTCATCATCTAAATTTCCATTTATGAGTGTAATTTTAATTTCTATTTGGTTAATTTTTATAGAATTTATAGTGAGAAAATAAATAGTAAAATAACTTTTAGCCCATAGAGAATAAGTATCCATGTAATAAATTAATTTCTTTTGAGTAACCCCATATTGATATCCCTCTTTACTTATATATTTAAACTATATAATCAAAAAAATATTAACAACACCCTATTACGAACTATTATTTCTAAACCACGATTAATAACAACTAAAATCTATATATTGTTCATATTTTAGAGTCCATTCCATAATTTATATCATCCTTTTAATGAAATACATTAGAAGAAGACATAACATCTTATAATGTTTTAGATTAAACTCCATATTAAAAAAATCTATGTTTTTGTAATGATAATATCATTAATTATTTTAAACAAAAATATATATAGAAATAACATTCATATGTTTTATGTATCATAGGTCATTTAATTTTATGAACATACTTGACATTACCTTCTTGTGATACAATTTTATTTGATCAAGACATCTCTATGTAATTTTTCATAGGTTAATAGGTAAACATATATTCATAAAATATATCATATATTGATTAAATAATATTATTAATATATTCTAAATAATTATGTTCTAAAACCATGATTCTATATGATTTTGAGTTCTCTATATATCAAACAAATAAGCTATTCATTCCACTTTTACCTAACTTTTTTTTCCATTTAGGTTCAAGTACTCTTATAATTGTGTGATAACCACACAACTTTAAATAAGTGTGGTTTGTATTAATATATTCACATAATTTATATGTAATCATAAACATAACTTTTATGAAATTTGTAGTTAAAAAGTGACATGAAGTAATTATTTCCTCTCTGAAAAATCTTTTTGAGATACCTATAATAGTGATCATAGAATTAACATTTCCATTAGTTTGATAATAGTTCTCCCATATACACAATATTGATGAGGTGTATAGGGATATATAACTTCATGTATAATCCAATATATATTCAGTCAATGAAAAACTAAAATATTTACCTCACCTGTTAGATATGATAGATTTAATTGTCTCCCAACATTGGTTTCCAGTCTCATTTTCATGGAGATTAAATTTATTTGTAACTTCATTTTAAGGATGAAAAACATGAAAATAAAAAACATTAAATACCATTAATAAAAGTAATAAAATTAAATTTTATTACGTATGGTGGTTGTATCCTTCAAATTAAATTGATGAATGTTGAAAATTGTAAAAAATTACATTTTAAAAAAGTTAGAAGTTGTTTCCCAAATATTTTTTATGAGAAGGTAACACATAAATGATCATATTAATCAATGATAAGATATAATTCCATTTTTTACATGTTATTAATTTTCATATAATTTATGTGGGATAAATGATTATTCTATAAATCAAAATTTTCAAGTGAATAATAAGAATTTGTTTTTTTAATTTGAATAATCAATCATAAAAGTAACCCTTTTCCAACAAAGATCTCAGATTTTAATAGAACAAAGTCATTTAACATCAATTCAATATTAAACCCTTGATTTTATCACTAGATCCACAAAACTATACTCTTAAAAATAGCTAGCACATAAAAACATCATTTAGAGTATAAATGATTCTAGAGGTAAACATGAGATCATCCGCATCCTTCCCTTATATGTTTATCCTTGTATAGTTCCCCATGTTAAGTTATATCCCATAATTGATTAATTACATCATTTTAAAATGATATTTTTATTTGACACATGTCATATACCTAAATAATATATCCACTAATGTGTGAAAACATTACGAACATAAACATGTAAGATCATGGATAAAAAGTGTTACTTTGGAGAATTATTTCAATATTTTTTCAAACTGAGATGAGAATACTATTGGATGTGTCCCAACTCTCCCCAAAGGTAGAAATACCCATTATTCATCAAGAATTGTAACATTCAATTTTTATTTATGGTCTAGATGTTATTCCCAATTGAGGACCAAGATGGTGCACTCACACCACTACAAGGTCCTTTGATTTATCATCAACAGTTTTATTTTTCTCCTTAGAACTTTTATATTCCTCCCCAATTTATAAGTATTTGAGTAACACATTGAATGAAATATCTTCTTTGATTTATTATTTTTTTGAATTCTAAAAAGAATGGGGATCCCTATCAATTATGGATGTGATAATGATAGGGACATCCAAACTAATTTTTTTTAATATTATCTAAAATTCATTATGTTCCATACAACATATCTTTGATTGATATGGAATATACCATTTTTTACATAATACACTTTTTAAAAGGAATTTTCTGTTCGGCATTCTTGGTGATGTTTTTTTTCAAAGCAAAAAAATTCATTTTTTGAAGGTTGTGATGGTTAGTCTAGATTGGATAGTATATTAAGGTGTTGATTATGCTTTCTTGACACATGAAATAATGGTTGTAAAGACCCGCAAATTTCAAGGAAATTTTTTTCTTAATTTTCTTTGGAATTTTACAAGAGCGCAGCTTCAGACGGCACCTGATTCCGAGGCCCGGTGTGCCCGGAATCAATTTCCGAAGTTTGGCTCGGGTACGTTCAGTGAACGGACGAGCGGGTTTTTCTATCTTTTGAACCGGTGCCCGGAATCAAATTCTGAGGGCACCGATGAAATCGCAGCGCCGGTATTTGCTTAGAAACGCCTCTTCCGGAGTTGCGTTTGCTCAGACGTGGTTTTTAAATTTTGCGGCTTTAAGTCAGAAATAAAATAAATTTGTGCGACAACTTTATTTTATTTCACTTAAGCTGTTTGGAAGCCACTTGAAGCCACTTAAAGGCGGCTTGAACTGAGTTGAACTGGATAGGATGCTATCCAGAAATATCCTACCCCTTGGTAGGATATTTGTGCGGTGGGACCCACACGAGCCCCGCCGTTTCCTTCGCTAAGTAACGCACCCGCGAAAACCCGTCAAAGTAACTGAAAAGTCAACCGACGCGTTTTCTTTAATTCTTAACAGACCATTTAATTGGGCGGTTTATTTCGTAAATTAAATGGACTGTTTCTTCGTGAATTAAATGGGTCGTTTCTTTCGAATTGATGGATCGTTTCTTAACCGGTTTCGTGTTGGCATGTTTATAAAATAAGACCAACCTAAAAATCCTTGGAAAGGATTTGAGAGAATCTTCGTTCCTCCACCCTCTCCGCGAAGAACGCGAAGAACGCGAAGAACGCGAAGAACGCGAAGAACGCCGGAACCGGAATCCGACGACGCACGATCCGCGACGTCAACAGCTTTTCCGCGACCTTCTTCTTCTTCGGTGCCTCTTCTTCCGCGGCGAACCTGCGATCGGCGGTTAAAGGTGAGAATCGAAACTTCTAAATTCTCCCTTCTTAATTTCAATAACAACGGATTTAATTAATTAAATCCTTTTTTTCTTGATCCGGAGATTGGCGACGCGACGCCGGATACCGCGACGACGCGACGATCTCCTTCTTCCGCGACGAGCGATTCCGCGACGACCTCTCGTCCGACGACGACTTCGAGGTAGGGATTTATTTTGGAAAAGTTACCCCTTTTAAATTTTCTCGTGAACGTTCTTGAAAATTTAAAAAGTCGGTTTCAAACGAACAATTTTATCTTTAAATAAAATTGTTGGATCATGTGTTGATCATCTTTTTCTTTTCTCCCGTTGATTATGGCTAACGCGGAGGGTGCGGGTCTAACGAACAAGACCCGACAACCCTCCGCCGATCTCTTTTGTTGTGCGGATATGACGGACGACGACAAACCGCGCGGCAGGGGAAATCGGTTGATTCCGCAGTGGAGGACGCGTCCCGGGAGGAACAATGGCGCAGACGGGAGGCAAAACGGGCCACCGGAGCAACTCCGGCGGCCCGCGGAAGGAGGCGGCGGCGCGGGTCGCCGGCGCGGCGGCGCCGGCGACCGGAGGCGGCGGCGCCCGGCGCGCCGCCGTGGAGATCTCCCGCCGCGGCTGAAGCCGCGGCGGCGGCGGCCGGTTCCGCGGCCACGCGGAACCGGGAACGGACGCGGCGGCCCGGCCGCGTCCGCGTGACAGGCGGCCCCCCGCGGGGGCCGCGTTTCTCCAAATGCCGCGGGTCAAACCCGCGGCGGCGGCCTGCTCGGCCGCTCGGCCGAAGCCGAGCCGGCCGGTCCGGTCGGCCGGGCCGCGCCCAGGCCGGACCGGACCCGGCCGAGCCGGTTCGGGCCGACCCGGGTCGGGCCGACCCGGTTCGGCCGACCAAAGGGGGGGTTCGGGCCGGGTCGCCCCGGGCCCAGAACCCCCGTTTCGGGCCCTCTTCGGTCTTTCGCCCATATCTTGGGCCTGGGACCTCCGATTGACGAACCGTCAGCGGCTACGCGATCCTTGGATCGAGACGGTCGTTTCGGTATATTATACTCAAGGTTTCGGAAGACTTTGGGTTCGTCCGGGTTGGTTCGTACACGAAACCAACCGGGCCCTCGGAGCGGAAACACTCATAACTTGAGCTACGGACGTCCGATCGACGTACCGTCAGCTGTGGTAGTTTCCTCTAAGTGAGACGGAACTTTTGGCATACTCCGCCCGAGGATCGGATACAGGCGGAGTACGGTCGGGTTGGTTTTGCCCTAAAAACCAACCGGGCCCCTGGGACGAAAATGCCAATAACTCTCAGACCGGGCGTCCGATTGACGCGCCGTCTGTTGCATTGAGATCCTGTTGTCGATACGGAACTTTTGGATACATCAACTTCGGACTACGTGTCAGTTGATGTATCAGCCTCTCGGCTCGTGGAGCGGACCCTCCTAAACGAGCTCGCTTTGTGCGGGAACCCTAGTGCTGGCTGTGACTTCGACGGCAGAGCAGAGATCCTCCGTGGACTGCGACGACGGCAGAGCAGAGATCCTCCGTGGACTGCGACGACGACAGAGCAGAGATCCTCCGTGGACTGCGACGACGGCAGAGCAGAAATCCTTCGTGGACTGCGGCGACGACTGTGCAGAGATCCTCCGTGGACTGCGTCGACTACTGCACTCAGCGATCCTACGTGGATCAGTGCTACAGGTTCTGTGTGAGCCCGATCCTATGTGGGTCCTTACTACCGGTTCTGTGTGAGCCACTGCCTACAGGTTCTGTGTGAGCCCGATCCTGTGTGGGTCTTCTGCGGGGGTTAGTACCTATCGATCCTTCGTGGGTCCGACGACTTAGATGGATCAGTGATCATCTTTGACGTCATCTGAAAAAGTATACCTGGTTGAGCTGAATCGTATGTTACTCTCCTTTGTGGATTGTGTTGAACTATCCTTTGCGGATTTACCGTTTACTCTCCTTATGGATTTGAGTCTTGCTTTCCTTTGTGGATTGAGTTGTTCTTGAGCTCGTGAGCAGAGCTAGAATTGGGGACTTAGGTATATGTATGGGCATATACCTAAGTCGAGTCAGATGTTACTTCGTGATTGCATCTTTCTTTTGTGCTATATCCTTTGTGGATTTCGGGAGACCTTCGGGGGTCTCGGGGTCCTTACTGAGTAGCTTGTACTCACCCCTGCACGGGCTATGCCCGCACCTTGTTGTGTTGGTTGCAGACGACGGACAGCGCTGATCACGGTCGGGGCGTGGAGCAGGACGGTACCTGGAGGTGGACCACTGGGCGGGACGTGCTCGGAGCGGACGTGGGACCCGAGGAGCCTGGAGGCTATCTGTACCCACCCTTCAGGTGGGATTGCCAGTGGACGACACGAGGCCGCCGTCTTTTCTTCAGTTGCTGTACTTTACTTTTCAGTTGTACTTTACAGTTGGGCTTGTATTTCCGGCCCCCTTTACTTTCTGCACTTTACTTTCCGCTTGCTGACTCTGTGTGGTTGTTACTTATAACGGCAATGCCTTCCCTGTTTACTGGGATTTCACGCCTTGGTGCTAGTCGCCAGCCCCTGGCCTATGGAAGGCGGGCTTGGGGTAGTCACGGCACGGGCCCCGAGGACGGGTCGTGACAAATTGGTATCAGAGGTGGTCGGTTCTACCGCAAACTCTGATCGTCCTTTCTTTCTATATGAAGCAATAGTGTTTAGTGTATTGAGTGTGGTTATCAGTTCAGGGAGCCCAGTGTTGGTGCGGCGGCCGACGTATCCGTACACCAGGACCCTGACTCCTGATTTCCGACTTAATGCATGAAAACATTGATTGCGTGTGTGTTTCAAGTTTTCTTTGTGATTACTTGTGTCAGCTCACCGGGTATACTGATCTACTTTATGAAAGTCTCAAGTTTTCCTTGTGATTACTTGTGCCAGCTCACCAGGTATACTGTTCTGACTGTGGTGCTCTTGTTCTCCTTTTCAGGATGGCCCCGCGACGACTGCCAGCTAGGGTTCCGAGTGTAGGGCGCGACGGCAGCCCACCGAGCGACGAGGCTTCGGTGCAGGGCACTTTGCCAGCAGTGGCACCGGCGGTAGCCTTACCCGCCGAGCCACCGATGCTTCCAGTACCAGACGCTGACGATGCACGTCGCCTCAGGGCACTGCATGAGTTTCAGAGCCAGCGACCGCCCAGGTTTCGCGGTGAGGCGGACCCCCAGGCCACCGAGGACTGGCTAGAGGCGGTGGTACGGATCTTTTGGCTAGTGAGGACACCAGCGGATCTCATGGTGATTCTCGCAGCGAGCCTCCTGCAGGCGGCGGCAGGACGATGGTGGAGCCTGATGCTCCAGGTTCACGATGAGGCATCCCTGCTCTGGGCGGACTTCGAGAGCCTCTTCCGCTCTGAGTTCGTCCCGGCCACCCTCCGAGCGGTGCGCATCCAGGAGCTTCTCCAGCTGCGCCAGGGCAGCATGACGGTCGCTCAGTACGCAGCGAGGTTCACGGACCTATCTCGCTACTCGACCGACATGGTACGGGACCCCTTCTTCCGGGCCCGGACCTTCGAGCAGGGCTTGCGACAGGAGATTCGGGCGTCGCTGATCTCCCTCAGCATTCCGACCCAGGCGGGAGTGCTGGAGCGAGCCCTCCTGATCGAGAGCTTCCTGGCAGAGCCTTCTTCAGCGGCGAGACCTAGCACAGGGCGACAGGTAGCTGAGTCTTCGGCAGCAGGTAGCCGACGGATGACTCTCGGGTCCAGGCAGACCATACCCCCACGCAGACGGCCTCAGGACACCGGCTCAGCAGTGCGGGGCACACAGCGGAGTGCCAGCCTTCCGAGAGGCAGGCTATGCTACTCCTGCGGCGGGCAGGGTCACATGGCTCGTGACTGCCCGACCCGCCGACCAGAGGAGCAGCAGACGGTGGAGGGGCCACCCAGGCAGAGGCAGAGGGTCGACCGTGGCGGTCCGCAGGGAGGAGGCGGACGAGGCAGAGGAGCTGGCCGAGCAGCGGGTGGTGGGCGACGCTTCCAGGCTCTACCCCCACCACCACCAGGAGGGCCACCTCGACCACAGGGAGCTGGCGGGAAGAGACAGGCCCAGCTCCAGGCAGTGGAGGCCTACGACCCCGACTTGCCAGAGATGATTCGAGGTACGATCTGTGTCTATTCCACCCTTGCTGCAGTACTTATAGACACAGGAGCGAGTCACTCTTTCATAGCCTCTGCCCTTGTTCGGAGCTCGGAGATTCCGACTGAGCCGTTGGCTCGATCCTTACGGCTAGAGACTCCTACGGGAGCAGACTCGACGATTACGCACTGGTGCCGGCAGTGTGAGCTTACTCTAGGAGGCGAGAGCTTCGGCTGGGATCTCCTTGTAGCGGCGTCGAGGCCTTACGACGTCATCTTGGGCATGGATTGGCTATCCACGGTTCATGCCCAGATTGACTGTTTTAGGCGCAAGGTGCGATGTGTTCGCACCGACGGGAGCAGGTTTACCTTCACCGGCGAGAAGGGAACCTTTGCAGCACAGGATGGACTTCCGCGGAGGAGAGTGCAGCCCATCTCTCATCAGTTGGCTAGCCTCATCCTAGGAGCAGTGGACGTGCGGAGTCCAGCTTTTCCTGCAGTGGTGGACCAGTACGTAGACGTCTTTCCCGACGACTTTCCAGGGCTACCTCCTCGTAGAGAGGTAGACTTTTACATCGACTTGTACCCCGGGACAGACCCGATATCTACTCCAGCATATCGGATGGCCCTCGCCGAGCTTCGGGAGCTGCGGGTACAGTTGGAGGACTTGCAGAGCAAGGGGTTTATCCGACCCAGTGTTTCACCCTGGGCTTCCCCGATTTTGTTCGCCAAGAAGGCGGACGGGAGCTTGCGACTATGTGTCGACTATCGTCGCCTGAATCAGGTGACGGTGAGGAACAAGTATCCGCTGCCACGGATTGATGACCTCTTCGATCAGCTCAAGGGAGCGCGGTGGTTCTCGAAGATAGACCTCCGGTCAGGCTATCATCAGCTCAGAGTTCGAGACGAGGACGTGCAGAAGACGGCCTTCAGGTGTCGGTATGGCCATTATGAGTTCTTGGTTATGCCGTTCGGCGTAACCAATGCTCCAGCAGTGTTCATGAGCCTCATGAACAGGATCTTCCAGCCATACCTCGACCGATTTGTCGTGGTCTTCATTGACGACATTTTGGTATACTCGACGACTGAGGAGGAGCATGCCTACCACCTGCGAGTTGTGCTAGACACACTCCGAGAGCACCAGCTTTATGGCAAGCTCTCAAAATGCCAGTTCTGGTTACGTGAGGTCCATTTCTTGGGACACGTCATCTCTGAGGCGGGAGTTGCAGTGGATCCCGCGAAGATCGAGGCAGTGCTAGCTTGGGAGCCACCCAAGAGCGTGACAGAGGTGCGGAGCTTCTTGGGCCTAGCCGGATACTATCGGAGATTCGTGCCAGACTTCTCCAGAGTTGCGGCACCACTCTCAGCGTTGACGAAGAAGGGGAAACCCTTCGTGTGGTCAGACAGATGTCAGCAGAGCTTCCAGGAGCTGAGGCAGAGGTTGACCAGCGCACCTATCTTGAGGTTTCCTGAGGAGGGAGTTGGATACGTAGTTTACTGCGATGCGTCAGGGACTGGACTCGGGTGCGTCCTGATGCAGGAGCGGGCCGTGATCGCCTACGGATCACGTCAGTTGAGGCCGCATGAGCAGAACTATGCCACTCATGACCTGGAGTTAGCAGCAGTGGTCTTCGCTCTGAAGACTTGGCGGCACTATCTGATGGGCGAGCGCTTCACAGTCTTTTCTGACCACCAGAGTCTCAGGTATATCTTCTCTCAGAAGGACCTGAACCTGAGACAGCGGAGATGGCTTGAGTTCCTCCAGGACTATGACTTTGGGATAGTCTATACTCCTGGGAAGGGGAACGTGGTAGCCGATGCCCTCAGCAGGAGGACGGGCATTCAACTACTTGAGGAGGCGACGGAGCAGCTGGCCTCCTTACAGATATCCTTCGTGGATAGAGACGGAGGAGCCTTTCTTCAGTCTCTCACAGTCTCTCCTCCACTTCTACAGCGGGTCAGAGAGGCTCAGCGTGGGGACGCTGACTGTGAGACCCGGCGTGCACTGATATCCTCAGGTCAGGCGCCTGATGGCTTCACCCTTGGAGCAGAGCACGTCATCCTTTTCAGAGGACGTACCTTCGTACCAGTCGCTTTGCGAGAGGAGGTGCTGAGAGAGTTTCACACTTCTCCCTTGGCGGTACATCCTGGAGTGGCGAAGATGTACCAGGATCTCAGGCGACAGCACTGGTGGCCGGGCATGAAGAAAGCTGTGGCAGAGTTCGTTTCACGATGCCTCACCTGCCAGCAGGTGAAGGCAGAGCATCAGGTACCAGCAGGCTTGGTACAGCCCTTGGAGGTCCCGGAGTGGAAGTGGGAAGGCATATCTATGGACTTCGTGACTGGACTTCCACGCACTTCCAGAGGTCACGACTCCATTTGGGTGATTGTCGACCGACTCACCAAGTCGGCACACTTCTTACCCATCAGAGAGCAGGGCTCAGTGGAGAGCTTGGGACGTCTTTACGTCCAGGAGATCGTACGGCTTCACGGTGTGCCATCGTCTATCGTCTCCGATCGAGATGCTCGTTTCACTTCCCGGCTTTGGAAGGGGTTGCAGGAGGCGTTCGGGACGCGGCTCCATCTGAGCACAGCCTTCCACCCTCAGACGGATGGTCAGACGGAGAGAACCATACAGACACTCGAGGACATGCTCCGTGCATGTGTTCTCGACTTTGGTCGCAGCTGGGAGGACCACCTACCCTTGGTGGAGTTCGCGTACAACAACAGCTACCACTCCACCATCGGGATGGCACCATACGAGGCGT
Source organism: Viscum album (assembly GCA_963277665.1). Classification (NCBI taxonomy): domain Eukaryota; kingdom Viridiplantae; phylum Streptophyta; class Magnoliopsida; order Santalales; family Viscaceae; genus Viscum; species Viscum album. The sequence continues at coordinate 131,497,864 of OY728120.1, forward strand.
TGTACGGCAGACCCTGCAGATCACCGTTGTGCTGGACAGACCCTGGGGAGTCAGCACTCGTGGGACCAGAGATGGTCCGAGCCACGACAGAGAAGGTCCAGATCATCCAGGAGAGGATGAGGACAGCTCAGAGCCGGCAGAAGTCATATGCTGACAGGAGGCGGAGGCCACTGGAGTTCGAGGATGGCGACCACGTCTTTTTGCGTGTCTCACCTCGACGTGGTTTTCGGAGATTTGGCCGAGGCGGCAAGTTGTCTCCACGCTTCATCGGGCCTTTCCAGGTCCTCAGCAGGATAGGAGAGGTGGCTTATCGCCTGGCTCTACCACCTCAGTTGCACCGGGTGCACGACGTCTTCCACGTGTCTCAGCTGAGGAGATACGTGCACGACCCGACGCACATCATCGACTTTGGGGAGCTGGACGTGGACGATGGGGCGACTTTTGTGGAGGTCCCAGTAGAGATCGAGGATCGACAGGAGCGGGTCCTACGTGGGCGGTCGATTCCTCTTGTGCGCATCAGATGGCAGCACGGGAACCTCCAGGAGAGCACTTGGGAGCGGGAGGCTCAGATGCGTGCTCAGTACCCCCATTTGTTCCCCTAGTTTTTGATGTATCTTTACGGGGACGTAAAGCCCTGAGGTGGGAGTGATGTAAAGACCCGCAAATTTCAAGGAAATTTTTTTCTTAATTTTCTTTGGAATTTTACAAGAGCGCAGCTTCAGACGGCACCTGATTCCGAGGCCCGGTGTGCCCGGAATCAATTTCCGAAGTTTGGCTCGGGTACGTTCAGTGAACGGACGAGCGGGTTTTTCTATCTTTTGAACCGGTTCCCGGAATCAAATTCTGAGGGAACCGATGAAATCGCAGCGCCGGTATTTGCTTAGAAACGCCTCTTCCGGAGTTGCGTTTTCTCAGACGTGGTTTTTAAATTTTGCGGCTTTAAGTCAGAAATAAAATAAATTTGTGCGACAACTTTATTTTATTTCACTTAAGCTGTTTGGAAGCCACTTGAAGCCACTTAAAGGCGGCTTGAACTGAGTTGAACTGGATAGGATGCTATCCAGAAATATCCTACCCCTTGGTAGGATATTTGTGCGGTGGGACCCGCACGAGCCCCGCCGTTTCCTTCGCTAAGTAACGCACCCGCGAAAACCCGTCAAAGTAACTGAAAAGTCAACCGACGCGTTTTCTTTAATTCTTAACAGACCATTTAATTGGGCGGTTTATTTCGTAAATTAAATGGACTGTTTCTTCATGAATTAAATGGGTCGTTTCTTTCGAATTGATGGATCGTTTCTTAACCGGTTTCGTGTTGGCATGTTTATAAAATAAGACCAACCTAAAAATCCTTGGAAAGGATTTGAGAGAATCTTCGTTCCTCCACCCTCTCCGCGAAGAACGCGAAGAACGCGAAGAACGCGAAGAACGCGAAGAACGCCGGAACCGGAATCCGACGACGCACGATCCGCGACGTCAACAGCTTTTCCGCGACCTTCTTCTTCTTCGGTGCCTCTTCTTCCGCGGCGAACCTGCGATCGGCGGTTAAAGGTGAGAATCGAAACTTCTAAATTCTCCCTTCTTAATTTCAATAACAACAGATTTAATTAATTAAATCCGTTTGTTCTTGATCCGGAGATTGGCGACGCGACGCCGGATACCGCGACGACGCGACGATCTCCTTCTTCCGCGATGAGCGATTCCGCGACGACCTCTCGTCCGACGACGACTTCGAGGTAGGGATTTATTTTGGAAAAGTTACCCCTTTTAAATTTTCTCGTGAACGTTCTTGAAAATTTAAAAAGTCGGTTTCAAACGAACAATTTTATCTTTAAATAAAATTGTTGGATCATGTGTTGATCATCTTTTTCTTTTCTCCCGTTGATTATGGCTAACACGGAGGGTGCGGGTCTAACGAACAAGACCCGACAACCCTCCGCCGATCTCTTTTGTTGTGCGGATATGACGGACGACGACAAACCGCGCGGCAGGGGCGATCCGTTGATTCCGCAGTGGAGGACGCGTCCCGGGAGGAACAATGGCGCAGACGGGAGGCAAAACGGGCCACCGGAGCAACTTCGGCGGCCCGCGGAAGGAGGCGGCGGCGCGGGTCGCCGGCGCGGCGGCGCCGGCGACCGGAGGCGGCGGCGCCCGGCGCTCCGCCGTGGAGATCTCGCGCCGCGGCTGAAGCCGCGGCGGCGGCGGCCGGTTCCGCGGCCGCGCGGAACCGGGAACGGACGCGGCGGCCCGGCCGCGTCCGCGTGACAGGCGGCCCCCCGCGGGGGCCGCGTTTCTCCAAATGCCGCGGGTCAAACCCGCGGCGGCGGCTTGCTCGGCCGAAGCCGAGCCGGCCGGTCCGGTCGGCCGGGCCGCGCCCAGGCCGGACCGGACCCGGCCGAGCCGGTTCGGGCCGACCCGGTTCGGCCGACCAAAGGGGGGGTTCGGGCCGGGTCGCCCCGGGCCCAGAACCCCCGTTTCGGGCCCTCTTCGGTCTTTCGCCCATATCTTGGGCCTGGGACCTCCGATTGACGAACCGTCAGCGGCTACGCGATCCTTGGATCGAGGCGGTCGTTTCGGTATATTATACTCAAGGTTTCGGAAGAATTTGGGTTCGGCCGGGTTGGTTCGTACACGAAACCAACCGGGCCCTCGGAGCGGAAACGCTCATAACTTGAGCTACGGACGTCCGATCGACGTACCGTCAGCTGTGGTAGTTTCCTCTAAGTGAGACGGAACTTTTGGCATACTCCGCCCGAGGATCGGATACAGGCGGAGTACGGTCGGGTTGGTTTTGCCCTAAAAACCAACCGGGCCCCTGGGACGAAAATGCCAATAACTCTCAGACCGGGCGTCCGATTGACGCGCCGTCTGTTGCGTTGAGATCCTGTTGTCGATACGGAACTTTTGGATACATCAACTTCGGACTACGTGTCAGTTGATGTATCAGCCTCTCGGCTCGTGGAGCAGACCCTCCTAAACGAGCTCGCTTTGTGCGGGAACCCTAGTGCTGGCTGTGACTTCGACGGCAGAGCAGAGATCCTCCGTGGACTGCGACGACGGCAGAGCAGAGATCCTCCGTGGACTGCGACGACGACAGAGCAGAGATCCTCCGTGGACTGCGACGACGGCAGAGCAGAAATCCTTCGTGGACTGCGGCGACGACTGTGCAGAGATCCTCCGTGGACTGCGTCGACTACTGCACTCAGCGATCCTACGTGGATCAGTGCTACAGGTTCTGTGTGAGCCCGATCCTATGTGGGTCCTTACTACCGGTTCTGTGTGAGCCACTGCCTACAGGTTCTGTGTGAGCCCGATCCTGTGTGGGTCTTCTGCGGGGGTTAGTACCTATCGATCCTTCGTGGGTCCGACGACTTAGATGGATCAGTGATCATCTTTGACGTCATCTGAAAAAGTATACCTGGTTGAGCTGAATCGTATGTTACTCTCCTTTGTGGATTGTGTTGAACTATCCTTTGTGGATTTACTGTTTACTCTCCTTATGGATTTGAGTCTTGCTTTCCTTTGTGGATTGAGTTGTTCTTGAGCTCGTGAGCAGAGCTAGAATTGGGGACTTAGGTATATGTATGGGCATATACCTAAGTCGAGTCAGATGTTACTTCGTGATTGCATCTTTCTTTTGTGCTATATCCTTTGTGGATTTCGGGAGACCTTCGGGGGTCTCGGGGTCCTTACTGAGTAGCTTGTACTCACCCCTGCACGGGCTATGCCCGCACCTTGTTGTGTTGGTTGCAGACGACGGACAACGCTGATCACGGTCGGGGCGTGGAGCAGGACGGTACCTGGAGGTGGACCACTGGGCGGGACGTGCTCGGAGCGGACGTGGGACCCGAGGAGCCTGGAGGCTATCTGTACCCACCCTTCAGGTGGGATTGCCAGTGGACGACACGAGGCCGCCGTCTTTTCTTCAGTTGCTGTACTTTACTTTTCAGTTGTACTTTACAGTTGGGCTTGTATTTCCGGCCCCCTTTACTTTCTGCACTTTACTTTCCGCTTGCTGACTCTGTGTGGTTGTTACTTATAAAGGCAATGCCTTCCCTATTTACTGGGATTTCACGCCTTGGTGCTAGTCGCCAGCCCCTGGCCTATGGAAGGCGGGCTTGGGGTAGTCACGGCACGGGCCCCGAGGACGGGTCGTGACAATGGTTCCTAAATTTTTACCCGTGTGGGAAATATTTAGTTACTCAACTATGTATGTGGGGGACTTTGTGTTGAGAGCACACTCAACACCTAGAGAGGTGAAATAAGAAAGTTCATTCTTCTTTTCAACCTATTGAAATTATTTCCACTTAATTGCGTTACCTTAATTATGTTTTTGATTATTTACACATCGATATTTAGATAATTAATTCATTATATTTTAGAGGATATTAGTGGGAATCATAATGAATTTTTCCTGTAAGGTGGTAAATGGAACCATCCATGGCATGTTTTGATGTCATTGTCCTTGATAGTAGAATTCCCCCCACTAAATTAGTAGTATAATGGATTTTATGAGTTTCCATCATAATATAAAAATATGGGTCAATACACTACACTTCTATCTATTTTAGAGTATTTCACACCCCAACAAAATTTTACATGACTATTTTATTCTTTTATTGATATTATTTTATTATTATCTTTTTTTTTGAATATTTAGTGAAACAATAATTGTGGTGAACATTTAATGGTTTGAACATGGTTACTGAAAACCATGTATCTTTATAGTTAAAATCATTTGTTATGTGGAATATATGACCACACAATTGGAATATAGTTTGATAAACTATGCTTCCCATACCATGAAACTGTCTAAGTGTGTTCAATTACTCCCACGTAGTCAGTGCATAGTTGGGAATTACCTAAACCCAAACTATATTGAATTTCACACCTATTTCCAGTGATGGGTTCTTGATTGGTTCATGGTTTAATTAACAATGTATAATAATAATTTTTCTTATAAACATTTAAATGACATTTCCAACCATCATTAAATTTAATCATTTGGGGGTGTAATTTCTTCTGATTTGACTCAAAAAATTATATTAACCACCTAAATTGTCTTCCCTCTTCATCATGGAATTTTCAAGGGATTTATTTTAGTTTTTGTGTATGATTATATAATTAAATATCCTATAGATAATATTCTTCAATATCATTATTCCTTCTCCCTTTCACCTCTCACCCTAATAGGATGTGAACGATTGAGTGTTTCCTTTTTTTAGATTCTAAAGGGGGATTTATTATTTTGTGGTTCCCTATAGCCTTCTTAGAATTCATTGGCAAATATTGAGTTATATTATAACTATTCATAAAAAAGTGATATTTTAATTGTTGGTTCCTCCATGCATGAGTATTTAAACATAGAACATTGATATATTTAGATTTAACTCTTTAATTAAATAATATTTCATGGTATTAAGTGTGGTTTTTAATATTTCTAATGTAAGTTTGTTTTTTGACTTGGTTTAAAATTGAATTATTAGTTATTCCTTACTTTTAATGTTGAAAAATAAATTCAACGAGACAATCTCACCATATGTTATTAAAATTATTGATTTTATTTTCAATAGGAATTTATTATTTTTAAAAAAATATTGTGATCTTATGATGGATTTTAGGGGTCATTGTCTCAAAAATAAAATGTTCTCTTCGGTTCCTTAAAATATGTTTTTCAATTTTAAGTATCCATTTTTGATGATGTATATATGATTTGGATTTTAAAAAATTTGGACACTTTTATTATAAAGGCGTATTATAAGGCTCAATTTTAACAATAGAAAGATGATTTTATAGAAGCATTGGGCCTAGAAAAATTCACCTCTGTTATTATAATGTGGTTATTGAAATAGTAATGTTATGATGTTTTGGAATGGATTTGTTGTGTGTGTGTGTGGGGGGGGGGGGTTCATGTTATCCTATAATTCTTGATGATATGGGTTTTAATGTATGTTTATAGGCAAGGGTGGGAATTTTTATTGATATTATTTAATTATATATTATAATTTTGTTGTATCAACTCAATTAATAAGTCATTACAATGTGTGGGAAGCTAGGTAGGAAATCTATAAAACCAAGATAAAGTAGTGTCTAATAACCTTTCAAGCTAGGAACCCTTAGTAATGACATAATATGCTTATGTAGTTTACCCCTCATCCAAGATAGGTTTGGTAAACCCAAGAGTTAAGGCATGTTTTTTGATATCTGTCATTGTTCCCCATACTATGTTTTTGTTTTTATTGTTCTATATCATTATAGGGATCTTGGGATCCTATGATTCTTATGATTTTGATTCTCATATGTCAGTGTTTGTGATGTTTTATATAATATACATTTAGAATCAATAAATTTCATAAGAACTTATTTACAATTATCTACATCTTCATATTAAGGTTTCTAAAAAAATTATATGATACCATTCTCCAGTCTCATCAAATTTCCTTTTTTTTACTTTTAAGAAAGCCGTAAAACATTTTCATGACATGAAAAATGGTTTTTATTTTGGGTTGAGTTGGTTTGTTCTGAATGAAGTCAATCGTATAATTAATTTTCATTTAAATGAAATATATAAATCTAATTTTTTACATGTATTTCAAAATATAATGAAATGGTTATATTTTTAAATATATTTCTCATGGTGTGTGTGTAGAGGGGGGTACATTAAGGGAATATTTTTCTCATGCATATTATATTGCAGTCCTAGCAGGATTTAATTGATCATAATGTGTGATCTTGGATATCGTTTGGGTTTAATGACGGAGATAAGTGATGGTGCCTCACATATGCCTATATACGTCTTAATTTTTTTTAACTTCCCTTATATTATAGATTTTTTTCATAATGACATCACCAAAATTCTTTTTTGGTTTCTTAACATATTTTAGCTTTCTTTTTTTATTGCGATTTCAGTGGTATTAGTTTAGGTTCATTGGATTTTATTTATCATTTTGATTTTTGTTTGACAATATTTCATATTATTTTGTTCTTATATTGTTTTATAGATGTTTATACCTATTGTGATTCTCCTTATAATTTATAGATGAGTGATTTCATATTTCTAGGTGGAGGCCCCTTATTTATATAGTTATTTTTTCAGGAATAATAATTTCGGTTAGTTTTTATTTGATGCCCAACAATAGTTTTTAGCCCATTATTGATAGGAATTCCCTTTGGGACATATTTTGAGTAATTATGGCTACCTAGGACATGGTTTTACTAGTTTGGTCAAGGAAAAAATTGTATCAATGAGAAGTTTTTATTTTTAATTAATATTAGTTTGAAGATAACATTTTTAGAACATAGGTGGTGGGTTATGGGAAGATTACTGATCACCAACTTTTGTTACAAAATCTATGAGATTGGGGGTTGTATTTATTTTAGTCTTTACATGATTTTTTTTGAAATTTTGAATGTATTTTTGTCTAAATTGGTGGTTTATTAACCCATATGGTTGTTTTATTAGTTATTTTATGGTTTTTAGCATTTGGGGTGAATCTTTAAGGAGGTAAAAAGGTGCTTGACTAGCTCACATGATTTTTAAAACCATACAACACAAATATGAATGGTATAATTGACCTTTTATGGTGTTTTAACAGTTCATGCACAATCTTCCAAACCGTATGAAAAAACCAATCACAACCACTGGTCCATTTTAATTTTTTTGGAATCCTTTTGATTTATTATTTTTTTGGGTATTGTGTAATTTTTTATTTTTTAGTAATTAAGGATATTTTAATTATATGTATTATTATTATGTTTTTTTTCAATAATATATTATGATTGAAACATGCTTTCTTAATGGTAATGGGTTGACTTTTAACATTGATAATTTAATTTTAAAAATTTATCTAAATGAATGTGGTCTTTTGGAAGTCCAAGGTGAGTTTTAATAAGGTATTTGTGAAATCATAAAATGAATTATAAGGCATTTTTGACACTAATTAAGTCGTATATTAATGTATAATTTGGGTTCAATAATTGGTTTAAGATCAACAAAAATTATTTTCAAAGAGGATATTAATGTTTTATAATGTAATTAGTTTCAATTGAAAATTTTTAGATTGACCCTCATGGTTGTGTTAATGTTTCAAAAATCCATTATATAGATGTTATGAAAAATTATTTCATTGTGTATGTAAAATAAGAGTCATAATCCATAAGGTATTCATGGGTAAATGATGAATGTTTGAAACATAAAATTATTTTTTATTTATATCATGAATTGTGTTTAGGGGGTAGGTAAAATAACTTTAATCCAACTAAAATGAAGTTTTTATAAAATAATTTGGTTGAATATAGGTTTTCATTTGGTTTTTTGAGGCTGATTTGTTGATTTATAATTAATTTCCTGAAACTTTTTGATTTTGATGTGTTTTTTATTAGGATTGATGCTTCAATAATTTAGAGTTCTCTCATACCAAGTTTTAATGAATTATCTATGGGATTTTTTGGCGGCTTTAAAGGATTCAAACCCTTATTTTTTGAAGATATATTGAATTCGGCCATTTCATATTCTATGTTTATGGATAATTGTGATCTTACTTTACAAACTAAGCATAAATAATTTTTTAAGAATTTAGTAACATTATCTCTCCTTATTTCCTTAGAGATCAATACTCCCATAGATTAGAATATTGATTGTGGAATATTGAGGTAATTATATCTTGAATTGACATTCCTAAATATCTTAAGTTGATATCTGAAAACATTATACTCTAAGGGATGAGTTGGAAGAGGTGGAAGTATATTTTTGGATTAAACAATAGATTGACCATTAATGTGATAATTTTAACGAATGGTTCATTCAACAACACTTACTAACTTTTTTTAAAGTGCTGATATCTATAGAATATCATTTCCTTCATTAAGGAAGATGATTAGTGATGTGTTATTCTTGTCATTTTTTAAACTAGTTCCATCTTACCCAAACCTAGATATAGATTATTCTCTGAATGATCAGTACAATAGATGTGTGATTCAATTATATCTATTATCAGTAATTTCCTTTCTTGGAATCAACACCTACAAATAGGTTATGAATAAATCCATTATAATAATATTTGGTTTGGTTATTATTCCAGATATTGTTGATGTTTCCATAGTCCGTGGAGTTTGTTGGAGAAGCTCCCAAAAATAATGTTGATGTAAGACAAGTTTGATCAAGTGTATATAATTATTATAAGGTATAATAATTTTACATTTTTTTGATCATCATGGGTGTATTTCTTTCATGTTCCATCTATGTGGGAAGTTAGGGTACTATAATCCTTCATGTTTGGAAAATACCATGGAATGATATGGATGTTTCTATCTAGGGAACCTATTTAAAATTTGTAATGGGGTTTATTATAAGATAGGTGGATCCATATATACCATTTTAGTTGATACATAGGCTATGTATGTTGAAAACTTGGATACATAGACTGATGGAGTTATTCTATATTATATTCTACCTCTTATTATTGATTCCTTATAGACATGTATTGCTTTGGATAATTTTACTTTTAACATTGTAGGAATTTATAAATGGTCGGTATACACCATGGTTAGATTCAATTTTTTATGATAATTTATATTGTATTTGTCTCATGCCTCTTCTAGTTCGGATTCCCTCGACATCATGTAAATTAATAGGATTGTTTCAAATCATAATGGTTTCATATTAAAAAATGTTCTCAATATGGAAGTGGTTGTTGGAGGGTTCCACTATATAGGGAGATCTTATGATGAAAAGAAGTTTCCCCATAGATATTTTATTAGTGTAGTTTAGTATGTCCAAGGTAGAATATCATTTTATTAAATATCATAAATACTTAATTGTATTTGTTATGGATTGTATGGTATCAAGTTCATAGGATAATCCTTTTCCTTTATCTAATATAACACATCCCATAGGATCTTGGTATGATTTTAATTTTATAATGTGTTATGGGTACTATGAATATTATTAATAAAACATTAATTGGTTTATTTTATATTCTATATGATTAGGTAAGGTTACTCCTAGGAAATAGACCATGTTTATATTGGTTTACCTTCTCCATTAATTAATCATTTATTTTCTCATTTTAAAAACATTGGTTTATTTTGTTTTTTTACTTATATAGTGATATCTTTATCAGAGGATTGGATATACATCATGTACAAAATATTATTACTGAAGGTGGTCCATCAAGTTTTTGTTGGTGTCCTCAAATTATTATTTAATCATTGGTTAATCAATATAAATATTTATGCGTAATTAGAACCTCATTTCTTGGCCTTGATAAGAATATATTTTGGGAATTTCTTGCAATAGAAAGAGATATGGTGGGAAGAATTATCACAGCCCAACATTGTTTTCATTGATTGTTTTATTCTTTTATTGTTAGTAATTGTTTTTATTTTATTCCAAGTCATTTTTCCTTTACAAATTTAGTACAACTGATCTTGATGTTCAGGTCACATGGTCTTCACATGGTTTTTTGAAACCACGTTTCCTATCCATTGAAAGCCTATAATAATATGTTGTGATTTAATCATAGTTAATCAATAGGCTTATAATTCATATGAAACAAATTATGTGGACACATAGGTGAATTTAGTTCCTCCCACATGATTTGAGAATGGTTTGAAAAATCTTGTTCGAGACCATATTGAGTTGAAAGGGTGTATACAAAGAAGTGTTAATGATTAATTCATGGTTTTGTAAAATGTGAATCAAAACTATATAGGTCACCATACATTTTATATATAATAAATCACTTCTATAACCATCATAAAATTTTATCCTTTGGGTTCCCCTTTTCTTCCCCATTTTACAACTATGACTATAGTTCCCCCCTTCATCTTCACTCTTCTTTATGGAATTTTAAGGGATTTATTTATTTTTTGAGTCAGATTTTGAACCCCCCATGTGTTTTTTTATTTTTTATCAACATGTAATGATTATATGATTATAGTACTAATAAAATTATATTTATTGATTTATGGAAGAGATGATTGAGTTTCCACCATCATAAATGGAAAATGAAATTTGAGGATAATCTTTTAAAGATCTTACACGAATAGATTTTAGATAAAACAACAATTTACGTGTTTTTATTGATGAGATGATCATAGTGGAAAATAAATACGTGTACTAATGTTGAATGTTCTATCTACAAAAATGGTCCATTAGTTCTGAACCTACATGGTAGTAGTGAAGAGATAGAAAGTTGACCATAGATGTCAGGATTTATAAGATTTCAGTTGAAAAACATGAGAGGATCCATTAATTCATGTGAGATCCATTGGATGGGGATTGAGTCAATTTTAGATAATTAATATAAACATTTTTTTGAATTAGTTTCAAGTAATTTTTAGAGAAGTTTTATCAAGTTGTAATAATTTGTATGGGGAACCTATAGATTTGAGTAATTGGTTCTAGGTCTTTGGCAGTATGACTTTATAGTGTTATGCATATGTGTTTTTCTATAACACATTATTTTAGTGTTTTTTGTATGAATTTTAGAGGTGTTACCATAATAATGTTGGTTAGGGGTAATACTTTTGAAACCCACTTATGATGTTGTATTGGTTATATAGGTCTGAGAAGCCTTATAAAACATTAACATTGGATTAATAATGTTTTATATATAAATGAATTTTTAGCCCATATGACATATTATATCCCTAAAATAAGATACAGTTTCAAATTGTAAAATTGTGAATAATTATATTAAATTTTAATATAAAATAGAGAATAATTCAAATGAGACTTTTTTAATGTTTTCAATAGATTTTAATGTCACAAATTTTATTTTATTTATTCATTTTTGGCATACAACATCAAACCAATGTTAATTTTGTGGGATTATATGATTTTTCTATACTATAGAAGAAGGTTCTACTTTATAGTTCCATGATTATATAGATTTTAAAAAAATTAAGGATTTTTTGGAATGATTTAATATGAAATAATTTAAATATCACATGAAGAAGGAAGGAAACTGTGGGATTAAAAACATAAAATGTGGATACATTTACTAAGTTGAAATGGATTTGGATGTGAGAATATCGCATTTATGTAGATCAAGGAATTTCTATTAAACTTTTGGAAACTATCAGGACATGTCCCTCAGGGACCGTACCATGACTACCCTAAGCCCACCTCCTGAAGCCTAGGGGCTAGCGACTAGCGCCGAAGGCATCAACATGCATGTGGGTGGAATTTTCCTGGGCACCTATACGAACACACACACGGAATCACATCCTAACACACTGAAGGGAAAAAAAAGTATACTAATACAATATTGAGCACAAAATAAATCTGATAGAAAGTGGGTCATAATACAAACCCACCAAAAAGGACTGAAACAATAAAGTACAAAAACTGGCACTGATGGCCATCTGTAGGAAACCCCACCTGATCATAAGAGTAGTGAAGCTACTATATGCCAAAGTAGTATGTCTCGTCTTCCTAGTCCTATTGTCTTACACCTTGTCCTAGGCCTCCATGTCCACCTTCGTAGTGTTTTTTAGTCCTGTGCCACTTAGAACCTATGTCGAAACATCAATTTTATGCACTAGGCACAACAATATATGGTGAAGTCTTACCCGGGTGAGTGTTACAATACTCAATAGGGGACCCTGAAACACAATGGAGATACCAAAAAGAAATCTTCAATGCAATGTACAAAGAATAAGAATGAAGAATGGGACATCTAACACTAAGTATATTCTTGGGTAGATATGGTCGTATCATCAGTCATATCATCAAAATACTCGGATGCTTAAGAGCGCCTCCTCCATCGAGTACACTGAGCCTACCGAGTCATACAGTGCCACTTCCAACTAACCTTGGATAGTTTTGGTACTCATCCCTAAGGAGTACCATCGGTATGCTAGGTCACACAAAGATTCTCCCCACCATAGGCCTGTCGGGTTACACAGAACCACTTCCCACCTAGGCTGAACTAAGGTACTCTTCTTGAAAAGTACCATGGGTCTCTTGGTCACATAGAGAGACTACCCATCATGAGCCTAACTGGTCACACAGATCTCCTTCCCATAGGGCAGTGGATGAGTAGTCATTAGTTCTCAACTAATAGTAGGGTTTCGTATGTAGCGTTCTTAAGAAAACTACTCCTCAAGAAATCCTTTGAATATCAACAACAATGAATGTCACTAAAATCATTCCAAAAATATTCCTCATTAAGAGTGTCCCAGCACCACAAACGACACTTCAATAGGATGCATGATTTGCAGGATACAGGTGTTTTAGTTACCATGGGACCAGTTACGATAGGTCTGGGTCCGAGCCGATCGGACCGACCCGACCAACCCAGCCCGGGGGGTCACACATAACCCGGTTTAATTATATTGGATTTACCAGACATAGTTCGGATTGGGGTTGGTCTGGTCCGGCCTAGACTAGGGATAGGACCAATAGGCCTCCCTGAGCCGGCCCGGTTTGGTTGAGGGTCCAGCCCGCAGGGTCGCCTGGCGACCCGGTCTAGTCCAGACCAGCTGAAGGGGGTGTGTCCGGCCTGCCGGTGTGGTTCCGGCCCACTAGGTGTGGGTTTGGCCCACAAGGGGATCAACCTAATGGGGGATCGTCCCGCTAGCCAAGGACCAACCACTGGATCATCTTGTGGTGTGCTGCTTGGCTAGGGCGCGACAACCAGCTGTGTCCGGCCCCCTATGCCCCATGGGATTCTACAGGGCCTCGACCTCTAATCTCAGTCGAGAGACCGCAGCTTTGTCCAGGGATCTAGGTAGCCAGAATGTGGAACACCCCTACACAAGATGCCCGCCTCATGTATCGTCACCCTGCTGCCACGGTGGGACGAAGGGCGTGATTCCTCCACCACCCACCGTCGTCATCGCCGCCACTGACGGTGTGCCCGCGTGCCGACAGGACGTTCAGCAAACCACCAGACAAGATCTGGTGGTCAGTTCTTCACACTGTCTACACCGACTATCCTCTCTGGTCGCCTTCTTCACTATAAAGGTATCATTTATTCCTTGTCATCAATTTAGACAATTAATTCACAGGACCACATATGCAGTGGGGTCTGGTACTTTTTTTGTGTCGGCCCGCACCCACCGTGTTATGGGTCTTAAATAGGGGAAGGCTCAGGGATGTTTGTTCAATAATATCATGGGATAAACATAATATCAGATAATAAATAAACATTAAATGTCACCCTCCCACAAAAAAGCACGAACCGCATATCAACTTGTTTGACGGATGATCTGTGTTTGTCATTTCATGAAGGGGATGAACATGGTAGAACTTTTAAATAACACTCAAACCCATACCTCTTTGAAATTTGATGTTGTAGAGTTAATCCTTAAGAATTCAAGGCACCGACATCGCTTCCCGGATCTGATCATCGAGAGTCATCGAATATGTTTTCATTTGTTCTTTATTGGAGAGAAAGAACTAATGGAGGTACGTTAGAGGATTCACACCGATTAATCATCTATCGTCTCCAATGCCAAACAATGAAAAGGAAACATGTCGCATCGTTTCAGTTATGTTACGAAGTCGAGTCCTTAATTTGTTTCATTTATGAAACATTGTCACTGTTACAATTCCTTTATTGTATTGTTAGGCTGAGTGATTTAGGAAATTAATGATCCCCATTAATGTGCCTTGTTTCTACGTCATTGTTGCACCACATCATTATTATGTCACTGCTCATCGGATGAAAAATTAAAATAAAATATCTTTTTAATGTTATTTATTGTTTTCCAAATGTTTTGAAAATAAACTTTTCCATTTGGCCCTTACAGGCTAAAGTTAAGTCCATTTTTGGCGAATCCTTGCATTGCCAGTTCAACGATGCCCTCAGATTTTTAATCTAATCACCAGTTCAAAAGGTAGGAAAACCTTCATGTTGGTTTACTGATCATACCAAAAAGAGATTAGAAATTCATTCTGGGCTCTCTGGGCCTCATAATCACATGCCGTCAAATTTCATAGTCTCAAAATAATTGCATATAATTAAAAAATATTCTCAAATTTTTTGAGACATTAAATTCTCCCAAAATTAGGGATTTAGTCATCGAAATCCCAAACAAAAACTAAACAAACAGATGGGGGTACAGAGCAGGAATTTGGTCCTCCTGCCCCCATGTGCTCTCTTGGAGGTTCATATGCTACCACTAAACTTTCACCAGAGGAATAAACCACCCAAGTAGGACCCATTCATCTAGATCTTCTATCTCCACTGGGAACTCCTTAAAAATTTCCCCATACTCAGTGTCCATCTCTCCCTTGTCGATGATGTGCGATGGATCATGCACGTATCTCGTAATATGAGACACGTGGAAAACATTATGCACCCAGTGCATCTGTGGTAGAAAATATAGGTAGTAAACCACCTCCCTGACTCTATTCAGTATCTAAAAGTTCTGATGAACCTCATAGATAGCTTTCCATACTGGCCAAATCTTCATAATCCTCATTGGGGTGAGACCCAAAGGAACACATGATCTCCCTCCCCAAAATCCAAGGGTCTTAATCTCCTATCGGCATAAGACTTATCCCTACTCTGTGTAGTCCTCATCCGCCCCAAGATGAGTTTCACCTTCTCGGTTGTAGCCCATGCCAACTCCAGACCAATGAGTGTGAACTCCCCTGGGTCTATCCAGTATATGGGTCATCTACAAGGCCACCCGTACAAATCCTCAAATTGTGTCATGCCAATGGTGGAGTGATATCTATTGTTTTATGAAAAATCCACCAATGATATGTGGTCCTCAAAACTACGACAACTTCAAGTACACAAGAACGAAGTAGGTCCCCCAGGGTCTATATAGTCTGCTTTGTCTGACCATCCATATAGGGATGAAAAGATGTGCTCAAACATAGCTGCATCCCGAACACCTCCTATAATCCTATACAAAACAAAGATGTAAATTGGTCTTCACAACCTCATTTGATCATTGAAGGCACCCTGTGAAGTCGTACTATCTCCCGGACATAAAGGAGTCCCAATCCCTCTACTGGTCCCTACTCTCGGATGGGTAGGAAGTGATCCGACTTTGTGAGTCATTCAACGATCACCCAAAAAGAATCATGGCCTCTGGACAGATGTGTAAAACCCGTTAAGAAGTCCATTGAGACACCATAACATTTCTACTCCAATACCACGAATGTATAGGTCTAGCCGGTAGGAACCTGATGTTCATCCTTAACGTGCTAACAAGTGAGGCATCGTAAAATGAATTCAACCAAAACTCTCTTCATCCCCAGCCACCAGTACAAACATCGGAGGTCCTGGTACATCTTTTCCTCTCTGAGATGTACCACAAAAGGGGATGTATGGAGATCCCCCAACACCTCCTCCTACAACATTACTGGTACTACAATGCAACTTCGTAAAAGGATGGTGTGCTCCCCACCTATCGAAGACCCATCAGGAGCCCGTCTTGAGGATACCTGAGAGCATCAGGACTTGTAGTAAACATCCACCAGGTGTGCCTTCCTAAATTGC
The DNA here is from genome assembly GCA_963277665.1 of Viscum album. Taxonomy (NCBI): domain Eukaryota; kingdom Viridiplantae; phylum Streptophyta; class Magnoliopsida; order Santalales; family Viscaceae; genus Viscum; species Viscum album. Next base: position 131,514,327 of record OY728120.1, read on the forward strand.
TATAAGAGTGGGGGAATAATATTCATTGAACTACGGTAAGCTTCTCCATCATCATACTCAAAGGAGATCAGCATAGTGGCTATCTCATCAGTCACCTCAATCAGTAGCTGCATACCGGTCCACCTACTGAGTGCATCTTCCACCACGTTCCCCTTCCGAAGAGTATAAAATATCTCAATTTCATGTTTTGGGAAGAACTCTATACATATCCACTATATCAGGTTCAGATCTTTATGGGTGTTGATATACCTGAGACTCGTGTGGTCGGAGTAGAAAGTAAACTGATCACCCATCATGTAATGCTTCCACATCTTCAGGTAAAAGACCATTACTGCTAATTCCAAGTCATGGGTCACGTAGTTATACCCATGTTGTCTCAACAATCATGAACCATAGGTGATCACTGCTAGCTCCTACATTAGGACACAACCCAGTTCGGAACCTCATGCATTATAGTAAACTACATACCCATTTAACACCCTACTCTTGTGGTCTCAAGATGGGGGCACTAGTCAGCCTCCACCTATACTCCTAGAAACTCTCATAGCATTTTCCCGTCCACACGAAGGGTTGTACCTTCTATTTCAAGGATGATAATGGTGATGCTACTCTAGAAAAGTCAGGTATGAACTTCCTATATTAACCAACCAACCCAAATAATCTTTATACCTTAGTCATGCTCTTGGGTGTCTCCCAAGAAAGCACTACCTCTATCATCGCTAGATCTACTACAACTCTATCCTCTAAGATGACGTGTACTAGAAATTGGAAATTCTGAATCCAGAACTATAAAATCAAGAGCTTACTATTGATCTAGTTCTCTCAGAGTGTATCCAAGACTATCCACTTGTGTGTAGCGTGTTCCTCCTCCTCCGATGAGTACACAACGATGGCATCAACGAAGACCACGACGAACCAGTCCTGATATGGTAGTAAAATTTTGTTCATGAGGACCATAAACACTGATGGGGAATTGGTCGCATCAAAATTTACCACCAGAAATTCATAATAGTCATACCGGCACCTAAATGGCATCTTTGGTACATCCTCATCCCATAACTAAAGCTGGGGATAGCACGATCTGAGGAATATATTTGGGAACCACTTTGCTCACTTCAGGTGGTTAAAGAGGTCATCATTTCTCAGTAGTGGATACTCATTATTCATAGTCACCTAGTTCAGGTGTCAAAAATCCATGCATATCCTCGACCTTTCTTTTCCATCTTGGAAAAAAGAACCAGCGGGGGCCCATGGTGAAACGCTGGGCCTTAAGAACCCCTTATCCTGCAAATCCTCTAGTTGTACCCTTACCCCGTGAAGCTACGTGAAGCCATACTATATTTAGATGTGGAAATCGGTTCAGTATTGGGGTACATGTCGATTATAATGTATACATATCTGTGAGGAGGTAGTCTCGGAAAATCCTCAGGTAAAAAATCATCATACCAATCCACCATGATAGGATTCCTTGGACTCCTCTCACCCACTACAATGTGGGTAAGGCTAGCCAAATGGTGAGTGATCAGATGCACCCTCTTCTGAGAGAGTTCTTCCTATGCTACAAAAGTTTCTTTCTCACTAGTGAAGGAAAACCTGGTCCCATCTCTACGGACACACCACACTATACTCCTAGAACAGTAGATCTAAGCATGGATTTTGGATAAACAGTCTATACCCAAGATGACGTCATCAGGATCGACGCCACTACAAGGAGATCCCAATAGAATCTCTCTCCTCGTTGAGTGAGCTCACACTATTGGCACCATTGTGTAATCATCAAGTCATCTCCCTCTAGAGTCTCTAGTTGTAAGTATCAAGACAACGACTCCACAGAAATCTCCAAGATCTGAATGATAGCTATGGAAAGGAAGGAGTGAGTAGCACTTGTGTCTATAATAATAGAAGCTAGAGGGGAGGAGACATATATTGTTCCTCAGATAAACTCTAGAGTGCCATTGTCATAATCCTCAACTTCCTAGGGATGAGCTCGACCTTGAACACTTGCTCCCTATAGTTGGGGTAGACCACCTGTGAGTGGTGGCAGTAACACCTCAACCCATCTCCCATCACCTTCTGCTCAACCATCTCCCCTTCCATGTCTACCACCATGTGGAACTCCTCGCTCGGATCGTTGCCACTGCCTCAGCGGCCCCTAGACTATCTGTTGGAAATTTGTACGATAGGATGGGCATTCATGTGCCATGTGTCTCAGCCCCACCGCACGTGAAGCACTTACTGGATCCCAACTGGATCCCCTTATACTGGGAGCCTTGTACTACCAACCCTGAGTCCTAGGGTAGGCCTTTGAAATAATTGGCCTTTTTGGGCCCATGTGTCTATTATCTACTTCCTTATGAAGACTCTACCTCCTAGGGCCTGTTGGAGGCTTTAGCTTTAAGCTCCCACTCCTCCATGAATCTCTCCACAAGAAGGTGTCCCATTAGCACCCCGGCCTAGGTAGGGATGCTAAGAGACACTGCTGATTCCATGATCTCCCACATGAAACCCTGCTCAATAGCTCGATCCACAAAAAGGGTCCCACATCATGTCTATGTAGTAGCGATATATCTCGATGAACCTCAGTAAGTACTCAGCTACCATCATGTCGGCCTGCTCAAGTTGATGTGTCTTATGAATGCGCACAGAGCGCAAGTTTGTGAGAAAACTCCTCCCAGAAAAGTCGGTAGAAGTCTATCTAGGAGGGGGTCGCCTCATTGTATATATGGGTGGTCAAACTCCACAATCTCACTACTATTCCATGTAACGGGATCAATTCTAGGATTTCCATCTCATTAGGTGTTGTCCTCACTAGGTAGAAGACCCACGTCACAACCTCCATCCAGTCCTCAATTACCTGAGGATTTGTCTCTCCCATGAACATGGGATGTCTTTGTCTTTGAAACTCATGTAGGGTACTGAGCCTGTGAACATCCTCTTCCAGAACCACCTATAGTATATGTTGACCATAGGGTGGTTGTAGTACAAGTGCACCACCAGGTGGGTCCATCTCTAAAACATGTCCTTGAATAGATGCCTCGTCGCTAGGCGGGCTGTCATCATGAGCTCGTATTGGGTTCCCAACTAGTAATCCACATGGAGGCATCTTGTAATGGATCAAGATATTACACATTCTGATGTTTTTCTCTGGAAAGGTGAAATTTATTCAAAATAACATAAGGGGACACTTATGAAACCAATTTTTTCATGTGTTGATCCAAATAGAAGAATTCAAGGTTCTGGTGTATATATACATTGGCCATTAAATCGACAATGGATTCCTCGAATCTAAAAGTCAAACTCACAACACATAACTATGTTTCCCCAAAAAAAATCATAGACTCCTGATCTTTGAGGGGGTAATGACCATCCTATGTTACCACGTTGACATGACCTATACCCAAGGGCCCGTGATGTGATTACCCTAATCCCACCTCCCAAAGGCCAGGGGCTAGCGACTAGCACCAAAGTCATCAACCTGCTATTGGGAGGAATTTTCCTAAGAAACTGTATGCAGACACATTCCAAATCACATATCGACACACTGATGGGGAAAAATTATACTAAAACAAGACTGAGAAAAAAATAAAACGGAGAGAAAGTGAACCAGAATACAAACCCAACAAAAAGGACAGAAACAACAATGTACAAAAATGAGCACTGATGGCCATCCATAGAAAACTCTTTCTGATTGTAAGAGTATAGAATCTATTGGAAGCTGAAGTAGTATGTCCCGTATTCCTGGTCCTACTGGGCCCCTCCTGGTTCATGTCCACCAAGTCCACCGTCATAACGTCTTTTCGTCCCGTCCCCCTGAGCACCATTGTCGAAACATCGATCATCTTCACCAAGAACAACACGTGCGACCGAAGCCCTTACAGGGGTGAGTATAACAATACTCAGTAGGGGAACCCTAAATATAAAGGAGAGGTTAGAAGGAAATACACAAAGAATAGCACAATGTATAAGCTTGAATCATGAGACAACTCACACCAGGTGTATTCTAGGGCAGTGATAGTAGCATCATCATCCATATCATAGAACTCCTCAGATAATCGATAAATCCTCCTCTATCGAGTATAGTGGGAATTTCGGGTCACATAGAGTCACTTCCCACTAACATTGGACTAATATGGTACTCATCCATGATGAGTAACATGGGTACTCTAGGTCAAACAGAGCCGCTCACCATCGTGGGCCAGCCGAGTCATATATAGTGGCTTCCCACCTTGGACGAACTGAGGTGCTCAACCTATCAATTATTGTGGGTATGCCGGGTCACAATGAGCTTCTTCCCACACTGATCTTACTAGGCCACATAAAGCCACTTCCCACTAGGCCATCATCGAACAGCAATCAGGTCTCAGCTAACTGTAGGGTTCCGTACATAGCGCACTTGGGAGGACTACCCCCATGTCATCTGTCACAAGTCAACATCCATGAAGGCCATAAAAAATATTCCAAAAGATATTCCTCAACAAGAGGGTACCAAATAAACAAACATATCTTCAATAAAACGCACAGTTTTCATGATACATCTGTTTTAGTAACTAGGGGCCTAATTTCAATGGGGCCCAGTCCGACCTTGTTAGACCGACCTAACCCACCCGGCCCGGGGGTCACACATAAGCCAATTTTATTAGAAGGGATTAACCTGACCCTGTTTGGGTCAGGGTAGGTTTGGTCTAGTTTGTCCAGTGGGTGAGGCCTAATATGCCTCACATTACCCAACACGTTTAGGCTGATTGTCCAGCCCATCGGGTCACCGGATGACCCGGTCTAGTCCGGCCTGACCCAAAGGTCATGGTTCAGCCCATTGGTCATGTGACCAACCTGCTGGGCCCTGAACTGGCCTGACCCACTTGGGGTTCTACCGTCTTGCCAAGGATTGGCCACTCTAGTGGGTGATGATGGGCCGCTCGACAGGGATGCCGAAACCGGCCACGTTTGGCCACCTCTTCCCCACAGGAAACCGTGGGGCCTCCACCTCCAACCGCAGTCAACAGACTGCGGCTTTGTCCCACCAGCCGTGTGGCCTGGACTCGGGCCACCCCTCCACGTATTTCCTACCTGGTGCCACAACATCCTACCAACGTAGCATGCATACGGGCATGCCTCCTCCACCACTTATGGCCACCGCCACTACCAGTGCAGGTATAAAGTTCAATGGACCACCAGACGTGCTCCAGTGGTCCGTTCCACGTGCCTTCTTCACCGATGGTCTTCTCAAGTTGCCTTCTTCACCAAGAATGTATCATTTTGGATTTTCCATCAATTTAGATGATTCATTCACAAGATCACACCTATAGAGGGCTCTAAGCTTTTGTTCTTGTCGACCAGCACCCTTCAAGTTAGAGGTTTTAAATAGTGGGAAGGCTTAGGGATGTGTGTTTAATCATATCACGTGATAAACATAATCATAGATATTAAATCCCCAGGAAAATTCACTCTCCCTCATAAACATACGAACCACGGATCAACCTATTTATTGGTTGATCTATATTCATCATGTCTAGAAAAAGAATAATGAGGGAGAACATTGAAATAAAACTCAAACCCCTACCTATTTGACATTAGATGCCATAGAGGTCTTCCTCGGGAATTCAAGGTGTCGACGTCACTTCCCAGATCCGATCTTCGAGAGGTTTTGAAGATGTTGGTGTTCGTTCTTCATTGGAGAGAAATAACTGATGGAGGTGCATCAGAGGATTCCAATAGTTTAATACTCCATCATTTCTAACACCATAAAATTAAAAGTAAATATATCTCATTATTTCAGTTACGTTGTGATGTCACGGCATTACGTGATTTAATTTATGAAACGGGGTCACTGTTACACATCCTTTATTTTATCATTATATTCCGTGATATGGGATATTAATGAGCCTCATTAATGTGCCTCATTGCTGACTGGTCGTGCACCATAGCGTCATCTTGTAGACACTCATCAGATTAAAAAAGAAAATAAAATATCTTTTTAATGTTATTTTATTGTTTTCAAAAAGTTCAAAAAAAATTTCCATTCAACTAATGCCGGCTGAAGTTAAGTCCATTATAGATGAATCCTAGTGTTGAGTGTTTAATGGTTCCATCTAATTTTTAATCCGAGCACCAATTAAAAATATAGAAAAACCCTCTCGCACATTTACTGAACAAACATAAAAAAGATCAGAAATTTTTTCTAGGCTCTTTGGGCCTCAGAATCACATGTCATCAAATTTTTTGTTCTCAAAATAATTCCATATAATTTAAAAAAAGTATACAGAATTAAGGAGACATTACATAAAAAATAATCATGAATCTAGGATGAAAAAATGCATATAATAAGAATAAATAATCTATTGATCAATAATATAAATCTCTAGTTTTTTTATCATGTTAATGAGAACCATGGAATAAATATGTAGAAATAGATCACATCCGGGATATTCCTATCTATAGTAGAAGAATGAAAAGGATGCAATCATGATTAATTCTATGTTGAAGCTGATATGGTTTTGAGAAGAAAAAACACTTATTTTGACCTACAATATTGTCATATCAACAATAGGATAAGGTTAACATGGTCAGAGATCCCTTGGAATACTATAATTCATCAAAATTAATAAGAACATAGAAAACATGCATAGTGAACATAAAGAAAGACATGGTTGATTATTTGTTCATAGGAAGAATATAGGATGACCCATAAGAATTATCATAATGTTGTATAAACACACCATTTATGGTTAGAAACAATATTTCTAGAAGACATATTATACTAGTAGGATATGGAATAATTTACTTATCAGGAGGTGACCATTTTTATCCCTAGACACAATGCATTTAGATTGACTATATTGCTTGATTTTTACGAGATATCTTTTACTTTTATGAAATGTTTTGTAGTTTATAAACTAAGTATTAATACACTTCAATAACTAGGAAATAAGTAACAAATAATGGGAAACCCTTATAAATAATGATTTTTTATTCTATTATCTTTTTTATCATCCAAGTAAGGCTGAGAGACACAATAAATAGAATATTAGGCCATTATCAATCATATAGATTCAATTAAAGGAAACATATCCTAAGAATAGAAGGGACAACTGAATCAACCCACCTAGTTTTATTGATCTCACTAGACCTGAAAACTACAAGTGTTACCATAGAAAATATACTTTTCCTCAAAAATATCAATAAAGAATAATATATAAACTTAATCCTGTCAACAACATTGTAGTAAATATTTTAAAAGGAAATAATTTTTATGGTTAAAATAAATGGATTCTTACCTATTTGTTGTCATAAGTATGTAAGGTGGGAGATATTTTACTAGTAATACGGAAATTACTAATAAGAAATATTCTCATGACTCATGTTGATAAGAGGAATATTGAGGTTGATGAAAATGTTTTAAATTCAATACTATAATCATAATATAATAAAGTTAATAAAACATTTATGGGACATAGAACAACTAAATTGATTTCATAGAATCTTGAGAATATGTATGAAGGAAAAGTATTGGCTGATGAAGCCAAACATTAGATTGGGAGAGCTAAAACTAAAGAAATACACATTTCAGATGATTAATACATAGAAAACTACTTACCTAGATTTAATGAAATAACCAGTCATATTATAGAATTAGGATATAATATAGAAGATTCAAATTTGAAGAAAAAAAATCTTATAACCACCCAGATTCTTCTATATACAGCCTCCTAATAGTTCATAATGGGTCCTTTTGAACTCCACTTGAGATAAGGTATTCAAAAATTTCCTCCATCAGGAGTATTATCTATTTTGGATTTATGTTATTCATGTTTATACATCTTGGTCTTCCAAGGTGTCGCTGAACTTCTCAACATCACCTCCTATGGAAATGATGATATTGTTGGTTTCATGAAGATTTTCATGATTCTAACCTCCTTATTTTCTTCATCATTGAAGTAGTCATGTCACACTTAATTTCATTTTTCTTTTATTTATAGATAACCCTTATATGATATTGAGACACCAATTTTATCACACAGTTATCTTCATCATAGATTAGTTATTCAATAGTTATTTTATTAATCCACACACAAATTCTCCTTGTCCTATAAACATTACCCCCACATAATCATGAATATTATATCCATAATCTTAAAAAATATTCTATAATCTCTGGTTGTGAGGTACCTTCCCATAAAAAAACATTTTACTCAATCCAATGTATCTCTATTTAATGTCTATAAGACTTAGGATTCTTTAATTTTCCATATGATCATGAAATTATCTCAAATTCAATCCTTCCAAAAAATGAACACATTTAATTTATTTGGAAATCCTGCATGCAAGCATTGAACTATGATATGGAACCTTCTTCTATACCATGGAACACTGATTCATTATATGAAATTATCTTCAGTTTAATTCAATAAATAAACATTGAATCGTAAATATAATTTGCGACAACTAAAATATTTAAGAAAATAAAAAATAATTTGAATTATTCTCTAATTTAATCTTATGTTTTCTTCAATTATTCAGAGTATTACATTATGGTATTCTCATATATTTTAGTGTTTCGTTGGCCCTAAAAATTCATATGTCTAGCAAAGTCATACATTGTTCAAAACTTTTATGGGAAATTTCTAATTCATAAATGGAATCTAAAAGTCACGCACACAACACAACGTTTTATGTTAGTTTCAAAAGTCATATGCTTGACCAAAAGTATTATGAATTAAATCCAAAAGTTAAAAGTTGAACACTAAATCCATACAATGGAGAAAATATATAATATGTGGAACCCTATTAATTCATAAGAAAAAGTGTTAAATTATGTTCCTTAAATTTATACAATCCACTGAAAATGTATTATGATATATTTGAACTTCCCAAAAAATTACTCAGAACAAATTAAAATAAATAGTGGAATCTTTTAATCATCTTAAATGGAATGAAACCTAATCATAAGGTTCTACATTAAATAGATGAGTATTTTTTATTTATTTAATATATTCCTTATTAATCATAACATCCCATGTTTACATCATTACTCTAAAATACATTATTTAAGCTTACTAACTCATTATCCACAATTTTAGATAGTAAATTCAATATCAATAATTTATTTTTTCCAATGAATATCCTTATATAAACCATCAAATTAAGATTAATACTTTTTTAATAATATATCGACAAAGAAACTTCTAGAAACAACCTCAAAAAACCTTTCCATTTATGATCATATAATCTCAATAATCTCATCCATTTTTCTCCAATATGTTTTGATATATTCTTATCATTACAGAATACTTCTTGATTGAACAAAAATGAAATACACACATTCTATCTTCAATCTAAACCAATGTATTTTCTAGAAACACAATTTATACTCCATGTTAAAATGTCTTCCTTTTCACATCCCCATTATAGAAATTAAATTAATAGGAATAAAGGGGATTAATCTCACTCGTTGAATACATATTATTTTTGAGAAAATTATTAAATCATAAAAATGTATTCTCCATATTATATCTAACTGATAACCTAATTTACATGTGACAGAGGTATGAAACTGCACACAACATAAATAAGAGATTTTAATTAATCTAATCTATGTTAATGTGGAAAAACCTGGTGTAAAAAATAATTTAAACATCCCAAATACATTAAGGTTGTCTATAAATTCCCACACATGTGACATTATTCACAATTTCTAAATTTGGTTCTATTTCAATCAAATTTATAAAAAAATATAAATCCTATACACATGTTATGAATTATTTCAAAATAATCTTGTTCAAATCATAAATCTCCCACTTTATACAAGATTCTTTATCAAGAAAAATTCCCACTATAGTGACGCAAGCTTATCCTATATAGATATTACAACTTTTTATATGGGTATTCAATAAATTACACAATACATTCCTGAAGACCATGATAGTTTTGTGTCTTTGTATACTAGGTAATCAATCATCATGTTTGGTGAAACTTATTCATCATATATTCTTAAGATCGTCCCTTTTAATAATCATTACAAATGTACCCTATATAAAAAAATTCTTTATATCCTGGTGAATAATGATATAAGAAAGGTTGATATCTAATGCTTAATAAGGGTAAACAATGGAGATATGTAGATAAAAAGTAAAAATAAGGGTATGAGAACATGATCATGAATTTTTAAAACCATACCCTTCATATCAAAGATCGTAATCTTTAGTCATGGAATATATATTGGTAGTCTATAGGTTACGGATCCTAAGTGAATCAATGAACATAAGCCATGAGAGAATAGTATTGGATGAAGGTATAAAATCTTGGAATAAACATTATCATAGAAAATCATATGTTAAGGCCACCCATGAAGACATTCATAACATGTTAGGCCTGGTCTAACTACCCATGTACCTTCTTTGGAATGAGATACCGTCCCATGTACCCTCTATCAGGCTTCGAAAACCCTCCCATGTACCATATTTTAGGCATTGAATAACCTCCTATGTACCTAGTGAGCTCATATAAGATTAATCATTTCCGAATGAATTGGTATGAGATATAGGTATAAAATATTACATAATATAATAATTTATGTGACATAAGATCATATAAAATTAGTTATATTAGAACCCAAGAAGAGAAATCTGTTCTATAAAACATGTCTTCATAGCCTAACCCATATAAAAGAATTGGATTTCAAAATCATTTCCTCATTTCATGTTAACATAACTCATATAAAAAAAAGTTTTTCATAAAAATATTTTTATTACAAACATAAAACGTTAAGGGAAATAAAAATAAGGGAATCCTTGGATCATATCCATAGTAAAGTATAAGTAACATAAAATATTTTCATCTGATATGGAAAATGATTTTGAACGAAAAAATCACTTCGAATAATTTTTAGGGGAAAACAACATTTCCAGGTTGAAAATTACTTTTTCAAACAAAAAACATTTTCCAAATAAATTATTTGAAAATAAAATTTGTAAATCAAAGATTAATATTTAAAAAATTTAGACATCAGGATATTATTATATGCCATTAATCATGTATGGGTTTAAGAAAGAATGAATTCAAATTTTTGGTAAAATCCAAACATGAATTTCTTTTGAAAACCAAATGATGATTCCTTTTAAATATTTTTTATAATAATTCAATAATGGGTAATAAATAAATAAAGTATAAAAATTTCTTCAATAAATCATCTAAATAATGTTAAAAATATTTTTCATTTTTTAGATAAAATGATTTTAGAAAAAAAATGGTTCACGGCCGAAAAGATGATTTTTCAAAATAATATTCTATTGAATACTTGAGTACATAAAGAGATAAAAATTAAAGTAAAATATTTATTATAATGAAAAAATTTATTATAATAAAATTCATAAATTTCATGAGAGTTAAATCATAATATATCATCATTGGAATCATAGTCATAAATAATTCTGATAAACGATGAGATTGTAACATAAAACTCTTCCCAATTTGATAATTTGATATCATTATCCCCATAAAAATACTAACATTAAATGAAACATATAATATCATGAAAATAATAATAATCAAGATATAACATTTCAATGGGGATGTATATACACCTTATATAAGAATATATGTGTATAACATAACTTTTCTCCCAAAGAAGGAAAATTGATACAAAAAACCATTTATAATTGTTAAAATATGAACCGTAAACCCTATGAAATAGAGTTCATAAAATGTAAATTTAAATAACAGTAATTTTATTAATAATTATCATGATATATATTCATTGTTAGTATATTCACAACATTAATGAAAAGGGTGGTGAGTGTGGCATATGTCTCACAGAAGTAAAATGTGAGATTTAAATCCCGCACAGCTTTAGTAATATTTTAAATCACAATAACCACTAATTAATAACATAAAATGATCCCTTAATTATCATAAAATAATGGTATTCATGATATAACATATCCAGGGGGATGTATATACTCCAATAAAAATAAATGAGTTGCGAATTTTCATATGTCTCCAAAAAATAAAAGAGAAAATAGATTTCCCCTACCATAAGTATTGAATTAAGTCATACATGTGTGGAAATAAAATATAATAAATATAATATTATTATAATTATATTAAAAACCATAGTTTTATATATTATACTATATATCACTTTGATATGTTAATTTATTACCAGTTTATTAAGAAGTCTAAATTAATGTCACATTTTGGGAAATACCGCTATGTTTTTCATAAATATATTGATTTTTTATTTTTGTTCCTCATACATTTATCATGGTTCCAAAACTTATATAATAATAATCATGACATAATTATAAAATTTAGACATAATGATTACTTATAATACCAATTATCAAATATGGTTGTGAGAAATTAAGTATGTTGCAATCATGGAGACGGTAGGTCTTATGTACACATGATTAGTGTTTCCATTTTTTAATAACCATTATGGAAAGGATTAAAGTAATATATATAAAATATATAATGACCATTATATTATGGAAAACATATTTTTTAAAATATACTTATATGTATCATCCATGTGGTGTGGTAATGAAAACAATTTCACCTAGCTTTATGAAGGCTGTAGTCTATATGTACATGAATGACGTTATCAACATTTAGTGAGTGAAATGGTAAGAAATAAAATGAAATATTATATTTTATGAAATAAAAAATAAGTCATTAATATTATAATTATTTAAATTATTTCACTTTTATTTATACTTATTATCTTCCATATAAATGATTTGTGAAAAACGAATTGCATTGCTTCGTGAGGTTGTAGTTCGTCGTACAAACAAGAAACATTATAATATCCCACATCGAATAGAATGTAAAATAGTTATATATGATATAATGACTCTAGAGGTATACTTATGTAATAAATATAATATATATACTTTATACCCATCATCATACCCATCATTGAGATATGGTAATTTTTAAACGAATGTCATTAGATAGTGATATGGTAGTCGGTTGTACACACAAACGATGATTTTAAAAAACCATATGAAGGAAGTGGATCTAGATATAGGTAATTATATTAATATAAAAAAATATAATTATATGTTATATACTATGTATATTAAATCATCATAGATTAGTAAGAGTTGAAGGTGGTGGATGAAAAAATATATATTAAAACAACTGTTTACAAAAGTTACCTCTTCTTTTGGAAACAATGTTTGATTTTCACAAAAATCGTTCCTAGGTTGTTTTTTTAACAATAATAAGGATTATATGGTGAGAGTAGTGATTTGGGATGTTATTTTGCAAGTTATTTTCTAAAAACAACGGGTATGACGGTGTGAAGTGAAGAAGAGAGTGGGTGACCTTTTATAATTGAGTTGAGTGGAACACAAGTAATTTTTAAAAATAAAAAGTCATGACAACAATTTTCATATATTACAAGGATTAAAAATATATTAATCTCATGGTCTAAAATGTAGAAGGTATAAATATATTCATATTTTATATTCTAGAAAAAAAATAGTTCATTTAAACCATTATCTTTTTTGTTTAACCCCCGCTAAATCCATTTTTACCATAACCGTGGTAAATAATTTTAAATATGTTTTTATTAATTACGCTCAAAAATATGGTTGAAGTTATGGATAATATAAATTATTAATATTCCAAATTTTTATTGTATTTTTCTAAATTTTATTCACATAAGTGGGAAAATTTAATTTAAAATTAGTCTCACAGACATGACGAGACAAAAGGTTTTCAAATGAAACATGTTCAAATGTTTACATGTTTTTTATATCAAAATTCAATATAAAAATTATTCCAATGACATAAATTGAATTAATATATATTTGAACTGATTTTAATTTAATATCATTTTAAAACAAAATTTTACTTTATAATTAATTTATAAAAATTATTTTTCAATTAATATTCAATAATTTTCTCTATTCAAAAAAATATTCTTTTCATAAAATTTTAAAAAACTAACTATAATATAATTTTGAAACTATGATTCAAAAAATTATTATTTTTTTAATTTTTTTGTAAATTTATCAAAAAATGTTCTTTTAAAATAAGTTTGAAAATATAGATAAAATTAATTTGCTAAAACATATAGCTTTAAGTGTAAAATTGGATTTAATCTTGTCACTTTTATGAAAGATACATAGATGAATATAAAACTATTTATTTTAAATGTAACATATAAATATAATTAAGATTATTAACCAAAATTCATTTTTTTTAATTTATTACGGTAAAACACATTTGTGTGCGTAAAATTTCTTTTTTAGAAAATGTTTACCTTTATTTTAATTTTTTTATTTTTATATATAATTATTTTTTTACTAATTCATTAATTACATATGTAACATACCATGATTTTAAAAGTAAATGGTATGTTTTATTGGAGATAAGATACCCCAGATCAATCTTAAATGAATAAATAAATATTATTATTTATATGTGACCATTATAATGTAAACGTAAAATTAGTGGGAATAAATAGAAATAACAAATTTATGAAATGAATATCCACATAAATATGAATTAATTATAATGTTCATAAAAATTATCACAATTTTGTTTTCATTTTACTCTTCAAAAATTACATTTTTTTTCAAATATGTGTTTTTCTTCTTTTTATGTGTTAATATTAATTTCTATAAGTTCAGGAAATTGTATTTTAAGAACAAACAAAAAAATTAACTTATTATTTCTAAAACATTTTATTTTTTTAATAATTATCTTAAAACATTTATTTTTGAAGAAATATTAAAAAAAGACTTATTTTTATTGAAAGCTGTATTTTATTTGATTATTTTTTACAAGGTTAAATTATGATTTTCTTTTTTTTTCAAATTTTGAGTAATTAATTTTGATTTAAAATAATCCAATTATAAAATTTTAAGTATATTTTATACATTAATTTTTTATAAAAACATTTTATATTTAAAAGATAATTTTTTCAAAGAACCATTTCTTGTTTAATTTTTCTTGTTTTATTATAAATTTAAATTTGAAAATACTATGTCTTATATTTTAAAAATGGATTAAATTTTTGTGTCAGTGGGTCAAAATTTATAAAATAGGTTCCATATTTTTATTCAATATCAATAGTAACAATGGTAAAATCTATTACCTCAGTAAAATGGTAATATAGGATAATCTGGATTTAAAATTAGTGGAAAGGACAAAAAATTTCAACATATTTCTTATTGGATGAATCCATTAATACACTTAACAACTATTATTCTAAATTGAGTTATTTAAGGACAAGTTTCAAAGAAAATGATTTATATTTTATTAAAATCATGGAATGTGAAAAAATAACCTACTACTATTTTTAAAAAGTATAATATTTTTAATATGAGGTTATCCAGATGATATTCTAGACTATAAATATTATTTATAAATTCAAAAGATTTATCTTAATGAAGGATTTTGTTTTAATTTTTAATGAAGAAATAATTACATTAATTATTATAAAACACTATTGCAATATTTATTTTAGTAAAGTAAAAAAATCAAATAAATGTTATTAAAAATATTAAAATTTATATAATGTGAGATAATTAGTGTTATAAAAGAAAATAATTTATTAATTTGAAATTTTATGTATGTATTATAATATTTTTCTGAAGTAATATTGTTTTATGTATTATTTTAAAATTCAATGTAATTAATAGTGTAAAAATTAAAATAACTATTTTTTAAAATAAATAATATTTCATTTAGTGAAATAAAGTTCATAAAAATTATAAATTCAAACAACAAATTTGAATAAGATTAAAAAAATTCCATGATCCATTTATGGTTTTTTTGTATTTTATTGTAAGTAGATTAACAGTTATGGAGAAAAGATCAAAATTTTCATGGTACGAGTTAAATGGATTAAATACGGGTTAAATCTAAATGATAAGTAGAGATATAGTAATATATTCTATAAATTTTATTGTACAAGGTTACATCGACCCATAATCATCCTTTATAGAAAATTAATAAGTAATATGACATATGAATTTCAATCTTAATTTATATTAATTTAATATGTTGAGAAATTCAATGAGTTTCTATCCCCTCTCTTATAAAATGGATCCTCTTCTTCTCATTTCATCCCAAATAAAAAATCTATTGATTTAGCCATTCCCAAACTGAAATACTTTAATAAAATTAATACCACCATTTTTAGGTCTAATTAATGTATAATACCTTCCTTTGTGGTCTTATTCTGTTAAGAAAATGGATTCACTGAAAAGATGATCATAAAGGAACATACATGTTGAGTCAGACTTAAGGTATGGAAATTATTTTGAAAGAATTTTTATCATAATAAAATTTTACATATTCATGGAAAATAATTTATTTTAATTCATGATAGTAGATATTTCAATCGTTTATATTTTTTTTACATTTTATACATTTTAAAAAAATCTTGTTTTTAATTTCATAACATTTTCGTTCATGTCTTATCAATGTATGTAACACTATTCTATGAAATATATTTCTCCTTAGAATGATATTTTATTCCTATCATAGAAAATTGTAAATTCTTTATATCGATGAAAATAATCTATTTTTGATTTAAAAATTTTATAATTATTTATGAATGAAAAAGGAAGATCTTCTAATTTTTTTTCATTAAATTGACAAATAGGTATCAAATGAAATAATTAAAAATAGGTAGTGAACCTATTACCCATAAAGGACATTTTATCCTAAAAGTGATACTTATAGTGGCCACAAGGAGTTTATAATATTTAAAAATCATTTTAGCAGATAAAAGTATTATTATTCTCAAAATGGATTGTAATGACAAATCCATGTATTTCATAAAGGGTATTTTTGAAATGCACTCAAAAAGTGATATGTCTTTTAAAAATTCATGTGTAAAATGTTTTATAACCTAGGGTGGTTATAAAATATCCTTGTAAGGGGTTTAAAAGTCAGTGAAAAATAATTTTAAATCCCATTCAAATGATTTTATATCAAATTCAAAATATTTTCTATTATATATAAATTTCTAAAATAATAATATTTGGTTTCAAAAAAACATCATAACAAAATAATTTTAAAAACATAAATATAATTATCATTTTTAAAATCCATTTCAAAAATACACTTTATGAAAATACGTTGAGTTCCCCAAAATTGGATTTAAAATAATAATACATTGTAGAATAAATATGATACATGGATGACCTTAATAAAAACATGTGTCCACTAGTAGTATCACTTATAGGACAATGTGCCCTTAAGGTCATGTGTTCACTCACAATACCATCATTATCATCTCATTAAATATGCTAGTTACAAATTATAATAATTATTTTACAATATCTTCGTTTTTCATTCATAACCCCTTAACTACATTGCGAAATAATACATAAATTATTTTTAAAGATGGAATTTATTTTTTAAATTCTAATATTGGAAAAAATAAAATTTTAGGATAAATCCATTTTCTAGAAAGGAATTAATTTCATGAAAATAAACATAATAAAACTAATAAATATTATTTTATTAAAATTCATGACATTTCATAAGAAAATATAGAAAACTATCACATCTATTATTGACAGTGAAATTCACAGTCATATGAAATCATTTTGAATTTTGAAAATAACAATAATAATATTTCATTCTAAAATATTCTTTTTAAAATATAAACAATTGAGAATAATAATTTTCCTATAAAGTTAAAAATATTTTACAGACATAGTACATGTATATGAAAAAATAATTAATTTTGAGAATGTATTTTTTGTGTAATAATTTTCCCTTACCATGATTCTGACATGTCACATGTGTCCTTTGTCTTTCTCTTCTTGAGAATATCCCATTTTATAACACTTTAAGACCACTATGTTGGTGGGTTTTCCTAAACTAGGACCTATATAATTTGGGTACGTATTATAGGAAGTTATTGGGTTTGTATTTTTTCTAACAAAAATGGTTTTGATGTTTGATTAAATAAAATGAAAAGATGCACTTTTATAAGAGAATATATGGTCACTATTTTAGTTTCCCAAAAATATTAAATTAATAAAAAATGATTTTCAATTCCAAATAGATCCATGATTATTAGATAATAATATAATGTGATTAATTCTAAAAATCCCATAATATAATAAAAATTTGGTATGTTTTGACAAAATTTCTAAAAATATATTTTTTTTACCCTTATTTACCCTCTTTATGTATTATTGTGAAAACATGTATTTTTAATATTTTATGGCTAATATAGTTATTGTAAAATTCCAAAAGACCCATTAATTCATCATGTATGACATGATCAACCATTTACCAATCATTATGTTGAATTTATGTTTTCTAGGTATTCTGAAACATTTAATAAAATATTATTTAAATTTAAATACCATTAATGTCAATATAGACACTTTAATACATTGAATTCTAAAAATATAAATACAAAAAGTTGAGTTTATAAAAAATATTTTAATATATCCCTAAAATGTAAAATTCATCACCAAAATTTTTGGGTTAAATTAATTATCTCATTTTATATGTATTTTAATATTTTAAAAAAAACAATAAATTGATAATTTATGGCATGTTTAAACTTTTCCAAATTGGTTAAAAATATTTAATATTTTTAGGAATATTGTTTCATTTAGTAAAATATTATTTATTTTAAAATATTATTAATGTCATGTTTGACACTATTAATTACATAGAATTTTTATAATAACAAAACAATAAGATAACTGCAAAATCAAACATTTATTATATCCCTCGCAAGACATAATCATCTATTAAATTAATGTGTTTCATTACTTATGTCATAATACCATTTAAAAATGATAAGTATTTTTAATAGGTTTATGAAATTATTTTTCATAAAAACCCTAACATAGTATCTTTAAAAGATATATATGATATCATATATTTTTTATTTGATAAAAAAATTTCAAAGGATTCTTTAAATAATTTTTCACTGGTTCTATAACTATAGGTTGGGAAATTTAATGCCCAACCCTTATTTAAAAAAAAATTCTACACTTACTTTTGAATCTCTAATATGGATGTATTTATTTAAATAACTAGTTCATATGAACCTAATAAGTTATTTCATAATTATTTTTGAAAATTTTTTATATTATGTAAATAGTTATCATAATCCTCCAATACCTAGGATGAAAAAGATCCCCTTTTGTATAACGTACTATTTATTTTTCAATTATTTTTTATTAAAAAATAAAAGTCATTTTTTTATTAAAAAAATAGGAAGTGTGGGTTCTTGTTTTTATAGTGGTATCATATAAATAGTATAGACATCATTTAAGATTAGACATTGTCATTTGAGAAGAATCTAAGGGATGAAAAATTCTTTTGAACTTCTAGGTAATCAGTTTCCCTTAATAATATTGTAGTTCATCCATTATAGTTTTTCCAAATTATAAAGATGTAAATTAAAAAATTTATTAAGTACAATGAATGAATTTCTATGTCTTAACTCATTTAAGGGAGGGATAATGCACCATCATGATATTTTAAAAGGAAACACTATGTTTGATAACAAATATGACAGAATTTATCAAGCATAAAAGAACCACTAAATATTATTATTCAAAGGTGAACATCATAACTTTTCCACTAAATTATTATAAATGAATAGTAATAACTAACATATGATGTAAATATCCACCTCAATATTAATGTACTGGTATGTTTTTCAAAATGGTCACATTTTTTAATTTTATTCATAAAAAATATATTTACATAAAAAATGTGTTTTTTCTTTTTTTATGTTTGAATATTAATAAAAATGTGTTATATAAAAAGTATTTGACAAAACGAATTTCATTTTTTGATTCATAATTTTAAAACCATCTGAATGTTTTTTCTGAATTTTCTAAAAACATATATTTTTTATAGAATAGTAAAAAAACTTATTTTAATTAAAAACATATTATATTATAAAGTTTACGTGGTAAAATTAAATTTTTTTAATTTTTTATATTTTAAAATAATTCAATTTTATTTTACATAATATAATTATGATATTTAAGAGGATTTTATTCTTAAATTTAGCCTAAAATTATTTGATATTTAATAATTCCATTTTTCAAAAAAAACCATTTCTCATTAAATTATAGAATTTTTTTAAATTTAATTATAAAACTTCAATATTTTATATTTATAATGTTATAATATATGTATGGAATCCTTGGGTTCATATTTAATAAATAGATAACTATTATTTTGAGTTAGTATTAATAGTTACAATGGTAAAATTTATAACCTAGGAAATGGGTGAAATAGGTTATTCAGGATAACAAATAAGTGATAAGACCAAATATTTTCTTCATATTTATTATGTTATGAATTCCATTTTACCCTTGAAACTTAATGTTTTAAATTTAGTTATTTAATGGACACTTATTGATGAAAATGGCTTACTTATTATTGAAATCAAATTAAGTGGAACAATATAACACTCTTATTTTTAAAAAGTATAATATGTTTAATATGGGTTGGTTATAAGTTATAATCAACATTAATTAACATTTTTGGGCCTAAAATATTTATCTTCACCACTGTTATTTTATTTTATTTTTTAGTGAATAAATAATTACCTAAAATTCTTACACAACACTGATTTAGTAATTATTTTATTAAAAAATATCAATGAAATGATACTATAAATACTAATATTAAAAAAAGTTGATATTATTACTATGATCAACAAATTTTATAAATGAATTTTATCTATTAAAAATGTATTGATTTTTTTTGAATTTATCCTATTGTGTTGATATTTCTAAAATTCAATATAAAGAATACTATAAATATTGATATAATTGTAATTTTAGATTATATAATTTTTTATTAGGTGATATGTAATTCATTAAGAACATAAATTTATTTTTATTATTGGGAGAAGGTTTAAAATTTTATCCATGGTTCATTTATGGGTAGTGTTTCAATTAATAGTAAATATATAAAACCTTAAGGATAAAATATCTATGTTGTCATGGTAAGAGTTAATGGAGTTAAATAATGGTTAAATTCAAAACAGAAGGATATAAATATAAAAAATGTACATAAATTCTATTTTATGAGCTTATTCCAAACTATAGTAATATTATATTAAAAATTAATAAATTTTTATCCATTTAAAACTGAATATTAATTTATATTAATTTAATATTTGGGGAAATTCTAAGAGTGACCCTCCCCTCTCTTATAAAAGGCGAAAAATTCTTCTCATTTCATCACACTTAAAAACCTCATAGTTATCCAATAACTGATAAAATATATTACTACAATCCCTCCCCACATTCTATAGGTCATATTTTATGAATAACCACTTCCTTTATGGTATTATGGTGTCAAGTAAAGTGATTTTTTGAAGAAGACGAAGTTAAAGAAACATACATGATGAGAATATTTTATTTTTATTAATGATATTTTATATATACATCATTAATATACAAATTGATATTTTATTCATTTTAGTAAAATATTTTGTTTTAATTTCAATGGATTTATGTTCAAGTCTATTGAATGTGACTCTTTTTTAGAAAATTGATTTTCTTTAAAATGATATTTTTTCCAATATTAGAATATTTTAAATTAATTAATTCAATTAAAGTAATGTTTTTATTATTTCTGAAAGGTTATAATGGGTTATGAATGAGAAAGACAGATATTCGAAAAATGTTTTCTGAAAATATAGAACTTGGGCATCAAGATGATTAAGAGTGGATGGTGAACCCATAACCTCAAAAGGGAACGATGTACTACAAATGATACTGATATTCAACACATAGTTTAATTAATATTTTGCATTTATCATATGAATCAATAAAATTATTATTATTTTCAAAAGTTTTTATAAGGAGAAATATAATTATTTTTCAAGGGTATTTTTGAAATGGATTTTCAGAATGATAAGTAATACTAGAAGTTTTTTATTATTTACAAAAACAATAGCTTATTATTTTGATTATATATATATATTATATCAAATATTATTTATTTGATATGAAATGTTTTAAAAGTGATTTTAACTGTTTACTTCACTTGTTTTAAATCACCTTACTCGATAATTTTATGCTCATCCCATAATTAAAAAAAATTCATAGTTATCATAGAAGATATAAGATGGATATATTCAATTAACTAGTTAACCCATGTGAATCAAATTTGTTATTTTATTATTATTCTTGTAAAATATGATTTAATTTATGGATTTCTTCTATTATTACAAAACATAAAATTGAAAATCTCCTTAGATGTAGAATTTAGTGTGTATTTTTTAATTATTTTTTTAAAAAAATACACAACATGTGCTTATTAATTAATATGGAAGTGTGGGTTTGGTATATAACAACATATATAGGTGTAAACCATATATTTTGATAATTTAGTTAATCCATTGCATACCCACCATTCCAACAACTTTTATATAACTATCATTTCAAATAAATATATTTTAATTGTAGGTAACCCATCATTTAAAATCATTTATGTGTGTAATATACGATAATATCTGTTTTTTTTAAATATAAAATATATAACGTATTAAATCCATTATAAAAATAATTCAAAAAATATTAGGTTATACATTTTATAACACTTGAAATGAATTTCTCCCATGATATTCATCACTTTTTATGAAAAACTAAGGATACTTATGTACCATTAAATACATAGGTTCTCATGTAGAACTGAAGCTAGTGGTTTAACCAAAAGAACATAAACCATGTGATTGGTGTTGTTTTTTAGAAATTTCATTGTATGATCCATAATATTAATTGATTATCCCATAAAGGAAATATCATTCTCTAGTTATAAGAATTTTCATTTCAGTAAATGTGAAGGATTAAACATTTACATCCTTGGGATAGGTACATGGCACACATCATGAACCTGAGATAGGTTAGTTGGAATTTAAAAATGATAAGTTATTTCCCTATATAGTCAAGTATTTCAATGGGACTGATATACCCATATATTATATTTCAATTATTTCATCCACATTGATATTCATATAGATGCATTTTCACAAAGATAAAATTATATATCATTTTAAATATTACCATAAAAATAGTCTTCTTAAACTAATATTATCCTTACATGTTGCTTAGTAAATCTAAACTTCTCTTACATATCTTAATCTTTCTTAAGTTATAATAGATTTGTTTATATAAATTTATTCTAGTACATTAGATTTCTAAACTTCTTCACATTTATGAATTTATAAAAAGGAATATTAATGATCACAAGTGGAAATCCCACCTATACCAACAGAATGTTCCCATTGGTTTAAAAAACCATTGGGAAAAGGCTACTATATCCCTGGTTATGTAGAAACATTTGTATATCCTTATTTTTTTGTTTTCCCAATGATTTAAGGAAAACATTAGGTATAATGCTTATTAAGAAGATTTTCCCAACAGTTTAAACAAACGGTTGGGTACAGTTTTGAAAACGTTGGTATAACATTATTTACCCAACAGTTTTTAAAACTGTTGGGAATGAAAATCCCCAAATTTTGATGCCTACAGAGATCTCAAACTCCAGAGATCTCAAAATTTTTCCCTAAACAAGAGCTCAATACACCATCTCAAATATTTTTCCCTAAACCTCAATCATCTCCTTGATTTTCCCCTAAATATCGATGCAACCCCTACTTCCCCAAACAACAGGTCTGGTTTCCCAATGATTTTTTCTTCTGCATTAAATCAGTATATGTGAGTTCGTTTATTTTAGATGTTGTAATTCCATTTTTTGCAATGTAGTATGTATTATGATTACCTTATAAATAGAAGGCATATATCATTTTAGGTTTTTGTTCAAACCCTACTTCCCAACCTACTGTTGAGGGTACTAACTCTAATTTCTAACCTGGCACATATCATTGATTCATGTAATCTTTGTTCTTCAATTTTAAATCGGTATATGTGCCTTCTTTTATTTTAGATATTTTCTTTCCATTTCACTACAATGTACTGTGTATTTTGATCCCCATATGAACACAAGAAATATATCATTTTAGGTTGGGGTTTTGTTGTGATTTATCTGTATAGAATAATTTTGATTCATATTTAAGTGGTCAATATGATCCTGAGTTATTTTATCCTTGGGTTATTTTAAATTTAAGTTCCATTGACATGATTTTTTTGGTTAGACATAAATATAGTTATAGAATTTTTTAACCTAAGTAGAACGATAAGATAATCATTCATTATGAATGTACCCCTAAATATTGTCTCTGAAATATCAAACTCTAACATTAAGATGATGATACCTAAACAATAGGTCATTCAATTAAGTTGCACTTCCACCTAAACCACTAGAGTGGGTTAGGGGTCATTTTCCAGTGTGAATGGTGATATAATCAAAATTTACTCTACTATATGATCATTTATTCCTACTTCATCACGGGTTTCGGTAATATACTTGTAATATTTTTTTGAAATTAAAAATGAGTGTTAGGAATTCATTTCACAATTTTCATGGGTAGTTATAAATAATTATTAAGGTATTTATATCATATTATATCTTAGGAAGGAACCTATAATAAAGGATTATAACCATAATATAAGTCACCAATGTTGATCATGCATACACATTATTTACTATCTGATATATATAATGAAAAAAAATACCATGGCCATGTGAACGTAATTATTCACTGATAGTTGATAGTATTTGAAGTCTGTGGAGGTGCACCAGAGGTGTTGTTGTGCACTTGCTTGGATTATATTTTTTTTATTTTATTTTGGGCATTAGGAATCAATATTAGAGTGTTTTAGTTTTCCTAATATTTGTGGACAATTATATGGTGATAGGTTTGTATTGGACATGTGAGTCATGAACACATATACAGTGGTAATTATAGGTTAATGGGGTTATGAAATTGTGCTTCTTGATTATCATTGTCACCTAGAAACCCCCACCACTCTTGACACCCCTAACCCTGTGAAAACACCACTAACCCCCTAGATAGCCCCACCCCCAGGACAACACCAACCCCATAGACACCCCCACCCTTGACAAACCCCACCCCCTAGACACCCCTACCTCCTTGGATAGCCACCACAACTCCCGAGACTTACCACCATGCCCTTGGAATCCCCCACACCTAGACACCACCCAACACTTTTGGACAGCCCCCCAACACGCTTGACAACCCCCCATGCCCCCGGACACCCACTCGCTGGACACCACCCCACACTTGTGGAATACCCCGAACCCCCCTGGACAACTCCCTACACCCTAAAAACAACCCCACCCCCTGGACACCGCCAACCCCGTAGATAGCCCCGCCACCCCTGTGGACAGCCCAACCACCCTCGTGGATAGCCCCCACCCTCGTGGACCGTCCACTGACCTCCTAGAATACCCAACACCCCGAGAAAGCCCCGTCACCCCTGTAGATAGCTCTCCCACCCCTTAGGCACTCCCTACAGCCTGGACATCCCCCCACCCACGTGGACAACCCACCAACCCCCTGGACACCCCCTACCCCCCTAGACAGCCCCACCACCCTCATGGACAGCCCTACCCCCTAGATAGCCCCTCCACCCTAGTGGAAAACCCTCCCACACCCTAAACACCCATACCCCCTAGACAGCCCCCCCCCCCCCCACCCCAGTGGGCAGCCCTCCCACCACCTAGACACCCCTACCCCATGGATAGCCCCACCACCCCCATAGACAGCCCGCCTACCCCCTGGACACCGCGTACCACCTGGACAGCCCTGCCACCCCCGTGGACATGCCACCCACCCCCAGACACCTCGTACCTCCTAGACTTCCTCGGCACCCTCATGGATAGCCCGCCCACCCCCTGGACAGCTAGTACCCCCTTGGACAACCACCCCCCCCCCCCCCCCCCCCCGTGGACAACCCTCCCACCTCGCGGATAACCTGCCCACCCCCTGGACACCCCTACCCCCCTCGACAGCCCCGCCACCCTTATGGATATCCCACCCACCCCATGGACACCCCTCCCCCCATGGATACCCCCACCCCCGTGGACAACCCTCCCACGTCCTAGACACCCCTAGCCCCTGGATAGCCCCACCACCCCCATGGACAGCCCACCCACCACCTAGACACCCCGTACCCCCCCCCCTTGGACAGCCCGTTCACCCCCTAGACACCTCGTACCCCCTCGACAGCCCCTCCCCCATATGGACAGCCTGCCCACCCCCTAGACACCTCGTACCCCCTGGATAGATGAACCCCCTGGGACAACCCGCACACCCCTTAGACACCCCTACCTTCTGGACAACCCTGCCTCGACAGATAGCCCGCCCACCCCCTGGACACCCCCTACCCCCTAGATAGCCTCACCACCCACTTGGATAGCCCACCCACCCCTGGACATCCCGTACCCCTAGATATCCCCCACCCTCTAGACACCACCCCACCACCTGGACACCACCCCCCTAGACACCCCCACCCTCATGGACAACCCCAACCCCTGGACAGTCCTCCCTGGACAGCCACCCCCCCCGGACACCCCACCTACCAGGACACCCCTACCTTCTTGGACAGGTACCCCCAACCCCCTAGATGACCCCCAACCCTGGATACCACCCCACCACATGGAGACTCCCACCCCTAGATATCCCCACCCCTATGGAAAGCCCCTACCCCCTAGACAACCCCCCCAAAAAACCCTCTAGACGCCCCCAGCCCCTGGACACCACCCCACCACCTGGACTCCCCCACCCCTTGGACACCCCCACCCCCATGGGCAGCCCCCATCCCCTGGACAACCCCCACCCTTGGAAACCACCGCACCCACTAGACACCCCTACCCCCTTGGAAAGACCCCCAACCCTCTAGACTTCCCAAAACCCCTAGGCATCCCCACCCTTGGACACCCCCACCCCTAAACCCCAGCCCTTGGACACCCCCACCCCATGGAAATCCCCCCAACCCCCTGGACACCCCCGCTCCCTGGACACCCCCAACCTCGGACATCCCTTACCCCCTTGGACTAGACCCCCATACCCCAGGATAGCCCCCACCCCCTTGACGACAATACCTTATTTCACTCCTCAACACTATATCATTCCACAATCATTGATAAATAATACAATCCAATCAATAAGAACATCAATGTCCCACTTTTTATTTGTTTTAAAATACCAACAAACAACTATTACACCAATATGTTTGTAACTTTTTCAACATTATTGATAATAAATACAATGGATACCTTGGGATATTTTCATTTCATTTAACATATCATCAAGATACCATCTTATCTATATTTTACTCAGAATTACATCTTGTATCCACATTTAAAAGAATGACTATTTCACTGAAAACTTACATAAGAGAATTTGGTTAATCTAGTTTATGTCTATATGGGATAATATAGAAAATAAGATAGAATTAACCAAGACATAAATGCTATACATTAGTAAACTCAACATGTGATACCATTTGGAAATAACTCAAATTAGGGGTTGTATAACATATCCCTCATAAGGATATAGTCAACAGTCAACTCAACACAATGATTATAATATTAATGCATAAGACACAATATGATATTTTTTGGTTTTGAATGAAGGATATTAATATAAACATGTAGTGAATTTATCTACCAGTGGTACAAAATGATAGGTATTCTGTATTCTAAATTATGTGTTATTCTGTAGGTAAATACATAGAGGAATGCTGCTTGGTTCTAGATAGGGTGAATTTTTAGATCTATACCAACAGTTTCCAAAACCATTAGTATAGAATTGAAAACCCAACACTTTACCAACGATTGTAAACCATTGGTAAATTTTTATTATTATTAATCATTATAAACAGTTTTTAGAAACCATTGGTAATGTCATGTTAGTTCAATCATTACCAACAGTGTCTGAAACCATTGGTAAAGGCCTATTATTCTCAATCTTTACAAATAGTTTTAAGAAAATTTTGGTAATGCTCTATTGAAACAGTTTCCAAACTATTGAAAAGTATAACATGATTTCTGGTGGCTTATCCCAACGGTTATTTCATAACCCATTGGTATAAGCCTATCCCCAAGTCATGATTTACAATGGTTGGCTGAACCATTGGTATAAGATTTACCAACTATTTGAGATCCTTTACCAAGGGTTTTAAACTGTTGGTATATACTAAATTTTAATTAGTGGATTGTGTGAAAATATTTTTTCAGGAAAACTCAACATGTGGAAGGTTTTGATCCCAACCACCTTTAGAATCCATATAAAAATATCTCATCATATAATATAGGGTTTGGATTATACTCTCAGACTAATGATTTACTGTACTAAAACTGATCATCTCAATAACATCAAGGTAAACATCATAACCCAATCAGTCTCAATTTAATGTGGTACCCCATGAAAACTTTCCACATCTTAAATTTATATACTAGAAAGGTTATCTAAATAGAAATCTTCTCTAATATCAAATTAGTGTTCTATATTTATAAGGTGATAGACTATAACCCATATTTGTCTCAATATCAAAAATATGATAAACCCTAAAGGTTACTAGTACCTTTAATATTATGTTGAGAAAGTATATAGTCATTCATCATCAATAATAATATCCATTTATACAAATCTTAATGGCTAAATTACCATAAATTTTTCTTAAAATATCCTTAATCAAGATAAACACCCACCACATAAAACATAAAAAGGGGTGTAAGTGACATTGATCTTATGATCAACCTTAAACTCATAAAACCATAATGGTATACATAGATCATATGTTAATCCTAACTATAGACACATATTATTACAATTTTTATTTCACTATTTATTCCTTAAATAAGATTTTATAATATACCAAAAATTTCTATTGGATAATTTGGTTCATACTTGTTAACATTGAATGAAAAATATGTTTTCATTATTCTAGAATTAATGTAAAGGGATATCATATCATAGAATTTCTATAAAATTTGAAAAATAAAATTTTTATAGGGCTCATTATTACAATATAAAACATAAAATTCCTAGGTAATTTTGGGAGGATCAATTTTCTCTAATTATGATGCTTCAAATCAATCATATTTATTTAATATGATTTCCCTTTATACATTATATTAAAATATTTTTTTGTCTTATCATCCTCACTATCCCTTTAATTAGGTAACTGACTCACATAATACCTATACCCTTCATTTAAAACAATGATGTGTGGGTGGTGAATTATTTACAGCCTTCTCTATATTTTTATCATCAGCTAACTTCATCCCATCACATTGGAATTTGACTTCCTAATGACCTTACCTTCCACACTTAAAACATTTATAATTCCTTTAAGAAAATTTCCTCTATGTTTATTTCCACACTTTTATCATAAAGGAATGATCTTCTTGTTTTCGCCATGTATTTTTTATTTTCCATTTAATTCAATTTTTATATTTTTATCAAATCCATGAGATAGATACAAAACTCAACTACCATTTTTACCTTGATAGAACATAGAAAAATCTCATCATATCTATTGATGTCTTTATAACTTCTTTTGAATATTGGAATTTAATCCACTGAATAATTTATTGACCACACAATCATGACATGTCAAAATTATTATGCTTTTAAGATTGATTTATATTCTAGGGAAGAACCTAGGTTGTCTCTAGAGGAGCATTAGTGGGTTTAGAGTGTGCGTTTTTAGTTAGATTTACTAAAAGAGGGGATGGTTTTAAAACAGTTTAAATAAAATTACATGATTTAAAGAGTTTAATAGTTGATAAATAAAAGTGGTGTCTTAATAATTATGAGATAATAAGATCATTTCAAGTTCACTACACATCTTGGTGGGTTCATCATTCTGAAATATATTCATGGTTTAATGGAATCCTTTGGTTGAGGGTTGTCAAGATCTCAACTTCCCTCTTGCTTCTTAAATGATTCTCAAAGAACCACCCCTTGACACAATAATCATGTTGTCAAGGTTTGGGTATAAATCATAGATAATAAAGAATAACAAAGAACACTTAAATCTTATGTATGTGTGAGATAAATAGGACTCTTGTCTTGTCCAACCGGAACAACCATATATTTCCACTTGAAATCTCAACCCAATCGGTGTTGAAATAAAAAGTGTTTAACCTAATTTTAACAATACAAATGAAATTAGAGCATAATAATGTCTTGATAAGAAATAAGTGAAATATTTAGCACACAAATTTTACAAATACAGTGCAAGAACAAGTGTTGGAACTCCCTCCCAAGTGTGTGCAGCTCCCTTGAAATGACCATCCACCGTTTAGCTCGACATCCGGAGGAGGAGGATGCTCGGTTCGAACTTCGCCTTCAACCATGATTCCCCTATGTGTATAGGGGCCTCCAGAACTCCTTGGATGATGAGATGACTCTTTTGGGACTCCAAAATACCAGAGCTTTTCCTCCTGGCCGAACTTAAAAATGAGGAGGCCAATGTGCCATTTTATAGGAAAATGGAAAGGTGGGTTTGAGCGAATCGAATTCTTAAAACCAATAGTGACAGATTTTTCGACCTCCAAACAGCATTATCTAAATTTTAAAAAAATAAAAAATATTTATCCCCATCTCTTGGATGTCTCCACCGAATGTTTGGAATAATTTGGAAAACTATAGCACGCGATACAGATAGATCACAACACACCACTTTTGACTCAGTGCAGATTTGGTGTGCTGGACAGATCAGGATGGTTGTGCAACCAGATGGCCAAATGTGTCTTCGTTTCCTGAATATGAAATGTATCCCATTTAATTTTGGACCCACCCATAAAATTTCATCAAACATGGAAGCACGGTCTAGTATCAGTGTGCAGATTAATCCACTAGTGTGCTTGGATCCTGTGAAGTTTGGCCCATTTTTCACGGACATCATCATGGGCCCTCCAAATCACCTCCCCCTACAATAGAATGATGAAAAAAGTAACATTTCCATTTTGAACAGTGATAAACACAAAATAAATGATTCAAACCTGGAATAAAACTTGTCATTATTTTTATAATTTCTAATATAAAACCAGTCTAGCACAGTGGTGTAAGGGTAAAAATTACACAGTCAATCATGGTACGATCACACCCCCCCACCTAAAACTTTGCACTCCTGGGAAAATTCACATATCTAAATAAAAATATATATATTCCCAAAATCATGAAGATTTATCATTTGAGGAAATTTTAATTAAAGTAATGTGATCAATGCATGAACCACACCAAGGAGTTATTCCTAGTGAAAATAGAAATGGATGTCTCATAAATCATATCATAGTGAAATTCAAAAGGATTAATGATACCAAATTGAGTAAGGAATTCAGAAGTCAACCATGACACTAACTCTTCTTGTGTGTGTGTAAAAACCATTCCATCATATTCATTCCATATGTTATCCAATAAATATATGTTATTTTAACATTTTTTTAGCTTAACTGATTTTGTCCACCAAACCTACCCTACATCCTTTGCAATAATATTTCAAGACCCACACACTTAAGAATTCCCAAATGTCAAACCCTAAGTTCTTATCCTAGATATCTCCATATGTTTCACATTTCATCCCTCCCCTCATGTATTCATTTTTTTTACATGTTACATTTGAAAAAAAATCTCACACTCATCTATCAACCCTTGTTTGATATTCTCATGACACTAATTGCAATAGATATAACAAGATCAAAGGTTGAGGAGGAGTGGTTTTTGACCTACCCAAGAAACAAACTTTTTTTAGGGCATACAACAGTCGGACATTCGGTATGCATGCATAGGTTAATCTGGTACCGTAATGAAATAGATCAGATAAGGAACTAACGTATGAAAATATCATTTAAAGCTGAAAAATATTAAGCTACCATATATTTACCTTAAATTAAGTAATAAATATTCACACTTCATGGTTTGGTGTAAAAATGTATTGAGATATTAGTGAAATAGGTTTTCCAAAAACTACTCACATTAGGGGCATCAATAATCTCAAATGTTTCACAGTGATACAACTATTTATATCATTGACAGAAAACTAATTCACCAAAAATGACACCCTGATGTTAACTTCACACAAATATTCTTTTTTACCTTCATTATGGTATTTTTAATTTCCCCCCTTTTTGGTCACAGAATTAGGGAACATTGAAATTTTTTATGGGAAAAAATAAAAATACCATAAAGAAGGCGAAAAAGAGAAGAAAGAAAGAAAAAAATGATGAAAATTCCTAACTAAACTAGGAATGTACCCATCCCCCCAAACAAAGTATATACAATTTCCTCACAGTATGATTTGATAATATGAGAAATAATGATAACACCTAGTGTGCTTCACTGGTATATTGCTTCTCGAACATGGAGTTCCTCCCTCAGGAACTCCAGAAGGGATTCAGGGAAGCTCCCTCGCCATTTCCCATTAACAGTGATGGTTCAATTGGTTTCTTCATTTTGAACCTAAAAAACAGCAAATGGAGATACATTAATAACAATGTATGGGCCAAACCAGTGGGAACTAAGCTTACCTATATGCAACTTAAGCCTTTCATTGTAAAAGAGGACCTTCTACCCAATGTGAAACTGACGATGAAGGATGAGATGATCGTGGGAAGCCTTGGTACGCTCCTTACAAATTCTGGAGTTCTCATATGCATCTCTTTTCATTTCTTCTATCTCCAAAATCTATAACTTCCTTTGAGCACCTGCAGCCAACTGATTAGAATTTCATTGTTTGAAGGACGAGTAGGCCCGATGCTCAATCTCAACAGGGAGGTGAGAACTCTTTCCAAACACAAGACAATAGGGTGACATTCCAATGGGAGTTTTTAAAGTAGTACAGTAGGACCATAATGAATCATCAAGTCAAAGAATCCAATCTTTTCTATTTGGTCAAACCATTTTTTTCACAAATTTATTTTACCTATATATTTTACACCTCGGCTTGACCATTGGTCATTGGGTGATATGTAGTAGAAACTTGATGACCGACCCCATACTGACGCAAAAGTGATTTCATTGTTCGGTTGTAGAAATTAGAACCCTGGCCACTAATGATGAACCTTTGTAAGCCAAACCTACAGAATATTTGGGTTCTCAAAAATTCTATAACAAACATAGAATCATCAATCCTTATATCTTGTGCCTCTACCCGTTTTGATAGGTAATAAACATACAAAATAATGTACAAGTTTCCAAAGGAATTGGAAAATGGACCCATAAATTCAATGCCCCAAACATAAAAAATGTCTTGAAAGAGCAATGGTTGTTATGAAATTTCATTTCTTTTAGATACATTAAACATTCTTTGACAACAAGGAAAAGATTTAAAAAAATCATGAGCATCTTAAAAATGTGTTGGCCCAAAGAGACCAGAATCAATGATTTTGCGAGCAATCCATTGGGGACCAATGTGGCCTCCACAAGCAAGAGTGTGACAGAATCTAAGGACAGACTAAAACTCACTACTGAGAACACAACGCCTAAGGACTTGATCACTACATGTGTGCCAAAGGTAGGGGTCATGCCAAATGTACCAACGAGAATCATGTTTTAGACGACTGTCTTGTTTTTTATTTAACTTAGTATTAATGCAAGATTCTTCCAAATAATTCACAATTTCATCATACCAAGGAATAACATCTTGCACTCGGTAAAATTCCTCATCAGGAAAAAATTCATTAATGGGAATACAGTGGTATGAGTCAATTTCTGAGGATGAGAGGATCCTATAGATATGGTCAGCCACAACATTCTCTGCTCCTTTTTTATATCTAATTTCTAGATTAAATTCCTAATGGAGGAACATCCAGTGAATGAGACTTGGTTTTGCTTCCAGTTTCATAAGGAGATACCGGAGGGATCCATGGTCTTAGAACACAATTACTTTGGAACCTAAAAGATATGACCTGAATTTATCTAAGGAAAACACAATAGAAAGAAATTATTTTTCAGTTGTGGTTTAGTTTTCATGGGAAGGGTCCAAAGTAAATGAGGCATAGGCAATGATATTTGGATCTCGATTGACCCTATGTGACAAGATTGCCCTAACTGTATAGTTAGAGGCATCACACATGAGCTCAAATGGTAAATCCCACTGAAGTGGTTGGATTTCCGAGGTTGATGTGAGACTCCATTTTAATTTATTAAAAGATTCCTCAAATTCATAATCAAATACTAATTCTATTTCTTTTTGGAGTAATCGGGACAGGGGGAGTGAAATTTTACTAAAGTCATGAATGAAACGATGGTAAAATCCAACATGACCTAGTAAAGACCGCACATCCCGTACATTTTTGGGGGAATGGTAAGGAAGAAATGACATCCACTTCTGATTTATGTACATGGATACAATCCAAAGAAATGACATGCCCCAAAACTATACCTTGTCGCACAAATAAATTGCATTTCTGATAATTTATTACAAATTTTTTTTCAATACGGCGATGTAGGACAGAACCAAGAAAACTCAAAAATTCATCAAAAGAAGATCCATAAATAGAGAAATCATCTAAGAATACTTCCATGAAATTCTCCATGTATTCTGAAAAAAATACTAACCATGCATCGCTGGAATGTACCCGGAGCATTGCACAGACCAAATGACATCCATCTATAGGAAAATGTGTAAAAGGGGCAAGTGAAGGTTGTCTTTTTCCTGATCCTTAGGGGAAATATGGATCTAAAAATTTCCAGAATACCCATCAAGGAAATAGTAGTGGGACTCCCGATATCCTCTCTAGCATTTGGTCAATGAATGGAAAATGAAAATGGTCTTTATTAATGTGTTGATTTAGTTTCCGATAGTCTATATATACACACCGACTATTCTTCAAACGAGTTGGAACAAATTCATTATTTTCATTTTTGATTACCATAAGGCCAGTTTTTTTATGAACTACTTCAACGGGATTGACCAATTAGCTATCAGATATGGGTTAAATGATTCTAGTATCCAATAATTTTGTTACCTCATATTTCACAATTCTAGGAGGTCTCCGTTCAGTCGAAGTTGTGTCTGCCTCCTTGGTTTAGCCTAATCATTTAACAACATATGATGCATACAAATTGATTGGATAATACAAGGAATGCCAGAAAGTGTCCATCCCAAAGCTTGTTTATAATCCCTCAAATGTTCAACCAGTCGCAATTCATCCTCAAGAGGGAGTGAACTAGCATTGATGACAGACAACTTGTTTCTATTCTCAAGATATGTATATTTTAAATCTTGAGGCACATTTTTCAGTTCCAATTCAGGTGAATTTTGGATTTAAGGGAGTGTGTGTGAAAGTGAGAGGTCACTGATCTCATCTAACTACTCAATAGTATCATCCTCATATGAGGAATGAGCTTTTTCAAGCTTAGTAGTATCATAGATGGTCAGTGGATCCTCAGTGTTCATGAAATCATCAATCAATGAACATGCACGAAAATTTTCTAGACAACCACAACAATAAATTGATGAATCATTTCCTATAATTTCAATCAATGAATAAAACTCAAAAAATGGATCAGGGGAAAGTAAAGTTGTTTTTTCAGGGTTAGGGAGTACATCAATTGAATTTACTGAGAGAGGGAAATGATATTCTGAGGGGTGTCTCGTGGAAGCAAGGATGTTGAAATGGACTGTTTCACCCCCAAATTCCATAGATAATGTACCATTATGGATATTAATTATGGTTTTAGGGGTTTTTAGGAAAGGTGTCCCCAATATAATTGGGGCATGTCCATTTATCCTATCATCTTACATTTTATGCACATAAAAGTCAGCATGAAAAATTAAATTTTAAACCCTCAGAAGAACATCCTATAACACACCAGAGGGGTGTGCGCTACACCTGTTATCTAGTTGAAAAATAATTATAGTGGGATTCAGTTCCCGAACCTGCAATATAGAGTAAATAGAGTGAGGTATCAAATTTATAGAAGCAACTAAATCAAGCATAGAATTAGAAGAAGAATACTCCCCTATAGTGCACGGAATTGAAAATCTTCCAGGATCATTGCACTTGGTGGGAAGTGATGGCTCTATCAATGCTAAAACATTCCTCCCCAAGCTCACCTTCTCATCTCCACGAAGTCGCCTTCAGTGTGTACACATCTCTTTTAGAAACATGGCATACTGTGGTATTTGCTTCACAACATCAATCAATGGGATGTTAACCTGCACTTTCATGAAAATTTCCAATATTTCCTTATCACGTTCGGTTTCCTTTTGTTTTCTTTGATGGGTGGTCATTTGTTTAAATGGAAGAGGAATGGTTGGGCTAGGTGACTCATCAATATACACACTCTTTCCTTTGTAAGGGCTTCTCTCAGGACAAAGTTCTTCAAAATTTGGAACATTCTTAATTTTTGGGATGGAGGCTTCCTTGGGAGGGGATGACTCTAACAGAGAATAAATTTTACTTTCTAGTTATTTTCCACTCCTAAGGGTGATGACACTAACATTAAATTTATCCTATTAGTTAAATAATGGTTGAGAGGGAAGTTTAACTAACCCTTGAATTTGAATTTCACCCACTGAGTTAGCTAGTTGGCCTAATTGGGTTTTGAGGTCTTGTATGGCTGCATGAGTGGTTTTTGGAATTGGATGTTATTAGCTGCCATTTGTTTCATCATATCTTGTAGGTTCGGCTCAGGTTTTGGAGGGGTGGTTGGAAAGTCCTTGGGGGTGGTTGAGGATTTCTGGGTGGTGGTGGTGGATGACTACTATGCCCTAGTTGGTTACATTGTTGTTAAGGTTGGTTTGAATACCCTTTTTCCTATAAGATTGGTTCTCCTTCCACACAAGGTTAGATGGATAGTAAGGTTCTTTCCAAAAGGGTTGGTTAAGGGTGGCCATGAAATATTGCCTCACAACACTCAAATGTTTCCCTCAATTGATGACATTGGTTAGATTAGTGGGTTTCAGAAGAACATATACCACAATGGATGGGAGGAGGATATTGATATTTCCTTTTGGAAAGAGCAAGTTGTCGAAGAAGGGTACTTACCTCTTCAAACTTTGTGTCCATATTTGTCTAAAATTAACTACTTTGCACCTCATGGACACCTAGAATGGGTATGGTAGACCTTGTACCGAATTATTGAGTGTTTTGATCCATGTTCTCAATTAAGGTTCTTGCAGAAATTGGGGTCTTATCGACTAGCGCACCACTTGTAGCAGCATCGATCATATTTCGATCAATAGGGATTAAACCTTCATAGAAATAATGAATTAAACGTGACCACTTATTTGGTGGTATGGTCAACTTGAAAATAACCTTCTAAATCGTTCCCAATATTCATGTAATGTTTCCCCTTAAGATTGCCTTATCCCATTAAATTCTTTTCTATTTGTTGCAGTTTGAGAGGCTGGGAAATATTTTTGATGAAAAATTTGTTTCATGTCCTCCGAGCCTCTTAATGGGGAACTAACCTAATATAACCAATCTTTTGATGTGTATTCAAATGAAAATGAGAATTCTTTACGCTTTACTTTTTCTTCATCCACATTTACAGGTTTTGATTGAGAACAAATAGTATGAAATTCTTTTAAGCGTTTATGTGGATATTCTCCAGGAAGCCCATGGAATATTTTCAATAAGTGAATTAGACCAGATTTTAGTTCAAAATTGGGTCCCTCACCTTGCATTTGAATATAGGTGGGTTGGATATCAACATTATGTGAGGTTAGTTATTTTAGTTTTTGGTTGTTTTCATCCATATTATGCAATTTTTTTTCAGTTTTTATATTGGTTCCAGAAGAAGAGGAGGAAGGATCAAGAATATTGTCAATGTTTTGTGTGTCCTCCTTTGATGGGTTATCTTGTGCGTCTCGGGGTCGCTGACGTAAGATCCTCTCCAGTTTGGGTTCAAAAAGAGCTAAATATACCGGATTAGAATGCCTCATGCACCAAAACAACAAAACAAATAGATCAGAATACAAAAAGATAGGTATAGGTATAATATAAAATAGATAAATAGCCAAAAATATTTTCAAAAATATTTTCAAAAACATGAACTAAATTCCAAACCGCTCCCCGGCAATGGCACCAAATTTTGACCTCCCTGTCATGACACTTCAAATTGATTATGTTTTTAAGGATGATTTATAGTCTAGGGAAGACCCTAGGTTGTCTCTCAAGGACCATTGGAGGGTTTAGAGTGTGCGTTTTTAATTAGATGTACTAAAAGAGGGGCTGGATTTAAAAAAGTATAAAGAAAATGAATTGATTTAAGGAGTTTAATAGTTGATAAATAAACGTGGAGTATTAATAATTAAGGTAGAAGGAGATCATTTAAAGTTGATTAAACATCTTGGTGAGTTCATCATTTTGAAATATACTCATGGTTTAATGGAATCCTTTGGTTGAGGGTTGTCAAGATCTCAACTTCCCTCTTGCCTCATAAATGATGCTCAAAGAACCACCCCATGACACAACAATCATGTTGTCATGGATTGTGTATAAAGAATAGATAATATAGGCTAAAAAGAATACAGGAATATTATTTATGTGTGAGATAAATAGGACTCTTCTCTTTTCCAATCAGAACAACCCATGATTCCCACTTGAAATCTCAACCCAATCGGTGTTGAAATAAAAAGTGTTTCACTTAATTTTAACAATAGAAATGAAATCTGAGAAGAATCATGTCAAGATAAAAAATAATTTAAATACTTATCACACACATTACACAAATCCAGTATGATAACAAGTTCTATAACTCCCTCCCATGTGTGTGTAGCTCCCTCGAAATGATCGTCCACCGTTTAGCTCAGCATCAGGAGGAAGAGGAAGCTCGGGTGGAACTTCTCCTTCATCATTGATTCCCCTATGGGGATAGGGGCCTCCAGAACACCTTGGATGATGAGAGGAATCTTTTTGGTCTCCAAAATACCAGATATTTTTCTCCTATGATAAATTAAAAATGAAGAGCCCAACCTTCCATTTTATAGGAAAATGGGACGGTGGTTTTGAGCACCCATAATTCATAAAACCAATTTTCACAGGTGTTTCGACCTCCAGAACAAATTATCTCGATTTGGGAAAAATAAAAAAGTTTTTTCCCCACATTTTGGATGTCTCCACCTAATTTTTGGCATAATTGGGACACCTATTTCATGAGATATGGATAGATCACAGCACACCACTTTTGACTCCATGTTGATTTTGTGTGCTGGACAGATTAGGCCGGTTGGGCCACCAGATGGCATAATGAGTCTTTGGTTCCTGCATATGAAATGTATCCTAACGAATTTTGGACCTGACCACAAAAGTTCAGCCTACATGGATGCATGTTCTAGTATAATTGTGCGGAAAAGTCCACTGGTATTCTTGGATCCTGTGCGATTTAGCCCATTTTTCGTGAAAATCCTCATGGGCCCTCCCAATTACCTCCTCCTTCAATGGAATCATAAAAAAAGTAGCATTTCCCCTTTTAACAGGGATAAAAACAAAATAAATTATTAAAACATGCAATGAAAGTTGTCATTATTTTAAAAATTCCCAATGTAAAACAAGTTTAGCACATTGGTGTAAGGGTGAAAATTACACAGTGAATCCTGGTACAATCATTGATCAAGCTTAATTTCATTTTATATGATAATATCAGTAGAATGTCTCATATTATTATAATATATTCATTGTTTTTACCAATAGACATTTCATTTTTTTCTTTAGATATAGTAACAAATTATCTATCTTCGTATGAATAATACAATGAGAGTAATTATTTAAAAATAAGTTATTTAGTTCATCTAAATACGTGGATGTAATTTTATCTTGTTGATTTTTATTCTTGATTATAATCCACCCTTGATTTTCATTACCATAGAAACTATATAAAGATTAAAATACATTCTCGTTCTCCAAATACCGAAGGATAGAAGAGGCATTTCTAGTGATGCTCGACCATTTCTCAGCAATTGGTGGATTAGAAGACACACAAGAAAAAGATGGAAATTTTCTCACGAAGGAATCAATAGAATGTTTTCCATCCTTTTCTCATATGCAAGTCTATCATTATATAGAGAGTTTGAATGTTGTGTGAGCATTGAAACTATATTTTTTATTCATGCTCCCATAAAATTTTATTTCTATGGAGGAAAATCATTTCATTTTATATAAAATTATTTATTAACAAGATTCATTCAGTTTCAATACATTTACTAAAACCAAAATAATAGTTGGAGAAACACAAATCACAGTGGTGAAACCCCCAATCATGAAAAATAACTTATTGGATTTATAAATCTTTACAGTTTATTTTCAATAAATGAAAATTTAAGCTTATTCTATGTCATTCATGTTCAATATCTATTTAAATACTTCATGATGGGTTGTAAAGGGTTTGTTAATTTCTAATGAATATCTATCAGGAGTGTGAAACCTAGTGTGCAAAAAATCCCATTGTCATGCACCAGGTAAAGATCGAGCCCAACTTAAGGCACCCTTTTCAAATTTGTTACCCCTAGGTATCTCTATTCCATAGACACATCCAAATTTAGAATCTGAAAAGTGTTTTAATTTCATGGGAATCACATGATCTATCACTTACGAAAACACTGAGATATTTTCCTATACATAAGATCATTCTTGGACATATCTGTAGAGATATCCCTTGATGTATCCTTACATATAACCCTATGAATATCACTAAATTCTTATCATACTAGTGTCCAATGGTTAACGAAATCATTCCTCTAATACAAGATATAAAGACCATGGATTATATTAAATGGATATTATCTCTTTTTAGATGAATATTCAATATGTTACACAAAAACAATATTGAACACAACAATAGTTTAGTTTATTTAGAGACTGGGTATAAAATCATCTTGTTTTTTGAAATATCATAAACTTATCCCATAAAAATCATCCACATTATTACTCTTCAATAACATATCCTACATAAAACCATTCTTCATAACATGGGAAAATGAATCATAATAATGGGTGAGCTAACATGTTCATCAAGGGAAAGCGGGGTATATATATAAGAATAACATGAGAATATGGGTATGAGAACCTTATAATAATTTCTGAAAACCAAACCCTTTATATAAAAGATCATAATCTTGGGTCATGGAATAAATATTGGAATTTTATAAGACATGAATCATAAATGAATCAAAGGACATAATCCTTGAAAATATGACATTGGAAAAAACATATAATTATGGAATATTAATAATAATATAAAATAATATGTCAATGATACCCACAAAGTGATTCTTAACCTGTTAGGCTTGGGATAGACAACCATTTACATAATTCAAGCATGGTATAACCCCACCTGTCTACACTCTTTTGGGGTTGTGATACCCTCATGTGTAAAATATTTTGGGCATGGGGTAACTTCTTGTGTACCATTTGATCTCATAAAACATTAATAATTACCCAATGCATTTGAGGGAGAGATAGGTCCCACATATCAAATAATTTGTACATTTATGTTCCATTAGATCATAGAGCATTGAACATATTATAACCCATTAAATAAAATGGGTTTCCTAAAACATTTCATCAAATTATACCATATGGAAAAGAAAAAATATTTATAATCATTTAGTCATTTCATCAAAACATAACTCATGGTAAATATATGGGTTTCATAAAATAAATTTCATCAAATACATAAATAATTACGGGAATTAAAAATAATGATATCCATGGATCATATCCCTGATAAATCATAAGTAACATAAAATGATTTTATCTTAGAATGATTTTTTAAATAAAAATCACTTGGAATGTTTTTGTGGGAAAATTGGCATCCCAATTTGAAAAAAAACATTTCAAAAGAAACAAAATCAATATATTTTTACATAATATAATCTTTTATAAATATATAGTAATATTGGATATATTTATTTTTCAGTATGGTGTAAAATATCGTTCATGTTGTATGGGTTAAAATGAGGATTTCTATTACATTTTCGCTAAAAATAAAAATGAGAATTGTTTTTAAAAGTAAAATTAATATTAATTTTAGTTTTTTAAAAAAAAATAAAGGGTATAAATTTATTTAAAAAATTATAAATATTTTATTAATATTTTTGAAATAATTTATAAGAAAACATAGTTTTGGAAGGAAAAGGGTTTTTGACCGAAAATACGATTTTTGTGAAAATAATTATTTAACAATATTAAGTACATAGATGGAGGAAAATTATTAGAAAATGCGTATTCTAATTTAATAAAAATAGGATAATAGTAATTGTTATTTTATTTAGTGATATTTGTTAATATTACATCATTGGATGCATAATCATAAGAAATCCCAAAAAAACGAGATTATAACATATAACTCTTTCTAATTTTGGTAAATTTGACTCGTAATCCCCAGGAAATACTAAAATTAAATTAAAAAAATAATATCATTAAATTAACTTTTTTCATGATATAACAGGTCAAAGGAGTAGTACAAACACCTCATAGAATAATATGGGTGCGTAACATAACTTATGTACCAAATAAAGAAAATTGAGAAAAAAAAACCCGTACTAATTTGATTAATCTTAAACCATAAACCCCATTAAACAGAGATCTAAAAATGTATAAATAAATTCACATTATTTAATGTTTAACAATAAATAAAATATTCAATTTCATTATATACACAACATTAATGAAATATGCTGTCAATATATATTTTATCTCATTGAGGATGAAAAGTGAGATAGAAATCCCTTACCACATAAGTAATATTTTTAATCATAATACCAAATAATTAATGACATTAAATATCAATAAAATATGTATATTAATGATATAACATGTCAATGGGTAGTATATAAACAACAAAAAAGAAACGATTGGTGGATTTATATATGTCTCACAGAAATAAAAGAGGCACTAGAAACCCCTTACACTAAGTCCCCACATCCTTTGTATGTGTTTGAGACTACTATATAATAAATATATTATTATTATAAATTTATTATAAAGCTATAATTATATATATATATATATAACCTTATATTATTTATCTATTTCATTTTATAACCAATTCATTAACAATTCCATGTCAATGTCACTTTTTAGGTAATAAGCTCTTTGTTTTTTGTATATGTTTTTATTTTTTTATTTTCAATCCCATTTCTTTGATCACGGTTCCATAAATCAAATAAAAATTACAATAACATAATTATCTTTTTTATATATCAATTATACATTTAATACTAGTCATGAATTATGATTTTGATAAATGAAGTATGTTATGATCATGGAGACTGTAGGTTGTACGTATACAATAGTAACGTACCAATTTTTCAATTATCATTATAGAAATGTGGTATATAAAATATTAAATTTTCATATTTATCATAAAATAATAAATACCACCTTATTTCTTTGAAAATACTTAAACATATCATCCATGTGGTGTAATGATGAAAAGATAGTCACATTGCTTTGTGAGGGCGGTAGTCCACACGTACATGAACGATGTTACAATCATTAAGTGAGTTTAATTGTAAGAAGTAAAATGGAATATTATCATTTATAAATGATAATTAGGAAATTAATATCATAATTATTTCATTTTTATCACATATATTTATCCTTATTATCATCCATAAAAAGAAATAAAAAAAACGAATCACATCACTTCATGAGGTGGTATTCCACCATAGATACGAGTGACGTTATCAAATCCACAACAGAATGGAATGTAAAAAAAGGGTGTAATTGATATAATTACTATATAGGTATAATTGTGTTATAAATATCATATATATTCTTTATATTTATCACAACCCATCCCAAAGTGTCTTGTGCTTTGACTACCCCAAAACCACCTCTGATAGGACACAGGCTACCAACTACCACCAAGTAAACATATCCCACATATGGGAGGAATTTTCCTAAGTACATGTAAAAAAGAACACATCTCTAATCTGAAAATGAT
Organism: Viscum album; assembly: GCA_963277665.1. NCBI lineage: Eukaryota > Viridiplantae > Streptophyta > Magnoliopsida > Santalales > Viscaceae > Viscum > Viscum album. The sequence continues at coordinate 131,558,128 of OY728120.1, forward strand.
GAAATCTTAAAATAGTAAGTAAAAAAGAATTCATACCACAATATACCCACAAAAGTGTACAGTGGTAATAAAATTGGAATGTAACCAAGGCCAGAATACAAGCCCACCAAAAGCAATGTCATCCAAAGTGAATACACATGTTCCTGTAACTCATCCCCTAAATTGAATACCATAAGGGTGGGTGTAGGAATGCTGTTTAAATCCATATAATCACACCCCCACCATTCTGATCACTATGATCACCACCTAGTCCTAGTCGACCTAGGTCTCCTTCAAATCGTCGATCATATGCACAAGACATGATCTGTTTGGGAAAACCCTATATCGGGATGAGTATAACAAAACATAGAAGGAAAACCTAAAATATAAAAAGAAATACAACAATGAAATACCTGAAGTCGACCAAAAAGGAAACAGATGAAGTAAAATATAAAGAAAAAACATTAAGTACACCACAAAGGGAACACACGAAGTATAGTGAATCAGGTCACCTCACATAGGTAAAAGTCTAATTCATGATAAGAAGGGTTTATAGTTGTATTAAAGAGATCCCACAGTGTCCATGACACTAAAATATTTGAAGGAAAATGGAGAATAAATGGCACATGGAACGTCAATGGCGCATGGAGCGTCGACGGTGCACAGAGCATTTATGGAACACATAGCATCAATGGTGCATGGAGCGTTGATGGAACCCAGAGCAGCGATGGAACTAGGATTATTTTTGGTGAATGGATCATTGATGGAGAACCGAACAATGATGGAACATAGAGGTTTAATGGAACATGGAGCATCAATGGGTCACGCTGGCCCCAAGTCACATATTCACCAAGATCACATAGTATCAACTAGTCATAGGATTCCTCTTATATCATGATTATTCCAACAGACCCTATTCCACAATACATTAGGGCATATGAAAAATTCTACAAAACTCATTTAGATTATTTCTGAAGAACTGTCTCATCAAAAGGATCCCAACACTACAAATAGCTCGACAAATAGACACACTGTTTAAAAGATATAAAAAAGTTTGTAAAAAGGTTCCGGTTCCATGTGGGTCTGACCCGACCCGATCTAGCCAACCAGACGTGACACAGTTCAGTAGACCCAGCCTAACCCTATTGGTCTTGGCCAGCCCATTGGGCTGATGGATCGTGGCCTGGTTCTCCAGCCCAACCCGCATCAAGCAGTCAAGGCTTGCTCCACCGGACGTGTTCCACCATGGCTGCATCCCTCTGATCCATGCGATCTCCCATCAGCATGATCACCCTGCACCCCCTAGTTAATGTGAAACCAAACCCCTTTCCACAAAATTTTCCCCATTTCCCATCATGGCCTCACAACTTGACTTCCTCCATGGGATCCTGCCGATGCAGCCTCCGAGCTACATCCTACCGCAGTTACTGTGAGCTGCTATCGCAGCCCCTGGTTACCTCCTGTAGCCTCTTCCACTATGTTCCCTCCTCCACCATGGTCCCACCTAGATGACATCCTAATGCTACCATCAGTTGGCCACCCCTACCAGAGACCTTACCCTACTGCTCTCCACCTATATTGGCATGAGCCGCGACCTCCAACAGTTGCCTTGTGATATCACATGATCATATCCCCATATCTAATCTCAATTCATGAGGAATGTGGAATTTTTGGGAAAAGGAGGAAAGCACATGATCAGAAAAAAGGTAATATATTTTTCTTGTTCATTTTTTCCTTGATCTGTTCATGTTATAATGTTAAATGACAAATAATAAAACAGTACTAACCAAGGTCTATCATCCATTTAATACCTGTAATGTTTAACTATCCCTTGAGAATGATCGAACATTGAATCAACCTATTTGTGGGTTGTTCCATGTCTATTGGTGAAACTAATAATGGGAATGAAATCACAAAGAGTTTGACACCCTAAATTGATGCTAGTGTCATTTGTAGATGAATAATGGAGGTTCGTCTTATCGTCAATCCTCAATCCATTAGAATTTGTCATCTGGAGAGAGATCCCTTCTCCTTGCCTTAGGGAAATTATAGGATTATTATGATAACCCTGAATTCCAGTTACATGGATTATTAGAAAGGTAAAAAACTTCTACATCAGCTCATAATGTTTGATAAAATATTTTTAGTAGATATTTTAATGATGTCTTCATCCAAAATCAAACATGCCCCCTTGACCCACACTGGTCGAGGTTATGCCCCTCCTAAGTTAAAGACACTGTTATGGATGCAACGGTTCCCTCATATTTCTAATATGGGAAATTCTCTAGATGTTATTATCATTTAAAGAAGAAACCTCCAGTGTGGTTTAATAAAAACATAAAAGTTTTATATGAATTGTTCATGGAATAACAAGCTTCAGAACCTCATTCTGTCTCAATGCCTAGAATCAGAATTTTCCTAATTAATTTATAAAAAAATCAGACACAATTCGATTCATTACAGTCTACCCACCATAGGGATTTATGTCCCCAAAAGCCAAGACAAGGGCTAATCAACAAAAATATTAGGGTACTGAGCACGAATCTGAGCTTCCCACTCCCAAATGCTCTCCTTTAAATTATTGTTTTTCCACCTAACGCACACCATAGGAATCGAACACCCACAATGGATCTTCTCTTGTTGATCCCTGTTCTCTTCATGGTACTCTGCAAAATTTTCTCACCATCAATTTACATCATTCCCTAGTCGATGACGTGCAATGGGTCATGCATGTTCCTCCTCAACTACGGCATGTGAATGAAATCATGCACCTGGTGTGACAATGAGGGAATAGCTAGGTGGTACGAACCTCACCAACTCAATTTGGAATTTGAAAATTTCCAAAGAATCTCAGAGTTAACATACAACCCCAGAAAAATCTCTACAATCCATATTGAGGTGAGACCCAATGAAACACATGGTATCCCTCCTCAAACCCCAAAGGCCTCATTCTCCTATCAGCATAGGACTTCTGAAGACTCTATGTATTCTTAATCCTCTCATGGTTGACCTGAAACTTCTCTGTAGTTTCCTGCACCAACTCCATTCCCATAAGTACTGACTCTCCTGGGTCTGTCCAGCAAAGTAGAAACCTGTAGGGTCACCCGTACAAGGCCTCTAATGGTTCCATACTGTTGGTGGAGTGGTATCTATTATTGTATGTGAACTACAATCGAGGTAGGTGGACCTTCCAAATGTTTTCAAAGTCTAGGATGGAAGCATGTAGCATATCCTCATGAACCTAGATGTACCTCTTCGTCTAGCCATTTGTATGGGGATGAAACACTATGCTCATGTGAAACTAAGTCCAAAACTTCTCCTTCAATTCCTTCCACAACTGAGATGTAAATAGGAAATCATGACCCAAGAATATCATTGAAGGGACTCTATGGAGTCAAACTATCTCTTGCATGTAGAGGCATCAAAAGCTGTCAACTGAGCTCTTCTCACAGATTAGTAGGATGTGGGATGGATTGGTGATTCATTCAATTAAAACCCAAATAGTATCATGTCCCTGGTAATTTAATTGAAAACTTGTCATGAAATCTATTGATATCCCATCTGACTTCCAATTTATCACCTCCATGGGTTGAGTTAAACCCACTGGAACATGTTTCTCAGCCTTCACTTGCTGGAAAGTGAGGCATCAAGAAATAAACTATGCCACCTACTTCTTTATCCACATAAACCAGAACTAATGCTGAAGGTCTTGATACATAATTTCCACTGTAGAGTGTACCTCCATAGATGAAGTAAAAAATACCTTAGTAACTTCCCCTGCAATTTCACTGGTACTATTGTGTGCATACTGAATAAAACGACATGCTTCCCACCTTTTGAATATACATTAGGTGTATGCCCTATGGACATATGAGCACATATAGTATCACATTAAGTTTCTCCATGAAGTGACTCCCTAACTCATTTTAAGAGTGTAGGGGTGACAACCATCGACTGGAGGTAATTCACTCCATCTCCATCTATATAGGATACCTGTAACACGTCAAACTACTCTGATTCCTCACTCAGAAACTGCGAGATGGATCTCCCACTAAGAGTGTCCCCAAAAACATTCCCCTTTATAGGAGTACAAAAATTTTCAATGATATTTTTCTTTAGAATATATAGCCACAATCCCTATCTCAGGTTAAGATCCTTCTGAGATAAAATATACTTGAGACTCTTGTGGTTAGAGTATATAGAAAACCATTATCCCACCAGGTAGTGTCGCCACATCTTCAATGAGAATACTAATGTTTCTAGCTACATATTATGGGTCAATTAGTTCTTCTCATTCTACCTTAACTAGTGAGAATCATTGGCAATAAACTCTTTCACCTAAATATAGACACAACCAAACCTGGTCCCTAATACATAAAAGAACACTACATACTCAACACCCTCCTCCGAGAATCTCATTGTGGGAGCACTCGTCAACATCTCTCTCAGCACCTAAAAGAACTTCTGCAAATTTTCATCCCACATGAAATGGTACCCATTCCATGTAAAGACCGTCAAGGGTGATCCTACTCTGGAAATGTTCAGTAAAACATCTGATAGTACCCATTAAAACCAAGAAAACTCTGATCCTCAGTAACACTCTTAGGTGTATATCTAGCAAGCACTACCTCAATTCCCACCGAATCTACTAAAACTATATCCTCGAAAATGTTGTTTCCTAGAATGTTGACCTCTTGAATTCAGAATTGATACTTAGAGAGATTCCCATAAATCTAGTTCTCTCAGAGTGTGTCTAGTACCATCCTCATGTGTATCACGTGCTCCACCTCGAACATTGAGTACACTAGGATTTCATCAATGAATACCATGATGAAATTTTCTATGTAATGATGCAAGATCCTATTCATGTGTCCCATAAACACTTTCAGAGAATTATTCATGCTAAATGACATCACTATGTACTCTGAGTGGTCATACTGACATCTGAATGGTGTCTTCGAGATGTTCTCATCCCAAACTTGAAGCTGGTGATAGTAAGATCTGAGGTCTATCTTCAAAAACGTTCTCACTACCATTAGCAGATTGAATAGGTCATTAATACTTGGCAGTGGATATGTTTTCATCACATTCACCTATTTTATCTATCATATGTCCACACAGAACCTCAATATCTGGTCTACCTTCTTGGTAAACAAAATTGTGGCTGCCTAGGGAGAAACACAGGGTCTTACAAATCCATTCCTCTAAAAGTCATACAGCTTTAACCTCAAATCCCAAAGCCTCATGGGAGTCGTCCAATATGCAGGTGTAGATATTGGTGTCTTCCTAGGGTGTATATCATTGCATATGTATACCTCCCTATAAGAAGGAAATATCAGAACATCTCCTGGAATGACGTCCTCATACTCATCCACCATTGTAGGAAACTGAGGACCCATCTCATCCACTACACCGAGGGCCATGCTAGGAAATGTGAGTGTGATAAGATGTAACCACCTATATTTCATCCCATCCTAAGCTGCATGTGTTTCCTTCTCGCTGAAAATATTAAACATGTTTCCATCTCCTCAGACAGACCACAGTCTAAACCTAAAATATTCAATACGGGCATGAAATCGGGATAATCAAACTATAAAAAGAATGATGTCATAAGGCCTCGATGCTGCCACTAAGGGATCCCAACCAAAACAATTATCCCCTAGAAAAATTTCACATTGTCTCCACCAGTGTGTTATTGTCGAATATCCCCATGTATGAGTCTCTAATAATAGGGATAGGGTCAACGATTCCACTGGATTCTTCAAATCTCAAACAAGTGTCTTGGAGTACAATGAGGGATTGGAACATGTGTCTATAAATACTATAACTATGGTGGAGAAGACATATATCATACCTCAAATCATCTATGGAGCACCGGGGTTATAAGCTTTCATCCCCTAATACTAGTCTAATCCCTATCCACCAACTCTCTAAGCCCATTGTGGACCACCTAGGGGTGGTTGTGGATGTACCTCAAACCTCCTCGCCCCTTCTATTACCCATCTAGCTCCTCTTCCAATTAAGTATCCTAGAGGACCACCTTGTTCCTAATTTCATCACTTCCTTGGAGGTTCCACGACCGTCTCCTGATCTACCACATGACGGGTAGGAAAATCTCTAGAAAGATGTCCCTGACCGCTGCATAAGTAACAAATCATATCCTTTGGCTAACTCTCACTTCTTTGAGATCCATGCTACAACATCCCAGTGTCTTGGGGTCATCCCCTGAAATATATGATCCACTTAGATCCCTGTGTTAGTTGTCAGCAACCTACTGCCAATATTTCAGCTACCTTACACTTAGTGGCAGCTCCCACTGCTTATGTCTACTCTGCCAGAAAGCTATCCTCTAGCAGAGATCACTCTAGTAACCAAGCACATGTCAAAATTCTATGGGATATAATGGATTCCCATGTCTCCCTAAATAGTCCCTTTTTGATGTTTTGTGCCATAAATAATGGTCCATGCACCATATCTATGGACTAGGTTGAAATATCCATAAATCTCACCCAGTACTCCTATACTATTTTACTACCCTATTGCAGATGTAGTATCTCCTATATACTCATAGTGAGTAACGTCACTAGAAAGAACTCCTCCTTTAAGAGACGCTCAGTGTCTATCAAAGTGAGGGTCATCTCCTCATTAGTCTAAATCCCTAATATCTACCATCTTCCCAATGATCCATGTATAATACTCACATATAGGACATCGATCTGGTCGAGAGGGTTCCCCACTAGGTAGGCGACACATTAAACTACTTCCATCCAATCCTTAGATTCATGGTGGGTTTGGATCACCCCTGAAATTGGGAGGACGTTGCCACTAGAACCCATTCAATGCACTGAACCTTTGTCCATCCTCCACCAGTAGCTCTAGTAGTAACTACTGCTATTTAGGTGGTGGTATCACCAGTACACAACCCAAGAGTTATATCTTCATTTTTGGTCCCTATATTGATGCCTCATCACAAGGTGGATTATTCTCATGATCAGACATCAGATTCTTGGATAACTATATGTGTAGAGGCATCCTAAAATAGGTCAATACATACCACAATCAATAGTGTATTCATGGTGAGCCGACACTGACTTAATAAAGACTTGAGAACACACTCAATCCTATATGTTTCATGTATCATTATTTTCCCTAAAACCAATATTTTCATTTACTGAGTTGGGAAGCATAATTTAGTGTCCTAGGGTATGGATACGTCAGCCGCTACACTAACACTAGATTCCCTAGCATGAATGTCAAACTCAAAATACTCAACATTGTTTCCCAAAACGAACTACATAGACTCTTTGTTTTTTAGGATTAACTTACTTCCATTTATACAACTTTTTCATGAACCATCCCATATGGGCCCATTCCATGACTTCCCCTAGCCTGCATTCGATAGGACATGGGCTGGCGGCTAACACTGAGTAGGAATATCTGAAAAATGTGTTGTGATTTCATAAGTACCTATACACACGCTCACATCTCGAATCCCAAAATGATTAAATATAAAAACACTACGTAAATAAACATTAATAAAACTATGATATACAAAATAGAGTACGATAACAGGAAAATTGGAAATTAAATAGGGATAGAATACAAGACCACCAAATGTATAGTCTCACAAACTGAATATAGAAGTTCTTGATACTCATTGGCAGAAAAAGACTACAAAACAAGTAGGCGTAGGATAGTTTTCTAAAGTTGTAAGAGCACACCTCACTTTTCTGATCACTCAAAGAACCACATTGTCTTAGTCTACCTAGGACTCCATCAAAGCATCGATCATTTGCACGATACATGACACATGCAGGAAAATCCTGTATAGGGGTTAGTAAAACAATACTCATTAGGAAACCCCAAAACTGTAAATGTAATACTAATAATAAGTAAAAGAAATACACCACAATGGAAACACGTGCATTACACCAAAAAGGAATCACATGAAGAACACCATAATGGAAATAGACAAATTATAGTAAATAAGTTCATCTCACATAGGTATAATTCTAGAGCATAAAGAGAAGGATTAACAGTTGTATTCATAGATCTACCATCCTCCATTTCACTATAAGTTTCGACAATTCACAAAGCGTTGAAAGTGCATGGAGAATCAATGGACCACATAGAGTCTGTGGTGTACAAAGTGTCAGTGGCACACAGAGTGTCAATGGAGCATGAAGCGTCGATATCACATGGAGTGGTGATGGTACACAAGACATTGATGGTGCATAGAGCATTAATGGTGCACATATCAAATATGGTTCATGGAGTGTCAACGAGTCATGCATCCCCCAAGCCTCATAGTCACCAAAATCACAGAGTCCCATCCAGATGTTGCATTCTACTCGTAGCACATTTATTCAGAGAGACCCTAATGCTAAATCCATTAGTTATTTAACCTAATTATGAAAAAATAACTTAGAGTATCTCAAAATGACCGTCTGGTCACTAGGGTTCTAATGATGCAAACAGCTCGTCAAATAAAAACATAGTTTTAAAGATAAGTCCATCTTAGTAAAAAGGTTTCGGTCTGACCCAACCAGACCTAGTCAGTCTGGGCCAACGTAGAAGCCCAGTTCTCCAACCTATCCTACATTGTGTGGCATGGCCTTCCCCTTCTAGATGTGGCATGACATGTTTGTGTCCCTCTGATCTACATAGTTTCCCGCCCATGTAGCTTGTCAGCTCGCCCAATTAATGTGATGCTGAACTGTGTTCCATGCAGCCACCCGACCTTATTTTCTTGGTCTCACGACCTCGCCACCACGGGGCCTCCTCTGAAGTGGTCCGTCCAAGACTGTATCCATATACTGTTATCGGCCACCCTTCTAGCACCCCGTCTAGGCCGAGCTACCTCTATCATAAACCGCCCCGAAAAACAGTGGTTCCCTGCTACCCTATGCTTATACCCGCCGTAGGCACCACCTCTAGTAGCCGCCTTGTGCTGCTATGGGATCAGATCCCCATCTTGAATCCTAATTTGTGAGGAACAAGGAATGTTTGGGAATATAGGAAAACCACATGAACACCCAAATGGATGGATCTTGACTTTGTTCATGTCAACCTTGTGCTATTCATATTAGGAGGATCAATGAAGAATAATAAAATGATAATCACCATAATCTATCATCTCTTTAATCCTTGAAATGTTATCAATCCTTTAAAAATGATCTTACCACAAATCATATGTAACGAACCAATGTTTTTAATGGGAATTATCTTCTTATAAATATTCCATAAAATCACAAAATAATGAACTACTAAGTTATAAGTGACCTTTAAACATAATCTTGTCACTTCTGTGTTTGGAATTTTTGAAATCTGACAAACACGGTTGTGTTTAAGATGTTTTTTGGAGTCTAATAAAAAAAATAATATTTGGTGAATAGTAACCTACCCTAATGAATATTAACATACCCTTATAAATAGTGATATACCATAATGAATAGAAACCTCACCTATGGTTGTATAAAAATAATATTCAGGTTGGAAGTATGATATACCTATAGTTTAGAATGCGTAATGAATGTTTTAAAACTGGTTTTTATAATAAATTAATATTTTAATTAAATATTAAAATAATCATATTTAGAAAATTATTTTTGAAAAATGGACTTATTTTTAGGATTCTACACATTGATAAATGGTAAGGGTTAATTTTTGGGATTTTTCATAAATACTTGATTTTTTGATGAATAATAGAATCTGATAATTCAGAATAAATGCTAAATAATGGATTAATTGAGTCATCGATGATGTTATGCTGAAATAATCCCACTTGTATCAAATTAACATGACCCATTTACTATTCATTGTCATGGAATACTTACTATTCTTTGTCCTGTGATGAAATAATAAAATAAGGATTATAATATCATGAAATCCCTCCTCTCCTCCACTATATAAACCCCCTTCACTCCCTCTTCTCTCCACTCCTCTCAATATCCAAGAATTCACTAATTTCTCCCCAAATCTCTCCCCAACGTCCTCCCCAACGTCCAAAAGCTCTTAACCTCCTATAATTACCAAAACCTATCCCCATAAGAGTTTCTCGAAGGAGGAATTCTAAAGATGTAAATTCCTCTTCCCAAATTTCTTCTTTTCTTTTAAGTTCTTTTCTTTTTATTACATTCCTCAACTCCCTTCCCCGTAATAGTATGATAAATCCAGTAACATACATTTACTGTAATGTCTTCATTCTAGTGGAATATTCCATTATCTTCTCTCCTTTCCCCACCCTTTTATTTGAATAAAATGAAAGCACCGTTTGAGATGTGCTAATTTAGCACATTCAAGGACAATAGTTTATAAATTTTTATTATTATATTTAATTCTGGCCATGAAAACATTTATTTTATGGTTGAACCATATTATTATATATGTAATATATCCTATTTTTTGTTCTGTAATCTTTTGGTAAAAATGGAATTACATTATAATGAAAAACACATTCATTGTAATCAAATCCACCGGTTAACAAAAATGGTTCTCATTAAGGTTATATATATAATAATTCGACATCACTCTAAGTAACTTAATTAAAATTAAAACCATGAAATCTCCTGGATATTAACTATATAATATAACTTCAATTTGGGACAACCATTTTCATCTAGCACATAATCCAAACTTGAATATAAGTGAACCGATCGTTAAACCCAAGTAAACAAATGAGCTCGAACAATGAAATTGAACCTTATAAATAATCAAAAAGGCTTTGAATGAACTAAAAAGAGTTAGTTTATATAAATTAAATATATAAGAGGTTCTGTACATTTGAATTAATAATCCTAATTTGTTTATTCAGGTCATTAATAACAAGTGGAGAACACCAACAGATTTAAGGTAAGGGATCCTCTCATTTTCTCTCTTAATCAAGATTGTCCTCTATACTATGAATGTTTATGTGTACTAGAAAATGATAAGGTATGTTTAAGAACCTCCCCCATACATCCCTCAGGATTTATAAGTGATTATAAACCCCATATCTCTCTCATCAACCCCTCTTGGTTACACCCGACACCATGCTGATAAAATTGTAACGAATTCTACCCGAACCTTCGTTGTTCTTTCCGGTTGCCTTATCTTTCTTTCAAAATGGTTTTATCTTATCTGTTTTTTTGAGTATAATGAATTCTGGTCAGTTTTAAAAGATTTCTATATCAAGACACTTTCATCACATTCTTTTGGGGATATACATTATTTTAAAAGATTCCCTCCTTATAACTTTCCTAAAAGAAAACCTGTTTTAAAGGGACTTCCCCATTTTTTACTCAAATTTCAAGGGCACTCTATCCTATGTTTTAAAACACCATTGTATTTATAAAATATTTATTTTTATTATGTAAACATTCTTGGTTCAATTCAGTTTTTATATAAAAGAATGTCCTCTTTTCTATTTGAAAAGCACTATGGTGTTTTCCTTAAAACCGCACTAAAATGTTTTAATGCTAATGTTTCTAAAATAAATTTTTAATAAGTTGTCACTTATATTTGACACCACTTACCCTATTATATTCCTATTTTATCCTATGAATTTCCATGTAAGTTCTAATCATTTCCTTTCATGGACACTTTCGTGATACGCCCATTGGATATGTTTTATGTCAGGATTGTGGTACCGAATTCTTTCCATGGGTACCATTATCTTAATGTATGGTTGATTATGTATGATTATTTATGTGGAATGATTATTTATGTGGAAAGAATATTAATTAATATGTTGATATGGGTGCACCCAGATATCAGTCCAATTCATTGGGTAAAGATAAGTCTCATGAGATGTGATGTGAAACAGGATTGACGATTTTCCTTGACCCTTACTGAAATGGGAAACGGGATTGGCGATGAGCCTTGACCCATACTAAAGATATGATTTATGATTCTGACACATTTATATGATTCCATGTTTATATGATCCTGTGCTTATATTAACTGATTTCATAAGTTTCATGCTTTTTATATCATTATGTAATGCCTCTTAACTCTTGTGCTTGAGATGTGTCCTTATGTTCATTCCCTTACAAGGATTTTTAGCTCGTCCCTTTTTTCATGTGTTCCCCAGGGTACCCTATGCAGATTTAAGAGCTCCAAGGAAGTTTGAATCTTTTTATGGAGATTAAATAAATATTTGTTTGTCCCATGATTTATTTTATATGTACCTAGTCTTCCAAGACACCATACTTAACGATCCTTGTCTTGTACTCTGATGATTAATTATGCTCAAAATCATGAAATATTTTATGTAAAATACTTGGGTTGCTATATGATCCTATTTCTAGGTTGGTCCATGTTTTTATTTGAAACTATGAGGGTAAAAGAAATCAAAAATAAATAAAAACCCCACCTTTATGATTAGATTAGTTGTTGACTAAGAACACAGGTCCATGTTTTTGTCCATCCTTGATCTGTCTACATTTGTCATCGGGAGAGATATTCCTTCTCCTTGCCCTAGGGGAATTATAGGGTTATGAAAATAACCATAAATTCCTCTAACATGGATTATCAAAAATGGAAACCTCCACTGTGTCAACACATAATGTTCAATAAAATATTTTTATTAGATATTTTAATGTCGTATGCATCTAAAATATAAATTTCATCTTCGACCCATGCCGGTTGAGGTTAGGACCCACCTAAGGTAAATTAAATATTCTGGATGCATTAGTGACCTTAAATTATTGCTCCCAAAACCCATTTATAAGTCATTCCCATTTAATGAAGAAACTACCCACACACTTTATTAAAAACATAAATTTTTTCAATGAATCATTCCAGGAATACCGAGCCTCAGAATCTCCCAATGTCTCATCACCTGGTCTTGGAATTTTCCAAATTAATTTATTAAAAAAATAGATAAAATACGAGTTATTTCATTATTCTCACCATTGGTCTTGGCATCCTCAAAATCCAAAACAAGGGAAACTTAATAAAAAGATGTGGGTACTGAGCACAAATCTATGCCTACCATCCCATGTGCTCTCCTAGAGATTTATGTGTTTCCACCTAACACACACAATTGGAATCGACTGTCCATGAGTGATTTGATCTTGTAAATCCTCGATCTCCACTGGTTACTCCACAAATGTTTCCCCATCATAAATTTCCAGCTCATCCCATTTGATAATGTGTAATGGTTTATTCACGTACTTCCTTATCTATGACACATGGAAGATATCATGCACTTGGTGTAACTACAGGGGTAGAGGTAGGTTCTACGCCACCTTAATAACTCTACTCAGAATCTTAAAAGGGCTAATGTATCTCATAGATAAATTGTCACCCTGTCCAAATATCTACAATCTATGTCTATGTTAGAAATTAATAAATATAGGGTCTCCATCCTCAAAGTCCAAAGGCCTCTACCGGTTATCAGAATAGGACTTGTAATGGATGTTTACAGTCTTCATCAACTCCTAGATGACCTGCACCTTCTCTGTAGTTTTCTGAACCAACGATGGGTCCATGATTGATGACTCTCCTAGGTCTGTCCAACAAAGCAGCTACATGCAGAGTAGCCTATACAAGGCCCTGAATGGTTCTATACCAATGGTTGAGTGGTATATATTGTTGTGCGCAAACTGCACCTGAGGTAGGTGATCCTCCCATCTATGGATAGTGTCTAAGAGGCAAGCCCGTACCATTTCTTTAAGAACCTAGATGGTACTCTCCATCTATCCATCAATTCAGGGATGAAATTTTGTGCTCAGGCACAACTAATTTCGAAACTCCTCCAGTATTCCCTTCCATGACTAGGATGTAAAGAGATTCCCATGATTTGAGAATATCTTCAATGGGAATCTATAGAGTCTAACTATCTCATGCACATAGAGGATTCCTATTCTCTCTTCTAATATCAGCTCACAGATTGGTAGGAAGTGTGGCATTGATAAATGATCTCTGCCACTGAATTCCTCTTCCCTAGACACCAGAACAGATGCCGAATGTCTTGATACATCTTTTCCACTCCTATATGAATAACTAAACGGGATATTGGAAACTAGCTCATGAACTCCTCCCATGACATCATTGTTACTACTGTGTATACTATGATGATAAAGACATTCTCCCCACCTTTTGAATATACATCAGGGGAATTACATGTGCACATCTAAGAATGTGTAGTCTCATAGTTGGAGTCTCTGAGCTGTGCCTCCCTAACTTGCGGTAAGATTGGAGGGATGAAAACCATCGAATGGAGGTAAGCTACTCTATATCCATCCACAAAGGATATCTATAATGCAGTTAATTTCTCTTATTCCTTCCTCAAAAACTGCAAGGTGGATATTTTATTTAGTTATTCTACCACTACATTCCCCTTCACAAGAATGTAGACAATTTCAAAGACATGTTCCTAAAAGAAATATAGCCCCTGTATCAAAATAATGTTCTGATCCTTCTTAGAGAATATATACATGAGACTCTTGTGGTCATAGTAGATGGTAAACCACTCTCCCATCAAGTAGTTTTGCCACATATTCAATAGGAAGACTACCAGTTGTTTCTCAAGATCATGGGACACATAATTATGCCCATGTAACCTCAACTGGTGTGAACCATTGACAATCACTTCCTTAACCATCATGAGGACACAAAAAATATTGGTCCCTGATGCATCAATTAAAACTGCGCTCCATGGTAACACTGTAGGGTGGATCCCAAGAAATCACTGCCTCCATCTTTGGAAGATATAGCACAAATCTATCCTCATAAATGATTTGTCCCAGAAAGTGGAAATCCTAAATACAAACGTGACTGTTAAAGATAATATCATACAATTGTTTCCCTATGAGTGTTTCAAGGACAACCCTCAATTGTATCTCTTTCTCCTCATCAGACACCATGTACACCATGATCTCATCACTAAAGACCATGTTGAACTGATCTATATAAGGCTGGAAGACCCTATTCATGAGTCCTATGAAAACTTCTAGGGCTTTTATCATGACAAATGGAATCACTAAGTACTCATAGTGTCCATACCAACATCTGAAATCCATATTTCACGTGTTATCATCCTAAAATTGAAGCTGCTGATAGCCAGATCTATGTTTTATCTCCGAGAACCACCTCATTCACTATTGCTGATTAAAGATGAATTAAATCTTCTGTAGTGGATACTTATTCTTCATGGTCACTTGATTCAGGCACCAGAATTCCACACCATACCTCAAAATCTCATCTTCCTTGTTGAAAAAAATGGGGCCATCCAGGGTGAAACACTGGGTCTTATAAAGCCGTTCCTCTACATGTCCTCTATCAATTCCCTAAAATCAAGAATCTCTATGAGAGCCATCCGATATGCAGGTGTTGATATTGTTTCCCTCTAAGAGTATAGATCAATGCGAATGTCTACCTCCGTAAGAGGAGGTAACCAGGGAACATCTTTTGGAAATGCAAACTCATACTCATCCACCACTATACGAAACTGAGGACCTGTATCAGCCACTACACTGAGGGTCATGTTATCCAACTATTGTGTGATTTTCTACACCCCCCTATGTTTAAGGTTTTCCTGAGCTGAATGTGTTTCTATTTCACTCACAAAATAAAACATGGTCCCTTATCCACTAACAAACCACACTATATTCCCCAAATAGTCGATCTTGGCATGAATTTTGGATATCAAATCCATATTGAGAATTACGTCGTATAGCCTCGACACTGGTACCACGAGATCCCAATTGGAAATCTCACCCCCAAGAGTTTGGTAACACTACGAGCACTAGTGTGTGATCATTGAATCTCCCTCTGTAGGAGTCTCTAAGAGTAGGGATTGAGTCAATAGTTCCACTGGAATCTCTGAGTCTCAAACAGGGGTTATGGAGAGAAAAGAGTGACATGAACCTATGTCTGTCAAAAATAAAACTAGTTTATAAAAGTAATAGATCGTACATCTAATAATCTATGGAGCACTAGGGTCATAAGCCTCCATCTATTGATGCATGCCTCATCTCTATCCAACAGCTCCGTGATCCCCTGGTGGAACACATGTGGGTGGTGGGGGTAGTACCTCAAACCTCTGCCCACCTCCTACTTCACTTCCAGCTACTCTACCACATCCTCCACCTAGCGGACTGCCCTTTTCATGCCTTCACCTCTATATGGGTATTCCCTCGATCATATCCTGATCAGTCATAAGATGGATTGGGTAATCTCTATCCATATTTCCTCAACTACTGCATGGGTAACACAACCTGTACTTCAGCTGACACACTCAATACTGGGATTCTCACGCTGATATCACCTTGTACTAGGGTCTTCCCCTAAGATGTATGATTTACTAGGATCACTTTTTCAGCTGTAGAATACCTTCTACTGAAGATTCATATACCTAACACCCGATGGTAGCACCCACTGGTGGTGTCTTCTCCACCAGAAAGCTATCTACCAGAAGAACTCTCTCTAGTACCCCATCATGTGTCAGAATGCTAAGGGATATGATAGATTCCTTGATCACTTGGTGTAATCCTTGTTCAATGTTTCATGCCATGATGAATGGTCCCTTCACAATATCTGTGAAGTAGTGACAATGATCCGTAAATATCACCGAGTACTCTTCTACAGTCTGACTACCCAACTATAGATTCAATACCTCCTACATATGCACAGAGCATGACATCAGTAAAAATAACTCCTCCCAAAAGAGACGCTCACAGTCTTTTCAAGTGATGTTGGAATCCTCATTCATCTAGATCAATATTCTCCTCCATTTAAACACTAATACCTTTAGAATACTCACGGATATGACTTCCCTCAGATCGAGAGGTGTCCTCACTAGGCGGAAGACACACATAACTACCTCTAAGCAATCATTAGTTGCATGGGGGATAGGATCCCTTGATCCTGAGAGGTCACTGCCTCTATGACTCATAAAATTCACTCAGCCTGAATGCATCCTCCACTAGTTTAATTGTTTGTATATACTACTCTCAGGGTGAGGGTACCACTGGTACACCACCAGGGGGTCATATCTCCAATACTATTCTATGTAATAATGCCTCATAACTATGAGGATCATCCTCAAGGTCACACATTGGAATCATAGCTGGCTATATACTTGTAGGCATATTGAAAAAGATCAATACATACCAAAATCAATATAGTATACCTGGTGAGAAGACATTGACTCAATAAGGGCGTGTGGACAAACTCAATCCTATATGATTCAAGTAAAATTATTTTCCCTAAATATATTTTTTCATATACCTTGTCAGAATATTGAATTCAGAGTCTTGGTGTGTGGCTTTGTTGGCCACTATACCAACATTGGATTCTTTATCCTGAAATACGAACATGAAAAACTCGACATTGTTATCCTAAACTAACCCCATAGACACTTGTTTTATTAGGTAGAACCAACCACCTCTAATTCCACATTGTCGCAAACTATCCTAGAGAGGACCATGTCATGAATACCCCAAGACCCTCTCTAATAGGCCACGAGATGGAGATTACCACAGAGTAGGCATATCCAAAAAATTGGAGGCATTTTCTTATGTAACTGTAACACCCCAAGCTTCCATGTTACGCTTCTCTTTGAATAATAGAGTAGTGTGTGTTGTACGTTATCTCGAGTTCTAACACACCGCGACCAATAAAAATAGCCGTTATGAATAGAAATAACCATGTTTTGAAATTATATAAATTTTATATTTCAAAATGGACTTCATTTTTGGATTCAAAATATCTAAATTATCCTATGTTGAATTTTATGTATTTTTCTGAGAACTTCCAATTTTTGAGGAATAGTGAAAAATACTTAAAACAACTTTTTTTATAAAAATAATTTATAGTGATAAATTGTACTATTTCGTGGTTTTAAAGTATAATTAGAATATATTTTTACCATTTTACCCAATGGTGGTCATTAGAATTAATTTCACTTTGAAATTGGACATAAACAATTGTTAATCTTTTGATATATATTGTTTCTTAAAAACACGCTACTTGTTGTGACGCGGGAATTAATTATTAAATTAATTAATGCAACTTATATGTTTGGAATTTTGTAAAATATACATCATTTCACAATTCAGAATATCAATTATATCTTAGGGTAAATTTTTGGCATTTTTGTGAAAAACTTCGATTTTTGATGAATAGTGAAACCACTAAGTGGTAGTTAAAAAACTGATTTTTCGTTTAAATGAAATTTTACCACCTCTGTTATTTGAATTTCAAAAATCTGACATGCATAATTTTCATTAGGAAGTAAAATGTGATTCAATGGGATTAAAATAATTTTTTGGTGAATAGTAACTTTTAAGTTTTATTAATCGCGATTAAAGGTAATTAGTCAAATTTAAGGTAAAAATGATATTATAAAAATATGAAAATACCTTTACACTTGCCCTAACCTTATTTGATGAGTCATGTCCGACCCATAAAATCCATGGGTCAACTTAGGGACCCCATGGAGCCACTTGGGTAAGAAAATGACATTAGTAACTTCTTATTTAAAGTAAAAATTAAATTGTCACAAACATGTGTTGTTTTACTAAAACAATTATTACATGGGGTTATAAGAGTTAACTTTTCGACTATAAATATTCATTGGAAATATGAAAAGATTTCCTACATCATTATGTTTGTTATATAATTTTTAGACATTAAATAAATTAAATTTGTTATGACACCATGATGATGCAGCGATTACCTCATTAATTAACAATTTAAATAATATGATAAGATAATGTAAATTCTAAGACATAAAATTTTAAAAAACCTATTGGATGGGTATATTTCGAACCCTTATCACCTTATCCTATAAATATATAATTTTTTTACCTTTCAAATCCGAAAATCACTTCATAATAATGTAACATTTCTTTAATTTCCAAGAGTGCCCCTCTTCTCCTCTTATAAAAGGCCCCCACCACTAACACCTTATTCACAACTTCAATCCATTTGGCTCCGCCAACCTTTGCCCAAATACTCTCTAAACTTCCATCTCTTACTCCTAGAAGCCTCACTTTGGGAAGAAGTCTTCCCAAGGAAGCCTTTGTCTCAAATAAAACAGAGTTACCCGATTTTTAGGTAATGCCTTCTCTTATGTTATTTTGTTTTATTTTGCTTCTCCAACCCCTTAAACTCTTTTTATTACTTTATTTTGTAACAAAAAAATTATACTCAATATACTAAGATGATTTTATGAGAATTATTTGATTTACATTTACACACACCATTGTCTAATGGTTAATGAACATACTGTTTCTGTGGTTGGAGAATTTCTGCCTCACGAAATGATGATTGTTCAATCTTCTTTTAACACCATTCATGGTGGCCATTAAGATGTCACTATATTTATATATTATATATATTATGTTTATGTTGTCCTTATGCTTCTTTATTTCTCATTTATGGCATATCTTTATGATTTCCATTATGGGTAAACGCGATAATTTCATTTTAGAAAGCGCGGACTACCGCACCCTCAAAGTGATTTGAATCATTAATGCGATATGTGGGATGTATAAAAGATAGAGTAAATGATATTATATATGATATTATATTGGAATTATAAAATACCTTTATATAATTGTGATTTCATTCCATTAAATACGAAATAGAAATGAAATTAGCGTTCATGCGTACGTACGACTTACCGTCTCCATGAAAGGTGCCTTTCATTTCTTACCTCTAAATGTTACATAATATTATGAATGAATGTATATACTAGATATATATTATATATATGATACCTATATCATGAATATAATTATGGATATAATGTATATTTTACCACATGAACAACTTGTAATTATAAGAAGTTTATTTTTGACTCAAGTGCCGAAGATCGACAAAACGACCGTTATTAACTTAAATAATTACATAATGTTCATAACATGGTAATAAGGGATATAAAAGGAATAATGAACTTGAAAAGGGTTCTTAAGAAATTAGAAATTAACTCTGGTTTATTATTTAGGAGGTTAAAGAATGACCGAGTCAAGTCAGACACGAGGTAAGGGAACTTCTTAACCCAATTTCTGTTCTTTGGGTTAATCTCATACTTTAAAATTATGTCATGATATTATTATGTTCTATCCTGTATTTTTACTTAATTTTTGTGTACTTATAGTGAATACACATAATAGATCTATTTTATTTAAAAAATGATCTTTGTAATGGATTTCGTCTCAATCTCCTTTCACTGAGGCATATTTGGTTTTATACACAACTTTCCTTTATATGGTGTATAAACCCCTTTGAATATTACTTTTATTCAAAAGGAATCTTTTTATATGAAGAGTTTTTACTAAATAAAAAAAGGAATTTCTTTTTGAACGTATGCAGCGACAACGACTTCTCTGCTTCCATGACCATTATTTGAGTTTTGGCTTCCTCTATAAGCCATAACATTTTTTTGAATGAAAAATAA
Source organism: Viscum album (assembly GCA_963277665.1). NCBI lineage: Eukaryota > Viridiplantae > Streptophyta > Magnoliopsida > Santalales > Viscaceae > Viscum > Viscum album. The sequence continues at coordinate 131,578,496 of OY728120.1, forward strand.
ATATAAAGTTTTAATTTTCTTTTATTTTGGTATTGAAAATGGTTTTGAAAGTGTTTTTATTATATCAATATGTTTTAATGATATCTTGTGATTGAAACGTGGAAATGTTATGTTTCCTTTATGCATGTTTTATGTGATACGATTATGTTATGGATTATGATATGTTTGAACCTGTTCATATGAGGAATGCATTGGACTTAATAAGTGATAGGAGGAGCCCGCTATAGCTCCTCAATGAATCGGTAGGTCGCATGAGACAAACTAGTGTCTTGGCACGAGGCCTTGACATAATCATATTTGTAGTTTTGGCACGAGGCCTTGGCTACGTGGTTATGATAGTCTGGCATTATGAATTCCATCATTATGAAAGTGGTTATTGATATTGTATGTGATTCTTTGACTAGTAGAATATCCATGTGAATAAGTAAATGGAATTATTTCATTTTATTTTAGCCATATTATGCTGAAGTTCAAGTTTAAAAGGATTTTTTTAGTCATACATTGCCTTAAATGTTAATGTTTATTTATAAAAGCTTCCGCTATATTGTTATCCTTACTAAGAATCTGAGCTCACCCCTTTCAACGTTTTAATTTTTCCAGGATGTGCATAAGTATTTTAGGAATGACCTACAGGGATAGTCTTAAGGGGATATGACTGTGGAAAATGGAGACTCAGTAATTGTATTTTTTCACTTCAGGATTTAATGTAACATTTGTGAATGTGTCCAGTGTTTCCAAGGCTACTAAACTAATCGGTCTTTCAAGACTTGATCTTCTGTGATCATGCCAATGTCAAGTAATAATGCACCGACTCTGGGTAATTAGGTTCGAGGTGTTACAGTTGGTATCAGAGGCTGTTTAGTAATAACCTTGGAAGATAGATTTAGATAAAATCTGATTAGAGCACATAGACCTAAGATAAACTTTGAGGATTAATATAGAAGAACTTACTAGAATTTTGGTATTATAGAGATTTTGTGAGTTTTCTGAGCAATACATCTCTGTCTAGATACGAGCAGGTAGAGGAGGCTCTGGCACAGATGTACCTAGGGGTAAAACCCGAAAACCTTTCTTTGAGCTAGAGTTGAATGGGAACTGGTGCACGACAACGGGCCTTGATGCACTCATGGTTACGACACTCTCGGGGGATATGCTAAGGATAATTCTCATTTTCTTTACAAACCATTATGAAGGGTTTATGAGTATATAATTCCTCAAACAAATTTTTTTTATGATTATGGATTATATCCATAAACTGTTCAATTTATGTTAAGTGTTTTACAAGTATGAAATCATGTATTTTGATTCACAAACTAATCTAGTTTATGACGTTGTTTAGAAATGGTGCCTAGTGGGAGGAATGGAAACTGTATCAATACACGTAATCCATGTAGGGATTTCCCTCCTACTAAAGATAATTATTGTGGAGCAGGTGATACAACTAGTGTTGATCAACATATCACCATACTGGGAAAACTCACTCAGGTTATGAATAATAACCTTACTCGTATGGAGCACCCTGATCCACAATGTGGTGGATCAATTTTAGAGCTTTTCATGAGGAAAAAACTGCAAACATTTAATGTGGGTACAAATCCATTAGTAGCTGAGCAATGGATAAAATCCTTAGAGAAAATATTCCATGCCTTGGGGAGTAGCAAAAGAGAGAAGGTTGTCATGGTAGTTTACCACCTCACTGGAGATGCCGATCAATGGTGGTTGCTGATTCAAAACACAAAGGAAGACAAAAAGGTATCAAGTATGGAATGGTTAGAGTTCAAAGAGTTTTTCTTAGAAAAATACTTTCCTCATGACCATCGAGTAGATATGGAAAGGAAATTCTTGAGTCTGAGACAAAAGGAGGATGAGAATGCCGCAAAGTATGAGGCTAACTTTACAAGGTTAGAGAGGAATGCAGCAGATTATATACGTAACCCAAGAAGTAATATTGATCATTTCTTTGATGGGTTAAAACTATTTCTATGTTGACCCTTAGTCTCACAAACCTTCTCATCATACAAAGTTATAGTCTCGTATTCTATCAAGACAGAATATGAATTCTCTAAGTCTTATGACAAAAAAGTAAATCAAGAGAAGAACAGAATGGTGGAACAAGAGACAGATAAAGGGAAAAGGGAAAGAAGGATTTTCCATTATGTGATAATTGTGGGAAGAGTCACCCCAGTACTTTCCTAAAAGGAATGGGAGTGTGTTATAAATGTGGAGAAAAAGGTCACTAGGCTCATGATTCCAAGGGAAAGAAAGAGGCTATCAATGTTGAATGCTACAATTGTTGGGAAATGGGCATTATGAAAAAATGAATGTCCTATGAGTCAGAGAAACTTACCTCAGAAAAGGCCAAGGGATCAAGGAAAATCTTATGTTGTTACTACAGTTGATGTGGAATAATTAATGTATTGGTGATTTTGGACTCAAAGATTATATTCTAGTTATAATAATAATTTGATATATATAAGGATTGTACTGCAGTATTTGTTGTTTTCATTAAGGTTTTAATATGATGAAGGAAATGATATTTTTGTATGTGACAATAAGAGAAACTTTACTTTATTTGGGGAATATAAGGTTACAATTGATTTTATAATTTAGAGACCTTTTAGAGAAATTATGGACAGAGGTATTTTGGATAACTATAAAGGTTGGAATAAATTAAGTTGAACTTTGGATAGTATTGTTTAATGTTAAAACATTTCTGAAGAGTATTTTTGTAATATTATAATACTATTGTTTTAGGAAAAGAACAACCTGCAGGTTGGGGGATAACTCGTTGCGTCGGACAATGCTACAGAAATCGAACCCACAACCATAGTGTGACATGCCTTTATTACCGACCACAAGCCTACATGAAGTCCCTGGTTATTACAAAATAGTTTTCCTAATCTAAATGGTATGTGTTAATATTTGGAACCTTTTATGATTTGGATAAATATAATATTTTTGAGTTCAATTACTATTTGGAGTGAAAGATGGGTTTGTGGTAAAAATTTATTAAAGAATGAAATTCTACAAGACAAGTAAGTATATTTCCTTACATTCTTAGTAAATATCTTAAATAAATTCCTCAACTTTATGAAAGGTAACTTTAAATAAAAACGTTGTCAATTAACTTTTCCAACTGGGGATTCAATGACCGTTTAACCAATCACAAGTTTGTGATTTTATTGTGGTTAACTTTCTACTAATCCTGTTTTATACAACTCTCCATCAGACCTTGATGGTTTTTTTCCTCCAGATCAATATTTTCATAGAATCCTAGTATGGGCTATCTCGTGTGACCTTTGTACTTCTCTTTCTTTCTTTTAATGTTATATTTTTATTAACCCTATTTCCGATGTGGGTTTCCCATAAATGTATTTTCTATTTTAAACCTTTTATATTCAAAGAAAAATTTCAAATTGTGAGGATGCAATTTATTGAAGGTGGGGGTAATGTAGCACCTCAGGTTTCCATGGTACATTTCTCTTCAAATAATAGAGCAGCGTGTGTTTTATGCAACCTCGAGTTCTAACACACCGCGACCAATAAAAATAGCCATTATGAATAGTAATACCCACATTTTGAAATTATATAATGTTTATATTTCAAAATCGACTTCATTTTTGGATTCGAAATATCTAAATTAGCCTATGTTGAATTTTTGGTATTTTTCTGAGAACTTCCAATTTTTGTTGAATAGTGAAAAATACTTAAAAACAACTTTTTTAATCAAAATAATTTATAGTGATAAATTATACAATTGAGTGGTTTAAAAGTATAATTAGAATATATTTTTACCATTTTACCCAATGGTGGTCATTAGAATTAATTTCACTTTGAAATTGGACATAAACAGTTGTTAATATTTTGATATATTGTTTCTTAAAAACACGCTATTTGTTGTGACAGTGGGAATTAATTATTAAATTAATTAATGCAACTTATATGTTTGGAATTTTTTAAAAAAGAAATCTGAATTCAGAATATCAATTATAGCATAGGGTAAATTTTTGGTATTTTTCTGAAAAACTTTGATTTTTGATGAATAGTGAAACCACTAAGTGGTAGGTAAAAAACTGATTTTTGGTTTAAATGAAATTTTACCACCTATGTGATTTTAATTTCAACAATATGACATACATAATTTCCATTAGGGAGTAAAATGTGATTCAATGGGATTGAAATAATTTTTTGGTGAATAGTAACTTTTAAGTTTTATTAATCGTGATTAAAGGTAATTAATGAAATTTAAGGTAAAAATGATATTATAAAAATATGAAAATACCTTTACACTTGTCCTACCATTATTGGATGAGTCATGGACGACCAAGAAAATACATGGGTCAACTTGGGGACCCCATGGTGCCACTTGGGTAAGAAAATGACATTAATAACTTTTTATTTAAAGTAAAAATAAAATTGTCACAAACATGTGTTGTTTTACTAAAACAATTATTACATGGGGTTATATGAGTTAAATTTTCGACTATAAATATTAATTGGAAAGATAAAAATATTTCCTACATCATGATATATTTTATATAATTTTTACACATTAAATAAATTATATTTTTTATGACACCATGATGATGCAGCGATTACCTCATTAATTAACGATTTAAATAAAATGAAAGGATAATGTAAAATCTAAGAATTAAACTTGTCAAAAACCTATTGTATGGGTGTATTTATAACCCTTATCACCTTATCCTAGAAATATATAATTTTGGGAGCTTTGAAATCCTAAAATAACTTCATAATAATGTAACATTTCATTAATTTCCAAGAGTTCCCCTCTTCTCCTCTTATAAAAGGCCCACACCACAACCACCTTATTCACACCTTCAAGACATTTGGCTCGGCCAAAATCTAACCAAATACTCTATAAACTTCCATATCTTACTCCTAGGAGCATCACATTGGGTAGAATTCTTCCCAAGGAAACCTTTGTCTCAAATAAAAAAGAGTTACCCGATTTTAAGGTAATGTCTTCTCTTAGGTTATTTTGTTTTATTTTTCTTCTCCAACCACTTAAACTCTTTTTATTCCTTTATTTTGTAACAAAAAAAGTATCCTAAATATACTAGGATGATTTTATGGGAATTATTTGATTTACACTTACAAACACCTTTGTCTAATGGTTAATGAACATACTGTTTCTGTGGTTGGAGAATTTCTGCCTCACGAAATGATGATTGTTCAATCTTCTTTTAACACCTCTCATGGTGGCCATTAAGATGACACTATATTTATATATGATATATATTATTTTTATTTTTTCTTTATTCTTCTGTATTTCTCATTTATGGCATACCTTTATGATTTCCATTATGGGTCAACGCGATAATTTCATTTTAGGAAGCGCGGACTACCGCCCCCTCAAAGTGATTTGAATCATTAATGACATATGTGGGATGTATAATGGATGGAGTAAATGATATTATATATGATATTATACTGGAATTATAATATACCTTTATATCATTATGATTTCATTCCATTAAATATGAAATAGAGATGAAAGTAGCATTCATGCGTACGTACAGCTTACCGTCTCCATGAACAGTACATTTCATTTCTTACCTCTAAATTTTACGTAATATTATGAATGAATGTATATACTAGATATATATTATATATATTATACCTACATCATGAATATAATTCTGGATATAATTTATATTTTACCACATGAACAACATGTAATTATAAGAAGTTTATTTTTGACTCAAGTGCCAAAGATTGACAAAACAACCATTATTAACTTAAATAATTAAATAATGTTCATAAAAAGGTAATAGGTTATATAACAGGAATAATTAACTTCAAAAAGTTTCTTAAGAAAGTAGAAATTAACTCTAGTTTATTATTCACGAGGTTAGTGAATGATCGAGTTAAGTTAGACATGAGGTAAGGGAACTTCTTAACCCAATTGCTATTCTTTTGGTTAATCTTCTACATTCAAATTATGTCATGATATTATTATGTTCTATATTGTATTTGTACTTAATTTTTGTGTACATATAGTGATTACACATAATATATCTATTTTATTTAAAAAATGATCTTTTTAAGGGACTTCGTCTCAATCTATTTTCATTGAGGCATATTTGGTTTTATACACAACTTTACTTTATACGGTGTATAAACCCCTTTGACTTTTACTTTTATTCAAAAGGAAACTTTTTATACGAAAATTTTTACTGAACGACAAAAGGAATGTTTTTTTGTACCTATGCGGTGACAACGACTTCTCTGCCGCTGTGACCATTATTTGAGTTCTGGCTTCCTCTACAAGCCATAACTATTTTTTAATTGAAAAAGAAATAAAAAGTTTTAATTTTCATTTATTTTGGTATTGAAAATGGTTTTGAAAGTGTTTTTATTATATCAATGTGTTTTATTGATATCTTGTGATTTAAATGTGGAAATGTTATGTTTCCTTTATGCATGTTTTATGTGATACGATTATGTTATGTATTATGATATGTTTAAACCTGTTCATATGAGGAATACATTAGACTTAATATGTGACAGGTGGGGCCCGCTATAGCTCCTCGATGCATTGGTAGGTCTCATGAGACAAACTAGTGTCTTGGCACGAGGCCTTGACAAAATCTTATTTGTAGTCAGGCAGGAGGCCTTGGCTACGTGGTTATGATAGTCTGGCATTATGAATTCCATCATTATGAAAGTGGTTATTGATATTTCATGTGATTATTCGACTAGTAGAATATCCATGTGAATAAGTAAATGGAATTATTTCATTTTATTTTTTTTCATATTATGCTGAAGATCAAGTTTAAAAGGATTTTGTTTTAGTTATACATTTCCTTAAATTTTAATGTTTATTTATAAAATATTCCGCTATATTTTTATCCTTACTAAGCATCTGAGCTCACCCCTTTCAATGTTTTAATTTTTCCAGGATGTAAAGAAGTATTTTAGGAATAACCTGTAGGGATAGTCTGAAGGGGATATGAGTGTGGAAAATGGAGACTATGTTATTGTATTTTTTCACTTTATGATTTAATGTAACATTTATTAATGTATCTAGTGTTTCCAAGGCTACTAAACTAATCGGTATTTTGAGACTTGATCTTTTGTGATCATGCCAATGTTACGTAATAATGCACCGACTCTGGGTAACTTGGGTCAGGGCATTACAATAACTGTACACACACACATCTTCAATACCAAAATGGTGAAATATTAAAACACTAAGTAAACTAGAATTCATACTACAAAGATACCAACAACATGGTACAATAATAGGAAAATTGGAATGTAAATAGGTCCATAATACAAGCCCACCAAACATAATGTCTTCCAATGTGAATGATAATGTTCCAAAAACTCTTCTGCAAAGAACCCTACCTGAAAGGTAGGTGTAGGACACCTATCAAAAGTCATAGGAGAACAGCTTTCTTATCTGATCAGTCTAATAAATAACTAGTCCTGGTCTACCGAGGACTCCATCAAAGTGTTGATCCTATACACAATACATGACCCTTGCGGGAAAATCTCATGAAGTGGTGGGTAAAAAAATACTTAGGAGGATACCATGAAGCCACAATGGTAATACCACTAAAAAAATACAATAAGTTCACCAAAAATGAAACACACAAAGTAAACCAAAAATGAGCCTAATTACATACGCCACCAAAGTGACACATGAAGTATAGTCAATACGGCTATCTCATACAAGTATAATTCCAAATAATGAAGAGAAGGATTTCTAGTTGTAGTCCACATATCTACCAGTCTCTATGACACTAGAAGTGTCAATGACACTCAATGAATCGATGTAATACTAAGCATTAATAGTGCATGGAGGATCAGTGGAACATAGAGCATCGATGGAGCATGAAGCATCACTAGCGCATAGAGAATCGATGGTGCACAGAGCATAAATGGTGCACGAAGCATTGATGGTGCACAGAGCATCAATGGTTCATGGAGCTTCGATGGAACATGAACCATAAATGGTGAAAAGATTGTCGATAGCACACAAAGCATCAATGGATCATGAAATGTAAATTGGTCATGAAGACCCCAAGTCACACAGTCACCAAGATCACATTTTCACAACCAACTATAGTATTCTCTCATAGTGTGCTTGTTCTAGGAGAACCTACTCCTCAATCCATTAAGTCATATTCCAAATTCTAAAAAACCCACGTAGAGCATCTCAAAGAGACCTTCTCATTACAAGGCTCCCAATACCACAAATTTGTCATCAAATTGACACACAGTTTGAATGGTATGACCTATTAAGTAAAAAGGGTTAGGTCCGAAATGGGGCCAACACGACCCAGTCCGAACGACCTGACAAGACCCGGTTCGGCTGACATGACCCAGTTGGTCTGGGCAGGCCTAAACCAGCCCAGCCGGTTGGGCCACACTGATCAGTCATGTTCTCCATCCCAAACTACATCACACGGGTTGGCCTTGCTCCTCCATACATGGCGCGCCCTAGCCATGTCCCTCCAATCCATGTGGTCACCTAACCATGTAGCAAGCCAGCTCCCCCATTCAACACCACACCAGACCATATTCTAAGAGGCCATACTGCCTTCCCCACATCATCATGTGGCCTTTCCGCCCCCACGTGATCCCCTAGATGTGACCCCTGAGCCACATCACGTCGCAACCACTAAGTCCTCCTACTGTGGCACTTGGTCCCCGCTCACGGCCTCTACCACCACGAGACCTCCTCCAACGAGGTCCTTCTTGCACCATGTCCATATGCCACCACTAGCTACTCGATAGGTGGCCTATATGGGTTTTTTCTACCTCCATCTCCTGACACCTCCACTGGTGGCCATGACCTGTCGTGCTCTGCCTATACTAGCCGTACCCGCTACCTCCAGCCACCGCCTTGTGTTGATGTAGGATAAGATCCCCATCGAAAATTAAAATTCATGGGGAACACAGAATGTTTAGGAAAAGTGGAAAAGCACATGAATTCCCAAATATATAGACTCTTTCCTTGTTTGTGTTGGCCTTGATCTGTTCATATTATAATGTTTAATGAAGTATATGTTAACGATACTCTCTAAGAACAATCATCTCTTTAATCAATGAAAATTATATCCATATCGCAAGAATGATCAAACCATGGATCAACCTATTTCTGGGTTAGTTTTCATTAATCACTGAATATAATAAGGGAAAAAAATCCCAATGTGATCGACACCCTACCATGATTATTGGATCAGTCATTGAAGAAGAACGTAGGTTTGTGTTGTCATGAATCCTCGATCCACCAGCGTTCATCATCGAGAGAGAGCTTCCTTCTCGATGCCTCTAGGGAATTATAGGGTTATGGAGATAAAAATGAATTCATATGACATGGATTATTAAAAATTTAAATCACCTCTATGTCAACACGTAATGGTCAATAGAATATTTTTATTTGATATTTCAATGACGTATGCATCGAAAATCTATCCTTCACCCTCAACCCATCCTAGTCGAGGTTAGGCCCCAACTAATGTAATTTCAATATTCTGGATGAAATGGTGCCTTAGATATTTAATCCCAGAACATATTTAGATGTTATTCCTAATTAAATAAGAAACTTCTCATGCACATTATTAAAAACATAACATTTTTTGACGGATCATTCCGGGTTTACAGGGCCTTGGAATCTCACGTCGTCTCAGCACCTGGTCTCATAATTTCCCTAATTAATTTATAAAAATAAAACCAATGAAAATTTGTGTCATTACAATATACATAATCATATCAAACTATGAGATTTGGTAATAGAAAAACAAATTTTTTCAATTTGTGAGGGGGTAGTCCACCGTACACAAGAATAGCGATTTTTTTACCCATTTCATAGAAGTGGAATAAAGTTTTGGATATTAAACTTACTTAAAAAATATATGTATGTCTAATATAAACTGGTTATTATATAAAAATGTTTTAAAAATAATTTACATGGTGGAGGATGAAATAAAAAAAAATTCTCATTGAAGAATATTAGTTATTCTCAGGTAACCGCCTAATGTTTGTAAGAAAATCATTCCTATGAATGAATTATTCTAATAATTATTATTTTAGAATTAGATTGGGGATGTTTAGAATTTATTTTTTCATGGATTGAGTAATGAAGAATGGTTTTATGTTTTGAAAATTATAGAAGAGTGTGTGTTGTTTTATATGTGATGTGAGTGAGACACTTATAATATTTGAAATGAAAATGATGTACCCATATTTTTTACCTTACACAAGGCTTTAAAATGGATTTTTCATGATAATTAGAAATTATGGGATAAAAAATGGCTATCCTATAGATTTTATATTGGGTTTAAGATTAATTTAACCATTATTGTTTTAGTTTAACCCCTGGTAAACCCCTTATAACAATAAATGTTCCAAATAATTTTTATTATATATACAATTAATTTTGATAAAAAATTAATCCGAACATATTATATAATATTAATTATTATTATTTTATATACTGAATATATTTTACCATATTCCATCCACATAATTTGACAATTTTAATTTAATATTAATCCTATAGATACAATGAGAATGTGGGGTTTCAAAGATAAAATGTCAAAACATTTTCATGGTTTTTATATATAAATAAATATTAAAATGATTAAAATCAGATAAATTGGATTAATATAAATATAATTTCCCTAATTTAAATTGATAAGAATTTAAAAAAATAATAAAATAGTTTAAATAATTCAATCAAAAAGGAGGTTTCTAATTAAAATCCACGATATTTCCCAATTCATCAAAAAATTATTCTTTTCAGAAAATTCTAAAAAATTTACCCTTTAATAATTTTTACAAGATTATTTAAAATATGAAATTTATTTTTTCAAATAAATACTTTATTTTTTTAAAACAAACTAGATTAAATAAGTGCACAAAAGGGAGCAAAACATTCTTTTTGAAAAAATATAGTTTTTAAGAATAAAATTAGATTTATTCTAATAACTTTTCTAAAGAGAACATAAGATGAAAGTTAAATTTTATATTGAATACATAATATATAACTATCATTAAATTTACTTCAAAAAATGTAATTTTTTTAAACTTATTGTAGTAAAACACATTTTTGTACAGAAGAATATTTTTTTTATAAAATGAATTCCTTTATTTCCAAATGGTTTTTATGTTCATTTCTAATCTATTATTCGACAAGTAATTAATTATATAATTTTTAATTATCCATATATTATCATAATTTAGTTAATAATATTCATAGCCTTGATTCCATTGGTTTTGAGGTTACTATAATTCAAAAAAATAAGATTATATTAGTAACATGTGTTTCTTTTAAAATTAGTGTTGCATGTAACACATGATAAACCATGTGTTTCATGTTATGAAAAAATATCCAAGACAGTAAATTTATTTGAAAAAATATATATTAAAAAACATGGGTTGTTACACTCACTTTATAAATACATTTATTATAATTTAAAAAAATATATAAAATGATATTTTTATATCTCTTATTGCAAAATTTTAATGATGTCTCAATTTTTCCCGATTTCATGATTCATCACACCGTTACATCTTTTCCTCATGTTTTACTACCCCTAAATGAAATCACTAACTTCATAATTATTAAGTTTGTTTATATACCCCACAATGAGAATTTTCACTTTCTATACAATTGTGAAAACCTCATTCAACTCCCCACTTTATTATTATTTTTTTCAATTTCCTGAACATTAGAACATATAAACACATAACAAGGAATTCAGATTATATTTTCCTTGATTTATTCCTTAACGCAATCACATTTAAATCCTATCATGCACTCGGTTTCTTCATTAAAACTTTATATTCTTAGCCTAGGATGTCCTCAGTGATCGAGGGTTAAATTATTTTTAATTTTAAATGGGTGGTTATGTTATTAAAGATTTACCATTAGCCACCAATGAGATTGTTCTCATGTGGTGGAGGCTCCTACTGGCCATCCAAATGACCCAGGATAAACTAGGTGGAGGTGAATTTCCAGGTTAATGTAGTAGTATTATTTTATTTATTGTAGTAGGTATTATGATGTACTGTAACATATGGAACTATTAATATTATCTATGCCCTCATGCCACTGGCTTGGGCCAATGGGTCTCAGGGCCATTAGACCACCAAAAGACTTCGAGATATATGGACTTTAAGAAACCAAGGGCCATTGGGGCAAATATGATTTTGGGAAACCAATGGAATTCAGCCTGTAGGGATTTCGGGCCACATATACCAAGAAGCTTCCATGTCAGACTATGTAAGATCAGTCCTAGAAGAGGATTTAGAGAAAGGTAGCAACCACTAGAGCACAGACAAACAATGTGGGAGAATGAGAGGGTATGAAAACATCCATCAATACTAGGAAACATGCATATATAAATGGGGGAATGCTATCCAATCATCCATAAAATGTGGGGAGATATGTTCCTTGGTGATTCTGATGCTGGGGAGGTCATCTTTCCAACTATTCAGGTATTGGGCCTTCAAAATTCTTGTATTGGGTGTCGTTCATAGGTCCTTAGAGTCATATATGGGCCTCATACCTTGGGCCTAAGGGTTATGTAAGGGCTCTCTATCAACCCTTATAATGAGGACTATCCAAAAATCAATAAAAATATAAGGAATTCATGTTTCAGATCAGGTTATCATTATCCTTCTTGTCATTCCATAGACCCCGATAATATGGTTTGTCACCGTGATTTATGAATGAAATCAAATTAAGGTATTTTTCTCCATGTAATATTGTTTTAAATCCAATTTATTATTGTTTAATCCTTTATATCTCTAATCATAAACTCTATGGTTGTATTAATTGTGGTTACTAATATTTGTCAAAGTATGTAATATTTTTACTCGATTTTCATTTATTAGAAAAACCTAATTGTTATATTTAAAGGGTAATATATATTATCACATAACCATATAATCTATATTTTTTAGATATATTGGATGGTAAATTAAAATTTACTTCATGATTTAAATTAATTTTTTTTATACTTAAGGGGTTTTAGTTGTTATGATTTAAAAAATCAAGTGTTTTCTTAGGCTCCTTAAAAATTGTTTTACTTTTTTAGAATTCCAATTTTTTAAATAGTTTTTATATGAACTAGATTTAAAATTTTTGTTGGAGAACTTGGTTATGAAATAGTTTATTTTAAGGGTTAGTTGTATCTTGAAAAATAATATTTCCTTGAAGCATTGTAAATTAAAACATTACACTTTTATTACATACATGTTATAGAAATTATAATTTTATGATTATATAAGATGAATAACTTATTTAAGGACATTTATATCATCTAGTTATTCTTAATGAAAGGGTGTTATTAATGTGATGGTTGTTTGAAGGTGACTATGGGAATTTACTTATTATTGATTTGATTATTATTTTTGATAATTTATTTAGATATCATCCATTTATATTTTATGTGTAGCCATGCACACCTACGACAGAGATATAAGAACCCTTGTTGATGTATTATATGATCATTAATCAAGATTTTATCCCTATAGAAATATATTTCACTAATTACATAATTTTCTCCTTGTCCATGCCAGGTAGGGTAAAACATAGAGTTAAATAAGGTTTTGTGATATTCAAAATTAGTCTATGTATAGTGTTTATGATAACATTGTTCTAGATCTCCTACAGTTATCCTTTTTTCCCCCTATATTTTTTATTTTGTTTTCATATGATTATTTTTTGATAATATTTAGTTATTATATTTAAAATAATTTATTGTTTTAAGGATAATGTTTATAACTATACAGCTCATTAGGTGAAAGTTTCTCAAAAAAGATTATGAACCTATTTCCCTTCTCTTTCAATTTAAATTTTTTCAATAAGAATGTTTGATAAATTTTTTGTAATTTGGAAAATGGTTTTTGATTTCATAGAAATATATTATTTCATAATAATGTGATGATATTATTTTTCTTATTTTAAATAAAAATTTAAATATTATATTTAACATGTGTTTTAAAATGGAATGAAATAGATTTATTTTTAAATATTCCGAATGGGATATTGGGATAATACTTAATACAAATAGTTTTTCTCATGCTTGTTACATTATAGGTTTTTCAGGCTCTACTCGAAATTATTTAGTGATTATAGAACTAGTTCTATTGTGAAGGTGACAGAAAGTGAAGGTACACTCCTTATACAATAGGATGGGTAGTTGTGATTTTATTTACACTATAGTGTATAGTTTTTTAGTGTAACGTTCTCTTTATCTTTACTTTCAGTATTTTACCTTTTATTTTTTAAATTTTATATAGTTTTTAGTACTATTTTTATGTTTATTTAAATTTATTTATCATTATAATTTTTACTTCTCAATCTTGTGAATCGAATATTTTATTTGAGATTTTTTATTCGCATTTTGTGTGGTATTATTTGGTAACGAAGGGACATAATAGATTTTCTTGCGAAAATAACATGTTTAGTTAATAATTTATTTGGTAAAAACCATTACCTCTTGTGTATATTTGATTCTTGACTGTATTTTATAACCTTTGGGGACCGAGAACTCCTTCTATGTTGTTCCAAATTTTAGTTATGGTACCCAATTTAGGTGTTTTCCATATTAGATAATTATAGAGTATCCCATGAAGTGGAATTGGAATCAAGAGAGTAATTAAAGAAATTGGTCATTGTGCACTAACAAAGAGATTTCAATTCATCTATAATACATTACGAGAATTGCAATTTAAATATTGAATTGATTATTTTGGGATAGATTGAATAAAATTATCTTTCCATATACCAAAGACAAATTTTATAGGAATTAACCTCATAGGATAAGGTATCCTTCACCTTAGAGTTAGGTAGAAAAATATTTTTTAGAAGAAAATTTTATTTATATTTTTATTGAATTTCACATCACACTTGATTAATTAAGTGGACCTAATCATAGCTAATAGGGAATGAATTAATTCATTAGATCACACATGATCTGGATGATAGTATTAATCATATCTATTTGGTGAAATAGGTCAGCCTAATAGATTTAATTTTTTGGGACTGGGTTTTAATTTGTACACCCTATTAATATATCAGAAAAAGAGTAGAACATACAACCACCTCACACATATGTGATGATTAAAGTGATATGTGTGTCATCAATGTTACACAATGTATGATTTCATGTTTGTGTATTTTTATGAAAACTTCAGTAACGTGGCCACCAAAAAAATTTGATATATCCTCTACACTTTATCATTTTAAATAATAATAAAAGTGTTACTATTTATGAATGATTCCTCACTCTAACCCAGTTTGTGATGTGGAATTCCCAAAAACATTGATTTTTAAAAACCAAAATAAAACCAGTTTAAATATTTTAATAAAAACATAAATAATTCCACAATCCCTTTCCATTTTAAAATATATTAATAAAAATTTTAAAATAAACAATCACAATCCCCTCTATGGAACTTATATAAATAAAAGCGTCTCTCAATTTTTATCTTTTTATAGTACGTGGAAATGAATTTAAATAGAGAAGAATATGGACAACACCTCAAACATTTTTCAATTATCATCAATCAAAGTAATCAAATTAAGGTATATTCAAATCCCAAAAATATTCATATATATCTAGTCATCATTATGACCATGTCTTACATATCCTTCAGTAATGTTTATTAGCTATATGTATCATCTTCTTGGAGCATCCCCACTCATATATTTAGATAGGCAGACCAGAAAGTGTTAGTATATTTAAAGAACTATTTTATTTCCATGATCCTTAAGAATTTTAATCAAATAATCCTTCTATCATGGTCCCCCAAAAACATTATACTAATATTTAATAAATAATTGGTATTCTCATAACATATATAATAAAATACTTTACATTGAATTTATACATGTGATTTTATCACCTATTAAGTTTTGGATCCATGGTTAGTTATTGTAATTATTTAAACCCATATATATGATTGATTTGTAAATCAATTCCACTGTAAGAACTTTTTTTGTTGATTTATAAAATTTTGGAATGATTTAACATTATTCACAATTATTAAACAATTTAATATAAACTGTCTAATGTTTCTATGTCTGAGACTAGTGCGCTTTGTTTTCCATTGTAAGTATTATTGTATTCCCAAAACAATATCTCTTAACTAACATAACGTATAACCAATGAAGTCCTTGGTATTGTACACTATATTAGATATGATAATATATATCTAAAGCATTATACTTCTTTTCCCATAATGTTTAAAGGAACAAACTAATAAGGCTTCTTTGATTAAGTTATATAGGTTTGTTTCTTTGGTCCTTAACATATTTCTCCACCTACAAGCTTAAATACAAAAAAAAACTCATTGAAGACTAATCCCCTAGATTAGAAATATATATTACATGAAAAATTAATTTCAATACCCTTTTATTTCCACTATAACATATAAAATAATCTATAGAACCCATGGGATATTTTAGTACTATTTTAACTTCATCATATTATAGATAACCAAGATTACTTGTATAACTTATCAAATTTTCATATGAATATGAAATATTTAGTCTTGTGCTCCTCATGCAATACTTATGACATTTGAAAACCCTTGTATATTCTAATTTACCAATTGAACATGGGTTTCCCTTTAATATACCCTTTTTCTCACCTTTCACCACCTCGTTTTTCTTTATTGATTCGTGTCAAGAAACTTGATTTGTCATAATATGGCATATTTTGTTTTCTTAGAGATCTCAGGGTTTGATTTCCTCAAAATAATCTATTGGAGATCTATTAATTAAACTTATTCATCATTTATAATTTTATAAAAAATAATTTATGCGGACTCCACTCTTTCCACCTATAGCCTTGGCAAATATGGATCCTACTGTGATTGTGTATTACCATTCATGTGTTACAAGTTTTATTTTTGGTGGTTGATTTAGAGATTGATGTAATATAATTATTTAAATTGATGATTATCACTACATAGAAACCCCAAGGATCTTTGTTCAAAATATATGTTAATTAATCCTCCAAAATCATCCAATATCCCCAAATGATTCCTCATTTGTAAGTATCTAAATTATAGATTTTCTCTTCCCATAGCTCACTTTAAACCTTCATCTAAAGCATTTAGTTATACATGTTTTTATGATTTTTCTATTCCCCAAATAATTTATTTGCAATTTTTCCTCCTAAATCCTTATGCAATCCTCATACATGGGTTTACCCATCTCTTTATCTCATTTGTTTCATTGGAATTTTGGAATAGTGTTGGTGGCTCACTTGGTGGTGGTAATTGTTTGTATGTTTTTTTCACTATGAAAATTGTATTTGTTTGTCTAGTTTGTCAATGTAGTATAATTATTTTTCATGATGGAGGTGACCTATCCAATAATTCAGTATATAATTTTAATTTATTGTTCCTCATGTCAGTGGTGACTGATTGTTAATATACTTGGCTACTGATGGTGGTCTACTGTGCTGCTTGTGGTGACATGTGCTATAGTCCCAATAACTAGTGATGGTATGGGTGATGTGTAGTGTTAAATTTGAAATTAAAATTTGTATATGATATTGGGGGTTACCCCAATATCTTGTAAAATTGGGGTTTCTCAAATTTTAGGGGTCCCCATTATTTGAAAATTGGGTTCTAAATTAGGTTTCCCATTGTCCTTGTTTAAAAAGTGGTTATATGCCCATCGTGATGCATAAAAAATTGGAAAGTATTTTTTCTTTTTTAATTTGACTAACATGTTAGTCAGTAACATTTGGGGTCGATCCAATGGGGAAACGGTGTATCACAAAATAAGTAAGGTTCGGTGAGTCTCAATTGATTTTCTACACATCAAGGGACAAAGTGAATAAATGAAACAATTTAATCTATTTGTGAAAATTAAATTCAAAAAGAAGAAGATACAAAATAAATTAAAATAGTGTGTTGGTGTTTTAATTAAATTATATCACTGTTTCTTGGTCTGATAACTGTTAACTATGTATTTGAAAAACAATTCATTGGTTTGGTAATTAAATGTTCAAATACACATTAATGCAATACACATAAAACAATAGCAATGTGATAGCTCAATGGTGATGTATTCACCCATTGTAACATCTTTATTATTCACCATTGGGGTCGTTCTTGGTCCATATGACATCAACAATAAATTTCCTGATGTATTCATCAAGGAAATTATAGATCTAAATCATAATAAAAAAACACATCGGGATTAGAATCAAAACATACCCATAATATTATTACAACCCAAACACAAGAAAAAGATCCTCTTAAGACTGTAAAGACCTGTAAATTTCAATGGAAATTTTTTGTTAATTCTCATTGTGATTTTACGAGAATGAAGTTTTTGACGGAACCTGATTCTCAGGCCCGGTGTGCCTGGAATCAATTTCCAAAGTTTAGCTCAGTTACGTTCAGTGAATGAACGAGCGGGTTTTCCTAACTTTTGAACCGGTGCTCGGAATCAAAATCTGAGGGCACCAATGAAACTTCAGTGCCAGTAATTTCTTAGGAACACCTTTTCTAAAGTTGCGTTTTCTCGGGTGAGGTTATTAAATAAATGGGTTAACTAAAGAATGAAATAAAAAAGTGTGCTATAATTTTTTATTTTATATTCTAAGTAGTTTTAACCTATGAAAGGATGTTGGAGTGGGGCCCACAACATCCTAACTCCACTTGGTAGAATATTAGTGAAGTGGGGCCCACACGAGCCCCACCCCTTCAATTCCATTAAACATCCCTCTCGCAATTTAATTTTGTAACACACCCGCACCCCCTTTTTTTAAATGACAAGTCAACTCTCGCAATTAATTGGATTATTAAACGCTCTTCCAATATGTAAATTAATTGAATGTGATATTTTGAATTTCGAAAAGGGTTGGCATGAGTAATAAAATAAGTAAAAGCCTTTTTTTATTATTGTTGAATCATTGTGTGGAGATATTTGGATAAGAGAACTCAAGTCTTGGAGATCTTCTTCTTCCTCGGAGAAGAACGCGAAGAACACCGACACACTTCTTGATCTTCTTTCCACGTCAAAGAGAGGGGGATGCCACATCCTGCATCGGGTGTGCACCGACGACGTATATGGAGCCTCGTTCCGTGACGCCGTCTTCTGCGACACCATTTTTCGGCGACGACCATCGTTAGACAATTCCTCGAGGTAGGGGTTTGAGTTAAAATTTAATGGATTATATTTGTGCTTGCTTTGTTAAAGTTTTTTTTATTTTCGGCTTCCTATTATCGTTATAATGGGAGGAAGTCGGACCGCATGAACATGACCAACCCACCTCCCCCCTTGATGTTGTACTTGTTGCGGCACGAAGAAAGGCAGTGCGGTGCAACGGCACCGCGAGGAAACAAAGAGGAAAGCGGCGAAGAAGTGTGGTGCCGTCGCGCCGCGCTGTTGATGCTGAAAGAAGCCGCGGTCGGAGTTGGGCCGTGGTGAAGGGGTGCGACGCCGTCGTGCCGCGCTGAAGAACCACGAGGAGGGCACGACCGGAGTGGGGACACGGCGGAGGGGCGCGGCGACGTCACGCTACACTGGTTGGACCGAGGCCGCGCCCTTTGGCCACGGCTGAGCAAGGGAGGGCGGCCGGAGCTGCCGACCACCAGTGCTCTAGAGGGAGGCACGAACCGGTCCCGTGGGGTGCGTTGGTCAGCCGTTACAATTGGCTAGATCCAAAAAATCAGGGGTTTGAACCCCCAGTCAAGGCAGCATGGCAGACCCCCCGCGGGTCCGCTGTTTCGTTCGAAGGGGGTGGCAGTTCCCCCCTTCCATGCTCACACGGCGCGCGGCGCCCGTGATGGTCGGGACTGGCCGCGCCAGCTGGGCTGGGTTGCGCCAGCCAGGCTATGTCATGACCTAGTGGGCCGGAGCTGGTTTGGGCCAACCTAGGGGTCTCGGGCCGGGTCGGTCCGGGCCCAAAACCCCCTAAAAGCGAACAGGTTCGTTCAAACGCACGTAACATGGGATACAGACCTCCGATCGACGCACTGACAGTTGCGATGTGATCCATGGATTGAGAAGGTCATTTTGATATATTACACTAAAGGTTTCGAAGAACTTTGTGTACGACCGCGATGGTTCAAGCACGAAACCAACCGGGCCCTCGGAGCGGAAACGCTTATAACTTGAGCTCCAGATGTCAGATTGACGTGTCGTCAACTTTGTTGGTTTCCTCTTAGTGAGACTGACCTTTTGGATTACTCCGATCGAGTTTTGGACATTGTTGTAGTATGGTCGAGTTGGTTTTGACTTAAAAACCAACTGGGACCCTGGAATGAAAAGGCCAATAACTCTCAGACCGGGCGCCCTATTGAGGCGTCGTCTTTCGTGTTGAGTTCCTTTTGTAAAGATGGAACATTGGGATACATCAACTCTGGACTAAGTGTCAGTTGATGTATCGAACCCCCTTGGATCATGGAGTATACAATCCCGGAATCGAGCATGCTGTGTCCGGGAACCCAAGAGCTGGCTATGACTGTGACGACGATGACGACTGCACTAAAATCCTCAGTCGATTCGGTAGCGACGACGACTGCACTGAAATCCTATATGGTTCAGCAATGATGAAGACCATACTGAAATCCTTTATGGGTTCGATGGCGATGACTACTTTTCTTTTATCCTACGTGGGTCCGGAAGAACTACTGTTCTTGTATCCTACGTGGGTCCGGTAGTAATTGACTCTGTACTTATATCCTACGTGGGTCCGGAAGAGTAGCTAGTCTTATATCCTTTGTCCGTCCGACATCATAGCTGGTCTTGTATCCTACGTGGGTCCGACAGCTTAGATGAATCAGTGGCTACATCTGATCATCTCTACCATCTTACGAGGAAGTATACCTGTGTGTGCTGAGTCATGACTTTCAATCATTATCTTCGATATGATTGAATTGCTATCCTAAGTGGATTGGATAGTGTTATCCTGTGTGGATTGGTTGTGCTATCCTGTGTGGACTAGATTGAATATCGGCTCGGATGTTGGAGCCGCACTGGAATTGATGACTTAGGTATATGTATGGGCATATACCTAAGTTGTGTTAGTTGTTACTTCATGATTGTATCTTTCCTTTGTGGATTATCCTTTGTGGATTCTGGGAGACCTTCGGGGGTCTCGGGGTCCCTACTGAGTAGCGTATACTCACCCCTGAACGGGCTATGCCCAAACTATGTTGTGTTGGATGCAGACGACGGACAGTGCTGATCGTGGTTGAGGCTTGTGGAGCAAGTCTGTACCTGGAGGTGGACCACTGGGCGGGACGTACACAGAGTGGACGGGTGGACCCGAGGAGCTGAGGAGGCTATCTGTACCCACCCTTCAGGTGGGATTTTCAGTGGACATCTCAACGTTTATGCTTTAGTTTTCAGTTGTTTTTCTTTCTTTTAGTTGTACTTTACTTTAGTTGGGTTTCTATTCTGGCCCATTTACTTTCCAGCACTTACAATTGTATCCAGTTTACTTAGTGTTTACTTTATCTTGCTTAATCTATGGTGTTTGTTTACTTTATAAAGGAAATCCATTCCCTTTCATCAGGAATTATGCCTTTGGTGTTAGTCGCCAGCCCCTGGACTATGGAAGGCGGGCTTGGGGTAGTCCCGGCATTGGCCCTGAGGTCGGGTAGTGAAAAATTGGTATCAGAGGAGTTTGGTTCTAATGAAGAACTCAGAACTTTGATCTTTCTTCTATGTGAAGCAATTGTGTTAAGGGTATTGATTGTGGTCATCAATCCAGGGAGTTCATTGTTGGTGCGGCGGCCGACGTATCCATACACCAGGATCCTGACTTCAGATTTTTGACTCAGTGCCTGAAAACATTGATTGCATGTGTGTTTCAAAAGTTTTCTTTGTGATTACTTTATGTCCGCTCACCAAGTATATTGTATTGACCGTGGTGCACCTGTCTCTTTCCAGGGTGGCCCCATGATGGCCGCCATCTAGGGTTCTGAGCTTTGTGTGAGACGACAGCCCACCGAGCGATGACGCCTCGGTGCAGGGCCCTTTTTCAGCGGAGGTACGGGCGGTACCTCCACCCGCCGAGCCACCCATGCCATCATCCCCAGCCGTTGAGAGTGCATATCACCTTAGTGCACTGCACGAGTTCCAGCATCAGAGGCCACCTAGTTTCTGCGGGGAGACGGACCCTCAGGCAGCCGAGGATTGGCTGGAGGCTTTAGTTTGAGTTTTCAGGTTAGTGGGGACACCAGCTGACCTCATGGTTATCCTTGTAGGGAGCCTCATGCATGCGGAAACAGGCATATGGTGGAGCCTGATGCTCCAGGTGCATGACGATGCATCTCCCCTCTGGATGGACATTGAGATCCCTTTCCGCTCAGAGTTCATCCCAGCCACCGTACAAGCGGTGCACATTCAAGAGCTACTACAGCTGTGGTATGGCAGCATGACGGTAGCCCAGTACTTGGCGATGTTTATCGATCTCTTGCTTTATTCGACGTACATAGTACGAGACCCATTCTTCTAGGCCCGGACCTTCGAGTAGGGACTGAGACATGAGATTAGGTCATCAATGATCTCCCTCATCATTCCGACGTAGGCAGGAGTACTGGAGCGAGCCCTTATCATAGAGATCTTTCTTGCTGAGCCTATACCAGCAGTGAGACCTAACGCAGGGTGGCACGTAGAAGAGTCTTTTGCATCTAGTAATCGACGGATGTCACAGGGGTCCAGGCGGACCAGACCATCAGGCGGACGACCTCAGGACACTGGCTTAGAGGTACGGGGCACACGGCACAGAGCCAGCCTTCTGAGGAGAAGATAATGCAACGTGAGCGGTGGGAAGTGCCACATGGCTCGTGACTGCCCGACCCGCTGTGCAGAGGAGCAACAGACGGTTGAGGGACCACCCACGTAAAGGCGGAGGGTCGACCGTGGCGGTCCGCAGGGAGCAGGCGGATGAGGCAGAGGAGCTGGCCGAGCAGCATGTGGTGGGCGACACTTTGAGTATTTACCACCACCACCACCCGGAGGTCCACCCCGACCATAGGGAGCTGGCGGTCAGAGGAAGGATCAGCTTCAGGAAGCGGAGGCCTACGACCACGGTGCACCAGAGATTATTTTTGGTACTATCTGTGTCTACTACACCCTTGCTGCAGTTCTTATAGACACAGGAGTGAGTAATTCTTTTATTGTCGCTGCCCTTTTTCGGAGCTCAGAGATTCCGATGGAGCCATTGGCTCGATCCTTACTGCTAGAGACTCTTACGGGAGAAGACTCGACGATTACACACTGGTGCCGGCAGTGTGAGCTTACTCTAGGAGGCGAGAGCTTCGGCTGAGATCTTCTTGTATCAGCATCGAGGCCTTACGACTTCATCTTGGGCATGGATTGGTTATCTACAGTCAATGCTCAGATCGACTGTATTAGGCGCAAGGTGCGATGTGTTCGCACCGATGGGAGTAGGTTCAACTTCACTGGCGAGAAGGGAGCCTTTGCTGCGCATGATGGACTCACGCAGAGGAGAGGACAACCGATCACTCATCATTTGGGTAGCCTCATCCTAGGAGTAGTTGACATGCGGAGTCTTCATGTATTGGTGGATCAGTATGCGAACGTTTTTCCTGAAGATGTTCCAGGACTACCTCCTCACAGAGAGGTAGACTTTTATATTGACCTGTACCACGGGACAGCCCCGATATCCCCTCCAGCATATCGGATGGATCCCGCTGTGCTTTGAGAGCTACGGGTACATCTGGAGGACTTGTAGGGAAAGGGATTAATCCGACCCAGTGTTTCACCCTGGGCTTCACCAATTTTGTTCGCCAAGAAGGCGGACGGGAGCTTCCGACTATGTGCTGATTATCGTCGCCTGAACCAGGTAACTGTGAGGAACAAGTATCCAGTACCGAGGATTGATGACCTCTTAGATCATCTCAAGGGAGCACGGTGGTTCTCGAAGTTAGACCTCAGGTCAGGCTATCATCAGCTCAGAGTTTAGGACGAGGATGTGCAGAAGATGGCCTTTAGATGTCGGTATGGACACTATGAGTTATTGTTTATGCCTTTCGGAATAACCAGTGCTCTAGCAGTGTTCATGAGCCTCATGAATAGTATTATTCAGCCTTACCTCGATCGGTTTTTTATGGTCTTCATCAACGACATTTTGATATACTTGACCACTGAGGAGGAGCACGCCTACCACTTGCGGGTTTTACTAGACATGCTCCGAGAGCACCAGCTTTATGGTAAGCTCTCGAAGTGTCAGTTCTGGCTACGTGAGGTCAACTTCTTGGGACACATCATCTCTGAGGTGGGAGTTGTGGTGGATCCTGCGAAGATCGAGGTTGTTCTATCTTGGGAGCCACCCGGGAGCGTGACAGATGTATGGAGTTTCCTAGGTTTGGATGGATACTACCGGAGGTTTGTTCCTGACTTCTCAAGAGTTTCGGCACCACTTTCATCCATGACAAAGAAGGGGAAACCCTTCGTGTGGTCAGACAGATGTCGATAGAGCTTCCAGGAGTTGAGATAGAGATGGACCAGCGCACCCATCTTGAGGCTACTGGAGGAGGGATTCGGGTACATAGTCTACTATGATGCATCAGGGACCAGACTCGGGTATGTCCTGATGTAGGAGCGGTCAGTGATTGCTTATGGATCACGACAGTTGAGGATGCATGAGAATAACTACGCTATCCATAAATGGATTTGGCAGTAGTGGTCTTCGCTCTGAAGATGTGGCGACACTATTTGATGGGTGAGTGCTTTACAGTCTATTCTGACCATTCGAGTCTCAGGTACATCTTGTCACAGAAGGACCTAAACCTGAGATAGGGGCGATCGCTCGAGTTCCTCCCGGACTATGAATTTGAGATAGTCTATACTCCTGGAAAGGGGAATGTATTAGCCGATGATCTCAGCCGGAGGACAGGCATTCAGCTACTCGGGGAGGCGACGGAGCAGCTAAATGCTTTGTAGATATCCTTTGTGGATAGAGATGGAGCAACCTTTCTTCAGTCACTCACAGTCACTCCTCTACTACTACAGTGGGTCAGAGAGGCACATCATGGGGACGCTGACTGTGAGATGCGACGTGCATAGATTTTTGTTGGACATGCACTTGATGGTTTTTATATGGGAGGAGAGCACGTCGTCCTTTTCAGAGGACGTACCATGGTACCAGTTGCTTTATAGAAGGAGGTGCTGAGAGAGTTTCACACTTCCCCTTTAGCGGTACATCCAGGAGTGGCGAAGATGTACCAGGATCTCAGATGACAACACTAGTGGCCGTGTATGAAGAAGGTTGTGGTAGTGTTCGTTTCTCGATGCCTCACCTTCCAGCAGGTGAAGGCGGAGCACCAAGTACCAGCAGGCTTGGTACAACCCTCGAAGGTCCTGGAGTGGAAGTGGGATGGTATGTCTATGGATTTTGTGACTGGACTTCCATGTACTTCCAGATATCACAACTATATTTGGGTGATTGTCGACCGACTCACCAAGTCGTCCCACTTTCTACCCATCCGAGAGAAGGGCTCAGTGGAGAGCTTGGGATGCCTCTACATTCAGGAGATCGTACGGCTTCATAGTGTTCCATCATCTATCATCTCCGATCGGGATGCTCACTTTACTTCCCGGCATTGGAAGGGGTTGCAGGAGGCATTTGGGACGCAGCTACATCTGCGCACCACCTTTCACCCTTAGACCGATGGTCAGATGGATAGGACCATTCAGACACTCGAGGACATTCTTCATGCATGTGTCCTCGACTTTGGTCGCAGCTGGGAGGATCACTTACCCTTGGTTGAGATTGCGTACAACAACAACTACCACTCCCCCATCGGGATAGCACCTTACGAGGCATTGTACGACCAACTGTGCAGGTAACCTCTATGCTAGACAGACCCTGGGGAGTAATCACCTGTGGGACCGGAGATGGTCCAGGCCATGACAGAGAAGGTCCAGGTCATTCAGGAGCGGATGACGATAGCTCAGATCCGACAGATGTCTTATGCTGACAGGCGGTGGAGACCACTAGAAATCGAGGATGGTGACCACGTCTTCTTGCAGGTCTCACCTCGATGTGGATTACGGAGATTTAGCTGAGGATGCAAGTTATCTTCGTGCTTCATCGGACCATTCCAGGTTCTCAGCAGGATAGGTGAGGTGGCTTATCACTTGGCTCTACCACCTCAGTTGCACCTGGTGCATGACGTATTCCACGTATCTCAGCAGAGGAGATACATGTACGACCCGACACATATCATCGACCATGGGGAGATAGACATTGACGATGGGGAAACTTTTGCGGAGATCCCGGTGGAGATCGAGGATCGATAGGAGTGGGTCCTACGTGGGTGGTCAATTCCTCTAGTGTGCATCAGATAACAGCACAGAAACCTCTAGTAGATCACTTGGGAGCAAGAGGCTCAGATGCGTGCTCAGTACCTTTATTTGTTCCTCTAGTTTGTGATGTATCTATATGGGGATGTAAAGTCCTGAGGTGGGATTAATGTAAAGACCTGTAAATTTCAAGGGAAATTTTTTCTTAAATTTCTTTGGGATTGTACGGGAACTCAGTTTCTGACGGCACCTGATTCTGAGGCCCGGTGTGCCCGGAATAGATTTCTGAAGTTTAGCTCGGGTACGTTCAGTGAACGAACGAGCGGGTTTTCTTAACTTTTGAACCGATGCTCAGAATCAAAATCCAAGGGCACCGATGAAACCGCAGTGCCGTTAATTACTTAGGAACACCTTTTATGGAGTTGTGTTTTCTTGGGTGAGGTTATTAAATAAATGGGTTAACTAAAGAATGAAATAAAAATTTGTGCTACAATTTTTTATTTTCTATTCTATGTAGTTTTAACCTATGCATGGATATTGGAGTGGGACCAACTACATCATAACTCTATTTGGTAGGATATTAGTGAAGTGGGGCCCACACAAGCCCCACCCCTTCATTTCCATTAAACCTCCCTCTCGCAATTTAATTGTGTAACTCACCTACACCCCATTTTTTAAATGACAAGTCAACTCTCGCAATTAATTGGATTATTAAACGCTCTTCAAATAAGTCAATTAATCGAATATGATCTTTTGAATTTCGAAAACGGTTGGCATGAGTAATAAAATAAGGCAATTTTATTATTGTTTAATCGTTGTGTGGAGATATTTGGAGAGAACTCAAGTCTTGGAGATCTTCTTCTTCCTCGGAGAAGAACATGAAGAACACCGACACACTTTTCGATCTTCTTTCCGCATCAAAGAGAGGGGGACGCCGCATCCTGCATCGGGTGTGCACTGATGACGTATACGGAGCCTTGTTCCATGACTCCATCTTCTGCGATGGCATCTTCCAAGATGTCGTCTTCCACGACGCCGTCTTCCACGACGCCGTCTTCGGTGACGTCGTCTTCTGCGACGCCGTCTTCCGTGAAGCTGTCTTCCTTGATGTCTTCTTCCGCGATGCCATCTTCCATGATGCCGTCTTCCGACACTCCGTCTTCTGTGACCCCATCTTCCATGACGCCGTCTTTCACAACTCCGTCTTTCATGATGTTATCTTCCGTGACGCCGTTTTTCTGCAATGACCATCATTCTACAACTTCTTGAGGTAGGGGTTTGAGTTCAAATTTAATGGATTAAATTTCTGCATGATTTGTCGAACTTTTTTTTATTTTGGGCCACCTGTTATTGTTATAATGGGAGGAGGTCGGACTGCACGAACATGGATGACCCTCCTCCTCCTTTTATGTTGTACTTATTGCGGCCCGAACAAAGGAAGTACGGTGCAACGACACTGCGTGGAAACAAAGAGGAATGCAGCGAAGAAGCGCAGCGCCGTCGCGCCACGCCGTTGAGGCCGAAAGAAGCCACGACTGGAGTCCGGCCACAATGAAGGGGCGGGGCGTTTTCACGCCACACCAGTCAGACCAAGGCTGCGACTTGTGGCTGCGACGGAGCAAGGAAGGGCGGCCGGAGCCACCGGCCACCGGTGCTCTAGAGGGCGGGACCAACCAGTCCCGTGTGGTGCGCTGGCCGACCGTTATGGTCGGCCAGATCCGAAAATCTGGGGGTTTGAACCCCGGGTCAATGCGTTAGGGTGGACCCCCACGCGGGTCCACCGTTACATTCGAAGGGTGTGGCGGTTCCCCCCCTTTCGTGCTTACGCGTCGCGCGACACCCATGCCGGCTGGGACCGGCTGCACCGGGCTGGGCCGCCCGCGCCGGGCCGGGCCGCCCTCATCGGGTCGGGCCGCGCTGGCCAGGCCAGGTCATGCCAGCCGGGGCGGGCCGCGCCCTAGTGGGCTAGACCAGGACCCGAGTCAGGCCGACCCAGTTCGGGCCGACCCAGGGGGTCTCGGTCCGGGTCGGTCCGGGCCCAAAACCCCATAAAAGCGGACAGGTTCGTTCAAACATCCGTAACTTGGGGTACAGACCTCCAATCGATGCACCGACAATTGAGATGAGATCGTTGTATCAAGAAGGTCGTTTTGATATATTACACTCAAGGTTTCAGAAGAAATTTGGGTACGTCCAGGATGGTTCGAGCATGAAACCAATCGGGCCCTCGAAGAGGAAATGCTTATAACATGAGCTCTGGATATCTGATTAACGTGTCGTCGACTTTGTTGGTTTCCTCTTAGTGAGATGGAACTTTTGGATTACTCTAATCGAGGTTTGGACACAGTTGGAGTACGGTTGTGTTGGTTTTGACTTAAAAACCAACCGGGCCCCTGGAACGAAAATGCCAATAACTCTCAGAACGGGCGTCTGATTGGCGCGCCGTCTATCGCGTTGAGTTCCGTTTGTTGAGACGGAACTTTAGGATACATCAACTTCGGTCTACCTGTCAGTTTATGTATCGACCCCCCTTGGCTCGTGGATCGGACCCTCCCGGAATCGAGCATGCTGTGTGCGGGAACCCTAGAGTTGGCTGCGACTGCGACGACGACGACGACGACAGCACTGAAATCCTCCATGGGTTCGGCAGCAAGGACGAATGCACTGAAATCCTCCATGGGTTTGGCAGCGATGATGACCGTACTGAAATCCTTCATGGGTTCGACGACGATTACTACTGTTCTTGTATCCTACGTGGGTCCGGCAGTACTACTGTTCTTGAATCCTACAAGGGTCCGGCTGAGTAGCTGGTCTTGTATCCTTTGTGGGTCTGACAACTTAGCTGGTCTTGTATCCTACGTGGGTCGGACAGCATAGATGAATCAATGGATACATATGATCATCTCTATAATCTTACGAAGAAGTATACCTGTGTGAGCTAAGTCTTGACTTTCAATCATTATCTTCGATATGATTGACTTTCTATCCTAAGTGGATTGGATTGTGTTATCCTTTGTGGATTGGTTGTGCTATCCTCTGCGGACTAGATCGAACTTTGGCTCGGATGTTAGAGCCGAGATGGAATTTATGACTTAGGTATATGTATGGGCATATACCTATGTAATGTTGGTTGTTACTTCGTGATTGTATCTTTTCTCTATGGATTATCCTTTTTGGATTCTGGGAGAGCTTCGGGGGTCTCAGGGTCCCTACTATGTAGCGTATACTCACCCATGCACGGTCTATGCCTGCACTATGTTGTGTTGGATGCAGACGATGGACATCGCTGATCGTGGATGAGGATTGTGGAGCAAGTCGGCATCTGGAGTTGGACCAATGGTCGGGACATACACAGACCAGACGGCTAGACCTGAGGAGCTGAGGATGCTATCTGTATCCACCCTTCAGGTGGGATTTCCAATGGATATCTCGGCGTTCCTTCTTTACTTTTCAGTTGCTGTACCTTCTTTCAGTTGTACTTTACTTCAGTTGGGTTCATATTCTGGCCCATTTACATTCCATCACTTACAATTGTACCCAGTTTACTTAGTGTTTACTTCAGTTTTCTTACTCTGTGTTGTTTGTTTACTTTATAAAGGAAATTCCTTCCCTTTCATCAGGAATAATGCCTTTGGTGCTAGTCGCCAGCCCCTGGCCTATTGAAGGCGGGCTTGGGGTAGTCATGGCACGGGCCCGAGGTCGGGTCGTGAAAAAGACCATGTTCACGTTGTGCGAGATGAATAGATATACAATCCCTACCATGGATACAAGAGGAAATAAGGGGGGAAGTGGAATTACACTAAAACAAAATTGAAAGCAGAAATAAAACTCAGAATGTGGATTGGGGGTGGACAAACGACAAAGAAGAAAAACCACCCCCTTGGATGTTCAACCTTGAACTAGGACGCCTTCCTCTATATTTATAGATAAATTACTACACAAATTGTACAAAAAATTACATGTTGCGTACTTAGTTCAACTGAACATTCCTTTTTCATTCTCTATCGATAGGTGATCTACCACATTTCCTAGTTAATTTGATGGTCCATCTGTCTGTAGGTGAGGGTACATGGCATGTGGAACCAACATACATGGTATGTAGAATCCCTATCAACCACT
Organism: Viscum album; assembly: GCA_963277665.1. Classification (NCBI taxonomy): domain Eukaryota; kingdom Viridiplantae; phylum Streptophyta; class Magnoliopsida; order Santalales; family Viscaceae; genus Viscum; species Viscum album. The sequence continues at coordinate 131,608,908 of OY728120.1, forward strand.
AAAGACATCTATAAGGGAATACATGGTTTGTAAAAAATGAGTACATGGTGGGTTATATCTAGTCAACTGCATGGAATTGTACTTGTGATGGTAAAACCATGTCTGGGAAATGATACATTTTGTGTGTATATAAAGTACACATATTTTTTTATTTGTTTTTTTTATTCTGATGACTCCTGATATGTGACATTGGCTAGAATCTCTTGATAAATAAACCAGAACACTAAAATAATTCCATTTTATCTATAACAAACATGTATCTGGTGAAAAAAAATTTATACTCAGTGAAATGCATGAAAATGTAATTACTAACCGGGAACATAAAACTCCCACACACTTATTCATTTTTTCCCTCATTAAAAATATCAACATCCAAAAAAATGAATATATACTCTAAAATGGGAAGTGTTCTTTTAATTAAAGCTAAAAATACTATAGATATAGATGAGGACTTTAAAAGTCATAAAACAAATTTCAATTTCACTGATTTTAAAACCACGCTTCATATATTATTAAATTAAAGGATTTCATCTTATTTTAATCACATTGTTCAATGCTTCATAAATACACATGTCACAGGATGATTTACCTATCTAGAAAATGTCACAGTCACCACATAAAATCATTTAATCAGATTTATTCTCAATCTCAAGTATATAAACTCCATCAATAGGCTTGAAAGTATTAAATTATCCTCATAAAAATTTAATCAAATAAATCAAAATGTATTTAAATACGGTTCAAATGTTTCTGAGGTTACGGGATGGTAGGTAATGAAGCAGAAAAATTATCATAGTCTTGGAATCGGGTGCTATATTCCTAAAAACAAAGCAGGATATTCAAAAATAATACTCAATGAAAATTCATCCACATCATGTTCAATCAAATGGTCCCCATCATCATGATATTCCCTCACCAACATGGGTCCTAAAACCATCAATAAGTGTAATAAATTCTATTGTTCGTCCATTTATTTTTTATACTTTTAAGGGAAAACATGGGGAATATGATGAAAAGTGGTTTTTGGAACCCTTCCCAAATGAAAAAGAGGCATACTCCCCACACAAAAATTTCATGGTTGATCGTAGAATATACCATAAATCACCAAAATCCCTTTTTAAAGATCAAATGAATTACCATGAAATATAATCAATTAATTATTGTATGATGGGAAAATAGTATTTAAATTTGGAATAGTAACAAGTGTGTTCATGTATTCCATGGATTTCAATGTGGTGAAATGTAGGGTGGGGATTGTGGTCAAAGGTGATGAAAATATCAAACAAATTACTTAATTATTTTATTTTTATTCAAAATTTTAATTTTTTGAAGAAAAAACCTCAAAAAGTTTTTCTTGTGTTGAATATCCCTAAAATAAATTAAGAAAGACGGGGTAATAAATATTATGACAATGGACATATAATACTACATAAAAATGAGGATTTTAATGGGTTAATAATGTCATGAAATGGATTTAAAATGACCATTCTAATAGAAGAAAATGAAAAAAAATCAAAATTCAAACTACATCAGAAATCATTTGAAATTACATTTAAAATTAAAATAATGATGTAAATTTTAATATTACCATCAATGTATTTATTATTTATACTTTTAGTTAATTAAATCATTTCCACATTTGAAAATATTTTACCCATTTAATTTTTCCCCTTATATTATATTAAGGGAATAGACCAGTGTAGTCAAGAAACATTCCTCCACACATAATACTGCACATGGTCCACCAAGTACAACAATAGGGAAGAGAAGAAGCTTTCATAAAAAAAAATTGGCTAGGGGGAGGGAGAGTAGTGAAAGAAGTAATCCCAAAATAATGTAATGAATGAAGGGATAAAATAATACTCCCCTTTTGGTGAGCTCTAAAATATGGAAATAAGTCGAATGGAGATTCCCATGATGTGAAAGAGTACCTATGACTATCGATATAATGGAAAATAAATTCTTCATGCATAAAAAACATAAAAACAAAATAAAAACAAATATATATATATATATATATAATGAAACATGTATGAATACATAGTCATTGGGTTTCCTTGGAAGAGGAACTATCTAAAACATTAGGGTATAGAAGATAAGGTGTAGTGTTAGTTGCATCTAGAGGTGATGGATACTCAATCAATAGTGTGGGATCGATTGGTACATATCTAGTTGTTGTAGTAGGAGTGTAGTTTGGTCCAATAGATTATAGGATCACTAAATCTATGGCCAGAGTTTCAAATGCTTCTTACACTATATAAGTATGAGGATCTGTTCAAGGATAATGTGATGGGGGGATATGAATTCCAATGTTATGAAGGAGAAGGACCAACATCCCATAAATCTAGTCGTTCCTTCATCTATGATATCCATGTGGTTCTCAATGTCTTGTTGGTGATCCAATGTGGAATAGTGGAGGGATATGAGTATTTAAACAGAGGGAGTTAGATTATTTTGGGATGTGTATGGTCCCAAATAAGATGGAGGGGTGGTAGAGGAGGTGTCGGAGGAAGAAGGAAGGTCCACATATGAATGGGGTGGTCTAGATCTGTAGCACTATCATGGGAAGGCCAGTTATCTCTCAGCACAGCTGGGGATATGGAATACTACATGAGCACAATGGTGTATCCCCTACTCTGGACCAAACTCATGTGAATAATCATGACAAAATAAATCCTATTGGGATAACCTTAGTGATCATGCGGGAGACATGGCTCACGCACCCCCACATAGTGTGCCAAATAGGTGGTGTAAAATCAACCATTCAGGTTTCGCTAATAGAATGTGATCATAGAATGGAAATAGGGGACTGTAAAATATGGTAGGTAATTGTAATTGTGATAGACAATGCACGCAAAGATATCCATGTAACATCTAGACATGAAACCTAGTTACTCATTGTGGGGAAAATGGTGTATCCGAAGAAACAGTGGATGAAATAGAGGGGAAGAGAAATTATAAGAATTATCTTATATGGGGTAGGAGTGTTCTTTTTTCCCATCATGTGAATCTCCATCCAAAAAGAAAAAAGCTCATAATTCTTAGGGAAAGTAATGGATAAGTCACTGGGTGGGGTGGATGGATGTGACAATAAACTATATCCTCATCCAAACTCCACCGTAGTGAGGAAAAAGTGGTGGTCCCCAATCATGAATTAGGATGGAGTTGACTTATTGTTTTGAATTTGGTGATATGTAGGCATGTCATACTAAAAAGTATAAAAAAACTCTACTAATAAATCATTGATTGTGGGAGTTTTGACTTAGATCATGTCAATCGGGTGGGAGTACCGGAGGATATCCCCAATATCCTCCTAGATTCCTTGATGATGAGGAGTCATATTGTCAAAAAATCAGACTCTTATCTAGATCATGATACATAAAACTTTATTCTATCTTTCTAACACATGATTAATGTCATAAATGACCATGAAGGGTGTAGTTATGGTTAGGGTGCTCTTGGAAATGGCTGTGCAGGAGTATCAGCTACTGATGAAGACGATTTGGTTGTTGTAGTAGTGGGTGGATTAGCTGCTATTGGGGATAGACCAGATGATGTCGCATCGATAGTAGGTCTTTTAACAATAGATCCCTTGACTATGGGGGATGAGATCATGGTTGTTTCTATATTGGTGGATGATCTCAACGATGTGTTGGAAGATGGAAAAGGAGGTAACATCACCAATGATGGCGGCTATTGGACTAGTACATCTGAAATGAAAGGTCATACTATTGTCATGATCTATATCTAATGGGCTATGAGTGGATCCCCATTATAATAAGGCCTTGTATGCTTCCCACCATCTCTTTCTCCATCTTCCATAGTTTAATATGGACGAAAATGAGAAAAATAAAATATAACAAATTAAAAAATAATTAAATAAAAATATTGAAAAACTATAAAAATAAAATTATATAGTGTGTGGATCCATAAAACATATCTTGTATTGTGATCAGGTTTCCAACATGTGTTCTTTAGATACACACTCTGAGTGGGAACTTTTATGGAACACATGGTGTTATTTTTATGCATGTTCATAGAGACATCTTCTGGGAAGTGGTGCCAAAAAATGAAGTACCCCACATGTAGGAAGAGGGACATGCCATACGTAAGAAAATGGGTCACCATCCCATGTATTCTATTTAAATTGACCATTTATTTTTTAGCGATATAGTACCCGAACTATACCGAATGTACACGCCGTGTATAGATACATGGGATAGTGGATGTGTGGTCTTGTGGTCCCCAATTAATTCTTTAGTCGGGAAGAGGCATATTGCCACAAATTTTACCTAACATACACACCTTGTGTTTTAAAATATATAGTAGAGTGTGTGTTGCTATTTATATAAAGTAAGTTTCTTGTGTTCTTTAATTTTTTACCATTTAGTACTAGGTTTCAAATAAACATGCACTCAATCAAAAAATTGAACCAAATACTATATAAACATGGAAAGAAGGGTGCGAAAATAACATAGTGGATCACAATGGGAAATGATGAAGATTTTAAGGCTTTAATCCCACCTAAATTAAGGAATTTTGGATGGGGGATACATGAGGCATATGAAGGATGAAAACATTAGGGTGGGGGTCGACAAAGGGAATGATCAATTAGGGTTCCCCATCTTGTATAGCTGAACCACACGATGTGTACATGGATACACACACACACACACACACACACCATATATGTATTTTTTATATCATATTATTATCATTATTATTAATGTCAGGTATATTATTATACAATATATAATAATTTTTATTTTTATTTATATAGATATATTAACACACAATTAATAAACCAATACTTGAATTGTATCAAAGAAATACCCATAATGTTTTCTAAAATTTGAGAAATAGTACCACAACCTTCAGTCTGATGATTAGGGCTCAATTCGAACCAACGAATGAGATAAACAAAATGTGTGCCTAAACCACCATTGTGTAGGTTGTTAAAAGAAATATTCTTTATCATTTAATATATAATGTATATCTTTATCATTAAATGAGGAAAATAATTATTCATGGTGTGTGGTATTAATTAAAAAATGACTGGGATGGTGTGCGAAGGTTTGTTAATTTAGAACCCGAGTCTCTTGATGACTGCGTTATGACTCTTAAAAACAACCCACATCAACCTCAGGTGATTTCTTATTTTGGAAAATATTTTAAAATTTTATGGAAAAATGAAACATGTGATGTTTACAAAATTACATACCATGTTAATTTATTCTGGTGAAAAATGATGCAACTAAACCAAATAAAAGGACTTGAACTCGTGTTTTTTGGATCTGTGGGATACGACCCTGCCACCCAATTCATCTCCACAATCAGTTTTATTGTTTTTCAAAAATGGTTTTATTTACTTTTGAAAACATCTCCCATTATATTTACATAAAAAATGAATAAAAATAATGAATCTCTTACCAATGGTTGGTGCAGAGTGACTCGATCCAACAAAAGCTCAGATACACCCAATCAACCGTTCCATAAGCACATGATTCATTAATATTTATTAAAATATTTAATATTTATTTATACAAAATTTCCAGTTATAATAAATATTAATCATAAAGGTACACATAGTGTATAAGGGTTCACATGGCATGTAACCTCATTTTGGTATTATGAAAATAGTTTATGATAGAAAGGTATGTACACTGCGTGAAGAAGAGAAGAACATGCCCCCTGTTTATTAAGAACATAATTGGAAGAGAGAGAAGAGTGTATGGGTTTCCTCCAAGAAAGCTCTTTTATTTTAAGTCTCTGGATCAACCCGTGGCAAGGTACTTACCCATAATATGAAGGCAGATTTGGTTTCCACTATGCGAACCACCACATATGTATTGCATCCTCATCTTATAGCCATGATTATTGACCTTCAAGTGGTTTGGGTAGTAGATTGAAGTATCACAACTTTGTGGATAGAAAATGTCAAAGATTAATGACTTCCTTGATCTGATCATTTACTATCTCCATCCCCTAGGGTTCCAACATTATTATACTGAAATGGTAAAAATAACTTCACATACTCTAACGAGCAAGTAAATAATAAAATGGAGCTTCATAAGTAGCGAATTTATTATACTCATTATTATACTCACATGACACCTTCCCATATTCAAAATGTGTTCATTGAAAATCATTTGAATAATTTATAATTGAATTGTATGTGTGGACCACATCATAACTTGTTTACCAAGTTAAAGAAGGGACAGAACACCCATCCACAAACTCAAATAAAGTTTCCATATAGGATGTTGTCTCTAAATGTTTCCATACCATAGTACCAAGTATTTTCAACCTTTTGGTTTTGGCTAACTAAAATATGTAAAATGATTACATCATCGATATTAATTTTTTGTGTTACCCAAAGATTTTTCCAACACACAAGAAGAAATAGGTGGGGTGAATAATATACATTTTTATTTCTTATATTGAATCCATTCATCCATGTATAGATATTACTCTTCTGTATATGAGTGTAACAATACTAGATCATTAAAATAAAAAACTACTCGAGGTGAATCATCAAAATCTCTTGTAGATTGTATAGAAATAATGGGTTGAATGGAATATATAATAAAGTGAAACTATTTAAAAAAATTTATTTTAAAATGAAGAAGATATAGAAAAAACAGAGAACAAGAATATCAAGGTTTCAATTACATTAGGGTTTTTGGATATGGTCATTCTTTATCCTTAAAATTATTTATCAAAATATTTCACCTATGGGATTCAATTATATTACCATTTATTGGTCTAATAAATGGTATTTATGTATGTAAATTTCAATTCCGTGGTATGGTTATTGAATTTTCAAATTCAAATTAACACATTAACCCTAAAATAGTAGGCATGAGATGACCCAATATACATCGATTATATCATTGTAACTCCTTTAGTTGTCTCAATTTGTGTTGTTCTTAGTATGATAATACATAAAAAATACAACATTAAATCAATAATGGAATTATAGAAAAAAATCATATTACAAACAATACAGTATTATTTGAATCACAAAATACCCATAATCTTATAACAACCCCAACATAAGAATCCTGGTCTCTGATGACCCTTGGTCACGGGGCGTGAGTTGAGAAGAAACCCAACTGTGACCATGGATAAGGGAGGGAATAAGGGGGAAGAGAAATTATAATAATACAGAAATTGAAATAGTAGGAAAGCTCAAATTTTGGATTCAGGGGAGATCGAACGACAGAGTGGCATCACCTCCCCCTTGGACATCCATCCACAATGTTGGAGGCCTGCATATCTATTTATAGAAAAATAGACTACAATGTGTGTACCCAAATGTAAATACCATATACTTGGGTCAAAAGACTTTTCCTTCTTTTTCAATACATGTAAGTGATCTGTTTTACTACCCATTCAATTTGAATGGTCCACTGTCGGTAGGTGAGGGTGCATGACATGTGGCACTGACATACATGGTGTGTTGAATCACTCTCATCCACCAACCACACCTATAAGGGTGTATGTTTAATGTAATAAATGAGTAAATTATATGTCGTCATTGTTTTTATATATGGTAATTTACTCATTCTAGAATAACTGTGTCTGGAAAATGTTAAATGACGTGTGTTTATAAAGTACACATCATGTATATTTCATGTCATGAACCCCCCCCCCCCCAAAAAAATTATACCCCTCCTGTGATGACAATGGGAGAAGAGAGAAAATGAAACCTGAGTCCCGCATCCAGTAGGCCCTAGGTGGGTGACTATCACCGAGGGTATAGTAAACACATAGAATGGAGGGATCAACCTCTAAGAGAACACATGGGAAAGAAATACTTAAGATGAAAAAAACAACTCTTGGTCAGAACATATAGTAAAAGAAACCCAATTGAACATATGTTATGTCACAAAAGGACTACTAAAATAGAAATGGAAAACTATAAGTACTAGAAGAAAGAAATACGGCAGTGACCATGATTCCCAAAGAGCTCATGGAAACCCCAGATCTAGAAGTAACCATCCTGATCTCCCTCATATTCCATGTACCCAAAAAATTAGTTAATATAAGGTAGGGTGAGTGTAACATTATAATTAGTAGGATGAACCCCAATATACTCTCATTAAAAATTAATGAAATCATGCTAAAGTACAATGAACAGAAATTGAGACTAACTCGTCACCTAAATTAGTATACTATGTTCCCAGCCTCACCATGAATACTCTTACAAAGTATCGCATAGAAGAGTATATAATATAATAAATAATATAATGGGTACCCCACAACCACTTCCCCAATGGTTTTACACTTTTCACCAACATTGCACATCATGAGAATCTCTCCCCAAAAAGGTTATCCCGAAGAAACCTGGGAAAATCACCAAAACATTCACCCCTTGCAACTCACTAATGAGTCCACACAACCAAAATTTACAAAGAAGTTTCCGAGAGCCACAATAGCTCACATAGTGTGTATCATAAATCAGGTATTAAACCTCATTCCATTATATCCCATACACTGAGTAAGGTTCCCCAAGCCATCCCAACCTATACACGTTACACATATAGTAGTCCATAGGAATCTATATCCATAATATATGTGTGTAAAATAACAAGAAGTCCTTACATCCATCTACAAACATATAAGGGAAAAAAATAACCATCGTGCATACAAACACATATAACTACCAAGATAAGAGTGTGGTGTCAAAGGATGTAATCATTCATCCTTCCTCCCACTGGGATTTTTGGGAAAACAACCCCCGGGTCTCAGAATGACTAGGGTGTTAGTTTCCATAACTAAAAGAGTAGATTCATGTATAGAATCTCAAAAAGTATAGGATTTAATATATCTCACAACCACACTATGGAAAACACCTTCTCTCAAACTCAACTACACCTATTGTTTATTGGAATCCCTGCAACCATTACTAAGAATTGGTATCCTATAAGTACACAACCATTTAAAGAGCTATATTACGATACATTATCCATTTTTATTAGTTTTAATTTATTTTCATTAACTATTTAAAAATTAAAAAAATGCTATTTATTTCACATTAAATTTAATTATCATTTGAACCAAGATCTATGCCCTCTAATAATAACCAATCAGAGTCCAATGATTCTCAGAGTCATAACCTCAACATTGAATACCATCATGCTCAAACCCAATGGGCTAAAAAATTATTCCTTTATTAACAAAATTATGACTTTCCTTATTTACATATTTTTATATATTCTTGGAAAACATTCTAAGATACCCAACATAATGGGATCAACACAGTGAGTAGATGATCAATCCTTTTATTCATTACCACCTATAGAAAGAGTGTAGACCTATCCATCCTCAATAAGCAAAACCTGGAAAGCACATGGCATACCGCACACATCTTCAGATCTTTTGGAAGAAGAGTAAGAAAACCCAACTACCATAAGACGTGGGGAGAGTAAAGTAGATAAAAACAACATATTCATTAAGCATCCAACTTTCATATCAATTGGTAATCCCAACTTCAACCCATTCCATCAACTCTGGTGTCCTATCTAACACCCACATGCATAAACTGATGCATCTCACGACTGTAGGTGTTAACTACTACAGTATAAACCAGAAATCCTTTCCCCACATATCACAATATCCCTCCAAGATTAGCTATCCCAAACTCATGTCACATCACAATTATCAGGAAACAAACAAACATAGAAAATGGGATGTTAACCCTAAACCAGGCATCTGGCCTTCCCATACAATGAGCTGTCATTGATCCAAATACCATGGTACATGGAATTTACAACAAGAGGGAATATCCAGAACCATAATATAATTATATTTTATTCATACAATCAGTTCTTAACTAATTCAGTTAAACATTCATATCTACAATAATTTTATTATCATCATAATACCACAACTATGACCAGATTCATTAAACATTCCTCTTTATCTTTTACGTAATTAATTATAAATTAGTTATGTATTTACATTCCATAAAAAATTTCATCAAGAGAGAAATTATATAAAATAAAGAATATATAACACAATATCAATTAAAAAAAGAGGAAAACTATTATCAGGGTACAAAAAAACATCGCTATATGATTGATACCAATTATTCTATCCGATTCAGGTAATTATTATGTCAATTACGTCATGATACAAAGGGTTAAATCATGATAAATTTATTATTACACATAAATATGTAGATCATAAATGAATTCCCAAAATAAAAATGTTTTTGAAGTTCATTAAATGAGAATGACCAACAGAACAGATCATATTCAGCTCCCTCGAAAAGACTGCATCCACCCTAGGTCCATGAAACACCACTGTGCCAACCAACAACATAGAAATATCTATTAGAAATACAATGATCACATGCCATCACGCAAAAAGGATAAATAGGAGAAAAAAGATCGAGGAACCTATAAGAATGGAGAAAAAATATATCTTATATCAATGATGGATCGACACTTCCTTGTTGCACAAGAAACATGGGGTGCATATGCTGCTGAAAAAACTCCAAGTGGAACATGATATCAGGATACAAAATAATGCAGACTCATAGAGGAGGAATAAATCTAGGAATCCCATACTAAGGAATGTTTCATACATCAAAGATAATGTCAAAGGGGAGAAACTTTATGAAACTATAAACACTATTCATGACTCACTATTAGACAATTCGTTACTGGGCGAGTCACCAGTGGATGACTCACTATTGGATGAATAAACTTTGGAAAAGTAACCACTAGTTGAATCACCATTGAAAAATTCACCATTATGGAAACACTATTACACAAACTATTGAACAACTCACCAATCTGGAAACATTGTTCCCAACCAACCATTAGATGACTAATCATTGGATGACTCTCCTTTATGGAAAAAATATTTTAATCCTACCACTGTAAAACTCACCGTCCTGAATCACTAATAATTAAACACTGTACACAACCTAATATTGGATGAATCACCATTCCTAACTCGCCATTATTGAAACACTATTCACAACCTACCATTCGACGACTCACCATTCTCGACTCACCATTCTGGAAACACTATTCTCAACCTACCATTGGATGTGAAACCATTCATGACTCGCTGTTCTATAAACAATGTTAAAAAATACCATTGGATGGCTCACTGTTTGTGACTCCCAATTCCAAAAACACTATTAACAAGACTAGAATATTTGAAAATTGTTGAAATAAGTCACCTAGACATACCAGAACACCTCAAACACCATATTTTCAAAAATTAATAGACCAGAGAGTTCTGAGAGATTACATCAGATACCACTCAAACTATTCTATCCCATAAGAATCCAAAACCAGCCCAGAGAGGAAACAAAAAATGTTTTCGAACAACCACCCTAAAACATACATCTAAAATTACTTTCAACCATAGGAGATCAACCGCTTCATAAAAGGAACAATGTGAAACCACGCGACAACCAAAAAAACATCTAAACACTCTCCCAGGGGAGATACCTTTTAAATGAGAGCAAACCACAACAAGAAACAAGATAATTCCATGTCATAAATGGAAAGGGTCTAGAACCAACTACCAAACAATGTTATAAAATAAGATCAAAACTTCATACAACTTGTGGTACTGAGCATGTATCTACGACTCACATTTCCATGTACTCCCCTCCATGCCACCGTACTTCTATAAGACGCGAAACAAGGGGATTGAACACACATAGAACACATACTCCTTGCAGTACTCGATATATATAGGCTACTTCTCGATTCTCTGATCATCAACAACATTGATTTCGCCCCAATAAATGATGTGAGATTCATCATGAATGTAACAGCCCAAGATTTTATAAAAAATATTCTTTTTAATTTTATTAATGTCTTGTGTTGTACGCTACACCAAAAGGATCTTTCACAACACGCATCCTTGACTTGCCTTGCATTACACGCAATCGCGACCTTCCTCGATAGCGTGTGTAATACGCAATACCGAGTTTCACTAAACATCGATATGCTATTAAAATGTTATTAAAACTAGCCGTTATGAATAGTAATAACCACTTTTTGAAATTTTTTAAATTTTATTTTTCAAAATGGATTTCATTTTTGGATTCGGAATATCGAATTTAGCCTAAGGTGAAATTTTGGTACATTTCGGATAACTTTCACATTCTGATGAATAGTGAAAATTACTAAATTATAATTAAAAACAACTTTTTTAATCAAAATAATTAATAGTAATAAATTATTAATTTGAGTGTTTTTAAAGTATATTTAGAATATATTTTTACAATTTAATACAATGTTGGTCATTGGTTGTAATTTCACATTTAAACCAGACATAATCAAGTGTCAATCTTTTGATATATATTGTTTCCTAAAAACACGCTATTTATTTTAACAGCGGGATTTAATTATAAAATTAATTAATGCAACTTCTATGTTATGAATTTGGTAAAAATAGATTTCATTTTTGAATTCGGAATATGAAATATAGCTTAGGATGAAATTTTGGCATTGTTCTGAAAAACATCAATTTTTGATGAATAGTGAAACTACTAAGTGGTAGTTAAAAAAAACTGAATTTTTCATAAAACTTAATTTTGCCACTTCTGTGAATGGAATTTCGAAAATCCGAGAGACACGGTTAATATCAAGGACTAAAATGTGGTTCAATGAGATGAAAATAATTTTTTGGTGAATAGTAACTTTTTACTTTTTTTACCACGGTTAATAGTAAATAGGGTAACTAAGGGTAAATATGATATTAATATTACCCTAACACATGTCCTAATTCTATTGGACAAGTGTAATTCGACCAAAAACAAACTTAGGAATAAAATATGACCATTTAGGCCCACTTGGATTAGATTAGGACATTTATTATTAATTTATTTAAAGAAGGGTTAAAATAGTTAAAATCAAAGTTTAATAAGTAAATCATTTTTAATATGGGGTTATACATAAGATAAATTCGACTATAAATATTCCTTAGAAATCTAAAACGATTTCCTACATGATGGTATTTTATTTGTAATTTTTAGACATCAAATAATATAATTTATTTATGACACAAAGATGATGCAGTAATTATCTTATTAATGAAATATTGACATAATTGATAATATAAATACCAAAATAAATGTAATTTAAGACTTTTTATGAATTCCACTAATTTTCTAGGTTACTATGATATATTAGTGTTGATTTAATCAACTTTGTTCTAACATATAATTCTGTTATGACTTTCACAAAAATCATATATCAAATAGTGTCAAAATTGACACAAAATAGTTTTTAAATCAAATATTATATTATTAATTGTTATTTTATTCCTAAAAATCTAAGGTTCGGCCAAATGACTTAGATAAGGATACATGTATTAATAATATACAATTTGGGGTTCGTTTGGCATGTTATAGTAAGTTTATTAACCATATAGTGAAAGAAAACAAAAAGACACGGTAAAAGTTAAATTATTTAACTTAGAGTTAAATCTAATTGATAAGGTTAAAATAATACCCTAAACTTGTCTAAATCCTATTGGTTGATATTATTTCGACCCATCCCCACTTTAGCTTCGAAATAAGACCCTTTGGAACCATTATAAACCGATTTTGACTTTAATATAAAATAATATTTTGAGATATTCCTAAGGTGCCCCTCTCCTCCCCTATAAAAGGACACCTCCTCCCCCTCCTCCTCACATCAATTTGAGCACTCAAGCTCGGCCAACCCCTTCCAAAATCCCTTCTCCACTTCCCTAGAAACATCCTAGAGGTTCTGGTCTTCCTCAAAGACCAATTCTAGTGCCCTAAGAGGAGGTCTCAAAGAGGCACTTCAAAGAAGAGGTAATTACCGTTACCAATTCTTTCATCTTTATTTCTTCTTCCACTTCTTCTTCTTAGGTTGTTTCATTATGAAGTAATAACATCAGTATCACTAATATACTGATATGTTATTATAAGTATGAAACAACCCTATTTCACCATCTATCCATCCTACGGAAAAAGAAATCACCGCGCGTGCGTACGTACGGAATACCATCTCCACGCCGTGGTGTAATCTATTTTCCACCACCACCTTACATGGATGGGTATAATGGTGTCAAGAATAACTATACATAGTTATTACAACATCATATTGATTCTGATATATTGTATAATCCACTCCAATTCAATTCAATATTTATAGAAATGATATCATCGCTCGTGCGTACGTACGGACTACCGTCTCCACGACGCGATGAGATTCATTCTCCATGTTAACCATTTAAGAATGATTATAAAGTATATATAAGAAATAATAATGAAATATATGACATTATAAAGCTACTGGATTTATGTATATATATACATATGTATGTCATCTACTTACTTCCATTTCAAGACAATAAGGAAAGAAAAACAGCGTTCATGCGTACGTACGGACTACCGTCTCCATGAACGGTGTTTTTCATTTTATTTATCTATCTATTATATATATATATACTGAATATATATGATATATAAATCATATTTTATATTCTGGAAGTAAGTAAATCATGATATAAGTAATAATTATGTCAAGAACAACAAGTCAAAACACCTACGATAAATGAAACGATTTTACCCAAAACGCTTCTTTAACATGGACTTTACAAAAGAACGGGTAATATAATGTCATAAGTGAACCATATATGATATCATAACAATGAATATGATTCTGTAATAAGTCAATGACATTATTTAAATCATTATACAGGAGGTTCGGACACATACGAAGCAAATTGGACCTAAGGTAAGGGAAATATCACAATCTCATTTTTATCCGAGATTGTTTATTCGTAAGTATTTACTGGGGTGTATTTTATCATCCACATCCATGTTTCATAAATATGTAATATTATTTCCATCCACCTACAATTGTTTCAATCCATTTTTACCCTTCGGTGAGTTTTTAGTAATATCTATGAAAGGAATCTTTTGTCGTACGAGGTACTTTTTGACTTTTCCGACAAAAGTACGAAGAATGATTTTTTTAACTTATACGGCATGAATGGATTTTTAAAACATTATTTCCAAGAAGCTTCCTTTACAAGTTTTCAAGTTTATTTTTAATCAACTTCTTTTATTTTAAAGTTGTATGACATGTTATGAAAGGAAAAATGTTTTTGAAGAAGAAAGGATATTTTCCTCAAGAATGGAGTTCAAGTGTTTTATCAAAATTATTTTCCATCTAAGATAATAAAGGGTTCTGTTTTTATCCCTATTATTAAATTGATTTGATCATGTTGTGATGGAAATATTTTTATGAATTCCTTTATCTTATATGAATTGATTTATGATGTCATGATGTTTCAAGAATTCCATTTTTATTACATGGGTTACGCTATGATGTATGGTTTATGATTATGTGGCACACATAAGAAAGGATTCATTATAAGATGGGTGGGACATATATCTCCCTCCAATGCATTGGGTAAAGATTTTATATCTCATGAGATAGACATGGCTGGAACGGTAGGTTATGCCGGTTCAGTAAAACAGGACTGAAACGAGGGTTACTCGATTCAGAAAGGGACTTTGTCCACTAAGATAGTCTTGGCATTGAGTCTTGACTAACAAGAAATGATTCTCTATGATTATGTGTGTATGCCAAAAAGTTTCATGTTTTACGTTATGATTATTGGGATTACATTTCACTTCTATGATTTATCCCATGTTATGATATTATGAGCTTTTTTTGCAGGTTAAGATTTCCAAAAGCTATGTTCTTATATATATGATGTGATTGATATTTCTTTTGTTTACCCTTACTGAGCATTTGAGCTCACCCTTTTATGTTTTCTTTTCCCCAGGATATAAAGAAAGGTTTTAGGTAAAATAAAGGGGATGACCTTTATGGGAGATATTGAAGAACTTTCACTACGATTAGAAGATTACGTTCCGAGTTTCCAAAGACACTAAACTATTACGATCCTTTAGTGTGTGTTTTTGTTATGTACTAAGTATTCCGCAAAAGAAATGTAATGTCAATGTACGTCAGGCTACGGGTCTCTACAGTTGGTATCAGAGGAAAGGTTTAGTCAACCTTTGGAAACTAGGATGCGAAAACGTTAGTGAGATCCCTAGAGATATTTCTAAGGTATGTCTAGGGATGTCTCTATGGTTAAGTATACGTATAGGTTATAGTCGTAGAATTTCTCTAACGATCTTAGAATTTAACCTAAGATGTTAGATATTGAGGGTACTACCCCTTTATTATGTTGTTTTCCCTAGCATGATTTTTGCCTCTCACACTATTCTTTTGGGGTTTTAGACGATGGCTGGAAACAAGATGATTCACGATAATGGAGGATATGATGGACAATGGAATGATATTCTTCATAGTGAAATGGGATTTGGAAGTCCAAACATCATTATTATGCCGAATCAGCAATCTCATAATATGATCAATAAAGTAAAATTTGGTAAGTTTCCTGACTCGGCTAACAAGAGAAAGATGGAGTTTTATGATGATCATATAGGAAAGAAAGTTCAATTTCCCCTATGTAAATCATGTGGGAAGAGGCATCAAGGAGAATGTTTCAAAGGAACTAGAAGATGCTTTGGGTGTGGAAAAGAAGGACACAAAGCAAGTAAGTGTAAAGGAAAAGGTTCAGTTAACACCATGGATGAGGATAATGGTATTGCTACGACATCAACAATGGTTAAATGTTTTAAATGTGGAATGTACAGGCATTATGCAAACCAATGCCCTAAGGGAAAGTCTCATGAAGATAACCAGTATGGTCGTATGGGAAGTATTTATGTTGATGATGATGAAGAGACTACAAATGATATGTGAGATGAAATAATTATTGAAGCTCGATCAATGGTTTAAGAAGGTAGTGGAATGATTACATGTTTATCAAGTGTAATGTTGTACTATAGAATAAAAAGACATCTAAGGATTGTTACACTATTGTCTTTCCTTAAGTTTTGAAAGTTTATGATGAATGGTATGAGTAACAATGAAAGGTTATTCAGATATTTTTTTGGAAAGTGGATGATATGCGCATAATGAAGGGATAAAGAGAATCTAATATGTTTGATAGTATTCATGAGCTCATGATTGATATAAGGACTAAGTGATATCATGGTCTGAGTATATAGAATTTTGAGGATTTTGGTATGTGGAAAGAGTTAACTTTTAATATAATTCATGTTTTCAATAAGGTTCAATGGGTATTCAAGAGAGTACAAGATTAAGGCCTTTGAATGTTTGGAATGTGACCAACAAGACATATCTTATGATATATGGGGATCAACGAGAGTATTAAATCTCTGGTAATCGTTTTCACTATATTATGAGAGTGGACTGCAGTATTATGGACAAGCCTAAAGATTAAAATGGATTATGTTGGACATATGTTAGTATTGTTTAAGGATAGAAGATTTTCGATATTATTGATGGGATGTTATAGTAATGTAGTTTTAGAAAAAGGACAACCTGCAGGACGGGCGACAGCCCATCGCGTCGGACAAGGATGTGGGAATCGAACCCACAACCGAAGTGCAACTGGCCTTTATCGCCTACCACTGGCCTACAGGAAGTCCCTGTTTAGTAGAAACTAGTTTTATTATATTAAGCAGCATGATATATGAAGTATAAGTCCATTTTAGGAACCACATATGATTAATCTCACTATAGAATGACTTATGTATATTTAATAACTTTTGCTAACCTTTTGTTTGAGACAGATGGAATGAACAGTCATTCTATCACATGATCTGCTAACACTTCACAAATAACAAATTCAACTTCATTTATTTAAGAGATTAAGTAGAAATTGTTCAAGGCACGAACAAAAGTGAGATTGTACCAAAATAAAGTAAGTATTTCTTCTAAGAAAATTTTCAACTTTAGGGAAATGATCTTGAAAACCAAAAATGTTGTCCTAGTGATCTTATACCTGATGAATCAGATGGTACCTTATATCATCACAAATCTATGGATTTGTGATTACTGGCTTTTCCGTAGCCATGTTCTCTACCACTCTCCATCAGAACATGATGGTTAGATTTCTCTTCCATATCCATATTTTCACCTATGTGGAAACCCAGTGATTAGTTTATTTGGGTAATCGTTACATTTCATACTTTTGTTTTTAAAGCCAAGTTTTGGTATTCCCTTTTACGATGTGGGTTTCTATTAAAGAAACTTTCGAATAGTAAACCGTTTATAACCCCGACGAATTTCGAGGGCGAAATTCATTTTAAGGGGGGTAGAATGTAACAGCCCAAGATTTTATAAAAAATATTCTTTTTAATTTTATTAATGTCTTGTGTTGTACGCTACACCAAAAGGATCTTTCACAACACGCATCCTTGACTTGCCTTGCATTACACGCAATCGCGACCTTCCTCGATAGCGTGTGTAATACGCAATACCGAGTTTCACTAAACATCGATATGCTATTAAAATGTTATTAAAACTAGCCGTTATGAATAGTAATAACCACTTTTTGAAATTTTGTAAATTTTATTTTTCAAAATGGATTTCATTTTTGGATTCGGAATATCAAATTTAGCCTAAGGTGAAATTTTGGTACATTTCGGATAACTTTCATATTCTGATGAATAGTGAAAATTACTAAATTATAATTAAAAACAACTTTTTTAATCAAAATAATTAATAGTAATAAATTATTAATTTGAGTGTTTTTAAAGTATATTTAGAATATATTTTTACAATTTAATACAATGTTGGTCATTGGTTGTAATTTCACATTTAAACCAGACATAATCAAGTGTCAATCTTTTGATATATATTGTTTCCTAAAAACACGCTATTTATTTTAACAGCGGGATTTAATTATAAAATTAATTAATGCAACTTCTATGTTATGAATTTGGTAAAATAGATTTCATTTTTGAATTCGGAATATGAAATATAGCTTAGGATGAAATTTTGGCATTGTTCTGAAAAACATCAATTTTTGATGAATAGTGAAACTACTAAGTGGTAGTTAAAAAAAACTGAATTTTTCATAAAACTTAATTTTTCCGCTTCTGTGAATGGAATTTCGAAAATCCGAGAGACACGGTTAATATCAAGGACTAAAATGTGGTTCAATGAGATGAAAATAATTTTTTGGTGAATAGTAACTTTTTACTTTTTTTACCACGGTTAATAGTAAATAGGGTAACTAAGGGTAAATATGATATTAATATTACCCTAAAACATGTCCTAATTCTATTGGACAAGTGTAATTCGACCAAAAACAAACTTAGGAATAAAATATGACCATTTAGGCCCACTTGTATTAGATTAGGACATTTATTATTAATTTATTTAAAGAAGGGTTAAAATAGTTAAAATCAAAGTTTAATAAGTAAATCATTTTTAATATGGGGTTATACATAAGATAAATTCGACTATAAATATTCCTTAGAAAGCTAAAACGATTTCCTACATGATGGTATTTTATTTGTAATTTTTAGACATCAAATAATATAATTTATTTATGACACAAAGATGATGCAGTAATTATCTTATTAATGAAATATTGACATAATTGATAATATAAATACCAAAATAAATGTAATTTAAGACTTTTTATGAATTCCACTAATTTTCTAGGTTACTATGATATATTAGTGTTGATTTAATCAACTTGGTTCTAACATATAATTCTGTTATGACTTTCACAAAAATCATATATCAAATAGTGTCAAAATTGACACAAAATAGTTTTTAAATCAAATATTATATTATTAATTGTTATTTTATTCCTAAAAATCTAAGGTTCGGCCAAATGACTTAGATAAGGATACATGTATTAATAATATACAATTTGGGGTTCGTTTGGCATGTTATAGTAAGTTTATTAACCATATAGTGAAAGAAAACAAAAAGACACGGTAAAAGTTAAATTATTTAACTTAGAGTTAAATCTAATTGATAAGGTTAAAATAATACCCTAAACTTGTCTAAATACTATTGGTTGATAGTATTTCGACCCATCCCGACTTTAGCTTCGAAATAAGACCCTTTGGAACCATTATAAACCGATTTTGACTTTAATATAAAATAATATTTTGAGATATTCCTAAGGTGCCCCTCTCCTCCCCTATAAAAGGACACCTCCTCCCCCTCCTCCTCACATCAATTTGAGCACTCAAGCTCGGCCAACCCCTGCCAAAATCCCTTCTCCACTTCCCTATAAACATCCTAGAGGTTCTGGTCTTCCTCAAAGACCAATTCTAGTGCCCTAAGAGGAGGTCTCAAAGAGGCACTTCAAAGAAGAGGTAATTACCGTTACCAATTCTTTCATCTTTATTTCTTCTTCCACTTCTTCTTCTTAGGTTGTTTCATTATGAAGTAATAACATCAGTATCACTAATATACTGATATGTTATTATAAGTATGAAACAACCCTATTTCACCATCTATTCATCCTACGGAAAAAGAAATCACCGCGCGTGCGTACGTACGAAATATCGTCTCCACGCCGTGGTGTAATCAATTTTCCACCACCACCTTACATGGATGGGTATAATGGTGTAAAGAATAACTATACATAGTTATTACAACATCATATTGATTCTGATATATTGTATAATCCACTCCAATTCAATTCAATATTTATAGAAATGATATCATCGCTCGTGCGTACGTACGGACTACCGTCTCCACGACGCGATGAGATTCATTCTCCATGTTAACCATTTAAGAATGATTATAAAGTATATATAAGAAATAATAATGAAATATATGAAATTATAAAGCTACTGGATTTATGTATATATATACATATGTATGTCATCTACTTACTTCAATTTCAAGACAATAAGGAAAGAAAAACAGCGTTCATGCGTACGTACGGACTACCGTCTCCATGAACGGTGTTTTTCATTTTATTTATCTATCTATTATATATATATATACTGAATATATATGATATATAAATCATATTTTATATTCTGGAAGTAAGTAAATCATGATATAAGTAATAATTATGTCAAGAACAACAAGTCAAAACACCTACGATAAATGAAACGATTTTACCCAAAACGCTTCTTTAACATGGAATTTACAAAAGAACGGGTAATATAATGTCATAAGTGAACCATATATGATATCATAACAATGAATATGATTCTGTAATAAGTCAATGACATTATTAAATCATTATACAGGAGGTTCGGACACATACGAAGCAAATTGGACCTAAGGTAAGGGAAATATCACAATCTCATTTTTATCCGAGATTGTTTATTCGAAAGTATTTACTGGGGTGTATTTTATCATCCACATCCATGTTTCATCAATATGTAATATTATTTCCATCCACCTACAATTGTTTCAATCCATTTTTACCCTTCGGTGAGTTTTTAGTAATATCTATGAAAGGAATCTTTTGTCGTACGAGGTACTTTTTGACTTTTCCGACAAAAGTACGAAGAATGTTTTTTTAACTTATACGGCATGAATGGATTTTTAAAACATTATTTCCAAGAAGCTTCCTTTACAAGTTTTCAAGTTTATTTTTAATCAACTTCTTTTATTTTAAAGTTGTATGACATGTTATGAAAGGAAAAATGTTTTTGAAGAAGAAAGGATATTTTCCTCAAGAATGGAGTTCAAGTGTTTTATCAAAATTATTTTCCATCTAAGATAATAAAGGGTTCTGTTTTTATCCCTATTATTAAATTGATTTGATCATGTTGTGATGGAATTATTTTTATGAATTCCTGTATCTTATATGAATTGATTTATATGTCATGATGTTTCAAGAATTCCATTTTTATTACATGGGTTACGCTATGATGTATGGTTTATGATTATGTGGCACACATAAGAAAGGATTCATTATAAGATGGGTGGGACCTATATCTCCCTCCAATGCATTGGGTAAAGATTTTATATCTCATGAGATAGACATGGCTGGAACGGTAGGTTATGCCGGTTCAGTAAAACAGGACTGAAACGAGGGTTACTCGATTCAGAAAGGGACTTTGTCCACTAAGATAGTCTTGGCATTGAGTCTTGACTAACAAGAAATGATTCTCTATGATTATGTGTGTATGCCACAAAGTTTCATGTCTTACGTTATGATTATTGGGATTACATTTCACTTCTATGATTTATCCCATGTTATGATATTATGAGCTTTTTTTGCAGGTTAAGATTTCCAAAAGCTATGTTCTTATATATATGATGTGATTGATATTTCTTTTGTTTACCCTTACTGAGCATTTGAGCTCACCCTTTTATGTTTTCTTTTCCCCAGGATATAAAGAAAGGTTTTAGGTAAAAAAAAGGGGATGACCTTTATGGGAGATATTGAAGAACTTTCACTACGATTAGAAGATTACGTTCCGAGTTTCCAAAGACACTAAACTATTACGATCCTTTAGTGTGTGTTTTTGTTATGTACTAAGTATTCCGCAAAAGAAATGTAATGTCAATGTACGTCAGGCTACGGGTCTCTACAATGAATATACTTATAGAGCTATGACACATGTAAAACATCACATATCCATCTCATCTATGGGTGAAGTACTACTTAGTTTTTCATTCCTCCAACATGAACAAACACCGCAAAAGGCCCAAAAATATTGGAGAAAGAATATTCTAACAACCAAAACTTCACTGCCCATGTAGGGGAGCCCCCTTCATAAAAATGTGATCCCCAACATCAAATTCCATATGTCTCCTCCTATGATCAACATATGGCTTATGATGAACTTTTATTGCCTTCATCGATTCATGAATCATGAGAACCATCTTTGTCATAAAATATATCAGTTTCGTACCAGGAATATTTGACAATTTGATGCAAGTCCAACACAAAAAAATGGAAAGTAGGCCATACTTGGCTTAAAATGGAACCATAAAAATGGTGGAGTGGAAACTATTTTTGTAGATTTATTGTAGGATAGTAAAGTGCCTCATCCAAGAACCTCCAAAATCATTGACATAAGAGCACAATATGTCTTTAAGATTCTAGATGGTCCATTATATCTGATCGTCTGTATATGGATGAAAAGCAGTGTTATGGAACAGTTGTGAACCATAATCTTTCTAGAGACCTCACCACACCCTGGAGGTAAAACAAAGATCTTAATAAAGAAATTATCTTCCAAAAGACTCAGTGGTGTCTCACCACCACCTCTAGATTCTGCATCAACAAAACCTCCACTGAGATCAACTCCTTGATCTTTATAAAGTGGGTTGATTTCTTTCAAAACAATTCAATACTACCCATATAGCTTCATAGCCTCCATGAGATCAATGTAAACTATTAAAAAATTCTATCAGTATTTCTTCCCACTTCTACTGATGAACATGTAACGGCTGGAGAAAACCACTAGGAATACGGTGCTCGAACTTTACCTCCTGGCAGACCCCACATCGAAGCCTAAAATATACAAATTCACGCTTCAACCCATTCCACAAAAATAGACATCTCAAAGCGTGGTACATATTTGTCATGCCAAGATGTACTACCATGGGTGAATCGGGGAACTCTCTAAAAACCATCTCACACAATGCCAATGGAATGAAAGTCCTTCCCCGAAAAAAGACCCTATATTGTTCATCCTTAGACCAACCACTAGAGGACTCACCACAAACAACTCGGTCTCTCCAGAACTCCACCTCAAGAATCCCCAACTGGGACTCCTCTACCTACTTCACCTTAGATGACGACAACTTCATTTGAAAAACACAACCTTCTCCCCCCAAATTATTTCATATCCATATGTAATGTTGTATTGCCTTCCATTACTCTCCAAAAATCACCCGGTTCAAGAACATCATCACTTCAAGACATCATGCTCAGCGCATTAGAAAAAACATTCCCATTTCTAGTTGTATATAAAAATATTTAATTGTAATCCATTATAAAATCCATCAATTGAAGACGTCTAAAGATCAAGTCATGATAGGAGAAAATGTACCTCAGGATCTTATGATTTGTAATGACCACAAAAATGCTCACTGATGAGGTAATGTCTCTGCAAATTCAGGGATAACACGAAACCACCATGTGAAGATCATAAAGTGAATATTAATGATAGTGGTAATGCAACGGATGAGACCCATAGAAAATTACTGATGTCAACTACATCATAACACAACCTAACCCCATACACAAAGTGTATCATAAAACCTCAAACTGAACTCCTTCTACTGGATGGCAAGGAAATATTGGACTAAAAAACATCACATTTAGATAATCAAAAGCTTCCTAACATTGATTAGTCAACATGAACGCCTAATCCATTCTGGTTAGTGTTGTCAGTAGAGTCACAACCTAAGAGAAATTGGATACCATCCTCCTCTAACAGCCTGTGACACCAAGGAAACTTGGAACATCTTCCATTTTCCTAACGTATGAAAAAGACACAAATTATTCTATCATTGATAGATCGAAATATATTCCCTAATGGGATAAAAAATCCCTATAAAAAATATTTCTTGATCCCCACACTCACACATTGACAACTCTGAAATATATTCTCATGGTGACGAACTCCCAAAACAACATGCAGATTCCCTAAACGATCCTCTTCATAATAAGAGCACCCAAGAATTTCGTTGTTAAAAACCACCACGAACTTACATTGGAACTCATGGAACATAACGTTCATCATCCCTATAAACATAGCTAGAGAATTCATCACACCAAACCGCATCACAACGAACTCATAATTCCCATGATGATAATGAAATACAGTATTTGAGATACCCTCATCCTTCAAAGGCATCTAATGATATCCAGAACGAAAATCAATATCCAATAACCAACATTCATCCTTCATCTGATTGAATAAATCATCTATCTAGGGAAGAGGATAGATGTTCTTCACTGTCACTCAGTTAAAGCAAGGATAACCATCACACAACCTCAAAATACCATCATCCTTTTTCACAAAAAAAACTAATTCACCCCACAGTGACCTGCTTGGCTGAACAAAACTACACAGAAATAGACCATCGCGATATATACTTAGTTTTCGCAACTCCGAAGGAATCATCATATTAGGAGACATCGAAAAAGGAGACACACCATGTTGTAGGTCGATCCCAAAATTGGTCTGACATCGAGGGGGTAACCCTACAACCTCATCTAGAAACACATTAGGGCACTATTACACAAATCTAGAATATGCTGACTATTGAACCTCCTACAAGCTCAGCATTAGCTCTGTCATCAAGAATGATAAGGACCAAACATGCCTCTAACCCATATGAGGTCCTCGCTCACCAAAAAAACACTAATGGCTATCCATCCACATCAAATAAAACCACCGAACACTAGAAGCAATCCATGATGTCATGAATTGAATACAACTAATCCATGATGAGGATGAAATAATATGTTTATTTTCATAATGATAGGAAATAATCCAAAGATCAGTTCCACCCCTACACTAGATCACAGTCTCTAAATACTTAAAACAAGTCTCATCGACCTCCAACTAGCGCTGTCAATGCCAAGGACACCGGAAGACTCTCTAACTCATGTTACAAGGAATTGAAAAAGGAAGGTAATGTGAAGGAGTGCATCACTCCTAAATCAAAAGAAGTCGTGAACCCACGTAGAAAACACAAAATAGGGTACCTTGAATGATGTCTGGCTCACCTATCACTGGTAACATTAACACATGATGTTGACCACAACCTACTCTATAGAATATATGACCCTAATGATGACCACCTAGTCATGGTTTTATCTCCAAGTATGGTGAGCTTCCTGGGTATTTCCTCTTCCAGTCCCATATACTCTCTACTGATCCAAAGCCAGTGCACCTTGCTACAGATGCCTCGGTTGGAAGTGCCTCAATTGAGGAACCTAGAGTAGAACACCTAGCACCTACTGACTTCTCAGAATGGTCTGTAACTCATGAAGTTGATTAAATTAACCTCCACATGAAAAATGATCACTTGATACCTTAGTATAGGCTTGAGAGATATTGTCCCCAAGGAAACAAGACATTGAGGAATGGGACCTACCCAAAGCTGAATGGAATCTCTTTTGTCTTGAAAACCGGGAACCCCAAAACACAACTATGCTTCATGAGGAATCCTTAAAAAGTTCCTTATTATGAAAATATAGTTCTACTTGACATCCCATAGACAAACTCTACCCTTTCCATATGCTCAAGATATGCCATCAGAATAAAAGGGATGACCAAATGATGAATCTCTGGACACAAATGCTCATTGAAATTACTCACCCTGGACTCCCCATCTCGAAATAGGTCTAAAGAATATCACAGATGATTCCAATAATGGATCCTAAAATCTAATACAATGGAGATTCCCTGTTGAAGGGTAAAAAACTCCAAGAAACTAACCACCATGGAGGTCAAAGAATGAAACTCAACTCATAACTTCACTTGGAACCTCTCCAATGATACCACCAAATCCATGAAATCCCTAAGGAATAATAACCACCATTTCCTCACCACCCCATTTAGAATTATCACAACCAATTATACACAGCACTCCATCCAAGCATGGATCAGAATAAAAGCTATCTAAACCTCTTCCAATAGGCCTTCTGTGATTACATCTAAAACAGATCCCACATACTTCTCCAAACACTAGCGTTGAAAGTCTCAGAGTTTCCTCCTCCACGTGTCTTCATCATAAACCTCTAATCTATTGTGATCTACTGATACAACATGCTAGAAATCTTTTGCGCGATCCTGATGAGGACATCGACCTAGAGCCATACCCGCAAAAGGAAAAATATTTAGAGCTCCTAAACCTCAAATATAGAATAATTTAACCTTAATTATTTTTTTCTAATATTCTTTTTAGGTTAAACTACACCATGTTCTACCCATTCAAACACATATGTGAAGAATAATGATGCCTGATACATTCCTAGGTCTCTTCCTTGCAATACGTATCAACCAACATAGTAGCCACTATATGCTTGAAGGTCCGTTAATCAGATCACAGGGGCCCTAAATAATCATGTCTTAGCTAGTGTCATGTGCTTATAGAGCCTATTTAACTTATCTGACACTATTTCCCGACCAAACCATACAACTTCACTTTTGACTAACTCCAAACTCCATCTAATACCTCAACTTGAACTCTGATACCACACTTTCTTGACCCCCTCTCCACAAGGTGTACCCCTTATAGGCCGGTTGTGGGAGAAGAGGGATAATGATACCCATGTCCCGCCTCCAGTAGGACCTAGGTTGGATACAATCACCAAGGCTGAAGTAAAAAAAATGGGAGGAATTTCACTCTAATAGAACACATGTGAAGGAGATAGATGATATAGACACCAACAAACTCCTTCTCAGACCAAAATGTAAAGGAAACCTAAGTGAACATATGTAATGTCATGCAAGAACTACTATAACTGAAAGGGAAAACTATACGTACCAAATTAATGTAAAAAAAGTTACCACGAAGTCCAACTAGCTCATAAAAAACCCCGAGCTAGTAATAACCCACCTAATCTCCATCTTACTCGATGTGACCTGGAAAAACAATTTATATAACATAGGGTGAGTTTAACATTATACTTAGTAAAATCCTCCATAGAGCCTCTCATAAAAAAGTACTGAAATAATGTTAAAGCACATTGAACAACAGGTGAAACTAAATCATCACATAAATAGATATAATATGTTCCATGCCTCACCACAACTACTCTCACCATTAATCGCATACAAGTGTATATAATTTAATAATGAATATAATGGGTACCCCACTACCACCTACCCACTAGTTTGACTCTTTTTCCCAAGATCACATGTCTAGAGCATCTCTCTCCAAATAGGCTACACCGAAGACACCTAGGGAAGCACCACAACATACACCCCATGCAACTCACCACCACATCAACATAACTAAAAGTAACCATGTAGTTTTTAGGAGACACCAAATCTCACATAGTGTATATCAGACATTAGGTAATTAACCTCAATCCATTACAACCCATACACTGAGTAAGGATCCTCAAGTCATCAAAACTTATACACATTACACCTATAGTTGTCTATAGGAAACTATATCAAGAATATATGTGTGTGAAGTTACAACTAGCTATTACACCCCTCTACACATATGCATAGGGAAAACTAACCTCCGTGCATACATGCATAAGTAACTTCCACGACAATAGTACAGTGTCAAAGAGGGTAGTCAGCCATCCATCCTCTCACTAGGATGTTGTGGAATCCCCCCAGGTCTTAGAATCCATAGGGTGTCATTCTCCACAACCAAGAGGGTGGAGTAGCATTTAGAAACCAAAAAATTACGGGATCTAATATATCTCACAGCCACACTACAGGAAACACCTATTATGAGAATCATATATAGCTAACGTCTCTCGGACTCCCACATTCCACTTCTATGACTAGATATCCTATAAGCACACAACCATATAAAGAGCTATTTTAAGTTACTTTATGACTTTTATCGGTTTCAGTTTACATTAATTAATTATTTAAACATTAATTAAATGTTATGAATTTCACATTACATTTAATTATATTTTCAACTAAGATCCAAACCCTACAAGAATAACCAAATAGAGTCCATGGTTTCTTATAATCACATCCTCAACTTTGCATCCAATCAAGCTCTAAACCCATGGGTTAAACAATTATTCATTTATTAACAACATTACCACTTTCCATATTTCCATATATCAGAGTATTCTTGGTAAATATTCTAAGATACCAAACTCAACGGTCTCAACATAGTGAGTAGACTAACTACCCATTGAGTGTGTTCCACCTATAATTGGAGCATAGACCCATACATCCTCGAGATGCTAAACCTGAAAAAAAACATGGAATACCCCATACAAATTTGCCTCTTTTGGAAGAAGTGTAAGAAAAACTAGATATCTCAAGTAGTGTGGAGAGTAAAGTAGATAAAAAAACATTAGATCCAACAAGAATTCAACTTTCATATCAACAGATAAGCCCAATATCAACGTTTTACATTATATCTGGTGTCCTCCCTAACACCCACTTGCATAAACCGATGAATCTCAACACTCTAGGAGTCAATTGTGGCCAAAAAACTTGGTCTCCCTGCCCCACTTATCTCAATAGCCTTCAAGCATAGATTTCCCAGGATCTCATCACATCATAATTAGAAAGAAAAAAAACAAACACAGAAAATGGGATCTTGACCCTAAACATGGCATTCAGGCTTCCCACAAAATGAGCTCTTGTTGATCTGAAGCACATGTTACTTGGCCTTTACAACATGAAAAAAACACAGGACCCATAAATGTAGTATATTTTATTCTTACAACTATTCCTTATAAAATTCAGTTAAACATGAATATATGTATCAATTTGATTATAATCCAAATAAAACTACAATAAATGGATTCATTAAACACTACTCTATCTTTTTTCCTTTTAATTATCAACTAATTTCGGCTTTACATTCCATACCAATTTCATTAAATAACAACATTCTAATATAGAATGTTATATATATATCACTATCAAGAAAAAGAAGTGGAAAACTTTTATCATTGTAATGAGTAAAAACATTGTTATGTGATCAATACCAATTCTTTAATCCAATTAAAGTAAATACAATGCCAATTTAACCATGATCCAAAGGGTTAAATCATTTTAACTATAATATTACACAAAAATATCTAGTGAATCAATGAATCCCCTACCTCAAAAGGTTTCTGACATTATTTTAAAGATAATGAACAACAAAATAGGTCATGAGCACCTATCCCATAATAACTGCATCCAACCGAGGACATAGTGACACCACCATTCCAACCAACAACTAATAAAGATCCATTAGAATAATTGATATCACATTCCATCAAATGGAAGGGATAAATGGGAAGAAAAAATTAAATCATCTAGAATAATGGAGGTAGAACATACCTTATATTTAAGAAATATAGACACTTATTTGTTGCAAAAAAAACCAGGGGTGCACATGCTGCGGGAAAACCACATTGAGGAACGCTATCCGAGGTCACAACACAACACAAAACTCTTACAAGAGGAAGAACTCTGGGTGTCTTGTACCATGTAAAAAACAAGAAGAAATAACAACGGAGGAAGGTATCTCAGCCATTTGAATATCTAAATGGAGTAGTGGTTTTGATATTATTTTCTATTAATGGTTGATCAAATCAAAATTATGAAATTTGATCAAGTAATGAAACATAAATGTTTAATAAAATTTATATAGGGTTAATGTTATTTGAATCAGCCTTATATCCCTTAAAAAGGATTTGAATTTGTTTTACATCATAGTCAATGTTAATGGGGTGAAACTTTAGGAAACTAGAAACACTATTCATGACTCACTATAGGATGGGTCACCATTACATGAGTCAGTGTTGGATGACTCACTGTTTGATGAGTCACCATTTGATAATTCATTTTTGGAAGAATCACCATTGGATGAATCACTATTCTAGAAACACAATTCCTCCTAATGTTGGATGACTCATCATTCTCGAAGCACTCTCCACGACCTACTATAGTATGACTCACCCATCCCTACTCACCGTTGTGAAAAAAAATTCAAAACCTACCATTCAATGACTAACCATTCCTAACTCACCATTTTAGAAAAACTATTCTCAACCTACCATTCGATAACTAACTGTTCTGGATTCAATGTTCTGGAAACACTGTTCACAACCTACAATTGGATGACTCGCCTTTCCTGACTCAGAGATCCAGAAACACTATTCACAAAATCTGAATTTTTTCAATGTTTTGAAATAAATATCCAAGACCTCCAAGAACACCTCAAACAACAGGATTTTCACATATGAATGGACTAGAGAGGTTCGTGACATTAGATTTAAATTTTTATGTTGATCATTCCGGATTTGTAACCTTGGATAGAATTTCTAAAAAATCACCTAGAACACAAAAAATAAGTTCATCCATAAAACAACATGAATCCGATGAAAAAAATTTATTAAGATAAATAAAATGTATAAAAATGTAATTCTAAATCAGGAATATTAAAAATATCTTTTGAAAATTATAAAAAAATTAATTGTGAGTAAAAAATTTACCATAAATTTATAAAACATTAACCACACTATGGTAATTGCATACAAAAATATACAAAAATATAAGTCATTGGATAACTATAAATCAATTTTATAAAATTCCTTCCTCAAATTTCTCAAGCCATTTTTTTGGTGATACTTTTGAAAGATATGGGGAAAATAAAAAATTGTAAACCTTATTTTCTTTCATGTAATATGAATCCTTATTTTGGTTCTATATATTTATATATTCATCTGATTTAGTATTAAATAATACACTTTTAAAATGAATTTAAATATCTTCCACATTATAAAATGAAAGTAATGATATTGAAATTATAAATGAATTAGTATGTGCCACAAGATAGTTGAGTCAAAGACACACTATATCTTTCATTTGTAAAACTACAATACACTCATTTTATAATTTTATTTAACATTAAATTTTTATGTAGTTGTATTTTTTTTGTAGGATGTAATGTGAGAAACCTTAATTCCAGTGGATTTAATTCCTTGTCGAAATATATGAAAATCATGAGAGTTGAAATTAAATATAACACATGTATATGAATTATTAGAGTGTTGAGTGAAATTATAAAAATAATATAAGATATGATAAGTACAATAGAAGTTGTAGAAGATGTTTTTGATGTTGTTGAGAATAATCCCCAAGAGTGTAAAATTAAAAAATCAGCATTTTCATATATTATTTTAAAAATTAAACCATAATCTTAGGGTCTAAAATTAAAATGTACACAAAAAACTTATATGGAATAGTTTTGTCTCATTTTCAGTGTTGTATTATTGATTTTTTATCTAATTATAGTATTTTATTCCATGTGTTTTTTATTATATAATCTAATTTCTAGGATTTAATTGTATGTTATCTAGTTTTTCATATTTAATTCATTGAGTTTTTTTAAGGATTCTATAATGAAGGTAGAGTTTCTATTAATATTTTTGTCTTGATATTTTGTTGTGGGTATGATGGCTACTGAAAATATGTTTGATTTAGAACTTCCATAAAGGGTAAGAAGTTGTGCAATCATCTAAGATGGAGGGATTCCATGATTTGGTAGACCAACTTTCGATGTTTTAGAGACTGGTAGCTTATAATTGGTACATATTTTAGGGATTCGAGGGATAAGAATAAAAAAGGCAGTCAATGGGTTTATAATTAAGGAGCCTGTTGTATTTTGAATTGGGATACATAGATCAATTAATTGATCCTCCTTCTACTTGGGATAAAATTATGGAAAATCATTTTCTTGAATTTGTTTGATAATAATATCCATTTTAGTTATATAAGTATTGTAATCCATAATCTATTCATTATTTTCATAAGATGTGTTTCATGTTATATTGACAGTATGTTGTTACATTTTCCAAACATTATGAATTTCTGAGAAATTAATTTTTGGTTGTGTATTTAAATTTATTAGGGTAGTTTTGTCTCTTAATGTTTAAATTTTAATTTTTTTTTAAAATTTTAAATCATAAATTTTCTAGGTCAACAATGTGTATGAATTTATGATTATTTACCTATTAAATTATATTTTTTTGGTATTTTATAATCATAAATTCACCCTAAAATATTGTTTAGATAATTTTGATTTATATAGAAACATTTTTTATCTAGACTGGGACCCTATTACTTTCAAAAATGATGATTTTTAATTATTCCAACCCCAAATAATCTATTAATTCTACCAATCTATAAATTTTTATTAATCATGAGTTGGGAAAATATTTTATTTTACTCTCTTTTAAAATTAGGTAAGTTTATCTTTGGGGAAGTTTACAAAGGTAATAGAACCTCTATTTGATGGTGAGTCATTTTTTTATAATAAGGTATCATAGGAAGTGGGGATTTTTTAGGAGAAATTCATAGGATATTGTTTTCCATATGAAATAGAAAGTGTAAAATACAAATCACATACCACTATAATATAGCGTTATCCTATAGTGGTTTTAATCCTTATATCTAACACCACTAGATTTAAGAGTCTTAATGGACAAAATATTACTTCCCATGCCAACATTGTGAAAATTTTATTCCTGGATCATATATTATTATAAATCCATAGTTAAAAATAATATACTAAAATAGTGTCTACATGGATGACCTACTAATAAGTTTCCTAGAGTGTATGTGAATAAGGATAAATCACATAAAATAACATGTGTAGGCCTTTTGAGAAAATCATTAGCATGATAATTGAACTAGGAGGGTAATAGAATATTATATATTGTGAAAGAAATTTGAATATTATAGAATACCCATGGGGTTATATGATCAGTTTCATGATCGAGGTAGGTCGTGTTGCGACACATGGTATTTGAGACAATACCACTCCAAAAGTGTTTTGGTACTATCAGGGAATGAGGTTTAGGGTCCAAAATGAAGGAATTTGGATATAAGGGGAGGGGGAGTGTAATTAAACAAAAACTTTTGTCTTAAATGATTAATTTTTACTACCCATTTCATTATTGTGCACCATT
The DNA here is from genome assembly GCA_963277665.1 of Viscum album. NCBI lineage: Eukaryota > Viridiplantae > Streptophyta > Magnoliopsida > Santalales > Viscaceae > Viscum > Viscum album. The sequence continues at coordinate 131,642,391 of OY728120.1, forward strand.
ATTTTGATGTGACTCACTAATTGGATCCCCTTAATTATGTGAGCTTATCCTAGAGTAGCGCCATAATGGGTGACTTCTTGGTACAATTTTTTGGGTGTGTGTGATTGGGAAGATGGACCACAGAAAGAACATGTGTTGGCATGTGGGTATATTCATTAGTTTACAAAGTGACCTGAGTGGTTAATCACATGTGGTGTTCTATGAAGAAAAACTAGGGTATTATTGAAAACCCAAGGGGTTTGATGTAGTGGTTCATGGTCTGGGGTGGTAAGGTTGTGATAATTTATTTTATCAATAATTTAAGATAATATATCTTTAATATGTAATATGTTTATATATTGTATTTTCTATTTAACATAATGAATTTTAACATTGGGAAATTATTTGGACTTATTTTGAATGCATACATACTATAATAGTAATGATGAATATATTTATATTTTATTAGATACTCAATAGGGTTCCTATAATTTAGTAGAATGAAGAAGGAATTAGTAATAATGATTAATTTAATGGGTTAATAAAATCTTATTAATCTTCAGACCATGTGGTTAATGATATTTTTTATAATTTAAATCGGATAATTTTTATTGAGAAATATGTTTAAAATTCATCATATATTCAAATGTATTTTCAAAAAAATTATGGAGAGAAGGAATTGAATACATAAAATGAGTAAAGGATAATAAAAAAACTCTCTAAGTCACATCCATATAAAATTGGGAAATTTGTAAAATCATTACATCATTCATTTATTTAGAATAGGAATATAAAAAATTGTTTGAAAGAAAATAATCCTGTATAAAAAATGATGAAGAAGATAAAAATAAAAATGAGGAGAAATCTTCAAGTAAGCGTTATTTTTTCCGTAAATTGGATAAAACTAAAGGATTAAGATAAATATATCATCAATAGTTATTTGAAGGGAAGAATAAGAAACGATATTCCTTAAATGTGAAATATTATCATGTTGCAAGAGCTATTCTACCTTACCTTACCATTCAAGAACATTCAATAAATAATATGATTTTTAGATATAACATTATTTTATTGAAAATGGGAAAGAGATAGAGATAAAAGTATCTCAAATTAAATTATCTCCCTATTCACCTAATAGTGAATTTTTTCAATATGTTGAAATGGCTATGTAAATCATATCACCAAAGGCTATTCTACCAAAAGTTGTTTCATCATATGTTAAACCATTGAATGTTCCTTATATAGATGTATTTAAAAATTGTGTTCCTATATATAGGGAAGACTTAATGATAAAGGGATTGGATGAAATATTTAAAAAAAATTAAAATCCTAACAAGGAAGGAGTTGAGAATGATATTTAAAATGGCCATTCATGAGATGATTCAACAGTTAAAACATTTTACATTGTGACTTCATCCCCTCATGTATTTATTTAGGATAAATAAATTCACATGAAGATGTCTCCATACTGAGTTCTTCCACATATCATTTAGCTAAAAGAATGAAATGAAGAACATTAAAAAAAGACAATCAAAATGATATTGATGTTGATAAAATTTATGAGGAAATAAATATAATTTAAAATAATCTAGAGGAAGATAGTGTTTCTCATGATTAACATGAATGAAATGAATTTTGAGAGAGATTTGATTCTTCATCAAAATCCACCTCAAGGATATGATCATAGACAGTTGAAAAGAAGATTAATTTTTAGAATAATTTATCTAATAAGTTTGAAGATTTATATTATATTGTACATGAATTAAATTCTTTATTTACCATAATTCAAGATCACATGATCAATTTTCATGTAAAAAAATGGTAGATGAATCAATTTGATTCAGTTAAATATGTTAAATATAATATGAGAAATGATAAGATGGATCCCTACACTCGAGTTTTTCTTATTTCCCTTTGAACTAGGGTTCTTTCCCTATGATGTCACTCCCCCCCTATTATTTTCCCCCTCAAGGTGAGTTTTTATTCTCTTGTGTTCTTCTAAATTTATCATTGTCATCCCATTTTTTTCCCTATGGTGCATGTTTGTCTCTGTACTCAACTTCCACATTCATATTTATTAGAGATTCTGAGTTTTGTTTCTACTTCAAGGTCCTTAACCACTATGACTATTTCTCTGATTTCTTGAACCATCTTGAATGAAACACATGTGGATTTCCTTGATAATACTCTAGAATTTTGGGTTTCTATTGGTGGTGGAATCTAGAATGGTTTTCATCTAATTTCATGGATAGATATTAGGTTTTTTTGTTCATAAATTACTTTTTATGGCCTTTTTATAACCATCCTCTGCATATTCTTTTCTAAATTTAAGATTTTTAGGTTTTTTTCAACTGACTATCATATCTCCATCCACTAATATTTGTCATTAGTATTGGTCCTCTCCACTTATTTCCTTACCTACCATATAATAAATCGTTTTTTTCTAATAAAAATAGAGTTATAGGATTTTTTAGGATAGAGATAGTGGTATAACTAAAGGTGAATCCTCTTTGTTTTACTCCTTCACCCCCTTTTACTTTTATAAAATTTTCATTCCCATTCAGGGATTAAGACTATTTTTTTGGTTTTTTTTTCATTCTACTTTTATCGGTTTATGGTTATCATGTTTTTGGGTTTCTGGTTGTGTGGCCAACATTTTGTGGATTCAGATCCGGTGTTTTATTTTTTATTTTAGTTCAAGTTCAAATTAACAGGTTGGATTCCCTTGTTTGGTTATCCTTCCATGATTATGGTGATTATTTCCTAGTGTTCCGGTTTTTCATGATGGTTTCATTCTTCATGGTGGTGTTGGATTGGTTGTAGTTTTCCTAGTGATGGTTTCAAAGGTTGGGGTTAATGGTCATGGTGATAGTTATATCTCACTGTCGAGGCCTTAGTTCAATCCATACTCTGCTCTTGCTCCAAGATTCAACCACTCTTCTCCCTGTTGGACTTTCATATTGGATTTTATGGTTTTTGGGATAAGAATTTCAACTTTCCAATGATGTTTCAGAAGGATTATCTTGTGATGGCTTCATCTCTATCATTGGGTCACTACTGGGCTTGTTTTTCTTTATGTTTTTGATGATTCTTCGACTGTTGTTGTTCCAAGTTTATTTGTTTTGTGGAGTTCAATAATGGTACATCTCTGATGGTGATGATGGATTTTTGTGGGAGACTCATTTTGGTGAACTAGTTTCAATGATGTTTATTTTTGGTGGTGACGTGAGGGATGATCTATTTGGCTTAGGGCATGAGGTTCCAACTATATGGGTGAAGTTAAAAAGTTCATGGCATAGAACACATGAGGTTGTCTGAGGACGAAATGTTTTTTAGGGTCAGTACACTGGGCTCAAGGTTTTATCATACATGAATGATGTTATTCACGTTTTAATTTTTAAATTTCAATTAATATTTTTTTCATTTTGAAGTTGGGTTGATGGTGGATTGAAATTTAGTGGTTATGTCTCCCTCTTTTGGTCGTGTGGGTTCCGAGTTCACCATTTAATAGTTGTTTCAAAATGAATAGGAAATTATATTTGAGGGAATATTGGAATGGTTAAGGAATAATGGGATTTTTATTTCTAAAAAATGATATATATTTATAAATATTTTTAATATCAGGATAATGTCATCATATTTATATATGAGGAAATTTCTACTTGGAATTAGAACATTAATGTGTTGTCTACGAGGAAGAATTTGATGTAGCTATTGAGGAGTCTATCTAGAAGATTTATGAGAAAAAAATCCATCAAAGAGAAAAATATTTTAATGGTACTTTAGAATGATTAGATATTAGAGAATAGTGAGAAAATGAATGTAAAAAAATACAACGTTGTATTATTAAGATGGGTTATTGGGAGTTAATAGAAATAGATTAAGAAAATGAAACACATGATCATAAAAAATATGAATAATAACTAAATATTAAATTTTTATTTCCTGTAATCATTTTAATTATTTCTATTAGAATCTAAAATTAACACCGAATATTTTTTAGGAGAATAAATTATTTTCAATTATCAAATATAGATATAATTGGAAAAAAATTGTTTATTCATTACTATCTCTCAATGATAATTTAGTATCCATGAAGCCTTATGGATTGGTATGATAATTTTTTTTATGAATAAGAGCATGGAAGTTATAACACAGAAATATTTTTTTTTCTTTTAAAAGTAATACTATCTCTGACGGAGTACACCACACACATCTCTGATCTAAAATGAACTGTCAAATAATATTTTTATATATTCCCATTATTTACTAGTGTCTAAATTGGTGGGTATAAATATGAGTATCCATATTAATATATATATGTATATATGTATATATTTTCCACTCAATAAAAATGTATTGACTAATGTATATTAAATAAGGACTCATTATCTCGTAAACTAATTTAATGCGTCAAATAATACTCATCTGTTAAAATGGAATTTATTTATTTTGTTGAGAATAAATAATAAATAATTCCAAATAGTTTTAGAAATTTATTTTTATAAAACTCTTATAATTGTTAAAATAAGAAAATAAAAATTATCTTAAGTTGAAATTTTGGGACTTCTATGAAAATATTGATTTCTTATGTGTGGTAAAATATACTACTTTTATTGAGTATTATCTTTATTTTTTAGTTATTTACAAAGAGTGGTTCATGGTCTGTATTGGTGGATAGGTTTGAAGAAGAAAATATGATTTTTCATTTCCTGGTGCTCTACCTGTTATCATGTGAAGGTAGAGAACCAATAAGCTATTGGAATCCTACAACCTATATATATTATTGAGTGGAAATGGTAATACATCACCGTGGATTTTAATACAAGATTTTTGAGATCTCCTCAAGAGGCGATGTAAAATGGGTCACCAGGGATAGGTTGGGAAAGTAATGCAAATCCTACGTATTCAGGATACCATCTCCTTCGATGAATGAAGAAGGATATATATTCAGGAGATTTACTAACATCATGGAATTCTCTATTCTACCATTTTGGATAGAGACACCCATTTCATTTCACAATTATAGTAAGGGTTTCAAAAGGAACTATGTTTAGAAGTTCTTTTGAGTACTGCATATCCCCCCCAGACTGATGGGTAGTCGGAGCAGACCAATAGGGTGTTAGAGGATATGTTTCGGGCCTTTTCCATTGATTTTGGTGTCTTTTGTGAGAAACATATACTTCTCATTTAGTTTACCTATATTAAAGATTTAAGGAAACAATTAAAATGGATCTGTATTAGGCCCTCTATGGTAGATTGTTCCATTCACCTCTATGCTGGATTGAAGCAGTTGAGGCAGCTCTTCTAGGTCCTCATTTAGTTCAAGAGACTTTTGATCATGTCCAACTAATTTAGTGGAGTATGGATACAACTCAGTCTAGATTGAAGACTCACACTAATCGTTATCATAGTCCCCTTGATTATAAGGTGGGACATCGGGACATTCTTCATGTTTCACTAAGGTTGGGTAATAAGCAAATTAGTAGATTGGTAAAGATATGGCCAAGATAGGTAGGGTCATTCGATATAGTAGAGTGAGTTGGGTAGTTAGGCTATCAATTTTTGTTACCTCAAAGGTTCAATGGCATGTACAATGTGATCCATGTCAATATTTGAAAGAATCATCTAGAACCATCTCAATAGTTTAGTGCTAACGACATCAAGCCTGAGGAAGATTTATCCTTCGAGGAGAATCTAATTTGTATCATCGATCATAGAATGATGGTTCTCCGAGGAAGGTCAATTCCTCTAGTCTAGGTGTGGTGGAAACATAGTAATGTTCATGATTAGTCATGGGAGTTGGAGACTGATGTGTGTGCTCCGTGTCGGGAAAATTTTTCAGATGAGGTTCCCCTACCCTCGGAAGAGAAACTCGTGGACGAGTTGTCATAAATATGGGAGATTGTATCATTGAAGATTTAACAATGTCATGGACCATTTAATTTTATGTACATTTCCTTATAGTAACCTAGGGTGTGCGCCCGTGCAACCTGTTTCATGTCTGGATCACCTATTATTTTTTTAAAGGGGTTTGCTGGATTTATTTAAAATAATATCATCATTCCCTAGTACAATGTTTTATGTTAAAAATAATTAAAAGGACTAAATAGGAATAAAAATGAATTTTATGGAAATAAAAGTAAATTAATAAGGGATAAAAATAATGAAATGCTGGAGAAAAGTAAAAGTAATTTAAAAAGGATAAACGCTTTTTATAAATATTTTTCCGTTCTGCCTCCCTTTTTATTTTTTTTAGTTTTATTATTATTTATTTCTTTATCAAATTTTTTCTCCCCTCTCTTATTTCCCTCTCCCTCTTTATGCATCGGTCACCTCCCATGGCTAGATGGTGCACCTCCCCCTTCCTCTGCTTCGGAAGCCCTATGGACCTCCATCTCCCCTCTGTTTTCAATACCGTTGGATGAGCAGTAAAACTATCAATAAGGATAATCTTCCACACCAAGAATCATTGAGTTTTATCCACTACCTGTTGCAAAATCCTCTATAGAAAGGTTTTACTCAAAATTTCAGTTTTAATAAATTCCTCTGATTTCTTTCATTTTAAGTCTAATAAATGATTTCTTCAAACTTGGGTGTACTAAAATATTGAGGTGGGATGCCTTTGATCTATCCAATAATTTTCTGACATTATTAAATTAAATCATTGTGCTACTTGTCTGTGCCTACCGGTGAAGACTAAATCATGTGTTTAATTTTATTATATTGTTTACCCTTGATCTTTGCAACTCCTATTTAATAAGAACCCCTTCCTAGAATGTTTTCATGTCTGTTAGCTCCACTAGGCTGGATACCCTGAGAGGGGGGGTGAATCAGGATATGACTAATTAAAAATTAATGCCCGTTCTGATCTTGTTTCGCTGTTAAGAAAAACACTCTTCTCTCTTTTCCCTGTTGCACGATATAAACAGAATGTAAAGCAAGCACAGGACACAGCAATTTTACTTGGTTCACCGCTAAGGGCTACGTCCAAGGAGCATACGCCGACAGGTTGCCGGTCGTACCAAATTCCACTAATCTTCACTAGCTGTGGATTACAAGATTCGGGCTAGATCACTTCTATGCCCAGGCTCACTGCCTTTACAATGTTTAGGGTCAGCTCACTACTTTCCCAAGGGTCACTCCCTGTTTCTCTCTCTCTGGCTCACTGCCGGTGGAGAGGATCACCTTCTTCCTCTTCCTGAGCTCACTGCTCTTGGATGGAATCCACTCACAGTTTATAGACCTGTAGGTCTCTTCATTTGCATGAATGAATGCATCTTTCTCTGTATGTAGATGCTCTGTTGAAGTTCAACTTTCACCCGTAGATGAATACCCCTTTGCCACTATCCACTGGGCAAACAACCTTTGGAAAGACCTTCGCAAAGCACCCTACAATGCGAGGCTCCCAATTTCGCGAAGCTCAAACAAGCCTTCGCGAAGCTCCTACCTTTTCGCGAAGCTCACTCGCGAAGCTCCTTCGCGAAGCACTCTCGCGATGCTCAAGCCATCGCAAAGCAACGACCCTCGCGAAGCTAAGTAAGCCAACGCGGAGCTCGCAGGTTTCGCGGAGCTACAATAGCCGCCGCGAAGCACCTCTTTCGCGAAGCACACTGGCTCCGCGAACCACCTTCCCAAATCGAGAGCAAAGTATTTTCTCTGAAAATTCTCTCTACTTCGCCTAAAGGGGTCGGCCTCTATTTATAGGCGATTCCACCGACCCTCATCCTTTCCGCACGAAGTCAACGTCACGTCATCTCAAATCGCGATGCTCCAAAGTGTCTGTCAGAATTCTGTCCAAATCGCGAAGCTCCACCGCAATCTTCCGTTCGCGGAGCTTGACGTAGTCGCCATGAATCACCGTCAACTTACCTTCGCGGCTCGCGCCTTCGCCGCGAAGCTCCCTCGCGAAGCCCAACATTCCTTCGCGCCTTCGCCGCGATGTTCTCTCGCAAATCCCTTCTCCGCCGCGATGCGCTTCGGCCTCTGCCGTTCGCGAAGCTTGACGTAATCGCGAAGCATCACCGCCTCCATTCTTCTGGTCTTCGCGATTTCCAAACCATGCATCCTATCTTCGCGAAATTCATGCCTTTGCCATATTAAATTGTGCTCTTCATTGAAATCCTCTTTTCGCGATGCTCACCAAACTCCAAATTTTGGACCCCAAAAATTTGGCAAACACTGGAAAACGGCGCCACCTTGTACTGCTCTTTTGTACCGCCTCCAGATTGTCCTTTCCTTTTTCATAGTTCTTTGTCAACATGTAATGTCAACAACTTCTCGGGAATTCGACAAATATCCATGAAAACCTGCTTTGTCAACAAACACAATCAACCCAAAAATACTTCAATGTTACCTTGAGGGATTTTTGCCCAACAATCTCCCCCTTTGGGTTTGTTGACAACTCTTCACAATTTTGCTCAGGATGATTTTCTGCACTGTGATACCTCACTGAGTCTTCTTCCAGCTGCTACCACCATTCGCCTCTTGCGATTGTGATAGTGTTCAAGGATTCACTTAACACGTACTCTAAGCCCACATGAGCAATGCTCGGCGTGAAAAACAAGAGTAGTATGTAAAGTTCATCAATGAATCACTTCATGTCAGACCACAGTTGTCGATTCCACCCTGATACCAGTTCTTAAAATAAAACCAGTTGTTGAACCACACTGATACCAATTGGTGAATTCTTAAGTTGATACCAATTGTTGATAGCTGGACACCGTCTCACACCATTCCAACACCACTGTTCTGCTTTTATCACGATCCTCAGCTGTCGTGATTTCTATGATTTGATCGATCACTTCTAGCATCGTCAGATTTAATACACTCCCCCTTTCTCATTGCTCCCCCTTTCTGGCTGCTCCACTTGTCAGCTTCTCCCCGTAACAAGTATGATTTATCAAATCTCCGCACTATTTTCTCCCTTGAACAAACAATTTTCTCCCCCTTTGTCACGCACTTTTCAAGCACTTTTCTCCCCCTTTGTCAACGAACCCAAAGGTCACGCCTTTGTAGTCTGTAACATAGTAGAGAACACATATCAGCACATTAGGGAAAAACACACCATACCTCGGGGAGAGGGGGGGGGTCCCACATCCACACTATTTTAAGTGCGGGGAATCGACTGAACTCCCAGAGCCAGTCGATGCCTCTCAAAAGCTTCCTTGGGTAAGGCCTTTGTCAGAATGTCTGCAACCTGTAGCTCTGTAGGCACATACTCCAACTTCACGATGCCCTGATCAACCTTCTCCTTGATGAAATGATACTTGATCTCAATGTGCTTTGTCCTGGAATGATGGACAGGATTTTTCCTAAGATTTATAGCACTTGAGTTGTCACACTGGATTCCGATCGGAGACTTCACTTCAACTCCCATATCTTCAAGCTGCTGCTTCATCCACAATAGTTGTGTGCATGCTTGAGTGGCCGCTATATACTCAGCTTCTGCGGTGCTCAATGAAATGCAATCTTGTTTCTTGCTTAGCCAAGAAATACACAATCCACCAAGATAGAATGCACCACCTGACGTTGATTTTCTATCATCTGCTGAACCGGCCCAGTCTGCATCAGTATATCCCAATAACTCTGTCTGAGATTTGTCGTTGTATGTCAAACCGAAGTCCACCGTGCCCTTGATATACCGAAGTATTCTTTTCACTGCAAGCATGTGACTTTCCTTGGGATTACTCTGATATCTCGCTGCTTGGCATGTGGCGAAAACAATATCAGGCCTTGTTGCGGTTAAGTACAACAGACTTCCAATGATTTGCCTGTATTCTGTGATATTAACTGCCTTGCCATCCTCATCTTTTGATAATTTCATCCGGGTAGCAACCGGAGTCTTCATTTCCTTGGAATTATCCATTCCAAACCTTCTTAGAACTTCCTTGGCATATTTGGATTGAGAAATGAAAGTTCCATTCCTTCCTTGTGTCACCTGTAGACCAAGGAAAAACGTTAGCTCTCCAATCATTGACATTTCAAACTCATTTTTCATGAATTCAGAAAATTGTCTGCACTGAGCTTCATCTGATCCGCCAAAAATTATGTCATCGACATACACTAGCACCATCATCCTTTGATTACTGTCATTGCTGAAATAGAGATTGTAATCAACTCCTCCACGCTGAAAACCAAGCTTCTTCAAGTACTGATCAAGCCTTGAGTACCATGCCCTTGGTGCTTGTTTCAGCCCATACAATGCCTTCTTCAGCCTGCAAACTTTGTTCTCATCCTCATGAATGAGAAAACCATCTGGCTGCTCAATATACACCTCCTCTTCCAGAACCCCATTCAAGAATGCGGATTTGACATCCATCTGGAACACTTTGAACTTCCTTTGCACTGCGATGGCTAGGAATAATCTTATTGTCTCCAGCCTTGCAACCGGTGCAAATGTCTCATCAACATCAATTCCCTCTATTTGGGAGTACCCCTTGCACACTAGACGTGCTTTGTTCCGAATCACTGTGCCATCTTCATTCATCTTGTTGCGATAGACCCATTTGGTCCCAATGACATTCTTGTCTGCTGGCCTCGAAACAATCTCCCATGTCTGGTTCTTCTCAATCTGATTAAGCTCTTCGTTCATGGCCTGAACCCAGTTTTCATCTTCAGCTGCATCAGAAAAACATTTCGGCTCTACTTGAGACAAAAACGATGCTTGCTGTGATGATTTCATTCTTCGAGTCTGAACTGGAGCTGTTTGATCACCAATGATATTCTGCCTATCAATCTCAGCTCGACTCTTTGGCTTCCTCGCAGACACCGACTTGACACTTTCCTCTTCATCATCAGTATCTTCTTCTGAATCAGCTTCTGCCACTTCTACTCCCCTTGGGTTGCTTATCTCATCATCACTTTCATCCAGGAACTGTTCACTGGGTCGTTGAGAAGTCTGTTCATTTTCGACTATAGTGACATCATTACTCTCAACAATTTTTCCCAGCCTCTTGTTGAAGCATTTATATGATTTGCTTTTCCCTGAATAGCCAAGGAATATCCCTTCATCTCCTTGTGCCTCAAACTTCCTATGATGTTCTTTGTTGAGAATGAAACACTTACTTCCAAATATTCGAAAGTATTTCGACGTTGGCTTCTTTCCGTACCACAGTTCATACGGAGTCTTCCCTTGCTTCGGACATAACAGGGACCTGTTTGAAACATAGACCGATGTCAAAACTGCTTCCTTCCAAAATTTCTCTGGTAGGTCCTTATCAATAAGCATTGTTCTGGCCATGTTGTTAATGATCCGATTCCTCCTTTCTACTACTCCATTCTGTTGGGGAGTTCTCACTGATGAAACTTGATGCCTTATCCCATGTTTCTCGAGATATTTTTCAACCTGACTGTTTGTAAATTCCGTACCGTTATCAGTACGAAACTTCAGAATATTCTGCCCAAGCATCTTTTCTGATTCCCTCCTGTACTGCTTTATGCAACTGAATACCTCTGTCTTATGGGTTATGATGAATACCCAGGCCATTCTGCTATAGTCATCAATGAAAAGAACATAGTACCTTTGCCCATTTATAGCTCGTGGTGAGATAGGTCCACATACATCAGCGTGCACCAATTCGAGCACTCTAGTTGATTTCTGTTCCTTTGGCCTATATGTCTTTCTGGTGATTTTCCCTTGCTGACAAGCATCACATGTATGAGTGCGATCACGTGATAGTTTGGGAAGGTCTCTAGCAGCATCACATTTAACGAGATCCTCCATAGATGGTTGGCATAGATGACCAAGTCGCTTGTGCCACAGCTGGTTTTCTTCTTCTCTGGATAAAAGACAAGTATCTTCTTCCCCACTTACAAGATAGAGATTTCCCTTTGACCTTTTTCCCTGCAGAACAGCTGCTCCATCTTTTCCTTTCACAATACACATCTTCTTGGTAAATTGGATAGAGTGCCCAGAGTCACATAGTTGACTGACACTGAGTAGATTATGACTGAGACCCTCTACTACCAAGACATCAGCACGTTTCATCTCTTTGCCCCCAAACTTAGCTTTCCCTGAGCCAACAATCTTCAGGCCTTCATCATTTCCAAATTTGACAACTCCTTCTTTGTCATATTTGATGCCTGTAACAAGATCCTTATTACCCGTCATGTGGGATGTGCAACCACTATCAAGGATCCAAACACCAGATCGATCTGATGCTTTAAGGGCAATCTCCGCCACCACAGCCTTCTCGTTTTTCTTCTTCTTGGTCCATACTTTTTCTTTCACACTCGGCATGGATTGAGGCTTCTGTTCTTTCTCAGAGTATGATGGACCATCCTCATCTTGCAGAGCTGCAAATCTGTTCTGAACTTTTAGCTCACTTGTTGGTTTATTGATCTGCTGCTTGCGAACATTTTGATTATTCTTTGACACATTTCTCTGAATGATTGATGTGCAATACCTAGCCATGTGTCCAAATCCTCCACACCAAAAACAGTGTCCTTCAAAATATGTTCTGGAAAACCGTTCTCTGTTTGGCTGCCGTCTCTGCTCATGTTCCCTTCTGTATCTCTTGGCTATGGAACACACAAACTGTGAATGTCCCATTTTCCCACAGCAATAACACCTGATATAGGATGCATTCCCTCGTGATATTTCAGCACTGTGATTTCCCCTTTGGGATCTCTGAATATTCTGATTCTGTTTTGTTCCCAAATCAACCTTCACTTTCGGGATGAGTGCTTGCGGTCTGACTGCAATTGTCGCCAATTTTTGTTCTTGACTAAGCCCAGAAACGACCTTAACATCTGAGCTAAATTGCTGTTTCTTTCCTACTGAACTGCTAGGCTCCGCTTTCATCTTCTCTGTCTTCTGAATAGACTGCTTTTCATATATCACATTGGGGGTCAAGAGTTTATCTTGATCCTTGAGTTTTTGTCGCAGACTGACCACTTCTTCTTCAAGCTCTTTGATACATCTAACCTGCTCTTTTCCTGTGTTTGTCAGACAATCAATTTCCTTCTTTTGTTCCTCAATTTTAAGCTTATACTCAACAATATTTTCTGAGCTCTCTGGTGTTGAGGATTTTAGTCTTTCAATTTCTTCTAACAGCTCAGACTTTTCTTCATCCTGTTGTTGCATGTAGAGTTTGGCATCACGAACCACTTTATTGGCTTTCTTCGTTTTGGCTCTCCAAACATCTATCTCCCCAAGAGCTGCTTCCAATTCGGCTTCCATATCAATTCTCCCTTCAATTTCTTCTTCTTCTTTAGTATCAGCTTCTTCTCCCTTTTGAGAACTACCAACAATTGCCACCAAGGCATTTACCCCCCGATCTCTGCAATTTTCTATTTCCTCAACTTCTTCATCCTCAGACTCATCTGAACTTTCAAATTCTTGTGAGAGAAGATTCTTTTTCTTGAAGAAATTTCTCTTGAATTGCTTCTTCCCTTTCACAAAAGCTGAAGACTTCTTTTTGGGAATTTCAGCGTCATCATCATCATCATCATCTTGAAGCTTCTTGGGGCATCTTGCCGCAAGATGACCAACCTTTCCACATCTAAAGCATGCTAGTGGAAGTTTACCTTTAAACTTTCCTCTTCCTCTTTGTAGATTCGAAGAAAGGAATGACATCACCTCATCTGTCTCTTCTTCTTCATTAGAATCTTCAATGGTGAGCTTCTTCATGGCCTTAAATGCCACCTCTTTAGACTTCCCCTTTTCCACAGCCTCATTATCATCGTTCCTCATTTCATATGCAACCAAGGTACTGTGCAAATTGTCCAATGTCAGCTCTTTTGGATCTTTATCTTCTAGTACTGAAACTTTCGGATTGAACCGAGGTGGAAGTTTCCTCAAGATGCGCTTTACAATCTTTATGTCTTCAATGACTTCTCCAAGACCTCGCATATCTTCCACAACAATGTTTACCCTATCAAAGAATGCGTCAACAGACTCATTCGGGTTCATTTTCAGATCTTCATATTTGTTCCACAACACCTGCAGCTTTGCCTCTCTGACTTTTGTGTCCCCTTCATATATATTCAAAAGCTTTTCCCACATGGAATGTGACGTTTTGCATGACATCACCTTTGTGTAGATGGGATTGGAAAGGGCTCCCCCTAAGGCATTGATTGCTTTGGAATCAGCATCCAACTCTCTATGCTCAGCTTCTGATAAGGCACCACTATTAATATCAGCTGTGATACCATGCATAGCTGCTGAAAACACATCCATTCCCAAGGATCGGAAATAGTGTTGCATCCGATTCTTCCATATCTGAAAATTATATCCGTCGAAGATCGGAATCCCTTTATGATTGGTTACCTCCATTGAGAGAAGAACAACTTTCAACCTTTCGCTCTGATACCACTTGTTAGCTCCACTAGGCTGGATACCCTGAGAGGGGGGGTGAATCAGGGTATGACTAATTAAAAATTAATGCCCGTTCTGATCTTGTTTCGCTGTTAAGCAAAACACTCTTCTCTCTTTTCCCTGTTGCACGATATAAACAGAATGTAAAGCAAGCACAGGACACAGCAATTTTACTTGGTTCACTGCTAAGGGCTACGTCCAAGGAGCATACGCCGACAGGTTTCCGGTCGTACCAAATTCCACTAATCTTCACTAGCTGTGGATTACAAGATTCGGGCTAGATCACTTCTATGCCCAGGCTCACTGCCTTTACAATGTTTAGGGTCAGCTCACTACTTTCCCAAGGGTCACTCCCTGTTTCTCTCTCTCTGGCTCACTGCCGGTGGATAGGATCACCTTCTTCCTCTTCCTGAGCTCACTGCTCTTGGATGGAATCCACTCACAGTTTATAGACCTGTAGGTCTCTTCATTTGCATGAATGAATGCATCTTTCTCTGTATGTAGATGCTCTGTTGAAGTTCATCTTTCACCCGTAGATGAATACCCCTTTGCCACTATCCACTGGGCAAACAACCTTTGGAAAGACCTTCGCAAAGCACCCTACAATGCGAGGCTCCCAATTTCGCGAAGCTCAAACAAGCCTTCGCGAAGCTCCTGCCTTTTCGCGAAGCTCACTCGCGAAGCTCCTTCGCGAAGCACTCTCGCGATGCTCAAGCCGTCGCAAAGCAACGACCCTCGCGAAGCTAAGTAAGCCAACGCGGAGCTCGCAGGTTTCGCGGAGCTACAATAGCCGCCGCGAAGCACCTCTTTCGCGAAGCACACTGGCTCCGCGAACCACCTTCCCAAATCGAGAGCAAAGTATTTTCTCTGAAAATTCTCTCTACTTCGCCTAAAGGGGTCGGCCTCTATTTATAGGCGATTCCACCGACCCTCATCCTTTCCGCACGAAGTAAACGTCATGTCATCTCAAATCGTGATGCTCCAAAGTGTCTGTCAGAATTCTGTCCAAATCGCGAAGCTCCACCGCAATCTTCCGTTCGCGGAGCTTGACGTAGTCGCGATGAATCACCGTCAACTTACCTTCGCGGCTCGCGCCTTCGCCGCGAAGCTCCCTCGCGAAGCCCAACATTCCTTCGCGCCTTCGCCGCGATGTTCTCTCGCAAAGCCCTTCTCCGCCGCGATGCGCTTCGGCCTCTGCCGTTCGCGAAGCTTGACGTAATCGCGAAGCATCACCGCCTCCATTCTTCTGATCTTCGCGATTTCCAAACCATGCATCCTATCTTCGCGAAATTCATGCCTTTGCCATATTAAATTGTGCTCTTCATTGAAATCCTCTTTTCGCGATGCTCACCAAACTCCAAATTTTGGACCCCAAAAATTTGGCAAACACTGGAAAACGGCGCCACCTTGTACTGCTCTTTTGTACCGCCTCCAGATTGTCCTTTCCTTTTTCATAGTTCTTTGTCAACATGTAATGTCAACAACTTCTCGGGAATTCGACAAATATCCAAGAAAACCTGCTTTGTCAACAAACACAATCAACCCAAAAATACTTCAATGTTACCTTGAGGGATTTTTGCCCAACAATGTCGTTGGATACAACTTTGGGTGTATCGACATAGTTGGCCTATTTCCCATTGTCTTGAACCATTATTTTGAAAGTATGTGCATGTGTGAGATAACATGGGATGAGGTTTTTAGTTGATTAAATTATTTATGTAAAGACAAGACAAATTAAAAGAAATTTTTTTCTTAATTTTCTTGGGAATTTTACAAGAATGCAGTTTCTGACGGCACCTAATTCCGAGGCCCAGTGTGCCCGGAATCTTTTTCTGAAGTTTAGCTCGTGTACGTTTAGTGAACGAACGAGCGGGTTTTTCTAACATTTGAACCGGTGCTCAGAATCGAATTCCGAAGGCACCGATGGAATCACAATGCAGGTTTTTTCTTAGAAACATCGTTTCTGGAGTTGCATTTTCTCGGGTGTGGTTTTTAAATTTTCAGGTTAAGTTAAGAAATAATATAAAAGTGGTACAACCGATGTTTATTTTATTTTGATTAACTTAAGTTAAGTGGATGATTTGGGACCCACAATATCCTAGCCACTTGGTTGGATATTTGTGAGGTGGGGCCCACATGATCCCCACTGTTTCTTTTCTTTTAAGTAATGCACCCGCACCCCGCTATTAATTAAGTCAACTCTTGCGTTTAATCTAGATATTAAACGCCTCATTAATCGGGAAGTTTTTAACTCCTTGATTAATTGTTCATTTCGTTTCTTTTTGAAATTCGAATGTTGGCTTGTGCGTTAATAAAATAAAACAACCCTTATTTTATTTTGGTTGGGGACTTGTTGCTGGAGAGGTTTGGGAGAAAAGCTAAGGGAGGTTTGAAGATCTTCATCTTCTTTGTCGAAGAACACGAAAAACGTGAAGAACGCACCAATCTCCGATGAAGAACTCCAAATCCTCGGAGATCGACTACATGACGTTGTGTTCCGCGACGCCAATAAAGCCTTCTTCCACGACGATTCTCCTTTCGCGACGCCTCCTTCCGCGACGGTTATTTCCGCGACGAACCTCTGTTCATGCTACACTCGAGGTAGGGAATTCTTTTATTGTTGATGAGATTCGTGTTTTCATCCGTCATTCCTCGTACTTTTGGACCACCTGTTACCAGTTAATGGGAGGGGGCCGGACCGCACAAACACGACTGACCCTCCTCCCCTTTTATCTTGTCTTCCTTATGGTGGTATGGAATGAGGATGGCGCGGTGTCGTCGCACCGCGCGGGGTCATTCGGCAAGGTATGCTTGGCGCCGTCGTACCGAACCTTTGAATCGAACAAGAAAGCGGAGACATCGCGCCGTGTTGGAGAACCCCGAAAAAACACCGCGGCCGGAGCTGGCCGTGGCAGAGGGGCGCGGCGCCGCCGCGCCGCGACAGAGCAGGGGAACGGGCGGCTGGTTCCGGGCCGCCGGCATCAGAGCAGGGGGACCGGCCCTTGCCAGTCCCGAGTTGGAAGCAGCCAGCCGGCCGGACAGTGGAAGATCCGGGGGTTCGAAACCCCCGGCTGGCCAGACGTGAGCGTCCCCCATTATGGGGCCGCGGTTACAACAAGATGGGGGGCAGCCCCCCCCCCCCACCCCCGCATCCCGAACGGCTCGGTCGTTCAGCCGAGCCACCTGGCCAGCACGCCGGGCCGTCGAGCCAGGCTGGGCCGCGTTGCGCCCAAGCGTGCCGGACCCGGGTCGGGTCGACCCAGTTCAGGTCGGCCCAAGGGGTCTCGGGCCGGGTCGATCCGGGCCCGAAACCCCCACTTCCGGACATATTTCGGTCTATTGCCCATATCATGGGCTGCAGACCTCCGATCGACGCACCGTCAGCGGCGATGTGATCCTTGGAACGAAATGGTCGTTTTGGTATATTACACTCAGCGTTTCAGGGAACTTTGGGTTCGGCCGGGTTGGTTCGTACAGGAAACCAACCGGGCCCTCGGATCGGAAATGCTTATAACTTGAGCTCTGGACGTCCGATTAACGTGCCGTCGACTTTGTTGGATTCCTATATGTGAGACTGAACTTTTTGCTTACTCTGCTAGAGGTTTGGATGAAGTTGGTGTATGGTCGGGTTGGTTTTGACTTAAAAACCAACCGGGCCCCTAGGACGAAAAAGCCAATAACTCTCCGACCGGGCGTCCGATCGACGCGCCGTCTGTCGCGTTGTGTTCCTGATGCTGATACGGAACTTTTGGATACATCAAATCCAGACTATGTGTTAGTTGATGTATCTGCCCCTCGGCTCGTGGAGTGGACCCTCCCGAACGAGCTTGCTGTGTGAGGGAACCCTAGAGCAGGCTGCGACTACGACGACGATGATGACTGTGCAGAAATCCTCCGTGGATTCGGTGGTGACGACAACAGCACTCAGTGATCCTACGTGGATCAATACTACCGATCCTGTGTGGGTCAGATTCTATGTGGGTCAGTGCTCAGCGGTCCTGTGTGGGCCAGCGCCTACAGATCCATTGTGGGTCCGATCCTGTGTGGGTCCGATCCTGTGTGGGTCATTGCGAGGGTGAGTTACCTATCGATCATGTGTGGGTCAGATCCTTTGTGGGTCATTGTGGGGGTCAGTTACCTATCGATCCTTTGTGGGTCAGATCCTTTGTGGGTCATTGCAGGGGTTAGTTACCTATCGATCATGTGTGGGTCAGAACCTTTGTGGGTCATTGCGGGGGTTAGTACCTATCGATCCTTTGTGGGTCTGACGCCTTAGATGAATCAGTGGCTACATCTGATCATCTCTATCGTCATACGAAGAAGTATACCTATGTGAGATGAATCTTGACTTTCTTTCCTATGTGGATTACGTTATGATTTCTTGTGTGGATCGGGTTGTGATTTCTGTGTTGATGTGATCGAACATGGGCTTGGAGGTCGGAGAGAACTGGAATTGATGACTTGGGCATATTTATGGGTATATACCTAAGTAGAGTCGGATGTTACTTTGTGATTGTATCTTTACCTTGTGGATTATCCTTTGCAGATTCTGGAAGACCTTCGGGGGTCTCAGGGTCCCTACTGAGTAGCTTATACTCACCCCTGCACGGGCTATGCCTGCACTTCATTATGTTGGTTGCAGACGACGGACAGCGCTGATCATGGTTGAGGCTTGCAGAGCAGGTTGGTACCTGGAGGTGGACCATTGGGCGGGATGTACACGGAGCGGATGGTTGGACCCGGGGAGCTGTGGAGACTATCTGTACCCACCCTTCAGGTGGGATTTCCAGGGGATGGCTCGAGGCTACGGCTTTACTTTCAGTTGTTGTTTTCCATTTCCAGTTGTACTTTACGTTCAGTTTGGGTTTGTATTCTGGCCCACTTACTTTTTCTGCACTTACTGTTGTACCCAGTTTTTACTTAGTGTTTACTTTTTCTTTCTTGATCTGTGGTGTTTGTTTACTTTAAAATGGAAATTCCTTCCCTTTTTATCGGGAATTACACCTTTGTGCTAGTCTCCAGCCCTTTCCCTATGGAAGGTGGGCTTGGGGTAGTCACGACATGGGCCCCGAGGACGGGTCGTGGAAAATTTGTATCAGAAGAGTTCGGTTATACCGCAGAACTCAGGACTCTAATCATTTTATATGTGAAGCAATAGTGTTAAGAGTATTGAGTGTGGTTATCAGTCTAGGGAGTCCAGTGTTGGTGCGGCCGCCGACGTATCCGTTCACCAGGACCCTTACTTCTGATTTCCGACTTAATGCACGAAAACATTGATTGCATGTGTGTTTAAAGTTTTCTTTGTTATTACTTTGTGTCAGCTCACCAGGTATACTGTTTGACCGTCGCGCACCTGTTTCTTTTAAGTATGTCCCCACAACGGCAGCCAGCTAGGGTTCCGAGAGTTGTGCGTGACGACAGCTCACCGAGCGATGAGGCCTCGGTACAGGGCCCTTTGACAGCAGAGGCACCGGCTGTACCTCTACCCGCCGAGCCACAGATGCTACCAACCCCAACTGCTGATGATGCACGCCACATTAGTGCACTGCACGAGTTTTAGTGCCAGTGACTGCCCAGGTTCCGTGGGGAGACGGACCCTCAAGCCGCCGAGGATTGGCTGGAGGCAGTTGTACTGGTTTTCAGGTTAGTGAGGACACCAACAGACCTCATGGTGATCCTCACAGCGATCCTACTACACGCGGCAGCAGGCAGATGGTGGAGCTTGATGCTTCAGGTTCACGATGAGGCATCTCTCCTCTAGACGGACTTTGAGAGCCTCTTCCACTCGGAGTTCATCCCAGCCACCATCCATGCGGTGCACATCCAGGAGCTTCTACAGCTATGGTAGGGTAGCTTAACGGTCGCCCAATACTCGACGAGATTTATCGATCTCTCGCGCTCCTCGACAGACATGGTACTAGACCCATTCTTCCGGGCCTGGACCTTTGAGCAGGGATTGAGGCATGAGATCAGGGCATCACTGATCTCCCTTAGCATTCCGACACACGCAGGGGTACTGGAGCGAGCCCTTCTGATCTAGATCTTCCTTGCTGAGCCTGCATCAGCAACGAGACCTACCGTAGGGCGGCACGTAGAGGAGTCTTCTGCAGCCGGCAGTAGACAGATGTCCTAGAGGTGCAAGTGGACCAGGCCATCAGGCGGACGACCACATGATACTGGCTCGGAGGAGCAGGGCACACGCAGCAGAGCTAGTCTTACGAGTGTAAGGAAGTGCTATGCATGTGGCGGGTAGGGCCACTTACCTCGTGACTGCCCGACCCGCCATGCAGAGGAGCAACAGACGGTTGAGGAACCACCCAGGCAGAGGTAGAGGTTCAACCATGGCGGTCCGCAGGGAGCAGGCGAACAAGGTCGAGGAGCTGGTCGAGCGGCAGGTGGTGGGTGACGTTTTAAGGCTCTACCACCACCACCACCAGGAGGTCCACCCCGACCACAGGGGAGAGCACAGCTTCAGGCAGCTGAAGCTTACAATCATGGATCTCCGGAAGCTAGTGGACAAGTGCAGGACTAGATCCAGGCATAGAGGCCATTGACCTTAATGCCTCTACCTTCTTTGTTTGTGTTGCCTTGTTTCCTTGTACTTTGAGTTGAAGTAATAAAAGTCACTTGCTTTAGTGAGGTTTTCTTTCATGTCTTTTGTATGTTAATACTAAGAGGTGTTGGTTAAAAAATGTTGACTTGACCCTCACTTGCGAGATTCTTACTGGAGGAGACCCAGTGACCACACAGTGATGCCGACAGTGTGACTCAACACTTGGAGGTGAGAGTAACAGTTGGATCTCTTGGTATTAGCGTCGAGGCCTTACGACGTCATCTATGGCATTAATTAAAAGATCATGATGGGATTGACTATATTAGGCAAGGAACGTGGTTCATCTAGGGATGAGATTGGATTTCTCTTTTCGGCAAAGGAGAATCTATGCAGTTTTGCAGAACATTAAGGAAGAAGGGGAACCCTTCGTGTGGTCAGATAGATGTCAGCAGAGCTTCCAGGAGCTGAGACAGAGACTGACCCGCACACCTATCTTGAGGTTTCTAGAGGAGGGAGTAGGGTACGTAGTTTACTTCGATGCATCAGGGACCAGACTCAGATGTGTTTTAATGAAGGAGCGGGCATTGATCGCCTATGGATCACGTCAGTTGAGGCCGCATGAGCAGAACTACGCTACCCATGACCTGGAGTTAGTAGTAGTAGTCCTCACTCTGAAGATGTTTCGACAATATCTGATGGGCGAGCGCTTTACAGTCTATTCTGACCGTCAGAGTCTCAGGTACATCTTCTCTCAGAAGGACCTGAACTTGAGACAGCGGTGATGGATCGAGTTCCTCCAGGACTATGACATTGAGATAGTCTATACTCCTAGGAAGGGGAACATAGTAGCCGATTCTCTCAGCAGGAGGACGGGCATTCAGCTACTTGGGGAGGCGACAGAGCAACTAGCCGCTTTGCAGATATCCTTCGTGGATAGAGATGGAGCAGCCTTCCTTCAGTCACTCACATTCACTCCTCCACTACTGCAGCAGGTCAGAGAGGCACAGCATTGGGACGCCGACTGTGAGATACGGCATGTACAGATATCCTCAGGACAGGCACCTGATGGATTCTCCGTGGGTGGGGAGCACGATGTATTTTTCAGAGGATGTACCTTGGTACCAGTTTATTTACGAGAGGAGGTGCTGAGAGAGTTTCACACTTCCACTTTTGTGGTACATCATGGAGTGGAGAAGATGTACCAGGATCTCAGAAAAAAGCACTGGTGGCCGGGCATGAAGAAGGATGTGGCCGAGTTCTTTTCTCGATGCCTCACCCTCCAGCAGGTGAAGGTAGAGCACCAGGTACCAGCAGGCTTGGTACAACCCTTGGAGGTCCTGGAGTGGAAGTAGGCAGGCATATCTATGGACTTCATGACTAGACTTCCACGCTCTTCCAGAGGTCACGACTCCATTTGGGTGATTGTCGACCAACTCATCAAGTCGGATAACTTCTTACCAATTAGAGAGAAGGTCTCAGTGGAGAGCTTGGGACGTCTCTACATTCAGGAGATTGTACGGGTACACGGTGTGCCATCTTCTATCGTCTCCGATCGAGATGCTCGCTTTAATTCCCAGCTTTGGAAGGGGTTGTAGGAGGTGTTCGGGATGCAGCTACGTATGAGCACCACCTTTCACCCTCAGACGGATGGTCAAACGGAGAGGACCATTCAGACTCTTGAGGAAATGCTCCGTCCATGTGTCCTCAACTTTGGTCGCAGCTGGGAGGACCACCTACCCATGGTGGAGTTCACATACAACAATAGCTACAACTCCACCATCAGGATGGCACCATACGAGGCATTTTACTATCGACCTTGCAGATCTCCTCTGTGCTGAACAGACCATGGGGAGTCAGCACTTGTGGGACCGGAGATGGTGAAGGCCACGACAGAGAAGGTCCAGGTCATCCAAGAGCGGATGAGGACAGCTCAGAGCCGGCAGAAGTCTTATGCTGACAGGAGGCGGAGGCCACTAGAGTTCGAGGATGGTGTCCACGTCTTGTCGTGGGTCTCACCTCGACATGGATTACAGAGATTTGGGTGAGGTGGAAAGTTATCTCAGCACTTCATCAGACCTTTCCAGTTCCTCGGCAGGATTGGCAAGGTGGCTTATCACCTGGCTCTACTGCCTCAGTTGCACTGGGTGCACAATGTCTTCTACGTATCCCAGCTGAGGAGATATGTGCACGACCCGGCGCATATCATTGACCATGGGGAGCTGGACGTTGATGATGGGGTTTCTTTTGTGGAGGTCCCGGTGGAGATTGAGGATCAAAAGGAGCGGGTCCTACATGGACAGTTGATTCCTCTAGTGTGCATCAGATGACACCACGGGAACCTCCAGGAGAGCACTTGGGAGCGGGAGGCTCAGATGCGTGCTCAGTACCCACATTTCTTACCCTAGTTTATAATGTATATTCAATGGGATGTAAAGACCTGAGGTGGGAGTTATGTAAAGACCTGAAAAATTCAAGGAATTTTTTTTTATTTTCTTGGGAATTTTACAAGAACGCAGTTTCTGACGGCACCTAATTCCGAGGCCCGGTGTGCCCAGAATATTTTTCTGAAGTTTAGCTCTGGTACGCTCAGTGAACGAACGAGCGGGTTTTTCTAACTTTTGAACCATTGCTCGGAATCAAATTTTGAAGGCACTGATGGAATCTCAGCGCCAGTATTATCTTAGAAACATCTTTTCCGGAGTTGCGTTTGCTCGGGTGTGGTTTTTAAATTTTTGGGTTAAGTTAAGCAATAAAATAAAAGTGGTACAAGTGATTTTTATTTTATTTTTCTTAACTTATGTTAAGTGGATGATGTGGGAACCATAATATCCTATCCACTTGGTAGGATATTTGTGAGGTGGGACCCACACGAGCCCCACCGTTTCATTTCTTTTAAGTAACGCACCCGCACCCCCTATTAATTATGTCAACTATTGCGTTTAATCTGGATATTAAGCGACTGATTAATTGGGTGGTTTTTAACTCCTCAATTAATTGTTCATTTCGTTTCTTTTTGAAATTCAAATTTTGTCCTGTGCATTAATAAAATAAGACAACTATTTTTTTATTTTGGCTGGGGACTTGTTGCTGGAGAGGTTTGGGAGAAAAGCTAAGGGAGGCTTGAAGATCTTCATCTTCTTCGTCGAAGAACACGAAGAACGTGAAGAACGCGAAGAACGCACCGATCTCTGATGAAGAACGCCGAATCCTCGGAGATCGACTACGCGAAATCATGTACTGTGACTCCAATGACGCCTTCTTCTGCGACGATTCTCCATTCGCGATGCCTCCTTCCGCGATGGTTATTTCCGCAAAGAACCTCCGTTCAAGCTACGCTCGAGGTAGGGAATTCTTTTATTGTTGATGATATTCATGTTTTCATCTATCATTCCTCGTACTTTGGACCACCTGTTACTAGTTAACGGGAGGGGGCCGGACCGCACAAACACGGCCGACCCTCCTCCCATTTTATCTTGTCTTCCTTGCGGTGGAAGGGAACGAGGATGGGGCGATGCCGTCGCACCGCGCGGGGTCATGCGACAAGGTATGCGCGGCGTCGTCGCTCCGAATCAGAGAACCCTGAAAAACACCGTAGCCAGAGTGGGCCGCGTCAGAGGGGAATGGCGGCGTTGCGCCGCGTCGGACGGTCCAACGACGCGGCATTGGCCACAGCGAAGCAGGGGAACTGGCGGCCGGTTCTGGGCCACCGGCATCGGAGCAGGGGGACCGGCCGTTGCCGGTCCTGAGTCGACAGCAGCCGGCCGGCCGGAGCTAGCCGACCGGACAGTGGAAGAGCCGGGGGTTCGAATCCCCCGGCTATCCGGACGTGAGCCGCCCCCATTATGGGGTCGCGGTTACAAAAAGCGGGGTGTAGCCCCCCCCCCCCCCCCCGGCATCCCGAACAGCTCGGCCATTCGACCGAGCCACCTGGCCAGCGCACTGGGCTGCTAGCGCGCCGGGCCATGCCCAAGCGGGCCGGACCCCGGTTCGGGTCGACCCGGTTCAGTCCGGCCTAGGGGGTCTCGGGCCGGGTCTGTCCGGCCCTGAAACCCCAACTTCCAGACCTCTTTCGGTATTTTTCCCATATCTTGGGCTGCAGAACTCCGATCGACGCACCGTCTATGGCAATGCGATCCTTGGAACGAGGAGGTTGTTTTGGTATATTACACTCAGAGTTTTGGAGAACTTTGGGTTCAGCCGAGTTGGTTCGTACACGAAACCAACCGGGCCCTCGGAGCGGAAACGCTTATAACTTGAGCTACGGACGTCCGATTGACGTGCTATCGACTTTGTTGGATTCCTCTAAGTGAGACGGACCTTTTGGCTTACTCCGCTCACGTTTTGGATGCAGTTGTAGTACGGTTGGGTTGGTTTTGACTTAAAAACCAACCGGGCCCCTGGGATGAAAAAGCAAATAACTCTAAGTCCGGGCGTCCGATCGACGCGCCGTCTGTCGCGTTGAGTTACTGATGAAGATATGGAACTTTTGGATACATCAACACCGGACAATGTGTCATTTGAGGTATCAGCCCCTCGGCTCATGGAGCGGACCCTCCCGAACTAGCTTGCTATGTGCGGGAACCCTAGAGCTGGCTGCGACTGCGACGACGATGATGACTGTGCAGAAATCCTCCATGGATTCGGCGGCGAAGACTACAACACTCAAAGATCCTACGTGGATCATTGCTACTGATCCTGTGTGGGTCAGATCCTATGTGGGTCTGCGCTCAGCGGTCCTGTGTGGGCCAACGCCTACAGATCCTGTGTGGGTCATTGCGGGGGTTAGTTACCTATCGATCCTGTGTGGGTCAGATCCTTTCTGGGTCATTGCGTGGGTTATTTACCTATCGATCCGGTGTGGGTCAGATCCTTTGTGGGTCATTGTAGTGGTTAGTTACCTATCGATCCTGTGTGGGTCAGATCCTTTGTGTGTCATTGCGGGGGTTAGTACCTATCGATCCTTTGTGGGTCCGACGCCTTAGATGAATCATTGGCTACATGTGATCATATCTATCATCATACGAAGAAGTATACCTATGTGAGATGAATCTTGACTTTCTTTCCTATGTGGATTACGTTATGATTTTCTGTGTGGATCGGGTTGTGATTTCCATTGTGGATATGATCGAACTTGGGCTCGGAGGTTTGATCGAACTGGAATTGATGACTTAGGCATATATATGGGCATATACCTAAGTAGAGTCAGATGTTACTTTATGATTGTATCTTTCCTTTTTGGATTATCCTTTGTGGATTCCGGGAGACCTTCGGTGTTCTTGGGGTCCCTACTGAGTAGCTTATACTCACCCCTACATGGGCTATGCCCGCACTATGTTGTGTTGGTTGCAGACGACGGACAACGCTGATCGTGGTTGAGGCTTGCAGAGCAGGTCGGTACCTGGAGGTGGACCATTGGGAAGGATGTACACGGAGTGGATGACTGGACCCGGGGAGCTGTGGAGACTATCTGTACCCACCCTTCATGTGGTATTTCCAGTGGACGGCTCGAGTCTGCGGCATTACTTTCAGTTGTACTTTACTTTCAGTTTGGTTTTGTATTCTGGCCCAGTTACGTTTTCTGTACTTACTGTTGTACCCAGTTTTTACTTAGTGTTTACTTCTGCTTGCTTGCTCTGTGGGGTTTGTTTACTTTACAAAGGCATTGCCTTCCCTTTTTGTCAGGAATTACACCTTGGTGCTAGTCGCCAGCCCCTGTCCTATGGAAGGCGGGCTTGGGGTAGTCATGGCACGGGTCCCGAGGACGGGTCGTGACAATTTAGGATGAATCTCAAATCAAATATTTGGTTTTCCTTTAATTTTTTAATTCCTATATAATTTTTTTTATTAGACTTCCCATGACTTTTGATGTCATAAATGAAGTTCCTCTACTTCCACTAATAAAATGCTCCTTTATTTTTAATATTATGATATTATTATTAGCTATGATAGTTGACTATATGAATAGTAAAAATTCCATTAAATTGGTTAATTAAATAAAATCAATTGTAAATGATTTCTTTGTTATATATATATCCATACCTTTATCTTTTAAATATATCAGTCTAGATAGATAGCTTGGGTTTGGTATTAAGGACCCCCATTTGGATTATCCGTACTCGATGGGTTACCATACTATGGAGTAGAAAAGTGATGTTTTAGGCTTCCTAGGCTCGGTATTTCCATGGGAATTTTCTATACTATTGGGTGATACCGATTCCCTGTAGGGAACCAAGGACAGATCTGTTAACAAATTGTCTATGCCCACCCTTTACTAATACACAATCTCTAACATTTGATATATGGGAGAGACACATAGTTACCATACCATTATTGATAGTTGGACTCATATTAGGATTTCTTTGGATGGTATTTTCGATTTGGATTTAATTTATTGGATGCTCTAAAGAAAACCTCAAAGACAGGATAAAAATCCACCTATTAATAAGTCAGTTGTAATATGAATGATTCAGATGTTTTATTTATACTATGTAGAGTTTTTATTCCTGATTTATGATACCTCTTTGTGTCTTTGGTGCACCTAGTTTTATACATTAATTGGACTCCAATAAAAAACACTAGCCAGGGGGTATGCCCATTTTTTGTGTATTGTGTTACATATGCTTTGCAATATATAACTCTTTATTCTTTACCAGGTACTCTTTCAGAACCCCGTCATAGTCCGAAGAAGGTGGTATAGAATGGGTGTGCACTTAGGAACCTGAACCATGTTATAGTCTATCTTAATTATTTTAAGTATTTCATTTATTATATATGTGAAACTATTATTTGTGTACAACACCAATTGGAATGGTTTAGACATTGTGGGTGCCAGCCTATAGGGAGTATATCTCACACCCTTATTGGGTTCTATTTGGTACCTGAGTATACATTATGTCTGTAGGTATGGATACAAGGAATCATAATGCACCTGAGGCTTGATTGATTTGTTGTTTTGGAAGGATCTTAGGGGGAAGAGGACCGAGCCTATTCTTAGGATGTTTTGTGGTTGTTTTAGGTCATTTCTTTGTTCTTTTCATCATGCAAGCTATGATTGTAACCCTTATCCAGACAATTTTACTATTTAAATTTGGAATCCTGTATTGAAATCAACTTAGTAATGTAATGATTCTTTATATTCTGAAATTTATTTCTTTTTTGGGACATTTGTCTGCATTTTCTATGGTCTATTTTCTATTATATATTTCTCTCTGTTCTTTGACTATTATATCTTTTTGCAATACCATATCAAATGAGGGAAGTGTCTCCACACCAACTTTCCTAAGGTCCTATTTGCTAGTTGACATCCTCTGGAATTTGGGGAGATGTAGTTGAGGTCTTGTTTCCCACCGTCTCAAGGACTGTTTCATAGGCACTTAGAGTGGGACTCTACAATGTTCACAGTAATATATATATATATATATAATATGTTTATTATAATAAATATGTTTTTAAATTTTAACGATTATATTTTGTTAAGTGTGGAACAATATAACACATAAATATTTTAGTTTCATTAGAAATAGTGATACAATTGTGGGTGTAAACCACACATAACTATGAGCTTAAATTAAAACCAGAATAATATTAATTATATTTGTATGTTATAAACTATCTATTGAAATGGTGGGTATGAATTAAAGTTACTAAATTATGAAATATATTTGTTAATTTCCTACTCAATACAAAATAATTTATTAATTCATATGAAATAAGGACTCGAATTTTTTTAAAGTCACTTTATGGTTCAAAAAATATATTTTCTTTTAAAATGGGTTTTGCAGATCTTTTTCAGCAAATAATGTAATTAATTTAATTCAAATAAAAAATTATATTGGATTAATAATACATTTTTTTTAAATAAAATATCCAAATTATATTTTGGTGACATTTTCATATTTTTCATAAATGATAATTTTTTTACTGAATAGTGAAAAATAATTATTTATTGTAAACATTATTTTATTTTTATACCATTAAGAAATATGGTTTGTTTTTTAATTTATTTTATAAATATAATTAGTTTAATTTTATTAAATAAAATCCAATTAATATCATTTTAATTTATACTATTTTTAATTCACATATAAAAAACATTTTTATAAAAAAACATTTTTTCATGTAAAATCAATTTTTTTTTCGAATTTTACATTTTTTAAAATTAATTTCGAAAAATTATTGTAAATTATTTTGATAAAATTGATTCAATATATAGAAACTGAAGGTTATAATTTGGTAAATATGGTTTTTTTATTTTTTTTCATTATGAATAGTAATCATAATAAATATATATTACCACTATAAAGGTGTTATGGGTTATTTAGTGTTAAAAACAATATGATAATGACTAAATTTTATTCAAACATCTATATTTATTTAATTATTTGAAATTTTCAATCAATAATAACTATATTTTCAAAAATATGACATTGTTATTTTATTTATCTTTGATTACGACTTTAAATTTCATTATGTAATGAATATATAAAAATGCCACTTGCATTAATTAAATATATATAATATGTTGTGACAGATATTAAAACAGTTTATTAAAATTTATAAATGTCTATTTGAAATATTAATTAATTTTCTATGTGATGGAAATTTAATTTTTAATTTTTTTCAATTAACTAATTACCTTAAATATTTATCTAACATAAGTAATGCTCTTGCGAATGCAGTAGAAACATAATCTAAATGGATTAAAAAATATAAAATGTTTTATAATTTGGGAGGATTTTCTTTCTCCATTAATTTATTAGAAAAATATATGATATTGGTAATTTTTTGTTGTTTATATTTATCTTCCATCTCTATCTTCACGCGTGTATAATAAAAATAAATGAATAGTGTCAACAATCACATTAATCACATTTTATGAAAAATAACATTTTATTAAATTATTTAAATATCATAAAAACCATTAAATTGGACAATTGTGAAGGTATAAGATCAGAAATGTCACCTTTTTATCATTTATGATCCAGTTTTACCATAGATGTAAATTTATAACCCTTTAAGATTAAAAACATTGCTACCATAGTTATGGATAAAAATCGTTAACAAAGGGGTTATTCCAAATTAAATAGATTAAAATGATATAAAAACATGTCTAAATTGGATTTTATAATTGTATTACTACCATATAATCCTTATATTCTAATCCATGTTCTTTTTGTACCATTTTACTTGATATATACACATATTATATTATATTATTTCTTGTATTTCATAAAGTGCATATCCCCTCACTTATAAAGGGACAATGCATTTCCTCTCTACCTAAAGCTACCTAAACCACATAGATCAACAAAACGCATCTAAAATAACATATAAACATACCGAGTATCATTATATATGTATTTTAATACAGAAAATTCCATCTATATGATCCTTAACAAGAGATCCAAAGGAGGATTCTCTAAGATAATGTAATCGCCCTAACCAAGCTCTTTCCTTTATTACTAATTCCTTTAAAACATTAATTTCTGTCCAAATAATTATAATATAGTAATAAAAATATAAATTATATAATTTTTTTATGTTTACGGTATAATATTTATCTATATCCTTCTCTGTAAATGGAAAACTGAACCATCTTATGTGTGTATGGTGAACTACCACCTCATGAACAGATTAAATTTGTTTTTTATCATCACCACACATGTTTAGTCATAATGTTGGAACTAATGAAACAAAATTATTCTTATGATATAATAATTATTCAGTATATGCGAAATATAATTTATCATTATTTAATTCCAATGATTAAAAGGTGGAAACATCAGGCATCCGTATATACTAAATACTATCTCAATGAAGTCATGTAATTAATTTTTCATAACTGCTATATATGAATAATTATAAAAGTGTATATGATGAATAAATATTATAATTATTTAATTATTATGATTATGGATATTTTGAAACTATGACAAAGGTTCATGTACTAGAACCATTGAAACAAAATATATCTTGAGAAAACTATACATTTAACACCTTAAATGATGATAATAATGAAATATTATTAATGAAAGAGTGAAAAAATGATGTAAGTGGTTCATATATAGAATTATAAATATAATTTTTTTTCTATTTTGAATTACTAATATTTTTAAAACCATTTTAATAGAGATTATATCACATTCCACTTTATGGAAGCTCGAGGTAAGGGGTGTCTAAACATTTTTACTTTTCATTAAGTTATATTACTTCTTCATTGTTTTAATTGGGTGAAGATTTTGTGGGAAATGAAATATGATTTTTTAATATAGTATTTTAATGTAATTTATGGGTATTTTCAATTGGTACACATAAAAACTTAACAGAATAATTATCACTTGAATGATACGATCTTTATAAGGGATTTTATCACAATTTTCACTCAATTAAGTCATATTTGGTATTATGAAAAAAAAATATTTTATATTGTATATATACTAAGAATATTATATATTTAACATTAATATCTAATTATTCATGGTTATTAATTTGTATATTCTTGTTTACACAATGAAGGTGTTATAATTTAAAAGCAACCAAAGAGGTAAGAATTTTTTTTATTATCTCAATGTTTTTGGATTGCCTTTATTTACGTTGAAGGAATATTATTATCTATTATTCATAAAATCATTAAATATTTGTTTCCATTGAGTATTTAAGGAATTTAATGGTTTTATTTCATCTTATATAAAATCATTGGAACTTTAATCCAAAAATTAAATATTTAAAAGTAAAACGTCTTTTTTTATGATTAGGTATATTTAACTTCAATGTACATATTTTTAAAAATTGTTTTTAAAATGTACTTATTTTATTTAGTAATTTTTTATTAAGTATATATTAAATTCAACTTAACTTTTAACTTGTTTTAAAAGGTATCTTTTTTTTCTTTGAGGGACGATCTTGACTTTCATTATAAAAATTAAAAAAGAATGTTTCATTTTTATGTATATGGAGTTAATGGATTTTCCAACTGAGATAATTGTTTTATTCTATTTAGATACTCATAATATTTTCAAAATGGGTTTAAAAGGAAAATATTTATTTAAAATTTATTTTAAATGTCTCTATTCTATTTTAAAATATTTTTTAAAAAATTTGATATTATAATAAAATTTACTTCTTTGTTGAATTCATGGTCATGTATCAACTCTTGATTAAATTTGTGGCTATAAAAATTATTTTGAATCATTTAATTTTTTATGATCATATTTCATTCAAAAATACATTCATCTTTGATATTCATATTATTTTTGTATCATGGATATGCTTATTGCCTAACCTATATGCCATTTTGACATAAAAAATTATACTATGAAATTAATTTAATTAACTGGGGAAATATTAATATTATATATTATTTACTCAATTAGGATTTTTTATTAGTGAAAAATATTTTTTAAAATTAAATTGATGATTCAATATTGGACAAATTTATTGGAAATGTTGTGATATGTTGATCCTGAAATTGAAAATCCCTTTGATTAATCATCAAGTATCTCGACCCCTCGACTGGGATCCGTATCCTTACTACCCCAAGCCTGCCTCCCATAGGCCAAGTGCTGGTGACTAGCATCGAGTAAGAATATCTCATATATGAGAGGCATTTTCTCTACTACCTCTACGCAAAAACCCATCATTAAGAAAAAGAAAAAACAGAAAACACTAAGTAAACATGGATGTAATCCACCAAGGAAACCCACTCAGACTAAGGTAAAAAAATAAAATGAGAGAGGATAGAATTCAAGACAAACTCAAAAGGAAATGTACAGCATCCTGGATCTCATCTGCATAAAACCCTATCTTAAGGGTAAGTATAGTACGCTATCTAAATATCACTAAATCATACCACATATTTAGGGTAACCATGAATCACCCCTCTCACCGGTTCCCCCAAAACTCCATCAAAGATATCGATTTTTTGCATAAGACATCACATGTGCGGGTGATTCCCATGAAGGGGTGAGGAAACAATACAAAATAGGGTCCCAAAACAACAAAGGAATCACTAAGAAATATACCACAAAGGAATCACATAGAGAATACCACAACAGAATCACCTTAAGTATACCACAATAGAATCACTATAAAATACACCCAATAGTCGTCCAAATAGGTACATGAACTATAGCCTCTAGATGTATAATCAAGGGAGTAACTAGAGTAAACTCATATAAAGTATAGGTTTGTGGTACATAAACATGATTCTCTCAAGAATACATAGTACCCTAAATTATTAACACACAAATTTTAGGTAAAAGAGAGTGTCGGAAACACCTAGGGTCGTCAAATACTAGAGGACCCATACCCTTGTGGGATAATGGTGTACTGAATTTGTTTAGGTAAGATTTGAAATCAAGGTAAGACACACAGTCTATGTAAGAGACGTAGTCTAGGTAAGAAACACAGTCTAGGTAATCACATAACTTCTAAGTCACAACCAGCCATAGAATTCCGTCCTTAGCTTGATCGTTTCCGGAGCACACACACTTCAACCCAATATGCCATACTCCAACTACCACATAAACTAATTTATAGTATTTTAAAAGGACCACCTCATCGCGAGGGTCCCAATGATGCAAATGGATCATCCAACAGACACACAGTTTGAAAGATATTATTTTTTTGGTGAAAAGGGGTTTGTTAAGTGTGAGTCTGGTCCAGCACAACATGAACCCAGTCCTACCTGACCTAATCGACCGGGTCTGACCAGACACGGCTAGGTTTAGACCCCTAGGTCATGGGTCCAGCTTGTTGTGTGCCTATGGTGGCCCATTTTCATTATCTCTGCCCATTGGAGTGGCCAGTTTTCTCCACCCAGGATGCGGCGGCTGCCACGTCCCAACCGCGTCATGCGGTCAGCTGATGAGATAACTATAACTCCATCATATGGTCAGTGGTACGACCTTCCACCCAATCTGATGTGGCAGGAGGCCACATTACTGGTCTACTTCATTGTAGCTTGCCCTGGCCATGACCCCCATCACCTCTCGTGGCCATGCCACTACTAGTTATCGATCCAACAGCATATCGCCAGGTGGTGGCACTACTGCATGCCCCATCCAGATCCACCATGTGCTGCATCTAGCACTACCCCATTGGCTCCTCCTTCTGAGGGCCATCATCATCATTATGGCATTCCATTTTTTAATAAAAAGGTTCATTGTGATCCTCAGCTCACGAGCTCATTATCTATGGGCTTCAACCATTTTTTCCATTTCATCGGGGTTCTGGCTATGGTGGGAACCACTCAGAAATTTTACAATGCCACAATGGGGGTCCTCCAACAAAGAACATATGAATGGGGGAAAGAAGAGTCACAAGAACACCACATTGATAAACCTATCAGTTTGTTTGTGTCATCCATAGTTAATTCCTATTTTTAGGATCAAAAATAATGAGACAAGAATCAAATTGACATAAATCTCATTTAATCACAAATAACGAAAGGATAATCACTATGTTCTAATCCTTTTTTAATCCCCCAAGATAAATCCCATCCCACAAGAACAATCGACCCATGGATCAACTTGTCAGGAGGTTGATCAAAATTTTTCATTTATAATGGAATTACGAGGAATGTAAATCACATAAAAAGAACCTATAACTATATAGAGGATCAGTTAGAAGATACGATACATTTTTGATGGTGATTGGTCCATTAAAATATTTGATTCATCGTCCATTTGCGTTCATCGTTCATCATCCCTAAAGAGATATTTTCCTTGCCTCAGGGAAATATCAAGGATCTGGGGGAAATATCTCTAGTGTAATGAATTCTAACACTGGTTTGTACCCCTAATTAATGGATTAAATATGTTATCATGTTTCATCATTTTAAAGACATTTCAGCATTTCCACGACACTGAATTTAAACATTGCTGAGTTTTCGTACCATAGGAAGGATGGTTCTTCATGAAAAGTTAAAATAATAATAAAATAAACTTTTTATGATTATATTTATTCTTTCTTAAAATGTTTGAAAAAATTTATTTTGTAGTCAGATGATTCCGGTCAAAGTTAGGTCGTGCCTAATAAAAACATGTTTGTCTAAACATAACAGTGGCCTCAGATTTCAAATTCAAGAATTCATTTAAAATTTAATAATATATCATACGAGTTCTATTTAAAAAAATTAATAATAGTTCGAACCATTATTCTGGGCCCCTTGGGATTTAGAATCATGTGTTGTTTCAGTGCTTTGTCTCGAAATATTCACATATAATTTTCAAAAAATTTACATTGAAAGCACAGAACATTACATTCTCCCATACTTATGGATTTACATCCCCAAAAGAGAAAACAAGGGATAAAAAAATGGGGATACTTAGCATGAATATGAGATTAATACACCCATGTGAACTTCTAGAGATTCTCATTCTAGCATCAAAGTCACACAAGAGGAATATACCATCCAAGAAGGATCCTCTTCCATCGATACTCAATATCAGCCGGGTACTACACAAAAGTTTCCATGTTGCCAGTTTCCAGATCTCCCCAGTCAATGATGTGGGACGGGTCGTCTATGTATCTCCTCAACAGTGATATGTAGAATATGTCATGAACCTTCTCTAATAGAAAAGGTAGAGACAAGGGGTATGCCACCTCTCCCACTCAGCATAGTATAAAAAATGGTTCAATGAAACACTGAGATAAGTTTCTACCCAGCAAAATCTATGTATACCACAATGATGAGAGACCAGAATGAACACATGGTCTCCCTCCTCGAACTCTATGGTTCTCTGCCGCCTATCAACATATGAAATCTGACGGCTCTACGCAATCTTTATCTATTACTGAATGACCTACACATTCTATTAAGAAGTATTCAACAACTCTAGGCTCATGAGTTTCGATTCTCAGGGGCCAGTACAACAAAGTGGCGACCTACAAGGTCACCCATACAAGGCCCCGAACAGTTCCCTAACGATTATTGAGTGGTAGATATTTTTTATGAAAAATCCACCAAGGGCATGTTATCCTCCCAACTATGGCCAAAATAAAGGATGAAATAATGTAGCCTGTCCTCTAGGACCTAAATTTTCTACACCATCTGATCAACTTTTTGTGGGTGGAATGCTGTGATAAAGACCTATTGAGTCCCTAACCACTCCTGTAATGCCTTCCAAAACTGGGATGTTAAGTGTGTGTCATGATCTGAGACTATATTATATGGGACTACATGGAGTCGAACTATCTCCTACACATAGACGTGTAGCAAGATCCCTATTGAACCTCATTACTGAATAACTAGGAAGTGGGACAACATGGTGAGTCGGTCAACGATCACCCAGATGGTATCGTTACCCCAAGACGTATGTGGAAAACCAGTCATGAATTCTATCGATATTCCATCCCTTTTCCACTATGGATCATCTAGGGGCTGAGTCAAACCAACTGGGACTTAGTGCTTGAACTACACTTGCTGAAAAGTGAGGCATCTAAAGAATGTCTCTTCCATTTCATTATTCATCCCCAACCATGAAAACTAACATCAGAGGTCCCGGTACATCTTTACCACACTTGGATGTACATCCAATGGATGTTTATTGAATTACCTCAACTCCTCCTCCTATAACATTGCTGGTACAACTGTCCATCATCTAAAAAGAATTATGTACTCCCCACTTTTCAAATATCAATCAGGGGAATGAACTGTGGACGTTTTATCACATGCAGTTTCACAGCCGATATCTCCGAGGTGTGCCTCACTGACTCGTTGTAAGAGTGGAGGGGTAACCACCATCAACTAGAGATAAGCTGCTTCATTTCCATATTCAAAGGATATATGAAGTGAGGTCAACTACTCTGAGGCCTCGTTCAGTAGCTCTGAACTCAATCTCCATCAGATAGCATCTTCCACCACTCCCCCCTTCCTATAATTATATTAATCATTGAATTCATAGTCCTAGATGAACTATAGAAAACACTATTTTCTCAGGTTTAGATCTTTCTGAGAAAAGATATACCTGAGACATTTGTGGTCTGAGTATACAATAAACTACCCACACATAAGGTAGTGTTTCCATATCTTCAATGTAAAGAATACTTCCACCAACTCAAGATTCTGGGTCACATAGTTCTTCTCATGTGGTGTCAATTTCCATGTACCATAAGAAATAACTGCTTACCTCTATATTAGGACACAACTGACCCTGTCACCTAATGTTTCATAGAACACTATGTACTCAACACCCTCCTCTGAAAATATTTAGATGGGTGAACTCGTCAAACTCTTCCTCAACTACTGAATGGTGTCATGGCACATCCCAGTCCACATAAATGGTTTACCCATTCATGTGAAGGCTATAATGGATGCCTATACTCTATAATAGATGGCTACAAATCACCGGTAGTACCCAGCTAACCCAAGGAAACTCCGTACCTCAGTAATGTTCTTGGGTGGTTCCCAAGAAAAACCCACCTCTATATTTTTTGGATATACTGAAACTACAACCTATGAAAATACATGTCCCAAAAAGTGAACCTATAGTATCTATAAATGACACTTTGAGAGTTTCCCATAAAGTTGGTGATCCCTGAGTAATTATAGGACCATCCACAAGTTTATCACGTGGTACTCCTCGGGTGCCGAGTACACCATAATGTCATCATTAATGACCACTACAAACCAATCTAGGCAGGGCTAGTAGATCCTATTCTTGAGTCTCATGAACATTTCTGAGGCATTCATCACACCAAATGGAATAAAAAAGTACTTGTTATGGCAATAACAACATCTGAAATCTATCTTATGGAAGTCATGGTCATGCACAAAGCCAATGATAATCAGATATGAGGTCTATCATTGAGAACCATCTCGCTTCCTTCATCCAATCTAAGAGGCCACGAATCCTCTATAGAGGATAATTATTTTTCACATTCACCTGATTCATGTGTCAAAAGTACACACATAACCTAAATATCCCATATTATTTATTAGATAACAACAATGGGGCTACCCATAGGGAAACACTGGGTCTCATGAATCCCTTCCTCTACATTTACTCCAATAGTACACATATTTCACGGAGCTCTACAAGATCCATCAGATATGACTATATAGATATAAATGATGTATCATAGAACATGTTAGTGTACCTCCCTTTGATTAGGTAGACCATAATCATCTTCTTGAAAGATGTACTCGTACTCATCCACCACTGTAGGAAAATGTGGACTCATCTCATCCACTCCACTAAGGGACTTTATATTTAACTGATGTGTGATAGGACACACTCTTCTATATGCGAGTAGATCATATACTACTCCAATTTACTTCTTCCTTATAAATGAAAACTTGGTACCATGTCCATCAACACACTGCATTATGAACCTAAAATATTCAATCTAGGCATATACTGTGGATATTCATTCTATACCAAGAATAACATCATAATGTTTTGATGATACCATCAATACATTCCAAACGAACTATCAACCCCAAGTGTAGGGGCACACTATCAGAACCAGCATGTTATCATCAAATCTTATCCCTTAAGACTCTCTAATCGTAGGGATCGATTCAACGGTTCCATTGGAATCACAATGTCTCGAACAAAGGACGTGGTGAGAAAAGAGTGAGTGTCACCTGTGCCTATCAAAACTATAGCTAGGGTGTTAAAGACATTGATCCTAAATCTAATCATCTCGAGAGTCATGGTATTATAGGCCTCCATCAACTGAAGCTAGACTCTCCCCTATCCACTATCTCCCTGAGCTCGGGGTGGAAAACCTGGGGGTGGCGGTGGTAGTGCCTCGAACCTCTATTCTCCTATTTCCACTAGTCCTACTTTTCTTCCACATTTTCCAACTGGAGGACCACCTTGTTACTTACCCCACCTCTACCTTGACGGTCCCTTGACCATCTCTTGGTCTGTCTTACTGATGTTTAGACTTTCTATTGTGACATGTCTCTGAATGCCAACTGACATGTTCTGTCTTGGGAGCTCCGTACTACTAATCTCATGTCCTAGGGTAAAACCATGGACTATATGGTCCTCTGAGACCAGTGTGATAGTTTTCAGATACCTCCTACTAAAGATCCCACTACTTGAAACCTAGTGGTTGGTTCCTCCATCATCACTTTCTCTGCACAAAATGTCTCTAACATTAGATCTTTCTCGAGAAATCCATCATGCATATGAATGATAAGGGATCTCATCAAGGACCTTATCTCCATGTTTATTCCCTTATCAATGGTACCATCCTGAAATAGGGTCCCATGCCATGTATATATATTGGGAAGAATGATCTATGAATTTTTCTAAGTACTCTCCTACTGACTAGCTGCCCTACAAAAGGTGCAGTAGATCTTGTAAACATGTAGAGCATAACATATCGAGATTGAACACCTTCAGGAATAGGTGGTTGAAGTCTTACTAGGATAGCATCACATCCTTACACGCATGATTCATCAAGCTCAAGAATTTTTTGACCGATCCCCGAAGAAGGATCAAAAATAGGACTTCCATCTAGTTGGGAGGAATCCTCACTTAGAGAAAGACTCATGTCACCACATCTAAATAGTCCTCAGCTACCTGAGGATTAATCTCACCATGAAACTTGGGAGATCGCTGCCTCCAGAAATCATGTAATGCACTAAGCATGCGTGTATCCTCTTCCAGTATTACTGGTACGAACTGGTGTTGTCTGGTTGTTGGTATCATTGGTACACTATTTGGGGTTTCTATCTCTCGAAATAGTCCCTACAACTATGCCTCATCACTTGGTGGAGCATTCCCATGGTCGTGAAAAAAATTCTGGATGGTTGTCTATATAGAGGCACCTTGAAGGAAATTAAAATGTACCCTGTTTAATAGAGTATAATTGGTGGGATGACTCTAACTCATTAAGGACATGATAACACACTAAATTCCTATATGATGCATGAACCATTGATTTCCCCTATAACTTGGGTTTTTTTTATCGATTCGGAATATAAAATTCATGGTCTTGGTGTATAGATACGTCAGTTTCCACGGCAATGCTGGGTTCCCTATCCGGAAATCTAAACATGAAACACATAACACTATTTCCCCAGAATGAGAGTAAAATTGGCCACCATTTAGTACCACCCAATCATGACCCGTCCCCTGGGACCTGTGATGTGGCTACCCCATTCCCACCTCCCATAGCCCAGGGGAAGGAGACTAGATTGAGTAGCCATATCCCACAAGTGGGTGGAATTTTCCCATTGTACCTGTATGCAGACACCCATCTCCATGAAAAATATGAAACTGAAAACTATAAGTAAATGGTGATTAAAAAAAATAAGTAAACCCACTCAGAGTAAGGTACAAAAGTGAAAAAAGGGGATAGAATACAATCCCAACTGGAAAAGGAAAATCATATGCTCATAGATGTTATATGATGAAAACCCTACTTGAAAGCTGTGTACAGTAAGCCGTCTAAATATCACTAATGTGTACCACATTCGTCCGGTCACCTTGAAGCACCCCTGTCTTTGGATGACCAAGGACTCTTTCAAAGCTGTCGATCATCTATCCAAGACACAACATGTGTGGGCGAAGCCCATGAATGGGTGAGTAAAATAATACTCAGTAGGGAGCCCAATCCACAAAGTTATCTCTAAGAAAAATACCACAAACTAATCACATGAAGAATACAAAAATGGAATCAACCAAAGTATACTACAATAGAATCACTAATAAATACACCCAACAGTCTACAAAATAGGTACACGTTGTCTAGTCTCTAGGATGTATAATAAAAACAGTCACTAGAGTAAGATTACACCAAGTATAGGTCTATTGTATATAAATAGTATTGTTGCAAGAATCCACAGTACCCTCATGTAGTAACACATAGTGTATAGGTAACACACAGAGTATCAGTAACACATTGAGTGTCAGTAACAAACATAATGTCGTCAAAGATTAGAGGACCTGGTCCCTGGTGGTATATGGGGTACTCAATCTAGGTAAGGAACTCAGTATAGGTAAGACTAACTATTTTGGTAAGACACATAGTTTACATAAGGCACAAAGTCTAGGTAAGACACGCAGTATAGGTAAGACACAAAGTTTATGTAAGACACACAGTCTAGATAGTCACATAGCTTATAAGTCAAAACCAGCCTTAGGATTTCATCCGTAGCACACACATTCTGGGAGCACCTACTCCATGATCTAATAAGACGTACACCAAAAACCATGAAAACTATCGTAGAGTATATCTAAAGGTTTTCCTAATCTCATTGGTCCCAAAACTACAAACAACGTGTCCACCAGACACATGATTTGAATTATATGAGTGTTTGAGTGAAAATGGGCTGGTAGGGTCCAGATCTGGTCCGAACCGACCTAGCCTGTGTCCCGCCTGACCCGACCCACCGGGTTTGACCCAACCCGGCTAAGCCTGACCCTCTAGGCAGCGGGTCCAGCCTACGAGCCCGTTCGGCGCAACTTAATTTATCCAGCCTGACCCACTAGAGCGGGATGGTTTTCTCCACAATGGGCTTGCCAGTTGTGACATCCCCACTGTGTCAGATAGTTGTCTGATGAGCAGGAGTCGCCTCACATACGTGGTCCGATATGACATGAGGCTGCGTTAACAGTCCACACCGCCACAACCTACCCTATCCATGGACCCCATCACTACCCGTGGTCGTGACACCTTTGGATCCTCCTCCACCAATTTTAAAGTGGGATGCTTACTATTGGGTTGTCGCACAGCTGCGCACCGCGCGAGGGGATCCACCTTATGCGGGATTCCATCATCACTATGGCGGTCTGTTTTTCAATCCAAAATGTGAACCACATTCCTTGGGTCACAAACTCAACTACTATAGGATTTAAATTATCATTCATTCAGTCCATGGATTCAACCATGT
Source organism: Viscum album (assembly GCA_963277665.1). Taxonomy (NCBI): domain Eukaryota; kingdom Viridiplantae; phylum Streptophyta; class Magnoliopsida; order Santalales; family Viscaceae; genus Viscum; species Viscum album. Next base: position 131,684,097 of record OY728120.1, read on the forward strand.
TTGGGACCTCCCATGTAATTTCACAGCGTGACCATGAGGGTTCGCCAACGATAAAAATATGAACAGGGGAATGAATAGGCATATGAACACCCCTTAGAATAACCTAGGACTTTGTTCGTGTTAGACATTGTTCATTCGTGTTAGTTGGATCACAAAGAATGAGACAAGAATCACACATGTCTAATTACACATAAATAACAAAGAATTAAAGGATAATCAACAAGATCTAATCCCTATTTTAATCTCTAGAAGATAAATCCAAACCTGCAAGAACGATCAACCTACAGATCAACATGATGGTGGGTTGATCCACATTCGTTATTTATAAAGGAAGAATGGGGAATGGAAATCACATAGGAATGTTCCCTTATCCTAAGAGGGGATCATTCGAAGGACATGATTTTTCATTGATGGAGATCTATCCACGAACGTCCTCGATCCATCATTCATCAGTGTTCTTCATTCTGCATCGCCAGTGAGAGAGTATCATTACCTTAGTGAAACTTCAGGGATCCAGGGGAAAGATCTCCAGTACAATGAAATCAAAATCATGTCCCTTCCCTGGATTAAAGGCATAAAATTGTTAACATATTTCATCATTTTAAACATGTTTTAGTAATTCCACAATGTCTCATTACAGCGTCATTGATTCATCATACCACATCAAGGTTACCTCATCACAAAAAATTAAATGAAAAATAAAATAAACATATAGATTTTATCATTATTATAAGTTAAAAAGTCAAAAAAGGATTTTCCATAGTCAACTTGTACTGGTCAAAGTTTGGTCCCACTTAAGAAAAACCCACTACTATAAGCACTACAGTGCCTCAAATTTCCAATTTGAGCACCTATTTAAAAGTTACTAAAACCACACATTATTTCTACTTAAAAAAACATAAAAATAGTTTCTTCATTTATTATGGGAACCCTAGGCCTCAGATTGATGTAATTTTTCAATGCATGGTCTTGAAATAATCCAATATAATTATCAAAAAATTGCATGGAATATCCAGGACATTACAATAGGTCACTAGAGATAAATAAATTGGATAGATTTATTAAATTGGTTTTTGAAGCATACCTATCTATTAACATAAACAATTGTAACATAAGGCCTTGAGGATAAGACAACATGATCTCTCAAATAATAATGTCCAACATTATTCATTTTCATTATTGGTAATATATTTATTATTATCCCTGATGATATTGAACATGCTTTAAGTTATTAAACATTAATAATTTATTATATATTAATGACTCATGATAGATTCCAATTTTTGTAACCCTTACTAGGCATGCTATCTCACCCATATTTTGTTTTCCTTTCCCGAGGATATAATGAAAGAATCTATGAATGAGATTCAAGGATATAAAATATTTAATTTTTCTATAATTTATATATTACTTTCCATGAAAATAGTCATCACGTATGTATCTAGTTTTTTCAGACTACTATGTCATTCAATCCTAGGTGATGTGATCCCTTGTATCTTACTCCAACATAATAATGTAGACACTAAATCTGTGTTACAAGAGTTGGAGTTATTATATAAGTAACAATATGGGAAACCCAATCTTATTGATGAAATATATGATCCCAAGTGTTTCATCAGTTTGTATAAAATTTATAATGTTTGGAAGAGAATCTTGGATGACTTGTTTTATGTTTCATTTTAAAATTTATATAAAAAGTTAGATTTCTAGAATTTGTAAAAATATTTTGATTCATTACCTAATTCATTTTATCTCAAAATATTTTCTACAAATATTTAATAATGTTATATGGTTTTCCTCTTAATCTTTAAGAATTTACTTTTTATTGCATGAGTTCATAACCAATTATCTACCTTTATTGTTGGAATCCATAAATTTTTTTAATTAGATATATTTATATGACACTTATTTTAGAAATTCTATTAAATATGTTCAATGATAAATAAACATACCATTTCATTATAAAAACCATTATAATTTGTTATATTGATCAAATGTTCCAAAAGCCATAGAACATGATAAAATTTGGATAAAGATTGTGTGGTTAACTAACCTTTCCATCCCTTCCCGAATTCAAATAAGTGGATATAGGATTTGGATCAGATGAATAAATTGGTGATAAGAATGTAAATTATTTTTTTGAGTACTGACATGATATTCATTCTATGAACAACTAGTGGTTCAAACTGAAAAAATATTTTAACACTCCTATCATATATTCTTTGATTCACATTCTCTTTACAAACCATAACAAAGGATTATTTCCTATTGGTATCCTCACACTACGAAATTAATATTCATTACTAAAATTTTATCATTATATTTATAATGGTACATTCCAATTATTTAATGAATGCTATATCATTTTTATTTTGATTTTTTGACATTAAAATAGATAGTCTTCTTGTACATCGAATGGTAAATTATTGATATTCTATATATCTATATTTTATATGAAAATATTTTTATTGCTATGAAAATAATATTTTAATCTTTATTTATTAAACATATAAATATATATTTTTTATATGTTATAATCATATTATTGATTCATTGGACATATTATATGATGTGTAGTGTCTGGAATGGTATAGCCTCTCAATGCATCAATATGTCTCGAGAGTTAGGAAAATTTGATATTTTCTATAATCCTAACCTGTTTATATATAATGTATTAGAAAAAGTGATTATTTTTTTTATCTTCTAAATTTTTAATTTCATTACTATGATATTAGATATTCTTATCCATCCAATTAATTACTATTTTTTATTCCGTAGATATATTATTTTTTGGAATTAGTATATTTATGATGTATTATTTTTAAAATGATTATGTATTATAAAATCCATTATATGATACCCATTACTAGACCTCTAGTGTCAATACATTAACTTGTGTTCCCTTTCCCATTAAAATAAATAGTATTACTATATTTAACATATGGATTTGAATATATGAAAATTAATGTTTACATGTTTTTTATGACACAACTTCAATTTTTAATTTAATATAATATTTATTTATATTCCATGTTTCTTAAGAATAATGAAATGTTCAATCCTATGATATATTAATTTTTTACTAATTTAATAAAATAACCAGAAGCTCTGTGTGATTGTAATCAGGGTGTTACAGTAGGTGTCAAAGTTAGCTTAATTGAAATCATATGAACTAGAGTTAAAACAATATAACGATAGGATACCCACATATCTAAAGCACTTATTGTATGATACTAATACTTATATAATATATGACATACATTTGTAATAAATACCTTGGAATAATATAAAATGATTTATAATTAATAGATTTATTCATGAATTAATTAATAATATAGTAATATTTATATATGGTTCTTAATAGGAAAAACAAAAACTATGTCAACCCCCATAATCAGTATAGAGATTTCTATCCAGATAAAATCATTGAAACCAGGTTTTGTGCTAATGATATTATAAATATATTGGAGAACATATCTGATGTTATGACTAATAACCATACAAATACGGAGAAAACTATTTCTTTATAGAATAGGATAACAATTTTGGATCCCTTTTGAAAGAAACAACATCAATACTTAAGTTGAAAAATGATTCTACTAATATACATACAATGGATCTAGTCTTTTTAGATTTGATTATTTTATTTAATATACAATGAAATGAATAATGTTATCATGTGCACTTATTATCCAAATAGTGATGTAGATCATTTATGTTCATTGGATCCATACAAAATGAAGGGAGAGGAGATATATAATATGGAAGATAAGTATTTATGGTGATATTCATTAAAAATAACCTTCCTCATGATAAATTTAGAAGTCTTACAATGGAAATTTCTAAATTTATCGAAATAGGAAGATGAATCCATTACTATGTATTAGGCTACCTTTATAAGGCTAAAAAGGCACACCAGTGACTATGTATGTAATCCCTAGAGTATTATTGATTTATTAATTTATGGGTTTAATGAAAAACATACAAGGGAGTTAGTCTCTCAATCAATTTCATTTTATAATAAGGAAATGGAATACTTAATCAAGACTATTATGGTGTTTTCTTCACCCAAGAGGTCATGTGTTTTATTTTTTTTATAATAGATGTTGGTTGTATTATTGGTATAATTAAATTTATGTGAAATACATTTTAGGTGTTCTATATTAGTTATTCAAATATTATATTTTATGGATGAATAATACTATGTTATTCTCTTATGGTTTGGTAGATGAATTTTTAGTAGCTCGAAATTATTTTATGGAAGATATGAATACTTGTATAAATAAAATTGGATTAGGAATGGGTTATAGAAATAAGATAGGATTTACAATAGTTGTTGAACTATAAGGGGGGTGGATACATAAAAAATTATTTATAACATATATGGATTGAAATTATCTGAAGTTCATGGAAGAAGTTTTGTACAAAAAATGGAGACACACAAAATAATGATAGTTTTCAATATATAATATGTTTTAAAATGTGATGCTTCCTAGTGAGCCATTCTCTAGGTCAACAAATTTATACATAATATCATGTGTTTGTAGAAGGATGGAAAAAATAATTTTATAGAAAAGGAGGAATTTTCATAGAAGTGGATCTATGAACCACACAAGATTTATTAATGTTACTAGAGTAGCACTTCAAGGTAGAAACACGCTATCCTCTCACATGTATGTTAAGCATAGCATCATGGGTTGTGTGCTAGTTGAGCAGCATGATTGAAGCATCACTCTGTTTTTCAGGAAATGACATACCACATTTTTTAGAGGAGGGTACTTGAGAAAATATAGGGTTTTTACATATAAAAAGTTGAATAATACCCTCAATTGGGGTTGTTGAAAACCATGAAAATTATTAGGAGGCCCTCTCATTGCATAATGATCACTAGAGGAAAAGGGACCTAAGTATGGAATTTCTTATATTTGAGTCACAAGATGTAGAATAGATAACATGAGTTAAATGAAGAATGGTAGAGCATGATAGTTGAGAGAATCATACATAAGATAGAAAACATAGGAAAACGGATCTACAATAATGTAGTCCTACAAACAAGGATGGACGATTATATAGGGTGAAAATACCTAGGTGAACTCTGCTTAGTAAGGGGAGTTACTCAAATAGTGAATAATAATGAACACCAAAGTGAAGGATTTTTACAAAAAAACTCATGTAAATTGAATGAAGCATAGTAAAGACACATGAAGGGAATAAAGTGAAGTAATTCTCAGATGAATGGAGAAGAATGAATCTCAGATTTTTGAATGATATATTATAAGAATAGGATGGAATCAATAATTAATTTTTATTAATTTCTCCATCTTAATCAATAACGACACTATGGGACAAGATATATTATCAATCGATTTACCCTGTCATTGAATAGTACAAAGTGAAATAGGATAATTATAGTGTACAATTAAAAATATCTAGATTATAATAATTTTTACTACAATTGTGAAAGAAAAAGAATTAAATACATCATTTATTATTGGATATCATTTACCATATAAGGAGAGTGAGACAGAAATAATAACAATAACACATAATTTGAAGAGAAACTATACAAGCAGAGTCTCATGCTTGACCAAGAAAAACCACCATGTCTCTTATATTCTAATGAGACATATATGTCTATAAAATTTCGAATAATCTCCACTAAATTAATGGATGGAAACTATGAATAGTAAATGGACATTGTGTGAGGAGGGAAAAATCCAAAATCTTGTAAATTTAGTAAGCCTGGAACCACGTAAACATGGATAAAACCTTGTATCAACAAAACTGAAGAATATTATTAGATTATTTTTTGACTAAAACATTATTATAAAATGATCCTTAATTTATCTCTTTATGTTGTAACATGTAAAATAATTATGTTCTATGTATACATTAATTTCCTACAAATTTTCTTTTTCAGTAACATTGTTTTCTAGAGTTATAGGTTTAATATAGTTCCCTTAAAATGAGAATGAGATCCAAAAGAATATTATATGGATTTAAGTAAAAATTTTAATTTTTCAAACATACTGATTCACCCCACACTCAAGGGTATTTTAGGTGTAATATTTTTTCCAACACACTTCACATATAATGGTAATAAAGAGAATAATAGGGATACTAGATTCCATGTTAAAATTAAATCAAGGATATAGATTATGGGAAGTGTAATGCCTTGACCTCAATTACTAAGAGTTGGTGCATTATTTTTATACATTGGAATGATTACAAGGAATCAAGTCCCAAAGGACTGATCGGTTTAGCAGTCTTTGAAAATAGATTACATACATGAATGTTACATTACACTTTATAACATACAATACTACATAAATATTCCTTTATGAAGGCCATTATTCCCTTATCATAACACTACATATCAATCAAAATACACTTCATGGAATCCTGGGAAAATAAAACATAGAAAGGCGTGAGCTCAAATGCTCAATAAGGGTAAGCAATATAGCGGGAACGTTCCAAAATAAGCATAAACATTTAAGGCAATGTATAACTAAAAAAAAGCCTTTTAAACTTGAAATTCAACATAATATGGCAGAAATAAAATGAAATAATTCCATTTACTTATTCACATGGATATTATACTAGTCAAATAATCACATGCAATATCAATAACCACTTTCATAATGATGGAATGCATAATTCCAGACTATCATAACCACGTAGCCAAGGACTCGTGCCAAGACTAAAAATAAGTTTTTGTTAAGTCCTCGTGCCAAGACACTATTTTGTCTCATGAGACCAACCTATGCATTGATGAGATATAACAGGCTCTACCCGTCACTTACTAAGTCCAATGCAATCCTTATATGAACATGTTTAAACATAACATAAACATTCGTATTAAAATTAGCATACGAAATGTAAATAATTTCTCCATAAACCATGAATGGTGTAAAAATACCACATCTACAGTCAAACATATCAAAAAACCTTTAATAAAATATGGAAGATTTGTATCATGATAAATCAACTTCAAAACATGTTTAAAATCCATTAAAGAATTTTGGCATAGAAGAAAATGATTTGTAAAACTCTTTGAGATAAATACCCCTTTTTCATGAAAACATTTAAAAGTCACACAACTTAGAAAACAATTCATTTAATGAAATTTTTGAATCAAAGTGTCCCATACCACTTTGAAACTTTTTAATGGAATTAACATTTTAAAAACATTAATTTCCATATAAATAAATCCTTAAAAACCATTTTGAAGACATGGACATTAATGAGAATGATTTAGAAGTATAAATATTTAAAACATTTGAAATTATGTTTTAGTAAAAAAGTCCGTTAAAAAATCCCTTTGAAAACACTTTCATAAAACATGGACATGGATAATAAATATGTCCCAGTAGATACTTACGTAAAAACTACCTCGGATAATAAAGAGATTGTGAAATTAACCCTTACCAAATTGGTAACTATTGAAACATATAATCCATGAAAGAGGTATCATACAATGAATATGTAAATACACATAAATTAAAGTGTATTACACAACGAAAACAATTATTGGTAGTACATACACCACACAAAAGGTAATAGTTAAAATATGGCATGAATCTCACGGGAATAAGGAGTGAGATGATAACCCCTTACCTTGAACTTTCCTTTAGTCGAGGGTACGTTTAACCTTCTGTATGAAGACTATAGTATGTTATGAAAGTATACCAGAACCATATTAATTTTTATGATATCATAAATTATTGATTTATGACTTTATACTACCCAATTAATAATAATTTCCATGTTATATTAATATTTCGGGTAATAATCGCTTTCTTTATTGTACGTGTTTTAACTTGTTACTCTTGATTCTATCACATAGATCGTGATTTAAATATTTATAGAATATAAATCATGATTTATATATCATATATATTTAGAATATAAATATGTAGAATAGAAATATATATGAAATGGAAGACACTGTTTATGGAGATGGTAGTCCGTACGTACGCATAAACGTTGTTTCCATTTTCATATAGTATTGAACAGAATTAAGTGAATAAGTTATATGTAAGTACATAAATACTTATGTATATAAATATATATATATCCACAGTTGAATTATTATGTCATATATTACATACTTATTAGTAATCTATATGTTTTTATAAACGTCTATGAATGGTGAATTTGGAAATGAATCTCATCGCGTCATGGAGACGATAATCCGTACGTACACACGAGTGAAAATATCATTCATTTGATATTATAAAAATATATAATTGGATTTTATATTATATATACATAATCCTTATAATGTTATATTTATTATTTACATCAAATACACATCATTATTATACCCATCCAAATAATAATGTATTGAATAACAATTACACCACAACATGGAGACAGTAAGTCGTACGCACGCATGTATGGTGACATGTCATTCAAAGGGTGGATAGAATAATGAATTTGGTTGTACCATAAATATAATAACAGCACAGTTTATATAATATACAGGAGTTGTTATTTTATACTGGAAACAACAAAGAAAAAGGAAGTGGAAGAAGAAAGGAACTTGAAAGAGGGGGTGAAATCATTACCTCTTTTTCGAGTTCTTCCTTTTGATTTGATCAAAAGGGCTCTATAGGATGGATTTATGATCAAAATAAAGCCTCTAGGTAGAAGGGATGATAGTTTAGAGGGTATTTTTGGAAGGTTTTGTCTGAGAAAAACGGCTTAGAAGGTGTGAATTATAGTGAAGGTTGAGTGCCCTTTTATAAGAGGGGTGAGGGGCACCTTTGGGAAAACTTAAAATATTATTTTATAATAAATTCATATTCGGTTTATAATGGAAAAAAATTATTAATTTAAAGGATAAGGTGGTTATGGGTCTAAATCCACTCAACCGATAGGTTTTAAACTGGTTTGGGTCATTTTATTAACCATATATTTTAGTTTTAACTCTTAGTTAATTAGTTTGACATTTACCAGGTCTCATGGTAGTTTTGTATTATTTGGTTAATAAACTTACTATAAACATTCCATCAACCCCGAAGTGGTCCATTAATGATAAACCTATGATGATATATGTCCTTTTTCTGAACCTTATATTTTTAGGAATTGAATTTCTATTAATAATATAATATATTTTTTAAAAACTCTTTTATATCAATTTTAGCACTATTGGGTATTTTGTTTTTGATAAATTCATAACAGCATTATTACTTCGAAAACAAATCATATAACCAATCCTAATATGTAATATTAACCTATAAAATTATTTTAATTCATAAAAAGTTTCAAATTACATTTATTTGGGTATTTTTAATATCTATTATCTTAATCTTTCATTAATACCGTAATTACTGCATCATCATTGTGTTATAAATAAATTAAATTATTTAATGTCTAAAAATTATTAATAAAATACCATTATGTAGGTAATCATTATATATTTCTAATTAATATTTATAGTCAAACATATTACTTATATAACACCATATAAAAATTAATTACTAAAACATTTTTGTTTATGTCAATTTTCCCTTACATTAAATTAATTAATCTAAAATGTCATTATCATTCATAAGTGGCTCCATGGGGTCCAATAATAGGCCCATATATTTCCATGGTCGTCCATTACTCATCCAATAAAATTAGGACATCTGTTAAGGTAATTTTGAATTATTAAAATATTCTTTTGACCTTGAATAACCCTATTTACCTTTAATAGCGGTAAACAAAAGTACAAAGTTACTATTCACCAAAAATTATTTTTATCTTATTGAACCAAATTTTACTCCTTGATATTATCCTTTTCTCTCTTATTTTAAAAATTCAACTCATGAAAGCGGTAAAATTAAGTTATTTGTGAATTATCAAATTCTACTAGGAGGTGGGTAAATGACGGTGAAAAGTTCAATAAAATTTTTTATATATCTAAAATTATTATAAAATGAATTCAATGAATTAAAATGAACTTATATAAGTATTATGTATATATTTTGACATAAATTAATTTAAATAAAGTAAATAATTATTTAAATAAAAAATTGGTTTTAACCAATAACTCAGTGTTTTTCACTATTCATTAAAAATTGATGTTTCTTAGAAAAAGACCAAAAATTCGGCCGAAGATATATTTAATATTATGAATTAAAAAATGCTGTATATTTTACAAATTCAAAACATATAAGTTGGGTTAATTAATTTAAAAATTTATTCCTGTTGTCAAAACAAATAGCGTGTTTTTACGAAATAATAATTATCAAAATATTGACACTTGCTTATGTCTAGTTTAAAAGTGAAATTATGTCTAATGACCAATATTAGATTAAATGGTAAAAATATAATCTAATTATTCTATAAATTCACTCAAATGCATAATTTATCACTATTAATTATTTCGATTAAAAAAGTTGTTTTTAATTAAAATTTAGTAATTTTCACTATTCAACAAAATATGAAAGTTATCAGAAAAGTACCAAAAATTCCACCTAATATAATTTCGATATTCCAAATCAAAAATTAAATTCATTTTGAAAGATAAAATTTAAAAATTTCAAAAATTGGGTATTACTATTCTTAACGGCTAGTTTGATTGGTTGTGGTGTGTTAGAACTCGAAGTTACGTATAACAAACGCTATTGTATTATTCAAAGAGAAGCGTATCGTGAAATCTTAGGGTGTTAAATTCTCCCCTCCTTTAATAAATTGCGTTCTTGCAATTTATGCTCAGTATTTCAGAGTATCATAGTTGAAATCACACATCAAAAAATTGATTAATGAGGCCTCTATTTAAAATAAAGAGTGGAAAGTATGAAGGATACCGAAAATAACACATACCAGGGTTCCATGTAGGAAAACATGGATATGGAAGAGAAACCTAACCATAAATATCTGATGGATAGTGGTAGAGAACATGGCTATGAAAAGGCCAACAATCACAAAGCCATAAATTTGTGATGATCTAAGGTACTATCTAGGACAACATTTTTGTTCTAAGTTCCTTTTCTTAATGTAGAGGAATTTATTTATGAGATTGTCTAAAATCATAAGGAAATATACTTAGTTCATAATTAGAGTTTTATTCATTAATAAATTTCTACCAAAAACTCATCGTTCACTCCAAAACATAATACAACTCAAAAATACTATATTTATCCTAATCGTATAGGGTTCTAAATATAATGAATTTATAATTCACATATAAAACAATTTAAAAAAAATAAACTACATTATACAATATAGGGACTTCACATAGTCCAGTGGTAGGTGATAAATCCCAACCACACTATCGTTGTGGGTTCGATTCCTGCATCTTTCTCCGACACGATGCGTTGTCACATGGTCTACGTGTTGTCCTTTTAAAAAAAATCCCAAAAATAACATTTCAAACATAATACATTCCAACATTTAGACTTATCCAAAAAACTTTTGCAAACTCTCAGTCCAGAATTTATATAAAAGGTAAACATAATGTAGATCCTTTTTACCCCGTAATAGCATGTGAATACCTTCATCATGTATTCTTCTAAAACACTAAAACAACCTGAATTGCCATAAAACCTTATTGATTACATTCATGCTCACTTATTCCTTTATTGAATACTGGATATAATTCATCCATCCAAAAACTTTGTAAACTACAACAATGATGGAATATACAAATCATTAATCAGTTTCAAAGCAGTCAAGAATATCCAATATAATTTAACCAAACCAACCATATCTTATTCCAAAATCAGTACCTCAATATAAGACTATATGAAGGTTTATCTTTCCTTCAACCATGTAATTTCCAAAAAGTTTAACTCACTATAGAGTCACTTCTCTTAGTACCATAAAATCTCAAATCCACAATGAAATAGTACTGCAGTACAATCCTTATTTATTTCCAGAACATCATTGATACCACACTTCAATGAAATAATTCCAAAATAACAACATAAGAACACTAGTCATTCCTCTTCATCTGTGGTAGTATTATAACTTGATTATTATCCAATTGCATCATATGTGGCATAGTCTGATGATTGGGACATTGGTTCACGTAGTGTCCAAACTCTTTGCAGATGAAGCATTGTACATTTGAAACCTTTTTCTTACCCTTTCAGTCACGTACTTGGTGTCCTTTTTCTCCACACTTATAACATACTCACATTCCCTTAAAGAATTTTCCAAGGTGATTCTTTCCACAATTATCACATATGGAAAACCCTTTTTTACCTTATTCCCATTATCTGCCCTTCTCTCTACCATCCTTTCCTTCTCAGGCTTCCCTTTAAATCCATAAGACTTCGGGAATTTTTTACTTATCTTATCAACACATGATATTATTTCTTCATATGATGATAATACATGGGAGACTATTCCCCATCTAAATTCTGTCTTATGACCATGAAAGATATGATCATTCTTACTCATTGGATTATACGTATTGCTAGAGTTCTCATTCCTTCTACTGGGTGCCATTTCTAGACAATGGCATACAATAGATGAGTTTATGAATAGAAATACCTAATCCCATACTTGTAAAACACATAACATAAATTAAACAGTTTTTGTATATAATCCATAATCATAAAAATGACTTCTTTGAGGAAGTAAATACTCATAAACCCCTCATAATGGTTTGTAAAGAAAATGAGAATTATCCTAAGCATGTCCCCCGAGAGTGTCGTAACCAAGAGTTCAGCAAGGCCCATTGTCGTGCACCAGTTCTCGTTTGAGTCTAGCTCAAAGCAGTGTTTTTGGGTTTTACCCTTAGGTACATTTGTTCTAGAGCCGCCTCTACCTGCTCGTATCTAGACAGGGATTCATTTCTCAGAAAACTCACAAAATCTCTACAATATCAAAATTCTAGGAAGTTCTTCCCTACTAATCCTCAAAGTCTATATTAGGACTATGTGCTCTAATCAGAGTTTATCTAAATCTAGCGTCTAAGGTTATTCCTAAACTTCCTCTAATACCAACTGTAATGCCCCGACCCCAGCTACCCAGAGTTGGTGCATTATTTTAATACATTGACATGATTACATGGAATCAAGTCCCGAAGGACTGATCGGTTTAGTAGTCTTGGAAAATATATTACATACATGAATGTTACATTACACTTTATAACATACAAGACAACATAAATAATCATTTATGAACACCATTATTCCCTTGGATTAACACTGCATATCAATCACAATACACTTCTTGGAATCCTGGGAAAATAAAACATAGAAAATAGTGATCTTAAATGCTTAGTAAGGGTAAGCAATACAGCGTAAACTTTCAAAAATAATCATAAACATTTAAGGAAATGTATAACTAAAACAAAACACTTTTAAACTTGAAATTCAGCATAATATGGAATAAATTAAAGGAAATAATGACATTTACTTATTCACATGGATATTCTACTAGTCGAATAATCACATGCAATATCAATAACCACTTTCATAATGATGGATTGCATAATGCCAGACTATCATAACCACGTAGCCAAGGCCTTGTGCCAAGAATACAAATAAGATTTTGTCAAAGACTAATGCCAAGACACTAGTTTGTCTCATGAGACCTACTGATGCATCGAGGAGCTATAGCGGGCTCCACCCATCACTTACTAAGTCCAATGCATTCCTCATATGAACAGGTTTAAACATAACATAAACATTCGTATTAAAACTAGCATATGAAATGTAAATACTTTCTCCATAAACCATGAATGGTGTAAAAATACCACATCCATAGTTAAACATATCACAATACCTTCAATAAAATATGGAAGATTTGTATCATGATAAATCAACTTCAAAACAAGTTTAAAATCCATTAATGAATTTTTATATAGATGAAAATGATTTGTAAAAATCTTTGAGATAAATTCCCCTTTTTCAGGAAAACATTTAAAAATCGCACAATTTAGAAAAGAATTAATTTAAAGACATTTTTGAATCAAAGTTACCCATACCACATTGAAACATTTTAAGGGAATTAACATTTTTAAAACATTTATGTCCATATAAATAAGTCCTTAAAACCCATTTTGAAGACATGAACATTAATGAGAAATATTTAGAAGAATAAATATTTAAAACATTTGAAATTATGTTTTAGTAAAAAAATTACCTTAAAAGAATCCCTTTGAAAACTCTTTCATAAAACATGGAAATGGATAATAAATATGTCCCCATAAATACTTACATAAATACAACCCCAGATAACAAAGAGATTGTGAAATTAACCCTTACCAATTTGGTAACTTCGGAAACATACAACCCATGAAAGAGGTATCATACAATGAATATGTAAATACACATAAATTAAAGTGTATTACACAATGAATAAATTTATGGGTAGTAAATACACCACACAAATGGTAATAGTGGCAATATGGCATGAATCTCATGGGAATAAGAAATGAGATGAAAACCCCTTACCTTGCACTTTCCTTTAGTCGAGGGTACGTTTAACCTCCTGTATGAAGACTATAGTATGTTATTAAATTATACCAGAAACATATTAATATTTATGATATCATACATTATTCATTTATGAATTTATACTACCCAATTAATAATAATTTCCATGTTATATTAATATTTCGGGTAATAATTGCTTTTTTTATCGTACATGTTTTAACTTGTTGCTCTTGATTGTATCACATAGATCATGATTTAAATACTTCCAGAATTTAAAAAATGATTTATATATCATATATATTTAGAATATAAATATGTATAATAGACATATATATGAAATGGAAGACACCGTTTATGGAGACGGTAGTCCGTACATACGCATTAATGTTGTTTCCGTTTTCATATAGTATTGAACGGAAGTAAGTGAATAAGATATATGTAAGTTGTAACACCCCAGGTAAATAAGGAATATGACATTTTCATATTTATCCATATTTGTGAATAAAATATTAATATGACTTTAAAGGGGACGCTATGCTCGATGGCGTACCCAACACGCAACAACGAGTTTCTTGGGAATCTTACGTTGCACTCTAATAATAAAATAATATTATTTTAAAAGGTAGTTAACATGTAGCCGTTGTAATGGAGGGAATGGATATAAATAACTAAAATATAATTATATATGTTCTTAAATATTTTTACATTTATACAATAAAAGATAAAGGCTTAAAATACGGAAAGAATTCAATTTTAGGCGTATATGCCCTAGTTTTCACTAAAGGTTCACTTATCGCCTTTTGATGGAGAACCATCATTAAATATAGTTTTGTTCACTATTAAACATTCTTTTGGACCAAATAAAACTCTTATTAATAATTGGGACATCAAAATTTACTTTGTGTAAATTTTTGGTATCTTTCTGATAAAGTTCATTTTTTTAATGAATAGTATAAAATGTTGTATTTTAATTCAAAACCACTTTTTAATATAATTTATTTATATGATTAGATTATATTTTGAATTGGTTTTAAAGTGAAATTAGAAAATATTTTTACCATTAAATCCAATAGTGGTCGTTGGAATCAATTTCACATTGAAATCAGACTTAAACTAGTGTCAATCTTTTGATACTTATTGTTTCATAAAACACACTATTTGTCATGACAGCGGGAATTAATTATTAAATTAATTAATGTGACTTATATGTTTTGAATTTTGTAAAACGGACTTCATTTTTGAATTCAGAATATCAAATATAGCTTAGGGTGAATTTTGGGGATTTTTCTGAAAAACTTCAATTTTTGATGAATAGTGAAACCACTAAGTGGTACTTATAAAAACTGATTTTCCGTTTAAATGAAATTTTGCCATCATTGTGTTTTGATTTTAAAAAATCCGACATACATGGTTGTCATTAAGAAGTAAAATGTGGTTCAATGAGATTAAAATAATTTTTTGTTGAATAGTAACTTATTATGTTTTTAATCGCGATTAGTGGTAATTAGTGTAGTTTAAGGTACAAATAATGCTTTAATAAAATGAGATGAGCTTGACACATGTCTTACCCTCATTGGTTTTATCATGGCCGACCAAGACAAGCCATGGGTCAACTTGGGGACCCCATGGATCCACTTTGGTTGGGAAATGACATAAATATCATTTTATTTAATGTAAAAGTAAAATTGACACAAACATGATATGTTTTACTAAAACAATTTTTAAGTGGGGTTATACAAGTCATCATTTTTATTATAAATATTCATTGGAAATATAAAAAGATTTCATACATCATAGTATTTGTTTTATAATTTTTAGACATTAAATAAATTAAATTATTTATGACATAATAATGATGCATCGATGACATCATTATTTGATGATTTAAATAAAATGGAAAGATAATGTAAAATATATGTACTAAACATGTCCAAAACTTATTGGATGAGTGGATTTAGAAGACTTATAACCTTATACACGAATTATATCAATGTGGGACCTTTTGAAACCGAAACACATTTTCAAATAAAGTAATATTTCTTTACCTTCCAAAAGTGCCCCTCCTCTCCTCTTATAAAAGGCCCCCACCTCTACCTCATTTAACACACTCCTCAAGCCTTTGGCTCGGACAAACCCTGCCAATTTACTCTCTCCACATCCCTCTCCTAATCCTAGAGGATTCCCTTTGGGCAGAATCCTTTCAAAGGAAGCCTTTAGGCTCAAATCAATAGGAGTTACACTTTTAAAGGTAATTCATTCTCTCATGTTCATTTGTTTTATTTTGCTTCTCCAACCCCCTAAAATCTTTTTATTTACTTCTTTTGTAACAAAAACAGTGTCTTCAATATACTAGGATGTTGTTATAAGATTTATTCATGCTAAACTCTCACACAACTACATCAAATGGTTAAAGAACATACGGTTTCCGTGGATGATGAAATTCTGCCTCCCGAAACGATGATTGTTCAATACTCATTTAACACCTTCAAATGTGGCCATTATGATGTCACTATTTTTATATATGATATATAATATGTTTATGTTTTATTTATGCTTCTGTATTTTTCATTTTTGTCTTAACTTTATGGCTTCCATTATGGGTATACGCGATATCTTTATTTAAGGAAGTGTGGACTACCGCCCCCTCAAAGTGATTTGATTCGTTAAATACCATATGTGGGATGTATAAAGGATGGAAATATGATATTATATATGATATTATACTGTAATTATAATATACCTTTATATCATTATTATTCCATTCTATAAAATATGAAATAGAAATGAAAGTAGCGTTCATGCGTACGTACGGCTTACCATCTCCATGAACGGTGCATTTCATTTCTTACCTATAAATGATTATGTAATGTTATAAATGCATGATTGTACTGGATATAAATTACATATATGATATCTACATAATGAATACAATTCTGGATATAATAAACATTTGGCCACACGAAAAACATGTAATTATAAGAAGTCCACTTTCGACTTAAGAACCAAATATCGGCAAAACAAATATTATTAACTTAAATGATTACATAATGTTTATGACATGGTAATAAGTGGTATAAAAGTAATAATGAACTTGAAAAAGGTTATTAAGGAATTATAAATTAACTCATGTTTATTATTCAGGAGATTAAAGAACGATTGAGTCAAGTCAGAACCGAGGTAAGGGATCCTACAACTCTCTTTCTTTTTAAGTACACTCTTTTATGTCATTTATTTTAAGCTCATATTTCTTATGATTGGGATGTTCTTTTATATTAAATTTACTATAATTTTTTTGTCCATGTGATGAGAGACCCTATTCTCTCTCATCAATCCATTTTGGAAGTTTTGAGTGGCGCTGTTAGGCTGCCGAACTTTCGTAAGAGATCTAACCTCTCTCTTTCTTTTTAAGTACTCTCCTTTATGTCACTTCTTTTAAACTCCTCCTTGAAATGTTGGGGGATTTTCTTTTATATTCCATTTTCTGTAAATTCTATTTTAATATGATGGGATACTCTATTTGATCTCATCAATCCATTTTGGAAGTTTTATGTGGCGCCGTTAGGCTGCCGAGTTTTCGTAAGAGATTTTTCATCTCACTTTTATTCCCGTGAGATTTATGCTACATTTGCCACAAATTCCTTTGAGTGGTGTATGTACTACCCATTATTCTACTCTTTGTGTAATATACTTTCAATTATGAGTATTTACATCAATGACCTATTGTCTTTCTTTCATGGGGTGTATGTTTTGAAAGATACCCAAGTCGGTAAGGGAACCTTTCACCCTCCTCTTTTTTAAAAGACTTATTTTATTGGGTCTTTTAATTTACATATTTTTATGTTGGGATATGTTCTCATACATCCTTATTGATGTAAATTTTATGTCCAAGTGATGAGATACACTTTTTATCTCTCATCAACTCATTTTGATGTGATGCCGTTAGGCTGTCAAGGGAACTTTTTAACCCAATTTCGATTTCTTTGGGTTCACCTTGTAGTCATTGAATATGTCATCCATTGAATATGTGTGAATGAACATTTATTGTTTTACACTTAATATCCACTTATATTGGGTGTATATATATTTTTCACACATATTTTTGAGATTTATTTGTCCTTAATTTAAGGATACCTTCTTTATAAGGGATTTCATCACATTTGACATTTCTATTGAGGGTTCATTGTTGTTATGCACCAATTCACTCTTATATGGTGTATATACTGTCCTTTGGAGTATTATATCATGAATCCTTTTATTCTCATGATATTATAAAGTTCTGACTAAAAGTTATTCCTCGATTATTGTACTCAAGTGTCTTTAATTTTGGTAAAACCCCTTTAACCAAAATATCATTTTAAATGTTTTAATTATTTGTTCTTATTAATATCCATGTTTTCAAAATGGTTTTAAGGATTTATTTAAATGGATATTAATGGTTTAAAATGTTAAAATCTTCAAGGTGGTATGGGACACTTTGATTCAAAAATCTCTTTATTAAATGTTTTAAATGGTTTTGGAAATGGTTTCTTTTTGAATGGATTCATTATTTCAATATCCTAAAATGTTATATTGTGATTGAAATGTGGAAATGTTATGTTTCCATTATTCATGTTTATGTGATATGATTATGTTATGGTTATTGGGCATTGTTATGAAAAACAGGTGGTTCCGTGATAAACTAAGGGCGGGTGAGCCCGATATAGCTCTCCAATGCATTGGGTAACGCGAAGGAGTGAAACGTTAAGGTTTCTCCGAAGAGATTTAGGGAATATACTGTGATGGGTATTCCAAACGTAACCAAGAGGGTTACTCCCTACGTAAGAATGTTATGAATGCCTCAAGTTACCTTTATGTCTTATGTTTTCTATGATTTATTCATGATTTGATATGCCTATGTTTTATGGGTAACGTATGATTTCATTCTTATGTATATATGAACTCATGTTTACTTTCCATATTTTTATAACCCTTACTGAGCTTTTTATGCTCATCCCAAGTTTTTGAAATGATTTTCACAGGTCAAGGGAATGGTACATGATGTGACGATAGTGTCAAGGATGTGTCAAGAAAGAATCCTTGTCTTATTATAAATAGGTTACCATTGATGGGAAGAATGAATATTGTCTTTTATGTAACCACCTTGTTTAAATGTGGAATGTAATGCATGTTTCATGATCTAATTCTCTAAAACTCTAAACCTGAAAAGATCCTCAATGTGTAATCTTGTAATAACTCAAGTTTAAGTAAGGTTTAAGGCTGGGGCCTTATAGTTGGTATCAGAGGTCGGTTTAGATAACTTTAAAGGTTAGGGTATTATTTAAGCATAATTGACAATTACCATAATGGTTAGGATTTCAGAAAGAGTCTTAGTTTTAGATAAAGTGAATGAGTAAGTATATTCTATTGTCTATCTTACACATTAGTACATGATGGTTTTGTTGATATACTCACACTGACCTTTTTGGTTTTAGTAAATGGCTGGATCTAGCAGGCACCAAAGTAACAGTGGATTTGAAGGAAACTGTGACAGTTTTCTGAGCATGCAACTGAATGATATGGGAGCTGCAATGAGAACTCTTTTGATTATCCTCAACCAACTATCTAGAGTCATGATTGACCACCTAAACCTTGGAGATTTCTCTAAGGCATCATATATGCAAGAAACAAATCCCTACGGAAGTACAGGTAATAATCATAAAGGTAAGTGTGTTCAAAAACCTATGTGTCAAAGATGTGGAAAGAAACACCTAGGAAAATGTTTCAAAGGGACAGAAATATGCTATAAATGTGGAAATTAAGGTCATAAAGCAAGAACCTGCCATGGAAAAAGGAAGCATCCAGTTGACTCGAGGAAAGGGAAAGAAGTTCTTTCTGAGGGATCAATTGAATGTTTTAAATGTGGTGTGCATGGTCATTATGCAAACACATGTCCTATGAAGAAGTTTCGTGAATGGAGTCACCAAGAGCGTACCAATATTCGTTTACCAATACCTAATGCCATTCCGATTGAGGATGAAGAAACTGACAATGACCAATCAAAGGTATGTACTATTTCATGACTATTGTTTTCTTATTTTGGAATCTTAGGATATGATTCATTATTTTGTTTGTAGGAAAGAGGAATTTAGGAATAAGTTGGAAAGGAATGGATAATGGATCATGAAGAATTTTGAATGAGTAAGATGTAATCATACAAGGGCTTCAAGAGTTAGGGTGAAATTCTTAAGAGTATTAAGTCTCTTTTGATGATGGGGTTACATTAGAAGACTTTTTATATTATGTGTAACCCTGATGTTTAATATAGGAAAATTTTATTCAAGTAATAGTTATCTTTTCTTTTGTGGACATAGTTATAAAGAACCATTTGGGTTTATATGATCCTTACTTTTGAGGTAATTATGGGTTACTATATGTTATGATTGAAGTGAAAGGCATGAGATAAAATTGAGGTTAAATTATGTTATGGTTATTTTTGATGATTTTATCCCTTTTTGGGTAATGATTTGAGAATTATATAGTTTTGGAAAAAGGACAACATGCAGACCGTGTGACAACCCGTCGCATCGGACAATGCTACGGGAATCGAACCCACAACCAAAGTGCGACTGGTATTTATCACCTACCACTGGACTACGTGAAGTCCCTGGTCAGTTTGACTGATTCTTTTTAGTTATATGATTTTATGAATTAAGAGTAAGTTGATTTTGGAGGATATGTGATTAGGATAATTAATTTTCAATGTGAGACTTTAGGAGCAACTGATGTTCTTTGGAGATAAATGTTACGATTTAACATGGAAGACTATGTGACTAAATCCTTCAAATATTTGGGTTTCAATATTATATCGGTTTACTTTGAAGAATTTTATGGACAAATTTTTTATCGGATGGTCCTCGTTGAACTTTGGGTTTTGTTGGACAAATTTTGGAGATTAAGAATAGATTTTCTTTTTATAAGGGGTTATCCTTTTCTGGATTATCTGATCTTGTACTAACCTTATTGGTTTTGGTTTTGGTTAAAGCCTAAATACATGGGATGTATATAGTTCTCTTTTGGGGATTAGGTGATTCTCTAGAAGTTGATTATAGTACTCTTAATGCGAACAAGTCTCCCTAATTACTCGTCTTTTGTAAAAAAATATGAGTTTGACTAAGGAATCTAGTAAAAGTTTAAAGACAACATGATAAGTGAATATGCTTCCTTATGAATAAATTCCTCAATAAAAAGTAACTTAAAACAAAAATGTTGTCTATTAACTTTTCCTACTGGGGTACCCAACACCGTTTAACCCATCACATGTTTGTGATTTTCTTATTGTTAACTTTCTCCTAAACATGTTTTCTACCACTCTCCATCGGAACATGACCCTATGTTTTCTCCTCCATGTCCGTATTTTCATACTTAGAATCCTAGTATGGGTTAACTCGGGTGACCTCTGTGCTTATCTTTCTTTATTTTAAAGTGATTGTTTTACCGACTCTTGTTCCGATGTGGGACGTTCAAGGATGTTTCCAAGCGCAATTTTAAAATTGCGAGGACGCAATTCCCAAAAGGGGGGAAGGATGTAACACCCCATGTAAATAAGGAATATGACATTTTTATATTTATCCATATTTGTGAATAAAATATTAATATGACTTTAAAGGGGACTTTATGCTCGATGGCGTACCCAACATGCAACAACGAGTTTCTTGGGAATCTTACGTTGCACTCTAATAATAAAATAATATTATTTTAAAAGGTAGTTAACATGTAGTCGTTGTAATGGAGGGAATGGATAGAAATAACTAAAATATGATTATATATGTTCTTAAATATTTTTACATTTATACAATAAAAGATAAAGTCTTAAAATACGGAAAGAATTCAATTTTAGGCGTATATGCCCTAGTTTTCACTAAAGGGTCACTTATCACTTTTTGATGGAGAACCGTCATTAAATATAGTTTTTTCACTCTTAAACATTCTTTTGGACCAAATAAAACTCTTATTAAGAATCGGGACATCAAAATTTACTTTGTGTAAATTTTTGGTATCTTTCTGATAAAGTTCATTTTTTTAATGAATAGTGTAAAATGTTGTATTTTAATTCAAAACCACTTTTTAATCTAATTTATTTATATGATTAGATTATATTTTGAATTGGTTTTAAAGTGAAATTAGAAAATATTTTTACCATTAAATCCAATAGTGGTAGTTGGAATCAATTTCACTTTGAAATCAGACTTAAACTAGTGTCAATCTTTTGATACTTATTGTTTCATAAAACACGCTATTTGTCATGACAGTGGGAATTAATTATTAAATTAATTAATTTGACTTATATGTTTTGAATTTTGTAAAACGGACTTCATTTTTGAATTCAGAATATCAAATATAGCTTAGGGTGAATTTTTGGGATTTTTCTGAAAAACTTCAATTTTTGATGAATAGTGAAACCACTAAGTGGTACTTATAAAAACTGATTTTCCGTTTAAATGAAATTTTTCCATCATTGTGTTTTGATTTTCAAAAATCCGAAATACATGGTTGTCATTAAGAAGTAAAATGTGGTTCAATGAGATTAAAATAATTTTTTGTTGAATAGTAACTTATTAAGTTTTTAATCGCGATTAGTGGTAATTAGTGTAGTTTAAGGTAAAAATAATGCTTTAATAAAATGAGATGAGCTTGACACATGTCTTACCCTCATTGGCTGTATCATGTCCGACCAAGACGAGCCATGGGTCAACTTGGGGACCCCATGGATCCACTTTGGTTGGGAAATGACAAAAATAACATTTTATTTAATGTAAAAGTAAAATTGACACAAACATGATATGTTTTACTAAAACCATTTTTATGTGGGGTTATACAAGTAATATTTTTTATTATAAATATTAATTGGAAATATAAAAAGATTTCCTACATCATAGTATTTGTTTTATAATTTTTAGACATTAAATAAATTAAATTATTTATGACATAATAATGATGCAGCGATGACATCATTATTTGACGATTTAAATAAAATGGAAAGATAATGTAAAATCTATGAACTACACATGTCCAAAACTTATTGGATGAGTGGATTTAGAATCCTTATCACCTTATCCACGAATTATATCAATGTGGGACCTTTTGAAACCGAAACACATTTTCAAATAAAGTAATATTTCTTTACCTTCCAAAAGTGCCCCTCCTCTCCTCTTATAAAAGGCCCCCACCTCTACCTCATTTAACAAACTCCTCAAGCCTTTGGCTCGGCCAACCCCTGCCCATTTACTCTCTCCACATCCCTCTCCTCATCCTAGAGGATTCCCTTTGGGCAGAATCATTTCAAAGGAAGCGTTTAGGCTCAAATCAATAGGAGTTACACTTTTAAAGGTAATTCATTCTCTCATGTTCATTTGTTTTATTTTGCTTCTCCAACCCCCTAAAATCTTTTTATTTACTTCTTTTGTAACAACACCAGTATCTTAAATATACTAGGATGTTGTTATAAGATTTATTCGAGCTACACTCTCACACAACTACATCAAATGGTTAAAGAACATACAGTTTCCGTGGATGGTGAAATTCTGCCTCCCGAAACGATGATTGTTCAATACTCATTTAACACCTTCAAAGGTGGCCATTATGATGTCACTATTTTTATATATGATATATAATATGTTTATGTTTTATTTATGCTTCTGTATTTTTCATTTTTGTCTTACCTTTATGGCTTCCATTATGGGTATACGCGATATCTTCATTTAAGGAAGTGCGGACTACCGCCCCCTCAAAGTGATTTGATTTGTTAAATAACATATGTGGGATGTATAAAGGATGGAAATATGATATTATATATGATATTATACTGTAATTATAATATACCTTTATATCATTATTATTCCATTCTATAAAATATGAAATAGAAATGAAAGTAGCGTTCATGCGTACGTACGGCTTACCGTCTCCATGAACGGTGCATTTCATTTCTTACCTCTAAATGATTATGTAATTTTATAAATGCATGCTTGTACTGGATATATATTACATATATGATATCTACATAATGAATACAATTCTGGATATAATAAACATTTGGCCACATGAAAAACATGTAATTGTAAGAAGTCCACTTTCGACTTAAGAACCAAATATCGGCAAAACAAATATTATTAACTTAAATGATTACATAATGTTTATGACATGGTAATAAGTGGTATAAAAGTAATAATGAACTTGAAAAATATTCTTAAGGAATTATAAATTAACTCAAGTTTATTATTCAGGAGATTAAAGAACGATCGAGTCAAGTCGGACCCGAGGTAAGGGATCCTACGACTCTCTTTCTTTTTAAGTGAACTCTTTTATGTCATTTATTTTAAGCTCATATTTCTTATGATTGGGATGTTATTTTAAATTAAATTTACTGTAATTTTTATGTTCATGTGATGAGAGACCCTATTCTCTCTCATAAATCCATTTTGGAAGTTTTGAGTGGCGCCGTTAGGCTGCCGAACTTTCGTAAGAGATCTAACCTCTCTCTTTCTTTTTAAGTACTCTCCTTTATGTCACTTCTTTTAAACTCTTCCTTGCAATTTTGGGGGATTTTCTTTTATATTCCATTTGATTTAAATTCTATTTTAATATGATGGGATACTCTATTTTATCTCATCAATCCATTTTGGAAGTTTTATGTGGCGCTGTTAGGCTGCCGAGTTTTCGTAAGGGATTTTTCATCTCACTTTTATTCCCGTGAGATTTATTCTACATTTGACACAAATTCCATTGAGTGGTGTATGTACTGCCCATTATTCTACTCTTTTTGTAATATAATTTCGTTCATGAGTATTTACATCAATGACCTATTGTCTTTCTTTCATGGGGTGTATGTTTTGAAAGATACCCAAGTCGGTAAGGGAACCTTTCACCCTCCTCTTTTTTAAAAGACTTATTTTATTGGGTATTTTAATTTACATATTTTTATGTTGGGATATGTTCTCATACATCCTTATTGATGTAAATTTTATGTCCAAGTGTTGAGATACACATTTTATCTCTCATTAACTCATTTTGATGTGACACCGTTAGGCTGTCAAGGGAACTTTTTAACCCAATTTCGATTTATTTGGGTTCAACTTGTAGTCATTGAATATGTCATCCATTGAATATGTGTGAATGACCTTTTCTTTTTTTACACTTAATATCCACTTATATTGGGTGTATATATATTTTTCACACATATTTTTGAGATTTATTTTTCCTTAATTTAAGGATACCTTCTTTATAAGGGATTTCATCACATTTGACATTTCTATTGAGGGTTCATTGTTGTTATGCACCAATTCACTCTTATATGGTGTATATACTGTCCTTTGGAGTATTATATCATGAATCCTTTTATTCTCATGATATTATAAAGTTCTGACAAAATGTTATTCCTTGATTATTGTACTCAAGTGTCTCTAATTTTGGTAAAACCCCTTTAACCAAAATATCGTTTTAAATGTTTTAATTATTTGTTCTTATTAATATCCATGTTTTAAAAATGGTTTTAAGGATTTATTTATATGGATATTAATGGTTTAAAATGTTAAAAGCTTCAAGGTGGTATAGGACACTTTGATTCAAAAATCTCTTTATTAAATGTTTTAAATGGTTTTGGAAATGGTTTCTTTTTGAATGGATTCATTATTTCAATATCCTAAAATGTTATATTGTGATTGAAATATGGAAATGTTATGTTTCCTTTATTCATGTTTATGTGATACGATTATGATATGGTTCTTGGGCATTGTTATGAAGAACGGGTGGTTCCGTGATAAACTAAGGGCGGGTGAGCCCGATATAGCTCTCCAATGCATTGGGTAACGTGAAGGAGTGAAACGTTAAGGTTTTTCCGAAGATATTTAGGGAATATAATGTGATGGGTATTCCAAACGTAACCAAGAGGGTTACTCCCTACGTAAGAATGTTATGAATGCCTCAAGTTACCTTTATGTCTTATGTTTTCTATGATTTATTCATGATTTGATATGCCTATGTTTTATGGGTAAAGTATGATTTCATTCTTATGTATATATGAACTCATGTTTAGTTTCCATATTTTTATAACCCTTACTGAGATTTTTATGCTCATCCCAAGTTTTTGAAATGCTTTTCACAAGTCAAGGGAAAGGTACATGATGTGACGATAGTGTCAAGGATGTGTCAAGAAAGAATCCGTGTCTTATTTTAAATAGGTTACCATTGATGGGAAGAATGAATATTGTCTTTTATGTAACCACCTTGTTTAAATGTGGAATGTAATGCAATTTTCATGATCTAATTCTCTAAAACTCTAAACCTGAAAAGATCCTCAATGTTTAATCTTGTAATAACTCAAGTTTAAGTAAGGTTTAAGGCTGGGGCCTTATATAAGTACATAAATACTGATATATATAAATATATATATCTCCCATATCATTATTATGTCATATATTACATAATTATTAGTAATCTATATATTTTTATAAATTTCAATGAATGGTGAACTTGGAAATGAATCTCATCGCATCGTGGAGACGGTAATCCGTACGTACACATGAGTAAAAATATCATTCTTTAGATATTATAATAATCTATAATTGGATGTTATAATATATATAAAAATTCCTTATCATGTTATATTTATTATTTACATCAAATACACAAAATTATTATACCCATCCAAATAATAATGTATTGAATAACAATTACACCACGACGTGGAGACGGTAAGCCGTACGTACACATGTATGGTGACATGTCATTCAAAGTGTGGATAGAATAATTAAGTTGGTTGTACCATAATTATAATAACATCACAGTATATATGATATACTACATTTATTATTTTATTTTGGAAACAACAAAGAAAAAGGAAGTGGAAGAAGAAAGGAACTTGAAAGTGGGGGTGAAATCTTTACCTCTTCTTCGGGTTCTTCCTTTTGATTTGATCAAAAGGGCACATTAGGGTGGCTTTCGGATCAAACTAAAGCCTCTATGTTTAATGGAGCACAGGTGAGAGGGTATTTGGATGGGTTCGGCCGAGCCAAATGGCTTATAAGATGTGAATTAGAGTGAAGGGTGAGTGCCCTTTTATATGAGGGGTGAGGGGAACCTTTGGAAAAACATAAAATATTATTTGATAATAAATACATATTCGGTTTGTAATGGCTCCAAATTGATTCATTTCTAGGATAAGGTGGTTATCGGTCTAAATCCACTCAACTAATAGGTTTTATACAGGCTTGGATCATTTTATTAACCTTATCTTTTAGTTTCAACTCTTAGTTAATTAGTTTGACATTTACCATGTCTCTTTGTATTTTTATATTATATGGTTAATAAACTTACTATAAACTTCCAATGCCCCCCAAGTTGTCCATTAATGATACAAATATCATGATATAATTAGTTTTTCCGAACCATATATTTTTAGTTATATTATTTCAATTAATAATATAATATTTCTTTAAAAAACTCTTTTTTTTCAATTTTGGGACTATTGGGTATTTTGTTTTTGATAAATTCATAACAACATTATTAATTCTAAAAAAAATCATATAACCAATAATAATATGTCATATTAACCTATAAAATTATTGGAATTCCTAAAAAGTCTCAAATTACATTTATTTAGGTATTTATAATATCAATTATCTTAATCTTTCATTAATATGGTAATTACTGCATCATCATTGTGTCATAAATAAATTAAATTATTTAATTTCTAAAAATTATAAATAAATTACTATTATTTAGGAAATCTATTTATGTTTTTAGTGAATATTTATAGTAAAAAATATTACTTATATAACACCACATAAAAATTTCTTACTAAAAGGTATTTGTTTTTGTCAATTTTTCCCTTACATTAAATTAATTAATCTAAAATGTCATTATAATTCATAAGTGGCTCCATTTCATCCCAAAATCTACCCAAAGATGCCTATGGTCGGCCATTATTCATCCAATAAGGTTCAGATATGTGTTAAGGTAATTTTGAATTATTACAATATTTTTTTACCTTGAATAACCCTATTTACCTTTAACCGTGGTAAATAAAAGAAAAAAGTTACTATTCACCAAAATTATTTTTATCTTATTGAACAAAATTTTAATCCTTGATATTATCCTTGTCTCTTGGAATTTAAAAATTCAACTCATAGAAGCAGTAAAATTAAGTTTTATGTGAATTTTCAAATTCTCCAAGGAGGTGGGTAAAAGACGGTGAAATGGTAAAGAACATTTTTATTATCTAAAATTATTATAAACTGACTCCAATTAATTACAATGAACTTATATAAGTATTATGTATCTATTTTGATATAAATTAATTTAAATAAAATAAATAAATATTTCAATAAAAATCTGTTTTAACCAATAACTCAGTGTTTTTCATTATTCATAAAAAATTTATGTTTCTCAGAAAAATACAAAAAATTCGGCCTAAGATATATTTTTTGTTATGAATTAAAAAATGATGTCTATTTTACCAAATTCAAAACATATAATTTGAAATGATTAATTTAAAAATTAATTTATGTTGTCAAAACAAATAGCGTGTTTTTAAGAAATAATAATTATCAAGAGATTGACACTTGCTTATGTCCAGTTTAAATGTGAAATTTTTTCCAATGACCACCATTGGATTAAATGGTAAAAATATAATCTAATTATACTTTAAAATCCTTCAAATGCATAATTTATCACTATTAATTTTCTCAATTAAAAAAATTGTTTCTAATTAAAATTTAGTAAGTTTTACTATTTATCAAAATATGAAAGTTATCAGACAAGTACCAAAAATTCACCCTAATCTAATTTCGATATTCCTAATCCAAAATATAAGTTCATTTTGAATGATAAAATGTATAAAATTTCAAAAAATGGGTATAACTATTCTCAACGGCCAGTTTTATCGGTTGTGGTGTGTTAGAACTTGAAGTTGTGTATAACACACACTATTGTATTATTCAAAGAGAATATTATCGTGAAAGCTTGGGGTGTTACAGGAAGGGTATAATATCATTCAAGAAATAATTTTGGGATGGAACACCCAATGTATTTCTTTAAGGGAGAGGTAGTTTATTACACATTTTATGATATGCGTCATCAAGATCACGAGTTCAAGGGAAAGAGTGAATCTATAAATTTATAATTCTTAAACTCCAAGGGGATGTGAAACTATTAAAATTAATATACTAATAATTAATATAATATACCATAGAAAAGTCCATGGGAGTAACGGTGAGAATATAAAATCATAACAATAAAATTAAAGGTTCTAAATTTTGTTATATATAGTACTTGGATAAAAAAAGATATATAATAATTATTTTGACTCAATATCAATAGAAACATTCATATCTCACACATTTTCTAGTAATATTTATTAATCACTTGTTGCACTATGGATAGATTTTATGATTAATAATCCATGTTTAAATCTAATAGAAATTAAATTATATTTTTTCAAAAACTATTAATCTTAATTGAGGTTCCTCAACTAAAAGCGTGGATGTAAAAAAATTGTTGACTTTGACATAATATTTAGAATTATTTTTCTCATAATGTATGACACAAAAATTATTATAATGAGAGGGAGATTACAATTTCTAGGGATATAATAGAATCACATATTTTTAGAGGAGGGAATTAAAACTGTAATTATTTTATGTTACCACCTCGAGTAAATGATCATAATGAAATTCAAAGAGTGGATGAATCAATGAATTAAAATAATATCATTTTAATAGAGGATATATATATTGTGGGGGACTGTATTGATGCATTACATGAGTAATTACCTTTATATACATCTAATTATGAAGTCAAATTCTATATAGATCTTATCCTTGAGGAAAATAAAATATATAACCCACCCTATAAAATGGATTTGGTGTAATTAATGAGATTAAGAAGAAATTAAAATATTTTTTCTGATAAAGGATTCATATTCCTTTTTTACTATATAGAGAACATTTATTATTTATGAAAAATAAATATGTGTCAATGTCATTATTTATTAACTATAGGTAAATAGATTTAATTACTAGGAATAATTGGAATATGTTATCTCTAATTATTTATTTTTTGGTAAACGTAAATGGAATCAATATATCTCATTGATTGATCCCTATTTTTGTTATTATTAATTAAAATTCAATGAGGTTAATATAGAAAATACTATTTTTTCACAAGTTATTAGAATTATGGGATCATGGTAATTCCCTTTGGATTAAAAAATTCACACTCATTATTTATAGATTTAATTAATAGTGTATTGAAATATTATATTGACATATTTATTATATTTTTTATTTATTATATCTTGATATACTCTATGTTCTAAAATGATAAATAAAATAATTTTTTGAGTCACTCTGGAAACTACAAGTGAGAAAGTGTTATTTGGGAAATTCCACAAGTGTGAATTTTAGTTGCAATATGTTTCTTTTCATTGTCATATTATCTCTATGGATGGAATATTGGATGATCACACAAATAAAAAATGTTTATATAATTTCCCACACTAATGAATATTTATTAGTTACATAGAGTCCTTGGTTTAATAAGTTTTATTTGTGTTTTTTTTTAAAATTTAATTAGTATATAATTTGTTTACTAAGGTATCATGTAATGGGGTACTAATCAGAAGATCATAATTATTTGAAAAATATTTTAAGGAACTAAAGAATATATTTATCAATGAAAAAAATACTTACCATTACATTTAGATATGAAGGAATTTTTATATATAATGTTGTCTAGAAGAGTAAAACTGTGTATTTACTAATGAAAAATTATATAGTTGTTTCTTTTTCATTTAGGAAATTGAATAACCATCAAAGAAAATTTCAAAATAATAATATTTTTCCAAATTATATAACATTTTGATTGATTATTTGGAAACACTATCTTTATTGGTAAAATGTCACTTATTTAACATTAATAATTTTTTGGATGAATATATTTAATCAAAAAGTGATAAAAATTTGATAAAGGATATAACTCAATATACTCTGGTGATAGGAAAACAAAATAAACTACATTCCTAATTAATAAAACATGGTTTTGTAATTCATCAGTATAAGGATCATAGATTCCTATATTTTATGAGAATAAATGATGTACCAATATTAATGTGTTTAGTAAGGTTAGAGATAATCATTTTTTATGGGAAAAAGAATTAAATTTACAAATAATTTTTTATCCATAATTACTAGAGAAGATAAATATGTCCCAAAAATATTAAAGGGGTTGAAAAAAGAAGATTTAATCCATGGATGATGAGATATTGATAAGTATCATCTATGGAGATGGCATGTCAATGTTCAGAAAGAGACAATGTATGCAATCAGTAATTGAGATGAAAATGGAATTTATAGATGGTGAACATAGATTGAATTTATATATACCCCATTATGCCACCATTGGGTATAGGTATATAATGGATAAAGTTTAGTTGAAAAA
Source organism: Viscum album (assembly GCA_963277665.1). Classification (NCBI taxonomy): domain Eukaryota; kingdom Viridiplantae; phylum Streptophyta; class Magnoliopsida; order Santalales; family Viscaceae; genus Viscum; species Viscum album. Next base: position 131,715,947 of record OY728120.1, read on the forward strand.
ACTATAGTTGTAAGTTGAAGTCTTCAAATCACGATGCTTGTTATTCCAATAAGTTAAGGACGAAAGACAACTAGAAAAGGGTATGATGTAACATATTCTAGTATTGATGTTAAACAAATAAAATATAATAATGGAATTTCTATAACACTTTATAAAATTTCAAATAAGAAGGATTTTATTTGTGTCAATGTTGACCAGCTTACCAAGTCTGCATATTTCCTAAAAATAAGTGATGATTTATCCCTTAAACATATTAAATGAATTTATATCAATGATGTTGTGAGAAATTATGGTATAAAATTAAAAACTATATCAGATCATAATAATTTTTTAATATAAAAATATTATTGGATTATTAAAAATTTGTTTAATACTAAGATACAGTCGATCACATCTTTCCAATATCAAGAAAATTAGAAGCTTGGATGGACTATTCAATCCTCAGAGGACATGTCAAGGTCAAGATCACAAGGAATGTGGGACTTGCACCTACTATCATAAGAATTTCTATACAAAAAGATATTCCCTTAATATATAATTATGGTACCTTATGAGACATCTTATTAGAAAATAATTCACCATCTAAGCTATTGTGATTATGCTGGGGAAAGGTGGCTTGTTGGCATTCAACTCGTTGAGGAATAAACTGAGAATGGGAGAGATATTTACATTCAAATAATGACATATTAATAAGGAAAACAAATCATTATTTAAAGTTTTTATAGGTACCAATAATTCTGAGTATGAAATCAAATCATCTTTAATGTATCAAAATAGAAGGGAATTTGAATGTTTGTTAAAAGGGGAACAATATGTTTGATGTCTACTAGTACATTACGTATTCTGGATAGAATTGATGTTGTGTATTATCATGTTGATTGACCACCAAACATAATACATTTCAAGTTGTAGTTTTTTTTCTAATTATTAGGTATGTAAGTTATAGACTACGTATATGTACTCATCACCATATAGGTAGAGATCAAACCTGACTAGTCCTATAATTAAGATCCTACTAGATTTTTGACACTAGTGTGTAAGTGTTACAAAATTTGAAAACCCAACTGTTAAATTTTATTTAAAGGAATCATATGTTATAGGATGAAACATGGGGGTATGAGGAATCAATAATTACTAATTACCCACAATTTTTATGTATTTAATTTAAAACATCATTTAAAAGATTAAATTATTTGGGTGGTGTAAGACCCAAGATTCATCTAAGGTATTGTAATTTTTATTTATTCAAGTGAATAATAAAATGAATTACATAATTCTGTAGTAATATAAATATACGTTATTAAAAATTTATATTAATCAGTGAATAATAATTATATAGAAATAACTCAGAAGGAAATTTTATTTAGTAGAAGAGTAGTTTATGAATTTTAGGCACCGAATAAGTAATATTAAAATTCACAATTTTTATTATTTAATAAATACATTTCACATTGATAGTGAAATATGTTCATAAAAGGTTTTTAAAATTGTAATCCACATGTGAGAATTTATTTACAGTGAATTTTCATGATTTTTCTAATGAAGATGTTTAGTTTTTGAATAGTAAAAATTTCTGTTTTTATAAGTACCATGAATTTTATGAGGTTATTATGATGTAATCAAGAAATTAAAATTTACTAGACCTTTTTCCACAAACAATTAATTTATAATAAAATTAATGAATTTAAAAATAAAATTTTTAATTTTAAAACTTATATTTTACATTTTTATGCCAAATTTAAATTATGTCTCACAAAAAAACATTGTTTTTCACTATATTTGATCAAGTGGATGGAATGTTACATTCATTTTGGATTGATTTAAAGGTAAAATTACTCCCATATTTTTTATCATTAGACAAATAATTTTCTTAGGAATTAATGATACTCAAATGTTTTTGGCTAAAAAACATAATAATAAGTATTTTATCTCAAAATACCCCCTCAAAAATATAAATACACCACCATCCCACCATTAATATATATTATAATGAAATTTATCTTTAATTTACTATTTCTATCTCTCCCAAGATTCTATAGCAGGAGTTTTTAATGTTCTATGCTGTTCCTTTAAAGATTAAAGACGTTTATTTACAAGTTAAGGGTTCTAAACTATTGTTTTACCTTTATTTTTTCAATTATTCTAATTTAATCTATTTTTCAATGAAAAATATTACAATGATTCATTTTTATAAATTATTTATTTTATTTGAAATTAGATAAAACCAGTTCCCCTCAATATACTACCTTTATCTCTTTTTGTAATGATCAATATTCATTATAGCTATAAAACATTTTTAAATTATTATAATGAAAATTGTGTGTGGTTTTGTATCAAAGAAACCCCTATATGAACACAAACAAGTGGATATGGGATTTGTCTTCAGTACCCCCAAGGGTAATAACCCTAAAAATTGTTTGTTTGGGAATTTAATTTGTATTCACTCAGTAAAAAACTAATGGGATTAACTTTACACCATCTATGACACTCTTGAGGGATATGTATGGATTCATGAGATCCTTATGAACCACACTAAAGGAATATTTTTTTATTGAAATCCTGAAACAATGAAATTACTCTTAACTACTACCTTGTTATCATTATATTAATATGGGTCCTTTCCATTTCATTAGGAATGTCTTATTGTTTCTATGTTTATTATGGTAATTTTTCTAGACAAACATATTATTCTACTAAATGAGGAAATATTGATATTCCAAATATCTATTATTTCAATATGGAGAACTATTTGTCACATATAAATCATTATTTATCAGGTTCTTTTTGTAACATTATGAAATTTATTTTTTTGAAATATTTCATATGATGGATTCATTTTACTCATTATGTGAAAGGTAAGGCCCCAGAAATATATATCCCCTTGATTCATTAACTGGTCTCCTAAGACAATTAGTTAGTTATTTTGTAAAGGCCTTAACTGTTTATATATGATATATTTGTACATGGGATTAATGGTATAATATTGAGGTATGAAATTATGTATTCTATAACATTGAGAACATTTATTCTTATCTATTAATTTTTTTTACAATTATGTAATCCTAGTATTTTTCATTTATTGTGGAATTTATTAATTATTGATTTTTTATTTATTATATGATTATGCATGATAGTTTCTATTATACTATACCAATTAATGAGTTTCTAAGATCACCACTTAATATTCTCTTTCATTTACCCAAGAAACCACGATTATTACTATATGTGACATATGGATGTTCAAAAAAAACTATAAGGGTTTTTTGTTTTTATATGATGCATATTTGGTTTTATATTTAATTTAATGTTCATTTAGGTATCTATATTTCTAAGACTACTATACATTTGAAACATATAATCTATTTTTTTATACCAATGTGATAAAATAAACACCAAATTTGGGTTATTGGAGTTATGGTGTTATAGGATACCTTACATTAAATAAGTCAAAGTCGTAGAAGATACCATACTCATCTTTCACATAGAAGAATATAATATTGTTCAGAAAGGGTTGGTTCTATTTCAATATTCAAACCATTCCCTATCATTTATAGAGTAGTACATCAAATCAGACATACTTTTTTAATTATGTGTGGGAGATAAACAAACCATGGATGAATATTTGACTAATTTTCCAAAATATAACATTCAAATATTTTTCCCAACTAAAGAATAATAATTCAACCAAATATACACTTCTTGGTCCATGAATGATAAGGAGACTGCTAAGGAGGTGTATTTTGAAGAATTTATAAATGATATTAACTACTAGGATCTTCTTATGACAACATATCATGTATTGTAACTATAAATGAAATAAAATATTATAGGTGAACATATATAGGGAGATATATATATTATTGATTTTTATTTTTTTAATTTCATTAAAAATGAATTAAGATTTAATTTTCTTATGAGTAATGTTATATATTTAGCTCATGGGAGGATACCTTTAATAAATAAGAAGGATTCATTTGATAAATAATGAATTGATTTCTGGGTATTTATTGAAAAACTAGAAATGTAGAAGAATAACATCAGGTAGTAGAATGTCACATATTTACCCCACTCCCTCCGAATCCCATATATATGATAAAATTAAAAGGATGTGGTGTTGGAAAATTAATTCTTTATCAAATAAGACATCAATTAAGCTCTATAAAATCTACTTCAAGTGTTACTATACAATATTTTATAATAGATAACTAGATAGAAGAATATATAGTGGTTACTATAGATAAACCCCACAACCATCTGATTAGGGTTGACTTCATAGATCTATCTAGATATAGACAGAAAAAAACACTACTTGGTTGATGGTCAAAGATTATATTTTCTTTGTTAATTTTTGTTATTATTTTATTTTAATTTGTTTTATTAGTAATAAGATTTTTTTAATTCTTGGTTTTAATGGAGGATCTGAAATCAAGAATAAATCATATGTCATTTGTAATACTTTTAAATATATCTATCCCAAAAAGATGTGTATCATATCTGCACGATTTCAATTATAAATTACCAATCATAATATTCATGGAATATTTGAAACCATGATTAAATAAGAATTATGTAAATTTATAAGAAAAGTGTGGGGGAGTGTGTAGCCTGTCGTTTATGTTTGGTTTCATTTTTTTAATTAAGTTTTAAAATAGAGAGTTATTGAACATCACCACCACTTTTTTTAATTTTATAATTGATAACTTATTATTATTATTATATTAATTTAATTGGTAATGCGATTTAATACCTATATTATTAATTTGAGAATGAAATAATTTTAGTAAATTGTGAATCTTATGTTTGTAATCATTATCCAATATTAAATCCATAAATCATGAGATGTTTATTTTTTAAAATTTTCATTATAATTTTCAAATTCATGTGATTATATTTTAACAAGTATAAAAAAATAGATTTTTTTACATTATTTTTTGAAAAACATTTAGGCTAATGAGTTTTTATAATGATAATGACATTATTATCTCCAAGTCCAATTGTATACTATTTTATAATACCTTGATAATTGACCTTATTTAAATACTTATAGAGAAATAATCAAATTTATAGAAAAATATTTTAAAATTTAATCCTATATTAAGTTTATATTTTAGTAAAAAAAAATTTATATAGTAATGTTTAAGTGAGGCTGATATATTTTTTCATTGATCATTAGAGGAATCACATTATTTGGAAGAGTATTGTGGTTCATATTGTAAAATAGGATGTGGTGTACACACCTATTATTGAAATATATTATACCCTAAATTTCTCTCAAAATGAACATCAAAATAAATGAAGATGAAAAGGAAAAAATTATACTTGAGTATATTTACTTATGTTATGTAAATTATCTTTTGTGATCTACAACAAAGTACATGAGGTTTTTTGGGTGACATATAAAGGATTTGGTAGGAGAATTTTTGGTGACTTTAAATTATTAAATATGCATTTTTTAGAGTCTACCATTATATTTAAATCCATTTTTAATTTATATCCTACCACCATTAGTTTCAAAAAAAAAATCCTGAAATATCCTTCAATTTTATATTTTTCTCTTTTCAAGTGAGTAAAGGGATGAGAAGTGAAACAAACTTATAGAAAGTAGTGTTGTTGTCATTAATGTAAATAAAATGAAAAAAAAATTGAATTTGAGTGTGAGATAAAAATATTTTTATTAAGGAAATTGGGAAATATCAATGGAATGAATAAGAGATTGAAATGAACATTTTCTGATAAATAATACAAATATGAAAAAAAATCGTATATATGGAATTATAGATTAACTAATTTGAGGGAAAATTCACTTCTTCTCAAGATATAGAGAATCTGATTTTCCCATGGTGTTGATTTTTTCTTGGAGGAAAATAATAAGTGTGGTGGAGTAATGAAACATATATCATCAATATTTTCATAAATAAATTTAGTTAAATTTTCCCAAACATTTTAATTTTAATATATATAAAATCAAAGTTCTGTTATATCATAGTGTTTTGAATTTATTTTTAAAAAACACCTAAAATTTTGATTTTAAAGTTGTGAGTAATATTATATGAAAAAATTCAATCTCCATTCCTTGATTTAATTATTTTTTGTGAAGAATAAGTGAATTAAGGATGATCCGGCCCCAAGGAGAAATTATATTCTCGAGACTATGAAGGAATAAAAACATCCAACATTTAACAATATTGGTTATGTAATCTTTCTACGATAACTATATTATACAAGAACCATTATATCACAAGCAATTAAAATTCTATGAAAATGCATGTTTTACAACCAAATGATATCATAAATAAGTATCACTAGCTAAAATATAATCCACCAATATTATAATAGCATACCATCTACTCTGATTGATTATTTGAATTGGGGAAGACTAGTAATGATTGATAAAATCCCTAAATTGGATCAACAAATCAAATTGCACTATACGATTTTACGATGACATGACCCAACCACACTACTCTATATTGTTGGGAAAATGCTATAAAATGTAAATAATTTCTATCAAATTCTAAAATACATCCATATAATCAATAATTTCAAGGAAAAGAAGAATATTGAGCCTTGTGGTTTCCTATCAAAATAAGAAAAGACACATTCTACATGAGAACCCTAAAGAGATGGTCCTATAAAATGATATTATATTCTATATTCGAACATGTAGTACTCTAGGACGGGGGAATCATACCTTAGAATTGTTGAAATTTGGAGAAGGAAACTATCAATATAAACTAAAATAACCTATATCTCTAAATACGACATATCATTATAATAAAGCTCAAAATTAATATGTTCAATAACTACAATATCATCATTTATGCCAAAAAATAATCCACACGACCACCATTAACATGTAATTAAAATTTTATAAGAATCTGGTAAAACTACAAAAGGGGAGGTATCAAGGTAGATGGTTCATGGGATGAACCATGTTGAGGACATAAAATCCCAAGTGTTCTATTAAGGGATCTCCATAAAAACCTACCTAAAATATTTAGAAAATGGAGAAACATGTTGTAAACATAGAGGAAAATAAAATAGAGTTAAGGGAATAGAAACATGTGTTTACCTAAGCATAATGAAGAATGAAATGAATTTGAGGAAGCTGGATAAGGATCTTGGAAGCCAATAAATTTGGTTGGAATTTATTTTATAGAGTGTTCGAGCTTCTATGGTGTAGTACACTGACCCGAACCATTGTCCTGGAATGTGTAAAGTGGCCACTATCCTTAGGTGATATTCCATAGAAAACAAATTTTAGCAGTAAATATTACGTCTTTATCAAGTAGGTGTAAGAGTTTACCCTTTTTACACACACACACAAACCCTCTCATTCAATCTTATTATAAACAAGCCCAAATAACTATATAAATGATTCATGAGTAAAAAAATAACATAAATCAAAAAAAGATTAAAAATCAGAGTATTATTGAAAAAAATTATTTAGAATATCTAAGACATCAAAATTAAGAATGAATTAGAAACTAAGGTGGAAATACTATAGAATGTTTGAATAAAAATAACCCTACATATCAGTCTCCAACATCAATGAAAATAACATTAGGAGGAACCAATAGTGATTTATTAATTACTACCTTTCCATATATGATGTAAAATAACATATACATAGACACCAATGTTCACATGTATAGGATGATTCATCATACAAACTATGAAAACCTCAAGTGACTTTTCCCACTTATTACTAAAACATAAATAGGGTGACATAAATTTTTTTATTTAATATTTCAAAAAATATCAATGTAGTTTAAAACAATTTAGGTTTATATAAAATAATATGGAAAACTTTTTGAGAGAACATAAAACAAAATACAATTCTCATATGAAGTGAAAACATATCTCATTACCCTACTTTTAATTCCCATTCCATGTTCTCAAAGACACACTCCCATGAATTATGAATGGCATCTCTCTTTCAAATATTGATAGATCCGTCCTTCACCAAGATATCACTTGTTGGTAAATCATCATGACATATTATTAAAAAATATTGTTCCATTTATGCTCTTATTATTCCCCATAAAAATAATATTTGGACACTTGGAATCTATACTATTCCAAGTTCATCCATTATAACATTTCATTGTTTTTCTTAAATAAATTTATCAATTCATCAAAACCCTTGTAGGAGTTATCCATAACCAATTTTTTAATAACCAATCATTTATTTCAAAATATAGTAATGTTTCATCATCATTATTTAAATTCAATGGAATAATAAATTAATTTAGAAAATAGAGGGACTTAAATTTCTATAAAAAGTGGAAGGGTGAAAAAACCACCATCTGTGAAATTTTATGAAAAAATAAATTCTCAATGATTATCCAATTTGGGATCATTCTCATGTTCCTCTAATTAAATAAACAAATTTCGAACAAAATTTTTTTGATTGTAGAGATCCATCCATTATAAACCTATCTAGGATTATGTTCAATTGAATATGAGTAAAGATAGATTAAAATTAAAGAATTTATAAACCAGTTTTTGTTTCCCTGGTCCAATGGGTAATGAAACATTATAAATAAGTCTATAATATGATTTATAGATATTTTATAGAGATAACCTATAGTTCATGAGGAAATGGAGATATATTAATGATAATTTATTAGTTATGGAATTAAAAAGACTGAATTAAAATTGCTGAATTCATAGTGTTAAATTTTAACTCCTGTTGTGAAACATCAGAATTACCACACATACTAAAATTAAAATCACCTGACATAAAATAGAAATAACATATTCATGAATTTAATATTATTCACTAAAACATTCTATAAATTATTACATTGTGATTAAATATTCTCATCATGAATTAATTCATGTTGCCTAACTTCCCAAAATAAAATTCATGCAATGAATATCCATTAAAATCATGAATCAATTCTGGTATAATGATTCTATATTTTTATCTCCTTTATCCTCTTTTAATAATTACGAATCCATAATAACAATAAAAAATCCATGATTAATAAAATAGAATCGATAAAAACCTCAAACTAGGGGTATCACATTCTCCCCACCATTATGATTTCCACCCCTAAAAAGCTAGATATTGGATTTGCCTTTAAAGTGTTTAAGCCATTTCATCATAAAGAATTTCCTTTACTCCCAATTTTCTTCCTGAATATGACCATGTACCCATAATACCCATAATAAAGAAATATTTATCCCTTCTATGGTAATTTCATATCTATCTAGAATTTGACTTGGTTCATGGATAGAATCTACATCAGGCTCAATATTCACATTGTCCCATCTAATCAAATGACTTATACAAATTTGTTTCCTTATTAGTTTAGGGAAAATGGGAAAATGATAAATAACACAAAATCCTATTGGTAACATTGATAGATATGAATCATCCAAAATACTTTCTAAAACCATAAATTATACTACATATGGGAAAGATATGTTTACTTTTTTTCAATAGATATAACTTAATTGTGGTTACACATTCAAAAATACATAGTCACCTATATCAAAATAAAATGAGTGATTATGCTGATTTTCATTTGATTTTGTTATTATTAAGGCATAGTTTTCCAATTCACGATCATCTAAGTATTTTCTACAGTATCTTAGAAAATATTTATTCTTATTAGTTATGTTTGTCCAATTTTAACACAAAATAGTGCAGAGGAAAAAGGATGACCATAAAGTGCTTCCAATAGAGGCATTTATATGATATCCTAGGATTTTTTATTATAAGAGAAATTCACTAAAATAATATCATATTTCTATGATGTACTAAATTACATGAGACTTCTCTTAGAATCTACTGAAATGAATGATTGGTATATTCCAATTACCTATCCATTTATAAGTGATATACTTTGCTCCTGACCATCTGGGTTCCAAGTGCCTAGTTCAAAGGGCACCAAAACTGAGAAGTGAAATGAGGGTCCATTTCAGAGAAAATTGATTTAATTACTCTATTTTATATTTCCAAATCTCAAATATATAGAATTAATAGTTATTATATTTTTTTATACTATTATATGGAAAAAAAGTATTCTGGCTTTATGATATAGTCTCTAATGAAATAATTATCAACATGCTTCGAAAGTATCCATAGTAGACATAAGAAAAAGTCTTTTTAAGTTAGATTTCATTTTAAAAAATTATATAAATAGATTAAAAAATTAAAATTAGATATTAATGCTCATACATTACCTATTGAGAAGTGAGATATTTTATGACATGATTGGAAATCATTCTTTTCATATCTGACAACAAATAATGATATTTTTCTAACTTATTCATTTGTTGATTACCTGTGTGAATAGGCCATTTCAAATAATGATAAACTATGGTAATATAATAATTTCAAAACTAGGGTAACAAAATTTAGCTATAAAAATGTGATTTCAGGTATTAATCTCTATCCAATCTTCTATGGTCATCAAAAGGTTTAGGTTTTGATGTAATAGTGAACCAGTAAGGATCTAATCATTGAGCCTCTTTCACAAAATACATTAAACTAGGAACATGATTTGTTGGGAAGAAAAATATATTTTCATTATATTTAGTATAGTCTGGATGAATTATAAAAATAAAACTCATCAACTACAATATTTCTTTGGTATCTCTGAACATTGAAATATAAGGGTTATTACTCAAACAATTAACCCCTAAATTCACTTTACTAGTTTCACACACCATGATAAAGATAATAATAAGGAGATAAAAAATCCATTGCCATTGAGTTTTGTTTTTTTATTAGAGATAAGTTAAGATTTAAGATTTTATGGTCGTTTAATATAGTTAACTTTTCCTTGACTATATAATAGTATCATGTTTTTAAGTCATGGACAACTATAGTTAATTCAATGTCCCGGGTCAAATATTTTTTCTTGTGTTTGAAACAACCCTATTCTAATGGTTAGAACATGATATCAATGTATCGTAACACAACCAATAAAATATCTAGATGAATCACAATATACCACATGTCACTAACATGATTCTGTTAATGAAAATATAGCTGGAGAATTGAGGGGGAATTAATATCCACGATGAACTTTTGTAAAGATTTAATATAAAGTAATTAAATTCACTTAATCCTTAATACCGTCTAATGATAATAAATTATTGATGAATCTCAAATATAATGATGATAATAGACATCCCTACTCTGAAAACATTGTATCATGATGATATTCCTTGGTGGATCCCAAGAAATCATTTCTTCATTCATCCCATGGTCAAGTAGTATTAATTTCTCCAAAATTACATAGTAAAGGAAAAAATTCATATAACTAGAAGTCTCACTAGGAAAATATTTCATAGTGTTTGTGATGTGGGAATGTCCTGAATACAATCTCAATGTAATCCTTTAGGACATTAATTCTTTGAATGTAAAAATATATCATCAATAAATACTAAAAAATTAATCATTGTACCTATAAATGATATAGTATAAAAAAGTCCAGATAATTTTTGGTGAATTTGGAAAAACAAATGTCATGAAAATTATTCATAATTGTTAAATCGACTCCCAGAATCTATCTTCAAAATAACCTCATTCATGACTCTGAGTTGAAGATATACCATTCATTGATAATTCATGGGGAACCAAATTTATCCATTAAATTGATCAAATAAATATTTAATTCATGGAAGGAGATATTGATTCATTATTGTAACTAGATTTAATTTTTTATAGTTGACCCAAAATCAAAGAGAATGGTCTATGTTCTCAATGAAAAAAATTTGTGCATCTAAAGGTGATGTACATGTTTTAATGAGTCTATTTATATCCAATTCTTATATATAGAAATTAAATTCATGAAAATATATCAGATCTATAAAATATGATGATAGAAAAATAGGTCGTGATAAAGGTAGTGGAGTGATTGAAAATTTTATATTAAGTTGAAGAATTATGCTATATAATATATTCTAAAATACTAATGGATATTTATCCACTCTTTTAGGAAGATTCAGATCAGAAATTTAATCTTTATCCATGAACATTAGTAAAACTAATTGACTAGAAAGTGTTCTAAATATTTCCACTAAAGGTATATTTCACCAACATTCATCTCATAATACCTATTGAATAAATGAAAAACTCCATATGAGGATATGAATGTTCCTTGTTGAGCATACAGTTTTTTATGATCATTACATTTTACTAAATAATCCATTACAATTGGAACCATACTATATGTATGGTAATTGTACTTGCTCAGAACCTGAATCCCTTACTTTCCTATTGATAGATCAGTTTCATCATACTCATGATGTGTGGAATAATTTCCATATGGAAGACCAATTTTTTACCAACATGATAAAAATGAAAATTATTCGATGCACCAATATCAAAGAGAAAATTAATATTTATTGAGTAAAAAATAATGTTAGTCACTCTATTGAGGGACCTAGTTTCTCTGTCTATTTTTTTCCCAACTCAATTTATGTGTTGATCATCTCCCACAAAATAATATATACTATCCTGATATAGTTTCATTTGAAAAATCCTTGTGTTATTTGTTTCATACTAATATATTCAATTTTGTGGAGGGGAAATTTTCTGATGAGATCAACAAAATTTAGAAAGGTATATATATGACTATGTCATTACATCTACTCCCATTTTCATCAGAGATCTAAGGAAATATTTCTTAAGATTCCCTATTTAACATAGATGATATACTATCATGGTAATGCAAGACACTCCTTCCTATGCTAAAGTGAGACACATTGAAAGAAACTAGATACATTATTTTAATAATGTTTAAAAGATACCAATCTGGTAGAATGATTTTATGATTCCTTGATTCCATGGGAATACCTATCCCTTTTTTATTTCATTCAATAAATCTCTTGAATGAATTAGGATAAATGAAGGTGTCCTATACACTAGGATTCCCCAAACTATTATTCCCTCAAAACCTCACCTTATTCACTATATCTCTATAAACTAAAATACTATATATGAATACCTCAGAGTGAATATCTATTTATAGTTTTTCCTTGAATATTCACACATTCATCAAATAACAACAATCAACCTCTAGTGAAAAAAACTAGCTGCGTGAAACTGGAAGCATACTCAGTCACTAACACACTTCCTTGTATTTTCTAGAATAATTCAACCGATTTTTTCGGATGGAGTGTGTGTGTATAAATTTGTTTATTGAACTACTCCTCATTCCACTACAAAGAAAATAAATAATATAGATTCTCCTGAATAGTTTAGTCCCACCATTTTAGATTTAAATCATCTTGTTTTTACATCACTATCATAACCTCTATCTCATCACGAGTATCTTGGAATTTTAAAATTCTATTCATCCTTCATAGGAATAAATATATATTACTAGGTCCCATTTCTACAAAAAATATGTATGGATTATATTTCTAGAATTCTGGTGAGTTATTCATGAAATGAGGGTCCTCATCCCAAGCTGTAACACCATAATCTAAATTACTAGGTCTTAATTAACGTGAACCAAAAAATAATATCTACCTTATCATATGAAATATTCTTTCGACTAGAAGATTAATTCAAAAGTCACGTGGGATACTATATGCTTAGTAATCATAGCCACCACTAGAAGTATAATAAAAAACAATGGACAATGAAATAACATAGTGGTAAAACAACAAGAATAAATAATAGAAAATATGACATGTAAATTTACCTAACCTTAATAAATAGGACCCCCAATGTGAATGGTCAAAATAGAAAATAAATAAAACTTGAAAACTAATAAATAAAATTATATTAGAAACCATTCAATGTTCATCCTATTACCACACCCTTCCCAACATTATGATCCTTAGAAACGTTATGTCGATCCATTTTCTTCTCCAAATCCCAAATCATGAAGTCTTCACATCCATCGATATTCTAGTGAAGGGAGTGATTTTGTCCTAGTAGGACACCAAAAAAATTCATCGTTAACATAAATCGACATGTATATAATGGTGTATGACCTGATGGATAGATCCACATGTATATAGATGTGTATGGCATGATGGAGAGGTAAATACACAAATAAATACAAAAATCAATATAGTATTGACCGATCATGTGCTAAAATATCCCCTAAAAAAATGCACACTATCTTGGACACCCTAATAGAAGAATTTCAGAAGTAATCATCTGTATAAAATAGATCATTCCATGTAGCTCCATCTGCCTTTAAAGAAAAATCATGCTCTTCTAGTGTGGAGCATCTCCACACCTACATTTAAGGGATAGTCCTACCCATTATTCATGTTATCCATCATTCCTATGTTGGTACACAAACATGGAACACCCAAAAATGGGCTACCTCTCATAAGAGTCTATGTTCCCCATATGTAGGTCATAATAGCTTATATGGACTATGTACCAATTCTTTAGGGTGATACCCATAAGTTAAAAACATTTTTATATAAGGATCTAACCAACCTAGGATGATGCATCACTATTGAGTCATGTCATTAAATATCCCCATATGATGAATTGGATATGGTTGTCGGATAGACCAATTAAGCTAAAACAATATTAGATATTCAGCTGGCTATGTCAAAACCACATCTATGGAACAAATTATCAAGGAACAATATATCCTATGAATCATTCCACATGATGTTAAATATTACAAAAAATAATAAATTTCAATGAAATGTGTAACAAGGATCAAAAAATCAAAAAAGGGTAATAAACATCACTAAGAATTAATATACTCAAGCATCTAGCTAGATACATAACAAAAACATTCCAAAATTCCTTATGAAAACCATAATAGTAAAAATTGTATGCTTTAGTGCGACCAATCCAATTATAAGGATTCATAAAAACCCAAGTCATGCTCTATAATTCACCTTCACTAAAACTAGACCAAATATATAATCATTAGGTGACTATATTTAGAATTATTATATGTTTTCATGTCATCATATGACATTCCTGACAACTTACAAAATGTGAAATTCTAGAAAACATATATCTAGGATCAATCAAATTGTAGCCAATGATTATTCGGATCCAATGTTGAACTATCAACCGAGATTTTTTTTTAATGAGATGAATGTGTAAATCCAAATATCATAATATAATGTCTTAGTACATTTCTAAATATCAATTAAATTGTGATAACTACAATAAGAATGGATGGATTTAACCTCAATTGTTTTCCATGATAGATCTAGTGTTCAATAATCTAGGAAGAGAGTATGGGGATGTGTTGTGCACCATGAATGAGATATATGTTATGTTATGGTCACACTTGGGATTGGTTTGTTGAAGAATCAATTAATAATAAAAATGGGGAAAAATAATGAATATCGGATTATTGATACCATGATATGGGGACCACTAGGTAGTTTTTGAGCCTCACCTCCTAGCCAATGCCTAACAAAATTCTAGGTATGCTACTTCAACCAATAGTTGGTTGGATTTATCCCACTATAGGATTGGAAATACCTATAGAAGTGTAGAACTCTCACCATAACCACTAACTAGATGGTACACCCTCACCAGATAGCTAGTGGACTTGTTTTACCCACCAACTTTTCCACTATGTCCCATGCCCTCTATAATCCAATTCCATGGCCCATCTTCCAATACTATATAACTGTATGGAAATAGGAATGATAAATACATTAAAATATATAAAAAAAATACAATGAAAATTTAGGTATGTTATAGTTCTCAGCTTATAACGACTTCTCATCCCTGATAGGTTCCCATAGTAGTTGTGGTTGAACAACTCTGGACACTATAACTAGAGATCATATTTGCATTCCCAGGTTTTCTATTATATTGGTCTATGATGTTAAATGTTTTTGATATGTGGAACCATCCTCCTTTGCACTTCCATCTTGATCTATTGAATGACCCACACTGATCACTCCACAAATGATGTGTTAGGATCTAACACAAAATCCTAATAGCCGATCACATGCATAGGATTTGGAAAGTACCTCCAAATATAAGATAAATAGAACCAATCATGTATTATTCGATATCGTGGAGAAGGATCTATGTGGTGTTACACTATCCTGATATGCTTCGTATTCTCAAACTGAACAACGAATCTTGGGGTATGTTTCCACTACTTCAGTAAATGTTACTTCCCTATTAAATGTGTCGCTCAAATGGAAACCTGGTCACCCATAAAAAACTCCAAGGATTACCTTATCATTTTTGAATACGATCACTCATTAACAAGAGTGGTGAATAACTTCTTTAAGGTAAACTAATGTATCTCTATGGTATCTTATTCCATACATGGCAGAAAAACTACAATCACGCCATTCGGAAGAAAGTATAATGAAGTTTGACATGGATAACCATAATGAAACTCAAAATGTGACATCTAATTTGATGCATGGAATCCATTTTTATACTAAAACTCAATAAAGGAATTATATTTATTCCATACACTAATGAATTATATAACGGATTCCCATATCATATCCCTTAAAATCCAAATATTCCTCTAGGATTATTTATTGGACTTCAAGTGATATTTTATTCTCAACAATATCTTGGAAGCCAATCCATTATGCAAGCCCCTCCCAAGGTATGACAAGAAAGATTCATCCATATATAATATGGTGCTCAAAGAAGCTCCATTCAGACATAAAATATCTTATATATACAGCTTAACTAAATCATCCACATAAATATACTATCTAATATGTAAGAAATGATCCATTTTTATCAGTTTATAGAAAATTACCCAAATAAAAGCACAACTCCTTAGGTTCCAATGTAAGCCCATCAGAAATTCCATCTTCACCTCATCCCACATCCCCATAAGAACTGAAATTTGGAAGAAAATTACACTAGGATGATGATGTACAATCTTCACCCTCTTAAAGGTGTGACACCATTAAACAAAACTAGAAATATTCCCTTCATACATGGACACAAAAACTGACATTGTATATCATGGTATCCCATTATCAATCGTGGATTCCATACCCACTTTGAAATATTAGAGGCACTCATATGATCATTCCTCTTGGATTTTCCACTACAGCCCTCCCATTAATATAAATGACATCATCATCACCTATAGACCTCCATGGAAACAAATAAACTCCCACAAATTGTTCTTACATCCCCATACACACGAGATATGACTCCTAGATCACATTCACATGGTAAATCTAATAATTCATGATAAAAATGGAGTATATATCATTACTCCATGTTCCAAAAATGAATCCACTCACCTCTTAACCAACAAACTTATTAGACACCATTCCTCATGCTAAGTCCACTCTCCAAGATTCAGTATCTCCAACATTTTTATTCAAAAAGATTCAAAAACATTACCATTTACTAGATAATATGACGACTCAAACATCGTAGTTTATACACTCCACTAAACAACACAATCTCATATTATGATTATGATAAGAGAAGATATATCAAAATATTTTATGGTCTCTATAGATGGAAAACCACTAACTGAAGAGATAGTTCATCTGAAACATATTTGTATAACCCAAAACATCAAACACTAATATAATAATTGTTTAGTTGTTCTCATATGTTCATAGGTGACGTGATCCAAAAATAACTAGATAATATATCTAAATCAACACACATCTCAACCCAAAACCTGAGGCATCAACACACAATGTGTATCCCATCCTTGGATTTGAAAGTATCAAAATTATATTTATCATCATTGTACTCTTAAGATCTATGAATAATGAACACATTTATATGATATTTCCAATAAATAAAAACCTGTAAATTTTCTTGTTATATTAAAATATCTACCACAGAAATAAAATTCCTATGTAAACATAGCTTTTTAAACCATATGTAATAATTCATGAATTGGGACTAATTATATTTTTCATGAAGTGTACTCAAAACAATTTTTAGGTTCCTAGAATGCATTTCCAAAGTATTCAAATATATAAGGATTCCATCCACAAACAAAATGATGGAAGATTGAGGCTATAGATGGATTATCGTGTTTATGAGATATCTAAAATTATTTGTCCATTTATCAACAAAATTGTCATTAAAATATACTGATATATTCTATATATGCTCTAAAAAAATATCTAGGAAATATCCTATTCTATGAGAATAAACAATAAGTACCCTAAATGAAGATGCATCTTGGAAAATCATGGGGCTTACTATAAGTGATCAAACATATCATCAATACTAGAAAAATAGTAACTATTCTTTATAATTATATGATTTAGATTCATGTAGTCTACACAGATCTGTAGATAACCATATTTCTGTCATGGAAAACAACAAAGGAGAACCCAAATAAAAATGCTCAGTTGGATAAAGGACCTCACATCTAAATCATCTATCAGCACCTTCAACTATCTGAAAAATATAGATTCCACATGATAAGGAGGAATGAATATAAATAGCTCCCTTGTAACAAGAATAATCTCCATCTCAATTAATATTTCTTGAGGAAGACTTTATATGTCATCTGAGTAGACATCCTAATTTCAACCCACCATTGGAGGGAAGATAGAGGGATCTATTGCTGATTATTCTATAATATCTAATCCTACCATCTTTTTCATTATAGCTCCAATATATCTCAGATTTGGTGTCATCCAAAATGATCCATTTTCCCACACATCGGTCAAAAAAAGTTATTTTCACTATGAGTAGTGAAAGACACAAATACACAGAAGTAGTTAATGTGATCATGATATATAATCTTGACATTTTATTACAAAATATTTTAAACACATGGGGAATGAATGAAACCCTAATTTAAATCTTCAATCCTTGACTAATTTAGATTTCAAAGGATCTATTAGGTATGAAGATCTTGTTGTCATGAACCATACCCTAGGGCCCGTGTCGTGACTACCCCATGCTTTCCTTAGATATGAGGGGGGCTAGCGACTAGCACTGAAAGGCATATTCCCTAAAACTGGGAAGTCATTGCCTTTATAACCTGTAAAGACACACAACCAAAAACACAGCAAGATATGAACACAAGTAGACTGTATTGTAAAAGAGTGTGTATAATAATGAAAAGGAGCCAATATTCAAGCCCAATGTGAACGTAAAAGAAAACTGAAAGGTAAACATAAACTGGAACAACTTCTGTGAACACCCACCATAGATATTACCTGAAGGGTAGTTACAGATCTCTAACTCATCTCTGTGTTACACCTCCTCGAATGTCCACCTCTGATATACCTCTAATCCCGGTACCCTTTTCCTCCATTAGCGATGTCCGTCATCTGCACCAAACACAACAAGGTGTGGGCATAGCTAGTGCAGGGGTGAGTATAATGATACTCTGTCGGGACCCCAAGACCCTCAAAGATTTCACAAAATCCACAAATGATAAACCACAAAGCTTAAATACAACTGAAAACCCTACATAGGTATATGCTGATACATATATTTAAGTTATATAGCATACCCATCTTATTCATGAGGAAACATAAGGCCCAAATACTTAGCCCAATTCAAAATATTCCACGAAGGATAGAATACCATGAATGTAACACCAAATAGCTATGTACCACAAAGGTAACACCACACAGAAGAATTCCACAGTGGAATCACCATGAAGGTATGTACCAAAAATCTATGCCACACAGAAGAATGTCGCAAATGTATCACAACGAAAGTAATTACCACAAAGGTACGCCACAAATAATATTACCAAAAAGGTATAGACTCATATCACACCAGGTATAGCTTAGGTATGATAGTAAAGATTATTTGATGTAAGTACTGAATCATCTTACTCTCTTAGAGTCTGACCCACGTAGGATCCTAAATAATCAGACCCACATAGGATCCTAGTACTGCAGACCCACATAGGATCCTAGTATAGAAGACACATTTAAGATCCTAGAATATTCCCACATGGATTCCAAGAGTGGATCCAAGTGGAACTCTTAGACACAAACCCACTTAGGATCCCAAAGTATAGACCCACATAAGTTCCCTTTCTCATGATACAACTAGCTACAGGGTTCCCGAACTAAGCTCATTTGATTCTGGGAGGGTACGCTCCTCAATCGATAGGTCGATACTCCAAATACCATAATGTCCCATGAAGAAGAATCCCAATCTATTTCCATATAAAAGGGGTCTCAGTGCAACATACGGTGTGTCAATCAGACTCTCGGTTTGTAAGCTATTGGCCTTTAAGACCCGAGGGCCCGGTTGGATTCTTGTTCGATCCATACTGTTTGTACCCCTACATAATCCAAAACTTAGTTTGGGTAAACAAAAAGTACCATCTTGATCTAAGCTTTCTGGTGCCGTAGACGGTTCATCGAACGGATTCCCGTAGCTCAAGATATGGCCGAAAGAGCGAAAAAGGGTCGACGTTGGCCCGGGTCTGGCCCAGGGTTGACCCGGCCCGCTGGGTCCAGGCCAGCCCGTAGTGGAATCCCACGGTGGTGGAATACGGCGTTGTCTTGGTCAGCAAACTCTCCTCTTCTGCGCAGTACGGTCACGCACCGTGCCATCACCAGCAGCCAGTAGTGAGATAGGCACCCTCCCCACGTCGTTGTGGCACAAGGCTGCGACTCTTCTCTGCCAGGGGGCGCCGACGCGCACCACCACCCCTTCATGCATCCGGCCACTGTCGACCACCACCCTTTCTATGTTGCAGCCTGTAGGCCACCTCCCTTCTCCGGCAGTGCGGTTTCACCGCCGCCATCTTTGCGGCCAGCCGTGCTGCTTGCCGCCACTCCCGAGTCCCACCGGTGCCAATCATTGGCACTGGTCGCCGTCCTCCTCTATCGCGAATATCACAAAAAGCTACAAAGTTTGCAGAGAGGTCAGGCCATGTTCGTATGGCTCGCACCCTCTGCCTTAGAGCGGTAGCAAGCAACTCATGGGGAGAGGTTCAACATAAAAGAAAACTAACAGAGCTAAATTAAAATCACACCCCTTTCATGAAGGTTCCTCTGGAGATCATTTGTGGTTGAAGATAGATTGGCATTTTTATCCTGAAAACGCCTCATCCAACGACACTGCTTGTTTGATGATCCACTATTATTTGGTTCCTCCTTGGTGAGAACTGTTCTTCATCAAGAGGCTACTCCAAGACAACCCTTTTCCAACAATTACCCAAAAAACCAAGAGGTGAAATTCCAACTTAAAATAAAATAGGTTTATACAATTAATTTATGTTGGAATAATAATTAAAGGCCTCAATTAAATGGTTCTATTAATATATTGGATAGTTGGAAGAATTAATTGGGGGACTCTAAGGGTCTTCCCACAAATTAATTAAGGGTTTGGGTGGTCCCCACCATTGAATTAAAATTGGGAGGATTAATGCTCATGTGGTCCCCACCTCAAAAGATTTAATTGCGAGGTTAAAAAATAAAATAAATTGTTGTTCTTTGTTTTATTTTTATTTCCACGAAAAAAATGAAAACTAACTTTCAGCCTCGACCAACTGCGGTCGAGGTGAAATTCTCCCTAAGGGAATAATGGTGCTACGAGTTCAACAATACCCTCTAATTTTAATTCTGAGCACCAGTTTAAAAGTTTCAAAAACATTCTCACCCACTTACTGAACGTACCTGAAAAAAATTCTGAAATTCATTCCGAGCACAATGGAATTTGGAATCACATGCCTCCAATTTTCATGAACTCATAAAATTTCCAAATAATAAAACCAATTACATAGAAAATTCAGGTCTTTACATTCTCCCCACCTCAAGGAATTGTATCCCCGAAAGACACATCACAAAAACTAGGAAAAAAAGCAGGGGTACTGAGCATGAATCTGAGATTCCCGCTCCCATGTACTCTATTGCAGGTTATCATGCTACCAATGTACATTCACCAAAGGTATCAACCTCCCACGAAGGACCCTCTCTTATCAATCCTCAATCACCAATGGAAACTACAATAATATCGCCCCATCATTGATGTCTAGATCACAGTGGTCAATGACGTGTGATGGGTCGTGCACATATATCCTTAGCTGGGATATGTGGAAAACACCGTGCATCCGATGCAATTGAGGTAGAAGAGCTAAAAGGTAATCCACCTCACCAACTCTACTGAGGACCTTAATTGGTCCGATGAATCTCAGAGATAACTTTACGCCCCATCCAAATCTCCACAAACCTCATTGGTGTGAGACCCGTAGAAAGATGTGGTCACCATCCTCGAACTACATAGGTCTCAGTCTCGTGTCAGCATAAGTCTTATGCCTGCTCTGTGGAGTCTTTATCCACTCCTGGATGATCATTACCATCTCCATGGTAGCCTGTACCATTTCTGGTCCCATGAGTGCATACTCCCCAAGGTGAGTCCAGAACAAAGGCAATCTGCAAGGTCGTCCATACAACGCCTTGAAAGGTGACATCCCAATGGTTGAGTGATGGCTGTTGTTGTATGAAAACTCCATCAAGGGAAATTGATCCTCCCAGCTACGAACGAAGTTGAGGATGCAAGCACAGAGTATGTCCTTGAGGGTCTAAATGGTGCCCTCTGTCTGGGCATCCGTTGGAGGATGGAAGGCGGTGCTCAAATGAAGCTTTGTCCTGAAAGCCTCTTGCAACCCATTCAATAGTTGAGAAGTGAAATGTGCATCCTGATCAGAGACAATCGTCGAGTGTACTCCATGTAGATGCACAGTCTCTTACACATAGAGGTGTCCCATGCTCTCTACTGAACCCTATTATCTGATATATAGACAGTGGGATGACATGGTGAGTCATTCGATGATCACCCAGATAGAATCATGACCCCTAGATGTATGTGGAATTTCTGTCATGAATTCCATGGAAATCCCATCCCACGTCCACTCTAGGACCTCTAAAAGCTGTACAAAGCCTACTGGTACTTGGTGCTCCACCTTCATTTGCTGAATAATGCGGCATCGAGAGATTAACTCTGCTATTTATTTCTTCATTACCAGCCACCAGTGTTGTGGTCGAAGATCTTGGTACATCTTCACCACTACTGGATGTACCTCTAGATGGGATGTGTGGAACTCCCTCAAAACATCCTCCTAAAGAGACACTGGTACCACAGTACGTCCTCTGAAAATGACGACATGCTCCCCACATTCCAAAAATCCAGCAGGTTCTTGTCCTATTGATATATGAGCATGTCGAGCCTCGCAGTCAGTTCCCCACACTACACCTCCCTGACTCACTGAAGATGTGGGGGAGTGACTGTAATAGACTGATGAAAAGATGCTCCATCTTGATCCACAAAAGAAAACCAAAAAAGCAGCTAGCTGCTTCGTCACCTCACCTAGCAGTTGAATACCATATCACCTTCTAAGTTCATCTGCTACAATGTTCCTCTTACCAGGATTATAGAATATCTCGAATTTATATTCATAGAGGAACTCAAGACAATGTCGTTGTCTCAACTATCAAGAACCACATGTGTTAACTTCTCGCTCCTACATCAGGACACATCTGAGCCCAGTCCTTGATGCGCCGTAGTATACTAAGTACCCGACACCCTCCTCCGGAAGCCTCAAGATGGTGGCACTAGTCAACCTCTACCTCAGATCCTCAAAACTCCACTGACATCTCTCCAAAAACACAAAGGGTTTCCCCTTCTTCGTCAATGCTGATAAAGGTGCTACAATTATAGAGAAATATTGCACAAACCTTCGGTAGTATCCGACCAATCCTAGGAAACTCTGTACCTCCATCACACTCCTGGGTGGCTCCCAAGAAAGTACCACTTCAATCATCAATGGATCCACCTAAACTCTAGTCTCCAAGATTACATGTCCCTGTAAGTAAACCTCACGTATCCATAACTAGAACTTTGAGAGCTTACCATAAAGCTGGTGCTCTCGGAGTGTGTCCAATCCTATCTGAAAATTATAGGAATGATCCTCCTCGGTAGCTGGGTAGATTATAATTTTATTGATGAAGAGTAATACAAAACGATCAAGGTATGGCTGAATTATCCTGTTAATGAGTCCCATGAACACTGCTGGAGCATTGGTCAAGCCGAATGGAATAACCATGAACTTATAGTGGCCATACGGACATCTAAAAGTCATCTTCTGCACATCCTCATCTCACACTCTGAGCTGGTGATAACTTGATCTAAGATCTATCTTTGAGAACCACCATGCTCTCTTCAGTTGATCAAAGAGTTCATCAATCCTTGAGAGTGGGTTCTTATTCGCCACAGTCACCAAGATCTAGCTCTGATAGTCAACACAATGTCTCAAGATCCTATCCGCCTTCTTGGCGAAAAAAATCAGGGTCTCTAAAGGAGAAACACTAGGTCGGATGAACCCCTTTCCCATTAAGTCCTCCAACTGTACATGCAGCTCATAAAGCTCTTCCAGATCCGTCCAATACGCTGGTGTAGATATCGGTGCCGTCTCGGGGTACTAGTCAGTATAAAAGTCCACCTCTCTGTGAGGAGGTAGACCCAGAACATCATCAGGGAAGACATCCGTGTACTGGTCCACCACTAAAGGATAACTCAGACTCTCCACATCATCCGCTCTGAGGGTAAGGCTAGCCAACTAATGAGTGATCAGTTGCACTCTCCTTTGAGTAAGTCCATCATGTGCTGTAAAGGATCCCTTCTTTCTAGTGAAGGTAAACCAAGTCCCATCTGTGTGGACACACCACACTTTGTGCATAATACCTTCAATATAATCATGGACTGTAGATAACTAGTTCATACCCAAGATGATGTCATAAGGCCTCGACGCCACTACTAGGAGATCCCAGTCGAAGCTCTCGCCTCCTAGTGTATGCTCACACTACTGGCACCGATGCGTAATAGTCGAATCTGCTCCCGTAGGAGTCTCTAGCCCTAAGGATCGATCCAACGACTTCGTCAGAATATCCGAGCTCTAAATGAGAGCTGTAAAAATAAAAGAATGACATTGACCTATGTATATAAGTACTGCAGATGAGGTGGAGTAGACACAGATCATACCTCGTATCATCTCCGGAACACCATGGTCATAGGCCCCAGCTTCCTAGAGCTGAGCTCGCACCTGTCCTCCTGATCCCTATGGTCGGGGTGGACCACCTGGTGGTGGGGGATGTAACATCTCGAGTTTTCTCCCACCGCCAGCTGCACGAACAACTCCTCTTGCACGTCCTCTTGCTCTCTACGGACCTCCTCGGTCGAACCTCTATCTCTCCCTTGGTGTTCCTTTGACCGTCTTCTGATCATCCATACGGGGTGTCAGACAGTCACCAGCCATGTGACCTTGCTCGACGCATGCGTAACACTTCCCGCTCCTCGCATGACTGGTTCTATCTCCAATTCCCCGCATGAATGACCATGAATCCTGCGGTCGTACTCTTATAGGTCTAGTCCTCTTGGACCTCTGTGACATCTATTTTCTTCCAGCTACAGAAGGCTCCGCTATGTGATTCCCGGTGGTGGGTCTCACTACTGGCGACTGCTCAACAAGAAAACTCTCCCCTAAGACGGATCTCTCTAACACTCCTACCTATATCGGGATGCTAAGGGAAATCATTAAATATTTGGTCTCCCACCTGATTCCCTGCTCAAAAGTCATGTCCCTGAAGAATGGGTCCTGCACAATATTAGTGGAGTAGCATGAGAGGTCGGTAAACCTCGCTAAGTACTGTGCCATGGTCATGCTACCCTACTGTAGATAAAGAATCTCTTGTATGCGCACTGTGTAAAGGGTTTTTGGAACAAACTATACTCAAAACAGGCTCTCAAAGTCTACCCAGAGAAGTGTCACATCATCGTGAACCTCGAGCATCAAGCTCCACCATCTTCCTGTTGCATCCTGTAGAAGACTACCGATAAGGATCAGCATGAGATCAGCTGTTGTACCTACCTATCGAAAGACTCTCACCAGAACCTCCAACCAACCCTCTGCCGCCTCTAGGTCCATGTCACCCCTGAACCTGGGTGGCCTCTAGTGCTGGAACTCATGCAACGCACTCAAGTGGCGTTCACTCTCTGGTGCTAGGGCTTGTGGAATTGGTGACCCAACGGGTAATGGTACCACTGGTGCCTCCACTGGTGCCTCTACTGAAAGAGGGCCCTACACCGATGCCTCATTGCTCGGTGGGCTATCATCACGTACTATTCCTAGAACCCTAGCTGGCCGCATGTGTGGAGGCATCCTGAAAGGAAACAGGTGCTCCATGGAAAATATGTTATACCCAGTGAGATGAATAAAAAATATCACCTAGAAAACTTTTCAAAACACACTCCCAATCAGTGTTTTCATGCACTAAGTCAGATATCAGAAGTCAGGGCCCTGATGTATGGATACATCGGCCGCCGCACCAACACTAGATTCACTAAACTGATAAACATACTCAATCGATTTAACACTATTTTCATTAAAAAGATCAGGGTCTAAAGTACTATAGTAGAACTAACTCCTATGATACCAATTTTTCATGACCCATCCCTCGAGCCCATGTTCTGACTACCCCAAGCCAGCCCTAGATAGGCCAAGGGCTGGCGACTAGAACCGAAAGGCATGTTACGTAAAACTATGAAGGCTTTGCCTTTATAACCTATAAACACAAAAAACCAAGCACACAAAATGATACAAAAAAAAGTAGAATGTACTGTAAAAGTGTGTGTACAGTAAGAAAAAGGGACCAGAATAAAAGCCCAACTAGAAATTATAAGAAAACTAAAAACTACAGGTAAACTAGAAAAGCTCCTGTGAACACCCACCAAGGATCCTACCTGAAGTGTAGGTACAACACTTGAAATTATCTCTGCGGTACGCCTCATCTAATGTCCACCTCCGAGCTACCTCCAGTCCCGGTCCCCTCATCCTCCGCCATCACTGTCCGTCGTTTGTACCAAACACAACAAGGTGCGGGCGTAGCCCGTGTAGGGGTGAGTATTACGATACTCATTAGGGACCTCAACACCCTCAAATATCTCAACAAATCCACAAAGGATACCCCACAAATCATGAAAACAACTGACAACCCTACTTAGGTATATTCCCATTAATATACCTAAGTTATCTAGTATACCCATCTCATTAATGAGGAAAAAAATGCCCAAATGCATATCCAAATTACAATTGTTCCGTGAATGAAAGAATACCACGATGGTAATACCACAATGGTAATTACCACAAAGGTAATGCCATATAGAAAAATATCACAAAGGTATCACCAAGAAGGTATTTACAAAAAAGGTACACCACACAGAAGAATGTCACAAAGGTATCACCCCAATGGTAAGTACCATAAAGGTACACCACACAAAATATTACCACAAAGGTATAGACTCAGCTCACACTAGGTATAACATTGGTATGTTATTAATTATTTTTAGATGTAAATACTGAATAATCTTACTCTATTAGAGAAAACCCATGTAGGCTCCTAAATCATAAGACCCACATAGGATCCTAGTACTGTAGACCCATGTAGGATCCTAGTATAGACGACCCACGTCGATCCTAGAGTAGTCCCACGTAGATTCCTTGAGAAGATCCAAGTGGAACTCTCGGACAAATACCCATGTAGAATCCCAAAGAATAGACCCCCATAAGATCTCTTTATCATGATACAACCAGCTACAGGGTTCCCGCACTATGATCTTTTGATATTGGGATTTTATTCTCCTCAAGACACAGATCAATACTCTAACATCCATGAAGTTCCACAAAGAAGTATCCCAATAGACCTCCATGTAAAAGGGGTCTCAGCATAATAGATGGTGCATCAATCAGATGCTTGGTATGTATGATATTGGCCATTATGTCCTGAGGGCCTGGTTAGATTCATGTTCGATCCATCCCGACCTTACCCCAACATTATTCAAAACTCAGTTGGGCTTTACCAAAAGGAATTTCCTGATCCAAGGTTTCTGGTACCATAGACAGTTCATCAAACAGACTCTCGTAGAAGAAGATATGACCGAAAGAGCGAAAAGGGGTAGATGTTGGCCCGGGTCCGGTCCCACTCGGTCGAATAGACCTGGGTCCAACCCTATGTCAACTCAACGCGGTTGGTTCGGCCCAGCCTGATGGGTCCAGCCCGGCCTGCCAGTAAGGCCCAGTCGGCACGCGGCTGGCTGGTCGGCCATCCCTCCTCTTCCGCGTGGCGCGGTCGCACGCCACGCCATCACCGACGACCATCAGTGAGCTAACCGCCCTCCCGTCACCGCCATGACACGAGGTCATAGATCTTCTCCATCGGGAAGTATGGATGCACATCATTGAACCTTCACGTGGTCGGCCGCCGCCCTTTCTCTACCACGGCTGGTGGGCCGCGACCCTTCTCTGGTGGCACGGTTGCGCCGCAACCATTTCGCAGCTAGCGGTTGTTCCAGACGCTACTCCCGTGTCCCACCAGTGCCAATCGCCAGCACCAGTCACCATCCTCCTCCATCACGAAGATCGCATCAAAACCAGAAAGGTTGCGGAGTGGTCGGGCCATGTTCGTCTGGCCTGCATCTTCAATGTTACAAAGGTAGCAAGCGGATCATGGGGAGAGGTTCAACATAAAAGAAAATTAAAGAAGTTAAATCAAAATCACACACCTTACTCAAAGGTTCCTTTGGAGATTGTCTGCAGTTGAAGAAATATTGGAATTTGTCGATCCCAAAGAAATCCACCTCCAATGACACTACTTGTTTGATGATCCTTCATTCTTAGATTACTCCTTGGTGGTAACTGTTCTTCCTCAAAACGCTCCTCCAAGAACACCCAATGCCAACGATTCCCCAAAAACCCAAGATGTAAAATTCAAACTTAAATTAAAATAGGTTTATGCAATTAATTTACATGGGCACAATAATTAAATGGATCAGTTAAATGAAACTATTATTTAATTGGAGAGTTGGCACAATTAATTGGGGAATTCTAAGTGTCTTTCCCCACATTAATGTAGGGTTCGGGTGGTCCTCACCATTGAATTCAAATTGGGAGGATTAAAGATCTTGTACTCCCCACCTCCAAGAATTCAATTGGGAGGTTAAAAAAAGATTTTTCTTTATTTTATTTTTATTTCCATGAAAAACACGAAAACTATGCTTCACCATCGACCAACGACAATCGAGGTGAAAGTCTCCTTAAGTGAATACCGCCACTGCGAGTTCAATGGTGCCCTCAGATTTCAATTCCAAGCACCAGTTCAAACGTTACAAAAACCCGCTCCAATGTTTACTAAACGTACCTAAAAAATGTTCTGAAATTCCTTCGAGGCACACCGGGCCTCATAATCACACGCCATCAATTATCGCAGACTTTTAAAATTCGTATATAATTTTAAAAAAATTACATGGAAATTCCTGGTCTTTACTCCTCCCAATGGTGTTTTCATGGATTCTTACTCATGAATAGAGTCATTGAATTAACATCATAGAGGATATACAAAAATTTCATGGTCAAAAAATGATATAAATATTATTTCTTCATATTTATAATTCGTTCTCTTTGAGAAATTCATCAGTAAAAGGCCATTATTGAATTTACTAAGTAAATCACTTAAATCAATTAGTTTTTTCATTTACATATCAACTTATTAAATTATTAAAATTTATTTTTTCAACACTTCTCATAAAATGTAATGTATAGACTTTAGGTTAGATGATTATATTGTTTTGGGGGTCTTCTATGAAATATCTCAAATGGACCCCAAATTTTGATCATTACGTTGTGTATCATATTGTTCTAATCTCTATCAGTTTCTCTAGATTACATATTCACTTTTTTAATCATATTTCCATGTTTGAAGATTCCGAAATTATTGGAAATCCATTAATATTGGACTATGTGATGAGGAATATTTCAACAACCTTATTTTATAGGTTTAGTGTTATGAAAAAATTTATCAAACTCTCCCTTCTAATATCTAGATTAAAAATGGAAATGATGGATTCTTTTTGGAAGTGGTATATTAAAATATAAGTGATTATTATAGTGTTTTCATTAATCTTAAACAAGATTCAAAAGAGATCACCAATAAGAAATTACACCCTCTATGTTGATGTATGAAATGGGATGAAAAGGTTAAAAACAAGAAAGGTTTTGAAGAGTGAAACATTAGTCACATGGTTACTACTTTCCATTCTAGGGTTATGTATTCTCCTGGATGATAAAAAGAAGATGTGGAGGAGGCTAATGAGTATAAGGCTTTAGTTTTGGACATTGATCATTCTATGAATTTTGTGACTCATTTATTTGAGGATAATGATATTTCAAAATTTTAATGTTTTCTACGTTTCTCTTGGTGCCACCGCTAATTCTCCCCCTAGGTGGTGGATCCGGAGAAACCTTGTGAACCTCTTGATTCTATTCAAGAGGAGTAAAAAAATTTCTACTCAAAAAATAATTGTGTCTTTACATGATGATGGTGATTAGGCTTATCATATTTAGGAGGTGTATTTGAAATAAAGCTCTAGGAAAGGTAAAAAACCAATGACTGAATCATATGCTTTCATCACCATGAATCCCAGGAAGACTCAGAAATGATGAGATTATTCTAACATAGAAATGAAATTTATCTCGATATCCGTTTATGCTTCTAGGTTGTAAAAAATAGTACCCCATCACCTAATGATGTTGAATCCTCTTTTACAAACATTAGTGATGATGATTTAGAAGGATTTATCATTTATGAATATGTTCATAAATCTTCAAATGATTTAGATAGAATCATGAATGACTAGGGAAGGAACTACTCTCTTGGATGGAGGAAGAAGATGTAGCTTTTCTATAGAAATAAAAATATGGTGAAATAAATATTGAAACATATCATTAAGTAATAAAATCAATTCCTTGTAAAATGTTGGGAGAATATAACTTAAATCCCAACATTATCTATTATGACATCCCATGTAAATGACTATTCAGGTAATTTGTATTTTCCATGGTTGTCTGTGGAGTGTATGACTATTTTGAAGTAGGGATGTGTTTTATTTATTGTCTTAATTGTGAAATAGGTATAAGATTTCTATTATTTCATAGTCATTATTTTTTTATTTAAATCATTTATTTTTTATCCTTGATCTTCTTGGTGCCATTTTTATTGATTTTAGCAATGTTTATTACTGTTCATGAGATTCTTACATAAGTGGTTTTCAGTTTATTTTATTGGACCATTTATTGGATTATTGATGAAACCATATAAATTGATTTAGAGTTTTTTTATATCTGATTATATTTTTAGATTATTTGAATACATTTTTTTGATCTAGCAATTCATTTATGACTGGATTTTCTTACTGTTATTCTAATAGTAGAGTGATGTAAAAAATTAAAATATGCTGGCATTTATTTCAAAACAAATCTACATTAGCTTCGTTGGTTAATTTTTATATCACTTGACTTCACTTCTTTCTTCACATAGATCATGAGCTCTTTTCATTAATGTTTCTTAGCATGATTTTTCTGGACATATGTACTTTAGTGGATTGGATTTGGCTTTATGGTGGAATTTAAGAATGCACTGATTTTTAATGGTAGTTTTGTTACTTGTGAAATGTCTCCTCCTTCCAGAATATGAAACGATCATGAATAAATTTTATGATATAATTTTAGGATATTCTTCTCTTCATGTCTTCATTACACATGATGATGATTCTTAACTCTCATCACATCAGTATTTTGATCTTGGGAGATGAGACACCATTTTTTCGATTGGATTTTTCATAAAACATTATTGACGCATCTCAAAACTCATATTGTTGTTTCTCCTAGAGGATATAGTTTCCCTTTTATGAGGTGTTTTTGTTCACTTCAAATTGATACAACTTTAGGATGATGTTATTTTAAGTAGAAAGCTGTATGTTTTTGGCGGGTATAATGCAATGTGAATATTAATTTGTGACTTTTTTCACATCAATATGTATCTACCTTATATTTTTTATATTGCAATTTCATTACAACTCATTCATGTATTTAAACAATTACTTTAGTTTATAATTTGTTAGGTCATGAATTGGGTGATCAAATAATTTCATGGTCTGTTTTTAAAAAGGATTATTTAATGATTATTTTCATGGAAATTAGGTACATAATACATCAAAAAATAGAAAATTATTATAATAATATATAAGGAAAACTTCATTTTTTTAGACTCAGAAACATTTACTAAATCTCATAACATGGTGACAAAAATAAATGGAAAGGGGTGATCATGATTCCCATTAAGGGAAAACAAGGGAGACATATAACATGTGATCATGATACATATTAATAAGAACATGAAGAATACCAATAAGGAATAAAGAAGTGTAATGTTATAATAATAATAACATGAATAATAACATGGAAATGTAGATAAAATATAAAAATTAGGTATTCATAAGAATATCACAATAGCTTATCACAAAGGTGTCATTAATGAAAATTTCCATAGTTATTCCACAAGGTATCCTAAAACAATTCATCTTAAGAGATTAAATAATTTACCCAATGAATTGGATTTCTTATCGATGATAAAAATGCATATTTCCTTTTCTTTGGGATCTACATATATCATAATAACTTATTTCATTAATAACCTATGGAAGATAAAGGATATATTTTTATCAAAATCATGGAGTAAAAACATTCTTAAAGTAATGATCGTTACATTAATATTAACCCAAAAAGGGAACAGTGTTTATATATATTCAAATCCATGCTTCAACACATTATTTCACATATAGGTGAATTCTATGGGAAATGGAGGATTTTGGTTATTCATAAAAATAATATAAATGAAAATTTAACATGTAAAAAGAGAAATAAACTCAATAGCATGATAGGAATAAAACATGGATTACATAATGGGAGATTGAGAGGGGACAGAGGTATCCAGTAGAAGGAATAAAATTATTAATGAAATTGGATTAAATAATGCGTAGAAATTAATTATGTTGGAAAATATAAGATATACCCAAAACGGGAACCTTAATGTAATAGAGAAGTTGGGATTTTCATTACCTTGATGACCAGCTCCAAATACATTGATTATGTAAACCTGAGAACATAAAGACATATTGGGGGTATTTTTGGGTGAAGAAATCACTATAACTTCATATATGATAGATTTTGAGAGAAGGGTATCAGTGAAATGGTTGGGTATTTAAAGAAAAATATAAGGATTTTTTACTAATTTTAAAATATATGTATTGTTTGTAATGTTTTAGGAAAATAAAAAACCATTGTATTACCAATAATATTTTCGCATGGTTTTAGAAATTTGAAAATATTTTATTTTATTCTAATTAACTAGAGCCAGAAACCATTTTAATTACTTCTTTTTTTATGGTAGTGTAAAATTTCACCATGTATTGTTTTAAAAATAACATTTTCCAATTTTGAATTTAGAAATTTAATTTTAGTTTTTTAAATTGATTATGACATATTAAAATACAAAATATTAAAAAATATTAGGTTATATATTATGGATTATTAATTATTACATCATTATGACATATATATGATGTCATAAAACATATTAAATACCCAAAGTGTATTTTTATTATTCACTAAAAAATAATGCATTTCTGCAATTATAATAAATTCTCTCTTTAAAAATTTTGACATGATTATTTGAAATATAATATTCATTATATAAAAATAATTCCCTAAATATTTGAATTCATACTTCTAAATATAAAAACAAATTCTTATTGAGAAAAAGTTATTTTCAAGTCACAATCAAAATTTTGACACTAAGAAAATTTCCTAGCTGATTAAAAAATTCATTGATCATTTATATTTAAATGAGAGAGTTTTTAAACGCCTATATCATAAGAAAAGTATTATTCAAATTAGATGTGTATATTATAATAGTTTCTGAATATTTTCTAAAAGAAATTTGGTATTATTTGTATCTAATAGTCAAATTATCAAATTGGGCATACTTAAAAATATATTTTATAAAATAATTTTTTTTGAAAGATGGGATTTATGGAATAACTTTTTTATTTATATAAGGGGAATAAAACTTTATAAATCTTTTTCTTGGATAGATAACCCCTTATAAAACTGATGCGCACCCTAACGTGTAAGGTCTCTGATAGTGGTAGTTTTAGGGGTGTCTCCCCTAACATAGATTCAGTTATAATCCATAGTGAACTGAAGTTATCCTGTGTCAGATTTTTCCCAAGTTTATATTATTGATGCTCAGCTTGGGATTGGTTAAGGTAATATGAATGTAATACAACCTCATCCCAAATTCCACAAAATGGGATTCAAATGGCATATCTCTACTAGTGGAGGCCCATATTTATCCTTTCTACATCAATTTCCCATTTCCATTACTACTAGTAAATATTGATTATAATGGAAAAATATTAATGAATGTTATAATTTATTCTTTTCAAATTTAACAATGGTAATATAAACCAATGGTCAAATTTGATCAGAATTCATATAACAGTTGAAACCTAATTGTCACATTTCCCTTTATAATATATAAATATTTCATTATTATTTCACTCTATATACACTACAATTCATCCTAATGGTATATTTTCATATTATAATATTTTTATTATTTTACTAATATTTTGTTCTATTTATATTGTTTTTTATAAGGGGATGATAATTCAAGTAGATTGGGGCCAATGATATTTTTAATTTTTGGATTTTTAATTTTATATTTTTGTCTAATTTTAATGTCTATGTTTTTTGTAGGTAATTAATATAGATATCTTTATCAATGAGATACAATTTTATTGGATACTCTATATTGTGTATGAGTTTAATACTATATAATATAACTCAAATTTATTCAGGAAAAATGTCATTTAAAATTCAAGGTCGGTATACTTTTCCCTCTTAACAAATTTCATCCCTTAATTCTCAACTCATATTCCTGATTGAGAATAGTTTAGGATACATCTTTATAATTTATTACTCGAGTTCCAATTTATCATATTCATATTTAATATTCCAACATGATACTTTGAAATGGTGAGTTTTCTTATTGTGGAGAATGATGTCCCTGTGGTCCAAGATCTCAACTGGATTTTCCACATAAAAGAGGTCAGGTTATAGTTGAACTAGCCTTACATTTAGTGAATGTAGGGGATCTGGTATGTAATTCTCCTTAAGTAATATAGGGAATACATCATGAAATTGAGGTAGATTTTTTTGAAGCATAAGCATATATACCGCTGCTTATATACAATCATGGATTTAAATGGGGACAACATATGTATGGCTATGCTTCCCTTTCTTTCCAAATTGCATGACTGTCTTCTATAGTGATATCAGATGGAAAAAATTATCTGCAAAATCTATCTCCATGTCTCTTTGATGATTGTCAGCATTTCTCTTCTTCCATCTCTAGTATATGTTATATGTTGTCAGATTGAATTAACCTTTTTTGTAATGTATTGCACTAGATCAAGTTGAAGATAAATTATCTTACTATCTTTAATCTAATAAGTATATGTTACACATATATTCCTATAATGAAATTTATAGGGTTCCATTTGAAGAACAAAGTGGATGTTTCTGTTTTATGAGAACTCAACCAGTTGGAGCTGTTGATCCAATTTACCAATAAAATACATTGAGAATGTTCTCATCATATCCTAAAGTCTACATATTTCATTCATATTAAACAACATTTTAGGGATGATATGCCAAAATTAAATTAAATTTAGTATTTATATCATTTTTAATATTTCTCTAGAATCTAGTAGGGAATCTCGGTTGATGATTAGGTATGATTGAAAGTGGTCACCCAAGATGTCTCACCACGTATTTTACGAATATATTGGAGAGTTGATCAAGATTGAAATATTCCCAACAATGATGAAATTGGAATTCATAGTGTGTGGATCCACTATAAATAAAATTTCATTATTTCCATTTGGCATTCTTAGGAGATAGGGGTCAAATTCTATAGTGATATTTTCCGACTTCCATGTCGATGTGTGTAGGGGTTATAATAACTTGTTTGGATTTTCGCACTCCACCACCACTTATTGAAAAACCAAGAACCCTACAATGTAGTCAGAAATCACAATTTCAAATTATCCCACAAAAAACAATCAAGATGGTTTCTATATATTATAGGGCTTATAATATGTATATATAATGTAAAGATATGAACTCCACCCTTTAGATCCATCATTATCTCATGTATAGACGAGACACATAGGCTTCTATAAAATTTCATCACAACATTGGGATCAATATTGAACACCGTAAAAATACCATTATACATAGCCCATCTCTTCTTTTGTATCAAAATATCATTTCTTTGATCTCTCTCAATAATCTCTAGTAATACGGATGAGAAAAAAATTTGGGATATGATTGAGGATTCCCATTCCCCTATGATTCAAATGTCGAACCTTACTAGGTCCTTGATTAGTGGATCTAATTCCATCTTTATAATTTCATAAACATCCTGATCTTTCCTAATTAACGCATCAATAAACTTGTTTAATTTTCCGAGGTGATAATAAATTGAACAATAATTATATTTGAGAATATCAAACTGTCACCCTCATCATATGTTTAATTACTTTTTTATGAATATATATTTCAAAATATGGTGGTCACTATATATATAACATTTATACCCATAAATATTGTGCATATATATCATTAGAGTAAAATTATTATATATAAATCCAAGTATTTCATTGGAAAATTATTCTCCTGAGGCCTCAGCTGTTGATATGAATAAGTGATCACTTTTTCATTTTTCAAAATGACTCAACCATGATTTGTCAGATATGCCTCACAGTCAATAATACATATTTCTCCAATAGAGGGTAGAGTTAACATTTATGGAGTAACCAATATACTCATAAATTATAGAAATATTTCTTCACACTCCTTTGTCCAAATCAATATATCTGTTTTTTAGTTAACAGGGTTTGTTGATTAGAATGTTTTGTAATGTTTTTCCAAAACCTCCTATAATATCCTACTTAACCAATGAAACTATGAAACTCTGGTACTATTGTAGGATAATTCCAACAATCTAAAGCCTTTTTCTTATAGGGTCCAATTGAGATTACTTCATTATTTATAATTTTCCCCAAGAATGAAATTTATTGTAAATAGAAATAAAATTTTTGAATTTCCAAAATAGATTATCATTCCTAATAGTTTTCAATAAAACCCTTAGATGATCCTCACACACTTCACATATTTTGGAATATATCAGAATATCATTAATGATAACTACAATGAATGTATCAAGGTTGTCCTTAAAGACCCTATTCATCAAATCCATAAATATACTAGGAGAATTAGTCCAGCAAAAGGGCATAACAACAAACTCATAATCACTATATCTTGTTAAAAAGTAATTATTTGGAATATCTTCTTTCTCCACCATCAATAGATGATACAATGTTTTGATGTTAATATTGGAGAAGAATTGAGCTAAAATAAGCTGGTAAAATAAATCCTCAATCTTTGGGAGAGGGATAGTTTTCTTTAATTTCATCCCTTTATGTTATCTATAATCAATGAAAATTCCCATTGATCCATCCTTCTTCTTTACAATGAAGAGAGGTGACCATAAAGAGACATAATTGGTTAGATAAATCACTTTTCAAGAATATATTGATGTTTTTACTTTAGTTACTCTAAATCCATATTTTCCATTCAATATGGGGTATTCAATCTCAGCTTGGATCTAGGTATAGTTTAATAGAGAACTATACCTCTATTTCTATTGTAGAAACATGTAACAATTTATGAAATAGTTTAATGTATTCCTAAAGGAATGGGACATTTTCTATCCTTATAATTTTGTTTCCATCTCCCTCTTCAATGATTAACTTTATAAAGAAGGCTATGTGAGGTTCAACTAGATAAATCATAGGTTAATATATCTCTCCTTTGAAAATATCCCTATGTTTTCCATTCAAGGCAACTTAAATTTACATTACCCTATAATTGTTAATAGAAATATACATTTAGAGAGTGAAAATCCCTAGTATAGTGTTAAATTCCATAGTGGGAATTACTAAAATATTAGTGATTTTATTGTACTCGCAAAACATAATAGTAGAAATTCAATAAAATAGTGATTCGTGGTTAATATCTCTAGGAGTCATGAGAGATAACATTACTTCCAGTAGTGTCTTGATTCAATAATATTTAAAACATGGATGAGACAATGGAATTCATATAACTAGAATCAAACAAATTACATTATCAATTTGAGAGAAGAACAAGTGTACTTGCTACAAAATCTTTTGGAGCATCTTCATTAGTCATTATGATTGAATATGAGTGACCTTCCTCCCTTGGCCCATTTTGAGGTTGATTTTGGTTTCCCTCCATTATCATCTACTTTGAACATTTATTTGTATGGTTTCTATAATTCAAAAAATTGATGAATTTGACATCCAGTTGGGCCATAACAGTCATCCCATCTCTGTTAGTCTTGAGACATTGTGGCTTAAACGCACCATAGTAATTCCGAGCTATATGTCCATCTCTTCTGAACATGTAGAAAATTATTCTCTAAATAAGTTTGTTCTATGAATGATTCTTCGAACATTTTTTTCAAGTGGGATGTTTCAATTTCCTTTCTCCTCTTCTGTGATCAGGGTTCTTCCATTAGTTTGGCCCCATTGATCTCTTTTTTTTTCGACATATGTGGAACTTGTATATTTTAAAACTCTTATTAAACCATCATAACACTATAATCATTATATTCATATATTTCACTCTCTCCAATTTAAAAAATCCACTAATGTTATGGTCTCATTCCATAAAATAATATATCAAACATTCCATAAGGATCCAATATAAATATTGAGGTTTTTCGTGTAAGTCTAGTAAGGTTAATTTCATAGCTTCTTGATGCTTATTTTTCCTTATACTTCATATCATGTAATTCCCTCTCCATTTTCATCACATTAAAAGTGGAAAATATTCTCTAAAATGGAATCCCTTAAATTCTTACAACTCCATATAATCAACATCCCTTATTGGATTCATTTTTTAATCTATGTGAACAACTAATCAACTTCACTTTCTAAGAGGTAGGCTTCCAGGGTGACGTTATCTATATCTAAATAGAGGAGTGAAATATGATATTTTCTATATATTTATTGAACTGATTAATAATTAAGGGGTTCAAATATCTAATAAATGTTTGTGGTCATTGTCGCATAAATGACTAAACAACAATAAGTTCCCTTTGAGTTGAATCTATTATCTCAACTTGATTAACATTATTGTTTATAACTTTAGATATTTAATTCATAATCCTCATTATTATTCCATTCCATATACATTTAGTTGGGTTTCAGTTCCTCATATGTTCTACTCAAAATTAATGTGGTTCCTCCCATTCGCTGCCATTTTTATAAGAGGAAAAAAATAGTGATAAAAATGTTACTTATGAAATCATTAAATTTTAATTGAATATTTAGTATTAAAAGATACTTATCATATATTTTATTCTTTGATAACTATTAAATTTTATATATATCATTAATAATGGTTCATAATAATCATGCGATTAAACAAACATATCTCCAAGAGTGTAAATCTTAGTGTGCAATAAGGCGCATTTTCATGAACTAGTTCCTGATCGACTCATTATCATTGCTGTGTTTTTTAGTGTTATCCATAATCCCATTTTCTCTAGAGCCACATCTATGCTAAAGCCACATAAAAGTGTAGTATCCAAAAATTGATGCAATTCCTTAGAAAATATTTACTTAATACTCACCAAAAGAAACAGATGTTTCAATATATTTATATTTTCCACTATAGTTAATACTAAATTTGTCAAGCCCTAATTTCTAAAAAATTATAAACCATATGTTAATACTAACTATGGAATCAAACCTTTTTTTAACATAAAATTTTCATTACATTACATAAATGAAATGATATTTTAAAGTTTAGTTTCGTTGATATAATGTACAGAATATATGAAAAAATTAAAAATTCTTTTAATACAGTTGAAATAATAAATCATGTGTACTTTTTGGTATTTTCACTACATATAATATCTTGGGGATAAAAATTAAAGGAAATGGATAAAAATAAACCCATTACGTAATAACAATAGAGTCAAATAACATGTAATAATTAAACATATCATAAAAAAATACGAAACAAAAGTATGAATTAACATGAAGAATATTAGAATAAGATGAAAATTAATAATAATATGGAAAATGGGCTAGAAAATAAAAATTATACATTTATAATCATATCACTATGGTTTATCACCAATGTTTCATAAATAAAAATTACCTAGGTTATTCACCAGAGCATCAGGAATAATGTAATATTTATAGATTAACTTATTTATCCAGCGAATGGCACCACTATAAAGGAACACCATTCATATGTCTTAATTTTATCTGATCCAAATATATCAAAATAAATAATATCATTAATATCCTCTGGAAAAAAAAAATGGGTTTCTTATGAAATCATGGAATTGAAAATTGATAAATGAATGATTATTTCATAATTATTATCCCATGAAAAGGGAATATAGGTTACAAATATTAAAATCATAGAATAAATTAATAATTATACAACTAGGTGAGTAACCATGGAAATTTAAGATATTTTGATATAAACAAAAATAAAATTAAATAAAATATTTGAAGTAAAAGAGAGAAATAAATTTGGTATAATGATGAGCGTAAAACATGTATTATGGAAAAGAAAAATGAGTGAGGATAATGTTATCCCATTGATAAAATAATGTTTTTCTTAGTATTTGGGTAACAGAAAGTGGTAAAAATTTAATTTTACAGGTAAATATACTAAATTCTTCCAAAATGTAACTTTAATAGAAAAGGAAAGTGAAATATTCTTTTACCTTGAATATTTTCTCTTAATAAATTGAGTATGGAAACATGGGGGGTTATTGAAACCGTGGGGGAATCTATGGGAGTATCAATATTCAAACCTTCATGGATAAAATATTTTGAGTGATGGGAATTGGTGAATTGGGTGGTTATTTATATAAAATGGGTTTGAACAATTTAATTATTTGAAAATATACATCTTGGAAATATATTTTGTTCGAAATAAAAGACCATTGGCTTATCCAAGGGTTGTTATCTTAGTTTTAGGAATTTGAGTAAAATTTTATTATATGATAATACACAAGAACTAAACACTATTTTTAAATACTTCTTTGGAAAAAGAATAGTAAATCTTCCTCTAAGTATGGTTTATTTATTCAAATTTTCAATTTTAAACTTTGGAATGTTACGTATTATTTTGGAAATTTACCCAAATCTATTAACGTACATACTATAGATAAATTAAAATATTTGAGGTCATGGAATGTGATTAATTAATTATTACATCATTATGAGATGGATATGATGTCATAAAACATACAGAGAACACCATACTACATTATTACTATTCATGGAAATAATATAGTATTTTAGAAAATATCATAAATTCACTCAACCATAATTTTGACATGATTAATTCCAAAATAATATGTATTTTATAAAGAATTTATATAAATATGGTAATTTAAATTTTTAATCATAAAATTACTTATTTATTAAGAAATAGCATTTTTTAAGGAAAATTCAAATTTCCAACACTAAAAATTTTTCCTTTCAAATTATAAAATTATTTTTCATTTCTATTTAAATAAGAGTATTTTTAAAATAATATAATATAAAAATTGATTTTATTTATTATACCTAGTTATATTATAAATGTGTTTATATAATTTCAAAAAATAAAATTATTCATTATTTTCATTTAACAATAAATTTATTTAATTGGTCTTACGTAAAGATATTTTAAAAAAAAATTATTCTAAAATTGGAATTTATAGAATAAAAATTCGATTAATACAACAAAAATTACACATTAAGAAATTATGGTAGGATATATAATCCCTTATGACACATCCGTACACCCTAAGGGTATGGTGTGTAATGGTGGTACATTAATGGGGTTGATTGACTAACATTTATCTTATTTGTAATATCCCCAAACATTAAATTATCCTATAGTATATTTCATTCAAGATTAACTTATTAAAGCTTAGATTAGGCTTGGTCAAGGGAAAACCCCAGTTATGTTATCTCCCACCCAAGATCTGATAAATAGGCTTCTAATGGAATGAGTCTACTGGTTCATTCCATCATTTCACATTTCTACATAGATTTTAATTTTTCAATACAACTTATAAAAAATAATCAAAATCGAAAAAGTGTTACCGAAGGGTATAGTTTCAAATGTTCTAATTGAGAAATGGTTATAGTCACCAATGAAACTATAACGATCAGATACGAATGGTCACATTTCCCTTAACACCATATAAATAACACTTCATTATGTCACTCAACTTTCACTATATTTACTCCTATTTTTTTATTATAATTTTCAATGATTTTAATTTGTTTAATAATATTATTTTTATTTAAATATCATTTTTGTGGGGAAGATGATTCTTGAATACTAGAGGGATAGATATTTTGGGAGATTAAATTTTTAATTTTTTTTCTTGAATTGTAATGTTTTTAATACTAAATGGTTACATAGATGATTAATGTATTGATGATTATTAACAAGATAATATTTTATTGGTTCCATTATATTTTGTAGGTGTGTAATATGATAAAATATAACAATTTTTTTTTTTAAGAAATAGACATCCACTAAAATACATTGGTTATTATAATTCCATCCAAATTATTACATTAAAATTAGACATCTAAGATCACGAGGTCCCACAAGAGTTCAACAAGAAAAAAAGTGACACTCTGGACAATGTTTGAGATGGTATTCAGTAATTACCAAAGGAATTACAAGATAGAGTAATTAAAAAGATAACATAATTATTAATTCTATGAAAACAAGGACTCGAGTAGATATAAAAAAGTGGGAAACTACTAAATCAAAATGACTAAGTAGATAATATAGTTTTAATAAAGACCATTCCAGTAATAGAATATGTTCCCTCTCCACTAGTGGCAAAAACCTCATATGTCACAAAATGATTTATTATATCAAGAGTAAAACTTGACTTTCTGTTTTATGAGACACCTAATAAACTTACGTCTTTGGATCTTGGGTAAGCTAATAATGACCACTTCATTCACCATGAGCTATGCTCCTTGTGTCTAGACAAGTCAAATTAGAAAAAAAATGTTTCATTTGACCAATCTCACCAAATCAGTTCAATTTCTTGGTTGTTTCATGCATAATGTACTAAAACAAATCTTCTACCACCAGTTATAATAGACGGTCAAGACTCATCCAATATAGGGAGTATAATACAACCTACTCTACTTCACTAAAATAGCACTCTAATGTACCACCTTAGACTTACACTTATTACCACTATAAGAAGACAATTTTACAATACTGGGATATCTGGTTGTCTGTTAACTATGGAATTTAAGAGGACCTATGATATTTTACTCCTATATCCCCTTCTCAAAGGTTATATATTATCATATAACCTCTTCATATATCATTAGTATAAAGACTATGAATTAATATCTATGTTATAGATAAAGGATAGTGTAAAAATTCTCATCCTTATACACTATATTCCCAATAAATAGAGGATATAAGCATAAAAATTTCAGAAAGGGAGTTGAGTAATGAAAAATAAAAAATAATCCTCTTTTGGGACTCCTTAAAATCATGAGCTCAATCCAAACTCAATATGGTGGGAAATTGTTTCTTGAAGAATAGTTCCTATAAGGTATCACAAGTAAGACCCTTGCACTCACCTTCCATTCTATTCATAGACCATCACCTCTTGGTAGTCCCTAAAAGTATAAATTCTATCAACATAATCTTCATATCTGTAGGAGTATCCACTAGGTTAAAGACAACCTCAATGATATCGATCAATACCTCAACATCCCATGGACCACTAGTTACATTAAATAATGGATGATGTTGGAGAATAAAATATTGATCACAACAGACCATAGTAACTTGTACAACTCTTTCCTAAGTAGTTTCCAACTACATTACTATGGAAATGTGTATATTTTCAACCTACACCACTAGAGAAATAGTGGGATCCTATTCAGGTTCATTCTCCTGAATACCCAATAGTAGAACTGTACATCATCTCTAATAAGATAATTCTAAAATCTATGAGGTAAAATATTTATAAAGTGAAAAAAGTACATTTATAATTACTTTATAATATATCATAGTAGCGAAACATATGCACTTAATAAGGACACAGTATATATATATCAGAAGACCTATCCATGTATATTATCATGCACAATATAAAAACCTATTTATTCAATGATAGGATGAATTATTGTCCTCCATACATACTCATTAGTAATAATAATATATACAAACAACATAATGAAAAGACTAACTTGAACTCTGTAATTCCATAATCGATACAAAAATACAAAAGATGGAACTGGTCTATCCCAAATAGACAACACAAATCGAATCATTTAATTACGGAAATATTATACAACATACAAAACACATAGACACACACAGACACACACACACATATGATATGTGATCCTACATGCCAATTCATGATTCATGAATTCACTCAAATCCCATTAATCTGTTGAAAAGTTTCATCACTAATAACTCAAAGGACTATTATACATGAAATGGTTAGGCATAGGAAAACTCCATTACATGAGTTCCACATAGACTATATCATTTATTCAATGTCCCGAAACAATAAATAATAAACTAACGGAAAAACTAGATCAAATACCCTTTTCAAATCCCCAAACGAAAACACAAAGTCTAAGAAGAAGTTCCACATAAACTCTTGTGTTCCTCCCCATGAAGAAGTGTATACCGACTAATGATGAGGGTACAAAGTGATATGGTAGACTATATCCTTTGTAAGAATATCCATCACTGAAAAAAATAATTAAAAAATGTGAATTCAAATAATATAGTGGAAAAAACATGAATAAATATTAAGATATATGTAATGGAAGATCACAAAATAATTATAATAAGGTTCCCAAATATGTCAGGTTAATGTGTTCAAGAAATACAACTAGATGAGTATTAAACATAAGTAGTTTAGAAATATTATAATGTCTTTCATAGTACTACTTCCATCTCTCAACTCCAAACTCC
Organism: Viscum album; assembly: GCA_963277665.1. NCBI lineage: Eukaryota > Viridiplantae > Streptophyta > Magnoliopsida > Santalales > Viscaceae > Viscum > Viscum album. Next base: position 131,760,907 of record OY728120.1, read on the forward strand.
TCAGAATCCAGTTGTATGACCATTTCCTTTTATTATATCCTAGATCATGAAGTTGACTTCTGCACCGAGATTCCCTTGTAGGGTGTTACTGTATCCTTGTAGGACAACACCAATTCATCCTTAACATATGTTCAGAAACACATAGATGTGTATGAAAGGATGTAGATGTAAATAAACATACACCCATATAACCAATCATGAAACGAGTGTTCAAGATCTAAATAAGCCACTATAAATCTTGGTCACACCTACTTCAACACCATGCCAGAAGTATATATTATTTAATCCTCTATATTAAATATATAATGTGTTATAACATCACAATACATTAATGAAAATACCAATTCTTCCTCTAAGTAACATATCCATGCTTGCCTTTGAGGATAATTCATACCCATGACTCATGGTACCTGATTACCTAGGTTTGTACACACCTATGGCACACTAAAACATTAAAAACATTCCCATATAAAAGGAAATTCCCCATTAGTATGTCATTCCATCATATACAGAATCTCTTAAAAATAATATGGGTTTCCACATGGGCTAAAGACATAATGGTCTTTGGTGTTATCCAACCTATGAAGAGATATCACCATTGGGTTATTTAATTCATTCTCCCTCTCTAATGAGTTAGATAAGTCCATCAAGGATACCTAAAATCCCAATTTCTTTATGTAATTTCCATTGGAAATATAAAAAATGAATATAAGGAAAAATATATAAAGGAACAGTATATCATAATAATTATTCCACTTGCTATGAAATTGTTCACATGTAATAAACAATGTACTGTGGAATAATAAGTATCAGAAGATCATATTAGGGAAAGAACCATCACCAAGAAAGCACATTCTGAAGCAACTAGGTATATAAATAATATAAATATTTCAAGAATTCAAAAATAGTACCAATATGGTGGTGAAATTCTATCTTTTTTGTAAATAAGAAAATTCTATGGATCTTTGAAGAAATGAAATCGAGATCATTCCTAGCGTAAACGTTCACTTGAAGTAAAAATAATCCCTCATCATTGAGTCACTAGATTAAGATATCAAGGAATATCTCATTTTTAGAAACAAAATCCATTAAAAATTAACAAATTATATATTAAGTCAATAGTAGATCTGGGATCGATAAAATAGGGGCCATTGATTCCCATGATCCAACACTGATATATCAATAGAGTGTGAATTCTCCGTTATATCCATTTAGTGATCCTTAGGTCTAGAAAACACATATTAGATATAAGATCATCATTAAATTTAAATTGATAATTTTGATTAGAATTTATGCATATAACCACAACTACTTTAACATTTTTATTATTTTTTATATATCAATGTGGAAATGAAGTGGGAACCTAGAGTGAAAGATGAGAAATTCAGGGAGGGGGGAGGGGTTCTGTTCACATTAGGGTGAGATTTTTATGAGTATTTGATTAATAATCAGATTATAATGAAATACTAAAATTTAAATTAAAGAATAAATTAAATGGGTACCATGGGCTAGCCATTGGGCCTCACCTTTGGTATGGAAGAACAATCGATTGGCCAATACTAATCCATTGAAAAACCAGTGTTCCTAAAAAATATCAGGACTTATGTATTAACTAATATTTGCAGAGTGGGATGTACATAAATCCAATCCCACTGAAAGCACCATTTATTTTCATATTCACAACCACAAACTACTCGATAGATTTATTTTATCCAAGAATCATCCCACTAAGTCTCACAACCTATATAACCAAATTCCATATCCTTTCGAACTCTAATGAATACCTATGTGAAATATAAAACAATTTACAATAAAAACTATTTATAAAATAACTTGAAAGTATAAGGATTCTTCTTGAGTCCCCTATCAATATCATGGAATTATTTCACAATAAAAACAAAATCCTTTTGAATATATTCCTTTTAGAAACAATTTTCTTTCTTTGATGGCCTATGATGTATGATACACTGGGTTTAAACAACACATACTACTCTATTAAAATGATATTTAATCATGACCATTATAACATATACCTGAAATTAGTGTGTTTGATTAGAAAAAAAAATTATGAGTTTTTTTAAATAATTTCATTTGTTATATATACATTATAAATAGAAATTATAATATCTTAAAAGAAAAAGAAATCTTTTTCAAAATAACTGTATTTTTTTATGATAGTTTAGTCAAAATTCAAGAACATATTTTAATATTAATATTAATGAATATATGATTTTTTTAGATAATATGATCATAATATTTTAATTTCAAATAAAAAAATTCAAGGATTCAATTTCTTTGGATTTTTTTGGAAATGATTCATTTGTTGAGGAATATTTGAAAATTTTGAATTTTAATTGAACAATGACTTTTAGTAAAAATTATTTATAATGTGAAATAATATTTTAACATGGATCAAAATTTTTATTAGTAAAATTATATATATATTAATTAAATTTAACTTCATTGAAATAATTCTTCTATTGAATTTTGATATAAAGACTTTTTAATGTTTTGAGCATTCTTTCTTTGAAACCAACATTATCGTCGTGTCTACGATATTAATCTTAAATTAATATTTTCCAACTCTATGAGTGGAATTTTAAATAATGGATTTCATATTTATAATAATAAAAATAATTTATACTATCTTATAATTTTAAAATAATTTTTGAACATAATAAAAAATAAAAATAGTAAAACTTATTTATCATGGTTAAGGAAAAAATGGTTTTATAAGGTGGTTAAACTAGAAATATAAGAAATAAATGAAAAAAACCAATTCTAGAATATATTTTATGGACATATTTGGACCATATAATATATAATACTCTATAAAAAATCTATTTTGACCATAATAATACATGAAAAACGTTAGTACACCATTTTCATTTCAAAAATTAGAAGTGTTTCACTCAACACGCTTATAGGAAAACACCCCTATTATTTCTTATTCACACATTAAAACCATTTTGGTTCAGCCAATACCTTCCCAAATAACTTAAAAACATCGATCCCCTCAACCTATAATCCTTGGTTTTATGAAAAATACATTATAGTAACACGTTAGGTATAATTTTATTGATGTAGTCTAAGAAGTGGTAAACATCCTAATTAGGTGCTTTTTATTTATTTCATTATAAATCTCCTTCAAATAATATTAATTTATGATTATATAATAAAAAATATATTACTTATATTTGGATTTTTTTATGTTTAGGGAATTACCCAAACCCATGTCCTCTTACCTCAAATGGGAAACTATGATATCATTTGTGTGTACCTCAGACTACCGCCTCACAAACCGATGGGACACATTTACAATAAATACCTCTCACAGTTAGATATTATGATTTATATAAAGTATATATATGTTATTTATAATATATTTATATTTATTAAGTCATTATATAATATATATATTGTTTAATTTCCATTCCATAGGGGATACGATAAATTATCTCGTGTGTACGGTAGACTACTGCCTTGCGAAGCGATGTGACTCACCAGTCACTAATTCTTTATATAAAAGGAAATAAGGTTAAATAAAATGAATTTATGAGATATAAATGATCAAAATATGATATTTATGACATATTTTTCATTCTTAAAATCCAATATATCATTTTCTTACTTACATTTTCCCTCACTAAAAGATGATAACATCATTCTTGTATGTGTTGATTACCACCTTCCCCAAGTGACGTGACTCTCTCTTCATCACCACACAAAATGGATGATATATATAATTATATTGAAGTAAATAATATATTATTTATGATATTATGATAATTATCTACTGATAACATATTACTTACTGCCTTTCTATAATGATGGTTGAAAAATGGAAACATTACTCATACGTACCAACAACCTACTATCTCCATGATGATAACATATTTAATTTATATTAACCATATTCAATGATTTGATTAAAATGTATAATTTATGAGTAAATATTATAATAATTACATGATTATTATTCTTATAATGTATAAATAATTATATCTTTTAATATAGTAAACTTACATTACAAATTTTTTCACAAAAACAAAATACCATAAAAATGTATGATGTAAATTTAATTGATTAAGTCAATATATATGACTTGATAAAAAATAAAATAAATGGAATAATACACAAGAAAAATGGTTTTTAATAAATTAAATAAATTAAATAACTTAATTATCTAGTAAGATAATGAACCTATGTGAAGTGTTAAACTCATGGTAAGGGATATTGTCTCAATTACATTTCATGGAGGATATTGTAATATTATACACCTAATATCAATTATATGGTGCATATAACCCCCCTTCGAAATTAAATTTCATTATTACTTCATAACAAAGGGTATTTTATGTTTCAATTTGAATTATATAATCTAAGGGTATTTTCTGTGAAAATTACCAAGCGGTATGTTTTATTTTACAATCTCACATTTTTTTGTGATTGTTACATTTTTCTAGATAAAAGATCATTATTGTGATCTTTTTTTGGACATTAATGTTGCATTAATTATTGATATTTTTTATGGGTAATATTATTTCCTAAATAACATACCATTTTTACATACTATGTTTACTTAAAAATTTATTTGATTAATCGAGGATATATCGATAATTTTTTCCTTTAATCAAAATTTATATTTAATGATAAGGAATAAAGATTCATGAATTAAATGTTTATATGATTTGTGAAGAATGATTCATAATTGTAATGATGGTTGGTGACCAGAATTATATATCCCCATGATGCATTGGCAGGCCTCATGCGTTAAATTAGTTAGCTAAATTAAAATGGTTTCTACCGATAGTTTTAAATCATCTTGTGAAATGTATTGAAAATAGAGTAATCATGATGCTTGGTATCAGGAAATATAATAATTAAGAAATTAAATCATCAATAATCCAGTTATTATTATAATCTATGATATTTTCACAATGATATTATATCTGGATTCATTTTATTCTCATGTTATTAATTAAATGTCATGTGTATTCTATTATACATATTTTCTTTCTAATTATGCCTTAAGTATTCTTTCAATAAACTTATTTAAATGGATTTTGTGATTTTTTATTTACATTAACTTATTTATTATTCCTTATATAATTAGGGTAACCAACTTATTTTTTGATTTTATTTTGTATTCATTTATTTAGTAGAAATATTGATTATTTGTTTTTGATTTATGATAGCTTCTACTATACGTACACTTTACCGAGAATTTGAACTCACTATTTTTTAATTTAATTCCCTTGTTTATCAAGATAAATCTTTTGAATGTGTTTGAAGGATGCTGTGAATTTTATTTTTATATGTTTTATTTTGTTCTCCCTATAGAAAATGGGTATCATGTATGTATCTAGTTCTCTATAACTGCTAAACTGATCTCTCTGTTAGGATTTGATGTTTTATATCTATTCCAATAAAATAAATAAATAAATAACCCTAGGATACATGGGTCAATTTTATCAAATGAAAAATAACTTTTTCTAAATGCATGTTTAAGTATTCTTAAAGTGGAATGAAACTATCTACTATGACATCTTTATACTTTTTAATTCTATTAACTGGTGGAATTCCTATTATAAAACAATATAATCCATTTTTAATTTAATATTTTACTTATTCCTAATTCCAAATTATATGATATATCATACCTTGATTTGTTGAGTTAGGGACCTTGATTGTTAATAGGGTTTATTTTCAATGATATAGATGTGTTTTTCATTTTTGATTGTTTTGGTTATTGGTCCCAGAACTGCCTGTTGGGTTACTTTATTTGATTCCTATTATTGTTAGGATGGACTGGTATTATCTGATATACTTTGTAGATATTTATTAGTGTATTATATTGTGATTTACTTTGGCTATTGGATATCATTTGTGCACGATTGACTTACACAGGGCTGTGGGAACCTTGTGTTGTTAGACTGTTCCGGAAATGGATGCTAAGGGCTTTCCCAGAGTGTCTATTTTTATTTTGATGTTTCTAGACCATAGGGGGAAGGGGTGTATGTGAGTTCTCCCTCATAGTATCTGTAGTTCCAAATTGGGAGACTTTAGGGGGACTTGGATGTTGAGTTCTTCCCCAAAGTGTCTGTAGTTTACCGATAAAAGACAACAAGGGAATTTGATGGTGAGTGCTTCCTTAGAGAGTCTTTTTTAAGATGAACCATAGGGGTTAGACTGTGATAACTTCCCATAGGGTTGATTGAGATTTTATGGTTGTTTATTTAATAAATGTAAATGAATATAGTTGAAAATATAGTATTTTTTTCTTTTGAGTACTTCGTTTTTTATTAATTCATTTTTCATATTGTATGCCATATATATTCACTGGATGTTTAGGAAAATATCTATGGGTGGTTGCCTTATGGGATTGTATCACACCCTGTTTGGGTAATGGATTTGGGCCCAAACAGATCATATTGTTTTAGGTAAAAATTAGGGAAAAATCCCTTCTACTTTAGGTACATGATTGATGTGGAGTTGGGGAGCATGGGAAAAAGCTGAGGCTTGTGATGATGAATATCTGTATACTTTTATTCTTTGTACTGTATTTTAGTACTGTATTCCCTCATTGATAATTTTTTGGATGCTTCCTAGATACTTTTGACATTCAACATTGTTGATATATATATACCGCAGTTTTTCAGTTACTTCTAGTCATCCGTTGTTTACTGTTGAATGGTATTATTACTGTTTCGGCTACTATTATCTATTTCTTTCCACTTCTTTACTCTTCCAACAAGGTAATTGATTTCCCACTATCACAACTAAGGCCCTCTCTACTAGTCGGCATCCTTTGGCATTTGGTTAAATGCTCTTGAGTCCATGTGACCAACCAGGTACGGGGCACCTCTCGATGGCACCCAGAATAGGGACATTACCTGGTCAAATCACCATCAGGGAGGAAATATCCATTAGTTCTTAAAACAGAATGTTGGTGGTCTTAAAAAATATAATTACATAATCATAACATTCTATCAAATATTATATTTCGTGGATCCACACCAAACATGACATATTTGATCATTTCAATTCCCTTGCAGAGTACTTGAAAAACCCACCAATGACCAAATACATTAAAGAACATGTGAGTCAGTAAGGGTTCCCAGACCATGTAATTAGTTATTTATGGATGAAGATGATGATTTATTTAATTTCATGGGAAAGGGATACTCCACAATTATGGAATTCATAAATCCTCTTAAACCATACCTCCAAATTCATTAGATGACTATTATTGCAATAGAGGTTGTTCATGTTTCTCCAACTCTTTCAACCTTAACCATAGGGAAAATTTTGTACAGGCCTCCTTTAATCTATTGGTGACCCAATCTTATGCCTCCAAAATTACATCCTTTGATTTTGTCACCAGTTTAATCTATCCAACAACTTAGAAGAGTTCCTTTTAGAGAAACACTTCATCATTCTACTACACTACCATATATTACATCCTTTTCCCCAACATTTACATCGATTGTATCTTGTCAGGATCATGACTGAGTAATGGAAACAACCTAATGAATAGAGCAAGATGATCATCTACCAACCTATAATGATAGAATTTATTATTAGGGATATCTATTTGATACAGATCCTATACATTCATCCTTACATATTTTAAATATATATATTAATGGCATTATGTAAATGAAATTTCATTATTTTCTTTAAAAATCTGCATTTCTATTACTGTTTTGGAAATATCAATGGGGAAATAATTGGTCATTTTGAATTTTGATGTAAAAATCCTAATATCTAATCATATTTAATTTTTTGTTTAGTATGTGTTTATAAAATCCTTGGTTTTGTGACCATCAAAAAGGGGGAAGAATTTTGGAACCTCCTTGGATGGAGTGTGATTAACATCTCTTATTTAAATGATTAAAAAACACGATTCATTTAATACCAATGTTTCACATGTTGTATAATAGCATTTTATATGAACATATAACTTCTATAATATTGTTGTTAAGTGTTTTATAAATACAACATTGGAAAAATGTAAACATTACCTCCAGTGGAGAGTCACCATTACCGCCTGGATGAGCCACCACAAGACTCAAGTCACAGTTACCTCTAGTGACGAGTCACCATTTCTGCCAGGATGAGAAACTACAAGTCTCATGTCACCATTAACTCTAGGATGAGATAACCGCAAACTCAAGTCACCATTACTGCAAGGATTAGTTGCTTCTAGAATTGATTCACTACTAACGCCAAATGTGTTATTGTCAGTGATGCCACAACCATATGCGGAGTCACTACCAACATTATAGTTACCGTTGTTGTTTGAGATAATCGGAGTAAATAGTTCATTGGAAAAATTTATTCCTGGATGATTAGACCTTGTATTAAATACATAGTAAAAGATGATATGATAAAAGTGGATCTCATTCAACAAGCACTCTTATATATTCTTTAAGGATCTGTCTCTCAGTATGATGAAAATTTACTAAAATAAATATTTCATGTGACCAAGAAATGTGTGCTATCTAATCATTGAATTATCTTGAATTTGATGATTCATATTCGGTGAATATCAATAACATAGAAGCATTGAACTCATTACAAAGATTTATTGATACAAAAGATAGAGAACATCTGATGCCATCTTGTATATTTCTAGGATCCTATGTTCTAATTCATTTTTTCTAAATAATGTCTAGGCTCCTCACCATTTCTGATCTGAGGAATAAATGCATTCAAAGAATATCTGACTAATATTCTTCTATTTTTTGTGTCTTTTTTAAATGCGAGAAGTGTTTTTTATAAACAACACCCTTTGTATCATATTTATTCATAGAGAATACTTGTTATTCTCTTCATCCTATATCTTTTTTCCAATGGATTCGTGGAATATGTCCTTGTGTGACCAGTGCTTTTCTTTCATCACATGTATGAATGTGGAAGACACTTTTTATCTTGGACAACTTGTTATTTTTGATTGTATACCATAACCATTTTGTGTATTTGTTTGATTATAATTATAATCATATTGGAATAAGGTGATTTCCATGTGGTGGGGATTAGGTCTCACCTTGAGAGTGAACCTATTTGTTTATTCCACTATTTCACTATGTAATTTTTTTCAATCTTATTCAATATAACATTTCATTAACACAAATAAAAAAATTACATTGATAGTTAATCTTAATTATTATTTATATATATTTCTATTAAATTAAATTGATTTCCAATGTTAAGGTGTTTCTAAAAAATATTTTAACCTAGGTCTATTCAATCCATTAGAAATATTTTAAAATGATAGATCTCATATTGATATTTGATTTTGAATAATCAAAGAATTTATTTATAGTAGTATTTATTGGGACCTCAATTCACCCCCTCATGAGTTACTGTATCCGAACTAAAATATTCCATCATACTCATTCATGGATGGTTATTATGATTTATTTTATATTTATAAATGAAATTTCTGATATAATTATGTATATGGAATCATAATGAACTAATTTTATTTATTTATTTATTTTATTTTGAGAATGAAAATAATGTTCATCCCAACATATGGACAGTCATACCCTTGAATGTTGTAATACATAATTTTAAATAATCAATTTATTAAGTATTATAAATATGTGAATAAGGAAAAAATAGGATATTTATATCATGAATAAAAATTTTCAATGGATAGAATGATAATAAATTTTAATTGAGTGGAACTCATGGACATGAACATTATGAAAATAAAAATTATTAAAATCCATAAAAGAATTGTTTTAAAAAGGAATTACTAATAAATTCATTTTGAAATGTTTTAATAGGATATCATATGATATTAAAATTATTTACAGGATACCATTATATAATTATAATAAATATAAATATATAATTCATGTGGATACAGTGTATACAATGAAGATCAGACTTCATGTAAGGATTATGCATCACAATATAATTTGGTTGTGACATTTTTTATGATAGACATGAATTAATGTAGATGAGGTTTATAACATTAAAATATTGGATCCTTCCTAATTTAATTTATTCCAAGATACAATTCATATTTTTTCATCCAAGGGAATTCAACTTTAATGATGGTAAGTGGTGAGGTTTTATAGTCTCAAATCATCTTCTTCATGTCATAAGTTATTCTATACGCCTACATTCCTTAATAATGTGTATCTAGATAAACACTGAAATGTTATAGAATAAATATAATTATTGTAATTTTTTTAATTTTTATTTTTATGTAATTAAATTGATGTTTATTATGATTAAATATTTATCAATGCATTAATGGTTTTATATCACAATCATTTTTTTCTAGGAATGATTATATATAAAATTTAAAAAATGAAATTATATTATTTATCAATCTGGAATATATTTTATTTTATTATTATATAATTATTTCCCTATATTACATATTGAATTTTTATTTATATCCAATTATTTAATCAAGATACGAAAATAATGTTGTTTTTTAATCAAATAACTTTATGTTTTTTGCTTAAGATTCATTTTTTTATAACTCTTTTCATAGTAAAATATTTTGAAGAACATTTTTAAAATTAACCTATGATTGATTAAATAGTATTTTACATATGTTTGTGTAACACCCCAAACATCCACGATACGTTTTCCTTTGAATAATGTTGTATCTTGTGTTGTACACAACTTGGAGTTTTAACACACCACGACTAATCAAACTAGTCATTATGAATAGTAATTCCCACTTTTTAAAATTTTATAAATTTTATTTTTCAAAATGAACTTCATTTTTGTATTTTGAATATTGAAATTTTCTTAGCGTGATTTTTTGGTATTTTTCTGTAAACATTCAATTTTTGATGAATAGTGAAAAAACACTATCCGATTGTTTAAAACTGACTTTTTATTTATGTTATTAATTATTTTATTTTAATTTATTTTAGGTCAAAATAGATAAAAAATACTTATATATGTTCAATTTAATTCATTGGATTCATTTTATAATATTTTTTGTTATATAATATTGTATTTAACTTTTTACCATCATTTACCCACCTTCTAGAGAATTTACAAATATCCACAAAAAATAATTTTACAATTTATGTGTGTTTAATTTCAAAAATACAAGAGACATGTTTGGCATTATTAAGTAAAATTTGGTTCAATAAGTTGAAAATAATTTTTGGTGAAGAGTAATGTTTGACTTTTATTTACCACTGTTAATAGAAAATAGGGTAATTATGGGTAAAAATGATATTATAATTACCCTAAAACATGTCATTATTCTATTAGTTAAGTTTAATTTGACCAAAAACAACATTAGAAATAAAAACTTATCCTCTTTGGTCCACATGGATTAGATTAAGACATTTATTATGTAATGACCCGACCCTAGTTACCTAGAGTTGGTGCATTATTTTAATACATTTGCATAATTACAAGGAATCACGTCCCGAAGGACAGATCGGTTTAGCAGTCTTGTAAAATAGATTACATACATGAATGTTACATTAAACTTTATAACATATAAAACAACATAAAAAATCCTTTATTAATTCCATTATTCCCTTGGTTTAACCCTGTATATCAATCACAATACACTTCTTCACATCCTGGGAAAAATTAAAACATTGAAAGGGGTGAGCTCAGATGCTGAGTAAGGATAAAAATATAGTAGAAACATTTATAAATAAACAAAAAATTTAAGTCAAAGTATAACTAAACCAAAATCCTTTTAAATTTGAACTACAACATAATATGGAAAAGATAAAATGAAATAATTCCATTTACTTATTCACATGGATATTGTACTAGTTGAATAATCACATGAAATATCAATAACCACTTTCATAATGATGGAATGCATAATTCCAAACTATCATAACCATATATCCAAGGCCTCGTGCCAAGACTAAAATTACGATTTTGTCAAGGCCTCGTGCCAAGACACTAGTTTTTCTCATGAGACCTACTGATGAGTCGAGGAGGTATAACAGGATCCACCCTTCAAATAATAAGACCAATGCATTCCTCATATGAATAGTTTTAACCATAACATAATCATTCGTATTAAAACTAGCATACGAAATATTAATAATTTCTCCATAAACCATGAATGGTTTAAAAATAACACATCCATAGTAAAACATATCACAAAACCTTCAATTCAATATGGAAGTTTTGTATCATAATAAATCAACTTCAAATAAGTTTAAAATCCATCAAAGTATATTGACATAGATGAAATCAAAACTATTTGAGAGAAATATATATTTTTTGGAAATCATTTAAAAGTCACACATTTATTAAAGATGTAATTTAAAAGATATTTTTGAATCAATGTTTCCCATACCACCATGAATATTTTGAAAAGAAATATCATTTCAAAACATTCGTGTCCATATAAATAAATCCTTAAAATAATTTTGAAAACATGGACATTAATTAAAAATATTTATAAAAATAAATCATTAAAACATTTAAAATTATGATATTGATAAAGAGTATCTTTACAAAATTCTTAAACTATTCATTTTTAAATCATTCAAAAGTCACATAATTATAAAATAAAACATTTAAATTCAAAATATTCTTATAATCATGTAAGGGAAGCTTCGATAAGTTTATAATGGAAAAAAATAGATGCACCCACCGAATAATATAAAAAAGACATTCTTACGTTAATTTTGTTGAAAACTTAAAAAATGACCATGTTTGGAAAACGAGAGAAAGATTCCTTTCAAAACATATAAGGGTATAAATTACTTAAACCCATTGTCTAATAAATAGTAAAAATATTTTGAAATATATTTTTATGAAACATGGATGTTGATTATAAAGAGCTCCTAGTAGATAATTACGTATAAACAACCTCGGATAACAAAGAGATTGTATAATAAACTTTTACCTTGTACTTTTCATTGGTTGAGGGTAGATTAACCTCCTGTATAATGGTGAAATAATTGTTATTAAATTTTAAAATAAACATATACATTAATATGATATCATATATGATCTTTTAACATTTCTTTGTTAATAATATCTTAGTATTATCGTCATTTTGTGTGTTAACTTACTCATTTTATTTTATATGTTTTGTTACATAAGCTGTATTTGTTATTGATAGGTTGTATCTTATTCATATCAAGAATTATATCAAGTCCTTAAACATTATTTTTAACCATCAAATGAAAATTATTCTTGAATGGATACGATGGGTAATGAATCTCATCGCGTTCGTGGAGACGGTAGTCCGTACGTACGCACAAGCGACAATATCATTATTTTGATATCAAAATAATATATAATTGGATGGTATATCATATATAAAGAATAATTATAATTGTATATTTATTATTTACTTAAATTACACATCATTATCATACCCATCCAAATAATAATGTTTTGAATAACAATTACACCATGTCATGGAGACGGTAAGCCGTACGTACGCACATATGGTGAAATGTCATTCAAAGGATGGATAGAATACTGAATATGGTTGTAACATATTTATTCTAACATCAAAATATATAGAAGATACTGTAGTTATTATTTTATATTGGAAATAAAAAATAAAGAAGAAGTTGAAGAAGAAAGGAACTTGAAAGTGGGTCGTGAAAACATTACCTCTTCTTCGGGTTCTTCCTTTAGATTTGATCAAAAGGTCTCCATAGGTTGGCTTCATGACTAAATGAAGGCCTCTAGGATTAACGGAGGATAGTTGAGAGGATATTTGGGCAGAGTTTGGCCGAACTAAAAGGCTTTGAATGTATGAATAATTGGTTCGAAGTGGTGTCCTTTTATGAGGGGGAGGAGGGGCTCTTTAGGAAACACTACTAGAAAAGAAGGTTATACCAACGGTTAAAAACTGTTGGTATTGGCTGGAAAACTGTTGGTATACCATATACCAAAGGTTTTCTAAACCGTTGGATAGTAGGCCATGAGGAAAGCCTTATACCAACAGTTTGATCCAAACCGTAGGTATATGGGTTATATAAATTTAATCCACTGTATACCAACGGTTTATAACCGTTGGTAATGAATTTGAGGAAGTCTTATACCAACGGTTTAGAACCATTGGTAATGTGATTTTCAGGGAAACCTATACCAACGGTTTAGAACTGTTGGTATTGGTTTTCCAAAAACACCTATACCAACGGTTATAAACCGTTGGTATTGGATTTCCAAAAATCAGTCACCTATACCAACGGTTTAAAACCGTTGGTATAGTGTTTTTCCAAAATCCGAGCACCCTTATACCAACGATTTATAACCATCGGTATAGAGTTTTTCCAGAACTCCACACAGCAGCCCCCCTCCCTCCAGTAGCCCCTCCACTGTACACCTGCATACAGACATGAAACAGACTTGAAAATGGATTTTTCAGCTCATGTAAATGTAAAATCCATTTTCATGAAAACCCATTACAAAACCATCCCATGTTATGCAATTACATGAATGAAAACTAATTTTAAAACCAAAATGAACATGCTGTATTATCAATGCAAACTAATTTTAAAACCCAACTCACTAAACTAAATGACAATGTAGAAACACACAACATCCAATATCTTATCACCTTAATAAGAATCCTTGGCATGAAATATTATATAAAATAATTTTAATGTAATATTAAAAAGTAATGATATATTGAATGTTAACAACTAATTGATACAAGAAATAAAAGTTGGAACAAATAATTTACACATTATTAAAGATATTAACCTTAAGTTGAGGTGTAATGAGAAAATCTATAATCAAATGCATTATGAAGCTGAATAAAACCTGAATGTGCAAATATTATAATGCGAGACTGAATAAACCATGATAAAAAATCATTAGTTAGAGATTCCAAGCCAAATAATGACCAAAAGAGAGAAATAAACAAATTTGGCTTACTTAAGATCTATCATTGATCCGTTACATGGGGTCGATGAAACATAAGGCTTTATTAAGATCGTAATGTGATATTAGACCACTAGATTGAAGAAACCAATGGTTTTGGTGCTTGGTTGAGATAGAAACAAGATCTATGGTGTGATAATCAAACAGTTATAACCCAATTCCCCATTTCCATGCATGGATTTTGTATTTGGGTTTCTTCGAGGAAAATGTAACATTGATGTCCTTTCCAGACCACATACAGGTCGTGTCTCAGCCATGTACCAAGTCATGTTGTGTCGTGGTCATGCCTCTTAAGGTGAGGCCCAGTAAAAGCTTATACACAGTGAGTATTGTTAATGGAAATGTCATGTATTTTTTTTATTTAATAAAAGGGAGAGGGGTCATGTATCATTTGCAGAATTAACTTATTTTGACCTTGGTTTATCCAAGTTCGGCCAGGAGCGACAATTATTCTCTGAGCCACTGATTCTATTATCAATATCCAATCAGAACTCTGGAAGGTGCATTGGTATCCCACCAATGAGTTCTCCCTTCACCTTAATCCTATCCTCGTGATTCCTCTCCTCATTTTATAGATATATATTTTATAATTTATGAATCTTTTGTGGATTTTCAATGATCTAGGATGAATCAAGATCTGATATTCAACAATATTGTTCTCACGACTACGAGGTAGGTGGGTTGTGCCTATATGTTGTTTTATCAAGAATTATATGTGCCTAAAACTCATATACCCATGTTTTTGGTATACAAGACTTGGAATTACACCGTGATTATCATATGATATTGGTTGATTATGTTATTAAGGTTATTTCTTTGAGATTACGGAACCACAGGGTTGTGTTTCCCTTGATAAATTTGTTAGAGCTATTGGCCCATGACGCCTTAGATGCATACTGCTTTCCATGACTTTTTTTGTTTAGGATGGATTTTTTATTATTAAAAAGCGATGTGATAGTAAGATTACATGAGGTGATTTGATTATTATTATTCCATGTAATAGTTAGATTAGATGAGGTGTGTTGATAATAGTCTACGATGAATTAATTTAAATTAAACGAGGTACTTATTTTTACCTGTTAATAGATTAATTACATATGATACATGTGGGTGGATTGTGATATGTATGAGGGAGAGACTGTGATGCCTGAGGGAGAGGATGTGTTTTTTCCTGAGGTCAAGACAGTGACATGTGTTTAGGAAAGACATGGATTTCTCCAAGCAAAGTTTTATCTATTCTTTACTTCAATATTTAATGGTTTTTTATTTCTTTATACTATGTTTACCTTTTTATTTTGTTTTTATACATGTATATTCACTAAAATTTGGGCACAAATCTTGTTGTGGATGCCTACTGGTATTATGTGTCACAACCTGTTTGGTTTATGATTTGGGACAAAGCACATTACACTGAAAAATCCATTTTCATTTTCATGTAAATGAAAAATTCATTTTCATTTGTGACTTGTGCACTTCACAAATGACCCATGGATCGTTTTCCTAAAGTTTCAACAGAATCCGAATGCGTTTGGTCGGTTTTCCATATGCCGGTAGTTGTTTTCACTTAAAATCATGTCCATTTCAAATAAAAGTGAGCCCGTTTGAGTGGTACTAGCCACAACGTGCCTCAGATTGAGGTGGGGTTGACTCATACACGACAAAAATGACCCTTAGATACTTGTCCTAAAGTATCAACAGAATCCGAATGCGTTTGGTCCATTTCCCGTATGTCAGTTGTTGTTTTTACTTAAACCGTTGTCCATTTCAATGAAAAGTGAGACACTTTGAGTGGTGTCGCCCACACCGCGCCTCGGATTTAGGCGAGGTTGACTCGTACACGTCACAAATGACCCATGGATCGTTTTCATAAAGTATGAACACAATCCGAATGCGTTTGGTCGGTTTTCTATATGTCATTTATTTTAATTAAAAGCGCATTCATTTTAAATAAAATAAAGACACTTTTAGTGGTACCGGTCACACCGGACCTTGGATTGAGGTGGGGTTGACTTTTACACGTCACAAATAACCCATGGATCGTTTTCCTAAAGGTTCAACAGAATCCGAATGCGTTTGGTCGGTTTTCCGTTGGCCGGTAGTTGTTTTCACTTAAAATCCTATCCATTTCAAATAAAAGTGAGATAGTTTGAGTAGTACCGGCCACACTGTGCCTCAGATTGAGGAGAGGTTGACTCGTACAAGACACAAATGACCCATGGATACTTGTCCTAAAGTATCAACAGAATCCGAATGCGTTTGGTCCGTTTCCTGTATGTTAGTTGTTGTTTTTACTTAAACTGTTGTCCATTTCAAAGAAAAGTGAGCCACTTTGAGTGGTGTCAGCCATACTGGCCCTCAGATTGAGGCAGGGTTGACTCGTACATGTCACAAATGACCCATGGATCGTTTTCCTAATGTTTCAACAGAATCCGAAGGCGTTTCGTCGGTTTTCCGTATGTCGTTTATTTTAATTAAAAGCACATCCATTTTAGACAAAAGAAAGAAATTGTTAGTGGTATCGGCCACACTGGCCCTCGGATTGAGGCGGGGTTGACTTGTACACGTCACAAATGACCCATGGATCGTTTACGTAAAGTATCAACAGAATCTGAATGCGTTCGGTCAGTTTTCCGTATGCCGGCAGTTGTTTTCACTTAAAATCCTGTCCATTTAAAATAAAAGTGAGACAGTTTGAGTGGTACCGACCACACTGTGCCTCAGATTGTGGAGGGGTTGACTCGTACATGACACAAATGACCCATGTATACTTTTTCTAATGTATCAACAGAATCCGAATGCGTTTGATCTGTTTCCAGTATGTCAGTTGTTGTTTTTACTTAAACTGTTGTCCATTTCAAAGAAAAGTGAGACACTTTTAGTGGTGCCGGCCACACCGCGCGTCGGATTGAGGCGGGGATGACTCGTACACATCACAAATGACCCATGTATCGTTTTCCTAATGTTTCAATAGAATCCGAATTCATTTGGTCGGTTTTCCATATGACAGTAGTTGTTTTCACTTAAAATCCTGTCCATTTCCAATAAAAGTGAGATAGTTTGAGTGTTACTAGCCACACCGTACCTCAGATTGAGGCGGGGTTGACTCATACATGACAAAAATGACCCATGGATACTTTTCCTAAAGTATCAACAGAATCCGAAAGCGTTTGGTCCATTTCCCGTTTGTCAGTTGTTGTTTTTACTTAAACTGTTGTCCATTTCAAAGAAAAGTGAGACACTTTGAGCGGTGTCGGCCACACCGGCCCTCAGATTGAGGTGGGGTTGACTCGTAGACGTCAAAAATGACCCATGGACCGTTTTCCTAATGTTTCAACAGAATCCGAATGCGTGTGGTCAGTTTTCCGTATGTAGTTTATTTTAATTAAAAGCGTATCCATTTTAAACAAAAGAAAGACACTTTTAGTGGTACCGGCCACACCGGCCCTCGGATTGAGGCGGGGTTGACTCATACACGTCACAAATGACAATATAAAAATTTCTCAA
Source organism: Viscum album (assembly GCA_963277665.1). NCBI lineage: Eukaryota > Viridiplantae > Streptophyta > Magnoliopsida > Santalales > Viscaceae > Viscum > Viscum album. Next base: position 131,779,288 of record OY728120.1, read on the forward strand.
AATTATTCAATTTATTACATATAAATATTATAAGTAATTGGATATTTTTTGTTTGTAAATTATATTCCTAATGAATGAAAATATATAAAATATAGAATAAAAATGTTGAAAATAAATTTTTTAACCAAAGAAATTAACCAATATTTCATTATCATTAAAATCCATTTATCAATATCAAAAAGACAAACACTTATTTATATTTTTTAACCAAGGGAATTCATCACCTAAAAAATCATTTTCAACCTCAAAACCCTCATTTTATTATTTTTAAAATGATCCCCCAATATTACCCATGGATCTAAAACACATAATTTTTCATGTCATGTCCTTAGGCCCTAAATCGTACTTATGGATGACCATATGTCCTTAGTCCCTAGAACACCCATGACCCGACCCGACCCGACCTGGCCCATGGAGACCCCTAATTTTGAGTGATTGTTTTTGAATATTAAGATGTCCATATTAACTTATCAAACCAGATATCATACTGGGAATCACAGTACCGAGGAATACTAAAGGTCTAGGTGGTAGACTAATCATACAATAAGAATCAAGTGAAAAAAAGAGATATGATAACAACATCCCTATGAAGTAGAGGAAAACCCCGGAGTGGAAAACCAGGTTCAAAAATAAAGAGTTATACAGAATTCAAAAATGAAATGGATCAATCTACCCCTGATAACCATCATCATCACCACTATCATCATCTTCCTCATCCTTGCCGCCATCTCTGTCCTCATCATCATCCTCGTCATCATCCCCTTGGTCATCGTCGGCCTCATCCTCGTCCTCAGCCCTATCCTCACCCTCGTCATCCTCGCCCTCGGCCCCATCCTCACCCTCGTCCTCATCTTCATCCTCGTCCTCGTCCTCTTCAGCATCATTGTCATCAACAGGAACATCATTATCTCGATCGCCTCCAGAGGTGTCACCTGGTGCATTGGATAATGCACCCATCGACGACATAAATGTCTGACAAGCCGCGCTAGCCTCTGGTGGAAGTGATGAAGATAAAGCTTTCATCAGTTTCATAAATTCTTTGTCCCTCATTTGAACTTGTACTTCCAACTATGTGACCCTTTTATCAGATTGTATTTCTTAATATTTGACCTATTCCAACTCAGTCGTACTAGAATGGATACCTAGAGAGGACCAATACCTCATCGGGACTATATTCTTACCAGGTCGGCAGCGTACTCGACCAGAGTGCTCCTCTCCCAAAATCGGATATAAATGATCGTGTGGCCCAAAATTGTCAGGCTCCTGGGCATCAAGAGCCTCTAAAGCAGCCTGTTAAAAATATTAATGGATTAATAAATTTCAAAATAGAAATTAAACTTTGAAATAAATAAATTAAAACTTACAATCTTTTCTTGGGTTGATTCATTTACCGCAGTTCTATCTTTTTTTCTTCTACTCGAGCAAAAAAAAATTTCTCAAGGGATACGTCCTTCAATATTAAATTTATGCTTCTGTATTGACATTGAAACAATATAAAGTGCAGGTATAATCATATATTCAATATTCAATAAATCACATAATTTACGTAGGAAATAAAAAAAAGGGAATGTCCTAAAGAAAAATTATAAACAACTATATCGTACCAGCTGTCTCTCATGATCTGACATAGTTGTGCGGCCCAAAGTGTGGAGGTATTGCTTTGAATTAATGTTTTTTTTGTTTTTCTCAGAAGATTCATAAATAATGATTTATAATAAATAAGATTATATTAATGCAAAATATGAAAACTCTGATTTAAATACCTCAAATGAGATTAATACCTTAAATTTGGCAGTCGCCCAATGGGTAATCATTTAGCGATATTGCTCTATCAGGAAGTAATACATTATAGGTAAAGTCTCAGAATCTGAGCCCACCCTCTCACACCAGCCAACATAAATGCCATGCTTATAAGCTCTCCAAAGCTCTCCCAACACTTTTAAACGCGCTGGTCGTGCACCTTCGCCATCAGCGAAGTTAAACCGAAGTTGAAACCCAATAGATTAGTTCATATAAATACAGAAAAATACTACATTAAATCCAATAGAGTTTTTACCCATATTTGTGCCCACGCAATATCTTTTACTTTGTGTGGCAGTTGTCTCCAAGAGAGAGGGCTGACCGGAATTATATCGGAGTATTTCGCTAGCGTCGCCAAAAAACCCCGACATTCCTGCCCAGCTTTCTCAATCATTTTTCCATCAGCATTATATTCAACCATCAACTGTGTCTGGCGGTTCCATACCGCAAGCAAGCGAGTACTCCCCTTCCCCCATCTCCTATCTGTAGATGAATCTATTATTAATGAAAAATAATATCAGTACAAGTTATAATAAAATAAATTTTTGTATAAAAATTTGATAGAGTCAGATAAATATAACTGTGGTAGTTGGATCAATGGGCATCACTGGATGTGCAGAAGCTGAAGGAATATCCTGTACAGGTAGAGTGTCCCTCAGTGTACACTCCTCAGCCGCATACTTTATCGCATCAAGAGACGAAGAAGGTGGAATATAATAGCTCGAGGATAATGAACCAGAAGGAAAAGATGATGGCATAGACATTTGGCCAACTGGTAATGTAAACATCGAAGGTCTAAATATCCCGTGTGTCCCTAGAGACACACCAGGATCAAAATGGGGTGAAGAAGATACGTCTATGGCAGTGGATCGTCTAACTCTCGCCCCAGGAGCTCTCATACCACCGGCCTCAGTACCGGGACCACTAGATGATCGTCCATCTCTGACACCACCCCTCCTCCTACCACTAGCCACTCTACTGGGAGCAATATCAGGCTCCTCGTCAGATATCTCTCGTCTAGGGGGTCGAACCTGAAAAAAAGTTTAACACATAAGTAAACACATGATATTATAAGTTATTGAAATATTTATATACTAAATAAAATACTCACAATAGGGATGAGTGGAGGAACACCCATCTGTATCATGCGATTATTATTATCTGTCATCTTTTTCTGTTTCCTCTCTTCAATGGGTGTCATTTCCTTCAATGAAAACAAATATGGAAGTAATTAAAAACAGATAACTAATGTGTAACCGAAAAAAAATATAGAAAAACCATTCTGATAATAAACATAAAGTAAAATAAGATTTATGGTGGTTTGAAGGTAGACACAAGGATACACACTCTGAATGATGTAGGTGAAACATGTAGGTGAGAACATGACTGTATGATTCTATATATTTCCCACCACAACTTCAGGTTCACAATCAACTCTGAAAATTGAGTTATTGGTGTCATCATTTGTAATAAATGGATTGCTTCCAATTGCAGTAGGGATAGTGTCAACTTCATCATCACCATCATCAAAAACATGTCTAGGATTTACTTCAATAATTACACCTAATTTAGGATGATGATGATCTTTGTCATAAAAAACTTGTTTCACCATTGATGCCAATACATATGGTTCATCGGTGGCAAGAGTGCGAGTCATTTCAATAACTCGAAATCCACAATCATAAATAAAGGTTCCTTGCCTCGTCATTGAATCAATCCATTGAAATTTCATCATCGTGACTCGACCATGTGAGTAATAATCCAAAATTATTATTTTCTCCATGACTCCATAATAAGCAACATTTTCAGAACGAGGTCTAGTATCCGATGAACTGGCATAACAGTCTGTTGTGGAAGTTAGCATAACACCATTATGATGTGTTCTCATGTTTCTTGCTCGTTCAGGGATAATAAATTTGTATCCATTGATCACAAGTGATTTACAAGCACGAACCATGGTATTTGGACCAAAATCCAAAGCTCTTGTTTCCTCAGAAACAGAGTCAGCAAGAAAACTCGATACCTGAAATATAAAAAAATAGTAAACTTAAATAAATATTATTTTTATTTATTTATTACAGAAATATTTTTACCTTTAATTTCAACCAAGCAGAAAACCCTTTGCTATGCAAATTCTCTTTCCTTCTCAAAGATAAAGAATGATGCTTTATATATATCAATTCTTTATGTTCTCTGTAGATAAAAATAATAATAGTTTAACAAATATTTAAAATTGCAAGAGATAAGATAAGAGATAAATTTACAATTTACTTACTTGATATACTCATCGAACAAATCACAATTGAACAACATTGTGCGATGTGCCATCTCTCGATCTTCAAGGATTAATGTCATCAATGTATATGATCCCGAAATTCCTCCTATCTAAGGAAGTGATGGAAAACTGAGTTCAATTTTCCCATACTGTTCTTCTTCTTTTCTCATTGGTCTGTTTACTCTCGTAGTAAGATCATACAAATACATTTCACAGAAATCCATACATTCTTGAGCCAAGTAACCGTTCACAATAGAACCTTCGGGATAACTCCTGTTCCGAACATATGATTTCAATGTGCACATGTTTCTTTTAGTTGGATACATCCAATGGAAAGCAACGGGCCTCCAAGAAGTATTTCTGTCGGAAGATGGATAGTCAGATACAACATGCACGTAAAAAATGATGGAGGGAAAATTTTCTCTAACTCGCACAAAATTAATGGTGTCTATTCCAACAGTTTTTGCAAGAAGGATTTGGATATCCTCTTAGCACAACAATCTTTAAACAAATAGCACAACCGAATAACTGAGAATCAAACATTATTGGACAAGAGATGATGGATTGCTATTGGAATCAACTCATGAAAAAGGACGTGACAATCATGAGTCTTCAATGATTTCAGCTTCAACTCTTTTCTGTTGACCCGTTTTGATATATTGCTTGAATAGCCATCAGGAACTTTAATAGTCACAAGCACTTCAAGAAATTGATTTTTTTCAGCAGGTGTCATCACATAATAAGCACATGGAACTTGCCATTTATTTTCACTGATACATACAGGATGCAGTTCTGGTCTGATCCCCCAATCTACCAAGTCACGCCGAGATCGTAAATCATATTTTGTCTTCCCCTTGACATTTAGAAGAATCGAAAGCAACATTTCACATATATTCTTTTCAATGTGCATTACGTCTAAGCAATGACGTAACAAGTTGGTTGACCAATAAGGCAACTCAAATAATATACTTTTCTTTTTCCAATTGTAACAAGTATCATTGGAAACATTATTCCTCTTTCTAGATTTCGTTACACCCTTCCCAAATGAATAACTGAAATCTTTCAATTCATTAAGCACATCAGTTCCAGACATATGCTGAGGTGGAGCGTCATTCTCTATAGTATTTTCAAATCTTCGACGATTTTTTCTATATGGATGGTTCATTGGAAAGAATCGTTGATGTCCCATAAAACTAAAACTATGACGATATTTTAGTCCTCTCGATCGAGTATTCTACATACAAATAGTACATGACAATTTTCCTTTAGTGCTCCATCCAGACATCATTGCATAAGCTGGAAAATCATTGATCGTCCACATAAGCGCAGCACACATCTGAAATATGTCTTTCGAACATGCATCGTATGTGGGCACACCCACATCGCAATGAAGTTTCAACTCTTTTATTAAAGGTTTCATGTATACATCTATATCATTGCTGGGATCAGAAGGGCCAGATATCAGTATACTCAAGAAAGTGTAAGGATTTTTCATACACAACCAAGGGGAAGGTTATAAATGTGTATGAAAACTGGCCATGTGTTGTGAGAAGTAAGCATCTGCTCAAATGGATTAAAACCGTCACATGAAAGACCCAGTCTCACATTACGCACATCGGCTGCAAATTCAGGATATCGAGCATCAAATCTCTGCCATGCAAATCCATCTGCAGGGTGAACCAACTCTTCATTATTCTTTTTTCTCTCGGTGTATTCCATCGCATTTTTTCGGATATTTCATCAGACATGAAAAAGTTCTGTAATCTGGTTATCAATGGAAAGTGTCACATTACTTTTTTTGGCACACGAGATGGTGATCCATCATCTTTTGGCTTCAATCGGGAGGTTCCACATTTGATACAATCATTTATTTCAGTAGTTTCCTCCCAAAATAAGCTGCAATCATTCGAGCAAGCATGAATTTTTTTTGACAATCCAAGTTCATCAACTAACTTCCATGCCATATAGTTGTTTGAGGGAATATCTGCATCATCTGGAAGTAAGTCCTTCAAGAAGGTAAGAATGTAATCAATTGCAGTATTTGAAATCCCATACATAATTTTCCCATGAAATAATCGGATTAAAAATTCCAACTTTTTCATTTTACCACATTGTCGATATACTGGAGTCGTCGCAGCATCATTCGATTTTTTTACCCTATCAACATCATCATTTTCATTGGACACATCATGTGTGCTTGTATCGAAATATTGTTGGCTGGACATCCTTTCCTTCTCATGATACCGAATAAATGGAAACCGGTCATATATCAAACTCTCCAATTCATTCTTATCATTTGGATCATCAACATTTTGAGATTCCATTTTCTCTCCATTGTGATACCACACATAATAGTTTGTTTGGAAACCATATTTGGTTATATGATAGCTAACTACGTCACGACTCAACCAAGGTCTTCCAACACAATTAAAACATGGGCAGTGTATGCGACCACTATCTGAAGCCTTTTCAAATGCAAAATCTAGAAAGCTGTTCTAATTATTTTGAAAATTGGTTGAAATCTGATCAGTTTCGTACATCCAACTTCTGTCCATTTTGTAAAAAACTGCAATAATTCATTTTAAATCAATTCAATAATATTGAAGTATAATCAAAAAAATATTTAGGTAAATGACAATTGTTTACTTTATATAAAAGCATAACTGACACATTACACTATATGAGAATCATATTAAGAAATACAACAAAATATAGTGTATATATGAAAATAAGATACCTAATTTCTAATGCCTATATTCAAGGATTCCCCAGTAAGGGGTGCGGGTGTCTAGGGGGGGTGGGGCCGTCCGAGGGGTCGGAGGTGTCCAGGGGGTTGGGGGTGTCTAGGGGGGTCGGGGTGTCCAGGTGGGCGGGCTGTCTGCGTGGGTGGTCAGGCTGTCCAACGGGGTAGGGGAGTCCATGGGGTGGGTGGGCTGTCCAAGGAGGTGAGCGGGGTGTCCAGGGGATTGGTAGGGTTGTCCGGGGGGGTACAGGGTGTCCAGGGGGTGGGCTGTCCAAGGAGGTGAGCGGGATGTCCGGGGGGTGGGGGGGTACATGGTGTCCAAGGGGGGTGCGGGGTGTCCAGGGGGTGGGCTGGCTATCCAAGGAGGTGAGCGGGGTGTCCAGGGGGTGGGTGGGGCTGTCCAAGGAGGTGAGAGGGGTGTCCAGGGGGTGGGCTGTCCAAGGAGGTGAGTGGGCTGTCCGGAAGGGTACAGGGTGTTCAAGGGGGGTTCGGGTGTCCAGGGGGGTGGGCGGGCTACCCAAGGAGGGTGCGGGGTGTCCAGGGGGTGGGCAGGCTGTCCAAAGAGGTGAGCGAGGTGTCCAGGGGGTGGGTGGGGCTATCCGGAGGGGACAGGGTGTCCAGGGGGTGGGCTGTCCAAGGAGGTGAGGGGGCTGTCCGGGGGTGGGTAGGTTGTCCAAAGAGGTGAGCGGGCTATCCGGGGGCGGTACAGGGTGTCCAAAGGGGGTTTGTGGTGTCCAGGGGGGCGGGGTGTCTAGGGGGTGGTGGGGTCTTCCGGGGGGTTGGAGGTGTCCAGGGGGTCGGGGGGTGTCTAGGGGGTCGGGGTGTCCAGGTGGGTGGGCTGTCCGCGAGGGTGGTCAGGCTGTCCAATGGGGTAGGGGAGTCCAGGGGGGTGGGCAGGGTGTCCAAGGAGGTGAGCGGTGTGTCCAGGGGGTGGGTTCCCATTTAAATATAAATTTAGTGAAATATTAGTAGAAACATTTAAAATTAATTGTGAAATATGATTAAAAGTGTATAAGTTAAAATGAAATATCAAATAAAAACAAATTTAATTTGAAAATTGAATGTTTAAATTAAGTCTCGACCCAGATTAATAGTTTTAGTGGGAAAAAAGAAGTGTCACTAGTTGTTTTTATGATTATATTCAATTACATCTCTAGTTTTAGGAGAAGTTTGTGTTTAATGACCTGGTTTAAAGTGTGAATGAAATGTCCTATAATTTTGAGATACGAACTATGATATTTTTCACCAACATACATTTTTGATGAGAAATTGTGAGAGAGACACTTTAAGGGAAGTCGTTGAAATGTTTTATGATCCATGGATGACGTGTTAATATTGACCTATAATACTGAAATTATGATGCAGACACTATTTATATATTAGAAGCTGAGGGAGGTCATGGGCGAATAGGATAGAATTATAGACTATTGAACTAGTATACCGACATCATGTGGTAGGATTTTTTTGGGGATTACTATGAGATGAGTAACGGTCATGATTGGAGTACTTGTTTCTCAGTTTTCCTACAACAGTGTAGAAGAGGGGGCATTAAGAACATTTCACGTGATCATGACCCAATAGAGTCTCAACCATGTGGAAGGATAGTCAACATGAAGTGTTTCTGCTGGACCATCCCTCTAACAGTGACTTGTGATAGACATATTCGAAAACAAGTTTTGGAATTGTTTTTATAGCTCAATATCATAAATGAAGATATATAAGTGATGTTTGATCATGTTGTTGATGTGGTGGTTGTGGTTGTGTCATACTTGGCATAATTACACTGAGAAATCCATGTGTTCCTATTCCAGACAATGAGGTTTTATTACATGTCCATGGTTCATGAAATATCTATTATGTAAAACCTACCCACATGGAGAAGGGTGGCATATGATCTAGAGTGAGAGGTAAGATCAAAGAAGCATCTACTAGTAAATCCTCTCATTTTGATACTGATGCATCACATGGATTCATATCCTCACATGTGGTGAAAATCCTATGTCTCATTATACTGTCTTCAATGAGTGTAATGATTCTAAAAATCTAAAAACTGAAATATTAGATAAAGAAGAAGAGGAACCTGGAGGAGGTCGAAGATCCAAACTGGTCTGGCAGAAGGAGCTCCAAAATCGCCTAAATCGGCTGCTGCTGCTCCAATTTAGGGTTCTGTATCCGAATGGGGGAGAGGACGCACGACTGGAAATTTGGGGGAAACTTATGCCAATGGTTTTCAAAAATCGTTGGTATATGGCTCCCCAACCACACCTATACCAACGGTTTAATAAACCGTTGGTAAAAACCTCCCCAGCCACATTTTTTCCAACAGTTCTCAATGAACCATTGGTAAAAATAATCTTAAACACATCATTACCAATGGTTCACTATAACCGTTGGTAAAAACTTCTGTAAACCATCCTTTACCAACAGTTCTATGAAACCGTTGGTATGTAAGTGTGGGGAAAACCCACATTCCAGTAGTGAAAAACTTAAATTATTAATTTATAATAAATTCATATTCAGTTTCTAATTGCTCCAAAGTAGATTATTCGAAGTCTAAGGTGTGGATGGGTTGCAATTCTTTCAACTAATATATTTTAGACAGGTTCAGGTCATTCTATTAACCGTATATTTTAGTTTTAACTCTTAGTTAATTAGTTTGACATTTACCATGTCACTATGTATTTTTATATTATATAGTTAAAAAAAATTACGATATACATCCAAGATACCCCAAAGTGGTCCATTAATGATACACCTATCATTAAATAAGTCTCTTGGCCGAGCCTTAGATTTTTAAGAATTTAATATCAATTAATAATAAAAAATTTGTTTTAAAAACTCTTTTATGAAAATTTTGACACTATTTGGTATTTTGTTTTTTCTAAATTCATAATAGAATTATTACTTCTAAAATAATTCATTTAATCAACCCTATCATATCATAGTAACCTATAAAATTAGTGGAATTCATTAAAAGTATGAAATTATATTTATTTGGGTATTTATATTATCAATTATTTTAATATTTCACTAATAAGGTAATTACTACATCATCATTGTGTCATAAATAAATAAAAATATTTAATGTCTAAAAATAATAAATAAAATTCCATTATGTAGGAAATCTTTTTAGCTTTATAATGAATATTTATAATCGAATTTATCATATGTATAACCCTATATTGATGATGTTTTAGTTGTTAAAATTTGATTTTAACTCTTTTAACTCTTCTTTGAATTAAATAATAATAAATATCCTAATCTATTCCAAGTGGACCTAAATGATAATATTTTATTTTTAAGGTTGTTTTTGGTCGAGATACACTTTTCCAATAGAATCAGGACATGTGTTAGGGTAATATTAATATCATTTTTACCGTTAATTGCCCAAATTAGTTTTAACCATGGTAAATAAAAGTAAAAAGTTACTATTCACCAAAAATTATTTTTATAACTTACTGTTTTCCACTATTCATCAAAAATTGAAAGTTTTCAGAAAAATTCCAAAAATTCACCCTAGGTTAGTTTTGATTTTCCAAAGCCAAAAATGAATTCTGTTTTACTAAAATTCAAAATATATAAGTTTCATTTATTAATTTAAAAGTAATTCTTATTGTCAAAACCAAACGGCGTATTTTTAAGAAATAATAACTATCAAAATATTGACACTTGTTTATATCCAATTTCAATGTGAAATTACTGAAAATAACCAGCATTGGATTAAATGGTAAAAATATAATCTATTTGTACTTATAAACCATTAAAATGTATAATTTAACACTATAAATTATTTTGATTAAAAAAGTTGTTTTCAGTTAAAATATTGTATTTTTCACTATTCACCCAAATATGAAAGTTATCAGAAAAACACCAAAAATTTATTGAAACTAAATTCTTATGTCGTGATACTAAAGAAGATGTTTATTTTGTTAAATTGAATATATAAATGTTTCAAATATTGGATTTAAAAAGGGTTAACCATTAAAAGATGGTAAAAGTGCATTTTTAGAAAAATACTTCTTTTATCTGAAAAAATGAATTAGTTCTTACAATATGTCTAAGAAACACATAATATGGATTATAAAATTATAAGGATTATATAATGTTCAAAATTCAGTTAATACTATTCATAACCTCTTTTTAACTGCTAGTTTTGTATTCTTATGGTGCGCTTGAACTCAGTATTGCGTGTAGTGCAAGTTATTGAATTAATTTGAAAAAATGTACTATGAAGTCTTGCGGTGTAACATATTATTATTTTATTTAAATAATAGTTAAAAGAGTTAAATTCAATGTTTAATAAATAAACTATTTTTTATATAGGGTTACCCACAATATAAATTTGACTATAAGTATTCATTATAAAGCTAGAAATATTCCCCACATAAAGGTATTTTATTTATAATTTTTTGTCCTTAAAAAATTTAATTTATTTATGACATATTGATGATGCAGTAATTACCTTAATAATGAAATATTTAAATAGTTGATATTATAAATATCCAAATAAATGTAAATTTAGATTTCTAATGAATTACACTAATTTTATAAGTAAATATGACATGTTAGGGTTGAAGAAATTGATTTTATTTGATGTGATAAAGTTTTTATGGCTTTCAGAATAAATCAAATACTAAATACTATCAAAATTGACATAATTCAGTTTTTAAAAGAAATATGATATTATTAATTGATATAATATACCTAAAAATCTAATGCTCAGAGAAAGGACTTAGATAAGGTTATATATATTAATACTGAACCACTTGGGGTTATCTTGGATTGTTATTGTATGTGTATTATACATATAATATAAAAATGAAAAGAGACATAGTATATGTCAAACTATTTAACTAAGAGTGAAATCTAAAAAAAGGTTAATAGGTTGACCTAAACTTGTCTAAAACCTAGTGGTTGAGAGGTTTTTGACCCATCTCCACCTTAGCCTTGAAATAAATAATTTTGGAGAATTAGAAACTGAAAATGATTTAATTATAAAATAATATTTCACGCTTTTGCTAAAGTGACCCTCATATATCTTATAAAAGGGTTCTTCCCCTTCTCATAATTTCACACCTCTAAATCCATTTTTCTCGGCCAACACCTGACAAAATTTCCTCTCAACTATCCTCATTTCATATTATAGACCTTACTTTGATAAAAAATTCATCCTATGGAGATATTTCGATCAACTAAAATGAAAACACCTCAAAATGTGGTAATAATCTCACCACCCTCTTTCAAGTTCATTTCTTCTTCCACTTCCACATTATTTGTTGTTTCCATAACATTAATATAACTCCAGTACCTTCTACATACTATGATGTTACTCAAACACTTCATTATTTGGATGGGTATAATAATTAGTATAAATGATGTAAATAAAAAATATAACATGTTAATGATTTTATATATATGATATACGATTCAATTACATACGATTTCACCATCAATATAATTATATTATCACTCGTGTATACGTACAGATTACCGTCTCCAAGAACGCGATGAGATTCATTCTCCATCATAATCATTCAAGAATAATTTTCATTTTATGATTAATTTTTTTTTATGAAATTAATATAATTCTTTATATGAATCAAATACATCATATTCATAACAAATATGGATTATGTAAACAATCATATAAAGTTAAATGAATCAGTTGACACCCAAAATGATGATAGTACTAAAATATTATTAACAAATCAATATTAGAAGATCATATATGATATCATATTTATTTATATTATTCTTGTATTATTTAATAACAATGATTTAACTATTTTACAGGAGTTTAATATACCCATCACTATGGAAAAGTACAATGTAAGGGTTAATTCTAAAATCTCTTTACTTATCTGAGGTTGTTAAAAAGTAAGTATCTATGTGGACATCTTTATCATCGACATCTATGTTTTCTTAAAAATGTAATTCAAAACATTTTTACTATTTAATAGAATATGGATTAAAGTTATTTATACCCTTATTTGACCACATATGTTTTGAAAGGAGTCTTTCCTTTGTTTTCCAAACAAGGTACTTTATGACATTGTCGACCAAATTAAGGTGAGAATGATTTTTTTTATCTTATACGGAAGGTGCGGCTATTTTTCACCAGTATAACATCATCAAAGCTTCCCATACAAGCTTATAATGAAAATTTTAAAAATAAATGTTTTATTTTATAATTATTTGACTTTTAAATGATTTCAAAATAGAAAGATATATTTCTCTACAAATATTTTTGATTTCATCTATGTCAACATCCTTTGATGCATTTTAAGATTGTTTAAAGTTGATTATTATGATGCAAATCTTTCATATTGTATTGAAGGTTTTGTAATATGTTGGACTATGGATGTGTTATTTTTTACACCATTCATTGTTTCTTGATAAATTATTGACATTTCATATGCTATTTTTAAAATGAATGTTTATTTTATGTTTAAACCTTTCCATATGAGGAATCCATTGGACTTAGTAAGTGACGAGTGGAGCCCACTATTTCTCCTCATTGCATCAGTAGGTATAATGAGACAATCTAGTGTCTTGGAACAAGGCCTTGAAAAAATCTTTTTTGTTGTCTTCACACAAGGCATTGATTATGTGGATATGAAGTCTGGCATTATGCATTCCAACATTATGAAATTGTCTATTGATATTAAATGTGATTATTCAACTTATAGAATATCCATGTGAATAATTAAATGGAATTATTTCATTTATCATTTCAATATTATGATGACGCTTAAGTTTAAAAGGCTAGTGTTTTAGTCTTATACATCCGTATAAATGTTTTTTCTTATTCTTGAATGTTTCTGCTATATTGTTATGCTTACTGAGCATCTGAGCTCTCCACTTTCTATGTTTTATTTTTTCCAGGATGCGAAGAAGTATATTATAAATGACTTTTAGGGATAGTCTAAGGGATGAATGTGGTTAATGGAGACAATGCAGTATTTATTTTCATTTTATAATTTAATATAAAACATATGAATGTATCTAGTACTTCCATTACTACTAAACTAATTGGTATTTCGGGATTTTGATCCCTTGTGATCATGACAATGTGATGTAATAATGCACCGAATCTTGGTAACTGGGGTTGGGTAATTATAGTTGGTATTAGTGTAATTTTGGTATAATCCTATGAAACTATATTTAGATAAACTCTGATAAGAGCACATTAACCAATGATAGTCTTTGAGGATTGGTATAGAAGAACTTACTAGAATTTTTGTAGTGTATATATTTAGTTTATTTTCCAAGAAATACATCTTGGTCTGGATATGATCTGGTAGAGGCAGCTCTAGCACAGATGTACATAGGAGTGAAAACTCTGAGATAGAGTTTTGGGCATCACCTGGGTTATCCTGTTACACTACGAAGGGCCTTACTGCACAATTGGTTATGACAGTCCTAAGGGATATGATTAGGATAATTCACATTTTCTATATAAACCATTATGAAGGACTTATGAGTATATACATACTCAATGAAAACATTTTTTATGATTATGGATTATATTCATAAAGTGTTCAATTTTTATTAAGTGTTTCACAAGTTTCGAAATATGTATTGTGATTCATAAACTAATATAATTGTTTAGAAATGGTGCATAGTATAAGTAATAGAAACTTTATCAATCCACATAATCCATTTAGGGATTTCCCTCCTACTCAAGATAATTATAGTGGAGCTGTTGATGCAACTGGTGCTGAAGAGATTATCTCCATACTGGGATAACTCACTCAAGTAATGAATAATAACATTACCTGTATGGAGCACCCTGATGCACAATGCGGAGGATAAACTCTAGACCGCTTCATGAGGAAACATCCACCAACATTAAATGGGAGTAAAAATCCATTATTAGGTGAGTAATGGATAAGTTCCACAGAGAAAATATTTAATTATTTGGGGAGTAACAAAAGGAAAAAAGTTATCATGGAAGTCTATCACCCCATAAGAGATACAGATCAATGGTGGTTATTAATCCAAAAAAAATGAATAAGAATCAAAAATGGAATAGAGGGAGTTTAAAGAAATTTTCTTAGAAAAATACATTCTCATAACCATCGAGCAGATATGGAAAGTCAATTTCCAAGTCTAAGGAAAAAGCAGGATGAGAATTTCACAAAGTATGAGGCTAACATTAAAAGGTTATCAAGGCATGAAGCATATTATATACATAACCCAAACAGTATGATTGGTTGATTATTTGATGGGTTAAACCCATTTATCAATCGAGCATTAGTTTCAAAATTATTCTCATTGTACGAATATATTGTCTCATGTGCTATCAAGAAAGAAAAGGAATTATCTATTTATTATGACTTCAATGAAACAAAAGAGAAGAAGAGATCTTCTCATCACTTTGGAAATGGAAATCATGGGAAGTAGGGAAAAGTTGAATATCCATCCTGCGGTTAATGTGGGAAGAAACACCCTAATACATTCCTGAGGGGAATGGGATTCTGTTAGAGGTGTGTTGAAAAAGGCCACCAAGCTCATGATTGAAAGGTAAGGAAAAATCTTGTCAATGATGATTTCTACATTTGTATAGAAAGGGGGTATTATGAAAATTATTTTCCTACGCGTAAAAAAAACAAACCTCATAAAATGATAGGGGAGAAAGGCCAAGCATATGTGATCACTACATCTAAGGTTAAAGCTCCTAAAGATGTGGTGGAAAGTAATTTAATGGTTTCCTCCTGTTTAGCTGATGATTTATTTGATTCTGGATCATCACATTGCTTCATATCTTCCTAGTTTTGTAAGAAAATTAGATGTTTTCAATTTTTCTTAATAAGGCAGTTGTCAGTCCCGACTCTTAAGGGAAGTATCATCACAACAATGTTTTGTGAATCAATTCCCATTAGGGAATTTAAATGTTCTTTATCAGCTGATGTCATCATCATACCCATGATATAATTTTATATAATCCTCATAAAGGATTGTCTTTTTGGCCATGATGTGAAATTTTATTATTAGAAGGAGGAGGTTACAATTTTTTATGATGATAAGTAGTGGATTATCATTAGAGCAGAAATATCACCACCTAATTATTATATTGATCCACCCCCAGTAGATCTACTAAATTCTATATTTTGTGAGGAATAGAATGAAATAATAATGGGCGAGGAAAAGAATGTTTGAATAGAGGGTGTATCTATTGTGCAAGAATATGTTGTTGTGTTTCTAGAATATTTACCTGGAAATCCTCTAGAATGAGAAATTGAGTTTTCCATTGATTTAATTCCTAGTTCGAGGCCCATATCTAAGACCACATATAGAATGGCCACTATAAAATTAGTGTAACTAAATAAAAAACTAGAATAATGGAGTAATAAGGGATTTATTCTCCATATTTTTTGTCCATGAGGAGACCCTATTCTTTTTGTTAAGAAGAAAGATAGATCTCTGAGGTTGTGAATTGTCTATAGGGAGATCAATTCTACAAAAATAAGGAACATGTATCCCCTACCTAGTATTGATGATTTATTCAACCAACATCATGGAGCTCAATATTTCTCAATGATTGACCTTTGATATGGATATCATCATTTGTGTGTGAAGAAGGAAGAAATTCTGAAAATATAATTTTGAACCAGGTACAAGCATTATGAGTTTATAGTAATGCCTTTTGGATATACTAATTCACCCTCTATCTTCATGGATTTAAAGAATAGAGTTGTCAAAGAATATCTTGAGGACTTTGTATTGGTGTTTATTGATTATATATTGGAATATTAAAAAATCTAAATGATCATGAAAATCACTTGCACACTATTCTGAAAACCCTCTGAAGAAATTAATTATATGGGATGTTTAGAAAGTGTGAATTATATATTCAAGAGATTTATTTTCTTGATAATATTTTCTCTAAGTATGTAATCTCTATGGATCATTCAAAGACCATTGCAATCCAAGAATGGTCAGAACCGACATCTATAAATGAGGTACACATTTTTATTGATTTAGAAGGTTATTATCGACATTTCATTCATAATTTTTTATATTTGGCTAACCAATTAACTAACTTCACACGTAAAGGGGTTAAATTTTTTTGGAAAAAATAGTGTTAATTTTTTTAAAAAAAAAACTAAAGAGAAGATTAGTCAACATGCCTATCTTGACTCTACCATCAGAGAATGATGGGTTTGTTATTTATAGTGATTCTTCAATGAAAAGACGTGGTTGTGTCTATATCCAGAATGATAGAGTTATTTTTTTATGAATCCCAACATCTAAAATTTCATGAGAAAAACAATCCCACTCATTATTTTATGTTAGAAACAGTAATATTTCCTCTGAAGATATTTAGACACTATCTCATTGGTAAAAAATGTGAGATTTATACTGATCACAAGATTTTGAAGTATATTTTCTCACAAAAAGAACTCATCATGAGGAAAAGGAGATGTCATGAACTAATAAAGGATTATTATTGCACAACAAACTACCACCCAAGGAAGGAAAATAAGGTTTCATGATGTTTTGAGTAGAAAGGATCCTGGAGTTTTGAAAAAGATGACAGTTGAAAGGGATCCTATTTTCATGGATCTAGAAAAGATGTATATGGGAATAACCATGGACGGGGAAACATCAATACTTTTTCAAATGGTTTCTAAAACATATTTACTATAATTGTAAACTGTTCTCATACTAATGATGAAATTTTTTAAAAGAATATTCCTGATGTAAATGATGGGATATTGAGTGAGTTCGTATATGAAGATAGAATTTTGAATTTTGGGAAGTGACTTTGTGTTCCAGATATACCTGATCTAAAAAGGGATTTTTTGGATGATTCTCATGGCTCCAATTTCACTATACACCATGGGATCACCAATATGTATTGAGATTTGAAGGAACATTTTTGGTGGGACAACATGAAGAAGGAGATTTCTTATTTTGTGTCAAGATGTATGGTTTTTCATCAAGTGAAATCGAGAAGGAAACAACCTGGAGGAGTCATGAAACCTCTTCCCATACCTGAGTGGAAATGTGATAATATTATAATGGACTTTGTCATGGGGCTACTAAACACTCCTAGAAGGAGTGATTCAATATGGCTCATTGTTGATCATATTACCTAGTCAGCACATTTTCTTGCTATAAGAGAATATTTACAACTTGAAAAGTCTAGAAAGACAATATATTAATGAAGTTGTAAGACTCCATGGTGTACCCCTATCGATTTTTTCTGATCATGATGCATGTTTTACATCAAGATTTTGGAAAAGTATTCAGAAGGCCTTGAATACTAAACCTCGTTTGAGCATTTCTTACCACCCTCAAACTGATGTATAATTAGAATGGACTATTCAAACCATAGAACACATGTTGAGTTCTTGATCACATGATATTCAAGGTATGTGGGAACAATATTTATCTATTGTAGAATTTCCCAATTACAATAGCTTCCATTCAAGTATTTAGATGGCTCCATATGAAGTGTTATATGGAAAGAGATTTCACACACCAACTAGTTGGGATGATGTTGGTGAAAGAAAACACGTTGTCCCTGAACATGTTGAGGAAACAATGAAAATGGTGAATATTTTCCAAACCCACACCAAAGCATCTCAAAGTAGGAAAAAAAGAAATGTTGATAATCAGAGGAAGAATTTGAATTTTCAAGTAGAGTATCATGTTTTCATAAAGGTATATCCATGGAAGGGTGTTATACTATTCGATAAGAAGGGTAAATTGAGTCCCATGTATAGCAGAACTGTCAAAATTCTAGAATGAATTGGAGTTATAGCTTATCATTTGGCAATGCCTCCAAATCTATACAATGTTCCTGATGTGTTCCACGTATCATTATTGAGAAAATATATACCTGACCCAACGCATGTACTCACCTATAAGGAAATTTAACATGAACATGATCTATCTTATTTTCAAGAGCCTGTCAAGATTCTTGATACAAGAGAACAAGTGCGGAGGAACTGGATGACTAGTCTGGTAAATGTTCTACGGAGAAACCATAAGATGGAAGATGCAATGTGGGGACCCGAGGAACATATTATTAACGACTAACTGAATATTTTTATGTAGTAATATTCAAGAAATTTTGAGGATGAAGTTATTTTAAGGAGGGGAGAATTTTAACACCCCAAGCTTCGATAATACCATTCCCTTTGAATAATGCAGGAGCTTGTGTAGTACGCAACATAAAGTTTTAACACACCACAACCAATCAAACTAGACACTTTGAATAGAAATAACCACTTTTTGAAATTTGTTAAATTTTATCTTTCAAAATGGAGTTCATTTTTGAATTCATAATATCGAAATTAGCTTATGTAAAATTTTTTGTATTTTTTTTGAAAACATTCAATTTTTTATGAATAGTGAAAAACACAACATTATTGTTAAAAACCAACAATTTATTCAAGTAATTATTTATATTATATTAATTTATTTAATATAAATATTGATACACACTACCTATATATTTTCAATGTAATTCAATGGAGTCATTTTATAATATGTTTAGATAAATAAAATTTTATTGAACTTTTCACCGTCTTTTACACACCTTCTAAGAGCATTTGAAAATTTGCATAAAACATAATTTTACTACTTTTGTGAGTTGTATATAAAAAATATTAGAGACATGATTAAAATAAGTAAGTAATATGTGGTTCAATAAGATGAAAATATTTTCTGTTGTATATTAATTTTTGACTTTTATTTACCATAGTTAAAAGTAAATAGGGTAATTAGGGATAAAAAACATATTATAATTACACTAACACATGTCATAATTATGTTGGATAAGTTTAATTCGACCAAAAACAACCATAGGAATAAAATATGATCCTATTTGGTCCACATGGACTAGATTAGGACATTTATTATTATTTTATTTAAAGAAGAGTTAAAAGAGTTAAATTCAAAGTTTAATAAATAAACCACTTATTATATAGGGTTACACACAATATAAATCCGACTATAAATATTAAATATAAAGGTAAAAATATTTACCACAAAATGGTATTTCATTTATAAATTTTTGACATTATATAATTTAATTTATTTATGACACAATGATGATGCAATAATTACATTTATAAATAAATATTAAAATAATTGATATTATAAATATCCAAATAAATATAAATTGATACTTATGATGAATCAAAATACTGTTCTCGGTTAATATGACATGTTAGGGTTTGATTAAATAAATTTTATTAGAATTGATAATGTTTTTATGACTTTCAAAAAAATCAAATACTAAATAGTGTCACAATTGACATAATTGAGTTTTTAAAACAAATACTATATTATTAATTGATATAATATTTATAATAATATATGGTTGAGCCAAAGAACACAGATAAGGTAATATATATTAATAATGAACCACTTGGGGTTCTCTTGGAAAGTTATAGTATGTTTATTGACCATATAATATAAAAATAAAAAGAGAGATGGTAAATGTAAAAATATATAACTAAGAGTTAAATGTAAAAGATAAGGTTAATATGGTGATCTAAACCTATCTAAAACCTATTGGTTGAGAGGTTTTAGACACATACCCACCTTATCCTTAAAATTAATTCTTTTTGAACCATTAGAAAACGAAAATTATTTTATTATAAAATAATATATCACGATTTTCCTAAAGTGACCCTCACCTCACTTATAAAAGGGTACATCCCCATCACTTAATTTCACACCTTCAAAGAAATTTTTATAGGCCATCCCCTACCCAAATATCCTCCCAACTATCCTCCCTTCAACCTAGAGGCTGTAATTTTATCAGAAATCAATCCTATATAGCCCTTTTGATCAACTCAAAATGAAACACCCGAAGGAGAGGTAATAATTTCACCACCCTCTTTCAAGTTATTTTCTTCCTACACTTCCTCTTTCTTTGTTTTTTCCATACCAAAATAATCATAGAAGTACCTTCTATATATTGTGATGTTATTATAAATTTTTTACCACTATATTCTTTATTCTATCTATTCTATAGATGACTAAGTCACTATATGTGTGTACGTATGACTTACCGTCTCTACATCGTGGTGTAGTTTATTATTCAAACACTTAAATATTTGGATAGGTATAATAATGAGTATAACTGATTTAAATAATAAATATAAAATTTTAATTATTATTTATTTATGATATACCATCCAATTACATCTGATTTCACCATCAATATAATGATATTTTCGCTCGTGCGTATGTACAGATTAATGTCTCCACGGACACAATAAGATTCATTCTCCATCGTAATTATTCAAGAATAATTTTCGTTTTATCATTAAAAATAATGTTTAATAATGTAATATCATTATGGATATGAATAAAATACATCCCATTAATAAAAAACATGGCTTATGTAACCAATAATATAAAGAAAAACGAATCAGTTAACACCCAAAATGGTGACAGTACTAAAATATTATTAACAAGGAAATTTTATAAGATCATATATGATATCATATTTATGTATATGATTCTTTTATAATTTAATAAAAATTATTAAACTATTATAATGGAGGTTAATTAACCGTAGACTTAGGAAAAGCATAAGGTAAGGGTTAATTTTATAATCTCTTTACTTATCTGGGGTTGTTAGTACGTAAGTATCAACTGTGACCTCCTTATCATCCACATCCGTGTTTTCTTAAAAATGTAATTCAAAACATTTTTACTATTTAAAATACTGTGGGTTAAATTAATTTATACCCTTACTTGACCACACATGTTTTGAAAGGAATATTTCTGTCGTTTTCCCAACAAGGTATTTATGACCTTCTTGATAAAATTAAGGTAAGAATGTTTTTTAACGTATACATAGGGTGCAGTTATATTCTGCTCTTACAACATCGTTAAATATTCCCATACTATTTTATAAGAATATTTTCAAAATAATTGTTTTCTATTATAATTATATGAAATGATTTCAAAATAAAAAGATATTTTTCAATACAAAAAGTTTTTATTTCACCTATGTCAACATCCTTTGATGGATTTTAATATTGTTTGATGTTGATTATTATGATACAAATCTTCTATATTGTATTGAAGGTTTTGTGATATGTTTGACTATGGATGTGTTATTTTTACACCATTCATGGTTTATGGATAAAGTATTCACATTTATTATACTAGTTTTAATATGAATGTTTATGTTATATTTAATCCTTTTCATATAAGGAATGTATATGACTTACTAAGTGATGGGTGGAGCATGCTATAGCTCCTCGATGCATCGGTAAGTCTCATGAGAAAACTTGTGTCTTGGAAATTGGCCTTGAAAAAATCTTATTTGTAGTCCTAGAACATGGCCTCGACTATGTGGTTATGAATTCTGGCATTATGCTTTCCAACATTATGAAATTTGCTATTGATATTACATGTGATGATTCGACTAGTAGAATATCAATGTGAATATGTAAGTGGAATTATTTGATTTATCTTTTCCATATTATGATAATGTTTATGTTTAAAAGGATTGTGTTTTAGTCTTATACTTTTCCTTAAATGTTAATGATTATTCTTGAATGATCCCGCTATATTTTTATCCTTACTGAATATCTTAGATCACCCCTTACTATGTTTTGTTTTTCCCAGGCTGTAGACATTTATATTGTGACTGAACTGCAGGGATAGTCTAAGGGATGAATGTGGTTAATAGAGACAATGTTTTTTTTGTTTTTCATTTTATAATGTAATTTAAAACTTATGAATGTATCTAGTACTCCCATGGCTACTAAACTGATCGGTCTTTTGGGATCTTGATCCTTTGTGATCATGCCAATGTAATTTAATAATGCAACAACTATAGCTAACTGGGGTCGGGTCGTTACAATTTGAGTCGATATAAATTTTTTAAAATGTTATTCTTTTTATTTTATGAAAGTGTAAATTTTTTATTTTTACTAATAATGTCCATGGAATTATGGTTTTAACATACTAGGCATATAATTTGACATTATTATGACCTCTCAATGATATTATCCATACATTACAATCTTCAAATATTATTTTCAAATAAAATTTATACCATAATAATTTAGGAATTTATATATTTTAAATATTTAACATAATATGAAATGTATATTTTATATAATAAATATTTGTGTTTTTTAAAATAATTTTTAATTTGTGATATTGTTATTTTTTGTTACTCTTGTATTACTGGGTATGTTATCCAATGATAACATCAAATACATTTTATATATTTTTTCTAATTATTCCTATGATTTGTTTTTAAAATTAATTTTTTATAAAGTTTATTCTATATGATGTGGTGAATGTATTATGGTTTTTAGTATACATTTGAATATATTTAGGATTATGTATTTTTTGTGCCTAGAAATAAGTATCACTGAAATTCATTAGGTAATAATTAAAGCTTCATGATATCAATGATTCATGAAAGGATATCCCAGGATTGAATGCGAGAAATCTTGTGGTTATCCCTACCATAGAAGAGGATAAAGGAGGTTATCTCCAGATTGATGTTGGTACACATGTGGTAGCCCATGCGTAATATTTATTGAATTCCTTGGTTGCTATCCTTGATATATGAATTATTTTAGTATTATTTACTCACCTTTTAATTAAATGAACTTACAACATCGGTTATCTTATCAGGGTTCATATTCAATGATTCCATTATGAATTATTTACTATCATCTACTAGGATTTATTACATGACACAAGATTATTATCAATGATTTTTTTTCATTGGTACTTAATTGTTAAAATCATGCTATGAAACACCTTTACACGTTTTATGCTAAAATGATTATATATATATTAATTATTTACACTTATTTTTTATCTAAAATCACACTTTATTTTGTTATCTTTATCCCTGTATTTGTATTATGGGTTTGAGTATGATTTGACTATTAAGGGATAGATTCTTGATCATTATATGGGGAGAGGATATATATCATTTATGTAATGAAGAAACTAAAAAGTTATGGTTAGAACAAAGATCATATTGATATGTAATTAATATTTATCTAATAATATTTAAAATTTATATTAAAAAATACAGTTTTCAATATATGGTTTTAGAGCTCAATTTAACTTTTTTTGGAACTATCACCTGAAATATTTTGTTATATCCCTTAATATAATAATATTTTTAGGAGATAATACCAATGTTTTGGGGATGATAATATTGTTTTTCTTATAAAATACATCATTGGATTCATACTAGTATGTGGATTCATCAATGGAATAGATGCATGTAATTCTAACTACACTGAAGGGGGAATATTTTTTTAAAATTATTTTCACTAGTGCATGATGTGTGAGCCTAGGACTATGCATCAAGAAAGAAAATACCCTAGAATATTCAATGGTTAAATAAGCATTTGTTTATAAACCTATTTGATGAATGAGAAAACAAAACATATGGAAGCCTCTATTATGGAATAGTGGTATTGGAAAGCATCAACGTGTATTGGGTTGAATATAATATGGTTTATCATATGTGTGATGAAATAGAAAACCATTTTGGGGTTTAATGTGGAGGGAGTTTAAGATGATTAATTATATTATTTAATACATATTAAGATATAAAATAACTAGGATTACAAATTTTAATTATGGAAAGGTAATTTTAGGAATAATGTAATGCCCTGACCCTAGTTACCCAGAGTCAATTTAGTATTACATAACATTGGCATGATCACTAGGGATCAAATCTCGAAAGACCGATCAGTTTAATATCCTTGCAAGTACTAGACACATTCATATGTTTCACATTAAATTATAAAATGAAAAAACAACAACAAAATTTTCTCTATTCACCACATTCACATCCCTTAGACTATCCCTTAGACTATCCATATAGGTCATTTATAATATTCTTTTTCACATTATGGGAAAAATAAAACATAGAAATGGGTGAGCTCAGATGCTCAGTAAGGATAACAATATAGCAGTAAAATTCATAAATAAGCATAAACATTTATGTAAATTTATAAGACTAAAACACAATCATTTTAAAATTAAACATTATCATAATATGTCAATGAAAAATAAAATAATTCCATTTACATATTCACATGGATAATATACTAGTAAAATAATCACAAGTAATATCAATACCCAATTTCATAATGTTGGAATGCATAATTTCAGACTTCATAACCACATTGTCATGTGTAGGTTCCAGGAACAACGTAAGTGCGTTAGTGGGGTGGAACAACTTTGATTTTAGCATTAAATTACTTTCAAACCAAGATCCATCATGATATAAAACACCGAATCTTTGGAATAGAATGATGAATGAAAAAACGAGGGATTCTCGGAATCCTATAGATAGGATCATCATATGTTGGTTATAATTAATTTAATTATTCCACAAGATTTACCTTGGTGGAATTCTTTATTCGTTGATGCCTTCGGTCATGATCTTGTGATCCGTCATTACGTCGTAGAATCCATGTGTAGGATTCCTCTAACAGTGATCCACACATGTTCCACGTATCTCTGGATGTCGCCGAAGGGATCTCTAGGTGCTAGCATGGAAGAACCTTTTCTTGCGATGTCCACCTTCGATCAACTTGATCCGATAGAGGAGGATCTCTCTTGGTCAGGAGAGCATTCTTGGAGGAAGTAGTTCTTTTAGCCTTGAAAAAATTATCCAGAATTGTTGTGCACACTGATTGGGGAAAAGTGTTGGGGTTGTGAGAATATTTATAATCAGGTTTGAGGCTATTGAGTTATGATAATAAATAAATGCGTTATGCGTTTTATTTATACCATTAACTCTTATTGAAAACCCCCATGTCGAATTATTAATTCCTTTACATTCACCCACGATGATTATAATAAATATCATTTAATAAAACAATATTATATCGTCAAAATCCAGACTGGAAGAACTGCATGGTGTGAAATCATTAATACACGACATGTACAAATTTTCAATAAAATTACGCGGCGTTTATATTTAATCTACATGGAGTGTACTTTTTTTCCATTTTTCATTACTACATCCACCACATTTATTAGACCTTGAGTAATGGATATTTATTTCATAAATAAATATTACTACATTACTCACTAATAAATATATTATTTCTCCCACAATATATTCTCCCGAATAACTAGTGTTGAAATAAATGCGATCAAGCATCCTTAAATAATTATTAAAGCACAGTCGGGAATAATCATTATTTAACATGTTAAATTAATATTTAACTGAGATACATGGATACACTTAGTGTGTTACCCTCTAGGTCTATGTCTCATTGGCATTAGGCGAGCTTGCCTAAAGTCCAATATTACTATCTAATAATGGGTCAAGGCACCCAAGAGAAAGAATTTGACACCACATTGACGTGTCACCTCATACAAATGCTTACCGTGTAATATAATACCTTTTTCTCGATATGTCTAATCAAGCAGGTTTCATGATAGTGCCCTCAACCCATGTGCTCGATTATTCTTTCTTTTACTTTCCAAAATTGAACTTTCCTATTCCTTACAATGGCCATGGATTTACATAGTCTATATCAATTCCATCAAATGGCCTAAGATATCTACTTCTATTATGGAATAGAAAGGAAAAATCCTTTATCGCATTATCTATTAATGCAGTATTACTCATGACGCACCCAACATATCCTACCTCACTGTGAACTGTGTTTCATCACAGTTTCTGTCAATACAACTATGTGTGCGAGTTATAATACCCATTAATAATAATCTTAATGTCTAAGGATCAATACACACATCCATAGATAGGAACATCCAACGACACTATAAAATGTGGATTTCCTACTGGTGAGTCTCGTTCTCATAATATCCTCTTGGATATTACCAAGGGATTACACCATGAGAAGGTTCCTCAAGGTTTTATGAGTCCTCACCCCTAATGGGTTGTATTATCTGTGTCCCTAAAATAACATCATCCATCTATAGAACATATATTCAAGAACAGTGTTATGGAACTTATGGATTATCATCATTGTAGGGATCCACTATGACCCTTTAATGCAACAACTATCCTTGGGACATTATCACATGCATTGTCACATAGAAGAATAATCAAGATATGATAAGATTATTATTTAATGAATAAAGTACAAAGTAGTTTGTTCAAGGCCACAAACTCCAAAAGAATCCCACTTGGACTAGAGCGAACTGCTAACAACCATTAACCCGCTAGCTCTTGAGACAGGACTTTAGAAAAGGGGTCCACCACGCTCTCTTCTATGGAAACTCTGCTCATGGAAACTTCACCCCTTTCATAGAAATCCCTCAAGAGGTTATACTTCTGGAGTATGTTCTTTGTGTGTTGATGTGACTGTGGTTATTTTGCAAGATACACCGCTAGAGTATTATCACAATATAATGTAATGGGATCTTTACTACTAGGCACCACATCAAGCTCCTGGACAATGTTCCGAATCTAGATAGCTTCCTTGGCTACATTAGAAGACACTATATATTTGGACTCCACTATAGAATCGGTGAAAAATATCTACATTGAACTCTTACATCTCACAAATCCTCCATTGAGACAGAAAACATATCCAGAATACGACTTCAGATCATTTTGATTTGTATGAAAACTAGCATCAGCATACCCTCTGATGGAAATCTCCTCATCACCTCCATACACTAGGAACATATCCTTAGTTCTTCTTAGATACTTAAAGATAGTCTTAACAGCAGTCCAATTTTGTTCTCTTGGATCTTCTTCAGATCTACCTATTATTCTTAGTGCATAGGCAACATCAAGCCTGGTACATAATATGGCGTACATGATGGATCCTATAGCCGAAGCCTATGAGATCTTACACATTCTATCTTTCTCTTGTTGTGTCTGAGTACATATTTTCTTAGAAATATGTAGGCCATGTGACACTGGAACCAATCCCCTCTGGGATTATTCCATACGAAATCTCTTTAGTATCGGGTCAATGTATGTACTCTGACATAGTCCAAGCAGCCTCTTGGATCTATCAAGAATGATCTTGATCCCTAGAATGTAGGCTACTTCACCCAAGTTCTTCATGGAGAAACAATTGTTCAACCAGTCCTTAACTGAATGTAATACTGGTACGTCGTTTCCAATAAGCAATATGTCATCAACATATACTACTAGGATAACGATCACATTCCCATTAAACAGCTTATAAACATATGGCTCACATTCGTTCTGAAGGAACCCAAATTCCATTATGACTTCATCAAATTGAATGTTCCATGAACTGGATGCTTACTTTAATCCATAAATGGATTTCTGCAACTTGCAAACCTATTTGGCTTCACCTGGTTTCACAAACCCTTCTGGTTGTGTCATATAAATATCTTCTTGAAGGTTCCCATTAATGAATGATGTTTTGACATCCATTTTCCAAATATCATAGTCATGGTAAGCTGCTATGGCAAGTATGATTCTTATGGATTTAAACATGGAAACTAGAGAGAAGGTTTTATCACAGTCAATTCCTTGACGTTGTCTGAATCATTTAGCCACTAGCTTTGCATTATAGGTGCTAACTTGACCTTCCATGCCCAGCTTTCTCTTGAATACCCATTTGAATCCAACAGGATTTACATCAATAGGATCATTAACAAGAACCTAGACATGGTTCAGATACATGGAATCCATCTCAAATTTTATATCTTCTAGCCATCTTGAAGTATCTGACCTTTCTACTGGTTCCTTGTAAGAGACAACTTCATCGTTGTCCAACAATAATGATTCACCATCCTCGGTGACTAGGAAACTAAATATCTCTGGTTCCCTTATCTCTCTTGAGATCCAACGCAGTAATTGTGTTTTTGGAACCTCTTCCATGGGGACATGTCGAACTTGTTTATGTACCAACTCATGTGTATCGTGAGCATCAACTTCAAAGAAGTCAATATTTCTCCCACTATCCTTCTTGAGGATGTGCTCCCTCTCAAGAAAGATAGATTGTCTAGTGACAGTCAATTTTTTGTCTAAAGGGTTGTATAGGTAATATCCTTTAATTACTTGGGATATCCTATAAAGATACTCCTCATGCCCTGAGGTGCTAGTTTGTTGCCTGATATGGCCTTAAAAAATGCCTCACATCCCCATACTCATGTGTGCGAAAAAGTGGGTTTCCTTCCATTCCATAACTCAGATGGAATTCCATTTTCCGCCTTAGTTGGTACTCAGTTTAATGTGTATGATTTAGTTTGTAATGCATATCCCCAAAATGATAATGGAAGATCTACATGACTCATCATCGACCTCACCATGTCCAACAAGGTGCAGTTCCTCCTTTCACTAACACCGTTCCACTATGGTGTATAAGGAGGAGTAAGCTGAGATAGAATACCAAAATCCTATAGAAGATCGATGAACTCTTTGTTCAGATATTATCCACCTCGATCCGATTGAAGTTTATTTATCTTATTACAAAGAAGATTCTCTACTTTATTAATGAATTCCTTATATTTCTCTACAGCCTCTAATTTATACCTCATTAAGTAGACATATCCATATCTACTCAAATCATCAGTAAAAGTAATGAAGTTAGAATATCCACCTCTAGCTTCTACTGGAAATGGTCCACACACATCCATGTGTACCAATCTTAGAATCTTTGTTTCCCTTTCCCCCTATCCACCAAAAGGAGGCTTTGTCATTTTTCATTGTAAACAAGTGTGACATCTATAAAGTGTTTTATGCTCAGTAGAGTCTAAATAGCCATCTTGGCAGAGATTTGTCAAGCGCTTCTTGTTTACATGACTGAGACAGTGATGCCACAACTGGGTGATGGATGATCCATGTGAGTTTGTTTCGTTATCGATTTCCAACACTTGGTTTTCATAATTTAATACATAAAAACCATTATTTAAATGTGCCATACCATAACATACCATGTTGTTATGAAAGATACAACCCTTATTTACAAACCTGAAAATTAATCCATCCATGTCCAAACAAGATACAAAAATTATATTCTTGGTAACACTAGGCACATAATAACTGTTTTGGAAAACTAAAATCATGTCCGTTGGAATTGAGTGGTGTTAATGGCCAATAGCCAACGCAGCCATCCTTAAACCATTGGTAGCTTGAAGATCCAACTCTCCTTTGACAATATTTCTAAATCTACATTGTTCATGCATTTGAATATAGATGTGAGCCCCACAAGGTGTATCTAATAACCAATGTGTAGAAATAGAATGATTACACTCAATAACGAATGCACCATTAGAATCCCCACGCTTCTGGGTGCAGTTCCTCTTACAGTGGCCTTGTTTTCCACATGTAAAACACACTACCTCCCATTCCATGCCCTACCTTTGGATCTTCCCCTTCTTGGAGGGATGGCGCTCAGGGGCATCATACCGTTTATAAGTCTTTATCCCCTTTTCATTCTCCTTACTTTTCCTATTCACCATAAGGACTGCGAGTTTGTCACGCCCCATGTCCTTATCTACCTAGAGAATTAAGGTCAGAAGTTCTGATAGACTCTTCTCATTGATTCCCATGTTTTAGTTGACTATAAATATAGAGAAGGTCTTGGGCAGTGATGAAAGGATGAGATCTGTACGCAACTCATCCGGTAACTTAATCCCTAAGATGTCCAGGCATTCAATGTAGCCAATAATCTTGACTACATGAGGCCCATATGGCACAAAATCTCCAATATTAGTTGTAAAAAAGGCGTTGTAGATATGATATCTCTCTTGTCTCACCTTCTCTCGGTAGAGATCCTTAAGGTGAGACATCATGCTATACACGTCCATGTTATCATGTTGATTTAAATGCTCATTATACATGGTCGATAGAATGAAACACATGACATTTGTGGCATAATCCATGTGTTTCATGTAGAGAGATAGTTCCTCATCACTGGAATCCTTTCCAGGCGCAACAGGAATAGGCTCTTCCAACACATATAATTTTCTTTCGTGGCGACGGATGATGCGTAAACGCCTCTGCCACTCTTGGAAATTGGTGCCGGTGAGAAGTTTTTCCTTCTCGAGTATGGTTCACAATGATATGTTTGAAGTAATTTTTCTTTCCATTTCTACAAATTAAGATGAGAAGAGGTTTAGTAATTTATTATAAAAACTGGGACAAATAAATAAATTAATACTTATTAGTCTCCCACTATTTTATTGAAATCCAATAGCCCTCATTATTGACTTCATAATATTCTGTTTCCTGAATATTCTAGTGGAAGGGATCAATCTTTCCCTTCGAATTACCCCAACTAAGGTTGGTCAAGCAAAATGAAGGGTTTTAGGTAGGCATTTCAAATTCCAACTATATTAACTCGCAGCTCCTTGATCCGCTAAGTGGACTCCCCAATCCTAAAATCCTTTTATTTTGGATTTCCTCAACCTTTGAATCTTGGTCACACCAAGTCCTACTGTGGAAGTCAACCCTTGATGTGAACCAACTTAAGTCAACCTAAAATCTTGAATTAGAATTACCTGATAATTGAAATCACCCCAACTACGGTTGGTCAAGAACATTGAACTATGGGTCGATTCTAACCAAGATTATGGAACGTTATACCGACTTAATATTTATTTTGAGGGATTTTATACTTATACGTAAATTTATATTGTATTATCTTTGATCAAATGCTTGTTAATATTAAGTGGGATATACTTAAGTGATTAACCATGTATAAGATAATATTTACGCATAAGCCGGTCTTATTTTAATCCCATCTTGCATGATTTTTTAATTCATTAATTCTGTGATAGTGACAACACACCCACAATAAATAAACCACGCTACTAATAGAAATATAATAAATGGTATGATCATGAGCTTGTTCTATTGGTTAGTTTAAATTACAGTTGATAAAATAACCCATGACCTGGGCAGAAACACCTTGAACCTTTCGGGTTCGTGTTTACAACTTTCGACATGTCCACCTTTGTATCTCCTTGGACTGGTTTCGCCTTGGTTCCCGACTTGAGCTACCTCCACCATCTTAGGAGCTCCATCCATTACATATACATTTATCTCACACGCAGGTGACGGGTAAAAAGGTGTTATTACATAAAATAATCCTTTGGGGTGTTGAACCTACATTTTAATGAGGAGAAGGCTCACAGGACAAAAAATTTAATTTAAATAAATTAAAAGAAGCCATTCACATAAAAATTTATTGGTCTAGATCATGATCATCCATACATGCAATGATATTTATGCATAAATAAAAATAACATTAAATTCATTAATCATTATTATTTAAGATATATCAGCCTCAAATCAATTAATTATCTTTAATTGATCAATCCTTTCATCTTAAACCCTTTTTATGAATTTCCTTGAGATTATCATTCATCAAAATTTTAAAAAAATAAATTCATTTAAGATTATCCTTGCGTGTAACTTGTACATTGGAGGAAACTCAGTGAATTTCCATTCATTGCATAGATGTTAAATTAAACAAATATATATAAAACACCTATCACGTGTTGTGCCTCAGCTTTACACCTGCACCATTGTACACGTCTCAAGGGTTTGTATAATATAATAATAAATTTAAATAAATCTGTGTAATTTCGGTGAGCACACGGCATGTATTTTTGACTGCACGGTGTGTACTTTTCTTCACCGTCCAGCTGAAGTATATGCCCGGGGACATGGTGTGTTAGTGTACATCAGAAAATTTCAGATTACATGGGGTGTTATTTTGGAAAAATGTCATGTAGTATCCGTTTTACATGGTTTCCATATGGGAAATCCATGTACAGGGTACACGGTCCAACCCTAATCTGAAGGGACTACACGTCTTGTTCTATTGGACCTCATAACATGTAATTAGGAAACTATGTGCCACCTATTCCTGGTAAACAAATGGTGTCATAAATGAATTAGATAGGATACAATACATGGCATGATCTGGCGGATCGGTCAATGCATTGAACATATACTACATGTCATGTACTTCCAAATACACGCCGTGTATTCTGGTGTTGTACGGAAAAGATCATTTGGAACCTCCAGATGAGTTCCTCTATATTATTTTTATCAAAATGAAAAGAAAATTTTGTTTTTGTAAGGTGAATGAGAAACGAGAGGGGAGGAACATATCTCGAGATTC
This sequence comes from Viscum album, assembly GCA_963277665.1. Classification (NCBI taxonomy): domain Eukaryota; kingdom Viridiplantae; phylum Streptophyta; class Magnoliopsida; order Santalales; family Viscaceae; genus Viscum; species Viscum album. Next base: position 131,812,178 of record OY728120.1, read on the forward strand.
ATATTTTTAAGAATGATTAACTTGAATTGAAACAACTAAATTATTAAATGTGTAAAACACCAACAAAAAACTAAATAATTATAATCAATGATATAAACTCCCTATAATAAAACTTGTAGGTTCTAGGGGCAGCAGAAGTGAATTGGTGGGCTAGCCCAACTACAATTTTAGCGTTAAACAATGTTCAAACCGAGTTCCATCACGATATAAAATGCCGGATCTATGGAATAGAATGAAGAATGAAAAACAAAACTTGGAGTCCCCGAACCATAGAGATAGGATCATCATAAGTTGGTTATAATTAATTTAATTAATTCACAAGAATTACCTTGGTGGAATTCTTTTTTCGTTGATGTATTCGGTCACAATATTGTGATCCGTCGTTGCGTCATAGAATCCAAGTTTCGGATTCCTCTAGCATTGATCCACACATGTGCCACATATCCCTGGGCATTACCAAAGGGATCTCTGGGTGCAAGCGCAAAAGAACCTTTTCTTGCGATGTCCACCTTCGATCACCTTGATCCGGGGGAGGAGGATCTCTCTCGGTCTTGAGAGTATTCTTGGAGTAACTAGTTCTTTCGGCCTTGAATGAGTTCTCCATAATTTTTTTGCATAATGACTGGGGATAAAGTGTTGGGTTGTGAGGATATTTATAATTGGGTTTGAGGTTATAGAGTTATGACAATAAATAAATGTGTTACACGTTTTATTTATTTCATTAACTCTTATTGAAAACCCCCATGTCGAATTATTAATTCCTTGACATGCACCCACACTGATTATAATAAATATCATTTAATAAAACAATATTATATCCTCGAAATCGCGACTGGAAAAACTAAACAGCGTGTAATCATTAATACACGGTGTGTACTCTTTTTCCATAATACTACACGGCGTGTATATTTAATATACACAGTGCATACTTTTATTTTATATTTTTCTTTATTTCTTCCACCACATTTATTAGACCATGAGTAATGGATATTTATTTCTTAAATAAATGTAAATGCATTTATCACTAATAAATATATTATTACTCCCACAATATATTCTCTCGAATAACTAGTATCGAAATAAATGCGAGTAGGAATCCTTAAATAATTATTGAACCACAATCAAGAATAATCTTTATTTAAATTGTTAATTTAATATTTAACTGAGAGACATGGATAAACATTATGTTTGACCCTCTAGGTCTCTTTCTTGTAGGCATTAGACAGGCTTCCCTAAAGTCCAAGATTACTGTTTAACAACGGGTCAAGGAACCGAAGAGAAAGACGTTGACACCGCATTGAAGTGTCACATCATACGAATGCTTACTGTGTAATATAATCTATTTTTCATGATATCTCTAATCAAGAGGGTTTCATGCTAGTGCCATCAACCCATGTGCTTGATTATTTTGTCTTTGAATTTCTGGAACTGAACTTTCCCATTCCTTACCATGGCCATGGATTTACTTAGGCTATATCAATTCCATCAAAGGGCATAAGATATCTAATTAATTATGGAACAAAAGGGAAAAATACATTCTCGCATTATATATTAATGCGGTATTACTCGTGATTCACCCTACATATCCTACCTCACCACGAATAGTGTGTTGTCACATTTTTCGTCAAAACATCTCAGTGCATGAGTTGTAATACCCATTAATAATAATATTAAATTCTATGTATCAATACACATGTTCGCAGATAGGAACATCCAATGACATAATGAAATGTGGATTTCCTATTGGCGGGTCTCATTATCATAATATCTTCCTGGATATTACCAAGGTCACACACCATGAGAAGGTGCCTCATAGTTTTATGAGTCCTCTCCCCTAATGGACTGTATTATTTGTGTCCCTCAAATAATGAAATCCGACCATAGAACATATATTCAAGAATAGTGTTATTTCACTTTTGGGTTCTCATCATTACAGGGATCCTTTATGACCCTTTAATGCAACAACTATCATTTGGGAATTATCACATGAATTGTCACACATAAGAATAATCAAGATGTGATAAGATTCTTATTTAATGAATAAATTACAATGTAGTTTGTTCTAGGGAAACAACTACAAAATTAGGGCCTTGATCTAAGACTACAAATAAGATTTTGTCAAGGCCTTGTTCCAATACACTAGTTTGTCTCATGAGACCTATCGATGTATCGAGGAGCTACTGCAGGCTGTACCCATCACATATTAAGTCCAATACATTCCTCATAAGAAAATGTTTATACATAACATAAACATTCATATTTAAACTTTCATACAAAATGTCAATATTTTATATATAAACCATGAATGGTGTAAAAATAATGCATCCACAGTAAAACATATCACAAAACCTTAAATACAATATGGATGATTTTTATCATAACAATCAACTTCAAACTACCAAAAAATCTATCAATGGATGTTGACATAGAAGAAATCAATACTTTTTGTAAAGAAATATCTCTTTAAATTTTGAAATCATTTCAAAGTAATATAATAATAAAATAAAATATTTATTTACAAAATATTATTATAAGATTGTATGGGATGCTTCGAGGATGTTATAACAGTGGAAAATATCCTCACCCACCGTATAAGTTAAAAAAAATTCTTATCTTAATTATTTCGAGAAGGTCATAAAGTACCTTATTTGGAAAATGACAGAAATATTAATTTCAAAACATATGTTGTCAAATAAGGATGTAAATTACTTTAAACGATAGACTAGTTAATAGTAAAAAAAATTAATTGAATTTTTAATGTAACACGGATTTGGATGATAAATAGGTCCCAGTAAAAACTTACGTATTAACAACCTCAGATAAGTAAAGAGATTGTAGAATTAAACCTTACCTTGTACTTTTCTTTAATCGAGGATACGTTAACCTCCTATATAATAGTTCAATCATTGTTATTAATTTATACAAGAATCATATACATAAATATGATATCATATATGATCGTCTAATATTGCTTTGTTAATAATATTTTAGTAGCATCATATTTTTAGGTGTTAAGTAATTCATTTTCATTTATATGTTTGGTTATATATTCCTTGTTTGTTATGAATTGGATGTATATGATTCATATCCATAATGATATTAAGTTATTAATCATTATTTTTAATCATAAAATGAAATTATACTTGAATGATAATGACGGGGAATGAATCTCATCGCATTCGTGGAGACAGTAATCCTTACAAACGCACGAGCGACAATATCATTATATTGATGGTGAAGTGATATGCAATTGGATTTTATATCATATATAAAGAATCATTAATATGTTATATTTATTATTAAAATCAATTATACTAATTTTTTTACCCATCTAAAAAATGATGTGTTTTAATAACAAACTACACCCCGACGTGGAGACGACAAGCTGTACGTACACACGTATGGTAACTATTTAATTTATAGGATAAATAGAATAAAAAATATGGTTAAACCATATTTATAATAGCATCAAAATATGTAGAAGGTACTGTAGTTTTTATTTTGGTATGGAAACAATAATGATCGAGGAATTGGAGGATGGAAAAAACATGAAAGAGGGTGGTGTAATTATTATCTCTTTTACGAGTGTTTCCTTTGGAGTTGATCAAAAGGGATCCGTTGGTTGGATTTCTAATCAAAGTAATTCCTATAGGTTTAAGGGATGAAATTTTATAGGATTTTTGGGTAGGTTATGGCTGATCCAAAAGGATTTCGATGTGTGTAATTAAGAAAAGGGGAAGTACCCTTTTATAAGAGAGGTGAGGGTCACTTTAGGAAAAGCTTGAAATTTAAATTTATAATAAAATCATTTTCAGTTTTGAATGGTTCCAAAATGATTTATTTATATTCTATGTTGGGTATGGGTCTAAAATATCTCATCCAACAGGTTTTACACATGTTTAGGTCACCATATTAACCTTATCATTTAAATTTAACTCTTAGTTAAATAGTTTGTCATTTACCATGTCTCTTTGTATTTTTATATTATATGGTTAATAAACATACAATAAAAATCCAAGATAACCCCAAGTGGTTTCGTATTAATATATATAACCTTATCTATGTCTTTTTCTGAATTATATATTTTTAGGAATATTATATCAATTAAAAATATATTATATACTTTAAAAACTCAATTCTGTCAATTTTGACAATATTTAGTATTTGAGTTTTTAAAGCCATAAAAACTATATCACTTCGAATAAAATTTATTTAATAAACCCTACCATGTCATATTTAACTATAAAATTATTGTAATTTATCATAAGTCTCAATTTACATTTATTTGGATATTTATAATCTAAATTAGATTAATATTTCATTATTAATATAATTATTGCATCACCATTATATCATAAATAAATTAAATTAGTTAATGTATAAAAATTATGAATAAAATAAAATTATGTAGTAAAAAAATTTATATTTCTAATTAATATTTATAGTCGAATTTATATTGTGTGTATCCTAATATTAAAAATGGTTTAGTTATTAATCCTTGAATTTAATTCCTTTAACTCTTCTTTAAATAAAATAATAATAGATGTCCTAATATAATCCAAATTGACCAATGATGATCATATATTATACCTAAAGTTTTTTTGTCAAATTAAAATTATCCAATAGAATTAGGACAATTGTTAGGGTAATTTTAATATCATTTTACCCTTAATTACCGTATTTACATTTAACCGTTGCAAGTAATTGTCAAAATCTAATATTCCCCAAAAATTATTTTCATCTTATTGAACAAAATTTTACATAATGATATCAACCATGTCTCACGGAGTTTTGAAATATAACTCACAAAAATGGTAAAATTAAGTTTTATGGAAGTTTGTAAATGCTTGTATAAGGTGGGTAAAAGACGACAAAAAGTTCAATAATATTTTATATATCTAAACATATTATAAAATGACTCTAATGAATTAAATTGAACATATATAGTTATTATTTATCAATTTTGACCTAAAATAAATTAAAATTAAATAACTAATTACATAAATAAAAAGTCAGTATTAAACTATAATGCAGTATTTTTTAGTTTTCATAAAAAATTGAATGTTTTAAGAAAAATAAAAAAAAATCACCCTATGAAAATTTTGATATTCTGAATTCAAAATTGAATACCATTTTGAAAAATAAAATTTATAAAATTTCATGAAGTTAGTATTACTATTCACAATAGCTTGTTTGATTGGTTGCGGTGTGTTAAAACACCAAGTTCTGTACAATGCATGCTACTTCATTATTCAATGGGAAACGTACCATGGAATCTTGGGGTGTTAAATTATCCCCTCCTTAAAATAATTTCATCTTCAAAATTTCTATAATATTAATTCATTAAAAGATTCTGGTGGTACTTCATCATAAGTTCCTCGGGTTCCCATGATGGCTCTTCCATCTTATGCTTTCTCCATATAACTTTTACTTGACGAGTCATCCAGATTCTTAGAATTTGTTCTCTTGTATCAAGAATCTTGATAGAATCTTTACAGTAAGACAAATCAGGTTCCAGTTCAATTTCATCATAGTTGAGAACTTGCATTGGGTTAGGATTATATTTTCTCAATAGTGATGTGTGGAACACATAAATAAATTTGGAGAGATTTAGAGGCATTTCAAAACAATATGCTACAACTCCAATTTTATATAGAATTTCGAAAGGTCTGATGTACATTTGACTCAATTTACCGTTCTTACAGAATTGTATAACCCCCTTCCATGGAGATACCTTCCAGAAAACATGGTCTCTTGTATTGAAATTCCAAATCCCTCCTTTGGTTATCAGCATTGCTCTTTTTCCTACATTGGGCTGATTGATGTGGGTTTGGATAACCTCCACCTTTTCCATTGTTTCATCAACACGTTTTGGGAATACAAGTTTTTTTTCACCAACCTCATCCAAAAAAGCTGGCGTGTGACATCTTTTTATGTATAACTCTACATATGGTTCCATATATATACTTGAATGGAAGCTATTATTATAGGAAAATTCTGCTAGAGGTAAATATTGATCCCACTTACTTTGAAAGTCATGTGAGAAAGATCTCAACACGTATTCTAATGTTTGAATAGTATTTTTTGATTTTCCATCAGTTTGAGGGTTGTAGGCAGTGCTCAAAAAAAGTTTAGTATCCAAGGGATTCTAAAGAATTTTCCCAAATCATGATGTAAAATGGGGATCGCAATCAGAAACAATCGATAGGGGTGCACCATGGAGTCGTACAACTTTATTAATATATAATCATACTAGACATTCAGGTGGAAAATCTTATCTTATAGCATGAAAATGTGCTTAACTGGTAATGAGATCAACAATGACCAATATTGCATCATTCCATCGACGAGTCTTTGGTAGCCCAATGAAAAAGTTCATTATAATACAATCCTATTTCCACTCAGGTATGGGAAGAGGTTTCCTGACTCCTCCATGTTGTTGCCTTTTAACTTTAACTTGATGAAAAACCGTACGTCTTGACACAAAATGAACAATCTCCCTCTTCATGTAGTCCCACAAATAATGTTCCTTAAAATATCAATATATCTTCATTCACCCAATGTGTATAGATAAATTGGAGCTTGGAGCATCGTCCAACAATTCCCTTTTTAGATTTGATATATTAGGAACACAGAGTCTATTCCCAAATTTCAAAAATCTATCTTCATATACGAAATAACTCAATCTCCCATCATTTACAACATTATTCTTCTTTACAAACTCCTCATCATTAGTCTGAGAACTTTTTATCCTTTCTATTCAAGATCATTTGGAAACCGTTAGAAGAAGTGTTGATTTTTCACCTTCGATGGTTATTCCGATATCCATCCTTACTAGATCCATGAAAATAGGATCCCTTTAAACTCTCATCTAGTTCAAATCACTAGGATCTTTTAAACTCAAAGAATCTTCCACCTTATTTGTCGTCCCTGGGTGGTAGTGTATAGTAAAGTCATAATCCTTGAGTAGTTCAAGCCATAATCTTTACATCATGTTGAATTCTTTCTATGATAAAATATACTTCAAACACTTGTGATCAGTATAAATCTCACATTTTTACCATATAGATAGTGTATCCATATTTTCAGAGCAATTATTATAGTTTCTAACTCTAGATCATGAGTAGGGTAGTTTTTCTCATGAATTTTTAGCTCCCATGATTCATAAGAAACAACTCTATCATTATGCATAAGGATACAACCTAGTCCTTTATTTGAAGCATCACTATAAATAACAAACCCATCATTCCCTGATGGTCGAGTCAAGATAGGAGCATTGAATAATATTCTATTTAGTTATACAAAACATTCTTCACAATATTTTTTCCAAAAATATTAAACCCCTTTACGTGTGGGCTTGGTTAATGGGTTAGCCAACTAGGGAAAATTCTAGATGAAATGTCGATAATAACCGACATAACTAATAAAACTGCGTGTCTCAGTTATACTCATCAGTGCTATAAATTCATGGACAGACTAGGTCATTGAAGGATAAAGAGATATTCCATCCATAGAGAAAATATGGCCATGAAAAAAAATCTATTGAATATAGAATTCACACTTTCTAAACATCCCATATAATTCAGTTCGTTTATAAGTCTTTAGGATAATGCGCAAGTGATATTCATGATCTGCGTAGATTTTGGAGTATACTATGATATCATCAACAAATACCATGAAAAATTCATCAATATATTTCTTGAAAACTATGATCATTATATCCATGAAAATAGAGGTGCATTAGTCAATCCAAATGGGATTATAGTAAACTCGTATTGCTTCTACCTAGTTTGAAATGATATTTTTGAAATGTCATCCTTCTTCACACACAACTGATGATATCCAAATAAAAGTTCAATTTTGAAAAATACTGAGCTCTATGAAGTTGGTTGAATAAATCATCACTATGTGGTAGGGGATACATTTTCATTATTGTTATAGAATTGATCTCCCTGTAGTCAATGTACTACCTCATAGTTTTGTCACTCTTCTTAACAAAAAGAATAGGGGCTCTCCATAGAGAAACACTAGGGAAAATAAAGCAATTATTACTCAATTCCTATTTTTGTTCCATTAGTTACACTATTTCCATAATGTCCATACTATAAGGGGTCTTTGATTTCCCTTTAACCATGAATTAAATCAATGGATAACTCAATTTCTCATTCTGGAGGATGTCCAGGTAAATCCTCTGGAAGCACATCAACATATTCTTGTACAATAGGTAAGTGTAATATTCGAACATTATTTTCATAACCCATAATAATTTCATTCTCTTCCTCCCCAATAATTAAATTCTGTAGAGCTATTGGGGTGGATCTAGATAAGAATCAGGCGGTGACTTATCTGATCTAAAGGTATGGTACTACTTATCATCATCGAAAATTGTAACCTCTTTCTTCTTACAATAAATTTTTGCATCATGATAAAAAATCCAATCCATTCCAAGGATTATATCAAAATAAATAATGGGTATGATGATGAGATCAGAAGATAAAGAACATTTATATGCCCTAATAGGAAATGATTCACAATTTTTTTTTCATTAATAATTCCCTTTGGGGTTTTGACTGATAACTCCCCTGTTATGTCCAATTGAAAATATCTAATTTTCTTAGAAAACTGGGAATATATGAAACAATGGGATGTTCCAGAATCAAATAAAGTATTGTCTAAACCTGATAAAACCATTATATTAGATGCCACTACATCTTTCAGAGCTTCTACCGCAGCAGTGGTGATCACATATGCTTGGCCTTTCTCCCTTGGCCTTTTCTGAGGTATGTTTCCTTGGTGATTTGAAAATTCATTTTCATATTTCCCCATTTATCTATAATTTTAGCATTCAACATTGACATCCTCTTTATTTTCCTTAAAATCATGAGCTTGGTGGCCTTTTTCACCACAATTGTAATAGACTCCCATTACCTTTAGGAAAATACCAAGGTGTTTCTTCCCACATTTACCACATGATGGATATTCATCTTTTCCATTATTCCCATTATTTCCATTTCCAGAGTGATTAGGAGATCACTTCTTCTTTTATTTTTCATTGAATTCATAAGACTTAGTGAATTCCTTTTCTTTCTTGATAGCGCATGAGACAATATCTTTGTACGATGAGAATGATTTTGAGACTAATGCTTGATGTATAAATGGTTTCAACCCACCAAATAATCGATCAATATTACTCCTTGGGTTATGTATATAATTTTCTGCATTCCTTACTATCCATGTAAAGTTAGCCTCATACTTTGTGACATTCTCTTCCTCTAACCTCAAACTCAAAAATTTTCTTCCCATGTCCACTCGATGGTCATGAGGAAAGTATTTTTCTAAAAAAATCTTCTTAAAATCACTCAATTACATGTTTGATACTTTCACATCTTCCTTTGTGTTTTGGATCATTGAAAACCATTGATTTGTATCTCCTGTGAGGAGGTATAATGCCATGAATTTTTTTTCTCTTTCTCTACTCCCCAAATCATGGAATATTTTCTCTATGAAACTTATCCATTGCTCAGCTACAAATGGATTTGTACTCCCATTGAATTTTGGGGGTTATTTCCTCCTGAAGTAGTCTAACGTTGATCATCCACCTTGTGGATTGGGGTTCTCCATACATGTATGGATATTATTCATAACCTATGTGAGTTGTCCCAGTATGATGATAAGATGATATGAACCAATTTCATCACTAGCTCCACTATTATTATCTTGAGTAGGACAGAAATCCCTACATGGATTATGTGCATGGATATGGCTTCCATTCCTTCCACTGGGCACTATTTCTATAAAATGGCATACACTAGATTAGTTTATGAATCACAATACATAATTCCAAACTTTTAAAGAACATAACATAAATTAAAAAATTTATGGATATAATCCATAATCATAAAAAAATGTTTTCTTTGAGAAGATATATACACATAAATCCTTCAAAAAGGTTTGTAAAAAAATGTGAATTATCCAAAGAATATCCCCCAGGAGTGTCCTAACCTAGAGTGCAGCATGGCCCGTTGTTGTGTACCAGGATACCCTAGGTCATGCCAAAAAATCCTTGTCTAAGTTTTCACTCTGAGGTACATCGGTGGTAAATCCAGCTCGACCTTCTCGCTTCTTTACATTGATGTATTTCATGAAAAATACACAAAATTTCTACATTAACAGTATTATAGTATGTTCTTCTATTCCATTCCTCAAAGTCTATCATAGGATAATGTGCTCTATTTAGAGTTTATATAAATCTAGTATCCAAGGTTTGTACTAAACTGCCTCTGATACAAACTATAAAGCCTTGACCCTAATTACCTAGAGTCGGTGCGTTATTACATATCATAGGTATGATCACAAGGGACCAAATCTAGAAAGACCGATCAATTTATTAGCATTAGAAGTACTAAACAAATTCATAAGATTAAAATTACATTATAAATTGAAAAAAAAAAACATTGTCTCCAATAAAAATATTTATATCCCTTAGACTATCCCTGCAGGTCATTCATAATACACTTCTTCACATCCTAGAAAAAATAAAACCTAGAAAGGGGTGAGCTCAGATGCTCAGTAAGGATATAAATATAGAAGAAACATTCATAAATTAGCATAAACATTTAAGGCAACGTATAAGACAAAAACACAAGCCTTTTAAACATAAACATCATCATTATATGGCAATGATAGATCAAATAATTCCATGTATGTATTTACATGGATATTCTACTAGTAGAATAATCACATTTAATATCAATATCCAATTTCATAATGTTGGAATGCATAATTTCGGACTTCATAACCACATAGTCAAGGACTTATGCCAAGACTAAAAATAGTATTTTGTCAAGGCCTTATGCCAAGACACTTGATTTTCTCATGACACGAACCAATGCATCGATGAGATATAGCGGGATTTACCTTTCACTTACTAAGTCCAATGCATTCCTCATATGAAAAAGATTAAACATAACATAATAATTCGTATTAAAAATATAATAATAAATTTCAATAATATATCTATAAACCATGAATTTTTTAAAAATAACATATCCATAGTCAAACATATCACAAAAACTTCAATAAAATAGGGAAGATTTGTATCATAATAATCAATTTCAAACAAGCTTAAAATCCATACAAGGATGTTGAAAAGATGAAATCAAAAAATTTTGTAGTGAAATATTTCATTCTATTTTAAAATCATGTAAAAGTCATATAATTATAAAAAAATATTTATTTTGAAAATATTCTTTTAATATTTTATGGGAAGCTTCAACAATTTTATAATGATGGAAAATAGATGCACCCATAATATAAGTTAAAAAAACATTCTTACCTTAATTTTGTTGAGAAGGTCATAATGTACCTTATTTGGAAAATGACGGAAAGATTCCCTAAAAAATATTTGTGGTCAAATAAGGGTATAAATGAAATTAACCCATAGTCTAGTAAATAGTAAAAAGGTTTTGATTTATATTTTTATGAAAACAAGAATGTGGAAGATAAAGAGTTCCCAGTAGATACTTATTTATTAACAACCTCAAATAAGTAAAGAGATTGTAGAATTAACCCTTACCATGTACTTTTCCTTAGTAGAGGGTATGTTAACCTCCATTATAATAGTTACATCATTGTTATTAAATTATACTAGAGTAATATACATAAAAATGATATTATATATGATCTTCTAATATTGTTTTGTTCATAATATTTTAGTAGTATCATCATTTCGGATGTTACCTAATTTGTTTTCCTTTATATGGATTGTTACATAAGCCATGTTTGTTATGAATAGTATGTATTTGATTCATATCCAGAATAATATTACGTTCGTAAAAAAAATTATTTATAAAATGAAAATTATTCTTGAATGATTATGATGAAGAAGAATCTCATCGCGTTCATAGAGATGGTAATCTGTACGTACGAACGAGTTAGAATATCATTATATTTGTGGTGAAATTGTATGTAATTGGATGGTATATCATATATAAAAAATCATTAATATATTTTATTTATTATTTAAATGATCTATAATCATTGTTACACCCATCCAAATAATGAAGAGTTTGAATAACAAACAAACCCATGACGTGGGGACGATAAGACGTATGTACGCACGTATGGCGACTTTGTCATTTATAGGATTGATAGAATAATGAATATGGTTGTACCATATTTATTATAAAATCACAGTATGTAGAAGGTTTTGGAGTTATTATTTTGGTATGAAAAGATGAACCTCTGGCTCTAGATCCTCTTTATGGGCCTGTTCCTAGTGGTCAATCCAACCGTACTACCTTTCTCCATCGAGATCAAACCAATAGCAGATGCAAATCCTCAAACAATGAACATGAAACGATGAAAAAATAAAGCATTTCGCAAATTAGACACCACCAAGACAACAACTGGAGTGAACCCCATCATGAGACTCATGACTTCCAACAGCCACTGCAGTCGCCAGAACAACTGGAATATGATCCAAAGAACATGAAGCCTGGTCATCATCACCTAGGACTGGATGGCCCAACCCCACACCATGTCTCTTTGAATTTTTGAATTATATGGTTAATAAACATACTATAACAATCCAAGTGAACTCCAAGTGGTTCAGTATTAATATATATAACCTTATCTATGTCCTTTGGCCTATCCTTAGATTTTTAGGAATATTATATCAATTAATAATATAGTATTTGTTTTAAAAACTCAACTATGTCAATTCTGAAACTATTTAGAATTTTATTTTTTTGAAAGCCTTAAAAACTCTATCACTTTTAATAAAATTTAATCATTCAACTATAAAATGTCATATTAACCCATAAAATTAGTGGAATTTATTAGAAGTATCAATTTACTTTTATATGGATATTTATAATATCAATTATTTTTATATTTCATTATTAAGTTAATTACTACATCATAATTTTGTCATAAATAAAATCAATTATATAATGTAAAAAAATTATAAATAAAGTACCATTATATAGGAAATATTTTTAGATTTATAATTAATATTAATAGTCAAAATTATATGGTCTATAACCCTATATTAAAAATTGTTTAGTTATTGAACGTTGAAATTAATCCTTTTAACTCTTCTTTAAATAAAATAATAATTAATGTCCTAATCAAACCCAAGCGGACCAAATGGGATAAAATATTATTCCTATGGTTTTTTGGTCAAATTACACATATCCAATATTATTAGGATATATGTTAGGATAATTATAAAATCAATTTTGCACTTAATTGCCGTATTTAATTTCAACTGTGGTAAATAAAATTCAAAAGTTACTATTTAGAAAAAATTATTTTCATCTTATTGAACTACATTTTACTTAATTATTTGAAATTTTCCTCTCAGATTTTTTGAATTTCAAGTCATAGAAGTGGTAAAATTTTGTTTATTTCAAATTTTCAAATGCTCTTAGAAGGTGGGTAAAAGACAGTAAAAAGTTAAATAAAATTTTATATACCTAAACTTATTGTAAAATGACTCCAATAATTACATATAACATATATATGTATTATGTATCTATTTTGACTTAAATTAAATTGATATGAACTAACTAATTACTTAAATAAAATGACAGGTTTAAACAATAACACATTGTTTTTCACTATTCTTCAAAAAATGAATGTTTTCAGAAAAATACCAAAAATTCACCATAAGATAATTTCGACATTCCGAATTTAAAAATGAAGTCCATTTTGAAAAATATAATTTATAAAATTTCAAAAAGTGGGTAATTTTCTTCATAACAGCATATTTGATTGGTCGTTCTATGTTAAAACTCTAAGTTGCCTATAACGCAAGTTACTACATTATTCAAAGGTAAACGCATCGTGGATGATTGGGGTGTTACAAATAATGCTTATATCTTTTTTATATTTAAATTTAGAGGTATTAATGGCCTTTAGGGTTAATATGATCATTTTTTTGAGGTAATTGTTTTTTGATTATGACAACCTAGTTTGTATTTTTTGATATATTTCTTATAGATAACCATGTGATTGAAAAATGATATAATGACTATTTGATTAATTTTCTGTTATATAAATTAGAAATACTGAAAAATTGAGTTAAATATAATTAATGGAATGAATATTTAAAAAAATTATAGAAGCATATAAGATTATATTGTGTATTTTTCCTGATTCAGTAGAATTATAGAAATTTTGATTATATATTTTAGATTATTTTATTACATTATATAAATTTTTTATACATGTCCTTCTGTGAAATTGATATTCATTAGAGATAATTGTAGTGATGATATTTGAATCAAGTATGTCATGAAATATTTTATACATTATGGGTTTGAATTTTTTTGAATCATATTATGTAGGATTAATGAAGATTATATTTAGGGAAGATTTTATGATAAAAATTGGGAATTTTTAACACCCCATGCTTCTACAATACGTTTCCCTTTGAATAATTCAATAGCTCTCATTGTATGCAACTTCGTGATTCTAACACACCGCGGCCAATCAAACTAGCCGTTATGAATAGTAATACCCACTTTTTGGAATTTTATAAATTATATCTTTCAAAATGGACTTCATTTTTGCATTCTGAATATCCAATTTAACATAGGGTGAATTTTTTGTATTTTTCTGAAAATGTTCAATTTTTGATGAATAGTGAAAATACTAAATTTTAATTAGAAACAACCTTTTTAATCAAAAATAATTTTTTGTGTTAAATTATAAATTTTAATGGTTTTTAAGTATAATTAGAATATATTTTTGTCATTTAATATAATTTAAGTCATTGGTTGTAATCTCATGATTAAATTAGACAAAAAAAGTGCCAATCTTTTGATTGTTATTATTTCATAAAAACACTCATTTTGTTTTGACAATGGAAATTAATTTTCTATTAATTTATACCAATTATGTATTTAAATTTTGAAAAATGGATTCCATATTTTTATTCAGGAAGTCAAAATTGTTTAAATAGGTAACTTTAATTTTTAGACATTAGAAATATTTACTTTTGTAAATATTTTATTTACACTGGTTAAAGGGGTAAATCCAGTAAATAAGTTTAAAAAATAATATTATAATAAAATTAAATTACCTTAACAGATGTCCCAACTCTACTGGCTGATAAATTTACGACCATGGTAATCCATGAGTCGATTTTGGGACCCCATGGAGCCACATGGGAGTGATAATGACATTTTATATTAAATAATGTAAAGTAAAGAAAAAACTAACAAAAGAAAATACCTTTTAGTAAAAAAAATTAATATGTGGTTATATAATTAATATATTTTACTATAAATATTAATTATAAATCTAAAAAAATTTACTACCTCTATATATTTTATTTAATATTTTTAGACATAAAATAAATATATTTATATATGACACAATAACGATGCAATATTTTCTTTATTTAGGAAACAATCAATTAAATGATATTATAAATACTAAAATAAATATAATTTGAATGTTTTGATTCCATCCAAATATTTTATAGGGTACTATTAATTGTTTGGGTTTATTAAATATATTTATTGTGAAGTAATGAAGTATTTAGGACTTTATCAAAAATCATTTATTAAATAATGTCAAAATTGACATAAATGCGTTTTTAAAACAAATACAATATTATTGGTTGATATAATAATAATAAAAATATATGGGTCAGCCAGAAAACTTATATATTGATATTTTAATCATTAATTAACAACATGGGGTTATTTTGGATGTTTATAGTAATTTTATTAACCATATAATATAAAAATTCCAAGAGGCATGGTAAATGTCAAACTATTAGATTAAGTGATAAATATAAAAGTTAAGGTTAATATAGTGACCCAGACTAGTATAAAACCAATTGGTTGAATGGTTTTCGACCGATAACCATCTTATCCTTTAAATAGTTTATTTTTTATCCTTTAGAAAAAGAAAATGATTTTGTTATAAATTAATATTTCAATCTTTTCCTAAGGTTCCCCTCACCCCTCTTATAAAAGGGCACGTCCCATTATCTCAAATTCACACCATAAAAGCCATTTGTCTCTCCCAAAACCTTCCCAAATATCCTATCCACTATCCTCCATTCATCCTAGAGGCCTTAAATTATTCATAATTCCATCCTATAGATCCCTTTGGATCGAATCAAAAGGAAGAACCCAAAGAATAGGTAAATATTTCATCACCTAATTCAAGTTCTTTTCATCCTCCACTTCCTCTGTCCTTGTTGTTTATATTATAAAATAATAATTACAATATATTCTATATAAATTTATGTTATTATAAAAACTGTACATCCATATTCATTATTCTATCCATCCTATAAATGACAAAGTGACCATATGTGCATACGTACTGATTTCCGTCTCCACATCGTACTGTAGTTTGTTATTCAAATACTTCATCATTTGGATGGGTATAATAATTAGTATAAATGATATAAATAATAAATATTAAATGATAATTATTCGTTTTATATGATATATCATCCAATTATATATGATTTTGATATCAAAATAATGATATTATTGCTCATGCGTACGTATGGATTACCATCTCCACGAATGCAATGAGATTCATTCCCCATCGTATCCATTCAAGAATAATTTTCATTTGATGATTAAAAAATTTTTAAAGACTTAATATCATTCTGAATATGAATACGATAAATCTTATCCTTAACAAATATTACTTACATAACAAATCATATATAGGAAAATGGGTTAGTTAACACCTGAAACGATGATACTACTGAAATATCGTTAACAAAGAAATATTAAAAGATCATATATGATATCATATTAGTTTATATGTTTCTTTTATAATTTAATAATTATTATTTCACCATTTTACAAGAGGTTATCCTAACCCCGACCAAGGAAAAGTACAAGTTAAGCGTTAATTTCACAGTCTCATTATCATCCGAGGTTATTTTAACGTAAGTATCTACTGGGACCTCTTTATCATCCACATCCATATTTCGTAATATGTATTTGAAAACATTTTTAATATTTACTATTCAATGGGTTAAAGTTATTTATACCCTTATTTGAACTTATAAGTTTTGGAAGGAATCTTTCTATCGTTTTCCAAACAAGGTACTTTATGACCTTTTTGACAAAACTAAGGTAAGAATGTTTTTTTAACTTATACGGTGGGTGTGGTTATTCTCCGCCATTATAACATCGTCGAAGCATCCCTCATAAGATTATAAGAATATATTCAAAGTAAATGTTTTCTTTTATAATTACATGACTTTTAGATGATTTCAAAATAGAAAGATATATTCCTATTAAATAATTTTACTTTCATCTATGTGAACATCCTTTGATGGATTTAAAAATATTTTGAAGTTGATCTATTATGATATAGTTATTCTATACTGTATTATGTTTGACTGTGGATGTGTTATTTTTATACCATTTATGGTTTATGGTTAATGTATTGACATTTTGTATGCTATTTTTAATACGAATGTTTATGTTATATTTCAACCCTTTTATATGAGGAATGTATTGGACTTAGTAAGGGACATGTGGATCCCTCTTTAGCTCCTCGGTGCATCGGTAGTTCTCATGAGACAACTAGAAATGTAATTGGCCGAGGCCTTTCCCATTTTGATATATGGTTTTGGCCGAGGCCTTAATCATTTTTAGACATCTTGGTCGAGGCCTTGACAAAATTCTTTCGAATGTATGCCATTATACATTCCCACATTATGATAATAATATTGATGGTTCATGGGGTCATTTGACTAGTATACTACCCATGATTATGTTTTATTATGGAATTATTTACTCTGCTCATATTCCTGCCATAAAAGTGTTCATGTTTATTATTGGTAAATTCATGTGTTTTCAATTATTCACCATGCTCAATATTTATGTTATCTTCTGTTGTATTTCTTACCCTTACTGAGCCTTCGAGATCAACCCTTTCATATGTTTCATTTTCCCATAATATGAAGAGGTTATTTATAAGTGACTTGTAGGTATAATCTAGGAGGCTTGGATGATTCTAATAAAATAAATTAGTGTTGTATTTCTTTTCAAGTTGTAATGTTGAACTTATGTATGCTTCTTTTATCCAATAATAAAAAAATGATCGGCCTTTCGGGAAATGATTCCCTTGTGGTCATGCCAATGTTATGTAATAATGAACCAACTCTGGGTAACTAGGGTCGGGGAATTACAATTGGTATCATATAATGTTTAGCACAAATCATGGAAACTAGATTTAGATAAACTTTGATTAGTGCACATTATCCTATGATAAACTTTGAAGAATAATATAGAATAACTTCCTAGAATTTTGGTAATGTAGAGATTTTGCAAGTTTTCCAAGAAATACGTCCTTTTCTGGATACAAGTAGATAGAGGCGGCTCTAGCAAAAATGTACCCAGGGGGAAAAAATCAAAAACACTACTTTAAGCTAGGCTCAAATGGAAACTGGGTAATGACAATGGGCCTTACAGCACTTTTGGTTATGACACTCCTGGGGGATATTCTTAGGATAATTCAAATTTTCATTAAAAACCACTATGAAGTGTTTATGAGCATATACTTACTCAAAGAAAACCAATTTATGATTATATATTATATCCATAAACTTTTCAATTTATGTTATGTGTTTTAAAAGTCTGGATTTATTTTTTATGATTCATAATCTAATATAGTGTATTCCACTGTTTAAAAATTGCGCCTAGTGGAAGTAATTGAAACTGTATCGACGCACATAATTATTGTAGGGATTTCCCTCCTACTCAAAATAATTATAGTGGAGCTGGCGATACAGCTGTTGCTGATCATTTTATCACCATACTGGGACAACTCACCCATTTTATGAATAATAACCTTACCCGTATGGGACACCCTGATCCACAATGCGATGGATCAATGTTAGACCACTTCATGAGGAAGCATCCACTAACGTTCAATGGGAGTAAAATTCCTTTAGCGGTTGTGCATTGAATAAATTCCTTAGAGAATATATTTCACGCTTTGGGGAGCAGAGAAAGTTAAAAAGTTTTCATTGAAGTTTATCGCCTCACTGGAGATGCTGATCAATGGTGGTCATTGATTCAAAACACAAAGGAAGATGAAGAAGTGTCCAGTATGGAATGGAGGGAGTTTAAAGAACTTTTTGTAGAAAAATATTTTCCTCGTGACCATCATGCATATATGGAAAGAAATTTTTGAGGATGAGGCAAAAAGAGGATGAGAATGTGGAAAAGTATGAGGTTAACTTTACAATATTAGCAAGGTATGCTACAAATTATATACATAACCCAATAAGTTATATGGAACATTTCTTTGATGGGTTAAAACCATTTCTCCATTGAGCATTAGTACCAAAATCATTGTCATAAAACAAATATATTGTCTCGTGTGCTATCAAGACACAAAAGGAATTCTCTAAGTCTTATGACTTTAAATAATTGCAAGAGAGGAAGATATATGTTGAACACTCAGGTAAAGGAAATAAGTAAATAGGAAAGAAGGGAAGAATTGAATTTCCACCCCGAGATAATTGTGGAAGAAATCACCCTAGTGCCTATCTAAAAGGAAAAAGAGTATGCTACAAACGTGTATAGAAAGGCCATCTTGTTGGTCATTGTAAGGGAAATAAAGATGCTACCAATGTTCAATGCTACAATTGTATGGAGATGGGACATTATGTGAATGAATTTCTTAAGCATCAGAGAAACACACCTCAGAAAATGCTATGGGATCAAGTCCAAACTAATGTGATCACTGCTACTAAGGTTAAAGCTCCAAAAGATGTGGTGGTAGGTAATTTAATAGTTTCCACATGTTTAGAAAATGATTTATTTAATTATGGATAATCACATTGTTTCAGATCTTCCCAGTTTTCTAGGAAAATTTGATTTTTCCCATTTGATTTAACAAGGGAGTTTTCAGTCAAAACTCCTAAGGGAAGTAGAATTACAACAATGTTTTGTGAATTAGTTCCCATTTGGGAATATAAATATTCTTTATATGTTCATCCAATCATAATACCCATGATTTAATTTGATATAATATTCGGAATGGATTGGAATTCAGACCATGATGTGAAAATTTATTGTACGAGGAATTTTCGATGACGATAAGGAGTACCTTATCTTTAATGTAAAAATGTCACCACCTCATTCTTATCTAGATCCACCCCCAGTAGCTCAACTAAATTCAATTATTGGGGAGGAATAGAATAAAATAACTATGGGTGAGGAAATAAATTTTCAAATAAAGGATGTACATATTGTGAAATAATATGATGATGTTTTTCCAGAAGATTTACCTAGATAGCCTCTAGAACGATAAATTATTTTTTCCATTGATTTAATTCCAAGTTGAATGCTAATATCTAAGACCCCTTTTAGAATGAACAATTTGGAATTAGTGGAACTAAAGAAAAATCTAGAGGAATTGTGTAATAATGGATTTATTCACCCTAGTTTTTCTCCATGGGGAGCCCCTATTATTTTGGTTAAGAAGAAAGTTGGAACTATGAGGTTGTGCATTGACTACCAGGATATAAGTGCTATAATAATAAAGAAAAAGTATGCCCTACCTCGCATTGATGATTTATTCGACCAACTTCATGGAGCTCAATATTTTTCAAATATTGAACTTCAATCGGGATATCATCACTTGTGTGTGAAAAAGGAAGAAATTACGAAAACAGCATTTCGAACTAGGTACAGGCATTATGAGTTCATAGTAATGAATTTTGGATTAACTAATGCACCCTCTGTCTTCATGGATCTAATTAAATGATTTTTCAAGGAATATCTTGATGACTTTGTAGTGGTATTTATTGATGATATTGTGGTATAATCTGAAAGCTACGAAGATTATGAAAATCACATGCGCACCATTCTGAAAACCCTCAGAAGAAATAAATTAAACGGCATGTTTAGAAAGTGTGAAATATGGCTTCATACGATTTATTTTATTGGATATATTATCACTAAGGGTGGAATCATTGTTGATCCTTCTACAAAAAAGGGTATCCATGATTGGCTAGCTCCTATAAGTATAATCGAGGTACACAGATTTATTTGTTTAGCATGTCATTATCGACATTTCGTCCAGAATTTTACCCGATTGGCTAACCCATTAATGAAGATCACATGTAAAGGGGTTAAATTTGTTTGGAAAATAGAGTGTGAATAATGTTTTGAATAATTGAATAGAATATTAGTCAATTCTCATATCTTGACTCTATCGTCGGGGAACGATGGCTTTGTTATTTATAGTGATGCATCAAGGAAAGGACTTGGTTGTGTCCTAATGCATAATGATAGAGTTATTTCTTATGCATCACAACAGCTAAATATTCATTAGCAAAACTATCCTACTCATGATCTTGAGTTAGCAGCTATAACATTTTATTTGAAGATATGGAGACATTATCTCTATGGTGAAAATTGTGAGATATATACCAACCACAAGAGTTTGAAGTATATTTTCTCATAGAAAGAACTCAACTTGAGAAAATGACAATGGCTTGAACTACTCAAGGAATATGATTTCAAAATACACTACCACCTAGGGAAGGAAAATAAGGTGGTAGATTCTTTGAGGATAAAGGATCATGATGTTTTGAACAAGATGAGAGTTGAAAGGGATCATATTTTAATGGATCTAGTAAAGATGTATATGGGAGTAACCATGGAAGTTGAAACATCAATGCTTTTTCAAATGGTTTCCAAACCATCATTACTAGAAAGGATAAAATGTTATCAGGATGATGATGAGAAATTTCAAAAGAAGATTAAATCTGTGAATGATGGGAGAATGATAAAATTCGTATATGAAGATGGGATTTTGAAATTTGGGAAGAGAATTTGTGTTCCTGATATACATGATCTAAAAAGGGAATTGTTAGATGATGATCATATCTCCAATTTCTCTATACACCATAGTAGCACAAAGATGTATAGATATTCGAAGGAACATTTTTGCTGGGACCACATGAAGAGGGAGATTACTGATTTTGTTCAAGATGTATGGTTTGATCACAAGTGAAAGCTCAAAGGCAAAAAACTTGAGGAGTCATGCAACCTCTTCCCATAACTTAGTGGAAATGGGATAACATAACTATGGGATTTATCAAGGGACTACCAAAGATTCCTAGAAGGAATGATGAAATATGGGTCATTTTTAATCATCTTACAAAGTCATCAGATTTTTTTCTATAATAGAAGATTTACCACTTGAACGTTTATTATGACTATATATTAATGAAGTTGTAAGATTTCATGGAGTACCCCTGTCGATTGATTCTGATCGTGATCCACGTTTTACATCACGATTCTGGAAGAGTCTTCAGAAAGCTCGAGATACTGAACTTCGTTTGAGCAATGCATGCCACCCTCAGACTGATGGACAATCAGAATGGACTATTCAAACCTTAGAAGACATGTTTTTATCTTTCTCACTTGACATTCAAGGTATGTGGGATCAATATTTATCTCTGTTAGAATTTTCCTATAACAATAGCTTTCAGTCAAGTATTCAGATGGTACCATATGAAGCGTTATATGGAAAGAGATGTTACACAACAACCTGTTGGGTTGATGTTGGTAAAAGAAAACTCATAGGCCCAGAACATGTGGAGGAAACAATGGAGAAGGTGAAGGTTATCCAAACCCACTTTAAGCAACTCAATGTAGGCAGAAGAGCTATACCGATAACCGAAGGAAGGATTTGTAATTTTTGGTAGGAGATCATGATTTCTTGAAGGTATCTCCATCGAACAGAGTTATATGATTCATTAAGAAGGGTGAATTAAGTCCTAGGTAAATCAGAACTTTATAAATTCTAGAATGAATTGGGACTGTAGTTTACTGTTTGGTAATGCTGCCAAGTCTCTCCAAAGTTCATGATGTGTTCCATGTATCATTGTTTAGAAAATACATGCCTGACCCAACACATGTTCTCACCTATGAGGAATTAGAACTAGAACCTGATCTATCTAATTGCAAAGATCCTATCAAGAATCTTAATACATGATAACAATTGTTGAGAAACCAGATGACTCGTCTGGTAAATGTTCTATAGAGATACCATAAAATGGAAGATGCAATGTGGGATCCCGAGAAACATATGATGAAGAACCACCCGAATATTTTTATGAAGTAATATTATAGAAATTTTGAGGATGAAATTATTTGAAGGAGGGTAAAATGTAACACCCCAAGCTTCTACAGTACGTTTCCCTTTGAATAATGCAATAACTTGCATTCTACGCCACTTCAATATTCTAACACACCACAACCAATCAAACTAGCCGTTATGAATTGTAATACCCACTTTTTATAATTTTATAAATTTCATCATTCAAAATGGAATTTTTTTTGGATTTGGAATATTAAAATTACCTTATGGTTAATTTTTGGTATTTTCTGAAAAATCTAAATTTTTGATGAATAGTGAAAATATTAAATTTTAATTAAAAACATCTTTTTTAATCAAAAAAATTTATAGTGATAAATTTTAATTATAATTTTTTTTAAGTATCATTAGAATGTATTTTTATCATTTAATATAATTTAATTCATTGGATGTAATCTCAATATTAAACTAGACACAAACAATTGTCAATCTTTTGATCATTATTATTTCATAAAAACATGCTTTTTGTTTTGACAACAGGAATTAATTTTAAATTAATTTTTTCCACTCTTAAGTTTTGAATTTTGAAAAATGGTTTTAATATTAGTAATCATGAGGTCCAAATTGTGTAAATAGGTAACTTTTTTTTAGACATTAAGAATATTTACTTCAGTAAATATTTTCTTTACCGTGGTTAAAGGGGTAAATCTTGTAAATATAGTTAAAAAATATTATTATAATAATATTAAATTACCCAAACACATGTCCTAAACCTATTTGATGATACATTTCTGACCATGGAAATCTTTGGGTCGATTTTGGGACCCCATGGAGCCACTTGGGAGTGTTAATGACATTTTATATTAAATAATCAAAAGTAAAGACAAAAATCAAAAAGAAAAATCTTTTAGTAAAACAATTTGTATATAAGGTAATATAATTGATCCAATATTATTTAACTAGTCATTAGAAATATAATAAGATTTCCTACATCATTATATTTTATTTATAATTTTTAGACATAAAATAAATATATTTATATATGACACAATAATGATGCAATATTTTCTTTATTAATGGAACAATCAAATAAATTATATTATAAAAACCAAAAAAAATATAAATTGAATGTTTTGATGCCATAAAAAAATTTATAGGTGACTATAATATGATAGAGCTTTCGAAATGTATTTATCTTGATTTAAGTAAGTTGTTAGGACTTTAAAACAATCAATTATTAAATAATGTCAAAATCTATATAAATACGTTTTTACAACAAATACAATATTATTGGTTGATATAATAATCTTAAAAATATATGTTTCTTCCAAAAAACGTATATAATGATTTTTTTGTCATTAATAAAACACTTGGGGTTCTCTTGGAATTTTATAGTAAGTTTATTAACCATATAATATAAAAATACAAAAGGGTATGGTAAATGTCAAACTATTTAACTAAGAGTTAAATCTAAGAGATAAGATTAATATAGTTACCCTAACCTATCTAAAACCTATTGGTTGTGTGGTTTTCAACCCATCCTATCCTTATAATTTAAATAATTCATTTTGGAGCCTTTAGAAACCGAAAATAATTTTATTATAAAATAATATTTCAATCTTTTCCTAAGGCGCCCCCTACCCCTCTTATAAAAGGGCACTTCCCATTCTCTCAAATTCACACCTTCAATGCCATTTAGCTCACAAAACCCCTAAAAACATATTCTATCCACTATCCTCATTTCATCCTATAGGCCTTACATTAGTCATAAATCCAACCTAATAAGCCATTTTGATCAAATCAAAAGGAAGAACCCAAAGAAGAGGTAAATATTTCATCACATCTTTTAAGTTCTTTTCGTCTTCCACTTCCTCTTTCCTTATTGTTTTCATTATAAAATAATAACTCCAGTATATTATATATACTATGATGTAATTATAAAAATGTTACAACCATATTAATTATTCTATCTATCATATAAATTAAAAGGTCATCATACGTGCGTACGTACGGATTACCATCTCCATGTTGTGGTGTAGTTTGTTATTAAAATAATTCATCATTTGGATTGGTATAATAATTTATATAAATGATTTAATTAATAAATATAACATTATAATGATTCTGTTTATATTATATACCATTAAATAATATATTATTTAAATATCAAAATAATGATATTGTTTCTTGTGCGTACATATGGATTACTGTCTCCACGAACTCGATGAGATTCATTCCCCATTGTATCCATTAAATAATAATTTTCATTTGATGATTAAAAATAATTTTTAAAGACTTTATATAATTCTTAATATTAATAAGATACATCCTATCCGTAACAAACATTACTTATGTAACAAATCATATAAAGGAAAATGAGTTAGTTAACACCCGAAACAATGATACTAATGAAATATTGTTAACAAAGAAAAATTATAAGATCATATATGATATCATATTAATGTATATGGTTATTTTATAATTTAATAAATATTATTTAACCATTATACAGAAGGTTAACCTACCCTCGACCAAGGAAAATTACAACGTTAGGGTTAATTTCACAGTCTCTTTATCATCTGATGTTGTTTTTACGTAACTATCTACTGAGACCTCTTTATCATCCACATCCATGTTTCATAAAATGTATTTCGAAACATTTTTACTATTTATTAGAAGACGGTTTAAAGTCATTTATACCCTTATTTTACCATATATGTTTTTCAAGGAATCATTCCATTGTTTTCCATACAAGGTACTCTTTGACATTTTTTTCAAAATTATGGTAAGAATGTTTCTTTAACTTATGAAGAGGGTGTGGTTAATCTCCATCATTAGAACATCGTCAAAGAATCCCTTACAAGATTATAAGAATATTTTCAAAATAAATGTTTTCTTTTATAATTACAAGACATTTAAATGATTTAAAAATAGAAATATAAATTCCTATTAAATAATTTTCTTTTCATCTATGTCAATATCAATTGATTGATTTTAAACTAGTTTGAAGTTGACCTATTATGATAAAAATCATCCATAATGTAATATTTTAGACCGTGTATGTGTTATTTTTATACCATTCATGGTTTATGTTTAATGTATTGACAATTCATATGCTAGTTTTAATATGAATTTTATATGTTTTATTTCAACCCTTTCATAAGTGGAATGTATTGGACTTAGTAAGTGACGGTTGGATCCCGATATAGATCCTTGGTGCATCATTAGGTATCATAAGACAACTAGACATGGAATTGGATGAGGCCATTCCCAAATTGATATGTGGTTTTGGCTGAGGACTTAATCATTTTTAGACGTCTTGGCCGAGGCCTTGACAAAAATGTTTCAGAATGTACAACATTATAATTTCCTCATTATGAAAATAATATTTATTGTTCATGTGGTCATTCTACTAGTAGAATACCAATTATTAGGTTTTATTATGGTATTATTTACTCAACACATATTCCTTCCATAAAAGTGTTAATTTTATTATTGGTAAAGGAATGCATTTTCAATTATTCACCATGCTCAATATTTATGTTATCATCCACTGAATTTCTTACCCTTACTGAGAGTTTGAGCTCACCTCTTTCTTATTTTTCATTTTCATAGGATATGAAGAAGTTAGTTATGATTGAATTTAAGGCATAACCTTGGAGGCTTGGATGTTTCTAATGGAATAAATTAGTTTTGTATTTCTTTTCAACTTGTAAAGTTGAGCTTCTGTATGAATATTGTTTCTAATAATACTAAACTGATCGGTCTTTCAGGTTATGATTTCTTTGTGATCATTCCAATATTATATAATAATTCACCGACTCTGGGTAACTAGGGTCAGGGCATTACATAATTATTTGTTGATTCTTAAAGAGAAATATTTAATTTTATTATAGGAATAATATTCAGATTTTATAACATGTTCTAACAGTTTTTTTGTTTTAGTAAAGATATAATGATATAATGAATTTTATGATATTCATTTATAGATATCATGATCCATTAAATTTTAATTTTTATACTTTTTCAATGAGAAATTAATCATTAATGTTTTTTTATTTGAGTAATATATTATGTTAAAATTGGTCAAAGATCTACCATTAAATTAAATTGAGCATATGAAATTGAAATATAACATGATAGTGTAATTTTTCATGTTATCTATCATTATATAGAACAAATAAATCAACATTAAAAAAATTTGTTATGATTAAAATGGTATTCTAATCCCATCATTTATAATTAATTTAATGTACTGAATTAGGTTTTGATCTGAAATATTTTGGACTATTTTTATGAATTTTTATGAAGACCAGGGGGGAGTCTACATGGGATTTCAAGGCTTGGGGAGCCTCATAATGGTTAAACTAAAGATAGTAGATATATTATATCATTAATTTAAAATTTATTTTAAAAAAATAACTCCATGGAAGAGTCATGGATCAGAATTATGTGGATACATTTTTGTTCAAAATGTGGATATTACCCTTAGAATGATATAAATATCATATATATTAGGTATTGAGACAAATATGAATTTTGGGTGGGGTGTTAAATAATGGATATTGTTTATATAAAAATTAAAACAACATTCCTTATCCCCCACCCCCTTGGTTTTAATGAATAAAGTGTATTTCGATTCCTCTCTCTCCTATTAGAGTTACTGAAGAATTGAGACCAATATAGGGAGTAGAGGTGGTGGTGAGACCTCTTTTTTGACACAAATAATCATTGAATTAAGATATAGTGACTCATTAGTGATGATATGTATCCAAATATTATTAATTTCACCACTAGGATGGATTTTTTTCGTAATAATACCCTTATTGATACGTTATATTACAATTTTAGAGACCTTAATTTTTATTGGGATGCCTTGAGAGTTGATGTATGTGTTCTAAAGAAAATTGAGGTGACTTGAGATACACAATAGGAAATTAAAAATTTAATTCCCTTGTATAATATAAATTGTTATGCGGAGAAATCCATTTTTTCTTCATCATTGGAAAATATGTCATTTCGGAAAGACACAATGTGTTCTGGGGATACACATTGTGTGGTGGTCCTATTCCATGTGGCATTGGTCATAAATATGGTAGAAGTGTGATGAAACATATCCATGTGATTTTATAATTCCAAAGTACTTGGACATAGGGTGTTTTACAAGGGCATGGATATGAGACACAACCAAATTTCAAGTTCATTTTGACATGTCGTATACCAGGGGAAGACACCATGTGGTAGACAAGGAAGGCTGATATGTGTAGAGTAAGAACAAGGTAGGTGGTTGGGATGTGTTAGGAAATACATGCCTTGTAAAACCTGTGCACTTGTTGTATCTGTAACGCCCTGACCACAGTTACCCAGAGTCGGTGCGTTATTACGTAACATTGGCATGATCACAAAAGATCAAGTCTTGAAAGACCGATTAGTTTAGTATCCTTAGAAACACAAGATACATTCATAAATGTTACATTACATCATAAAGTGAAAAATCACAATAACATAGTCTCCATAGTCCAAACTCCTATCCCCTTCATACTATCCCTGTAGGTTAGTCATAAAATATTTCTTCACATCCTCGGAAAAATAAAACATAGAAAGGGGTGAGCTCAGATGCTCAGTAAGGATAACAATACAATGGAAACATTCATAAATAAACATAAACATTTAAGGTGATGTATAACTAAAACAAAATCCTTTTAAACTTTAACTTCAACATAATATGGAAAAAATAAAATGAAATAATTCCATTTACTTATTCACATGGATATTCTACTAGTCGAATAATCACATGCAATATCAATAACCACTTTCATAATGATGGAATGCATAATGCCGGACTATCATAACCATGTAGCCAAGGCCTCGTGCCAAGACTAAAAATAAGATTTTTTCAAGGCCTCGTGGAAAGACACTAGTTTGTCTCATGAGACCTACTGATTCATCGAGGAGCTATAGCGGGCTCCACCCATCACTTATTAAGTCCAATGCATTTTTTATATGAAATGGTTTAAACATATACTAAAACATATCATAATCGTATAACATAAAACATGTATAAAGGAAACATAAAATTTCAATAACAAGATATCAATACAACACATTGATATAAAACATTATCAATACCATTTTCAATACCAAAATAAAAGAAAAGTAAAACATAGTATTTATTTTTACTTGTAAAAAAATTTATGGCTTGTAGAGGAAGCTAAAACTCAAATAATGGTCACAGCGGCGGAGAAGTAGTTTTTGCTACATACGTACAATGAAAAAAACATTCCTTTTTTTCGTTTAATTAAATGCTTTATATAAAAATATTCCTTTTGAATAAAAGTTAATGTCAAAGGGGTTTATGCACCGTATAAAATAAAGTTGCGTATAAAACAAAATATTCCTCAATGAAAGGAGATTGAGACGAAGTCCCTTACAAAGGTCATTTTTTAAATAAAATATATCTATTATGTGTATTCACTATAAGTACACATAAAGAAAGTAAAAATACAAGATATGACATAATAATATCATGACATAATTTGAAAGTAGGAGAATAACCTAAAGAAGGGAAATTGGGTTTAGAAATTCCCTTACCTCGTGTCTGACTTGAGTTGATTGTTCTTTAATCTCCTGAATAATATACTAGAGTTAATTTCTACTTTCTTAAGAACCTTTTTCAAGTTCATTTATCATTTTATATCACTTATTACCATTTTATTGACATTATTTAATTATTTACGTTAATAACGGTTGTTTTGTCGATCTTTGGTAGTTGAGTCAAAAATAAACTTCTTATAACTACAATTTGTTCATGTGGTAAAATATCCATTATATATATAATTATACTGATGATGTAGATATCATATATATCATACATATCCATTATATACATTAATTTATAATATTACATATCATTTAGAGGAAACAAATGAAATGCACCATTCATTGAGACTGTAAGCCGGACGTACGCATGAACGCTACATTCATTTCTATTTCATATTTAATAGAATAAAATCATAATGATATAAATTTATATTATAATTCCAATATAATATCATATATAATATCATTTACTCCATCCTTTATATGTCACACATATGGCATTAACGATTCAAATCACTTTGAGGGGGCGGTAGTCTGCACTTCCTAAAATGAAATTATCCCATTTACCCATAGTGGAAATCATAAAGACAGGCCATAAATGAAAAATACAGAAGAATAAGGAAATAATAAACATAATATATATCATATATAAAAATAGTTTCATCATAATGGCCACCATGAGAGATGTTAAAAGAATATTGAACAATCATCGTTTCGTGAGGTAGTAATTCACCACCCACAGAACTAGTATGTTCTTTAACCATTAGACGAAGTTGTGTGTAGGTGTAAAAAAAATCCTTCACATAATAACATCCAAGTATATTGACAATACTGGTGTTTTTATAAATGAAAATAATAAAAAGTGTTTATGGGGTTGGAGAAGCAAAACAAAACAAAACAACATAAGAGAATATATTACCTTTAAATCGGGTAACTCCCCTCGGTTTGAGCCAAAATGGTTTCTCGAAGTGCTTTCTGACTAAGGCAAGGCTTCAAGGATTCCGGTAGGAATGTTTAGAGGGTATTTGGGCAGAGGTTGGCCGATCCAAATGGATTTTATGGTGTGAATATGGTGGTAGAGGTGGGGCCTTTTATAAGAGGAGAGGAGGGTCACTCTTGGAAAGTAATGAAATATTACATTATTATGAAATGATTTTTGGATTTTAGAGGTCCCAAAATTATATATTTTGAGGATAAGGTGATTAGAGTTATAAATATACTCATAAAATAGGTTTTTGACAAGTTTATGTCTTAGAGTTTACATTAGCATTTCATTTTATTTAAATCGTTAATTAATGAGGTAATTGCTGCATCATCATGGTGTCATAAAAAAATTAATTTATTTAATGTATAGAAATTATAAAAAATTACCATGAAGTAGGAAATATTTTTAGATTTCTAATTAATATTTATAGTCAAAAATTTGACTTATATAACCCAATGTAATAATTGTTTTAGTAAAATAACACATGTTTGTGACAATTTTATTTTTACTTTAAATAAAATGTTATTAATGTCATTTTCTTACCCAAGTGGCTCCATGGTGTCCCTGAGTTGACCCATGTATTGTCTTTGTCGTCCATGAATCATCCAATAAGGTTAGGACAAGTTGATTGGTAATTTCATATTATTATAGCATTATATTTACCTTAAATTACACTAATAGCCTTTAATCACGATTAATAAAACTTAAAAGTTACTTTTCACCAAATATTATTTTAATCCCATTGAAACAAATTTTAATTTCAAATTACAATGATGTATGTTGGATTTTTAAAATTCAAATCACATAGGTGGTAAAATTTCATTTAAACGAAAAATTAGTTTTTTAACTACCACTTAGTGGTTTCACTATTCATCAAAAAAGGATGTTTTCCAGAAAAATACCAAAAATTCACCCTAAGCTATAATAGATATTCATAATTCAAAAATTATGTCTATTTTAAAAAATTCCAAAAAATATAAGTTGCATTAATTAATTTTATAATTAATTCCCGTTGTCAAAACAAATAGCGGGTTTTTAATAAACAATATATATCAAAAGATTGACACTTGTTTATGTCCAATTTCAAAGTGAAATTAATTCTAATGACCACCATTGGATAAAATGGTAAAGATATATTATATTTATACTTTAAAACCACTCAATAGTATAATTTATGACTATAAATTATTTGGAATAAAAACGTTGTTTTTAAGAATTTTTTTTCTATTCATTGAAAATTGGAATTTCTCAGAAAATTACAAAAAATTCAACTTAGGATAATTTCGATATTACGAATCCAAAAATTAAGTCCATTTTGAAATATAAATTTTATATAATTTCAAAAAGGGGGTATTACTATTCCTAACAGCTACTTTTATTGGTCGTGGTGTGTTAGAACTCGAGGTTGCGTACAACACACGCTGCTCTTTTATTCAAAGAGAAGCATACCATGGAAGCTTGGGGTGTTACATTCTCCCCTCCTTAAATAAATTACATCCTCGCAATTTGAAATTATTATTTGAAAATAAAAGGATGAAAATTGGAAATACCTTTGTGGAAAACCCATATCAGAAATAGGGTTAATAAAAATTTAACATTAAAAGAAAGAAAGGGAAGTTTAAAGGTCACCCGAGATAACCCATATTAGGATTCTATTAAAACATGGATATGGAGGAAAAACAAACCATCAAGGTCTGATCGAGAGTTGTAGAAAACATGATTACAAGAAATTTAACTACATGAAAATCATAGAATTTTGATTGGTTAAACGATCATTGATTCCCCAGTAGGAAAAGTTAATCGAAAACATTTTTGTTTTAAGTTACCTTTAATACAGTTGAGGAATTTATTTAGAAGATTTACTAAGAACGTAAGGAAATATACATACTTTTCATGTAGACTTTCATTCTTTAATAAATTTTAACCACAAACCCATCTTTCACTCAAAAATATAATAGAACTCAAAAATATTATATTTATCCTAATCGTACAAGGTTCAAAATATTAACACATACCATTTAGATTAGGAAAACTATTTTGTAATAACCAGGGACTTCTTGTAGGCTAGTTGTAGGTAATAAAGGCCTATCACAGTACGGTTGTGGGTTCGATTCCTACAGCTTTGTCTGATGCGATGGGTTATCTCCCGACCTATAAGTTGTCCTTTTCCTAAAACTATATTATTATAATATTCCAATAATAATCTTCAGAAATGTTTTAACCTTAAAAAATACTATCCAATGTTAAACTTAATCCATTCCTACCTTTATAGTTATCCAAAATACCTCTGTACAGACTTTCTCTAAAAGTTCTCTAGATTCCAAAATCAATTGTAACATAAGGTTCCCCAAACAATGTAATGTTTCTATTATTTTCACATACTAAAAATATATGATTACCATCATCATATTAAAACCATAATGAAAACAACAAGTACTATAGTATAATCCTTATATATATCACATTATTCTTATAACCAAAATATAATCTTTGAGTCCAAAAGCACCAATGCATTAATTATTACACTTCAATTTTAGTAACAACATAATATTGGCCTTGATCCCTTGGCCTTTTCTACATTAATATTCCCTGACGCTTAGGACATTCATTTGCATAATGCCCCATTTCCATAAAATTATAGCATTCAACATTGATAGCCTCTTTCTTTCCCTTGCAATCACGAGCCCCGTGACCTTTTTCTCCACATTTATAACAAACTCCCATTCCTTTTAGGTAAGTACCGGGGTGATTCTTCCCACAACTATCACATAATGGATAATCCTTCTTTCCCTTTTTCCCTTTATCTATATCTTGTTCCATCGATCTCTTCTTCTCTTTCTTTACTTTATTGTCATAAGATTTAGAGAATTCCTTTTCTATCTTGATAGCACAAGAGACTATATTTTTATATGTTGAGAGAGAATGTGATACTAAAGCTCGACGGAGAAATGGTTTTAACCCATAAAAGAAATGACCAATCTTATTTCTTGGGTTACGTATATAATCTGCAGCATGCCTCGCTAACCTTGTAATGTTAGCCTCGTTCTTTGAGGCATTCTCATTCTCCTTTTATCTCAGACTCATAAATTGCCTTTCCATATCTGCTTGATGGTCACGAGGAAAGTATTTTTCTATGAAAAGATCTTGGAACTCCCTTCATTCCATATTTTATACTTCATCATCTTCTTTTGTGATTTGAATCAATTACTAGCATTGACCTGCATCTCCAATGAGGTGGTAAACTACCATGATAACATTTTCCCGTTCACTACTCCCCAAGGCATGTAATATTTTCTCTAAAGAGTTTATCCATTTCTCTGCTACTAATGGATTTTTACCCCCATTGAATGTTGGTGGTTGTTGCCTCATTAAATGATCTAACATTGATCCTCCATGTTGTGGATCAGGGTTCTCCATATGAGTAAGGTTATTATTCATAACCTGAGTGAGTTGTCCCAGTATGGTGATAAGTTGATCAACACCAGTTGTATCACCAGCTCCACTATAATTATCTTTATCAGGAGGGCAATCCCTATATGGAGTGCCTGTATTGATAAAGTTTCCATTCTTTCCACTATACAGTATTTCTAAACAATGTCATAGACTAGATCAGTTTATGAATCAAAATACACAATTCCATACTTCTAAAATACTTAACATAAATTAAACAGTTTATGGATATAATCCATAATCTTAAAAATGTTTTCTTTAATAATGTATATACTCATAAACCCTTACTAATGATTTGTAAAGAAATTGAAATTATCCTACGCATATCCCCTGGGAGTGTCGTAACCAAGAGTGCAGCAAGACCCATTGTCGTGCATAAGTTTTCGTTTGAGTCTAGCTCAAAGCGGTGTTTTTGGGTTTTACCCCTAGGTACATCTGTGCCAGATCCGCCCCTACCTACTCGTATCTTGACTGGGATGTATTGCTTAGAAAACTCACAAAATATCTATAATACCAAAATTCTAGGAAGTTATTCTATACTAATCCTCAAAGTCTATCTTAGGGTTGTGTGCTCTAATCAGAGTTTATCTAAATCTAGCCTCCAAGGTTAGTACTAAACTGGCTCTAATACCAACTATAACGACCTGACCCTAGTTACCCAGAGTGGGTGCATTGTTACATAACATTGGGATGATAAAAAAAGGTCATGTCTTGAAAGGATGATTAGTTTAGTAGCCTTGGAAACACTAGATACATTCATAAATGTTACATTACATCATAAAGTGAAAAATCACAATAACATAGTCTCCAGAGTCCACACTCCTATCCTCTTCAGACTATTCCTGTAGGTCAGTCATAAAATATTTCTTCACATCCTTGGAAAAATAAAACATAGGAAGGGGTGAGCTCATATGCTCAGTAAGGATAACAATACAGCGGAAACTTTCATAAATAAACATAAACATTTAAGGCGATGTATAACTAAAAAAAAGAGTTTTAAACTTGAACATCAGTATAATATGGCAAAAATAAAATGAAATAATGTCATTTACTTATTCACATTGATATTCTACTAGTCGAATAATCACATGCAATATCAATAACCATTTTCATAATGATGGAATGCATAATGCCATACTATCATAACCACGTAGCCAAGGCCTCATGCCAAGAATACAAATAAGATTTTGTCAAGTCCTTGTTCCAAGACACTGGTTTGTCTCATGAGACCTACCGATGCATTAAAGAGCTATAGTGGGCTCCACCTTTCACTAATTAAGTCTAATGCTTTACTTATATGAAAAGGTTTAAACATATCATAAACCATATCATAATCGTATCAAATAAAACATGCATAAAGGAATCATAAAATTTCAACCACAGGATATCAATACAACAAATTGATATAAAAACATTATCAAAACCATTTTCAATAACAAAATAAAATAAATGTAAAACACGGTATTTATTTTTCATTTTAAAAAAATTTATGGCTTGTAGAGGAAGATGAAACACAAATAACGGTCACAGTAGTGGAGAACTCGTTGTCACCGCATACGTAAGACAAAAAACATTCCTTTTTTTCATTTAGTAAAACTCTTCATATAAAAATATTTCATTTGAATAAACTTAAATGTCAAAGTGGTTTATACACCGTATAAAATAAAGTTGTGTATAAAAAAAATATACCTCAATGAAAGGAGATTGAGATGAAGTTCCTTAAAAAAATCATTTTTAAATAAAATAGATCTATTATGTGTATTCACTATAAGTGCACATAAAGAAATTAAAAATACAATATATGACATAATAATATCATGACATAATTTGAAATTAGGAGGTTAACCCGAAGAATGCAAATTGGGTTAAGAGGTTCCCTTACCTCGTGTCCGACTTGACTCGATCGTTCTTTAATCTCCAGAATAATAAACTAGAGATAATTTTTTACTTTATTTAGAGAATTTTTCATGCTCATTATTCCTTTTATATCACTTATTACCATGTTATGAAAATTATATAATTATTTATGTTAATAACGGTCGTTTTGTAGATATTTGGTACTTGAGTCAAAAATAAACTTCTTATAATTACAAGTTGTTCATGTGGAAAAATATCCATTATATACAGAATTATATTCATGATGTAGATATCATATATATCATATATATCATACATATCTAGTATATACATTCATTTAGAATATTACATAACATTTAGAGGTAATAAATGAAATGCACCGTTCATGGAGACGGTAAGCCGTACGTATGCATGAACCCTACATTAATTTCTATTTTGTATTTAATAGAATGAAATCATAATGATATAAAGTTATATTATAATTCTAGTATAATATAATATATAATATCATTTACATCATCCTTTATAAGTCCCACATATGTCATTAACGATTCAAATCACTTTGAGGGGGTGGTAGTCTGCACTTCCTAAAATGAAATTATCACGTTTACCCATAATGGAAATCATAAAGCTATTCCATAAATGAAAAATATAGAAGCATAAGGAAAACATAAACATAACATATATCATATATAGAAATAGTTTCATCATAATTTCCACCATGAGAGGTGTTAAAATAATATTGAACAATCATCGTTTCGTGAGGCATTAATTCGCCACCCACAGAAACAGTATGTTCTTTAACCATTAGAAGATGGTGTGTGTAAGTGTAAATAAAATAATTCTCATAACAATATATAAGTATATTGAGGATACTGTTGTTGTTACAAAATATAATAATAAAAAGAGTTTTTGGGGTTGTAGAAGCAAAATAAAACAAAACAATATAAGAGAAGTCATTACCTTTAAATCGGGTAACTCCCCTCAGTTTGAGCCAAAATGGTTTCTTGAAGAGATTTCGGCCTAAGGTAAGGCTTATAGGATTAAGGGAGGAATGTTGAGAGGGTATTTGAATAGATTTTGGCTGAGAAAAATGGATTTTATGGTGTGAATAAGGTAGTAGAGGTGGGGTCCTTTTATAAGATGAGAGGAGGGGCACTTTTGGAATGTCATGAAATATTACATTATTATGAAATTCTTTTCGGATTTTAGAGGTCGCAAAATTATATATTTCTAGGATAAGGTGGTAAGGGATCTAAATCTACTCATAAAATAGTTTTTTTACAGGATTAAGTCTTAGATTTTACATTATCTTTTCATTTTATTTAAATCGTTAATTAATGAGGTAATCGCTGCATCATCATGGGGTTATAAAAATTTTAATTTATTTAATGTCTCAAAATTATAAAAAAAATTACCATGATGTAGGAAATATTTATATCATTCCAATGAATAATTATAATCAAAATTTGAACTTATATAACCCCATTTAATAATTGTTTTAGTAAAACAACACATGTTTGTGACAATTTTATTTTTTACTTTAAATAAAACGTTATTAATGTCATTTTCTTTCCCATGTGGCTCCATGGGGTCCCCAAGTTGAACCATGGATTGTATTGGTCGGCCATGAATCATACAATAAGGTTAGGACATGTTTAAAGGTAATTTCATTTTATTATGACATTATATTTACCTTAAATTATACTAATTACCTTTAATCGCGATTAATAAAACATAAAAGGTACTATTCACAAAAAATTATTTTAATCCCATTGAAATAAATTTTAATTCCTAATGAAAATTATGTATGTCAGATTTTTGAAATTCAAATCACATAGGTGGTATAATTTCATTTAAACGAAAAATCAGTTTTTTTAACTACCACTTAGTGGTTTCACTATTCATCAAAAATCGATGTTTTTCAGAAAAATACCAAAAATTCACCCTAATCTATAATTGATATTCCAAATTCAAAAATGATGTCTATTTTACAAAATTCCAAACATATAAGTTGCATTAAATAATTTTATAATTAATTCCCATTGTCAAAACAAATAGCGGGTTTTTAAGAAACAATATATATCAAAAGATTGACACTCGTTTATATCCAATTTCAAAGTGAAATTAATTCTAATGACCACCATTAGATAAAATGGTAAAAATATATTCTAATTATACTTTAAAACCACTAAATAGTATAATTTATCACTATAAATTATTTTGATTAATAATGTTTTTTATGTATTTTTTCTTCTATTCATTGAAATTTGGAAGTTCTCAGAAAATTAAAAAATATCAACTTAGGATAATTTCGATATTAGGAATCCAATAATGAAGTCAACTTTGAAATATAATATTTATATAATTTCAAAAGGTGGTTATTACTATTCATAACGGCTGATTTTATTGGTCGCGGTGTGTTAGAACTCGAGGTTGCGTACAACACACGTTGCTCTATTATTCAAAGAGGAGCATACCATGGAAGCTTATGGTCTTACAATATCCATACTTGGCCATCAAACAATTGAAAATAAAGGAAACGTTTCGGCATTGAAGAAGGGTCACAAGCCATATATTCCTTTTTGGAGGATCTTCTGTCTTTTATAACTCCCCCACCAGAGCTCGAATCGTCTTGTAAGTATTTTATGGTGATTATTTTTTGTAGATCATTGTGGTGGCTTTCATGGTAAAATATAAGGACATATATTTCATGAATAAAAAATTAATCTATAGTAGTGGTGCTAGATTATGGTAAGCTGTCGAGGTGGATCACTAGGTTGGTGTCAATATCAGTGTCTATCTTGTAATGTCTCGAACCTCTCTAGTCCATTACATTATGAAAATCAAGTGTATGAGGTGTTTCAAGAGTTCAAGGTGACTTATCCCCAACACATTTCCGAATTTCCATTTCTGTGAACAGTTCCATCGGTGAATAGTTCCAAAGGTAGAACGTTGTGAACAGTGCATCGGTAACCTTATGTGAACAGTGAAACGATGAACAAATGGGAAAGGTTTCCCCAGTAACATTATCTGAACAGTGCAATGGTGACCTTTTTTGAATAGTGACAATGGTGACCATATGTGAAGAGTTTCATTGATGACCTTCTGTGAACAATATCATCGGTAACCTTATGTGAATAGTGCAATGGTGAACTTATGTAAACTATGACATCAGTGACCATATATGAACAGTGTTATTGGTAACCTTCTGTGAACAGTGTCATCAGTAACCTTATGTGAACAGTTCAATGGTGACCTTATGTGAACAGTGACATCGGTGACCTTATGTGAACAGTTTCATCAGTGACCTTTTGTGAACAGTGTCATCAGTAACCTTATGTGTATAGTGCAATGGTGAGGTTCCAACGGTGAGGTTCCTTCGGTGATAGATATTTCCTTTTCCAAATATTGAGTTCATGAACAATGTTTTCCAAATGGTGATGTTCCATTGGTGACCTCTATTTCCTTTGATAAATTATGTTTTTTTGAATAGTTTTTCCAGAACTGTGAGGTCCATCGGTAACCTCTATTTCTTCTATAAAATATTGAGTTTTTGAACAGTGTTTCTAGAATGGTGAGGTTCATCAGTAACCACTATTTCCTTTTCCAAATTATTTAGGTCATGAATAGTGTTTCCAGAACATTGAGGTCCATCGGTAACCACTATTTAGTCTTCCAAATTTCGAGTTCATGAACAGTGTTTCTAGCTTCCTATAGTTCTCCCCTTTAACATTTCCTTTGAGGTAAAATTCATTTAATGCCCCATTTTAAGGAC
The DNA here is from genome assembly GCA_963277665.1 of Viscum album. NCBI lineage: Eukaryota > Viridiplantae > Streptophyta > Magnoliopsida > Santalales > Viscaceae > Viscum > Viscum album. The sequence goes on from OY728120.1 coordinate 131,851,963, forward strand.
TCCAAGGCCGATTCAAAGGTCAAAAATCTTATATTAATTTCTCCTTAGTCTTAGGATTTTTTTACATGGTCAAACCGCGTGGTTTAATGTGATGCGCTTTTAATGGAAAATATAGTGTATCTTAAACCAGTACTCCATTTAACCTTCTAAAGGAATGATATATCATCCTCCCTAGTTTATCCTCCTTGTTCCCGGGTTTGAGACACTCGAACATCCCATTCCTTTCAATAATAGTTGTGCAATTAGATATCCTCCTAGGATTTCTTCCAATCTATTTTGACGTAAACAAGAAATATCGATCGGTATTAAATATAAGGATTGATCTATTATCATTATTTCAAGTTCATCTATTTCATTCTCCTTTCCCTTTTTATGGAATTTTACCCCTGTGTTCGTAATGGGATTTTCATTGGTGTTCTCTGTTGTGGGTGTGTTTATGCATCCTCAGGTGGATATAGTTGTCACAACAAATGAGATTGTAACCAGTTATGCAGATCATTCTCATATAAACATCAAGAACATTTTTATGTAGGGGATTCATTGCTTCTATTTTAAGTTATGTGCAACTGTAGAGTTAGCATGTTTTACCCTATTGGATCACAATGAAATTGGCATAATAAATATTTTAACTGGACAAAGAAATTGAGATTTATAATATGTTATTGCCTCTTGTTTTCTAGATAGTGTGATATTTTTTCTTTATTGCTTAGATTTTTTGTTCTCGATTGAAATTGGTAAATAAATTAAATCCAATTTTAATTGATAATTATTTGGTTAAAGATAATGTTGAATGTTAATGAATCTGGTTCCTCTTGTTGTAATTTTATGTTAATAAAATTGTTGCATTAATATTGTTAAATTATTTATGATAGATTATTGATTAGATTTCTTTAATTTGGAAAATCTGAAAAACAAATCGGTTAATCCATGATGGATTAATGAACTTGTTGTTTGATAAATGTTAATTCGTTATAGGGTTCGGAATTACCCACTTTCTTGTTTAAGGGATAAGATCCCAATTGATATGCTGGTTTTTTTCATGATGCTTGTGTTTTTTTGTGAGCCTGGAAGGCTATTGGGATATGTGGGGGTAGGGAGGCCGATTATTTGTGGTTTCATATGATGCCTATAGTAGAGAGATACATCGGTTTATGCATGTGGGTGTCAGAGAGGACACCGTTGATGATGGAACGGGTTGGATGTGAATATTTGGATGCTTGATGTTTCTTTGATTGGTTATCTGCATTACATTACCCACCGCTTAAGGTAGATGGTCTTGCTTACTGTTCTTCCAAAAGGGTCGAAGCCACACATGGTATGCCACGTGCTTTCAGTGTCTAGATTCTCAAGGGTGGATGGGTCTACGATCTTTCTATAGGTGGAAAAGACTCGATGGGTAGTTTATCTACTAACAGTGTTGAGACCCCTTGTTTTTAGCATCATAGAATGTTCTTCAATAATGCCTAGGAACATGGTAATTTAATTCTATAAATAAATAATTGAATAAATGATGTTAACCCATGGGGTTATAGCTTGCTGGAATGAAATGATGAGGTTACAATTTTAAAGGGACATTGAACTTTGGGGGTGACACTAATGAAATTTAATGTGGAATTGCAAATGGTTAATTAATGTTTAAAGAATTTATCAACATAAAGTGGAAGTAATAAAAAGGTAACTATGTAAGGAAATAAATATCTTTAAATTTTTGTGTGATTATAGGATACCTAGTCATAGAAGTGGCAGTCAGGAGTCCGAGAGACGTTTGCTGCAGTTGAGTTTAAGACTAGGTTATTCCCATAGAATGGTTGTGATATATAGTATATTATGTACCTTTTGTGTTTCTATACGTTACTCTACCTCATCAGTTAGGGAAACTGACACCCCAAGGATTCTTATCCCTGGGGGGGGGGGGCATCCCATCATTCAAGTGGGAGGATGGATTGGCAAACTACACCCTTTGGCCCCACTCTTTTCTTTTTTTAGTAACTTATGATGGTTGGAACAACAGTTAGTTTTCCTAATATATGTTAATAGAGGGATGTAATAGCTTGTGGATATTCACATAGATATAAATTCTGGATATAGTATCTTATGGACTACTATAGTTGTAACGTGTATAGGTTGTGATGGCTTGATGATCCTTCCTCGATGTATGGGTTGTTATGGCTTTAGGTATAATACCTAACATATGAGTAAAGTTACACAAGCTATGGGGGCTCTTGGAAACAACCAAGTTACATTCTAATGTAGACATGGGGGTTTTTTTGTCATGAGGTGCATGTTGTGGTGCTTCACCCAAGTGTCTACGGGAAAGCCTTTTTATAAAGAGGTTCTTTGGACATGCGATGATGCAGAAAAGAGGAAAAGCAGTGGGGAAGTAGTAGCGGGGTACCTTTGATATTCATTATTATATTATATACTCTTGTATGCATTACTTGGTGAGAGTAACCACAGTGAGGTTGGGAACATAGTATACCTCTTTAGGTGATGAGTGAGTTTCACTTGTAGTTCATTGTGATTTAGCATGTTGTCTTTAATTTTTCATGAGAGGATTCGGGGAGGATCCTACTAAGTATATAGTTATACTCAACCTATGTATATATAAAATGTTCTTTATGTCACTTAGATCAGGTTGGAGATCACGATGGTTTCTACTAGGTTAGGGTTGCAGGAGTTGATCGGGCTTGTGGTTGCGGTTGTTTTTTACTTTCTTTTGGGTACCTACAGTTTTCCCCTACTAATTGTAGAATTTTTCCATAAAATTACATATGTTCACTTGGGATTTCAATTATATTTCAGTCTGAGTTTGATTAGGTTGGTTTGCATCTTATCACTCTCTTCCACAAGTGTTCTCTTATAGGCTAATGCCTCCCATCTATGGGTTTAATATACCCTCAGTGCTAGTCACCAACCCGAGGCCAACTGGAGGTTGGAATTGGGGGGCCAATATCTCTCTTCTCACATTGTCTACCTTGAAGTGGTACACTTTGTGTGGAAGGGGTCATGAAAGAGTGGTATCAACGGTCGTTTGAGGGATAATATGGAGTTTGGAGTTAGGCACAAGATAGGTTTCCTGAGTTGGTAGGGTAACAGTGTTAGTCATGTTTAGCAAGTGATGAAAACACTGAAGACCGACTGAGACATAGGATTTTAGGGACCCCTATGATCTAATGTATGGAACTTTATGTTTTCATTGGGTACTAAATGAGGTGATACTAGTTACAGGGTAGAGAACTAGGAAAGGATCATGCATAATTATTCTTTGTTCCTATGTTTTATGGGGTATACCTTGGGATAGGTTAACATAAATTTAATGAATGAAGAAAATAAATTAATTAATGATGATTCTTCCATAATACCAGTTTAGGGGATCTAACTATTTAACATTTTGTAGGTATGGATCTAGGTCGACGTACTCATCAGGATCACAATGAAGACATCCAGAATGTTATTCTAGTATATCACCACCGGGTAGAGGATGACGGTGATGAAACTTGGAGGATGAAACTCTGAGATTTTTAGTGCCGAAGTCTTCAGATGTATGAGGGCTTCATTTCAGATGTAGTCACAGAAGACTGGTTGGAGGAGGTTGAGAAAGGCTATAGTTTGATCTGTGAGAAGAAGGAGCAATGGGTGTCCTTGGTTGTGACGATGCAGCATGGAACAGCTTGGAAATAGTGTTTATTGTTCCTTGAGGATCGTAAGGAGTTAGCGATCTCATGGGAGTAGTTTCGAGACAAGTTTAAAGTTGATTTTCTTTCTTCGACCATGAAGGCATCCAGTCTCTAGGAGCTTCTTACCATTTGACAAAGGATCTCCATTGTGTAAGAGTTTGGAATCGGTTTTAGAAACATTTTATGATATGCTTCAGACTTATTTCCAGATGAGGAGGTCATGCAAGGCATTTTTAGGAGTCTTTGCATCCAGAGATCCAGCACTAGGTCACCCCATTTATGCTTAAGACATATCTTGAGGTGCTGGGAAGGGAAGAGGTCATCGAGAGTACATTCTCCAGAACCAAATCATCATGATAGGGTATTGACCATTATTACTTACAAAGTAGAGCTGTGGTCTGTGGTTCCTAGTTTTCTGGGTAGATGGGTTTTTGTTCAGCCGGGGGTAGGTCCCAGCCCTCAACATATCATTAATCCAGATGCTTCAAATCTCAGGCCTATGCCAAGGGATAAGAATCTTGTTTTTATTGTGGTGGTTGAGGTCATTAGCAACAAGAGTTCCCGAACTTTTATAGTAGTCATCGTGCACCAGGTGTTCCACTCCAGGTTCTTCTATTGAGGCCGTTCTAGTAGAGGTAGCAGCAGCAGGTTGTACCAACATTAGATCAGCAGAGGGTAGATAGGGAATGCAGAGGACGACCCCATGATGCTCCCCATCCTCAGAGAGTAGAGCATGGCCTTGGTGGTGGTCGTCATCAAGGTCAGAGATGCCATGGAGGAGGTCGTGGTCAGCTTCATTCTTTAGCATTTCCATCACCAGGAGAGCCAAACGTCAGTCGAGGTACCCTTTTATTGTTTTCTACATTGGTGTATGCCACTTTTGATTTAGGAGAGACACACAACTTCATATTAGCATTGCTTGTCCATGCTTTGGGACTTGAGGTATAGAGGCTTACAGTGCCCTAGACATTGACTACGTGAGTTGGAGGTCAACTTCACTTGTTTGAATTATGTAGAGATTGTGAGCTAGTGTTGGGGCAACAACACTCTTGGGGATATTTCCTATGTCTATGAATACAACCATATGATGACATCCTTGGCATAAATTGGATGTATTCGGTGCAGGTTGTCATGGATTTCTTCAAGAAGAAGGTTGTTTTCTTCAATGTAGATAGAGAGATGGTAGTGTGTGTTAGAGAGAGAGAGATCCTCATATGGGTCATAAGAGTGTTCCCCCTTTATCATACATGATGGATAAGATAAATTTGAATTCTTCAGAGGTTCAGCATCTGGTGTTTCCTAGGGTCGTAGAAGAGTACGCGAATGTCTTTCCAGTAGAGGATGAAGCATTACCCCCTCGATGAGTGATCGGGTTTGGGATTGAGCTACAACCAGGACTGTATACTTTCATTATGTATCCATGTAGGATGGACCCTTCTGAGTTATGAGAGCTATGTATATAGATTGATGGTCTTTTATAGTGTGTTTTTGTTCATATGAGTATGTCACCATGGGGTGCACCAGTTTTGTTCATGAAGAAGGCTGACAACATTTTCTGGTTGTGTATCGCTTATCATTGCTTGGACAAAGTGACAATAAATAATCACTATCCTCTTCCACGAATTGATGATTTATTCGATCAATTGAAGTGTGAAAGTTGGTTCTCAAAGATCAAATTGCAGTCAGGGTATCATTAGATGCATGTGAAGGATGAGGATATCCCGAAGACTGCTTTTCATTGTTGTCATGGGAATTATGAGTTCATTATAATTCCATTCAGCATGAATAATTCTCTAGCTATGTTCATGGGTTTGATTAATTCTATATTCCGTGATTTCTTGGGAAAGTTTTTTTTTTGATTTTCATCGACATCATCCTTGTGTACTCCACGTATGAAGAAGAGCATGTAGCGAATCTACACACCATTTTAGGAGTTCTTTGTCAACATTAGTTGTTTGAGAAGATTTCTAAGTGTGATTTTTGGGCTCGAGAAGTCTATTTATTAGGGCATGTGGTCTCCCAACAGGGATTCACTGTAGATCCATTGAATATAGAAGCGATTGTGTCTTGGGAAACCCTGAAGACTATGTCAGAGGTGTGATGTTTCCAGGGTCTTGGAGGCTACTACAGGAGGTTCATTGCCGATTTGTCAAGAGATTTCAGCCCTCTTACCACTTTGAATAGGAATGATCTGGCATTCATATGGATTGATCATTTTTATGCTGCTTTTGAGTATCTAAAGGAGAAGTTAGTAAGTGATCAAGTTCTTTGTCTTCCAGTAGAGGGAGTTTGGTTTGATGTTTTCTACGATGCTTCACATCTTGGGTTATGTTTTGTTCTGATGCACCATAGATTAGTTTTTTCTTATTGTTATTGGAAGTTATGTCCCCCTGAATGTAACTATGCCACCCATGATCTTGAGTTAGAATCCGTAGTGTTTTCTCTGAATTTCTGGATACATTACCTCATTGGTGATCACTTTGTGGTTTTTACTGTTCATAAGATATTGAGGTCTGTTTTCTCCTAGTGTGATTTTAATTTATGACAACGTCGGTGGATGGAGTTCCTATAGGAATTTGATTTTTAAATATCATATACACTAGGAAATGGGAATGTTGTAGATGATGCAGTGAGTTTGAAGTCACATAGTGATGTAGTGTGTCAATCTGGTGACTCATGAAGATTAATAGGAAGAACTTTCAGCCTTAAATCTTGATATAGGAGAAGTTTGGGAAAGGGTTTGTCTTTTCTAGATAACGGTGCAGTCATCTCTAGTGCAGAAGGTCGAAGAGTCCCAATTAGGGGATCTACAGGTGGAGGTCTGGAGATAACGAGTTGTTTATGGTGAGGCCCCTTATGGTTGGTCGGAGGATGAACATCACCGAGTGTTGTATGATGGAAGGATATTTGTTCTTTGATGACGCGCAAGATGGTTCTCAGATAGTTCCATTGTTAACCTTTAGCGATGCATCCTGGTGTGAAAAAGATGTACCAATCCTTGAGGAACTAGTTTTGGTGGCTTGGGCAGAAGCATGGGGTTGTAGAGTTTGTGTCTTGATGTTTGGTCATCTAGAAGGTGAAAGCTGAACATGGTGTTCCTGGTGGTCTGCTCAAGCAGTTAGATGTTTCTCAATGGAAGTGGGAGGACATTTCAATGATATTTATCACTTTTTTACCTTGAGCTCTGGGAGTACATGATTCTATTTGTGTGGTAGTGGATTGTTTAACAAAATTTGCGCACATCATAGCAATTAAGGAGTCATGCTCAATAGAAGTTTTGTTGAAGAAGTATCTGGAATAAGTGGTGAGACTTCATGGAGTCCCAAGGATGATCTGTAATGTCTTGGATTTTTTTTCAATATATTATTTTAGTCTTATATGGGAATTATTTCGAGACCAGGATCTGAGACGACAAGGAGTTATGAGGCCCGGTGAGCCCGGAATAAATATTTGAATTAAATCAAAAAATTAAATAATGTGGGCATATTATTTTCCTGAAAAAGAGGAATAACTCCTGAATGGGTTCTCAGATCCAAAATTCAAAGGCACCGTTGCATTCAATGTAGTAAGTTTCCCTTAGGCGATACCTAACATCGGCTGGTGCAGGTCGGTGGTGAAATCTAGTTTTTGGACGTAACCGCATTAAAATATTTAATGAAAATATTTTATTAAATCTTTCTGCAGCGAAATATTTTTTAATCTTTATGTAAATATTTCACAAGGGATCTGGGTTACAGATCTCGTTACCCTAAATTTCTTCTAGAGGCTTTGGAAATATCTGGAGGAAACCCCCAACGCTGCAAAAATGTTCTTGAAGAGTTTCACTGGAGATGACAACGTGGTGACCGGATCTTCACCAACGAACTCTGCGGATCTAGGTAGGACGTTTGATTTCGATTTCATTTCCCTGTTCGTGATTCCTACGACTAATGTGGACTAATCCAAAAACAGATTAGCCTTCAAATCGATCGTATTTGTGGGATGGGCATTTTGAATGGATTTTTGGGAAGATCTTGATCCTTGTAGTCTAGATCAGAAAATTGTTTAAGTATTTTTATTAAGGGAATGGATCGAGGCTGGAACAAAAATCGGCTAAGGTTCATTCCTTAGGTTTGTTCATTTGTGAATCCATTTTTCCTCCATTGGTGCCTACGTGTTCTTCGTTCTTCACGGGGTACGAACAACGGTCGATTGCGCCTTCGATCTGCAGCGTAATGATCTGATAATGAAGATCAAACCTAATAATGATGGTACAGAGCTGTGATGAAGGTTTTAGTGGATGATTTGGAATGGATCCGAAGATAAGAGTTTTTGGGAATTTTTCTTTCGAATGGATCATTGGAGGTTTGAGACCTGATCAATGGCCCGAAAATACCCGATTCAGTGTTCGTTTGATGGAACAAACCAAGAAATGAAGTATCGGGACAAAAAGATAAGATATCATGAATCTGGAGATCCGGCCGATGTGCGAGGATGAAGACGATGGTTCTAGATAAATCCCGACTACACGGTGTGTAGTATGGACTAAACGACGTGTGTTCGTCGGCAGACCACCTGGCGTGTACTCCAGGAGTACACTGACACCTGTTGGGTACATGGCCAATGACACGGGGTGTATACCCTTCCCCAGCCAAGCCCAGCTAGATACACGGGATACCCAGTGTACTGGTACACGGGCCGGGCGACACGGGTTGAGGCCATGTATGGGAACATGGCCAGCGTACATGGAGCGAACCCCAGACACTAGGACACGGTGTGCAATCCTTCAACACATCGTGTATTTACATTTATTATGACAAGCCTTAAGACATAGGCCGTTTTACATGGGCATTACCCAGAGTAAAGGAACATGGCTTCTGACTCCACTACACTACATGTAAACAGTTTAAACATGGATTGAGCCAGTTTTCTTCTATGTCTTGGACAAGTTTCCTTAGGGTTCGTCCCCTTGGTCTTTCCCCTAAAAGTTTCTGGTATCATTTCCTACGTACAAGAGTATGATCCATTTAGTAGGATTTCCTGAATAGAGTTTTTGGAATCCCATCTTTGAGACTTAGAGCCAGATCCTCTATTCCTTCGTCATACCCTAGGTAGAGTTTCTTGGTATCGACATGACCTACTGTACTCGGGCGCCGATCCTCTACTTAGCAGGTTAGTTCAGAATGATTTGTTAGAATCACCCCATTGCTACTGGTTGTGATCCTCATCTGTCGCATCAAGTATCTTTCTTTAGTACTCATGTAGCGAGTTCTCCTGGAACGTGTGAATCGTATTTTTCTTCAAACATAGGAGTATGTTCTCCCGGTTACGTGCTTAGTGGAATTTTCTAGCTGGATCTCAATGGTGGTTTCGCGATAGTCGATCATTTATGAGTATATCTGGATATTCTTGTTATATGTTCTATAAACATATTCTATGTAGAGATGAATGTATCATTCCTTTGTGGTATTTACTTTGTTTTCATTCATTTGTAGTTTTTGAGGTGTCCTAATGTGTATTTTTATACTCACCCCTGCACGAGCTTTGCCCACATGTGTCATGTTTGGTGCAGATGAGTGAGCCTTTGATAGGATTCTAGGTGGACCTGGACCGGATGGTACTCACTGAGATCAGGAAGGCCGAGGTGTGTTCCTACGGCTATGGATTGCAGTCCCAGTACCTTTCTTTATAGGTTGGACTTTGTCGCAGACTTTATTTTCGTGGGCTTGTACTTCTGGCCCAGGGTTTTACATTACAGTACTTTACTTTCCTATCATACTCTATTGGTTTGGATTTTTAGTGTATGCATGCATTTCCTTTTTCAGTAGTTCTTACTTTTCATCTTGTGGGCTTGAAGATGTGTTTGTGTGTGTTCCGGTTTATAGGGAATTCCTCCCATGATAGTGACATGCCTACTCGTTGCTAGTCACCATCCCTTGGCCTATTGGAGGCGAGCTTGGGGAGTAACATCATCGGCCCCACTGGGACGGGTCATGATATAGTGGTATCAGAGTTGGTCGGTTCTAACTTAGGACTGAGAGTCTGTGAGTTGATTTGGGGAAACAGGGTTAAGGGTTTCAAGTTCGGATTTCTGGCCAGGGACCCTAGTGTTGGTACGGGCGACCAACATATCCAAACACCAGGACTCTGACAACTTCTTTTTTTGACTTAGAACATGAGAACACTAGTTGTAGGGTAAAATAATGATACATGCATCATATAGGAATGGGTTTTTGTGTCACTGTCCTTCTAGTGTCATCTCTCCAGATATACTCATTGACTGTGATACATCTTGTTTCCTTACAGGAAGCCTCAGCGACGTGCACCCGCTATGATCCAGCATCTCGATCATGAGGATGACCCCCATAGTGATGAAGCTTCAATAGAGGGACCAGATCCCCCAATTTTACCTTCAGGTGGTGTGCCAGTTATTCCACCACCTGTGGAGCAGTGTTTAGTGCCTGCTATACCAGTAGAGGAGGAGCGCAGGCTGAGCGCACTCCACGAGTTTCATAGGAAGAGATCCCTCAGGTTTTAAGGTGAGCCTGACCCTCAGGCAGCAGAGAACTAGCTTGAGGCTGTATCCAGAGTCTTTCGTTTTGTCAGGACACCAGTAGACCAGATGGTGATCCTGGCAGCGTGCCTTCTGCAGGGCTCGGCAGGGCGATGGTGGAGCTTGGTTATCCAGACTCCCAACTTGGCGACTCTTGCATGGTCAGAGTTTGAGAATCTATTCAGAGAGGAGTTTTCACCAGTTACCATGAGAGTAGTACGCATACAAGAGCTTCTTCAGATTCATCATGGGAGCGTGAAGGTGGGAAACTATTCATTGAGGTTTACCAACCTCTCATGGTACTCGATGAATATGGTCAGGGATCAGTACATCAGAGCTCATACTTTTCAGTGGGGCTTGTGCAGAGTTATCCAAGCTAGCATCATCCCTATGAGCATTCCTACTTATGCTGGGGTTCTCGAGCGGGCTTTGGTGGTCAAGAGCTTCTTGGGAGAGCATATACAACTTGTAGTTGTTAGTATTTAGGGAGTTGGAGCAGAGTCCTTGGCTGGAGGGAGCCAACGTCAGGGACCTAGGCGTGGGAGACCTTTTTAGAGGAGATCGCAGGACAGAGGATCTGCCGTACATGGTTCACAGGGTGCATCCAGCCATTCGTAAGAGAGGAAATGCTACTCATGTGATGGTAGGGGAAATCTCGCTCGAAATTGTCCGACATGACATACTACTAATTGGGGAGAAGTGGATGGACCACCGAGGTAGATGTAACCTGTGGAGCAGACAGATCCGCAGAGCGACAAACATAGTAGAGGAGCTGGGAGATCAGCTAGAGGTGGTCAGCATTTTGACCCTTTACCACCACCCCCTAGGAGGTCCACCCTAGGCTCATGGAGCTGGTGGATAGAGGCAAGGAAAATTGAAGGCAGCAGAGGCTTATGACCCAGGTACTCCTGGAATGATTAGAGGTACAATATGTGTCTTTCCTACTTTGTATGCCATACTAATATACACAAGTGCTATTCAATATTTTATGGATTCTTATCTTGTTCGAGACCTTGAGATTCTAGTTGAGCGTTTGACTCGACCATTACGCTTAGAAACACCGACTAGAGAAAATTCAGAGATCACACACCTTTGCAGACAGTGTGAACTGACCCTTGGAGGAGAGAGTTTCAGTTTAAACCTCTTGGTGGTAGCGTCGAGGCCTTATGATATCATTCTTGTTATGTATTTTCTATCCACAGTTCATGGCAATATTGACTATTTTTGGAAAAGGGTGTGGTGTGTCCGCAGTGATGGAACTAGGTTCTCATTCGTCAGTGAAAAGGAGACCTAGGCAATGCAGGATGGACTCGTGCATAGGAAGGAATAACTGAATTCACATCAGTTGGCCAGCCTAGCACTTGGCACAACAAGTGTTATGAGTTTCCAGTTTCCAGCAGTAGAGGCTGATTACGAGGACGTCTTTCTGGAGGATTTCCCGAGACTACCTCCCCATCGGGAGATAGATTTCTGCATTGAGTTGCAACCTAGGACGACACTAGTATTAGCATAAGCATATCGGATGTCTCTTACAAAGCTTCGTGAGCTGAGAGTGAAGCTGGAAGACTTGTAGAGGAAGGGCTTTTTGAGACCCAGTGTCTCACCTTGGGCGGCACCATTGTTGTTTGCCAAGAAGGCTGATGGGAGCTTGAGGCTGTGTGTGGATTACTGGTGCTTGAATTAGGTGACCGTGAAGAACCGGTATCAAATACCGAGGATTGATGATTCTTTAACCAGTTAATAGGGGCACGACAGTTCTTGAATTTTGATCTACGATCAGGCTATCACCAGTTGCGAGTACAGGATGAGGATATACCGAAGACGAATTTCAGATGTCGATATGGTCACTATGAGTACTTGGTGATTCCCTTCGGCATGATGAATGGCCCGACAGTGTTTATAGGACTCACGAACCAGATCTTTCAGCCCTATCTTGATCGGTTTGTGGTGGCCTTCATCGATGATATCTTTGTGTACTCTGCGTCCTACGAGTAGCACGTGAGGCACCTAAGGATGGTTCTGGACACACTCTGAGAGCACCAGTTTTACTAGAAACTCTCGAAGTGTCAATTATGGATACTAGAGGTCCAATTTCTGCGACACATTATCTCAGCTAATGGCTCAGTAGTGGACACAGCCAAGGTAGAGGTAGTGTTAGCATGTGATCCACCCTAGAGCATGATGGAGGTGCAGAGTTTCCTTGGGTTGGAAGGCTACTATCAAAGATTAATTCCTGATTTCTCCAGGATTTCAGCACCCATGACAAATTTTACCCGAAATGGGAAGCCTTTCGTGTGGACCGAGAGATGCCATCATGCTTTTCAGTAGTTGAGAAAAATTCTAACAAGTTCCCTGATCTTGAGACTACCAGAAGAGGGTGTCGAGTACGTAGTGTTCTGTAATGCGTCAGGAACCGGGCTTGGTTGTGTCCTGATGCAGAGGCTAGAATTGATTACCTATGGCTCACATCAGTTGAGGCCAAAAGAGAAGAACTAAACGACTTATGATCTTGAGTTGGCAGCTATAGTCTTCACATTGAAGATTTGGTGACACTACTTGATGGGCGAGCGGTTTATCGTCTAATCGGATCACAAGAGTCTCAAATATATCTTTTCTTAGAAGGATCAGAATTTGAGATAGAGGCGGTGGCTTGAGTTCCATGAGGATTACAACTTTGAGATTTTTTATACTCCTGGGAAGGGGAACGTTGTGGCAGATTCTCTCAGCAGGAAATCCAGTTCACAGTTGCTGGATGAGGCGACAAGGCTATTGGCCTCTTTACAGTTATCCTTCGTGGATAGAGATGTGCGAGATTACATTCATTCTATGGTTGTTACCCCTCCACTCTTACAATGAATCTAGGAAGCACAACTTGAGGATTCTAGCTGTGAGACTCTACTTGATCAGATATCCATAGGTGATGCAGCTGATGGATATTCAAAATGTGGGGATCACCTTGTCCTTTTCAGAGGGCGTACAGTAGTACCAGTGACATTGCAGGAGGAGGTTCTGAGAGAGTTCCATACATCTCCTTTGGCAGTGCATCAAGGCATGGAGAAGATGCACCAGGACCACCGACATCAGTTCTGGTGGAAAAGAAATAAGAAGAGTGTGGCAGAGTTTGTTTCTCAGTACCTTACTTGTCAATAAGTAAATGTTGCACACTAGGTTCCAGCAAGTTTGAATCAGCCCCTTGAGGTGCCAGATTGGAATTGGAATGGTATATCCATGGACTTCATGATTTGTTTACCATGTATGTGTAGGGGATACGATGTCATCTGGGTGATCGTTGACCAACTCACCAAGTCGACCCACTTCCTAGCTATACGGGATCAGAGTTCAGTAGATATCATCAGATGCCTCTACATGCAGGAGATAATTTGACTTCATGGAGTGCCATCAATGATCGTATCAGATTTTGATGCTCGTTTCACATCCCATTTGTGGAAGGGATTGCATGAAGCTTTTGGGACTCAGTTACACTTTAGCACAATGTTTCATCCTTAGACTGATGGTCAGATAGAGCAGACCATCCATGTTCTGGAGGATATGATACGAGCTTCCATACTCGACATTGGTCATAGCTGGGAGGATCACCTACCACTAGTGTAATTTTATTATAAAAATAGTTATCATTCCATTATTGGTATGGCACCATTCGAGGATTTGTATGAGCGACCTTGCAGGTCACCACATTGATGGACTGACCTAGGGGAGTTAGCACTCATGGGCCCAAAGATGGTGAAAGCTACTACAGAGAAGGTGTAGGTCATCTAGGACCGAATTAAGACTACACAGAGTCGAAAAAAGTCTTATTCTGATAGGAGACAGAGGCCCTTGGAGTTCTAGGAGGGATACCATGTGTTCCTTCGGGTCTCACGTCGATGGGTATTGAAATGATTTGTCCAAGGCAGTAAGCTATCTCTGAGGTTAACCATCCCTTTTCAGATTCTGAGAAGAGTTGGTGAGGTGGCGTACTTCTTGGCTCTACCTCCTCAGATGGACCGTGTACACAATGTCTTCCATGTGTAACAACTATGGAGGTACATGCATGATTCATCGCACGTTATCGACTGGGGTCAGCTGGACATCGATGATGGAGCAATCTTTGCAGAGTACCTAGTGGAGTTCTAGGATCAGAAGGAGAAGATCCTTTGTGGGTGAGATATTCCCTTGGTGCATGTTCAGTGGCAGCATGGGATTCTCCAGAAGATAACCTGGGAGCGGGAGGCTCAGATCCATGCACAGTACCCACATATTTTTAAGTGGCCTTTGTTTTTGGATTTTTGTGGATGTAAATCCCTAAGGTGGGGAGGATGTAATGTCCTGGATTTTTTCCCCGTATATTATTGGGAATTATTTCTAGACCAGTCTATGAGACGACGTGCAGTTCCAAGGAATGGTGAGCCCAGACCAAATGTTTGAATATAATCAAAAAATTAAATAATGTGCACGTATGTTTTTCCTGAAAAAGTTGAATAACTCCTAAACAGGTGCTCAGATCAAAAATCTGAGGGTACCGTTGCATTTAGAGCATCGACTTTCTCTGAGGTGAGACCTAACATCGGCTAGCGCAGGCCGATGGTGAAATATAGGTTTTGGATAAAACTGTAATAAAATATTTAATGAAAATATTTTATTAAATATTTCTGCAGAAAAATATTTTTAATCATTAAGTATATATTTATTAGGGGATTAGGGTTACAGATCTTATAACCCTGAATTTCCAATGTAGGCTCTAGAGCTCTGGATGAAACCCTCAATGCTATGACGTTGTTCTTGATTAGTTTCGATGACGATGACGATGTGGTGACCGGATCTTCGCCAACGAACGCCGCAAATCCAGGTAGGACATTTGGTTTTGATTTCCATTCCCCATTCTTGATTCCTATGATGAATGCAGACTAATCCACGAACATATTAGCCTCCGGATCAATCGTATTTGTGGGATGGTCATTTTGAGGGGATTTTGGGGAAGATCTTGATTCTAGTAGCCTATATATGATAATTGTTTAAGGATAGTTCGTATGAAAATGGATCGAGGCTGGAATGAACAACGGCTGAGGTTCATTCCTCAGTTTTGTTCATTTGTGAATCCATTTTTCCTTTATTGGTGCCAACACGTTCTTCGTTCTTCGCAGGGTACGAAAAGCGATTTATTGCACCTTCGATCTGTGGCGCAACGATCTGAGATTGTAGATTCAACCTCGGAATGATGGTACGGAACTGTGATGACGGTTTCAGTGGATGATTTGGAGTGGATCTGGAGATACGAGTTTTTGGATGTTTTTCCTTAGGATGCATCACTGGAGGTTTATGACCCGATCGAAGGCCCAAAAACCCCCGATTCAGTGTTTGTATGATGGAAAGAACCAAATTCTGATGTATCAGGAAGAATGAATGAGAGATCACGAATCCGGAGATCTGGACAAGGAGTGAGGAGGTAGACAACAGATCTGGATAAATCCCGACTACACAGCATGGGTTCATCGGCGGACCACCTAGCGTGTACTTTGGGAGTACCTGGATAGGGGTTGGGTAAATAGCCAAGGACATGGCGTGTATACTCTTCCCTAGACAGGCCTGGCCAGATACATAGGATACCCCGTGTACTGGTACACGGGCAGAGCGACATGGGATGAGGCCATGTACGGGCACATGGCTAGCATACATGGAGTGAACCTCGGACACGACGTGTAATCCTTCTATAAACTGTGTAGTTACTTTTTATACGACAAGACTTAAGACACAGTCCATTTTACACAGGCAGTACCTAGAGTAAAGGAACACGGCGTGTGACCCTAATACACGCCGTGTAACCTATTTGTACGTGGCTTGAGCCAGTTGTCTTATATGGCTTGGACTAGTTTCCTTAGGGTTCTTCCCCTCGGTATTTCCCCTAAAGGGTTCTAGTATCATTTCTTACAAACAAGAGTATGATCCCTTCATCAGGACATCCTGAATAGTGTTATTGAATCCCCTCTGTGAGACTTAGAGCTGGATCCTCTTTTCCTTCGTGGTACCCTAGGTAGAGATTCTCAGTATCAAAGTGACCTAATTAACCTGGTCACCGATCTTCTACATAGCAGGTTAGTTCAGACTGAGTTGTTGGAATCACCCCATAGCAACTGGTTGTGATCCTCATCTAAAGCATCAAGTATCTTACTTCAGTACTCGTGGAGTGAGTTCTCCC
Source organism: Viscum album (assembly GCA_963277665.1). Classification (NCBI taxonomy): domain Eukaryota; kingdom Viridiplantae; phylum Streptophyta; class Magnoliopsida; order Santalales; family Viscaceae; genus Viscum; species Viscum album. The sequence goes on from OY728120.1 coordinate 131,868,365, forward strand.
TAAATGAGTGCATCATATCTTTCTTTAGACTTAATAGTATGTTCTCCCGGTTACTTTATTAGTGGAATATTCGAGTAGGATCTTAGTGGCGGTTTCGCAATAGTCGATCATGTATAGGTATATCCGGATATTCTTGTCATATTATCTGTAATCATATATAGTGTAGAGATGACTGTATCATTCCTTTGTGGTATTTACATTGTTGTATTCCATTTTGGTTTTCAAGGTGTCCTACTGGGTATTGTTATACTCTCCCCTACACGGGCTTTTCCTGCACATGTCGTGTCTTGTGCATACGAGCGATCCTTTGACAGGATTCTATGTGGACCCGGACCGGACGGTGCTCAGTGAGATCAGGTAGGCCAAGGTGTGTTCCTACGGCTATGGATTGGAGTCCCAATACCTTTCTTTACAGTTTGGAATTTGTCTCATACTTTCTTTTAGTGGTCTTGTACTTTTGGCCCAGGGTTTTAAATTACATTACTTTATTTTCCTGTAGTACTCTGTTAGATGGGATTTTTAGTGTGTACATGCGTTTCCTTTTTCCTTATTTCTTACTTTTCATCTTGTGGTATTGGAGATATTTTTGTGTGTGTTCAGGTTTATAGGCAATGCCTTCCATGTTAGTGACATGACTACTTCGTGCTAGTCACCAGCCCCTGACCTATTGGAGGCGGGCTAGGGGAGTTGCTGCATGGGCCCCATCGGGATGGGTCGTGACACGATAATTTCTGACCGTGATCCTTGTTTTACATCTAGGGTGTGGAGAGGTATCTAGAATCCTTTTGGTTCTCAACTATTCCTTAGCATTGATTTCCATCCAAAAATGGATGGTCATAGAGAGGAAACAATCCAGACTCTTAAAGACATGTTACAATGTTGTGTCTTGAATTTTTGAGGATCATGGATATGGCACTTACCCTTGGTGGAGTTTGCTTACAACAATATTTTTCACTCTACCATCGGTATGACGCCATTTGATGACTTGTATATCTGACCTTGGCATTCTCTTTTGTACTGGACTGGGGTCGGAGAGGCAGAAATTCTCGAACCAGAACTAATGAAGAATACAACAGAGATGGTTCAGGTGATTTGAGAGAGGATGAAGATAGCACAAGATCATTAGAAATCATATGCTGATCAAAGGAGGAGACCCTTAGAGTTTGATTTTGGGGATACCGTGTTTCTAAAGGTGACTCCCCGTCATGGGAATCAAAGGTTTGGTCATAGGAGTAAGTATTCTACCGAGTTTGTTGGGCCATTCGAGGTTTTAACTAATTTGAAGTTGTGGCGTATCGAGTTGTGAAACCCCCGTAGATTATTCAGATATATGATATATTCCATGTATCACAGATCCGTCATTATCTTGAGGAAGAATCTCACATCATTGATTTGGGGGAGTTCGACGTTGATGATGATGCGACCATTCAGGAGAGACCCGTGGAGATCCAAGACCGCAAAGAGAAGGTGTTGCGCAGGTGTTCTATCCCCTTGGTTCATGTCTAGTGTCAACACAGTGGCATGGGGAAGGGTACATAGGAACACAAGACACATATATGTGCTCAGTACCTAGAGTTGTTTGATGTTTAACTCTTTTCAGGTATCGATGTAGTCTATGTGGTTTTAGACCTTTCATTTTTATAATATGGATTTCATTTGTTGCTTCTTGTGGATTTCTCTCTTTTGAGAGGTATCACGATGGGTGGTTGTTCGGACCGCGTTTCATTTTCCCTTTATGTGGGTTTTGAATTCTCAAGGACGAGAATGTTTTGAGAGGTTTCAGATGGAATGTCCTAGACCACTTTGGTCTATTCCTTTTCAAAAATCAAGTGTATGATTTATTTCGGTATGTTAAGGTTACTATCCCCAATACTTTTCTGAATTTCTATTTCTCTAAACTCTTCCATCGGTGAATAGTTCCAACGGTAGAACGTAGTGAATAGTGAATCGGTAACTATCTATGAATAGTTCTATCAGTGAATAGTTCCAATGGTAGAACGTTGTGAATAGTGCATCAATAACCTTTTGTGAACAGTTTCATCGGTGACCTTCTGTGAAAAGTGTCATCGGTAACTTTATAGGAATAGTGCAATGGTGACCTTTTGTGAACAGTGACATCAATGACCTTATGTGAACAGTGTCACTGGTGACCTTCTGTGAATAGTGTCATCAGTAAACTTATGTGAATAGTGCAATGGTGACCTTATGTGAACAGTGACATCGGTGACCTTACATGAACAAAGTCATCAGTGACCTTCTGTGAACAGTTTCATCGGTAACCTTATGTGAACAGTGAAACGGTCACCTTATGTGAACAGTGACATCGTTGACCTTATGTGAATAGTGTCATTAGTGACCTTCTATAATCTTTTTTATCGGTAACCTTATGTAAACAGTGCAACGGTGAGGTTCCATCGATGACCTCTATTTTTTCAAATTTTGATTTCATGAACAGTGTTTCCGAAATGGTGAGGTTCCATCGATGAGAGCTATTTACTTTACCAATTTTTTTTTCATGAACATTGCTTTCATAATGGTGAGGTTTCATTGGTGACCTCTATTTCCTTTTCCATATTATTATTTCATGAACAGTGTTTCCAGAATGGTGAGGTCCATCGGTAACCTCTATTTCTTTTTCCAAATATTGAGTTCATGAACAGTGTTCCCAGGACAGTGAGGTCCATTAGTAACTTCTATTTTCATTGCCTAATATTGTGTTCATGAACAGTGTTTCCAGAATGGTGAGGTCCATTGGTAACATCTATTTCCTTTTCCAAATTTTGAGTTCGTGAAAAGTGTTTCCATCATCCTACAGTTCACCCCTTTGGCGTAAAATGCATTTAAATCTACATTTTATGGAATCTAATACTTATTCAAATGTAATAACTCCTATATTAATTTCTCCTATGACTCATGATGTTTTTTTCTACTTGATCAAACCACATGGTTTAATAAGATCTTCTTTTAATGGAAAATCCAGCATTTGATAAACCACTGCTCCGTTAAATCATCTAAAGGGATGATATATCCTCTTCCCTAGTTCAACCTCCTTGTTCTCGGGTGTGAGACACTCAAACAACCCATTACTTTCTATAAGATCTATGCAATCAAACTTCCCTCCAAGGATTTCCCTGCTCTGGTTTGATGCAAACAGGAAATATAGACCAGTCTTCGATATTAGGTATGATGTATCTTCATTATTACGAGTTCATCTCCTTCTTTCTCCTTGCCCTTTCTATGGAAATTTACCCATGTGTTCCTAATGGGATTTTCTTGGGTGTTCACTGATATGGCGGTGTCTCTACATCCTCAAGTGTAATCATTTGTCATAGGGGATGAGATTGTAACCCATTATGTAGATCGTTCTCAAATAAACGTCAAGAACTGTTTGTGGTAGGGAATTCATTGCTTCTCTTTTCTGTTACGTTCAACTGTAGAGTTATCATGTTTTATCCCACTGTATCACAATGATATTCGCATAATAAATATTTGAACCAGATAAATAAATTGAGATTGGTCATATTTTATTTCCTCTTGTTTTCTAGATAGTGTGACATTTATGCTTTCTTTCTTATATTTTTCATTCTTGATGGAAATTAGTAAAGAACGTTAAGCCGAAATTAATTGATAATTGTTCAACTAAACATAGAGAAACATTTAAATGAATTTGGTTCCTCTTATTTAATTTGATGTTAATCAAATTAGTGTAGTGAGAATATTTAATTACTTTTGGTAGCTTACTAATTACATTTCCCAAATTTGGAACCTACAAAAAATAAATCTGTTAATCCTAGATGGATTAAAAAACTGGTTATTTGATAAAATATAATTCATTTTATGGTTTTTGGTTACCCATTTGCTTGTTTAAGGGATAATATCCCAATTTATATGATGGTTGTTTTCCTGCATCTTGTGTTTTGATGTGATCCAGGAAGGCTGTTGTGATATGTGGGGGCAGGGAGGCTGATTGGTTGTTCTAGTAGATGATGCCTAGAGTGGAGAGATGCATCAGTTTATGTATGTCGGTGTTGGGGATGACACCAGGGATGATGGAATGAGTTAGATGTGAATTTTCAAATGTTTTATGTTTCATTGATTGATTATCTAATTTACATTCCCCACTTCTGAAGGCAGCTGGTCTTGCTTACCCTTCTTCCAAAAGGGGTGAAGACGCACAGGGTATGGCACATGCTTTCTCTGACTAGCATCTCTGGGGAGGATGGATCTACGTTGTTGCTATTGGTGGAAAAGACTCGATGGGTAGTTCATATACTCACTGTGTTGAGCCCCCTTGCATATAATAGAATATATTTTTTTTTCTTGAATTCCTGGGAATATGGTAATGTAATGTTGTAAATAAATAATTTAATAAATGATGTTAACCCATGGGGATGATGTTTTCTAGAACTAAATGTTGAGATTACAATTTTAAAGGGATAGTGGACTTTGGGGGTGGTTCTAATGAAATGTAATGTGGAATTGTTAATGGTTAATTAATGTTTAAGGAATTAATTAACATAATTTGGAAATTATAAAAAGGGAATGATGGAAGGAAATAAAGCTCTTTAAATGTTTGTGTGCTTATAGGATACCTAGTCATAGATGTGGCATCACAATGTCCGAGATTCATTATCTGCAGTTAAGTCTAAGACTAGGTTATGCCCATAGTGTGGCTGTGAGATATAGTATATTCTATTCATTTTGTGTTTCTATATGCTACTCCACCCCATTAGTTAGGGAAAATGACACCCCAGGGATTTTGAGCCCTGGGGGCTATTTTCCCCAACATTCTGGTGGGAGGATGGATGGATGACTATCCCCTTTGGCCCCTCTCTCTTATCTTGGTAGTTACTTTGGATGTAATGAATAGTGGTTAGTTTTGCACATATATGTGTGTAGAGGGATGTAACGGTATATATTTATTCACATACATATATATTCTATATATAGTATCTTATGGACTACTATAGGTGTAACGTGTATTGGATGTGATGGCTTGTGGAACCTTACTCGGTGTATGGGCTATAATGGCTAGAGGTATAATACTAGATGTATGATATACATTATTCGAGCTGTGGTGGCTCCTAAAAACTACATGTTTACTTTCTTGTGCAGACGTGGGGGTTTTCCTGCATGATGTGAAAGTGGTAGTTCTTCACTGAGGTTCCTACCGACAATAATTTTTGGAGAGAGATGCATAGGACGTGCTGTGTTGGGACAAAGAGGCAAACAATTGGGGAAGTATTAGCGGGGTACCCTTGATATGATTTGTTATATTATATACTCTTGTATGTGTTACTTGGTGGGAGTAGCCACAATGAGGTTGGGAACTTAGTATACCTGTTTAGGTTACTATGTAGTTTCACTTGTTGTTCACTGTGCTTTAGCATGCTGTCATTAATTTTTCACAAGTGGCTTCATGGAGGATCCTACTGATTATAATTTTATACTCAACTAATATATAAATAATCTTTTTTTTTGAGGTCACATAGAGTAGGTTGTAGATCAAGATGGTTTCTACTAGCATGGGGTTGCAAGAGTTATTTGGGCTTGTGGATACAATTTTCTTTAGTTTCTTTTTGGTACTAGTTGTTTTCCCCTTCTAGTTGTAGTAGTTTTTCCGGACATTACATATGTTCACTTGGGTTCTCTTTTATATTTACATCTGAGTTGGAGTTGGTTGATGTTTATCCTATCTCTCTCTTCTTCATGTGTTGTCTTAGAGGGTAATTCCTCCCATTTATGTGTTTACTATACCCTCGGTGCAAGTTTCCAACCCGAGGCCTACTAGAGGCGAGACTCGGGGGTCATTATCACCCTTCTCACATTGACAACCTAGGAGGGGTACACATTTTGTGGAGGGGTTCATGACATATCCATCTCATATTAGTATTTTCCCCCAACACTGAAAGGATAATAGGTCATTTGTTTCCTGTTTTAATATGTAATAGTTCCCATACATTTTGTTGTATTATTGTGTAAGTTGTGATGTGAATGAAACACCTTCTATTGACACATGATCGACACATGAGACCAGTTGGGATTACTAGAGATATGTTTTTGAACATTATTACATTGTTGGTATGAGGCATGGGTTTCCCTTACATCTCATAACAGTGAAGATAAAAATCCACCACAATGGGTGTGGGTCCTCTTCCTATAGAGTAGTTCTCCCATGGTTGGAACTCTTATCTTGTGCTAAAGTGGGGGTTCCCCTACATGGTTTAGGAAGTTAGAAACAATGCTCCACTATAGGTTCTGAACATGGGCCCTTTGTACTCATTATGTATGAATAGTGGTACTCCCATTAAATTTCATTCTGTGGGACCTCTAGACACAGTGTCATACTACCCATTCATACCATGGTGTGGGCCCTCTGTTTTGGGGTTAGAACCCCACTTACGTTCTAGGGTTCACGTCCCATAATAATTTTAGACCATTCGAGTTTTACTCCCTAACCATTTCATGGTGTAGATCCACTATGTATAGATTATTACTCCACTAATATGTTATGGTACATGTCATGTTTGCGATGAGTGGTACTCCCTATCATACTAGGGTGTGGGTCCTCATCTACAGCATAGTACTACACAGTACGTCAGAGGTGGTTTGGAGAAGGTCCTCCAACGGAATTGGTTCTCCCTTAGATGTTGAGATTAATTATGTGGTGTAGGTACTCCGTGTTTTTACATCTGATATATAGTATTGTATTTACTTCTCCCTTTACATAGTGTGGAGTGGTTCTCTCCATATGGGAACGTCAAAGGATTCACTGGTTGTTTAATAGTTTTTACTCGCCCAGTTATGTGGTAGCAGGGAGGTGCGGGTTCCTATGCTCTCTCTTTAGAGATGATGCATGAGGATTATGTTATAGAATACTACTACCAAAACTGGATGTAATTATGAGGGGTGTGCCTCCCAATAAGTGTTTCCATGATCATGTCCATGGAACATTTTAGTGGTTATAAGACCACTAGTTTTGGAATCTATAGTTGGACATATAGTAGTACCTGATAGATTGTGTTCTCTTATATGAGCCACCAAGGATAACTAATATTGTTACTAATGGATATGGAAATAAGATAGGAACCATTTAAGATGGCTGAATTCAATTATTTTGTTATCTTCGATGTGGGTGGCTTTATTGATTCATGTTGAATAATGTATCTTGTTATGAGTCTAGAAACTCATGAGAATTATTTCCTGAGATAGTTATATTTGGGTTATTCTGGGAGTCCTTATGATGTGCCACATGAGGGATGACACGCCATCTGGTATCCGCTAACTAGTTTTGTGTTTCCATGGATTGTCGAGGTATATTTTCTCCCTCGATTAGGTTCCCTCTAAAAAGGTCGAACATATTGTTTCATTTAGGTTGATCTCTTTTTTTATTGGGGGATCCTAAAGAGTATTTTTGTACTCACACATACATAGGAAAATATCATGCAATTTTTTCTTTTGGAGTTCATTTGACATTTGAAGGAGTTCAAGGAGGACCTCAAGTAGGAGGATCTTAGTGGGTAGGACAGACCAAGGTGTCGATCACAGCGTGGGAAAAAACATTACCAGCTGTTTCATTGGACAAAGATCACATCCTTCTGAGAGGTTGGATTGTTTTACAGTTTTATTATGGTCGGCCTATATTTTCCATTTCTATACATTAGTTTTACTATAGTTTGGGATAGATGTATGCGTCAACATTTTTTACTACTATGTATTTCAATTCACTATTTCATCAAATTATTTTTTGGTGTGTGAATAATGGTACCTTATTCTAAGGCCTCCCATGTTTTTCATATTCCTACACGGTGATGGAGACCACCCCTTGGGATGTGGAGGAGGTATTGGAGAGTCACTGATTGGGTGATGTTGGTTCGAGTCCTGATATAGTGGTATCAAGCGTGGTTCCACATTAGAATGCAGTGTTGTGAGCTTGTTTTTAGATGTATAGTGACAATAATAATGTGTTTTTAGTTTTCCATTCATGCCAAGGAATCCATTATTGGTGAAACATACAATATTTCCATTCTCTAATACTCTGATAATTTCCTTTTGAATATGAAAAATAGGGTTCTGTTCATTGGGAATGTTTGGTTGATGCATCATATAGAACTGGTTTTTTTAGTTTTGAATGTCTTTCAGGATTTATCTCCCTTTATATAATCTATGAAAATGTTTTATATTGATTTTATTTCAAGAAACACCAAAATAAAATCCATAAAGTGTTATGTGTTAGATTTTAATGATAATCCACCTAGAAATGTGGATTTAATGTAGGGAACTCATCCCAATGAGACACCTATTGGACATCCACATGTTGAGATTCCCCTGTTGAGATGTAGGTCACACTAAAAGTGAAATATTATGAATCATGTAGGCTGAGTTCCCTACATAAAATCCATAGGTAGTGAAAATTGTGGTATCTGTGTGATCTAAACCCCTAGGAAGCTGGGGAATGGATTGAGGAAGGTATGTATTTTCTACATTTTGAGGGATCCTCCTAATCAGAATGTGGTCCTATTGATGATTCTTCTACTAGGATTGATTGGTAGATGGTGGATCCCAGTGACATTGGCCCACTAGGAGGTGATGTTCACTAGGGTGGTGTTTGAGCATCTCTTACAAGAAGATTTTTACAAAGTCACATTGATATATGTGCATGTCTCGAAGCTTCTATAACATCATCAGGATAGAATGTCTATGGAAGGGCAGTCAATGAAATTCATAGTTTTTTCCTGATAAACCATAGATATATCTAAATACCCTTTCTTTATAGATCATATAATTGAGAAGGGACTTCTCATAGGAATTCATGTATGTGTGGAAGGATTGAGCTCTCTAAATGGTGGATGGTTGATAGAGTGATTTCTAGTACTGGAGAGATTTATGGCATATGTTTGGATGGATGTGGCCGAAAAAATGATTACAATTGTGAGACATATGAAACACCTCATATACTATTGTTGACATGATCATGACACAAGATCCATACCCATTATTAGACTCTGGGACATGGGTCTGTAGTATATGTTCCATGTTGAGTATCTGTTCATCCACAAGAGAGGCAATGTAATTCTTATGATAGTTGGGGAAATATTTCTATATAATTTCCAACCATCCTTTCAATGAAGAGGAATATTATTGATGGACCCCTTCCAGAGGAAGCATTTGGTGAAATGAGTTCTATGTGATGGAAGACATTGAGGAGGGGCATGTATAGTAATGGGAGGTGGTAGAGGATATGACATTCTAGATGTTTCATTCGAGGATCAGAGATCTAGAGGACATGTTTAGTGAAGTTGTAGGGTATAGAGTCCATTGACCCCATAGCCCCAAATATGGATATATGTATGCATTGTTCCCTCCAAAATTTCAATATTATGATTGATAAACATTTTTGTGAGGTATAATTTTGTAGAAACATCTTTATCGTGGCATTTTCAGGGTGATGTAGGGAATCAGTATAACCATGTGTTGGAGTTATTTGATGTAGATTTGATTGAATGAGGAAAAGGGGATTCTTCTAACATAAGGATTCTTTTCTACGACACATGTGAAACAAATTTGGGGATTATTTTCCAGCACAAGGGACAATTTCAGGGTATGGTGGATGATTCCACTTGAATTTTCTATTTTATTTAAGGTGATATTTTGGTGAATTATAGATAGAGGGCCTGGTAAGGCCTAGTGTGTGAACCAGGGAAACCATTTATTATTTGTTAGTTCCCTCATGTACTCATTTTAACCATTTTATGTGATACACATTTGGTATATGTGGTTCATTTTGAAATTAATTTGAACTCACATGAACTAGGGGGTCATTACCTAATGAATCACATTAATTAGATGTGATATAATTCCATATGGGGGAGTCTATTGCACCAAAATTAGATACTATCAAGTTTTAGAGGATGATTTACTTTTACTGGTGTGTTTGGAGAAGGATTATGTTGGTATATGAATTAGTTTAGTGTGTAGGTGTGCTACAAGACCCTATAACTAAAGATTTATTGGGTTCATTATTTTTACCACCCATAACATCTAACTACTTGCTTATATGAAGCATGGGGAACCCTTGGTGCACTCATTGGCATGAGAGTCCCTATTGAGTTTTTACTTTGGATCCTTTTCCCTAGGTTTTCTTGTTTCAAGGAAAAAATAATTTTGGAGGGTTAGTTGTATTGACTTATGATTTGACCAATAGGATGTTGGAATATTACTATTAATATTTCAAAAATCATATGTTGATTAGACATGGGAATCCTAGTCCTGAAGATACATAATATAGTGATATTAAAAATATTAAAAATATTATATCATGCACTCACAGATTCTTATAAACCATATAGAACTCTTAAAAAAGTCATAGATCAATATTTTGTGACCAAGGATGTGTTCATAATGTGGAATCTAAACATGTCACAATACGAACCATGTTGGTGATAGATGTTTTTTGGAAATTTAATCGTCTGTAGGGTGTTAAGTGAAGGATATTGTTTGAAATAAATTTATTATAACAACCCATCTATCACACCCCTTAGTGTGCATTACTATAGAGGAGATAAAGCAACCCTATATCACTTTAGATTAATGGATGAACTAAGGAATGAAAAAGGAGAATATGTGATGTTGACACTCTTTTATGTTGATCATCATGACATTCTATTGCAGGATGTCCTGAGCAATGATTTGAACATGATTCTTAGGTGTTTCATAGTGAGGTTGGTAATTTTAAATTTTATGTCTTGATACCTCTTTTGATGTATTTTTTATTGTTGTGGAGCCTATATGTATTTTATAGGGACCCTTTCTGGTTCAATCAATGTGTTTACATAAACACATGGGTGATTATACATGCCCATAGGGAAATTCCCAATGGTATTCCAATTTACATGGTGTGTAGTATAGTGGATCACTTAGTTTGTTATCCTTATTTAGGGGATGATGTGTTTTGGGGACTACACATTGTGTAGTGGGGTTACATGTAATTTAGTTACAACATTTCAATTGTTAATGAGACATGTATAGGGTAGTTGTGAGATGAAACATGGCCATATGACCATACACGACCAATGTTCAGAGACGCATGGTGTCGGAATTGGGCATGATTAATATATTTGACTCAATATCTAGGAAATTTGGTATAAGCTTTGTACTATGGGTAATGGTTGTGTATGACACATAGATGGAATGGACATGTGGATGAAAAAGATGGCCAGAGGGATGTGTGTGGTAGGATATTCCTTGAAAAACCTTGTAAAATGTGTATTCCTACAGGGACAACCAATATGAGAAACTAGAGGCCATAATTAGGTGTTCAGGTGGGTTCACACACCATGTATACCCTATTAAATTCATTTTATTCCATCTTGGAAGATCTTCCTCACATTATAACTCCATCAATAGGGATTAGATTCCAACTTGTGTGTACCGTATCTTGAGAATTGTTTCATGTAGAATTTGATGGTATCCCTCTTGTTGTGTTCTTGGAATGATGGAGAATGAATTGATAATGAAATTTTAGTAGTGGTTATATTACATCATAATTGATTAGGATGGATCGTTGGAATTTCTTTCAGGTTCGTAGCCTCCCCATCATCTCAGGATGTGGGTCCCCGATACTCTAAGCCCTTAAGATATTTTCTCACCTGTTGTAACATGGTGTTAGTCCCCTACATTTCTCAATGTTGTAATGTGACGAATGCCATGAATGATTTTCATTTAAGTGATAATTTTCCATTGTATGATATTAGTTGAGTTTACCAGAGATTTGTTTTAGACCAGAACTCCCATGTTGGGTCAGGGAACATTTTTCCCTTTCCCCACGGATCAGTAGATACAGAACCCCCCCACAGTGGGTGTAGGTCATTTTCTCATGCAGTAGCTCTCCCAGTGTTTGAAATACTCTTTGGATAGGTTTGGGGTTCTCCCATATCATTCATGAAGTTATAGAGAAAGATACCCTATCATGTTAGGGTTTATTCCCTCTACACTCATTGGGTAGTTAGAGTGGTACACCCCTACCATGTCATGGTGAGACACCTATGAACACAATGCGGTAATCCCATATCAAACATGGGTACGGTTTCTATGTTATGGGGTTAGTATCCCCCTTCCTTATGAATTTTAGGTTCTTCTAGTGATAGAGTGGTACTCCCCTATCTTACCATGTTGAAAAACCTATGTTTCTGGAATAGAACTCCCCTATCATGTCATGGTGATGGTACCCTAGTACATTTACATAATTAGAGTTGTATTACAATAACATTTCAGGTTTTATGACCACTTTCGTCGAATATTATATCTCATTCAATGTTATATTTTAGAGCCTCTATGAATTGAGTGGTACCCCGCTATCATTTCAGGCTGCAAGTCCTCAATATATGAATAGTACTCCCCAATATTTCAGTGGCGCTGGGGAGTGTATCATTTACCAGAGTTGGAGCTACCAGTGCTATTGTGTACAGTTATGGGGAGTGGCCCCCTCCACTTATTGATGCGTGATACCTTATTTAGGTGTTATTTCTCACTTTACAACATGATGTATGGGCTATTATATATGAGAGAATCCAAGGTATCTCTAAAGGTTTATGAATTTTTACTCTCTTGGAAGTGGGGAAGAGGATAGGTGAAGGTTCCTCCTCTATCTATCTCTATCTTGAGTGTATGAAAATAGTGTTGGGTATAGAGTATTCCTCCCTCAACTTGATGCAATAGTGATGGTTTCACCACACCACATTGTATCCATGTTCATTGGAAGGGTGCAGTGTAGTAGATATATGACCTCTGGTGTCCAGAACTATAGTTGGACCCAAATATATTCCAAATATATTATGTTATCACGGATGGAAAAGTAGGTTTGGATGGATATATTACTGATCGATCATATCTCTTGGATGATATATGTCCAGTATGGAAAGCTCATAGAGTTTGTTCTCCTAGATATGGGTAACTTTTGAGCCTCTAGTCGAATCATGTACCTGGTTGTAAGGTCAAAACATATTGAGACATTGAGTATGAGGAATGTTTATCATAGTATTTTAGGGAGTCATTGTGTCTTTTTCACATATTAGATGATAAACCGCATGGTATGGGATTACTAGTTTTTAATAGATGAATATGGTCAAGATTGTGTTCTTTCTTGATTGGGTTCCCACTGGCTAGGTTGAGTGGACTATTTCTAATCAATTTCTCTCTTTTGTTTCTGATATTTGTAGAACCTATTGAGTTTTGTAATATTCATCCACCCACAAGATATTATAACACATATTGAGTCTTTTTCAGACCACGGTTATTTCAATAGAGTCCCTGGAGGACTTGGAGCAGGCATAGCTTAGTGAGATGGAATAGCCAAGGTGTTTATCAGAGCACAACTGAGGAGGTTTCTAGTAGTTTGATTTTTCTATGATCCCATCCATTTGGGTATCTGGTAATATTTTTCTCTTTTCATTTTGTGGGACTAGATTTTATTTTCTTTTACATTTTATTTTTTCCACATTGATAATAATATATACATTGATTTTATTTCAAATATATATATATATAGAATGTTACTTGAAAATAATTATGGGATCATGAATATAGGTAAAATAGGATAAGGAATCCTATGAGTGTTTTTACCTACTTTGTGCTTGATTCTAGACCTCAACCTATGGAGGAGGGATTGGGACATTACTGATATAGCCCTGATGGATTTGGTTGTGATATTTAAGGTCTTATAATGACACATCTATTAATGGTTTTTTGGTTTTTATGTGTCTCATTTCCATATTCTCTGACAATCATTTTTTACAAATAACCATTATTTTTTACATCACTATCCATTTTGTAACATCATAGAAATGATTTATTTATCTATAAACCTTTATGAGTTATTTTATTTCACCATTTAATTTCACACTCACCATTTTAGATTTTTTTTCACTTTTTATAATGTTGGTATTAAAAAAAATATTTTAAAATATTGAACTACTGATCACAATGAAAAAATTTTGGGGTACAATTTATTTAAGGGGTGAAAATGTTACAAAAAAAACATTATTTGATAATAATAATATATATATTTTTAAATTAACAGACATGAATTAGCTTTAATGGATTGTGATATATTATATAAATATATTTTCTTTTCAATATGACCATTATTACACACACATTAAATTGGAAAATATTAATATGATTGAACATATTTTAAAACACTTTTATAATGATCCAATTAAATATCTATTTATTAATCTATTCATATGAAACTTTCACTCATTGTTTTGGTAAAATCATTTTAGGTACCAAAATATACTTCTTCAAAAATGGTTTTTACAATTTTTTGGGAGTAAATATTGTAGTTAATTTCTAAAAATTGAAAAATTGCATTAATAAAAATTATAATTTTTAAAATCATCATATAAGAAATAACTGTCGGTATAATGTTTTTAATTTATCTAAAATTATCTATTTTTTAGTGTATTGTTAAAAATACTGTTTTTTCAAATATTAACATTTCTTTTCATTAAATAAAATAATATTAAATTCCCATTAAATTTTGTATATTTGAATAATATATTATTTTATATATTATATTTTTAATTGTCTAATTAGTTCCATTTTAATAATAATTTTTCATGATATTTTAAAATCTAATTTTATGATTGAAATAATATGTCTCAAAAAATTATTTTTAATAGTCGTTTTTTAATTTATAATAAATCTACATTACAAGTAATAAAAACAAATTATATTGAAATATTTTCTATATATTACAATTATGAGTTTAATTTTTGAAAATATTCCCTTTATTTTTTTTCATTATTAATTGTAACCACAGTAAATATCATTCTCCTTGGTATGGTTAAAACAAGCTAAACTATGTTAGAACTAGGGGATAGAAGATTAAAATTAACCTAATATTTGAATTTGAGATATTTGAAGAGTATGTTTCACTATGATAATCCTTTTTACAATGTTATAACGATTTTTTCACATTATCATTTTATAATGATTTTTTAATTTCATTGTGTAGTGAAAATAGTATATGTCACTATCTTTTACCTAAAAACAGTATGTTTTTTTAGTGGGATAAAATGTTGTTATGGTTATTTTTGAAGAATTATAATTAATATTTTTTATCTATTTTTGGGATATTATTTTATTTTAAAAATATATATGTTGTGTTTTTACTATAAATGATAATTTAATGTTGACAAAGTGTGTGTTCTATTAATAGAGAAAATTTTAATTTATTTGGAAAATCTCATATATAAATATTTGTAGATTAATTTTGATATAACATAATTTTTTTTGTATTTTTAATGTACATGTGATTTATAATGGTAGAGATTCAAAATAAATTGTTCCCTTCATAACATTAATCCCAAATTAAATAAATTATCCCAAATTGAATTTAATGACAATTTATGTTATATAATAAATTATTTAATGATTTAAAATTCATAAAAATGTCGAAGTAGGACATAGGGGATGGGATATTTCATAAAATTCCCCCTATTGACTATATATTTTATAATTTTAAACATACATATCAATTTATAACGCTTAATGATTTATAAATTTGTTACTATAATTATGGATAAAAATGGTTAACAAGGTGATAATCAAATGATATAAGTTTCAAAAAAACCAGAAACATCATACATAATATTATATTTGTCTATTTAAATGAAATTTCACTGTGATATTGAATTTAATTGAATTTTATAATCTTTTATGGGAATGAAACTATATAATATTATATTGGTTTGAAAAATTACAAATGGGTCCCTTCCATACCATATAATAAGACACCACTCTAGTATATTATTTTCACCAATTTTTAAATATATCCAATAGTAATTATTCCCAATTACATTTAAAAAATATATATAATTGATTTATGGGTTTTGGTGTTCTAACAAGACCATTCCGAAGGACATTATAGAGGGATCTAAAGGATGTTATCTAAAGAATCGGTTTTCATCCTATAAAACCACATTAAATTTATTTTTTTACATCCTTTGATTGTATGTTATACATTTTAATCTATAATATTCTATATCAGAAATAAACATATTGATTTTTATATTTATGGAATCACCTTTATAAACAATATTTTCTACAAAATCGTAAATGAATGTATCACTGGTGCATATGTAATCACTACCACATCCTTGTAGTGATATAATTGATTTCTTATAAATATCCTTCATTGTTATTTATAATGATAGAGATAATATTTATATAACATAATTATGATAAATTTATTGTTTTGGAGTGATAAAATTTAATATATCATTCCTCAGTTATTTACATGAGAATATTAAAGTTATTTTTACCAGTTCCTATGGACTGCCATCTCCATAAATGGTGTAATTTATTCCTTTATCTCAATATTTAATTGATGATCATATATATATAAATATACGTAATGAATATATATAATATTTATTTCGAAATTTATAATATGGATATAATGGAATGATTATTGATGCTCATAGACCATAACTTCTAAACTAAACATTTCATGACAAAAAAATAGTTAACTACCAAAAATGATGATTTTAATAATGAAATATTAATAAAAGGGTGTTGATGTGATGACTGTGGATAATATATGATATTATAAGTATCTAAATAATTCAAGTATATATTTATAATAAGTTTAAATTTATTATACATTTGGTTACAAAACATATAAATCAAGATGAAATTATGTTAAGGTTTTTTCATTTCAATATGTAATCACTAAGACACATTTTATATTGTTCATTAATTTTTATAATTATATGTATATACCACACCTATGAAATATTATATAATTTAAATATCATAATACTTTTTTGGTGTTAAATACTAATAATTTCATCAAATAAAATTTTATTTGAATGATACCAAGTGTTATGGTTTTACCATCCAAAATTGTATTCATTGGGGAATATGTAATAATTCACACATATCATAAATTATGTGGTTTATATACAAAACAATTTATGTATTTAATAATGAATATAATTAATTTTATTTTATTATATATTTAATTTTTATTTATTTCATTGATAAATTTCATGAATCTAATTATGCAATAACTATATGGGTTTTATGTTATAATCTCAATTTTTTCAGGACTGTTCCTAATTAAATTATTTATGATAAAATTATAAGATAAGTATCTCAATAAAATCATGAATTTTATTATCCTATAATTATTTATTAACATAATTTGTTTTACATTATTTATAATGTATTAAATTAATCTTGTTACAGAATGAATTTGTTTTAATAAAACCCAACATTATTTCCCTCCCAGTCATCATGCGATGGATCGATTGATTTATTATCATAAAATTATGATATGATTTTCCCCAGAGGATCCCATGGGTTTTGTGTGATCTATTGGATCATGATACGTAAAAATATTTTTTCTATCCCTCATAGTTTTTCTTATTTTCACATAAATTGTGATCCATAGACCGTAGAAATTTGGATTCATATTCCAGTTTTTCCAAAAAGATTCCAAGGCCCCTCCAATTTTTATATGTTTGGTAATCTTGTTAATAACATCATAGTGGTATAACTAAAAACAAAATACATATACCATCCCATTAATCCCCTAATTCCTTTTCATATGAACCTATTAGAATGAACGTTTTATTTTTTGTGGATAAATATTGTGTGAGAGTAAATAAACAAACAACACAGTATCAATAAGTGGTAGACTCATTAATGTTTCTCCTATGTCCTAAAAGGGAACTCAATATAGAGTTTTCATCATTGTAGAACTTCTCTAAATTACTCAAAACTACTAATTTATAATGTCTTAAAAAAATATTGATGTAGATGGAACACAGATATTGGAATTATATAATCTATAACCTAAGGGAAATGGTTAAGTCAATGATAATCAAATATGTAATTTTGTAGAATGGAGTCAATTTATCATCATTGTAATGATATTTAGAACCAATTTTTATATGATTAGACCAAAAATATGGAAGGAAATTCCAAATTTTTCGGCATGAGTTTGTATTATGTTAAAGAAAGGGGAAATAAGGGTATGTATATAAATGATGAATTGAAAATGAACATGGGTATATCCAAAAATATAAAATAGGGAAATGACATTGTTGTTGGAAATATGAATTGGAGTGCAATGATAAGTGATGGTGAGAGAATTACATTTGACTAAGGGAATTTTGATGATTCTTATTACTGAGGATATTTTTTGGATGAAAATAGTGAGGAATTTAGAATTTGAGATGGATCTTGAATTTGGTACATGTTATGATGACAGTAAAGAAGTGGAACATGTGTAATATAACCATTAGTACTCTAGTTGGAATAGAAGTAAGACCCTTATGGACTAATAGGGCTTCATTAATCATAATGGAAGGTCACAAAAGTGGAATGACTATAGAAATTTATTAAAACTAGTACTTACAATATTTTATATTAAATAATAACTCATGGAAATGAAATATCTCATTGTGGTGAATACATCCCTCAAAAGTGGAATAGAAAATGAAAAGACTTATTAACAAGATGAGTGAGTGGTATATCCCAACGAAGAAGTTTTTTTGTATAACCCTACTAGGGATGATTATTATGATCATAATATAGAGTAACATATTGGAGTCATGATGTGTGTATATAAGGGGAATACCCCATGCCTCCAATCCAAATATGTTCCCATATCTATTATAACACTTCCCCACCTGATTTACCCATAATATTTGGGTAAAATTATCATGTGACCAAGATGAAACACATGGATCATCACCCCAAATTTCCTCTTCAATGGTTTGGTTGATGAATTAAAAACATGACCTGATGGTCCCCTACGGTCAATATTTTTTCCTCATGTCCCTCCCAGAACAGTTTTCAAAAAAAATGAAACATATGATTTCTACTAATGATCTGAAAGAGAAATATCCTCATTCACGCTTAGACTAGAGACCAATTATTTATTGTGTGGTAAGAAGGAATCATAGCATGTTCAGGTATTAACCATAATATTTTTCTTCTTTTTTTGTTTATTTTTTTCATGACTTTTATTTTGGTCAGTGACTATTTCGCATGTTCTTTTTCTTTAATGTATCCCACTCCCCCAAATATTTTTTTGATGAAAATTCAAAAAATTAATTTACAAGGATATCATCAATTGGTGTTAATTTTTAAATTTAGTTTCTATAATCCAATGATACCATCATTATTCATTATATATATGGTTTGTAATTATATTAATTTGTTATTAATTAAACACTTTCATTTTCTATGGGTATTTTATGATTATAAGGTGAATATTTTATGAAAATATAGAATAAAAATCAATAGATCTCGTATTATTAATTTTTTTTTCATAATATTATATATTCATAAAATTCATTGGGTAACTACTTATTTTTTATAGTCAGAAAGTGTACTTGGGAGGTAATTTAAAACCCAAAAGTGGGTAATGGATGGTCATCCCAAGACCAAATCAAGTAAATGGGAGTTTATTACAAGCATGGCGTGTTATTAAATTATTTTTGGGTTGACTTGGTATAATATTTATATTATAATAATTATTACAAACATTATTTCATTATTTTACTAAAATATAATATGCTAGTATTATTATTTCAGGGATCATGTTAACCGATTCCATTGTGATTCAAATCTTATAAACTACAATGAATTATTCAATAACTTCTTATAATGATATATGATTTTTTTAACAATGGTTATAGAATCTTAATATCATGTTATCATACTCATCTAGTTATTATATTCTTAAATTATCATTGATATCAACCATGTAATCCCTTAAATAAAATCAAAGTTCACCATTTATCAGGTCTCCTTTTTCCCTACACATAAAGAATAATATTATCTATTATTTTTTATAATTCTTATAGTTGTGATGAAAGTAATGGGATATGAAGTTTATTATTTATATAAAAGTTGTTTTTGTATCCATTTTTTCAGATTCATTATATCTTTAAATTTCTATTGTGGATCATAATGACATGTAATGAATAATATGATCTTAGATTTTTTAAGAAATTCATTGCTCATTTGGTTCCAATTTTTTATCAATTATATGATATAACATATCATATAAACTCTACTAATAATTACATATTTTGGAACCACTTTCCCTTATAGTTACTTCCCAATAATGGAGTGTTTTGAATATACACAGAAAATTTATCCCATTCTACATATAAAAGACGATCTCCTATCCTCCCCAACCCTCACACCAGAACCCACATAGTTCATAAAATACATTATTTGAAACACTCATTAACACTCCTAACTACCTTATTGAGTATCTATCCATATCGAAACACTAGACCTCATTGTTTTTACCCCCATTTCAAATGTGGTAATCTAATAAGTTAGGAATAAATATTTAAACTCTATTTTCTATTATCTATTTCGGTATATGCACATCATATTCATCAAAATTAATTACAATCATACAAAATGATATAATTTTTATTACTAATAATTGGTATGTAATTATAATTATGTTACAAGAACCATCTACAATACACATTTCGAATATGAAAAACCAATATATGATTTTCATGTGTGTGTTCAACCTACCACATTCACGAATAAATGTGTTTCGTTATCCAACACATCCTAACATGGGTGGTCTAAAAATTTTATCTTATATATTGCTTTGATATATATGAAATTTTTAATATTATAAAATAATTTTTTTTATTTATTCTTCCTCATATTACACAAAAAAATCAACTCATAATACAAGAATATGTGCAGAATACATCCCTGGAGGGATGATGTCTTCCATTTTTCTCTTGCACCTAAATGGATAATTTCATATAACTCTTTATTATTATATATTATATATATATGAGTATTATATATCCGTAATGTTAGTTTTTATGGAATAAAACAAATTTCATAATCACCATTAAATGGTAATACTTTGATATCGATAAATAACCCAACACAAGATCATCCCCAAATATTTATTCAATAATCATAATAAAAATTACCAGTTAAAGAAGTAATAAAATTATAACACACTATATATCATAAATTATAGTAACATTTATTTTTTTAACATTTAAATTTACAAAATGAAGAAATTATGATATAACCACTATAAAATTACACCAAATAATCAACACTCCTTTTTTAAAATTGAATAAAATAAGAGAATTATTATAATATAACAGTATAACTAAATATATATATATAAGGGTAATAAATATGTAATTATATTGTTAATAATTATAATATAGGAGTATGAAACACCTTACATGTTATATTGTTTAATGTTAAATGTTTTACCAATTCAATTGTTATTCATTAGGATGTAGTCTTTATTTAATAAATATAATATTCATGTATTATCTGATTAAACTAATCCACAAGATTTATATTTTTCTCCCTATTTTTATATATGTAAATTACATACCATTTTATATAACAACTAATTTTGTGAAATACTTCATTTATTAAAAGTATAGTTCTTATAATAATAACATAAATTTGTACAAATATAGATTTTCATCCATTACCATGTTCTTCATATCAAATGTATGGGTATAAATTAAATTCAAATATAGTTTTTTATGTTAATAATATTATCATTTTCCTCTTAGATTAAATAATCGTATTTCAATGTTTTTTGTTGTGGTATTTTCTTTAAAAGCTAAAAAATCATAATAATAGAATTTATTCTAATTAGTTAAAATAAATAATTTAACAAATCATCTTTTTTGAAGATATATTATTTATAAGTCTGTATTATTTTTTTTTCAGTCTTAAATTTTACATTATAATATTTTTGGATGGTAAATTTATCATCAAAATTTATAATTATATTTGAAATTTGATTTGAAAACATTATTATTTTAACTCATATTTTTTCTATTAATGATTTCCTCTCATGAGGTGATGTTTTCACCATTATTTATATTCTAATATAATATGATTCCTTCTATATAATATGATTTTTTATATATAATTAATTTTTATATCCATTTTTGGTGATGATATTGAATAGTTTTAAATACCATTTTTTTCTAATGGTACATTAAGACACTGTTTCTTTTAATTTTAAATGAAACCCATATGTATGTATGATCATGGGTGAGGTGATATGTCAAACAATAATAAAATTTTTATGTATATATGTAATGAAATATTGAGGCATGGATATGATGATTTGTTTCCCATAGGTGTCGGTATAATGGGATTCCTTATAAAGGATTTCATATCATTATGGTTGTTACATATTTCAAATGTTTTTTATGAAGTTATGAACATTTCCATGATTATTTAAATTATCATGATAGTCTAGGTTTTAATGATCATTTATTATTTTTAAATTTGTCATTATTTTCATATCATGGTCAAATTTTTTTTTATGATTTTTGATATGTATTTTGAGCCACATCTTAAATTTTTTTTGTAATTAACTATTTTATAGTATTATTATATGCCTTTATAGGTTTATATTGTTTCCACATATTACCTTATGATATATTATTACATTTATGTATTCATCATGTTTTTCTTCATGCATTGTAATATATATGTTATGATACATTTTTCACAAATACGAATCTTGTCCTACCCCTTTTTTATGTTAGCATCCCCAAAATTAAGAAGAAAAAATATATCTTATGAGATGTATAAAATGGTATATTGGATCATTATTTTGGGATTTAGTTTGAAAGAGTTTTAAGATACACTATTTGTATATCTAATCTCTCTAAAACTAAACCATTGGATCATTTGGTTGTGTTGAAATTTTTTATTTGTATTACCAAAAAAAGAAATTAAAAAATTAATTTTTATATTTTTTCCTTATTTCTATATATCTCATATTCAACAATTGCTATTTATATAATTCTAAAAACATGCAACAAAATAGAGCTCTTAGAGAAAAATATGAATCCCCAAAATCCCAACTAAAAACCATTCTCTCATAGAAAAATATTCAAAATTATAATAATGTTTTATAACTTTTTTTGGATTTTATATGATGTATTTATGTTTTTTCGTGTATTAATATTTATAAATTTAAAAATATGATCTTATAAAATAATTATTTTTTCACATATCATGTTGGTGATTACATTTATTTTATGCGGTCTGAAATTATATTTTAAAATATGATTCAAAATATATATGTTTGAAAATAGATATTTCAATAGAAAATATAAAATAATGAATAATATGTTGTATATTTGATGAATAATATTATTAAGAAAATATTTTTTCAAAAATTATAATATTTTTCTCTCAATGTTTAATATGTTTGGTAATTGGTCAGTTAATATTGAGTTATAGAGTCATAGTAAATTTTATTTAGTAAATTTTATTAATCTTAATATTGTTAATATTATTGTTGGTTTTGGAATTATCAAAATAGTTTCCTTTTATACAAGAAGGATAAATATTTACTCCTGAATTTTATTTTTTTTCAATTGAAAAATGTGAATTGTATGATACTCATATTATTGAATTTAGTAAAACCCTCATTCAATGATTTCATTTCAAGGATGAGGATTCTACTAAAAAATACTATATATGTTTGGAAATGATATACAGAAACATCATATTTATAATGAACATATTCATGAAATATTGGACATTGTTCAATGTAGATGTGATTTTTATTATTGTAAATCAAATATTAACACTATTAAAGTATGATTTTTCATTTGGTTAAAAAGGTAATTTAATTAAATTGATTAATTTATATTTCTCTATTGAAGGTAATAGAAAATGTTGATAATAATAATGTTGTAGATGGATTCATTGAAGCATTATTTAGTATGATGTTGGATGATTCCACAGTGATTAATTTATTATAGATTATTAATTGTAATATGATGGGAGAGATTTTCATATAAATGTGTCTTAATTACATGGATCGAAAAACTACATTGATCAAAATATTATAGAATATTACATTTTTTAATAAATATTTTAGAAACCATAAATTTAGAGGAAATGTTTCTCATTGTATAGTTAATATCAAAGTATATTTTTTTAATTAAATTCGTTATCCATATAACAATGGAACATACCTCTAACATTAAAAATATATATTTTATTATGAAAGATATAATTCCATGAAATGACAATGAAATTTTAAAAATATTCCTCAGCCTTATTATATTATGGAAATAAGGGTTGTTTTGATATAATTAAATGCTGAATAAATAAATGGATTAATATAATGTTTTATAAATCCATCTTGAAATTATTTTATGTAATAATATTCACATATTTAAATCCTATTTTCAATGAAATAATTCCCATAATTATAAGTACTAAAACCACTTCATTGATTTTCTCATCGAAAATATATTGATCACATTTCTCCAGATATTATAAATACCATGACCAAGTAATTGTATCACATTATTCATTAATATTATCAAAATATTTTCAATAAATGTTTTAATAGTTTTGTAAACCCATAATTTTTTCATCATGTGTGTTTTCAATAATAATTGACAAATACATCTGAATGCATGAGTATAATTCAGAAAAATTTAGGATATGGATATTATAACATATAACATCAAATAAAAAAGTTATTTGACAAAGGATGTTTTATTTTATGTTTAAAAATTATAAATACATGTATATAAATGGTTCTTTTATTGTTAAATTTAAATATTTTTGAATTTATTCAGGTATCTAATTATTTAAGTATATCACATAAGGTTAAAATAATATATTACTAAAAGGTTATTTGGGTGAACCTCTATCAATGTTATCATTGTATGTTTTTTGTTTTTTACCTATGCATGTTTCACTTGAACATATATAATATTTCCATGATGTAACTAATAATTGTTGTTACCAAATTGACTACAATATTACATATATCTCATGTACATGATCATATTTTATTCTTCCACAGATTTCACAAGAGTCTGGAATATTTTTTCAATACCATATAAAATTATGATCTTCTTACTGAGAAATCCATTCATTGGTCTAAATCATTTTTATTTTTTTCAAGTGGTTTATCATAGTGTTTTTGGACAAATCTTCTAAAAAATATTTTAATCATGGAAGGTTCATGAAATATTAATTCATTGTGTTCTCTAAAACTCTATAAAATACCCAAAATAATTTATTTAAATTAAATTTATATAAATTTATCAATTAAAATGTTCAAATATGGATGTGGAAAATTTTTTCAATGAATAATTGATTACGTTTTAGTAATTTTATTTCTTTTCAATAAGAATATGTATTCATTTATTCATTATAAATAAACTCATTCATTGAATATGATAATAAATACTTTTATGTAAAACAAACTAATAAAAAATCATTATTTAATGTAAATTCAATATTGTGTGATGGAAAATTGTTTTCATATCATGTGATTTTATTCGTATGGGAATCAAAATTAACAATATTTTTTACAAGGATTAGAATGAATTTTTCAAGTATTTGTTTCATAAATTCTGCACATATATTAAATTTAATATTTAGTTTAGGGAGTTTTTAAATCGTATAATTATAAATTTAATCTAATCTATCATATATTATATAAAGTAAATTATAATATTACATTCATGTAGTGTTTAATTTGGATTGATACTATAAAATCTCCACCAATTTTTATAAAGAAAATTACCCTTGATTTATTTTAATTTATGTTATTCAAGAAGATAACATTCCATCACAACCTAATATTTTATTTGGGGTTAATTTATTTCAATTAAAAAAATACATATTTAATTTATGAAAACATTATAAGAATGTCACTTATTGAACTCTATGAAAAATATTATTTATTACTCTTCCAATGAGATAATCATGAACAATATATTAACTCAAAAATTTTATAATTGTAGACCATCGTATTTATTTTACTATTTAAACATATTCAATATTAATTTGATTAATAATGTGCTTTATAATCTTAAGTAAAATATTTCCCAAGATATATTTAATATATAAATCTATTATAAATTAATTTTTGTTAAAATTTGTTCAATATAATTTAATTGAAATGATTTTTATGATTTCTTGTCAAATGTATTCATATAATGAAATACCAGAAGGAATTTCACTAAATTATTTCATGATATTGTATAGTTATAATAATTTTTTTCAGTCAAGAAATTAATTGTAAATGAATGTCTAATAATTAAATAAATTTTCTTATACAACAAAAAAAATATTTCAAATATATATAATACATTAATGATTTATATTAACAAGTTGAATCATAATTTTATTAAATATTTTCATAATATATTATATTTTAAGGTATCTATGTTCTATATTATTTACATCATTAGAAATGACAATTGAATTAAAACATGAAATGTAGGTACATAATATAAGAATCTTTCTATATTAAGTGGCATATATATAAAATGAAATTTATATTTTATAATGGATCATTTAATACATTTTATTAGTCCCAAATTTATTGATGGATTGAAAATAATTTGTATGGTGAAACAAATATTTTCCTAAAATATCATGTTTTAAGGAAATTTCTCAATATAAATGGAGGGTAAACTGGCTTTTATAATGAATTATAACAACTCAATTTATTTGGGTGTTAATCATATATGTGTCATTTTTTATATTTAGATATAAAAAATATATTCAAACATCGAATTCTATATATGGATTCTCAATGAGTAATTCTGGATATCTATGAGAATAAATCCATCTCATTTAATAGTAATTCAATACAGATTAATTGAATGCATTAGATAAATTCTATTTTCATTTTATATCCAATGTATATATTTAATAATATATATTTGTTAATTCAATCAATATAAGAGATATAATTCCATCAAATTGGGTATTTTCTGGTACCCTACCATCAAATCATTTTTAAATTATAATGTGAGAACATTCTAAAGATCTAGTAATCAAATAATTATTCATTATTTACGTGAATCATTAATTTTTTCAGGATTATCAATAACAACTTTTTATGATAATTTCTTTCATTATATCAATATTACAATTTTAGTAATCAAATTTATTATTACCATTTATATTATTATAGGTAATTTAAATAACTATATTAATGGTTGATTTATCCCCTCCATCATTTTCTTCCAAATGATATAGTTAGGGAAAATATGATATTATCCTTCATTATACTTTCTAAATTTATGATTAGACAATCATAATGAGGTTGTACTTAGTAAATTATTATTTTATAACGATTTTGTAATTAAATATTTCAACAATCTCAATTAGGAATAGATCTATATATAGGGATTTCTATAAATGTTTTGATTCTATATGCTTGGGTTAAACCATCAATTAGTATATAGATATTACAAGAAATGTTTAGTGAGGAATTATATATTTCCAATACACCTCATTTGATTTCATATAATTTTCTTTTATATTATTGATTAGTTTATACAATTTTTAATATATTAATAATAACCTATAATTTTTATTTCATAATTTTATATTTTTACATGATTATATATGTATTAATGGATAGTATTACATTGAACATACATTATAGAAATCTATACATTTCCCTAAGGTGATTATTTGTACTCTTGGATCAATCTATTGGAAAAAATTATTGGAATTAAGTTTCTAAATTCTTTCATATGAAATTAATAATTTTAAATATTGTATTTTTATTTAATTGAGAATTGAATTGATAGGAAGTCAACATTATATATTTTTTACCAATGAGTCTGATTTCTAAATAAATTAATGATGTATTATTTTAGATTTTAGGATTATAAATTTATTTTTATGGATGATTTAAAAGTAATATCTAATGTGTATTTATATATAAGATATAAATTTTTTATTTTATTTTATTAAAATTATATTCATCAAAAAATTAATCAAATTTAGATATTTATGCTATTCTTCAGTTAGTATAAAATATAATATGTTGTATACTATTTTAGGTATTTTGGAAAATATTATTATTTTCATTAAAGATATTTCTCAGGACATAACATATAAATTTTATATTTTTATGAAATAATGAGGTTATATTAATTAGATGGATTTAGTGAATGTATATACAAGAAACATATTTTGATTAAATTTTTTTTAATAAATTTATTGAATTAGGTGGATTGAAGATTGAATAATTTGGTATATATTCTCAACTTGTTTTTTATTTATTGTTAACTCGCTATGGGTACTCCAGTCATTGCCTATATCATGATCATTGGTTGATCATGTAGTACCACAACATTGTCAATATAGTGGATTCATTGGGTCATGTAACAAAATTTTTACCTAGAATAAATTTCTTGAAGATCCTCACATTGATCATTATTTGAAATAGTGTTTTGATATTTACTTTTTCGCATTATTTTCTATTTTTTATTCTTCATCAATCATAATAGGATTGATTGGTATACCATCCATCCAACAGCCACAAGGACTTCAAATATTTTTATTATTGATAAGTCACCCTTTTTAGGGAAGAAGGATGAAAACCAAAGACTTCATGGACATATGACAATCAAACCTGAAAGAAAAAAGAGTGAAAAACAGATTGAAACTAGAACAACCCCTTCTCAGGCTAAAAAAATGAAGCACTCCAACGATGAAAGTCATATCAGCTAGCAAGTGTCCTGTGCCAAAGCACTGGCCCAATCCGAAGGCTGATTCCATACCCTCTCAAACAATTGAATCTGAAAAGCACTGTAAAGGTGAACCACCAGCTTCGAATCATCCTCTGGGACTATTCAAAGTGATGAAGTCCAGATTCACAGCTCTCCAACTCTAGGATCAAACCAATAAAAAAAACTTCACCGAACATATCAAAATCCTTAAGAGATCCAAACCACCTGCAGAGTCAGGAAAACAAGAAAAATGGTAGATCCAGGTCAAACTCTCCCATAACAATGACCATGAGGACCGAAACTAGAAGAACCATGTCACGAACACAAGGCACCCTTCAATCGCATCCGCTAAAATCCCAAAAGGAGGACAAACCAAGGAGAATGGAGCCAAATATTTTCCACCCAAGACTCGAAGATCCAACACCATATCCATAGAGCATCGCCGAAGCGGGGAACCAAGTAGGTCCGAGACGGCATCGCCGCTCTGGGCTTGAGACGATCAGAACCAATCCGCAGTAGAACCCACTCCATATTCCAAATCAGACAAACCACAGAAAGTGAAAAGGACCAGTGGGAAGAACATGGACACCTACGACGGAGACAACACAAAAAGAACATCAACATCGCATTGAAATCAGAGATGACAAACCAAAACCAAACCTCCCTCCTCCAAGACACTTCTGAGAAGACACCGAGCCCTACCAGAATGCGCCCAAAGCCAGACAAAAACCAGATCTCGATTCCAGAAGCCAAAACCAAGCTGTAAATCTGAAACCAAGTCACCAGAAGCCATCGAGTAGTGTCTTCGCCAAACCAAATCCAAACAGCCACTGGAAGCAGACGCCAAGACCAAACCACCAGAGCCTGTCAGACACGCCGTCACCGTGCCGAGATCTGACCACCAGTGTCATCACCAGGACGCGCGATCTCCATGCCAAGAGAGCCGGAGCCAGCTAGAGCCACACCAGAACCATATCGAAGACGCCACCGATTCACCGCCTCTGAGATGGGATCCCGAAGAATCCTTCACTGAGCAAGACCACCTCTGAGGAGAGATCCAGAGAGGCCAACGTCGAGCCTTCATCACCACGCAGGAGGAAGGGGAGCCTACTCCCATGAAGAAACCATAAGTGTGCCGAAAAAGGGGATAACTAGCTGCTCAGAGGCCCCTACATCTATTTGGAATACTGCATATTAATATTTTAATATTACACTTTATATAAAACCAATGATATAATTATTTTATCTAAAATAAGAATAAAGAGATTACATGTAACATGATTTATATTATATGTAATAAACTCAAATAAAATTTTATATTCACCCAATACATACATAAAAATGAAGTCAATTTAGATTTCATTATTCATTAAATTTCATATAAATGTGAATATTTCACTCATAACTTTTATTGAAACATTGGATCAAATGTGAATCAGTGGTGGTGGTGGAAAGTAAATATATTCCTTGTTCTGAAAGGAGATCATCAATTCCTTTTACATAATTTTTATGATGGGATATTTGAATTGAAAAAATAGTTAAACAATAATTTATTTTAAAAAATTAGTCTCTTTTACATATGTTTATTTTCTTATTAGTATTATTTATAATTTATAATTTTAATTGTTTATTCAATGGTTATTATTGACATATTATATTTTTGGTTTTCTTATATAATTAAAAAATATTATATGATTCACTATAAATTTTCATCATACAAACTATTCATTCAATATTTCATGATGAAATCATTAATTAATATTTATTTATTTATAAAATTCATTCTATTCACTAAAATTCATGAGGTACATATAATCCTTTTCATAACTATTGGTTGTCAAGATTATCTAACTCATTTTTGGAATCCTTACTTAGTAAAAGCTTCATGATTTTTGGGAGAAAATATGATAGATATAATTTTAGAATTTTTATTGAAATTATAAGAAATGTGGTTGATTAAAAGATAAATTAAAATTGATTCTAGTAATGATAGTTCAGTTTTATAAAAACTTTATCAAAATAATGATTATATATGTTATGAAAATGAAAAATTAATCACAACAATACAATAATGATATTTCATTCTCTAGTATTCATGATAAATACAAACATACCCTTTATAAGTGAAGTACACAATATGAGATATATTCTTCCATATGTCTTAAAACTATGGAATTTTATAGACTATTATTTTATTATAATAAATAAAATATGATAAAAAAATACTCTTGTAGATTAATTAATATATTGCATATGGTTATATAGAACAATAAATAACGACATAAAATAAGCATTAAAATTTTTTATGGCATAAATTTTCTCAAATAAATATTATATTTTTTCAATGTACTCTATAACAATACTAAATATCCATACACATCATAAAAATTTGGAAAAATATTTTTTATTTTTATTGTGACAATTTTAAGAAACATAGAATATAAAACCTGAATCCATGAACAAATTTATTATAAAAAAATGTAATTACAATCATTCCATAATGAAAAAAATGAATTTCCTAAATTCATCTATAATGGAGAGGAAATACCCACAACATAAAAATAACGAGTAATAATTTTTACTGAACTCCACATTTAAGTTATAATTTAAAATTCATTGATAAGATAATTTATTTCATTATATCAAATATATCACCCCTAAAAATAATTGATTAGATCCAAACAAAAGATCATATGTAATAGGTATTAAAATTATATTAATATATTTGGCATGACGATTATAGTTATAAACATTATATTTTATTGATTTAAATGTAAAAATGAGATACAAGAAAGGAATTAAGAATATGAATTATATTTTTGAAATTTTGTCAAATTTAAATTAAACAACTTATTAGATTTTCAAAATAATTAATTAAAATTGATCTAAAATAATCCAATAACATTTGTACTATTATATAAATATATAAAATTAAATTAATTTTAAATAAGATATGTATTATTATTTTTAATATAAAATTTATGTAATTTTTTTGAATTTGAATATGTCACATAATCAAAAAATAAGGTAGAAGAATTATATTTTTTCCTCATTATTGATCATTTAAAATACTAGTGGAATACATGTGATCTATTTTAGGAGATATTTTCATATAAACTAGATTAATAGATAAATATATTAAATAGATTATAACCGCACATCTTAATCAATAGTCTATTTGAAATGTCTTCAAATATGAGAATATATGATTTTTATGGAATATTTATCAGTAATATTTATATAGTATTTCATGTAGTGATTATATCCCCCTAAAAATCATGAAAATGATTTACGTTTCACCTCTATATGTTTTAATAATAGGACCACTCATGTATAACAATGAAAATAGATATATTTGATGATATATTTTATAGCGATCAAAATTTACATAGGGAATCCCTCATATATATTATTGAAGTATTTTCTTAGATATAGACAATGATTAAAAGGTGAAATCATTCACCAAAAAAGAAATAAAAATTTCACATTAATATTAATTCATTTCATTTATTTCCCCCTGCTTTCATTATCCCTAATCCAATGATATGAAGTAAGTGTTGTTATCATTATGAAATTTTTTAATAATATATTCCAAAAAGAATAATTGAAACCATTATTTATATATTTATATTAGTTATTTTTTAGTTCAATTATATAATATTAAATATTATATAATATGGTTTTGTTTAAAATATTTAACTATATAAAATAATTTCCTTGATAAATTTATTAAATATTGTTATATTAAATATTTACATTAAACATTTTCATTACATTAAATAGGTGTGTTGCCTCTAATTATCATGTAGAAATCACTTTTCCTATAAATATAGATATATATTCCATTTCCACATTCACCAAAAATAAAAATTATTTATATTTTACATTTGTTTTGGGAAATTTATGCCTTTTAGAAATATTTTTCCCTCTATAATAATTCAAATAATCATGATGGATGCATGAGATTATGATAAATCTATTTTATAGTTCCTTATAATTTTTTTAATTATCCTATTTATTTATGAATAATATCAACCATTTATATATTATTATAATCATATGAATTAAATATTTATTATCAAAAATATATAATATTATATTATTTATTATATTTAGATATTAAAGTGTTAGTTTGATTTTTTTCATTATATATTTAGTTCCAATGTAACAATATTATACTTTATATTTTTATGTAATATAATAATATGTTTTTTTATCTAGTTTCATAAACATTTTACACTATAGTTGAGGAATTCCAATATTTTTACCGAATTTATTGGAATTTCAATAATTACAAGACATCCATATTTTGACCATTTTCCTTGTTAAAAATTTATTTCCTCAAAATTATTGCATTGAATATATTTCATATTAATTATCATGTTAATGGAAATTTAAATCCACATGTTAAAATTATTTTTTCTCAAGAATTTATAAATGATTAATATATCAAATCATCTTATTAAAATAATTTTAAATTAATTAAAATATGTTTTTGTGAAATATTTTGAATGATTAATTTTTCCTAATATTGAATTCTGTTTATAAATGGTTATTTCAGTCAATGATATTCTCTCATTATAGTGTTGATATCTTTTATAAATAGATTTAATTATTTACCTCCTTCATTAAATTTTTTTGGACTTAATGGTTATTTTATAAATTCATTCCATTAATAAAATCATCAACTTCTCTTATACAATGATCGATTTATGTATACTTTTATACCCAACAAGATGATTATGAAATCTATGAATTAAGTCATAAGATGATATTGATTCTAAGCTCTATTGAATCATATTGAATAATATTTAAATATATTTTTCAATAAATAAATAGTATGTCAACAATTACCATATGATTCTAGATTAAAATTTATACAAATTTTAATCACTCCATTGAATTATGTTTAATTAATCCTTCCAAAAAAAATTCCAACCCATATATAATTACACGATATTACCAAGATTTGTTTATTACTTTACACTTTTACTTTTTTTACATATATTAATGTATGTCTATAGAGTAAGTATTATTTCCCAATAATGATGAAATTATATGGATTTATATTACTATCTGAAACTACACATATGAAGTTATTACATTTAAAAATATTTGGATAACCCAATACATAATACACAATATTTGTCATCCACATTCATATATATATGTCTACAAGTTTTAGTATCACCTCAAATAGTGAATATTTTTTTACATATTGAATTATTTGGATGATATTTTAATTTTTTTAATTTTTACATACTCATATTTTCATGTGTGACGTTATTAATTTTATTTATATACAATTTTGAACATCCTTGGTGTATAGGGAAAACTAATAAAAATTAAGTAAAAATAATTACAGAAAAAATAATTGTTTTTTCATCCATATGAATCCTTGATTAAAAATTATTAATTATAAAATATAAACTTTTTTATAATTCATCAATTATATTTTATAGATTTAAATCTATTTATTGTGTAATCATAATTTTATATCAGATCAATGTTTGGAAAAGTATTTGGTAAATTTATGAAATTAACCGTATATTTAAAATATCATGTCAATATATAAATATCATAACAATGAATGCTATATCATTTTTTTAGTCATTGTTATCTTAGAAATGACATGAACCATTTTATTATGATCATATTCTTTGTTTTATTTATCAAGATCATAATATATTTTGAAATCATAATCATTGTTTTTCATTATGT
This sequence comes from Viscum album, assembly GCA_963277665.1. Taxonomy (NCBI): domain Eukaryota; kingdom Viridiplantae; phylum Streptophyta; class Magnoliopsida; order Santalales; family Viscaceae; genus Viscum; species Viscum album. The sequence goes on from OY728120.1 coordinate 131,902,660, forward strand.
GTCCTTATTATTGATGGTTCCTCATGTTGTTGAACCATACCGTGGTGGGAGATATATTTAAATTTATTTCAATAATTAATCACCCAATCCATGGTAAAGGATATGTCACATTATTTTTAGAATTAATTTTTTTAATATAGGATGAAATAATTATATAGGATTAAGAAATTTCTTTAATGATGATTGCAGATAATCTGAAAATACACATTTATATTACCTTCATTGCACTGTGACAATCCATAGATGGATCCCTATTGCAGTTATTTACACATTATACAATTATATCAAAAAATAAACCACTTCATTACAAGGTTATAGTGAAATTAATGTAATGTCTCTCATTGTTTTCTTCATCTCTCATTCTTCTGTCATGAAGAAATCTATCTTGTGATACTCATTCTTGAGGAGAGAGAATGAGGACTTGAGAAATATTTTTTTTGGGAATATTAATTCTCTATAGTAAATTTCTAGATCCAATCTACAATTGACATAATCATCTATTAATATTGTTAGGATATATGATAGATTATTATTTACTTACATTCCATCATTTAAATGACATTTAAAACCATTAACAAACACCTTTCAATTTAATAACAGTATCATAATTATTAGTTTGGTGTACATACCTACATGACCAATAAAATAATATATTTTAAAGGCCTTTTTTTTAATATTTTTCACCAAACAAGGTATTGGTCCATTCAAATTCCTCCAACTTTTATTTGAAAACTGAATAACTATATTTTCGTAAATAAATATATCACTCATAATCTTATGAAAAAATATTTAATAAATTTTTCAATAAATTAAATAAATATATTACTCAAAATATAATGAATACATATTTTATAAGTATTAGCATTATAAAAAAAAATAATTATAAATACAAAATAATTATTTATTACCTTGTGAATATTAGAAATCATTAAAAATTGAATAAAATTATTCTTCAATATTGAGTATAATATTTATTCCAATAATTTAATTCAAATATAATTTAATAAATACTAATGGAAACACATCGTGTGTGACCCTCTAGGATTCGTTCTTGTCCGAATTAGGAGGTCACAACTATATAACAAGATTACTATCTAGAATTATGTTAAGAAACCCATGTGAAAGAACTTAATTCCACAATGATGACAACTACATGTGAACATTTATTGTGAAATATAATTCTATCATCCCATTATCTCATTAAGATGGATGTATATCCATGTCACCAGCCTATATGCTCGATACATTATTCATTTAAAGTCTAAAATAAGAAAAATATTACTCCATGGACTTTATATTTTTGGTGGTAGTTCAATTACAATCATAGGTACGAGATATCAGCTTCAATAAATATGGAAGGGAAATATCCTTCCCTGAATTATACCTTAATGAAATTTTAGATGTGTTGAACCCAACACATCAAACATCTCAAAGAAGTGTTACCATCATAGGTAATTAAATAAATATCAGTACATGATTTTCATCGTACATTTATATTAATATTATTATCTATGAAAAATCATTGGGGCTCATTTATTGGAAGAAATGATGACACCAAAATTGGTGGAATTCATACTAGTGTGTCTATTATTATACATCTCCGACCATGAAGATAATCATTTGTGAGTGTCTTGAGAATAAGACTCTTCATCATATGAGTACTCACACATGAATGTTTATGCACTGTGTGTCCCATTATATAACATTATCCAACCACATCACATTATTTATAAATATCATTATACCACATCAAGCTTCTCATTATAGTTGGGAACATGTATGACCTTATCAATTACACATATAGTATGAGTAATTATTAAATTTTTTATGCAGTAAAATGATGAGAAAATAATAATAATTTTTAATATTATTAAATACATAAAATATACATGTAATTTGTGTAAAGATAACTGGTCCTTGGTCACAAACCCCAAAAAAACTCCAACTTGGACTTGAGAAAACTGACAAAAAACATCAATCCACTAGACCTCACCTGAATTCCATGATTGAGTCATGGGGTCTATGGCATTGACATAAATGGAAATATTACTCCCTAAAACAACACATATATGAGGAAAATCACTAAATATGTGATATATCCAATATATATGCTTCATCCACTAATGGGTCCTTGGCTCTTATTCAATATCCTCTAAAATAGTGATATCAAAATTTAATATGATAGGACCTATACTCCTAGTTACCACAACCTGATCTCAGACAATTTTTTCAATTCATATTGTTATTTTAATAGTATCAGAATAATAAATATACTTAGAATCTCCTATAAAATCTACAACCAGAACATGTATTGAGTTCTTCTTGCTTAGAACACCACCATTCAAAGTAAATTTGTGAATTGTTTATAACATCATTTCATCATGATTTATTTAGAAACTATAATCTACAATCCTATGATTACTATATTCTTATCTCAACCAAGAACCAAGAATTTATTCTTAGTGTGCCTCAAAAGAATAAGAATAGTCTTGACTTTCTTCAAATGGTTTTCACCTAAATCATCTTGATATTTTCCTACAACACATAATTCATAGGTGATATCTAGAATACTAGATAACATAAACTATATGACTGATCCAATCACTATTTTGTATGCAAACATTTCCTTCTAGTTTATTTTCATATATGTTTGAGGACTTGTTTTCTTAGAATTATGAATACCTTGTGATTTCAAAAACAATCCCCTCGAAGATTCCTCAACACTTATTATTTTCAGTATCATGTCATTATATGCAAATTGAATATGTTTAGGAATATTCTAGGATATACCATGAGGATTAATTGTCCCATTAATATATACTTCATAACACAAGTCCTCTATAGTGAATCATTTATTCACCCATTCTATAAAAAACATTAAATGTTGTGTTTCCTTTCTATTGATTAATATGTAATCGATATATACTATTATGAAAACTAAAGTACACCCATTGAATAATGTATACACACGGAACTCCAAATCATTTATTATGAAAAAAAATTCTATTTATGGCATCATTATGAAAGTGATTTATGAAAAAATTTATTTCATTAATCCATAAATGGATCATTACAACCTCAATACCTTATTGTCATTTTATTGAGTCACAAACCCTTCATTTTTTGTCCAATATACATCTTCCTGAAGGTTGTAGTTAAGAAATTATATTTTTATATCCATTTTCCAATATAATAATCAAGGAGGACATTAATTGAATGTATATTTAAAATATATTTGATCATTGAAGATGGTTGAGATGATTTCTCATAGTCAATTACATGATGGATTTTAAACCCTACTGCAACTAGAAATACCTTTTAGGTACCTACTTATCTTTCCTTCTCAATTTTCATCTTAAATAACCATTCTCAATCAATATGATTTACATCAACTAGGGGGTATATCAAAATCCCAACACGGTTTTTGTATATAGAATCCATTTCGAAATTCATTTGTAAATTTCACTTTTAATCATCTATGAATATTTTTACTTCCCAGTTGGTTAGAGGATAATTATTATAAACTAATACTGAGTCCCCATCCATGGTGACTAGAAACCTATAGATTTTAGGTTCTCTATCCTCTCTATAACTCCTATGTAGTAATTTTCACTTTTGATCAATTTATTCATCCATTATGATTTATAGAATGTTTTTATTTGATCACTTTTTTATCTTGATCTTATACATCAGTGAAGTTTTTATCTCTCATAAAATATCTTTTAAAGATAATTTCTACCTCAGGAAATTTTAGTTATTTGAAAACCACATGCAGTTAGTATTAAATATTTTATATTTAGTATCCCTTTTTTATTTTGTATAAACTATAAAGATACAAATTACCCATGGGGATGGAATCATGTTACATGATGAGTATATAAAAAATTATTCACAACCCCACACATGTATGTTAAACAAAATGGGTTTCCTTTCATTATGTAATTAGTATAATATTTAGTTTTTTGTTTTATTTGGAATTTAGTTTAGTGTGTCTTCTATTATTTGTAATTTTTTCTCCAAAATCTTACTATAAGACCCACATGGATCATCATTGAAGTTAAAATGACCAAAATGGTGTAGTGAATTCATTTTCATAAAATGTTCCACCTTGGTGTGTATGGTGCATTGAGTTTGGATAGGATACAAAACATTTATAAGTAATAAATGTAGTCTTTATTTCAATATTATCCCTGATGGTGGGGGTGGACTTTTTTAATATAGCTACTAAGATGGTTCTAAAAATACTCTTAATATTCAATGAATTTATGAAATGAATATCACATATACCTCATAAATTAAAACTATTTTAATCTTTAAAAAGTATCAAGAAATTTTATGATGTATGAGTACAAAAACATTACTTTAATAGTAAATGGTCCATAGAAATTAGTATTTTCTAATTCATTAATCTCCATTGTCCATTCACATTTCCTACTAAATGTGGATTTAGTAATTATCTGTTATAAACATGTGTAACATACACAAAATGGTTTTTAGTAAAAAATAATCTAAATATCCATCATATTCTAATTTATTTAATTGAATTTCATTTACATGAACTAGTTAGTGATGTTGATTTTTTTGTGTGTTATGAGTTATTTGATGTAACATCATTATCGATTTCCATTACACAGTTTTTAATACACATGTCACTATTGTTATATAAAATCTTCTTACCATAGAAAACTATATCCTAATAATATAAGAATAATTTATTTCGAAATAATAAAATAATTAAATATGTATCATGTTTTTAAGAACATTATTTTGGTAAAATATTGAACATCAAAAAAACATTCCAAAAACAAGATCAATCCAATCGGGAACATGAGGTAGTAGTCCCCAAGAGAAACACATGCATGACTTGATCTGTTGGCTACTCATAGATCTTCCACAACATGGACAATTATTTTTGAATCTAATTCATTCATGTATTTGAGTTCATTTGTGATCACCAAAATATATATCATATTTTCGTTTTTTAGAAATATATAAATTTCACGTCATAACAAACATAGTTGAAGCTTACCATTACATATTTTGATGTTTGTTATTATTATTATAGTGGTTGTTCTTTCAACATGTGAAATAGATATTATCACATTCCAATTCATTTTAATAGATATTCAATTTCATGTAATGGAATAATTAATATTAGATCTTAAATATATTTTCTTTCCCTTTCCTTTTTTCTCCATAAGTAATGATAGATTTTCCTTCTTTGTATCATTATCTTCAAGGAGTAGGAGTGTAATAATATGTTTCATGGACATCTCAATGTTGTTCGTATTAAATTTTTCTTAACAATACTGTGATGATCTATTAGAGGTATGACAGAAATAGATCGGTCACAAGTTTTATAGGGAGTTAAAACCCATGAAAATCTAACTAATAAATGCATTCAATTATCATAATTAAATGAACCCAGATAGGGTAACCTCGCTAATATTTATCCAAAATTGATCCTTGTTAATATAAAAATATTTATGTATATATGTGTCCTGGTAAATAAATGTAGGAGCTCAATAGTGATATACACATCCATATATTCATGAGACTTCAGGGGTTCACTAGATATAGATGAAACCATAATACATTGAATGTCAAAAGCATAGTTCATATGTTATTGAAAGATCATAACCATTTCATCACTCAACTCCATAGAAGGATGATCCAGATTTTTTGATTATAAAACATAATATTTTTTCAAGGAATAAAAAAACTATAAGGAACATGTACCCTTACATTAACTTACTTACTGTTGGAGTTTTTCCATTATCTAAAATTAATCATTGGGATAATGTAGATGTCCCTCTAGCCAATTTTTTCTACAATTAAAATAGAATTTTATTAGAACGATTCATGATTACCAATTGGATGAGATATAATTAATTAATTAATATAATTAAATATACCACTATTTTTCAAGACAGAATATCCCTAACCATTAAACTTGGAATGACTAGTTACTATGAAATCCTATATTCAAGGATCCCCATTTCACTTATCAGTGATCTGGAATTTGGAACTGAAATCCATTAAAAAAGAATTAGGAGAGTATTATATCCTACTAAAGGCTTATAGATCATTGATCTATTTAGTGGATTCCCCTATCATTAAATAATATTTTTTAATTCCTTAACAATTTACCCCATATTTTTTTGAAAAGTCAATTGATATTAATCTTAATTCATTTTTGGTAATGTTAACATAAAACACTCATTTAAATTACTTGATAACTTTAAGGGTCTGTACATTTTCCAAGTAGTACACCTGGTTATATTGGTTCATCAACTATCAAGTAATGAATGAAGTAGTCTTAAATAATTTTATGTTGAGGGGTTTTTATTAATGTATACATATATTTTATCATTTTTAAAACATTTACAAGTTTTTTAATATTAATTGGATGTTATTAAATTTATTAACCACATTTGAAAACAAATTAAGTATAATTAATTTATTTATTTTAAACCTTTTAATATTAATTATGTCAATTGTGTTATTGCAGTCTTGCATATATAAAATAAACAATACGTAGAGAGAGATTAATTAGTCAAATGAACATATTATGCGTTTATGTTATAGATTATATATAGAGGGGATATAAAATCAGATATCATTGTGGAATAACTCCATTTCACAATCATTTCATTAGTTACAAAATTACAATTATATTTATGTGTATCACTGAGATAGAATCATCATGGATGCATGATATACTTCCACCACATACCTTGGGGTTATCCATTATTTATAAGTATTTATTAATCACATAGAGGTCATTCAAACAGAAGGATTTGGTAAAGGGGATTATATAAATATCACAAGACACACAGGTCCTATATAATAACGGATGGAGGGATGACTCATATGCCATAAATTAATTTAATATTAACTGAAAACCCATGATATAAATTATATTAAATAAATTTCAACATATAAATATGTCTTCTTAAAACTAATTAATAGTGATAAATTCAATGAATATGAAAAATTAATAAACTAACATTCATTTAAATATTTTTTCATTATTATTATGAAAAATATACTCTCATTAATCTGTTCATTAATAAGTTATTTTATTCCCATTCATCTTAATAATCATTCAACATTAATTTCCATTGAATATCATTTATTGAAATCATTGAAAATTAACGTTATAACCAATAATGACATATTAATTACAATGAATTAATTGTGAATTTAATAATATTAAAAACCATTATTAAATTTTCCAACACTCATTGGTGTTATAGTCAATAGAATAACTTTTTAATTGTTCTATATAAAATTTAATATAATTTTCAGTTATTCCATTTAAGGGGATACTACATGTCATGTTCTGTCTATCCTCACATTGTTTACCATAGTTTTGATATATCTGAGTCACATGAATGGGGCTTCAATATGGTAACATGGAAAGACTAATTTCAATGTATATTCTAGCTACACACCATGTTTCTGCTTCCCATGTTCTTGGTTGGCCCAGAAAAATGGTTATGTAAAATAATTGAATCGTGGGTAACAAACTCAATGATGCTCCCATAGACAATATGGATGGGTACATGATGGGTACTCTAGCTACACTCCATGTTACCCAATTTTAGCATCCAATGATTTGGCTCTTATGAATGACATATTTTGACATTCTTCATCAATTCTTAAACCTTTTAAAACATAAAACAATGAAAAATATGAATAATTTATTGAAGCTTTTTAATTGAAACTTTATTAATGAATTAATAATAAGAAATTAAAATTCACCTCACATTTCATTTGGATTAAAATAAAATAAATAATTTTATATTTATACATGACCACTTTGATACGACATGATGGTTCAAGGAATAGAATAATCATGTTTTTGTGGGGGATACATTAAAATTTATTTTTATAATCATTTCCCAATGACCTGAGTGATGATTATTAACATATTATTTATAATTAATTTATTATTATGCGAAGAAATAAATTACTAGGATTTTGAACTTTCACAATTGATTATTTTTAATCATCCAAAAAATACATTTTCATATTTCGGTCATTGGGATAAGTGGTTCAAAAGATATAATCCTTCAAGGAATGATGCTCATGTTCTATAATGATATTTGAGAAACATTGCCTCATCTTGGGGTTCTGCCAAAAAAATTGAATATCCTGTATTTTTCATTATTGATTATTTATTTTATGGCCATATAAAAACCTCTCTTATTATTTAATTCATTATAGGGAGTGATAAGGAGGTGTCAAGAGATAATTCATTACTTTCAAAAATTCTATATTCTCAATAGATGGATGATATAAACAATAGAAAAAATTTATATTTAGGGAGATATATTTTATGTTAAAATATTTTTTAATTCCAAACATGCCATTGAATAACATTTAAAAACTTTGGTAAACACCATTCCACGTGCTAATATAATTATTAATGTTTTTTAGTACACACCCACTTTTATATTACCAAATTCAATCTAACATTATGTTTTATTAAAATTATTTACTCAACTCATTCATGGTCTATTCTAAATTTCGTTTCATTTGTTGAGAAACTAAATAAATATTAAATTCTAAAAATTCATATTTTATTTAAAATATTGTGAATAAATATTTAGTAAAATAGTAATTAAATAATATCCATATTTTATTCACAATTCAGTGAATAAATATTTTATATATATTCAGAAAAAAAATAAATTTTTTATTAATAGAATTATAATTTTTTGTTAATATGAGAATAATAGCAATTAAAAATATTTGAATGAAATTATTTCTCGGTATTTGGAATAATATTTACTCTAATAATTAAGTTAGATTATAATTTAGTGATGATCAATGAAGACACAATGTGCGTGACCCCCTGGGATGCCATCTCATTATAATTATGTTGGATATCTTGATGTCCATGATTACTATCAAGAAACATGCCATGGAACAAATGAGAAATAACATAATGTCCCAATGATGAAGAGAACATACATATTCTTAAAATGAAACGTAATACCGATGTCTTTATATATTATCATGAAGGATGCACATACATGTCTCCAAATAATATAGTAGATCCATATTTTTTTAAATCTAAAATATACAAATATGTACATCAAAGAAATGTTATTTCGAGAGATTTTTATATTCCAAACAAAGGTATGAGATATCATATTACATAAATATGGATGGGACAAATCCTTTCTTGACTTAACCATTAATGATAAGTCACTAGTGACCCACATAATGTATCTAATATCGCCATGAACTGTTATAAGCATAGTTTACAAAAAATGATATATTTTTTTTGAGTTGTAACATTACCTAATAATAGTCCTAAATTATTTGGATCATCACACACTCTCATTGAATATAATATCTGATGACTTCGATAGATGATGAATTATTACTAGAAGATCTATTATATTAATCCCAAGAATTTCTGATTAGCACATGAGAACAAATTGATAGGTATCCTCATCTTGTTACATATAATCACACCGGATATCCCATTTATTATGTGTCCTCTTATAGTACATTATCCAACTAAAACACCATATTTTAGAATATCATCATAATACATCAATATTCTCATTATAGTTGGGAACTACTATGCCCTTTCCAATAAAAATTATATTATTGGAAATTATTACAATTGTTTCTTATAAAAAATGATCAATATATAATAGGTGATTTTTTTATTATTAAATACATTGATTATACATGTAATCAAAGAATAAAAAATGATCATATAAAACCAACTCAAAAAATTGTCTCATGTTTGACAACATCATTGTGAATATATTATTTAAACATTAATAAATTAAATATATATCACACCATAAACTAGAGATATAATTTTTCTGAATAATCAATGTTATATTAAATGAAATTTAACTCAATACATGTTTGGAGTTTTTGGATCTATATCTTAATTTGAACTATGAGGACATGAACCTATCCCCCATTGACATAATTTTCTCTATATTATGATTAGGTTATCCCTTTCTATATTATGTTATTTTAACTCATTTCACTACCCTTATTAGTCCCCAACCATTATTTTCCTTATTTATGGTTTAATTTATATACTAAAAACTATGACATTGAATTCATGATAATATAATTAAATTTTATTAATTTATAAGACATTAATTTTGTGAATAGTATTACTTAATTATTATAACTTTCTTTAAAAATATTTGGGAAATAAAATGACATTGGAATATTAAGGTTCATGGTTTGGGGTAATAATTGAGGAGAACCCATTGGAAGTACAATTATATATGGACCTTTTAATTAATTGTTTTCTTAACATGGTTATAATTATCAAGGGGGTCATTACTGGGTAGACCTTGTGGGGTTCCACTCCAATTAGAGTTATTTTTCACATTTAATGGGTACATTTAATGGAAATGGTTCTAAAACCATGAGAGAGTGTTTTTTATTTTAATAGGGTATTTTTATTAGTTTTAATATTTTTTATTACCATTACTATAACTTTTCTATGTGTTGTGATATATAATTTATTTAATTGAATGATAAAATAGAATTCAATTTTAAGCACTGAATCCCACTCATCTAAACTAACTCTTCATGAATAGCCAAACAGAATCCCCCAATAGTGGATCCATATGCTTTTATGGCCATATCAATGTGATTTTTTTAAAGTTGGAAACTAATTTACTGTTATGAGTGACTCTAATTCACACCTTCTGCTCACTTTTTTTTCAAAAATTTGGTCAAATCACTAATATGGTCCCATATACAATGATTTCCCTATTGATAATTTTTTTGGGGGGTATTAGTTTATTATGGTTCCTTTAACATGATTTATCTTCTTTGGACTATGTTGTGGTGCATTATCACATCAGTTTTCAGTGGTGATATAATTAAACAATTATCCCCTCTTGTATCATTATTTTATTTTTGACAACTTAATTTCATGTGTTTATATATCCTTTTTTATTATACTATCCATTTTTTTGAAATTATTTTATTTTATTTGTCAAAAGATATTTTATTAATTATATTTCATTAAATCTAATAGTATTTCACATTTTCATTTCTATGTTATAATATATTATTCTCAGATAGGATTTCCATGTGTATTTTCCCATCTAAGGACAACAAAACCAAAATCAATCGCGAATGATATAAATCTTCAGGAAGGGATCCATATTTGATATATTTTTATAAATAGTCTTGGGGGAAGAACAAAATAATGGGGAGAATATTAACTCTAAAATAAATCTGGATTGGTCATTCCAAATTGGACAAAATATTTGACATGACCTGTTCATATGATATACATTACCAAATAATTTGTACATATTAATATGGATTCAATTAGGCTCAAATGGTACCGAATAAAAGGGAAAGATAATATTTTATATGATGAAAATCATAGTTGAGTAATCATTACAGATACAAAAAAACATTCATTTAATAATAATAAATAACGCAATGTAAAACAAAAATAAAATAAAAATTTCCAAAGACCCTAACATATATAATATTCTAGATCCATGTTAACCATCCTAATCTAATTTATACATATGTCCTAAGGGAAAATTTTAGTATCTACACATAAAAATAAAATCCTAAGACATGTGCTTGGGTTGAGTGTGAGTCTGGTAACATAGTAGGTATATTTAATTAATAAACCTTATTATGTGATTCTATAATCAATTTTATGTGTAAGAAATACAAAAAAATGTGTATAAATGTATTTGAAATATAAACTCCATCAAGAATAAAACATTATAAATATAAAATTTTAGAATTCTAGATGTAATGTTCTAATAAGGACAACATAATAGTTGACCTTACCTACTTTAGATATATACTAGAATGAATTATTCACCATTTACTAGAACCCCGCCCATTAAAGGAGATATACGGTATGATAAAAAAATAAATAATGTACATCCATCATAAGATGAATAAAAGAAGGAATCATTCTAACCCTAATCATCTACCCAATGGAATAAAGAACCATGATATATCTTGTAATATCCTGACCTGACTGACCACTAAATTGGTAGTCAGACCGGTCACCACATGGCCTCAAGTGATATACCTAAACTACAATGGTGGACGACTAGAACTGAGGGCCTAGGGTGAGTCTCTGTGGAGTCTATCCCCACATATATTAGAGTATGTATAATGATACAAAATTGATAGTTAATATCATAATCATAAACAAGAAAAAAACTACTTATGTATATTATAATAGAATATAATTTTCCAATTAATATGTATATAAATAATAAATGAATGACGATGATACATAAGATAAAAAATTACACATACAACATTCTTTAAAATTTAGTAAAATACATGAATCAAGTAATGAAAATAACTTACAATCCCAAAAGAAAATTTCCATTAAAATACTGAGCTCCAGATCAATCATGTTTTCTTTGTATCCTAAGTTACGAGCAATTCATCATAAAAAATAAACCTTGGCCCAAAAAATATAATGTATAATCAGGTACCCCAGTGCAATGGCAGACCGATTAGGGTCTGATACAATAATATCATTTGGCCAACTCCCACGGTGTCTAGCTCAATCCTTCCATTAACAGTGTATGCCTCTATACAATGAAATAAGTACAAAGAATAAATTAATCGTTATCATGTTATCATTTATTCATTACTAATCAATATTAACTTTTTGGTTTCTAAGGAGACTCGTACCACATGCCAGCTGGGGTTCATTTTAAAACCCAATGTATTTCTAGGTAATATCATATGTTTATACCTACATATTCTCATGTCATATTCTGAATTATTCACTAGGGATAAAATTTATAAAAACCTGCTTTGGATATTTCTAGATCCCAACTTATTCTATGGTGTGGCCATATCATGGGGTGTATAAGTTACTTCTTCTTAATACATACATGATTTCTCATGATACCATTACTAAAATCATGCTTCAATTCCCATGTTGCCAATTAAACATCACACAAAAGAATGACCATGTTATGATTCATTTATTAACAAGTAAAATGAACTTGTTACAATCAATAAATATATTTTTAGTGTCCATTTTTCGATACCTTTACTCATAGATAAAATGGTTATGACACAATGTATACTTCCCAAATTAATGTCCATGTTTCCATTTCATTATGTAAAAGTATAAAGACTATGTTATGATGTCACATTCCAATTGAGTGATCTTGTTCCCATTCTTTTACACATAATTAATTCAAAAAATAATTATCAACATAATTCTAATTATTAATTAAACAATTAATTAATCCCTTAACATCACATAATTAATTCCACAATAAATTAATTATCTAAACCACATTAATTAATATAAAAATTTATTAATCTATAGTTACCTCTCAAAACCCAAAATCTATTATAGAATTAAGTATCTCATATAAACTATTTAAAATCCTCATAACTAATTCTATAATTAATAATCAATTTCAACAAATAAATATCACATATTTATTAAAAAATTAATTATATAAAATAAAAAATCCTTAAATATCATGATTAATTATTTAATTAGATAGTCCACTAATCTAATGATTAAATTTTCAATTTTTTGTTTAATTCAAAAAATTCGTCATTCAATCAATTTTCTCAAATAATGAATCCACTTTAGGAATTCTAGTTAATAAATAAATATAGAAATTCCATAAATTTCATACACGTATCAATCTCATGATTATGATAATGGAATATTAGACCACCTACATGGTAAAATACATTTAATAATTTGAATAAATACATGTTCTCAACATTTACCAACAACACCAAAAATAATAATTTAAAAAAATGTAAGGAAACCATGCATGAAAGGCCAATTAACAATTTTATCTTAGAAGATAGTGCACCTCTATTAGAGTAGTTTTAATAAAAAAATCCTGAAATTGTTAGTTAATACTTTATTTTTGAAGATTTCATAATTTATTTTATTAATTCATTCAGTACTAATTAAACCCATTGAAAGTGTGAAATATATAAAATAATGCAGTATACAATTCTAGGGGAAGAGGAATGAGATCCTACCTTAATGAAAACCATGCTAAGGTTAACAGTTATGCACATGAAATTTTCAATGGCAAGGATCTCATAACACTTTCCAACACATATGTTCATATATATATATATATATATATATATCCATTTATATAGTACATATATTACCCCATTCATTAGTGATTATGTACCTAGATGACATATACATACAGATACCTATGTATATGAGTGTAAGACTTAAAATGGTAGTAAAACGCTCAAAATGATTACTAGAAACCTAACTCACCAAATGACCCAATATAAATTGGGAAAAAAAATAGTGGGTGTAAAAATAACCTTGAATTGAGGACAAAAAGAGGAATCGAAAAAATATGCTTCTCCTTCGATAGGAGATTTCATTACACAAAAGAGGATGTTCCAAAATTCATTTTTCATACAATAGAACTTGAAGAAAACAAAAAAAATAATACAATCCCTAGGGTTTTGGAGAAATGGAATAGGAGTATTAAGAAATAGAAAATTAATTAAACAAGTGTATAAATGAGAGAAGAATGCCTACCATAACGAATCAATCAAGGATCGAAAAAATATCAGAATGAAATCAAATGAAGAGTGGAGGGTGAGAGGGGATGAATCACATGCCATGGAGAAGCTGGGGGGAATCTCATGATCTGGAGGAGAGAAGAGAGACTTTATAGGGTTTTCTCATAACCTAAATTAATAATAATCATCATCATAATAATCATAATCATAACTATATTATTTATATTATTAATAAAACATTTATAAAATTATTTTCATTTTTATAATTAATATAATTTAATTTGTTCCATCTAGGAACACATTTTGGGAAAATAGTGAACATGCCTTCAAGGGTATTATTATCCTATAAAAAAATCCACATAGTTTACTTATGGATAATGTATGGTTCTAAACTAACCATGCACCCCTACCAGGTCCTCCTCACATGAGGATTCAGAGACTAACACTCTAAATATTTAATGGAACACCCAGTACAACTCACAGTCATTGAATCACATCCCAATATATCATATTTATGTGATTAAACTGAAAAATTCCACAATAAATCTCAATTTATAAAATAGCCAATCTATAAAAAAGAAAACTCAAATCCCATTGAATGTAGTCCTATTTAAAAACATGCATCTTTATAATATCCATACTATAGAAATTTATTTTGAAATTTATCAAAAAAAAACTTTTTAACACATATGTTAACTAATGAGTGTGCGGGTAAGATAAGATAGGTCCTTTAAAATAAACCCAAATAGTATATTATTAGTTATAGAAGATACAAAAACCCTTACAATTCATCTAATTTGATACAATACCTAGATTTTCTATAAAGGTAAAACTGTGACTTTTAGAAGTTTTCATATTCATTTTAGATTAAAATTTGACATCATGCACCCTTAATACCATTTCAACATAACATGGACATATATAAAAATTCAGTTATATGGGTGGATTTCTACTAATCCTTAATGTTACCATACACAATGTAGCAGGAATTTGTATCATATTTAATCAAAATCAATTTATTTAGAATTATAAAATTATCCCCCTTTTCCAATTGTTCAAATACAAGGGTTACAATTTTCTTAATCATAATGTTCCCATACACCTTACATTTAAAAACTTTTTTCTTATTTAATCATAACCCATAAATTAATCCAATGAATCCAATTATATACCAGAATAACATTATAGATAAATCATGAAACATGGAATACCAAAAACTAATCATATAATACATATAAAAATTATAAATAAATACAAAAAAATGTTATACAAAAAAACATACATGATAATGTATACAATGAGTGGAATAGAACTCAAGGAACATAATCATACTCAACGGGAAAAATACTGTTGTAACTACATGGCATGTAATATGAATGGAATGTGAATTTTCTATCTACCTATTACGATGAATGGAATGTTTTATCTTTTCTGAACCAGCTAAAGTCTAAAAATTTCATAACATTCCATAAATCAAGAGTAGTAAATAATATATTGTTAACTCAATGAGAAAAAATATCAATTGTATTAAGAAACAGACTTAACAAAAATCCCTACACTAGCCATATGGTTATTTCCCCGTACATCAGACGATTAATCCCAATCATAGTTATTTGCGAAGTGCCAATACATTACTAGAATTCAATCTACCATCCAAAAATATTAACAAAAAGGGGAAAAATTATCTCTCAGTCAAATTTGTTACATATCGACCCATTTAACCACTGAAACTATAACCAAATATGTAACCACATGGGCGAAAGAGGTTCTCCTTAAGTGAAAAAGGCATCCACCATAAAGATAGGTCCTCAAGAGTGTCCCTAGTGATACTTTTCTCTCATCCATTAGTGTACACATAGTGATAATATATACATATATAATAAAGAGTGGATACATAAATAAGAACAGATGGTTGCGGGAATATATTATAACCTAATATATGTGAAAACAATCAGTATATAAAAATTAGGCATGGAATATGGTGAGACCTAAGAGAATACAATATAAATAAAACCTTAATTATAATATAGTACAATACATTACTCAATTAATGAAAATAACTACACATCACAATCACGATATCCATGAGAATCCTGATATTCATCTTAGTCATGTTCTGTTGACTCCTTGTGTACATGAAATACAATATAAAAAATCAACATTATTCAATAAAATATAAGGTCTAATAAGGTAACCAATTTTTATATCACTCTAAGAAGGTTTTTAGAAACTAATCTCAATAGGTTAGCTCCTGTGGTCTCAAACCCAATCCAGACCGATAATAGGGTATGCAGTAATACAAGGAAATAAGTAATATTCATAAATAAATAGTTACTGAATTATCACTAATTCATTACCTAACCACATTCACACTCTAGTTCCTGGGGACACCCATACCTCATGTGAGATGTGTTTAAAGCCAAATACAAAATTGGTTTTGGGTAATATCATATCTAAATACCATCATCCAATCATGTCAGATATAGAGGTATTCAAAGGCGATATCACATCTCAATAACTAATTCAGATCATGTCAAAGCCTAATGTATTCTCAAGTGATTCCTTATCTTGGAGTTTATTTCTTAATATTACTTTGATCATACATGATTCCTCATGATACGATTATTAAATATATTCTTGAATTCTCATGGAAAAATTCCAAAGGCACAGGGAAGATTGATCAAGTTGAAATAATTTATTCCCAAGAATAATTACCATGTTACCATGTATAATTATCAATTTACTGACCTTATAACCATTCCATTACTCACATATATAATGACCATGTTACCATGTATACATTTCAATTTAAAGACCATTCTCCAATTCCTTTACTCATAAGTATAATTACCATGTTACTATATATAATTCCCAATTTAAAGACCATGTTACCATTATTTTAAACCAAATTAATTCACAAACTAATTATCAACATAATTATCATTCCAAATTCAACTATTTGATAATCAATTAACCTCCCATAATTAATTCATTAATTAATTTTGTAAATCCCATTAATTTATATAAAATATAATTATTCAATACAAAAATCTCAAAAACCATAATCAATTCCATAATTAAGAATATTATACAAAAAATTCAATATAGTCAAAATTAATTATTTATTTAATAATTAATTTCACAACATCAATAAAACATAATTAATTTCACAATTAAATATCTCAAATCAAAAATCACTTAACATCACAATTAATTTTCCAATTATTTATCTAATAAGAAATCCATTTAATTCCAAATTTAATTGATCAATTTATCATATAAATAAACAATGATTCAATTAATAAACTTGAAAACATAACTAACCCAATTTAAGAATCCATATATTTAAAAATACTAGACTTTTTAGGATTTTCATTTCCATTTCAAAATCATGATTATGGGAATTGATGATTAGATAATATACATGGGAAAATCCGTTTAATAAATTGAATGAAGGACATGTTACCAAACATATCCAAACAAGATATAAAATCATAATTAAAACCAATGAAATGAAAAATTATAAAATTCTAATAACAACTTTTTATCATTAAAGATAGAGAACCTCCATGGGATGTGTTTTTTAAGAAATTATGACATTGTTCATTATTAATAATTTTATACATATGTAATCCTGTATACTAAAAATTCATTCAAAATAAATTAATCCCAATGATATTTTAAAATGAATTAGTTAATGAATTATTAAATTCAAGGGGTAAGGGAATGGGATATTACATCAAAAGAAGAAAATACCAAGTCCAACACTTTGAAACATGATATTTTCCATGGTATGGATTGCCTCACACGTTCAAAACCATTCATTCCTATATATATACCCATTAATATGATGCACATATTCCCCTCTACATGAGGGAATAGGTACAAGGATGATATATATATATATATTTATATTTACATACCTATTTATATGATTGAAATCCTTTATCGAGTCATTATATTCTCAAAAAACAATTAATAGGGACCCAAAATCCTCCAAGTAACCAAAATAAATTGGATGAAACCAAATAGTGAGTGTAAAACATTCTCTAAAGGGATGAAGAAAATCTGAATCGAAATTATATTCCTTTCCATCTTCAAAGGATGATAAAACATTCAAAAAAAGGTTTTCAGAAGCTTTTCTCATACCCTAAAACCAAATGAAAACAAACAATCAATAAATTCGTATCCATATGGTTTCAACCAAATTATGAAGGGTGATGAAAAAAGAGAAAATCAGTTAAACATGGAAGGATATGATGTCAAAAGTTCATAACTCGATGAATCATCCTTGGATCCTCATGAAATTTGGATGAAATCATATGAATAACTGATACAATGATGTGAGGAGTGTCATGCCACGAAGGAGACTTGGGGATGTCACATGATTTGGAAGATATGGGAGTTACAACATTTGGTTTTTCATAAAATCTAAACTAGTACTAATAATATTAGTACTAATATTAATATTGTTAATAATAATAATAATATTATTATTAATATTAAAATAATTAATTATTTATTTCATTTTTTTCCATTTAATTTCATTTAATTTGTGACGGATAGGTGAATGGTTTGGTAAAACACTGTGTAATTTGTGTAGGGAAGTCTACTCTTCTGGAAACAAAACACTTAGTTTTCTACTAAGGGCCGCATAGTCTCAGATAAATTGTGAGCCACTTATATCACATAATTTAATAAGTTGTCAGATCTTGAAGCACCTAAACATTATAGAAAACCTAGGGTACCTCCCATGACATAAATCACATCCAAATACAATACATTGAAGTGTTAAACCCTTGAAATTTCACTATAATGCTCATTTTTTAAAACAATACATCCATTAAATACAAAAACTCAAATTTCTTTTCATTTTTATTTTGATCCCAAACATGGGACTTTAAAAATATACATCCCTTGGTCTTCCCCTTATCACATATGGGGTTTCCATTATTTTTTCATTTTGAATGACCATGCATGTGTTTCCATTGAGGTCCTTGAACTAATCCACAAAATGAAAAGACTCAAATGAACATAAATGCCAATCTCTAAATTCAATATCTATCAAATAAAATCCCCCAATTCTTTTACATTCTAGGTACGTCACTTACAAGAAAACTGACTCATCCCCATAGAAAGTTCATATGTTACAATCAAGCATACCGACCAATACATATTTAGTTTAGGGATGCCACAATCACAAAAACTGACATATCCCTAGATGCGTTGTTTAGTTCTCAATAAAGAACATTTAACAATCCCAATTTCACCTAGGGAGGTAACAATAATGCACAAGAATGAAATGAAAAATATGTTTTAAAACAATTCACAAAACTCATAACTTTTTCCCTAGGGAAATAAATAGTTATGACATAGTCCCACACATCAAAAAATTGTATATAGTCAATTCAACCCTCAATGATGTCAGAAAATTCAAAATTGACCAATAATGGAAATTATATAAAATAATTTCCCAAAAAATAATATGATAGTACATGATTTTTTGATATATATTTTTGAGATATATTTACTTTTCGTGATAGTTGGGGAAACAAAAACCTAATATTTAAATGATTCCTAATATAGGAAATTACTATAAACATTTCATTAATCCCAATGAATAAATAAGTAAAAAAAATTACAAAAAAATATTTATAATATATTTAGTTAATTTAAAAATATTTACACATTCGTACTCATTTTTACGATAGTTATTATATGATTTAAAAATAAATTTTATTCACATAAATTGTTTTTTTAGAAAATACATTAATTAATTTTTAAAATAATTTATGAATTAATTTAAAAAATGATTTTTTTTTAAAATCATCATTTAAAAATCATCTTATCAATAAATTTCTACAATTATTTAAAAGGAATAATTATGCAATGAATAGAGAAAATAATGATTTCTATTGAAAAAATCTATTCCTTTAAAAGAATATTCCATTTTCAATATTTACTAAAAATAAATTTAAAAGTAATATAATATAATTAATTTTTCATATAATTTAATTATATTCCTTAAAATATATTCCATGTCAGATTTTTGTAAATAAAATCTTATAAAAAACATCACATTTGTTTTGGAAAACTACCTTCCATCATGTTTTTTGGGATTAATTTCAAATTATATATAAAAAATTATATTAATTGAAATTGATAAAATGTATCAAATATTAATAATAATATGTAAAAATATATTAATGTGAACTTTTTATTTTTTCATAATGAGAAGAAATAACAATAAAACGTTTTGGATGAAGTTATGATTAAAAAAATACTACCAGAGTCACTATACAAATATATATAGGTATTTTGTCTAATTAAACATATATAAGCCATTATGGATGACCATATTTCAACAACATAATCTCATAAAATCAAATATCTTTCCATATGGAATTTTTTTTCATGATAATGACTTTATATAATTATAATTATTTGGGAAATCACAGGCATGACCTTTCGCTCAATTATAAAAAGACACCCCTCATTTATTTTCATTACAATAATTAAAAAAGAAATAATTTCCATAACATACCATACCATATTAATTAAGGAATACCCCTAGAACTATGTTTTTCATTCTAGAAATATTATAAGTCAAATGTAAGGGTACTTCAGAAAGGATCTAATGGAATCCAACTAAAGGAGAGGTAATCATCCTACTGGATCACATTAAAATTATTTATTCTTCTACATCATTCAAATTTTATTAATTCATAATAAAATAAAAACATAAAAGTCCTAAATATAAGGAAATTTTTTTATAAATAAAAAACCTTAATTACCTACAATATATTCCATAAAATGGTTACCAATGGTAATGATAAATTTTATGTGTGGACTATAACCTCTACATATCAATACAATTGAGTTACTCTCACATGTATCATGAATGGTTAATGAGATGTATTAAATGAATATATATGATATTTATTATGTATGTATGATTATAGGATTAAGATGAAAAAAAATTATTTTTCCATTCCATTTTTTGAAAAAATGAAAACATCCCCATGCGTACATTGGGACTACCAACTCCATGAAGTCATGTGATTCATTTTATTATTCTTTTATTTTATGTTATTAAGGTTATATTTAATAAATATATATAATATATATTTACTAATCATTATTCCGTGATAATTAATAATTATTTATAATTATTTTTCTTTATCAATTAAAATTTTAATATAGCAATGGCATGTACAAATGTCCTAATATCACGTAAATTAGTGTAATACATTTTTAGATCTATAAATTTTATAGATTATTATATATATATATATATATTATTAATTTATCTTTTTTACATGAATGAAATTATTTAGATGATGGAATGATTATCATTTTAAATAGATTATAACTATCAAACCAATGTTTTTAAGAAAAATGCTACTATTAACTCTATGAAACAATGATATTAATAATTAATTGTTAAAAAAGGGTGTTTTTATTTTATAAGTTGAAAATATATGATATTTTATGAATTAAAATGACTATTTTATATAATAATAAAAAAATTTAAATTAATTATATACATTAATAGTGTTATTTCAAAGAAAGTCAAACCTGAGGATGGTGATTTATATTACAATTATATTTTGTATCATGAATATTTAGGATAACCTTTTCATGGTTGATGTTTTATGACCAATACCTATGTAATCCCATGGATATTATTATAATATGTATTTTATTGGTAATAACATCTTTTCCCTTCATTTTTCTAACATATATATCTCTATATACTAATAGAATCATTTTATGGTAAACTAGATTTATTAGTCTATTCATTCAAAAATATGTTTTTATTCATATCCTTGTTTTTTAAAATTAATATGAATAATTTACCTATATTCTCTATTGAATTTAGAAATAAATTTTTACAGATTATTAAATTTTTATAAATTAGTTTTAAATGAATCTTTTTTTCACAAACTATATACTCTTGAATTTTTACAAACAATGAGAAGGAATAAATATTTTAATATACCAAGAATGAATGAAATTTACCACCACCATAACCCCCCCTAATTCATTTATTATTTCATTAAATGTTTCAATGATTTAAGAAAAACATCATTTATTCTTTGATATTTTGGAATTTCTTATTTTAAATAATATTCTTTAAATAGAAAAAAATAATTTTTATAATGAAATATTCTTTTTATTCATTAAATGAACTTTTTATCGATGATAATATCTTTTAATGTTACTCATGATTTTTTAAGGATGTGATCCAATTATATCATTATTTTTCATTAGTATAGCTCTTATTATTATCATTATTCAATGGTGGTTCAATGACATCACTTCCTTTCCCTGGGTTAATTTTGTTATGCAACTCACTTCTTTTATCTATGTTATACTATGATGAAATGAATATAATACAGATTTTATTTCCACGTTTAAATAAATGATAAATGATTTATTTTATTACGATTCACAAATGTATGATTTTCATTACATTATGTGTGCTCCCAAAATTATATACCCATAAAATTTATTTGATAAAGTTAGATATCTCATGGGATAATAAGGAGTAAAATTGGTATTGAATTCATTTTGTTAGGTTACATTGTACACAATGATATTTTATTATTTTAATATTTAATAAATTTATTATAGAATATATAGTAAAGCTAATCACCAATTATTTTCTTTTTATTGAGTCTTGTCATAAAAAATTATATTATATGTGTACATTTATGCAATAATATGGATTTGAGCTTGCCCATTCTTGTATTTCCTTTCCCCACATTGTGTAAAATTTCTTTTATGTATGATATGTCTAGGAAGAGTTCTAGTATATAATAACAAAGTTGGAGATGATATACACCTCTAATACACATTTTGTTTTTGTATTCATGTTTCTAAATATTCTAAACTATTTTATTTAATCATAGATTGTAATGGTATTTATTGAATTTTCAAATATTAATATGTAATATCAATGTATAGAAATCATGTGTCACTATAGTTGGTATTTGACTAAGGTTTATTTACATTTAATATATTGGATAACAAACCATTTGTGACAACACTAATGATTATCCATTCTATAAAATAAAAT
Organism: Viscum album; assembly: GCA_963277665.1. Taxonomy (NCBI): domain Eukaryota; kingdom Viridiplantae; phylum Streptophyta; class Magnoliopsida; order Santalales; family Viscaceae; genus Viscum; species Viscum album. The sequence goes on from OY728120.1 coordinate 131,926,283, forward strand.
CAAATGGTGATGTAAATAACGGAGTTTGGAATTCCGAGAAAAACAACCATATTTGAATACTATAAGTGGATATAGGTTTTGAATAGAATAATCTAGAGTTAGTAATCCTAATTGTTTTTGGATGAGTATATCATAACCATATTTTGAGTGAATATAGTGTGTTCCCTTAATGTGCACCTAGTTTGAAAACCCCATGGGATATGATTATGTTAACAATCAATTTCTATATAAACCACAAAATTTTTTGAAGAGATGATGACCTTGGATCTCATAGGTTAATACTTTACATTCATAAGTTGAAAATATAGTATCATTATTTAGATAGTCTATAAATTGTTTCCTTTAAAAATTAGTTTAAATTATTTTTGATGATACTCATGATTATCATTTTTCTTTCAGTCAGGTAATAATGATAAAATGGTCTATTTTAGGTGGTGGTATGGACCTAAAATATCTAATATTCACATTTGATCATTTTCATGTAAAATCTATTATATTATAAATATTATCTAAGTATGATAATTCCTAAAATCAATGATTAGATGTAAATATATTAATGAAAACTCAATATGGTATGATTATCACATCTCAAATCTACAATTATTCCATGATTTTTTTAAATATGATACATGAAAATATTATTAATTTCCATCTCGTTTAATGTGATATTACATTAGTCATGGAATAGATTTAAATACATAAATTTCATATCAATTTCAATTTAATAGAAGTTATGTTGTATATTATAAACCAACCTATAATGATTTTTTGTTTTATTTTAATTGTGTTATTTTAATGTAAATTACATCCATTAAAAGGGTATTGATACCAATTTAAGTCATGGATAACTCATTTGTTTGGGGAGAAACTGAACATCCTTGAAAATTTAAATTTATTAGAGGTTTTTGATGTCTTTATAAATGATTTTTCAAAAATTCCGAAAAAAATTCTGAATATTTGAATTCATTAGAACTCATGAAGGGTACTACACTGATTCTATATACTCCATATAGAATTTACCAAATTTAGTTGAATAAATTATTGAATAACCTCAATAATAATCTTAATAAGGAATTCATTTATCCATATATGTCTTCCTGGGATAAAAAATTTTTTAGTATGTGTAAATATGGATTACAGAGACTGTAAATTTCTCTTTAAGAACTGAACAACATTATAATCAAGGATAAGTATCCTATACATGGTATTAATGACATGTTTAATTAATTTTTTATATCTCATTTTTCTTCCATGGTTGATGTTTGATTTAGATTATATCAATTATAAGTCATAAGTTAAGACATACAAAAAACATCATTATGTATGTGGTGTACACACTGTGTATTTTGAGTAATTCTATTTTGTATTTTTAATTCCTCTTATATCATCATATTTTTTTATTAATAGAGCCTTTAAATATTAGCTTGATCAGTTTTTGGTAGTCATTAGAGAGGAAATTATTATATATTGTAAATTAAAAGTTTTGAATGAGGGTCAGTTGAGGTTTGTATTGAAGAAAATAAGAATGGAGATTATGTATGAATATTTTACCAAGTGTTAATTTTTGATATATAACAACTAATATTTGGGACATATAATCACATGGGAGGGTATACTAGTGGGTCCGACAAATATTTATTTTCCCATCCTTGGCCATGAGTGACCATGTTGAAAAAAACCATATTCATTCTAGTTTTTAAATATATTATCAATTTTTTATGGAGAATACCTTATAGATATCTAATCTACTATATATATTATCTCAGATGTGATAAAATTCTCTTTGTATATAAGATGCATTTGAAAAATTCAATATCCTGCAGAGATGGTTAGTCAACAAACCTATAAATAAACTAATCTATACCAGGGAAGGGTTTATGATCTATAGTGATTCATAAATTTAGGGAATATGATGCATACTCATAGATGTAGACTACTCTTATTTAAAATTAATTATTTATGAGTAAAATTTCACAAATCATTATTTAGAGTTAGAATTTTTAATATTTTCATTTATTTTAATGAGGAATTTTCCTTATAGAAAATTGATAAATATTTTATATTACCATAAAATATCATTTTATATATATTCTCTTTTAATGTGATGATTATACTCAATAGATTGTGGTCAGATTCAATTAATGTTTACGATATCATAATACATTACAACTTTATAAAAGTAAACAAGGAAGAATATTATTTGAGTCAAAATGATAATGGTAGATTATATATTATAATGATAAAAAAATCCAATAAATGTGTACATACAAAGGGAGAGTTTTTAAATCAACACATATGGGATAAAATCATCTCTTTATCAAATGAGTTTCAACCATTTTTCTCTATTTATATTAAAGAGGCACTAATGGAATACGTGAATCCATAAAATAAGGAGGGAAATTTTCCTCAGTTCAACCATCATTATGAGGGAATTAAATGGTCCAAGAACATTATACATGTTTTCTCAGATCCATATTTAATGTAGTAGTTTTACGATGATGATCATAATACATCCTTAAATACTCATCCAAGATATAGGAGTTTGTGTACAGATATGAAATGGAATTTCTGGTGGTATAACATTTATAGAGATATTTCTCAGTATATATAATGGTTCTTACTACGTCCATATGTTAAGGATTATAGAAAAAAATATATGGGGATGCTATAACACCTTCCCATGAAATGATTGATACGTTAAAACATCACTATGGCTTTTCTAATCAAACTCCAATAAACGTCTATGTTCCATAAAACAATTTTTTTCATTGAAAATAACATTATGAAATTAGTAAATATAATTTATATTGGAGAATATTTATCTATAGAAACAATTAAATTGTAAATATTAATGATGTTTTATGGTTTCATGGACTATCACATTCTACTATATGTGATCTGGATCTGATGTTTACATCAACAGTTCAGAGAAGTATTAAATGTGAACATTATATAGAGATGATATTTTTTTCATTGTATCAACCATATATAGTTGATAAATTTATGGTAACATCTAAAAAATAGAGTATATTTTAATATCATATAAAATTTAATTAAAATGTGGTTGGGAATGCCACCTTCCTCTACTCTAGATTCGTTACTAAAATATATTTTACATGTGTATTTAGGTGGATCCATATATTGAACTGTATGAAAGAAAGAATTGAACACCAACATGATGGGATGATGTTAGATAATGAATTATATTGGTCATTATTATAGATTATGATAGGGAATTTATTTTCAATGCCATTCAACAATGCAACAATGAATCTTATAGTTGACAAAATTGTTATTGTAACAATCATTAGTGAAATATGAAAATCAATGTTAGTGATAATTTATTCCATAAAATTTAAAAATTTAAAAATGTATTTTGATTTATAAAAAGGGAAAAATAATAGCTAGGTATATTAGAACATTCGATACTCATGATCATGTATGGATGATAATATATCTCTTGGAACATCCATTGAACCTATCTTAATTTGACAATGTGTTCCATATGTTTTTCTTGAAGAAGTACATAATAAATAGTTTAAATGTCATAACATATATGTTGTTAAGAAATAAATTATTATCATTCATTGATATTAATTATTTTTTTATTAACATATATTGCATTACACTAACATGCAACTGAAGATCATAAATGTACATTACCAATAGAAAATTTAAAATACAAAAAACTATTAAAAAGGTAAACTACTTCATCTCTTATTAATATCATCATATCTATAACCCTTCTTATGACTATCATATGTAATAATTTTTTTATTTACTTGGGAAAAGGAAAAAATATGAATCAGTGATCTCATATACTATGTAATAGTAATTATGGGAGATATAAAATCATAGCATGAAAATAATTGTATTAGAACATGTGGATTATATGGGAACACCATTTCGTTCATATCACAAATGATAATATTGAACCATGGAATAAATATTGGAAATTCATATACATAAATCATAATGGAATCATAGAACATGAGACATGATATCATATCATTTGAAGAAAACATAAAATTATTGCATACAATTAATAATTGAAAATAATTTCCATATTATCCAAGCCCACTTCCTATTATATCATTGTGGATTTGGTTGAATCCCTAAACTATCATAGTATTGAAGATTGACAACCAAGACAATCATAGAAGAAAATTTATCTTACTGAACTAGGTTTTCTCCCCATTAAAGTGTACTCTTTATCATTAGATAAAAATCATTACCCAATTCGTTGGAGGGAGATAAATGTTATGCTAGTCAAATATTGAAAATAAAACTCTCTATGCCATAAAATAATAAAACATTCATCAAATCATAGACCTTGTATTGAAATCAGTTTTATATACATTTCATCATGTCATAATTGATTTAAAACATATATTTTTAATAACCATTTCAATGTTTCATCATAGAATAACTCATGATGAGATGAGGGATTAAAAATAATTTAATATTTGAATAACCAATAGAATAAAAATGGGTTTTATACACATCTTGTTATCATAATTACAAAACAATCATAGAAAAATAATAATGGAATCATTGGATTTATTCCTCATTAACAAAATTCTAACATCTATGTATTTTATATTATATGAAAAATTATTTTGAACAAAAACAAGATGAATTTTGTGGGGAAAATATCTTTTATTTTGAAACAACATAATATAACTAAAAAAATACCACAAAAATTTTCATTATAAATAACCATGAAATAATATAATGGAATCATCACTGAAAATTATGGTCATGACACTAAAAAATAATACTCATTTCATACATGTTAAAATAATTATTATATTCACATTTTTGGTAGAGGCCAAATATGAATTGTTTGAAAAACAACCCAAAGAATCCATTAAAAAAATATAAATTAAAACATGGGTAAATTTTAGTGCCTTTCAGGTCACTTGGAGGAGGTTGGAGATTAGGCTAGTTACTTTTAACTTGCTTTTGCAGGAAATGTTCAGGCTGGTGGTTGCTGCTGTTTTACATTCATTTGGCTACATACCGTTTTCCCCTTTCAGTTGTAGTAGTTTTTCATGACATTTCATATGTGTACATGGGATTTATTTTACTTTACTAGATGATTTGGAGTTGGTTGGTGCCTATCTTATCTCTCTATTCTGCATGTGTTTTCTTAGAGGGAAATGCCTCTCATTTGTATGTTTGTTATACCCTCTACGCTAGTCACCATCCCGGGGCCTACCGGATTCAGGACTCGGGGGGTCATTATCTCCCTTCTCACATGGTTGGCCGAGGATGGGTCCACATTTTGGGGAGGGGGTTGTGATAGTATTAAGATATATAAAAGGAATAATAAACATGAAAATTGTTCTTAATAAAGTAGAATTTAAAATATTTTTATTATTCAGGAATAATAAGGAATATACATGACAAGTCAGGTTTGAGGTAAGGGAACTTCATAACCCAATTTTCATTATTTGGGTTAAAACTCTACATCTTGTCTATGTCCCGATACAATTATGTGAGAAATGAATTTTGATATCCTATCAGGTATTTATAATCGATTTATGTTTACTAATACTGAATACACATAATAAATCAATTTTATTTAAGAAAAATGATCTTTTTAAGGGAACCTTTCCCCCTCTACTTTTAGTCAAAGACTTCTTTTTGGTTTTGTCATTAAAATTTTGATTTTCAAATGATGGGTTATGTTCTTATAAATCATTATTGATTTAAATTTTATACCCATGTGATGAGAGTCCATTTTCTCTCTCAACAAATAATTTTCTGAATTTTTATGTGACGTTGTTAGTATACCAAATTTTAATAAGGGAATTTTTAAACTAAATTTTCACTCTTTGGGATTTACGCATACTTCATTGATTATATTATGCCAGGACTATGTGTGGGATAATAGTTCATTTATTTATGATTTAATTTCCACTTACCTTCATGTGGATATCTGGTTGCTACACATAATCACCCCATTGATAGATTCTTATGTCATTTATATGATCTTTCTAATGGATTTTATCTCAATTTACATTAATTTGAGACTTATTTGTTGTTAAACACCATTTGACATTATATGGTGTATATACATCCCTTTGAAAAATTATATCAAGAATATCCTTATTATCATGATATTATAATTTTTGTTTAGTTTTATTCTTTTAGTATTATTATCAAATTATTTTCTAATGTGGTAAAGGACTCTTTAACTATAACATCATTTAAAAAGTTTTAATGATTTATTCTTCTAAATCATTCTCATTTATGTCCATGTTTTACAAATGGTTTTTATGATTTATTTATATGAAAATTAATTCTTTATAATTTTAATTCCTTTAAATGTTTCAATGTGTTATGGGACACTTCGATTCAAAAATCCCTTTAATAAATTTTTTAAATGGTTTTGGAAATTGTTTTGTGAAAGCATTGACTATGTCAATATATTTAACTGATATATTTTTATTGTAATGTGGAAATGTTTTCATTCCTTTATATCTTATGATTATTTTATTGTTCATGGGAATTGTTTAAGCATACCTGTAATGCAACGACCCCAGTTACCCAAAGTCGGTGCATTATTACATAACATTGGAATGATCCCAAAAGATCAAGTCTCAAAAGAATGATTAGATTAGTAGCCTTGGAAACCCTAGATACATTCATAAGTATTACATTATATCGTTAAGTTAAAAAATACAACAACATAGTCTCCATAGTCCACAAACATATACCCTCAGACTATCCCTGATGGTCAGTCATAAAATACTTCTTCACATCTTGGGAAAATGAAACATAAGACATGGGTGAGCTCAAATGCTCAGCACAGGTATGAAATACAGCAGAAGATAATATAAATATTAAGCATGGTAAATAATTGAAGCCACATTCCATTACCAATAATAAAAATGAATACTTTTATGGAAGAAATATGAACTCAGTAAATAATGACATAATAAAACATAATCATTGGTATTCTACTAGTCGAATGACCATATGAACCATTAATAATATTTTCATAATGAGGATGTGTATAATGCCGAACATTCGGAAACATTTTGTCAAGGCCTCGACCAAGATATCTACAAATTATTAAGGCCTCAACCAAAACCATATATCAAAATTGGGAAAGGGCCTCTGCCAATTCCACGTCTAGCTGTCTCATGAGACCTACCGATGCATCGAGGAGCAATAGTGGGATCCACCCATGAATTACTAAGTCCAATAAATTCCTCATATATAAGGGTTTAAATATATCATAAACATTCTTATTAAAAATAGAATAGTAAATTTCAATATCTTAACCATAAACCATGAATGGTATAAAAATAGCACTTCCATAGTCAAACATATCACAAAACCTTCAATACAATATGTATGTTTTGTATCATAATAAATAAAATTCAAATAAACATAACATCCATAAATAGTTGTTGACATAGAAGAAATCAAAACCCTTTTTAATGAAATACCTCTTTCTATTTTGAAATAATTTAATAGAAAAATAATTATAATGATAACATTTATTTTGAAAATATTTTTATAACCTTTTAATGGAATCATTGATGATGTTACAATGGCGGAAAATAACCGCACCCACCGTATATGTTAAAAAAACATTCTATCCTTAAATTAGTCGAAAATGTCAAAAAGTACATTATTTGGAAAATGACAGAAAGATTCCTTTCAAAACATAGAATGGTATAAATTACTTGAAACCATTTTCTAGTAAATAATAGAAATATTTTGAAATACAATTTCAAGAAACATGGATGTGGATGATAAAGAAGTCCTAGCAGATAATTACGTATAAACAAACTCAGATAATGAAGAGATTCTGATGTGATCCCTTACCTTGTACATTTCTATGGTTGAGGCTAGGATAAAATCATGTATAATGGTGAAATAATTGATATTAAGTTATACATTAATCATATACCTTAATATGATATCATATATGATATTTTAACATTGTTTTGTTAAAAATATCATATTATTATCGTCGTTTCGGGTGTTAATAGATTCATTTTCCATTATATTCTTTGTTATGTGAGTCATATTTGTTATGTATGGGATTTATATTATTCATATCTAGAATGATATCAAGTATTCAAACATTATTTATAATCATCAAATGAAAATTATTATTGAATGGATGTGATGGGGAATGAATCTCATCGCGTTCGTGGAAATGGTAATCCGTAGGTATGCAAGAATGATAATATCATTATTTTGATATTACAATAATATATAATTGGATAGTATATCATATGTACAGAATCATTATAATGTTATACTCATTATTTAAATCTATAAAACATCATTATTATACCCATCCAAATAATAATGTACTGAATAACAATTACACCATGACGTGGAGACGGTAAGTCGTACATACACACGTATGGTGACATGTCATTAAAAGGATGGATAGAATACTGAATATAGTTGTACCATATTTATAATAAAATCATAGTATATAGAAGATACTGTAGTTATTATTTTAGAATGGAAATAACAATGAATGAAGAAGTGGGAGAAGAAAGGAACTTGAAAGAGGGTGGTGAAATTATTACCTCTTCTTCAGGTGCTTCCTTTAGATTTGATCAAAACGGATCCTTAAGTTGGATTTATGACTAATGGAAGTCTTTTATAATGAATTGAGGGAAGTCGAGAGAATATTTGGGTAGGGGTTTTCCGAACCAAAAGGCTTTGACGATATGAATTTTAGAGAAGGGGGAGTGCCCTTTTATAAGATGGGTGATGGAACCTTAGGAAAAACATAAAAAGATTATTTTATAATAAATTTATATTCGGGTTTTAATTGATAATAACTCATTTATTTCGATTCTAAGGTGGGGATGGGTCGAAATCCACTCAACCAATAGGTTTTAGATAGGTTTGGGTCACTATATTGACCTTATCTTTTATATTTAACTCTTAGTTAATTAGTTTGACATTTACCATGTCTCTTTGTATATTTATATTATTTGGTTAATAAACATTCTATAAACTACCAAGATAACCCCAAGTGGTTAATTAATGACATATAAATCATCATATATGTCCTTTTTCGGATCCTTTTATTTTTAGGAATAAAATATCAATTAATAATATAATATTTGTTTTAAAACTCCTTTATGTCAATTTTGACACTATTTAATAATTGATTTTTTTTAAAGACTTAACAACTATATTAATTCAAACCAAATTCATTTATGTAATTCTAAAATTTTATATTAAAAAATAAAATTGGTGGATGTCATCAAAACTTTCAAATTATATTTATTTTAACATTTATAATAACAATTATTTCATTCTTTCATTAATAAGGAAAAAAATGCATCATTATTGTGTCATAAATAAATTTAATTATTAAATATATATATAATAAATAAAATACCATTATGTAGGAAATAATTTTATATTTCTAATTAATATTTATAATCTAAAATATAACATATATAACCCTATGTAAAAATTGTTTTTCTAAAAGATATATGTTTATGTCATTTTTGTATTTACTTTAACTTAATTAAAATAAAGTGTCATTATCACTTACAAGTGGCTTCATGGGGCCCCAAAATCAACCAAATGATTCCAATGGTCATACATGTATCAACCAATAGCGTTAGGACACGTTTTAGGGAATTTTAATATTATTATAATATTATTTTTTACCCTTATTTACAGGATTTACCCTTTAACTGTGGTAAATAAAATATTTCCCGAAGTAATTATTCAAAATGTCTAATAATAAAAGTTACCTATTTTCACAATTTGTACATCCTGATTCCAAATATGGAATCCATTTTTCTAAATTCAAAACACAGAAGTGGAAGAAATTAATTTTAAATTAATTCCCATTGTCCAAACAAAAAGGGTGTTTTTATGAAATAATAAATTCCAAAAGATTGACTCTTCTTTATTTCCAGTTTAAATGTAAAATTATGTCCAATGACAAAAATTGGATTAAATAGTTAAAATATAATCTATTTATACTTCCAAACCATTAAAGTTTATAATTTAACAATACAAATTAATTTGAATAAAAAAAATATTTTCAGTTAAAATATAGTATCTTTCACTATTCACCCAAATATAAAAGTTATCAGAAAAACACCAAATATTTATTGAAACTAAATTCGTATTTCTCAATTATAAATAAGAATATTATTTTTTCAAATTAAATATATAAAAGTTTCAAATATTGGATTTAAAAAGGTTTTCCCTTAAAAAGCGGTAAAATTGCATTTTTTGAAAAATACTTCTTTCATCTGATGAAATTTAATTTATTCATACATTATGCCTAAAAAACTCATCATATAGACTGTAAAATTATTAGGATTTTATAAAGTTCAAAATTCAGTTAATACTATTCATAACCGCTTTTGAACGGCTAGTTTGGTAAGTCGTGGTGTGCTTGAACTCGGTGTTGCGTGTAGTGCAAGTTATTGACTTACATTGAAGAAATAATGTACTATGAAATCTTGGGGTGTTACATTATTCCCTCCTTCAAAAAGTTGTGTCATCTCAATCTCAAATTTTTCTTCATAAATAGAATGTAAAAAATAAAAAATACCTTTGTGGGAAAACCCACATCGGAAATTGGGTTTATAAAATTTAGACTTAATAAGGGAAAAAGGGGAATGAAAAAGTTACCACCAAATTATGAACATGATAAAGAGAACATTGGTGTAAATTAGAGACACATAATTGGATGAAAACAAAAATATTTATAGAGAGGGATTGAGGTCAGTAGTCACAAACAATTATAGAATTGAGGACCTCAAATCCATCAAACTATGATGATTTAAAATATCATCGGTTCAACCCAACATAAGGTAATATGATAACACATTTTTAGCTTTAAGATTCTTTACCTAATGTTTAAGAATAAATTTCTTCATATAATAAGAGAGGACAACAAAAATATACTTGACAAGTAGAGTTCCATTATTTAACTAATTTATACCACAAACTCATCTTTCACTCTAAAATATAATAGAACTTTAAAATACTCTATTTATCTTAATCTTATAGGGTTACAAATATAAACATATACCATTTAAATGAGAAAAACTATTTTGTAACAACCATGGACTTCCTGTAGGCTAGTGGTAGGTAATAATGGTCTGTCGCACTATGATTGTTGGTTCGATTCCTGTATCATTGTCCAACGTGATGGGTTATCACCCGACCTGCAGGTTGTCCATTTTATGGGAATCGATAAATAATTTCAAACTAGACTTATCCAAAATAATTCTTTCCAAACTCACAATCCAAAATTTATAGGGAAGTTAAACACAATGAAGATCCTTTTTTCCACGTAATAACATGTGGACACCTTCATCATGTATTCCTTTAAAACATCGCAACATCCTAAATTACCATAAAACCTTATTGATTTCATTCATCCTCCCTTATTCATTATAGAATACTAGATATACGCCTTCTATCCAAAAAAAATTTAAACTGAAACAATGATGGAATATACAAATCATTAATCAGTTTCAAGGTAGTCAAGAATATCCAATATATTGTATCCAAATCGAACATGTATTATTCCAAAATCACTGCATCAGTATCATAAAAATATTCTGGTTTATCTTTCTCTCAACCATATATTTCAAAAAAATTAACCTTCTATTGAGTCACTTTGCATGGTTCCACATAATATAAAGTCCTTAATGAAATTGTACTCCAGTACAATCCTTATATACACCATAATTATTATAACCAGTACATAGTTGATACAACACTCAAATGATATAATTCTTTAATAACAACATAAGAACTCTAATCATTACTCCTCATCTGTGGTAGTATCAAAACTTGATTATTATTCAATAACATAATTTGGGGCATACTCTGATGATTTGGACATTGGTTTGCGTAGTGTCCCAACTCCTTGCAGTTGAAGCATTGTACATTGAAACCTTTTTCTTACACTTATAGTCACGTACAAGGTGTCCTTTTTCTCCACACTTATAACAAAATATCATTCCCTTCAGGCACGTTCCATGGTGTTTCTTCCCACAGTTATCACATATGGGAAAAATTATCTTTTCCCTCTTCCCTTTATCCATCTTTCTCTCTTCCATCATTTTATTCTCTTTCTTACCTTCAAACACATAGGACTCAGAGAATTATTTACTTATGTTTTTAACACATGATTCTATTTCTTCATATGTTGATAATACATGGGAGACAATTTCACTTCTAAATGTTGGCTTAATGACGTGAAAGATATGATCATTCTTACTCTTTGGATCATACGTATTGCTGGAGTTCACATTCCTTCTACTGGGAACCATTACTATACAATGGCATACACTATGTCAGTTTATGAATTAAAATGAATAATTCCAAACATCTGAAATACCTAACGTAGATTGAACAGTTTATGGTTATAATCCATAATCATAAAAAAATTTCTTTGAGGAAGTATATACTCATAAACCCTTCATAATGATTTGTAAAGAAAATGAGAATTATCTTAAGCTTATCCCCTGGGAGTGTTGTAACCAAGAGGGCAGCAAGTCCTGTTATCGTGCACCAGTTCCCATTTGAGTCTAGCTCAATATAGTGTTTTCAGGTTTTACCCCTAAGAACATTTGTGCCAGAGCCGCCTCTATCAGCTCGTATCTAGATAGGGATGTATGACTCGGAAAACTCACAAAATCTCTAAATTACAAAAATCCTAGGAAGTTATTCTATAATAATCCTCAAGGTCATTCTTAGGGTAATGTGATTTAATTAGAGTTTATCTAAATATATATTCAAAAGTTTTTTCTAAACATCCTTTGATACAAACTGTAACGCCCCGACCCCAGTTACCCAGAGTCAGTGCATTATTAAATAACATTGGCATGATCACAAAAGATCATGTCTCAAAAGACCGATTAGTTTTGTATCCTTGGAAACAATAGATACATTCATAAGTCTCACATTACATAATAAATTGAAAAACTACAACAACATAGTCTCCATAGTCCACACACATATCCCCTCATATTTTCCCTTCATGTTAGTCATAAAATACTTCTTCACATCCTGGGAAAATGAAACATAAGATAGGGGTGAGCTCAAACACTCAGTAAGGGTATGAAATACAGAAGAAGATAACATAAATATTAAGCATGGTGAATAATTGAAACCACATGCCTTTAACTATAATAAAAATGAATAATTTTATGTTAGGAATATGAGCTAAGTAAATAATGCCATAATAAAACATAGTAATTGGTATTGTACTAGTCTAATGACCACCTGAACCATCCATATTATTTTCATAATGAAGAAATTTATAATGTCGGACATTCAGAAACATTTTGTCAAGTCCACGGCTAAGACGTCTAAAAATGATTAAGGCCTCGGCTAAAACCATATATCAAAATTGGGAAAGGGCCTCGGCCAATTCCAGATCTACTAGTCTCATGAGACCTACCAATGCATCGAGGAGCTATAACAGGCTCCACCCATCACTTACTAAGTCCAATACATTCCTCATATGAAAATTTTTAAACATATCATAAACATTCTTATTAAAGTTAGAATAAAAATTATCAATACGTTATCCATAAACCATGAATGGTAAAAAAATAGCACATCCACAATCAATTATATCAAAAAACCATCAATACAATATGGAAGTTTTTTATCATAATAAATCAACATCAAATAAACTTAATATCCATAAAAGGATGTTGACATTGATGAAATCAAAACTCTTTTAAGAGAAATACCTCATTCTATTTTGAAATAATTTAAGAGACACATAATTATAAAGAAAAAAATTTTAATTTTAATATATTCTTATAAACTTGTAAGGGAAGCTTTTTTCATGTTATAACAGCTGAAAATAACTACACCCACCATATAAGTTAAAAAAATAGTCTTACCTTAAATTTGTCGAAAGGGTAAAAACTTCCTTGTTTGGAAAATGACGAAAAGATTCCTTTCAAAACACTTAAGGGTATAAATGAATTTAACCAATTTTCTAGTAAATAGTAAATTTTTTTTGAAATAAATATTTATGAAACATGGATGTGGATGATAAAGTGGTCCCAGTAGATAATTACATATAAACAACCTTGGATAATAAAAAGATTGTGAAATAAACCCATACCTTGTTCTTTTCCTTGGATGAGGGTGGGTTAACCTCCAGTATAATGGTGAAATAATTGTTATTAAATTATACAAGAATCAAATACATTAATATGATGTCATATATAATCTTTTAACATTGTTTTGTTAATAATATCATAGTATTATAATCGTTTCAGGTGTTAAAAGATTAGTTTTCCTTTATATTATATGTTATGTGCATCATATTTTTTATGTATGGGATGTATCTTATTAATATCAAGAATTATATCAAGTCTTTAAACATTATTTCTAATCATCTAATAAAAATTAGTCTTGAATGGATACGATGTGGAATGAATCTCATTGCGTTCGTGGAGACTGTAATCCGTACGTAAGAACGAACGATAATATCATTTTTTTGATATTTAAATAATATATAATTGGATAGTATATCATATATACAGAATAATTATCATGTTATACTCATTATTTACATCAATTAAATATCATTATTTTACCCATCAAAGTAATAATGTGTTCAATAACAATTAGACCATGACATGGAGACGATTTTCCGTACGTACGCACGTATGGTGACATGTCATTAAAAGGATGGATTGAATACTGAATATGGTTATACCATATTTATAATAAAATCAAAATATATAGAAGATACTGGATTTATTATTTTAGAATTGAAATAACAAATACAGAAGAAGTGGAAGATGAAATGGAACTTCAAAGAGGGTGGTGAAATTATTACATCTTCTTCAGGTTCTTCCATTTGATTTGATCAAAAGGGCTTTTTAAGTTGGATTTATAACTAAATGAAGGCCTTTGGGATGAAGTGACTGATGTTGAGAGAATACTTGGGTAGGTTTGGCTGAACCAAAAGGCTTTGATGGTATGAATTTGAGAGAAGGGGGAGTTCCCTTTTATAAGAGGTGTGAGGGCACCATTGGAAAAACGTAAAATATTATTTTATAATAAATTCATATTCACTTTCTAATTGCTCAAAACAGATTTATTTCTAAGATAAGGTGGGGATGGGTCAAAATCCCCTCAACCAATAGGTTTTAGATAGGTTTGGGTCACTATATAACCTTATCTCTTAGATTTAACTCTTTGTTAATTAGTTTGGCATTTACCATGTCTCTTTGTATTTTTATATTATTTTTTTAATAAACATACAATAAACATCCAAGATAAACCCAAGTGATTTATTAATGATATATATATCATCATTTAAGTCCTTTGGCAGAACCTTAGATTTTTAGAAAGAGAATATCAATTAATAATATAATATATTTTTTTAAAAACTCCTTTATGTCAATTTTGACACTATTTAATAAATAATGTTTGATAGAGTTCTAAAAACATTATTAAATCAAAAAAAAATTAATTTAGGTAATCCTAACATGCCATATTATCCAATAAAATTTGTGGATGTCATAAAAAATTTCAAATTATATTTAATTTAACATTTATAATACCAATTATTTGATTCATTCATTAATAAGAAAAATACTGCATCATTATTGTGTCATTTATAAATTTAATTATTCAATGTTTATAAATTAAAAATAAAATCCCATTATGTAGGAAATATTTTTATCTTTATAATTAATATTTATAATCTAAAATATAACATATATAACCCTATGTAAGAATTTTATTTGTAAAAGATATATGCTTCTGTCATTTTTCTATTTACTTTAACTTAATTAATACAAAGTGTCATTATCACTTACAAGTGGCTTCATGGGGTCCCAAAATCGACCCAAAGATGCCCATGGTAGTAAATGTATCAACCAATGGGGTTAGGATACGTTTTAGGGTAATTTAATATTGTTATAATATTATTTTTTTACCCTTATTTACTAGATTTACCCTTTAACCATGATAAATAAAATATTTACCGAAGTAATTAATCAAAATGTCTAAAAATAAATGTCACCTATTTTAACAATTTATACATCCTAATTCCAAATATTGAGCCCATTTTTCTAAATTCAAAAAACATAAATGGATGTAATTAATTTAAAATTAATTCCCATTGTCAAAACAAAAGGCGTGTTTTTATGAAATAAAAACTACCAAAAGATTGAGACTTGTTTTTGTCCAGTTTAAATGTGAAATTATGTCCAATGACCTAAATTGGATTAAATCATAAAAATATAATCTATTTATACTTGAAAACCATTAAAATGTATAATTTAACAGTAAAAATTATTTTGATTAAAAAATTGTTTTCAGTTAAAATATAGTATTTTTCACTATTCACTCAAATATGAAAGTTAAGAGAAAAACACCAAAAACTTACTGAAACGAAATTAGTATGTCTCAATACTAAAGAAGAAAATTATTTTTTCAAATTTAATATATAAAAGTTTCAAATATTGGATTTAAAAAGGTCATTCCTTAAAAAGTGGTAAAATTACATTTTTTAAAAATTCTTCATTCATCTGAAAACAATTAATTTGTTCTTACATTATGCCTAAGAAACTCATAATATAGACTATAAAATTATAAGGATTTTATAAAGATCAAATTTCAATTAATAATATTCGTAACCTTGTTTTAACGACTAGTTTGGTAAGTCATGGTGCGCTTGAACTCGGTGTTGCGTGTAGTTAAAGTCATTGAATTACTTTGAAGAAATAATGTACTATGAAATCTTGGGGTGTTACAATACGGGTGGTTCCATGATACACTAAGGCTAGGCTAGCTAGAGATATCTCTCCAATGCATTGGGTAATATGATATTGGTAAATTTTAATGTTTCTCCTAATAAATTTAGCCAGTATAATGTGATGGGTAATCCAAACCTAACTCCCTACATAGATATGGAAGCTACAGGATAAGTATGTTATGGACCCTACATGTTACCTTTGTGATTTATGATTCATATCTGTTATCAATAAATCTAATGATTTCATGAGGTATTTTAAAGAGCTTATGTATTGTATGTCTTAAGGGACTAATGTTTTATTTCATTATTTTATACCCCTTACTATGCTTTTTATACTCATCCCTTGTTTTTGAAATGTTTTCCACAAGACATATCGATGAAAAGATTCAGGGAAAGGAACAAGAAAAATTCATGTTGTCTAAAACATGGAAGTAGACATTTTTTTTAAGTGTTTTTATTTTATAAAATAATGGTTTACTGAGGATAAGTGTCTACATGTAATATTCATGATGTTTTGTAAAAGTTATGACCTAATTCTATAAAGCTCTAAACCTGAAAATGTCATCAATGTGAATTATTTACATAATTAATGATTATATAATGTTTAAGGCTGGAGCCTTACAAGGATGGTCACATGGAGACTTTTCTTTGTTTTGGATTTGGTTTATTATGGGTTTAGACAATTTTCATGGAATTTTTATGTCTCATGGATTCATACGTCTTCATAAATGATGACTACCAATTTTTATCTTTTTATTTTTATACATGTGATGTTATGTTTTATTTTTTATGGGTGGTGTATTCACATGGTAATGTGTGCCAATACCCAGGTTCATATCTCCAACCGTGCTGAAAGGGAATATGCATATAGCCTTGTGGTGAGCTATCTTGAGTGACATATATGGTTTAACTGGGTTTTTTTGTAACCAAATAAGTAATTTATGATGTTTCTTATGGATCTTGGATTAGAGAAGACCAAATCTCTTCATTTCCAGTCTCTATTTTTAATGGCTTATATGTTTCCAAGGATGAGGAGGTAGGTGTGTCAATAGATTGGTTCCCTCCCATGTTTTTTGGAATAAAGCGAGGTTTTTTTTATTTTTATAAATATTAATTAAAATACATAACATATATTTTTTAAAAAAATTATAAAAACTAAAATATTACTTCACTAAAAATATATAAATATTTAACATGTTTTTAAATATAAATTTTTATGACCACATAAAATACATGATATTTTTTTCTTATGTTCTATCTACCATTTTATTCATTATTTATGTATTTTATATTGCATAAATTAATTTTTTTTTGAGTTCTAAATTTTTATTTTTATATTTCTCTTAAAATAATAAAATATGAAACATGAATGTTTTTTACTCGATAAATAAATAGTTTTTAGATTTAATTATGCACTTTTAGGTCTTCTAAAATAAGAAATCAGCTTTTTAAATTATTTTTTATATAATAAATATATATATATATATTAACATATATTATTTTTTGATTCAATTCTTACAATTGGAATAATATTTTATTATCTCGGAAATTTAGTACCCATAACATAACATGTCACATGATATGTTTTTATTATTTATCATTTTGGTGTCAATAATATCTGTTAAAATACCTTAGGGCTCATTGGATCATTGAGAGGGGATATGTGAATTATTCCCCACATAAATTTTTTATTAATAATTAATTTTTTTTCATTAAACCACCTAAAATACTTCTAGTCGTGATCCCAAAATCCTATTTCTGAGAAATTTTCACTTAGATAATGTAATAAATAAAGGAATATAGATAGTGGAATTTATCAGGATCATCACAATGGATGACTCCTTAACATCATTTGTTACTCTCTCTGATTATGGTTTCTCAACTACAATTATTATTTTAATTCTAAGGATATTATTTCTCACGCCAATTATAACACCATGATATTATATGAAATATTAATCTCAAATAAATTTAATTTCTTCAACATCTTTCCCTACAACGTACACTGAGTTTAAAAGAGACATGATATATTACAAAAATATTATGTTCCTATAATTGAATAACCATTGGATTAGTGGGAATAAAAATTAATTACTAAATTATGAAAAATATATTTTTTATAAATTTATACAATGAATTCAATATTTATCAAATTAGTGTAATTAAATAACAATATTTATTTTAATTGAAATGTGATTTTTATAAAAAATAATGCTATTTTGAATGTAATTTATTTCTATATTAATCAATTAAATCAATACCTCTCCTTGAGTAATTTTAATTATATTTAGATATCATTTACATGATAAAATGTTTTAAACATTCACAAAATAGTTTTCTGGAAATTTGAATAGAATATATGCCAGTTTTATGCTTAAAAATGTATTTTTCTAAAGATAATATTTTCATGCATTTTACAGACCATAGAATTAATTTCATTCATTTATAGGTATTTAATAATAAAAAATAATTACCATATTTATAATATGTTGTTTTCAAATTTTGTAAACAGTCCCCAATTTTTTGGGGACAATATGATTAGTAACCGTGATAAAATTTGTCATCATAGTAAAATGAAGAATGGGTTAATCTTTATTAGTAATAAGTGACATGGTCGTAATGTTTCATCCATATTCTTATTGGATGATGTGAATTCAACCAATATCACCTCAGGTAAGATATTTATTAGCTTAATGAACATTTTTCATTATAAGTTATTTAATATTGTTTTAAATAAATTAATTTCACACAAATTCACTATCTTATTTTAAAATATCATTTTAAAAAAAATAGGAAATAATATTTATGAATGAATAATTAAAGTAATTTTATGAATAATGAAATAATATTGGTAATGAAATTTATTTCTAAATTTTTTGTTTTAAATAAGTACAATTAATTCTTACAAAACACCAAAACATTATTTATTCAATTAATGGAAAAATAAAATATATGATTTTGAATATATTATTAGTGTATAATTGGAGTATGTTATAGTATTCTGTGAATTTTAGTTGTAAATATGACATATTATTTTTGTGTTAAAAGGTTATATTCGAATTATTTATTTATATTTATGTATTTTAAGTATAATTAAATTAATACTGTAAAAATTAATAATAGAAATATAATATCCAAATAAATTTTTATTAAATTATTAAAAAAAAAATTAAATAATAAAATGTTTACATGATATGGTAGAAACATTGATAACATGGAAATTTATTGGAAAATTTTATCCTTATAAGTACAAAATTACAACCAGATCATACCTTAAAATCAATTACCTATCAATTTGGAGGAATTTTGTTTTAGAATGAATTTTTTATAATTTAATCTTATCAAAAAATTTAAAAGTGCCACTCTAAATAATTATAAAAGGGAACATACACCCTATCTTCTTTACAGTAGTCTGAGGCGTCTAGCAAAAGAAACCTATCCTAATTTCAAATCTCAACATCACTAGAAACAATTTGGTGGTTTTGGTCTTCCCAAAAGGCCAAACATAGATCTATATACTTGTGATCTAAAGTAGTCAAATAAAAGAAGAGGTAATCACCATAATTTTCCACTTTATTTTTAACTCTTCATTAAATCCTATAAAAATATGATATTTATAATAAAAAAAATTATGTTCCATCAATGTTATGAAATGTTATTATGAATAAGAAAAAAATAATATACTGCCTCCTTACCATCAAATGATAAGTGAAATTATTTCTCAAATGTTAGTATGACTTACCATCTCTCCACGGTGATACAATTCATATTTCATCACCATCATTTTTGGATAGGTATTAAGATGTGTTTAAATAGAACAGAAAACATTTCTCACATAATTTTACCTTTTTAATGATAATATCTTTTCTACCTTATTACAATCAAATCCATTAAGAGATTATAATGTCACTCATGAGTATGTATAGACTATCACCTTTTTGAAACGACGTGATTCATTTTTCATTCACATTTTACTTAGATGGAAATGTGGATTAATTTTTAGAATATATATATATATATATGATATAATAAAAATCTTATAAAGTTGAATTAAAATTTACTTTTCTTCTATTCCATCCTATGAAAAAATGAAGACAACATTTATGTGTACATATGGAATACAATCTCCATGAATGGTGTAAATAATTTATCTAACTCGATATTTTAAGGATTAATCTAAATATTTATATAATTAATATATTTAACTTTTAAATAATGATTCATATTATCCACATGATGCCTCTACGATAAAATTACTAATACAAAAACTACTCAACTAAAATTCTCCTGAAAAACGAATCATTGAACACCTAGAAAAGATAGTTTTAATAAACAATTATTTAATAAAGGGGGTGATCAAATGTTATAAAGTCATCGTATATAATATTATAATTATGAAAATATTGTTTATATAATTTTAAGAAATAAAAACATAATATATTGGATGTTATTGTTCATTCGATGCAAGGAAAAGTCATGGCCCTGGATTTTAGTCTCACGTTTATTACTATGGGAGACATTCCTTATACACAACTTATTTCATTAGGGTGGTGTATATAATTACCAAGAATGTAATGAATTATTCTTGATATAATACTTATGGTTATATACGTATCCATTTATGTCTATTTAATTAATGTGGAATATGATTCAACTGTTACCAATGTGTTAAGAGTTTAATATTATAATCACATTATATATCAGGATTGATTATGATTATGTTCAGATGATAAAATCATGCTATCACCCTCTCTGGATACTCATGAAATTAATTATCCTCTATTTATCACTTTCAAATACATTTATTTACATTCTCTTTCCTCACCATATTTATATTAGATACCAAAAATATGTTTTAAAATAATATAAACTGCATTTTAATCATCGGTTAAAAACCCCTTTTCTTCCACATTCTCATTTTCAAAAAATGTTGTTATTTTTATTATCATATTATTGATTAAAAATATCTTTAACCTACTTTTACATTTTAATTTTTTAATGATTTTTTTTTTCATTTTCCAAACAAGGTATATTGTGATTTTTTTGATAAAAGTAAGGAATGAATATTTTTAAACATATCATGCATTTACTAGATTTCCCTCTATCATATAAATTCAATTTTTTTATTACATTAAAATTTCCCATGGTAAATTTAAAATATATAATTTCCACTATATTTTGGATATTTTTTTTTGATTTTAATTATTTGATTTCAAAATGGAAAGATTATTTTCTCCAATAATATTTTAATGATGTTGATTCATCATCAACAAAAATGTTCAATGTTTATTATGACTTTCTAGGGATAAGATCCATGTATTAAATCATTATTGATTATATGGATGATTTATAAATTTGACTAAATGATTTTTACAAAACCATATCCTTTTATATGGGTAATTATATGAAGAAATGTTTTAGGAAAACATTTATTTTCATGGGATCTGATAGGATGAGTGCTTTATGGTCTTGCAGCACACAAATTTATGATTTTTATTATGTGAATGGTGGGAACTATATATCCATCAAATTAATTGTGCAAATATTGATATTCCATGAAATAAGAATACTAGAATAAGGAATGAACCGAGTTCAGTATGTATCATTTTCCATTATGATAGGCTTGGGGGTGAACCTTGACTACTACAATGGCTTGGGGAGGGAACCAACTACACTAAGATATTCTTGGGAAAAAAATACATATCTAATACCGAAATGAATTTCAATTTCATATGAGTATTACAAAATTCCATGTCTCATGCCAATGTTATTGTCTCATGGATCATGTTCATTAATTCTTTTATGATTAATGTCTAATAAACTATCAATATTTATGATATGACGCTAGATTATTTTCCATGATATACAGGGTATGGTTTGCAAATGTTATACTAATGTTATATTACATATTTTATCATGTTAAACTAATAGGTTCATTAATATTGCCTTATTTACACTTATTGGGAATCGTAGATCACCCTTTATTAGGTTTCCTCTCCCTAGGTTATGAAGAAAGGTATTGCATATGATATTTCAAAGACGATTGATAGTAATGAAGAAATAAATGGGAGAGGATATAGATATTTTATAAAATAGATTATATTACAATTTTTTAATAGATAAATGACCCATATGATATTGGCACTGTTCATTATGTAATGTGATAATATTCATCTGAATAGAAGTACTATATATATTACAAATTTATTGATATATAATTTGGAATGAGAAAAATATTTAGTTATCATTTAGAATCTCATGTGGGAATACAATAGTAATAACCCTAAGGATAAATCTATGTATATGTTGAAATCCTGATGTCATGGTAAAGATCATAGATGAAATTGGTTACACATATGTTTTCATAAAATAAATATTAATTATTTATACATCCTTTAAATTATTTTTCATGATTACTTGGTTTCCCAACATCATTATTATTTCTAATACTATGATTTTTTTATTTTATTTGTGGTTAAAACTAGAAATAATCATGTCAATGATGAATGAGAGTGAAAATCAACTAGTTTTTATCCTGAGAATCCTAAAGATATGTGTGTTAGGATGAAAATATTGTTTCCATGCTCACATAAATTTTCAAGATATGAAACATGTTGTGATTCCAAACACGAAAAGGAGAAAACAATGATCCATTGATCCCATCGTGAGAAAACCTCAAACATCATTTATTGGGTCCAACAACCCACTAGTTTTTTTTGAAATGGATGAGTACAACGAAAAAGATACTGTCCTTTCATCAATGATTGTACAATGAGAAATTTATTTGGGTTGTTTATCATTTAGAAGGAAAATTATATTTTTGGTGGACTCTTATCAAGAACATAAGAGAACAATAAACAATTCAATCTATTGAGTGGGATGATTTTAATAACTTATTTTTTAATAATTAAATTCCATATATTCTTCTTTTTAAAATAGGTAAATAATACATTAATATTAAGAAGATGGATGATGAATCTTTTGGTACTCATGAGGCAAACATTAGAAGACTGATGAGGTATTATTTTTGAAATATCATCAATCCAAAAATTATGGTTGATCAATTCATTAGTAGAATAAATAAAGTATTAAAAAGAGTATAACATACTAGAATTTAGTGCATATAAATAAATCATTTGATTTGACATAATGTGGGTGATAATGATTTGAAATTCCTATCTATATCATGGGTTTCACATGAAAAAATGTAATTATAAGGAAATTACAAAAACAACATATAGAAAAATTTGATATTTCCTTTATATCAAAATTTGGAAAGAAAAATGGTGTAAATTGTTAAAAGGGTACTAATTTTTTTCGTGTTGTGAAAGTGAGGTCATTGGGCTATCGAATGCCAATGTTGTGGGAAAAAGTTTATAATGATGTGAATAATGATAAAAGTATACAAAATGATCCATCCACATTACAGTTTATTAAATTAAAGGAGTATATAAATTTTGTTAACTAGTGCCTGAATCACATGGTTATTTTCGATTATCGATGTTTAGAACCACTTAATCCCAAATAAAAATTGAATTCAAAAATGATAATCATTTTTGATGTGGGTTATGATAATGATGTAGTTACCAAAACACATAACATCCACTCTAGAACATATAATTTCATATCTGATACTAGATCTACCGACCCATTTATTTCAAAATACATTTCTAAGGATATTATAGTACCACCTCAAAAATTAGATATATAGTTAGCAGTAAAACAACCTAATGTAATGATGATCATATCCAAATCTATAATTATTATTGAGTTGAGGTTTGTGGGAATCTGTTTCCAACATATCTTGTCAATATTCCTCTTGTTGAGTTTCTTGATTTTTTGGGAATTGATTTATTTTCCTTACATATATTCTATATAAATTGTAGAGGAATGTAAGTTATGTTTGATACTATAAAACATACTATGAACATGTATCAATTTGATGAAAAATGAACTTATTAATGAAATAACACCAATCATATGAGTCATGATTACTATTCAAAAGTTATATTTATCATATATGGTAGAGGGTAAACTCAACATCAACAATATAATTACCTTGTGGAAGTGTATTTTGGTCTTTCCATAAGCATTTCTAGGTATTGCACAAAATTTTGAAGATGATTTTTCAATATAACTTATACTATGTTATATACCAATTTCCATGAATCCATATATAATGGCCCATATTGAGTATAAATAATTATAAATGAAACTATAAAAGAATCATAATAAGGGATTCATTCGGCCTAGTGTGTCACCTTGGGGTACACATGTACTCTAAATAAATTGGAAAAAGCGTGATCAATGAAACTCTTCATTGATTATTAGGAACCCAACATGATCACTGTATAGAACAACTAATCTTTACTTCTTACTGATTTCATGTATCATAATTACTGTAAAGCTGAATAATTTTCACTACTGGAAAATGGGTCTATACCCACGGTTCTACATAAAACCGTGGGTATAGGCCCCCCCTATACCTACGGTTTTGGAAACCGTGGGTATAGGGATAGTATTATGACCTATACCCACGGTTCTCCAAAACCGTGGGTATAGGTCCCCTTTACCCACGGTTCTTGGAAAAACCGTGGGTATATGTTTTTTTTGAAGACCTATACCCACGGTTTTGACAAACCGTGGGTATAGGTGTTGTTCGACAGACCTATACCCACGGTTTGTGAAAACCGCGGGTATAGGTGGTATATTTTTCAAAGACCTATACCCACGGTTTGTCAAAACCGTGGGTATATCTTTCCCATGTTATGGCGGGAATGAAAAATGGGTGAAAAGACGATATGAAATAATATAAATATATGGATATCAAATATTAAACCGTATAAAATATTCAGGTCAGTTGGTCACTCCCCAAAATTCCTCAGCGCAGGTCGGGGGTTCGAAATCCCGCGTGTTGTTATTTTTCGATTATTGCAGATATATTATTATAAGAAAACAAAATTATATATATATATCAATCGGGACTTCAGCTTGGTTGGTCGCAGTTAGTGTGCAGGGAATGGGAAGCGCGGGTTCAAAACTTCACTCCCCAAAATTCCTCAGCGCAGGTCGCGGGTTCGAAATCCCGCGTGCTGTTATTTTTCGATTATTGCAGATATATTATTATCAGAAAACAAAATTATATATATAAATCAATCGGGACTTCAGCTCGGTTGGTTGCAGTTATTGTGCAGGGAATGGGAAGCGCGGGTTCAAAACCAGGAAGTCTTTTCTTTTCCATTGTAACTGTTATATTAATATATTAAAATAAAATTATCAATATATACTAATAACGGCGATAGACTGGTTGGTTGCCTGGTGCGCCGTGGGCTTGAGGCTGCTCGAGGTTGCAGGTTCGATTCCCTTCCCAGGATTTTTTTGAATTCAAATACCCAACGGTTTGAAACCGTGGGGTCTGTGTCCTTCCCAGGATTTTTTTGAATTCAAATACCCAACGGTTTGAAACCGTGGGGTCTGTGTGTGCCACGCGGGCACAACATTGTTGCAAACATTGACCCCCCTATACCCACGGTTTTGGAGAACCGTGGGTATAGGTTGTGACCCCTATACCGACGCCGTTCCAGCCCACGGTTCCCAAAACCGTGGGTATAGCCTATACCCACGGTTTTGGGGGCTATCCCCACGGTTTTGAACCGTGGGTATAGGTCATTTTTCCAGTAGTGTTTTCAAAATTTACATTTTTTGTGGTTATGAACAATTACGGACCAGGGTGGAGAATATACCTACGATAGTATTCCTTACATGCTTTGGAAAATATGAATTTATAGTGATTATTTTTTGTCTCACTAATTTCCCCACTATAATCATGAATTGAATGAATATATTATTTATTAATTACCATGATCAATATGTGGTTGTCCTTACAGATGATGTGATTATTTATTTAAAGTATAATAATTATTATGATGATGATTTGAGAAATTTTTTAAGACACTAAGGATGGATAATCTTTATGAACTTTATCCCAATTGTTAATTTTTTATTTTTTATTTTTTATTCATTAAGAATTTAATCCCATGCAAGGATATATTGGTAGATACTCTAATGATAGATGTTATTAAACATTGTAACATACCAACCATTATGACTGAGGTCAGTAATTTTCTATGCTTGGATGGTATTATTTGTGTTTTTATAATATTTCATGGTGATAAAATTTAATCATAATGATTACATGGATGTGAACCATGTTCTTTTAGACTAATGTATGTGATGAGTTTTTTATGGTTTTTAATATATGTATAGTTTTTGAACATGTTCAACCACCACACAATAATAGATAAGGTTCTTTAATTTATATTGATTCATCAATGAAGTTACTATGATTGATACTCATGAGGAATATATATTCATAGCTTATGCGTCATGAAAATTGAAGGATAATGAAAAAATTACCCAACAAATAATTTAGTGTCAGTTTTGGTAATTTTTCCTTTAAAAATATAGATGCATTATTTCTATGGGGAACGGTGTGGAATATATACTTATCAAGAATGTTTAATTTATGTTTACACTCAAATAATATATTAAAAATCACCAATGAAAATTTTTGGAGCTAAATAATGATTTTCCATGCTCAATATATTACCACCCTTAGAAATTGAACAAGGTGGAAGAGTTTTTGAGTTGATAGGATCACCCTAGATTATCGATGATGAGGATGACAAAAGATAAAATATTTATTAACATGAAATGTATATATCATGAAATCATTTGGTATGGTGAGAAATCATATATTTCTAAAATGAGTGTTCATCCATAAATCCATGTGTATATTAAATAGGAACCAAAGGAAGATATGGGAATAAAAAATAAGGAGAGAATGTTTCGTATGTTCGACCTTGACTATGATATAATATTATTGTAAAGGAACTATGTAGTTGTCCCTATACTTACTTATTTAATGAATGTTCATATTGATGAAGATTATAGTTATTCATTCCCTATTAATCATAAAATTTTGAAGATGTATAGATATTTTAAAGAGTATTTCTTGTGTGATGGTACAAATTGAGATATTGGATATAATGCTTCTCGGTTACTAATATATAAAAAATATAAGGTTAATTGACAAATGTATAAGGGGATGAAATGGTGATTATCCATACAATAATAGATATTATAAAACAATACTAGGATTTATTTCATTAGGACCCCCAAAACATCTAACTAGAGTAATGATATTTGGGTTAGATGATCACATTATGAAGTTATTACACTTCTTTTTCGTGAGAAAAGATTTATCAAATGATTAAATATCTCAATTTTTTATTAATTAAGTGGTTAGATTTCATGGTGTAGTACTATCAATTATTTCTAATTAGGATCAATGGTTTACCTTGTAGATTTGAGTATGTCCTCAGTAGGATCTGGATAAAAAGATATGTTTCATCATTATTTTTATTCCTCAGACAGATCTTGAATGTGAGAGGTCCATTACAAATATTGAAGACAAGTTGAGATATTTTTTTAATTACACAAATATTCCTATTAATATTTTTTTATATTATAATGATTATTTTTTTGAATATCTAATGGGACTATCATTACAAAAAAATAATATTAGTGATGTTTTTATAGAAGGGGTTATGAACAACACCTTCTATAATTATTTTAGAGAGTTTTGTGAACAACACATTGTAATCATCCAAGTTGGGGTTCACAACCCCCATGATACCGAACCCACATACTTATTGACACCCCCATGACACCCCCAAATATCTGTTTACACGTTGACACCAACCCTGGACACCCCATGACACCCCCACCAAAAAAATACATGTTGAGACATCATCACCGAACCCGGACAACCAATGAAATCCCCCAAATACACCATGACACCACATCAGACACCCCCCACATGTGACCCATGGACAACACCCCGGACACCCACCATGTGACCTATGGACTCTCCGAGAGATTGGCTGACACAACCACAAGCGCACCCAAGATGGAGGACATGTCCGTTATGGGCCCCCCGCACGTAGCGGGCCTGTTAGAAAAATTCAAGGGTGTTAAAATATTTTCTCTTGCAACTGGGTTTCAAACATAGGACCTACATAACCCAACCTTATTCCATAACCCAGAAGTCAAAGTTTCATTCAATATATATAGGAAATATTTTTTAATTCTTAAAATACAAAAAACATTACAGAATAAATATATATTTTTCTATAAAAATTTAATTAATATTATATATATGTATTTGTGTACAATATGTAATATATTTTGGTATTATATATATACACTTATATATATAAATTTATATATATATTATTTATGTATATATAATATATATAAATAATTATATATATATACATATATTTATAAATACAATTATATTTGTATGTGTGTGTATGTTTATTTGTGTACTTTTATAATATTTATAAATAGAGTAGAATTATAATATATATATATATGTATGTATATATATGTATATGTATATCATTATTTTTATATACATATACATATATATATATAGTTGCGTTTGTGACAATAATATTATTAATTAATAATTACAGTTTTTATTATTACACCTATTTTTTAAACTACTTATTATATGTTGGTTTTATGAATACTCTAAATTTATATGTTTTATGATTTATAAAATTAATATATCACGTTAATTAAAATAAAATTATATTTTTATATACTTAATTATATAGTTTTATATTTTATCATGCATACACACACACACACATATACACAAACAAAAAATTGAATACATTCATATAATTGTAAATATATCATATAATTAAATGATATACAAATATTTACTAAATTAATATATAATTAATATGGAATAAAACAATATATATAAAATATATATAAAATATATATTTATATATATAAAAATATTTTATAATATAATATATATCATATAAATATCACATATATATACATATATATTTAGTGTGGTTACAGTATAATCAGCCCTAAAATGTGAAGTTGGTACTTGATTAGGGATGGTTATGACGACCCCTAAGTGACACATTATGTGAAATTAGAGGGGGTGTAAACCCTCTCTAATATAACTACTAATAAATTCGTGCTCAATTTACCAATTATTATTTCAAACCTCCGTTAAATGGAGTGGGTAGACACATTAGAAGGAAATATAGGTAACCACTAATAATTTGTTCAGAAGTGGTTATAACCCCTTCTAATGAACTAATTTTTTTGTAGTGGTTGCATGATTTTATGTCATGGTGTGGCTATAATAAATATTTTAACTATTTT
Organism: Viscum album; assembly: GCA_963277665.1. Lineage (NCBI taxonomy): Eukaryota > Viridiplantae > Streptophyta > Magnoliopsida > Santalales > Viscaceae > Viscum > Viscum album. The sequence goes on from OY728120.1 coordinate 131,956,317, forward strand.
AACTATATTTAACAACACAGATGAACACGTTTCCTAAAAAAGTGAAATAAATCCTAAACAATGACCCAGATCAAAAATATGAGGGAAATACTGATTTTGGAATGTGTTTTTTACACTACACCTGGCATATACATCATCGGTGAGGTGAATTTATAAAAACATCATCCCACATGCAAACAGATAAAAAAATTAATAATTTTTTTTTATTTTTTATGCAGTGAATTATTTTCTATTACATACTCTATTATGAGACTCTCATCAAGGTTTCCTACTCAAATCCTATAGATCTATATAATCGTTTGGGAGAATTCTTGGCGAGAAATGAAGGATGAGGGATGGAATGAGGATTCTTGCACCGACAAAGCTTATTGAACTCATCAACGATTCAATCACATGACCATTTTTCACCAATGATCAATCTAAACACAATTTCATAAGTTTATTTGTGATTTCTATACCATTTCATTAATCATTGCTGATTTTGGATAAATTCCATGAATTTAATTGATATACACATCGTTTTCATATTTAAAATTATGTAATTTTGTTCTTTCATTGTGATTTTTTACCACCTTAATCATCATTTAATGAAAATAAATTAGGCAAATGTCTAATGGTTAGGTTTCATTCAAAAAATATTATAGAGTATGAAATTATACACTATTTTTTTCAATCAACATTGGTATTTGCGTTAGCCGACTATTTTACCATTAAATGGTATTCGATCATTTAATGACAGTTCTTCGACCCAACATATTGATGATATAGGTATGGATTATGATGGAGGATTCGATTTTTGGACCAGGGAATATAGTTGATAGATTTAAGAGGGACGATATTTAAATAATGGGATTCATTTCTCATGATATACTCATGGTGCGACTATAGATGGTGAGATTAGATTTTTCTCGAGCATGAGCGATGAATGGATCTATGGTCTCCACTACTAAGAGGGTCATCCAACATCAGATCTATATAATCTTTTGATAATGGAGACTCTATTGATGTGGGGAATGACGCAGTGGAGGAACCTATAGATCTAAAAAACCCTTCAATATAAGGCATGTAATGTAAGATTATACGCTATGTGGAACCCCCCTTTGTTGGCCTAGGGTTTTCATGGCATGTTAAGTATCACACATCATGTGTCATGGACACATGATTTTTTACCCATCTATGATGGATTATCATGTACGTCTGGATGTACATAGTCATAACTATATGTACATAACCAAAATAATGTAGTGCACTTGGACACGGACCCAGCCACATGTACCCAAGTTGGTATATGAGAATGAAAAATTACACTGAAAAATCTAGAAAAATGGGGTAGGATCTATGTGACCATTAAAAATCATTTGATTCTATCACACATCTTATATGTCTTGATTTACATGTCGTGTGAGGTGTTTACTGCTTGGGAAAACTTATAGATAGTTGGGTGTGACATGATTCCCTAGTACAGACATACCAACTTTAAGAGTGTTTGTAGCTCTATGATTCCATAGTTTGGGCAAGTCCTAGTTGAGTGTCTTCATTTGTTCCATTTCCTCAATGGTCCAATGTGTCATTTTAGCCACATCCCATTATTTTGGTCCCCTCTGGTGGATGAGTATCAGATATAGTGTGTGGTGTCCCTCCGTGAGACTGGTGTGTGATCCTCTATAATCATTATACCATAGGTGTGGTTTATGGAATTTTTGTGAAATCATTGAGAATGGATTTGTTCTTATATCAAGTAGTTTTTATCAGTAACATTCATGGTATCATTGTCATATGATCTTCTACATAATGGGTTTTTCCAGATTGAGTTCGTGGTGTCCACTAGTGGTCTTGGGTGTAACAAATTATCTAGGTATCTTGGTGTTTTTAGACTAGTTAACATTCTTTGGTAGGTCCCAATGATCTTAACCTATTTAATGAGTGTCTATAGTAATATCAGGGATCGTAGAGTGGATTCTCCAAGAACAAATTTTTTTTGAGAAGAATCTAATTTCTAGTAGTTGGTTATGACTAGTAGGTGGCCTGGTGTCCTTCTTTAGTATATCTAGGTGTTTCTGTTATACATTGATTAATATAACGAAATATTGAGATTATTATAATTGATCATTTTAGTATAGCATTTATGTGATGTCATACATGGTATTTTTATACTCACCCATTCTATGGATCTAACCAAAATTTTCATGCCTTATACGAACAACATCCCTTTATACGGTGTTGTTGGAATACATGAAATTTGGGGGAGCATATCTTGATCTCATCAGACTGAGGTGGTTTTGGGGAGAATTATTTTGATCTTAGTCCTATACATTGGACAAGGTTCGACTCTTTACAGTTTTCAGTTGGCCTAATATTTGGTCACTTTTTTACAGTACATTAATTTCATACTCTGGTTGTGGGATAAATAATCTATTCTTATATTTGATTCAGTTGTTTTACATTTCTAAATTGTGTGGGATTAGAGATGTGTATATGTTTGAGAACTGTTATGTTATGCTAATGCCACTCATTTGTGTGATATGCCAACTTAGTTCTGGTATCCATTCAATAGCCTTTTGGAGGGGGCATTGGGGTAGCCATGGGTTGGATCCTGGATGGTTTGGTTGTGACATAGTGGTATCCAAGGAGTTAGTTCACCCATAGGACCAAAGTCATTAATATTGGTGTGGGGCAATCATTTTTAGTGTTTCATGTTTTTTATTTTTTCCTAGGGACTCTGTTTTTTGTTTTTTCAGCTAACTTATCCATTCACCTAGACTCTAATCATGAGCCTTTAAAATCAGTACATGTATAAATTGGTTTCAGTGGAAGCAGACCCCTTGGTGGCTATAGACTAGCTAGAGGTGGTTACTCTTGTTTTATCCATTGTGAGGACTCCAGCAGATCAGATGTCGGTTCCCATGGAGAGTCTTCTTTGGGGATCTGGGGGGAGATGAAAGAGTTTAGTGACTTAGTCCCATGAATAGAAAACACTCTCTTGGTAAAATTTGGACCATCACTATAGGGAGGATTTCTATTCATCCAAATTATGATCCCTGCACATACAAGAGCTTCTACATTGATAACATGGATGTTTTATTGTAGAGTAGTACTCAATGGTGTTTCCTGATTTCTCATGATACTTCAGAGATATGGATCTAGATCCATTATTTAGAGATCATACCATTTATGTGGGATTATTCCAAGATTTCATGGATCCAGTGGTATCCCTTCACCTTCTATCTTATGCTGGGATTCTTGAGTGGGGTATGGGGTGAAGAGATTCCTTGCATAGAATGCGGCTGAAGATGGTGCTATTAGTGAGCACCCTGGTGATGAGATGTATGAAACATGTAGATGGATTAAATAACATGGACCTAATAAAAACATATTATTTTTTAGGAAATCACTAAAAATAGTTTCAGCACTGTAGGACCCTCAATATTGATCAATTCAACTGAAATAGTGGTAGTGTTCCTATTGCGATGGTTGGGGAAATTTGGCTCACAATTCTCCAACCCATCTTAAATATGATCGTGATATGGTAAAGTGATCATCATGGAATATAAAAAGAATCATAAAGGTGGTCCATAGTGTGTAATGTGGGGAAGAGGGGCAGTAGAGTAGCATGAGGTGGTTAGAGGTTTGACCTATTACCACCACCACCCCCAGGTGTTCCACGCTCGGCATAGGGAGTTTGTGAATAGTAATGAGGCTAGCTATATGTTGTGGAGGCCTATAACCCTAAGTCTCTTAGAATGATATGATGTATGATCTATGCATTTGTTACACTAGTTTTAGTACTTATGTATACTTGTTAGATTCATTCATTCTTTTCCACATATAGAGTTTTAGAATTTGAGATGATGGTTGAGATTTTTACATGACCATTCCTATTAGAGTCTCCGATATTAGGTAACTCAGTTATCACATAGTTATGCTGATAGTTTTTTCCGATGGATTGAGTTAATAATATTTCATGGGATATATTTTTAGAATCAATGTGTCTTTATGATATAATATTAGGTATGGATTATCTATCCAATCTTCATGCCCATATTGTCCATTTTAAGTAGTGGATGAAGTGTTTCTATGATGACTTGACTAGGTTTTCCTTTTTAAATGAAAATAAAAAATTGGAGGATAGAATGGGATTAGAAATATGAGTGAACAACTGATTACTCACAAACTAGAGGAAATTACTGTTGGAGTAGTGGATGTTACAAGCTTCTAGTTTCTAGTGGTGTTGGCGGTGTATGAGGATGTTTTTCATGAGGATGTACAAGGATTAACTCCACACTGATTGATAGACTTATTCTTTTAATTTCATTGTGATATGGCTTTGATATATGCACCATTATATAAAATAGATCTCGTAGTGCGTTTTGATCTAAGTCTGCAGTTGGAGAATATAATAACCTGACCCGAGTTACCCAGAGTTAATGCATTATTTTAATAAATTGTCATGATACAAGGATCCGTGTCTTGAATGGCCAATTTGATTAGCAGTCTTAGAAAATAGATTACATACATTAATGTTAAATTATAGATTCAATCATAAAACAAAACATAAATAATCTACTGTGAACACCATTATTCCCCTAGATTAACCCTGTATATGGAACATAATACACTTCTTGGAATCCTTGAAAAAAGAATACATAAGAAATGGGTGATCTTAGTTTCTCAGTAATGATAAAAATTAGTGGGAACTATCATAAATAAGAATAAAAATTTAAGTCAATGTATAAAACTAAAACAAAATACCGTTGAACTTAAACGTCTTCATAATGTGGAAAAGATAAATTAAATAATTCTATTTACTTATTCACATGAATATTTTAGTAGTCAAATAATCACATTTAATATCAATAGAATATTTCATAATGATGGAATGCATAATGTTAGATAACATAACCTCATATTCAAGGACTCTTTCCATGAATACAAATAAGATTTTTTCAATGCCTTATTTGAAGACACTAGTTTGTCTCATTAGACCTATCAATGCATCAAGGAGCTTTATCGGGCTCTACCCATCACATACTAAGTCCAATGCATTCGTTATAAGAAAATTTTGAAACATAACATAAACATTTTTATTAAAACCCACATACAAAATTTCCATAAATTAACCATAAATCATGAATGGATTAAAAATATCACATTCACATTCAATCATATCATAACTCATTGAATATAATATTGAATATTTTATTTATAATAAAAAAACCTGAACAATGAATAATATCTAAAAGGATGTTTACATAGTTGAAAATTATTAGAAAAATCTTTGAGTGAAATATCCCTTTTCATGAAAACATTTAAAAGTCACAGAATTTATAAAGGAAGACATTTAAATGTTTTTTTTGAATCAATGTGTCCCATACCTCTTTGAAACATTTGAAAGAATTATCATTTTAAAACATTCATTTCCATATCAATAAATCCTTTAAAAAGCATTTTGAAAACATGGAAATTTATTATAATGATTAAAAAGAATAAATATTTAAAATGTTACAATGATATTTTAGATATAGAGTCCCTTAAATGTAATCCTTTTTATAACTCCTTTATCTAACATGTACATTGATAATAAATATGTCCCAAAAAAATAATTAAACATAAAAAATATCAAATAATAATTAGATAGAAGAATTAACCCTTAACTTGTACTTTTCATTGGTCAAGGTTACGTTAACCTCTTGTATAATAGTTAAATAGTTGTTATTAAATTATAAAATAAATAGATAAATAAATATGTTATCATATATGATCTTCTAATATTTCATTGTTAATAATATTTTATTAGTATCATTGTTTCGGGTGTTAACTAATTCGTTTTCCTTTATATGTTTTGTTATGTAAGTCGTGTTTGTTATCAATAGGATGTATTTGATTCATATACAGAATTATATTATGTTCGTAAATATTATTTTTAACAATAAAATGAAAATTATTCTTGAATGTTTTCTATGGATAATGAATCTCATCACGTTCATAGGGACGTGAATCTGTACGTATGCACGAATGCTACTTCCATTTCATTTTATTATTTTAAAAGTAATGAAAACCAAATGATACATTGTAATATTATTATCCTATTATAATATAATATCTTATATATTTTATGTAAGTACATTGACACCATCCTTTATACGTTCCATGTATGGTATGAATGAGTCATATCACATTGAGGGGGTTTTAGTCAGCACTTCCTCAAATGAAATCATCGTATATATACAACATGAAAAGAATTAAGGTATTGCATTAAAGAGAATTACAGAAGCATATTGATAAAATAAATGTCATAAATATCATATATAATTACATTTCCATCATAATGGCCACTATAAGAGGTGTTATTAGAAGATTGAACAATCATCGTTTCGTGAGGTAGTAGTTTTCTGTCCACAAAAACATTATGTTTTGTACCCATTAGATGGATGTTTGTGTAAGTGTAGTTCAAATAAATCTCATAAAATCCCTAGTATATTTAGGATACCATTTTTTATAAAATAATTTAATAAAGATAGTTTAGGTTGTTGGAGAAGTAAAATAAAAGAAAAAAACATAAGAGTAGATGTTACCGTTAAATTGGTTAACTAACATTGGTTTGAACAAAAGGGCTTTCTGGAAGTGCCTTCTGCCTAAGGTAAGGAATCTAAGAGTAATATTGGGATGTAGGTAACCTAATTGGGTAGAGTTTTGATGAGACAAGGGGATTGAGAGGAGTGAGAAATGGGTTTGAGGTGAGGGATTTTTATTAGGGGGAGGAGGGTCTCTATAGGAATGTTTGAAAATATTATTTCATTATATAATAATTTTTGGTTTATAAAGATCCAAAACTAATTAATGTGGAATATAATAAGACTCAATTTTGAAATAAAATCATCCAATAAGAATTGGATAGGTTATTCATATTTTTGTAATTTTTATAATCTCATTTATTTAAATCATTCTTTAATGAGGTAAACACATCATCATTATTGTGTCATAAATGATTTTATTTATATGATGTCTAAAAATTATAAAACATAAAACATGATATATTAAATAGTTTTATATTTCAAATTAATATTTATAGTTGAAATGATAACTCATATAACCCCTTATAATTTTTTTTTACTAAAACATATATGTTTTTGTCATTTTTGTCATTACTTTTAATTAATTAATATTAAGTGTCATTATTACTCTAATGTGGTTCCATGTGGTCCCAAAATATACCCATGTATTCCCAAGGTCAGACATGTATGAAACAATAGGAATATGACACACGTTCATGTAATTTATTATTATTATAATAATATTTATTTACCCTTATTTACAAGATTTACACTATGACCATGGTAAATAAAATATTTACAGAATAAAATATTCATAATTTCTAAAAATAAATATTACCTATTTACGAAATTTGGTCCTCATGATTCCAAATATAGAATCCATTTTTCAAAAGTCAATACAAATAAGTGGGAGAAATTAATTTAAAACTAATTATATTTGACAAAACAAAAAGTTTTTTTAAGTAATAATAACTATCAAAAGATTGACACTTGTTTATGTCCAGTTTAAATATAAATTACATCCAATGAATTAAATTATATTAAATTATAAAAATATAATCTAATTATACTTTAAACCACTCAAATGTATAATTTATCACTATAAATTATTTTGATTAAAAAAGTTTTTTTCAATTAAAATTTAGTATTTTTAACTATTCTTCAAAATATTAAAGTTATCATAAAAGTAAAAAACATTATACAAACTAATTTTTTATTTACCGATTCTAAAGAATACTTTAATTTCCTTAAATAGAATATATATATGGGAAAAATATTAATATTAAAAAAGTATTTCCATTAAAAGGCAGTTATGTTTCATTTTATTAAAAATACATCTTTTATGTAAAAAAATTGAATTTGTTCTTACATTATGTCTAATAAAAACATAATATGGATTCTAAAACTATATGGAGTATTTAAAATTAAAAATTCAGTTAATAATATTCATAATCCACTTTTCTAATGTCTAGTTTGGTAAGTTGTGGTACGTTTGAACTCGATGTTGTGTGTAGCACAAGTTATTAAATTACATTGAATAGGTACCATACTATGAAATATTGGGTTGTTACATTCTCCCCACCTTCAATAAATTTTTTTCCTCGCAATTTGTAATTTTTCTTTGAAATAAAAGTTTAAAAATAGAATAATACCTTTTTGGAAAACCCACATTGGAAATTGGGTTAATGAAATTCTGTCTTAATAAGAGGGAAAGAGAAATGAAAAATTCACCCAGAAATTATGATCTCAATTAAGAGAACATTGGTAAAAATTAGAGACACATAATTGAAGAAAATACATAAATATTTATAGGGAGTTATTGAGGTCATCAATCACAAACAATTGTAATATTTTGGGACTGAAAGCCATCAATCTATGATGATTTAAAATATCATCAGTTCATCAAAACATTAGTTATTAGGATAACACATTTTTTTGTTTTAATATCCATTACTTAATGATTAAGAATAAATTTACTCATAGAATAAGATTGAAAAAAGATACTTGACATGTAGAGTTTCATCCTTCAACTAATTTCTTCTACAAACCCATTTTTCACTCCATCAGATAATAGAATTAAAAAATATTCTATTTATCTTAATCGTATAGTGTTCCAAAAATAATGAATTTTAATTCATTTGTCATACTATTTAAAAAAACTAAAGTATACACTCTTGCAAATCATGTAGGCTAGTGGTAGGTGATATACCCTTGTCGCCCATCGATTGTGGGTTCAAGTCTCATGGCCTTGTAGGACGCGATAGGTTGTCCCCTACCTCCGGGTTGTCCTTTTTATGATAATACATAAATAATATTAAGAACTTGTTTTACCTTAACAATAGTATCTAATGTCAAACGTTAAATATTCCAACTTTTAGACTTATCCACAGTACATCTGTCCAAACTCACAATCCAAAATCTATAAAGAAGGTCACACAATATATATGTGAGTACCTTCATCGTGTATTCTCTTAAAATGTGGTAACAAAATTAATTTCCAAAAAACCAAATTTTAATTGGTATGTACTTCCTTATTCTTTAGGTAAATCATAGAATATTGGATATACTCTTTAAATTGAAAATTTTTGTAATGACCAATAATGATGGAATAAAAAACCATTAATTAGTTTCAATGTAGTCAATAATATCCAATATAATTTATCCAAATCAATCATATCTTATTCCAAAATCAATACCATAGTATTAGGAGCATATTAATGTTTTTCTTTCCTTCATACATATATTTTATAAAACGTTTTACTTATTATTGAGTCACTTTTTATGGTACCAAACAATATCAAATCCTTAATGAAATAGTACTATAGTACAATTATTATATACTCCATAATTATTATTACCAGTACATCATTGATACAACACTCAAATGACATAATTTTTTTATATCAATATAAGAACAGTAGTCATTACTCTTCATATGTGGTAAAATCATAACACGATTATTATCCAATAGAATCATTTATGGTATACTCCAATGATTGGTAAATTGATTCGCATTGTTTCCCTACTCCATGCAGATGAAGCATTGTACATTTGAAACCTTTTTCTTACCCTTGAAATCATGTACTTGGTGTGCTTTTTCGTCACACTTATAAAAAACTCCAATTCCATTCAATAATTTACCATGGTTATTCTTTCCACAGTTATCACATATGGGAAAATCTATCATTCCTTTATTTCTATTTCTAGAGTGTTCAGCAGAACTCTTCCTCTCCTACTTTGCTTTAAAGTCATAAGACTTAGAGAATTCTTGTTTTGTCTTTATAGCACATGAGATAATGTCTTCGTATGATAAGAAGTATTTGAGACTAATTCTAGATGGAGAAATGGTTTTAACCCATCGAATTATCTATCAATATTACTCATTGGGTTATATATATATATTCGGTGGATGGAGTTCTTATAGGAATATGACTTCGAAATATTGTGTACTCCTAGAAAGGGGAATGTTGTAGGTGGTAAGCTCAGTCAAGAGTCACGTAGTGATGCAGTGCATGAATCCGATGAATCCTGGAGAGTAATGGATGAATTTTTTGCATTACATTGTGATATGAGAAAATTTGGGAGTAGAGTTTTTCATTTCCAGATGATGGTGCAGTCATCTCTGTTGCAGCATGTGGAAGAGTACCATTTATGGGATCTTGAGGTGGACGTCTACAGAGACCGAGTAGTTTGTGGCAAGGCCCCTAATGGTCAGACTGAGGATGAACAACACTGATTGTTGTCTCATGCAAGGATTTTCATTCATTTGACAATTCATTAGATGGTTCTCAGAGATTTCCATAGTTCTACTTTAGCGGTGCATCCGGGTGTGACAAATATGTACCAATCCTTGAGGGGTCAATTTTGGTGGCCTGTTCTGAAGCATGAGGTTGAAGAGTTTTTGTCTCAATGTTTAGTCTTTCAAAAGGTCAAGGCTGAGCACCAAATCCCTAGTGGTTTTCTCTAGCCATTATATATTCCTCATTAGAAGTGGGAGGTCATATTAATGCACTTTGTTAATAGTTTACCTCGAGCTCTAGGAGTACATGATGATATTTGGGTGTTAGTGGATCATTTATCAAAATCGTCCCACTTCATAGTGATCATGGAGTCGAGCTCAGTGGATATTTTGTAGCGGTTTCTGGAGGAGGTGGTGAAACTTCATTGAGTCACAAGGATGATCGTATCTGATCATGATACTCGCTTTAAATCTAGGGTGCGGAGAGGTCTCCAAAATGATTTCGGTTCACAGTTGTAACGACCGGAAATTTTGAATAAATATTGTTTCCTAATTTTGTGTGTTATTTTATTTTATTTTTATACGCAAAAAAAATGTTTCATTTGATAACATGAGTATAATTAAAATGAGACCATTGGGTTTTGACTGTTATACGACCATTGGTCAATATGACCGCCGTAAACTAAATGTTTCTATTATTGTCTCTAAATACAAGTAATCTTGGTTAATTAATATAGAAATAAGATTCGATGGCCCCACCTAGTAGTCTTGGACCGATCAAATCCAATCTAACAGAACTTGGGAAGGAGGTAGCACCATTGGGCTTTTCTATGGACCAAACCCAAGCCGAACTTCAACGTTTGAAGCTAGAACAGAATCGCCTTTGCGAGAAGTTCAAACTGATATAAATTACTACTAGTGTGATGTTGTTCGAGCCTCCCTCGGATTCTCTCACCTTATCAGAGCATACACTTAGGTCCTATACTGGAGTGATAAGGGGCTATGTAAGGAGACCGTAACTATCTTGTGTAATCATTTTTTTAAATAAAAATTTTGATTTCTTCTTATGATGAAGTTTATCAATTTGTAAATGACTTGATAAATATAGTATGCATATTTTTGATGAATTTTAGAAAAAGGATATTTTAAAAAAAATTATGTAAACCTTAAATAATTAAAAATGTGTAATGATTTTAAAAAAATGGTCTTCTACAATTATGTTCAGTATGAAATTTAGAGTCCAATAAGATCAACTTGATTTTTGATGAATAATAAATTATGAATAGTGATTGTATGCTTAAGATTAGTAATGTGACCAAATGGATTATTAATCTCACTTAAATTAAGAATTAATATAATCGAGGCACCTTTATTAAGTAATGTGATTCAATAAAACGGTTAAATAACTGTTTCACAAATTATTATTCAAGTATTAGTTTTTTTGAGTGAATAGTGTTTTTTATTGAAAAATTACATTAAAAATATTTAGAAAATTATTTTTATAAAATGGAGTTCATTTTTGAATTAAGAGCATCTATATTTGGTTAAGGTGAAATTTTGGGATTTTTCTGAGAAAGTTGAATTTTCGATGAATAGTGAAAATACAGTTTTTAAGTTACGGGTGTTTAATGACATCATTAAATGATGTATTAAGTATGTAATCAATATGGTCGACTTATGAATAGTAATATAAGGTATGATGTGTCCCGTGTGGCCAATACCATGGGCAAATACCATGGGCAAGCCCATGGTTTTTTCAAAACCACCAATGAGGTGTCCCTTGGCCATTAATGCCTTGTCCCCTCACTTTCACTATAAATACCAAGAAATAATCTCACCCACTCGACTCCCCACTCTCCCCCAACGAAGTTTGGGTCTCATTACATCCCAAGGAGTCCTCCCAAGGTGCCCCCAAGCCCTCAAGGTCCCATCCTTTGAGTTTTAAGAGTTACGTTTTAAGGTAAGGGATCCAACCTCTCTCTTTCTTTTCAAGTAATGTCTTTTATGTCATTATTTTATGATCCATGTTCTTATGTTGGAGGATGCTATTTTATCTTCATTTTATTGTAATTTTTATTTTAATATGATGAGAGATGCCCTCTTACCCTCATCATTTCTTTTTAGGAATGTTTATGTGGCGCCGTTAGGCTGCCGAATTTTTAAGGGATTCTTTCACCATTCTCATTTTTTCAAAGTTCTACTTTCTTGTCAAGTCTTTAAAGTTCCTTTTTATTATTTTGGAGTATTATCCCTATATCTATCATAATTAAATTTTATTTTCATATGATTAGACATCCTATTTGATCTCGTCTTTTCATTTTTGTTGAAGTTTAAGTGACGCCGTTAGGCTGCCAAATTTTTAAGGGATTCTTTCACCATTCTCATTCTTTTCAAAGTTCTACATTCATGTCAAGTCTTTAAAGTTCCTTTTTAATTATGTTGGAGTATGAACTCTATATCTATCATACTGAACTCTTATGTTCACATGATGAGATACCCTACATGATCTTTTCAAATCATTTTTGTTGAAGTTTAAGTAACGCCGTTAGGCTGCCGAACTTTCATAAGAGAAATCTAATTTTTGTCTTCCTACCATGTTTTTCATTTCAAATGGTATGTCCTTAAAATTTGATTACCATGTTCATATATCCTTCTTTTTCTGTCCCTCTACTGTTTTATGGGTCATTTATGAATGTTTTACCCATGTCCCCTCTCTTTTCAATGTTTTCTAAAAACCCGAAACATAGCCGTTATGCTGCAGAATTTTCGTCTCAAAATGCCCCTCTCTTTTCTCAAAATTATTTTATGTTATAAAGTGAATAATAAAAGCTCTTATTTCTATAGTGGTATTCACATATATATCAAAATGTTCTATTTTATATTCTGGGATTTACAAACATGAGACCCACTCTCCCCTTCCGTGGGTTTAAAGTGACGTAAATATCATGTCTTTAAAGCAGTTTTTTTCTAAAAATGTTATGATTATGAAATGAAACCCATTTATTTTATTCTATATGGGTTATTTATGAAATTTTTTATGATGATATATGTGGCTGACATGATAATAATGGAAAATTTAAGGGTGCACCCTGATAGCACTCCAATGCATTGGGTAATGATGTAACCACTAGAGATTACAAATTTTCACGATATCTTGGTGAATAACCTTGGTAATTTTCAAATGACACATTGGGGATGGACCTTAGTTATATTTTCATGATTGTATATGTTAAATGATGTAGCCGCATCTAAAAGTTATGAAAAATGTTATTTTTATTATGATATGCCACATGATTTCTTTCTCATGCCTTAAAGTTCTTTTCATGACCTTATTGAAGTATCTCAAGTTCACATGTAAAATGATTATCTTGTTTCCCTTAATGGGCCTTCTGCTCACCCTTTCTATTTATGTATGTCCCCAGGTTATGAGATGCAGTAATGAACCTAGGATGAACATAAGGAGAAGCCTTTCAAGTGTTTAAGAATAATGTTTTATGTTTTCATGTTTTAAGTTCCTAGTTTCCAAGACACTAAACCTGAAGGATCCTCAGTTTTCTAAAATGTAATGAAAGTTTATGTGATAAAAAGGCAGGATTCTATAGTTAGTATCAAATGATTGTTTAGTTATTTGGGGAAATTAGGATAAGAAAACCCTAGGAAGAACCCTATAGAAAAGTTTAAATATAGGAAATATTCCTGGTATTTTGTTGAATATTGATTAAGGGGTTTCCAAGAAAATACATCCCTGTCTGTATACGAGCAGGTAGAGGTGGCTCTCGCATAGATGTACATAGGGGTAAAACCCAAAAACCCCGCTTTGAGCTAGACTCGAATGGTAAGTACACGACAACGGTCCTTGCTGCACTCTTGTTTATGACACTCCCAGGGGATATGCTTTGGTAAATTCATAAGCTTAGTATGAACCATTATTAAAGGAACAAAGATAAAATAAAATATATATTTACATAAGAATATATGATCATGAATAACGTAGTTTGAAACCTAGGGGATCACAAGTTAGGGAATACTTTTCTTCTAAAAGTTTTCCTTATATGTTTTAAGTTTCTTTTCATGATTATTGGCTAAGTATTTAAGCCCATAATTATACTTTCTCTTATTAGTTAATGGTGGGAAATGGAAGTAAATATACCAACAACCAATGTGATAGGAAATGCGACAATTTCCGTATTAATATGATAGAGATGATTAGGGGAATAAAAGATGATTATTATTTTGGAAGACGTTCACTATTTTGGGGAACCAATATGATTGAGGTAAATAGATTACTACGGTATTTTCATTGAGAAGTAAGGGTGACTTATATTTTGAAGAATCGATGAATTTAAGGTGAAATTATGGTAATTTAGGTTACTTATGGAAGTGATTAACCTATCTTGGGTAAAATATGTTTAGGTTAGCTACTTTTGTTATAAGATGTTAGGAGTGGTAGATATTGTTTGGAGATGAACAATAAAGTTTATCTTGGAAGACTATGTTATCAACTCCTTCTTATATTTGGGTTTCAATCTTACTTTGGGATATTTTGAGGAATTTTAAGGACAATTATTTACAGAATGTTCTATGATGAACTCTGGGTAGTACCATGGAACTTTGATGATTTAAAAGTAGTTTACCTTCATATTGGATTCTTTCTTTTTAAAAAGTTTTTTAATATTACCCTTTCTGTTTTTGGGATAAATGTTTAAAGATAGATAGTTTTTATTTTGTAGAATACGTGATTCTCTAGAAGATTATTCTTGTCATTTTGATGAGACCAATTATTTTTGAATTCTCATCGTTTGGAGAAAAGATAAGTTTTGGTAGAGACTTATTAAAGAATGAAACTCTACTTGAAGGTAGGTATATTTTCTTAGGTTTTTGTTCTATGTAGTAAATGAATTCCTCAAAATTATGGAAAGGAACATAAAACAAAAACATTGTTGGTTTACGTTTCCTACTAGGTAATCAAAGACCGTTTACACACATCATATGTTTGGGATTTTCATACAGTTAACTTTATCCTAACCATGTTTTTTATCACTCCCCCTCAGAACATGACCCTTTGTTTTCTCCTCCATGTCCATGTTTTCCTACATGGAATCCAAGTGTGGGTTAACTCGGTTGACCTTTGTACTTCCCTTTCTTTCTTTTAAAGTAATATTTTTACTGACACGTTTTCTGATGTGGGAATTTCAGTGAAATTTCAGAACCCAAATTTAAAAATTGCAAGGACACAATTTATTAAGGGGGGAAGATTGTAACGACCCAAAATTTTGAATAAATCTTGTTTCCTAATTTTTTGTGTTATTTTATTTTATTTTTATACTCAAAAAAATGTTTTATTTGATAACATGAGTATAATTAAAATGATACCTTTGGGTTTTGACGGTTATATGACCATTGGTCAATATGACCGCTGTAAACTAAACATTTCGATTATTGTCTCTAAATACAAGTAATCATTGTTAATTAATATAGACAGAAGATTCGATGGCCTCACCCAGTAGTCTTGGACCGATCAAAGCCCATCTAACAGAACTTGGGATGGACGTAGCACCACTGGGCTTTGCTATGGACCAAACCCAAGCCGAACTTCATCGTGTGAAGCTAGAACGGAATCGCCTTTGCAAGAAGTTCAAACTGATAGAAATTACTACTCGTGAATTGCTGGCCGAGCCTCCCTCAGATTCTCTCACCTTAGCACACCTTACACTTAGGTCTTATGCTGGTGTGATAAGGGGCTATGTAAGGAGACCGTAACTGTCTTGTGTAATCATTTGTTTCAAATAAAAATTTTGATTTCTTCTTATGACAAAGTTTATAAATTTTCAAATGACCGGATAAATATAGTATGCATATTTTTGATGAATTTTAGAAAAACGATATTTTAAAAAATTTTATGTAAAACTTAAATAATTAAAAATGTGAAATTATTTTTAAAAAATGGTCTTCTACAATTATGTTCAGTATGAAATTTAGAGTCTAATAAGATCAAATTGATTTTTGATGAATAATAAATTTTGAATAGTGATTTTATGCTTTGGATTAGTAATGTGAACAAATGGATTAGTAATCTCACTTAAATAAAGCATTAATATAATCTAGGCACCTTGATTAAGTAATATGATTCAATAAAATGGTTAAATAACGGTTTCATAAATTATTATTCAAGTATTAGTTTTTTCGAGTGAATATTGTTTTTTTATTTAATAATTTAATTACAAATATTTAGAAAATTAATTTTATAAAATGGAGTTCATTTTTTAAATTAGAGCATCTATATTTGGTTAAGGTGAAATTTTGGGATTTTTCTGAGAAAGTTGAATTTTCGATGAATAGTTAAAATACAATTTTTAAGTTACGGGTGTTTAATGACATCATTAAATGATGTATTAAGTATGTAATAAATATGGTCGACTTATGAATAATAATATAAGGTATTATGTGTCCCAAGTGGCCAATAACATGGGCAAATACCATAGGAAAGCCCATGGTTTTGCCAAAACCACCAATGAGGTGTCTCTTGGCCATTAATGCCTTGTCCCCTCACTTTCCCTATAAATACCAAGAAATCCTCTCATGAATTCTACTCCCCACTCTCCCCCAACGAAGTTATGGTCTCATTACCTCCCAAGAATTCCTCCCAAGGTGCCCCCAGGCCATCAAGGTGCCAACCATTGAGTTTTAAGAGTTATGTTTTAAGGTAAAGGATTCGACCTCTCTCTTTCTTTTCAAGTAATCTCTTTTATGTCATTCTTTTATGCTCCATGTTCTTATGTTGGAGGATGTTCTTTTATCTTAATTATACTTTTCGTTTTATGTTCATATGATTAGAGACCCCCTATTACTCTCATCATTTCATTTTATGAATGTTTATGTGGCGTCGTTAGGCTGCCGAATTTTTAAGGGATTCTTTCACCTTTCTCATTTATTCAAATTTCTACTTTACCGCCAAGTCTTTCGAGATCCTTTTTATTATGTTGGGGTATGATATATATATCTATAATACTGAACTTTTATGTTCATATTATTAGAGATCCTATTTGGTCTTGTCAATTCATTTTTGTTGAAGTTTAAGTGACGCCGTTAGGTTGTAGAATGTTTAAGGGATTCTTTCACCCTTCTCATTCTTTTCAATGTTCTCTTTCATGTCAAGTATTTCAAGTTTCTTTTTTCATTATTTTGTAGTATTATATCTATATCTATCATACATAACTCTTATTTTCACATGATGAGAGACCCTATTTGATCTTTTCAAATTATTTATGTTGAAGTTTAAGTAACGTCGTTAGGCTGCCGAACTTTCATAAGAGTAATCTAATTTTTGTCTTCCTTCCATGTTTTTAATTTCAAATGTTATGTCCTTAAAATTTCATTACCATGTTCATATATCATTCTTATTCTGTCCCTATAATGTTTTATGGGTCATTTATGAATTTTTGACCCATTTCCCCTCTCTTTTCAATGTTTTCTAAAATCCCGAAACATAGCCATTATGCTACAGAATTTTCATCTCAAAATGCCTCTCTTTTCTCAAAATTATTTTATGTTATAAAGAGAATACTCAAAGCTATTATTTCTACAGTGGTATTCACATATATATCAAAATTTTCTATTTTAAATTCTGGGATTTACATACATGAGACCCGCTCTCCCCTTCCGTGGGTTTAAAGTGATGTAAAGATCATGTCCTTAAAGCAGTTTTTTTCTAAAAACATTATGATTATGAAATGAAACCCATTTATTTTATACTATATGGGTTATTTATGAAATGTTTGACGATGATATATGTGTCTCACATGATAATAAAGTAAAATTGAAGGGTGCGCCCTGATAGTGCTCCAATGCATTGGTTAACGATGTAACCACTAGAGATTACAAATTTTCACGATATCTTGGTGAATTACCTTAGTAATTTTCAAATGACAAATTGGGGATGTACCATGGTGATATGTTCATGATTTTCTATGTTAAATGATGTAGCCACATATTAAAGTTATGAAAAATGTTATTTTTATTATGATATGCCACATGATTTCTCTCTCATTCTTAAAGTTATTTTCATGACCTTATTGAAGTATCTCAAGTTCACATGTAAAATGTTTCTCTTGTTTCCCTTACTGGGCCTTCTGCTCACCCTTTCTTTTGATGTATGCCCCAGGTTATGAGATATAGTAATGAACCTAGGAATAACATGATGAGAATCCTTTCATGTGTTTAGGAAGAATGTCTTAGATTTTCCTGTTTTATGTTCCTGGTTTCCAATACACTAAACCTAAAAGATCCTCGGTTTTGTAAAATGTAATGAATGTTTATTTGATAAAAAGGCGGGATACTATATCAGCTATGCCTTAGCACTGATTATCATCCTCAAGCGGCTGGTCAGAAAGATCGAACCATCAAATATTTTAAAGACATGTTACACTCTTGTGCCCATGATTTTGGAGGTTCATGGATGAGGCACTTACCCTTGGTGGAGTTCTCTAACAATAATAGTTTTCTATCCACCAATAGTATGGTGCCATTTGAAGCCCTGTATGGTTGGTTGTTCCATTCTCTGTTGTGCTGGACTGTGGTCAGAGAGACAACAATTATCAGACCATAACTTTTGCAAAATACAATAGAGATGGTTCAGGTGATTCGTGAGAGGATGAAGACAATTCAGGATCGTCAGAAATCATATGTTGATCAAAGGAGGAGGCCCTTAATGTTTAATGTTGGGTATCATATGTTTCTGAAGGTGACTCCTTGTCATGGATAGTGCAGATTTGGTTGTGGGAGTAAGCTTTATCCCAAGTTTGTTGGGCCTCTCGAGGTGTTAGCTCGTGTTGGAGTGGTGGGGTATCAAGTTGTACACTTTCTATAGATGATCCAGATACATGATGTTTTTCATGTGTCACAACTCAATCGTTATATTCATGATGACTCTCACATCATTAATTTTGGATAGATCGATGTTGATGATGAATCCACCTTCGAGGAGTGACCAGTAAAGATCTAAGAACACAAAAAGAAGGTGTTGTGCAGGAATTATATTCCCTTGGTTTGTGTCTTGTGCTGACATAGTTCCATGGAGGACATTACCTAGAAACATGAGTGACAGATACATGCTCAGTACCCAGAGTTGTTTGATGTTTAAACTCTTTTCCTAAAACGATGTCCCCATTGTGTTAATAGACCTTTAATTTTTATGAGATGAATTTCATTGGTGACTTCTTATTGCTTTCTCTATTTTAAGAGTTATCTTGGGGAGTGGTTGTTCAGACCCCTTTTTAGTTTCTTTTTCGGTTGGTTTTGGATTCTCGATGATGATAATGTTTTGAGAGTAATCTGATGTAATGGAACAGACCTCTCTGGTACATCCTTTTTCTAAAATATTGTGTTTGAGGTGTTATGGGAGGTCAAGGTTACTCATCCCCAACACTTTTCCAAATTTCTAGTTAAGTTAATAGTTTTTCCAATTTTATGAAAAGTGTCATGGTGAGTCAGAAATGGTGAGATAGATACCGTTTCATAGAAATTGTGAGACAGAAATGGTGTAACAAAAATGGAGAGTCAGAAACTGTGAGATAGAAACTGGGAGAAAAAAATTGGGAGATTGAAATGGTGAGTCAGAAACAGTGAGAGAGAAACGACAAGAAAAAAATGTTTAGACAGAAACTACGAGATAGAAACCTTGAGTCAGAAATGGTGTAATAGAAACGGTGAGACAGAAATGTTAAGGCAGAAACGATGAGTCAGAAACGGTGAGTCAGAAATGGTGTCATAGAAATGGTGAGAAAGAAATGATGAGACCGAAATGGTGAGACCGAAATGATGAGTCAGAAACGGTGAGACCAAAATTTTGAGAAAGAAATGGTGAGACAGAATCGGTGACATAGAATCTGTGAGACAGAAATTGTGAGTCGGACATGGTGTCACAGCACATGAATAGTGTTCTCAGAACTATTTCATATTTCCTTTTCCAAATTTCTAGATTTTTTCAGTTTCACCAATTTGACCTTTTCATTGATGTAAAACAAATTTATGGCCTTGTTTTATGGGATTTAAGGCTAAATCAGATCCCATAAGTCATATATTAATTTTCCTATGGCCCGGAATGTATTTACTTTGACAACTACATGGTTTAATATGATCTGATTTTAATGGGAAATCCACTGTATCAGAAACCACTGCTCCGTTAAATCTTGATAAGGGACATGATATATTCCTCCCTTATTCATTATCATTGTTCTCTTGTGCGAGATTCTTGAACATTTTCTTCATTCCTATAGGAATCCTGAGATTAAACTTTTCCTGGTGGATTGGATTCCCTCGACATTCTTCTTACTACTAGGGAACCCCCTATTTTCATGCAACCAAGTAGTATCCATCAATCATCTACATGAGTTATGATTTATCATTGTTCTTTTGGGTTCAAATTATCATGTTTCTCCTTTCCATATTATGGAATGTTATTTCCAAGATTTTAATGGAGTTTCTTGTGTTTCAGTTGGTGTGGTCGTGCCATGACATCCTCAGGTGGATGCAGTTGTCATGGGAGGAGGTGATCGTCATCCGTTGTGTTGATCATTATCATATAATGATCCCTAAGAAATTTTTAATCTAGGGGATTTGTTGATTCTATTTTATTTTTATGTGCAATTTTAAAGTTATCATGTTTTAGCCACTGGATCACAATGGAATTGAAATAATAAGTATTAGAACCAGATAAATAAATTGATATCAACTGTATAGTATTGCCTCATATTTTATCTAGATAAATTTATATCTATTCATGATTTGATTAGTTGTTTATTATTGATGGAAATTGGTGGAGAACATAAAATGGAATTAATTGAAAATAGTTTGGATACAGATAAAGAGGCATGAGAAATGAATCTGGTTCTTATGGTTATATTTTTTTTATGTTAGTAAAATTGGTGTAGTAATCATGTTTAATTTATTTTTGATATATAAATTTTTAGGTTTCCCAAATATGGAACCTGTGAATAATAAATCATTTAATACAAGATGGATTATGGAACTGATTGTTTGATAATTCCCTGAAGGTTTATGAGTAACCCTCTTGCTTGTTCAAGGGCCAAGAGCCCAACTGATAAGATTTTTTTTCCCAACTCCTTGTGTTGTGATAAGATCCCATATGGTTGTTGTGATATGTGGGGGAATGGAGGCCTACTGTTTGTTGTATTAGTCAACACCTAGAGAGGAGAGGTGCATCGATTTACACATATGGGTGTTAGAGAGGACACTAGGGATGATGAAATGGGTTGGATGTGAATGTTTGGTTTTCTGCTTATTCTTCTTGGTTGAGTATATACTTTACTTTCCCCACTTCTCATGGTAGCTGGTCTTACTTACCCTTCTTTCTAAAGGGGTGAAGATGTGTGGGGTATTCCACTTTCATTCTATGTTTATCTTCTCAAGGGAGAATGGGTCTACGCTCTTACTATAGGTGGAAAAGATGCGATGGGTAGTTCATCTACTCACCTTCATGATCCCATCGTGTTTAGAAGCTTAGATTATTTTTCTAGAATGCCTAGGAATATGGGAAAGTAATTTTGTAAATAAATAATTGAATAAATGATGTTAACCCTTGGGGTTTGGATCTTGCTGGGGTGCACTGCTGAGGATTTGATTTGAAGTAATAGTATACATTTTGTGTAATGCTAATCAAATTTAATGTGGAATTTTTATTGGTTAATTAATGTTTAAAATGTTAATTAACGTAAAGTGAAAACTGATAAAAAGGGAATAAAGTAATGTATTAATGCTCTTTAAATGGTTATTACCATAGTGTGGTTTTGAGCTATAGTATATTATGTACTTTTTGTGTTTATATACGCCACTCAACCCTATCAGGAAGGTAAAATGACACCCCAGGCATTCTGATCCACGGGGGGGGGGGGGGGGGGGTTCCCAACATTCTGGTCATAGGATGGGTGGTTGACTACCCCCTTTGGCCCCGCTCTCTTCTCTTGGTAGTAACTTGTAATGGAAGGAACATTGGTTAGTTTTCCACATATATTTCTATAGATGGTTGTAATGGCTTGTGGTTTTTCACACACATATATTCTAGATATAGTTTTCAAGGGAAAACTATGGTTGTAACATGTATAGGTTGTGATAGCTTGAAGAACCTTAATCGGTGTATGGGCGGCAATGGATTGAGCAATAATACCTAATATATGATACACATTATGTGAGCTATGGTGGCTCCAAGAAACTACATGGTTACTTTGATTACGTGGACGTGGGGGTTTTGTTGCATGAGTTGCATGTTGTGGTGCTTCTCCCAGGTGTATGTGGGAAAGCATTTTTGGAGAGAGATGCTTAGAATGTGTGATGTTGGAGTAAAGCGGCTAACCAGTGGGGAAGTAGTTGCGGATTCTCCTTAATATTCTTTATTATATTATATACTATTTTTTGTTGTACTTAGTGAGAGTATCCATGGTGAGGATGGGAACATATTATACCTTTTTAGGTGATGATTTAGTTTCACTTGTTGTTCAATATTCTTTATCATGCTTTATTTACATTTTCATGAGAGGCTTCAGGGAGGATCCTATATAGTATACTATTATACTCACCATATGTATATATAAACTACATTTCAAGTCACTTGGAGCAGGTTGGAGATCATGATGGTTTCTACTAGTTTTTTGTTGCAAGAGCTGTTCGGGGTGGTTTTTACTGCTGTTTTACATTATTTTGGGTACTTGAAGTGTTTCCCCTTTCAGTTGTAGTAGTTTTGCATGAAATTTCATATGTGTACATGGGATTTCTTTCATCTTACTAGTTGAGTAGTAGTTGGTTGGTGTCTATCTTATCTCTCTCCTCCACATGTTCTCTCTTAGAGGGTAATGCCTCCTATTTGTGCATTTGATATACCCTTAGTGCTTGTCGCAAACCTAGACCTACGGGAGGAGGGACTCAAGGGTCATAATCTCCCTTCTCATATTGTCGGCCCAGGATGGGTACACTTTTTGGGGAGGGGGTCGTGACAATAATAAATGATACAAAATGAATAATAAACTTGAAAATCATTCTTAAAAAAGTATAAATTAAATTCAGTTTATTATTTAGGAAGAACAATGAACATACAGGACAAGTCGTATTTGCTGTATGGGAACTTAATAAACCAATTTCCATTCATTGGGTTAAACTTCTACTTCTTGTTTATATCATTCTACAATTATTTAAGAAATGATTTTTGATATCTAATCTGGTATTTATACTCTATTTATCTGTACATATAGTGAATACACATAATCGTTCAATTTTATTTAAAAAATGTTCTCTGTAAGGGAACCTTTCCCCTCAACTTTTAGTAAAATTCTTCTTTTATGTTTTCTCTTTAAAAGTTCTATTTTAAAATATTGGGAAATGTTCTTCAATATCCTTATTGATTTATGTTTTATGCCCATGTAATGAGAGTCCCTTTTTTCTCTCATCAAATCATTTTCTTAATTTTTATGTGACATTGTTAGGCTACCGAATTTTCATAAGGTAATTTTTTAACTCAATTTCCACTCTTTGAGTTTTACGCATACTCCGTTGATTGTATTATCCCAAGATCATGTGTGGAATAAATATATATTTAATTTCTATTTAATTTCCTCTTCCCTTTGTGTGGATATATGGTTTCTACACATAATCACCCCATTGATAAATTTTAATGTCATTTATGTGATCTTTTAAGGGATTTTATCTCAATTTACATTCTATTAATACTTATTTATTGTTAAACATTATTTCACATTATATGGTGTATATACTTCCATTTGAAAAATTATATCATGAATATCCTTATTCTCATGATATTATAATTTTTGTCTAATTTTTTTCTTTTAATATTATTATTAATGTATTTTCTCAAGTGTTAAGGGACTCTTTAAATGTAAAATCATTAAAGAAAATTTAATGATTTATTTGTATAAATATTATCCATTAATGCCCATGTTGTACAAATGATTTTTATGATTTATTTATATGGAAATTATTTTTTTAGAATTTTAATTACAATAAAAGTTTTAAAGTTTTATGGGACACTTTTATTCAAAAATATATTTATTAAATGTTTTAAATGGTATATAAATTGTTTTGAGAAAGCATTGATTATGTCAATATATTGAACTGATATCGTATGATTGTAATGTGGAAATGTTATCTTTCCTTTAAATGTTATGATTATATTATGGTTCATGTAAATTGTTTAGGCATACACGTGGTTCTGTGATACACCTAGGATGAGTTAGCTTAAGATAGCTCTCCAATGCATTGGGTAACCTGAGAGAGGTAAATGTTAAATTTTCTCCTAATAAATTTATGGAGTTTACTATGATGGGTTTTCCAAACATAAATCCCTACATAGATATGAAAGCTAAAACATAGGTATGTTATGGACCCCACATGTTATAATTCTGATTTATGATTCATATTTGTTATACATAAATCCTATGATTTAATGAGGTATGTTAAAGATATTATTTATTTTATCTATTGATGGGTTATTGTTTTATTTCATTATTTTATATCCCTTACTATGATTTTTATGCTCATCCCATGTTTTTAAAATGTTTTCCACATGACATAAAGATGAATTGGTTCAATGATGGGATCAAGGAAAAGTCATGAGGTCTAAAACATGGAACTAGACATGTTTTAATTTAAAAAAATGTTTACTAAGTAAGAAGTTTCTATATGTAATATTCAAAATGTTTTGTATAAGTTATGAATTAATTCTATAAAGTGATGAACCTGAAAATATCCTCTATGTGAATTATTTACTTAATTAAAGATTATGTAATGTTTTAGTTTGGGGCCATACATGGATGGTCACATGGAGACATTTTATTTGTTTTGGATTTTTTTTATTATTGGTTTAGACATTTTTTCTAATAATTTTTATGTCTCATAGATTAGTATGTCTTCCTAAATGATGACTAGCAATTTTTAACATTTTATTTTTATACATGTGATGTCATGTGTTATGTTTTATGTGCAAAATATTCCCATGGTAATGTGTGCCAATACCCAGGTTCTTATCTACAATATGTGGTGAATGGGAATATGAATATAGCCTTGTGGTGAGCGATCTTAAGTGACTTGTATTGTTTAACTGGGTTTATTTGTTACCAAATAAGTAATTTAGGATGTTTCTTATGGATCTTCGATTGAGAAGACTAGATATCTTCATTTACAATCACTATATTTGATGGCTTATATGATTCCAAGGATGAGGATGTAGGTGTGTCTATAGATTGGTTCTCTCACATGTTTTTTGGAATAAAAAAAGATGTTTTTTAATTTTTAAAAATATTAATTAAAATACATAATATTAATTTTATTATAAAAACAAGAAAAATAAAATTTTACTTCCCAGAATATATAAAAAAATTTAAAATATTTTTTAAATATAATATTTTTTTGACCACATGAAATACATGATATTTGTTTCTTATTTTTTCACTACCTTTCCATTCAGTTTTTTTGTTTTTTATATTTCATATATTAATATATTTTTTGAATTGTGTATTTTTATTTCTATTTTTTGTTTAAATAATAAAATATGAAACAATAAAGTTGTTTACCAAATAAAGAACTAGTTTTTTAGTTTTAAGTATGTGATTTTAGGTCTGGGGAAACATGAAATCTACTCTTTAAATTAATTTTTTATATAATAAATATATATATTAATATATATTAATATATATTTTGTCTAGATTCAATTTTTATTATTGGAATAATATTTCCTTTTCTGGGAAATTTATGTCCCCTTCACATAACATATCACATGATATGTTTTTATTACTGATCTTTTTTTTGTCAATAATATCAGTTAAAATACCATAAGGTTCATTGGATCATTGAGAGGAGATATGTGAATTATTACCCACCTAAAACATTTTTTAATTATTAATTTTTTTATTAAACCTCCTAAAATACTTCTAGTCCTGATCCAAAATTCATATTTTTGAGAAATTATCTCTTAGATAATGTAATAAATAATGAAATAAGGATACTGGAATTCATCAGGCTCATATCAATGGATGGCCCCATAACATGATTCTTTATTCTCTCTGATCATGGTTTCTCAACTAAAATTAATATTTTAATTATAAGGTTATTATTTCTCACACCAATTTTAACACCATGATATTGTATGAAATATTTTTCTCAAATAAAATAAATTTCATCAAAATATTTCATTACAAGGTACACTGAGTTTAAAAGATCCATGATATATTACAAAAATATTATTTTCGTATTATGGCTTAACCATTTGATTAGTTTGAATAAAAAGTAGTTACTAAATTATGAAAAATATATTTTCTTTAAATTTATGCAATGAATTCACTATTTATCAATTTATTAGAATTAAATAACAAGAACAATTTGAAATGAAATGTGATTTTTATCAAAAATAATTTTTTTAAAAGTAATTTATTTTATCATTAATGAATTAAATTAATCCTTATTTTTGAGTAATTTTAATTATATATATATAAACTTTACATGATAAAATGTTTTAAACATTCAAAAAATTGTTTTCGAGAAATTTCAAAAGAATAAATGGCAGTTTTATGCTTAAAATTGAATTTTTATGAAAATCATATTTTCAAGCATTTTACAGACCATAGAATTAATTTCATCCATTTATAGTTATTGAATTATATAATATAATTACCATATTTAGAATAAGGAGCTTTCGAATTTTTAAAATAGTCCCCAATTGTTTTGGGAAAATATGAATAATAGCTGTGATAAAATTTATCATCATAGTAAAATGTAGAATGGGTTAATCTATATTAGTAATAAGTGACATGGACATAATGCTTCATCTATATTCTTATTGGATGATGTCAATACAAAAAATATCACTTTAGGCATGATATTTATTATCTTAATGAACAATTTTCATTGTAAATTATTTAATATTTTTTTACATAAAATAATGTATCAGAAATTCACTCTCTTAGACTAAAATATCATTTTTTACATATAGAAAAAAATATTTATGAATGAATAATAAAATTAATTTTTATGAATAATATAATTATATTATTAATGAAATTTATTCCTAATTTTTTTTTGTTTTATATAAGTACCATTAATTCTTACATAACACCAAAACATTATTTATTCAGTTAATGGAAAAATAAAATAAATGGTTTTGAATATATTAATAGTCTATAATTTGAGTAAGTTATCGTATTCTATGAATTTTTGTTATAAATATGACATATTATTGTGGTATTAAAAAGTCATATTCAAATTATTTATTTATATTTATGTATTTTAAGTAAAATAAAATGAATAGGGTAAAAATTAATAATAATAATATAATATCTAAATAACAATATATTAAATTATATAAAAATAATAAAAAAATGAAATATTAAAAAGTGTACATGATATAGTATAAAATGTCATAACATGGAAATTTATTTAAAAAAATTATCCATATAAGTAAAAAATTACAACCTGATCATACCTTAGACTCAATTGCCAAGAAATTTGGAGGAATTTGGCTGTAAAATGATTTTTTTGTAACATAATATTATCAGAAATTCCAAAAGTGGAACTCTAAATAATTATAAAAAGGAACATACACCCTATCTAGTTTACAATAGTTTAAGATTCCTAGTACGACCAAAACCTCCAAATTTCACATCTCAACATCACTAGAAACATTCTAGAGGTTTTGGTCTTCCCAAAAGGTAAAACATAGATCCATATACTGGTGATCTAACGTAGTCAAATCAAAAAATAGGTAATCAACATAATTGTCCATTATCATTTTAACTTTTCATTAAATCCTATAAATATATGGTGTTTATAATAAAAAATTAATGTTTCATCAATGTTATGAAATGTTGTTATGAATAATAAAAAATAACATACACCCTCAATACCATCAAATGATAAGTGATATTATTTCTCATATGATAGTACAACTTACTGTCTCTGCATAGAGATACAATTCATATTTCATTACCATAAATTATTATTAGGTATTAAGATGTGTTTTAAGATAACATAAAATATTTCTCACATAATTTTACTTTTTTTATGATAATATCTTATCTACCATATTATAATCAAATACTTTTAGAGATGATAATGTCACTCATGCGTACGTATATAATACTACCTTTATGAAGCGATGCGATTCGTTTTTCATTCACATTTTACATATATGGAAATGAGGACTAATTTTCAGAATATATATATGTATATGATATAATAATAATACTATTAAATTGAATTGAAATTTACCTTTCTTCTATTCCATCCATTAAAAAATGAAAACAACATTTATGTGTACATATGGAATACCATCTACATGAATCATGTAAATCATTTATCTAACTCTATATTTTATGGATTAATATAAATATTTATATAATTAATATATTTAAAATTTAAATAATGATTAATATTATCTATATGATGCATTCAAGATAAAATTACACCTACAATAACTACTGAACTCAAATTCTCCTGACAAATATATAATTAAACCCCTGTAAAGAATAATTTTAAAAAACAATTATTTGATAATAGGGGTGATGAGATATTATAAAGGGATAATATATGATATTATAATTATGAAACTATTTTTTATATAATTTTAATAAATTAAAACTTAATATATTGGATGTTATAGTTCATTTGATGCAAGGAAAACTCATGGCGATGGATTTTTGTCTCACTTTTATTACTATGGGAGACATTCCATATACATAACTTATTTCATTTTGGTTTTTTACAGACTTACAATGAATTCAATTAATTCTTCTTGATAAAATACTTATGGGTATATACATATCCATTTATGTCTATTTCATTCATGTGGCATAGGATTCAACATTTTCCAATGTGGTAAGTGTTTAATGTTATAATCACATTATTTATGAGGATTGATTATGATTATGTTTGGATGATGAAATCATGCTATCACCCTCTCTAGATACTCATGAAATTTATTATCCTTTAGTTATCTCTTGAAAATACATTTTTTCCTTTCACTTTCCTCACCTTATTTACACAAGAGACAAAGAATATGTTTTCAATGCATATAAAATTCATTTTAATCATTGATTGAAAAATCATTTTCTTCCAGATCCTCATTTTCATTAAATTATGGAAAAAATATTTTTAATATTCTCATATTATTGATTAAATTTATTTTTTACCTATTTTTACATTTTAAATTTTTTTTAAATGAAATTTTTTTCATTTTCCAAACAAGATACATTGTAACTTTTTCGATAAAAGTAAGGAATTAATATTTTTAAACATTTCATTAATTTACTGGAATACCCACTATAATTGTAAAGAAATTTTTTTAATTACATTAAAATTTCTCATGGTAATTTTAAAATAAATATTTTCCCACTATATTTTGGAAATTTTTATATATTAATCAAGTGATTTCAAAATGGAAAGATTATTTTCCCCAATAATATTTTAATGTTGTTTTGATTCATCATCAACAACAATTTTCAATGTTTCTTTTGACTTACTAGGGATATGATCCATGTATTAAATTATTTTTCATTATATGGATGATTTATATTTTTGACTAATTGATTTTTATAAAACCATATCCTTTTACATGGGTAATTCTATGATGAAATGTTTTAGGAAAACAATTATTTTCATGGGATCTGATACGATGAGTGGTTTATGGTGTTGGGGTAGAAAAAATGTATGATTTTTATTATATTAATGGTGGGACCTATAGATCCAACTAATTCATTGGGTAGATATTAATATTCTATGAAATAAAATGTACTAGAATAAGGATTGAACCCAGTTCAATATGTAACATTTTCCATTAAGATAGGCTTGCAGGTGAACCCTGACTACTACAATGTTTTGGGGAGTGAACCTACTACACAATAATAGTCTTGGGAAAAAAATACATAAATAATACGGAAATGATTTTTACTTCCTTATGTTTATTCCAAAATTCCATGTCCCATGACAATGTTGTGGTCTCATGGATCATGTTCATTGATACTTTTATGATTAATTTCTAATATATTATTAAAATTTATGACACGAATCATGATTGTTTTCTATGATATGTAGGATACGGTTTTCAAATGTTATGATAATGTTTTATTACAATTTTTATCATTTTATTCTTATAATATTATTGAAAAACCATTATTTACCCTTATTCTGAATTATAGAACACACTTTCTTATATATCCTCTCCTTATGTATATGATGAAATCATAAACACTTGGTAATTATCACAGATGAGATTGGTAACACATATGTTTTCATAAAATAAGGATTCATGATTTATACATCCGTTAAATCATTTTCCATGATTACATGGTTTCCCAACATCATTACTATTTCGCATACTATGATTTTTGTCTTTTTTTATGGTTAAAACAAGAAAGAATCATGTTAATGACGAATGAGATAGAAAATAAACTAATTTTCATCCTCAAAATCCTAATGATAAGATAGTTAAGATGAAAATGTGGTTTCTATAATCACATAAATATTCATGATATGAAACATATTGAGATTACAAACACGATAACTAGAAAACAATGATCTATTGATCCCTTCGTGAGAAAACCTCAAACATCATTTAGTGGGTCCACTAACCCACTAGTATTTTCTGAAATGGATCATTACCACAAAAAAGATACTTTCCTTTCATCAATTATTGGACCACGAGAAATTTATTTGGGTAAACATGTACTCTTTGTAATGGAAAAAAGCGTGATCAATGAAACTCTTCATTGATTATTAAGAAACCCACATGATCACTATCTAGAACAACAATAATTTACTTATTATAGATTACATGTCTCATAATCAATGTAATTCTCAATAATTTTTTACAATTGATATTTATTGTGGTTATGATCAATTAAGGATCATGGCGTAGAATATACAAATGATAATATTCCATATATTCTATAGAAACTATGAATTTATAGTGATTATTTTTTTCTTACTAATTTCCCTACTATAATCATGGATTTAATGAATATATTATTTATTTATTACCATGATTAATATGTTATTGTCTTTATAGATGATGTGATTATTTATTTAATGAATAATGAAAATAATGATGATGTTTTGAGAAATATTTTATGACACTGAGGAGAGATAAGATTTATGATTTTTATCCCAATTATTAATTGTTTATTTTAAATTTTTTATTCATGGAGAATTTAATCCCATGTGGGAATATATTGGTAGACATTATAATAATATATGTTATTAAACATTGGAACATACCAACCATTATGATTGAGATCAGTAATTTTCTATTTTTGGATGGTATTATTTGTGTTTTTTAGAATATTTCATAGAGATAAAATTTAATCATGATGTTTACTTTGATGTGATCCTTGTTCTTTTATACTAATGTATGTGATGTGTTTTTTATGTAATTTAATATAAATATAGTTTGTGAACATGTTCTAACACTACACTATAGAAGATGTGGGTCTTTAATTTATATTTATGCATCAATGAAGTTACTATGATTTATACTCAGGAGGAATGATATAGTTATAGATTATGCCTCATGAAAATTGATGGAAAATGAAAAAATTACCACAAAATAATCTAGTGTCATTTGTTTTAATTTTTCCTTTAAAAATATTAATTCATTATTTCTATGGGGAATAGTCTGGAATATATAACTATCAAAAATGTTTAATTTATATTTACCATCAAATAATATATGAAAATTCACCAATGAAGATGTTTAGAGATAAATAATGATTTTTTATGCTTAATATATTACAACCCTTGGAAATTGAACAAGGTGAAAGATATTTTTAGTTGATAGGATTATCCTAGATTATCAATGATGAGGATGACAGAATATGAAATATTTATTGAAATGAAAAGTATGTATCATGAAATCATGAGCTAGGGTGAGAAATCTTATCTTTATAAAATTATTTTTCATCTATAAATCCATGTGAATATTAAATTTTCACCAAAGGAAGATATGGAAATAAAAAATAAGGTGAGAATATTTCATATGTATGACCTTGATTATGGTAGAATATTATTGTTTAGGAACTATGTAGTTGTCCCAATGGTTACATATTTAAATAATGGTCATATGGATGAAGCATATAGTTCTTCATTCCCTATTAATCATAAAATTATGAAGATTTATAGAGATTTTAAAGAGTATTTCTTATGTAATGGCACAAATTGAGATTATGGAGATTATGTTTCTCAGTTCCTAGTACGTAATAAAGATAAGGTTAATAGACAAATGTATGAGGGGATGAAACGACCATTATCCATACCAAAATAGAAATAATAAAATAATACTAGGATATTTTTCATTAGACCCCCAAAAACATTTGACTACAGTAATGATATTTGGGTTAGTTGATCACCTTATGATGTTATTACACTTCATTTCCCTGAGAAAAGATTTATAACATGATCAAATATCTCAATTTTATATTAATTAAGTGGTTATATTTCATGGTGTACTAATGTCAATTATAATTAGGATCAATGGTGTACAAAGATCTTTTGGATAATTCTTCAGAAACATCTGGATAAAAATATATGTTTCATCACTATTTTTATTCCTCAAAAAGATTGTCAATCCGAGGGGACCAATATAAATATTGAAGACATGATGAGAGATTTTTGTAATCACACAAATATTCCTATTATTATTTTTTTATATTATAATGATTATTTTTGTGAATATCTCATGAAACTATCATTACAAAAAAAGAATATTAGTAATGTTTTTATAGAAGGGGTTATGAACAACACCTTCAAAACATATTTTAGAGGGGGTTATGAATAACACCTTTTAATAATTGAAAAGGGGGTTTACGACCCCCATGAAACCCAACCCACATACTTATTGACACCCCCATTAAACCCCCAAAGACTCGCTTACATGTTGACACCAACCTTGGACACCCCACGACACCCCCCCAAAGAAAGAACTGTTGACACATCATCACCAAACCCGGACACCCAATTACACCCCCCAAATACACCAAGACACCACATGAGATACCCCCACATGTGACCTGTGGAAAACACCCCAAACACCCACCATGTGACCCATGGACTCCCAGAGAGATCGGAAGACACAACCAAAAGTTCCCTCAGGATGGAGGACTTGTCCACCATGGGCCCCCCGCATGTAGCGGTCCTATCAGAAAATTTCAGGGGTGTTAAAATAATATCTCTAGCTACTAGGATTCAAACCAAGGACCTAAATAACCCATCCTTATTACATAACCCATATGTCAAATTGTCGTTTGATATATATAGGACTATTTTTTATTTATTATGATATAAAAAAATTACAGAATTAATATATATTTTTCTATAAACATTTAATTAATATTATATTTTTGTATTTCTGTATAATATGTAATATATTTGTGTATTATATATATATATATACATATATATATATATATATATATAAATTTGTATATATATTATTTATGTATATATAATATATTTAGATAATTATATATACATATATATAAATATATATTTATAACTATATTAATAAATATAATTATATTTTTATGTGTGTGTATGTTTATTTGTGTACTTATATAACATTTATACATATAATAGAATTGTAATATATATATGTGTGTGTGTGTGTGTGTTTCTATATATATTTATATAATTATTTTTATATATATATATACATATATATATGTTTGTGTGTTTGTTGCAATAATATTATTAATGTATAATTACTATTATTATTATTACACCTATTTTTGTACTAAAAATTATATGTTGGTTTTATAAATACTCTACATTGATAAATTTTATGATTTATAATATTAATATATCACATTAAATAAAATAATATTATATATTTATATATGTAATAATATAATTTTATATTTTATCATGCATACACACACACACACACACACACACATATACACGAACACAAAATTGAATACATTCATATAGTTGTAAATATATCATATAATTAAATGATATACACATATTTACTGAATTAATTTATAATTAATATGGCATAAAAAAAATATATAAAATAATTATATAATATATATTTTTATATAACAAAATATTTTATAATATAATATATATCATATTAATATCATATATACATATATACATATATATTTAGTGTGGTTATCGCATAATATCCCCTAAAATGAGAATTTGGTACTTCATTAGGGGTGGTTATGACTACCCCTAAGTGACACATTAATTGAAATTTGAGGGGTTTAAAACCCCCTCTAATCTAACCGCTGATAAATTCATGCTCATTTTACCAATGCTTATTCCAAACCTCCCTTCAATAGAGTGGGTAAGAACATTAGAAGAAATTATATGTAGCCACTAATAATGGGTTAAGAAGTTTTTATAACCCCTTTTAATCAACCTATTTATTGTAGTGGGTTCATGATTTTAAGGCCTTATGTGGCTAGAATAAATATTTTAAATATTTTAAATATATTTAATAACACAGATGCACATGTTTCCTAAAATAGTGGATTAAATCCTAAATAGTGACCCAAATAAAAAATATGTGGGAAATATTGATTTTGGAATGTGGGTTTTACACTACACCTGACATAACCTTCATCGGTGAGGTGAATTTATAAAAAATTCATCACACGTGTAAATGAATAAAAAATAATTAATTCATTTTATTTATTTGTCTTTTATGTAGTGAATTATTTTCTATTACATGCACTATTACGAGACTCTCCTCAGGGTTTCCTACTCAAACCCCATACATCTATATAACTGTTTGAGATAATTCTTGGCGAGAAATGAAAGATGTGGGTTGGAAAGAGGATTCATGCACCATAAAAGTTTGTAGAACTCATCAACAATGGAATCACATGACCATTCTTCATCAATGATCAATCTAATCATAATTTAGGAAGTTTATTTGTGATTTATATCCCATTTCATGACTCCTTGATTATTTTGGATAGATTCCATTAATTTAATTGATACATGCATCGTTAGTATATTTAAAATTATGTAATTTTGTTCATTCATTGTGATTTTTTACAACCATTATCTTCATTTTATGATAATAAATTAGGCCAATGAATAATGGTCAGGGATCTTTCCAAAAAAATTAGAGTATGAATTTATCCACTATTTTTTCAATATTTTTTGTTATTTGCATTGTCCAACTGTTTTACCATTAACTATTATTCGATCATTTCATGACTATTCCTCGACAAAATATATTGATGTTGCAGGTATAGATTGTGATGGAGGATTGGATTTGTGGACTGATGAAAATAGTGGATCTATTGAGGAGAAATGATATATAACTAATGGGGTTAATTTCTCTTGAGATACTCATGGTGTGAATATAGATGGTTTGATTAGATTTTTATCGAGCATGATAGATGAATGGACTTATGATCTCCACTACTAAGAGGGTCATTCAACATCAGATATGTAGAATCTAGTGAGGATGGAGTCTCCAGTGATGTGGTGTATGATTCAGTGGAGGAACCAATAGGTCTTAAAAACCCTTTATTACAAGGCGTGTAATGTGGCATTATATGCTATGTGGAACCCCCCCATTGTGGGCCTAGGGTTTTCATGGAGTGTTATGTATCACACATCATGTGTCATGGGCACAGGATTTGTGACCCATATATGATGGATTTTCATGTACATCTATTGGTACATAGACATAACTATAAGTAAATGACCAAAATAATGTTGTGCACGTGGACACAGTCCCAGCCACTTGTACCCAAGTTAGAATATAGGCTTGAAAAAGTACACTGACATATGCATAAAAAAGGGGTAGGTTCTTGGTGACCATTACACACTATTTGATTAACTCACTCGTCATATCAATCATGGTTTACATTATGTGTGAGGGGTTTAAAACATAGGCATACTTATAGATAGTTGGACGTGACATGATTCCCCAGTACACACATACCAACGTTAAGAGTTTTGTAGCTCTTTGATTCATCAGTTTGGGCTAGTCCTAGTTGAGTGTGTTCCCTTGGTCCATTCCCTCAATGGTAAAATGTGTCATTTTATCCAAATCCCATTGTTTTGGTCCCCTCTGGTGGTGATTTTTAGATAGAGTTTGTGGTTTCCATCTATGAGACTAGTGTGTGATCCCCTATAATCATTATACCATAGGTGGGGTTTATGATATCGGTGTGACCTCATTGAGTAGGTATTTGATCATATATGTATTATTTTTTGTAAGTAGCTTTCATGGTATCATGGCCAGATGATCCTCTACATTGTGGGTTGATCCAAATTGAGTTTGTGGTGTCCCCTAGTGGTCTTGTGTGTAACAAATTATCTAGGTGTCTTGGTGTATTGAGAGCGGTGAACATTCATTGGTAGGTCTCAATGATCTTCACCTCTTAGATGAGTGTCTATAGTAAAATCATGGATCATAGAGTAGATTGTCCTCGAACAAAAATTAATTCAAGAAGAATCTAATTTCTATTAGTTGGTTATGAATAGTAGGTGGCATGGTGTCTTTCTTGAGTATATCTAGGTGTTTCTGTTATACATTGATTATTATAACCGAATATTGAGATTATTATAATTGATTGTATTTATATAGTACTTATGAGATGTCATAAATGTTATTTTTATACTCACCCATACCAAGGATATGACCGAATGTGTCATGCCTTATGCAGACAACATACCTTTATACAGTGTTGTTGGAAGACATGAAATCTGAAGGAGCATATCTTGATCTTATCAGACTAAGGTGTTTTTGGGGAGAATTCAATTGTTTTTAGTCATATACCTTGGACAAGGTTGGGCTATTTTTAGTTTTCAGTTGGCCTAATATTTGGTCCCTTTTTTCTTACAATACATTAATTTAATACTCTAGTTTTGGGAAAAAAGTTGTATTCTTACATTTGATGTAGTTGTTTTACATTTCAAAATTGTGTGGGATTAGAGATGTGTATCTATGTGAGTACTATTACTTTATGATAATGCTACTCATTTGTGGGATATTCCAACTCAGTGTTGGTATCCATCCACTAGCCTATTGGAGATGGCATTAGGGTAGCCAAGGGGTAGACCCTAGAGGGTCGGGTTGTGACATAGTGGTATAATAGGAGATAGTTCCACCATTGGACCGATGTCAGTAATATTGGTTTGGGGAAATAATTTTTAGTGTTTCATGTTTATATTTTAAACTAGAGACTCTATTTTTGTTTTGGTAGCTAACGTATCCATTCGCCTTAACTATAATCACGAACCATTCAAATAGGTACATTTATAAATTGATTTTAGTGGAAACTTTTGGTATATTCATCATATAAATGTTGATTGGGTTTTTAATTTCCTTCTTGAGTAAGATCCCCTGATATAAACTTTTAAACACTGTATATATTGTTTTATTTAAGGATTCCACTATGTTGATAAACAACCAATATTTCACTATGTGATCATGAGGGCGATACACTGAGTGAAGTGGCTTCAGAACCAGAGCCTATGTTTGAGATAACACCCACATGTGATTTACCCACTATACCATCACATATTGAGAAGAAGCTAGCACTGATGGTTCCAAATGAGGATCCTTACATGATGAGTTCACTGCATAAGTTTAGAGGTAGCGACCTCCCAGGTTTTCTAGGTGAACCAGACCCCTTGGTGGCTATGGACTAGCTATAGGTGTTTACTCTTGTTTTATCCATTTTGAGCACTCCACCTAATCAGATGTTGGTCCCCATGGAGAGTCATCTTTGGGGATCTAGAGGGAGATAGAAGAGTTCAGCGACATAGTCACATGAAGAGAAAACTCTCTCCAAGTAAAAATTATACCATCGCTATAGGGAGTATTTATATTCATCCAAATAATTATCATTTCATATAAAAGAGCTTCAATATTGATAACATGGTTGTTTGATTTTAGAGTAGTACTCAATGGTGTTTATTGATTTATCCTGATACTTCACGGATATGGTTCTAGATCCATGATTTAGAAAAAATTCCATTTAAGTGGGATTATTATAGGATTTCATGGATTCATTGGTATCCCTTAACATTACATCTTATGGTGGGATTCTTGAGCGGGGCATGGGGTGAATAGCTTACATTCATAGAATGCGGCTAAATATGGTGCTAGTATTGATCACCCTAGATATGAGATATATGAAACTAGTAGTTGAATTAAATCACATGGATCCAACAACAAAATATTATTTTTGATGAAATCACTAAAAATAGGTTCAACACTGCATGACTGTCAATATGGCTCAAATCAGCTGAAATAGTGGTGGTGTTTCTATTGATATGGTTGGGTAAATCTGGCTCAGAATTCTCTAAACCATCATAATGATGATCATGACATGTTAAAGTGATCAGAATGGAATATAAAAATAAGCACAAGGGTGGTACATAGTGTGTAATGTGAGGTAGAGGTTCGGTAGAGTAGCATGAGGTGGTTGGAGGTTTGACCAATTATCACCATCACCCCCAGGTGGTCCATGCTAGGCTTAGGGAGTTTGTGAAGAGTGATGAGGCTAGGTATAGGCTATGGAGGCCTATAACCTTAAATATCTATGAATTTTATGATGTATTATCTATGCCTTTTTTACACTAGTTTTAGTACTTATATATAAATGTTAGATTAATAACATCTTTTCCACATATAGGGTTTTAGAATTCGAGATTTTGGTTGAGATTTTTACATAACCATTACTATTGGATTCTCCGACATGGGGTAACTCAGTGATCACATGGTTATGCTGATAGGGTGATCTGATGGATTGAGGTAATAATTTTTCATGAATCACTTTTTAGAATCAATTTTTCCATATGATATAATATTAGGTATGGACTATCTATCCGATCTTCATCCCCATATTGACAATTTTAAGTAGTGGATGAAGTGTTTCTATGATGATTTGACTAGGATGTCCTTTTTTAATGAAAATAACACATTTTAAGATATAATTGGCTTATAAATATGAGTGAACAACCGATTACTCACCAATTAGATAACATTACGTTTGGTGTAGTCGATGCAACATGCTTCTAGTTTCTGGTGGTGTTGGCAGTGTATGAGGATGTTCCAGGATTACCTCCACACCAATAAAAAGACTTATTCATTGAATTTCACTGTGATATGGCGTTGATATCTGCACCATTATATCAAATGGATCCCATAGATCCTTTAGAGCCAAGGGTGCAGTTTGAGAATGTAACGCCCTAACCCCAATAACCCATAGTTAGTACATTATTTTAATACATTGTCATGATACAAGGAATCATGTCTTGAAAGGCCAATTTGTTTAACTGTATTGGAAAATATATTACATACATAAACTCTACATTACACTTTCAATCATAAAAAAACATAAATAATCAACCATGAACACCATTATTCCCCTAGATTAACCCTGCAATTAGAATATAATACACTTCTTGGAATCCTTGAAAAAAGACAACATAAGAAATGGGTGAGATCAGTTTCTTGGTAAGGATAACAATTAACCTAAAATATCATAAATAAGCATAAAAATTTAAGGCAATGTATAAAACTAAAACAAATGTTTTATGAACTTAATATTCCACATAATGTGGAAAAGATAAATCAAATAATTCCATTTAACTATTTACATGGATATTCTACTAGTCGAATAATCACATTTAATATCAATATCTAATTTCATAATGTTGGAATTCATAATGTTGGATATCATAACCACATAGTCAATGCCTCGTTCCAAGACTACAAATATGATTTTGTCAAAGTCTTTTTCCAAGACACTAGTTTTTCTCCATAGACCTACTGATGCATCAAGAAGCTATAGCGGGTTCTCCCTGTAACATACTAAGTCCAATACATTCATTATATGAAAATGTTTAAACAGAATATAAACATTCGTATTAAAACATGCATACGAAATGTACTTAATTTAACCATAAATCACGAATGGATTAAAAATAGAAAATTCATAGTCAATTATATCATAACTCATTCAATACGATATTTAAGATATTATTTATAATAAATCTACCTCAATAAAGAATAATATCCAAAAGGATGTTTACATAGTTGAAAATTTTTAATAAAACACTTTGAGATAAATATCCATTTTTCAATAAAAAATTTTAATGTCACAAAATGTATAAAGGAATACATTTAAAAGACAATTTAGA
Source organism: Viscum album (assembly GCA_963277665.1). Lineage (NCBI taxonomy): Eukaryota > Viridiplantae > Streptophyta > Magnoliopsida > Santalales > Viscaceae > Viscum > Viscum album. The sequence goes on from OY728120.1 coordinate 131,996,793, forward strand.
ATCTAAGTGTCCTATTTCACTTTGATACTTTTGAAAGAATTATCATTTTAAAATTTTCAAGTCCATATAAATAAATCCTTTATAATGAATTTTTGAAACATGTAAATTTATTAGAATGATTTAAATGAATAAATATTTAAACTGTAACAATGATATTCTAGTTAAATATTACCTTAAAATGAATCTTTTTTAAAACACCTTTATCTAAAATTTACAATGATAATAAATATGTCCCAGTAAAGACTTACACATAAACAATCTCTAATAATAATGAGATTGAAGAATTAACCCTTACATTGTAATTTTCCTTTGTAAATGGTATGTTAACCTCATTTATAATAGATAAATCAATGTTATTAAATTATAAAAGAACCACATAAAAAAATATGATATCATATATGATCTTCTAATATTTCATTGTTAATAATATTTTAGTAGTATCATTGTTTCAGGTGTTAACTGATTCATTTTACTTTATATGTTTTGTTACATAAGTCATGTTTGTTATGGATAGGATGTATTTAATTCATATAAATAATTATATTATGTTCTTAAATATTATTTTTAAAAATCAAATGAAAATTATTCTTGAATGGTTACGATGGAGAATGAATATCATCGCGTTCATGGGGACGGTTATCTATACGTATACACGATCACTACTTCCATTTCATTGTTTTTATTTTAAAAGGAATGAAAAACAAATGATACATTGTTATATTATTATGCCCGCATAATTTAATATTTTATATATGTTACTTATGTAATTTAACACCATCTTTTATATGTTCCATGTATGGTATGAATGAGTCCTATCAAATTGAGGTGGTGGTAGTCTGCACTTCCTCAAATAAAATTATCATATATATATAACATGAAAACAATAAAGGTATTCCATAGAAGAGAATTAAAAATATTATTGATAAAATAAATATCATACCTATTATATATAATTAACGTTCCATAATAATGGCTACTATAATAGGTGGTAGTTGAAGATTGAACAATCATCATTTCATGAGGTAGTAGTTCGCCGTCCACAAAAACATTATGCTCTATACACATTAGATGGAGGTTGTGTGTAAGTGTATTTCAAATACATCTCACAAATAACTAATTATATTGATGATACTAATTTTTTATAAAATAATGGAATAAAGATAGTTTAGGTGGTTGGAGAAGTAAAATAAAAGCAAAAAACATAACTATAGATGTTACCTTTAAATCGGGTAACTAACATTGGTTGGAACCAAAAGGCTTACTTGAAGTGACTTCTACCCTAGGTAAGGAATATATGTGGAATAGAGGGATGAAGGGAGCCTAATTGGGTAGATTTTGGAAGAGGCAAGGGGATCGATATGAGTGAAAATGGGTTAGAGGTGAGGGCTTTTTATAAGGGGGAGGAGGGGCTCTTTAGTAATGTTTGAAAATATTATTTTATTATATAATTATTTTAGGTTTATAAAGGTAAAAAATTCAATAAATTTGAAGACAAAAAGATTCATGTTAAAAATAAAATCATCCAATAAAAGTTGGATTGGTTATGTATATTTTTTGTAATTTTTATAATCTCATTTATTTAAATTATTATTTAATGAGATAAAAACAACATCATTATTGTGTCATAAATAATTATATTTATTAGATGTCTAAAAATTAAAAAACATATACCATGATGTAGTAAATTTTCTTATCTTTCAATTGAATATTTATAGTTTAAAATATAACTTATATAACCCCTTTTAAAAATTATTTTACTAAAAGATATATGTTCATGTCAGTTTTGCCTTTACTTTAAATTAATTAATATAAAGTGTCATTATCTCTCTCAAGTGGCTCCATGTAGTACAAAAATCGACCCAAGGATTCCCATGGTTGGACATGTATCACCCAATAAGAATTGGTCACATGTTCTAGTAATTTAATATTATTATAATAATATTTTTTAACCTTATTTACCAGATTTACCCTTTAACTATGGTAAATAAAATATTTACTGAAGTAAATATTCATAATGAATAAAAATAAATGTTTCCTATTTAAAAAATTTATATTTCCGGATTCCAAATATAGAATCCAATTTTCTAAATTCCAAACACATAAGTGGCAGAATGTAATTTAAAACTAATTCTCGTTGTCAAAACATAAAACATGTTTTTATGAAAAATTTACTATCAAAAGAATGAAACTTATCTATGTCCAGTTTAAATGTAAAATTACATCCAATGACCTAAATTATATTAAATGATAAAAATATAATCAAATTATACTTTAAAACCACTTAAATTAATAATTTAACATAATAAATATTTCAATTAAAAAAAGATGTTTTTAATTAAAATTTAGTATTTTACACTATTACTAAAAATATGAAATTCATCAGAAAAGTACAAAAAATTTATCCAAACTAAATTTTTATGTCCTTCTTCTAAATAATAATTATTTTTAATTAAATTGAATATATAAAATGGTAAATATTTTGTTGTAATAAAAGGATCGCCATTAAAAGGCGGTAAAATTTCATTTCATTTAGAAATACATCTTCTATCTGAAAAAAATGAATTTGTTCTTATATTATGTCTAATAAACACATAATATGGATTCGAAAATTATATGGAGTATAAAAAATTCAAAATTCAGTTAATAATATTTATAAACCACTTTTTTAATGCCTAGTTTGGTAAGTCGTGGTGCGTTCAAACTTGGTGTTGTGTGTAACGCAAGTTATTGAATTACTTTGAAGATATACCTTAATATGAAATAAAGGGGTGTTACATTTTCCCCACATTTAATAAATATTTTCCTCACCATTTTAAATTTTTCTTTCATATAAGTGTTTAAATATCGAAAAATAACTTTTTGCAAAACCCACATCAGAAATTGGGTTAATGAAATTTATTCTTAATAAGAAGGAAAGACAAATGAAATAGTCACCATCAAATTATGATCTCTATTAGGTGAACATTGGTGGAAATTGGAGACACATAATTTAAGAAAAAATTTAAATATTTATTGGGAGTTATTGAAGTCATCAATTACAAAAATGTGTAAAATTGAGGGCCTCAAAGCCATCAATCAATGATGATTTAAAATATCATCGGTTCAAAAAAACATAAGGTATTAGGATAACATATTTTTTGTTTTACAATACTTTCCATAATGTTTGAGAATTAATTTATTCATATAATAAGAGGGAAAAATGATACTTGAAATGTATAGTTTCATCCTTCAACTAATTTCTACCACAAATTCATCGTTCACTCCAACAGATAATAGAATTCAAAAATATTCAATTTATCGTAATCGTATAGTGTTCCCAAAATAATGAATTTTTAATTCATTTGTCATAATATTTAAAAAAAACTAATTTATAAATACTTGTACATCACGTATGCTAGTGGTAGGTGATGTACCCTTGTCACCCTTCTCTTGAGGGTTCAAGTCTCGTGGCATTGCCCAACGCAATAGGTTGTCGCCCAGAATCTGGGTTGTCCATTTTATGACAGTAGAAAAATAATCTTAAGAATTTGTTTTACCTTAACAATAGTATCCAATGTCAAACATAATCTATTCCAACTTTTAGTCTTATCCATAATACATCTGTCTGCACTTGCAGTCCAAAATTTATAAAGAAGGTCACACAATATACATGTGAATACTTTCATCGTGTATTATCTTAAAATGTTTTAATAAATTTAATTGTCATAAAACCATATTTGAATTGGTATGTACATCCTTATTCCTTATGTAAATCATATAATATTGGATATACTCCTAAAATCCAAAAATGTAGTAATAACCATCAATGAGGGAATAAAAAAACAATTAATTAGTTCCAAGGTAGTCAATAATATCCAATATAATTTATACAAATCAATCATCTCTTATTCCAAAATCAATACCATAGTATTAGGACAATATTTATGTTTTCCAATAATTAAACCATGTATTTTATAAAACGTTTTACTTGTTATTGAGTCACTTTTCTTGGTACCACACAATCTGAAATCCTTAATGAAATAGTTCTCCAATACAATCCTTATATACTCCATAATTATTATTAACGGTACATCATTGATACAACACTCAAAGTACATAATTCATTAATATCAACATAATAACACTAGTCATTACTCTTCATAAGATGTAATATTAAAACATGATTATTATTCAACAAAATCATTTGTGGTACACTCTGATGATTATGACATTGATTCGCGTAGTGTCCCATTTGCTTGTAGATGAAGAATTGTACATTTGTAACGTTTTTCATACCATTCAAATAAAGTACTTGGTTTCCTTTTTCTCCAAACTTATAATAAACCCCCATTCTATTCAAGCATTTACCAAGGTTATTCTTTCCACAGCTATCACATATGGGAATAAATTTCTTTGCCTTATTTCTATTTCCAGAGTGTTCATCAGATCTCTTCCTCTCTTACTTTTCTTTAAATTCATAAGACTTAGATAATTCATTTTCTGTCTTGATAGCACATGATATAATATCTCTGTATAATAAGAAGGATTTTGATACTAATTCTCTATGGAGAAATGGTTTTAACCCATCGAGGAATCGATAAACATTACTCCTTGGTTTACGTTTATAATCTACTGCATACCTCACTAAACTTATAATGTTATCCTCATACTTTGGAAATCTCTCGTATTCATGTTCCCTAAGACTAAAAAATTTCCTTTCTATATCTGTTTGATGGTCACAAGGAAACTATTTTTCTAAGAAAATATCTTTAAACTTTCTCCATTTCATATTTCATACTTGTTCACCTTTCTTTGTGTTTTGAATTAATGAAAACCATTGATCTACATCTCCTGTGAGTGATAAAATGTCATGACAATGTTTCCCTTTCGCTAATCCCCAAATCATGTAATATTTTCTCTAAATAACTTATCCATTCCTCAAATACAAATGGATTTGTAGTCCTACTGAATGTTGGTTGTATTTTCCACATGAATCAGTCTAACATTGGTCCTCCACATTGTGGTTCATGGTGCTCCAAATGGGTATGGTTATTATTCATAACCCAAGTGAGTTTTCCTAGTATGGTGATAAGATGATCAGTAGCAGTTGCATCCTTAGATCTACTATAATTATCTTGAGTATGAGGGAAATCCCTAAAAATATTACGTGCGTTGATATAGTTTCCATTCATTCCACAAGTTTTCATTTCTAAATAATGGAATAATCTACATTAGTTTATGAATCAGAATACATAATTCCAAATATGTAAATCACTTAACATCAATTAAATAGTTTATTATTATAATCAATAAAAAAAAATTGTTTTCATTGAGGAGGTATATACTCATAAATCCTTCATAATGGTTTATAATGAAAATGAGAATTACCATATGAATATCCCCCATTATTGTTGCAACCAAGAGTGTAGAAAGGCATGTTGTCGTGTACCAGGATACCTAGGGTCATGCCCAAAACTAATTATTAGATTTTTCACTCATAGGAACATCTTTTCCATGGCTGTCTCTACCATATCGTATCCAGAAAGGGATGTATTGCTTGAAAAATACACAAAGCCACTACATTTTTAAAATTCTAGGATGATATTCTATACTAATCCTCAAAGTTTGTCTGTGGGTAATGTGCTATAATCAGTGTTTATCTACATCTAGTTTACAGTGATTGTACTAAAAATACTCTGATACCAACTATAATTCCCCAACCCGAGCTACCCAGAGTCGGTGCAATTTTTTAATAAATTTTCATGATACAAGGAATCATGTCTCGAAAGACCAATTAGTTTACCAATATTGGAAAATAGATTACATACATTAATGTTACATTATACATTCAAATATAAAAAATTACATAAAAATCCTTTGTGGATTCCATTATTCCCCTAGATTAACCCTCCATATCAAACATAATACACTTCTTGGAATCTTGGGAAAAAGAAAGCATATGAATGGGGTGAGATCAGATTCCCAGTAAGTATAAAAATTAGTAGAAACTATCATAAATAATAATAAACATTTACGGTAATGTATAACACTAAAACATAATCCTTTTAAACTTAAAGTTCATCATAATATGGAAATGATGAATCAAATAATGTAATTTACATATTCACAGGGATATATTATTAGTTGAATAATCACATGCCCTATTAATAACTAATTTCATAATGATGGAATGCATAATTTCGGGCACTATTAGCATATAGTCAAGGCCTCATCCCATGACTAAAAAAATATTTTGTCAAGGCCTTGTACCAAGACACTAGTTTGCATCATGATACCTATCGATACATCGAGGAGCTATAGCAGGCTCCACTCATCACTTACTATGTCCAATGCATTCCTCATATAAAAATGTTGAAACATAACATAAACATTTGTATTGAAACAAGCATACTAAATGTCAATACTTTAACCATAAATCATGAATGGCATAAAAATATCATAATCATAGTCAATCATGTCATAATTCATTCAATACAATATTGAAGATTATATTTATAATAAATCAACCTCAATCAGGAATAATATCTAAAAGTATGTTGAAATAGTTGAAAATTATTTGTAAAACACTTTGAGAGAAATATACCTTTTTCATGAAAACATTTAAAAGTTACACTATTTATAAAGGAATGAATTTAAAAGAATTTTTTTAATCAATGTTTCCCATACCACTCTGAAACTTTTTAATGAGTTAAAATTTTAAAATATCCATGCCCATAAAGATAAATCCTTTAAAAACCATTTTTATAACATGGAAATTAATTATAATTATTTATAAGAATATATATTTAATCATTTAAAATAATATTTTAGTCGAAGAGACCCTTAATAATTTTTTTTGGAAAACACCTTTATCTAACATGGACATGGAGAATAAATATGTCCTAGTAAATACTTACACATAAACAATCTCGAATAATAATGAGATTGGGGAATTAACCCTTACCTTCTACTTCTCTTTGGTTAAAGGTATATTATCCTCCTGTAAAATAGTTAAATCATTGTTATTAAATTATACAAGATTCAAATACTAAAATATTTTATCATATATGATCTTTTAATATTTCTTCGTTAATAATATTTTAGTAGTATCATTGTTTCGGGTGCTAACTGATTAGTTTTCCTTTATATGTTTTGTAACATAAGTCATGTTAGTTATGGATAGGATGTTTTTGATTCATATCTAGAATGATATTATGTTATTAGATATTATTATTAATCATCAAATGAAAATTATTCTGGAATAGTTATGATGGGGAGTGAACCTCATCGCGTTCGTGGAGAGGGTAGTCCATACGTACACACGTATGCTACTTCCATTTCATTTTTTTATTTTAAAAGGAAAAAAACCAAACAATACAAAGGTATATTATTATTCTAGTATAATATAATATTTTATATATGTTACATATATTCATTAACACCATCCTTTATATGTTTCATGTATGGTATGAACGAATCATTTCACTTTGAGGGGGTAGTAGTCCACACTTCCTCAAATGAAATTATCCTATATATACAACCTAGAAACCATAAAGGTATTCTATAAAATATAATTATAGTAGATTATAGATAAAATAAATATCATAAATATCATATATAATTATAGTGATATAATAATATCCACCATAAGAGGTGGTAGTAGAATATTGAACAATCATCGTTTCATGAGACAGCAGATCACCATCCACAGAAACATTATGTTATCTACCCATTAGATGTAGGTTTCTGTAAGTGTAGTTAAAATTATTCTCATAAAAAACTAGTATAATTAGGATACATGTGTTGTTATAAAAGTATAATAATTAGAGTTTATGGGGTTGGAGAAGTAAAATAAAATAAAATAACTTAAGAGGAGAAGTAACCTTTAAATCGGGTAACTGACTTTGGTTTAAACCAAAAGGCTTCCTTAAATTGCCTTATTCCTAACGTAATGGTTCTAGGAGTAAAAGAGGGGTGTAGGGAGCCGAATTGGACAGAGTTTTTATGCGACATGCGTATTGAGGAGATTGAGAAATGGGTTAGAGGTGAGGGATTTGTATAAGGGGGATTAGGGGATTTTAGGAATGTTTGAAAATATTATTTTATTATATAATGATTTTCCATTTATAAAGGTCCAAAACTCTTTAAAGTAGAAGATACGATCTCTCATGTTTGAAAAAAAAATCCAATAAGAATTTAAAAAGGTTATGAATATGTTTTTAATTTTTATAATCTCATATATTTAAAACATTATTAAAGAGGTAAACACTATACCATTATTGTGACATCTATAATTTAATTTATTAGATGTATAAAAATTATTGAAAAATACCATGATGTAGGAGATTATTTTAGCATTAAAATTAATATTTATTTTTGAAGTGATAACTTATATAACCCCTTGTTAAAATTGTTTTAATAATAGAAATATGTTTATGTCATTGTTGTCTTTACTATAAATTAATTAATATAATATTTCATTATCACTCTCAAGTGGCTCCATGTGGCCCAAAAACGACCCACGGATGACCATGGTCAGAAATTTATCAACCAATAGGAATAGGACAAATGTTAGGGAAATTTAATATTATTATAATTCTATTTTTAACCTTATTTACCAGATTTACCATTTAACCTTGGTAAATAACATATTTATTGAAGTAAATATTCATAATGTATGAAAATAAAAGTTACCTATTTTCAAAATTTGGACCTCCTGATTTCAAATAAAAAATCCATTTTTCCAAAATTCAAAACACATATGTGGAAGAAATTTATTTGAAATTAATTCCTGTTGTCAAAATAAAAAGAATGTTTTAAAGAAATTATAACTATCAAAAGATTAATACTTGTTTAGGTCCAGTTTAAATTTTAAATTACATATAATGACCTAAATTATATTAAATGATAAAAATATAATCTAATGATTCTTTAAAACTATTAAAATGTAAAATTTATGACTAAAAATTATTTTGATTTAAAAAGTTTTTTCAATTAAAATTTATTATTATTCACTATTCATGAAAATATGAAAGTTTTCAGAAATGTAACAAAAAAATCCAAACCAAGTTTTTATGGACCACTTCCAAAGAATAATTTAAATTCATTAAATTGAATATATAAAAGTGTCAAATATTGGTTTTTAAAAAATGTTATCCATTAAAAGGGGGTAAAATTTCATTTTTTGAAAAATACTTCTTTTCTCGGGAAAAAAATGAATTTGTTCTTATATTATGTCTAAGAAATACATAATATGGATTCTAAAATTATATGGGGTGTATAAAATTCATAATTCATTAAATACTATTCACAGCCACTTTTTGAACTTCTAGTTTGGTAAGTCATGGTGTGCTCAGACTCGGCATTGAGTGTAGCTTAAGTTATTGAATAAATTTGAAGAGATAAAGTAATATGAAATCATGGGGTGTTATAGAGGACTTTTAGTAGAATGTCTCTGTGAGATCTAGTGTGTCCCCCTGGGTGGCCTCATTGCTGTTTTCCAAGAAGGACGACATGAGTTTGAGGTTATGTGTGGATTACAGGTGCATGAACCATGTGACCATGAATAATTAGTGTCCACTATCGAGGAAAGACGGCCTCTTTGATCAACTGAGTGTGGTGTGATATTTCTTGAAGATTGACCTTATATTAGGTGATCACCAGTAGTGAGTACGAAATGAAGATATTACGATGATGGAACTCAGATGTCATCAAGGATACAATACGAACTTGGTGGTGGAATTTATCATGAGTAATTCCCCACTAGTGTTCATGGGACTCATCAATTAGATCATTAATCATTTCAAAGACTGGTTCATGGTACTCTTCCATGATGAAATCATAGTGTACTCGGCATCTGAGGAGGATCACATGAGGTACTTGAAGATGGTCCTACAAAAACTCCATGAGAACAAACATTATGGAATGCACTTTAAATTACAATACTAGATTCTAGAGGACCACTTCTTAGGACAGGTCATCTAAGAGGATAGAGTAGGATAGGATATGGTGATGGTTGAGGTATTTTTTTCTTATGAGGAACAAAAGAGTGTTAAAATATTATAGATATTCCTAGTGTTGGTAGGGTACTGTTAGAGGTATGTAGTAGATTTGTCAATGCTGGAAGATCCCTTGATATATTTGACCATAAAGGGGAAGACATTAATGTGGATGGAAGGGTGAAAGTAGTAATTTTTGGAGATGAAGCAGAGGTTGGTGTTTTATTCCATATGGAGATTTCTAAAGATGGGCATCGAGTATATAGTGTTCGATAATGCATCAGAGACCAGACATGGAAGTGTTATGAAGAAAAGGGTGGAATGGTTTTATAATGGTTATTGAAATTTGATACAACAAGTTAACAAATACCTAACCAATTATATTTAGTTAATAGCAGTAGTGTTCTAACTAAAGATTTGGTGTCACTAACTAATTGAAGAGAGGTTTATATATTACTCTAATAATAATAGTCTCAAGTAAATATTCTCTTAGAAGGATCATAATGTGAGATATAGATGATAGATAGTGTTCCCCCAAGATTATTATGTCGATATTTTCTATACTACTAGGAAGGGAATCATGGCGGTAGATGCTCTCATTAAGAGATATTGTATTCATTTGTTTTGTCAAGATACTAGAGATTTTAAACATGTTGTTGTTGTACTTAGTGGAAATGCATGGTGCTTCATTTCTACAGTCGATGGTTTCTACCCCACCACTCTCACAGAATATCAAGGATGATAAAAATGGATATATATAATTTGAAATCATATGTACAATTGTATCCAATAGTCATGCCACTAACAAATATTATGAAGGTGGGATGATTGTTATCCTTTTTAGTGTGTGGATGATGGTACATTTGAGGTAGCAAAAGGAGGTGATGTGGGAGTTTAGTATGTATCATTTGGAGTCATATCCTGGCATGGAAAATATGTAACAGGACCTCTAAAGTTAATTTTTGTGGACAATCACATAGAATGGATTTTCAAAGTTTTTCTCTCAATGCCACTCATGTCATCTGGTAAAGGTTTATCACTATGTTAAAGCGAGTTTACCTAACCCCTTGAGATTCTATAGTGGTAGTTGGATGCAATATCTTGGGAATTTGTGATAGGGTTTCCACATACATAGAGGAAACATGATGTGATTTTTCTGATAATAAAAGGACTAAAAAAGTCGGACTACATCATATCCATTCAAGAGTAGATATAAGTAGAGATCATGGGATGCCACTAGATGATGTAGATAGTGTGACATTATAGATTTCCCTCGATGGTTGTTTTAGATGGTGATTCTCGCCTTACATCACATTTATAGAGATGTTTATAGGAGAACTTTGGGACTCAATTATTCTTGAGAAAGATGTTTCTACCCCATACAAACATCAAAAAAGATAGTATCATTCAGGTCTTTCAGGAAATATTTTGGGATTTCAGGTGGGACATTGGCCGTTGTTTGGAGGATCATATGCCTTTAGTGTAATTTTCATAAAAAACATATATGATTTCACTATTGGTGTGGTACAATTTCAGTCTTTTTATAGGAGACCCATCAGGTCACCACTTTTTTGGATATATCCAGGGGAGCCAGCACTCAGAGTCCCAGAGATGATTTGAGCTACTATATAGAAGGTGAAAATCATTGGGGACTAAATAAAGACTACATAGATCAATGAAAATTCTTATTCATACTAACAATGCAGACTTCTGTAGTTCAACGATGGAGACCATGGGTTCTTAAGGATTTCACATGTATGTGGATTTAGGAGATTCTTTTATGGATCCTAGAATTGTATAAGATTAATTATCCCCCAACAGATACTATTAGAGTTAGTGTGATGGAATACCTCTTAGCTCTACCGCACCTGTTGGACCAGGTACACAACGTCTTCCATGTGTCATAGATGAGGAGATACATGGATGACTTATCACATGTTATATAATATGGAGAGTTGGATATCAAGTGTGTATTTACCCTTATATTGTAGACAATATATATTGAGGACAGATGGGAGAGGAACCTTCATGGTTGATTGATTCCCTTACTACATCTCCAATGGGAATAAGATAATTTTTAAAAGAGAACCTCATATAGAGAGACTAATATATATCCCAGTACCCTAATATTTATTAGTTTGGTTTTATTATTTTTGGATGACAATTCCTATAGTGTATAGAATGTAATGTTTTGGATTTTCCATATGATTTTTTGGATATTAAATTTATTATACTTATGAATATAAATAGATAAAATTTACGATTTAGATTCCTAGAGTGCTCGGAATAAATATTTGAAATATGTAAAATATATTTAACAATCCATGTGCACTATTTTCTTAAAACACACAGGATAAACTCTAAAAAGGGGTCCCATATCTGAAATATGAGTGCACTATTCTGTTCAAAATGTTGGTTTTACCCATGGTGTGACATTTCCTTTCGTGGCATGGGGTGTTTAAGAAAAAGTCATCGTAGGTGTAAAATAATAAAATATATTAATTAGTTAAATTATTTTATTTATTTTTGATTTAGTGACTGATATTCCAATAAATACATGGTTAAGATAAATCACTCAGGGTTGTCCTCTCATCCAGAAGAGACCTATAAAATTATTGGAGTGAAATCGTGGTGAAGGATGCTTGATTTTGACCAAATCAATGATTATTGTGTAGGGACGTTCTTCATCAATGATCTATCTAAACTCTAGGTATGATATTTATTTCTAATTTATATCCCATTTCTTTAATCCTAGATTATTGTGTATAAATTTCCAATTCATAATTGATAATTTCATCATCAAAAGATTTATATTGATGGAATTTTATATCTTCATTATGACTTATTATTCTTTGTTTGTATAATTTTAGGTAAAATAATCATGTCCAATTGAAAAAAATTTAAGGATAATTCATCAAAAAGTTTCGTATATATGTATCCCCTATTTCATAATTAGATCATCATTGGTATTTTCTTCAGCTAGCGGTTCGACCATTACTCGTTATAGGATCATCTCACAACACATCTTCGATGAAACAGATTGATGTGGTAGGTATGGATCATAATGAGTGTTCCCATTTATGGATCGATGTCAAATGTGGATAGGTCAAGGAGTAATCATTCTAGAATGTTTGGGATTTTATTTCCTGAGTGAAACACAATGAATCTTCAGATTAGGTGAGAGGATGTTTCCATAGTTGGTGTGAAGCCTGAATATATGATCTCTAGTGATAAGAGGTTTGGCCAGCCTAAGATCTGTAGAATCCTACAAGGATAGAATCATTGGTTGTAACACCCGAGACTTCTATGTTATATAAATCATCAAAGGAAAAAAAATTTCTACACACAACACTTGCTTGTCTTGCTTTACACGAAATCGCGACCTCCCTCGATAGCTTGCGTCATACGCAATACCGAGTTTCACTAAACAATGATATGTTAATAAAATATTATTAAAACTAGCTGTTATGAATAGTAATAAACACTTTTTGAAATTTTATAAATTTTATTTTTCAAAATGGACTTCATTTTTGGATTCGGAATATCGAAATTATCCAATGGTGAAATTTTGGTATTTTTCTGGAAACTTTCAATTTTTGATGAATAGTGAAACCACTAAGTGGTAGTTAAAAAACTGATTTTTTCATAAAAATTAATTTTACTGCTTCTGTGAGTGGAATTTCGAAAATCCGAGAGACACGGTTGATGTCAGTAAGTAAAATGTGGTTCAATGAGATGAAAATAATTTTTGTGGAATAGTAACTTTTTACTTTTTTACCACGGTTAAAAGTAAATAGGGTAATTAAGGGTAAAAATGATATTATTATTACCCTAACACATGTCCTAATTCTATTGGACAAGTTTAATTCGACCAAAAACAACCTTAGGAATAAAATATGACCATTTAGGCCCACTTGGATTAGATTAGGACATTTATTATTAATTTATTTAAGGAAGGGTTAAAATAGTTAAAATCAAAGTTTTATAAGTAATTCATTTTTAATATGGGGTTATACATAAGAAAATTCGACTATAAATATTCATTATAAAGATAAGAAGATTTTATACATAATGGTATTTTATTTTTAATTTTTAGACATTAAATAATTTAATTTATTTATGACACAATGATGATGAGGTAATTATCTTATTAATAAAATATTGACATAATTGATGTTATAAACACCAAAATAAATGTAATTTGACACTTTTTATGAATTCCAATAATTTTATAGATTAATAGGACATGTTATTATTGATTTAAGTAACTTTTTTCGAACTAATAATTCTCTTATGATTTTCACAAAAATTAATTACTAAATAGTGTCAAAATTGACATAAAATAGTTTTTAAGACAAATATTATATTAGTAATTGTCATTTTATTCCTAAAAATCTATTGTTCATCCAAATGACTTACATAAGGTTATATATATTAATAATAAACAACTTGGGGTTCGTTTGTCTGCTTATAGTAAGTTTATTAACCTTATACTATAAGAACACAAGAAGGCACGGTAAAAGTAAAATTATTTAACTTAATGTTAAATCTAAATGATAAGGTTAAAATAGGAACCTAAACTTGTCTAAATTCTATTTGATGAGAGGATTTCGACCCATCCCCACCTTATCTTCGAAATAAATCAATTTGGAGCTATTTAAAACCGAAAATGACTTTATCATAAAATAATATTTTTAGTTTTTCCAAAGGAGCCCCTCTCCTCCATTATAAAAGGGCACCTCGTCCCCCTCTTCCTCACACCACTTTGAGCCTTAAAGCTCGGCCAAACCATGAAAATTTCTTCTATTCACTTCCCCAAAAACATTCTAGAGGTTCTGGTCTTCTTCAAAGACATATTTTAGTTCCCTAAAAGGAGGTCTCAAAGAAGCACTTCAAAGAAGAGGTAATGTCAGTTATCGATTCTTTCATCGTTATTTCTTCTTCCACTTCTTCTTGTTTAGTTGTTTCATTATGAAGTAATAACATCAGTATAACTAATATAATGATATGTTATTATAAGTATGAAACAACCCTATTTCACCATCTATCCATCCTAAGGAAAAATAAATCACCGCGCGTGCGTACATACGGAATACCGTCTCCACGCCGTGGTGTAATCTATTTTCCACCACCACCTTACTTGGATGGGTATAATGGTGTAAATAATGACTATATATGACTATTATAAAGTTATATTGATTCTGAAATAGTATACATACACTCCAATACAATTCCACGATCATAGGAACGATATCATCACCTGTGCGTACGTACAGAATACCGTCTCCACGATGTGATGCGACTCGTTCTACATGATCTTCAATTCATAATGATTATATAAATGAATTTAATGAATGAATATGATATATATTACACTAATACCATTCTAGAAATGAGGTATCTATAACCTAAAGAGAAGAATAATAATTTATTCGAAAAAACACGCATAAGAACAAAAAGTTATAAACACCCGAATAACAAGTAGCAGTGAAATATTACTACTAAGAAGCTAAGAATATGACCAAATATGATATCATAAAAATAAGTATGATTCTGGAATAATTAAATAAAATTATTTAAATCATTATACAGGAGGTTCAGACACATACAAAGCATATCAGACCTAAGGTAAGGGAAAATATCACAATCTCATTTTTATCCGAGATTGTTTATACTTTGGTATATACTTGAGTTTATTTTATCATCCACATCCATGTTACCTCAACATGTAACATTGTTTCCTTCCACCTATAATTGTTTAAATCCAATTTTACCCTTCGGTGAGTTTTTAGTAAAAGATATGAAAGGAATCTTTTGTCATTTTTCGTACAAGGTACTTTTTGACTTTTCCGACAAAAGTATGAGAAGAATGTTTTTTTAACTTATACGGCATGAATGGATTTTTAAAACAATACATCCAAGAATCATCCTTTACAAGTTTTCAAGTTTATTTTTAATCAACTTCTCTTATTTTAGAATTGTATGACATTTTAAGAAAGGAAAAGTGTTTTTGAAGTAGAAAGGATATTTTCCTCAAGAATGGAGTTCAAGTGTTTTATCTAAATTATTTTCCATCTAAGATATTATAGGGTTCTGTTTCTATCCCTATTATTACATGGATTTGATTATGTTGTGATGGAAATATTTTTATGAATTCCTTTATCTTATATGAAATGTTTTATGATGTCATGTTGTTTAAGAATCCCATTTTTACTACATAGGTTATGCAATGATGTATGATTTATGATTTTGTGGCACACATAAGAATGGTATCATAATGAGATAGGTGGGAACTATATATCACTCCAATGCATTGGGTAAAGGTTTTATATCTCATGAGATAGACATGGCTGGAATGGTAGGTTATACCAGTTCAGTGAAGTAGGACTGAAACGAGGGTAACTCGGTTCAGAAATAGACTTTGTCCACTAAGATAGTCTTGGAAATGAGTCTTGACTAATAAGAAATGATTCTCTATGATTATGTGTGTATGCCACAAAGTTTCATGTTTTAAGTTATGATTATTGGGATTACATTTCACTACTATGATTTATCCCATG
Source organism: Viscum album (assembly GCA_963277665.1). Lineage (NCBI taxonomy): Eukaryota > Viridiplantae > Streptophyta > Magnoliopsida > Santalales > Viscaceae > Viscum > Viscum album. The sequence continues at coordinate 132,013,330 of OY728120.1, forward strand.
TTATGAAATTATGATCTCCTTTGTAGGTTAAGATTTCCAAAAGTTATGTGATTATGTATATGATATGATTGATATTTCTTTTGTTTACCCTTACTGAGCATTTGAGCTAACCCTTTTGTATGTTTTATTTCCCCAGGTCAGGAAGAAGGTTATTAAGTAGAATATTCCAAAAGGGACTCTAGATATGATGAAATGAATGGGAGCCAAAGTAGATGCTTTATGAATCAGTTGATTATGTTTCCCAATTTCTAAAGACACTATACCTATACGGTCCTTTCTTGGTTTTGTTATATGTTGTAATAAGTGTGCTTCAATTCTGATGTAATTACAATGTATGTAAAGTATGGGTCGTTATAGTTGGTATCAGAGGAAAGGTATAGTCAACCTTTGGAAACTAGGATGTGAAAGCCTTAGTAAGAACCCTAAGGATAAGTCTAATCATAGAACACAATCTTAGTGTTTTAGAAATGGCCATGAATAACCTAGGATAAGACCTTAAGTGTGAAATTTTATTCTTGATTATGTGGTTTTCCTATTATAATTAGTGTTGCTCACACTATTCTTCTTGGTTTTAGTAAATGGATGGAACCCGAAGTAACTGTGTTAATGCGGAATGCGACGGGCAATGCAATGATTGTCCCCCTGAGCAACCAAACGTTATGGGAGTTGGAATGAAAAATCTTGTAGCCATTCTCACATAACTTTCTCAAGCTATGAATCATGCAAGACTTCCAAACGAGCAAATGAAGGAGCAACATTCTGTTGAATCCTTCATGAGATAGCGTCCACCTTCATTCAGCGGGTCTACTGATCCATTAGTTGTTGAACAATGGATTATTACTACTGAAAAGATATTTTTAGTTCTTCAATGTTCTGAGCATGATAAAGTCATCTTAGCAGTGTATCATTTAGAAGGTGATACTGAACAATGGTGGAATCTTATTAAGAATACGAGGCAAAGGGATGAAATTGAGTCCATGGAATGGGACGAGTTCAAGAACTTATTTTTCAGTAAGTACTTCCCTCGTATTATCCGAACAAAGATGGAGAAAGAGTTTCTTGAATTGAATCCAAATGATGATGAATCTATTGGTACCTATGAAGCAAATTTTACAAGACATACAAGGTATGCTTCTGGTATTATTATCCAACCTGAGAGTAAGATCGATCGATTCTTTAGTAGCTTAAAACCAAGTCTTCGAAGGGCCTTAGCCATAAGGGACTTCAATAGCTATGAGGAAATCGTTCTATGTGATCTCAAAGTTGAGATGGAGATTGGAGTAACCCATCAGTCATATGGGTTTGATAAGAGGAGGAAAATGGAATTCAAAGGAAAATCTAAAGAGCACACTGAAAAGAAGATGATATTTCCCTTATGCTCAAAGTGTGGAAAGAAACATGGAGGGAGTTGTCTTAAAGGGACAAGTAAATGTTTCAAATGTGGAGAGGAAGGTCATCGGGAATTTGAATTCCGTGATGATGGGAAGAAGATGTCTAATGATGCAAAAAAAGGAAGGGATACACATAATGAACCTACTACACTTCAATGTTTGAAGTGCAAGGAGATGGAAAATTATGCCAATAAATTCCCTAATCCAAGGGTTGATGATGATGGTCGACGTCAACAAACTCTTAAGGCTAAAGACAAAGGAAATTCACATGCAATATCAATCAGCGATGTGGAGTACGATAACGATGTGGTGAAAGGTACAGTTACCATCCACTCTAATGTAGAAAATTTTTTATTTGATTCTGGATCCACCCACTCCTTTATTTCTGAAGAATTTTCTAAGGGTATCACTGTATTACCTCAACAATTAAATGTTGAGTTAGCTGTGACAACACCTAATGGAACAACTGTCGTATCAAAAGTTTATAATTCTTCTCCGATTGAAGTTTGTGGGAAAGTGCTTCCTGCAAATCTTGTGATCCTTCTTATAGTGTAATCTGATGTGATTCATGGCATGGATTGGCGCTCTCTACATGGAGATCATATAAATTGCTAAAGAAGGGAAGTCACATTTCATATTCCAGATCAATCTATGATCGTCTATCGATGCAAGGATGAACATAACCATCCAGTGGAAATTTCTTCCATTTTATGGGTATTGATTCCACTAAATAAAGGTTATTTATCGCAAATGGTTGGTGGGAAACTCACGATTAAGAATATGCCTATTGTACGGGAGTTTGATGATTTCTTTCTGGAGGAATTACCGGGTCTTCCATCGAATCGTGAAGTTGAGTTTTCAATAGAACTCGTACCGGGTGCTTTGCCTATTTCAAAGACACCTTATAGAATGGCCCCAATTGAGTTGCAGGAATTGAAGAAGAAACTCCAAGAGAATCTTGATAAGGGTTTCATACGCCCTAGTGTGTCACCTTGGGGAGCACCTCTTCTATTTGTTAAGAAGAAAGATGGATCAATGAGACTCTGCATTGATTATTGAGAACATTACAAGATCACTATCAAGAAAAAATATCCTCTCCCGCGCATTGATGACCTATTTGACCAACTACGTGGAGCTCAATACTTTTCCAAGATTGATCTTTGTTGAGGGTATCATCAATTAAGGGTCAAAAGGGAGGATATACCAAAGACAGCTTTCCGTAAAAGGTATGGACACTATGAATTTATAGTGATTCCATTTGGTCTTACTAATTCCCTTGCTATCTTCATGGATCTAATGAATACAGTCTTTAGAGACTATCTTGATCAGTTTGTGGATGTCTTTATAGATGATATTCTTGTCTATTCAAAGAGAAAGGAAGAACATAAAGATCACTTGAGAATTATATTGAATACCCTGAGAAAGGAGAATCTTTATGCCAAATTTACCAAGTGTGAATTTTGGCTTCAAAAAGTTGCATTTTTGGGTCACATAATCTCAAAAGAGGGGATATCTGTGGATCCAGCAAAAACAGAGGTTATCGAAATATGGTCAAGACCAACAACAGTAACCTAGATCCGATGTTTTCTTGGTTTGGCTGGATATTATCGACGTTTTGTGAAATATTTTTCACGATTATCTAATCCACTCACCATGTTGACTCGGAAAGGAGTTAAGTTTGTTTGGACGGAGGAATGTGAAGAGAATTTCAAGGAGTTGGAAAGAAGGTTATCCAGTGCACCTGTACTCACACTTCCTTGTAGTGGAGAAAGGTTTGTGATCTACAGTGATGCATCCAATAAGGGATTGGGGTGTGTTCTTATGCAAAATGATATGGTGATATCTTATGCCTCACGACAGTTGAAAATACATGATAAAAATTACCCAACTCATGATTTGGAGTTAGCTGCGGTAATCTTTGCATTAAGGATTTGGAGGAATTACCTTTATGGTGAAAGGTGTGATTTTTATACTAATAATAAAAGTATAAAGTATATTTTCACACAAAAGGAGCTCAATATGCGCCAAAGAAGATGGTTGGAGCTGATTAAGGATTATGACTGCTCAATCCATTACCACCCTGGGAAAGCAAACAAGGTGGTAGATGCATTAAGTCGACAAGACCATGCTAGTTTATCCATGATGAGGATCACAAAAGATCCAATATTTATGGATTTACAAAGGATGAATCTTGGAATTATAATGAAAGGGGAAAAATCGTATCTTTCTCAAATGAATGTTCAACCATCTATACATGTGAAGATTAAAGAGGCACAGAAACAAGATGTCGAGTTACAAAAGAAGGTGAGAAATGTTCCTGAATTCAACCTTGATTGTGATGGGATAATAATGTTCCGGAATCGGGTATGTGTTCCTCCCATCCCCGGATTAAAGAAGGAGCTGCTGGATGAGGCTCATAGTTCTTCATTCTCTATTCATCCTGGAAGCACGAAGATGTATAGGGACCTGAAAGAGTACTTCTGGTGGGATGGCATGAAAAGAGATGTTGCTGAATATGTCTCTCGATGCTTGGTTTGTCAACAAGTTAAAGGTGAGATACAGAAGTCTAAGGGGATGTTACAACCATTACCCATACCCGAATGGAAATGTGAAAAAATCACTATAGACTTTGTCACAGGACTTCCTAAAACATCCAATGGAAATAATGCTATCTGGTTCATAGTTGATCGTCTTACAAAGTCTTCACACTTCATTGTTATTAGAGAGTATTTTCTCTGTATCATCTTTCCAGGATATATGTAAAGGAAGTGGTAAGATTGCATGGAATACCAATTTCTATTATATCTGATCGGGATCCGATATTTACCTCGAAGTTCTGGTGAAGTCTTCCGCATACTCTGGATACAGAGTTGAGTTTCAGCACTGCTTATCATCCTCAGACAGACGGTCAGTCTGAGAGAAAAATTCAAACTCTAGAAGATATGTTGAGAGCTTGCTCTATGGATTTCAAAGGTGGTTGGGATCAACAACTACCTTTGGTGGAATTTTCCAATAATAATATCATTCACTCCAGTATTTAGATGGCTCCTTATGAAGCTCTCTATGGAAAGAAATGTAGGACTCCAACTTGATGGGATGAAGTTGGGGAATGAAAGCTATTAGGACCTGATCTCGTTGATGAAATGGCAGAAAAGTTCAGATCTATTCAACAACACATAAGAGCAGCTCAGAGTTGACAGAAAAGTTATGCCGACAACTGAAGAAAAGACCTAGAGTTTGAAGTGGGTGATAAAGTGTTCTTACAAATATCTCCCTGGAAGAGGGTTATGAGATTTGGAAAGAAGGGGAAGTTGAGCCCTAGATATATCGGTCCATTCGAAATAGTGGATCGTGTTGGGAAGGTAGCTTACCGATTGGCGCTTCCACCGAATCTCTCTCAAGTTCACAATGTGTTCCATGTATCTCTCCTGAGAAAGTACATACCTGATCCTTCACATGTACTCAGCTCAGAAGTCGTACCGCTAGAGAAAGATCTTTCTTATGAAGAATAACCGATAGAGATTCTGGATCGTAGCGAAAAAGTCCTATGAAACAAGACCACTCGATTGGTGAATGTTTTATGGAGGAACCACCAATTAGAAGAAGCTACAAGGGAGCTTGAGGATATGATGAGGGAGAGGTATCCTCATCTGTTTGTTACAAAGTGAAGAATTTCAAGGGAGAAATTCATTTTAAGGGGGGTAGAATGTAACACCCGAGACTTCTATGTTATATAAATCATCAATGGAATCTTTTTCTTCACACAACACTTTCAAGGCTTGCTTTACACGAAATCGCGACCTTCCTCGATAGCTTGCGTCGTACACAATACCGAGTTTCACTAAACAATGATATGCTAATAAAATATTATTAAAACTAGCCGTTATGAATAGTAATAACCACTTTTTGAAATTTTTTAAATTTTATTTTTCAAAATGGACTTCATTTTTGGATTCGGAATATCGAAATTATCCTACGGTGAAATTTTGGTATTTTTCTGAAAACTTTCAATTTTTGATGAATAGTGAAACCACTAAGTGGTAGTTAAAAAACTGAATTTTTCATAAAACATAAATTTACCGCTTCTGTGAGTGGGATTTCGGAAATCTGAGAGGCACGGTTGATGTCAGTAAGTAATATGTGGTTGAATGAGATGGAAATAATTTTTGGTGAATAGTAACTTTTTACTTTTTTTACCACGATTAAAAGTAAATAGGGTAATTAAGGGTAAAAATGATATTATTATTACCCTAACACTTGTCCTAATTCTATTTTACAAGTTTAATTCAACCAAAACAACATTAGGAATAAAATATGACCACTTAGGCCCACTTGGATTAGATTATGACTTTTATTATTAATTTATTTAAAGAAGGTTTAAAATAGTTAAAATCAGAGTTTTATAAGTAAATCATTTTTAATATGGGGTTATACATAAGATAAATTAGACTATAAATATTCATTAGAAAGCTATAAATATTTCCAACATAATGGTATTTTATTTGTAATTTTTAGACATTAAATAATTTAATTTATTTATGACACAAAGATTATGCAGTAATTTTCTTATTAATGAAATATTGACATAATTGATGTTATAAACACCAAAATAATTGTAATTTTACACTTTTTATGAATTCCAATAATTTTCTAGATTCCTATGACATTTTAGTAATGATTTAATTAACCTTTTTTGAACTAATCATTCTGTTATGAGTTTCACAAAAATTAATTACTAAATAGTGTCAAAATTGACATAAAATAGGTTTTGAAACAAATATTATATTAGTAATTGTTATTTTCTTCCTAAAAATCTACGGTTCGTCCGAATGACTTAGATAAGGTTATATATATTAATAATAAACAACTTGGGGTTCGTTTTTCTGCTTATAGTAAGTTTACTAACCTTATAGTATAAGAACACAAGAAGACACGGTAAAAGTAAAAATTATTTAACTTAATGTTAAATCTAAATGATAAGGTTAAAATAGGAACCTAAACTTGTCTAAATTCTATTGTATGAGAGGATTTCGACCCATCCCCACCTTAGCTTCGAAATAAATCAATTTGGGTCTATTTATAACAGAACTTGACTTTACAATAAAATAATATTTTTAGTTTTTCCAAAGGAGCCCCTCTCCTCCCATATAAATGGGAACCTCCTCCCCCTCTTCCTCACACAACTTTGAGCCTTCAAACTCGGCCAAACCCTGAAAATTTCTTCTCTCCACTTCCCTAGAAACATCTTAGAGGTTCTGGTCTTCTTCAAAGACCTATTTTAGTGCCCTAAAAGGAGGTCTCAAAGAAGCACTTTAAAGAAGAGGTAATGTCTGTTACCGATTCTTTCATCGTTATTTCTTCTTCCACTTCTTCATATTTAGTTGTTTCATTATGAAGTAATAACATAAGTATCAAAAATATACTGATATGTTATTATAAGTATGAAAAAACCCTATTTCACCATCTATCCATCCTACGGAAAAAGAAATCACCGCGCGTGCGTACGTACGGAATACCGTCTCCACGCCGTTGTGTAATCTATTTTCCACCACCACCATACTTGGATGGGTATAATGGTGTAAATAATGACTATATATGACTATTATAAAGTGATATTTATTCTGAAATAGTATACATACACTCCAATACAATTCCATGATCATAGGAACGATATCATCACTCGTGCGTACGTATGGAATACCATCTCCACGATTTGATGCGACTCGTTCTACATGATCTTCATTTAATAATGATTATATAAATGAATTTAATGAATTTATATGATATATATTACACTAATACCATTCTGGAAATGAGGTATCTATATCCTAAAGAGAAGAATAAGAATTTATTCGACAAAACATGCATAAGAACAAAAAGTTATAAACACCCAAATAACAAGTAGCAATGAAATATTACTACTAAGAAGCTATGAATTTGACCAAATATGATATCATAAAAATAATTATGATTCTTTAATAAGTCAATAAAATTATTTAAATCATTATATAGGAGGTTTGGACATGTACAAAGCATATCAGACCTAAGGTAAGGGAAAATATCACAATCTCATTTTTATCCGAGATTTTTTATACTTTGGTAAATACTGGAGTGTATTTTATCATCCACATCCATGTTTCCTCAATATGTAACATTTTTCCATCCACCTATAATTGTTTAAATCCAATTTTACCCTTCGGTGAGTTTTCAGTAAAAGATATGGAAGGAATCTTTTGTCATTATTCGTACGAGGTGCTTTTTGACTTTTCCGACAAAAGTATGAGAAGAATGTTTTTTTAACGTATACAGCATGAATGGATTTTTAAAACAATATTTCCAAGAATCTTCCTTTACAAGTTTTCAAGTTTATTTTTAATCAACTTCTCTTAGTTTAGAATTGTATGACATTTTAAGAAAGGAAAAGTGTTTTAGAAGTAGAAAGGATATTTTCCTCAAGAATGGAGTTCATGTGTTTTATCTAAATTATTTTCCATCTAAGATAATATAGGGTTCTGTTTCTATCCCTATTATTAAATGGATTTGATTATGTTGTGATGGAAATATTTTTATTAATTCCTTTATCTTATATGAATTGTTTTATGATGTAATGTTGTTTAAGAATCCCATTTTTACTACATGGGTTATGCAATGATGTATGATTTATGATTTTGTGGCACACATAAGAATGGTATCATTATGAGATGGGTGGGACCTATATCTCCCTCCAATGCATTGGGTAAAGATTTTCAATCTCATGAGATAGACATGGCTGGAACAGTAGGTTATACCGGTTCAGTGAAGTAGGACTGAAACGAGGGTAACTCAGTTCAGAAATGGACTTTGTCCACTAAGATAGTCTTGGCAGTGATTCTTGACTAATAAGAAATTATTCTCTATAATTATGTGTGTATGCCACAAATTTTCATGTTTTATGTTATGATTATTTGGATTACATTTCACTACAATGATTTATCCCATGTTATGAAATTATAATCTCTTTTGCGGGTTAAGATTTCCAAAAGTTATGTGATTATGTATATGATGTGATTGATATTTCTTTTGTTTACCCTTACTAAGCATTTGAGCTCATCCTTTTGTATGTTTTATTTCCCCAGGTCAGGAAGAAGGTTATTAAGTAGAATATTCCAAAAAGGGACTCTAGATATGATGAAATAAATGGGAGGAAAAGTTGATGCTTTATGAACCAGTTGTTTATGTTTCCCAGTTTCTAAAGACACTATACCTATATGGTCTTTTCTTGGTTTTTTTATTTTTTGTAATAAGTGTGCTTCAATTCTGAGGTAATAACAATGTATGTAAACTATGGGTCGTTATATTGGTGACCTAGGGGATGATTCAGTGGAGAAAATAGATGATTTGTAAAATCCCACATTACATTTAATGTAATGAGGTAATAAAAATTATGTGGGACATTTCATGTGGGGTGCAATGGTTTCCATGGTTATTTAAGTATGACACACCACATGGAATTCCCAAATGTCATGTGACCCCTCCATGATAGATTTTTGTGTACATCATTAAGTTTATACACATAGGTTGAAATAAGCCTCTAGTGGCATCCCATGAATTTAGACATGAACATAACCACCTATACATGAGTTGGTACATAGGTAGTCCAATGTAAACGAACATGGCCAAATGATATGGGAAGATTCATAGAAACCACTACACACTGTGTATGTCATGATTTACTTATTGTGTATGGTAAATACAACACTAAAATACATGGGGATAACTTGACATGATGTGTACCCCTAGTATATTCTATGTAAACCGATTAAATATGGGTTTTATCTATTTATTTATTTAATATAGAGTAGTCTTTTTTGTTGTGTTTCCTTAGTACATTTAATCGAGGATATAGTGTGACATTTTTTCCACAACAGAAGATTTTGGTCCCCTCTCATGGTTGAGTTTCGGATATATTTCACGGTGTCCCTCCATAAGATTGGACTATGATCCTCTATCATCCTTTTACCCTTAGTGGGGTTTGTGGAATCAATGTGACCTCCATGAGTAGGGTGTAGATACTTATTATTGAAGAAAAAACTGTTAGGTATTGTGTTATCATTGGACTATGATACCCTACACATTAGATCAGTAATTATTGGGATTGTTTTATCCCCTAATTTTCCTTGGCATGACACCCTATCTAGGTATATGGGCATTCATAGACTACTGAGCTTTCTTGGGAATGACCCAATGATGTTGAACTCTAGTGTTATTGTCTCTGGTGATAACATGGCTCATCTAATGCATTTTCCCAAAATGAGTGTTTATTCAATAATAAACATATGGCTGGTAGTTGGTTATGACTACCCAATGTTGATATGTCTTTATGAAGTTTATTTATGTGTTTCTGTTATACAATAATTATTATATCCTTGTTTTTAGATGATTATACATGATTATTCATGTTTATACTTTTTAGGATTTCCTATTGGGTATTGTTATACTCACCTATAATCAGACTCTACCTACACACATCATGTCTTATGAAGATGAAGTCCCTTTATATAGTGTCATTTTATGACTCTGAGCTGGTGGGGCATTGCTTGATCTTTTCCGACTGAGGTGTTTTCTGGGTGCTTACATGTTATCTTTTTTTCCCACGCTTGGAATTGGTAAGGCTCATTATAGTTTTTTAGGAATATATTAGGCCTTGTATTCACTATTAGTAATTTATTATCATACTACAGTTTTTGGATTACAGATGTAAACATGTATTTTGTCAGTTATTTTACATTTCATCATTTTCAGTGATTGGATATGTGTGGGTTTGTGCCCATGTAATTTATAAACATTCTTCCCATTTATGGGAAATGCCTACCCGGTTTTGGTTATCCTCTCCTGGAAAATTAGATGTAGTCTTGGGGTAGTATCATGTTAGGCCATAGCGGGTTAGTTCGAGAAACATTCCATGTTGATTTCAAAGTTGGTTGGGATCTATAGCTTTTTTTTTGTAATGTTCATACTACTATAACATTAACTCCAACATTCCTATGGATCCATAAGAAGACCTATGTGATAAGAAGAGCTAAATTACAACATAATAGAATTAATATGGGGAATGAAATATTTTGGGACCAACTCTAGCTAACGATGTGAAAGAGTCAGATAGATTCATCCAACAGAATATAGAAGTAGCTAAGAGTATACAAAATAGATATGCCAAAAAACATTTGGATGATCTATTGATTGATTTTTGTGAAGATTTATTCCAAAGAATATATCCCAATAAGTGGTTATTTATATTTGGAAATATGGGAATGATAAAACCAAGGTATATTAGCCCTTTATAAATTATAGACTATATAAGAATCGTATTGTATCATTTAGTTTTTTCACTTAATCTCTCTCAAGTTCATTATGTGTTAATTTTATCACTTTATAGGATGTATATACCTAACACATCACATATACTAAACAAATTATTTATATAACTAGGGAAAAAAACATTTTAGAGAACAACCGATAATAATTCTGGATCACATTTAGAAAGTGATATGAAACAAGACCACTCACATAGTCTATGTTTTGTGGTGAGATCACCAATTTATGGAAGCTATATAGGAACCTATTAATGTAATGAGGAATGAGTATCCTTAAATATTTTTATTATAGTGATTAATTTAAATGGATGGATTCATTTTAAAGGGGTTATTCTATAACACCTTGATATTTTGTGAAAAATGTTCTGAATTAAATTTATTTTCATTGATAGATTGCATTACATGCAATAGTATGTTGCGATGAAAAATGATATATTATTAATATAATATGTGTCCATTTCCACCGTGAAGATAGATTGGAATGTATGAATAGTGTTAAATAAATTATTAAAAATATATTATCTATACATTTATAAAAATAACTCATTACTTATAAAATGATTAGAATTATAAAACATTGTTTGAAAATAAATGTGAGGTATTATCTGAAAAACAATTTCTGCACATTGTAATTTTATATGAGTATATTATTTTAATCCCTATTGGTAAATGGTTTCAATGAATTATATATGTTATTTACTAGGTAAAATATTCTATACTTTCAAAAATATACTAGGAACTGAATACGAATAAATCCATTTTTATTCTTAAATATTTATCTTTCTAAGAAGTAGTTTTGGATGCATTTGATCTACATACATTAAATTTAAATTCATCAATTTAAATCTATTGAATTATAAAAAATAAAATAAATATATAAAATTAAGAGTTTTAATTTTTTTTAAACTGGACCAATTTATTTGTGGACAATTTGAATAGTAAATATAGTAACATTAATCACCTCAGTAAAGGATAAATCTCCATGATATAGGTTAAAAAAAGTGATAAATTGATAATTATTTATCTATATTCTTATTGGAAGACTGAAATTTCACCCATATCACCATAGTTTCATAATTGATTAGTTTAATGGTAAGCATTACATGAAAATGATTTATATATTATTTAAATAAATTAATGTTACAAAATTTAAGATTTTTTTTTTAAATATCAATTTTTTTGTCTACATAGGGACATCATTAATTTATGGATAGGAATTAATATTAATTCTTTGAATAATGAAATTATAATAAGTTTTTTTATTTTTTTTAATTAGATAATATATCATTACCTTAAATTGTGAAATAACTCCAAAATAGTATTAATTCAATTTAGAGAAAAATATTATAAGTGATTCTAAAAAACATTAATGTGAAATAATTTGAGTATGTTATAGTGTTATATAATTTTTTTTGTTTAATATAACATATTTATTTTGTGTTAAATGAATATATTATAATTTAAAAAAATTATTCCAGTCATTATTGGGAAAATTTTCACCATATATGCAAAATTGATAACACTATAATACCATAGAATTGATTTACTATCCATTTAAATAATTTTTTTTTATGAGAATGCATTTGTTATAATTAAGCACTTTGAGAAATTCCCAAACTTCCCCCTCAACTCAATTATATAAGGGAACACCCCCCCCATACATAATTACCACAATTATAGCCTCCTAGATAGACCAAAATAGACAAATTTATCTTCTAAACTTATGATGAAACATTCTAGTGGTTCTAGTATTCCTAAAAATCCAACCCTAGATCCCTTTATAAAAGATCTAAAGGAGCCATTTCAAAGACAATGTAATTACCTTCACTATTCACTTTATTTTATACTCACATTTACCACCTATAAATATATTTTATTTATCATAAAATAATAAATATTTGGTAACATAAATATGATGAAAATTTATTATTATTGATAAAAAACAATTACACATCCTCTTTCCCATCAAAGTAGAAGTGAAGGTAACGATGGTGCGTATGTAAGACATGTCATCTCCACATAGCGATTCAATTATTTTTTCACCACCATAGTTTTTGGATGGTAATAATGATTAGTAAAATGTTTATAAATTATATTTTTGTTATAATTATAATTCTTGGGTGAAAATATTGGCTCTTCCTTCTTACCATACAATCCATTGTGTGACGATAACATCGGCTGTGCATAGGTGTAGACTACCACCTCCATGAAGTGATTTGATTCTTTTGCCATTTATATTTTAAATAGATGTTAATGAGGATGAATTTGATCAATATATGTGATATATATTTTATAATAATTATATTTTAAAGGTGAATTAATATTTTCATTCATTCAACCCATCAGTTGAAAAATGAAAAAAATGATCATGTGTATGCATGGATTACCGTGTTCATGAAAGATGTAATTCATTTTTATATATCTAAATTTTATGGATGAATCTAAATAATAATAAATAGACTATATATAAAATTTATATCAAGGTACATTTTTGGAAATTATTATACCAATAATAATTCACATGTTCCAAAACTACTAAACATAAATACTAATGATAAACGAAATAGTTAACACCCAAAATGGAAAATTTCAATAAGATTTTATTCATAAAAGGTTTGTTAAAATTATATAAAAAAATTATATATGATATTATAAGAATGAAAATATTTTTTTTATTTAATTATAATATATTTTTATTTATTATATTAGAGATTAGAGTGCTTTCGATGAAAGGAGAACATGAGGTAAGGGATTTTTAACTCACTTTAATTTCTGTGGGAAAATGCCTTATAAAAAACTTGTTTATTTTTTGTTGTATATGTAATTTATATTTTTTTTATATAATTATGTCAATGAAAATTATAGTGATTTACATATCCGTATATGTATATTTCATTCCAGAATCCTATTATTTAAATGTTACAATACTTGTAAGGGTTTTATTTTACAATATCACTATTTATCGTGATTATTTGTGATTAAGCTATGATGATGATATATTATTATCATACTCTATATATACTCAGGAATATTCATATAATATGGTTATTTCATGAAGATATGTACTTTCCATTAATTTTTTTGATATTATGTACTCAAATGACTGAAAATATGTTTTATAGGAAAATAAAATTCATTTCACTCATCTATGGTTTTTTATTATAATATAAATGTTTCCAAAAAAATCTTTAAAGATGATTCTTAATATTCTCCTTTGATTTTTTAATTTCGTTTTTAACCTAGTGTTTAATTTTTGAAAAATGATTTATATATTTAATTTTCCTACAAAAGTATGAATGGAATGTTTTCATAACATATACAGCATGAAAAAAATTTCCTACCATCATGACCAATAATTTTTTTAAATATCAATCTATTTTTACACATTATTATTTTCAAAAATAATTTTTTACATAATACTTTTGAAATTTGTAGATTTTTAATGTTGTTATTTATAAATATAATGTGAATTTTCCTGGTGATTGTTTCAATGATCATTTTATTCACCAATGAGAACCACTACTGATGGTTGACATTATTTACTGAGGAAATTATCCAAATATATATTCCTTATTCTTTCTATGTATGGTTTGTAAAGACACGAAAATTTCAACGAAATTTTTTTCTTAATTCTTTGGAATCTTAGGAGTCTGTGGTTTGCGACGGCACCTCATTCTGAGGCTTGATGTGCCCTAAATCAATTTTTGAAATATTGTTTGTGTACATTTAGTGAACGTATGTGTGGGTTTTTCTATCATTTTAACTGGTGCTCGGAATTGAAATCTGAGGACACCGATGAACTCGCAACATCGATATTCGATTAAGGGAACCTTTACTGTAGTTGCATTTTATGCTGGTTGAGAGTCAATTTTTGGAGGTTTAGAATAAAATAAATAAAATTTGTAGTACACAATTTTATTTATGGATGTTAGTTATTTCCTCCATGAGGAAGTTAGGGGTGGGTCCGACATCTCACATAATCTCTCATGTGAGGATTTATTGTGGTGGGGCCCACACGAGCCCCTAACCCTTAAACTCCCTTGAACCCCCTATTAACGCTCCCCTTCAATTATTTATTTGACAACTCCCTCTCATTTAATAAATGGAGCCTCTCCACCTTCCTCCCATTAAGATTTCCAACACATTTTAATTAATTAAATGGGATTATCCAATTAATTAATTAGGGTGTTTGAATTTTTTAATTGGGGTGTGAATAAAATAATAGCATTAGCAATTATTTTTGGAGGCTTTTGTTGTGTTGGGGAAAACGTGGGAATGATCTAGAGGTTTAGAAAAGAAAATTGTTCTTCTCCGGATGAAGAACACCTCCGTCGATGAACGTCATACTCTCTCGGCGAAGAATGCTCATGGCTTCTCCTACCTCTTTCTTCCTCCATGTCAAGGTAGAATACACAGCTCATGAGAGGCATCACATATGAAAACAACTCATCCTACAATGTTGGCGGGATGACACCATTCTTCCGTGACACCCGACTACCCCGACGCTTGTCTTCTGCGGCTCGACGACGTGCGACATCAATTTTGTGGTAGGGGGATTTTTTTGTATAATTCAATTCATGGGATTTATACCCACAATCGTGGGAAATTATTTATTGAATAATTGTTTGAGCAACTAACGCGGTGGGTACAGGATAATTAAAAGTCCGGACCCATCACCATATCGTTCTTGATGCGTGGAATGTTTGGCGACAGATGAATGGAAGGGAAACATTGATTTGAGGCCATCGTATTGAAGAGAAGGACCCGAGGAGGTCGCAGGAAAATACGGGTGATAAAATGGACCACCGGAATGTCTCTGGTGGCCTGCGGAAGCTCTCGGTGGCGCGGGTTGCTGGGGTGGCGGTGCAGGGGCCCGGAGGCCGCGACACCCTACCGCGCCACTACAGAAGACCGCCACGCGGGTTTGGGGAAGCAGGGCGGTGCCAGCCTGGCACCGCCGATGCTTGGAACTGGGAGCCCCCCCCCCCCCCCCCGCCCAGCCGGCTGGGCCGCCCCCAACCGGGCTGGACTCGGACCCGGGTCAGGTCGACCCGGTTCGGGTCGCCCCAGTGTGGGTTGGGCCGAGTCGGACCGGGCTCAGACCCCCCTCTTCAGAACATTTTCTATTAGTTGCCCATAATATGGGCTACGGACCTCTGATCGACTAACCATCAGTTGCATAGGTTTCCACGAATTGAGTTGGTCGTTTTGGTATATTACACTGAAGATTTTGGCGAGGTTTGCGTACGGCAGGGTTGGTTTGAACCCGAAACCAACCTGGCCCTCGGAGCGGAAACACTTATAACATAAGGACCAGACGTCTGATTCATGTGCCATCAACTACGTTGGTTTCTTTTTGTTGAGAGTGTTCTTTTTGAATACTCCACATGAGGTTCAGACATTGTTGGAGTTCGTTCAGGTTGGTTTGAGCCTCAAAACCAATCGGGGCCCTTGAACGGAAAAGCCAATAACTCACTGACCGGGCGTCCGATTGATGCACCGTCTATTGCGTTGAGAACCCATGATGAGGCAGTCCTTTTTGATACTTATAAATGTTACTTCGTGACACATAAAGTATCGGCTTTAGGATCGTGGAGCAGACCCTCCCGGTTACGAGCAAGCAGATTGCAGAGACCTAGTAGCTAGCTGAGACTAGACTACTGTTGATCGATTGAATCATAGTGATTAGGATGTCCCAGTGGGGAGAACTTGGTTGTAGCAGTAGATCCACGGCAGAGGTGCTCTTGGTTGTAGCGGCAGACCCACAGAACTCGAGAGAAGGATTAACTCTTTAGGCTATGAGGGGGAGCGCTTGGTTGTAGTGGCAGACCCTTGGTGGGAAGCGCCTGGTTGTAGTAGCAAGCCCACAGTACTCGACTGGTGGAGTAATTCAGTAGTCCAAGGTTAGTGGGAAGCGCTTGGATGTAGCGGAAGTCCAACTACACTCGACCGAGGAGGTGTACTCCACCAGCCGTGGTTTCGACATCGATAATGAAAATCCTGGTTTGAGCTGAGCCAATGACCTTTGTGTTTTCCTCATGATTGAGATGGGTTAATTGATAACTTAGGTAAATGTATGGGCATATACCTAAGTAATGGTTATCTGTTGATTTCATACTTTTTGGTTTTTCCTTGTTGGTTTTTGTGATACCTTGAGGGTCTCGAGGTCCTTACTAAGTATCGTTATACTCACCCCTGCACGGGCAATGCCCACACCTCGTTGTGTTGGATGCAGACGACAGAAAACGCTGACTGAGGCTATGTGTACGAGGATTGGACAGTACCCAGAGGTGGACACTCGGCGTGATCGCCATGGAGCGGACAGATAGACACAGAGTGCCGAGGATGACATCTATACATACCCTTCAGGTAGGAACCCAGAGGATGATCCCGGAGGACGATCTAGGAGCTGCTTCCACCATTGAGTTGTTGTCTTTTTCTGTTTTAATTTCTTCAGTTTTTGTTGTACCTTTTTGTTGGGATGGTATTTCCATCCGCTTTGTACTTTCATCAAACTTATTATAAATATTTTCATAGTGTTTTCTTCTGCATGTACTCTGGTAGTGTGTGTTATGTTTTATTAAGGCAATGTCTTCCCAGTTTTTAGGGAATTACGCCATTGGTGCTAGTCGCCAGCCCTTGGTTTATGGAAGGCGGGCTTGGGGTAGTCACGATACGGGCCCCGGGAGACGGGTCGTGACAAATTGGTATCATAGGACATTGGTTCTATCGTAGAACTAGTACTGTGATATTTTACGATTGTGAAACAATAGTGTTAAGTGTACTAGGTGTGGTTTTCATTTCAGGGAGTCCAATGTTGGTGCGGGCGACCGACGTATCCATACACCAGGACCCTGAATTATTATTTCCGACTCAGTGCATGGAAACACTAATTTTGTGTGTGTTTTCAAAAGTCTCTTTTAAGTCAGCTCAAACCAGGTCAGCTCACCAGGTATAGTCTTTGACTGTGTCACATCTGTTTCTTTTAGGATGCCTCCCCATGGAAGAAATGCTATGGACCTGAGAGTTGTACATACTAACAGCCCGCCGAGCAACGAGGCCTTAGTATAGTGCCCTCTTCTAGTTGAGGCACCAGGGAAGGCACCATCAGTACTACCACGCATTTGGCCACCAATGCCACCAGACCCAGCAGTAGAGAGTGAACATCGCATGAGCGCACTGCACAAGTTCTAGCACCAGAGGCCACCAAGGTTCTGGGGAGTGATGTACCCAAAGGCGGCTGAAGATTGGATGGAAGCTATGGTGAGAATCTTCACACTGGTAGTGACTCTAGCCGACTTTATAGTGATCCTTGCTGCAATCCTCCTTCATGAAGTAGCAGGAAAATGGTGGAGGCAGATTCTCCAGGTCCATGATGAGGCGACACTTCTCTGGGAAGACTTCGAGAGCCTGTTCTGGGTGGAGATTGTACCTTCCACCATTTGAGCGGTGCATATACATGAGCTACTGCAACTGCAGTATGACATCATGATAGTAGCACAGTACTTAGCGAGATTCGCAGACCTCTCGTGTTACTCTACAGATATGGTATGGGAGCCATTCTTTGGGGCCCAGACCTTTGATCAGGGGCTTGGGAGAGAGATTAGAGCTTTAGTTGTTTCTCACAGCATCCCGATGCAGACATGGGTGTTGGAGTGAGCCATCCTAGTTGAGAGTTTATATGCTGAGAAATCTTCAGCAGCAAAACCCACCACTAGTCGACATGCAGCGGAGTCTTCTGTAGCTGGTAGTAGATAGATGACGCAGGGGTCCAAGAGGACCAGACCCACGGGTGGTCGACCGCATGACTCTGGATCATGTGTGTGAGGCACCCAATGCGGAGAATGACTTACCAAGTGTGGATAGTGTTAATCCAGTGGTGGGCTTGGTCACATAGCATGTGACTGTCTGAACCACCATACAGACGATCAGCAGATTGATGAAGGACCTCCCAGGTAGAGACAGAGGTTCGATCAACGCGAACCACAAGGAGCAGGAGACCGAGGTAGAGGAGTTGGTCATGCAGCTGGTGGTGGACGACGCTTTGAGGGGTTGCCACCACCACCACCCATAGGTCCACCCCGACCACAAGGAACAAGTGGACATGGGAGAGCACAACATCCGGAAACTGAAGCTTATGAATATGGAGCTCTGGAAGTAGGTGGACAGGAGCAGGACTAGTTCCAGGCATGGTGGGCTTTTATCTTGGTGCTTCTAGATTCCTTGTAGTTGTTGCTTGTGGTGTTTATGTGTCTTTTCACTTTGATCTAAAGTAATAAAAGACACTTTTCTTTGTGACATTTTCTTTGCTTCCTTTTGTGTGGTTAATACTAAGAGGTTTCAGTTAAAACTATTAACTTGACGCTCACTTTCATGATTTCTACTGGAGGAGACCGATTGACCACACACTGATGCCGACAGTGTGACTCAACCCTTAGAGGTGAGTGTAATGGTTGGATCTCTTAGTTGTAGCGTCGAGCCCTTACGATGCTGTCCATGGCATGAATTTGTATGGTTCATTTTAGGATTGACTTTATTAAGCAAAAGACGTGGTTCATCCAGGGGATGAGACCAAATTTATCTCTTCAGAAGAGGAGAAATCATAGCAACTCATGTATATCATATAAAAAGAAGAGTGTGTAAGAGATATTTTTAATTGGTTAGTCTCACCCATAGTTTCTCGAGCTAACGGTTTACGGTTTACTCTAATCTCAATTGTCTCATGTGTATCTTCTCTCAGAAATACATGAACCAGAGACAGCGGCGATGGATTGAGTTCCTCCAGGACTATGACTTCGAGATAGCTTATACTCTTGGGAAGGGGAAACGTAGTAGTGGAGGCTCTCAATATGAGTTCAGGCATCCGGCTACTAGGAGAGGCGACAGAGTAGCTAGCATTGTTGCTGATATCCTTCGTAGATAGGGATGGGGCAGCCTATCTACAGTCACTCCTCCAATTCTTCAACAGAGTAGGTGAGGTGGCATACCGCCTGGCCCTTCCACCTCAGTTGCACAGGGTGCAAGACGTCTTCTAAATATCTCAGTTGTGGAGATACGTGTACGACCTGTCCCACATCATCGACCATGTAGAGATGGACATCTATGACAGGGAGAAATTCATGGAGGTTCTGGTGGAGATTGGGGATCGACAAGAGTGTTTCCTACATGGGTGGTCGATTCCTCTGGTGCGCATTTCTGGCATCACGAGAACCTATAGGGGAGTACATTGGAGAAAGAGGCTCAGATACGTGCTCAGTACCCCTGTAGTTTTCCGAGTGTGTGTTATAGCTATAGAGGTAAGTAAAGCACTGAGATGGGAGTAATGTAAAGACCTGGAAATTTTAAGGAAATTTGTTTCATAATTATTTGGAATTTTACGAGTCTGCGGTTTCCGACGGCACTTGATTTCGAGGCCTGGTGTGCCCGGAATCAATTTCTAAAGTTTTGTTCAGGTATTTTCAGTGAACATACATGCATGTTTTTCTATCTTTTGAACCGGTTCTGAGAATTGAAATATGAGGACATCGATTAAATCACAGCGCCCGTATTCTCTTAATGGAACCTTTACCACAGTTGCGTTTTATGCGGGTTGAGAGTTAATTTTTGGGGTTTTAGAATAAATTAAATTAAATTTTTAGTACACAATTTTATTTAGGGATGTTACTTATTTCCTCCATGAGGATGTTAGGGGTGGGGCCCACATATCACATAACCTCCCATGTGAGGATTTAGTGTGGTGGGGCCCACTCGAGCCCCTAACCCTTAAACTCCTTTGAACCCCTCCATTAACACTCCCCTTCATTTATTTCATTGACAACTCACCCTCATTTAATAAGAGGAGCCTCGCCACCTTCATCCCATTAAGATTCCCAACACATTTTAATTAATTTAATTGGATTCTCCAATTAATTAATTAGAGTGATTGAATTCTGTAATAGGGGTGTGAATAAAACAATACCATTAGCTATTATTTTTGGAGGCTTCCGATATAGAAAAGAAAAGTGTTCTTCTCCTGACAAAGAACACCTCCGTAGAAAAATGTCATACTCTCTCGGAGAAGAATGATCCATGTCATCTCCTACCTCTTTCTTCCTCCACATCAAGGCAGAAGACATCGCTCGCAAGAGGCGTCACCTAAGACAACAAATCCTCCTATAATGTTGGCTGGACGACACCGTTCTTCTACGATGCTCATCTTCCGTGGCTCGACAACGTGCGACGTCAATTTCGAGGTAGGGGGATTTTTTTATAATTTAATTCATGTTATTTATACACACAAACTTGGGTGATTATTTATTGAATAATTTTTTGAGCCTCTAACATGGTGGCTACGGGCTAACGAACAAGTCCGGTCCCATCTCCATATTGTTCTTGATGCGTGGAATGTTTGGTGGTGGATGAACGGAAGGGAAACATTGATTTGAGGCCATCGTAGTGATGAGCGGGACCAGAGGAGGCCACATGCATAGTCGGGTGCTAAAACGGACCACCAGAATGACTTTGGTGGCCCATGAATGGTCGTGGCGGAGAGGGTCGCCGGCGGCCGACATCGGCGGGACGCTCGCAGAAGACTACCACGACACCAGTCATGGCCACGGGGAAGCGGAACTCACATCGCGCGGGGTCTGGGGAAGCTGGGCGGCGCCATCCTGGCGCCGCCGTTACATGGAACCGGGGGGCCATGCCCCCCCCCCCTCTGCTTGGACAGCAGGGCCGGGTCGGGCCGTGACACCCTGGCCGGACTCGGACCTGGGTCGGGTCGTCCTGGATCGGGCCGACCCAGGGTCGCTTGGGTAGGGTCTGACCGGGCCCAGACCCCCCTCTTCGGACCATTTTCTTTTAATTGCCCATAACATGAGCTACAGTCCTCCGATCAACACACCGTTAGATGCACATGTTTGTTCGGATTGATTCAGTCATTTCAGTATATTACAATCAAGGTTTTGATGATGTTTGGGTATGGCCGGGTTGGTTCAAACCTGAAACCAACCGGGCCCTCGGAGCGGAAGCACTTATAACATAAGGACTGGACGTCCGATTGATGTGCCGTCAACTACGTTGGATTCCTTTTGTTGAGATGGTTCTTTTGTCATACTCCAATTGAGGTTCGGACGTTGTTGGAGTATGGTTGGGTTGGTTTGAGCCTAAAAACCAATCGGTCCCCTAGAACAGAAATGACAATAACTCACAGATAGGGCGTCCGATTGACGTGCCGTCTATTGCGTTGAGACCCCTACAACGAGGCGGTCCATTGTGATACTTATACATGAGACATAGTTACACTTAGAGTATCATCATGAAACTCGTGGAGCGGACCCTCCCGGTTACGAGTGAGAAGATTACAGAGACCTAGTAGCTGGCTGAGACTTGACAACTGCTAATTGATCGAGTCGGAGTGATTCGTATGGTACAGTGGGGAGTGATTGGTTATAGTAGCAGACCCATGATAGAGAAGTTCTTGTTTGTAGTGGCAGACCTGCGGTACATGACAGAAGGAGTACCTCTGTAGGCTATGAGGGGGAGCACATGGTTGTAGCGGCAGACCCATGGTGGGAAGCGCTTGGTTGTACCAGCAGGCCCATAGTACTCGTCATGTGGAGTAATTCAGCAGTCTAAGGTTAGTTGTAAGCTCTTGGTTGTTGCCGCAGGCCCACTATACTCGACAGAGGAGGAGTTCTCCAGAAGCCGTGGTTTTGTCTTCGATAATGAAAATCCTTGTTTGAGCTGAGTCAAGGACCTTTGTGATTTCCTCATGATTGAGATGGGTTACATGATAACTTAGGTATATATATGGGCATATACCTAAGTAATAGTTATCCTTTGATTTCATACTTTGTGGTTTATCCTTGTTGGTTTTTGTGAGACTATGAGGGTCTTGGGGTCCCTACTGA
This sequence comes from Viscum album, assembly GCA_963277665.1. Classification (NCBI taxonomy): domain Eukaryota; kingdom Viridiplantae; phylum Streptophyta; class Magnoliopsida; order Santalales; family Viscaceae; genus Viscum; species Viscum album. The sequence continues at coordinate 132,035,965 of OY728120.1, forward strand.
GTATTGTTCTACTCACCCCTACATGAGCAATGCCCGCACATCATTGTGTTGGATGTAGATGCTGGAAAATGCTGACCAAGGCTAAGTGTAGGAGGACTAGACAGTACCCAGAGGTGTACACTCGGTGTGACGACACACGGAGCAGACCGATAGATGCAGAGTTCCGAGGGGGACATCTGTACATACCCTTGAGGTAGGAACCCAGACGATGATCCTAGAGGATGATCCTGGAGCTGCTTTCACCTTTCAGCTGTTATATTTTTCAGTTTTACTTTCTTCATTTGTAGTTTTAACTTTTTGTTGGGCTGTTATTTCCACCCCCTTTGTACTTTCAGAACACTTTTTATACTACTTTTATTAGTGTTTTCTTCCTCTTCTACTTTGGTAGTGTGTGTTGGAATTTATAAAGGCAATTACTTCCCAGTTTTTAGGGAATTATGCCTTTGGTTCTAGTCGCTATCCCCTGTCCTATGAAAGGCAGGCTTGTAGTAGTCACGATACGGGCCCCGGGGGACGGGTCGAGACATGGTTTATATTTATGACTGAATAATGTTTAAGAAACATATTTCTTTTTTGTGAGTTAAACTATGATGAAATGTTTATGAGACCAATTTATTTTCATTAACTGTGATATGATGCATGGTTTATGATCATCTGAAGCAAAAATGTATGATTTTAATTATATTTATAGTTTGTCTTATATCTCTCTCCAATTCATTTGGAAACAATTGTTATCTCATGAGAAAAACACTACTGGAATAGGGACTAATAAAAGTTTAGTAAGGAAATTTTTCCACTATGATAGTCACGGGAGTGATCCCTGACTACTATAGTTGTTTGGGTAGTGAATCCATTCCCCAATGATAGTCTTGGAAAATCTCATTGACTACTATGGAAATTAATTTTTATTCTTATTTTTATTCAACAATTCCACTAATTATGCAAAATTTATTTTCTAATGGATCATGTTCATTGATTACATTGTGGTTTATTTCTAATAAACATCCTCTATTTCTTCCCTGACATAAGATTATGATATATGTTATGTAGGGTGTGGACATCAAATATTAATCTCATTTTATCATAACGTTTTTTGCATGATATAATTATATGATGATTAATAATGGCCCCGTTTACCTTTTCTAGGAATTTTAATAAACTCTTTCTTTTGATTCCATTCCCCTAGTTTTATAGAATGATATTATGTAAGATATGTCAAATAAGGGTTCTAGTTATGAAGAACTATATTGGAGATGATGAAGATATTTTATGATGTAGTTCATTATATTTCACTGTTTCCAATTATATAAGACCAATATATTTATATAAGGGATCATTATATTATGGGAATAATATTCAACTATTTAGATGTAATATGCATGTAGAAATAATATGTATTGCTATAGATGGTTTAAAATAATATTTTAGTTAATATTAGAAATTTCTTATGATAAAAAATTAGTAATAACACTCAGGATAAGTCATAGAATATACTAAAATCCTAATGTATTGTTAATGATGATGAATGAACTAGGATAAATCTATCTTATTATTAATGAATGTGTCATTATTTAGAAATAAAATTCTTGATTATAGTATTTACCACCACAATTATTGTTTCGCACACTATGATTTTTAGTTTTAGTCAATGGTTGGAACATAAATGAATCATGTTAATATTTAATTAAATGGATGATCCATTGATTCTACACTTGAGAAACTCAATGTAATGGGATCTGGAATCAAAAATAATATTTAAATTCTCCAAAAAAATCTCATGATATCAATATCGTTGTGCATCCAAATATGAAAATGATGGAACAATGTTATCTTGATTCCTTAATATGGAAACATCCACCAAAATATTTGTGGGTCTACTAATCTGAAATTAATAAAGAAATAAAACAATACCATTGAAAATATATTTTCAATTATTCAGTGTTTAGAACACGATATAGTTAATTTGGCAATTTATTTTTTGGGAGGAGAATCAGATTAGTGGTTGATTCTTATTAATAACACAATAGTATAAGATGAAATTGAATATATAGAGTAAGACTATTTTAAATTTTTATTTTTCAACATGTACTTTCCTCATATTTGTTTTGGAAATGGACATATTGTTCATTCATTTAAAGAATAAGTATGAATAACTTATTGGTACATTTGAGGAAATCCATAGAATTCATCTGATTTAATATTATAGTATCATCATTTAACCTAAAAGCAAGGATGATGGATTCTTCAGTACCATAAACACATGTATCTGAAGGGAATTATCTATAAGGGACTTCAACATATATGAATAAATAATTTGATTTGATATAAAATTACTGAAATATAATTTTATTCCCCATTAATTTCATGGTATTTAAAATGAAAGTAAAATGGAATTTAATCGAAATTATTAAATCCATTTAGATAAGAATATTATCTTTCCTTTATGATGTATATATGTAATGAGGTATCTGAAAAATTTTCTTAAGGGGACCAGTAAATGTTTCATTTATGCGAAGGATGTACATTGGGAAGTATAATGATAGAATTATTAGAAAAATTTAACTAATCATATTGATAAAGGTAAATATCCCCAGAGTTAACCACCAAAATTCCAATGTTTTATATATAATTATTATGGGAATTAGCTTTACGGTGTTGAAAAATGATTGTTAATTAAATATATTTACATCAACAACAAATTAATCCTAGATATAAATTTAAATATATTTTTATCTCTATTTTTTAAGGGTTTTGATAATGATTTGGTGAAATGTAAACTTACTATTAATTATGTAAATTATAATGTATTATGTGATTCTAGATCAACCAACACTTTTAAATATATTTAATTTTCTAACGGCATTATACTATAACCACTAAAATTTTATGTTACATTAGTTATAAAATACCCTAATTTTATAATGATTTCATCCTATATTTAGGATTATTCTCTGGTGGATATTTTTTGGAATGTGATTCTTGAAAATCTTTTTATTATTCCAATAGTTGAAATAGTTCTTTTTTTGGGATCGATTAAAATTTTTAACATAAATCCCACATCAATTTTAGAGGATTTAAGTTACATTTGATATTGTTAACCACTATATGATCACCTATTAATTTGACAAAAAAAACTATAAAATGGAATTTTCATCCATCATATGGTTCTTTATTCCTATTAAAATGTTAAATTTGGCCCATATAGTTGTAAGAAATCTCAACATAGAAGATATTCATATTTTATTGGTCATTATTGGAGAATTTCTGAATGATTTTTCTAGTCTTCCTTATAATTGTGATATTTTGTTTTTAATATATCCCTTACCTATTGCAATTCTTATTTCCAAAAATCCATATTGAATGGCCCTAGAATATTCAAAATAATTGAAGACGCAACTATAGGATAAAAAATAAAATAGATTAATTCATCCAGGTTTGTCAAATTGTGGTGAACATGTTCTATTCGTTATGAAGAAATATGGATGAAGGGAACTTTGAATTGTTTATTGATAACACAAGAAGATCATTGTAATGACAATTTATTATCTACCATGTACTAGTTAATTATTTGCTAAACTAAGAATATATCAATACATTTCCATTATTTATATTTATTCAAGGAATCATCAATTTATAATTAATAAGGAGGATATATGAAAAAAATAATTCCTTAAAAGTTATGGACACTATGAATTTATGGTGATTTCTTTTGGTCATAAAAATCACCCCCCCCACAATTCATGGATTTAATAAAGAATATTTTTATATTACCTTGATTTGTTTCTTGTAGTATTTATAGATGATATTAATTTTTATTAAAAGTCCATGGAATACAAAGAATATCTTTAAATATTTTTTTTAATATCCGATGGAATGATATGTTTTATGAAAATGTTACATAATGTGAACCTTTTATTCAGAAAGTTCCCTTCTTGGAACATTGAATTTCATGTGTGCGAATATCATTAAACCCTTAAATAAAATATGTTATTAAATATTAGACCAAACCAACCATAATGAATGAGATACATAGTTTTCATGGTTTAACTAGATATTCTAAATTCAATGTGGGAAATTTGTCTTGTCTATCCAATCCAATCACATTATTAACTCATAATGAATCCAAGTTCCTTTGGATAGAAGAATGTGAGGATTATTTTATGAAAATAGAGACAAGGACAATCAACGCAGCTATGCTTACACTAACATATAGTGGAGAATGGTTTGATATATATAGTTATTTATCAAAGATAGGATTGTTATATTCCATCATGAAAAATGTTGTTATATATTATTCCTGATGATAATTTAAGTTCCACTGAAAAAACAAAACTCATGATTTAGAGTTATCTGGGGTAATTTTTGAATTAATTATATTAAGGGATTATATATATGGATAATGCTCTGACATATATACTGATAAAAAATTTGAATGTATAATTTCACCTAAAAATAGATGAACACGCTATGAAGATAGTGGTTGTAGATGATTAATTTTTATGATAGCTTAATGCATTATCACTCCGTCAACATGAACACAGAGGAATATGATCTGATTCAAAAATATCATGCTAGCTTTTCTATTATAATGATAAAAAATGATCCAATATTTCTAGACATGGAAAGTATCGAACCTAAAACCATGAAGTAAGGGGAGAAATATTATCTTTATAAAATGAGTGTTCAACTATATATCGATTTTATGATCAGAGTGTCATATGATTAAGATGTTGAATATCTACAAAATGTGACACATTTTCTTAATTTCAAACTTCATTTCGAAGAAATAATATTGTTCATAGACAATTTATGTATCGCCTGTGTATAATATTTGAAGAAGGAGATGATCGATGAATATAATAGTTTTTCATTATCAATTCATATTCTTATTAAAAATATGATTAGATATTTAAAATAGTATTTATGGTGGGATTTCATGGAGAGAGATATTGTAGACTATGTTTCATAGTACATTGTATGTCATCTAGTTAATGATGATGGAAAAAAGTATTCTGAGATGCTCAAACAATTTCCCATAGTAGAATGGAAATATGAAAAAGTCCGCATGGAATTTCTCATCAAACTCCACCTAAAATATAAATGGAATAATACTATTTTTTTGTATTCCACCACCTTAAAAAGTTAGTACACTTCATTTACATTAGATAATATTTCTCTATTGATAATCTTACTCGATTATACATTAAAGAAGTGGTAATATTGCACAGTGTACCACTATAAATTTATTTCAGTGGGATCTAAGGTTTACCTCTATGTTTTAGAGTAGTATTCATCATTATCTAGATACTATGTTTTGTTTTGACATTTCTTATCAACCTCAAATTGAAGGTCACTATGAAAAGACTAGTTAAACCCTAAAAGACATGTTGAGAGCTTTCTCAATGGAACTCAAAGTTGGATGGGATCAACACCTTCTTTTGGTGGAATATTCTAAAACTAAAATCACTAACTCCAACATTTTGATGGCTTTTTAAGAAGACCTATATAGTAGTAATTGAAACATTCTACAAAGATGAAATGAATTTCAAAAAAGAATGATATTATGACCCGATATAGTAGAGGAAATAAAAGAGTATGTTTATAAAATATAATAATCCATTAGAGTATCGTAGAGTTAAAAAATTTATATTGATAATAATTATGAATAAGATGAGTTTGAATTTTGTGACAAGGTATTCATATTAATATCCCCTTATAGGAGGGTGAAAATATTTGGATGCAAGGGATATCTTGGAACTATATATATTAGTACCTTTGAATTTATTGACCATATTAGGTAAGTAGTATATCAATTGGTTCTCCTACTAAATCTATATCATATTTTTTATGACATATAATTATATCTACTGATGAATTATATACTTGATTATTCATATATACTAAAATTTGAGGTTATACCACTAGAGAAATATCTTTCTTATAAAAATCAATCAGAAATCATTTTGGATTATAGAGATAAAATTCTACGAAACAAGACCACTGACCTGATCAATGATTTGTGGATAAATAAAAAAATTGGAATCTATGTGGGAACTTTAGGCTGTGATGAAGCATAAGTACACTTATAAATTTTTATTTTATGTAATACTATGTTTAGTAAAACCATAATATATTATTAAGACATTATATTTCTAATATTTCCTATACATCTGATTAGTGGGTTTAAATAGTAACTACTAAATAAGGGAAAATATATTGTCTACACTTTTATAAAATTAATTCAATAGTTATAAAAGGATGATAATTAAAAAAACAAAAAACATTTAAAAAAATAGTGATTGTTTGCTGGAAAAAAATTTTTATGCCAGAAATTTATTTTTATATTACTAAATTTAATTAATCTCTATGGGTTAATTTTTGAATGAAATTTAAATAATTCTTACATGATTGATTATTTTAAAAAATAAAAAAATATATATCTTAGAATAAGATAATAATATATCAGGTTTTATTCCTTTAAATGTATTTTTCTAAAAAATATTTTTCCCCATTTTTTACACTAATAATGATATTAATTTCTTCTATTAACGGGTATTTAATTAGAAGAAATTAATTGCATATTAATATTCTAGATGATCACAATTTCAAATGGTGCTCATTTTATTTTTGACTAATTTAAATAATAATCATGGTGAAATGTTTCACCTTGGTAAATAGTAAATCAAGTTAATATAGATTATAAATAAGGTATAAAGCCATAATTTTTCATCAAAATTCATATTCGATTAAGGTAATTATACCATTATCACCTTATGGTGGAAATTTATTATTTTAATTAAACATTTTTATGAAAATTACTTATAGGTTATTTAAATTCATAAATGATACAAAATTCACTCTCTTTATTATAAATATTCTTTATGTGTTAAAATAAGGTCAAAACTAGTTATCAATGAATATTAATAATAATTATGTGCATAATGAAATCAAAATATTCATGGTAATTTATTTCTAAATTATAGGTAATATATTATTACCTTAAATTCTTACACAACTCCAGAACAATATTAATTAAATTAATGATAATATGAAATAAAGGATTTTAAATGTATTTAATGATTTGTAACAAGAGTGAGGTACAATGTTCCAAATATTTTAAAAAAAATTATGAAATATTAGTGATATTTTAAATCATTATTTTCTAATTAAAACGCTTTATTTATGTCTTAAATTTCATGAATTGTTTCAAAATTGAAAATAATGGTAATTTATCAAAATAATATTTTATTAATTTTTGTAGAAACAAAAAAAATCTGAAATAAAAAAAATGTATGTTATATAGTGGAAAATGTCATTAATTTTTCATTTATGGTCCTTTTTTAAACTTATAAGTAAAAAATTACATCTTTATACCAAAGTTTCATGGAATCACTATCTGTTTGGAGGCATTTGTCTGAAGAATAAATTATTATATAATTTAATATTTTGAGAAATTCTACATGTTTCAGTCACCTAAATTACAAATAAGAACAAACTCCCAAACATATTGACACCATTATAATACCTTTAACTAGGAAAAAATATACCAATTTACCGTCTCAAATTCTCTAGCTACATTCTAGAGTTTCTGGTTTTCCCAAAATACAAAGCCTAGATCCCTTTAAAGGATATCTAAAAGAGTCGTTTCAAAGAATCAGTAATCTCTTTATCATATAACATTCTTTTCTATTATTATTTTACTCATAAAAAATATATGGTATTGATCATAAAATATTCATTTCAGTATCTTCAATATGTTATAATGAGATAATTATTATGAAAACAATATTATACACCCTATCTCCATAAAACAGGAATTGAAATTATCACTCATGTGCACATACGACACAATATCTCTACGTAGCGACATATTTTCTATTCACTACCAAACTTTATGGATGGGTAATAATATTGTGTAAATGATTATATATTATTTCAATGAAATAATTATACTTCTATAAAGATAATATCATATATATCTTGATACCATATCAGACGTTTAGAAAGGATATGTTTTCTCATGTCTACGTGTGGACAACCACATCTATAAAGAAATGTGATTCATTTTTCATTTATATTTTAATTGTATGGTAATTAAGAAAATATTGATGAATATATATAATATATACTTTTAATACATTTTTTAATGGTGAATTATTATTTAACTTTCTTATATTTCATCCATTGAATAATGAAAATAATGGTCTTATATATATATATATATGGCTTTCCATCTCCATGAATGGAATAATTCATTATTCTATCTATAAATGTTATGAAAAAATATAAATATATATTTAATTAAAATATATAAAATTTATGTCAGGATTAAAATTTGGTTTATTAAAGAACCATGAAAAGTTTATACTTATAGAAATTACTGAAAAGAAACATTTATGATTTACAAAACATTTAACACTGAGAAATGAAAATTTTAGTTAGGGATTATTGATAAATGGGGGTATATAAATAATAGGAAGTGATCATTTATTATATTATATGTACTGAAATGACTCTTCTTTAGAATTAAAATAAATTTTAATTTATTATATAGGAGGATATATTTAATTCAATCAAATTAGATTTCATGGTAATGGATTTTCATATAACTTTTATTTTAGTGGGATAAATGCTTTATACATCACTTGTTTCATTTTTATAGTTCATATCCTAAACATGAATGTATTTTATGGTTACTATTATGAAAATTAATGGGGAATTATATATCCATATATGAGTATTTCCTTCAAGGGCATGATTATTCAAATGATTCCATTATGGTATGTGTTTTGTGTTACCATATCATTGTTTATGATTATATTCTGATGATGAAATTACATGATCAACATCTCAAGATACTCGTTAAATTTCTAATACTTGTGTTATTTCTTGAAAATAATTATTTTCAATTCATTTTCCTTACATTATGTAATCCAAATGCTGAAAATATGTTTTTATTAAAATTAAAATTATTTTACAATTTGGTAAATAAAATAGTTTCTTCTATATCAATGATTTCATAAAAATTCAAAATAAAGATTTTAAATTTCTCATATGACTGTATAAATTCATTTTTACCCTATTTTTACTATTTAACAAATTCCTTTTAAATGAATATTTTTTAGAATTTTCAAAAAAAATGTACTCGATATTTTCTAACAAAATCATTTAAGGAATGATTTTTACTTATACATAATGAATCAAATTTCCCACCGTCATATCCAGTTAAAGTTTTTGTAGAAATATTGAAAATTTTAAAAGGTTATTTTCACAGAATGTGTTTTCGCTAAATTTTATTATTTTTTAATATGTTATATAATTTTTTTAAAAATGTAATGGTTTCATTCCTTAACAATGTTTTATTGATCTTATAATTCAGCAATGAAAATAACCATTAATATTGCTTATGATTTATTGGGAATATGTTCTAGGGATACCGTCCATATTCTTTCTCTAGATGTTTCATTGTTTTTATGGAATGATTATTATAAAACCCATTCCATTTACATGGTTTTCTAGGATGAATGTTTTATCAAAACTATTCCTCTAAACAGGTTCCGGTTTGTGGAATGGTTTATGATCTCATTGAAAACATATATTTAATTTTTTGTGCTCTATGAGATTCTTTTCTATGAACCTTGACTACTATTATGGTTTTGGGAGTGAACCCATTCCACTATGATATTCATGGAAAAGAGACTTCACTATAAAGGAAATAATTTTCTATAGTTATCTGTATGACATAATTCCATGTTTTATGATTGGTTTATTCTCTTGTGTCTCATATTATTTTGTTCTATTATAATTATTATGTTATTAAATAAAAAAATATTTTCCCTGACACTTGATTATGATCTATGATATACGGGGTATGGCTGTCAAATGTTATGATCATGTTCTGTTACCCTTTTTCCTTTTTTATATTTATATGATAATTAATATATAATTTCATTACCCTTACTAAGAATATTTTATCACCCTTTTTATTTTTAATTTCCCATGGTTATGAAGAAACGTATTAGGTATGATATGTCTAAGAAGGGTGATCATTTTGATGAGTTATGTTTGAGACAATATATATATTATTTGTACCACTTGTTTATGTATCAATGCTTCCAAAGATAATAGACATATACGATTCTGTAACAGATCATTATATTATGTAATGATTATTATTTGATTTAAATTTATTATCTATCTATGATAAATATTGGTTATTGTTCCCATATAGATTCCCATATGTACACACTTTACAATATCACATATTATGTTTTTTTATAATTTGCACATGTATTCAGTAATATATTCTTATTTTATTCAAATTAGAGAAACATGGTATCCTAAAATAATCTGAGTCACATATATTCCACTAAATCCCACCCCAGTATATGAATGTTTTCTATTCCTAGATTCTCTTGAGTTAGATCGACAGAGATGTCTATAGGTGTATTTCCCCCCAAAAGAATTTTTATATTACTATAAATTAAATAACATTGACTATTAGAATGTATTAAAACATATCTAATGAAACATTTACTCTCATTAAAAAAATCATATCTATTATTTTTAGAATTGATTTACTAGAAACTCTCAAATATTTTCCTTCATCCACAATTTTCACTGACTAGTAGTTCATGCCAGATCACTCACATATTCTTCTTTTATATCTTTTTATCCTAGTAGGTTGAATCGCTGCCACAATGGTTTAGTTATCCATCTTCATACTCTTTAAAACATGTGTGAGATTATTGTTTCCCTTATTCCTCAATATATCCTCAATTCAGCTCATCATCGTTGATTCTAATCACACAATTCAAGTACAAGATCCTTCTTCATTTTCTATTTCTTCTATGTAGGTGTTACCATCTACTGACATTCATGGTAAATTGTATTGAATGGTATACATCATTTTTTATGCTGATATATGGAATACCATTTTGATATTTTCTTAATACTAATAAAAATAAAAATTATATTATAATTTTTTTTTCTCATGATATTTGATGTACCATATTTTAAGATGCAAGTATTTTTCCAAAAAACCATTATTAAATGAATTTCACATGGAGGATTATATTTCATTGTTCTTTTATTAATGGCCTTGAATTACAACTCTAAAAATAAACATGACATCATCAATACTTCAATATCCTGACTTTATTCAAATTTTATAACATCACATTTCATTTGTGGCATGGTACTCCCCTTTTGTGGCATGAAAACACTTATGAAAATCTGTATAGAACTCGGCCAGATTTTTTTTCATTGATGTATCCACTTACAACAATTTATACTTATAGTATAAATCTTGAATATAAATTATTTAAAAATTTGAGTATATTTTTATATTTAACCTGAATACGTATACATTATTCCAAAAAAATCAAAACATTATTTTAACTCTATTAAATTTGTAATTTATCTTCTTAACATATATCTTCAATGTCACGTTATTGAATATTAGCCTTTTTGTATAAGATCATTTTCATAAAATTATTTATAATTTTTAAAACACTTATGAACACATCTTATTTCATCATAAATAAACATTCATAAGAATCTCATATTCTAGAAACCCAACATATCATTATAAAAAACTCAATATTTCACTATGAAAAATATCTTACTGACACTATAAGACCTTATCAATTATTTTAAAACTATTAAAAACATATAAAATAAATATAATACAAGGTCTAAAATATAATACTGGATTCTATAATCTATATTTCAAAATTATATATGTGAATGTCAATTCTTCGGTGTATAGATCAATTATTTTACAATAGTCTCGTATTACATACTAACATATCTAATTCACATTTTTATAAATCAAATTTCCTAAAAATTGGGAAATTATATTTTGATGGATGAATTATTGTATGTGGGGAACCATATACATCAATCATTTTATGCATTAGGAAATTATATTCTGATAGTTGAGTTATCATATATTGGGAATGTGGCAAATAAAATGAATATTCTAATTCAATAAAATCCAACAACATAGATGAAATTTCATTTAGTGGGAAAAAATTATCCATGCATAGGAAAAATGTCCTTCATGTAGATAAAATTATCTACAACCATTCAAATTCAAATTTATATAGATGAGTTATCTTATGAGTGACTATATATTTTCAGCATAAATGAATTCTATTATGAGAATAAAATAAATGGATCTAGTAAATTTGATCTTCCATATCTGAATTAGTAAATTTATAATTTCATTAAATTGACTCATATATTCATTAAATCATTTCTGGTCCATTTCAATTTACTAATATTAAAACAAAATTGATAAAAAATAAGTATGGGAATTTTTATAAAATTTTAAAACTATTTTAAAAAATTTCAAAATCATTTAGTCCTATAAAACAGTGAATTCATTTTATTTCCCTAAAATAGTCTTATTTTTTAAATTAATCATCATTTAATCCTTTTAAAATCATCATCTACGATATAGAAAACACTATAATTTATAACCAGTATTCATTATCACTCAAGAATGGATTCTTAATTCTTTAGGCTTGCATATAAATTAAATTTTAACCTATTTAACTTTTTTTAAATGTAGTTTTACAAGATATACAATACTGATTTAGAAGCCAAATCTTTTCAACATCACTAACTAACTTGTAAAAATTGTAGAAATAATGTCTCTTATGTCAAAAATATTCATTGACTTTAAGATAATCATTGTAATCTTCTAATGTTATGCCTTCCCTTTTAATTTATTCATCCACCTATTCATTTAAACTATGTTTTCACTTACATATTTTTCCTTTTATAATGGATAAAACATCATCATCCATTTAGGTGGAGGATAGAGACTCCAACACCCAAGGCATCAACACACATATATATTCACATAAAAAATAAATAAAAACAATTGCCAGATGAAACATCATTTGTTAAATATCATATGAATTTTTTTAATAAAATATATTTAATTTAATATTTAATGTTTTAAAAAATGTCTTCTAGGTAGTGTGAATATATTTATTAATTTTTAAAATATTTTAAATATGAATAAAAATTTTTTTATACCACAAAACATTTATTCTAAATCATTTATAGTTCAATTATTATTCCTAAATAATATAGTACATAAATTCACTTAATATTCTATACATTAATTTAAATAATTATTGTATTAAAATACCTTTTATTTTATTCTATATTGTTTTTTTATAAATTATAATCTAATTTTCAGAATGTTTTATATATTGAAATATTTTTATTTTATATGTCATATCGATTGTATATAAACATATATAATTTATTATAAATGTTTATATAAGACACACATATAATAAAATGTTTGTGTTTGTGTGTTCAATCAACATATAACACATGCATATTTTTTAATGTATATATATTTATAAAAAATATATTTTCTATTTTTTGAATATATATATATATTGAATATGTGTGTTTGTGTGTGTTGTTGTCTAAGTAACTAATACAATGTTTTAAGAGGTGGGGTGAATCTTACCATTCATAATTTAATTCTTAACATTCCACATATTATATATCTTGTCTCGGTTTTTATTTTATGAATAATGGGAATAAAAAGAAAACAAACTATTAAGAAAAACAATAATATTATAGAGATTAGAGTCCAATAATAAATAAACTATGCCACCCTCCACCCATGGCCAATGAAACATTGATAATATTAATTTCAAGACAATTCTAACATGGTATCATAATAGATGAGGACATGAAAATTAAAATTAGGATTATCAAAATCCATAAGGTTTTTGAATATATTTACAATAAAACATTCCCTATGTATTAATCATGCATTTATTAAAAGTGTAATAATTTCTTACAAGAAGGTAAAATTATTTTACAATATTTAGTTCGAACTGCACCAAGAATAAAATTAAATTAATATATATTTGGACAAAGAATAAGAAAACTAATAATTCAATGACACTAAATAAGGTTATGATATTAGTTTTTGATAATTAGTTGTAGAATACAATTCATAAAATTAATCATCAATGATAGTTTGTATATATATATATATTTATTGGAAAATTCATATCAAATATATACATAATTCTCAATCAGATTATATTAAATTGATATTATTTAGAACAAAAAATCATTAGATCAAAAATTTAAATATTTTATGAAAATTTATCCAAGACCTCATAGAAAACTAAAAATAATTTCAAAAGATGATGTAGAACAGAGTAGGCCAATTATATTATCATAAACTAAATTATATAAAAGTATTATCATTGGTTTTATTATATTTACAGAATAAAATTACCAATAGTTTATGAAATCATATGTCTATGATAGTAAAATATATATAAAATCACTTAAATATTAATAAACAAAATTTTATGATGTTTCATAATTGTTATCATGTAAAATATTAACTAGTATTAGAGTGACATTAAATTTCATATATCAGTATATATATACCTAAACACTTTTTAAAATTGTATAATATAAAAAATAAACTTTTAATAACTGTTTAAGAATGTATAAAGTGTATTTACATTGTGTAAGAGTGAATAAATATATCACATATTTTGATAATATTGAAATTTCTAGTTTAAATGTAATGTAAGATTGAACTAAAAATTGTAAAAAATTAATAAAGGTAATCCATGCTTATTTGAACTTAATTAATGTGAATCAGAATGTTATGATTTTATGAAAACACAATTATTCCAAATAATAAAATATATTTTATTATAATAAACATAATCCATAAAAAAATAGCAATAATTAATGTTCCTAAATGATATTTTCTTGTCATAACTAAAATTAAACCATTAGAAACACATATAAGTGTACTTTTGGGAATTGAAACAAATATACGTTAGGAATAAATATATTTAAAAAATTCAACACAATAACATCCCATATTATTATGAAGACAAAACCAATAAATTTAAAAAAAAATATTACTATTAATGAATAACAAAATATTTGGGCATTAAATAATTATCCCCAATTTAATATATCAATGAGAAAGATATATTTTTTTAACCAAATACTAACCATCATACAAATAATTGAATTTGATTGAATGTGTATACCAATAATATAGATAAGAAAATAATTAACACTAAAATAATTACAAACCCACACAAAATCAACCAAAAGAGAAAAAATATAAATCATTACAAAAATATAATTTTAAAAGATATTTTTTTTATGATTTAGGATATTGGGATATTTTTGTATCATTTATTGAGTTTCAAGAAGTCTTCCTCACATGATATATAATAGTTATAGGTTTTACCATAAATTTCTATCTAGGTATATTCAAATATTTCTTCCATTCATACTGAGATTTTAAATAATAACCTTTGTGATTTGATGTAGATGATGAATGTGTGGGTGGTGGGTTTGATTATATTTATAGAAAAATAATTCTATTCTGATAAAAACACCATCTTATGGACTAAATCCATATATATATATATATATAAATGCCATAAAATCATGAGGAAATTTTATTCCCATAAACTTTATTTTATAAAATATATAATAAGGAAGGATGGCACATATACATCCAGATTATTTTTTTTTTAAAAATAATATTGAATTTTCATATAAAAAGTGTTGGAATATAAATGTTTATCTTCTGATAACTATGTTATATCATCTTTCTAGGAATGTTTTTATTGAAAAATAACCAACCAATACTCTCATTTTCTACTTTTTAATTTTTTTTACATTATGTATATTTTTACATAGTATTAACGTCCAATAAAAAACCTTCAATTAATTAGATTGTTTCTATACAATAATTTCAATCAAATAATTTCTCATGTACACAGTACTCACTTCTATCAAAGAAAAATTAATATAAACTCCTTTACTATATCAACATTAATTGATGGATAAAGGTTCAATATTTTAAATTCCCATCCATTATAAATATATCAATTCTCCAAATAGTTGTATCAGTATTTTATATGGTTAATTCTATTGAAGAATAGTTCTCCTCTTATAATGGATTTTCTTTAATTTCAATATTAATTTTAATATAGAACAAAATGGTGTAGGTTAAATTATGAAAGATATATTTTTAATAAATAAAATTTAATTGATATTAAAAATATTCATTGAAATTAATATTTTTTTTGAATAAATCTAAATTTTTCTTCTTCTATATATATCCCTCAAATTTAGTAATAATATAATCCAAATTCAATAATTTTTTCTTTGAAACCCCTCTTGATTTCATATATTATTAATGAACTTTTTTCCCTATAAAAAATTTAATTTATTAATTTTAAAATTTAATAAAAGGTAAAAAATTATAAATATAACATCAATATTACGATATATTATTTTCAAGATAACATGCAAAAAAATAATCAGTTTCAACTTATACAGGAGCACTAATAAGATTATGAAACTGTCTATTAATAAATTTTTAAAACCAAAAAATTTAAATTTGGAAAACCATTGATTTTACTATAGTCTCAAAATATTATTTTCACATCATTTTCATCATCAAATAATAAATTTTATCATAGGAATTTTCACCTGATTCATTAAATTCATAAATCCTTCAAATATATTCATAATGAAAACCATGTTCTTGATGAAAAAGATTATTATAATCAATATGATAATTCAGTGTTATTTTAAACATTGTCAATTACAATAAATATATCAATAAGAAATTCATGAGAAAAATTCACCCAAACATATCAAACAATAACCATATTTTTTAAAATTTAACAATGTTCAATTTAAAACACAATATTCAATAATATATACTCACTTATTTGTTATTATATATTATTTATTAAATAATATTTTATTTTTTATAACTATTATTAGCCACATAATCATTTCTGAAATTTTTTAAATAACCTAAATAACATCAAAAAAAATTCATATTTATATTTTTTAACAAAATTATCAACAAAAACTTCACCAAAAGCATTTATAACATCATAATAATTATTATCCCCCAAAAAGGATACCATGAATATTATCAACAACTAAATAATCTCTTTATATATCGTCTCCCTGACCATTATCATTGATTAAAACAAAATCTATATACATATTTCCATAAAAAACTACATCAAGATTTTTTTAATATTTTGATTAAATTATCCTACAACATCAGATTTAATAATTAAATTAATATTATTTTTAACAGATAATCTTGAAAAACTAATACATTTTAATTCACATTGTAAAAAATATCTACTATCATATTACATAGCCTGGAAATTTTAAAAAACCACACCCAGACTCTCCCCTCTCAATAGGGGTAGTATCTACATGATTTTTTATTATTATTATCACTCTATCATCTTACAATAATTTTTAGAATCATTCAAAACCAAATTTTTTACTTATATTTTATTATTGTTTTATCCTTAGAAAAATATAAAAAGAAATTATTCAAATTATTTGAATTTATACCAATCTCTTCCTTCAAAAATAGTAATTTCATTGAAGAAATAAATGTATTATTTCTTCAATATGTTGAAAATTGAATATTATATTACCTAGAATCTTTTGGTGTACCACTCTTTAAATCTATTTTTCTAGTTTTATATGCATATATTTTACTATCATGTATATTATATATATATATATATTGAAATAAAATTTCCTCAAATTATTCTTCTATAACAAATAAAATAGTCTGGGAAAACATAGATAATACTTTTTTCTTCAAAAACACTTATTTTAAAAAATATTCATTATAATTAATTTTTTTCGTAAAAATAATATAATATCTTACCCATTTATTTTTCAATTATCAAATTGATTTTTATTACAACCAAATCATACACAATATAGAAATGATTTTAACTAACCCATATTAACATTATTAATCAAAAAATTTTACTATTTATAGACTATTATAACTCATCCTCAATAGTCAAATTAAAAAAATTCATAAAATTATTTTACTTATTTATCAATTAAAATAAATTATATTCCTTAATATCCACAATAGTATCCCAATTTATTAATGAAAAAATATTTTTCATATTTAACCAGTAAAAAATAGTATTCTTATTTGAAATAACCTTATTCTTTAAATCAAAATCCTTTTCTTTTTCCTTATACAAATAATTTGAAAAATAATTAGGTATTATAACCTTATCAATCACGACCCATCCCCCGGGGTTCGTGTCATGACTACCCCAAGACCACCTTCCATAGGCCATAGGCTGACGACTAAAGCCAAAAGCATAAATCTCTAAACTGTGAAGTAATTGCATTTATAAATTGTAAACACACATAATCAGAGCACACAACAGGAAGAAAAACTAAGCAATACTGTATACAGGAGTAGTGCTGGAAAGTAAAATGGGCCGGAAATACAAGCCCAATAGTAATGTACAAGGAAAAGATAAAATATTTAAAACTAAAAATAAAAACATCTAGAAGGTGTCTAGAAACTCCGGGATCGTCAATCCCGAATCCTACATGAAGGGTAGGTACAGATAGCCTCCTCAGAGCTCAACGTCTGTCCGTCTCCTCTGGGTACCGACTCGCTGTGGGGTCCTCCTCCAGGTACTGTCTAGTTCTCGTACACTCCGCCTCGGTCAGCGCTGTCTGTCATCTGTATCCAACACAATGAGGTGTGGGCAAAGCCCGTGCTTGGGTGAGTATAAAGATACTCAGTAGGGACCTCGTGACCCTTAAGGTATCAAAAAATACAACAAGGATAAACCATAATGTACGAATCAGTGGATACCCCATACTTAGGTATTTTCCTATACATATAAATAAGTTGTCTTGTAACCCATCTCAATCATGAGGAAAAAAAGTCATTGAATCAGGTAAAACATGGATTTTTAGTGTAGAATAGAAGTGAAGATGGTTAGTCGCGAAGCTAGATCATCATATTCTGACAAGAGGCACTACTTTTGACCACATGGAGTCTGAACCGCATGGGATCGATAGGTACTAACCCCCGCAATGACCCACACAGGATATAACCCACACAGGATCAATAGGTACAAACCCCCGCAATGACCCACATAGGATCTGACCCACACAGGATCGGTATGCACTGACCCACATAGGATCACTGAGTGCTAACCTCCGTATAATCAGTCTCCAACCTATGCCTCACTATCAGCCACTTGATTCCCCGCACCCGGTGTGCTCGAGTTCTGTAGAATCTTCCCTTGAGATATCAGTCGTACCTCGACCGCCACCAAAATCCACAAAGGAGTAATCAAAATATCTGCAATGTCGTAAGGGTCCCAACACAATAGACGGTGCATCAATCGGACGCCTGATCTGTTAGTTATTAAAATTTTAGTCCCAGGGGCCCGGTTGGATTCCTGTTTGATCCATCCTGATCGTAACACAACTATACCACAAAATCTAGCGGGGTGTACCAAATGTACTGTCTCGATCCAAGGTTTTTAGTTCCGCATATGGTTCGTCAGTTCGACACTGTATGAGGGAGAGATGTTGAATTCAAGATCCTGTAATAATAATAATATTATTGGGTATTTCATGAACCTGATCCATGAACTAGAATTTAATATTCAACATTATACTTAAATCGACCGTCTTAATGACAGGTTCATGTCACCACAGACATTAAGTCAATAGGGCATCACAGTAATGATTAATGGAGGGTCTAAGATTTAATAATAATACTATATTATTATTATTATTATTTGAGTATTTCAAGTACCCTATAAAAAAACCTGAATAAGACTTCTAATATTGGACTCTTAATGTCTGTCTCAGAGTCAGGGTCGCACTACCGCAGACGATTAGTCAAACCGAGGTCACAGGGAGAAATCACGGACAAAATGGTTTTTTATCATCCAATGTAATAATTGCAATATTTTAATATTATTATTAATTACTAATTTAATTTCATCTCCTTATCTCCAAAATCCATCACGCTTTGAATACTTACTGCATGCCGGAAATAAACACTGCAATTTCTTATTTTCTTTTTATTACTTTAACATTATTGAATTTTAGTTTTTTTTCTCTCCAATCTAACATATAATTTCATGTTTTCTTCTCCTCATCAACCATAATGGCCTAACCACCTTGACAGTGTCGTGCCCGACCACCTACTGCGCACCCGGACTATCAGCCGAAGCCACATCAGACTCTCCGCACACCTCCAGACGGCCTTTGCCATGCTTCCTTGCTCACCCCATGCCGTGCTGACCACCATAATACGTCGAACTACCTTCATCTCTTTGAGTCACTCATATATCTATATCACGCCCCCACATCCCCCCATCATGTGGTTCATTTCATCTTCTTTCAAATACCGGAAAATAAAATGATCGCATATTCACGATCCTCGGGTCAAGGGCTCCGAGTCCATATGTCCCGCTCAATAGAATATTGTGTTTCCAGCGTCAATAAATACTTGGCCACCTCCTTCCACGAGCCATTGCAGCATCATTCCAAGCCTGAAAAATTAAATGATATCATATCTGTGATCCTTGCATTAAGGTATTTGCGTCCATATATTGCGCTCAAAAAAACTCCATGTATCCAACGCCAATAAATATTTGGCATTGAATAACGCACGAATAAAGCCTAAAGAATGAAAAGAAAGATGAGCATGATTTATGTGGGGGACAATGGCCATGCTCGTTTGGCTATCTTCATCATGAATTTAGGATATTAAGAATCAATAAAACAAATTCAATCATATATAAAAACCCCTACATCGATCATCGATGGAGGTTGTAGCGAGGAAGAAGATGATATTGATGAATGTGGTGTCGTCGGCATTCGTCACCCCCACAAGATGCTCCTGATCTGTGCTCAAGCATCTCATCCTCGTACTTCATTCGGAGTCATTCTTCATTGGAGGATATTTCTCCATGGGTTCTCCTAAGTTTCCTCTTCTCTCCCATTCTCTCCTCGTGAGAGGTGCGGGGCGAAATTAATAATATTGAGTTTATTAACTTTCCACATAGTGTTGGAACATTAATTATGTTTTAGTTGGAATAATTAATTTTGGAGGAGAGAAACCAAGAGTCATCTCACATTCATTAGGGATTTCAAGGGTTGGGTGGTCCCCACCACCAAAATCCCAAGAGTAGGATCCAAATAAAATAAAATGATAATTTTTGTCTTATTTTATTTTATTTTTATTCTTTTAACTCTCCCACAAAGAGACCAAAAATTAAACACCACCCACAACCTACTATAGTCAAGGTGAATGTCTCTTTATGTGAAAATCGACGGTGCAAGTTCAATGGTGCCCTCAGATTTCAATTCCAAACACCGGTTCAAAAGATTCAAAACGCCGCTCGTGCGTTTACTGAACATACCCGAAAAAAAGTATGGAACAAGTATTATCAGTCACCCTCGACCTGTTCCGGTCAAGGTTAGACGTTTCCTAAGTGAAACATGGCCCAAAAAACCCAATGGTAGTCTCAGATTTCTAATCTCAGTTACCGTCTAGGAATTATTAATTTTACAATAAAATAATTATCACTTGATTATTTTATTTATGGCCAAAAACTAACTTTATCTGGTGTCTCGAGCCGACCAATGTTAGTATCTTCTTAAATAAAGCATACCCTCACGAATTCAACATTGGTCTGGGATTTTTATTCTAAGTTACTATTTTTGAGTTATAAGCATTTGAAAAAGAACATAATTTAATTAATTATTTTATTTACGATTATGCCAATTTTGGGTTTTCTCACAGGAGAATCATGCTGACTAAACTAAATTCACGCCTATGGTAAACCTGTCATCCTGAGTGCAATGTTTCCCTATGATTTCTTGATCCGAGTAACCGTTAAAGATTTATTCCACTTTTTAAGGAAAAATGCTTATGCGCGTTAATTTAATATTAAAAAAACTTTGACGGATCATTCCAGGCACTCTGGGCCTTGGAATCATGCACCGTCAAGTTTTGTGAACTCGAAAAATTTTCATATAAATAAAAAAACAATTACATGGAAATCCAGGTCTTTACATTCTCCACACCTCAGGGCTCTACGTCCCCGTATGCCATAACTCAAAACTATGTAAACAAGTGGTGGTACTAAGCACGCATATGAGCCTCCCGCTCCCATGTGCTCTCCTAGAGGTTCCCGTGCTACCAGTGAACGAGCACTAGAGGTATCGACTGTCCACATATGACTTGCTCCTGTCGATCCTCAATCTGAAATGGAACCTCCAAATAAGTGACCCCATCTTCGACGTTCATCTCCCCATGGTCGATGATGTGTGAAAGGTCACGCACGTATCTCCTCCACTGAGATACGTGGAAGATGTCGTGCACCCGGTGTAACTGAGGTGGAATTCCTAAGTGGTAAGACACCACGCCAACTCTGCTGGGGGCCTAAAATGGTCCGATTAAACTGAAAGATAACAAACCTCCTCGGCCTAATCACTGAAAAACTCATCGAGGTGAGACTCGTTGAAAGACGTGGTCGCTATCCTCGAATTCTAGAGGTCTCTATCTCCTATTGGCATATGAATTCTGTTTTCTCTGTGCAGTATTCGTCTTCTCCTAGATGTTCCGCAAGAGGAGAAGTGTAGAACTACCTCGACACTTCCTCTTGACATGACACGGGTACTAAGGTACGTCCTATGAAGAGGATGACGTGCTCCCCACATTCAGAAAATACATCAAGTGCCTGACCAGTGGATATCTGAGCACATCGAGCCTTGCAGTTAGTGTCCCCATACTATGCCTCCCTGACTCACTAAAGGAGTGGGGGAGTTACTATAAGAGGCTGTAAGAAGGCTGATCCATATCTATCGACAAAGGATATCTGTAAGGCAGCCAACTGCTCTATCGCCTATCCTAGAAGTTGTGTATCAGTCCTCCTGCAAAGAACATCTGCTACAAAGTTCCCATTCCATGGAGTATAGACTATCACGAAATCAATGTCCTGGGGGAACTCAATCCAATGTTGCTATCTCAAATTCATGTCCTTCTGAGAGAAGATATACCTGAGACTCTTGTGATGAAAGTACACGGTAAAATGTTCGCCCCTAAGATAGTGCCGCCAAATATTCAAGGAGAAGTCCACTACTACAAACTTCAGGTCATGGGTAGCATAGTTCTCCAAATGTTGTCTCAACTGTCGAGAACCATACACGATCATTGCTCACTCCTACATCTGGAAATTCTTGAGTCCATTACCTGATGCGTCACAACAGACTACGTACCCTATGCCTTCATCTGGAAGTCTCAAGATAGGGGCACTAGTCGGCCTCTGCCTTAGCTCCTAAAAGATTTGTTGGAATCTCTCCAACCACACGAAGGTATTCCCCTTCATTTTCAAGGCTGATAGTGGTGTTGCAACTCTGGGGAATTCTGGAACAACCATCTGGTAGTAACCAGCCTAGGCAGACGTCCCACCCCCTTTGATGGGATAATCCTGGAAACAACTTTTGAAAAGACATCCCCATGTTCTATCACACCTATTTGGAACTAAAAACCCAAAACACATTCTTCCATGAGGGTAAGGCTGGCCGACTCAAGAGTGATCGGCTGCCCCTCTTATACATGAATTTAACCTATGTTTCATGGGATTCCTTTTTCACCGACTTAAGAAAACCTCATCCCAAAGTTGTAGATAAACCACAACCTTTTTTGCCTAATATTGTCAGTATGAGTATGAACTGTGGATGTCTAGTCCATACCCAAACTAACGTCATAAGGACTTGATGCTACCAGCAAGAAGTTCCAACTGAAACTCTCGCCTCAAGGGCCAGGTCACACCGTCAAAATAAGTGTGATTATCGAGTCTCCTCCCAAAGTTATCAACATACATGAGGATCAAGTCAATGGTTTAACTAGAAACTCTTGGTCTGGGACAAGATTCGTAGAAGGAAGGAATGATTGGTACCTTTGTCTATTAATACGACAACTAATAGTAGACACAAACTGTACCTCAAATCATTCCTAGAGCCCTTGGGTAACACTCCCTGACCGCATGATGCTACTCTGTTCCCCTTTCCACCAGCTCCCTGAGCCTGGAGGGGACTACAATGGAGGGTGGTTGTAACATTTCAAAATTTAAACCACCTCATACTGCTCTCCTTGCTGTGCTTACACATCTACTGCCCTGAAGATTCATCTATCCCTGATACTTCTTCTTCATGAAACATTTTACATGCCCAAGTCTCAGAGACTGGAACTAGTTTCCTTCTTTCCCACTGCTAACATTAACTGGTTTTATCCACTCATCCAAAGAACATTCAACCTCAACGGTTCTCTCTATCACCCTAACATTAGTAAGAATGCGTAGGGGAAAAGTTATGGCTTAGATGTCCTTAAACACACCTCGCTCAAAAGTCCAATCCCTAAAGCACTGATCGTATTGTATTCATCGAGTACCTTGAATGGTTGGTATGCCTCGATGAATACATAGCTACCGAAATGTCCTCCTGATGAAGCTGTATAAGCTCTAGAGAACTCTTAGCCATCTCCTCATGTCAGTCCTCAGCTGCCTGTGAGTTGGGCTCACCTCGGAACCTGAGGTATCTCTGATGCTGAAACACGTGTAAGTCATTAAGCCTATATGTGTCATCTTCTGGTACCGCCGGTTGTAACTACTAACCAACAGGCAGTGATATAGCTGGAACACTACCCGAAGGTACTATCTCAGCCAACGGTCCACATACCGTAGCCTCATCACTAAGTGGACCAACCTCGTGGTCACTAGCTCAGAAAGTCTAGTAGATAAGATCACCATATGCTCTAATAGTGTCTCAAATAGGCGGAAAAATCTAGGAATTGCCTCCATCGAGTCCCCTACTTCCTGGAAATATGTCTCTCCTCGAAACCTCGGAGGCCTCTACCATTGGGAATCGTGCAACGTGCTGAGTCAACGTGCACTGTCCGCCAGTGCGGCTTGCGGTATATGCTGCCTAATGGGTGGTGGTGCTGCTGGTATACCACCTGATGGTTCCAAAATAGTAAGAGGGACCTGCACTGGAGCCTCGTCGCTCGGCGGGCCGTCATTAGTTACTCTCTCGGAACTCCAACTAGTTGTCTACGTGGGGGCATCCTGAACAGATATTACACGGTCAACATACTATACCTGGTGAGATGACATGGTTGTGCTGACGTAAAGAATACTTTGGAAAACAACCTCGCATTTGGCGTCTTCATGCATTGAGTTGGATATCAGAAGTCAGGTTCCTGGTGTATGGATATGTCGACCGTAGCACCAACACTGGACTCCCTGAACTGAATAACACACTTAGTACCCTTATCACTATTGCTTCACAGAAAGGAAAAATCAGAGTCATAAGTTCTGCGGTAGAACCAACTCCTCTGATACCAAATGTAACAACTTGGTCCAGGCCCACCAGTTACCCCGCAGACACGTGGTCCCCACCCTGGGTCCCACCAGCGTGCCTGAACGGTTCATCTGACTAATGACGGTTCACACAAGGCAACACATGTCCTTTCCAGTGTGTTTTGTCCTCACTCACACACACCTAGGGAAACATCCCAGAAGGTCACCCATCATGATCACTACTCGAGGACAAGCACGCTTTACTATGGAATTTTAATCAGGTAGGCTCCCGAAAAGGAAGGTTCACCTTTTTTACAGGAGACATATCATTTAGCCATTTAACCCATTATCATTTGGGGGTGTTACAATAAAAAAAATTACATGGAAATTCTGAGTCTTTACATTCTCTGGTGGCCTGCACCGACCAAATTTAGTATCTTCTTAAAGAAATCATACACTCATGAGATCAGTGGTGGTCTCCGATTTTTAATCCGTGTTACCATTTGTGAGTTATAAGCATTCCAAATATAAAATAATTTATTTAATTATTTTATTTATGATTATGCCAATTTTGGGTTTTCTCACAAGAGACTCACGCCGACTAAGCTTAAGTCACGCCAAGGGTAAACCCGCCATCCTGAGAGTAACACTGCCCTCAGATTTCTGATCCACGGAAACTTTTATGAGTTATTCCACTTTTTCCAAAAAACTTCTTATGTGAATTAATTTAAGCTTAATAAAACTTTGACGGATCATTTCGGGAAGCCTAGGCCTCGGAATCACGCGCCTTCAAGTATAACAGACTCATAAAATTCTGATATAAATAGAAAAATATTACATTGAAATTTTGAGTCTTTGTTTTATCCATATCAATAGTATTTTTTGAGAAGAATTATGTTTTATAGTTTTGGGATGAATAATAGAAGAATATGAAGGCATGAAGAATCACATAATTGAAATAGAAAATAAGGATTTAATGTACGTTCTTAATAAATATATATAGATGTATTTTTTATTTTAAACAAATATTGTGTATGATATATGTGAAACATAATACAAATGAATCCCATTAAAAATTTATAAAATGAACATCGATATCACATGGAATCAAAAAATATCAAATGAAAATGATATTGAGTATAAAAAAATACATATAGTGAAAGAATTCTAAAAAATGAAATAAATCTTATTTTATAGAAGAAATAAATTCTAGAAATGAGGTCAAAATATAGATTCATGAGATTTATAAAGTTTAAAATAATATTTTATAATATTAAAATATAATGTCAACTATCAATGTATGTTAAAAATAATAACTTATATACTAGTAAAAAATTAATATGAAGTCCTAAAAATCAATAAACTAAAAATTTTATAATGACATAATATAAATCAAATCCAGCTGCTATTAACAAAATAAAAAAATATAGGTAATATATTTTAGAATATATATTAAATGATGATAAAATTTAATAAAATAAATATATACACCAATTGCTTTTGAAAATGGCCTCACATGAATTTTTTTTCTTTAAAATGAAATTTTTTATTTCTAGTGAAACTCAAAAAACAAGAAAACAATTTTAAAAGTTTTTTTGGGTGGTCTAAATTTGTGGAACCATGAGGGAATCTATAAAAAAACTCTAGAACATTCAACAGGGAATGCACTTATTCTTGAAAAAAATGAATATAGTCACGTGTGTTTCTATTTAATGTCATGGTGTCAAATACCTTACTTCCAAGACACCACATGTGGTTGAACAACATGTTCTAATCCATTAGAATTTGACATTCCCTGGCATTATACAAGGTTTCTCAATACGATTGAGAAGATCCACACCAAAAATTAACAAGCATAAAATGTTTAATTGAATAATTGAGAGTCCAATGTTGAAGAGCCAATATATAATAATGCTGGTAAACAAGGAATGTTCTTCCACTATAATATAGTTCCCTATACATTAATAATCACTGAATTGAAATCTAAAAAATCTCCCAAATACATAAATAATACCACCATCTCCCGTTATTCTGTCATCACAAGATCCATCAACATAATGTTTGAAACATTTTATCAATTATTCTAGGGACACCCATTTACCTTGTACTATGCTTTATCAATGAGTAATAGGAGAATAAAAAGTACTAATAGATCTATCAAAATGAATTTTACTAGGTATTACCATGGCATAACATTCATAACCCATAAAATTACAAGAAATACTTTCTAATTTAGCAAATCTGAACTAAAATAAAAAACCTTGTTTCTCGAATCATTCAGAGCCTCCATACTACAATAACTATCTATAAAATTAACACTATCAGAATGAATGATAAAAAATGAAAAATATTTATGGTTTCATTTATATAATAATAATCAAAATTTAATAAATTTTGAAAAACTGTACTATCACATTTAATAAGATCATATTATAAAATGAACATGTTATCTATCAGTGTTATTTTTATCCACAATTCATGATCACAATAACTGACAACTAAAACCTAAAATGCGTCTCATTTATAATGTGAAATATAAATTTATATATTATCACATCATTAAATAAAATAGTTATCCATTAAATGACATGAAAAAAATGAATTTTCCATTATAATCTAAAATATTTAAATATGTCATTAGTATATGATATCATATCAAGATAATAATTTATGGAAAAAAGAAAACTGTGATATAAGAATAATTTTAAATATTTAATAATGAATTTATAAATATGAAAAATATATTATCTTTTTTAATATGATAAATATTTCCATCATTTACAATCATTATTTTCAATATCTTTCTTGTTTTTATGTCAATTATTGATTTTTCCTACTTGTTTCTAACATTTTAAGGGTTATTATTTTGGTTTTAATTGTTTTTTGAGAGTCTTGGATGTGTTATACGTGTTTCTATGAAGGTTATAAATAATCTTATTGCTATAAAAGAAAAAGGAAATCCATTGGAACCCCAGTGAGACCCAATGTCCAATCGGTGTTATGTTGGTTGTTTATATTTGTTACAATAATCCCACTGGATAGCCAAATGGTAATCTAAAAGTGAAGTATTTATATCATAATCAATCTACTGGATTCTGATACCCATTTTCCAGATTGCGGCATGTTAACTCTATGGGGTTTTATAGTATTTTTGTTATCATGTCAATGGAATTTTCATAGGTGGACACATTCTTATAGGTACCACATACTAGTCAATGGAATCCCACATCTTATTGCCAACATCATTTAGGGAAACAATGTGATGGGAAGTATAGTAAATTGGTTTATAAAACACTATATAAATTTTAATATATCCTTACTAAAACTAAATTAGACCCATATGAACTTGTAGACTCCCTCAGGGTGATTTTGGGACTTCTAACATTTAATTTGCATTGATCAATGTTCAGACTAAATCATTGTTTCCCTTACATTATGTGTCACCTTTATAGAATTTTTAAATCAACTATCATAGGGTCTATCATTATAGGGATGTGCATCCTTTTATATTTGAAGAATCAATATACTAAATTTTTAATGTTTTTTCTACGATCCACTATTTATTGAATGTATCCCATTGTCTCTTGGATTTTTGGTCCCTTGATGTGTGATTGAGGATACTATGAATTATTTTATGTTGTTTCATAATACAATATATGTGAGTTGAAAAATATTTCCATTAATAAATTTGAATGGGGTTTTAATTAATTTTGAATGGATTAATTTATATAGTCTGTAATGTTTCTCAAATGGAATGGATTGTGTGATGCAACATCTTTGTAAGGTGCTGTTGAAACAATTTATTTTTTTATGAAAAACAATTCTTAATTAAAATGAATGATTTGATGAATAACATGATAATTACTATCTTTATACAAATTAATTATTTTATAAAATTTTATTGAAATGATTTATTTTAATATAGATCTGTTATGGTGAAAACCATTAGACAAATGTTTCTAAAATGAAAAGCCATGTGGAAAATGTGATTTTGGGATGATTTAAGAAAAAATTGTGAAATTGATTTTAGACGAATTATTTAACCTTAATTAACTGATTTAATGAACCTGGTATCCTAGGTTGTTTGGTGTGCAATATAGGATAAGAACACTGTACATAAATTACCTCCACATAGAAATAAATTGAGGATTTCATATCTAAAAATATACCGATAAACTCAAAGAGTTTATTCATTGAGGTGGACTCTAATTCACAACATATCCAATAGTTAGGGAATTTTTGACACTTGGATCCATATTTTACAAGGAGTGTGAGGATCCTTAGGACTTGATGTGAATAAACCTAGTTCTTTTGACTATGGTGATTAGATTTAATTGAATTACATATGCTAGTGTTTCTGAATTTTTTTAAACATGATTATATTGATCGATATGATTATACAAGACCATTTGATTGAAAAGATTATTCATTCCTATTTTGTAGTTTTCATTTATATTATTTGAATAAAAATATATTCTGAAATATGAAAATGATTAGCAAGCCATGTTTTATTTAGAATTAATAATATTTGTTTTTTTATAGACTGCCTGTAAAATGACCTATTGGAATTTTATTGGGACAGTGTTTTCCACACCCATTATACTACATTAATAATATGTATTATTTCTTTTTCCATGCCTATGAATATGGAAATAACTACTTAAAGGTAGTGGGGGTACATGATAGAGGGACATTTGGAGTTGTGAAAAACAATAATATTCCATGATCAACCTTTTACGAGGTGATTGTAATTGTGATATCATCGTTGGATTATGTGATGTTTTGGATTTATGAACTATTTATGGATTTGTACTTACCGATTATACAATACCTTTTTCCTGTTTTCATTATTTTCATAATGACTATTTATTTTTTCTTATCTCAAAAAATTGTATTATTATGTTATCCTTATAGATAAATCATTCCCATTAGTCACTCTTGATTCCATGTTACTATACACCATCCCATTGGGATCTGGAATTCCATTCGGGCTATTTCAATTCCACATTCGGTTTAATATTATGGGTTATCTAATTCAAATTATCACATATTTGTATTATAGGAGGATTTTGCTCTTGTTGGATATTGATATTATGTTTTGGAAATCATAGAAAATACATGAAATGATTTTTGGAACATAGTGAGTACATTAGAGATGATTTCCTGGAAAACAGTCATTGTAGTATGTAATAAACTACTAAGGGTTATTTTTAAAAGTTTAAATAAAGAATTAATTTATTTTATTTTAAATTTCACCCACATTGTATTCTGATATTTTTGTTTCTATGATTGAGTTCTAATTGATCTATCTGATTTCCAGTGTCTCTTGAATAATTTTTCATGCTTCCAATTGATGTTTTTTATTTCCATCAACCAAATAATACTTTCATTTTATATTTAGGAGGTAAGTGATGATGAAACACAGTAATGAAAACATATTGTTGATAATAATCTAAAATAGGTTGTAATGTGTGTTTTCTTAACTCTGTAATAATGATCGACACATGGTTGCATTTGTGCTGATGTGGTGGAACCTAAAAGAGATTAT
This sequence comes from Viscum album, assembly GCA_963277665.1. Taxonomy (NCBI): domain Eukaryota; kingdom Viridiplantae; phylum Streptophyta; class Magnoliopsida; order Santalales; family Viscaceae; genus Viscum; species Viscum album. The sequence continues at coordinate 132,066,748 of OY728120.1, forward strand.
ATTAGAGATCACGCCTATGAGTTTTTTTTCAAAGGCATCATTCCTTCATTGAAAGAATGACTCTTAAGAGGTATATGATTTCTTTTAAAATATTGAATTACTCTTCTAGTTTATAGACATTTCAGATTATATTAATGTGAATCATTTCATCATTATGATTGATGGACCAAGCAGGATATGGGGGATTCTATAGTTTTTTCGAAAGGAATAATGTATTATAATGGTAATAATTAAAACCCATTTTCTATGATAAATTCTGTCTATACTAAATTTTATTAGTTTTATTCATTAATTTTCTCAACCCTCACAATTTTTATTGTTCTATGATTTAGTATGATAATGGTTTTACTGAACATGCATAGTTTTACTCTAAAATTGAATCTAATGAAAAGCTAATGGCTTGGAGTTTTCATATTGTTTTATGATAAAATATCTTTAAAATAGTCTTTATTCTAATTCATAACACTTATAATGATGATATAAATGGTGTTTGATAACATAAATTAACCTAGTTGATATGTCATGTATGATTAGAGTTCCTCATAATCATAGGTATATCTTTACGGTTTCCTCTAATTAATATCTGATATGAAATGAGCCTCTCAACAGAAATAGTTTTACTATTCCTCAGTACCAAACAGCCTATAGTACTTTTTTAGTGTGTAATAAAGGAATATAAACATTTTTACTGTTGAAAATATTTGTCACTCAAAAAATGATTACATTAAAGCACCAAATGTTCGTAATTCATATAGATAGTCAGGACACTAGAAGAGTGGTTTTCTGGTTTTTAAAAACCCTCATAGTGGAATAGGATCATCAGTACTGAGGGGGACTATGGTGTAATCATATGCTTCAAGAATAAGGTTTTTCTTTTCATATACATCTCGAATAAATCTACTTCATATATTGGATATATAGAAACCAAATCATTAAACATACTTTATTTCGTGATTGAGAACATACATTCCCAATAATACAAGCCAATGATCTGGAGGTGTAGTGTATTTGTATGTTTATATATATAAATACATCATATTAAACACAAAAAAACATCTTTATATAAAAATACACACAATAATATGAGATATTAGGGATATACATAAACTACATATGATAACCTAGGGAATATAAAAAAACAATATGCAATAATGTCTAGTAAAACAGAAATCCTAGAAAAAAATACCATGGAGTATAAAGGTATAATAAATTATCATAACCTATATAATCATAATAAAATAAACATGTAATTAGGAAATGAATTAATAAGTTCATGGAATCAAAAAAATGTGGTGAAAATATAAAACACGATATCATAAGAATGGGTTAAGGGTTATACCCAATACTATAATCGTGAGGTTTAAAATGTCACGTTGTGTATTATCATCACTGCCTAATACCTTACATAAAATCTCTTAAGATATAAATAATTATATTATTATTTATAGGGATATATAATATATTCCCACTCATCCCATAAATGGGAATAATACATAACTGTTCCACATAATTAAAATAAACCAATCATAAATCATAACATGATAAATACAAAGAGATGGATGTGGGTATAATAATTCTAATTCAATGTAGAGACCCAAAACATAACGTACATGGACATTACATTAATTTTGAGGAATACTTAATACCTAACAAAAACAAACACCAAAGGACTGTAATAGTTTAGTGTCTTTGGAAATATGAAACATAATCTTCTAATAATGGTGAAAAATATTCAACATCTCCCATAGAGATCTTCCCCTTATGTTTTCTTACCTAAACCATTTCTTTCAATCATGGGGAAAATAAAAAATATAATGGGTGAGAAAAAATTCTCATTAAGGATAAGAATGGTGAAAATAAAACAAACCATATACATTTGAACTTCAAAACATGAACATAATATTTTAACATCAAAATCCCGAGAAATGACATAAAACATGGCAGTACGTAAGGCATAGATCATAAATAAACATTAATAATAATAAAATATCATGTGAAAAAAACATGTAATTGTTGAAACCATTATGCACAAGTTATGATTTCCATAGTAGCCAAGGAATTGCTTCCAAAACCATCTTAGTGGAGAAAGTACCTTTCTGAATCGAGTTCACTCCTCGTTCCAATCCTTTATCATTGAACCAGATTAAAATACCATTCCATCCAAGAGTATATCATGGGATATAAATCTTTACCCAATGCATTGGAGGGATATATAGGTCCCACCCATCTAATAATTAAATCATTCTTACTTGTGCCACAACATAAAAATAAATCATTCATCATAACCCAAAGAATAAAAATGGGTTTCATAAACAACATCCCATCATAACATAATCCATATAAAATAAATGGATATCATTTCATCATAATAAAAGTGAAACCATGTAAATCATATAGACATTATACTTCAAACATAATTATATGAAATAATGTCATATTAGATGGAAAATAGTTTTGAAAAAACATTTGAAATGAATTCTTGATGAAAATATCCTTTCTTCTTCAAAATAATTTTATTTTCTATAAATGCCATGAAATTTTAGAAGAAAAGGATTTTGTTGAAAATATTCATGAAATCTTTTAGAGTAATCTTCTTGAAAATATTGTAATATGAAACCGTAAAAATCTGTTCATGACATATAAGTCAATAAAACAATCTCCTCGTACATTTGTCGGAAAAGTCAAAAAGTTATTCGTGTGGTAAAAAAATGTAAGATTCCTTTCATAACATGTGGTAAATTTAAAAAATGGGTAATAGGAAATTAAAAATACATGATTTTGTTTTATAAAACATGGACAAGGATGATAACAGTAACCCCAGTAAATACTTACGTATAAGAAATCTTGAATAAAAATGAGATTTTCCATATTATCCCTTACCATAGGTCTGATATTCTTCGTACGTATCTGAAACTCCTGTATAAGGATATAAATAATGTCATTAACTTATTACAGAATCATATTCATTGTTATTATATCATATATGCTTCAATTATGACTTTATATTACCCGTTCTTTTGTAAATTCCATGTTAAAGCAGCGTTTTGGGTAAAATCGTTTTATTTATAGTACATGTTTGGAGTTGTTGTTCCTGATATTATTATTACTTATATAATTATTTAATTAATTACATAATGTAAATCATAATTTTTATATCATATATATATTCAGTACATATATATATATATAAAATAGACAGATAAATGAAATGAAATACACCATTCTTGGAGACGGTTGGTTGTACGTACGCATGAACGATGTTTTCGTTTCCTTATTGAATTGAATGGAATTAAGAAGATGACATACATATATATATAAATAAATATAGCATAATTATTATGTCATTTATTTCATGATTACTTATTATATATTCTTTATAATCATTCTTGAATTGTTAACATGTAAAATGAATCTCATCGCGTCGTGGAGACGGTAATCCATACGTACGCACGGGTGATGATATCATTCCCATATTTATTGAATGGAATTATAGTGGATGATATAATATCAAAGAATAATTATGATTTTATAATAATCATATATAGTTATTTTTTACACCATTCTACCCATCCACGTAAGGTGGTGGTGGAAAAATAGATTACACCACGGCGTGGAGACGATATTCTCTACGTACGCACTTGCGGTGATTTCATTTTCCATAGGATGGATAGAAGGTGAAATAGGGTTGTTTCATATTTATAATAACATATCATCAGATAATTAATACTGATGTTATTACTTTATAATTAAACAACTAAAAAAGAAGAAGTTGAAGAAGAAGGAAACATGAAAGAATCAGTAGAAGAGATTACCTCTTCCTCGACGCACCTTCTTTAATCTTCTTCTTAGGGCACTAGAGTTGGTCTTTTGAGATGACCATAACCTCAATGATATACCTATAGAGGATTATAAGAGTAATTTTCAGGGTTTTGCCGAGCATAAAGGATAAAAAGGGTGTGAGGAAAAGGGGGAAAGGGTTCCCTTTTTATAAGGGAGGGGAGGGGCACCTTAGGAAAAACTTAAAATATTATTTTATAATAAAGTCATATTCGTTTCTTAATAGCCCAAATTTGATTTATTTTGAAGATAAGGCGGTTATGGGTCTAAAACCTCTCAACCAATAGGTTTTAGAGAAGTTTAGGTTACTATTTTATCCTTATCATTTAGATTTAAATGTAAGTTAAATAATTTAACTTTTATCGTGTATTTTTGTTTTCATACACTATATTGTTAATAAACATACTATAACAATCCAAACTAACCACAAGTGGTTTATTATTAACATATATATCTGTATCTATGACATTTGTCCGATCCTTACATTTTTAGGAATAAAATAAAAAATAAAAATATAATATTTGTTTTAAGAACTATTTTATGTCAATTTTGACACTATTTGGTACTTGATTTTTGTGAAACTCATAACAGCATGATTTGTTCGGAAAAAGTTAATTAAATCAATACTAACATGCCATATTAACCTATAAAATTATTAGAATTCATAAAAAGTCTAAAATTACATTTCTTTGGGGATTTATAACCTCAATTATGTTAATATTTCATTAATAAGGAAATTACTGCATCATCATTGTGTCATAAATAAAATAAATAATATAATGTCTAAAAATTATAAATAAAATACAATGAAGGTGGAAATATTTTTATCTTTTTAATGAATATTTATAGACTAATTTATCTTATGTATAACCCTATATTATAAAAATTTAGTTATTAGACATTGATTTTAACTCTTTTAACTCTTCTTTGAATAAAAAAATAATAAATGTCCTAATCTTATACAAGTGGACCTAAAGGGTAATATTTTATCCCTAAGGTTGTTTTTGGTCGAATTACACTAATCCAATAGAATTATTACCTGTGTTAGGGTAATAATAATATCATTTTTACCCTTAATTACCATATTTACTTTTAACCTTGGTAAATGAAACAAAAAAGTTACTATTAAAAAAAATTATTTCTATCTTATTGAAGCACATTTTACTTACAAATATCAACCGTGTCTCTCAGATTTTTGAAATTCCACTAACATAAGTGGTAAAATTATGTTTAATGTAAATTTTAAAATTCTACTAGGATGTGGGTAAAAGACGGTCAAAAGTCCAATAAAATTATATATATATATATATATAATATTAATAAAATGACTGCAATGAATTACATTGAACTTATATTGATATTATGTATCAATTTTGACCTAAAATTAATTTAAATAAAATAAATAATTATTTATATAAAAAGTTTGTTTTTAAATAGTAACCCAATGTTTTCACTATTCATCAAAAATAGAATGTTTTCGGAAAAATATCAAAAATTCACCCTAGGCTAATTTCGATATTCCAAATCCAAAAATGAATTACATTTTAAAATATAAAATTTTAAAAAGTGTGTATTAATATTCATAATGCCTAGTTTATATAAAATATCATTGTTTAGTAAAACTCGGTATTGAGTACAACACACGCTATTGTGGAAGGTTGTGATTGCTTGTAAAGCTAGCCAATTCCGGGTTTCGGGTAGTGCAAGATTTATTTGTTGTTGTGTATAATAGAATCCAACAATATTTCATTTATACATTTGATATATGTAGATATATACACTCAATGTTGCGTAGAATAACTTCTATCAAACTAACTTGAAATTTTGTTTAACACGATCCAAGAATAGTGTTGCGTATACTGCAAGCTAATACGGTGTTGCGTATAATGCAATATAATCTTTGTGTAGCATACAACACAAGACATCAAGTAAATTAGAAATAATACTTCTCATAAAATCTCAGGGTGCTACATCCTACCCCCCTTAAAATAAATTTCACACTAGAAATTCATCGGGGTTATAAATGGTTCACTACTCAAAAGTTATAATAGAAACCCAAATCATAAAAAGGAATACCAAAACATATCTTTAAAAACTAATTTATGAAACATAATGGTTACCCAAATTAACTAATCACTGGGTTCCCACATTGGAGAACATAGGTGACAATATGGATATGGAAGAGAAATCTAATCATCATGTTCTGATGGAGAGTGGTAGAGAACATGGATATGAAAAATCCAACAATTACCAAGCCATAAATTTGTGATTATCTAATGTACCATCTGATTCATCAGATATAAGGGCACTAGGACAACATTTTTGGTTTTCAATATCATTTCCCTCAAGTTAAAGAATTTGAATTAGAGGAAATACTTTATTTCGGTACAATCTCGCCGTTTTTTCATGCCTTGATCAATTTCCACTTCATCTCTTAAATAAAAGAAGTTTAATTTTTCATTTGTGAAGTGTTAGCAGATCATGTGATAGAATGATGGGTCACTCCTTCTATTTCAAAAAAAAGGTTATAAAAAGTTATCAAATATACATAAGTCGTTCTATGATGAGGTAAATCGTATATGATTCCAAAAATGGATATATACTTCATCAATCATACCGCTTAATAAAACTAGTTTCTACTAACCAGGGACTTCCTGTTGGCCAGTGTTAGGAAATAAAGGCTTGTCTAACTTCAGTTGTGGGTTCGATTCCAACAGCCTAGTCCAACGTGACAGGTTTTCACTCGTCTTGTATTTTTTTCCCTTTTTCCAAAAATACATTATTATAACATTACTGCAATAATATAAAAAAACAAGTTCAATCCTTAAATAATACTCTCTGATGTCCAACATAATCTATTCCAATATTTAGGTTTATCCAAAAAACATCTGTCCAATCTGATAATATAAAGAAAATGATTACTTGAAAGGTCACATAACAAGCACATGAATACCATCATTTTCCCCCATATATCATTAGATATATCTTGTTGATCGTATTACAAACATGTGAATACCTTAATCATGTATTCTCTTACAACATGAATTACAATAGAACCTTAGTGAAATCATGAATTCTTTCAAATGTTAACTCCTTCCACATATTTAAATCCCAAAGATTCTATATACTCAAACCATGATATCATATTGTACTTATATAAGTCATGAGCTCATTAATACTATCAAACATCTCATTATCTTCTTATCCCATCATTATACGCATATCATCAACTTTCAAAAAATATCTGAATAACCTTTCATGGTTACCGGTATCATTCAACATATACATTCAAATAATTTAGGAAAAACTATAGTGTAACAATCCTTAGATGTGTATTTATTACATAATACCATTTCCTATACAACATAACTCTTGATAAACATAAATCATTCCACTACCTTCTTAAACCAATGACCGAGCTTCAAAAATTCATTCATCTCACATATCATTTGTAGTCTCTTCATCAACATAAACATAAATACAACCCATACGACCATGCTGATTCTCTTCCTGATACTATCTCTTAGGGAATTGGTTTTCATAATGGCCATACATTCCACATTTAAAACATTTAATCATTGTTGATATCGTAGCAATACCATTATCCTTTTCCATAGTGTTAATTGAAAATTTTCCTTTGCACTTACTGTATTTGTGTCCTTCTTTCAACACCCAAAGCATATTCCTATTCCTTTTAAAAATTCTCCTTTATTCCTCTTCCCACATGATTTACATGTGGGAAAATGAACTTTCTTTCCTCTATGATCTTCATGAAACTCTATATTTCTCTTATTAGTCAAGTTAGGAAACTTACCAAAGTAGATATTGTTGATCGTATTATGAGATTGATTATTAGGTATAATAACTATGTTTAGACTTCCAAATCCCATTTCATTTTCTTTCTCATTAAGAATATCATTCAATTGTCCATCATATCCACCATTATCGTGAATCTTAATGTTTTCAGCCATTTTCTAAAACCCAAAAATAATAGTGTGAGAGGTAAAAATCATGATAGGAAAACAACATAATAAATGGGGATTACATTCAATATATAACAACTTAGGTGAAATTATATGATCATTACCATAATTCTAGGACTATAACCTATACATATACTTAACCTCAGAGATATCCCTAGACATAAATTAGAAATATCTCTAGGTATCTCACTCTTGTTTTCGCATCCTAGTTTCCAAATGTTAACTAAACCAAACCCCTGATACTAACTATAGAGACCCAAAACATGACGACATGGAAATTACATTACTTTTGAGTAATACTTAATACATAAAAAAACAAACACCGAAGGACTGTAATAGTTTAGTGTCTTTGGAAACATGGAACATAATCTTCTAATCATGGCGAATGATCTTCAACATCTCCTATAAAGATATTCCCCATTTGTTTTTTTACCTAAAACCTTTCTTTAAATCTTGGGGAAAAGAAAACGTATAAATGGTGAGCTTAAATGCTATGTAAGGGTAAGTATGTTGAAAATAAAACAAACCATATACATTTGAACTTCAAAACATGAACATAATATTTAAACATAAAAATCCTGATCAATGACATAAAACATGGCAGTACATAAGGAATAGATCATAAAGAAACATTAATAATGATAAAATGTCATGGGAATAAAACATGTAATTGTGTAAACCATTAAGCACACATTATGATTTCCATAGTAGCCAAGGCATTACTGCCAAAACCATCTTAGTGGACAAAGTCCCTTTCTGAATCGATTTCACTTTTCGTTCTAGTCCTGTATCACTGAACCAGATTAACTTACCGTTCCTTCCATGTCTGTCTCATGAGATATAAATCTTTTCCCAATTCATTGGAGGGAGATATAGTTCCTAACAATCTCATAATGAAATAATTCTTACTTGTGCCACAACATAAACATTAATCATTCATCATAACCTAAAGAATGAAAATGGGTTTCATAAACATCATCCCATCATAACATAATCCATATAAAATAAATGGATATCATTTCATCATAAGAAAATTGAAACCATGTATATCATAGATACATTATACTTGAAACATAATCATACTAAATAATGTCATCTTAGATGAAAAATTGTTTTGACAAAACATTTGAAATGAATTCTTGATGAAAATATCCTTTCTTCTTCAAAATCATTTTCTTTTATCAAAATTCCATGCAATTTTAAAAGAAAAGGATTTTGTTAAAAATATTCATGAAATATTGTAGAGTAATATTCATGAAAATAAGGAGATATGAAACCATAAAAATCCGTTCATTCCGTATAAGTTAAAAAAACATACCCCTCGTACTTTTGTTAGAAAAGTCAAAAAGTTATTCGTGTGGTAAAAAAAGTAAGATTCCTTTCATAACATGTGGTAAATTTAAAAAATGTATAAAAAGGACATTAAACATACATGAATTGTTTTTATAAAACATGGACATGGATGATAACAGTAACCCCAGTAAATACTCAAGTATAAGAAATCTCGAATAAAAATGAGATTTTCAAAATTTTCCCTTACCTTAGGTTCAATATGCTTCATACGTATCCTAATCTCCAGTATAAGGATTTAAATAATGTCATTAACTTATTAAAGAATAATATTCAATGTTATGATATCATATATGTTTCACTTATGACTTTATATTACCCTTTCTTTTGGAAATTCCATGTTAAAGTAGAGTTTTGGGTAAAATCGTTTTCTTTATCGTACGTGTTTGGACTTGTTGTTCTTGAAATTATTATTACTTATATCTTGATTTAATTAATTATGGAATGTAAATCATTATTTATATATCATATATATATTCAGTACATATATATATATATATATAATAGATAGATAAATGAAATGAAATACACCGTTCATGGAGATGGTAGGTCGTACGTACGCATGAATGATGTTTTCGTTTCCTTATTGAATTGAATGGAATTAAGTAGATTACATAAATAAATAAATATATATATATATACATAAATATAGTAGAATTATTATTTCATATTTTTCATGATTACTTATTATATATTCTTTATAATCATTCTTGAATTGTTAACTTGGAAAATGAATCTCATTGGGTCGTGGAGACGGTAATCCGTACGTACGCACGAGCGATGATATCATTCCCATATTTATTGAATGGAATTGGAGTGGACAATATAATATCAAAGAATCAGTATTATGTTATAATAATCATATATAGTTATTTTTTACACCATTATACCCATCCAAGTAAGTTGCTGGTGGAAAAATAGATTACACCACGGCGTGGATACGGTATTCTGTACGTACGCACGCGTGGTGATTTAATTTTCCATAGGATGGATAGAAGGTGAAATAGGGTTGTTTCATATTTATAATAAAATATCAGAATATAATTAATACTTATTTCATTACTTTATAATGAATCAACTAAAGAAGAAGAAGTTGAAGAAGATGGAAACTTGAAAGAATCGGTAGAAGAGATTACCTCTTCCTCGACGCACCTCCATTAAACATCTTCTTAGGGCACAGGAGTTGGTCTTTTTAGAAGACCAAAACCTCTATGATATACCTATAGAGGATGATAAGAGTAATTGTCAGGTATTGGCCGAGCATCAAAGCTCAAAAGGGTGTGAAGAGAAGAGGGAAAGGGTTCCCTTTTTATAAGGGATGAGAGGGGAACCTTAGGAAAAACTTAAAATATTATTTTATAATACAGTCATATTCTGTTTTTAATAGCTCAAAATTGATTTATTTCGAAGATAAGGTGGGTATGGGTCTAAAACCATTCATCCAATAGGTTTTAGACAAGTTTAGGTTATTATTTTATCCTTATCATTTAGATTTAACTCTGAGTTAAATAATTTAACTTTTACCATGTCTTTTTGGTTTCTTACACTATATGGTTAATAAACATACTATAACAAGAAAAAATTACCCCATGTGGTTCATTATTAAAATATATATCTTTATATAAGACATTTGGCCGATAATTAGATTTTTTTGAAAAAAATAACAATTAATAATATAATATTTGTTTTAAGAACTACTTTATGTTAATTTTGAAACTATTTGGTTCTTGATTTTTGTGAAAATAATAGTAGGATGATTAGTTCAAAATTAATTAATTAAATCAATAAAAACATGTCATATTAACATATAAATTATTTTAATTCATTAAAAGTCTAAAATTACATTCATTTGGGTATTTATAACATCAATTATGTTAATATTTCATTAATATCGTAATTACTGCATCATCATTGTGTCATAAATAAAATAAATAATATAATGTCTAAAAATTATAAATAAAATACCATTATGTTATAAATCCTTTTAGATTTATAATTAATATTTATAGAAGAATTTATCTTATGTATAACCCTATATTAAAAAAATATTAGTTATTAAACTTTGATTTTAACTCTTTTAACTCTTCTTTAAATATAATAATAATAAATGTCCTAATCAAATCCAAGTGAACCTAAAGGGTAATATTTTATCCCTAAGGTTTGTTTTGGTCGAATTACACTTATCCAATAGAATTATGACATGTGTTAGGGTAATAATAATATCATTTTCCCCTTAATTACCCTATTTACTTTTAATCGTGGTAAATAAAAGTAAAAAGTTACTATTCACAAAAAAACATTATCTTATTGAACCACATTTTACTTACTGATATCAATCGTGTCTCTCGAATTTTTGAAATTCCACTAACAGAAGTGGTAAAATTACGTTTTATGTAAATTTGAAAATTCTCCTAGGAGGTGGGTAAAAGGCGATCAAAAGTTCAACAAAATTATATATATATATATAATTATAATAAAATGACTCCAATGAATTACAGTGAACATATATAGGTATTATGTATAAAGTTTGACCAAAAATTCATTTAAATAAAATAAATAATTATTTAAAGAAAAAATTGGTTTTTAAATAGTAACTCAATGTTTTCACTATTCATCAAAAATTAAATGTTTTCAAAAAAATATAAAAAATTCACCCTAGGCTAATTTCGATATTCCAAATCCAAAAATGAATTCCACTTTGAAAAATAAAAGTTCAAAAAGTGTGCATTACTATTCATAATGGCTAGTTTATATAACATATCATTGTTTAGTGAAACTCAGTATTGCGTACAACATACGCTATCGTGGAAGGTCGCGATTGCGTGTAAAGCATGCCAAGACTGAGTTTCATGTAGTGAAAGATTGATTTTTTGTTGTGTATAATATAATCCAACCATATTTCATTTATACATTTGATATTTATAGATATATACACTCAATGTTGCGTAGAATAACTTCTATCAAACGAACGTGAAATTTTCTGTAACACGATCCAAGAATAGTGTTGCGTATACTGCAAGCTAATACAGTGTTGTGTATAGTGCATGATAATCATGGTGTATCATAAAACACATGACATCAAATAAATTAAAAAGAATACTTCTCATAAAATCTCTGGGTGTTACATTATACCCCCCTTAAAATGAATTTCACCCTCAAAATTCGTCAGAGTTATAAATGGTTTACTACTCAAAATTTTTAATAGAAACCCAGATCGTAAAAAGGAATACCAAAACTTATCTTTAAAAAAAAATGTTTGAAATGTAACAGTTACCCAAATTAACTAATCACTGGGTTTCCACATAGGAGAACATAGGTGAAAATATGGATATGGAAGAGATATCTAATCATCAAGTCCTGATGGAGAGTTGTAGAGAACAAGGCTATGAAAAATCCAACAATCACAAAGCCATAAATTTGTGATTATCTATGGTACCATCTGATTCATCGGATATAAGGGCACTAGGACAACATTTTTGGTTTTCATGATCATTTCCCAAAAGTTGAAGAATTTAAATTAGAAGAAAATACTTACTTTATTTCGGTAAAATCTCACCGTTTTTTCATGCCTTGAACAATTTACGCTTCATCTCTTAATGAAATGAAGTTGAATTTTTCATTTTTGAAGTGTTAGCAGATCAAGTGATAAAATGATGGGTCACTCCATCTGTTTCAAACAAAAGGTTAAAAAATGTTATCAAATATACATAAGTCCTTCTATGGTGAGGTTAATCGTATATGATTCCAAAAATGGACATATACTTCATCTATCATAGCACTTAATAAAACTAGTTTCTACTAACCAAGGACTTTTTATTGGCCAGTGTAAGGAAATAAAGGCTTTTGGCACATCGGTTGTGGGTTTGATTCAAACAGCCTTGTCCGACATGACGGGTTGTCACTCATCTTGTAGGTTTTCCCTTTTTCTAGAACTACATTATTATAAAATTCCTGCAATAACATCGAAAAAAAGTTTTATCCTTAAATAATACTATCTGATGTCCAACATAATCCATTCCAATATTTATGTTTATCCAAAATACATCTGTCCAATCTCATAATATAAAAAAAATGATTACTTGAAAGGTCATATAACAAGCACGTGAATACCATCATTTATCCCCCATATATCATAAGATATATATTGTTTATCTTATTCCAAACATGTGAATACCTTAATCATGTATTCTCTTGCAACATGATTTACCATAGAACCTTAGTGAAAACATGAATGCTGTCAAAAGTTAACTCCTTCCACATATTAAAATCCCAAAGTTTCTATATACTCAAACCTTGATATCATATTGTCCTTATATCAGTCATGAGCTCATTAATACTATAAAACATCTCATTATCTTCTTATCCCATCATTATGAACATATCATCAACTTTCCCAAAATATCTGAATAACCTTTCATGGTTACAGGTACCATTCAACATATACTTTCAAATAATTTAGGAAAAACCATAGTGTAAAAATCCTTAGATGTGTCTTTATTCCATCGTACCATTGCATATACAATGTAACTCTTGATAAACATAAATCATTCCACTACCTTCTTAAACCAATGACCGAGCTTCAACAACTCGTTTATCTCACATATCATTTGTAGTCTCTTCATCAACATCAACATAAATACTACCCATACAACCATGATGATTCTCTTCCTGAGACTTTCTCTTAGGGAATTGGTTTGCACAATGCCCATAAATTCCACATTTAAAACATTTAATCATTGTTGATTTCGTAGCAATACCATTATCATTGTCCATGGTGTTAACTGAACATTTTACTTTGCACATACCGGATTTGTGTCCTTCTTTTCCACACCCAAACATCTTCCAGTTCCTTTTAAACATTCTCTTTGATTCCTCTTTCCCCATGATTTACATGCGGGAAAATGAACTTTTTTCCTCTAGGACCATCATGAAACTACATATTTCTCTTATTAGTCAAGTCAGGAAACTTACCAAAGTAGATATTATTGATCATAATATTAGATTGCTGATTATGCATAATAACGATGTTTGGACTTCCAAATCCCATTTCATTTTGTTTCTCATGAAGAATATCATTCCATTTTCCATAATATCCTCCATTATCGTGAATCTTCATGTTTCCAGCCATTTTCTAAAACCCAAAAAGAATAGTGTGAGAGGTAAAAATCATGCTAGGAAAACAGCATAATAAAGGGGGAGTACGTTCAATATATAACTACATAGGTGAAATTCTAAGATCGTTACCATAATTCTAGGACTATAACCTATACGTATACTTAACCTTAAGGACATAAATAGACCTACCTTAGAAATATCTCTAGGGATATCACTAAAGTTTTCCCATCCTAGTTTCCAAATGTTAACTAAACCAAACCCCTGATACTAACTATAGAGACCCAAAAATTGACGTACATGGACATTACATTACTTTTGCGGAATAAATAATACATTACAAAAAAAACATCGAAGGACCGTAATAGTTTAGTGTCTTTGGAAACTTGGAACATAATCTTCTAATCATGGCGAAAGATCTTAAACATCTCCCATAAAGATATTCCCCTTTTGTTTTCTTACCTAAAACCTTTCTTTAAATCCTGGGGAAAAGAAGACATATAAAGGGTGAGATCAAATGCTCAGTAAGGTTAAGCATGGTGAAAATAAAACAAACCATACACATTTGAACTTAAAAACATGAACATAATATTTAAACATCAATATCCTGAGCAATGACATAAAACATGGCAGTATGTAAGGCATAGATCATAAAAAATTATTAATCATGATAAAATACCATGGGAATAAAACATGTAATTGTGGAAACCATTAAACACACGTTATGATATCTATAGTAGCCAAGGCTTTGCTGCCAAAACCATCTTAGTGGACAAAGTCCCTTTTGGAATCGAGTTCACTTTTCATTCCAGTCTTGTATCACTGATTGGCATTAACTTACCTTTCCATCCATGTCTATCTCATGAGATATAAATTTTACCCAATGCGTTGGAGGGATATATAGGTCCCACCCATCTCATAATGAAATAATTCTTACTTGTGCCACAATATAAACAAAAATCATTCATCATAACCCAAAGAATAAAAATGGGTTTCATAAACATCATCCCATCATAACATAATACATATAAAATAAATGGGTATCATTTCATAATAAGAAAAGTGAAACCATGTAAATCATAGAGACATTATACATGAAACATAATCATACTAAATAAAGTCATCTTAGATGGAAAATAGTTTTGACAAAACATTTGAAATGAATTCTTGAGGAAAATATCATTTCTTCATCAAAATAATTTTCTTTACTCAAAATTATAGGAAATTTTAAAAGAAAATGATTTTGTTGAAAATTTTCATGAAATCTTGTAGAGTAAGCTTCGTGAAAATAAGGCGATATGAAACCTTAAAAATCCGTTCCTGCCGTATAAGTTAAAAAAAACATTCTCCTCGTACTTTTGTCAGAAAAGTCAAAAAGTTATTCGTGTGGTAAAAAAATAGTAAGATTCCTTTCATAACATGTGGTAAATTTAATAAATGGGTAAAAATGACTTTAAACATACATGAAAACATTTTTAGAAAACATGGACATGGATGATAACAGTAACCCCAGTAAATACTTACGTATAAGCAATCTCAAATAAAAATGAGATTTGTAAAATTATCCTTTACCTTAGGTATGATATGCTTCGTACGTGTCCTAAAATCCTGTATAAGGATTTAAATAATGTCATTAACTTATTACAGAATCATATTCATTGTTATGATATCATATATGGTTCTCTTATGACTTTATATTACCCTTTCTTTTGTAAATTCCATGTTAAAGCAGCGTTTTTGGTAAAATCGTTTTTTTATCATACATGTTTGGACTTGTTGTTCTTGATATTATTATTACTTATATCTTAATTTAATTAATTACAGAATATAAATCATGATTTATATATCATATATATATTCATTATATATATATATATATAATAGATATATAAATTAAATGAGATACACCGTTCATGGAGATGGTAGGTCGTTCGTACGTATGAATGATGTTTTCATTTCCTTGTTGAATTGAATGGAATTAATTAGATGAAATGCATATATATATATATATATATAAATACAGTAGAATTATTAAGTCATATATTTCATGATTACTTATTATATATTCTTTATAATCATTCTTGAATTGTTAACATGCAAAAAGAATCTCATCGCATCGTGGAGACGGTAATCTGTACGTACGCATGAGCGATGATATTGTTCCCATATTTATTGAATGGAATTGGAGTGGAAGATATAATATCTTAGGATTAGTATGATGTTATAACAATCATATATAGTTATTCTTTACACCATTATACCCATCCATGTAAGGTGGTGGTGGAAAAACAGATTACACCACGGCTTGAAGACGGTATTCCGTACGTACGCATGCGCGATGATTTTGTTTTTTGTAGGATGGATAGAAGGTGAAATAGGGTTGTTTGATATTTATAATAAAATATCAGAATATAATTAATACTTATTTTATTACTCTATAATGAATCAACTAATGAATAATACGTTGAATAAGAAGGAATCTTGAAATTATCGGTAGAAGAGATTACCTCTTCCTCGACGCACCTCCTTTAACCTTCTTCTTAGGGAACTAGAGTTGGTCTTTTCAGGAGACCAGAACATATATGATATAAATAGAGAGGTTTATAGGAGTAATTGGAATGGGTTGGCTGAGAATCAAGGCTCAAAAGGGTCTGAAGGGAATTGAGAAGATGTGCCCTTTTTATAAGGGAAGAGAGGCGCACCTTCGGAAAAACATCAAATATTATTTTATAATAAAGTCATATTCGGTTTTTAATAGCTCCAAATTAATTTATTTCAAAGATAAGGTGGTTATGGGTCGAAACCCTGTCAAAAAATAGGTTTTAGACAAGTTTATATTACTATTGTATCCTTATCAATTAGATTTAACTCTATGATAAATAATTTTAGTTTTACATTGTCCTTTTGTTTTCTTACACTATATGGTTAATAAACATAATATAACAAGAAAAAAGAACCCCAAGTGGTTAATTATTAATATATATATCCTTATATAAGTAATTTAGATGAACCATAAATTTTTAGGAATAAAATATCAATTAATAATATAACAATTGTTTTAAAAACTATTTAATGACAATTTTGACACTATTTGGTACTTGATTTTTGTGAAAACCATAAAATCATGATTAGTTCAAAAAAAATTAACTAAATCAATACTAACATGTCATATAAACCTATAAAATTAGTGGAATTCATAAAAAGTCTAAAACTACATTTATTTGGGTATTTATAACATCAATTATGTTAATATTTTATTTATTAAGGTAATTACTACATCATCATTTTCTCATAAATAAATTAAATTATTTAATGTCTAAAAATTATAAATAAAATACCATTATGTAGTAAATCAATTTATATTACTAAATAATATTTATAGACGAATTTATCTTATGTATAAACCAATATTAAAAATGTTTTAGTTATTAAACATTGATTTTATCTCTTTTAACTCTTCTTTAAATAAAATAATAATAAATGTCCTAATCTAATTCAAGTGGACCTAAAGGGTAATATTTTATCCCAAAGGTTGTTTTTGGTTGAATTACACATATCAAATAGAATTATGACATGTGTTAGGGTAATAATAATATCATTTTTACCCATAATTACCCTATTTACTTTTAACCGTGGTAAATAAAATTTAACAGTTACTATTCACCAAAAATTATTTTTATCTTATTGAACCACATTTTACTTACTAATATCAACTGTGTGTCTCAGATTTTTAAAATTCCACTCACAGAAGTGGTAAAATTATGTTTTATGTAAATTAGAAAATTTTCCTAGGAGGTGGGTAAAAGACCGTCAAAAGTTCAATTATATTTTTTATATAAATAAAATTATAATAAAATGACTCCATTGAATTACATTGAACTTATATAGGTATTATGTATTAATTTTGACCTAAATTAAATTTAAATAAAATAAATAATTATTTAAATAAAAAGTTGGTTTTTAAATAGTAAGCCAATGTTTTGACTATTCATCAAAAATTGAATGTTCTCAGAAAAATATCTAAAATTAACCCGAGGCTAATTTTGATATTCTGAATCCAAAAATTAAGTCCATATTAAAAAATAAAATTTCAAAAAGTGGGTATTACTATTCATAATGTCTAGTTTATATAACATATCATTGTTTAGTGAAACTCGGTATTGCGTATAACACACGCTATCGTGGAAGGTCACGATTGCGTGTAAAGCAAGCCATGTCAGGTTTTCTTGTAGTGAAAGATTCATTTTTTGATGTGTATAATAGAATCCAACCATATTTAATTTATACAATGGATATATATACATATATACACTCACTATTTCATAGAATAACTTCTATCAAACGAACATGAAATTTTGTGAAACACGGTCCAAGAATAGTGTTGCGTATACTGTAAGCTAATACGATGTTGTGTATAGCGCAAGATAATCTTGGTGTAGCATACAACACAAGACATCAAATAAATTAAAAAGAATAATTCTCAAAAAATCTCGGGGTGTTACATTCAAGGTATAACCAAAGGCAATATAACATGGATTATATATAGAATAAATAGATAATTAATTTTGATGTTTATAATTTATAATTACAGCTAGGTCGTATTAATTGATTTCTAGTATTTATATTCCTTAAGAAATACATATTGGGAAATTAAGAACAAAAAACATACCACTATGGAGAATCATAATGAAATAAGTTAATGAAATTTTATAATATAGAAAGACCTTATTTTGTAACCCAAAACCAAAATTGAAAAAACATTATTCTACATAAAATAATTTTGATCTATTTATGTAATTCATGGTTTAAAAACATTTCATGGGGGTGACGATTGATATGATTTAAGAGACTGGAATGTTCCCATAAACTTGGTTTACTTAAAAGAGTGAATTTTTAAGGGAATTAAAATGTCTATATATATATATATATCCAGAAATGAAAATTATGTTCATGTAGGTATATAAGTAAGGGAAATATAAAAAATATACGTGGTATATGTGAATAATATAGAATAAAATTTCGAATATGATAGAGAATGCGTAATCGGTAAGTCACAAATAAGATCAAAAAATCAATTAAATAGTTTTATAAAAAAATTGTTGAAAATATAATATTATATAGATAATAATAATATCATTTAAAATGTTGTTAATGTAAATATTAATCTTACATGAGATGAAATATAGTAAGGATGCTAATTAAAAAGTATAACATTGGTGACAAGGGATATTATGAATAACTATGGGAAACCGTCATTTAACGGTTAGAATTATTCTTAAAATTGTTTCATTTTCAAATGGAGTTTTACATCACCTGTAAATGTAATTAGAATAAAATTTATATCCAAATAAATTTATAGGGTATAACATATAAAACTAAATATTAAATTCATGTATAAAAATAGTAATTAAAATAAGAAAATTAAGTTATAAAACACCCTTATATTATAGATAAGACATCAATCATAGCCTATAACAAAGAATACCATGAACGGATGTTATTATTCAATGTATAATGACAAATTATGATATTAAAATTCATGTGTTAAGTACATATACCATGAAAATTTATATTGGTGCATAGTATTGAAAAATACCTCTATGAAGGGTGATTGAGATAGAACCATTATGACTTTAGTAATTTAGATTGAATGTTTATTGAAAGATTCAAAATCATAAGTTTCTATAAATACCAAGAATTAAATGATTTATTATAACAAAAATATAATATTTTTAATTATATACACCTTATAAATAATAAAATGGTGTAAAACATTAAAAAATATATCAATGATGTGAAATTAACAGAAAAATCGTTACCTTTTTCTAGATTTATTATACGCACATTCCTAACATCCTGAAAATTATAATTCATTTTATTAGTTACCTTACAGGGAAAATTATTATTCTTTAAATAACTAAATATTTTCATTTTATAATCATTATGTATTTATTTGTTAAATAGTTTTCTTTTCATATGTCGATTAATTGAGGCTGATCAGTCAATTTTTCCATAATTGCTTATATATGTTGACCTTGGTTGAAATAATTGTATAAATGATTCATAGTATTAATAATATTTATAGATTTATGGAAATAAGTTTTATAAATTGGAAATATTATTTGGTATAACCATTTTTTGTGATAAAAATGAAACTCATTACTCATTGTGGTAATAATTCACATGTATGCACGATTATTGTTTCCATTTATCAATGAATGAGATGCAAATAAGGTAAATGATATTTTCATATTTTAGAATCATATTTATATAATAGATATGAAATTTATTCACCCATTACAACCTTTTTATTATCATCAAATGTTGGTGATGAAATAGTAGAATACAACTCTTGGTCAAAACGATAGTTTGTGCAATGCACTAATGACACTTTTGTTTTTCAAATTGCATCGAGATGAATATTTGATTTTTATTTTATTAATTTAATAACATATAATTATAATAATTATACTGATATTTTTATAATTTTATTTTCATAGAATACATGGAAGTGTAATATTATAGAGAAAAATTTACAAAAAAGGTAATATGTACATTGGAGGCAACATCTTCTCTAATAGATTTACATTGAAACAAAGGCCATAAGCTTACATATAGAGACGAATGAAATAAAAATGTGATATGGATTTATAGAATAGTTTTTTAGGTAGTTTTTATAGGTAATTAAAATATTATGTGTAAACATTAATGGGTGTAAGTGTTCCCCTTTTATAAGTGATGAAAATGGAACTATTGGGAATACCATTTACCCATCCATTATATCACTACACTATTAGATGGTCAGTAACTGAAAATATTATAAATAAATTATTTTTTGATACATTTTATTAATAAATCTTTGAATATTATTTTCCAGTCATGTCTTAATCAAGTTTGACGACATTTATGATAACTTTTTATATTTTTATATTTGATTTTTACCCTGTAAACTCAGTTTTTACTATGTGATTTATTTTTTTATTTAATACTATACGGTAACCAATAACAAAATAATGAGTTGTTTAGAACAGAAATTTATTCTCCATTAAATATAAATAAAATTCTATATTTTATAATATAATCATTTTAAATTAAATTTTCTAATATATAAAAATACATTTTTTAGAGAAAAATGACATTTAACGATTATGTTTTGTGGAATTTCTTTTTACTGATTTCCAAATGAATGAGTGTTAATATAATATGGTATAGGTTAAATAAAATATTATATTAATAACTTAATTTATATAAATTATAATAATTAAATAAAATATTACACAATATTAATAAACAATTGTTTAATTATTTTTAATATCGTAGTAATATACACGGTTCTTAATAATATTAAAATTATACCAAAAAATTGAAATTTCACTTGTTATATAATATTTAAAATTTTATATAAAATTTCAGTTTTTTTATTTTTATGTTCGACATATTATAAAAAATTATTTTATTATAATATTGAAGAAATAGTTTTTATTGTGTAGTATTACTTGAGATTAAAAAATGTTAAACATATGTTCAATATATTAAACATAGTCATTTTTAAATAATTATATTAAATATTAAATATTAATTTCTTATATTAAATTGGGTTCTTCATCTACTAATTATACCTTGCATTATAACAAAGATATTTTTCTGCAAAAGCCGTAATTTTACAATTCACATAAAAGAAAATTATTTTAGAAGAATCACAATATTTAATATTAGGTTTTATTTACCCAAAGAATTTAAAAATGGATATTATTTTATGAAATTAAAATTATAAAATTTTTATATTTATCTTTTCATAAAATATATTTAGAAATTATAAATTAACTTTATTTTATTCGATTATTTCGTTTTTCTGCCATATGTGTTCTTAATATTATTTAATATAGATATTACTTTATGTGTTTTTTATATGTTAGTTCCTATATAACAATATTTATAGGATTCAATTTATTTTATTTTCCAAAAATATAAAATACATTAAAAAATATTTCTTTGAAAATCAATATGACTTTTACACAAAATATAATTTAACAAAAACCATTAATTAATTAATTAATTATATTCTAAAATTGGTATTTTACTTCTCCATTACCATTAAAAAATTGATTTTATTTTTATATATACAAGATAATATAATTTAAAAATAATAATAATATGTAATGTGTAAATATATTTATTTATAGTATTTTAATACTATATTTTTTTCCTTATGTATTATATTATTTTAAATTTATAACATGACAGTAACTTACTTCATCATACCTATAGATTATATAACCCAAAAACATATAAGAACTACAATAATTTCAATAACCATTATTGCGATGACGGTATTTAATTCTTATATTTGGAATTGATATATCATTCATTCATTCCAGTCATACTTTAAAATGAACAGTTCTTATCAAATATTTTGTAAAATTATTTCTCTTTTCATGTAGGGATTCCACAAGACAAATTTGGATTCACTATTGGTGATCCACAAGTTTAAATTTGGTCGTGGAGATTTTTTTGTGAAGAATTTAATATTTTAATATATTTTACCCTATTTATTTTGTCTGTTTTAAAAGATTTACTTTATCCATGGTGACTAAAAATCTTTGGTGTATAAGACATAGTTTTAGGTGAATTTTTTGAAATTTCCCATGTATTAATGAATAGTGTATTTATTTTTATTCATATATTGTATTGTACAAGTCCAATCATGTTTTATTCTTATTTATTGAATTGGGTGACACCTTTAAAATTATATTCATAAATAATAATAATGATGATGTATCTTAGATCTTGGGGAGTCACATTATACCCCTTATATAAGATATATATTCACTATTTAAATTATTAATTTCAACAAAAAA
The DNA here is from genome assembly GCA_963277665.1 of Viscum album. Lineage (NCBI taxonomy): Eukaryota > Viridiplantae > Streptophyta > Magnoliopsida > Santalales > Viscaceae > Viscum > Viscum album. The sequence goes on from OY728120.1 coordinate 132,089,888, forward strand.
ATTTAAATGGGTATTAGTAATATGTATCAGGAAATTATTTTTTAGTGTTATATCAACCATACAAACATAGAAATTAGAATACGACTATCCCAAATATTTTTGTTTTGTCTATCCATTAGAGTCAAGAGTGTATCGTTATTTCGTGTCAAGGCTCCCATTTTATGATTTTGAAATAATGGGTTTTCATAATAATAATTGAATAAACTATCAAAGTTCATAATATATCGTGCCTTCCTATTCTAATACTTTTTTGGATTTGGGTGTTGGATGTATTTCAGAGGAGGCTTGAGGATGTTCCGTGATGGTTGGAGGTGTATCGTAACAACCAGAACATTTATCTATTAAATTCCCCAATTTGATTTATTTTATTATAGATATAAAAAACACATGAACTTATTTTGTTTTATCCAATAGGATTTTAAATGACTGTTGATTATATTTACCATTGATAATATAGATGTCGAATAGTGATCACATGACTACTATAAATATGGAGTTTTAATAAATCATTTTGGCACGAACAAAGGAACTGATGTCTATAACCAACAAGATCATACCCTATGAATTCCATTTATCAATGATTCTAAGGGAGATAGAATTTTTTGTCTTTTACCTAGACCAATCCATAGCTGAGATAAATCAACTTAAGCATGAGTGAAACTGTTTATGGGATAAGTTCATGCTCAATGAGATCACGGTCTAAACTATGTTAACCGAACGACCCCATGAAAGCTCTACCATTAGACACCAGACTCCTAGGGTGTATGCTGGTGTAATGATAGGATATGTATCAATAATCTATTAATTTTTTTATGTACATTATTTTTTTCTTCTATAAAATAATGTATTTATTTTCATCTTATTATTGTTATTTTTAATCCATTTTTTACAGAAAGATATAGTATTTTTTTGTAAATATTTGAATTAAATTAAGAAATATATTTTTATTAATTAATATATTTTATAAATAAATAATATTTTAATAAAATATTATTATTAAATTACGTTTTTAAATTTAAATGGTCATATAATTTTATTAAAGTCAAATGTAATTTTTTAGGGACTGAAAACTCAATTTTCAAAAAAAACCCTAGTCAATTTTCAATATGTTTATGTTTTTATTTTAAAAGTTAAAATTTAAATAATTAATAAATTCTTTAGATAAAATGGATATTGTTTTTTAAATCAGGACTTTGAAATTTTCCAATGGGGAGTTTTTCATAATATTTTGAGACTGTCAAATTTTTCTTTAAAAATTAAATATAGTATAAATATAATATTTATTTTATGAATTCATAATGGAAAAAAATAATGATGTAATAAATACAATAAATTATATATTCAGATAAACATATGATTTTCCATTAAAAAAATGTGATTTTATGTTTATTTTATTAATTTTATAAAGTCTTATTGAATCCTTCATGACTTATAATATATTTTATAATTTTCATAATCATTTCATTGAATGTGGGACTCATGTCCACATAACAATGGAAATATTTTATTATCTTTGGCACTTGGACTCTTTAAAAAAATTTATACCAATCCCCTATTCTAGAATACACTGGAGAAAACATGGTTTGGTTTCTAGTTTTGAATATTTTATTATGTAGTGTCCAAAACAGAAATAATAAATAAATCCCCCTCCATTCGTAAATATACCCAAAAAATATCCCATTTTAATTGAATAAAACTCCTTGAATATCTTATAGACTATTATATCTACTCAAAATTTTCCTCCCAATTATCCCCAAAGCTCCAAATAACCCTACTCCAATACTTGGGAATCACACATCCATGTAATTGATCCACCCCGTCCTCTCATTCGTTAAATTCAAGAACAATATTTTAAATTTTCTTTTATAGTTTCAATTGGTCATACTATAATTCATTTATTATGACCCAATTATATAAAAATTGATACTATTTAAATGATATACCATTTATAATCTCCAATTTGGAACCTTACATATGTCGCTACTGTGTAGAAATTTTGCATGGGATTGTCTCTCTCCTATTTTTATCAATCACTTCATTTATCATATCCCTTTTAATTTCATTTTTCATTAGTTTATATAAAATTTTAACTACACCCCATTCATTCATTTTTATTATTAAATGATGGGACCAAATTTCACTAGAATTTATCCTTCTTATTAACACTTACGTACACCAATTACCATACCAAAATTGTATAAGGGTTATTTCTTCTCTCTTCATTCTTAAAGATTCTATTTTATGTAATGACTTATATTTCGAGTTCCTTTTTTTGGGAATGTATTTAAATGTCCCTCATATATTCCATTTCAGGTATTAATGATGATATCCTCCTTCATCTCTCATCTACCAAATTTTAGGAATTTTTATATGACATTATTATGTTGTATACATTTTAAAGAGATGTTCCATACCAAAATAATTGTGTAGTGAATTACATACCCAATTCTCTACCAAGGATATTCAATGTTATTCCCATACACATAATGATTGGATTCCTATATTTATTTATTCCATATTCATTGATCATGGAATAAATTGTATATTTAAATAAATCTATGTTATATGATTTATGTGTAACACATAAGCATGAGATTGAAATGTTTATAAAGGATGCGCCCAATTAGATCGTCAATTCCTTTGGTAATGCTTAGTGTCCTAATACATCATGATGGGAAAAGGGATTACCTGAATCTATTATGGTACATCTTTTGTCATTCATTCATGCCAGTTTAGCTTTGACTTATCTTTATGATGTCATTTTTTAAAATGTTTCCCCATTTCCATGTGATTATTATCATTCCATATCCTACCTTATTATTCATGTTTTTCCTCATTGATATCTTTTTTCTAAAATGTTTTATTATCCTCATGTAATTACATGTTTATTCACTTATTAGTATTTCTTTTTCACCCCTTTCATATATATGTCCTCAGGTTATCCCATGCGGTGTTACATAAGAAGGAATGTTTTGGACATGTCAGTGAAGTTTTCAATAAATATATTTTATTTCCTGTTTTTATTTCTTATATAATGTTCATGATCCATAAATATACTAGACCACATGAACATATGAGTTTTAGTATGTAAATTAATTTGTAATAAATCATTCATAAATGTGAAATAAAAAGAAGTATTGTTGTGGTTTGAATTAGAGTATAAGTTTGTATATATTTGGGATTAGGATAAAAACCCCCTAGTGAACCCCCATAAGGATAAGAATAAGTGTTAAAAACACAACTAATTTTTTAATTAGTTATTACTTGGTTTATCAATAAAATACATCCTTGATTAGATACTACAAGGGAACGTGGTTCTGACACAAATGTACCTAGGATTAAAAATTTCTATAAGGTGTTTCAGGATAGACGTGGGGAAAACTTTTGGACAACAACATGCATTACTGTACACCTAGTTTGACACTCCCAGGGGGTATTCTATGGTAAATTCATAATATCATTACAAACCATTATAAAGGGAACAAAACATCGCATAAAAATATATATTTGGAAGTATATCAAGGATAAAACTGATTGGAGACTATAAACACATAATTTATAGAGATAAATTTTCTTTATAAGTTATCCCTTTATTATAATTGGATTCCCCTCTATCTGTTTATTATTTTTAAATACTCATCCTTATGTCTATATTGGATAGTGTAGAACTAGATTTTAAAATTAGACGGTTTGGTTATCATCCATGGTTAAATGCATTCTTTTATATCATTAATGTTTTGTAGAACTATGAAAACAACACCCAAAATCACGGAATAAGAGATGTTAGTGAAAACAAGAAATGAAGAATGTATTGCATCCCATGTATATAATTAATTTTCTATCAATATTTTTGGATAGATCATCCCAAATATCCCTATCATACTTCCCTTGGTGGAACATTATGTAATTATTTCCAAGGATTTGATTTACCAATATAGAGAGAACACAAATTTTAATGAGTGTTAAATCACACTCCTAAAGGCGAATTGACCTTCTATTCTATAAAATTTCAAGGATGATGATGATTCTTATTTTCCATCATCATCTCAAGAATGGATATTACTACCCTATGAGAAATCATATTAAGCTCTAATTATTGATAATATGTAAAGTATCATCCTTTCAGACATGCCTATTGTGAGGGAATACAATGATGTGTTTCTTGGGGAATTTCCTAATATTCATCCTAGATTAAGGTAAAATTTTTGATCAAACATGTACCTGAGAAAGTTCCAATAACCAAGAATGTTTATAGAATGACTATTTTAGAACATGAGGAGCTAAGGAAAGAACTACTTGAGAATTTTGATAAATGGTTTATTTTCCCATGTGCTTCACCAAGGGGTGCACCAGTCCTCTCCATCAACAAGAAGTATCGGTCAATGTGCCTTTGCATTGATTATCATGAGTTCCACAAAATCATGATAAATTACATGTATCCTTTTCATTTAATTTATGACTTGTTCGATCAACTATGTGTATCACAATACTTCTCCATGGTGGTTCTACGGTCGGGGTATTACCATGTATGGGTGAAGAAGGATGATGTTCGAAGGAATTTTTTTCTTATATGGTACATGAATTATGAGTTCATAGTGATTCCATTAAGACTCTCTAATGATCCAAAAATATTCATGGACATGATGAATAATTTTTTTAGATATTACCTCAAAAAAGTTGTCGTAGTATTTATAGAATATGTTTTTATATACTCCAAAACCAAGGAGAAGCATGAGAAGCATCTGAGCATTATGATATAGACATTGTGAAAGGGTAAGATCTTTTCAATGTATAGTAAGTGTAATTTCTGGTTGAACGAAGTCTCATTCATGGGGAATGTATGCAAAAGAAATGGGATATCTATGGATAATTCCTAAGAAACTAATTTTTGGAAGGATAATATCAACATCTGTGATAGATATCTATAGCTTCTCTAGGTTAGTTTGATAATATTACTGATTTGTGAAAAATTTCTCATGATATTCATACACTTTAAACAAGTTATCTAGGAAGGGAGTCAAATTTTCATAGATTCATGAATGTGAAGAAAGAATCATGGAGTTGAAATGGAGGCTTATCACTTCCCCATTTTTCACACTACCCATAAGTGGTTATATTTTCATTATTTTCAGTGATTATTCAAAGAATTGATTGTGATGTGTGCAGATGAAAAATGAAAAAAACATTTCCTACACATCAAGGCAGTTGAAAATTAATGAGATGAAAATATCGCACACATGATCTGGAGTTATAAGTTGTGATCATTTCATTGAAAGTTGGGAGGTATTATATACTTGGGGAGATATGTGAAATATACAAGGATAACAAAAGTATGAAATATATTTTCACATAGAAAGATATTAATATGTTACAATGAAGACAGTTTAATATTTTCCTGGATTCTGAAAGCTCAATCCACTACCTTCCTAGGAATTTGAATAAGGTAGCATGTTCTCTATGTAGAAAAGACACATAAATTATATATTTGATGAGAATTGATAATGATATGATATTCATGTATTTGAAGATGATGGAAATGTAATAAATAAATAATGCAACATCATTAATCATTTAAAAATTTATTTCATAACCACCACTTTTTAAATGGTGAGAGGTTGATAAAAAGTATTATTTGATAATTCAGAAGAATGCGGAAACTATCAAAAAACGTAAGTAATTTTAGTTCAACATTTATGAAGTATGAATTGGTATATTTGGGTCAAGACTAATTGTTGTATAAAATCCTGAGATAATGATAGAAAATTGGGATGATTCACATAGTTCATCTTTTTCTCCATTCACCCACGAAACAAAAAGATGTATAGAGATCATCGATAACTCTATTAGTGGGATAAAATGAATATGAATATCTCAAAATATACATAAAAGTGTCAAGTGTATAAGTAAATGATGGATGAAAGGAAAAAGTCTATGGGGATGATGAAACTAATACCCATGCCAATATGGAAATGGAAGAAGACCACCATGGAATTATTCACCATACTTCTAAATACATCTAAATGAAATAATGAAATCTGTTTATTATGGATTATCATACAATGACTACACTCTTCATTGTGATTCAAGAGGATTTTATAATGGAGAAAATATAGTAGATATACTTTAATTAACATTAATAGATTTAAGGAGTACCAATACTGATTGAGTTTGATCGAGTTCAAATATTTACATCTAAATTTTTGAAGAGTATCAAGCATGATCGAAACATTGAGCTAAGGTTTAGTATAATTTATCATACCCAAACTAAATGGACAATATGAATAGACTATCCAAACACTTGACGATAAGTCGAGAGCTTTCTCAAAGGAATTCAATGGTTAATGGGACCAATATCTTCTTTTTATGTAGTTCTCTTACAACTAATATATATATCATATCAACAAAATGTTCCCTTATTAAGCCCTTTTTATGAAGAGGTTCTGAACACCAACTTGTTCGTATGATGTTGGGGAATGATAACATCTAGATTTTCAAAATGGTCAAAGAAATGGCTTAGAATATTAAGACTATCTAGCAGAAAATCAGCACTACCCAAACTTGAAAAAAGTGCTATTCTAAAAATCATCAACGTGACAAATAGTTCAATGATGGAGACATTTTATTCGTCAGCATATATCCATGAAATATTGTTATGATAATTAGGAATATGGGTAGACTTATTCCAAGGTACATCACCACTTTTGAGATCCCTGATAGCATCTGAGTAGTGGACTATTGACTAGCACTCTCACTGAACTTGTCTCAAGTACATTATTGTTCCACGTATCCATATTAAGGAAGTGCATCCCATACCCATAAAATTTACTCATTCCATATTTGGTAGTATTAGAGAATGACATTTCCTATAATTAGAATCTGGTGAAGATCGTAGGTCACAGTGAAAAATATCTATGATATAAGACAATGCCCATTGTTAAGGTGTTGTGGAAAAACCAAAATCAAGAAGAAGCAATGTGGGAACCAAATGAGGTGATAAAGAAGAGTAACCTTCATCTGTTTTAGTGTGGGAAAAGTAAATGTCATGGTCGAAAATTCTTAAATGGGGAAGGTTGTAACAACCAATTTTTTTAATAAAATTCATTTTTTTGATTTAATGCCTTATAGATATAGAAAACACCCATACATCATTGGTTTATCCAATTGGATTTTAAAAGACTGTTATGCATCCCAGCCATTTATAATATATCTGTTGAATATTGATCTCATGACCAGTATAAATAGGGGGATTAAAAAAATATGTTTGGAATAGATAAAGGAAGGGATGACCTCAACTTGCGGGATATTACCCTATGAAACCCAGTTATTGGATATTCCTAGGGAGATAACATTTCTAGGATTTTCCTTAGACCATTCCCAGACTGATGTCCAAAAACATAAACATGAGTGAGACTGTTTGTGTGAGATGTTCATTCTCAACGAGATTAGGACCAAAACCAAATTCACCAACATTCCCATGAAATCCCCACAATTTTGCACCTTACTCAAAGGTAGTAGGCTATTATAATAAAGGGATATGGATCAATACCATAGTAGTTGGATTATGTCAATTTTTTATAAAATAATCAACATATTTCCATCCCATTATTTTATCCCCATAAATGATTTTTAAAGCTGAAATATAATTTTTGGTCAATACTAAAATTCAATTAAAAAGACTATTATGAGGAATTAATGGGTTTTTAAGATAAATAATATTTTTATAAAATATTAATGTTAAATTAATTTTTTATATGTTAATGATCATATAATTTTATGAAGTCAAATATAATTTTTATTGGGGTTCAAAAACTCGTATTTCCAAAAAACCTGTCATTTTTCAATAAATTTTAGTTTTTATTTTATCTTTAAAAATTCACAAATCTAGAAAATTTTTTAGATAAAAATAATATTATTTTTGGAATAAAAAAACTAACATTATCCAATGGTGAATGTTTTATACTTTTTTAAAACAACATATTTTTAGGAAAAAATTAAATAACGTATAAATATACTGTGTGTTTTATGACATCATAATGGAACAATAATGATGTAATAAATTTTTAATAATTTATAATGGACAAATTTTTGTTTTACATATAAAATAAAATAATTTTATGTTTATTTGTTATATTTTATAAATCCTTAATTAATCCTCTAAGTCTTACAATATATTTTAGGATTTTAAAATCATTTTATTGATAGTGTGACTCACCTCCACATAAGGAAGGGAAATATTTTATTATTTTTGGTCGTTGGACTCAGAAATTAATATATACCAATTTCATTTTATAGAAACCATTTTAAAAAACTATGGTACAAATTTTGGATTTGAATATTTTATTATGTAGTGTCCAAAACCTAAATAATAAAAAAAACCTAATTTGCTATATAATCCCACCCAATCTCCCATTTCTCTTCACTCAAACACCAAGAATCTCATTCAGACTCTTATCTCCACTTCCTTGAGTCCTCAAAAGGCACCCAAATCTCCTATTAATCCTCTACCAAGTATTATCAGTCACACATCCATGTAAGAGATCATCACCTTCCTCTTTCAAAATTTAATATGGGGTCATCACATCCAAGTATGCCTCCCCTTATTTCAATTCAAGAACCATCTTTGAAATTTTTCATTATAGTATCAATAGGTTATATTATAATTCATTTATTAATAACCCCTTACAACCAACTAATTTTTCTATTTATATACCATTTATACTTTCTCATTTTGAACCTTACATAAGTTGTTACTAAGTTGAAATTTTGTAAGGGAATGTCACCGTCTCTATTTTTTATGAAGCACTTAATTTATGACATGCCTTTTTCATTTCCACTATATTTTTATTGGATAAAGTATTACATATCCCCCTTAATATTATTTTTATGTTTAAATTATGGGATCCCATTTTACTCTCATTTACCCCTCTTATGAACCCTTATGTACCCCCATAACCATGCCACAAACTTTTAAGGGTTCTTTCATTTCTCTTTTTTTTTCAAGTTTCATTATTATATCATGTATTATATTTCCAATTAATTATTTTAGGGAATGTCTTTGCATGTACCCATTACTATCTATTTCATGTATAAATTATGATATCATCCTTCTAATATCATCAACACAATTTTATGGATTTCTATATGATGTTGTTATACTGCCAAAATTGCAATGGGATGTTCCATGCCAAAATAATTGTGTTTTGAAAACCATAATAATTTCTCTATCAAGGGTATTCACCATTATTCACATATACATTTTGATTGGATTATTACATGTATTTATTCAATATTCCTTGATTTCAGAGTACGTTATGATTCTTAATGAATCCATTTTATACGATCTAGAAGGAATAATAAATGTTGAGATTGAAATGATTATTAATGGTGAGCCCTGATAGAAATTCAATGAATTGGTTAATATTTAGTATCATGATACATCATGTTGAGTTGGGGGTTTATTTGATTCCAAAATGGGTATTTTTTCCACCAAGATTCCTTGGAATTTTATAATGACGATGATGATGGATGGATGTCTACAATCTCATTCCCTCACTCTATCTTCTAGGTGAGTAGAAATGCCTAGGTTGTGATAATCAAAGCTATGTTTGTGCACTAGGTGATGGACCATGAATTTTTGGGTGATATGTGATATGATAGTGTTATGGGGTGATGAACCATGTGTTTTTTTGGAATATGTGATATTTCATTATTGTGGGGTGTCTTATGATGAAGTTTGTTCATGGTATATGGAGGGAAGAGTTTTTATATCATTCATGTTAATGGTACCCTAATAGTCTAGTTATGGATTGGTTATGATAGCCATTATTTTTTAGGTGAGATGTGATATGTCTATGCTAGTGGGGATCATATTGAGGGGACCATCATAGTAGGAGGTGGTAATGATGTTTATGTCCATCATGTTCATGATAGCATACTACTATGGTTTTGGATGTGATGTGATGACCCATGTGTCTGCGGGAGATAGGAGATGTGAAAACACAGTGGGGAGGTGTCCGAGGTGTCTATAGGCATGATGTGATGTGACTATGTTTCTTGTCATTGGTACAAGTTCTTCAAAAGTCATGGGATCACTATGATGTACACAATTTTAGTGTGAGAGCACTAAATTAGTGGGAAAGTGGGTTGAGTTCCCTTTTATCGATATTCTTCAGATTATATTCTTTTTCTTGGATTGTGTTATTTATTAACTATGCCTTTTGTGGTTAGGATGGATATGTGACCCATTTAGGTTCTTGTGGTTCTGTTATTTTCATATGGGTGTATTAGTTTGATTATTTCACACGTGCAGTAGATACTTTTGTTTTTCTACTGAGTAATATTTAATTCTCACACTACATATATAATCTAATTTTTACATTTATAGGAGTATTACATTTATATTAATGGATAGTAATATCTTAGACATTATTTTATAGTTTTTGTGTTGTTTCATTACCTATTCCTTTCGGTATTTATGATGGGATACTTTTACATGTATCAGTTTTATATATTTTTGCATTGTGGGATGGTTTTTGTATCCTATTATATTATTTCATGGAGATATTTGGGGATGATTCATCCTATATTCCAATACTTTTTATTATAGAAGAAATTTAGTCATATATAATGTTATTTTTATACCATATTTGCTAGTCTCCAACCCATGGACTTGTATAGGTATGACTTAATGGTTCATTATCTCTCTACCATCATAGTAGTATCTATACAGTAATGAGGACATGAAAGAGTGGTATCAAAGGTAATGGATTAGAGATAGAGAGTATTTTGTTGATTGGAACATTGATGATTACATGGTTTTGTATGGAACAATTTTAGTTGACCTTAGTGCATGAAATATTCTATGGAGATCGATTAGGACATGAAATTTTTGGCCCCGTGACATATAGTGAAAGAACAACGAGAATATTGAAATGGAATATGAGTTGAACCTACATGTAGTGTAGAAACCTAGAAGAGGAACTTAAATCTTGATTATTTTTTTCCTAATTGATTTGGGTTTTTTTTTATGGATAAAATGAAAAAAGTGAATTAAAATGAATCTAAATAAAATTTCATTCTACCAAACCTTGGAAATTATGGTTTTCCTTTTAGTTATGGATCTTCAACGTCGTCCATGTGTTGATTAAGAAGTTGATGATAGGCATGTAAATTAAATTGGTCATCCTAGGGTTGATCTAGTAGTAGAGTATGAGTATTAGAAGAGGGTGTTGTGTGATTTTTAGAGATAGGATTTAGGTATGTATGAGTGAAGTTTTTTAGATGCAGAGACAAAGAGATATCTAGATGTGCTCAAGATTATATCAGTATGATCCTACCCATTGTAGGATACTGGGTCCCATTGTTAGATAACTAGATGTGATGAGTTTTGATTTTGAATAGGATAATAAATTTAGGTGAGTGGAATGTTGTATATTTTCATTTGTCGACATTCAGAAATAGTTTGAGGGGGAGTTCCTTTAATCAACCACGAAGGCAGTGAAGTGGCCAAAAATATTTATATTCCATAGGGGAGTATGCCATTATGGGAGTTTGGAATATTGTTAAATTCCTTATATTCTCTTTCCCAAACTCTTTTCCAAAATGAGGAGCCCCATGAGAGACATATTGATGAGACACTCAATCCTTCTATCCAATGGGTAGTTACTATTTATGCATTGCTAAAGTATCTTGAGGATAAAAAGAGGGATGATGTGATCAAGAAGATAAAATAAATATTATGATTACAAATAGATGGTAATTAATAGGGTTCCATAAAGAGTGGGGTTGTTAGTGGAAGGAATCATGCAACAAGACCTTCAAGGTTTCGACCAACTGAGAGTTAGCCTCAAGGCATCAATTCCAACAATATAGATCTTGTGGTTTCTATTGAATTCATGGGGATACCTAGAAAATTTGTTCTAAACCTTGGGTTCACATAAATTTTTAGAATCACTTATCAATGGTTCTTCAAACATAGTTTCGTGGAACCTAATAGGTTCAGAGGTAGCCTTAGTCGCAATTCTTAGTGAGACCATTTCTCTTATAAGTTCAGCAGGAATATTCTCCTTTGAGGTGAGATAGTACATATGTAGTCTTACATTAGGATGATCCTTATGTCAAGGACCTCAACCTTAGTGTGGTCATAGAGTTGTTAATTAATATATAGGAACATTAGTTGGGCATGGTCTATTGCACACAATTGAGGCAAAAATAATTGATGGACCAGAGATCATTTTATGTAGGCTTATATTTTCTACCCTTGTTTTTAACATGTTTGAATAATGATCTTCATAATACTTTCATTCACTGACTTTATTCCTTTTTGGGTATAGACATAGAGAGTCTTCTTGAGTCATTATTGTTCACTATTCCATTCAAAGACTAGATCATCATATTTGATGTGATTCAGGGGTGTAGACTCGTGATGGAGCCACATCAGTCATGTCAGATATCTTCTTCATATTGATGAATCAATGTGATGTAATCATAGACATCAATTTATTTTATTCCACACATTATTTCATCGACTACTTATATAGAATAATTGTGTTCACATATTTAGATTGTTAGTGTGTAGTTTTCATTGTAGACTGAGGTTTTCATGTGAGTAGTCAGCATTTGGATCCACTAATTTTTTTTATGGTTGAGATTTCATTGGAATTAGTGGAGAAATAGATAGTGGTAGTGTATATGGTTGTAGGGGTGTTTATAGATTTTTACCTAAATAGTTTTTAATTAAACTCATCAATGTGGTGTTTAGTTTGGCGGATACTTATAGCTTAGTTCTTACCCAATTTAAATGGATCCTTTTCAGATGGCACCTTACGAGCTGCGAGAGTTAAGAATTTTGATAGATGATCGGACTCATAGGGGTTTTATCATGCCTACTATTTTGTAGTGTGGTTCACCAATATTGTTCTTCAAGATAGAAGATGGTTGTGTGAGGTTGTGTATAGACAACCTGAGGTTAAATCATGTAACAGTTAAGATATTTTTCTATATTCTAAAGATATATGAACTTTTGAACTAGAACATAAGGGAAAGTGTTTTTTAGGATCGATCTGTTGTTTGGATATCACTATTTGAGGGTTAAGAAGGGTGATATCCCAAAGACATCCATTTGAAGTTGGTATGGAAATAGTGATTTTGTTGTCATATTTTTGGGTGTAAAAAGTGCACTAGATGTGTTAATGGACCTATTAACTCCATGTTCAATGAATTCTGGGGCCAATTAATAGTCATTTTCATTAATGACATATTAACCTAACCAAAGATAGACGAGGATCATGCTGATCATCTCAATGTTGTCTTGTCGGTTCTTTGATACCAACATCCCTATGGAAAGATAACTAGGTTAATGTTTTTCAATTGGGTGGTTCATTTACCAAGGCATATGGTTTCACATCATAGTGTGGTGGTGGATATATTTCAGGATGATGTCGTAACATCATTAGAAAAACCTAAGAATATCATAGAGGTTGATAACCTCTTTGGTCTTTCGTGCTATTATCAGAAGAATGTGATCGATTTCTCTCGAGTTATATCCCAGATATTGTATTGACCAAGAAAGATTCTGTTTATGTTTGGACTAATCAATGCCATAAAACGTTCAACTACCAGATGTGTGTGTTTTTTTGTGCTCTACTACTTTATTTTCCTAAGGATGGTGTAATGTTTGATCTGTTTTTGATCCCTCTGAATAGGGGTTGAGATGTGTATAGATGAAGAAGATGAAATTTTTCTGTTATTGGTCTAGGAAATAACATCTCCATTAATATTACTATTCCACCCATGATCAGTGGTTAGTATTTGATGTGTTTTCACAGAAATTGCGGCAACATTACCTCATTGGGAAGCATGTTATGGTCATCATAAATAACAATAATTTGAAAAATATATTTTCTTAGTATGGAATGAACTTGTGGAACAAAATGAGGATCATATTGTTGCAACATCACAAAAATTATACAATTTTAATAAGTGATTAATAAATGAATTGTTTTATAATTTAATTAATTACACTTTGAAAGATCATTTTTAAAACTTTGTGATTCAATCAATCAAAATAAAATTTAATTATTTGTTAAGAGGAATAATTATAATTATAACAATACATAAAAAAAATATTTTCAATAATATTACATTTCAATAACAACACCATAATTATAAATGTTTCTTTATTAAATTATATTATCAATCATGTTTTTATAAGAAATTTATCATTTTCAAATATTATGTTATAATATTCTTAAACAAATGACTACTTTTAATAAATAAGATTTTATTTTAAATTAATATTTCATATTATATATAAATAATGGTTTTATAAACGTGGAATTATTTTTTTTTAAATAATATTTCCATATAAATATTTTTATATGATTATAAAAATCATAGTAAAATTTTTTTTATATTTATTACATTATTTTAAAAAGTTAATACAATAATGTAAAAAACTATATGTTTTATCTGTTTGAAATTAGAAAAATATATTTCTTTTTATATCACTTAGATATATATATTTATATAAATAAATAGATAAAGTAAATTTTCTGAAATAAAAACCATAAAAATATTATTAGGTTATTTGAATAGTATGAAAATATTTGAAATAACTATTTTTTAAAGGATATTTATTTTTTAAAAATATAAAAAATTACTTTAAATTATGAATATATGAATATAATAAATAGAAAAAATTTGAAGACTATATATATATATAATTATGAATAGATTTCTTTCATTAAAATTATTTTTATAAATACTCGAATTATATTTGAAATATATAAATATTAATATTATTTTATTTTTTGAAATAATTAAATAAAAGGTGAAATGAGGCTCAATCTTATTTGGAGGAAAAATGTATTGCTCGACATTGGGAGAGACCAGATATAGAAAAAGAGGTTTATCGTTAGGAAGAACCATGTATATTGGAGTCGAGAAAGGGTTTCATCCAAAGGTCAAGAACATTCAGGTTTCGTGCATAGAGAACGATTCAGACAATATGATAGTTTGAGATTTTCAGAGGATATTGGATTCCATAAAAGAGTTTTGAGCTAAGTTTGAGTGAAGATGAGGGATTCTGAACACCGGAGAGTAATCGAATACTAGATCTGAGGTCAAATGCTAACAAGATATAACACCAATGGGGTTTGAACTAAGATAGATTTGGTCACCATCCTCTCCATGTAATTAGGACTACAAAAAATTGATGTTCGGTGTGTGTACCTATCTCTATTATCATTACAAAGTATATCAATATTTTCAACCATTTTCTCCTATGATCGAACACCGACAGTATTTTTCTATTGATGTTCAATATTTTTCTTTATCCCAACATTTTTTCTAATTCAATGGCTATATTCAATGTCATATTTAATTGAATCAAAATTTTCAGTGATTTCAATTGGTTATTTTTATTACTTTATTAAAATAGGAAGAATATTTTTTCAATTCCATCCAAAAATTCTACAGCTTATTACTTGATTCATTGTTTCTTCATGAAGAATCATAATTAATGAATTAAATTGAACTCAGTGTTTTGATATTTTTAATCATGGTTCATCAGTTCTTCTTCGAAGGAGGATATATAAATAGGCATCATCTTCGTCATTCTATTTTAATGAAAATGAATAATTTATAGGATTTATAAGGTATGAATGTCTTTGAACCGAGAATCATGACTCCTTATGTGGTGGACTCTTTGAATATTCTTGTATCCTCTTTTTTAGTATATTTATATGTGTATTAAATTTTGGAGAGGATTTTAGAAGAATAGACCTTGATGAGTGAGGTAAGATTTAAGAAGTGGATCATAGCCCTTGTTTTTGTTTTCTTCTATGCTAGGGAAAATAGGAGAAAATTATTGGTAAAAGAAAGAGATTACAAAGATAGAAAGAGGGATAAACTAGTTTCCTTCAGTTTCTTAAAAACTGAATTATTAAGGGTAATAATAATTATTAAATTATTTATTTTATAAAATTTTATTATATCAAGGGATTTAATTATTTTGTATGAAATTTTTTTATGAAATTATTTTTTATTAAAAAACCTATTAAGGGTAATATATTTTTTTTTTATAAAATTCAATTTTAGAAAATCCATTTTAGGGAAATATTTTAAAGAGAAAATATTATTTTAATGTTTTAGTTAATTTTATTGAATTTTTTTTATTTTTTTGGAAACCCTTTTATTTTACAGATTATGAATGAAAAATAATACATATATATATATATATATACTAAAATTTAATATTAGTTAAGGGATACATTTTGACATGTTCTGGTGATCATTAAATAGTCTATTATAAGAGAATATTTATTATGTTTCAATGTTTCCATATTCAGAATTATATTAAAGGAAATAAATATTTTTAAAATGTTATAACTTAAATATTTTATTATCATCTTATGTAAAAATATTATTCTGTTAATTATTTTTTTAAACATAAAATTATTTTTTTTAATATATTATTTTCAATGCGCCTATTTTACAAAATCCATTCCAGAATTTTCATTCAAACTATTAAAAACTTTTTATTATCTTAATTTTTTATTTTAACCTTTCTTTAAAAAGGAATATTATTTTATCAAACATTTATAACTCTATGAGATATTTTTAGTGATAAAAGTTATTATATTATATATATAAAGTCACTAAAAATTTATGAATATTGAATTTATATACTGGTATGGCCATGCACTATATCATTCCATAATAGATTAAAAAAAATTTAAATTTTATTTATCAATGTATTTGAAGGAAATTTTGTATTTATTAAAGTAAATAAGGATTGTGTTTAATTATAAATGTATTCGAAGAACTTATTTTATGTATAATTTTTAAAGTGTTATCAATTTATTTTATGAATTTATTCTAAATTAATGATTTATACAAACCCTTATTATTTTATCTTAATAATATATTTTATTTATTGATAATTATTTTCTACATTCAGAATAATTAATGATATTTTGAAAAGTTATTTAATGGGATTTTATTGAGAGGTATGGATCTTTATTAAAAATGTTTTATTAAAATTAAATTTTCCACATGCATATCAAATATGAAAATGAGGAATGGGAAGTGAACCCATGACCTCAAAAAGACATTTTTCTATGAGGGATACTACTAAGTGTAATAAGTGTTTTATAATATCTTTAAAGTATCATTTTAATCCATAAGAAAATATAATTTTTTCAAATTATTTTTTAATGATAAAAAAGATATTTCAAATATTCCTTTTGAAATGAATTTTCAAATTTATAATGATTTCAAAAAAATTATAACTATTTTTAAAAGGAATTTTATGCATAAAATATATATATTTGAAATAAAATTTTTTATTAGAGTTTATAAATAATCAATTTTAACTGGTTTTAAGACCTATTACTGGGAAATTTGATACTAATCCCTTGTTTTAAAAAATTTCCACAGGTCATTGAGATGTTATAAGATGGATGACTTCATTTACAGAGTTATCGGACACAAAGAAAATTTGTTTTATATTTTATTTTTACAAAAAATTAATAAGTTATGTACTTTTATCTAATTTTCCAGAACATAGTCCCAAAAATGTCTTTCGGCCTATAATGTATAGTTTATTTTTTAGTTACCCTCTACGAAAAAACATAGAATGTTTTTTATCACTAAATCAAGAAGATCAAGATCATGTATTTATATTCAGTATTAGAGAAATTTTATAAAAAACTCTTAGTATTAGATGTTTTCATTTTAGGAAAACACAATGAGATAAAATTTTCCATTTAAACTCCAGGAAATTAAGTTCCATTAGAATATCTATCTTTTCTTAAATCTGATGATCAAAATTCAGAATATTCTCATGGTATGATGAACTAATTACAAGGATTCCATTTATTTAATGACTTTAGATTGTAATATCCATAAAAATTTAGAATATTAATAAGTTAATAAAAATGACATGAATTATAAATTAAAGAAATTAAATTATGAACGATTTATTATTAAACATTGTGATTTTATTTAATCAATTTAAAATTCTATTATAAGATTAGTGGAATGATTAAAATTATAACGATACATAAATCCAATATTATAAATAATATTTCATTTACTATAATATACCTTTATTATAAATGATGTGTTATAAAATTATTTTATGAGTTGTCATTTTATGAAAAAATATTAGTTTTCAAATTTTATTATAATTTTTTTAAATAAAAATCAACAAATAAGAATTGATTATAAGTTAATATTTAATATTATAAACAAATAATGATTTTATAAACATTTTTTTAAATAATATTATATTTTAAATATATTTACATGTTTATAAAAAACATAGCTAAATTTATAATTTTTTAAATTTTTTTTCATACTTGTAATAAATAAATACATTAATGTAGAAAACTATATGTTTTTTCACTTAGAAATTATAAAAAATAATATATTTTTTTATTTCCATTAATATATATAAATATTACTTATATATTATCTATTTGAGACTTCCAAAAAAATATTTCTTTTTTATTTCACTTATATATTTAAAAATGTATATATATTAATAAATTGGAAGTTTCTTTATATAATGAAATTAAATATATAAAGTAAATTTGAGAAGTAATAAAATATTAGAAATTAAAATAATTAAACATAATTAAATTTTTTAACAAAAAATATTTATTTTAAATTATGTTTATAAGAATATAATAAATACCTAACATTTTTATGACAATATTTATATATATATAATTATGACAATAGTGATAAATTTGTTTTTTGATTTTTCGATTAATATGTGAAATATAAATATATTATTATTATTAATTTTATTAAATATTCAAATAAAAGTTGAAATTAATCGTAAACTCATAATTATGTAAACCAATTGGCCGAGTCATAGGAGAAACCAAATGCCGAAAATGGGATTTCACATTAGGAAGAACTAAGAACGGTAGAGTTAAGTGGGGGTTTCTTCAAGAAGTTGATCTTTTTTGGGTTTTGATCGTCGATATGGAATTGAGTGAGAGAAGGGAACTATATTTTAGATAGATATATGTTAAAGGAATGGAGTTTGAATCTTGGTTCGATTAAATATGAGGGGTTTCAAATTTTTGAGAGAAATTTTATATTAGATCTGAGTTTGAAAGGCCATCAAGATTGAAAATAGAAGGGTTTCGAACTCATTTGGATCTGGTCGCCTTTCTCCTACTGAATTTCAGTGTTCATAAAATTTATAGTTGGTAAGTGTATTTATTTCTCATACAATTAAAACCCTTCTCATAAAATGATTACATTTTTCTCCCTCGATCGAATTTCAGTAGTCCATGTCTGTTCTTATATTGAAGTTTTCATTATCACAACATTGCTGTTTAATTCAAATAATATATTCAATTTTTAATTTAATGAGATATTTTAATCAATGGTTTTGGTTATTGATTTTAATTCATGATTAAAATAAAAAAATGATTAGTGGATTTCTATCATTGAATTTTGAGACATATGACTGGATTTTTTTAAGCTTCATGATGAATCTAAAAGCCGAATTATATTAAACTCGTTTCTTTTGATTATTTTTAATTTCAAATCACTGGTTCTAATACAAAGGAAAATATGTAAATAATCATCATATTCGTTTTCCTCTTTCAATGAAAATCAAATCAATGATAATATATTTTAGGTATATATTAGTTTGAATTGTGACTCACAACTCCTTCTACAATAGACTAAATTAATATATATTTTCCCACACCTATTTATTTTTAGTGTTCATATATATGCATTTGATTTGGGAGAGGATTTTAGAGGTACAGTCCATGTTGAGTGAATAATTCCATAAGAAGGAAGTCGTAGAACTTTTTCCATTGATTTTTTGTTTGGGATGAATGAGAGAAAAATAAATAGAGAATGAAGAGAGTCCTAAGATTGAAGGATATGAAAACTTATTTCATTCTGGTTTCTGAAAATCAAATAATTAGGAGGAATAATTATTTGGAATTATTTATTTCATAAAAATATATTATTTTATGAGAGATATTTTATTGTATCAAATATTTCAATGATTTTATGTTTTATAAAATTTTTTATTAAGGGAGTAATATATATATTTTATACAAACTGATTTAGAAAATCCTTAGTAAGGGATTGTTTTAAAAAAAAATTATTTTTTTTGTTTTGGTTCGCTGTATGGAATATTATAATTTTTTTTAAAGACATTTTTTTTTACAGATTATGAATTAAAACTAATATTTTAGTATAAATATATATACTGAAATTTCAAATTAGTTAAGTGAGGAATTTTAAAATGATTCAATTTTCATTAAAGAAACCAATGTAATAGAATATTTATTTTCGTTCAATTTCAATATCATAAAAATTATATTAAGGTAAATCATTATATTTAAAATGTTATAATATCAAAATTTTATTACTATATTATATAAGATATCAATTAATTTAAATATTTTTGTATCCGTTAATTTATTTTTAAGGATAACAGATTATTTGAAAATCCCTAATTTTTTATAGTCCATTCGATGAATTAATTTTAAAATTTTAATAATGTTTTATTTTTCAATATTTTCTATTAAAAATTGTTTAAAAATAAATTTTTTTCTCATACCGTTATATTTTACTGTGAAATTTTAAATGGTAAAATTTATTCTTTTATGTTTAGAATGTCAGTAAAAATTTATCAATATTGCATATGAATATAGGCATGTCCATACACTATATCATTCCATGAGTACTTATGAAAAATTTGTTGTATTTATTTATCAAAGTTTTTAACAAAATATTTATTTTCAATATATTTAAAGAATGTTTTTATTTATTAATGTATTTAAATGAAGGGTTTTTTGTTAAATGTTTTAAGTATTATAAATTATATTTTTGAATTTATTCTAAATTATAGATTTCTCCAAACCATTTTGGAATTTTCTGAAAATATATTTTTTTCTAAAATTATAATTACTTATCTCCCTTAAAAATAATTCATTTAGATTTAAAAAGGTTTTTAAATTGTTTTGAGTGATTAAGATGGTTCTTCAATAAAAATACTTTCATAAAATTAAATTTTCCGCTTGTAAATCAAATGAAAAAAATGAGAAATGTGGAGTGAATCCATGACATCAAGGAAATGTTGTCCAACATCTAATACAGCGGAGTGGACACAACGGTTTTATATTATCTATCATGTATCATTCTAATTAATAAAATAATTAATATTTATAAATTATTTTTAAAAAGAAAATAAATTTGTTTCTATGATTAAATTTTTAATAAATATTCAAAACATTTGTATTTTTTAAATGTTTTGATTAATATTTTTCAAATTTAATATATATATATATATATATAATATAATTCATAAAAAAATTATTTAAATGTGTTTTTAAATAATAATTATCACTTTTTTTAAAACCCCTTATTGGATATTTTATCTGCATCCCATGTTTCTCAAACTGCACATTTCTTTTAGTGGTCATTGATAGAATGAATTTTATCAACACCTTTCATTCCAATAGAAGGGTTTTCACTTGATTCTTATCAATGAAGATAGTTAAAAAAAAGAAAATTCATGTTTTTGGGTAGAGTGAATCCATCAATGGAGGATAAGCAGTCATGGGAGAATGGGTATCCATCAAGAGGAACATTCAACGCCTCCGCTAACTAGACTGATGTTAGAAATAGAGAATTCTAGTTGGCCATTGAAATAACTAGGTCTTCATCATCCCAGGAGTGAAAAACAAAAGACTTGTTTAACTCACTATAATCATTATTTAAGATTGTATAGGATTGTGATGCATCAAAAACAAATTCACAAAATTGATGGTACAAAACTTTATTCCACAACATGTTTATTTTGTCTAGCCATTTGAAAACAATGGCTCTTCCACCTAATAATTTTTTATTTCCTTTTATGTTTCATATTTCTAGATGAAGCAGCATCAGATAATATCCTTTTTTTTCTATTTATAGAGTGGTTGAGATATTTTATGGTCTGAAGGCTAGGGTTAAAAGGGATAGATAAAATAAAAAGAGGGTTCAATGGATTTGTGAGATATTTCGTATGAAGACTTGATACTCAATATTTTTTGTGGTATCTGAGGTCTCATGTAGTAATACACATATTTATAATTACTAATAGTATGTGAAGTGGTATATCAGATGTGACCATTACATGAAATGGAAACACACATTCATATTTAAATAAAATATAAATCATGGTTACTATATATAATAGATATATAATATAAAATATTACTTAGTAAATTCAAACATATTTAAATTAAACATAATAAAATAAAAACTATTAGTAGAAAAAGCTTTAGGGAAAATATCTTCTAATTTTTTTTACCCCATAAAAGTGTAGCCAGAGCAAAAGCATGTGACCATTTATTATGAATTGAAAAATTTAGTAAACAAGAAGAACAAACCCAACACAACAACTACAACACATTAAAACCAAAAAAATCACCATCTTCATGATAAAAAGCTTAATACCCAGTCACTAACTCCAACTCTAAGATTCCATAGTGCCTTAGGACTTTGGCATACTTCCTTCTAATGCTCAACTGCTCCAATGAAAGAAATTCAGTATTAATTTTCTCGGGGACTTCACCAAATTCTTTAGGGATAGAGGATCTAGTAGACATTGGCTTCGATAGATATGAATAATATTTCCCCGATATTATTCATAAAGAGACAGTCATATCCTCTTGATTTCCATATTATAACTTCCTCACCCCCTGAACAATGTCAACATATGATGGTCTGGACCCACCCTCATTTTCCATTCCACTATCTGAAAAATCCCCCCATTTACCAGAGACATGCATCTGCTTATATTCCATCATCCGATTTTTCTGTGGCTGGATATTGATGTCAATAATTGCATGAAAATGTGGTTGGTCCATCACCTTCTATCCTACACATAACCCGTTTCCCACTTCTTTATTTACTGCATCCTTAGTCAGACCTACACATAACCCATTTCCCATTTCATTGTTCATTGTACCCTAATTCGGAGTTTGAAAATTTTCTTCCACACTTTCATTCTACATCCCATGAAAACAGTTCCTCATGGGAACCATAAGCATCACACCATCATCCTCAATAGCCAATCCACATATCTCTAGCTCCCCATAGGCAGACTAACCCCACAGTCCATCACTACAACAGAAAGCATGAAAATCTCTACCTCCATCAACGGCCCCAGCCTCCCTTCACTCACATTGCCACTGTTATATTTATTTACCACAGTAACACCTCCATCAAGAGAGCCTCCCTCATCCCTACTGATATCCAGAAAAGCTAGTCCATTAGTGACCCCTGGATTATACTGTCTCTCCACTACAACCACATGAGTTCTTAATTCCATTACAACAACACTTCTGTCAGCAGATCCCTTGATACTAGTCCCACAGTTAAGATCCTGTTTCAATATATTTAACACAGAAGACACCAACGGATTTGGGTGAACATTAGCTGGCCATTCCAGAACTGAGGAAACCTAGGCACCAGGACTAGGTCCATTGCCTACCTGAGTATCCATACCAGGCATCCTCCTCCTATCAACAGGTTTTCCTAGCCTCTTGTCCAGAACAGGGGACCTCTATCTAGATATACTCCATTGAATCCGTACATCTATGTTACCCAATTTATTTCAGGTTGTGTTGTATTCTATCCACGATTCATAAACCACTACCTGCTACCATATAAATTCCTGACCCACTAAAATCTAGATCTATTCCATAGGATGTCTAGAGATATCCACCTCAACCCACATTCGAGAATTGATCGAGTGACTCACCATTACTGTTGGAACATCAGAACAAAAAAATCGACCTACCAGGTTCCGAAGCATATGTATAATCACAACGTTTTTGACAGGTAAAGGTAAATGATAAAAACATACCCAAATCAGGATGGATGTTGGGTCGCGATTCATAAATACATCAAACATCCACAGGTGTAGAAGAAACATACAACCGTTTCTCACTTGGGTGTGTTGGACCATGCAAGAATCGGGTCTTCCTCCGAGGTGAAACAAATCATTAAATGTCGACTATCCAGAAGGATGACGACTGCGTGATCACGCAGATCCTATTTTCCATAAAACAAACTGATTGAAATCATCAACTGATGGTCTACTAATAAATGATGTATTAGATCAATGTTAATTATTATATAATGATTTATGGGATTCATTGAGGTGTTGATATCACTATAATTATCACATCTGATTAAAAACCAACTATAGATTAATACACAATCTATTAAGGGGTGTTTCACAACAACACATGTTCAGAACAACATGGTGTGGCAATATAGTTAGCTTCAATAGTTGATTGTGCTATTTAATGTTGTTTCTAACTGGACCAAGACATGAGATATTGACCAAGAAAATGATAGATTCATGAGTTTATTTTTCTATATTATCATCATATAGAAAAATCAACCTCAGGGTATGAAGTTAAATTTAAATCGGATGTTTTTGGAAAAACATGAGAAATATTTAGGTTTGTTTTATATATTTTATAATTGCGTTTCCATAAATTAAATGGATTTATTTTGGATTAGATTGAAATATTTTACAAATAAATAATAAAAATATAATATATGGTATACTTTCATTAAGGTAAAATAGGTTTATGATGATTCCTCTTTTAAACATTGTTTTAACTATCATTCAAGATTCATCCAAGTAAAGCTTCATAATTGAACCCAAGGGATTTAAGTATCTCTTAATTTTTTCAAGTCAAAACTTCTTAGTTAAGTCAATTATATATTATTATTGATTTAAAATATTTCAAAGATCATTTTAATAAACTTTAAATCCTAGAAAATATATTATTTCACCCATCAATATTTTTTAAAAAAATTGTATAAGTTTGGAAAATTCATTAAGTAGTTTTTGATTTTTTGATTTGAAAATAACATTATATACATATATTTTTACTATAAAAATATCAAAGAATGAAGTTATATTAAATAGTGTAGGAACTACTATTCCTAATATAAAACCATTTTATAATAGAAAAGAAATTAATATTTCATTCCATGCACTTGGAGATTGTATAATTCTTTCTAAATGATTGGAATGTTTAAACTAAGACTTTTGAAAATGAGGATCTTCAAAACTATGAGTTTGTTCAACATAATCATCCTCCATTAAAAGACCATTTAAAAGGAATATTTTTTATCCATATGATATAATTTTAAAATCATGTCAGATTTATATGGTTGAAATATTCTAATAAATTCTAATCTAGCAATGGAAAAAAATGTTTCTTCATAATATATTTATTCATCTTGATTATATCCTTAGTCAAATAGTCTATACTTATTTATTTTTATTACACTGTTTGAATCTTTCTTGTTTATAAAAACCCATTCGGTTCCAATTACATGATAATTTAAGTGTCTTTCAACTAGTTATGATACTTTATTTATTTTAAATTGATTTTTCTAATCATGCATTGGTAAGAACTAAATTTCATCAGATAAAGCTTCATTAACTGAATTAGGTTATATTTCTTATAGAATGGATGATAATTTAGATAGGTTTATTAATATTTTTCATGTTCTTACTCCATCTATCTTTCAGATAAATATTTCTAAATGATGGTCTTTATGGGTATTAGGTAAACTAAGAAACCCTTTTTTGGTACAATGGAGTCAATATTTATTTGATTTGGTATAATGTTATAATGTTCGAATTCATAATCCTTATTTTCATGAAATAGTGATCTTGGTCAGTTATTCTTGATTCAATCATCCTAATCATTAATTTGAATCATTTTTTGACCAAAGGGAGAACTCTCAACAAATTTTACATGAACTGACTCTTCATAAATCCTTGACATATTATTGAAATATTTGTAATATTCGGATGTGTTAGAGTATCCTTGGAAGATACCTTCATTAACGTTAGAGTGATCATTCCAATATTATCAATGAGTTTCAAGATTTAAAACATACATCCAAATACATTGAAGTATCCAATCATGGGTTTTCTTTTATTACACAACTCATTAGGTGTTTTATTTGAAATAGGTCTTATTGGAACTCTATTAATTGAATAAAACTCTATATTAATAGCCACATCCCAAAAATGTGTACTCATATTATATTCACATAACATTGTCCTTGAAATTTCTTACATGGTCATATTCCTTCTTTCAAGAGAACTATATTGGTGAGGTGTCTTTGGGGAATAGGATGTATGTTTAATTACTTTATTAGTGTAATAAGAATTAAATTAATTATTTTAAACTCATCTCTATGACCAATTCTCAAATACATTCTTTAGAAATCATTTTGTTCTAAAAGTTTACAAAAATCAATAAAAATATTATAGGCTTCCATTTTATGTCATAAAGCATAAACCCTCATAAATATTGAAAAATCATCTACTAACACATAAAAAATAACTTCTTAGTAAGACTTGTAGTTTTATATAGTCTAAATAGATCCATATGGATATGCTCAAGACATCTAGAAGAATAAAAATAATTAATTGGTTTGAAAGTTAACTTATAATTCTTACCAATTAGAATTTCATCACATAATTTCATTATGTCCAATTTATGATTAGGATATTCAGATATCAAATGTTTTGTAGTAAATTTTCTCTAGGTGTTAACATTTTAATGTATAATAACTCTATTCCAAATCAAAGAATCATAAATTTTATCTTTTTAAAAATTCACATTTTTTCTACACTACACTTTAAGATCTAATCTGTAAACATTTCATGACCTTGGTGCATTAAATTTGATACATTTTTCTTAAATAACAATGAATATATTATTTTAAAAATAAATAGGGTAACTATCATCACAATATTGAGATATATTTATCAATTTATACATCAAGACTTAAACATAGTGTACATTTTCTATAAAGAATGACTATGGATTTCCAACTAAAATATTTCCAACTATGTTTACCTTTTCATTATATCCAAATGTGACATATCCACTATGTAATTTGGATAGAGAATTAAAATTGGAGTAATCTTCACTCATATTCCATGAACAACCACTATCCATAGATCACTTTTTCATTCTGTTCATAAGGCTAGTTTCCTATAATGAGAAATCAAACAATAAAATTCATTGGAACCAAAATTGTTTTGGATCCTCAAATTTTATCTATATGTTATTTTTGTATCGATGTGTTTTTATGCTTTCAAAAAAAGTTGTAGATTATTTTAAAATATCTTTTATAGGAAAAAACATTTTAAATACGACATATATTTGCATTTTTCAAAACATAAATATTTTAATAATAAATAATTTCACCATTATGAAAACAAGAATCATAAGGAAGGTATTTATTCCTCGAGGATGGAACTAAATTTATTGTATAATTATTTGTCCACTATCCATAGATTTTAATTCAATGATTTTATTTTAAAAAATTATATTTTTGTTTTGGGAAGAAACATTCAGAATATTTGAAATTTGGAACCTACATATATAGTTTTTCAATTATTTTTTCTTACTGATCATTTCTTACAGAAGAGTTTTCCTGCTGATTTTTCATGTATAAAATATAATTGATTGTATTTTTCTTTTCAATTAAAATTTTATTATATTAATTTCGATGGGCTTTATTTTTAGTTTTCAATATTTCATATTTGTTTTCCAACAAGTTGAATTCTTCTTTTAATTCATTATATGATAAATTCAAAATTTATGATTCAAGTTACTGATCAAAAGTATAATAGGAATGTACTTCATTTGACTATGTCATAAAGATTATGTTAGAATTTTGACTTGATGATTCATCTTCTAATTATAATCATGTTCACCTCTATAATATTTAGAACCACCCCATCTATCCTTATTTTCATTCATGGGTTTATTATATCCAGTCTTTTTGAAATATTTCATTTTTATCTTCCTTTCTTCTTTTATTTTGGATAGTCAGACCTATTATGTCCCAAATTTTTTTATTCTTAACACATCAACTCTTAAGAATTGTATCAAATAGTATTGTTCTTATAATTTATCTTTTGAATTTACAAATCTAGTTATATTATTTTTTGTTCTTCTAATACTATTGAGAAAGCTCATTTTTTTATTTATATTTTTTTGGGATGCCCTCTTCATCAGATGCTTGAAAAATTTGTATTATTTTTCTTTTTATGTCATCTTTAGATGCAGACACATTCAGGAAAGTATATTACATTTTGTCGTTTTTGGTATCTTCACATCCGATTTTCATTTCAACTATATACATATGGAATGTTTTGATGATATATTTTATCTTTAAATAAATAAAATTCTTATATTTTCTTACATATACTGATATTCAACTACATTATGGTGGTAATAATATGAAAACATTATGTGGTTGCGCATCCGTAGTGATAAACATTCCTAGAGAAATAATATTTTTCACAATCCCAATAAGTCATCCTTTTAGTTGAGTAATCATTTATCCATAAATAATCCTAAATGGGTCCATAATAACCTTAGTTGTATCATATCTATTATGTTTCACATGGTCAATTCATTTATATGATACTTCAATAGTGGTCAACATTCCATGTGTTTTTTTCATTAAGATATTCTATCAAACTCATCTGGTCATAATCCAAAGATAATTGCATTAATATCCTTAGATTTCAAATCACAATTATGTTTAACTGTATTATCCTATGTTTCATGTTTTGAAATAGTAATTTCATAGATCTTACCTTCTTTGATATATAATTTCAGAAAAACCGTCTTCAGGTAAATGATCATGTGAGCTTTCTAGCAGCCATCGTTTTCACCATTCAAGTATGGAGCTCTATCCATTGACATACCTTATTGGTTATTATCTATTTAATCCAATTAAATATGGATCATTGGATCTAAACTATTGAAAACTATGATCTCCTGAGTCAATTTATATGATAACAAGTATGTACCAGATAAAGAATGATTGAATGACTCAAGAGGCGAGGTGAATTTATTTTAAGAGATTATTGAAATATAGACCACCCTCTTCGATGTTTTTACATTAATTGTTTACTACTAAAGAGTTTATTAAATTGAAATGTAAAATATTCAAAAATGAAATTGACTACTAAGAGTTATATTGTTTTTGGGAATATAATTCCCCTAGTCCACTCCACTAATTCTCAACTCTGTGAGTATGGTTATTTTCATTAAAACCCCCTTTTACCAGGGAACCTAGTTGAGTACATGTAGGTGTCACATAGTACCAAGGTCACAGAGATTTCATCAATGACCTCCCATTAACAATAATTATCCTTGGTTTGACACACTCTTACACAGTGTGTAAGTAAGATAGAATGAGATACAATATTTTAAGAATCTTTTGTCGTATGCAATTTCAAGTTTCAAGTGAAAATAGATGAATATTTATCCA
The DNA here is from genome assembly GCA_963277665.1 of Viscum album. Taxonomy (NCBI): domain Eukaryota; kingdom Viridiplantae; phylum Streptophyta; class Magnoliopsida; order Santalales; family Viscaceae; genus Viscum; species Viscum album. The sequence goes on from OY728120.1 coordinate 132,119,264, forward strand.
AATAGAATGATAGACATCATATTCCATATGTAATTGATATAAATGATAAGCCATGAAATAGATATATTGACTATAAATATGTACAAATTTCTAATGATACACAAAGGTAAATACCTTTTCTTTGTACTCTTTATTCTCATATCACATTGTATTATTTTTTTATTTTTATTTTATATATTTTTTAAACATGAGAATGAGATTACTCTATATATTTAATAATCCCTGCAGTGATCTAGATTATACAGTATAATATGATTATGCATCACTAATTTCGAAATATATAGTTTCTTTTCTGATCATAATGTTAGAGATATTCATGTTCCCTAGAATTATCTATTCGTGGGAAGTCTTGTTCAGTCCCAGATTTAAATATATAGATAATCTTTTTTTGACATATTAAAAAGGTATTAGGTGACATATCAAGTGAATTGAAATATAATGAGGAAAATGTAAAGTATTATATATTTTTACGAAATCAACTAAATATATTGTTCTTCATTGGATATATTTCATTAGATTAGTCATCCTTTCTTCATAACATAATTTTCCTTAAACATAGTGTTATATAATTATCTATTGTAAGATAAAGTGATTCTATGATGTATCATTTTTTTCCTTCAACTTCATTTAGCTATGAATAATATTTTCTGAAGAATAAACTCCTTTTATAATATCATTCTAACTAAAATATAATTCTTAGGTGTCTTAGCTGAACATCTTATGATAATGCCTTCTGTGATAATTTCTAATTATAGGCATCTAAATGTGTTTTACATATTCAATAAGATAAATTAATTTTTTACAGTGAGTTAATAATTTGAGAAAAGTGAATGAGGTAAATATAATTTGAATCATTTAAAAATTTGGTAGAATAAAGGTAGGGATTCATTGAATAATCAAAAATTATAAAGTGTAGATATGTTTTAACATTATACTCTTTTCAACAATGTTTATTTAGAATCTTCTAAGATAAAACCACATTGAAGATATCATGATTTTTATAAATAAAATGACCAAACCTCCATTCATTGGATAGGGTGACAGGGCCATAGATCTTATAGGATTAGAACACACTGATGTGTATTGATCATTTTACAGTAGTAGATAATGGTGGATATTCATAGTTTATAACATTTACTGATAACTTTAGTAGATATATATTTCTACATAATGAGATAAAATATTGAGTCCATTGATAAATTAACTAATTCATGAATGAAGTATAAAATCAATATGAAAATAAGATAAATAATCTTTGATTGGATCAAGGTGGTGAATATATTAACCAAGAGTTATCCAACATTATACAAGATATTTAGAGTCTATATCAACTTTCTCATCCTTATACACATCCATGGAATAGTACTAGTTAAAAGAGGACCTATATCTATTTATACAACGTAATTTCGATGATGATTCATGCAGATCATCCATTATCCTTTGGGGGATATGCATTTCAAACTTCATCATATACATTAAATTGTGTATTAACTAAAGAGGGCAATAGATTTCTCTTCAAGTTTTCGAGGGGAATGAAACAAATTGTTTCAAAAACAAGCTTATTGGGTAGTGGAGAATTTTTTATGGAAATCTCAGGTAACAGAATAGATACTTGGGGAACACGATGTGTGATTATATGATATACTCTGGAAACAAAGGGATACTGCCTATACATCCCCTCACACAAGAAAGTTATTGTAATGAGACAAGACATATTTCATAAGAGGGAGTAAATCCTCAAAATGTATATTGGGAGAAAGATTTTCTTTGATGAAGTTGATACTCAAGATACTCAAGAGTTAGTACAATGTCATGTTCTATAGGTGTTTGTGGAAGAAATACTTATTGAAACAGAATAACTATTTAGGATCACTAGAAAGGTTAGAGAACTAGAGATATATGGTTTTCTAGTCATCAATGATGGTGGATCGTTATGGGTTGAATAGTTTAAACCTCACCCCTAGAATGAGGCAATAGAGAGTTCAGAAGCTACATAATAGAAGGAGGTAATGATTTATAAAATTTACCCCTTATATTAGAATGATTTTTGGGTTCTACTCAATGAAATAGTTGATGTAAATCCCTTTGGTTGAAAATGGGTATTCATGTGAAAACCATACATGAAATGTAATGTAAATACTTATTAAGAATGGTTATTGTATAACGGGTTTGAACTACATCAAGTAATTGACTATGATGAACCATTTTATACAGTTTATGGATTTAAATCCATTATAAATATACTTTAAATAAAAGCTTACCATGACTTTGAAATTTTGAAGATGGGCATCAAAATCACTTCCCATAAAGGGAACCTTCCCTAAGATATCTATTTTAAAAAATAGAAGGTTTGGTGACTTCAGGTGATTCCAAATGTATTTTCAAGTTCCATAGATCCATTTATGGATTGAAGGAGACATATAGGTCCTAGAATATTCTATTTGATATAAAAGAATTTGTTTTTCTTAATACTGAATGTGAACCTTCTGTTTTCAATTGGTTTAGTGGAATGAATTCATCATTCTAGTAGAATAAGTTAATAAAATATGAATTATTATAAATTTAAAATGAGTCTTACATTATTTTATAGACTAGATAAATAAAAATTTTCCATTAAGGACATAGGTTAAGAAACCAATCTTCTAGGGATGAAGATCATTCATGATAGATCTAAGTGTCTCCATGAAAGATGTCAACATACAAACATTGACTAGATTCCAAAAATATTTAATTTTCAATAATCCAATAAGGTACTGGTTCTAGTGTCACATGGTATACATAATTCTACAAAAATGTGTTCTTAGATAGAATAGGAGAAGGGGATAATGAGTAAGATCTCATACGCATCAATTGTAGGATCAATCATGTCTGTCGTGTTATGTACTAGACCTGATGTCGCCAATGAATTGATCATTGTAGTAAGATATCAAGATGATCTAGGAGAACAACATTGGTACTAATTTAAGTATATCCTAATGTATCTGAGAACAATAAAGGACATTTTCTTAGTATATGGGGGATATGAAGAGAAAGTCATCATGGGTTATATTGAAGATAGTTTTCAGATAGATCATAATGATCTAAAATCATAATCAGCATATTTTTTCTATATCAACTGAGGAGATACGATCTATAAGAGTTAGTAGTATCCTTTTATTTATAATTCTATAGTGAATTATTATTTTATAAAGGCTTATGATTCATCCAATGAATACATTTATATACTAACATTTTTTCACAAGATTGATGACGTACCTATAATTAATGACGATGTCACATTGTATTGTGATAATACAGTTGTGGTGGATCTTGAAAAAGTGATAAGTTCACACAAATAGATAAATAACATAAATCATATGTATGACCTCCAAAGTAATTTTTGTAATAGTGGCGAAGTTTTATTATGATGGGTTTTCAAAGAAAAAAATGTGGTTGAACCCTTGACGAAAGTCTCATATGAGCAGATGTAAGAATATCATGTGAGAGATAGCGGATTGAAGGTTATTAGAATATGGATTTAGTGAATGTGGTAGTTTATTTTATATGGCTCCCTATAATGAAATTATATATCCATTATGATTACCAATATTTATATTTGTGAATATTAATATACTCTTTATCTCGTCGTGATTTTATTCCACATAAAAAAGTATGTGATAATGTCTTAAGAGAAGTAGTTTCACTAAATAGTCATAATAGTTCTCCACTATGATATAGACCAACAATTTCCATGAAAGTATTATTTAATATATTCTATATACCTAGATGAAATAATTTTTTTGAAACGAATTATTCTGGCTATCAGGGGTGGAGACTCATAGGACATTGATGTATCATCTCATGGTGCTCTTCCATAGTAATATACACTATTGGAAAATTTGAGAAAGGAATCCTATATTAGGAAATCAAAATTAATATGTTTTATTTGATGTTACTATATGTGGACATGTGTATTAATGTTTATACATTGAGATTATTATTAATGTCTATAATATGTCATGTACTTTTATGTTTTGATGAACATTGTGAGAAAAAAATCTGGCTGAGGTAGGATATGTTGGGTGCATCATAAGTAATATTGAATTAATGAATAATGGAATAATGGATTTAAATTTTATGTTATTAAATATAATTTGATATCTAAGGAACTTTTATTGAAATTAAATATCCTAAATAAATCCATGTCCATTGTGTTGTGTAGGCATGTTTGATTTCTGAAATGTAAAAGAAGGTGTCATCGAGGACATAGTTTGATGGTGCTAGAATGAATCCTAATTGATTAGAGATATCATGATAAAGAGATTATGTTACATAGTGATCATTTGTATGAGGTAATATATCATTATAGTATTAAATACATTCTCTAGGGGTTTCTTGTCATGTTGCAATATGTTATCCTTGGACATTAGGCAGCTTCCATAAAGGCCACTGAAAAAGAGGTCAAGAGGGTCACAAAATATATGTATCCAGAATCACAGTTCGATAATAATTTATTATTTAACATGTTCGATAAATATTATTCCCACACACTATTTAATAATTATTCATTTTTAAGGGTCTCATATATTCTATCATGAATTAATGAAGACAATATTATATGATATGAATATTTAATAATATTTTTTTCTATTTAGTAAATGAAATATTTATTCATTTATTTGAGAATAATGTAGGCCTATTTATTTGTTAAATAAAGTTACATTATTCAGGAACTGATATATATTGTCAAGGAATGATAGACCTTGATTATTGGTTTGGTAAGAAATAATATATATGCAAAATTATTTTAATAAATGAAAATTATTTAAAATTCTTGAATTTAGTGCATGTTGAGAAATAATAATAATAATAATATTACCGATATGAGGTTTTTATTTGATTAAATAAATATTAAAGGGAACTTGTGAAATGATTTTTTAAAACCTAATTATATATAAACACAATTAAAATATTTTTTAGTTGAGACAATTCCTTTTTTTAGTTGTGCACAATGAATCCAAAGAATCCTATCATTTTCATAGAGAGATCCCTTTTACCAGAATTTTCCCTTGAACATAGACCAATATTCCTCTACCATCCACTCTCATGTACAGATATATCGTGAATAATACATTGGTTGTGATTATTATGGCGATAGAAGGAAAAAACACAAGAAATAGGATCTCCCTTGCTTGAACAAGGATATTTTTATGGTGATGTTTGGTGATTCATGGAACATGTTTGAATCACATCTCGAGGGAATATTCACTTGATTCCAAAAATTAAATGACAATATATCCATTGTAAGATACATAATGAAATTTATATTTCTCACAATATAATTATTTAATTGAATAAATTATTTATTAATAATATGTGATGATCCAGCATACTAGTTTTACCTTTTTATTCATTTTCAAATTTATTTGATTCAATTATATTGATCACTATGTTTATCATCGTGCAATGTAAGGATTGATCATCAATCTCAAAACAAAAAATAACAATGTTGGGAAAGACCCATCCCATGCTTCCACTACACCGTGAATGATCACATTAGTTACATATATCCATTAATATAAAAGACTATAATATATCATTATTTCACTAATTTAATTATTCTATAATAATAGGTATAATCTACAACTAATAGGTCATGACTCCCTATTCATATTCACTTAGAACCATCCACCTCACTTATCACCTCTGAAAAATCCAAAACATAACATCATACCCAACAAACATGCATAGGTTTCTAGATACCTACAATATTTATCAGTGATTTTCCATATACCACTCCCAAACCATTAAAATTATCTTACATATCCCTATCATTTTTTAGTTATAGTTTTTTTTATTGGATATTGTTTTTGTGTGTCGATGGTTTATTTGTCATTCAAATTGTGTTTAACTTTTTCAATGATCTGTATATGGAAGGGATCATTCTTGATCGATGATAGGTTTTAGTGGTAATTCATGGATTATATAATATATCATTATAAATGTTTTATCTAATGTGGTGAATTTTTTTGATGTGTATTGATAGTGAGTGGGGAATGTAATTTCCTGTTGTTATTGATGTACACTGAATTGTTTCATTAGTGGTTGATATATCACAGTGATTAGAGATTATTCTTCTATATAAATATGTGTATGTTCATTTTGTTGAAGATTCATGGGATACACACATCATATAATTGACATGTCATTGATGATATCCTGATTACAACAAAATTCTTGGGTGAATTCTTTCCTTTTGTATTTCTTAGTCCATGGGGCTTCGTTACGTATTTTGGGGCTAAAAAAATTTAATTTATATAACACAATAAAAACTAACTAAAAATGTAGTCCATGGAATATCCGAGTGTTGAACCCATAGGGACATATCATATGTTTAAAATTAGTTAATTAAAAGGAAAATTTAATTGTTTCATTTTTTGGAGAAAGATAAAAAGTGAAACAATGATTTCGTTATAATATAAAGACAATTGCATGACATGTTCAGTGGTTTTCATGATTGTGAACAAGGGATTTAATTGATTATGGTTAAATTCAGTTTTCGGGTTGTAATGAGGATAGAATGGACCCTTGGACTGGGTACGCTTCCATAATAATTTTATTTCACCTTTGGAATGGTCATCTATATGGTGGAAACAAAAAACTCGGTGATCCAAAACCATATTTCAACATTACCAGCCTAGATATATTAATGTTTATACATAAGATAAGGAAATTAATTGACGAAATTAAATAATTATCCTCTAAATGCAGAAATAGTAATGAAATAAAAAAATAAGATGAATTGGAACTGATATACAATGTTCACATCAATCCAAAACATGAAAAAAAAAATAAAACAATCCCCATAAACACATCCCTAAACAAACACATCACTCTGCACAAATAGACCTACTGCCTCAAAATTAAAATGATGACGATGAGCATCATGGGTAACCGAACAAGAAAGTCGTGAATAACGGATGAGAAGTGGGACCCCAAACCAACACTCAGTGTTCTATGACCATATATTTTCCTCTCACTTTCTCCCTTTGGTCCCATAGTGGGTTTGAAGTGTAGCCATGGGGATCTATTTGTATATAATATCATCCAATACTTAGATATGTCTAATTTATTTTCAATATTGATGCCAATTTCTTGATGTCTAACAGAATTACATGATATATACCTCCTATAATTTCATTCATCGAAAATCTTGGTGAAATCTTTTCCAAAATATTATCTTGAAAAATTTCACGTCTTCTAATATAGTGACATGAAATGTAATAGATTTTCATAGCATATAGTGAATTCACAACATGTCTTGTATAGATAATTCATTTTTAAAAATTCAATACATTTAATTCTATTACATGGCATGTAATCTCTCTTTTTCCAGTAGTCGTGCTCTACATCATTCTCAAAAATCTATTTTCATGCAAATTCACTTTTCTCGACAAATGAAGTGTCATTAAGCACATAGATTCAACCCATTTCATTACTTTTTTAAATATTCATCATTTACCTCCAAAAAACATTAAAAAATACATTTTCTATAAAACTTAAAAGATTTAATAATTATTAAAAAAATAAATACACTAAAATACCCTATATTGTATGCATGAGTTACACTGATTAGTGTCATATCAATTTTTTTATTACATTTAGATGATTTTAGAGTGTTTTGGTTATGGTTGAAGTTATGAGGTTTTCATGTTCCCATTTATGATAAATTTTTTATTTCAAATTTAATCCATCTTCATATATTTTTTTCAATATATTTTTATATCTTGGATTATTGCACATATTAGGGTTCCCTCTCATTGGATTCCTAATAAGTAATAATTTCTAGGAGAACATAAAAGAATTATCTATTTTTTGATTGCATGAGTGGGATAATAATAAATCATATAAGTAAACATTTTAACTAAATAAATATATTAATATAAAATTTTATATTATTTTTTCCTTTCTTTATAAAACTATATCGGCAAGACCAAATAAGTATGTCACAAATCAGTATATCGATGCCCCTCCCAAACTGATTGTTGAGCCATGTACAAAACCCCAAGATTTCTTCCTATAGATAAAAGTAATGGGTACTATCACCATGAATGAATATCACAAATGTTATGATTTTCCCTAATGTAGACCAATAATAGATATATATCTTGAATACATTATATAACCAACTACCAAAAAACAATCTATAATCACACTAGAGGGTAATGTTCATGCATGATACACAAACAATCTAGAATAACAGCCCAAAAAAATCTAAAGGAAATAAAATATGTATTAATAATATGTAAAATTGTTATGGACTTATGAAAAAGGAAAAAAATTCCATACTAAAAAAAATCATAGTATGATAAATAAAATTATCTATAATATTCATGAAACACTAATAACAATTAGTAATAGCTCCACATCCGCTGATATATCCAAATATATATAAATTATCTACACAAACACACCACATTACTGAAAGGACGTCATTGTTGGGGTGAGTATAAAAATACACAAGAGGACACCCTAAAATATTAAAGAGAAGGATTAAATAACAAGTTATAATATCATAATACCTATAAAATATGAGTTTTACAACTTCTGAAAAAGTTATGTTTGCAATATCAAATCATAGTGGGGCACCCACACCTCACATTGATATGCATGTCGGTCAAGAACGTACTAAACCCTATATCAAATATGTACCTCTCTAAGGAGGATATATACCAACCATTATAGTACCAAATCCATAGATAGAGGACTTGTACCCCATCTCATGTGGGTGTACCCAACCCTATTAGTCATAATGGGGACCCCTAGCTTATCATGAGACTCATGATCATGGGATTACGTAACCCCATGTATGAGAATTAACAACCATTCTAAAAACAATGGGGTAGTGAACAGCTACACAATGTATGTGGGGGAACTGTTCCCTATCACATGTATGTCTCCTGGGGTGTACCAAACCTTGTATCCAATCTAAAAATCTTATATAAAGACAACCATTAATTTTATAGTGATAAACTTATAATCATTAATAAAGAACACCCAAATGATCTTTTATAAAAAATGAGGACCCAATTTTTCTATCCCCATTAAAAACTCATAGAATATAAAATTTACTTATTCTATTCTAAAATCTGACTTAGACGATATTGAAAAACCAAAATTGTTGAAGAACATGACATGTGATTTATTATATAGGATGTATGCACCTCATGTAATAGATTAGCATGTAATGTTGTAAAAATTTAATGTTGTTATAGATTACATGGTGGTTCCTTCCTTTATAATTATTGTATGAGACCTGAGGGGTCGTTGATATATATTGTTGTGTCCTATATTATTTCATTTACACAAATAAAGTGTGTGTTTATTAGCTAGATGACATGTGTTCATGAAAGGGTATCTCAATGTGTAATTCATATGAAATGTATGTTGGTTGTTCTTAAACAATTTATACTTATATCACAATCATTCCGTGACACCATAATTCAAATTTGGTAGAAATTATCAAACCATATCCATATTTCCTCTTTCCATTTTAAACCTTATTGGGAGGCCACAATCTACAATATACACGGATCTTACTACCTCCTCCTATATTTTCCACCCACATCCTTATTTTGGTGCATGATCTAAGTCTATTAAATCTTTTATTTGAAGCATGAATATCGTTGGCTCCATTTTTGACTACCAAACATGATACACATATATATCACTTTGTTCTTATCCAGAACATCACCTCAGATACCTCTCTCAAATTCCCCATCACCAAAGAGGTGACCTTTGTAACCTTGGACACTATGAGTTTCAAAGGTGGTCCTAGTATTTATGAGATATATGTTAGACTGAATCATAGTTTGAGGGGAGAAATTTATAGATGGTAGATTCTCTAACTATTTAGTTTTTAACTGCCTCCCACCACAATTAGACGTATATGGTCGCACAGAGGTGTGTGTTTCCTCAGGGGCTGTTTGGGAATATTTTAGACACTTGTTATTTACTCATTATACAATATTAAGGGATTATAAGAGAATAAAAAAATTAAAAATAATAATTAAACTAATAAAATATGATAAAAGTATATATTTTAGAGAGATTAAATTAAAAAAAGAATTCTTTTCCCAAAAATGATCCTTCAATGGGAGGTGAACATAGGGTGAAAATATATAAAAATATGTCCTACTATAAAAAAGTTAATATATGGATTTATACATTTTGAATGAATGATTGTAACACCCCGTGATTTTATGAGAAGTATTATTTTTAATTTATTTGATGTCTTGTGTTGTATGCTACACCAATGTTATCTTGCGCTATATGCAACACCGTTTTAGCTTGTAGTAAACAGAACACTATTATTTGATCGTGTTACACACAATTTCTAGTTCGTTTGATGTTATTTTATTTAACATTGAGTGTGTGTGTGTATATATATATATTAAATGTATAAATGCAATATGGTTGGATTCTATTATATGCAACAACAAAGAAGTCTTGCACTACACGCAACCCTGACTTGGCTTTCATTACACGCAATCGCAACCTTCCCTGATAGTGTGTGGTGTACACAATACCAAGTGTCACTAAACAATGATATGGTATATAAACTAGCCCTTATGAATAGTAATAACCACCTTTTGAAATTATATTTTTCAAATTGGACTTAATTTTTGGATTCGGAATATCGAAATTAGCCTAGGGTGTATTTTTGATATTTTTCTGAAAACTTTCAATTTTTGATGAATAGCGAAAACACTAGGTTACTATTTAAAACCTGAATTTTTATTTAAATAAATATTTCTTTTATATAAATTTATTTTACATCAAAATTGATACATAATTCATTGGAGTCATTTTATAATAAGTTTAGACATATAAAAATTTTATTGAACTTTTGAACGTCTTCTACCCATCTCCTAGGAGAATTTGCAAATTTACATAAAATATAATTTTACCATATCTGTGAGTGGAATTTAAAAAATACGAGAGACACGGTTGATATCAGTAAGTAAGATGTGGTTCAATAATATAAAAATAATTTTTGGTGAATAGTAACTTTTTACTTTTATTTACCCCTGTTAGAAATAAATAGGGTAATTAAGGGTAAAAATGATATTATTATTACCCTAGAACATGTCCTAATTCTATTGGATAAGTGTAATTATACCAAATTCAATCTTAGGGATAAAATATTACCCTTTAGGTCCACTTGGATTAGATTAGGACGGTTATTATTATTTTACTTAAAGACGAATTAAAAAGGTTAAAATAAAATTTAATAACTAAAACATTTTTAATATATAGTTATACATAAGATAAATTTGACTATAAATATTCATTAAAAAGATAAAATGATTTCTTACATAATGGTATTTTGTTTATATTTTTTAAAAATTAAATAATTTATTTTATTGTTGACACAATGATTATAGAGTAATTACCTTATTAATAAAATATTAACATAATTGATGTTATAAATACCCAAATAAATTAAATTTTAGACATATTATGAATTAAACTAATTTTCTAGGTTAATATGACATTTTATGATTTATTTAAATCAATTTCTTAGAACTAATCATTCTTTTATGATTTTCACAAAAATCATGTCCCAAATAGTGTCAAAATTGACATAAAATTGTTTTTAAAACAAATATTTTATTATTAATTGTTATTTTATTCTTAAAAATCTAAGGATCATCCAAATGACAAATATAATGATATATATATTAATAGTGAACCACTTGGGGTTCTTGTGTCTTGTTATAGTAAGTTTATTAACTATATAGTGTAAGAAAACAAAAAGACACGGTAAAAGTTAAATTATTTAACTTAGAGATAAATCTAAATGATAAGGATTAAATAGTATCCTAAAATTGTCTAAAACCTATTGGATGAGATTATTTCTACCCATACACACATTATAATCGAAATAAATCAATAGGGAGCTATTTAAAACTGAATATGACTTTATTATAAAATAATATTTTAAGTTTTTCCTAAGGTACCCATCTCCTCCCTTATAAAAAGGGCACCCCTTACCTGTTCTCTTTACACCCTTTTGAGCATTGATGCTTGGAAAAACCCGGACAATTACTCTTCATAACATACCTATTTATATCATAGAGGTTCTGATATTCGCAAAAGACCAACCCTAGTGCCCCCAAGAACAAGCTTAAAGGAGGTGTGTCGAAGAAGAGGTAATCTCTTCTACCGATTCACTCAAGTTTCCTTCTTTTTCAACATATTATTCTGTAGTTTTTTCATTATAATGTAATAACATCAGTATTACATATATACTGATATGTTATTATAAATATGAAACAAACCTATTTCACCTTCTATCCATCCTACGGAAAACAAAATCACCACGCGTGCGTACGTATGGAATACCGTCTCCACGCCGTGGTATAATCTGTTTTTCCACCACCACTTTAATTTTATGTGTATAATGGTTTAAAGAAAAACTATATATTGTTATTATAAAATCATAATTATTCTATGATAATATATCATCCACTAAAATTACATTCAATAAATATGGGAACGATATCATCGCTCGTGCGTACGTATAGATTACCGTCTCCATGACTCAATGAGATTCATTTTCCATGTAAACAATTAAAGAATTATTATAAAATATATATAATAAGTAATCATTAAATATATGAAATAATAATTCTACTGGAATTATGTATATATATATGTATGTCATCTACTTAATTTCATTCAATTCAATAAGAAAACGAAAACAGCGTTCATGTGTATGTACGGCCTACCGTCTCCATGAACGGTGTATTTATTTCCATTTATCGATATATTATATATATATATATATATTATGAATATATTTTATATATAAATCATTTTTCATATTCTGGAATTATTTAATCATGATCTATGTAATCATATTAATAGAAACACAGATGATAAACGAAACGATTTGACCCAAAATGCTGCATTAACATGGAATTTACAAAAAAGAAAGTAATATAAAGTAGTAAGTGAATCATATATGATATCATAAATATTATTATGGTTCTGTTACAAGTTAATAATATGTTTAATCCCACTATACAGGAGTCTCGGACACATACAAAAGAAATTAGACATAAGGTAAGGGATAATTATTCCAATCTCGTTCTTATCTGAGATTGTTTATTCATAAGTATTTACTAGGGTTATTATTATAATAAATGTCAATGTTTTATAAATGTGTTTTTATGTATGTTTAAAGTCATTTTTACCCATTTTTTACTTTCAACACATGTTATGGAAGGAATCATTCTTTCGTTTACCATATGAGGAGCTTTTTGACTTTTCCGATAAAAGTACGAGGAGAATTTTTTTTACTTATACGGTGTGAACAGATTTTCACAGTTTCATAACACCTTATTTTCATGAATCATCCTCTACAAGATTTCATGATTATTTTCAAAAAATAAATATCTTTTAAAATTGCATGGAATTTTATAAATAGTAAATTATTTTGAAGAAGAATGGATATTTTCTTCAAGAATTCATTTCCAGTGTTTTCTCAAAACTGTTTCCATCTAAAATGCCATTATTTAATATGTTTATGTTTCATGTATAATGTCTCCTCTATTTACATGGTTTTATTTTTCTTATGATGAAATGATATCCATTTTTTATATGGATTATTTTATGATGGCATGATGGTTAGGAATCCCATTCTATTATATGGGTTATTCTATGATATATGATTTATGATTTTGTGTCACACGAAAGAATGATTTCATTATGAGTTGGGCGGGACCAATATCTCCCTCCAATGCATTGGGTAAAGATTAATATATCATGAGATAGACATGGATGGAACGGTAAGGTAATCCGGTTCAGTGTTACAGGACTGTAACAAAGATTGAACTCGATTCCGAAAGGGACTTTGTCCACTTAGATGGTCTTGGCAGCAATGCCTTGGCTACTATGGAAATCATATCACGTGCTTAATGTTTTTCCATAATTACAAATTTTATTCCCATGCTATTTTATCATGATTAATGCTATTCTATGATCTATGCCTTATGTACTGCAATGTTTAATGACATTTCTCAAGATTTTAATGATTAGATTTTATGATCATGTTTTTGGATTCACATATTTATGGATTGTTTTATGTTCTATATGTTTAACCTTACTGAGCATTTGAGCTCACCATTTATATGTTTTTTCCCCAGGATATCAAGAAAGGTTTTAGGTAAGAAAAAAAATCGGAACATCTTTATGGGAGATGTTGAAGATATTTCACCCTGATTAGTAGATTATGTTACGAGTTTCCAAAGACACTAAACTATTACGATCCTTGAGTTTTGGTTTTTGTTATGTATTATGTATTCCTAAAAAGTAATGCAATGTCTAGGTATGTAAAGATTTGGGTCTCTACCGTTGGTATCGAGGTTTTGTTTAGTCAACCTTTGGAAACTAGGATGCGAGAACTTTAGTGAGATCGCTAGAGATATTTATAATGTATTTCTAGGTATGTCCCTAAGTGTAAGTATAAGTATAGGTTATAGTTCTAGAATTATGGTAATGATATTAGAATTAATCCTAATATGTTATATATTGATTTTACTCCCCCTTGATTGTGATTTTGGCCTCTCACACTATTCTTTTTTGGTTTTAGAAAATGGCTGGAAACAGGAAGATTCGCTATAATGGAGGATATGATGGACAATGGAATGATATTATTCATGAGCAACAAAATGAAATTGGATCTGGAATTCAACATATCATTATTATGCCTAATCAGAAATCTCATAATTTGATCAATAACCTCAAATTTGGTAAGTTTCCTGACTCACCTAATAAGAGAATGATGGAGTTTCATGATGATTATTGAGGAAAGGAAGTTCAATTTCCCTCATGTAAATCAAGTGGGAAGAGGAATCAAGGATAATGTTTCAAAGGAACAAGAAGATGTTTTGGTTATGAAAAAGAAGGACACAAATCTATTAAGTGCAAAGAAAAAGGTTCAGTTAACATCATGGACAAGGTAAATGGTATTTCTATGACATCAACAATGATTAAATGTTTTAAATGTGGAATGTATGGGCATTATGAAAAACAATACCCTAAGGGAAAGTCTCATGAAGAGAATCATCATGGTCGTATGGGTCATATTTATGTTGATGATGATGAAAAGACTACAAATGATATGTGAGAATAAATAATTGTTGAAGCTTAGTCAATGGTTTAAGAAGGTAGTGGAATGATTTATGTTTAGCAAGAGTTATGTTGTATAAGTAATAGTACTATGGAATAAAAACACATCTAAGGATTGTTACACTATTTTTTTCTAATGTATTTTAAATTATATGTTGAATGGTACCGGTAACCATGAAAGTTTATTCAGATCTTTTTTGAAAGTAGGTGATATGCGCATAAAGAAGGGATAAGGAGATAATGAAATTTTTGATAGTATAAATGAGCTCATGACTAATATAAGGACAATGTGATATCATGGTTTGAGTGTTTAAAAATTTTGGGATTTTGGTATGAGGAAAGTGTTAACTTTTGAGAACATTCATGTTTTCACTAAGGTTCTATGGTAATTAATGTTTCAAAATAATACATGATTAAGGTATTCACATGTTTGGAATGTGGTCAACAAGATATATCTTATGATATATGGGGGATAAATGATGGTATTCACATTCTCGTTAGATGACATTTCTAATTATTGTTTTCTTTATACTATGATCTTAGACATAAGTATTTTAGATAAGCCTAAATATTGGAATGAATTAAGTTAGACATAAGATAGTATTGTTTATGGCTAGAACGTTTTTCGATTTTATTGTAGAAATGTTATTATAATGTAGTTTTAGAAAAAGGGACAACCTGCAGGATGAGAGACAACCCGTCGCGTCGGAAAAGGTTGTGGGAATCGAACCCACAACTAAAGTGCGACATGCCTTTATGGACTACCACTAGCCTACAGGAAGTCCCTGGTTAGTAGAAACTAGTTTTATTAAGCAGTATGATAGATGAAGTATAAGTCCATTTTTGGAATCATATATGATTAACCTCACCATAGATGGACTTATGTATATTTGATAACTTTTAGGTAACTGTTATGTTTCATACATGAGTTTTTAAAGATATGTTTTGGTATTCCTTTTTCAATGTGGGTTTCTATTAAAACTTTCGAGTAGTAAACCATTTATAACCTCGATGAATTTCGTGGGAGAAATTTATTTTAAGTGGGGTAGAATGTAACACCCCAAGAATTTATGACAAATTTTCTTTTTAATTTATTTTATGTCTTGTGTTCTATGCTACACCAAGATTATCTTGCGCTATATGCAACACCATTTTAGCTTGCAGTATACGCATCACTATTCTTTGATCATGTTACAAACAATTTTAAGTTAGGATAATGTTATTGAATGCAACATTGAGTGTATATATATATTAAATTTATAAATGAAATACGGTTGGATTCTATTATACGCAACAACAATGGAATCTTGCACTTCATACAACCCTGACTTGGCTTCCATTACACACAATCACAACCTTCCCTGATAGTGTGTGTTGTACGTAATAACAAGTTTCACTTAACAATGATATGTTATCTAAACTAGCCGTTATGAATAGTAATACCCTCCTTTTGAAATTTTCTTTTCCAAAATGGACTTCATTTTTGGATTCGGAATATCGAAATTAGCCTAGTGTGAATTTTTTGTATTTTTCGGAAAACTTTCAATTTTTGATGAATAGTGAAAACACTGAGTTACTATTTAAAAACTAACTTTTTATTTAAATAATTATTTATTTTATTTAAATTTATTTAAGGTCAAAATTGATACATAATTCATTAGAGTATTTTTATAATAATTTTATATATAAAAATTTTTTATTGAACTTTTGACCGTCTTTTACCCACCTCCTAGGAGAATTTGAAAATTTAAATAAAATTTAATTTTACCACTTCTTTGAGTGGAATTTCAAAAATACAAGAGACACGGTTGATATCAGTTAGTAAAATTTTTTTCAATAAGATAAAAATAATTTTTGGTGAATAGTAACTTTTTACTTTTATTTACCACAGTTAAAAGTAAATATGGAAATTATGGGTAAAAATGATATTATTATTAACCTAACACATGTCGTAATTCTATTGGATAAGTGTAATTCGACCAAAAACAAACATAGGGATAACATATTACCCTTGAGGTCCATGTGGATTAGATTTGGACATTTATTATTATTTTATTTAAAGAAGAATTAAAATGGTCAAAATCAATAATTAATAACCAAAAAAAATTTAATATATGGTTATACAAAAGATAAATTAAGCTATTAATATTCATTAGAAAGATAAAAATATTTCCTAAATAATTGTATTTTATTTATAATTTTTAGACATTAAATAATTTAATTTATTTATGACATAATGATGATGCATTAATTACCTTACTAATGAAATATTAACATAATTGATGTTATAAAGACCCAAATAAATGTAATTTTAGACTTATTATGAATTCCACTAGTTTTATAGGTTAATATGACATTTTAATATCTATTTTATTAACTTTTTTCGAACTAATCACGCTGTTATGATTTTCACAAAAATCATGGACCAAATAGTTTCAAAATTGACATAAAATTGTTATTAAAACAAATATTATATTATCAGTTGTAATTTTATTCCTAAAAATCTACGGTTCGGCCAAATTACATAGATAAGGATATATATATTAATAATGAACCACTTGTGGTTATTTTTTCTAGTTATAGTATGTTTATTAACTATATAGTATACGAAAAAAAGACACGGTAAAAGTTAAAGAGTTAAATCTAAATGATAACGATAAAATATTAACCTAAACTTGTCTAAAACCAATTTATTGAGAGTATTTCTACCCTTCCACACCTTAGATTATAAATAAATAAATTTTGGAGCTATTAAAAACCGAATATTACTTTATTATAAAATAATATTTTAAGGTGCCCCTCTCCTCCCTTATAAAAAGGGCACCCCTTCCCTCTTCTCTTCACACCCTTTTGACCCTTGAAGCTCAGCCAAACCCTGTGAATTAATCTTCTAAACCTCTCTAGTTATATCATAGTTGTTCTGGTGTTCTGAAAATACCAACTCTAGTGCCCTAAGAAGAAGTTTAAAGGAGGTGCATCGAAGAAGAGGTAATCTCTTCTACCGATTCTTTCAAGTTTCCATCTTCTTCAACTTCTTCTTCTTTAGTTGTTTCATAAAAAAGTAATTACATAAGTATTAATTATATACTTATAAATTATTATAAATATTAAACAACTCTATTACACATTCTACCCATCCTACGTAAAACAAAATCACCGCACGTGCATACGTACGGAATACCGTCTCCACACCGTGGTGTAATCTGTTTTTCCACCACCACCTTACTTGGATGGGTATAATGGTGTAAATAATAACTATATATGATTATTATAACATCATACTGATTCTAAGATATAATATAATCCCCTTCAATTCCATTCAATAAATATGGGAACAATATCATCGCTCGTGCGTACGTACGGATTACCGTCTCCACGATGCAATGAGATTCATTTTCCATGTTAACAATTCAAGAATGATTATAATGTATATATAATAAGTAATAATGAAATATATGACCTAATAATTCTACTTTATTTATGTATATATATATATATATGTATGTCAAAAACTTAATTTCATTCAATTCAATATTAAACGAAAACAACGTTCATGCGTACGTACGACATACCCTCCCTGTGAACGATGTATTTCTTTCCATTTATCAATATTATATATATATATATATTATGAATATATATTATATATATATATATATTATGAATATATTTTATATATAAATAATGTTTTATATTATGGAATTCAGTTATCATGATCTATGTAGTCATATTAATAAAAACACAGACGATAAATGAAACGATTTTACCCAAAACGCTACTTTAACATGGAATTTACAAAAGAAAGGGTGATATAAAGTCGTAAGTGGCTCATATATGATATAATAAATATTATTATGGTTCTGTTACTAGTTAATAATCTGTTTAAACCCACTATACTAGAGTCTTGGACACATATGGAAGAAATTGATGATAAGGTAAGGTATAATTATTCCAATCTCGTTCTTATCCGAGATTGTTTATTCGTAAGTATTTACTGGGGTTATTAAAATCATCCATGTCCATGTTTTCTAAAACTGTATTTATGTATTTTTTTAGTGATTTTTACCCATTTTTGAATTTTAACACATGTTATGGATGGAATATTTCTTTTTTTTTACCATACAAAGAACTTTTTGACTTTTCCCACAAAAGTATGAGGAGGATGTTTTTTTCCATTATACGGCGTGAACATATTTTTACAGTTTCATAACGCCTTATTTTCATGGATATTCCTCTAAAATATTTCATGATTATTTTAAACAAAATACATTTCTTTTAAAATTTCATGGAATTTTATGAAAAGAAAATAATTATAAAGATGAAAAGATATTTTCCTCAAGAATTCATTTCAAGTGTTTTCTCAAAACTGTTTTCTATCTAAAATGACATTATTTAATATGTTTATGTTTCATGTATAATGTATCCATTATTTACAAGGTTTTATTTTTCTTATGATGAAATGATATCAATTTTTTTATATGGATTATGTTATGATGGGATGATGTTTAAGAATCTCATTCTATTACATGGGTTATGCTATGATGTATGATTTATGATTTTGTAGCACATGAAAGAATTATTTCATTATGAGATGGGTGGGACCTATATCTCCACCCAATGCATTGGGTAAAGATTAATATCTCATGAGATAGACATGGATGGAATGGTAAGTTAATCTGGTTCAGTTTTACAGGACTAGAACGAGGAGTGAACTTGATTTCGAAAGGGACTTTGTCCACTAAGAATGTCTTCGCAGCAATGCCTTGGCTACTATGGAAATAATATCATGTGATTAATGTTTTTCCACAATTACAAGTTTTATTACCATGTTATTTTATCATGAGTAATGTTATTTTATGATCTATTCCATATGTACTACAATGTTTTATGTCATTGCTCAAGATTTTGATGTTTAAATTTTATGATCTTGTTTTTACATTCAAATGATTATGGATTGTTTAATGTTCTCTATGTTTAACCTTAATGAGTATTTGAGCTCCCCATTTATATGTTTTCTTTTCCCCAGGATATAAATAAAGGTTTTAGGTAAGCAAAAAAAGGGGAATATCATTATGGGAGATGTTTAAGTTCTTTCACCAGGATTAGAAGATTATGTTCCGAGTTTCCAAAGACACTAAACTATTACGATCCTTGAGTTTTGGTTTTTGTTATGTATTAAGTCTTCCACAAAAGTAATTTAATGTATATGTATGTCAAGATTTGGGTCTCTACAATGATAATAATAATATATCATAATCACATCAAAATTATATTCAAATGATAACACATAAGTTAATATAATAAAATAATCCTAACTAAAAATAACAGAAAGAGTAATGATGAAAATTGGTTACGAATAAAAAATATAAAACCCTTTAAATTTAAAATTAATGGATATCATTGTTCCAATAACAAAAACAATTCAGTTTTAATCAAATGTAGTTAGAAGATTAAAACCCTGATCATAATGATTCCCAATTCTCAAAACTAGAAACATCATCAACTTAAATGTTTAGATATAAAATTTCTTAATGTCGACATCTTTGACATACATCATCAACAGTAGTCACTTAATCTTGAGAACCTATTCGATCACATAAGAAAAATAAACCATGTCATAATCTCAGGAGTTTATTTATTCATTATGTTGAAAAATATTATTTAACCCCCTAAAACCTCTTTGATCACATAGGATCAGCAGCACAAAAATATTATAAAAAATTATAGATTTGATAAGAAATCCTACAAAAACTCTATGATCACATTGAAAACATAAACAATTTTATTCTACAATTTCCTTATGTTTTTGAAAAAATACTTAATGAAATCATTTCAGTTTGATTCCACATATTTTCCTTGAAACCATGGACTTCTATTTATAGATGAGTGTTGTAAGATTCTATCTTCAGTAAAATATGTGATCTTCAGGTATAACTGAAAATTATAATAAACTCAAAAAATATGAATTGACATTATATTTATTCTATTGTAAAACAGTCTTCAAAATGTTTTATATGTACATAGTTTTTAATTCTCTCATTTAGAACATATGATTTGAAAGATAAAATAGCATAAAATAGAACTAACAAAACATCAGGTATTTATAAGTAATATGTTTGAAAATTTTAAATTCATCAAACCAACAGTTCAATAAGATTTAATTTTTTGAAAACAACTATATAGAAAAATTTCAAAAAAATAAATAATATTAGTTCAAGAATCAATATTATTTCCCTAACATGATTTCAATTTTAAAATGCTTCATATTTAGTTTCAGTATATTGTATTTCATAATCACCTCTATGAAGAATGTTAATGTCATTTTACTTTTTATTTATGTTTGGGAGTCAATATAGTTTCTAAACCAAGTCAATTAAAATAAAATGTTTTTTAGTTATATATATAGATAATCCAAATAAATATTTAAATATCTAAATTTAGCCTAGTCTAGGTCTCAAAACCCAAACAAAAATGAAATTATTCATAACAAAAACCCCTTATCCCGAGTAAAAATATGATGATTTATTTTCCATATAGAGATACATTGAAGATATATTTATTATTGAAATAATCCACATGCGTAGGAAGAAAATTGAAAAATATTAAATATTAATTATTTATCAAGATCTTATGAAATTAATGAGACAAAACATCCCTGAAACCTCTTATAAAAATTTTATTACAATTATTTAAAAGATAATAAGGAAAATTCATGGTCACTACATTATTATAAAATTAATTCATTTCAACCCAAGAATAATTACTCAATTAAAAATATTATAGTACTATGATCGATCAAGACTCCTACATTCTGATGATATCTCTAGAGGAACCCCATAGTACAAAAATATTTGTTGAAATTACATTACCCACCAAAAATGTTTCTTCTCTTGATTTTTTTAGAAATCCAATGTGTACTCCATAAATATAGTGAAATCCTATATATATATATACATATCCCTTTTTGATCTTGTGTGATGGATCATGCATATACCTCATTAGGTGTGACATAAAGAAGTCATTTTGTACCCTATCTCACTACATTGATAAATCTTGATGATAAACAACTTTTCTATCCATGTACAAGATCTAAAATGTCCTGATGAATGTCTGAGACAATGTGATTCCCTAACTAAATATCCTTAATATGAATCAGGGTGATTTAAAATAAAAATACCCTATCTCATTAGTAAAACTCAAAATTCGTATATCATGAATTTTCATTTTATTTATGATAGCTATGTGTTATCGAGATGTGATCCAATATCACATATAAAATTTTCATCATCTGGTATACCCCAATCCTACAATTGATGACTCTCTAATAACTATCCTAAAAAGGGTATACCTCTATGTTCTCTCATATAGGGACTTGAAAAGTTCCATTACAATTAAAATGTGTAACTTTTTTATGTGACCTCTACTATATGTTGGTATTGAGTAAAAGAATCAAGTATAGAAATCTCATTAAAATTAAAAAAATCATAAAGGGATTTTATTCACATTTTCTGTTATTGTTTTTCTATTATATATATTTTAATATCTATTTTACTATGTTTTGATTAATGTAATTGTTTTACCACTTTTATTGGAACTCTTACTATGTGAATTAATGGTGTGATGATCCTAAGAAGATAAAGATTTTATTTTAATGGAACATGTTGTTTTACATATATTATAGTTTATAACGTACTTGAGTATCTTATAATATGAAAATTGATAATTTTTACAACCACCTATATAAATAATACAAGATTATTCATGGATTTGATAATACATTTAATTATATAATTATCTCTAAAATTTGATGCTCTTGTAAATCAACTTATAATATTCTGATATGTGTTACTTGTATTCTTCATTCAATGTGATCAACGAACCATCATTTCGTTTGTTTTTCCTTGTATAGAAATTAGTTCCTCATTCAGTTCATTTTTATTCTTTCTAATCCTATGAGATTGAGTAGATTTATATTTGTGGGGATTTCCTTTTCATATTATGTTTATTGATGATATTTTGATGTTGGAATGCTGAATTCCTTAGAAATGGGTTCTTTAAAGTGGAAAATGTGAAGACTAGTTTTTGATCATTTGGTATAGGATTATAAAGAGTTCTAGTTTCCCGATAACTCTTTATAGATTTATAGTTGAGGAAATTTCAGGTGTAGAATAAAATATCCTTGGATCATGTGACGAACTATATGATACATTATTTGACTGGTGATGGTTTCCTGTATTAGAATTTTATTCTTTAAAAATATCTATTTAATAGATTAATATATTTTAAATAGAATTCAATAAAATAATTTTACTTTTATTTATTAAATTATTTCCAACATGTCGAATACTTTCATTAGAAATATTATTTTTTAAGACATTATTTATTCTATTGTAAATAAAACATATTATGATTGCTCAATCATGTTTCGTTATAACTTCTACATATTTTATATACTACTACGTTTCAGTAATTTACATTGGGTGTACATTAATTATATTTAAAAATTTAAACTCTTATTAGATTGGTATTTATTAATTTCATATCAATAGAATATTTGAGAGATATAAAATTTGTTAATCATTGTTATACTATAATATACCCACTCTTATAGTTCAATATTTTATCCTACTATTCCAACAACTGATATTAATGAATTTTTTTACTAAGAATAAGATATTTTTTAATCAAAATAAATTTCCATGTTTTTATCATATGAATTTTTTTTCAAAGATTATGTCTATTTTATCTTTGATATTGAAGGATTTCCTATTGGGACACATAAATAACCTGAATAATAGAGGACCATACATTTTTTAGGGAGAATATTTTGAATATTGGCATGATAGAATAAACACATTTATTATCAATAATATAGTTGAAAACGTTCGTATGATGAATAGAGGATATAAATTTATATATAAATATATTTTTCATTTTAGTCATGAGTAATAGTTTGCATATTAGTTGTATTAGAGTTAGATGTACCTTACTACCTTCATGTATTGGAAACAAATACATTAAAATGTTATCTTTTAAAAATTATAAAAGAATATGGAAAACTAAAAAAAGTTTCATTTTAGGACATCTAATTTTCTAGAAATGAAATGGGTGATGTTAAAATCAAATTATCAAGTCTTCAATTCTTATCTAAAAAAATATTTAGTGAAAATAAATGAATGGTTTATGGAACTTATCAATGGGTTATATTCATCGAGTGATAAAGTCAAAAAAATAAGAAGACTATGGAAAAGAAAAAAAATACATCCCATGTAATGTGAATTGAAATTGAAGACTATTGATGACACTATGAATTTCACTAAACATAGTCTTCATAATCTAAATTGAACCATTATGTACCATGAAAACTGATTTCAGAGAGATAATAGTTAGAATTAAAATAATAGAATTTATTTCACATGGACATATAGTGCCTTACATTCGGTTTCTCAATATTCTTAGTCTACTATATTGAAGAAAAAAGTTGAAACATAATTAATATGGTACTCATTCATATGATATTGAAGGATAACATAAACAGCATAAAATACATATGAATGGGATCATCCATAAGAAGATAAATGATTATGATATAAAATAAAATTTAGAGAATAAATATTCTCATGAAACAATTTTTTATTAATAAAAAATAGTTGAGTCATATCAGGCCAGAATATCGAATATTGAAAAATAATAATAATGATGGAAAATATTTTAAAATTAAGTAAAGACAAAACTTAAATGATACTTATGAAAACTGGATTATTATTGAGGTTCTATCCTCCATGAAATATGTGCTTCATTTGAATGATATATATAGAAAATCATGGTGAAATGTATATTGATAATAATTTTACATTTTAATAAAATATTAAAAATTGTCCATATTTGTTAGAAGATGACAATGATATTTCTTTAATTGATGAAATAGTTAAGTATATGACTTTTCTATATGGAAAGAATTAAAATAGAGAATTTGAACTTGATCTAGAGAAGACTACCATTTCTAATGAGGATTAATTAATTTTTTTATTATAATTGAAAATATATTATTAATATATTAGATTAATTTTAAATAAAATTTAATTTAAACAAAGATTGAATTTAAATTAGTACTTAAGTTAATGTTTGGTGTCTCATGTCTATAACATTTTTATTCCAACATTACTTCTAGTGTTGAGAAATTTTGTAGAATAATTATACAGTTAAATCTAAATAGAAAAAATTTTGGAATTGGATTCACTTTTAGAATGTATAATTTTTAATATATCTATTTATTTCTAAAATGTGAAAAACAAATTCTAAATATAATAGTGGAGGACACTGGACTAATTTATCAAAATAAATTATAATGTTTCTGTTCCAAAAAATATATATTTTTATTTAATTAGCAGTTATAAAACATATATCTGTTTGACATATTTGGGATCCGAATGTATGTTTTTATAACATTTAGAAGCATAATATTGTCTTTGTACAAAAAATCTATTTTTTCTAATTTTTAGAGAAATTTAACTAGTAGAAACTATAGGTTCATATTGTATATAGATCGTAGATGGTCATGAAATATGAAAAGATATAAGTCTAGTATCCATAAGATTGAAAATGTGACGGATTGATGAATCACATTTAGAGATAAGGCTCGAGGACATATAATTGGAATAACTGATATTTTATTCATCCATATGAATCTTATTCCTAATGTCTAATAATTAATTGGATATAATAAAAACCATAACAACATAAATCAATTATGTGATGGTCGATACATTTAGATATTTTGGAATGATAAATGTTCCGTTAAATGTTAAAAGGGTATCCACATTTTATATTTTGATTGGAAGTATAATTTTTACACACTAAACCAATAAAAACATACTTTTTAATGTTTACCATGTATAAAAACTATATAATATTCTTCTTATCTTTATATAGATATTTTTTTTCTATATCTTTTTAATCTAATGTATGATATCGTGTACGGGATTATTAGTCTTTTTAACATAACATATGTTTAACTCAAAAAGAATATGTGATCCTATTCATTTATTAGTTGAATATTTAGTTTTAGGGTCCAATAAGAATCAGAACTCAGTTTCACTATCCAACACTAAATATTAATATGTACCTTTTACAAATTGTTTTCCTCATGTGTTTTTTATGAAACAAAGACTAAAAATTCATCATGATTTTTAGTTAAAGTCTAATCATTTGTGATATGAAAATTTTTATATCTCTATGTTTCCTTTGAAATTGGGGATGACCTCATTGATTAAAGGGTCAAACATTCCAATCGGTTTCTAACTGGTTTGTTCATAGAACCGGAAACATCCAATGATTCCATATGCATTTGGACCTACTTTCCAAAGGTAGGCGCTCATTAGTTGTGGATTGATGAGGCTTAAGAATTTGCATTGGTTGAGAGGATGGGAGGTTGGACTCATCACACCGTTTTGAGGGGAATTATTGTCTACTCCGGGACTCTCATTATAGATTGAAGTTATGTTCGTTAATCCTTATTACATTACCAAGTATAAAATGAGATTTCCTTTAGATCTGACAATAAATGATTGATATGTTGGAAATTTAGAGAATCTTTTATATGTATTCGAGGTTCTTCATCAATATAGAATCATTTGTATTTGTTAGAGATTCTTAGTCAATGGTATCCTTCAATACATGAAAGTCTCTTGGTCATTATGATGACCATACAGGTTTTAAAGCCACTCATTGGGGCACTTGATGTTTATTATCATTCAGAAGGACATGTATTATTTCAGAGTTGGGATAATACCTGAAGATGGGCTACCTACGTATCCTTTATTTAGAAAAGTAATCAGAACCCATGTAGTTCGAGTAAGGGAGTATGATGTTTATGAATGATTGATGGCTCAAAGAAAGATGTCATGATTACTTTTACACTCTAAGCTCACATGAGTCATGCTCGGTGTGAGAAACAAGAGGTATTGGTGAAACCAGAAAATTTTTCCACGAAAGATGCAATGATCTGGGGATTATATATGCATGACTGCCCAAAATAGATGAATATTGGTTTTTACATCAGGGAAGAAATCTAGGAACATGGTCCATAAAGGTACATGCACTTTATGGATATTTGGATACTCTAACTTGGGGCTTACTCCTGAAGAAGATTCCCAAATTAGGAGGGGACATATGATTGGGTTTTACTCCTAAGAAGGAAACCCAGATTAAAAAGTAAATTAAGACTGGTTAAGAGAAATTAAGACTGGGGCTTACTCCTAAGAAGGAGGCCCAGTTTAAGAGAACCATGGTTGGGGCTTACTCTTGAGGAGGATGCCCATATTTTGGGACCATTGGAGACTGGGGAATACTCCTAAGGATAATTCCCAAATAAGAGGACTTGGGGCTTATTCCTAAAAAGGAAGCCTACGTGAATGAGGCCTTGGGGCCTACTCTTAAGGAGGATTCCCAAATTAATGATAATTTGGACTGGGGATTACTCCTGAAAAGAAGGCCCAGGTTAAGGATTCTATCATCTTAAAGGATGTGGATGAATGAATGAACTCTCTAACTTTAGTGATTCAAATATGTGCAAATCATTAGGTTTTGAGAAATGTTTCACAGAATTTATTTCAGATAAGGAATCCAATCCAAGAAATCATGTAATGAATGACTTTGGAGAGAGTTATGAAGGCTTAATATTGAAGAGGATGAGTGGATAAGCATAAGAGAGATGAAATAGGTAGGAGGGGCACCCAAAAAGAGAGGGGCGCGCAAGTCCTACGTGGGCGCGCAAGTACTACGTAGGTGTGCAAGTCCTGGTTGTGCTGGTGTACCTATGCGACACATGGATACTTGCGTGACATTCACTCCTTAGGGTAGAATTTGGGCAAGACCTGGCTTAAGCCTTTTATACTAACCCTGGGGACTTCCATAAGAGAGGCGCACAAGTTATATGGAAGGATTAAGGTGGCGCACAAGTGTGGCTAGTTCCCTTAAAGGCTAGCCACTTAAGCGTGCAAGTGTTGCCACTTAAGCGTGCAAGTGTTGCTGAATTTCAACACTTAGGCCTTCCTCCCTCTCTTTAGATCTTCCATTCTAGGTAAGAAATTACCATATAAGTATTCGGAAGCTTTGAGAAGATACTAGGGTGCCGGGAGCTCAAATGTGATGTTCTGGAATTTTTAGTCTTTTGAATGGGGGGCCCATAAGTGTATTTTTAGGCTAGAGAGACCCTGGGAGAAATTTCAAAGAGGGCGCGCAAGTCACCTACACGACCATTAGGTGATGCGCAAGTGTACTTGCGCAACTATGAGGGAACTTGCACGACACGAATGGAAATAACCCTTGTTCATGCCTTTGTCAATTTTTGATGTTTTCTTCAAAGGATGAATCAATTTGGGTTCAAGGTACTTCTATTTTCATTTTTTTAGACTCGGTGATGGAAATGAGTGTCAACAAAAGTCCCCCCTCAGAGTTGGATCTGGAGAGAACAGACGATTTGACTCTGAGGTGAGAATAAATGAGAAATATGGCAGTTTAAAGTCATGTATGGTGGACATAAAAAGGCTAATGATTAAGGTTGAAATAGCTTTGATCGAGTGGATTAGAATTGACTCAATTCCTTGACAACTTATCTGAAAACATTTTACCACACTCAAGTATAAAGGAAAACATGTAAACTATGACTTATGAAATTTTAAATCTGAGGAATGATATGAAAAAGGGATAAAAGGCATTGGAAGAAGTAGTTCCCAAGAATGAAGTTACCATTATTTAACAAACCCGTTATGGGGTTGAATTATGCAGGGCCACCTAAGGGCATTGGATGCATAGTCAAATAATAGCATCTTTTGGATGATAAGTCTATTATGTAGACTGTTTATGCAAGGCCACCTAAGGGCACATGCTGCATAGTCAAGAAAAAGAACTCTCAAAAATTTACTTTTCAACTGCTAAAAAATACAGTGGATGTTTATGGGGATTCAAATTTTCTAAAGCATAGAGTTTGTTGTATGGAGAGAGGTACTTGAATATGGAGGATATATTTCCTTGCAAGACCGTCTAAGAACTGGATGAATGTCACTCCTATGAATTTCTGACCCAAACGTTGGGAAGAGGCATATAAACCATAGACTTGAATACCTTCAGATCATGAAAAAATAACATGGGGAAAATATGTTAAGGATGGATATTTTCTGAGGATCCTTACATATTGTCATTATGACATCTAAGGTCAAAAGAGGTTTTCGTTCCAAGAATGAAGTTAGCATTATTTAATGAACCAGTTAGGGGGTTTAATTATGCAGGGCCGCCTAAGGGAATTGGCTGCATAGTCAATTAATAGTATCTTTTGGCTGACAAGTCTGTTATGTAGACTGTTTATGCAAGGCCTCCTAAGGGAACATGATGCATAGTCAGGCGAAAGAACTCTAAAAAATTTGAAATTTTCTAACCAGAAGTTGAGAAAAAGGTATGGAGATCTAAAAATATTTATGATTAGGATTATGACATATTAAAATGGGTATTTTCAAATGTATGTAGAGATACATAGATCAATGCTAACCAAAAGCATGTTGCGGATGGGTCCTAAATTGAAATATTTGACATCACTACGTATCCCATAAGGATGGGAATCAATCCCACGTAGTTCTAGAAATACAGTTTAACGACGTGTGTGATAAAAGATTAAGAGATCTTAGTTTAGGGTCATAGAACTCGGACCAATATAATGAATACACAATGTGTGTTCACAAGGACTTTTCAGCCAAGAGACTGAAAGTGGAATTTTGGGTAAGGCCCAAAAGACTTGGGGTTGGATTCGAGGGACACTCGATCGTTCCTACGTATCCCATAAGGATAGGAATCAAGCCCACATAGTTCTAGAAATACAGTTTAACGTCGTGTGGGATGAAAGTGTAAGAGATCTTAGTTTAGGGTCATAGAACTCAGACCAATATAATGAATACACAATGTGTGTTCATAGGGACTTTTCAGCCAAGAGACTGAAAGTGGAATTTGGGGTAAGGCCCAAAACACTTGGGGCTGGATTCGAGGGACATGTGAACGTTTCTAAATATCCCATAAGGATGGGAATCAAGACCACGTAGTTATATAAATACCCTCAATACAGATTTGGTTTGTACAAGTGAAGGGTGAAAAGGGGAATTTAGTGCAATGATGGTTTGACCCAAGATAAAAGGTTCATGTATTTCCATGTATGCACATAGTCTTTGGAATATAAAATGATTGAAAATCAATATAAATAATGATTTCCTATCAGGTGAGGGTATCAAATAATATTGTAGTTTATTGTCATACAGGATAAAAATGTTGTACAGTTTGACATCGTATAGCAAGGACGAAGGTGAACCAATGTGAAGATATTGATTTTGGGAGCGGTTTCACGAATGAACATCGTAAGAGATAGTGGTGAACTGATTTTAAGAGATTGATTCTGGGGGTGGTTTCACGAATCAACATCGTATGATATGAGGTGAACCGATGTCAATAGATTGGTTTTGGCCTTGAACCTTGGATGGTTTCCAAGGTACTCAGCCTAGAAGGAAAGGATCAAATTCCTTGTAGTTCAGTTAAATAATGAATTAGTAATCAACTTGTTCTTGGGGACAATAACCTAAAAAATAGTGTTGGGACTTACACGTGGTTAGTATCCCAGAGAGGGTGTTATGGTTGAAGTTTTCTCTAACCTCACATGAGTCATACTCGGTGTGAGAAACAAGAGGTAACAAAAACCGTAGCAATACACAGTTTAATGTCATGTAGGACATATGAAGGGACTATGGAGTTTAAAGTCTTGCAGTTAGGACTATTGGTGTCGCACAGTTTAGTGTCATGTAGCAGGGAAAAAAATATAGTTTAACGTCATGTAGGACGTATTAAGGGACTATGAAGTTCAATGTCATGCAGTAAAGACAAAAAAGAACACAGTTTAATGTCATGTTGGATGAACTAGGGATTTTTTTTCACAATATAACGTCATGTTGGATGATGACACAGTTTAATGTCATGTTGGATGAAAAGGATGATACAGTTTAGCATCATGTTTGACAATGGTATAGTTAACGTCATGTTGGACAAAAGGGACGATACATTTTAACGTCATGTTAGATGATGGCACAGTTTCACTTCATGTTGGACTAAAGGGACGATACAGTTTACTGTCATGTTGGACGATATGGACGCAAATAGTTTAAGGTCATATGCATTGACTGTTGGTGTATTTTGTGTTCATATAATATATTTATTTAGAAACATGGCATTGGTTGGAGTAGTTATGACTTCTCTATGCATTGAGATTAAATAATAATCTCCATTGGAGTAGTCCTTATGTATTGAGTAAGTTCCTTCCCATTTTGGCTCAAGCTTGGGATGTTTCTTTCCTGGTATCATTGAAGTTATAAGAAATAAACCCAATTCTACCTGAATGAATGAACAAAGACAAACATTTTTTAAAGCCTATGCTATTCGATTCTGGTAGACTTCCAAGTGGTGCAAGGTGCACAATATTTTCTCATCTAACCGTTCCAATACATCCAATCACTTTAGAGATTATTCATCTGTAGATGACTGATCAAAAATGGCTACTCTGAACAAGGGTAGTTGAACCTCAATTGGAAAAATGGCTTCTATTCCATATACAAATGAATATGGAGTTGACCGTGTTGTAGTGCGGGTGGTGGTCCGATAAGCCCATAAAGCATGAAAGAGTTTATCAGGCCATGACTTCTTATCTTTATCCACCATCTTTTGTAGTATATTTGACAGAGTGTTGTTGAAAGATTCTATATGGCCATTGGCCGCTATTTGAGAGGTATTTCCTCTGCCCATTTGGAAAAGAAGTCAGTAGCCGTAAGAATATACTAAAACTGCTTGGCTGTAGCTGAAGGATAAGGTCCCACCACATCTATTCCCCATGTGGCAAATGGCCATGAGTATTTCGCTGTATGAAGTAACTCTGGGGGTTGATAAATGAATTTGGCATGTATTTGGCATGAATGACACTTCTTTGTGAAATAATCATAGTAATGTATCATTGAAGTCAAAAAGTACCCAAGCCTTTGAATTTGATCAGGTAGTCTATGTCCAGACTGGTGGGCACCACAGACTCCGACATGCACTTCTTTCATGACAACCATTGTATCTTCACCATCAATGCATCTGAAGAGAACTCCATCAAAACCACGTTTTTATAGAATTTTCTCTAGGTGATCTGGGCCATCATTAAGAGTGAAATTGACCACATGTCTTCAGACTTGTTCTTTCCTGGCTCTATCAGGTGGAAGTGTTCCATTTTGAAGGTATTCCCTGATAGGTTTCATCCATCTTGTAGTATGGCCATATGGTTCAGAGATGAGACTAATTTAATTGATTTCCTCTATTCTGGCTTGAACATAAGGTTTAATTGTACGACGACGGGCAATACAAATGGTTGTCTAGTCCCGATTTGGATCTTCTAGAGTTGTGGCTATATTAGCCAGTGCATCAGCTTGGAAATATTGTGATCTTGGGACATAAGGAAATGTCAGTACCGAATGGAACTCCTCCATTAACAATATAACGTAATCATAAAAAGGGATTAGTTCTTCTTTTCTAATGGAATAATCCCCATTGAATTGTTTGATTACCAGGTCTAAATCACCTTTCACCTTTAAGTGATTCACTTGTGCTTGAAGCGCCAACTCCAACCCTACAATAAGATCTTGGAATTGTTCTTCATTATTAGTACCGCCTCCCAACAATGAGAAGGAATAAGGTAGAATTTGCTTTTTTGGAGAAATAATAATAATTCCTTACCCAACTTTGTGGAATTTTGGATCTTCTATTTTCTTCTCTGTTGGACTTCTGGAAGCACCATCAAAATACATTTCCCATGTTTGAAAGCTTTCTTGAATGGGGAATACTTCCTCGTCAAGAAGTTCAATATCTGAAGTTGTGTCTTCTACTGAAGGGTTTTTAGCAAGGAAATTAGACAAAACATGGCCCTTTATTTTCGTTTGAGACACATACTGAATATCAAATTGCTGCGAAATAACTACCCACCTTGCTAGACATCCTGTAAGAATTGGACGACTAAAAATGAATTTGATTGGGTTATTTCGAGATACCAATTGGACCTCATGATGTTGCAGGTAGTGTCTCAACTTATGAACATTATAGATTAATTCTAGGAAGCACTTCTCAATACTTGAATACTAGGTTTCGGCTTCAAGCATTGTCTGATTGAGATAGTATAAGCTATTTTCATTCTCGGCATCATTCATCTGAGAAAGAAAGGCACCCAATGATCACTATAGAGCAGTCAGATAGAGGATAAGGGGTCTTCCTTCAACAGGTGGCATTAAAACCAGTGGACTCAAAAGATACATCATGAGAATATCGAATTCTTCTTAACATTCTTCAGTCTACTGGTAAGTGACTTCCTTCTTCATCAATTTGGTGAAGGGTAAACTTTTTCCTACCAAATTGGTGATGAAACGCTGAATATAGGCCAAGTTTCCATGAAGTACTCTCAATTCCATTATATTTCGAGGAGGTGACATACCAAGGATTGACTTTGTCTTGTTAGGATCGACTTTGATACCATGATGGTGTACAAAAAAGCCGAGAAATTTTCCTAAGGTTACCCCAAAATCACATTTTAAGGGGTTCATCTTCAAATTATGTTGCCGAAATTTGTGTAATATGACTTTCAAATCGGCCAATTGATTAGAACATTGTTTGGATTTAACCACCAAATCATCCACATAACATTCAATAAAATTCCCTAAAATGTGTTTGAAGATACGATGCATGTCACACTGATATGTTGTGCCTACATTCTTTATGCCAAAGGGTATTACTTGATAGCAGAACACACCCTGATGGGCTCTTAAGGCTATAGATTCCTCATCTTCTGGAGCCATTCAGATTTGATTATATCCTGAATATCCATCCATGAAGGAATGTTCTCAAAATCTATATGTTTCATCAATTAAGAGTTATGTAATCGGTACTGGGAAATCATCCTTAGGACAATGTTGATTAAGATCTCTAAAATCAAGGAAAACTCTAATTTTCCCATTTTTCTTTTCCACCGAGACAATATTTGCCAACCATTTGGGATATTGATCTTCTCTAATGAAGTTATATTTCATGATCTTATCCACTTCAGCTTCAATTTTTGAAGCATATATTGGGTGTGTTCTTCTAGCGGCTTGTTAGATTCCTCGATGTTCTTCTGGAAAACCCAAACGATGAGTGGAAACATCAGGATCAAGCCCTAGCATCATTCAATAGTTCCAAGAAAATATATCTCGATTTTTCTTTAGAAATGAAATATACATCTCTTGCTCTTCAAGAGTCATTGTCGCTCTAATTAAAGTGGGGCATGGATCTTCTTTTGTACCCATATTTATTTCTCTGAGTTCATCCACGATGGTAGAGATACCCTCTTCAAATGATGGAGGAGTAACCCTGAGGTCTTCTTCTTCTTCTTCTTCTTCAACATGTGTTATTTCTTCCATTTATACTTTCATAGTTGATGATGAAGTAGAGTTTTCATGATCAGAAGAGATGTTAAAAATTGCACATCTTGAAGAAAAAGCTTCTATTTCCGACCCAATTGATGATAAAGGGTCTTCCTTGGGTAATATAGAGGAGATGATGGATTGAAAATCGACATCAATTTTTACCTCTGATATTCCTATAACTTCTTCTGATCTGATTTGAGAAGTATAGACTTGCTGGATTTCAGCGGATGAAATGAAGACAATTCCATTCGAGCTTTCATCATTGCTTGGGGAATCACCACTTTGTCCCATGTTGTATGTCTTGATTTATGTAATTGACATTATGGAAGTTTCCATAAGACTATTTTGATTCGGTTCTATCCTATCAATTTGACTGATAGGAAACACATAATCTGTACTCACATGTGTAAATGGATTTACTGGAATCTTTTCCAAACCATAAAGAGCATTAAATTTCGTAATTTCCCTTGTTGTGGATTTCTCCTTTCCCTTCATGTGATAGAATTCTGCCTCAATGCATTGATATTAACATGTCTTGAATGGGGAATTATCACCAGACAATGTCCCCACTTGACCTTGGAACAATATTTGAGACATTGATGATATAATGAAGGGATAGTTGCATGTTGATGCAGCCAGGGTCTTCCAAGAAAGATGTTCAAGGATGATTCTTGATCAACAACCATGAAATCTGAATTGGATACAATATCTCCAAACTGAGTTCTGAGTGTAATCTCATCCAGTGGTTCTTGTTCATTTTTATCATATCCTTGTAACATCATATTAGAATGAGATAAATCAGATTCCGTAAGGCCCAATCAATGAAGTGTATGAATGGTCATGAGGTTGACTCATGAACTATTATCAATGAATCCTCTTCGGATTTCTACACCATTGACATTTCCTGATAAGTAAAAAGGTCTAATATTCCCATGCACATCATCATCTTCATCTTCATCAGTTAAAGATTTCACTGCATGGAATTCCGTAGGATTATTCTCTATGTGGTAGACTTCAACTGCAGCAATTTCAGTTTCAAACTATTGAGGACTTGACAAAACCTCAATGAGTGCCTCTTGGAGATCCTTTAATAGATTAAAAGCATCCATAATTGATGACTTGGCCAGTACATGGGCCAGGTGTTTCAATACATCATACTTTCGATCCAAAGTTCTGTGTTTCCCAACAGGAACATGTGGTTTAGCAGGTACCTTGGAAGTTGATGCTTTGGAAGTAGATGCATCTTGTATTGGGATATGAGTTGGCACTATTCATGGATTTGGAAAATTAGTCCGATTATACCCATTTAATTGTTGACAGGAGGAAGGTGGAACCCCCAACCGATCCTCCAGAATAACTATGCCCGGACTGAATTTACTATTGGTCGAAGAACTTTCTTATTCATGTTGAGCTCGCTAAAGGGCTCTGCCATGAGTTTTTGCTGCATACACAGTTCTAGCAGGGGTAGAATTTGATTAATGGCTTCTAGGGTATCCACGTATTCCTTTGTATGTTGAGCCTCTCAAACTTCCTCTGATTCTTGTGTTTCATATAGGAAACTAGGGCTCATCAAAATCGAAACTGTGACTGGCATATGGATCTGTAATTGAATCATATTAACAGAACCGAAGATCAACTATTCATCCGATGAAGACTCTACCTGATTATCCTTTTTAGGCTGTGCCGTTTGGTGGGTCGGTGCCCGTGGATTTTATGTAGATGGTATAAAATCTACCAGAGACAAAGACAACTTGGGCATTGACACATTCTCATATTCTTCTTATTTTTCTTCTTTCATTGAATCGTGCCATTTCTTTAAGGATTTTCCCTATAATGAAGAGGGTTTTTCTATGGCATTCATAGCAGAAGGAATAATTGGTTTCTTTAATTGTGTTCTAAAAATTGTAAGAGTCTGGTTGATCATTTTTCTGACCATCTAATCATTATATTTTTTCGCATTTTTGTTCTTGACTTCTTACCACTAACCTTTTTCCTATGGATTTGTAGCATTAATACATGCTACCATAGCTGAAGAACCTTTATGTTTTACTTGTCCCGAGTCCACCATTTTCTGTAGGAGATCTTTGAAGACAAAACACTCATGGATGGGATGCCCCAACATCTGATGAAATGGGAAATAATTGGGATGGTCTTCATCTCCTTCCTTGTTTGGCTTCTTGGGCCTCGACAGCTGAACCAAATTATTCTCCAAAGCCGAAATGAAGTAACTAGGAACTTTTTCATTTTTTAAAGAGTAAACATTTCTCTCAAAATCCTCAAATTGTTTCCGTATTTGATCTCTTTGATCATCTTGACGAAACATCCTTTTTTGTTGATGCTCAGGAGGTGAAGCTCTTCGAGAAGATGAAGGTCTTGAAGTAGAACCAGGTACAGGTGCTTGTTTAAGCATAACTGTAGCAGTATCTGCTTTACCCATTCTCCTTCCTAGAGCTGATGGAATTACATGAGCTTCATCCTTAGTATTCAAAAGAGAGTCTTCAATATGTTGAGCGATTGAAGTAAGGTCTCGAAACCCTCTAGTTTATTTTACAGGGATAAATGGAGTACGTAATTCATCAAGTAGATTTTCCACACATATTGGCAACAATTCCTCTTGAGGGAGTGCTAAACTCAGGGAATAAGTTAATCCCTTCCAGTGAGCAATGAAATCTGAGACTCTTTCATTCTCCCTTTTCTTACAGTTTATATGATCAAAAAATGTTGTATTTGTAAACGTTGAACTAAATTGGAGAAGGAATATTTGGAGGAGATCCTACCATCTGGGAATTGACCGGGATTGCAAGATTCTTTACCAGACAAAGGAAATTCCTTGTAATGACTGTACAAAACACCTGAGTTTAACTACTTCTTGTTGCTGAGGGGTTTCCATCATATGATCGCAATGAGAAAATAAATGTGTTAACTATTTCTCTGGGTCTCCCGAACTATTAATGAATGGGAATGTGGTACTTGCAAAATTTGAAGGGGGAGGAATTGCATCGACCCATTCAGGATAAACTCTCTTTTCTGGTTGAATTTGAGATTTTTTTCCCTCTATAGCTCCCAATCGAGCTGTTAGTGACTCAATAGTAGTTATTAAATTTTGAGAAACATCTTTTTGAGCTTGAACATGGGCAGGTCCATTGACTGGAGCTGGTAAAAATGTTGAAAATAGTACTGCAACTGATAGTAGCACCGCCAATTGTTGTTGCACTTGACCCGTAGGATTAGACCTATGAGGGTGTACTAATAGAGGAAGATATTAATGATCCATCTCAGTAGCTGCAACAAATTCTCTTGACTGACTGACTCTATCATGCTTAGGAGGAAGACTACTTTGAAGTAGTTCTGCATTCAACCTCCTCAACTCCTTCATTTCTTCCTCTTGTTGGGTGAATCTTTTCTCTAGTGAGAGAGATTGGCCTTCTCCAGTGGAATGGTATGTAACCTGATTCTTTCATTTCCCCTTGGTGTCTCCCTTTCGGAGAGGGGAAAGCGGGTTACCTGAAGGATTACCTAGATTTTGGGAAATCCTTTGATTTCGTGTACGCACACCTTCTTCATTTGTGTTTGTGCGTACAACTTCTTGAGTAGGAATCTCTTCATCTGATCCCTCTATGTGAAACTCATCTAGTGGATCAGAAAAAAAAATCATTGATGACATTGATTGATGCAAAACACATTGCATCTCTTCTATCATCATTTCTGCGATATTGCTTTCTTCCATGTCTCTGATGAGACATTACCTTTTGTTGATTTGATACCTCAGGAACTTCTTGACGAACCAAAATTTAGAGTTAATCTCCTGATAATTTGGGTCTTCTTTCCTCTTGAGGCTTCTTCTATAATCAAGATATGACTGACTTTCTCTGAGGGAGAGATTGAGGATTTGAAAAAGTTCACAGTCTTGTGAATTGAGGCCGTTCCTGCTCAACTCCTTGAATCATATTTGTTGATTCCAAGGGTTGGGTTAAAAGAGTCCCCAGTCTGGAAAGCAGGGGTAGTTTTTGACATGCTATATCTGATAATTTCTTGAAATCTCTCCTGATCTAGTGGACTTTAGTCTGAAAATCAGTTGGATGCATCAACCTGCATCCACTTTTATCACCCGGCTCAAATGACCGTTGGATGATTTATGACACTTCTATCATTTGATGATGTGCTATCTCTATACGAGAGTCCTATTAAATATTCTCGTTTGCTTGATGAAGGAGTAGTTTAATAAATTGTTCTCTTTATTCTTGATTTTGAGAAGAACTAGTTGAGACCCGTTCTTGGGAAAGTTCTCGATTACAAACAAAACCCATTGATTGTGGCCGGTCATGGGCAATATCATTGAATGAAACCATATTTAGCGGGCTTTGCTGACTGGAGAGAATAGTGAAATTTAGTTCTCCATGAACACTCCATCCCCTGATATGAATACCAGATGGGGAATTGGAAACTAACTAGTGCAATCTTCTTAGTGCGCCAAGGCATGAATACTGAAGGGCTCTCTGATGCTTTCCAGCTGTCAGATATTGAGAAACTGAGAGAGATACAAAATCAATTTGGATTTGTAACCCATCAATTATCATGCCATGATTTTCCTATTTATCATTAGATAATATTTTGTTTTTCAACTGACAAAGAGTTTTCAATATGTTGAGACGAATATCTTGAATTCAATCTTCCATCAACATATCTAGAATGTCATACTAAGAATCAGCCGAAGGCCAAAACTTGACAGGCACTCCACCTTTCACCAGTTTTTTTCTCATGTTTAGATCTTCCTTTTTGTCATTTGATGATTCTTCTACCTGATTAGACCATAGTTGGTGCTTCATTATTGCTTCATTAGATTCAAAAACATTGTTAGAGAATTCACCCATCAAACTAGAAGATGCATGACTTAGTGGTGGTTTGGAGAATGGCCTAAACCCAGGTCTATCTTTTAATTGAGAAAGTATTTCCATTGATAATGGTGAAGCATCAGACATGACTGGCATCGCACTTGTAAGTGCCTCAAGATTAGAGGGATTTATGGTTACTATATTGTCCATTCGATCATTTTCCAGGCAATGTGAATCACTACTGTGAAGAGGAATTCCACAGATAAATTCATCATCATGGGGAGGACCACCATGGTGGGTTATAGCAAAGGATGAAACATTTTTCTACTTGGTCTTCTGACCACATAGAGGGTTCTTGTGGATCTCATCTGAAGATGAAACTTAGAGATCGACCGAATTTTCATGAAGCAAGCCTTCATGAGGAAGTGTCTGATACATTCCTTCGGAATTAATGTCCCGACTATTGGGAACTGAGGGAGCAGAATCATGAGTTACAAAAAATAGTTATCTGAGTGCATCAATAACTCTAGCATCGAGTAAAGCCTTGTCACAGATGGGACTTTGATTTCTTGACAGTGTTGGGTGGGTTTTCTTTTTAGATGCATTCTTACTCAATTTCACAGGTGTATGTTCCTGCTCAGGAGAAATGATCAGGTTAGGCTGATTATCACCGCTCAAACTAGGTGTATGTGCCTGACTTGGATGTGTGAATAATATAAGGGTGTACACCCCACAACCCTCTTGGACTGGAACAGATGCGTGTGTCTGTTTTGGAGTGAACTGTTGATGTGTCACTCCACTAGTAGGGATAGATTTATGTGTCTTTCCCTGAGATGTTGCTGAAGCTGTTATAATATCCTGGCAGGCATCCAGAATATGAGCATGGATTTTCTTCTACTCTTCCACCATTGATAGAATATGTTTGATGACTTTAGATTCCTGGACAGGGATATACGTCCATTATGTGTTTGGAGTAGGTGAATTTGCCTGCTCCTGCCCTCATTTTCTTGTTAGTGAATCCTGACAGTACACAAGTGTGGGGAAGAGAGTTGAGTCTGCCTCCTATTTGTTGCTGGAGATTTCTGACTGACTTCACTGAATGCTACCAAACGAGACTATTGGTAGGCTTGATAAATACTAGCAGGTGTATGTACCTGCTGATAACACTCTGCCAAACCAGGTTGACAGGTGTCCTTCAATACTGATAGACAAGGCTGCTGGCAGGATTGATAAGTGTGAGCAGGTGTATGTACCTGTTCACCAGTTGTCAACACATTGGGTTGTCGGGCTTCATCACATGTATTCAGACGAGCTTGCTTACTAGCCGATGATTTATAAATAGGTGTATGTTCTTGTCTATAGTACTCCGCCGGAATTTCCTGACGGGATTGGCGTGCTGTTGCCAGAAAAGTCTTCAAGACAGTGGGATTAAAACGGACGGGTGTGTGTGGCCGCTCGTTGCTTGCCACCAAGTTAGGTTGGTGGATTTCTCCAGAAATGGCAGAGATCAGAACCTCCTCACTGTTAACCGGATTTTGACTCTTACAATTCGTCTTGCCTGCTCGGGTTCGAGGAACCTAAGCCGAATGCCTGGAAATGATACCCTCATCATGTTGAGGGCGCACTGCTGCATGAGTCTGGCGGCGATTGTTGATGGGAGTCCTCAAGAAGGACCCTTGTCTCCTTGAATTAAGGCCCTGAGGGACCTGCTCATTCACCTACCAAGAATATGGGACAGAATGGTTGTTGCATTCCAGGGATAATGACCCGAAACAGTTGGAGATGGTGGTTAGCACCACCTACTTCTTGATTGCTGGTCATCGTTGTTCGGACGACCAAGGTGAGTTTTTCACTTGGAGGGCTTATCGAGCAGCCTCCAGAGTTGGAATGGTACCGTGTTGACGGTACTCCTTAACCAGTGCATTTGATACCCAGCATTGAAGACACTACGTAGGTGATGTCTTCCTCTGAGCGGATGACAATCTAGCATGAGTAGCAGCAGATGCATTCACAGTACAAGTATTCACAGCAGAAGTATTCACAGCAGTTAAATTAAGAAAATCCATTTTTGTAATGTAGGAGATCTTGGAAAAGAGTTCATGTTTAATATAACAAACATAATCAAGATAATTAGGTTGCTACATCTTTTGGATGAGCACATATTTTATTGATTACGTTGTTGGACCTCTCATTGAGTTTTAAATAAGGGCCAATCAAATAGGTAAAACATCACTTTTAATTGGTTAAGCATTCACGTCAGGTTCACCATTTTTCGTTTCCGTTGGAATTGGGTATGACCTCGTTGATTAAAGTTTCAAACATTCCAATCAGTTTCTAACGGTTTTGTTCATAGAACCGGAAACATCCAATGATTCCATATCCATTTGGACTTACTTTCCAAAGGTACATGCTCATTATTAGTGGACTGATGAGGCTTAGGAATTTGCATTGGTCGAGAGGATGGGAGTTCGGAATCATCACACCTTTTTAGGGGAATTATTTCCAACTCTGGGACTATCTTTATAGATTTATGTTATGTTCGTGAATCCTTATTATATTACCATGTATAAAATGAGATTTCTTTTAGATCTAATAATCAATGATTGATATGTAGGAAATTTAGAGTATCTTTTATATGTATTCGATGTTCATCATCAATAGAGAATCATTTGTATTAGTTAGAGATTCGTTGTCAAATGTATCCTTCAATACATAAAAGTCTCTTGGTCATTATGATGACCATACTGGTTTTAAAGTCACTCAGTGGGGAACTTGAAGTTTATTGTCATTCTGAAGGACATGGATTATTTCAGAGTTGGGATCGTACCCATAGATGGGCTACCTACATATCCTTTATTTAGAAAATGAATCATAACCCTTGTACCTCGATTAAGGTAGTATGATGTTTATGCATGATTGATGGCTCAATAAAAAATTTCATGATTACATTTACACTCTAAGCTCACGTGAGTAATGCATAGTGTGAGAAATAAGAGGTATTGGGGAAACAAGACAATTTTGCAATGAAA
The DNA here is from genome assembly GCA_963277665.1 of Viscum album. Classification (NCBI taxonomy): domain Eukaryota; kingdom Viridiplantae; phylum Streptophyta; class Magnoliopsida; order Santalales; family Viscaceae; genus Viscum; species Viscum album. The sequence goes on from OY728120.1 coordinate 132,161,813, forward strand.
TATGCAATGATGTGGGGCTTATATACGCATGAATTCCCAAAATAGATGAATATTGGGTTTTAATTCAGGAATGAAATCCAGGAACAAGGTCCATAAAGGTATATGTACTTTATGGATATATGGATACTCTAACTTGGGGCTTACTCCTGATGAAGATTCCCAAATTAGGAGGGGACTTATGATTGGGTTTTACTCCTGAGAAGGAAACCTAGATCAAAATGTAAATTAAGATTGGTGAAGAAAAATTATGACTGAGGCTTACTCCTGAGAAGGAGGCCCAGGTTAAGAGAACAATGGTTGGGGATTACTCATGAGGAGGATGGCCATATTTTGGGATCTTTGGAGACTGAGGATTACTCCTAAGGAGGATGCCCAGATTAGTGGACTTGGGGCTTATTCCTAAAATGGAAGCCCATGTTAATGAGGACTTGGGGCTTAATCCTAAGGAAGATGCCCAAAATTAATGAGAATTTGGACTGGGGCTTACTCATGAAAAGAAGGCCTAGGTTAAATATTCTCTCATCTTAAAGGATGAGGTTGAATGAATGAACTCTCTAACTTTAGTGATGTAAAGATGTTAAAATCACTAGGTTTTGAGAAATGATTCATAGAATTCTTTTTAGATAAGGAATCCAATCAAAGATATTATGTATTAAATGAATTTGGAGAGATTTATGAAGGCTTAATATTGAAAAGGATTAGTGTTTAAGCATAAGAGAGGTGAAATAGGCAGGAGGGGCACCCAAAAAGTGTTGGGCACGCAAGTCCTGAGTGGGTGCGCAAGTAATGCGTAGGCGCGCAAGTTCGGGACGCGCAAGTGTACCTGCGCGGTGCATGGATACTTGCGTGACATTCCCACCTTAGGGTAGAATTTGGGCGAGGCCTATCCCAATCCTTTTATACTAATCCTGGGGGCTTCCAGAAGAGAGGCGCGGAAGTTATATGGAAGGAGTAAGGCGGAAGGCAAGTGTGGCCACTTCCATTAAGGGTTGGCCACCTAGGCGCACAAGTGTTTGTGAATTTCAACACTTAGGCCTTCCTCCCTCTTTTTAGATCTTCTGTTCTAGGTAAGAAATTACCTTATAAGTACTCGGAAGCTTTGATAAGAGAATAGGGTGACGAGAGCTCAAATGTGAAGTTATGGAATTTTTCGTCCTTTGAATGGGGTGGCCCACAGGGGTATTTATTGGCTAGAGAGTCCCGGGGAAAAATTTCAAAGAAGGTGTGAAAGTCACCTGCATGACCATTAGTCAGCGCGCAACTGTACTTGCGCGACACGAATGGAAAAGAACCCGTTTTTATGCCTTTGACAATTTTAAATGTTTTCTCAAATGATGAATCAATTTGGGTTCAAGGTACTTCCATTTTCATTTGTTTAGACTCTGTGATGGAAAGGAGTGTCAACACTAAATAAAACAGTATTTTGAATCACTCATGTGTAAATAACATATGTATGATACAACACTTGCATATTGATCATGTAACAACATTAAGATATTATTCTGATGTAAATCAGGATGAAAAATAGCTTTCTCATATTTTTAATAAACTGTTAATATTGAATAGATTTAAAAACATTAAATACAATCTATAGTTGATCAATAACAAGTGATAGTTACATGTTATTCTTGTTTTATATATCTCCTAACATTGATAAACTCTTCATTAAAGAGGGATGAAATTCCTTGTTCAATGATTTTTTATTAACTCTGTATTTCCAGTTATAATTATATTGTAATCAAATAATCGGAATCTATATCATTAGAGGTTACTGAACTCCATGAGTTTGATGAAAAATATATTCATAAATGTACACATTATTATCATACTTGTACGATCTAATTATTAAATTTTATAATGTTTCATTACTCTAATTTATTTATAAATGTTCATATTTTGATACTTAGATATTCTTTTGATTGAAAATTTAAATTATTGTATATTTTTTAAATGAATAGAATAATTTATACTTCTTAAGAAAAGATAAATTTATTATAACATTCTCTATAACCATCTCCATCAAAATAATATCACATGTAAGGATCTAGAGATATATTATATATGGTTAATAATTTTTACTCTTGTTATCCAAAAATTTATTTACTCATTCACGAATCATTTTAGAATTGGAGGGGGTTTATAAATAAATTCAAAAAATAAGTCTATGGAAAAATATGAATTTTTATTTTCTTATATTATCAAATGATTTTTCTATAGAAAATTATGTCTCCAAAATTATTTTAGGCATTGAAGGTCAAAAAACCTTAAACCATCAAAAAATACATTATTTATACATTCATTGAATATCAATAATATGACGTTCTCAATTCATTATTTTCTAAATTTATTACTCATATTTCAAAAAAACACATCATACCCAGAGTTGTTTCCCTTGGATATCTATTTTTAAATTCAAAAGGGGGAAGAATTGTGAAATGTTTTATTTTTTATTACTATTTTTATACTGTTTATGAAAATATTTAAAAAGGAGTAATTTATCAACAGTGAAAAATAAATTTAAATTTGAAATGAATGTAACAAATATAGATGTTATGAATTTCATAAAATAGTAATGGAATTTATTTAGAGTTATTATTTAAAAAATTCAATAAAACTAATTATTTCAATTATGTTAGGAATTTTTTAAAACATAATGTTTATTGAGTTAAAGAATCATATTTAACCTTTGTTTTTAAAATATAAAAACACCCACATAGGGATTTAATTCATATTGAAATTTTTCAATTATTTTTTTCATATATTTTTTAGTCTAAGTTATTCTATATTCTGATAAACCAAATTGTTTTGAAAAGATATACCAAAATCGTTTCCTAAGAACTATAATAGAGAAAATACTATTTGTCAGTACAAAGTATATTTCGTTGAAAATTTTTATCCAACTTAAAATGTTGTTAAAAGTGTACCCAAAGATCTCAGAATCTAAATGTTGGAGTTTGTTAGAACAATAACTATAAATAGAAACTAGGGATTTATATTATATAAGATACAATTACAAGAACACTAATTACTCTAATATGTTGTTTTGGTGATTTATCCCATTTCCTTGTGAGATATTGTGGTTGTAGATATTTTTTTGTGAGCACCAAAAGCCGCTATTTTTTGAGGTATTATATATATGAAATTTAGTTCTCCTATAATTGTTTTATTGATATTTATTATCCTATTAAATTTTGAAGATTCTTGGGTGTAGAGGATGTACTTTCTATGATCATTTTAATTGATTGTATTATGAGCCTATAATGTAATTTATATTCATAATATGTTTTTGGATGAAGTCATTATGAGACATTTATTCTAATCATCTAATTTAGGAGGAGATCAAGATAGTGTTTCCTAATATATTTTGATATGTTTATAGTTGACGTAAATCTAGGGGAGGAAGTGAAATATCCTAGATCTAATGATGAACCACCTTCCACTTTGGTTTAAAAATAAAGGGTCCCTTTATTGGATTTAGATAAGAATATAATATACTTTTTGGAGTTTCTGATAATATTATTCAGAACTGTATGCATTATTTCGACATTTATCATTTCAATTATTTTTTCATTGTTAATTAAATTTATCATGATGTTTATATTTTTCTGATTTTAATATATATACTTTTATTAATGCATTCTCAATTTGATTGGTTTTTATTCTTTATAAATCTATATGTTGTAATTTCCTATTTCATTATACTTATTTTTTGTGTTATTCTAATATGTTTGAACATTAAATATTTCATTAGATTAAAATTTACTAATTTTCAATCGACTAAATTTTTGAGTGGGTAAAATTTTAATAGTCACCAATGGAAAATAATTCACCCCCTCTTGTAATGTGTTATATTAGACTATTGATAAAACAATAGATAACTCTCCCAACTCTAGACAAAATCATACATAATCCCAAATGAAGTCCTTGAGAATATAAATAGCCTTCTCATTCCATCTATCTAGTGGGTTTGAAATACTTTTCTCAATAGAAAATGAGTCCCAAATCATATTATAAGATCTTCCCGAAATATGAAACGAATGTAGAATATTTGTTAGAAATGATCAATGAAGGAACTATGTAAAGATTTATAATCTCATCTCTATAAAAATGTACCATATTATAAATGAAAATTTGATTCTGAATAATGAGGAATTGATAATACAAGATTAATAGGTATATGATCATGGAAAAAACATAATAATCCTTAACTAAATATAAATTACCAATAAAATGGTTCCTCGACATACTAAATAACATCCTTTTGGGGACATTAAGTGGTTAGCTCAAACCAAATAATAATTCTTGGTAATATATAACTCACTAACAGATGAGGCACTATGATAAAAATTTATCCATACACCTCTTTTTTCCTAATCTCTAACACTACTATTTTAGGTATTAATATTTCTTAATTAAACAAAACATACCGCCAATGTAGAGGTGTAAAACTCTCATAGTTCCTCTATATAGATCCCAACTATATACACTTTCCACTAATACTAGTGGATAATGTTCTCCACCTATATGATGAAACCTCATTTAATTATTCTATATAGATCTGATCTTGATGGTTAGGCTCCCACACTAGGTGAAGAAGTTTGGGGTCTAGAAAAATCACATAATGGTAGTTGATGTCACATTCTTCCACCATGACTAATAACATCGAGGCCATATTCTGAATTATATGCCACTTCTTAGATAACTCATTTTCCATTTGAGATCAATATTTCTTTCTAAGGGATCAACATCCATATTTAAATTACTATTTGAATAAATTATTTCAAAATCATGTGATTTTAATAAATATTTCCATCACATATACTATAATTTTAGATCTCTCTTGGAGAAAATATACATGAGTTTCTTATCATCCATGTAGATGATAAATATCATACTAAGAAGATAGTGTCTCCATGTCTTCAAGGTGAACAGAACCATTGTGATCCCCGATACATGTGTTTCACAGTTCTTATTATAGTGTCTCAACATCATATCACTTATAGATACATTAACACAAAACCAATAATATCTCCAGATTCATTATAGAGGACTACATACAAGTCCCCTTTCTATAGACTATGTAAAACATTAGAACTGAATAACCTCTATATTTTATTTTAAAATGTTTTCTTATAATCATTAGGTCTCACAAATGGGTTATTTTTTAGGTTTTATTTTTCATTGGATCCACAATCCAGTTATATTCTATCAAAAATATTTGATAATATATAATTATATGAAGATAGAATTTCACCTCCAACACATTCTTTAGAAGATACAAATCCTTAAAATCATCAATCTTAAAGGTTTTAAAACTATTCTATCCTTCAAGATGAAATTTACATGGTAATGAGATTCATGATTACATGATTTTTTACTTTAATTTTTTCCAGTATAGTTATTATTTCTGAAATTAGTTTAAATATGATCACCGAGCACTCAAAAATCTCACCCCCAACCAAGAGTATATGATATGTACATCAACAAATAAAACTACAAACTGGTCTAATAATCAATATAAGATCTAGTTTATGAAAAATATATACAAATAATAAGTATATATGACTTATAATTCACATAGTGGTACTTGAACACATAATTTGGGATTCCCTCATCATAAACTAATAAACGGTGATATCAAAAACTATGGTCGATCATGGAGATATACTATGACTCATTTAATTGATCAATGATTCCATAAATCCTATAAAGATGGTACATGTTCATGACTATCACCTATTTCATGTGGTAATATTCAATAATGTAATATAAATAGGATAAAATGTACACATCATGATACACTGGTTATAATAAATGCTTTCCCTAAAAAGAAAACTAACTGCACTTTTAACTACATAACCTAGACGATCTATCCAATAAGTTGAAAAAAAGTAATAAGGTTCCAATATGAAATCATATATATAAATTTATCCATAAATGTGGGGAAACCCTTTAATAATCCCAAGAAATATTTCTATTAATTACCCAAAATTATGTGAGTATCAACAACAAATTCATCTAGTTCACAGAAAAAAAATCTCCTCAACTAGCGTGTAATTATCTGTAATATGTTGTGGTTAATACCTATATATTCAACTATATGTTCTCTCTCCCTAGTGACGGTTAACATAAAATCAACTACATTAAAACATATCATATGGGTTTCTAAGGATTGAATTACACTTACTCAATGTAGAAAAATAGATCAAATAAAGCTAATACAAGATCTCCATGCTATGAAACTAAAAAAATAATAATATAAAATGGTGAATAATTTATGTACCATGTTTTGAAATTATCCAAATATTTTTCTCTAAAAATAGAAATTTTAAAAATATCACTAGGAATAAATTAATTAATTACTTCTTTTATGATGTATACATTGGCAGAGCGGAATAAAGAAAATATTTAGGTTCGATTCTCCTTAACACCCTCATATTCTAGTATCTCTAAAGGAAAAGGAATTAAAAGAAAAAAATTAATTTTTAAAAAATAAATTGGAATTAAAAATTCCATCATCATGACCTTAAGCCTCATGATATTGTTTTTGAGGACACTCCTTATCCCTACCATGAATTTAATCATATTTTTATAATGAATGTGTAAACAACGTTAGTTACAAATGTTTTATACTAAAAATGGTTTTTATAGGAATTAGAAGAATATGATTCTTCAAAACATGTCATAATAAGAATTTTTAATAATGTTGATATATTTTCATGGAATATTACCAAATGATAACTTTTAATGTTTTATTTCGATTTTAATCACGTCATACGATTAACTCACACCTATGTATAATGATATGATTATGACACAACCCTTGTCTAGATATGGAAGTGGTGTGGTATTTACATACGACACCTTATAATATCCTTATCCAAAGTCATATGATATTCCTCGGATTCCATATATAATACATGATAATATATAGATATCATATTATAGGATTTCAACCTTAACATTGTATATTGATTTGTTTTATGTAATATCTGTATTTATAAATATATATTCATCTATAACCATATAGACTACACCATTTCACCCTATATTATATTATATATATTAAATTCTAAAACCATATTCCATATTTCTTTTATATATCTCCCAAACCAATTTTAGAAACATTTTTTCAACTTCACCTTGTATCACATCATTTATAATTAATTCTAAATATCTATCCAAAACACTATTTGAATAATCATTATAATTATTTTATAGTATATCTATTAGTTTTATAAAACATAATCCCCATTAAATAAACTAATATGTATAACCCTATTGGAAAATGTAGAATTTTAAATAAATATAAATTTCAAAATTCATTAATATAAGTGAAGAATGTCCTCAAGATAAGAATTAGTGTTACTAAAACTATAAATTGGTTGGGCATGATATTTTTGAAAAACATGTTTTCCTGTCCCTATTCATAGTCTTTTATAATATACAAGTACACATAATCAAATAATATATTTTTATAATACATAATGTAACCATAACTCAAGACGTATATCAATATTGTATAACTACACATATGTTCTAGATCCTCGGAGCACATACTGTCCAAATAGATGACCACACCATATGCCATTCAACCCATAGGATGAACACATCACAATACCCACATACTAATATATAGTAGAATCACATGTACGTTATATTAGAATGCCCATAATAATCATATTCTATCTCAATTTAGGGTATGGATGTCATAGATATTATATGACAAGAGAAATTAGGTCGTTTTTATGCCACAAAAGATTACATGACTAAAAACATACATAGACACACCATGATAAGATTATCCTCGAGTATGATGTAAGAAATGTATCCTAGTATAATATTTATCATCCACGATATATTACCAACCTTAGTTATAGGCCTCAATATGGATAATTATCCAATAGTATACCAATTTTACATTGTTTGACACTTCAAATGGTATACCAAGTTGTTCTTCCAGAAAAACTTATTTTGAGTCTCCTGGGAATATTTCATATTTCTATATAAAATTTTACCCATTATAACCATTTCATTTAATCATCATGTATAATATCCTACTATGAACATATGTTTGTGATAATTCAATGTAATACTTTGAGTAGTCATTTTTTATTTCACTTCACAAAATAGCTATATTTAATGTGATATAATGATAAAGTGGAGTATAATATTTGTATGAGATAGAAAATATAATAATATTCTTAAAATAATTTAAGAATGTACCAATAAGTCCATGTATGTTATCTATTATCTTATCTAATCTGAACAACTACTAAAATTTCATGTGATTGATTCATTTAGGATATACCAGATATTTTTACAACTCAATGTAATTATTTCCATATCTCCATAAAAACTTATAATAAAACAACCCCACTAAAAGCATTCATTGTCTAATATCTATAAATAAATATAATTTAAATAATTAGGACATTAGGATTTATATTCCATATATGGAACTTCTTAAAAAAGTATATACACTCTTTTACATCATAACATCCTATGTTATACAGTTAATAATGATTTATTTATACTTATAAATATTTCTCTGGTTATCATAATCATTTAAATAAAATATAATTCAAACTTTTTCATTGATATTGAATTTGGAAAATAAATGTAAAATTTTTCCATTATTTTATCTTTACCAATATACCCAAAACTATATTAGGATATCATGAAAGAAATCACTTTTAAATTTTAATGTTCATCATATTATTTTACATTGATCATATATTGGTACAACCATGCTATCATTTGTTTCTTAGAAATTGTATTCCCTCTATAATATCATGCTACGATATATAAACTCCTATGTGTTTGGGAAATAAAAAACACATCCTTTACTATAATTTTAACTAATAAATTATTAAATACTTATCTCATATGATATTTCATGTGTTTATTAAACTATTATAAAATGAAAATAGTATTCCATAAATTAATACACTTATAAGTGTTGGAATCATGATTACTCATGTTTTAACAAATACAGTTGATAAATTATTTTACCATTAAAAAAACATTTTCATCATATTGTCCTTTTCAAACCCTATTATGGTGTTTGATGGACCATTAATGTTGTGTAATGTCTCATTGTATTCATAATAACTCTTTTTAACAAATAAGTTCTTATTTTAAATTAAACAAATGTATTAAGAATACAAGTCATTAATTCATAACAATATATTATTAAAATATTATGTCGTAACCAAATATTCACATAAATATTATTCTCTATAATATTTGAATGAAAATTAAAATATCCATAAACTATTACTTTGATTTTAAACTATTATATATTTAAAATTTCATAATGTATACAGTTGGTATTATATACACTTTAAAAATAGATAAATGAGTTCTATGACATTGATACATGACATGGACTCTGAAGGGAGTTTCTCAAAACCCTTCATGTAACCCAAAAATTTCGATCCAATTGAATATTTTCACTTTATTCCAAAAACATCATTTTGTTTTCCTCAACTAATAAAGATTATTAGAATATTTACTATTTAAACATCTAAATAATCATCATTATATTTTAACTGTTACGAATCGGTATTGATCAATTAAAACCTTAAACTTGGGAATAACATGCATAATATTTTTATACATTACAATTTCAAAAAAAAAAATTAATGTTTTAATTGGACATGTTCAAGACATTAAACTATTTATGATGATGATTATGGATGAAATCCATTTTAATACCAAGTCATGAATGAATCTTTTAGTCTCTCTAATTTATTAAATTACTAAAGCATATTGAGTGAATGAGTTTGGGTTAAAATTCATTTTACCAACACATATAGGAAAAATTACTTTCATAAATTTACTGAATTAAAAAAATATTCTTATAAACATCGATATACACTTATTGAATAACTTATTCTTTCTGTTACTCTTGAAGGTATTTCTATGACACATAAATTTTTTATTATTTCATATGATCTATATAAGCCCATAATTATGTTTGTATATTTTTTCTCAAGGTTACCCATTTTATTCATTATAATGAATGAAAAAGGGTTTAAAAAATAATTCATAGAATATATAATTAAAATAAGTACATAATTATTCACTCATAATAAAATATTAAATCAAAATAACATGGAAACAAGTGTTACGAACTATTGATTATTAAATTCCACGAATCATTAAATCTCTTAAAATGTATATAATTTAATGGGATAATAAATACTAAAGAAAGATATTTTTACAACTACTAAATCCTCTAAATAATATTCACCCTTGAGGAAAATCATTAGTAGATCTAAACAAACTATGAAAATAAACATTTCTTAAAAATAGAAATTATTTTCTAAAAGGGTATATATATGTTGGGTTTAATAATAGTAAATCATTTCAATCTCTAAATTACCAATATGTAGTTGATAGAAATAAATTTTAAATATTTTTTAAAATATTTTTTCATTATAAATAATTTATTTTAATTAATATAAATTATTTTTTAATATTATAAAATATAGCAATTCATTTCTAAAAATAACTTTTATTATCAGGAAATCGTTTTTATGGATTACTCCATGTTGTTGAATTTATTAATTTCTTTAAAAAATAATTTAATAAAATGGATTTTTAAAATTCAATTAATTATTATTATTATATATTAAAAAATTATAATAAATAATACAGGAATTAAATTGCATGTAATTTAATTATTCATGGTTACAGAAATATGTTCTATCTATAAAAAAGTTTATTATATATTATATATTATATAATATTACTATTTAAAATATAAATTTTTCATGATTTGGTTATGTAATTTATTTAAATTTATTTTTTATATGTGTAATTAAATTTTAAAATTCGCACATTTATTATTAATTGGCCGGAAATAAAAATAATTTTATTTGGTTTCTAAAAGATTTTTTTTTGAAAAAAATTGTTTTTTCAAGTTGTTATGTATTTTTGTTGATAAATTGGTTTTATAAATATAAAATATTTATTTTAAATCGATATATATATATATTTATATAAATATATAATTTATTATTTATCTATAAAAAATACTTTCTATTGAATAAAAATAAATAAAATTTTATTAAAAAATATTTTCTTATTAAAATTCATCTTTAATGAGTTAAACATTCTTATATAAAAAATAATATTGATAAATTTTATAAATTTAATAAATTAAAATTTATTTCACATTTGGAATCATCCTATATAAATAATTTGATAATGTCAATTTTATTTTTAACTAAAACAATGTTATTAAGCTAAAAAGTATGTTACCATGAAAATGGTAAATTGAGCTTATATGATTAAATGTTGGGCACAAATAACTAAAATAACTAAAAAAATTCTTTAAAATATGTGTTTTGGGGTTTAATTACTTATCTCAATTAATTTTCAACTTTGGATCCACTTTCCTTGAAAAATAACATTCTTTCACATTAAATAATGAGTATTTGTAGAAATGAAACTAATGATAATATATAAAAGGACCCATACAATACCAAAATCAACCCACACCATTCAATTATTTTATTAAATATTAATTACTCAAATACTCTCTGTAAAATGTCTCTCTCATGTTTGGGATATTCTGGACATGAGAAGGAGCTCCAATTCCAACATTTCTAATTGCCTCTCTAGGAAAATATTCAAGTCCTCATCATAATAGTTATCATCTCCCTATTAATTCTTCCTATTATTTTCATAAAAATGTTATTAAATATAATTTATCACTTAAATAAATTGGTTTGTAATCATTAAAATAAGGATAATGTGATATAATTAATATACAATTACCAATTTTTATGCATTCAATCATTATAACATGTTTTTAATTTGGTCAATTTTACCACCAATATAAATGATGTTATAACAATTACATAATGAATGATTAATAAAATATAAATAATAATAACATGTTTCAATAGTAATTAATTTAATATGGTTTAATTATTCTGGAATGGTAATATACCTTAATATATTAACTAAATTCATTTGTTAATGCATTATTCACCAAAAAGTTATTATAATGTGTATTAAACCATCACCGTAACATAGATTAATGACCATGATACATACTAAATATATAAAAAATAAATATATACTCACAATGAACATTATGGTTGGTATAAACACATGTGAATGCATAATGTACTGGAATAACAATACCAATGTTAGCATATAACACATCGAAGAATTAGCACTTGAATATTAATTTTAAAAATTCATGAATAATTTTTTATTAATAACTGTTAAATGAATGATATCATGTAAAATAATTATAAATATTTTTTTGTATAGATAAATAATATGACTGAATTTATTATACATGTGGTTAAAGTGCATCCGACCGTGTAGGATTTCAATGTATGGATTTTCCATATCAATTTTCATTATTTGAGACATATTTCATATTATAAACCTATTAAAATTTAAATTATTTTTAAAAATTATTTTTGAAATTTTTTATCCTAAACAAGTACATGTTTATGGTATTTTAGGATCCATTTCAATTTCTCTATTTCATTTCCAATCACCTTATTATTTACCAAGGCTGTAAGTGTTTTGTTGACCTGATCACTACATTATTGGGTCATCATCATTATCCCATGACTATATTCATATATTGTTTTAGTACTCATCCATTTCACTTTTTGGTATGCTATCTCATATTTTATTTGGTTAAACAACAAATTTTATTTAAAAATACTCTTCGTTATCAATTATTTATATCATAAAAATATGTTGTGGTTGAGAATAATCTACCTCCTCTATATTGGATAACTTAATTATATGTCATTTTTCATTATTTCAAAAAAAATATTCAATTTTTTTTATTTTGAATGTAAAATGTTTTTTCTCATCTAAACCTTTCATAGTTCATAGAATCTACTTTCAGATGGAAACATTATATTTCTTTAATCAATGTGGATTTCATTGTAACTGTTTAAAAACCATGATTTGTTTTCCTTCGTCTTATATATAATTTTTATCTTCCACAAAATATTTATTAAAATTTAACTGTAATTATTTTTAACATTCAATTATTTGATATTATATTAAACTTATTGTTTTAATGTCTTATTTTCACCCCTTGAAAATGATTTTGATGTTGAGAAATATTTTTATATTTATAAAAATATTACACATGATTTTTGAAAATTCTTTTTTATTATATCTCAACCATTTTCCTTGACATATATAAAAAATAATCTCTAATAAAGTTATGTTTCAAATAAAAAAAAACTCTTTTATAGTATATTTCATTTGGGTGATTAAATTTGTTATATAAAACAATCCAATTATTAATTAATTTATATTTGATTCTATATTATTATTTTATGTAACTGAAATTATTTCCATGGGTTAATCATGATTTTTTTTATGATTGTTTTCATGTGGCACACATATGAATGTGTATCATTATCTAATGGGTGAGGGATAAATGAAAATCAAGTACATTGGTTACTTATATATATATATCATTATATTACTATGGGATAGAATTTAGGGAATCTTTATTTACTATGGGATTTTGGTAGAGATTCATAATTCACAATGTTATGGGAAATCTCTTGAGTTTACCATATTATATATGTCACTTGTAGTGATTCTCGATATAATATGTTATGATTTTCCTAATTTTGAACCATGAAATATGTTTTCAATTTCTACAATTATTCCGGTTCCATATTAATTTTTTATGATCAGTGACTCAAGATTATTCTCTCATGTTTTCATAATATTTTTCCATGGTATATTTATCCTAATATGATGGGCCTTTTACATATATTTTTCCTAATCCCATGATCTATGGAATTATATCATTCCTTATAATTGTCTCTTATGATTCGATGTTTTTTTAGTCATCCATTTCTCCCATATCTATGTTTTCTCACATGATACTGATATAACCCTTTGTGACTTATTGAAAATAATAATCGATACTGAGCCATAAGCTCACTCTTTATTATGTTTCCCATTTACCTATGAAATTATATACTTGAATATAATCTGGATATTGATATGTGTGGTGAATTTTTTGAGATATATTAAATAAATAATGTTTAATAAAAAAATTTAGCTAATAATCAAAGAAAAATTACCATTGGGTTCTGGTATTATTAGTTTGGTTTATGATATATAATGTTTTAGTATATAAATGATACAAAATATATGTATGTTATGATATATTCATCTCAATTTGTGTCAATGAAGGGTTTAGTTATATTTCAGGATTAGGATTAGACAAATATCAAGATTAACTATAGTGAAACCACGTTTTAATAGAAATTGGAATTGATTACTACAAAAGATAAGATGAAAGAGTTATAAGTTGAATTGAATCTATTATATGATCAAATATTGATTTTATAGGATGAAACATATTAGGATTTATATTTCATTTTCATATGATTATTTATTCTGATTTTATCCAATATTATCAAAACCGTTTTGGTTTTATTATTTAGTTGCGAACATCATCATGGAAATGATCCTATGAAATGTATGTTGCTTGAATCTCCTTGACCTTATAACCAAAGAATAATATTTGTTATAAATGGTTGAGATAAATAAAAATCTCAATATATGGTTGTTATTCCGTAAAATATTTCATTTCATGTCTCACTAAAGATAGTGAGTTTTATATCTCATTAGAAATTATTTATTGAATTGTTTCATTATTATGGATACCCTCAAATATTTTCATCAGATGGAGATAATTAAAACATCAAGGATATTTTTTATTTGGGGTGGGGTGTATATGAAATCCCATATTTAATTATGAATTTATTTATCAATATTACTCATGTTATTCATTATAATGAAATATAAATTGAGTGAAATCAATTCATTCCAGATATAAAATAAATTAACCATATATAAATCTTCTAAAATGGAATATTACAAAAAAGTACATCAAAATAAATATTACATACCCTGTATTACTAAATGAAATATATTATTACATCCCTTAAAATTGTATACAATAAAAATGGATAATAAATACTAAAGAATAATATATTTACAACTAAGAAATCTAATTAATCATCTTCACCCTTTATAATTTTCATATTAGAACTAATCCATAAAATGTTAAAACATAATATGAAATAAATTTTTTTTTATAAAATCATAATGGAATTTAAAATTAATGAGAAGTGTGATATACAAAGATAGAATAAGATTAATTTATATGATGAAATGTCGCTAATATAGTGGTTGTATTACTATTATAAAAGGGTATATAACCATTGGGTATAATACCAATAAAAATCCTATGTTTTTTGAATAACCAGGTTATAGTTTATTTAAATAATGTTTATTTTGATAGGAATATTTTATATTTTCATTATAAATATTTTTTTTAAAATTTAAAAGAAATTAATTTAATTTTGAAAAAACCTATTATTCTAAAGATTTTTTTTGATAAACTGTTTTATATATTATATTAATAATATTTAATTTTTTCAAAAAAATCTATTTTTAATAATGATTTTTTTATTAAAAATTATTTAATTAAATTATTTAAAATAATATAGGTAATATAAGGATTAAAAGTTTATGATTCATGGTAAAAGAAATATGTTTTATTTTGAAAAAAATCATTTAATATTAAATATTATCATCTTAAAAATAAATTTATCATATTTTGACTATCAAATTTAATGGTTTTTACAATTTATTTTTTAGTAAAACTAATAAACATTCATAAATTTATTATTAATTATTTATAAATAAGATTAACATTCAGTTATGTAAAAATTTATTTTTAATGAAATATTTCTAACTATATATTTTGTGTTTTTGTATTAATAATTTGAATTATTACTAAAAATATATATTTTAATTAGGTTAAATTTATATATAATAAAATTAATTTTAATTCGTTCAATGATTATTATTTGGGATGTAATAATAATAAATTAATTTTTATACATAGAAATATTATTTTCCCTAAAAATTATTTTTAATGAATTACACTTACTTATATTAAAACTATTTATAATTATGATATGAAGTCAAATCATATAAAATATATTTCATTTTGATTTATAATTTCTAAATTAGGTAATAAGTTCAATTTCATTTTTTATCTTGACAAGAAGTTACCGATATAAAAGGTATATAACTGTTGTTAATGTAAAATGATGTTAAATGGTTAAATTAAAGTTTAGAAAAAGAAAATATCCTTAATATTATCTTTGAATTATATTTATAATGTTATTCATGACATATGTACGGTAGTTTTCCACTTTGGATCCACATTTCATTTAAAATGAAATTCCATATTCCTTAAGGAATATGTATTGATGGGAATGAAACTCAATCTCACTTAGACAAGGAACCATCATCAACTTACATAAACCCACACCATTCCTTTATTTTCCTCATAAATACTTAAAAAATTTATAATTCAAATAAGTATCTCTAATGTTTTTGAACATCTAATCATTAAATGAATCCCTAAATCCTTCCATTCAAAGAGTCCCTCTAAAATAAGACTATAGTATCCAAAGTAAAAGTTATCCTCTCCCTACACATTTTTCATTATCATCACAATAAAAATACTATATATTATAATTTAAAATTTGATTTTATATAATGTAACTTGTAAAAAAGTTATATTATTACTATATAATAATATTTTTTACTCAATCAATAATTATATTATAATATGTTTAGTTATGTTTTTATAATAACATGAACGATGATAATAGTTTTACATCGTGAAAGATTAAAAAAATTTAAATACATAAAATATTCAGAATTAATAAACAACATAATTGTTTTCAATGTTTTTATGTGGTTATATTTCAATATATATACAATAATAAGTTCAATTATTTTTTAAATTAAATAATCACAAAAAGAAATATTTTTATTGGTTTCTTTCAAATCATCACCATAATATCTATTAAATTTCTGTGAGTCTTTCTAAAATATGAATCATATCAATACTATCTTAAGTACCATTATTTATGTGATGATTATATAAAAAAGAACCATGGATTGCAACCACTATACTAATTTAATTATTGAACCATTATGAGAATTAATTGACGAATATTAATATTAACTAAGAAGGATTAGCTGATGGGTAATAAGATTTTATAATTTTATGTTGTCAAGAAAAATAAATAATATATATATATATATATCTTCATAATAATCTTATTTGGATTATATAGGAGGTAATATCATGTTTAAACAAGAATAAATACATGACAACAGTTTCTTATGTTAAATTCCATTCATTGAGACATGTTTTATACTATCAAATTATTTTCAATAAATTTTTTTATATTATTTCTATCACAATTATTGTATAACAATTATATTTTTATTCATGGAAATTAATGCTAGATCTATAGTTCTCTATTTTTTTTAATTTCATTATATATTAACAATATCATAAGGGCTTGGTTGACTGAATTTCTATATCATTGTGTTATAATCATTTTTTTGGACTATGTTATTCTACATTTTCAATATTAATCTACATCTCTATTTAATATTTTATATTTTGTTTTCACTAGTGAAATTACATTTTCATATAAATATATTACCCTTTGAACAATCCCTTACCTAATGAATTCACAACATTGTTAGGAATAATCCCCTTATTCTATATTCGATATATTTCGTTCATGTATTTGTTTTTTCATACATAAAGTATTCTTTTATATTATCATTTATGAAAATACTTATTTATTTCCCTTATGAAACATTCAGACCTTAATTTTTCCATACTCAAAATTAAAATTTATATGGTCTTTAATATATGTGTGTTTATATATTTCATTTTCAAAATCCTAAAAATTATTTCTTCACTTATATTATGTATTTTCTATCTCTCTCCCCCCAATTATTCTTCTTTACTTTTACTTCTTTTCATGTATAAATAATTCAGGATTCTTTTAAAAATAAGACTTGTAAATTTTTCCTTTTAACACTAAAAATGATTTTTAAAGTGACGTAAAGATTCATTTTAACGACTACATTACTAATTATTTTTAAAAATTAGTATTTTGGATTTCTCTCCAATATTTTTATCTATATCTAAAATTCTTATATTATAAGGAGAAATTTTTTAGCTATAAAATTATCTTATGGTACACATATTTTTAGTGATTCAATTTTTTC
Source organism: Viscum album (assembly GCA_963277665.1). Lineage (NCBI taxonomy): Eukaryota > Viridiplantae > Streptophyta > Magnoliopsida > Santalales > Viscaceae > Viscum > Viscum album. The sequence continues at coordinate 132,179,954 of OY728120.1, forward strand.
TATCAACCAAAACAATTGTCAATTGGTTCATATGTGATCCCATTTTATGATGTTATGTATCCCATTTTATGTTCATTGGATAATTGATAAATAATTTATGATTAATTTAATGTGTTAATAATATGTATTCACCATTATATAATGAGTGGGTCCAATATACCCCACAAATGCATTGGGTAAGGATTCATCATCCATTATATTTCTATGCGAATTAGGTAGTGATACATGATCTACTATGTGTTAGGGCACAAGTTTTGTTTCTGGACATATTTTGAGGCATAGGTATTGGTGTATGATCCACTATGCTATGATGTTCTTGATGTTTAATATTTACATATGTTATGTTTTTCTCTTCTTTGGCTTAAAACATATTCATATTTCATCCTCTATGGAATACGATTATTGTCTCATGTTTCCTCATTCTTATGCCATGATATTTTTATACTTTGAAGATAATTATTTTTTGGTTATATATTCTTACATTATGATATTAATTATTTTATCATGATTTGTGATCATTTATTATATTTTCATGTCCATTATTAGTTATGTGTTTTACCCATGTTTATTATTCTCACATTATTATCATATAAAAAATTATAAATCATTGTTAAGATATCCCATATTAGTTATTTATTCTAATCACATTATATTTTTTCCATTTACTTGGGAAATTACATTCATGAATATGTCTATAATGAAATCATGTGTGAAATGTTATGTATAATATATTGAGAAAATATTGTACAATAAGATATTTTTATAGCTAATATCCAAGGCACTAAACCCTTAGGTATTGGGATTGTGAGTTGTATTTATTATATATAATGTTTAATTATATAAAAATGCAAAAATTATATATTCTATGTTAGATTCTTCTCAAGATAAATTCTAATGTTATTATACTAGTAATAAAATTTTCATCCATTATGTTTTTTCCTTATATCAATTTTATCTAAAAGTTATGTTTGATGATTATGATATTATTCTATCTAAAAATTAGTCTTTTAATATATGACTACAATGATTTACATTTATTTAACAAGGTATTTTATTAAATGTTATCTCACTAAAATAATAAACCCTTTTAAATATAAATCAAATTCATTAGTGGTTTAAGATCCATATTTTATCATGAATCATCCCAGCTAAGATCATAACAAAAACACTAACAATATCATTTTGAAAACTATGTCAATAATATCAGATATTGATCTCGTGTAGTTGAGTTTATAAATATTTATCCTAATACATCATATATATTCACTAAAATATATTCCCATAGAATACTAATTATTTGGGTATCACAACAATGTTCAACACAATGATCACATCATACATGATAACATATAATTCAGGGCAACCAATAATTTACTATCCTTACGTAGGATAATTATTGGTCACATAATAGTTATGGTCCCTTATATAGATGATCTAGATCTTGACATGTTTTTTCTTCATAAGGAATCTAATAATTAGTATTTTATACGTATTTTTTGACATCTCACTATTTATTTTATTTTATTTTATTTTATTTTATTTTATTTTACATGTAATAGTTGCCCCAAATAATTTAGTTTTTTATTTTTTTTATTAAATTTTATAATTCTTTTAATTCTTATTGATGTGTTACTCGTTACATAAGTTGTTATGTGTGTTAATAACCACAATTAAAAGACAAGAAAACATAAAAATATACCAATTCATAATATGGATAAGGTACATAAAAATAATACAAGTAAAGTCTTGAAATAATATGAAATCATGTGTCCCCATTAGCATAGGCATGGAGTGACATGTACCAAACCCCACTTTTACAGACATTGCCAACTTTTTCAGTATAGTGAGTAGTCTGACCTAATTCCCTTTTACCCACAGTGCATATTTCAAGATAGACCTCATTTATATAGCAATTCTAACAACTAATTATAATAAACTATAGTTAAATGCCTTATTTTATCTCATAACCCAATACAAGTAACATTAATGGTAGAAGAAAACTAAATTAATTAGTATAGCCACCTTATAACTATTTAAATGAATATTTGATAATTTATATTAGTAGTTTTACACATTAAATTAATAAATACGTCATTTTATAATATTAATATTTATATTCATGAATTATGCATGTAATAATACTCAATAAATGAAAAATACATAAATTTAAATATGAGATAAACCCTAATAAACATTTAATAAGTAAAATAATTATAAACACATTTTAATGCCATTTACCCCTCCCTCCAAAGATACCCCACATGGGATGGTAATGAAGAAAGGGAGATAATGACCCTTGAGTCCCGCCTCTAGTAGGCCCTAGTGTGGGGACTAATACAATGGGTATATAATCTCACAAATTGGGAGGAATTTCCCATTTTAGGAAAATAAGATCGATACATAATATGGTCCATCCTAAAAAAATTCCAGGATATATATACATATATAAGAAATCTAAAATCTATACCACAAAATATTTTTACATAAAACTAATACATGTGAAATAAAATTATAATGTAAATACGAAGATAATATTGAAAAAGTGGCACACTAAATATCAAGATATGAGCTAGTAATGTCTAATATGGTTCATGAAGTCCTTATAGATGCCTAAAAAACTATATATGTAGGGTTAGTATACAGATTCACTTAGTGGGAAAAAAATGTGTCTTTTGCACAAATTAAAGGAAGCATAATAATTCCCCTGGAAGAAAAAAATAGAACCAAACATCACCTAACAGGGTATACTAGCCATCTCATCCTCACCAAGCCATAATCATAGAGTAAAACATGTCAAGTAATGTAATATAATAAACACATAGATAATTTTGGTACCCTACACTACTTCCCACTGGTTTAACACCTATTTTCTAATAGAAAACATCCTCTCCATCCCACCACTTCTGAAAAAACAACTTCACAACCCACCTGCACTCACTTAGGCCCCACAACCATGCCCCATCCCATTTCCTAGGAAATAGGCCTCATTAAATACCACTCACCGACACCTAGGACACATACCACAACACATCCCGCCCACAAAAACTAGTTCCACATTCCAGATTCCTTCTCACCTGTATACATATGGGGAATATACCATATCATATACCACCCACAGACACCTGGGGAACATACCACATCAACTCCCTTCCTGAAGGCACCTGGAAAAGAATAACTCATCACATCCCAAAGGCTCCTTGGAAAACACCACCCATATAATTGTAAAGACAGTTGGGAATACGATATTTTCCATCACACACCTAGGCCTCACAAACCTTAACCTACCCAAGGAATATTAGGATATCACTATCAAGAAGAGGTAGTATGTATGAGTTGGTGGACAACCATCCATCCTCCAACTAGGATGTTTGGGAATGATACCATCCCCCATGATGAAGGGTTTGTTAAACACGCAATTCTCAACTATGGTGGGGTGAGTATAGAGATCATAATGGAAAAATACAAGTATACACATATATGGTATCAAAAACTCACACCCAATCTATAGGTTCTCCATAAAAATCATCTAACAACACTTACAACAATGATGATATACCTAAAATCACAACACCACACATCAAGCCACAACAACCTTTGAATTTCCATCCAACATTATTAACCATTAGCATTTTACAAATCATTTATTCATTCCATTAAACAAACCAACCTGAGATAGTTCCATAATTTATTAACCAACTATTTATCATTTATACCACTACTATCAGGGAAACTGCCCTGTACAACACACAAAAATCAACACAACAACACATAACCACAAAGCCTGATCACATCCCCATTGTGAAACACTTATCATCCATTCCATAGTAAATATATATCTCTACCAGAGATTCAATTACATGCTCAGGATGAGGTATAATCTACAAGTTCATCCACAACACTACCCAATCCAACCTTCATCACACACCGACGCTTCACAAACGTACAACAACACAAAATAGTGAGTATCCACACATAAAAATATATAAAATTCACATTTCATATATCTTTCACACACAAATACACTATCAAACACGATAATAGCCTCAATTAACAAATGATAACATAATTCTGGATTGGAAAAAGTGTCCTTTATTTAATTGCACTTGTAAATTTTGATATTTTCACTGAAGATATATAATCATGGGGAATCCATTTAATAGACGAGTGAATGTGATTTAAAAACATACATATAAAAGTGTCCAAAAGAAAAATCATCCAACATGAAAAATGTTTAGTGCACAACCATGGACCACTAATGACCGTGGATTTTAGTGGAGAATTTATCTTTTATAGTTCGCAACATCACAAATCATAAAATATGGGAAAACATGCACTTATGATCCCATTAAAAATTTCTATTCATTTACCCTATTCATATATTGGATTAGAGAGTCACATATATTATCCATAGGTGAGAAAAGTAAATCCATACCACATGATGAAAACTTGAAGAAAAATAAAGGAGATCCTTCCTTTAAGAAGATTTTCAACTCATATGTGCACCGTAAGGAGAAGAAGAATGCTCTTAAGGGACTACTGCACTTCTAGAAATGTGGATAAACCCATTCAGCACCATAATATTATCCAAATTCAAGCCAAAAATCCCACTCAATCTAACCCATATCACAGTTGTTAATCGCAGAGAAATAATAGGAAGAAACAAATGATAAAGTGGATAAAACTAAACATGGATTGACTAAGGATTGCTGTAAAACCCCAGGTAAATAAAGAATATGACATCTTTATATTTATCCAAATTTGTGAATAAAATATTAATATTACTTTAAAGGGGATGCTATGCTCGATGGCGTACCCAATACGCAACAAAGAGTTTCTTGGGAATCTTACGTTGCACTCTAATAATAAAATAATATTATTTTAAATGGTAGTTAACGCCTAGCCATTGTAATGGCAGGAATGATTATAAGAAACTACAAAATGATTATATATGTTTGTCAAATATTTTTACTTTTTATAATAAATGTTAGAGAATTAAAAATGCGAAGGAATCCAATTTTAAGCGTAAACATTCTAATATTCTTTAAAAGGTCGATTAAACACCTTTTGATGGCGAACCTCTTTTAAATACACTTTTTGACAATATTATGTGTTATATTTGACAAAATAAAACTCTTCTTTATAATCGGGACATCAAAATTTACTTTGTGTAAATTTTTGGTATTTTTCCAAAAAAAGTTCAATTTTTAATGAATAGTGAAAAATGTTGTATTTTAATTCAAAACCTATTTTTAATCTAATTTATTTATATGATTATATTATCTTTTGAATTTGTTTTAAAGTGAAATTATAATATATTTTTACCATTTAATAAAATAGTCATCGTTGGAATTAATTTCACTTTGAAATCGGACTTAAACTAGTGTCAATCTTTTGATACTTATTGTTTCATAAAAACACGCTATTTGCTCTGACAGCGGGTATTAATTATTAAATTAATTAATGAAACTAATTTTTTTTGAATTTTTTAAAATAGACATCATTTTTGAATTAGTAATATCAAATATATCTTAGGGTGAAGATTTGGTATTTTTCTGAAAAACTTCAATTTTTGATGAATAGTTAAACCACTAAGTGGTACTTATAAAAACTGATTTTCCATTTAAATGAAATTTTTCCATCTTTGTGTTTTTAATTTCAAAAATCCAACATACATGGTTGTCATTAGGAAGTAAAATGTGGTTCAATGGGATTAAAATAATTTTTTGGTGAATGGTAACTTATTAAGTTTTTAATTGTGATTAGAGGTAATTAGTGTAGTTTAAGGTTAGAATAATGTTTTAATAAAATTAAATTACCTAGACACATGTCCTACCCTCATTTGATGTGTCATGGCCGACCAAGAAAATCCATGGGTCAACTTGGGGACCCCATGGAGCCACTTTGGTTGGAAAATGATATAAATAGCTTTTTATTTAATGTTAAAGTAAAAATGACACAAACATGAGATGTTTTACTAAACCAATTTTTACATGGGGTTATCCAAGTCATATTTTTGACTATAAATATTGATTAGAAAGCTAAAAATATTTCCTACATCATGATATTTGTTTTATAATTTTTAGACATTAAATAAATTAAATTATTTGTGACATCATGATGATGTAGTGATTACCTCATTAATAATGGATTTAAATAAAATGGAAAGATAATGTAAAATCTAAGACCTATACATGGCCAAAACCTATTGGATGGGTGTATTCCAAACCCTATCACCTTATACTCGAAACATATCAATGTGGGACCTCTTAAATCAGAATAATATTTAAAAATAAAGTGACTTTTCTTTACTTTCCAACAGTGCCCCTCCTCTTCTCTTATAAAAGGCCCACACCTCTACCTGCTTACCCACACTCCCAAATCCTTTGTCTCGGCCATACTCTGCCCATTTTGTCTCTCCACTTCCCTCTATTACTCCTTGAAGCCTCACTTTGGGCAGAATTCTTCCCATGGAAGCCTTTGAGCTAAAACCAAAGGGAGTTACCCGATTTTAAGGTAATGTCTTCTTTTGAGTCCTTTTGTTTTATTTTTCTTCTCCAACCCACTAAACTCTTTTTATTCTTTTCTTTTGTAACAAATACAGTATACTAAATATAATAGTATGTTTTTATAAGAATTATTATATCTAAACTTACACAAACCTACATATAATGGTTAAAGAACATACTATTTCCGTGGATGGCGAATTTCGGCCTCCCGAAACGATGATTGTTCAACATTATTTTAACACCTTCAAAGGTGGCCATTAAGATGAAAATATATTTATATATGATATCTAATATGTTTATGTTTTACTTAACCTTCGGTATTTTTCTTTTATGGCATACATTTATGGTTTCCATTATGGGTAAACACGATATCTTCATTTAAGGAAGTGTGGACTACCTCCCCCTCAAAGTGATTTGATTCGTTAATACCATATGTGGTACGTATAAAGGATATATTTATTGATATTATATAAGATACAATACTGGAATTAATATACTATTATGTATCATTTAATTTTAATTCCATTAATATGACAAAGAAATGAATGTAGCATTCATGCGTACGTACGACTTACCGTCTCCATGAACAATGCATTTCATTTCTTTTCCCCAAATGTAATGTACTATTATAAGTACATATTTATAATTGATATACATAATGTATGATACCTAAAAATGATGAATATAATTCTGGAATTAAAAGATACGTAGCTCTCATTTAGTTTTAATTCCATTAATATGACAAAGAAATGAAAGTAGAGTTCATGTGTACGTACAGCTTACTGTCTCCATGAACGGTGCATTTTCATTTCTTACCTATAAATGATTATGTAATATTATAAATACATGTATATTCTGGATATATATGATATATATGATATATACATCATGAATACAATTCTGGATATAATGAACCTTTGACCACACGAACAACATGTAATTGTAAGTAGTCCACTTTCGACTTAAGAACCAAGTATCGACAAAACAAACATTATTAACTTAAATGATTAAATAATGTCTATGACATGGTAATAAGTGATATAAAATAAATAATGAACTTGAAAAAGGTTCTTAAGGAAGTATAAATTAACTCAAGTTTATTATTTAGGAGATTAAAGAACGATCGAGTCAAGTTGGACCCAAGGTAAGGGATCCTACTCCTCTCTTTCTTTTTTAGTACACTCTTTTATGTCATTCCTTTTAAGATCATATTTCTTATGATTGGGATTTTCTTTTATATTACCCTTACTGTAATTTTTTTGTTCATATGTTGAGAGACCCCATTCTCTCTCATCAATCCATTTTGGAAGTTTTGAGTGGCGCCGTTAGGCTGCCGAATTTTCTTAAGAGATTTAACCTCTCTCTTTCTTTTTAAGTACTCTTCTTTATGTCACTTCTTTTAAGCTCCTATTTGTTATGTTGGGGGATGTTCTTTTATATTCCTATTTCGGTAAACATTATGTTAATATAACGAGAGACCCTATTTGATCTCATCAATCCATTTTTTGTGGTGCCGTTAGGATGCCGAGTTTTCGTAAGCGATTTTTCATCTCACTTTTATTCCCGTGAGATTTATGCTACATTTGCCATAATTTACTTTGAGTGGTGTATGTACTGCCCATTATTATACACTTTTTGTAGTATAATTTCATTTATTTGTATTCACATCCTCATTGTATGACCCTTCTTCCATGGGGTGTAAGTTTCGAAAGTTACCCAACTCGGTATGGGGACTTTTCACCCTCCTTTTTTTTAAAAAGACTTCTTTTGTAATGTCTTTTAATTCACATACTATTATGTTGGGATATGTCCTTCTATATCCTTATTTATGTAAATTTTATTTCCAAGTGATGAGACCCCCTTTATCTCTCTCATCAACCCTTTTTGTAAAATTTTATGTGACGCTGTTAGGCTGTCGAATTTTACCAAGGGAACTTCTTAACCCAATTTCGATTTCTTTGGGTTCAACAAGTGGTTATTGAATATGTCATCCTTTGAATATGTGTGAATAAACTTTGATTGTTTTACACTTAATATCCACTTATATTGTGTGTATTTATATTTTTCACACATAATTATGAGATTGATTTATCCTTAATTTAAGGATACCTTCTTTATAATGGATTTCATCTCATTTTACATTTCTTTTGAGACTTCATTGTTGTTATGCACCAATCCACTCTTATATGGTGTGTATACTGTCCTTTGTAATATTATATCATGAATCCTTTTATTCTCATGATATTATAATGTTCGTATAAAATGTTATTCCGCTATTATTTGTATTCAAGAGTCTCCCATTTTGTTAAAAACTATTTAACAAAAATATCATTTTAAATGTTTTAAAGATTTATTATTATAAATATTTATCCTTAATGTCCATGTTTTCAAAATGGTTTTCAGTATTTAGTTATATGGACATTAATGTTTTAAAATTATAATTCCATTAAAATTTTCAAAGTGGTATGGGACACTTTGATTCAAAAATCCCTTTTAAATGGTTTTTGAAAATGGATTGATCAATTCAATATCTGGGAATTACGTATTGTGATTGAAAATGAAATGTTGTTATTGAAATGTTTATATTTTCAATATTTTATATGTAATGATGGTACTTGGACATTTTACGGGTGGTTACGTGATAAACCATATGATGGGTGGTGTCGTGAATACCAGGACGGGTGGTTACGTTATAACCTCCAATGCATTGGGTATGGAAGTCAGTCGTATGGAAATTCCATTAAGTATGTATGGAAGTTGGCCGAATGGCTATTCCATTAAGTGATATTTGTGAAAGTTGACCTTATGGTTATTCCACTTAAGTATGTTTATGTCCCAAGTTAACTTTATATGTTATGTGATCTTTATATGGGTTTTATGGTAATCTTTTGGTTACAGAAGGGTAAGTAATGAACTTTTATTCAGTGAAGAGTTTTTTTACTACTTCATAAAGGTGAAAAGTATTACTTTGTTAAAGTACACATGGTTTACTTGTTGTTTTGATAAACTAACAGTTTTCATTCTTTGTGTATCCCTTACTGAGCTTTTTATGCTCACCCCATGTTTTTTTTGAAAATTTTTCCACAGAACTTAATTTGGAATAGGGTCAAAGATGAGATCAAGGGAAAGTCATGCTATCTAAAATATGGAACTAGACATGTTTCTTTTTATGAGTTTTTATTTTATAGAAACTTAGTAGAAGTGTCTACTTTGTAATCTTTTGAGCTGTAATAGTTATGTTCTAATTATCTAAAACTCTAAACCTGAAAATATCCTCAATGTGAATTATAAATTTAATTCAATATTAAGTAAGGTTTAAGGTCTAGGCCTTATAGTTGGTATCAAAGGTAAGTTTATATAACTTTAGAGGTTAGGGTACTCTTTAAGCATAAGTGACATGACCATAATGTTTAGTATTTCAGAAAGAGTCATAGTTTTTAGATAAAGTGAATGAGTAAGTATATCTTCTTCATTAGTACGTGATGGTTTTGTTGTTATACTCACACTGACCCTTTTTGGTTTTAGTAAATGGCTGGATCTAGCAGGCACCAAGGTAATGGTGGATGTGAAGGAAACTGTGACAGTTTTCAGAGCGAGAAACTAAATGATATGGGAGCTATAATGAGAACTCTTGTGTTTATCCTCAACCAACTATCTAGAGTCATTATTGACCACCTAAACCTTGGTGATTTCTATAAGGCATCATATATGCGAGAAAAAAATCCCTATGGAACTACAGGTAATAATCATAAAGGTATGTGTGTTCAAAAACCTATGTGTTATAGATGTGGAAAGAAACACCTAGGAAAATGATTCAAAGGTACAGAAATATGCTATAGATTTGGAAATAAAGGTCATAAAGCAAGAACCTTCCATGGAAAAAGGAAGCATCTAGTTGACTCGAGGAAAGGGAAAGAAGTTCTTTCAGAGGGATCAATTGCATGTTTTAAATGTGGTGTGCATTGTCATTATGAAAACACATGTCCTATGAAGAAGTTTCGTGAATGGGATCACCATGATCGTACAAATGTTCATTTACCAATACCTAATTCCATTCCTATTGAGGATGAAGAAACTAAAAATGACCAATCAAAGGAATGGATTATTTCATAATTATTGTTTCCCTATTTTGGAATCTTAGGATATGAATCATGATTTTTTTTGTAGGAAAGAATTATTTTAGAATAAGTTGGAAAGGAATGGTTAATGGATCATGAAGAATGTTGAATGAGTAAGATGTCAACATATAAGGGCTTCAAGAGTTATGGTGAAATTCTAAAGATTATTAAGTCTCTTTTGATGATGGGGTTAAATTAGAAGACTTTCTATAGTATGTGTAGCCCTGATGATTAATATATGAAAATTTTATTCAAGTAATAGTTATCTGTTCTTTTGTGGACATAGTTATAAAGAACCATTTGGGTTTATATGATCCTTACTTTTGAGGTAATTATGGGTTACTATATGTTATGATGGAAGTGAAAGGCTTGAGATAAAATTGAGGTTAAATTATGTTATGGTTATTTTTGATGATTTTATCTCTTTTTGGGGAATGATTTGAGAATTATATATTTTTGGAAAAAGGACAACACGCAGACCGTGTGACAACCCGTCGCGTCGGACAAAGCTGCGGGAATCGAACCCACAACCAAAGTGCAACTGGTATTTATCACCTACCACTGGACTACGTGAAGTCCCTGGTTAGTTTGACTAATTTTTTTTAGTTAGATGATTTTATAAATTAAGAGTAAGTTGATTTTGGGTTATCTATGGATATTTATTAACCTATCATGGAGGATATGTGATTAGGTTAATTACTTTTCAATACGTGACATTAAGAGCAACTGATGTTGTTTGGAGATAAATGTTACGATTTAACTTGGAATACTATGTGACTAAATCCTTCAAATATTTGGGTTTCAATCTTAGTTTGGTTTAATTTGATGAATTTTATGGAAAAATTGATTATCGAATGGTCCTCATTGAACTTTGGGTTTTGTTTGACAAATTTTTGAGGTTAAGAATAGATTTTCTTTTTATAAAGGGTTATACTTTTTTGGATTATCTGATCTTGTACTAAACTTTTTGGTTTTGGTTTTGGTTAAAGTATAAAGACATGGGGAGTATATAGTTCTCTTTTGTGGATTAGGGGATTCTCTAGAAGTTTATTATAGTACTCTTAATGTGAACAAGTCTTCCTAAATACTCATCTTTTGGAGAATATATGAGTTTGTGTAAGGAATCTAATAAAAGTTGAAAGTCAACATGATAAGTGATTATTTTTCCTTATGAATAAATTCATCAATAAAAAGTAACTTAAAACAAAAATGTGGTCTATTAACTTTTCCTACTGGGGAATAAAATACTGTTTAACCCATCACAAGTTTGTGATTTTCTTGTGGTTAACTTTCTCCTAAACATGTTTTTTATCACTCTCCATCAGAACATGACCCTTTGTTTTTTTACTCCATGTCCATATTTTCATACTTGGAATCCTAGTATGGGTTAACTCGGGTAACCTTTGTACTTATATTTCATTATTTTAAAGTTATTGTTTTACCGAATCTTGTTCCGATGTGGGACTTTCAAAGATGTTTCCAAGCCCAATTTTAAAATTGCGAGGACGCAATTCCCAAAAGGGGGGAAGGATGTAACACCCCAGGTAAATAAAGAATATGACATCTTTATATGGATCCAAATTTGTGAATAAAATATTATTATTACTTTAAAGGGGATGCTATGCTCGATGGCGAACCCAATACGCAACAACGAGTTTCTTGGGAATCTTACGTTGCACTCTAATAAAAAAATAATATTATTTTAAATGGTAGTTAACGCCTAGCCGTTGTAATGGCGGGAATGAATAGAACTTACAACTAAATTATTATATATGTTTGTCAAATATTTTTACTTTTAATAAAAAAATATTTGATAATTAAAATTGCGAATGAATCCAATTTTAAGAGTAAACATTCTAATATTCTTTAAAAGGTCGATTAAACGCCTTTTGATGGAGAACCTCTTTTAAATCCACATTTGGACAATATTATGTATTATATTTGAAAAAATAAAACTCTTCTTTAGAATCAGGACATCAATATTTACTTTGTGTAAATTTTTGGTATTTTTCCAAAAAAGTTAAATTTTTAATGAATAGTGAAAAATGTTGTATTTTAATTCAAAACCACTTTTTAATCTAATTTATTTGTATGATTAGATTATCTTATGAATTGGACTTAAAGTGAAATTAGAATATATTTTTACCATTTAATACAATAGTTGTCGTTGGAATTAATTTCACTTTGAAATTGGACTTAAACTAGTGTCAATCTTTTGATACTTATTGTTTCATAAAAACACGCTATTTGCTCTGACAGCGGAAATTAATTATTAAATTAATTAATGCATCTAATATGTTTTGAATTTTTTAAAATAGACATCATTTTTGAATTCGTAATATCAAATATAGATTAGGGTTAAGTTTTGGTATTTTTCTGAAAAACTCTAATTTTTTATGAATAGTGAAACCACTAAGTGGTACTTATAAAAACTGGTTTCCCGTTTAAATGAAAATTTTCCATCTTTGTGTTTTTAATTTCAAAAATCCAACATACATTGTTGTCATTAGGAAGTAAAATGTGGTTCAATGGGATTAAAATAATTTTTTGGTGAATAGTAACTTATTAAGTTTTTAATCATGATTATAGGTAATTAGTGTAGTTTAAGGTAAGAATAATGTTTTAATAAAATTAAATGACCTAGACACATGTCCTACCCATATTGGATGTGTTATTTCCGCCCAAGAAAATCCTTAGGTAAACTTGGGGACCCCATGGAGCCACTTTGGTTGGAAAATGACATAAATATCTTTTTATTTAATGTTAAAGTAAAAATGACACAAACATGAGATGTTTTACTAAAACAATTTTTACATGGGGTTATCCAAGTCATATTTTTGACTATAAATATTCATTAGAAAGGAAAAAATATTTCCTACATCAGGATATTTGTTTTATAATTTTTAGACATTAAATAAATTAAATTATTGGTGACATCAAGATGATGTAGTGATTACCTCATTAATAATGGATTTAAATAAAATGGAAAGATAATGTAAAATATAAGACCTATACATGGCCAAAACCTATTGGATGGGTGTATTCCAAACCCTATCACCTTATCCTCGAAACATATCAATGTGGGACCTCTTAAATCAGAATAAAATTTAAAAATAAAGTGACTTTTCTTTACTTTCCAACAGTGCCCCTCCTCTTCTCTTATAAAAGGTCCCCACCTCTACCTCTTTACCCACACTCCCAAAGCCTTTGGCTCGGCCAACCTCTACCCATTGTGTCTCTCCACTTCCCTCTCTTACTCTTTGAAGCCTCACATTGGGTATAAGTCTTCCCAAGGAAGCCTTTGAGCTCAAACCAAAGGGAGTTACCCGATTTTAAGGTAATGTCTTCTATTGAGTCATTTTGTTTTATTTTGCTTCTCCAACCCCCTAAACTCATTTTATTCTTTTCTTAGGTAAAAAATACAGTATCCTAAATATACTAGTATGTTTTTATAAGAAGGATTCGATCTACACTTACAGACACCTACATCTAATGGTTAAATAACATAATATTTCCTTGCATGGCGAATTTCGGCCTCCCGAAACGATGATTGTTCAACATTCTTTTAACACCTTAAAAGGTGTACATTAGGATGACACTATATTTATATATGACATCTAATATATTTATGTTTTACATAATATTCTGTATTTTTCTTTTATGTCATACCGTTATGATTTCCATTATGGGTAAACGCGATATCTTTATTTATGGAAGTGCGGACTACCGCCCCCTCAAAGTTATTTGATTCGTTAATACCATATGTGGTACGTATAAAGGATATATTTAATGATATTATATATGATACCATACTGGAATTAAAATAATATTATGTATCATTTAGTCTTAATTCCATTAATATGACAATGAAATGAATGTAGCGTTCATGCGTACGTACAGCTTACCGTCTCCATGAACGGTGCATTTCATTTCTTATCCCCAAATGTAATGTACTATTATAAGTACATATTTATAATGGATATATACAATGTATGTTACATATAAATGATGAATATAATTCTGGAATTAAAATATACATACATCTCATTTAGTTTTAATTCCATTAATATGACAAAGAAATGAAAGTAGCGTTCATGCGTACGTACGACTTACCGTCTCCATGAACGGTGAATTTTCATTTCTTACCTCTAAATGATTATGTAATATTATAAATACATTTATATGCTGGATATATATGATATATATGATAAATAAATCATGAATACAATTCTGGATATAATGAACCTTTGACCACACGAACAACATGTAATTGTAAGAAGTCCACTTTCGACTTAAGAACAAAGTAACGACAAAACAAACATTATTAACTTAAATGATTACATAATGTCTATGACATGGTAATAAGTGATATAAAAGGAATAATGAACTTGAATAATTTTCTTAAGGAAGTATAAATTAACTCAAGTTTATTATTCAGGATATTAAAGAACGATCGAGTCATGTCGGTCCCAAGGTAAGGGATCCTACTCCTCTCTTTCTTTTTAAGTACACTCTTTTATGTCATTACTTTTAAGCTCATATTTCTTATGATTGGGATGTTATTTTATATTACTCTTAATTTAATTTTTATGTTCACATGATGAGAGACCCCATTCTCTCTCATCAATCCATTTTGGATGTTTTGAGTGGCGCCGTTAGGCTACCGAATTTTTGTCAGAGATTTAACCTCTCTCTTTCTTTTTAAGTACTCTTCTTTATGTCACCTATTTTAAGCTCCTATTTGTTATGTTGGGGGATGTTCTTTTATATTCCTATTTCTTTAAACTTTATGTTAATATGTTTAGAGACCCTATTTGATCTCATCAATCCATTTTTTGTGGCGCCGTTAGGCTGCTGAGTTTTCGTAAGCGTTTTTTCATCTCACTTTTATTCCCGTGAGATTTATGATACATTTTCCACAATTTCCTTTGAGTGGTGTATGTACTGCCCATTATTATACACTTTTTGTATTATAATTTCATTTATGGGTATTCACATCCTCATTGTATGACCCTTCATCCATGGGGTGTACATTTCGAATGTTACCCAACTCGGTTAGGGGACCTTTCACCCTCCTTTTTTTTAAAAAGACTTCTTTTGTTATGTCTTTTAATTCACATACTATTATGTTGGGATATGTTATTTTATATCATTATTTATTTAAATTTTATGTCCAAGTGATGAGACCCCCTTTATCTCTCTCATCAACCCTTTTTGTAAAATTTTATGTGACGCTATTAGGCTGTCGAATTTTACCAAGGGAACTTCTTAACCAAATTTCGATTTCTTTGGGTTCAACATGTGGTTATTGAATATGTAATCCTTTGAATATGTGTGAATAAAATTTTATTGTTTTAAACTTAATATCCACTTATATTGGGTGTATTTATATTTGTCACACATAATTATGAGATTGATTTATCCCTAATTTAAGGATACCTTCTTTATAATGGATTTCATCTCATTTTACATTTCTTTTGATACTTCATTGTTGTTATGCCCCAATCCACTCTTATATGGTGTGTATACTGTCCTTTGACATATCATATCATGAATCCTTTTATTCTGATGATATTATAATGTTTGTATTAAATGTTATTCCGCTATTATTTGTATTCAATAGTCTCTCCTTTTGTTAAAAACTATTTAACAAAAATATCGTTTTAAATGTTTTAAAGATTTATTATTCTAAATATTTATCATTAATGTCCATGTTTTAAAAATGGTTTTCAGTATTTATTTATATGAACATTAATGTTTTAAAATTATAATTCCATTAAAATCTTCAAAGTGGTATGGGACACTTTGATTCAAATATCTCTTTTAAATGGTTTTTGAAAATGGATTGATCAATTCAATATCTGGGAATTACTTATTGTGATTGCAAATGAAATGTTGTTATTGAAATTTTTATATTTTCAATATTTTATGTGTAATGATGGTACTTGGACATTTTACGGGTGGTTACATGATAATCCATATGACGGGTGGTGCCGTGAATACCTTGACGGGTGGTTACGTTATAACCTCCAATGCATTGGGTATGTAAGTCGGCCGTATGGATATTCCATTAAGTATGTATGGAAGTTGGTCGAATGTCTATTCCATTAAGTGATATGTGTGGAAGTCGACCTTATGGTTATTCCACTTAAGTATGTTTATGCCCGAAGTTACCTTTATATGTTATGTGATCTTTATATGGGTTTTATGGTAATATTTTGGTTACAGAAGGGTAAGTAATTAACTTTTATTCAGTGAAGAGTTTTTTTACTACTTCATAAAGGTGAAAAGTATTACTTTGATAAAGTATTCATGGTTTACTTGTTGTTTTTATAAACTAATAGTATTCATTCTTTGTGTATCCTTTACTGAGCTTTTTATGCTCACCCTAATATTTTTTTTGAAATGTTTTTCAAAGGACTTAATGTGGAATAAGGTCATGGATGGGATCCAGGGAAAGTCATGCTATCTAAAACATGGAACTAGACATGTTTCTTTTTAAGAGTTTTTATTTTATGGAAACATAGTAGAAGTTTCTACTTTGTAATCTTTTGAGCTATAATAGTTATGTTCTAGTTCTCTAAAACTCTAAACCTAAAAATATCCTCAATGTGAATTATACATTTAATTCAATATTATGTAAGGTTTAAGGCCGAGGCCTTATAATTGAGGACGAACAACCACTGAGATTGATAGATCAAGGAGGGATGAGTATGGATCAAAGGACTCATCAAGGCACCTAGAGATCATCGATAAATAAAGGAAAATAAAAATATAGCTGAATGAATAATGATTCATACAAAAAAGTATCATTAAAAACTACACATGATCAAGGTATTACAATATGTGTAACACCCATTAACATCTTGTAAAACCAGGGGTTTTGTTTCCATAAAAAAACAAGATACCTATCAATTTTATTTTATTTTTCAAATCCCAAAACATTAAATTATATGAAAATCCCATAAAATCCATGAATCAGAGTTATGTGTCCTGGAATGTTGTTAAACGGTGTGAAATTGCCCCTTTTTATATCCTTTAGAAATAGATCCTTTCTAATCTCCTTCTGAACCACCTCTGAACACTATTGACCACCAAAAATCAAAAAGTAACATATCAGGAGGACATAGATATTTACATTATATACCACTACAATTACTCTCTCCTCCAATAATCCAAAACAAAGCATATATGAATGTGGGGTCTAAACAAACACAACATGTGATACCACTCAAGGATCATGCTATGCTTGAAATGCTACTAAAAACCAAAAACATTAACATTCAACAAATAAACTAACTTATGATATTTTAATGCGTGAGTGGAAATCCCCCGCTTCCAAGAACACCTCCTCCAATTACTTCTACAAATTAAAAACAAGGAATAGTTCCCAAGAACAAAAACCACATTGTTATAAAATCTAAATCAGAGAATTTTATCCTCCATGTTAAGATATTATCCACTCTTGGTGAGACTAACTCACCCATATAGGTTTAATCACATTGAAATTAAAGAATCTTGATTAGGAATATTGCCTTCTCAAATTCACATGTAATTATTTATTCACAACTTGGACAATAGACATCTCATCCCAAGGGGAAACAACTGATTTCATAAAACGAGGTTAACATTAAATTTGAAAACAAAAAATGACAATACAAAACTCAAAATAACCCTTTGTATTGGGTATGAATCAACATTTCCTACTTCTAAATACTCTCCATTAGTCCATCATGCCTACAAAACAAGTGAACCAAAGGAAAGGTTATTCCACACAACACATTCCCCCTGATGTGGGTAGTGGAGGTTTGGTAGAGGGAGTAAACATTTTGGGAAACACCCCCCCCCATGATGATGGAGGTGTTTGGTATATATTTATAAACTAGAGTGGGGCTCTTATAGAAATAAGAATGGAAAAAGAATATTTTTATATATGTGATACACAACATTCAATCCCATCCTATGGATTTTCAATATACAACTATCTCACAAAACATACAACATTTCTGCTACCCCTAAATGAATAAAATCAAACATAAATCCACAACCTCCTTTCAATTTCCATCCAAAATGATTAACCGTTAACATTTAACAACAAATTTATTCATTCCATTAACCAAAAAAACCCAATATAGTTCCAAAAATTATTAACTAATTATTTATACATTTATCCCACTGCTATCTGGGTAACTAGCAAGAATATCACAAAACAAGAAACATAACAAAACATCACCACACAACTCGATTGTAGCCCAACTGCACAAAACTTCTCATCCATTACAAAATCAATAAATCTCTCAATAAGATATTACATTACATTGTCAGGTTAATGTATTGTCTACAAGTTCATCCAACACACTACCCTAAACAACCTGCAACACACACCACTGATTCAGAAACATACCATATAACAAACCATAGTGTATCCACACATCACAACATAGACACTTCACATTCCATATGTCCCTCACACATAACCACCCTATCCAAAACAAACATCATGCCACATACCAAAGTGTAACACAATTCTAGATTCAATGAGGCATCCCTAATTGAATTTCCCTTGTTAATTCAGGGGTTTTCACGGATACAGGTTACATGGGGTATTTGTTTATTATCAATGTGTGTGTGATTTATAAATTTCCATATAAAAGTGCTCAATAGAAAAAAAACATGTAACATGATTAGTGCACAAAAAAGGAAAACTAATATGATTTTCATTGGGGAGTTTATCCAATATAGTTTACAACATCATAATGACATAAATACTAGAAAAACCTGTCTATAAGATCCCTCTTCCACATTCAATTCATCTCACCAGTTCTTTTCTTTGATTAATGGGGTACAACTATGATCTATTATTGAATATAATTACATCCATATATATGATTATGAATAAAAGTTAAAGAAATAAGTCCTACCTTGAAATATATTTCCAACTCATTCATTCACCAAATGTCAATGTAGAATTCATGCAAGTGACAACCACATTGCTAAAAACTCATATTAACCAGCCCGAATGGCCTGAAGGCCTTATTTTTCTATTTTATTATGGATGATCCCCCATTTAAGGGTTAAAGGGGATCCCGTACCTGACTCTTAGGCCCAAGGAACAAGGCTCGACATGACCTGCAATACATGACCCGAAGGCCCAGTGGTATACCATACCAAATACATAACCCATAGGCCAAAACCTCTAGAATGGACCCTCCCAATATTCTTATTCATTGATTCCATATCTCTCCACCTTGCATTGTGGATCATCTAGAATTGTCTCATACAATGCTGCATGATGCCTGGTCCCGATGGTGGTTCCCATAACCTCCCATTCTTCCAATCCGGCTAGCTTTAATTCTGGTGACTCCTACTATTGATTCTATTATAGTTTTTTGGGTATTTATCTGTGTGAATAGGACTACTCCATGGTCTCTGTGGCCTGAAGGCCCTATGGCCCGATGGCCTTTTATGGCCTGAGGACCCTTGAGACCTGTAGGCCCAAACCGGTAGCCCAAAGGCCCAAATCGTTGAATAGATCCATCTGCTAAAGTACCGAAAAATACCTATTGTTGTGCCTTCTATATTACTACAACAATACTACTACAGTACCTCATAAGTTTTCCTCCACTTGGTTTTGAACATGGGTCTCTTAGGTGCCAAGAAAGACCCCTTACCACTCAAGTACAGGCTCATTGACAACACATATCAACCTAATCGACACAAAGTATTATCAAAACATTTCCCAAATATCCAACTCAAGAAAACGAGTATCACAATAGTGAATAATAGGTAATGAACAAGAGGAAACAAATGAGAGAGAGGTGAAAACACACCATGGATTGACCATATATTTATAATGAACAACCAACAAGATTGATAGATCATGGAGGGAGGGTTTTGGCTAGAAGGACTCATCGAGGTGCTTCAGGTTCATCAGGAATGATAGGAACGGAAAACCCAGATTGAATAAATAATGTTTCATCCGAAAAAATCAATAAAAGTACACATGATTGGGGTATTACAAGAAATATAATACCCTTTAACATCATGTAAAACATGGGGTTAAATTTCCACTGAAAACACTTCACCTCTAGATTGTAATTTATTTTTCAAAACCCTAAAATATGAAACACTATAAAAAATAAAATATAATATGTGATGCAGTTTTTGATGCCTTCTAATATAGTTACATGAAGTGAAATCCCATAATTTTCTAGAATTTAGCAACCAATCCTTTCCAAACTCCATCTGATCCTCAACTGAACACTTCCAACCACTAAAACACATAATAAAACGTACATGAAGGACATAGACCGTTACATTTAATTTATCCCTTTATTATATACTTTCATTAACTAAATAAATATAAACACATTATATTTACTTCTAATTTGAAATACTATATATTTTCTTTATATGAAATTTCATTAAATATATGATATTCTAAATATAATCATTTTATATATCATATTTATTATGTAATAATTAGATATAATGACATCATGTCAAATTTTATGTCATTTTACCCCTGATAATATCCCTTAATCTAAGGTTCTTTTGATATGGTAGAAATAATTTTCTCAAATTATTCTTTTAAATTTGAACATATGATGTTAATAATTATGAAAAATTCAAAATTAAATATAAATTATTTTATATTTACCCTTATTTTTTTTATAAACACAATATAATTTATCTTATAATTTTTATATGGAAACATTTTCCAAAAATTATAATACTTTCAGTATAAAACAATGAAACTTTCAATATTAAAAACAAATGTTATGAATATTTATAAATAAAATGTTTCATAAATATTTTATAGAAAATATAAAACACATTAAATTATTCAATATATAAAGAATTTATAAATTTATTAAGGATCCCAAAATATGGTATCCCATGATTTTTTATCATTTTATTAATAATAAATTTAATTCATAATTGGAAATAAGAAAACATAATAATTTCTAGATATATTATTTAACAATATATTATATAACATAAGCTATAATAATTTATAACATATATTATATCCTATTATCAAGTGACCCGAGATACATTATCCTAATATAGATAATCATTATTTTCGATATACATAATAAATTTCCAGATGGAATATGTAATCATCATATATCATATTTAACCACAAATTCACAATGGACCTCCATAAATACATTAATATTAGGGTATTTTATTTAACAATTAGTTGATTTTGACTCAGTGATATGTAACTATGCTTTCTTGTAGAAAAACACCAAATATTGGATACTTCACAAAATAAAATTCCAATTACAATACTCTAGGAAATATCAAAGCCAAATTCCTATTTATATGTTGTAAGTGATGATATAATAAATCATACCATTCAATATTATCATATAATACCACATGTCATACTATAATGTATAACATGATACTATCGTAATGGTCAGATGATTCAGAAATCAACTGGGATCCAAAAAGCGGAACTAGAAAAAAATTTATTTTTTCATTATAAGTTAATAATTGGAATTGGGGACCACAATTTAAGTTTTTAAGAGTGGGTTATAAGGTTTTAATTTGAGAGAATTGGTTTAGACCACGTTTTAGGGATTCATGATTTAGAAAAAATATTGGGCAGTGGTTGCAATGAGACATTAGGTACTCGGTTGAGTGGAATCGGGTACTAGGTGGGAGTTATATTAGAGAATGTTAGTTTTATGGGGAAACATGGTTAATAGTGTAATAGGAATATATCCCTTATAGTTCCTAGAAATTTATTCTAAAAATAATTGGTAAATTTATTTTATAGGTTTTATTATTTAAACCCCTTTCAGTGTTCTTTGTTCATTTTCATCAGAAGCCTTGTTGGAAGCCACACATTATCCTCTCCTCTCTCTCCATTAAACTTGATTTATGAGAGATTATAAAGTCACCAATAAACCTTGGGGTTCAAATAGTGTGTTAACATTTTAATCCGTTTTGACAAACATTTTTATTTTTTTATGTATATTGTTCACAGTTATGTAGAAATCAGGTTCGCATGTTAAATTTTCAGTCAACGTAACATAATTCTCTTAAAGTAATATAAAAAATTAAATATGTAACATATGAAAAATAATTTACTTGGTCTATACATACTTTGATAATCCATTTACTAATGAAATTTTGATAGAAAAGATTTCATAAGAATAATGGGGGTGATTTATGTTCTTAAAAATTTTCTCCACTTATAAAACCACCAAATTTAGAAGAAATAAAGATTCTATTGTTTCATTATCACAAGTTTATGTAGATGGAAAAGAAGTAGAATTTTTATTTTATTTTTTAAATGAATAAAAGTCTCAAACTATAGTCCATAAATCCCATTTTCCATATGTTTTCTAATTTTCACTACTCCAATCAATTTTTCGGGGACTACAAGTCCTTTTTTCAGGGATTGCATGACTGAGTGAAAGGATTCAGAATGTTATACAAAATAAATTCATCTTTTTACCAGGATTCAGCAAGGTGTTATAAATACAATCCTCCATATTCTTTTAACAGGAACCATTACAGTGAAGATGAGAAAATATATTGAATACTGGCATAGAATGCACATGTAAGATACAACTGATAGAAGAATGAATTATCCCTGATAGATGATGAGATATGTATTCATCTTAGGAAGAGTCTTATAAACAATAAAACATATGTAAATTTTACCTCAGATATAGAATAATAATAATATTATTATTATTAATGAAAAATATAGTACTATATATAATCTCCTTTGTTTATATCTCTTATTTTCCACATGAGTTCACTTTTGTACTCTATAAAAAACAATTATTGAAAATTACAGGTTAAAGTTCTCCTTTAATTTTAACAAAGCACGATATATAGATTCTTGGACACGAGACTCATCATTTTCAATAAATACCTCAAAATAGTAAAGAAAAAAAAATTTATTTTATTTTACTTGCCTCCTATATGGGTACTTAGATTATATTAGAAATGATTTAACTATAAAAAATTATCCATCATTTAATGAACATAAAATAGCATTAAAATATATCTCATGTTCTTAAATGATAATTAATACATGTTGTAACATGATGCATCTCATTACATATTATAACGTAGCCAATTTTATCTTAAAAACCCCTATAACTGATTTTAATTACATAGATGAAATAAATGACATAGTATTTTTACTCATATTGATAAAACTGACATAAATGATAAGAATGACATAACCAATTTCACCATATATGAGAGTCACATTACCAATTAATCTAGATAACCATTTTATGTATCTCATTGACTTTTATAGTTTACATTATCACATAGATGATATTATCAACGTTATTGATTTCCAAAGAGAAGAATCCTCAAAATATGATATTTACATAGTTGAAAGTTCACATATTTGTTTCTACACATATCCAAAAGCCTTACATATGCATTTTTTCGAGGCTTAGGAAAATTTTTGAAAAAACATCCACAATTAATACCATGTGAAATTATCATCCAAAACACATAATAATAATATAAATCATATTAAACATACTTAATGTGAAATCAGAAATAATGTATATGGGGTATTTTAGATCATCATGGCCTAATGTAGATGGCATATTTTGGCACAACCCAAGTATCCCAATAATCTCACCCTTTATGATGACCACAAAATCTGTTTTCCATAAAAAAATTATTTTTGTTTTATCATGATTTTTGCACAAAAATGCATATATAATAAATTTATTTTTTAAAATGTAGGAATTATCCATTATTTTCTCCCGTTAATTTGATACAACTCCCATCCTTGAGAAAATAACTCCTCTTCTTTTAATAAAAGGTCAAAAATGTAACCCCTTTCATTAACCTTAGTTTAATTCATATATGACATCTCCCCCATTTGTGTAATAAAAAATGAGGTGATGGTAGAGAAAATGACAAAAATAATGTATTACATTTCGACTAATGGATCATTTTATTATTATGCTCAATCAAATTAATGATTAATAGAAAAAATTTATCTATGTTAATAAAAAATTTCATAAAAAATTACAAAACATTAGAAAAAAATTACAATGTGAAACATAACAATGGAATAAAAATTTATTTCATTAATGTTATGATGTAAAAATAATCATTCATTCAACAATAAAAAAATATAGATAAAATAAATTAAATAGAAGATCCATGATTATGAATGGGTTCGAACTGGGATGGTGGTTTTGGTTGATGTAGGTTGAAAGAATGTTCAGTTTCCAAGGCTGTTTGGGTGGTAATTTCTGATGAAATTAATTCCTTCTCCACCACAATCATAACACCACGTCCTGATCAAATAGTATATTTTACATGAGGATGTTGAACTGGATATTTAAAAATATTTTTTTGATGACATTGACCTAGAATTAATCCATTGGTTCTAGTATCAGGATAATAGACTTTCTTAAAAGCTTCAAAATAAGAATAGGTTTCTCCCTAAGAATTTTTTGCATCTATAGAATCATCATACTCTTCATGGTCATTCAGATCAACAAATGACAGTCCATAATATTTTTAAATTTTCCATATTTTACCATGATTTGATTCATAAGGATGAGGAACAAGTGCAGTTCTTCATCTTGATAGAAAAAAACATTCATCTCACATGTAGATCTTTGTAATAATATGTCTGTTATAGAATTCCATAATAATGATAGAGGCATTCTTGTGTATCAATGATACTGAATATATACTAGTCTTGGGACCCCACATAAATGAATCATGCTTTCCAAATTTGAAAGTACAAGGAGAATTGACTACATAAGGTTTGAGTAATGGATAATTCTCTATAGTAGTGAGAGCTGATGTCAAGTCCACTAAATATTTGTCGAAATATATTATATTGAAATCTATATATAAATAATTCTATCATTCATTGATAAATATATTCTATCCATTATCTTAATAGGATATATCAATTTCTGATCAAAATCATTCATATCACTCATAGATGATCCAGAAACCTAACAACTAATAGTAGAATACTCAGTTTCAACTAAAGCAGATACATTAGAAACATGACGGATTGTTTTGATAAAAGAAGTTATCCCTGGTGTTTTAAGACAGGAAGTTCACTTTGTATAATTGGAACCTACAGTTCTAGATCTTATTTAATCTATGAACATGATTAGTTTAATACATAATCAATATAAATATCAAAAACCACTATAAATATTTAAATTAGTCACAGGAAAGATAAATGACTATTTTTATTAATTGGTTTAATAGTGTAGAAAACTATATCACTAGTTTGATTAAAGAATCTCAGGTTTTCTTGTAAACGTTATTGATGATATTACACTATATATATAAAATGATCATTCAAGGAAATTTCAATTCAAACACTAATCTTCATGGAATATTATTTGGTTTTTTTAGTTCACCAACATGATCTTTCTTTAAATATTGAAGAATTTTAGGTGAAATTAGATCCCACTAAATAAATGTAATTTGAGAAGATATATAATATAATTATGAAAAAACATGATAAAATACAATAATTAAATAAAAAACTACTAAGGATATTATGGTAAAACACAAATCAATAATAGTTTTATGTTTATTTATAAATTTTCACTAGCTTATCAAAAAACATCATAATGTGTGTGAATATTCTTTCGTCTTAGTAAAAAAGTCTTCAAATCATCAATAAATTCTTGATATAAAATTAGTTTTACCAAATAAAAAACTATAACAATTCAATTCAAGATGAAACCGAATTACCAAGACCATTAAACTTATACATAATAAGGTGATCATCCTTCAATAATTTCACCAAAGATTTCATCTCTTCTAGTTCCTTGTACATAACATCAGAACTAGTAGTAGGATAAACATGAGGAGTATATTTCATATTTTCTATACATTATATTATGGTATATAACAATATAACGATCATATTGAAATTAGACATGGAAATATATGACACTTTCAGATCATTGATGCTATATTTTCAGGTGGAAATATCCACCATAAAATCATTATGATTTGATAATATATTATCATATTCATCCATTCACACAGATAAAAATGATTGATTTCTTAAGATATATGAGGTCTTACTATCAAATAGAATATCCCAAAAATCAACTATAGAGGGAGTTGCTAAATGAGGTGTTCAATAATGATCAGAATATCTCATTACCACATCATCCAGAATTTTCCTAACAATTTGTGGTCTAGGATGAATTGGATGCACTTTTTGAGACACCACCTCATCCTTATGAATTCTATAAACATTAAAAACATTAGGCAGATAATCAATTAGCCTGTACCGTAAACCATAAATAGTTAATCCAAAAAACTAGTTCCTTATACAAAATGTCGTTAGGATATTTAGTAACTCCAGCATGTTGGCTCTAAATAACCTCTTATTGCCTTCGAATATGTCCAACCAAGATAGTACCTACTTATGGAACTGAATGATTAGTCCTAGATGGTACGGAATCCTCCACTCCCCAAGAAGGAACCATCTTGGAAGGTGATGCATTCATAGGTCATGATGTTTTATAAGGATCCACTAATCCATACCTTCTTTATTTACTGACTTCAAGGAATTAAAAATATAACCCTAGAAAAAACTAATGGTCTTCGACAAGATAAAAAATAAAGTGTTACTCATGTGACACTTCACATCACCCCCTTAATTGATATCCACTTTATATCTTTTTAAAAATTGGAAATAAACCATATATACATGTTGTATTTAATCTTAGTTATCTCTTTGTAACAATTCCACATAAAAATTATCATTTATATATGTAGATTAAATTTTAGATCTTTTATAAAAGTGTATAAAAATAAATCTCCTAAAAAAGAACCTTCTCCATATCACTATCTTTTTGAGGCACTCCATGTTCCATGATAAAAAAACATTCCATTATATTATAAAGTCTATAACATGATTATCTTAAAAAGAATAATTTATAAAAAAGATATAAACCCCTATATTGCTCCAACTAAGCTTATTAAAATAAATGTTTGACAAAATCTAAACTCTCCCTTAGGGGGAAAATGTACCATCTCATTAATTTGGATAGATAAAACTATCACTAAATTCATATTGATATTTTATGATATTATGTCCTCAATTTTATTATTCTAAAACTCTAAATGTAACACCCCATGACATTAAAAAATCATACTTTTTGAAAAAAATTGTTTCTTTAATAGCATGCTTTACACACAACACCATGTGTAGAAAGGAATATACCCCAAAATTAATTTATGATATATTTACTATTTTAAATAAATATATTCTGTTATAAAACCTTAAATACACGAAATATTGAGTTATATTGTTTTGTAAAAAAAGTGAGTTTCATCGAAAACTTAAATTACACGCAAGACCAACTTTTACCAAATACTATTGATAACACTATATGGAATGGAATTTATTTCCAATTCATTACATTAGTTTTCATATGTAGTATTAAGTAACTTATGAAAATGTATGTTTTAATTCTTTGGGTATCAATTTATTAGAAAGGAATATTAAAAACCATCTGATTATAAAGGATACGTTTGTATAAAAACTTTTTTATGGACCAAATCAATTTTTTCATAATAAATTAAACAAATCACAATTATTGAATGTTTTTAGTGAAATATATTTTTCATATTAAATAACATATTTTTTAAATTCATCTGAAACATATTTCATCGGAATAACAAAATAAAAAAAACATTATTATGGATAAAATTAAATATTTTTTTCAAGCTAGTTTTACATCATTTAATGAAGAACCTATCGTAAAACTATATTTTATACATTCAAAAATTATATATTTAAAAATAAATTTTATTTTTTAAATAGGAAAATCAAATTTAAATGGGGTTGAATATTTGGTAATTTTTCTGAAATATTTCATTTTTATGAATAGTGAAAAATAAGGTATTTTAATTGAAAAATATATTTTATTCAAAATTAATTATATTGTTAAATTAGATATTTAATTTTTTAACGTTTCATTACAAATATATGCAATATATTAATCCAATATAGGTCATTTTAATTAGTCTTAAAGATAAATTGGATATGAAAACAATTCAATCTCTTTATCATTTTTACATTAAAAACCCACTTCGTCATCCCATCTGGGGGATTATTTTTAATTTAATTTTAGAAAATTATGTCATTGGAATTTGGAAATATTGATTCAATTTTTGTAATCATAATAATTTATATGTTTTATGAGTTTCGACAAAGAATTTGACCAAAAATATTAGCCAAAGAAATTAAAATTAATTATAGTGATTAAGGGGAAAGTTAGTTTACATAGTGGTAAAACATTAATCATATATCAAAAATATCATAGATTTTGGGATAAATAATACCAAGTAATACTTTTCATATAAAACAAAAAATGAGTTTTCAGACGAATATATAATGTTTTTCAATGATCCCTTTTATTTTATTCCATTAACCACTAAATAAGTTATTCTTATATATATACATATTTTATGATAACCCAATTATATTAAATATATGTAGATTATTTTATCATAAGGTTAATACATTCACTTTCACAAACTTCCGTCAAATGGGATAAAAAATCATCGTTCGTGTGTACGACGGGGTACCACATACCGAACAAATGTTATGGGTCCTTATATTACCAACATTCAATGTTGAAAATTATGATGGATTTATATTTTATAAATGATATATATTATATTTATATTAACATTATTTTCCATTAATTATAATATAACCCATAACTCCATGTATTACAATTTTTTTGGAATATGATAATAATTTTTGTGAAGGTGTGGACTATTACATCCTCAATGTGTTGTGATGTGTTCACACATTATGTGGAATGTTTTAAATATGGTTTAAATAAACATTTTTTATTTATATGACATAAAAATGATACTGGAATTATAATATATATATATATATATATCATTTTATTTTCATTATTTTAATATGAAAACAAAATGGGAACAAAGTACATGCGTACATAAAACCTAACATCTCTAGGAATAATGTATTTCATTTCATATCTCTAAACATTATGGATTAATCTAAATATATATATACTAAATATATTAAATTATTATAACATGTTTTACATTATATAGATGGTAAATTAATTATATAAGTACTAATTAATAAATACTAAGTAGAAACATAAATGGAAAACCATGAAATTAAATAATTGAATGGATTTTTTTTAAGGTGATAAAATTGGAAAAATATTTCCCTCTCTAGAAAAAAACTGATCTAAAGAGAAATATACATAACATACCAAAAAAGGAGTAGGAAGGTGTTATGGAGTAAAAATATACATTTACATGTTTATCAATGTATTCTACGAATTTTATATGCAACAGAAAATAAAAGGTTAAATATTTCTTTGAAGGTCTTAAGCAATGTATCTGAAGGGTCATGTTGTCCAAAACATTTTCTTCATACAATGAAATTGGTTCTTATGTTATCAATATTGATAAATTACTCTCTATGTCCTATTAATTTAAATGGAGGAATGAAAATATAGGGACAATAGGTCAAAATAAGGATAAAGGAAAGAAGGTAAAGAATTATTTTCCCCTATGTGATAATTGTGTAAATAATCGCCATGGTAAGTTATTCAATGGATTATGAGTTTTTTACAAGTGTTGAGATAAGTGTGTAATGCCCCCTATAGATACCCATAGCTTGACATTCATAGAAATTACATTACTTTTTCAGAATACATAATACATGATAAAAATAGATGCCCAAAGACTGTATTAGTTTAGTTTCATTGGAAACTGGGAACATAATATTCTAAACATGTTGAATGATCATTAATATCTCCCATCAAAATCCCCCCCATTTTGTTTTCTTACCTAAAACCATTATTTATATCTTGGGGAAAATAAAACATATAAAGGGTGAGCTAAAATTCCCAGTAATGGTATGAAATGAGAAAATAAAACAAACCATATACATTTGAATTTATGAACATGAACATAACGTTAAAACATCAAAATTTTGAGGAATGACATAAAACATGGCAGTATGTACGTCATAGATCCTAATGGAACATCAATAATGCTAATAAAACATGGGGAATAAAACATGTAATTGTGTAAAAACATTAAACACATGATATGATATCCATAGTAGCCAAGGTATTACTGCCAAGACTATCATTGTGGACAGAGTCCCTTACTGAATCGACATCACTCCTCGTTCCAGTCCTGTATCACTGAACAAGATTAAATTTCCATTCTAGCCATTTCTTTCTCATGATATATAAATCATTACCCATTTTATTTGAGGTAGATATAGGTCCCACCCATCTCATAATGAAATAATTATTTCATTTCACACAAAATAATCATAAATCATTCATTATAACCCAAAGAATAATATGGGTTTCATAAACCTCATCCCATCATAACATAATTTATATTAAACAAATGGATATCATTTAATCATAAGATAAATAAATCCATGTAAATAATGGAGACATTATACTTGAAACATAAACATACTAAATAATGCCATCTTAGATGGAAAAGAGTTTTAATAAAACACTTGAAATGAGTTCTTGAGGAAAATATCATTTCTTCTTCAAAATAATTTTCTGTTTACAAAATACCATGAAATTTTATAAGAGAACAATTTTTGTTGAAAATAATCATGAAATATGTTTTAGGAAGCTTCATGAAAATAATGCATTATGAAACTGTAAAAATTCATTCATGTCATATAAGTTTAAAAAACATTCTCCTCATACATTTAATGGAAAAGTCAACAGGTATCTTATATGGTAACGAAAGGAATGATTCCATCCATACAATGTGGTAAAAAAGTCAACAGAGGGTAAAAATGACTTTAAACATACATGTAAGAATAGTAAACATTTTATGAACACATTTTTAGAAAACATGGACATGGAGGAAAAACATAACCCCAGTAAATACTTACGTATAAGCAATCTCAGATAAAAATGATATTTGCAAAATTATCCCTTACCTTATGTCCAATTTATTCTATATGTGTATGAGACTCTTGTATAGTGGGTTTAAACCTATTATTAACTTGTAAAAGAACCATTACACTATTTATAATATCATACATGATTCACTTATGACTTTATATTACCCTTTCTTTTGTCAATTTCATGTTAAAGCAGCATTTGGGTAAAATTGATTCATTTATCATAATTGTTTTGACTTGTAATTATTCATATGATTACCTAGATCATGATTAAATATTTCCAGAATGTAAAACATTATTTATATAGAATATATATTCATCATATAATAGATCGATAAATTTAATGAAATACACCGTTCATGGAGACGGTAGGCCGTATGTACACATGAACGCTATTTTAGTTTCCTTATTAAATTGAATGGGAGTAAATAAATAACATTTTCATAAATCAAGTATCATTAATTTGTCATATATTTCATGATTATTTAATATATATACTTTATAATCATTCTTGAATGGTTAACATGGAGAATGAATCTCATCGCATCATGGAGACGGTAATCTGTACGTACGCACGAGCGATGGTATCGTTACCATAATTATAAAATTGAATTAGAGTCGATGATATAATATCTCAGAATTAGTATCATGTTATAATAACCATATATAGTAATTCTTTACACCATTATACCCATCCAAGTAATGTGGTGGTGGAAAAACATATTACACCACGATGTGGAGATGGTATTTTATACGTACACATGCACGGTGATTTCATTTTCCATAGGATGGATAGAATGTGAAATAGGGTTGCTTCATATTTATAAATAAGTGTTAATAAATGATAAGATTTTATTTAACATAAAAACGTGTCGAAAAACTATTTGATGATTATTTTACAACATTATCTCATATAATTATTGAAATTGGGACATTTTGGTGGTTTTAGAGTAAGGATTGATTTTATTATATATTAATATTTTTGTTGTTTCCAAAAGTGTCTCTCACCACAATTATAAAAGGTAACATCCACCCTTATATCTTCACTTAATTGTTATCCTTGAATCTCATAAGTCTCCTACCCAATTCCCATATAAACATACCTAGTTATATTACAGAGGTTTTGTCTTCTTCAATGACCAACTCTAGTCCTCTAAGAGAATATTTAGAGGAATCACGTACAATAAGAGGTGGTTCAGATACATAGGAAGCATATCAAACCTAAGGTCAGAGATTAATTTTTGTCACTTTTATTTTTGAGAGACATATGCCTTATACACCATCTAATTATTTTGTGTTCGGTATTCTCTCCCATGAATGCCCTTATTATTTTTATTAGGATGGTTATGATATCTTTCATATGTATATATTTGTATTTATTTTATGAGGCATATGATTTGACTGATTATAAATTGGTAAGGGATAATTTTTCTATCTCATTATTATGTGAGATTGTTTATTCATAAGTATTTATAGAGGTATATTTATCAACCACATCCATGATTCCAAACTAAGTATTCCAAAATATTCTTTTTATCCCTCTATAATTTTTTAAAATCAATTCTAATTATTGGTTAATTTTAAAGAAATAGTTTGAAGGGAATATTTTTTTTTCATGGTATGAAGTACTTTTTGACTTTTGAAAAATGTATTAGAATAATTTTCTTATCTTATATTTCATGAATGGGTTCTTATATATTCTTAAAAACTTATTTCAATAAATATTCCTTTATAATATTTCATGTGTATTTTCAATTAAATTCTTTTGTTTTAAAATTGTGAGGCTTTTTTAGAAAAGAAAATGTTTTTTAGGAACAAGGATATTTTCACCAAGAATTAATTTAATATTTTTTATAAAAATTATTTTCCATCTAAGATGACACATGGTTATGTTTCTATCCATCTAACTTATTTAATTTTATTATTTTTATGATAGAATTATTTTTATTAAATACATTTATTTTATATAGATTATTATGAAATGATGTTTAAGAAACCCATTTATTTGTCCCTTGGGTTATGCTCTGATGAATGGTTTATGTTTTTATGGAACATGTAAGAACAATTTCATTATAAGATGTGTGGGACCAATATCCATATCTGATACATTGGTTAATGATTTATATCTCATGGGATAAACATGAATGGAATAGAAAGTAAATCTTGTTTAGTAATAAAATGATGGAACATAAAGTAAACCCAGTTCAGTAATGGACTTTGCCTACTATGATGGTCTTGGAAAGGATCCTTGGAAAATATGGAAATGATATTCTATTCTTATGTGATTCCCACAATTCCATGTTTTATGCCAATGATATTTTCTCATGATTCATGATTCCATTATGATTTATGCTTTATAAACTACCTAGATTTATTTGATGACTCAATATTTTGTTATATGTTAAATGTGATATGGATTTTAAATTTTTTTGTTAATGTTTAAAAAAATTTATGTTTTTGTTTTGAATGATATTTTCTATTCATACCCTCACTTTGAATTTGAGCCCAAACCTTTTCATGTATCTTTTCTCCATGATTTGAAGAAGTGTATTAAGTAAGATGTGTCAAAAAGGGTTCTTATATGCGAAAGATTTTACAAGAGATGATGTAGTTGTTTTATAACCTAGTTGTTTATGTTTTACAATTTCCAAAGTCACCATACTAACATGGTCTTTGGGCATCTATTTGCATCATGTATTATGTGTTCGTCAAATATAATGTAATTTCTATGTATATCAAGCTTGGGTCTTTATATCCATAGATATGTGTCACCCTCTGATCTTCTTGTATAGTATCTCAATAGCCACTATGGAGGGAACCATCACATTCTATGTGAAAAAACACTCAGTATAAGCAACTCTTATGCCAAAACCCAAGTTCAAAAGATTGAGATATGAGAGATTGTATCATTCATAAAGTGGTTCAGGGAACATGTGGGGAACACACATCATGTGACCCCACCTCATCACCCAGCCAGGTACCCAACCATTTTAGGGTGTCAAAATAAGATCATGTACCCCTAGGTGTAGTAGATTAATTCAATAGTACTTGACACACATAGTCAAAAGGCCTATGAGTGCATGACGCTCGTCATTGATCCGGAGGGCCAAAAAATTTAATTACGTTGGCACACCTCCTCAAATGTCTCTAGAACATTCTAACACATCTAATTATACATATAATCCACTCTCATAAGATTCAAGGTTGACCCAAGTCATGGGTTCTCTTCAATCTCATCAAAAGGATCTTCCACAGATATTCCTATTATTTTTTCACATTATATGATATTGTGAATAATTTTTCGCATATTCAAATGGATCATACCCTTGTGATCCTTTCAAAAAATCACGCAAAATTGACTATTCATTCACCCCAAACTGAAATCCAATTGAAAAGTCAGAAGTCGCCGTATTTTGATTGAATAGAGTTCTATGGGGCCCACACCTCAGACTCAAAAGATATTATACATATCTTGCCATTACAATCCTCTTGAAAAAATAGTAAATGGACTTTCCATTTTTCCTAAATGGATAACCAGTGAAAAATTGCATTTCATGAGAAAACGTGTGTACCGAACATAGTGGGTCCCGCACCTGACATTAGTTTAAACACCCAAAAGATATTTTTAAAAGACTGCATAGAGATATAGGGTTTTCCTCTGCTGACAATGCATCAAACAGACATCCCATTTTGAGAGTATCTCTAAAACAAGTCATATAAATAATCATAAATCTTTTATTATTTTATATTTAATAATTTCATTCAACCGAGAAAAAAACCAAGGCCTAAAATTTTCAAACCAATTTTAAAAGATTTTTATTGTCTTTCGGGTCACAACACTAATGAAGAAGGTTCAATTAAACATCAGATGCGGTAATATTGTCTAAATGAAGGGAAAACGAATAATAATAATTAAAGTTATTAATAATGAAGTGATCATTTCAAACCTCTGGACATTGGTATTGAACAATAAAATTCCCAAAGCCATTGAAAATGGTCTAGCTCAACTTATGTATCTTTTTGTTTCATATGGTATAAAAATCGGGGGGAGTATCAAAATATATTGGCATTTAAAGAGACTGGGCCCGAAATAGGCTAGACCTGACCACGACCTGGCCGTGTGGCCCAGTCACACGGGATGGGGCTCCTACCACAACCTTGACTAACTGCCATGGCCCAGCCAGCCATGTGGCTCACGGGCCAACCTGTCACCTACTAACATAGATTGTCCCTCGTGATTGGTCCTCTATTTCTCATGGGTCAATGTAGATGACATGTGTGGTGTGATTCTCAGTCCCCGGTCTGCCACCTCGTAGGCTCCGCCTATTGCACCGCCACAACGCTGCCCATGTCAGCCTCCGTCAAGGCTTTTCCACCTACCAGACAACCTCCATACCCAATTGAATCCTCCTCTACACTGGCATCCTCTACCTCATCTCTCAACCATATCAAGGCTAATGGAACACCGTCCTATGCTTTCCTCAGCCCGCTAGTCGGGATCTATGCACTACTGCTGCCTTGGGCCACCGTCGGTCACCACCGGCGGTTCTACTCCAATTTCCCCTTCTGAGGGCCACCGTGACCACACTATGGGTCAAAAAATTATTTTAGACCTTATTTTGGAATCCTCATAAAGAGATATCCACAACACCAACCTCTGATCAATGATTCATTGATGTATTGACCAGTTGAGTAAAATTATGTCAAATGACCTTATGATCGATGAATAACATGAATGAAATGAAATAATTTCAAGCATCGATTGATGGTCATGTTCATGAATTCATCAACTAAGATAATTAAAACAATGAAATATAAGTTAAATGATGGATATTTTATTTGAAACTGAAATTGGATCATAAAATCTGAATAAATCATACCTCGATCCATCCATTTATCATTTCTGATTCGATCGTTGTGCTCCAGTTCCAAATCTATAGATGTTTTGGCAGATATCACTCCTCTATATGATTTTTTATTAATAATGTGCTTTAGAGGAGAGATATAA
The DNA here is from genome assembly GCA_963277665.1 of Viscum album. NCBI lineage: Eukaryota > Viridiplantae > Streptophyta > Magnoliopsida > Santalales > Viscaceae > Viscum > Viscum album. The sequence continues at coordinate 132,216,536 of OY728120.1, forward strand.
AAATTAGTTCTAAAGAGAGAGGGTGATTAGATTTTTAACATTAACCTAAGCTCATAAATATAATTGTAGTTGCATCGCTCAGCATGAACATCTGAAATTTTCGTGCCCCCACAATTTATATTGCACAAAAGAAAATGATCTGACCCCAATCTCGACGATGGTCTCAGTTTTCCTAACCTATTCCCCATTCAAATGATATTGGGATAGGGCTTCGATACAAAATAATTATCTTTGTTATTTTAATTTCCATTTTTCCTCTCCCTAACATTTTTCACAGAAGTCTCAATCCAAAAAAAGTTATACCCCAACTAGGATAAAAACCATGTTCTAGACTCAAATTTGGCCTCAAATGTTATATACATGCTATCATTTAAGTGTAATACCACTTTTGTCATGTTTATAGCACAAAATCTATAATATATTTGTATAATTTATTCTAGAAACACATAGTTACGTAATTGTACACTGTCTCATCGCATAGCTCTATAAATATATGAAGAAATATTCTAAAAATATTACATGGAGAAAATGGAGTCACTAAATCATTCTCTCCTTCAATATTTTCATCCATAAAATAAAATACAAGGGAAAAAGCTTAGGATATTGATCCCAAACCTTGCTCTCATGCTCCTAAGAAAACCTGCATGTTTCCATGTTGGTGGAGAACATGTAACAATGGGATGGTTTATCTTCACATGGGTTTCTCTTACATATGATTCATGTTAGGACATGCACGCATCGCCTCAACTATAACATGTGGGAGACAACATTCACCCACTACAACTATTTGGGTAGGCTATTTTCATATAAAACCTCGCCATCTCTTTGCACGATATTGAACTGCCCGATGAAATTTGGGGGAAAAATTTACTTCCACAGCTGAAACTCCTTATCCCACATCACTACTGGAATCACTAATTTCCACTAGAAGAGAGTCTCACGATTCCCTTATTTAGAATATCCATCAAGTAAAACATCCTAGGATATATAATCATGTAAGATTTCAATGTCAAAATTTCACAACACGGACTCTCTTACATGTTCAGGAAGTGAAGGAGTCAACACCACTGACTAAAGAAAAATTATACCCTCCTGCTCGACCAGGACCATCTTCATGAATGCTAACATCTATAAATCTTCCCCCACAATATAGTGAGTCACGTCATTCTATTAATGGGGTCTCTATCACCTCAACATGTACTTGATATGGGCAGTATCAATACTTTATGTTGGGAACATAAGGTACCAATGAAGAGGAAATATGTGTAAACTCAACCAATAATAAGAATCTAGACATAAAAAATAGATGGAATACCCTACATCCCTTCGCTTTCCTTGTAATGGGAGTAACCCCCAATCTAGATACTCTATTATACCTACTAGAAACATCCACATAAAAAAGTTTCAAGCATGATGAATCCCTTGTAAAAGCCAGGACCTACTCCAACACTCCACTGCACAACTCTACTGTAATAGAAAAATCCAATGGGATTTATCCACCACACATCAATACTATCATCTTTGGTTATCATGGAATCACCCTTAGGTTTTTTTTTCACATCACAAAAATGTGTCTCGCTGGGGGAAGGACCCCTCTTCATCGATCATTCAGAGATATTTCTAACAACATCGACCCATGTTTACATTGACTCCCCATGTCACCCTGGTAAAACATCAAACTATGAGCATGGAGGAAAATAGTACTTTACACAATTCCTAATAAATTATACTACAAAAATTATAAAAGAAAAAAAAGGAGTACATCTTACCATCTCATTACCTCTAGGATCAGATACATCTAATGTGTGTGGTGGTCTGTGGACCCAGCTATGAGCTTCTTAAGCCTGATATGGGCCACCATGTGGTGGTGGAAAGGCCTCACAATGTCATCCCCACCTCCAGCTCCTCCTACTCCTCTACTAGCACCTCTTTTTGAGGGACCACAGAAATTATGATATTATCTCTACTGTGGTGGTCCAACTACTGCCTCCCGGGTTTTTCCAACACGCCTTGTCGGCAGTATCATTCCATGTGACATCTCCCATCAGAAGCATAAAACTGATCCTCTCAAAGATGGCTCTTTGCATGAGACTGGTCATGAGAAGATATCTTACTTTGATATCCCATCATCTGCAATTTTCTAGTTGTGGTATATGTCTCAGCTATGTTTCTCCCACTTCCATAACTACATGTATTACGTACTTCTAATAGTAGGTTTTCTATCTAAAGAAGCTTCTCTAGTATCCCATCATTGGGGAGGATGCACATGGGTACTATGATCATATGGATATCTCTACAAAGTCCCTACTCAATCTTCTATTCCCAAATTTAACCATTATATATCATGTCCAAATATTAGTGCATACGGTCTATAAACCTAGTGGCATACTATGTCACCGTCATCCTTCCCTGTTGTAACTGAAGGAGATCCGAAAGTCGAACAGAGTGCAAGAAGGTGGGGTAGAACTCCTCATGAAATATCTAATGGATGTATTCCCATGATTGTTTTGACTCATCATATATTTCAGTAATAAATCTCAACCAATTTCCAGTGGCTCTATAGAAAAGGCATACAGAAAAAGTGTCCACATGATCTGTTAGTGTCTCTGAAAGCATGAAGAGGCAGACCACGAACTATATCCAATATTATACTTCATAAGGGTCAGGCTCACCATGTATCCTTAGTGGTCTCTATCTCTAGAACTCACGAAGTGTGCTCGAACTGTTAATGTCCTCATCCTGCTCTACTGGGGTTTTCTTCTGCTCAATATGTAGAGGTACTACTACCTACCACATTGGGAAAATGGAGCACATGATGGATCCTGAACTGAGGCCTCATTTCTCGTAGGGTCATTATCATGAACTAGAGCTCGTATAATAGATGGATGTCGTGGTGGAGACATCCTAAATTTTATAATGGAGCACTACTGTCAGATGAGAATATATATATATATATATATATCAACAACGATTGTGAGTAGACTCCAGAAGGATAGTAAAATATACAATCCTATATGATGGATGTACCATTGTTCTCTGAAACAAGTGTCTCAGGGTGTTGAGTCAACAAGAAGTTAATTAGGGTCTTGGGGAGTCGATATGTCTATAGATCATACCATCACTGGACTACCTATCCTAAGATCCACTCTTGAGACACATTGACATTGTTTCCCTAAACCCATCCAAGTCATTTTTTGGGAAATGTCCTAAAAAATACCAAGGGTAGAAACTCCTTCTGATTCTACATTATCATGACTGCACCCATGCTAGGGCACAATGCACAACTACCTCAAACACACCTTTATAGTCTAGGGGCTGGTGACTAGCACAGAATTCCTAAAAAACACAGGGATGCCTTTTCCTAAGAACCTTTACACACACACATGTATCCAACTAAACTGAAAATAGTTTAGATGGAAAAAAGGATACAATATACAACACAACTACAAGTAGACCACATACAAGAATCAACCTCTAATCCGTACAAGTAAACACGTGTAAAGTAGAAAAGGAAAGGATCAAAATATACACCAAAACAGAAAAAGTTCCAAAACCAAGAAGTAAGTGAAAATGTCAAATAGATGGGAGAGTCCCACTCTAGAATAACAATCTATAACCACTGCACAGGGTCCAAGAACCCCGTAACATAAGCTCCTCTAAAGTTAGGATCAACCTTTATGTCATCTTCATGTGTGCAACAAGTGATGTAAAATCCCAAGAATAAGTGAGTATACTAATACTTTGTAGAATGCCCTAAAGTCTCATGGGAGCAGTAATAAAAAATCTAAAGAGAAAAAAATAAAGTGATATTACCGAAGAAGATGACAAGAATTTATAGAAAAAGGTACAGTAACAAAGTGAAACACAACCCAACAAACGAGAAAAGTAAGCTCATAAAAACATAAGAAGCTATAAATGGTGATAATATGCACTTATCATTGAGTATTTTCTAGATATAGCAGGATAATAGTATCGTCCAACCACAAGAATCTATACACGGAAAGCATGTGGCATACCCCACACGTCTTGACCTCTTCTAGATGGAGTTTAACCAAAACCAAAGTAGTGGGATCTAGAAATTGAATATATATATATATATATTCCTAGTCAAATAAAACCAAACAAGTGAGTTATTGGATATCCATCTCCCTAGCTCATCCCATGAAAATTAAGTCACCAACATCTCCATAAGAAACCATTGATGCCTAGCATCCCATACATCTTACATAAACTACAAGTCGAAGGGGATCAATCACCACACCTTGATATTATCCTTTTTTGGAGTATTTTCCTTTCCTGCAATATTGAAGGTCATGACACAACGATGCATCTTGGTGGGAATAGTTCCCCTCTTCTCCAAGAGTACAAATGTACATCAAAGCACGTCTCTTAAATGTTCCACTAAGTCAGGAGACAATATATCAAGGTCGAGGACCCATGCCAAACCTTGATATAGGGATCCTCTATAGTGTCATTGAGGACTCAACCCTAGTCCATATAAAGGGTTCTACTTAGAATATATCTAGGACCCATTCTCATCCCAGCTAGATGGTTCTACTCTATGAAGATTGAGGACCCATGCCTACCCCGACTAGAGGATTCCACTCTAGTATCGTCGAAGCTCTATCCCCAGCCCGACTAGAAGGTTCAACTTAGAACATCCATCTGAGACCACTGCCCATCCCAGCCGATGGTAACATAGAAACTACTTTGGAAATCACTACTAGATGGATCCTCTTTAAAAAGAAACACTATTGCAGCCATCGGGTGTCTCCGTAGATATGTGTCAAACATGGAGCATCTCTAATCATATCTCATAAGCCACTATGGAGGGTACTATCGCATTATATGGGTAAAAACACTTAGGATAGGATCCTCGCATTCAAAAATACATGTTCAAAAGAAGGAGATACATGAGACAAAAGAATTCATAAAGTGGTTAATGATATGTTTGGGGAAAAAGAGTTGTGTGACCATACCTCATCACTCAACTGTGTACCCAACAATATTATGGTAATAAACTAGGAACAATTATCCGAAGGAATTCAGGCTTACTCCCAGAGTATGTGACACACCTAGTCAAATGGATAATGGGCGCATGATGCTTGTCATTGATCTAGAGGTCCAAAAGCATAATTACATTGGCTCATATACTCAAATGGATCCAGAACATTCAACCACATCTATTTATACATCTTCTCCACTCTCACAAGATTCATGGTTGACCCAAGTCATGGGTTATATTCAAACACCTAAAAAGGATATTCTAACGATATTCCTTTCATGTTTCAACATTTGATGATATCATGAATAAGGATTTTCACATCCAAAATGATCACACCCAATAGATTAATGTAGAAAAAAACCCATGATCTGATATTCATTCTCCCCAAATGAACATCCGATGGAAAAGTCACATGTTTTCACATTCTTCATGAATGATGCCCCATGCATTAGTCCTGAAACAAATTATACAGATCGTGCCATTGTGAACCCCATGAAAAACACATGAAATGGACTACTCAGTTTTCCAAAACAGATAACCAGGGAGAAAGTTTCATTTCCCATTAAAGCATCCAAACAAGGCCCCGTCAGGCCCACGCCTAGAATATAGTTTAAACTCTAGAACGTTATCTTTCAAACACTTCACAAAGAAAAGGGTTTCACTGCCACTAACGGTGTGTCAAATGGAACTTTAGTTTAGAGTCTAGGTCTGAAAGAAATTATATGAATAATAATAAATTTGTTATTATTATTAAACATAAGAATTTCCTGTAACCATGAAACAAAACCATGACATATAATTTTTAATCTGATCATAAAGGACCGATATTGAATTCAGGGTCATTGTTCCTCTAACAGAATTTCAATTAGACTTTAGATGTAGGTGCTACATCTGAAAGAAGGAACCACAAATATTAATAATTTACATTATTAGTAATGAAGCGAGTGTTTTACACCTCCTGCCTTCGGGCATGAACATTAAAATTCCCAAAACTGCAAAAAATATTTTGACTCAACCCAATGATCATGTTTACGTAGATGAAATGATAATTAGAGTCATGTATCAAATGATACAGGCATTTAAAGAATCGGGGCCTGAAATAGTCGGGACCGACACAATCCTGTCGGTCCGCCACGCATGGGCTGACCTGACCCTCCTACTGCAGCATGACTCGGTTACTGTGGCCCTTCCCACTACAAGGCTTGTGGCCTTATCCACCTTCTACTGACCTTGGTCGACCCTCACGGACATTCCTCCCTTACTCCCATTTCAACAAGGAAGACCCGCATAGTGTGGGACTCGATCCCCCTATTTGTTTCCTAGGATGCTCCGCTCAATACACTGCCACCACAACACACGCTGACACTAACCTCTATCCCAACTACTCCTCATGCCAGATGATTGTAGTTCCCCACTCCGAACTTCACCACATCAGCTGCCTCCTCCTCAGGTCACACCCCTACTAATCCTAGTTCCCCTCAGACTCTGTCTACCTTACCCAGCAGGTTGGGTTCCACGCACTGCCATTGCCTTATTCCATCGTCGGTGGTTCTACTCTGGTGGACCCTTTTGAGGTCCACCGAAACCAGAATAGGGGTCCAAAAATTATATTGGACCTGATTTTGGAATCCTTTGGAGGATTTCTCAATATCACCAGCCTCCAATCGATGATCCATTGATATTTTTACTTGTTGAATAAAATAACGAAGAACACCCAAAATTACAATGAAGAACACATATGAAACAAAATAATTTCTAGCATGGATTGATGTTCGTGTTCGTGCATCCATTAGAAACAAGAATTAAAACAATGAATCAAATTGGAAATTAATGATATTTAATTAATAACATGAATTGGATGTTAAAATTAGAAGAAACCATACCTTGATCCTTCTTTTTATCACTACTGATTCGATCATTGCACTCCATCTTCGATCTGTCGATGTTTTGGTGGAGACTGCACCTTGATCTGATGATGAAAGATGAATAACATTTTTGAGAGGGGAGAGATAGAGAGAGATTCATTATATAAAAGTAAGGTGATTGGAGTTTTAACCCTAACCAAAGATCATAACTTTATTTTCAGTCACCTCGCTGAGTACAGAAATATGAAATTCCAGAGCCCCCTCATTTTATATCATGCCCAGGAAAAGCACCCCTTACCGAACTCATTGTTGATCTTAATATTCCAATTCAAGTCACTAATTTAATTTTATTGGGTTTTGTGTTCGAGATTAAATAATTAAATTTAATTATATTAATTACCATTTTCCCCCTGAGTCTTTTTTATTAGAAGTACCACACAGACAAAAGTAATACCCCACCTAGGGTAAATTATATGTTTTGGACTCTACTGTGGCTTTGATATCTAATCCAAGATACCATTTAAGAGATATCCCTCATCAATCATTTTCATAGTATGGAACACTTAATATTTATATTTAATTTATTCCGACCACATCGGGCCTCAGAAGAGAACGTCATCTCACCACCGAGATCTGTAAATATATATATAAATGTCCCAAAGTCAAAAAAGGTGAAAAACAGGTCTCTATGTCATTCTCTCCACAAATATTTTCTTCCACAAAAAGAAAAACTGGGGGAAAAACTCGGCATAATGAGACCTCACCTTGCTCTCCCACTCCCATGAAAATATTCATGTTTCCATGTTCGCATAGCACAAGAACCAAAGGGATGGTTTATCTTCACAAGGTATGCTCATTCCAATGATGTTAATTAAGACATGTATGCATCTCCTCAGCTATGACATGTGTGAGACATTTCACATCCACTCCAACTATTGGGATTGGGTAAGGTAGTAGGAAACTTTTTATTCTCTTTGTATGATCTCAATCGACCCTGCAAAACATGGGGAATAAAGATTACTTCACCAACCAGACCACCATGTACCATGTAATGACTAGAATCATTGATTTACCCTGTAAGAGAGTCTTGTGTTTCACTCCTTCAAAATAACCATCTGGTGAAACACCCCAGTATATCTAGTCATGCAGTATTTCATAGTTGAAATTTCAAAACTCAGAGTATATTACACTCTCAGGAAGTGAAGGAGTCAACCCCATTGACTGAAGAATAATTGTACCCTCTTCCTCCACTAGGTCAAGTTGTGATGAAGCTAACTTCCCTCAAATAACCCACATGATAATGTGTGTCACATCGATCTATTCATTGGCTCTCTATCACCTCAACATTTACATGAAAATTGAAGTATCAAGACGTGATGTTGAGTAGGGATGGTACCAACGAATAGGGAAGGTGAGAAAACTCCTCCAACTACAAGAAGATAGTGACAGAAAACTTGTGGCATACCGAGAATGTCATTGGTCCCCTTGGAAAGTGAGTAATCCCCAAACTATATAATCTGCTACACCCACTAGTGACATCTCGATCAAAAAGTGTCTAGAAGGATAAATCCACTAGAAATGCAAGGACCAGCTCTGTCACTCCCTGAAATAAAACTGCTCTGAGCACACAATTTAGAGGGATTCATCCAAAACACTTTGATATTATCCACATTGGGTGGAACTGACTCATCCTTGTCGGTTTTCATACATCACAAAAACATGTCTCAGTGGGGGAAGGGCCCCTCTTCATCATGCATTCAAAGCTATGTTGCACCACATCAAATTAGGGTCACACTGAATCCCCATGTCACTATGTTAAAAGATCAAACATGGAGAATGGATGAAAATAGTTCTTTACAAAGAGCCTAACATATTCTACTTCATTAGAAGAAAAGACACAAGGCATACCTCCAACCATCTCGTGTTCAATATGATTGTGGACATCAAAAGGTTTATGCTATCTATTTAATCATATTCTAGCTTCCTGAACCTGACATGGGCCACATGGTGGTGGTGAAAACACCTCACAACATCATCCCCCACCTCCAGCTCCTCCTACTCCTTCTCCAAAACAACCTCCCTAGGGACCACCATAATTACAACACTATCCTTATTGTGGTGGTACAACAACTTCCTACCTTTAGTTTTCTACAGACCTGGTTTTGCAGTATCTTTCCTTGTTACCTAGCCCATCACTATCATAACACCAGCCCTCTCTGGGCTGACTCGGTTCCCGAGTTTGATCATGAGAGGACATCCAATATTGAGATCTCGACATTTGGCATCTTCTATCTATGATAGACATCTCAACCCTATTGTTCTCACTACAACAACCAGCTATATGAATTCCATTAGATAGATGCTTTTCTGTCCGCAACACAATCTCCAGTACCTTGACATATGTTTGGATACATATGAAAATGATGATCTAACTGATATCTTTACGGAGTCCCTACACAAACATTTGTGCTCGGAAGTAACCATTATTGATCATGTATATAATATATTGTTCATGTTATATAATCCTATTACCATTATCAGTCACTATCTTCCTTCCCTTCAGAAATTAAATGAGCTCCAAAGTAGAATGGAGTGCAATAAGGATAGGTAGAACTCCTCATGAAACAATTGTTAGATGTCGAACCATGATTGTTCCTAATCATTGTGTATTTGCGTAACCAATCTCCACTTATTTCCAGTGACTCTATGGAAAAGGATAAATTCTGTGGCCACCATCAGACCTATCGGTGTCTATGAATGATTGAAGAAGAGGACCACCAACTCTATCCAAACCTCTGCTTCTTGAGGGTTTGGCTCACTATAGAACCTCAAGAGTCTCCGTCGTTGGAAATCACGAAGTGTTCTTAGCCTATGAATATCCTCATCTTTCTATACTGGGTTTGTCTACTACTCAACAGGTGGAGGTTTTTCTTCTTTCCCACCATAAGGAAATAGATCAAATGATGGGACCTGAACTGAGGCCTCATTTCTCACAGGTCTATTATAAGAAACTAGATCTAGTATCCCAGTTTCCTGTCGTTTCATAGACATATTGAATGTTATCAAGGGGCCCAATAGTTAGATGAGAATATATATATATATATATATCAAAAATGATGGGGATCTAACTCAAGATGGATAGTCAATGACTCAATCCTATATAATTCCTGTATCATGGTTCCCAATAACAGGTGTCCTAGGGTGCCTAGTAAAAAAGTAGGTAATCATGGTCCTTGTGAATGGACACATCATTCGCCCATACCATAACAGGACTCCCTGACACGAGAGTCGTTCTTGAGACATTTCAACAATGTTTCCTTAAACCCAACCATGAAAATTTTAGCGAAACATCCTAACAACTTTTGAAGGGTCGAACCACCCTCTAATACCACTTTTTCATGACGTGACCCATACTGGGGCATGAGCCCCAACTACCCCAAACCAGCCTCCATAGGCCAGGGGCTGTTGACTAGAAATAAAGGCATAATAAACCTGGGGATTCATTTTCCTATGAATCACCACACACACTCAACCACGTCAAGGAAAATAGTGCATAGGGGAAAATATATAATATTGCTATAAATAGACCACAAACTTGTATTGGCCTCTAATTAGTACATGAAATAAGAGTACAGTTGAAAGGGAATGGTAAAGAATACACGCCCAACCAGAAAAGTGCCAGAAGCTGGAAACATGTGAAAATGTAAAATCACCAGGATTGACCCATGCCTGAATCCAAAACTATGACCACCGCACACAAACCATGCACCCTATATCCCTAGCTCCTCTAATGCCACAATAAACCTATCCATCATCTGTAAAGGGTACACCAAGTGTGAGTAAAGCACAATAAGGGGTGAGTATAAAAATACTCAGTAGGATGACCTGAAAGCTTATGGGAGAAGTAGGAGAAGTACTAAAGAGAGGAGAAGTACATATATATAACCGAAGAAGATGGAATTAGCATAGAGAACAAGGTACAGTAAAAGAAGTTCAGATCAAGCCAAAAAAGGATTAATGTAAGATCATCTAAACTCTAGGATCTAAAAATGGTGGGAAGATGAACATCTTGTCGAGTCTTTTCTACCTATAGAAGGATTGTAGATTAATCCACCCATGCGAATCTAGACACAAAAATTTTGTGGCATACCCCATAAATTTTTTCCTCACTATGAAAAAGAGTTACCAAAACACAACTAGTGGGTACTAGAAATAGAATACATATATATTCTAAGTCAATGAAACCCAAACGATTCACTAAGGGGATATCCATGACACTATATTAGCCCAGTAAATTTGTGTCTCCAATATATCTAGAAGTAACCATCGATACCTTGCATCACATACATCTACACTGAATTTTATGTCAAAGGGGCTCAATGAAAACACCTTGATTCTATCAACATTGGGTTGCTCGGTCTCACCCACATGATTTTAGGTCGCATCACAAGAATACGTCTGGGTGGGGAAAGCACCCTTCTTTATAAATATTCCAAAGGTACATCAAGGAAAATCTCTTGACTGTGCCACTCAATCGAGATATCATGTCTCAAGGTCGAGGACCCATGTCCATCACGGCTACAAGGCTCCCCAATAGTCTTATAAAGGACCCATACCTAGCTGGAAATGACGAGTCTACTTAGAAAAGATTAAGGGCTCATGCCTATCCCGACAAGAGGGTTCCACTCATAAATGTTCTAGGACCCACACCCTACCCGGTTGGAGGTTTCCACTATTGTACCATCGAGGAACCATCCCTATCCGGTTGGTGGGTTATACTCAAAACTGCCAACGAGGACCACTGCCCAGCCCACCTGGAGGTAAGCCCAAAACTAAAATTTCCATCCCTGCTGGATGGAACATCTCAGAAAAGTAACAATACTGTAGTCCTCAGGTGTCGCCCTGAATAAGCATCAAAATCAGAGCATCTCACAGCGTATCTCAAAAGAAACTATAGGGTGACCATAGAATTTTACATGAAATAATACTCAGTTTAGTGTAATAAACTTCCCAAATACAAGTTCAATAGAAATATATATGGGAGATAGAAGAATTCTTAATATAGTACATAGTTCTGGTGGGGACCACACATCGTGTGACCCTTCCTGGTCGCTTCGTTATGTACCCCAACATTTTAGAGTACTAAAATATGAAAGAGTACCCATAGGCATTCCATATTACCCCTATAGTACATTACACACCTAGTCAAAATTTTTATGAGCTCCAGATGCTCGTCATTGACCCGGAGGGAAAACATCATAGTTACACTAGCACACCTCTTCAAACCACCACAGAACATTCAATTGAAACTCTTTATACATATTCACCACTTTCATAGGAGTCGAGGTGGACCCTAGTCATGGATTCTCTTTAAACATGTCAAAAGGATATTCCACCAATATTCCCTTCATATTTCCACATTTGATAATATTGAGAATAAGTCTCCATGCTTCAAAATGGATCATGCCCTTTCTATCCTTGTAGAAAAACATACAAGATCGACTATCCATTCGCCCCATACAGATATCCGATGGGAAATCCGCAAGTCACCACATTGTGCTCGAATGAAAATATATGGGACCCACACCTCGTCCCAGAAAAAAATTATATGAATCCTTCTATTGTGATCCTGTCATAAAAAAACACACGAAATGAACTACTCATTTGTCCAAAAAGGATAACCGGGGAAAAAGTTGCATTTAACTATAAAGCATGTCAACCAGACCACATGGGGCATGCACCCGCCCATAGTATAAACACCTAAATGTCATATTAGAAATTCCACATAGAGTAAAGGGTTGATCCTTCACTGAAGATGCTTCAAACAGACCTTCTGTTTAGAGGGTAGGTCCAAAACAAGTTATATGAACAATAATATATATTTTATTATTATTAAACATAAGCATTTCATGGAACCGAACATTGAAACCAAGGAATGAAATGTTTTGAACAAGTGTTAATAGATCTGTATTTCCTTTGGGGTCACCACACCTCTAACAACGCATCAATCAGACTTCAGATGCAGACACTATGTCTGAAAGAATAAACCATGAATAGTAATAATTAAAATTATTATTAATTAAGTGAGTGATTTGAACTACCCTCCTTCAGGATTGAACTTTAAAATTCTCAAAAACATTGAAATTTTTATGACTCAACTCAAGGATCTCATTTTTTTATATGGAACACCAATAGGAGGACCATATCAAATGATAAGTGCATTTAGAGAGCCTAGGCCCTAAACAGCATGGACCGGTCCCGTTCGCCCTACATGGGCCATCCCACGACCCACTCACGCATCCCGAGACACCTAATACCAACACCTATTGGATGTTTTGTTAAATCCACCCTTTCACCTATGTCAATGTGGAAGACCAGCATGGTGCGGGACTCGTTCCCCAAGTCCACCACCTTAGAAGCTCCAAACAGTGCACCACCTCTTCCCCGCAACGATGTATGCTCGTGCCTGCCCCTTCCCCATTACTCTACCTACTAGCTGACCGCATCACCATACTCCAACTTCTTATGCACTGGCTACCTCCTCCTTGGATTAAAACCCTACCAACACCATCTCCCCACATGCCTCTTCCAAACTCACCAATCTATATGGGTTCCGCACATCGCCACCTCGGTCCACCGTCGGCCGCTGAAACTGGTTCTAGACCGCATTCCCCTTCCGAGGACCACAACGACTACAATTGGGCTCTAAAATTATTTCAGACATAGTATTGGAATTCTCAGGATGTGATATCCATATTTTCATCCTCCAATAGTTGATTTGTGAATGTTTTGATGCATTGAATTAAATTACGATTAACACCTCAAATAATAATCAAGAACGTGGATGAAACAAAATAATTTCAATCATGGAATGAAAGTTGTGCTTGTGTGTCCATCAAATAAGTTAATTAAATAAATTAAACAAATTTTAAAATGGATATTTAATAGAAAAATTGAATTGGAACATAAAAGAAAAATAAATCGTTCATGGATCCATCCATTTATCACTGCTGATTCAATCATTATGGTCCAAATTGATCCGTTAATGTTTCGACGGAGATCGCTCCACAATCTAACGAAGAATGGTGATGAACATTATTTATATGAGAGAGTGTGTGTTTTATTCTTGGGAAAGAAGGTGATTAGTTCTTTAACCCTAACCAATTTTGCTACTATAATTATAGTCACCTCACTCATCATGAAAATATGAAAATCCCCGACCCCTGATTTCATATGATTCACCAGAAAAAAAAACCCATTCCATTCACAAAAACAGTATCATTTTTCTGATCCTAGTCCCCATTGAAATTTTATTGGGTTTGTAATTCTATATAAAAAAGTTAACTATATTTATTGTAATTACCATTTCCCACCAATGTGGCGTTTTTCAATGACGTCCCATGCTGACAAAAGTTATACCCATATTTGGTTACACGCGATGTGTCGGACTCAACAAAGGCTTCATATTTTTTATCTGAGGTACTATATAGGATATATCCCTCATTTTTCATGTGAATAGAAAAAACACTTAATATTTTTTGTATAATATATTTTTGCCACACCGGGCCTCAGAAGTTCATGTCATCTCACCATCTAGCATTGGAAAATAATGTAGTAATATTCTAATCTCTTATAAAGAGAAAAACGGTTCTCTACAAAATCTATTTTTATTTCATCCCATTTCCACTCTAGGACATCCAAGGGATTCAAAAAACCCCAAGGAACATGATGATTGTCCTTAAAATAATAGTAAACTGATCACTACACCACAAACAAACCCACTTTTTATTTCATCCTAGGCAATGACAACTATGACCTCAAGATAAGGTACATCTTGGAAACTCATAGGTGCACCACCAAATATGATTTCACAATATCATCAATAAGTCCCATTCACATTATTATTAGAAAAAAAATACCCTCCCATGAAACTAAATTTGGTTCTGACCTTCCTCCTCTGATCCCTCCTGAGCATCACCACATCCAACATGATCATGCATCTATTTTTCCTCTAACCCTCCACACTAATAATCCACATGTTTAATTAGATAATACTACACCTGTATCTGAGAAACAATTATCCCCCACTATCAAACCCTGTATTTATGTGTATGGAATCCAACTTCTCCATTGATCTCTAAGCATCTGCAAACTCCAGAACAACAACCTTCCACAACTTCCTGCTCAATGTTCATCCTCAACATTTACATTTACTATTGTGTAAGAGATATAATAATTATATTCCTGATGAAAATCCTTCCACCTACGATATTTCAAGATAAAATCACAGTGTCAAGAGATAGAACAAAATGTCATGTGATCCATGAAGACCATAAAGCACTCCCCAATAAGGTAATCCTATCACAAATTTATCATGATCATAATTACTGCTAACTCTAGATCATGAGAGGAATAGTTATACTCATGGGGATGTAGCTATATAGACTCATAAGACATCATCACCTGCTACTGCTTCAGCTCACATACCAATTCAAAAATTGAAGCATCATAAAACAACTCAAATATCACCCCATAATCTTGAAACGGGAGCACTAACCAACATCCCATTCATGCAACTGAACTCTGCCAGCTACTGATCACTCCAAACAATAGATTTTTCTTTCTTGGTCAAAGAATTTAATGGGGTTGCCACTAAAGGTATATTAGGTACCAAGCTCTGTTAATATCTTGGAAGACCAAGAAAACTATGATCATATGCCACGTTCTTGGTTGATTCCAAAGAAAACATTTCTTCAACCTTGTATTGTTCTACATCCTCAACCTTATGAGAAAAATCATTCTCGAGGAAATTAAACTCTCATGTATATAACATACACCTAGAAAACATTCCACATAGTTAGCAGTGTTTAAGAACACAATAGACTATACATAGATGCTCGTCATGCTCCCCCTATGTCATCGAGTAGATCAAAATACCTTCAATGAATATGATGATGAAACAATCCAAAAACATATTGAACATGGATTTCATTGGACCGATGAACACATATGGTGCATTAGTAAAACCAAATGGTATGAATAAAAACTCGATGTTCCCATTCATACATTTGAATATAGTATTCATTATATCTCTCTCATTCACCATCAACATGTTATATTCAGACCAAACATTTATCTTTGATGACAAACTCCCCTATTAATTATTTAAAAATATCATATAGCCTCAGAAGAGGGTTATGGGTTTTGAACATCACCTAGTTTAACCTCCATTAGTTTGTTCACAACCACGTAACACCATTATCCTTCTTGGTGATATCACTAGGGAACCTCATGGTGATACACTAGGCTTTATTAAACCCTTCCTCATATGTTCATCTATCTGAATCATAAACACTCATTTCATAGAAGGTTATATATGATAAGGATCCATTGGAATCAAAGAATTTTTTTTTGAAATTCTATCCCAAACTCAACTTCTTGTTGAGAAGGAAAGGTCAAAACCTCCCCGGAAAAAAAAATATAATAACACTATAAGGACCAAGGGAACATTAAACATCTCAGTATCCATTGATTTCACTGTTAACTCAGTCAACATGGAATGAATGGGCTCTACATGATGACTTCTCACATGACAACTCCAATCATTAATGAAAACCACACACTATCTATAAAAGTCCAAAAACAAGAAGCTCCTATAGAGGAAATTGACTGTAGCACTTACCAAATACAAAACTCAATTCCAAGGATGACATCATATGGTTTCAAATACAGTAAAAATTACCTCAATGGGACTGATGTGGCCCCATCATCAGTCCACACCCCTGGAACACATCAAATTTCTTGGTCTGGCCTTTGACAAGAATATTCAACATAAGGGGCATAAGAGGACTCCCTATTTATAGTCTGAGACCATGGGATAGAGTGTTTTCAACAAAGTAGTGTGATCCCCATGAATAAAATAAGGTTAAAAAGTGTAATAAACAAACTAGTCATACCATTGACAATTTGTGGGCCTCAAAGAACATCTTTCTCCACTATGTGAATCTTAAATTCAAAGCTCCCCTTCATCTTTTTTGATGACCTACTCTATGTCCATGGTCAGGTCTCTATCATTAAACACGAGAAACAACCTAAGGATAGCCTCTACCTACTCTATCTCCCCGCAATGGAGCATTATACTTCTAATTTTTTTGCTGAAATGGATTAATTGGAAACTACTACATTGGCAGGCACTAAACCAATACACTTACACCAAACTGATCATGGGGAACCACTATCAATATGTTATAGTGATTTCCATGAACCTCGAAACAACAAAAATGGAATAAACCTCCCATAAAAAATAAAAAAACCACTATCACAAAAATGACATAAAGGAAGCTACTGGGGTTGACTCCTAGCTGATCGAATCCTTGAAGATTTCAACATTTGAGACCTGATACTATCAACTCCTCCTATAGAAAAACACAACTAGTTCACTTCCCACAATAATCATTATCAAGAGTGAATTTTCTAGATCACCTCTTTATTTATCTGAACCTGTAGATGCATCGACAAAATAAAAGGGTCAACTACATACCAGAAAGAATAAAGGAGTTCCTCATCAATATATATCTCACAAGACTCCTCATCTGTAAAATAATTAAGGAATAAAAAAATAAGGTCCTCAAAATTGCTTCCAAGCTCCCACACTAACTTGATCCCCCACTGAATAGAAATATTCTCTTGCCTATTTACTACTTTCATGTTTCTGAAAGGAGCTTTGCTCGAAACTCCTTTTGGAATCCAACCAAAAAAATTCCTACCTCCTTCCAATATCTAAGGTACAGTGTCCACCACTGATGCATTACTCCTCAAATCTGACTGACTGCCAAACGGACCCATTACTCCATCGAGTACCTAATCAAACAAAAAGTGATCCCAGGATCCTCCAACCAGCTCTCTACCTCAACATCTGAAACACTACCATCGTACATTCCCAAAGTCATCCATTGGAAATCATGCCATGTACTCTACCACTGATCATCCTCCTCAACTGGATCAACCCTACGGTGATCAACTAGATCATCCAACTGAACCTCAACTACCTTATCCACATGTGAACGATTACCAAGAGTCATAGATAAATCGAATGCAAGGATTTCCTAATCCTAAGTATTATGGAATCATATATAAGATTCATTTTAATTTATTTAATTTATTTAATTATCTAATTTTTATTTCTCAAACCAATCCAATTAATACAAGAAAACTTATCATTATGATGCATGTACCTTTCCTATGTATTTACAATACAAGTAAGCCAACATCACTTAGTCATTCAATATGCTATGAGTCCATGCACTAGATCATGGGGGCCTGAAATCCCATGTCCTACATAGTCTCCCTAGCCTATTTCACAAACCAATATTAAATTGAACAATTTCTATACCAACACATGCGAACCTCATAGTGCCAAACACCAAATATCATCATATCTCTAAACCATCGGCTCTAATACCACTCTATCATGACCCCTCCCTCCAAAGATACCAATAATAGGATGGAAATGAATAAATAAAGATAATGACCAGCTGAGTCCCACCTCATGTAGGCCTTGGGTTGATGACCAACACCATGGGTGTATAGATCTCACAATATAGGAATCATTTCCCCTTTATAAGAAATAATATCATGAGATAAGATGAATCATCAATGATAAAACACTAATACATAATATAAATTAAATCCAAATCCACCCCATATGCACGTATAAATGAAATATATATAATAAAAGTATCCAATGTAAATACCGAAAAGAAAATATAAGGAAGTGACACAGAAGATATCTAAAGCTTTGAGCTATTAATACCAATCATAGTCTATGTAATCCTCCTTTAAACATGAAAAATGTTTTATATACATGGCGTGAGCATAGAATTATATTCAGTATGAAGGAAAAAGTCTCTCATGCACCTGTGAAAGAAGCATACTAATGCACATGTGAGAAAAAAATATAGAACCACATAGCACATAAATATGTATATTAACCACCCCAACATCACCCAGGAATTATTACCAAATAATGCAATCATTGTAATGTAATAAAAGGTAAAAAAATCAATGATAGGCTACCCTACACCACTTTCCAACTAGTATGTCACCCTTCTTCAATGTCTTACATCCTGGAGCTCCAATATCTTATGTAGACCACACTGTCCCAGAAGCACAGTCACAACACACCTCACCCGCAGACACCTAGGCTCACCTCACCACAAGCACGACCACACACATATCTCTTGAATGCACTTGGTCTACAACCCCAGAAGCATGGTCACATCTCACCTCAAAACACCTGTTCTATCACACCTCATCTTGAAGACACACTGGACACATATCACCTCACCTGCAGACACCTAGGTTATACATCTTTACTAATGAAACTCGAGAAATCAAAACAACCATATAATGTACTAATAGATCTCCGACCATCATAACATGTGCAATACCTACCTCACCTAGATAGAGGGTACCCTACCATCCGTACTCCCAACCGGATGATGGAAAAAACAACCCTCACATGATTATACTGGTATTCGGAAAATAGTTAAAAATGTTGGCTGTGGTGAGTATAGAATTGATAAAAATTTGCAAGGATATATATATAATATCAAACAATCAATCCCAACCAATGGGTTCTTAAACAAACAAACCAACTCGCCACACTTTAACCTCTGATTCTACCTTTAAATGTATATATATTAATCTTCTAGATTCATTTCAAAAGGTGAAAAGCCCTAATTAAATAAAGCAGATTCACATTTACTCTCTGTTTAACTCCCATTGATTTCATTATTTTGGATCCACATTTAGTAAAAGAACCGATCATTGAATTATTTATTAACAATCCTCATCCCATTATCAAGACCAACCCATGTCATTTTAATCATTATTAAAGAATTATTTATTTATTACATCACTACTCAGGCATCTAGCATAACCAACCACCTTCTAAGAATATTTCAATACACTGTCTCTTCGCCACCCTAAAATCAAGGACAAATAAACCACCTCTGTACCACACCAAATATAGTTTGAAAAAACCACATCCTTTATACCCAAAAGAACATCCAAACAAACCACCTCCTCATTGATCAAAATAAGGAACAGAAAAACCTCCTCCTCACCACACTAAAATAATGGACAAACAAACCTCCTCCTCATAGTCTGAAAAGCAAGACCAAATTAACCACCTTCTCACTGCCCTAATATCATGGTCAAACAAACCCATATCACCCACGACCCATTTCAACCACACATCACCATCCCACATGAATGACCACACATCATAACACATCAAAGAAAATATTACATATTTATATTGTTTCTTTTATCATAATCCACATTGATTTAGGGGTGTTTCCACCAGAGCCAAAAATCCTGAGGCTCCATTTCATTATCTAATTATATGTAATTAACCAATTCTACTTTATGGTTTTACCAAAACAATCACAGGAAAAGTCATAAGAACAATTGATATTACCAGTGCACCAATACCCCTAAAGTCCATAATTTTCACCATGGTATCAAGCCCAAACATGCCACAATATCACAATAATAGTAAGGAAATAAAAACATGATGGTCAAACCCCATTACCAATTTGTATTCAATTAGTCAAGTAATTATCTTAGACTAATCTAGAAAAACCATAATCTATACATAAAACAAGAAAATACCTCCTATATGATCAAAAAATAAAGATAAACATAGGAATACCTATCTCAAAGAAGAATTTCAAATTGATGTACACCAAAAAAACACTAAATCCACCCCCAAACACCTCCATCTCTCAAAATTGATTATGTTTGTTACATGTAGTGTATAGACCATTACAGAGGGTCACTAAGAAAATGAATTCAATGGTAAGGATAAAATGGTGTTATTTATTGTTAAAACTACAAGGAGATGGGGAACTACTTGAACGAATTCCCCAAGAGTCAATGGAAAGTACCTCAAAAGAAGATATGTGATTAAATTCAAGCTTGTGATAATGATATAGATGAAGTGGAACGATTAATTTTATCATGTATTTGGATCCTTAAATAGTTGTTTAAAATTATGTTATTGGTGATGTCATGGTTGTATATTTTATTGAATGTATATGTATTCTATCATAGTATTTCGTCATCAAGTATTTAGAAGAGTTTTTTAATTGGTACTGCAAAAAAATAAATTTTATTTAGTAGTAATTTGAACTTTTTTGAAAACACATGGTTGAGGGAAACATAAGCTTTAATATGTTCCAATTGTTGATGTAATGATTTTTAAAAAAAGATATGACTGATGGGGATAATGTAGTTTGGGTACTACTAACTAATTTGGAAAAGATTCTATTATGTTTGATCTCAATATTTTTTAATGCTTAACCATTAATGAAATGGTTTAAGTTGATATTTGAATAAGGTTATAGTGATTAATGTATTAATTCACCATATGATACAACTTGTGCTAAGAGATTATGTAGAAATTGTCCAAGGAACAACCAAAAGATAATATTGTTCTTAGGAAATAGAATTTTATGATGTAAATATGTTATATATATATATATAGATTGAATGAAATAATAAACTCATGGAAATTTCTCTTAAAAAAATATTATCCTATTGTCATCATTTTCATTGATATGAATACACATTTTGACACCTTTGGGTTATGGAAATTCATTAAAGAACATTCTCATGAAAATGTTCTCTATCAGTCTACATTATAATGTTATTGTTATATTTTTCTTCCATTTCCATGTCTTCACTAATGTAATCATATTTTAAGGCCTAGTTTTGTGGTGACCTACACATTTCCTTTTCCCTTTTATTTAGAATACGTGTTATTGACACAATTTATGATGTCGTATTTTAAATAAAATAATTTTAAAATATAAAACACACTAATATTGAGATCATGTTTTAATTTAGGGGGCATAATTTTTTTATGGTGGGGATAATGTAACACCCCATATCTTTATAATATTTTTCATTTTAGAATAAAATCAATTTTTTAAAATATTTCTATACATAAAAAACATGAATCAAAAGGAATATAACCCATAGAGAATTGAAGATATATTTAATATTTTATAAAAATTTAATATATTCAACATGATGGAATAAAATCAATACTGAGTTAGTTATTGTCACATATAACAATGAGTTTTTTGATACCATACATTACACTAAAGACAGAGTTTTACGGAATACTATTAATTTTTTTTTCAAATGAATATTAAACATTTTCCATTAAATTAAATGTTATGAATAGTGTTAAATAAAATATAAAAATTTATATATTAATTAATTTAATATCAATTTATTATAATGGGACATAAAAATCAATTTAATGTAAAGGATTCATTTTTCAAAAAATCTATTTTTATTCACCAAAATTGGTTTTTATTAATAAATTAAATTAATAATTATTAGTTATTTATATTTATTAAACATATATATTAAATATTCTATTAATTATTTTTGACATTAATATAATAAATTATATTGGATTAATATATGAACAAGACAAATTTTATGAAAAATAACACTATATTTTTCTAAAGACAATTTTACCTCCTTTTAACGACACACATATCTTAATCCTAAATTTTGAAATGTTTAAAAATTATATATTAAAAGAAATAATTTTTTAAAGAATAACATACAATATAACTTAGGGTTTTTTTTATTTTTATGAAATATTTGTTTTGTATGAAAACTGAAAAATATAGAATATTGATTGAAAACTGACATTTCATGTAAATAATTATTAAATATTAAGTATATGTTTAATTTGTTTTAAAGTTTAATTACATCTATTCTAAATATTTTAATCCTATATATTTCATTAGAATAAATTTCACATTTAAATTGTATATAAAAACATTTTAATATGTTGAACAGTTTTACTTTAAATCATGCTTTCTCATCCCATATGCAAGATTAAATATAATTTAATAAGTGCCACATATGTTTTCATAATTTGTAAAAATGGATATAATATATTTAATAATAATATTTTATATTTTTATTTAATGTTAAATTATTTTTTACCAAAAATAATAGTGAATGAAAATCTAATTAACTACAATGATTATGGTGATAATGTGTTTTCTTAGTGATTAATCTGTAATATTAAGTGTCCAAATGAAATAGAAAAATAAAAACATATTTTATGTCCATATACAGGAATTAAACTCCCATATATATATATATATATATATATTATTATGGGATGAAAATAATGTAAGGGATACATTACAATAGTGTGTACCATTTATATTTGCAAGAATGCGACCCTCTATCCACTATAAAAAGGAACTGACCCCTCTCACTTCTTCAAACCTCTAACAGACTTTAGTTCATCCAGATCCTTCCAAAATAATCTCACAAATTCTATGACATAATATTTTATACCATACTTTTGGTAGAATGAACACCATGGAAGAAATTCGTTATAAACTAAAAGCAGTGATCCCATCAATATGTAGGATTTTCAACAAAATCTTTTGTTTTATTTCTTCCTCCCACACATAAATTAATATTATATCATGATTTTATTATGACATCTGTATCTAAAATATTTGTATTTTTATTTTTTCTTATGGTTATGTCCAACAATTTCACACAATTCCACCAAATGAGTTACACAATCATCATTTATTTGTATGGCAGACTACCACCTCGCGAACCGATGTCATTTTTTCTTCTATTACCACCTATCATGGATAAAAATAATGATGCATTTATTGTTTATATATGATATATTTTATAATTGAAACTTATTTATGGTTAATTTATTATTATATAATAATAAATCCTTAATTTTCCATTTTCTGAGAACTTGACAACAGCATTTGTAGATGGGTGGACCACCACCTCCAAAAATCGATGTAATGTGTTCATGCATTACATGGAATGTATTATGTCATACTAAAACAAACATATGATATGTATATGGAATATATATTTCATGATAATTATAATATAAATATATATCATTTAGTTTTCTTTATTTTATCACAACACGAAAATTGTAAAAGAGTTCAGGTGTACGTATAACCTACTATCACCATGAATAGTGTATTTAGTTTTCTATGTCAAAAAATTATTGATGGATATAAATACATATATAATGAATATATATAGTTTTTAAATCCTTTTTTTCATTCTATATATGATGAAATCATGATCTATTTAATAGTAATAAAATAACAAGTAAAACCATAATAAAAAATTAAGGCAATTACAACCTGGAATGATGAAAAAGATTAAATATTATTAACTAAAGGTTTATTATATGTTATAAACAGATTATATATGATATAATAATTAATAATATCATTATATTATAAATTAATCAAATTCTTAAAACCATTATACCATTTATTGAATAACATTCAACCAAAAGGTTGTGTAAGGTATGGGAGATTCATCTAATTGTTTCATCTTTGAGATAACTTTTATATTCACTATTTATTTTTTTATGGTTTATATACTTCTGTTTTTTCATCTAGTATCATAAATAAATCACAAATAATGTTATTTTAAGTCTAAATATGAATTATATGATCCAAATGGTTTTGAATTCAAAACATAAAAGGGGAAAAAATTATCTTGCAATCTATCTTTCATTTCTGATTGTTAACTTTATCTTATAAAAATAAAATTATTGTAATAATTTTTCATTAGAAATTACATTCCAATTAAATATCTATATTCTTGTATGATTAATATTATAATTTCCTAAACTGTATTCCACATTGACATATGTGTTTTTACTTTGTATGTAATTTTATTGATATGATAAATATCGATAAATCTGTATATTTTACTCAGTACAATTATTTTTTAAGGAACTTTGTGAAAAAAGTAGATTATTAAATATATGAGTAATTATTTAGAAATTAAATACATGAGTTGGGATCATTATGATAAAATCAACTCGATTAATCCCTAGTCTGATGAGACAAAATCAGTTGGTGACAAACCCTTAGGGTTTGATTACAAGAAGAATTAGATGGGATTCTCCACATATACTTAAACTATCTTATGAACTTGTCTTGAATGTATATAAGTTCTTTTGAAAGATACATGATGTCAAATAATTAATCATTTAAATCATTTTAGTTTTTATTATATAGATTTTTTTCAAAATGAAAAAATATATGGAAGCATATCATTCTCATTTTATTGATTAAATGGAATCTGTGTTATGTTATTAAAAGTTCAATATTGACTATTCATTATCGATTCATTATAAATTCCATTTTACAAATCCCTTATTCAGAAATTGATCTAACCCATAATTTGTTTCTTACCAATTTTTTGAATAATATATCATTGAATGAGTTTTTTATGATGAATTTTATTACTTTTCATATATATTTTAATTCATTTCCTATCCCCAGTGTAAAATCAGCATCATGTATATAATTGAGATTTCCAAAACATCTAAAATAAGTTGTCATTCATGATTTGATTCCATGTAATCGTGAAAATTTAATAATTTTACTCACTAACTCTAGGCTTATGATATATGGGAGTTACACCACATCACTCAAAAAACTCATTTACTTATTACTCAAATAGAAATCTAGAATTATTTTCATCAGAAAAAAATTTCCCACCCTTGAAACTGAGGTACATCCTTTAGAAAAATATCGTTTGATTTCCTATATTCTATATCAATGAATTTTTTATCAATAAATCTTAGTGAGAGAAATAAAAATTATTTTATAAAACATCCTTCATCCATGCGGTTCAACATTCCGACACATGATAGGGTCAGTTGAAGGTTTTGAGAGAAATCGAAAGGCTCAATGATCAGGGAGATGGTTTATCCATGAGAAGAAGATACATATTGAAATGGATATTGGGCTGAGTTACATTTATTTTTCAGTTACATACCCGAATATCTAGATGCATACATACACAAATGGGTTTCTCGGTCTATTATAACTAATAAATAAAATAAAATAAAATAAAACATAAAAGATAGTTTGTTTGATTGTTAAATGTGAAACGAATAATTAAATTATGAAAATAAATTAAAAATTAATATGATTGTAATAAAATAAATTAATTTAATATTAAATCTTAAAATGTTATTAGATTTTATGAAAATCAAATTGATCACACAGTAGGTTTTAATTAAAAAATCTTTCAACTGATTCTAAGTAGAGATAAATTAAAGGGTAGTATAACATTTCTGATCGTGATATCTCAATAAATTATGACCTAAATGAACATTTTTTATCAAAAATTTCTTATTATATTTATAGAAATTTATATAATCTTGTGTTATAAAATTTAATATAAACTTGATTATAATTAAATAAAAAAAATTAATGGGAGTTTAATTCTCAATGACTCTATAAAACAATTATCGACAAAAAATATATTCATCTACCACACTACATAATGAAACATATTATTGTTTCTCACTAAACCAGGATACTAGTGATTTTATTATAAAATAGTATGTTCTATAGAAACACTTCCTATGTAATATACAACCAACAATGTAACCATTTAAAAAATAATTTAAATTTAAATTAGTTGTTTTAGAAAGGGTAAGTAAAGAGAAATTATTCTTTTTAAAATATGAAAATTATAATAGATGATTTCAAATGATATTTATTATGATTTTTTTTGGATTATATCACACATATATATTTCAATAATATTGTATAGCAAAATAGTAGTTAAAACAAATAAGATTCCTATTATAACTATATAAATATTTTCTTCAACTGGTATCACATTTTCATCATTGTCAGTATTTTAATTAGAAATAATAGTTTTTTATTACATTTACCCCTTTAATTAAAGAAATTAGAATTAATTTAAGTGTGTATTTTCATTGACTCATCACATTGCCAATATATTTATGAGAAATCCAAACACCTAGAAAAATATTTATCTCACACATCATTCTTGATTGAAATTTTCATCACCATTTGTGATGAATAATTAAAAATATTTTTATTATTATAACCAAAGATAACAACATAAATATATATATATCAACATAAAAAATATATGTTGGTTATTTTTTCTAAAAAAATGTAGGATATTCCATAACTACTGAAAAATAATATGATAAATTAAAATAATTAAAATTTTCATTTAATGCTCTATGTTTTTATTTATATCCATAGAGATATTATTTGTGCTTAAAATGGATATTTTAAATTGTGAATTTTCAAAACATAGAGTTTATCCAATATATACATCTCCCATTATATAACCATTTTTAATATTAGATTTTGCATCAATATAATTTAAATAAAATTCATATATTATATATATTATAAGAGGAACTAAATGGATTTAATTCTCGATAAATTTGTAAAGGAATCCTCATAATCTATACCTTATAATTGATTTCAACATTTATATAGTAGTATATATTTATTCATAGTGATAACTATAAGACCATCATATTTATTCAAAAAATCATTTTTTCCGATAACTCGATGGTAAGAGGGTTAATTAACTAATTCATAATCCTTATTCCTCTTGAATAAATTTAATTCATCATTCATTGATATAACACTACTTTCATCTACTTAGTCTTATTCTATATAATTAGTTTTTATTTTAGATAAAAATGTAAAAACACTACAAGGTTTCTTATATTATTTATAGCCATAATTACATCATTTAAGATCCCTATAGCTATTTATAATGAATGGTTATTAAGGATTCTAGGATATCTAGGGTGAACACCTTATGGTTCACTTGTATTCATCCATTTAGTATCTGGTTCTATAAAACCGTGTTCAAAATCATTATCCTGTTTTACGATCATAGTGAATATCATGTGCATATTTCCAAATTAATCAAATAGTTAATCAATTTGAGTCATCCTATTATCCAAAGGTTATATTTCATCAAATATAAAATTATTTTATTCTAAATCAATATTTGAAATTTTATTCAAATAATTATATGTCATAGAGGTGGTAGAATACACATTAAAGATTCATTAATATTTTTTGGCCCAAATTTTCCTATATTATCCTTTATGTTTAAAATGAAAACATTTAATAAAAAACAATTATGTATACAAATTTTGGTGTTCTATTTTTCCATAGGTCATACTTTGTATTCTTCAATAATTGGTCTTATTTGAACTCTTTTTATAAAATAACATGTTGTATTCACAACATCACCCAAAAACTGAGTAAGCAGGTTATATTCTCATAACAATGTTCTTGAAATTTCAAGTAATGTAATATTTATCCTCCCAACAACAGTATTTTTTTAAGGATTCCATGTGGATAAAAAAATATTCTTGATACCATATTTATTACAATAGAAATTGATCTCATGGCATCAAAATTACTCTCTATGGTCACATCATAAATAAATAATATTTAAATCATTATCCTTTTTAAGAAGTTTGAAAAAATATATAAAAATAGAAAACACACCACTCATAAAACCTAATAAAGAAAACCCATGTATTTCTAAAAAAATCATCAACTAAAACATAAGAATATGATTTTTTTTCATAGGCTTGCAACTCAAGATGGACCAAAGGTGTCAATATAAATTAGATCTAGTGTTATAAAAGTAGAAACTACTTTAATTGGTTTAAATGATGAATGGTGTAAGTATCCTATTTTTCATGCATCATATAAATTATTTTTATTCAAAGTATATTGAGGTAATATTGAAATAAAAATCCTTTTAAATAATTTTCTCCACTAAATAATAATATAATGTGCCAATATTCTATTCTATATGAATGATTAAACCATTTGTACATGTAATAAATTAACTAATTTTATAATAAAATAATTAAAATATAGTTTATAGAAATTATCTTTTCTAGGTGAATTAAATTTAATAATATGTTATTAAATAATAATCATTTATTATTTGAAAAATCATTCATATACTATCATAAAAAATATTATAAACATGTTATGGACTAAGCCTTAATCCTTACACATAATGATATTTATAAGAGGATAATGGATTTCAGTCAAATCAATCTCCTTTAATTTTCTATTTGGAAATTTTTCCAATGGTGACAGAACCTCCAGAAGCTTTTGATAAGAAGTGGAAGTTATAGTAAAACCCACAAATATTCCTTGAATAGAAACTATAAACATACCATTTATCATTTAATATTATAGAACTTTTTCAACAAAAAACCAAATCAAACAAAAAATTGATTTAATAGAAATATTTTTATAGGCCCTAAAATGTTATCAACTAATGATTTGAGAACCAAATCTATATTTTCATTCCAGAAGTTACAGAAATGAGATTTGAAAAATAATTTTACTGTAATTAATTTTCTATTCTATATATTTGAGTAATTTTCAAAAAAAAATTAGATTAATTTTCTAACCATTCGGAACAAAAAGGTAAATTATTAGTGGTTTTTCAGAACTAGGAAGAAATTATTTTATATAAAATATTTCTTTTTCACCTTGTATTTTTATTCAAAATTTATTTTTATTGATTATATTGTTCCCAAGGATTTGACCTAAAAAATTAATAATTTATAAATACACTAAAAATATAATTACTGTATTGAACTTATTTTGTAGTTGTTCAATCCTATTATAATGATAAATACATAATGAAGAAAAAATTTCAATATTAATTTTCAATTCGGACATCTTTTAATTAATTTCCCTTTTTTCATTATACCAGTCACTATTGGGATTTTTAAGACATTTTTGGTACTTTTTTGAAGACTCAAATTCATTTTCAATCACGTAACAACTTTTATTTAATTCCACATATGATTAATTTTCATTTTCAAATTTAGGCTCATATTCAGAGTAATAATATAACAGTGCCTCATTAGAGGGTTCTATGAAGAAAATTTCAGCCTATGGATGTTTTCGTTTAACTTATGATTAGGAAGATTAATCATCACTTGAATCCCCATAATAACACCATGATACTTTCATGGATCTCTTAGATTTCTTTTTATAACTAACTTTTTAAAATAAATTTTATTTTTTTACATGTAGTTGTGGAAAATATTCCACGATATTTCCATGTGTCATGCATTCATAAAAATTCACTTATTTATAATTTCATTTTCACATTATGAACATGTTAAAAGGGTTTTCATAAATATTTTCTGTTATTATTAACCATTCTCAATTTATCTGAAATGTAATTGAGAACACTACATTATTCTAATCCTTTTAAAGTCTCCTACTCTAATGATTCATCAATTATTTTTTTGAAATTCATGTCAACTTATAAAGGTGAGACATTAAAATTAGTATTATCCTCCATAACTAATATCCTCTCTCAAGATTAGACATCCATATCAATATCATACATCATAAGAGATCCAATTATATTTTTTTTATGTTGTGAACTTTTTAAATTTCCAAAAAGATATAGATGTACCACACAATTGAGGTGGTAGAACTCGTAGAACCTCAAAATATATCTTTACCTCATTAATTTGTGTTCTTATTGTACAAATATTATTTATAGTCTTTGTAAGACTTTTATTTAACTAGGTGATACTCTCACCTTCCAGCATTCAGAGTGTATCAAACATAAGTTTGTCTATATTATATCTAGTTTTATCACATTATATGTAACATTATAATAAACTAAAATGGTAGTAATCATTTTATGGGATTTTAAAATTTTAGATACTCTTTTGAACTCATTTGGACATTGTACAAAAATAATAGCAATCATTGTATTAAATTTTATATCAAAACTAGCATTAGTATCTTCATACCATGTTTCTGGTTGTGTATTGTAATTGGATATGGATTCATGGATTTTAAATAAACATTTAGAACAATATTCTTTAGATATATAATAATATGTTTATTCAAATATCAATAATTATCACAACTGAAATAAGGACCCCTTAACATAGACATACATTCTCCGTTGTGAGTCATAGAAGCTATTCTAAAAAGATAAATAGAAATCAACATTTGATAGATGAGAAATATATGTTGAAAACATATGTTACTCATTATTGGTTAGTATGTTTTTCATATGGATAGCATGTTTTTCTAATAAATAAAGAGGGGTGAATTTAGTTCTTAAAAAAAATTCATCAAAAAGAAAGAAAAACTCTTTAGAAATAACTAATTTTCTATTCCTTTCTTTTCATAGTAGCTACATGAAATGGAAGAATAAAGAAAATTAAGGGACATATATATTTATAGTGTTGTGGGTAATATAATTTCCCTATCCAACTCTAGTAACCCTCTTCTCCATGATTTTATTTATTTTCAAAAGTCCAGTGCTTTTTCTGGATAATTATATTCCTTTTTATAAGGACTTACTAAATGTGTGCATGCTTTCGACACATGTTACTAAAGAAAAAAATATTTCAACTAGACTCAACAATGGATTTGAAAACAACAAACTTCAGGATATCATACTAAAGACTATTCTAATGAATCATATGAAAATCGAGAGATTACAGTTTCATCACATAGTTTTAAGTTATATAGGGCATAAGAAAAAAATATTCATGAGAGATGACAAGAATGTACTGAAACATAAGGATAATATTATTATTGATATGAAATATGGATGTGTTAACAAAACATTATAATATGATTCTTCTTATTCTTCTTCAAAAAAACAAATTTACATACATTTTCCTCTCTTCTTCTATATATAAAACTTATATTTCTTATGATATCTCTTTTTTACTATAGAAAGTATAATTATTTAAAATGCATGTAGAAACCTTTAATTTATTTTGAAAACACATGATCCACATAACATCTTATCTAAGACATATTATTTTCAATAAAATACCTTAGAAATAGTAATGATAGATAAACTATATTTGGACTCATCTACAGTCTCGATACTTATCTACCACTGTAATAAAATTATCTATGAAGATACAATCTATCATTTAAAGATCATATGGTAGAATTAAAATATCACTCAAGTTCATTAATTTTAATAAATACATATTACAATATCATGTACCTGATTATAGTTTTTCACATAGACAATTTTATCTTTTAGATCCATGTAGTCGATTTGAATAACGTAGCCAGATTTAATCCCATAGGATTCTTATGCACATAGCCAAAAAATATATAACCAATTGGAATGATGTAGTTGATTTCACAACGTATCCAGTTCAAAAAGTATATAACTGAACATAACTATTTTATGTAGTGGATTGATATATATTTTTTATATTCTATCATATGTGATATCAAAAGTAAATGTGATTTTAATGTTGGATAATCCTCCTCTAAGGCTTTTATGTAGAAAAATTCTCTGTATCTATTTGTCTATGTATCCACAATTCTTACATATACAATTCTTTTTATCATATGAAATTTTCAGAAAAACATCCATAATGAATAATTAATGATATTAAGGGATAAAAACTTATAGATAAGATAAAACTTGATGAACACACTTAAAGAAAAAAGAAAAAAAAAGTATAAAGGGTATTTTATATCAAAAACACATAAATTATACAAGATATATTGACACTATATTTGAAGTTAATCAAAATGAATATGTGTTAGTCATACTAGAATCAATTACATTTAGAGTATTATGGATACAAATTCCATGGTCACTCTAATCATATATACACTTCCTATACAATGGTTTTGTGAGGACTCAACATAACCCAAGGCTTATTGAACTACTTCTTCCATTACACAATGTTGTATGGACGATCACCAGTAGTTAATAAATGAGTAGGAATATCTCTAATTAGCAAAACTTTCATGGTTTTATGAATCCTAAATTATGTATAAGTGTGTTATTAAATCTCTTAATTCATTTTTAATTGACTATCTTGAAACTTTTCCATGAGAAATAACTTATTCCTTATAGTGTAGGAATCAGAAAAATCTTCACTTCTTAGAGGTGACAATTTTTTTCTTCTTCATTTCTTATAAAGCAAAAAATATCCAAATTATTTTCTTGAAGAACATATCATCTTATTGTAATTAGTTTCATCCCTTTATATGTACATATCATCATGAATTCAAAATAGATATGCACTTTTTATACATTTCACATGTGTGTTGATGATGTGAAACATAATCTCTCCCTCTATCTATTTATCTCTCTTGTTCCAGCCATATGGAGTGAAGCCTCTTGTGATATTTTTTTTTCTCCCTCTCTTTCATTTATTATTTTATATAAGATTTAAAATCCATTAGAGATAACCTTCATTAATCTTTGCATATGGTATCCCCTAAAATATTAACTTGAGTCCTGGTCCATTGATAACACCATATTTCACGGCCTAAATAAATAATTTCTATATTTGAAATTGGAAACATGAGTAAACCATTATTGTAGCACTGAAATAAACTTCTATTTGTATGTTAAATCTATTTTTTTCAATCTACTGTGGTAGAGAGTTATGTAGGTAAAATAGATTCATGTATCAGCTATAAAACCCACCATGTCTTCACATTACATTATTTTTTTTGTGGAAAAAACCGTATCCATCATATATGTGGTCACCCACAAATTATATAGCATAAAAAAGTGAGTGTGAATGAATAAAAAATATTATCCCCATGCATTATATAATTTACATGAAAATAGTTTCCCTATGTAATTTATTTTCCCTTTGTATTGTGATATTTTATTCACTCAAATCTCACTATAAATGTTTCCATTTCATAGAATGAATCATGGCTCCCATTAAAAGATTCATGATTTTGGAATCATTCATAAATTATGAATTCATCATCTATGATAATGAAAAAATTTGGGAATATCATAGATAATATAGGTCATGAGTTAAGAAAAATATAACTAAAACTAAAAATTACATAATGTAAATAATGTCTGCAAGAAGACATCAGGGTTACAAATATTACAATTATGGAAATTATGGTTACATCGATCAAGAGTATATAGATGATAATTAAAAATACAATGTGTAGACATATGGCTATTATGTATCATTGAATTATGGTTACACTGAAATATTTTTTGTGTACATAGAGAAGACTCACCCTTACATAAAATTAGATGATTTCAACATAGTTATGTTTAGTGATAATTCATAGTCGAATAATTATTATGTTGAGACAAAATTAATTTTCCCAATATTGAGATTGTTGCTTACAGTTCCATTAGATGATAGATCTGTAGAGGTGTCTCATTCTTACATAAATCCAAAATTGATGGATATCTTATCAGATATGATTATAATATTCATATACATTTATAGAATCCTAAAATCACTAATCAAACTGAAATTAATCGATTAAATATTGATTAAATCTAATGACTTCCAATATTCACAGATCATCCAAATAACATATCAAGTCATTCATTAAAAAATTCATGAAAACATGCTTTTATTTATCAACAAAAATAACAATTAAGACAATGAAGCTTTATGTGTCAAAAAATCCATTGATCCATCTTCGAGATATCATGTTAAAATTTACTCATGAGTATTTTCATTAGGAATTTTCAAAAAATACAACCCATTTTCATAAGGTCTCTAATAATGTCCCCCTTTTTTATTCATTTTGAAATATGAAACCTTATCCTCTAAAAAATATAAACCTATTTTTCAATAAAATAGAATGGTTTCAAATGTATATTGAATGATCATTGTTTCTTCTCCCCCTTTTCAGGTGTATTCATATCCAATCCCCTTTTACAATACATATTTCCCTTTTGAGATAACAGTCACTCAACGAATGGGCACAACTTCTTATCCCCCTTTTTCATAGGGAATAAATCATAATTTTTCAATTTTCCTTAACTTTGTCCCGAGAGAACAAATACATCTCTTTATTTGGCTTCAAGCACTTATTTATTTTGATATATCTCTTTTTACCACCTATACTTCATTTATGGATGGATATCCCTTGTCCATAACAAATTATTGTATAAAATTCCAAACCACATTCATCATTTTAGCTTCATAGACTCAAATAAAAAATGAAAGTGAATTTTCTTATTTTAATGTGGTATGTCAATGAATCCACTATCCGTAGTGATCCTAGGATCAATGAAAGAAATAGGATGTTATCAAATTCCACCAATGTTTTCTATACCACCCACTGGACTTCCATTTTAATCATATAAATCCTATAACACTTCCTTTTTCAAAAATACTAAACCTATGATCTTACCAAACTGTTACACCATACCATTAGTAAATAAGTAAGAACAACATAGAGTGTGAGAGTAAACCAATTTTTCAGTCAAAAAAAATAAATATATGGAAATGAACTAATGATACCATAAGAATTATAGATTATTCTATACATCATTGTTTTCTTAATTGTTACTACTCCCCCTATATTATTTCACGATATTTATTGATATTTTATTCAACCAGGGACACAACTTTTTGGGAAGAATATCTCATTTTCAATAGATTTAATATTCTACAAAAATTCATACCAATTGTTAAATCATGTATTTAATATTCATGAAATTATTTCTATGTGTTGCTATTGTTCACAATATATCCCCTTTTTTTGGGTGGTCTAATTACACATTTTAAAAATGGATTCATCATGGTACCATAAAATAATTAGATAGTCCTTTGATACCTATTTCAGCTTCACATCAAGATTCTTTTTATCTAGATTTCATATTCATTAGAAATATTAATAGCATGTAATTTTTAGGTTACATTTTAATTTAAGATCAACCTTGAAACATTTATCCTAGAATGATACTAGTGTGTCTTTAATTAACTCTGACTCTACATATTGGGTGAATCTTTTTAGCTACAAAATTTATGTATTTAAATTACATAACATGTGATTATTAAAAAAATTACCCCAAGATTGTCACCCCTAATATAAACACAATTTAGAAGTTATTATAATACAAAAAATTATTTGGGTGAGGTACACCTTAAAATTTCTCATGTTTTGGACACTGACCAGTTCTGATAAAACATCCATTTGACTTCAAACATTATCTTCTCAACTTTTAGTAATATTTCATGTAATTATCATAACTCACCAACTTCATCCTGATCATATTTTATAACCAACTTCTTTAGCATAATTTACATGGATTTTCAATCTATGACATAACATATACACATTTATTCTTGGATGTTTGAATTATTTTCCTTCTTTCTCATGGGGATTTTATAAAATGATGGATTATATTCCTCCTGTGTACACCAACTGTAACATCCCAAGTAAGTAATGAATAATAGATATTTTTATCTATGTCTATTAATGATTAAGATAGTGTTATAGAGGCTTAAAATGAAAATAAATACAATCTTATGCATGGAATACACTAATATTCTTAAAAGATTGTTTTACTGCCTTTTGATGGAAAACCATTTTTGAATCTATATTTTGACAATTTTATAAACTACGTTTGTCAAAATAAACTTATCTGTTATGATTGGGACATCAAAATTTACCTTGTGTGAATTTTTGGTATTTTTCTGACAATGTTCATTTTTTAATGAATAGTGAAAAATACTGCATTTTACATCAAAACTGCTTTTTAATCTAATTTAATTATATGATTAGATTATGTTTTGAATTGTTTTTAAAGTGAAATTAGAATATATTTTTACCATTTTATCCAATGGTGGTCATTGGAATCAATTTCACTTTGAAATTAGACTTAAACTGGTGTCAATCTTTTGATACTTATTGTTTTGTAAAAACACGCTATTTGCTCTGGCAGTGGTAATTAATTATTAAATTAATTAATCTGACTTATATGATTTGAATTTTGTAAAATAGACTTCATTTTTGAATTTGGAATATCAAATATAGCTTAGGGTGAATTTTTGGTAATTTTTTGAAAAACTTCAATTTTTGAGGAATAGTGAAACCACTAAGTGGTAATCAAGCAAACTGATTTTTCTGTTAAATGAATGTTTACCACTAATGTGTATTGAATTTTTAAAATCCGACATACATGGTTGTCATTAAGAAGTAAAAGGTGGTTCAATGAGATTATAATAATTTTTGGTGAATAGTAACTTATTAAGTTCTTAATCGTGATTAGTGGTAATTAGGGTAGTTTAAGGTATAAATAATGCTTTAATAATAGGAAATGACCTAGACACATGTCCCAACCTTATGGGTTGTGTCATGGCCGACCAAGAAAAGCCATGGGTCAACTTTGGGACCCCATGGAGACACTTTGGTTTGGAAATGACATAAATAACTTTTTATTAAATGTTAAAGTAAAAATGACACAAAGAAGAGATGTTTTACGAAAACAATTTTTACATGGGGTTATAAAGATCATATTTTTGATTATAAATAGTAATTGGAAAGATAAAAAGATTTCATACATCATAGTATTTTTTTTATGATTTTTAGACATTAAATAAATTAAATTATTTATGACATAATAATGATGCAGCGATGACATCATTATTTGACGATTTAAATAAAATGGAAAGATAATGTAAAATCTATGAACTACACATGTCAAAAACCAATTGGATGAGTGGATTTCGAACCCTTATCACCTTATCCACGAATTCTATCAATGTGGGACCTTTTAAAACCGAATCACATTTTCAAATAAAGTAATATTTCTTTACTTTCCAAAAGTGCCCCTCCTCTCCTATTATAAAAGGCCCCCACCTCTACCTCATTTCACACACACCTCAAGCCTTTGGATCGGCCAAACCCTGCCCATTTACTCTCTCCACATCCCTCTCCTAATCCTAGAGGATTCCCTTTGGGCAGAATCCTTTCAAAGGAAGCCTTTAGTCTCAACTCAAAAGGAGTTACACTTTTAAAGGTAATTCATTCTCTCATGTTCATTTGTTTTATTTTGCTTCTCCAACCCCTAAACTCTTTTTATTTACTTATTTTGTAACAACACCAGTATCTTCAATATACAAGGATGTTGTTATAATATTTATTTTATCTACACTCTCACACAACTACATCAAATGGTTAAAGAACATACGGTTTCCGAGGATGGTGAAATTCTGCCTCCCTAAACGATGATTGTTCAATACTCATTTAACACCTTCAAAGGTGGCCATTATGATGTCACTATTTTTATATATGATATATAATATGTTTATGTTTTCCTTAAGCTTCTGTTTTTTTCATTTTGGGCATACCTTTATGGTTTCCATTATGGGTAAACACGATATCTTCATTTTAGGAAGTGCGGACTACCGCCCCCTGAAAGTGATTTGATTCGTTAAATACAATATGTGGGAAATATAAAGGATGGAACTATGATATTATATATGTTATTATACTGGAATTACAATATATACTTTTATCATTGTGATTCCATTCCAGAAAATATGAAATAGAAATGGAAGTAGCGTTCATGCGTACGTACGGCTTACCGTCTCCATGAACGGTGCATTTCATTTCTTACCTCTAAATGTGATGTAATATTATAAATACATGTATATGATGAATATATATGATATATATTTTATCCAAATAATTAATATCATTCTGGATATAACGAACCTATGACCAAATTAACAACATGTAAGTGTAAGAAGTCAATTTTTGACTTAAGAACCAAATACCGACAAAATGAACATTATTAACTTAACTGATTACATGATGTTCATAACATTTTATAAAAGGAATAATGAACTTGAAAAAGATTCATAAGCAAGTAGAGATTAACTCATGTTTATTATTCAGGAGATTAAAGAACGGTCGGGTCAAGTCAGATACGAGGTATGGGACTTCGTCTCAATCTCCTGTCTTTGAGGCATATTTTATTTTATACACAACTTTCTTTTATATGGTGTATAAACCCCTTTGACTTTTACGTTTATTCAAAAGGAATCTTTTTTATACGAAGCGTTTACTAAACGACAAAAGGGAATGTTTTTGTCGTATGTATGCGGCGACAACGACTTCTCCGCCGTCGTGACCGTTATTGGAGTTTCGGCTTCCTCTACAAGCCATACCTTCTTTTTAAAAGAAAAATAAATACCATGTTTTACTTTTCTTTTATTTTAGTATTGAAAATGGTTTTCATAATGTTTTTATATCAATGTGTTGTATTGATATCTCGTGATTGAAATGTGGAAATTTTATGTTTCCTTTATGCATGTTTTATGTGATATGATTATGTTATGGTTCTTGGGCATTATTATGAAGACGGGTGGTTCCATGATAAACTAAGGGCGGATGAGCCCGTTATAGCTCTCCAATGCATTGGGTAATGCAAAGGAGTGAAACGTTAAGGTTTCTCTGAAGAGATTTTAGGGAATATACTATGATGGGTATTCCAAATGTAACCAAGAGGGTTACTCCCTACGTAAGAATGATATGAATGCCTCAAGTTACCTTTATGTCTTATGATTTCTATGATTTATTCATGATTTTATGAGGTGTGTTAAAGTGCCTATGTTTTATGGGTAATGTATGATTTCATTCTTATGTATATATGAACTCATGTTTCCTTTCCATGTTTTTTTAACCCATACTGAGTTTTATGCTCATCCCAAGTTTTTGAAATGTTTTTCACGGGTCAAGGGAAAGGTACATGATAAGATGATAGAGTCAAGGATGTGTCAAGAAATAATCCATGTTTTATTTTGAATATGTTTCCATTGATGGGAATGAAGAATACTATCTTTATGTAACCACTTTATTTATATGTGGATTGTAATGCAAGTTTTATTATCTAATTCTCTAAAACTCTAAACCTGAAAAGATCCTCAATGTGTAATCTTGTAATAACCCATGATTAAGTATGGTTTAAGGCTGGGGCCTTATAGTTGGTATCAGAGGTCGGTTTAGATAACTTTAGGAGTTAGAATTCTATTAAATGATTATCCAAAAATATTTTTTTTTGAAATGATATAGCATTTAAAGA
Source organism: Viscum album (assembly GCA_963277665.1). Classification (NCBI taxonomy): domain Eukaryota; kingdom Viridiplantae; phylum Streptophyta; class Magnoliopsida; order Santalales; family Viscaceae; genus Viscum; species Viscum album. The sequence continues at coordinate 132,256,190 of OY728120.1, forward strand.
TTACCATGTTGCTTCATCTAAGACTTGTTTGTTCAGAATGGTTTTCCGCAGAGGAAACAGGGAAGCAGTGCTATGAAGGCATACAGAAGGAAATAACTTTCCGAATCAGCGTCCAGAAATGGTGGGAATTGGAACTGAATAGTTTGTTGCAGTAATGGCACAGTTGACTCAAGCGATAAATGGCGGTGGTATCCATGCACGAGATCAGCCAGATCAACCGCAGAGGAACATGTCGGTGGTGGAACATTTCATGAGGCAACATCTACCATCATTCAGAGGATCATCTGACCCTGTGCTAGCTGAAGGGTGGATTAAAGCACTGGAGAAGATTTTTGATGTCATGGGGTGTTCAGACAATCAAAAGGTTAGTCTTGCTATTTACTGTTTGGAGGGTGAAGCAGATCAGTGGTGGTCTATGGTTAAAAATATCAGGGACGTCGATGAGATTGATGCTCTTGACTGGGATGAATTCAAAGGTATGTTTCTTGAGAAGTATTTTCCTAAGGCTGTTCGACTTAGGATGGAAAAGCAATTTTTGGAATTAAGGCAAGAAGAAGACTCAATGGCTGCCTATGAAGAAAGGTTCACTCGATTGGCAAGGTATGCTCCAAATTTTATCCGGGACCTTGATAGTAAAATCAATCATTTTTACTCAGGATTAAAGCCAAAATATCGAAGGGAATTAGCTTCTCGTGAGTTTAAAAGTTATGAAAAGCTTGTTCGATGTGCTGATAAGGTGGAAATGGAGTTTTCCGATGACCAAGTGTTCTATAACAACCAGCAGAAGAAGAGACCGAGGTGGCAGGAGAAAGGTAAAAATTCTTCAAAAAAGTCTGATGGTAAGAGAACTAAGTTTCCAGTTTGTGATAAATGTGGCAAAATGCATGCTGGGTAATGTCTTCTGAATTCTAGAAAGTGCTACCGATGTGTTAAGATGGGACATAAGGCTCGTGATTGCACTGAAAAGGATCAATGTGAAGGTAAGAACAAATTTGATTTACAGTTAGTGAAATGTTATAAGTGCAATGAGATGGGTCACTATGCAAACGAGTGTCCGACAAAGAGCTTGAGTGATGGGAAGCAGTTAGACTACAAGAAGAAAGGGGTGGTGAAATCCTTTGCAACTACTTCAGCAGATGTCGGTCCATCAAATGAATTTGTATCAGGTACTTTGTTTGTTTTTTCAGATTATGCCAGTGTGTTGTTTGATTCGGGGTCTACACATTCTTTCATCTCTGAAACATTTTCTAGTAAAATGGGAATACCATCTCAAGAAATGACTCCTGAACTTCTGGTAAAAACACCTGCGTGAAATGTTGAGGCAAAAAGAATTTATAAGAATCTTCCTATCCTTATTTGTGGAAAGAACCTACTTGCAAACCTTATTGTTCTACCTCTAGTTGAGTTTGATTTTATCCTGGGTATGGATTGGCTCCCTATTTACCATGATAAGATTGACTGTAGAGCTAAAGAAGTTTCTTTTCAGAAAGACTTTCAGTTTGTTTACAAGAATGAACTCTTACTTTTGATAACATATCAAGAGTCCGAGAAACTTGTGAAAGATGGAAATGAATGTTACCTTGCACACGTCGTTGAAAATAAAGGAACTGTTCAGATTAATGATGTGCCAGTGGTAAATGAGTATCCTGATGTTTTTCCTGATGAGTTTCCTGGAATAATACCAGATCGGGAAGTTGAGTTTACTGTTGACTTAGTTCCTGATGCTAAGCCAATTTCAAAACCCCCTTATCGAATGGCACAAATTGAACTTTTAGAGTTGAAGGAGAAATTGCAAGATTTATTAGAGAAAGGTTTCATTAGACCTAGCACATCACCATGGGGTGCTCCTGTTTTATTTGTTAAAAATAAAGATGGTTCTATGAGACTTTGCATTGATTATAGAGCCTTGAATAATATCACTGTTAAGAACAAATATCCTTTGCCTCATATCGATGATTTGTTTGATCAGCTCCAGGGAGCTCAGTTTTTTTTCAAAGATTGACTTGAGATCGGGGTACCATCAGCTGAAGGTAAAGGAGGCAGATATTCCGAAGACCGCGTTCCGTACGAGATATGGCCATTATGAATTTGTAGTAATGCCTTTTGGGCTAACCAATGCACCTGCTGTATTCATGGACTTAATGAATAGAATTTTCCATGAGTTCTTGGATAAGTTTGTGGTGGTTTTCATTGATGATATTTTGGTGTTTTCTAAAAGTAAAGAGGAGCATGAAAAACATTGAAGGGTTATCTTGCAAACCTTAAAAGAAAAGAAACTGTATGGGAAATTCAGTAAGTGTGAGTTTTGGTTGCAACAAATTTCTTTCCTTGGTCACATTGTTTCTAAAGATGGAATAACTGTTGATCCTGCAAAAAAAAAGTTATGGAAGAATGGCCAAGACCCACAAATGTATCCGAGATTCGTAGTTTCCTTGGTTTGGAGGGCTATTACCGAAGGTTTGCTAGAAATTTTTCACAGTTATCTAGTCCAATGACTAAGCTAACTCGGAAGGGTGTTATGTTTATCTGGACAAAAGAATGTGATGATTGTTTTCAGGAATTGAAAAGAAGATTGGTGAATGCTCCAGTTTTGGCACTACCTTCCAGGAATGGTGAGTTTGTTATATACAGTGATGCTTCATTGAAAGGACTTTGTTGCGTCCTAATGCAGAATGATCAGGTAATTGCTTATGCTTCACGACAGTTGAAAACTCATGAGGTAAATTACCCTACACATGATTTGGAATTAGATGTTGTTGTTTTTGCTTTAAAAATTTGGAGGCATCATTTGTATGGAGTAAAGTGTGAAATATATACCGATCACAAAAGTTTAAAGTATATATTCACTCAGAAAGAGTTAAACATGAGACAGAGGAGATGGCTAGAATTAATCAAGGATTATGATTGTACAATTCATTACCATCCGGGAAAAGCAAATAAAGTGGCTGATGCTTTGAGTCGAAAAAGTAATGCTTCATTAACAATGTTGCGGTTGGAACGTGATCCTTTGGTTAACGATTTGATGAACTTTGGCATAGAAGTTGTTGGTGCAGGAAGTCCTTATGTTTTATTTCAGGTATCAGTGAGATCTTCTCTATCAGATAGAATCAAGCAAGCACAGAAGCAAGATAGTGAGTTACAGAAAAAGGTAGAGCTGGTTCAGAAAGGTAAGTTTCCTGAATTCAACATTGATAATGATTGCGTTTTGAGATTTGGGAAGAGATTGTGTGTGCTTTGTGATTCATAGTTGAAGAGAGAGTTGTTATGTGAAGCTCATAGTTCTCTGTTTTCAGTTCATCCGGGAAGTACTAAAATGTATAGAGATATGCGGGAGTATTACTGGTGGGATGGAATGAAAAGAGATATTGCTGATTTTACTGTGAAGTGTTTGACTTGTCAGCAGGTTAAAGCAGAGCGGCAGTTACCGAAAGAGATGCTTCAGCCTTTACCAGTGCCAGAGTGGAAATGGGAGAATATATCCATGGACTTTGTTGTTGGATTACCGAAGACATCTCGAGATAATAATGCAATCTGGGTTATTGTTGATCGCTTGACCAAATCTGATAATTTCCTTGCTATACGAGATACTTTCTATCTTGATCAACTTTCCCATTTGTATCTTAAAGAAATAGTCAGGTTACATGGAGTTCCTCTCTCCATTGTATCGGATCATGATCCCAGGTTTACTTCTAACTTTTGGAAAGGCCTTCAGAAGTCGTTGGGTACTGAATTAAATTTTAGTACAGCTTTTCATCCTCAATCAGATGGGCAGTCAGAACGAACAATTCAGACATTGGAGGATATGTTACGAGCTTGCTCTATGGATTATCAGGGATGTTGGGACCAACATCTTTCTTTGGTTGAGTTTTCATATAATAACAGTTTTCATTCCAGTATACAAATGGAACCATTTCAGGCATTATATGGGAAGCGGTGTCGAACTCCAGCTTTCTGGGATGAAGTGGGTGAAAGGAAGTTGATGGGACCAGAATTGGTAGAAGAGATGGCAGAAAAAGTTTAGTTGATTCAGAAACACATGAGAACAGCTCAGAGCAGGCAGAAGAGTTATGCGGATAACCGGAGGAAGGATCTATCTTTCGAGGTAGGTGATCATGTTTTTCTCAAGGTTTCTCCTTGGAAAAGTGTGATGAGATTTGGTAAGAAAGGAAAGTTGAGTCCAAGGTTCATTGGACCATATGAAATTCTGGAAAGAGTTGGATCAGTTGAATACCGAGTGGCTTAACCTCCGAGTTTATCTCAGGTACACAATGTTTTTCACATTTCGATGTTGAGAAAGTATATGCCAGATCCATCTCATGTTTTGAGTCCAGAGGTAGTTCAGCTGGAAGAGAACCTATCTTATGAGGAACAACCGGTCCAGATTCTTGACCACAGGGAGCAAGTGTTACGGAATAAGGTGATTCACCAGGTAAAGGGTTTGTGGAAAAACCACTTGATTGAAGAGGCAACATGGGAATCTGAAAATGCAATGAGGGATAAGTACCCCCATTTATTTGATAAGTAAATAAATTGCGGGGACGCAATTTTCTAAAGGGGGAAGGATGTAACATCCCAAGTAAGTAATTAATAATAGATATTTTTATCTATGTCTATTAATGATTAAGATAGTGTTATAGAGGATTAAAATGAAAATAAATACAATCTTATGCATGGAATACACTAATATTCTTAAAAGATTGTTTAACTGCCTTTTGATGGAAAACCATTTTCGAATCTATATTTTGACAATTTTATAAACTATGTTTGTCAAAATAAACTTATCCTTTATGATTGGGACATCAAAATTTACCTTGTGTGAATTTTTGGTATTTTTCTGACAATGTTCATTTTTTAATGAATAGTGAAAAATACTGCATTTTATATCAAAACTGCTTTTTAATCTAATTTATTTATCTGATTAGATTATGTTTTGAATTGGTTTTAAAGTGAAATTAGAATATATTTTTATCATTTTATCCAATTGTGGTCATTGGAATAAATTTCACTTTGAAAATAGACTTAAACTGGTGTCAATCTTTTGATACTTATTGTTTTGTAAAAACACGCTATTTGCTCTGACAGCGGGAATTAATTATTAAATTAATTAATGTGACTTATATGATTTGAATTTTTTAAAATAGACTTCATTTTTGAATTTGTAATATCAAATATAGCTTAGGGTGAATTTTTGGTAATTTTTTGAAAAACTTCAATTTTTGATGAATAGTGAAACCACTAAGTGGTAATCAAGCAAACTGATTTTTCAGTTAAATGAAAGTTTACCACTAATGTGTATTGAATTTTTAAAATCTGACATACATGGTTGTCATTAAGAAGTAAAATTTGGTTCAATGAGATTATAATAATTTTTGGTGAATAGTAACTTATTAAGTTCTTAATCGCGATTAGTGGTAATTAGGGTAGTTTAAGGTATAAATAATGCTTTAATAATAGGAAATGACCTAGACACATTTCCCAACCTTATTGGTTGTGTCATGGACGACCAATACAAGCCATGGGTCAACTTGGGGACCCCATGGAGACACTTTTGTTTGGAAATGACATAAATAACTTTTTATTAAATGTTAAAGTAAAAATGACACAAACAAGAGATGTTTTACGAAAACAATTTTTACATGGGGTTATAAAGATCAGATTTTTGATTATAAATAGTCATTGGAAATCTAAGAAGATTTACTAAATCATAGTATTTGTTTAATGATTTTTAGACATTAAATAAAGTAAATTATTTATGACATAATAATGATGCAGCGATGACATCATTATTTGACGATTTAAATAAAATGGAAAGATAATGTAAAATCTATGAACTACACATGTCCAAAACCAATTGGATGAGTGGATTTCGAACCCTTATCACATTATCCACGAATTCTATCAATGTGGGACCTTTTAAAACCGAAACACATTTTCAAATAAAGTAATATTTCTTTACTTTCCAAAAGTGCCCCTCCTCTCCTCTTATAGAAGGCCCCCACCTCTACCTCATTTCACACACACCTCAAGCCTTTGGCTCGGCCAAACCCTGCCCATTTAATCTCTCCACATCCCTATCCTCATCCTAGAGGATTCCCTTTGGGCATAATCCTTTCAAAGAAAGCCTTTAGGCTCAACTCAAAAGGAGTTACACTTTTAAAGGTAATTCATTCTCTCATGTTCATTTGTTTTATTTTGCTTCTCCAACCCCCTAAACTCTTTTTATTTACTTATTTTGTAACAACACCAGTATCTTCAATATACAAGGATGTTGTTATAATATTTATTTGATCTACACTCTCACACAACTACATCAAATGGTTAAAGAACATACGGTTTCCGTGGATGGTGAAATTCTGCCTCCCGAAACGATGATTGTTCAATACTCATTTAACACCTTCAAAGGTGGCCATTATCATGTCACTAATTTTATATATGATATATAATATGTTTATTTTTTCCATAAGCTTCTGTTTTTTTTCATTTTGGGAATACCTTTATGGTTTCCATTATGGGTAAACACGATATCTTCATTTTAGGAAGTGCGGACTACCGCCCCCTGAAAGTGATTTGATTCGTTAAATACCATATGTGGGACATATAAAGGATGGAACTATGATATTATATATGTTATTATACTGGAATTACAATATACTCTTATATCATTATGATTCCATTCCAGAAAATATGAAATAGAAATGGAAGTAGCGTTCATGCGTACGTACGGCTTACCGTCTCCATGAACGGTGCATTTCATTTCTTAACTCTAAATGTGATGTAATATTATAAATACATGTATATGATAAATATATATGATATATATGTTATCCAAATCATTAATATCATTCTGGATATAACGAACCTATGACCAAATTAACAACATGTAAGTGTAAGAAGTCAATTTTTGACTTAAGAACCAAATACCGACAAAATGAACATTATTAACTTAACTGATTACATGATGTTCATAACATGGTATAAAATGAATAATGAACATGAAAAAGATTCATAAGCAAGTAGAGATTAACTCAAGTTTATTATTCAGGAGATTAAAGAACGGTCGGGTCAAGTCAGATACGAGGTATGGGACTTCATCTCAATCTCCTTTCTTTGAGGCATATTTTATTTTATACACAACTTTCTTTTATATGGTGTATAAACCCCTTTGACTTTTACGTTTATTCAAAATGAATATTTTTTATACAAAGCGTTTACTAAACAAAAAAAGGGAATGTTTTTGTCGTACGTATGCGGCGACAACGACTTCTCCGCCGTCGTGACCGTTATTTGAGTTCCGGCTTCCTCTACAAGCCATACATTCTTTTTAAAAGAAAAATAAATACCATGTTTTACTTTACTTTTATTTTAGTATTGAAAATGGTTTTCATAATGTTTTTATATCAATGTGTTTTATTGATATCTCGTGATTGAAATGTGGAAATTTTATGTTTCCTTTATGCATGTTTTATGTGATATGATTATGTTATGGTTCATGGGCATTATTATGAAGACGGGTGGTTCCGTGATAAACTAAGGGCGGGTGAGCCCGTTATAGCTCTCCAATGCATTGGGTAACGCGAAGGTGTGAAACGTTAAGGTTTATCCGAAGAGATTTTAGGGAATATACTGTGATGGGTATTCCAAATGTAACCAAGAGGGTTACTCCCTACGTAAGAATGATATGAATTCCTCAAGTTACCTTTATGTCTTATGATTTCTATGATTTATTCGTGATTTTATGAGGTGTGTTAAAGTGCCTATGTTTTATGGGTAAAGTATGATTTCATTCTTATGTATATATGAACTCATGTTTCCTTTCCATGTTTTTTTTAACCCATACTGAGTTTTTTGCTCATCCCAAGTTTTTGAAATGTTTTTCACCGGTCAAGGGAAAGGTACACGATAAGATGATAGAGTCAAGGATGTGTCAAGAAATAATCCATGTTTTTTTTTGAATATGTTTCCATTGATGGGAATGAAGAATACTATCTTTATGTAACCACTTTGTTTATATGTGGATTGTAATGCAAGTTTTATGATCTAATTCTCTAAAACTCTAAACCCGAAAATATCCTCAATGTGTAATCTTGTAATAACCCAAGATTAAGTAAGGTTTAAGGCTGGGGCCTTATACCAACTCTTGGGTATACCTTCAGTTTATTTTCCATCTATCTTCATTATCCAATGGATTTATTTTCCCATTTTTTCTATCTATTTCCATTGAGTTTTTTTTATGATATAACATAGCCAGGAGTCTTCCCATATGGTAAAAATGTCCATTTCATATTTCCTCTTTTTTATTCGGTCCTTTTTCTCATGAAATTACATATTTCTCATTATTGGAATATATCAACCCATGTTATTCATAATCAATGTATTCATCCTTTCATACCATGTCATATATTGGGAGTGAAACATATTTGATGCTCAGTGAACCATTTTTTAAGATCCATAATAATCCATTAATGTTTATATCCTATTTTATAGCACTGCGTGGTCATTTCAATGATAAACAACTTGATTTTTTTATAGGAGTGTAGGTTAAACTTTTGAATTCTTCAGTATTCCTTCAAGTGTAAAATATTTACTTAAATCCAAGTTTATAGAATATTAAACACTCCCATATATTTTATACCTTATGTGAAAAACACATCATGGATATGTTGGGGTTGTATACTTTTCCTAAATTTTTTCCCTTTGGGCTCCAAAAAAAATTATCATTACATGAATAAATATACCAAAAACTAATCCATTTTAGAGATACTTTAATTTTTAAATATTTTCATCCTGATTCCAAATAAAATATTATTTTTTCTCTATAATTATAATATGTATTTTTATTTGAAAATTTTATATTTTATAATTTACAGTATCCATTCGTTGGAGTTTCCATAGATGGGTTCTCTAGCTTCAACATACTTTTGATGAACTGTGCATTGTCTCATTTTTCATGATAATCTTATCTTTTCCATTATTATGTTAAATAAACATTTATTTATTAGGTATCTTCTGTAATTTATTTTATTATTTGTTCAAGATGAGTTTTGAGTTGAATGATTATTTCCATTAACTATTTTTCAGTGGCAAATTTGTCTTAATTTCATAGGAAATTTCATCATCTTAAATATCCTTTAATTCATCATTAACATTCAGTTTGTTTCTTATTTTTTAGAATTTTATTTTCTAAGGTCAAAATACATATAGCATTATAAATCACATTTTTCATAACATTCTGTTATTCCACATTCGTTTTTCTGGATAAACTATCATCATTTTCACTGCATGAACACATCTTGGTTTATGAGGTTGTATCTTATTTACCAGAATAAAATCTTCTTTTTAGCTCCTTAAGATAGTATAAAATATGAATTGAAAATTATTTATCCATACTTGAGATAAAATTATATATAATATAATGTTTAGAATTTGTTACCTTAACTGATGTTTTTATCATATTTTTGGAATTCTTTTCTTCTTTTGTTTCCTTTTTTCATATGTAAAGCACTATTTATGGCCATCTCTACTAGATTGTTTCCATTAAAACTCATTGGTATAAAAATATTGAAGTATTATCCTTATATCGTTGCGTAAATTTCTATTTTTAACCTTCTAATAAATGCATTCATTGATGGATTATTTTAAGTGATTCTTAAAAAATGCATCATTCTAAAAATATCATTGAATTATATCTAAGGTAATTTAATGTTGACTCAATAAACAAATACCATTTAAAAAATCAAGGGAAATTTAAGTCTACTTATATTTTTTTCCATAAACACAATTTTTCAAGTGGAATAATTTTTTATTATTGAATAATGATATATTCATTATTTTTTAATTTTGGTAAGTGATCTACAAGATGCTCCATCAATTAAACCCGCATTAAAAACCATTAGCTATGATGACAATTGTTTGGTCCCCATGGACCCTTTATTTAGTATGGGGTGAATTAGGGTTTTATGGTTTTAAATTTTCACCATTTCTTGTGTATTTATTTTTGGATATTTTTTCAAATAGGTAGGAACTATGTTAAACTAATTTATTTTCTCTCAACCTCAACAAATTCAATCTATGAAAATAACTACAGAAACTATATATGGTACATAAGGATTATACTTGGTTATCTCATACTATACTAATATAAGAATAATACCATAATTATTCTCTATTCATACCAAATTTGAATAATTCACTTGTTTTTTGGAGATAAAGGTTTTGGTCACACCATGCATTAGCTCAATGATTATTCAATGTTTTTGGGATGACTCACAATACCCCAAGGAACAATACCTTTCATCCTCCATTTTAAATTTATTTAAGGAAAATCATTGATAGTTTCTATGAATGTAGCTATATCCTTAATTAGTAAAACATAAATGACTATTTGAATACAAGTTTCTGTGTAGTTTTTTTTCATTTCTCTTACCTAATCCTTTATAAACCTTCTATGAACACATCCTTGAATAACACCTTTTTACTTTTGGAGTAGTGACCAAATATATTTACCCTTATTTATAGTGATAACATCATTCATCCTAATACTTCTATGATGTAGCTATCATTATATTCTTTTCACTAATAATAGATATTTTAGATGGCAGTATTTACATCTCCTTATTTGTACATTTCGTCAACAATATATAGTTGGGATCCTTTTTTTCAATTTCTCATAGGTGTTTCAATGATACATTATTAAAATATAACTATCTCTATCTCAATATATTATTTCATAAATATAAAATATATTCTCTTTGGAGAATAATTTTTTTGTTCTTTTTTTCATGTTTTATAGATAATAAAAAATCCATGAATGATTACGAACCATAATTTTTTAGTATGGAATTCAGAAAAATATTGCATGGGTCTTATTTCATTGAAAACCCCATATTTCATGTTCTATAAAAACACATTCCATCATTAAATATTAATTTATTAGAAAATAAAAATTATATTTCCATACTGGAAAGAAATTCTTATATATAATATATTTTTCTATCTCTCTCATGGAAAAAAATTTGTATCTAAAATACATACACATCTTGGATACTACAAGCTCTACATCACCACATTCATTTTTTTACATAAAATGGACCAAGTCCACTATATTTGAGATCTACCAAAAAATAGCTTAAAAATAAATATTTAATGAATAAATAATATTATCCACATGAACTATTTTATGCCCATGAATATAATGGCTTCACATGTTGGTATTCCTCAATGCATTATTATATTTTATTCATCAAAATATCAATGAAAAATTCATTTTTTAACTTGATTCATTGTTCCAATTCAATTCATCATGATATATGAATAACTCATGGATAGTTCTTTCGTCACATATGTTAAGTATAACCTTTGGTAATATTATAGATAATATATATCATGAGTTTAGAAAAATATTTCATTAATTAAAATATTCCAAAAAGGAAATGATGTTTATGCAGGGGACCCATGGTAACACATATGAGAGTTAGAATAATAATGGAATCATAGACCATGTGTACCCAAATGATTGTTATAAAAACATTATGCTTGAAGATTATGGATACACAACCTTGAATGATGGTTTTATAAGAAACATTTTTTCTTACACATAGTACATTAATTAATACATAGTAGTGGATGTTGTTTACGTAGATCTATATAATGATCCTGAATAACTAAATGATATTTAAAATGATCCAAGATTATGTTAACCTATCCCAGATAATAACTATTATGGTTCCCTGATATAATGGTTACATAGTGGTTACTGATGCTTATGTATATATAAAAATGATGCTTATGTATATTGTGATAATTTTCTTGCACTAGGAATTCACCAAAAAATCCGAAAACATTCCTCTTAAATATTCATAAAAAGATTAATTATATATTTAATCTAATTGACATTTAAAATGAATATATCATCCAATGAACGTCCCTATATCATTCATTACATATTTTATGCACACAGTTTTGTTTCAATGCATCCTACAATTTATAAAACGAAACTCCTTGTTTAAATAATTATATTTCTCCATATTCCAAATGTCGTTTCCAAATATTATTTCATCCATATTCCTTATTTATAAAAAAAATAAAACACAAATGTGTAAGTTTCACAATATTGATTGATTTAGAGTATTTCCTTTATTAATGAATGATTTTTTTCAATATCTCTCTACTCCCATATCATCTTCCTGATGCTCTAATTTTAGTGGAACAGAAAAAAGTTATTAATGTTGATTCAATGAGGGAATGGTGGAATAAATTCTTAAATTAAAGCGATTTCATTATAATTGGACAATGGGTGTCCAATAAGGAGGAACAATCATGGTTTTTGATATTTTCACTTGGGTAAAGACACCACTTGGATTTATTTTTGTATATACTTCAATTAAGAATTAAATAGGAAAGTGAATCGATGTCGGTTTTTAAGGATTTTATCAGCATTAGGAATATGGGTTTCTTGGGATAGACCACACCCTATTTCATTAGATTTAATCCATGTATTATTTTTACTTAATCTTAGGGAATTTATTGTGGAAGTAACATTGAATAGTGTATGTGGTACTTTATTATTCTCTATGTGGATTATAACACTTTCTCTATGAAATGAGACATGAGGTCTCACTATTGGTGTTCATTCAACATTATATTATAAGTTAATTTTATTCACATATTCCATATAAGTGATAAAAAAATAATTAAGCATATGATGAACCATTTGATCATTATCTATTGAGTCATTTTTCACAAAAGGTAATGGAAATGAATTAATGTATGAGTTATATGATATATAGAACCTAAAAGATCTTTTGGTATGGGTCTTATCCTCCTTTAGTAGGATTTCTAAATGATTAAAAATGGTTGGATTATAGGTATAATATCTAAATCATTGATTTAACTTATATCCACTATACTAGTTAATTAGTTTGTTAGATGGGTGATCCCCCTTAATTATTAGGAAATATATTGGTTTGTACACCTAAAAATGAATTTTTTGATAGGTTATAATGTAATGGACCAACATAGTAGGATCTTGAAGGTGATATGGATGTTATTTTATCCCTTATGTGATTTCCTTATATTTTGTGGTTTAATATATCAATTAAATTATAATGTGATTTTGGAATTGTTTTATATACACTATACAAGTTGATCATCAAGTCTATACAATAGTATTTAGAAAATGTCCAAGGGAAACCATTAGGGGTGTCATCATTATCATGTCACTAGATAGACCATATTATATATTTAGATTTATTTTATAAATATAAGGAAAAATCAACTTAGGAAAAAATATTTAAACATGAATAAAATGGATTTTGTAATAAATTGAGTGATTTATATTCCATATTGGTAACTATATATTGGAAATGGGATAATTTTGGACCCACGTTACCCTTATGATATATGTTTTAACGACATGTTTTACTTGTTACGTATAAACCTAATCAATGTATTATATTATGTAAAAGTAAATTTCTAGTATTCTAAATTTATGTGGATTTTATTATAGTTTGGGAAACATTCCAACATTGGGGAGATTCTGATGTAGGATAGGAAATCAACTTAACCATTCATATTTAGTTGTGGTGGAATAAATTTCTTGTTAAGGGTTGGGTGATCAATCCCACCATGGATGTGCATAATGGATGTGTTTGGTGTCATTCCAACTATAAAATGATGGATGTTTGGGCTTAGTCCATCATTCCAACAATGAATTCTTAATGGATATGGATTTAATTTTATTTGTAGTTTTATATCATGCAAAATATGGATGGATTGGGAGATGGGATGATTCAGGATCTTGAGTGTGGTATGTGATGCCTCCCAAAAAAGTCAATTTTGTTTGATGTGTGAATTGTCTTGGACAAAATGAATACTAAGTTGGTTTTGATTTCATGGGTTATATGTGAGGTCTCTTAAGAAAAATAGGATTTGGGTTTGATGTGATAGATCATGAGTGGTTGTTTAGTTATCTTTTGAGACATCATGCTATGTGATATGGATTAAAACATCATTTGAAATCAGTATTCTTCCTGAATTTTTGGAGACACTCTAACATTGGATGAACCAAGAATGGTCACTCCTAGATGTCTTGGGTATCACTCATTATCATGAATAGTGTTATGGTTATAGTGATTTTATGTATTTATTCAGATCATATCACTTTTTTCTAGAACTATTTTTATTAGATATTTTTTGAAAACCAAAAGTGGTGACTAATGATTTATACTCATGCCATTCTCGGATGTCTATAACACATTTTTACCTGTTAAGACCACATTATTACAAGATTAAGTAATGAAGAGGTCTGATGATGGATGATTGGCCAGGATAGTATGGTCATATTTAAGAGGTGAGACAAGACATGTTCTCAAGATAATGTTATGGTTTCCCTTAGTTTTATTTCATTGGCTCGGTTTGTATATGATATACCCACAAGTGATGTTAAAATTGTCTTCCTGGCTATTTTGAAATTTTATAAAACATAATTTTAATGAATCATTATGTTATTTATTATTTTCTGGAGTTTATCTAATCATATTTCTTCCTATTTATATTTTGATTACAATTCATATATTACTTCCATGATATTTGATGAATATATGTAACATAGTGTATAGTCTCTCAAAAATGTCACTAAAGGACCTAACTACTATTAATTATCTTATTCCACATAGGGATCCATTTATTATTTTATGTGGATTTCCCTTGCAAGTACGATTCAAGACTCTGGTTCAAGGATATTATGCAAATAATGATTCAAAACTTATACCATTTTAATAATAAAAAATGTATCTATTTTCTAAAGTGAAAATATATATTTTAAAAAATGATTATAATATAATATTCATTTTATATTCATTTTAAAATTGAATTTACGAATAATGAAGCATGTAAATGATCAATACCAATGTTGGTTTTCTATGAATTGAATAACGCATATTCAACAAAGTAGATTTCATTAAATATACCCAAACCCAAGATCTTCATTCTATGAAACTGAACAAATTTATAATATAAAATGATGACCAATTTTTTCATCATACACTGATGATGGGAAAATAAATAGTCTTTAAAACCCATGTTTTATAATAACCCTTACAAAGAATCTAGTAGGTTCCTTCCTCTATAGTGTATCCACAAGATGTCCTGAATCGCCTAATATTCTATGGGATTATATTTTTTCAATATATATTATAGTATTTCTCATGTCCAAATAAAAAAGAGAATATATATTCTACTATAGAGAATCCAAGAAAACCTTGGATTCCATTTCAATGGCCTTTGATGTATTTATATATGCCTTAGGAATAATCCCTAATCCTTCCATGAATTTTCACAAGTTCTCATAACATATGAGTAAGTGGAATAATTATGGAAACATGTCTTTTTTTCAAATGTGTTTATTATATAACACATTTGATTCTCTAAAATATTTTATCAGATTGATTTTTAACAATAATTATATTTTTATAAGGATGGTTCAAGAATGTTATCTTTTAACATTTTATTTTTATGATGAGCATATCATATGATTAACTAATATCCATGTACTAAAAAATGTCCATGACCTACACTATGACTAGTTAAGTTAGTGGTGTAGTTTCACCATACAACACCTTATGAAATCCCCATCCCAAGTAATAAATATGATTTGGATTCGATTCATTTTACCATATGAAATATAGGAATTTTAGGAATTTTTATTAGATAAAAATAAAAATGTTTATAAGCATTAGATTGTATCTCCATCAATATCACCCTATTATTATTGTAATACACTCATACTTAAATAGGGATAAATAGTCTATAAAAAGGAAAATATTTTTTTCCCTTGTATCTAACATTTTGAGATCACATGATAACCTAACACTGTTATGATAAAATTCACACTGATGGAATATGAGGCTGATTGGGTGATCGATTCCATCACGAATCACTAGCTAAGGGGTTTAGAAATGGGGCTCCACAGGTATTCCAAACTATTTTATTAACAATTAAATAATAAAATAATAGCTCTTATTAGTGTTGATAAGTAGGAGGGGTAGTATAGATAAGTAAAAACTAAAAGCTTAAAAATTTACTACGACCACTTAATTGAATCCCTCTAGAACAATTATCAACTTATGATATTAGAATTTCACACCCTTTGATGAATGAGGATCTCATAGTGATGAAGTTGGTGGAAACATATTAAAGTATCATCAATATCTATATCATCATTTATCATCAGATGATGTTATTGCAAAAAAATCATCCTAAAGTTCCACCCTTTCCACTATAAGGAATCCCGTGATCCTAATACTTCCTTTAATGTGGAGTTCCATCCATGACTCCACTATAGATTCTATTAGGTTCTCTAATGGCAGGAAAATCCTTATAAATATGTAATATTCCTCATCATGTAATGAAAGTTCTAGAAACCTATGGAATAGACTATCAACATGATCACTTTTACAGTGATCCTATGAATTGGATCATGAATTCACATTCCTCTGATAACTATATCCTAAAAAAACATTCATTAGTTGGTTACCACTAATGATTCTTCAATAAGGATGCATTTACCCACTTCGATGATGAGCTACATCTCATATATAAATCTATCAATCAAAAATTATATATTGATGACTAAAACATAAATATGGATGCATTGAGGTACAATCCTTGTTTAATATCCCTCCATATACCTTAATCATTCTTCTAAGATCATAAAAACCCTATGAAAATCTTATCCATTGAGTACCAAATATGGTTCATGAATCTCAAAAATGTATTTTTTCCTGATCATGCTACATAAATTAAGTTAAAAAATCACTATAACTCTTACCACCCTCACCATATTTATATTTTAATAATTTTGAAAAATGAACTCAAACTATAATCAAGATAAGGTAGCCTCAGAGCATGTATAAATTTGCAACATTAACTAACGGTTCATGAAACCAAATAAAATACTCAATGTAAGGATGGGGATATAGTGTTGATGTGTTTAATAAATAGGAAACATGTAATTCAAGGAATATATAAAATACTCTATTACCTGGGGATTAGTCTCTATTCAGAGCCTTAGAGGCCTTTGATATCGTAAATCATGCAGCACTATCAACCTTTTTTTTAAAGGTGGAGACTCAAGGTCTCTTATTATAAATTAAGAAAGAAAGTACAAAAAGGGGGATACATCATAAAACATAATCTGAAAAAAGACAGATGCGAAAGAAAACACATCAAAAACCCCGGGAGCGAGTACGCATGCTGTGACATGATGAGCTGCCACTCCTGCCACGAGCACGACGTCCTCTTCTCCCTGCCTTAGCTTGTATCCATGGGCCATTTCTCTCCTCTGAACTAGAGTCAGCATCTAGTTGTGCTCTACCATCATCAAGTAAACAATCTGCTTTCCCCCCATCATCATCCCTGCTTGGAGAAGCAAGCAGTGCAAAAGGGTTATAGGTACATACCTGAACGGTTTTACCTATGGCATGTTGCTTGTTTTTGCATGCAGTTGCTGAAGAGCTTGGAAAAGCATTCCCTGGAGAAGTGGTCCAGGTACATAAGGCTTGACCAACCTTTATATCATTTCCTGGAGTCCCCTGTGAAGGGGAAGGAGAATTTACCTGTCTTTGACTTCCACCAGCAGCAGGGTTAATGTCATGCTGTTTGAAATGTTTCGAAATAGGTGGAGTATGAGGGGAATGTTCAATTTCCTGCATTGAAACAGAACCCGAGCAGAGGGGAGATTTACCAGCTAACTTAACCAAATCTGAGGCTGCCAAACTCAATGGAGTTTCAGAAACTTTCTGCCTGAGAGGACTGGGTGACTTTAACCCCTCTTGGCCCATGGGGGAAGGGGTTTTAACAACAATAATTTTATCAACTGAACTGTCCATACCAGAAATTTCCAAATTTTTTGGAGGTTCAGAGTCCTTCTGCTTAAGAGAAGGATTGAAATCCTTCACAAGGTCCCTCCTGTGAACCTCTTTTGTTATAACTTTCTTTGAAGTAGCAGCTTCCAAAGGTATCTTACCCTTTCTATTACTAGCAGCATTATGTTCATTCAAGAATCTGTCATCAGCTTCAGCTTGAGCAAATGATTCTCTTTCCACATGACTATCATCAGAATCTGATTCACTATGTTGTGCAGTTATGTCTTTGATTAACATATCCTTAAAAGAAGGTTGGTGATCTAGAGTTTCAACATCATCCGCTAGATTGGCCCAGCTTATTTTGGGCAATTTCTGTTGCAAATTTAAAGGATCTATTTCCCTAGGATCCTGCTGTCTAGAAATCTGATCAGGGTCACAGCCACTTGAAGCAGTTTGATCATCTTTGTGTTGAATAATAGGTTGCAATGATATCCCTTGTTGGGGATATTGTTTATCTCTCCTTCTACAAACTGATCCCTCATGACCTTTTATATTACAAATAGAGCAGATGATATTCGCTCTACATTTGGATTTTTCATGGCCAATAATGCAACACACCTCACAGTATAAAGGGAAACGTTCATAGGAAATCCTTAAGTTAATGTCATCGTGTGTTGTGGACAGAATGACCTTGTCTATAAGGGGCAAACTTAAATCCACCTCTACCAGAATCCTAGCAAAGTGACCAAAGGACGTTTTTTCAGTGGCCTGATCCATCCTAATAGGAATGCCTATTGCTGAAGCTATATCAAACAAAATTTCAGAATGCCATAAAATCCAATTCAACCCATGTATTCTAATCCAGATCTGTGCAAATGAATCTTTGAAATCATTTAAACTAAAATTTGGATTCCATTCATAAACCCTAAGAGTTCCTGGTTTAAGGTTCACAGATCCAAAACACCATGCTTGGTTTTTGCAATCAGCTGATGGAAATAAAATATGAAAGAAACCTCTACCCAAGGAGACAGCTTTGAAGTCATTGAAACCCCAAATGGAAGATAATCGAGCAACAAGATCAACATTTTTCCAGGGCTGCGTACCTTTTGAGAGAGAAACCCTAGCAATGAATGAATTTTTACAGAGTTCAAGGCGTTCTGTAATCGGGCCATTTGCTGCTGAAAAATTCACCTTAGTGTTCAGAACATATTAAAAGATTATCGGGGTCCTAAGGAAAGGATATATCTTTTGTTTACACAATCACTTGGTTCCCTAATCATAAAACTGATATCTATGTCACATAACTCTCATTCCCTAAATATCACAAAATCATCCTGAAAATACACATAATTATAAAATCCTAACTCCAAACATATTATAAATATTCTCCCAGCAATACCACTCTCACATGACCTGACCTATCAAAGCCCCATCTAGATAGGGAGTTCAGATAAGTGTCCCACCTAAATCCTACCTCAAATATTATAGTGGATGTTTCCGATGATTTCGCCGGGGCGCGCGCGCGCGCATCCGTCTGTGGAGGACGCGCTGCCTGTTGCCCCTCATTCCCGCTTTCCAAAGGCGGGCGGCATTCGTTCCTTATTCAGGTACGTTTTCTCCTTGATCGAAACGGGATGATGGGATGTCGGTTCTTCCTTCTGTGGATTCCTCCTCGGAACTTGTCACCTAGTCCGGGTCTCCCTCATAGATTTAATACGTAGTTCGTGAAACTCTTCCCAGTGCCATGTTTCCATGGAAGCCAGTTAATTACACTGCTTCTGTCGGGACATTCCAAATGGTCCAGTCAGGGCAGCAACCTTCGGTCGGGGGAGTAGTCACGTTGAGGCACCAGTAGCGTGTCTGGATGCTGGGGAATCTGTCATGTTTGTCTATTATCCCTGATTTCAGGGCTTCTCGAGGGCGTGGAAGCCCGAGGAATCCCACATCGAGCGTGGGGAATTATGTCATAGACACATATCTGAGGTTTTCCTCAGCTTCCTGCGTTTAACACAGGGCACGCCGCGTGTTTAACGTCCAGCGGAGACGGGTCAGCCCATGGGTGCCTGTGAAGAGGGTCATACCGACACAGTCTCACCGAGATACTACGGTCCGGGAGAGAGTCGGGATGGGTGCTAGGTGGATAAATGGAGTGGAGGGGAATGAAATGGGACCATCGCAAGGACGACGGTGGAGGTGGACCTTGGTCCGATGAATGCCAGCAGTGAACCAACATGAGGGTGGACCTTAGTCCGGCAGGCATTGTCAGTGTACAGACGTGAAAGCAGACCTGTGGATCCGCTAGTGGTGGGCTTGAACCTTGGGAAGGTTTCCTACGTATCCCCGTGGCGGGGAATCAAAGTCCTCGTAGTTCAGATCTGGAATGGCAGTTTAACGTCGTGCTGGACGTAGATAGAACTTGACGTGAATTGGATGATGGATGGGCTTGAACCTCATGGAGGATTCCTACGTACCATGCCTTGACATGGATCAAAGTCTTCGTAGTTCAAAGGGGTGGGTCACAATGGCTTACCATTGGACCGGAATGCAGTTTAATGTCGTGCTGGACAGGAGCGTGCAGTTTAACGTCATGCTGGACAAGGGCGAAACTCGACGTGAATGAACGACCGAGAAATGTAGCTTGAACCTCATGGAGGCTTCCTACGTACCATGCCTTGACATGGATCAAAGTCCCCGTAGTTCGTAATGGAATGGGTGTGTCGGTGAACTGACGTGAATGCGGACCTTGGTCCAATGAGTGGTGGGCTTGAACCTCTTGGAAGGCTTCCTACGTACCATGCCTTGGCATGGATCAAAGACCTCATAGTTCACTAAGATGGGTCGCAACGGCTTACCACTGGACCAGAATGCAGTTTAATGTCTTGCTGGACGAGGATGGAATCCGACGTGTATAAGCGACGGGTGGGCCTGAACCTCGTGGAGGCTTCCTACGTACCATGCCTTGACATGGATCAAAGTCCCCGTAGTTCGGATGATGGGTTCGTCGGTGAACCGACGTGAAATTAGACCAGGGGGTCCACTATTGGTGGGCTTGAACCTCATGAAGGCTTCCTACGTACCATGCCTTGACATGGATCAAAGACCTCATAGTTCAGGTGGGGTTTTGTCGGTGAACCGACGTGAATGCGGACCTTGGTCCAATGAGTGGTGGGCTTGAACCTCTTGGAAGGCTTCCTACGTACCATGCCTTGGCATGGATCAAAGTCCTCGTAGTTCACCATGATGGGTCGCAACGGCTTACCACTGGACCAGAATGCAGTTTAACGTCATGCTGGACGAGGATGTAACCCGACGTGAATAAGCTACGGGTGGGCTTGAACCACGTGGAGGATTCCTACGTACCATGCCTTGACATGGATCAAAGTCCTCGTAGTTTACTATGACGGGTCGCGACGGCTTACCACTGGACTAGAATGCAGTTTAACGTCGTTCTGTACGGGAATGGGACCTGACATGAAAAGATGACTGGTGGGCTTGATCCTCATGGAGGCTTCCTACGTACCATGCCTTGACATGGATCAAAGACCTCGTAGTTCTCCATGATGGGTGGTCAGGGTCGGTGCTCACTCTAAGCCCACGTGAGTCATGCTCGGTGTGAGAAACAAGAGGTTGCAAGGACCTGACGATCACGTCGCGAAGGATGCGTCCGTGAGAAGCGAAGAGGGGCTTACGCGTTAGGCGGCCCATGGTACTGGGACTTACTCCAGGATGGAGGCCTAGAGGGGGGGGGTGCCTCATTCCCTATCACGCCCTCCACTGACCTTGGTAGTGGGGAAGTATGGAGATTCATGGGTGCAATCATCCGTACGAAAGGTTAGGGGCTTACGCTCTGAGGCAGCCCTTCCCCTACGAACATACACCACTCCGACAAGGAGGATCTCATTCCATGTGTGGAAGAGTTCCATTCCCGTGGAGACGAGTGGTGTAATGAATGTTTGAGCTGGGGGAACCCTTCGTGAGGGAGACGAGGTCGGATCACAGTTTAACGTCATGTGTTGAGGATGCGGTGCTTGGCAGTTTAACATCCTGCAGCTCGAACGAGGTGGGTTCACTCTGCACCCCTAGAGCTTACATAACCGGTACCCTCTGGTTCTTGGGGAAGGGAAAGTGCCAGCAAGGCCATGGTCATGGGGGGTTGGGGAACGAACCATCGAGGGGTCCACGTTAGCGTGGCTATGCGAAGAAGCAATAGCCGTTAGCATGCCTATATGAAGAAGCATTAGGTGAAGCAACTCTACGGGTGGTATTGTCCATGGGACTTTGAAATCACATCATGCAAACCTGGAGGGTCGCATGGGAAGAGGAATCGCTAAGCAGAGGAGTGTGCTTTGCTAAGTGGAGTGCCTTGGCCTTACCATGGGGCATAGGTTGGAAAGGAAGGTGCTTCGCGAAGTGGAACAGGGTTCGCGGAGCACTGCCTCACGAAGAAGGGGTTTCTCGCGAAGCAGGATCCTGCAAAGCAATGTGTTTCGCGAAGTGGAACGATCCTGCCTTAGAATGGGCCACAGGTGTGGATGGGAGGTGCTTCGCGAAGTGGAATAGAGCACTGCCTCGCGAAGGAGAGGTGCCTCACGAAGGAGGGTCCTGCAAAGCAGTGTGCTTCGCGATGTGGAGCGATCCTCCCTTAGCATAGGGATCACTCGTATGGGTTGGGTGTTTCGCGAAGCACAAGTGCTCCACGGCTGCCCGGGTTCCCTTGGGAATCCCCTTCCTTCGCGAATTCCCTTGAGCTTCGCGAAGGGCATCCCTCTTGGAAGAGGGGCTCAAAACGAGACAAAGCAGAGTTGTCTCGCGAAGTAGAAGTACCTCGCGGAGCTCATGATTCCCGGGGCAAAGCGTGCTTCGCGATTCGGGAGAGGAGAAGCCGAAAGGTCGGGTTTTCCGTCCTGGGGACTCAGGGGGAGTCCAGTATTTATAGAGAAGGGGCGCTGCGAATCAGCGCCTGAGCGCCGCCTTCGGCCCTTCGCGGAGGCTCGCGAACGTCAAATGGGTTCGTGGAGCATTACCGCCTCTGGGGCTTCACGGCGGCTCGCGAACGTCAAATCGGTTCGCGGAGCATTTTTGACTCTGGAGCTTCGCGGCGGCTCGCGAACGTCAAATGGGTTCGCGGAGCATTACCGCCTCTGGAGCTTCGCGGTGGCTCGCGAACGTCAAATGGGTTCGCGGAGCATTACCGCCTCTGGAGCATCGCGGTGGAGCTTCGCGAGGCAGCGCGCCGGTTTCGTTCATTTCTTTCGGGCCACATTTTTTGTGCCAACAAATGCCCCCCCTCAGACTTGGAGCCGCGGAGGGCGAAGGGTCGAAGTCTGAGGGAAAATCGCCAAAATTTCCAGTGGTTCGCGAAGCGGCTTCGCGAAGGGGGGGCCGCGGTGCTGACCGGGGCCACAGATCCGGACGCGCCGCGATGCTCCGCGCGGGTGAGGCGCGCTGCGATGCTCCGGGGTCGCCGCCTATAAATAGGGGGTCCGACCTCTTTTTTCTTCACGTGCCTTCCTTGTATTTTTGTGCTCTCGACTTCACGAAGCTCCGCGTAATCCGCGAAAGCCCTCCGTGAATCGAGCTTCGCGGCGAACCGCGGGTCTCTGGCTCTGCTTCCGCTCTAGGCAAACTTCTTGTCGGCCTTGGCCAGACTTCACGGCTTGGTCTCGCGACCGATCTTCGCGATTCAACTTCGCGGCCAAGCTTCACTATTAAACTTCGCGGTCGAGCTTCATGATTCAACTTCGCAGTTGAGCTTCGCGATTCCGGAAAAAAAACTTTTCTGAGGGTCAGCATCAAAATGGCCCATCAAGAGGCTGTGCTGAGAGTGCTTGCAGATGCTGCTCTTCGGGATGAGATGGCCAACCGTCCAGGCTTGGGGGAAATGGTTCGGAGCCACTCAGACCACACTTCTTTGACAGATCTGTTGTCGGAAGGTCAGAAGGATTATCCGCAGTGCATGAAACTGTCGTTGTACGGCTCCGGGCTGAGAGATGACGTCTTCATCCTTGAGGCGAGTATGGACGAACCAGCTTGCTGGTTCAGGAGCATACCATGTCAGCACCAATGGTTCAGGGCGGCCGATGGTCATGCGTGGGAGGACTTCACACCCATCACCGCTGACTGTCTCTACAACCATGTGAATGATATTGATGGGGGGCCACTACAACCGGAGACGTCCCCTCCTCTCTACCACACCATGCTGAAGGCGGCTTTGTCGGATCCATGGAAAGGATGGTCTGATGAGTGGGACCTACGCCAGGGCGGCAATTTTACCGACGACTGGGCCTGGGCCTACTGGGTAGGCGCCTCATACGAGATGTTCGGGGCCGAACTGAGGAGAGTGGGATTGTATGAGGTGGCGTGGGCCTCCCAATTCAACATTTACCAACCAAAGCAGCTGATGCCGGAACTGCTGAGAAGATGGTTGTCCCGGACCAACAATTTTCACCTTCATCACGGGGAGGTGGGCATCAGCCTGTGGGATGTCCACCAGATTTCCGGGGTCCCGATCTTTGGGGCCATGTATGACGAATTCTTCCCCGTCATCAGCGCATGGGACGAACCGGAGCAAATGTCGTGACTGGCGTCAGCGCTGATGGCGCTCGTCCCTGGAGAGGACAAGGAGGCAGTGAGGGATGTCCACTTCAGGAGATGGTTCAAATGCTTCCTGAATTTCCCGGAAGATTGAGAGTTCCCGCCGAGGCCTCGAACTTGTCCGAGGGCGGCCCAACGGGTCAAGGGGCACTCGTATTGGCGGGTCTTGGAGGACATCCAATGGAAGACTTGGAGTTTCAGTGTCAGCACTAAACAGTAGCCGATAGTCAGGCTGGCGTCGTTCATCGCGGCTCTCATCTGTGGGTGGATCCTACCGGTGAGGGATACAACCATGGGGGTGTGGCCCAGCTCGTTCATCATGGCGTCGATGTTGGCCATGGGGCAGCGGATCAACCTGGGGATTCCGATGCTCACCACACTGTACAGAATGATGCGGCACATTAGTGAGGGAAAGAAGCCGCCAAGGATATGCGGTCCCTTCCAACTCCTGTATGGGTGGATCGCAGCGCACATCAGGGGGATTTACGAGTATCCAAACCCCATCTCGCCACCGGGATCGAACTTTCGCCCCTCCATCCTGAACACAGTTGGGAGCTTCCCGTTCAAACTGGTTGTCCCGATGGTACTGAATCGGGTGTGGAGGGTGGATGAGTTTAATTTCCACCTCTTCCCATTGCCGATGGGAATACTTGCTGACGACGGGCGAGGAACGGAAGAACATCGGGCTTACCTTTTGGCCTTCCGAGGTGGAGTTTTGGTGGCTCAGATAGATCGGGAGCCAATCTGCGAACCATACACCCCACATCGTTTTGCGAGGCAGTTCCGGTGCCTCCAGTGGCTGACCCCGCAGGTCTACTGGGAGGTACGCCACGAGGACCACCCATGTGTGATAAGGCAGTTGTGGCTCATGTTCACACGGGAAGATGGGAAGATGCGGATTGTCTTGCCTCCATCCGCCGCCGCTTTCGGATTGGTGAGGGAGTACGCCATCAATTGGGAGACTACCTACCCAGGGGAGATTCTGAAGCAATAAACTATCTGGGTCGGTGGCGGTGGGTCTCCTCTATCTCGAGGTCGGGGTCAGAGGGCAGCTAGGGCCGCTCGCGGTAGCGAGGCTGTGATGACGGCGAGACCCGCGCCGACCGAGGGTATGGCAGCAACGGTGGATCCGGTGGTTCCGGAAGAGCAGGGACATTCGGAGGGGCGGCCACCGAGGGGATTTCGTCGGATATCCACTCAGGCTCTGGGGAAGCGGCTGTGTCACATCGACATGGAAGAAGATGCTATCTTCCCGGAAGCTTGGGACATTTGGGATGTCAACCGGCAATTCCTCAGCCCACCTGAGATGTGGGCCCACCTGAATCGCCTCGGGATGGAATTGCCAGGCATAGGCCTAGTTCGGGCTGGATTCATGGTGTCTCCGGCGGAGGAGGAGAAATACCTGGACGATCTGGAGGATTACGTCCACTCCAGCGGTGTTCCTCTCCCAATGACGGATCTGGTGAGGGTATTGTTGAATCAGATGGTCCCCCCATAGTTATCGGCTGCCGATCTGAGGGAGCTCTTCCCCTTTCCGGAGGAATAAGAGGACTCTTCTCGGGGGGATGAGGCTGGAGGAGGGAGCCCGTTGGAGGAGGGCGAGGTCGGAGACCGAGGCTCAGAATCCGACGACTTCGCGGAGGCTCTCGAGGTAGCATTCTGAACTTCTCTCCTTACGATCTGTTCTTGAGCCACTATGGACTTCTCACCGATGTTTAGGCCATGTAGGAGGAACTTGTTCGCAGGGCTCGTTCGCGCCCCTTGGCGGGTGATGATGCGGGATCTTCAGAACCCGCGCCCATGGCTGCATCCAGTTCTGCATCTGGTGGGACCAGAGCACCCGTGGAGGCTCTCCTGGAGTCTCCAAACCTCCCAACAATATACAGAGGGCCTCGCCTCGGGGTCCCCTTAGTACCGGCTCAAAAGAAGCGCCAGGAGGTCGATCTCTGTAAGTCCCCCCCCACCGGTTTCCTTGTTGTCATATGTAGACTATGCCTGGAAACTAACATTCATGTCCCTCCCTGTCGTACAATTCTCCGACTGGCGGGGGCTGTTGCAGCAAGACTGGTCGGGATGTCTGGTGGCATCCCTCCTATGGGAATGCCGGTGATGGTGGAGATAGTCCCCCCACCTCCTCAAGATACGACGCACACCATCACTGGCGGGACCACCAGCAGGGCTGTACCTGAAGTCATCGAGGTGGACTCTGAGGAAGAGGATCAACCGGTCGGTCCCAGTCCTATCGTGCCTGCTTCGGCGTCAGGTGCCGTACCGGAATCAACACCAGATGCAGATCCCACTGAGGAATTCCAGCAGGCATATCCCGCGTACGAGCCTGCCATCCGCGTGGACTGGGACGAAACAGCCTCTAATGAGGAAGAAAATAGCATAGTCCGTCGCCGGTCGTGGAAGCTGATCACGCGCTTTATCAGGGACACTCCCCAAGCACAATGGCTGGCCGAAATGGATAGGCTCCGCTCGCGGTTGCATGAACTGTGTGCCGGGGGAGTGAATTCTCAACGCCCTCACGCGATCATTCGAGACCTCATGGCTGAGAAGATCCGGGAGCATGATCGTGGGCTGAGCGTGGGATGGCAGCGGAGGAAGGCGACCAGCATTAGGAAGCTCCAGGAGGCTGATGGCGAGGTCCAACAGATGCAGATCTGGGCCAACGAGCTTTCAGCCACTCTTGATACGCAGTCTGAGCTGGTCTCACGGTTGAAGGCCCAACTGGCAGAGGCTGAAGAGCATATGGGGCAGACCTCTGGAAGGATGGCTACCGTCCAGGCCGAGGTAGAAAGGACCAGGTCCAGAGTTGATGAATTACGCCTCGCCGATGCTGAAGAGGAGCGGGAGTTGAATCAGCGTCAACAAGCTTTGGACGCCGCAAGTCAGCGGGTGGCGGAGCTGCAACGCTCTTTTGAAAGGGTCAACCCGTCTATGGGAGAATTCAACCCCCGGGTATTGTAACAAACCCAAAAGAAACTTTTATTAGTACTTTTGTGTTTCAACTCTTTCTTTCTCCTTTGTTTTGAGTGTCGTGGCATGCACGATTTCCACTGTTTGAATTGCCTTGATACATCCCTACAATGTTTGCGGGATGTTTGGCGAAAATCCTTCAAGTACACAAGGGTTGAGCCCAATGTGAGATGCAGGAGGTAGTTGGCTTGATCGGAGAAGGAACTTCCAAGATAGCCAAATTACCGTTTCTTCAGCCTGCTCTTATGCACGAACGGGGCAACGCCAGGGGTGCTGAAATCGGTCCAAACAGATGAAAATGGGAAGTGTGAATCACGATACCCAAATTCGGAACACTTTGGGGACGGCGTGACAATAAAGGACAACCGTTAACCGTGGCGGACAAACGGTATCCTTACTGCATTAGCATGAAATGGGGACAACAAATGAGGGTCGACCGTTGACCATGTTCGAAACACGGGACCATGTCACAAGTGTTGTCGATCAATCCTTCGGGACGTTGGCTCAGGACAGTAGGCGGACCATAGGTCAGACATCCATACTGTTAGGGGGTCCTTCCCGGAATGACCAGTCTTTCGGAACGTTGGCCCAGGATGGTAGGTGGGCCGATGCGGCATGAGACCAGGCCGTTAGGGGGTTCCTTCATACATGAAAGAGGACGAGGGTCCGAATAAGGGGCACGCAAAGCGTGGAATATGGAGTGATGGTTTGTTCAAACAGAATCCAACACTTAGGTAGTTACACCACCGTGGTGGGAGTACGCCAGATGGGTGCATCGGTCTGATCACGGATCATTCTTTCTTCCAGATAGGGCCTCTTTGGTGAGGGGATCTATCATTCCCCAATGGGATCTTGGGGCATCCTGAACTTGGTCAGGGTAGAATTGCAATTACATAGTTCTTCCCGAGGGGTCAGGCCAGAGGGCTGGAAATGGGGAGGAATAAGATTTTGTGATTCCAGGGGCTGAACCCTAGGTGAAATGCCTGGGTGTCTCTACGTATCTCGTGATGATGGGAATCAAGCCGTACGTAGTTCTGGAAGCGCAGTTTAACGTCATGCGGGATTGGGAACAGCCCGACTGTATTGGCACACATCCTACCAATACTACTAAGCCTACGTGAGTCGTTCTCGGTGTGGGAAACAAGCAGTAGTGGTGGGAATTTCCCGACACAAAAGGGGCAGGTTAGGGAAAAGGGATGCTCGGTGACTACCGGCCCAATGACACTAACACGATCATTTAGCGCACCTAGATGCGCGAGGAGAAAGAGCCATGTATGATGGAGTTC
Organism: Viscum album; assembly: GCA_963277665.1. Classification (NCBI taxonomy): domain Eukaryota; kingdom Viridiplantae; phylum Streptophyta; class Magnoliopsida; order Santalales; family Viscaceae; genus Viscum; species Viscum album. The sequence goes on from OY728120.1 coordinate 132,284,910, forward strand.
CACTTGAACATGAGGGAGTGGAAATGTGTGAATCATGACGCTCAAGATTCGGATCACGATGAACGCGGCGTGACGATGGAGGATTACTGCTGACCATGTTCGCAACACAACATCCTGTCGCGTCAGCCTAAAATGGGGACAAACAAATGAGGGTTGACCATTGACCATGTTCGAAACACGGAACCATGTCACAAATGTTGTAAGATATCCGTAGGGACGTTGGCCTGAAATGATTGGAGGGCCCTTAGGTCCAACATTCATGGAGATCCCTTAAGCCTGGTATCCATGTCGTCCGAGGGTCCTTTTGGATGTGGAAGAGGATGAGGATCGAAATAGCGAGCTCACGAAGCTTGGTCATGGGATGAGGGGAATGTCCCTGTGAAAATCCCACACTTCAGGATCTTTGTCGAAACACATCTAAATATGGAAACGATACGTATTAGATAGGGGGATCAGAGTCCTTTCCCATAGGAAAATCTTAGTTTAGAGTCATAGAATTTGGACCATGGATGGGTAAAGGGAAACATGGGATACATGGTGGAGTAACTCAGACACCTGGCATGAATGGTAATAGGGGGTGTTTGCAGTGGGGTGAACAACCGGACATAGTCCCATATCACACCGCACAACCTCCTTAAGAGAGGTTTTTGGTCAAGGGACCGAGAGAGAATGTTAGACTGGGCCCGTGGAAAAGTGCCCGGGCGCTCCTACGTATCTCATAAGGATGAGAATCAAGTCATACGTAGTTCTGGATGGAACTTAGACCATAAATGGGTAAAGGGATCAGGGGACGCATGGCATCAAAACCTGACGTGAATGAGGGTGTAATCCTACTTACCATGCATTCTCTGAGGAAATGCTCGAGTCGAGGGACCGAGCACAAGGGTTAGGCTAGGCCCACAGGGAAGCACCCGGGTGCTCCTACGTATCTCATAAGGATGAGAATCAAGCCATACGTAGTTCTGGAGGGTGGCACGGTAAGGTACCAGTTCCAGGGGAAAAGGGAAGTTTGGGCATGGCCCTTGCACTAAAAGAAGCGGAATTTGATAAATCTTGTTTGTTCTTTAAGGTGAATGGTTTTTTTTGTGAAGCGACAAGCCTAGAATAGTAGGTCGGGATGTTTCCACAAGAATCAAGCCGTGATGGGCATTGACAAATGGCATGGCACGTGACCAATACCCAACGTGATGTCCTCTACAACGAGGTCACCACAATGCAGTGCCGTTTTTCGTCGTGCGGCCAGGACAATAATGTCACAATTTAGGGTCGTATGATAGGACCAAGCATGCATTATAACGTCATGCAGCGTAGACGTAGCAGAGACGATGCTAGGCGGGAAATGTGCGCAGTGTTATAAAACACAATTGATAGAGACATGATCCCACATCAAATTGTACGCCATTCGGAGAGGGAAACCTTAGGCCGAGGGGCCTATACAGAGGTGAAACAGGGGGAGAGACTGGATTCCTGAATGGGTTGTACCCGGAGACAGGGCCTCTGGGCGGTCCTACGTATCCCATGAGGATGGGGATCAAGTTGAACGTAGTCCTGAATGGATCTTAGTTTATAGTCTTAGAGCTCGGATCATGGGAGCCCCAAAGGACGCCAGATTGCAGCTTTGTCCCCCTAGCATGAAAAGGTGCACTGAGGGATAGCGCCAAAAGTGTCAAGATTCCACCTGGACATGATGGGGTGGAAAATGATGTGAATCATGCTACCAACATTCGAGGACTGAAGAGGCTGGTGTGACGACAGAGGATTACTGCTGACCGTATTCGCAACGCAGTATCCTGTCGTGTTAGCCTGAAATGAGGACTAACAATTGAGCATCGACCGCTGACCATATTCACAACGCGGAATTTTATCGATTTTTCGTCCAAAACCCTCGGGGGAGTTATCCCGTAACGGTAGGAGAGCCCTTGGGCATTGTATCCAGGCCGTTCTTGGGGGTCCCTCTAGGTGTGAAAGGTGATGGAAGCCTGAATAGAGGGGAACACAAAGCTTGACAAGTGGAAGGAACTTGATCAAGTTGAATCTGACACTCTTGGTCCTAGACTAGAGTGCTCTTAATACATGGTTGAACCACTGCAAGGAGTCAAGGGACTCAACTTTGAGGGTGATCGAGAGATGGCAGGTTCCCGGGGGAAGGGGGGCACGGTGCCCAAAACCTTGTATCGTACCTACACATCCCCCTTCTGGAGAGGGATAGGCCATGTGGCCTAGGCGACTGGGAGATCAGGAGATCACTAAGAGGTGGGGCTTGACCCAAATCTTAGACATTCAGGTGTTCCTACATATCCCATGAGGATGTGAATTAGGCCACACGTAGTTCTGAAGGGTGCCTTTTAATGTCATGCAGGACAAGGAATAGGAGGGCCAACTCTCAGAATGGGGTGCGTGTGGTGCAGCTATCGCAAACCTGACGTGAATGAGGACGTAATCCTACACTACGCCACGCGGTCCGGTGGTCGGGGTCCCAATGGTAGGACCCAAGAGAGGTGAAATTGCTGAACTCAAGCTGGACCCAAAGACAAGGGGTCTTGAATGTAGTTCCAGATGAGAGTCTTAGTTTATGGTCTTAGATCTCAGACCGTGGATGGTGACAACTCCCGAGTAAGCACAAATGTCAACCCAATCCCTAAGCCCACGTGAGATAAACTCGGTGTGGGAAACAAGGGGGGATGATCCTTATCGCAATACTTGGGGAGTCCATCAAAGGGGAGTCGGCGGAGAGTTTCGAAGGACCCCTTTGATACAGCTTGTTCTCCCAACGCGCAGATGTGCACGGAGGAAAAGTACCCAGAGTTCTGAGACTCTACTTAGACACGATGAAGTGATGAAGGGTGTGAATCGTGTACCCGACATTTGGGCTTAATGGGTTGGCGTGGAAATAGAGGAAAACTATTAACCATGATGGAAACACAGCGTCTATATCGCGTTAGCCTGAGGTGGGAACAACAAATGAGCATCGACCACTGACCATATTCGCAACGCGGGATTTTATCGATTTGTTGTCCGAAACCCTCGGAGCATTGGCCCGTAACGGTAGGAGAGCCCTTGGGCGTAGTATCCAGGCCGTTGTTTGGGGTCCCTCCGGGTGTGAGAGATGATGAAAGCCCTGATGCAAGGATACGTAAAGCCTGGAAAGCGGGTGCGGACGTGTCCGAGTAAAGCTTGGTATTCCAGGTAATAAACCAGAGTACTCTTAGGCACATTGGCGAACTACCGAAAAAGGGATTGACGAAACAGCTCAGTAGGGGGGGGGACATGGTGTGGTCATTACGAGACTGTCGTGAATGAGGACATAATCCCACACCACACCATCTGATCCTCTCATGGAGGAAGGATAGGCCAAGGGGCCAAGATGGGATGAGGATTCCCAAGAGATGGGGCTGGACCCGAATCTTGGACATTCAGGTGGTCCTACGTATCCCATTAGGATGGGAATCAAGCCACACGTAGTTCTTGAAATGCAGTTTAACGTCATACTGGATGAGGAGGGGAGTAATATACCCCTAAGAAAGGTGTACAGTATGGCGAAGAAGCCGACGTAAATGAGGACATAGTCCTACATCACACCATGCAATCCTATAAGAGAGGACCCGGGTTATGGCCCGGAAAGGCCAAGGGGCCTGGGGCTGAGACTCGGTCAGGAAGTCCTGACTGGCTTGCAGTTTAACGTCTTTCAAAGAGGACGAGGGGCCAGGGGCCCAAGGAGGCCAAGGGGCCTGAGGCTGGGCCTCGTAAGGGGAGTCGTACGACATCGTACATGATCCCGACGTGAATGATGACATAGTCCCACACCACACCGTACACTCTAGGTAAGAAGGGACCTAGGCTGTGGCCCGGAAAGGCCAAGGGGCCTAAGGTCAGGCATCAGTCAGGAAGGCCTGACTGGTTTTTAGTTTAACGTCTTACATGAGGACGAGGGTCGGGGAACCCGAAGAGGCCAAGGGGCCTGAGGCTGGGCCTCGTAAGGGGAGTCGTACGGCATGGTAAATGATCCCGACGTGAATGAGGATGTATTCCTACACCACACCGTACACTCCTATGGGCGATCAGGGCCGTGGGCCCGATTGCAATCACCTCCCTTTGAGAAGTTTGTTACCTCGTGATGGGGCAGAATGAATCACCTCACTCGATGTCTGGGACATCTCGGGGTGGACCCGAAGATCCAGGACACTTTTGACCATGTTCAAAACACAGCGTTCCTATGGTAACCTGATATGGGAGTAACAAGTGAGTGTCGACTGCTGACCAAATTCACAACGCGGGACTTGTATCGGCTTGTTGCTTGAAAAACCCTCGGGGGCGTTGGCCCGTATCAGTAGGAGAGCCCTTGGGCATTGTATCCAGGCCGTTCTTGGGGGTCCCTCAGGGTGTGCAAAAATGATGGAACCCCAGTCAAGGAGTGGGCGAAGCATAGCTGTATCCGTGAAAGAGGAAAACATCCCCAGGGGGGATGTGCAGCCGGGTCGAGGCTTGCTCGATGTGAGTTGGGGCAAAAGTGTGCACCCTGCCGCGTCTTGACCCAAAGGGAAGATTTTGGCTTTTGGGCTGGGCCCACGGACGAAATGTCCGGGTGTTCCTACGTATCCCATTAGGATGGGAATCAAGCCATACATAGTTCTAGAAAGCCATGCAGCTTAACGTCATGCGGTGAGGATGTGGGAGGATAGAATAATGGGAGTGGTCACATGGTGTGGCCCTTACAATCCTTGCGCAAGCGGGGTTGTATGAATGGGGATAAAAACCCTAATTCTACTGCACAAATATTCTCCAAGGAAACTACCCCCAGGGGGGATAGTGGAAGAAAAATTCTTGGGGCTGGGCTCAAGACGAGGCGTCCGAGCGTTCCTACATATCCCATGAAGATGGGAATCAAGACACACGTAGTTCTTGTCATGCAGTTTAATGTCATGTGGGACGAGGGGCATCTCATTCGGGGACGTGTACGGTGCGGCAAGTAATCCGTCGTGAATGAGGACGTGGTCCTACACCACACCGTACGATCCCGTAAGAGGGTAAGTCGGGGAGAAACGAGGGGGCCTGGTGCCAGACCGCGGTCAGGGAGACCTGACCAGATTGTGGTTTAACGTCTCGTGGTGAAGACGGGGGGCCAAGGACCCAAGGAGGCCAAGGGGCCTAAGGCTGGGCCTCGATCAGGAAGGCCTGACTGGCTTGCAGTTTAACATCTTGCAGTGAGGACAGATATGCAGTTTAAGGTCGTGCGGGACCAAGGAGGCCAAGGGTCCTTAGGCTAAGCCTCGGTCAGGAAGGCCTGACTGGCTTGCAGTTTAACGTCTTGCAAAGAGGATGAGGATGCAGTTTAAGGTCGTGCGGGACCAAGTCGCAGTTTAGGGTCGTGCAGGACCCAGTCGCAGTTTAGGGTCATGCAGGACCACTTCGCAGTTTAGGGTCATGCAGGACCAAGTCGCAGTTTAGGGTCGTGTGGGACCCGGTCGCAGTTTAGGGTCGTGTAGGACCAAGTCACAGTTTAGGGTCGTGCAGGACCACTTTTGCCCTAGGCAAAGTATTGCTTGAGGAATTTGGCATTGGTGGGAGGGGTTATACGCTCTCCATCTGTGGTCACCAAGGAGTATGCTCCGTTGGGGTAAAACTTATGGATGATATAAGGCCCTTCCCATTTGGGTTCTAATTTGGGCGGTTTCCTACCGGGAATCATTGGCGCTCGAAGGGCCAGTACCAGGTCGCCTTGTAGAAAAGAGCGGAGACGATCCTTCTTGTCGAAGGGCCTCGCAATCTTGTCCTGATGCCTTTCCAGATTGTGCAGGGCACGAAGTAGGTTCTCGTCCAGTGCTTCCAATTCAGCTAGACGGATCTCGGCTACCTCATCTGATGTCTGGTGACCATAAACTACAATGCGCAGCGACGGCAGCTGGATCTCAATGGGTAGGACGACCTCAGCTCCATACACCAGGGAATATGGGGTCAACTGGGTGGAGTTGCGAGTCGTCGTCCGGTAATCCCAGAGGGCGTTGGGGAGCTTGTCCGGCCAACTTTTCTTGTTCTGGCCAACCATCTTATGCAGAATGTTAGAGAGGGTTTTGTTGAAAGCCTCGATCTATCCATTTGCCTGCGCATAGTAGCGGGAAGTATGGTTCAACCGGATGTGGTACTTGGACTACAATTTCTATAGTTCAGCCGCTCGGAAGTTGGTGCCGTTATCAGTGAGGACTGCGTGAGGGACCCCAAACCGGTGGATAATGTTGGAGCTCAGAAAGTCAACGATAGAACGGGCCTTGACCTCTTTGAGCGGAACTGCCTCTGCCCACATGGAGAATAAATCTGTAGCAGTCAAGATGAATATGCACTGGCGGGCTGTTGCCGGTGGATACGGTCCCACTACATCAAGTCCCCATACCGCAAATGGCCAAGAGTACTTGGTAGGGTGGAGGGGTTCTGGCGGCCGATGCAAGAAGGTGGCGTGTACTTGGAACGTGTGGCATCTCTTGGCATACCCAATGCAATCATGGATCATGGAGGGCCAGAAGTACCCTATCCTCCGGATTTGATGGGACAGCTTCAGCCCAGCTTGATGGGAACCACAGGAACCAGCGTGAACCTCTTGCTTAACTTGAGGTATCTCTACTCCTTGGATGCAATGGAGGAGGACACCATCGAAACACCGTTTATAGAGGATCTGTTCAAGACTGGGGCCGCTCTGGAGGGTAAATTGAAGTGCGCGGCGTCGGATTCGCTCGCGCTTGGCCCGGTCGTCCGGGAGGCGACCATTTTGGAGATACTCAACAAAAGGCGCCCTCCAGTCGGGAGTGGCTTCCACCACTGCATTTGACGAACCCGGGACTCCCAATATGGAGGGTCCCGTAGTGAGATGACTTACCCACATGCCATCATCGTCCTCTTGGGTGACAGGGGAAATGACTCTCCGGTGGGCCACGTGTATGACCAAATCATCTTTCTCGGGTTCTGTGAGCGACGCGGCTAATCCAGCCAAGGCGTCTGCTTGACCGTTCTGTGACCACAGGACATGGGTAACCTCTGGTCGAGAGGAGAACTGGGCCATTAGGTGGAGGGTGTACTCCAGCAACGGTGCGAGCTCTGGCTTCCTGACGACATTGTCGCCATTAACCTGTTTGATTACCAGCTCGGAATCTACCTTCACATGTAGATGGGGGACATGGATCTCAAGAGCCAACTCGAGGCCGGTGATGAGAGCCTGGTACTCTGCCTTGTTGTTCGTACAACCTTCTGACAACAGGAACGAGTACAGCAGGACAGCTTGCGCCGGGGTAATGAAAAAAATACCCAGACCCACTCTGTTGAGCTTGGGGTCGTTGAGCCTTCTACTGGTGGGGCTCTGGGAGGCGCCGTCGAAATGCATTTGCCAACACGGGACAACATGATCGACTGAGAGGATCATCTCGTCGGGGAAATCCAGGTCCAGGGATTGATCCGCGGAGGTTGGATGGGCAGCTAAAAAGTCTTCCAATGCCTGTCCCTTAACGGCCTTCTGAGGCATGAACCTGATATCAAACTGCTGGAGAATCACCGCCCACCGTGCTAGACGGCCAGTCAGCATGGGGTGGTTCAGGATGTACTTCAGCAGATCTACCCGAGAGATCAATTGCACCTCGTGGTGCTGCAGGTAGTGCCGCAACTTCTGCATAGCGAAGACGAGCGCAAGGAAGCTCTTTTCAATAGGGGAGTATCTGACCTCCATATCGAGAAGCATGTGGCTGAGATAGTAGATACTGTTCTCGGTGCCTTCGTTATTCTTATGGGCGAGCAGCGCACCGAGGGATCTCTCCAGGGCGGTCACATAAAGGACCAATGGCTTTCCGGAGACGGGTGGCATCAAGACCGGAGGTTGGAGCAGATACTGCTTAATTTCCTCGAAGGCGGTCTGACACTCCTCATCCCATTCATAGGTGGCACCCTTCTTCATGAGCCGGGAAAAGGGCTTACACTTGCCAGCCAGATTCGCGATGAATCGGTGTATATAGGCTAGGTGGCCTTGCAGGCCTCGAAGCTCCCGGATGTTGCTCGGGGGAGGCATTTGGCTGATGGCCTTGATCTTCTCCGGGTCGATCTTGATACGTCGGTATCTGACAACAAAGCCCAGGAATTTCCCCGAGGTGACACCGAAGGCACACTTCAACGGGTTCATCTTCAGGCGACGGGAACGGAGGAAACCGAACACTTTCTCGAGGTCTTTGAGATGGTCCTGGCGCTGATGTGACTTGACTACGAGGTCGTCCACGTAGCATTCCACCAATGTCCCCAAGATCGGTTTGAATATGCGATGCATGGCCCTCTGATAAGTGGCACCTGCATTCTTCAAACCGAATGGCATAACCTGGTAGCAAAAGGTACACTGGGGAGCCCTGAAGGCAGTGGAATCCTCATCTTCGGGGGCCATCCGGATCTGGTTGTACCCGGAGTACCCATCCATGAAAGATAGGGCTTGGAATCCGGTTGTGGCATCAATCAACAACTCTGTCACCGGGAGTGGGAAGTCATCCTTTGGGCAGTGGCGATTGAGATCGAGAAAGTCGATGCAGACTCTGATATGCCCATTCTTCTTCCTGACCGACACAATGTTGGCAAGCCATTTGGGGTACTGGACCTCCTTAATGAAGTTGGCTTTGATAAGATTGTCAACTTCGGCCTCAACCATAGCACCATGAGAAGGGTGCATTTTCCTAGGAGGCTGCTTAAACCCACGATGTTTTGCCGGGAGGCCCAGACGGTGAACGGCTACCTGGGGATCCAGTCCTGGCATCTCGTTGTAACTCCAGGAAAACACATCACGTAGTTGTTTGAGGAAGTCTACGTACTGATGCCGCTCCTCGAGGGACATAGACGCACTGATCAATGTGGGTTTCAGATCTACCTCACTACCAAGGTTCACCTGTACCAATTCATCAACCGTGGTAGAGACGCCTTCTTCAAAGGTGGGGGGAGCATCCTCCAAGTCTTCCTCCCCACCCGTGGGGGAACTTCCCGCGACGGGAGAAACTTATGGGCTCTCAAAACCCGAGGGGCAGCTGGTGCCGGCTTGGGCAGCAACGGTCGTCATATCGGGAGACTCACTTGTCGTTGAGACCATAGCAATGAATGCATTTGATCCTATCCCATCTGGACTCCGACCTAAGGGTCCACGCCTGATAATATCAAAGTAGTGGTGACGTGTCGGCCTGAGTCGGTGGATTCCAGCCTGACGGAAGAGACACGTATGGCATACCGCCGTCGTCATGAGCTTGACGTCTCAGTACCGTACAGGGGTAGGAGTTTCCGGGATGACCCGAGCCTGGTTGATGTAGGAGTACGAGGTGATTTTCCGCCGTCTCTTGGACACGGGAACATGCCTTCCTTGCGTACCCGAAACAACAAAACATTGCCCCATGTCGGGGGTCGTGGCCTCCAACCGATGGATCGGAAGGATTTAGGCGTCATCCGCACTTGCCCAAAGATTACCTGTGACTGGGGCGGGTCCGTCCTCACGTACTAGGATCTGTTTATCCTTACTTTTTTAATAACCCGCATCCAGATAGCAGGACTCACAAGAAGCGAAAGGGGACGCATCTCCTTGGAGCATGCCTACTCGACCATTGAGGGAGTATTTGAGGCACTGGTGATACAACGAGTGGACCACTGCATGCAGATGGAGCCATGGCCTACCCATCAATGCGTTGTAGTCAGTGTCCTGAGAGACGACCATGAACTCGGTGCTGGCAACTAAGCCACCGAACTGAGTCTTCAGGCAGATCTTTCCGACTGGGGTTTGCTCAGTCCTGTCGTACCCCTGGATCCGGAGGTCAGAGGGAGTCAAATCACCTTCAGACAGACCCAGCTTTCGCAGCGTCCGGGTCGGAATTAGGTTGATTCCAGAACCCGTGTCAACGAGGCAGCGACAGACATCCATGCCGTTGAAGTGGCCAGTGATGTACAGCGGGCGAATGTGCCCCTGTATCAGAGGGTCCTCATCTTTACCGGAAAACGATATAACCGCCTGACACTCGGCGTTTTCAATCGTCTCAGTATGGAAGGCTTCTGCAGCTGCTACCTCTGTCTCGAACTGTAGGGGGCTCCTTAGGGCCTCGGCAAGTGCCTCGCGCATCTCGAATGACAGCGCAGGGCCTCAAGGATGGAGATCCTCGCCGGAATGCTGGCCAGGTGCTTTAGGAAATCATACTTGCGTGCCAAACACGAACCTCTACTCACAGGGGGTTTTTCGCCATTTGGAGACATAGCGGGTCCTGCCGGTTGAACTGGCGGTCAGCTAGCACTGGGTACATCCTGCTGCCTGCTAGTAGAATCCTGGGGGATAGTCGCTAGACTAGGATCGGGCAGCAGAGGCTGGCCTGTAGCCGAGCAAAACTGACTGTCATACGAACGAGGCAGCTCTCCCCGATCCAATAGCACAAACGGCGGTGGAGGTAAAGCCGAGGGCATTAGATAGGGTTGCACATGCTGAGCTCTGCGCTGAGCCTGCTGCCTGGTCTCGGTAGTGTGCACGGCTTGGCCACAAGTTCCTGCTGACGTGCCTCGATGACTGGCGCGATTGCGATTCCGCTGACGTTGACGTCGGCTAGAAACGTTGGGGAGGTTTGCCTGGCATTCCCCCTCGTCGGGGGTCATATAGGGCTTTACCAGCTCCACGGTGTTAACCGAAGCGTACCCTTGACTATCACTCGAGGAGTCATCCGCCGCTGGGCGGGCTCTGGGCGGAATCCCCATTTCAGGGGGTAGAAAGTCGCCGAATGTGTGGGATGATGGCGGCACTGGTGGTGCACGTTACTTCTTCTTGCGTCGCCGCTGCTTGCCCTTTTGGGAAGAGGTCGACTGCGAAGACGATGCGGAGGTACCGACCATTTCTTCTGAAGGTTCCGACTGCTTCAGGTGCGCCCGAAAATACCATGGGCACGGACGACAGTTTTTCGATCCACCCAGTCATTGTACTTCCGGGATCCGCGGTTGGGGACCTGTTGCCAATCACCCTCGTTGTCGCTGCTGATCCCTGATCCTGCAAAGACACCCGCCACATAGGCTGGTGCCAGGCCCAACTTGACTATGTTGTTATTGACCTGGTCTTGAAGCCAGTCTTTAAACACATAGCATTGCTTAAGGGTGTTCCCTAGGATCTGATGATAAGTGCAGTAGTTGGGGTGATCGGTGAGATTTGCCTCTGCCGGCCTTCTGTACTCGGGCAAGCGTACTATCCCTTGCTCTAGAGCACTTCGGAAATAGCCAGGGACCTGATTTTCATTAAATGAATAAGTCAGGTGGCTTCTTTCCAGGTAGGGGGCCCTGGGGGCCTGGCCCTGACGAGGGGCTGGAGGGGCCTACCGAGGAGGCGGCGCCTGATTGCCTTTCCTAGGGGGCAGTGGCGCATTGCGTGGGGGAACCTGTTGGTTCTGAGGCGGTCGCTGCTGGGCAGGAGCCTGTGCTTGAGGTGGAGGACCTCTGCGGGGTTGCAGGGGTGGTGCCGCCGGCAGTAACGCCAGCTGTCACGGGGCTTCTATTTGAGCCACCGCGGTAGGTTCAGCCCTGGTGGTCCTCCTGGCCGGGATCATAGGGGGCATCAAACGTGCCTGACTAGCCTGTTGCAGGGCTTCCTCGAGGCACTGAGCCTTATCTAAGAAATCTCTGAACCCTCCAGGGTAGTTCTGAGTAATCAAGGAGGGTACCAGCTCTGTCTTGACGTTCCCCACACACATCGTCAGTAATTTCTCCTGAGTCAGTGGAATATCCAGGGAATACGTAAGTCCCTTCCACCAGGTGATGAAATTTGAACCCGCTCATCAGGCCTCTATTTGCACTTGAAGAGGTCTGCAATGCTGGTCTTTCGCATGGTGGAGCTGAACTGGTATAGGAACTGCCGGCAGAGATCCTCTCATCCGGTCACCGATCCGATAGGGAGCTGGCTGTACCAGACGAATTCCGGACCTTCCAATGTCTGTACAAAGCATCGGTGTTTGGCGGATTCTTGCTGAGCTGGGGTCCCCAGCATGGGGCCACACCTGGAGGAAAAATTTGGCAAGTGCTGTGGCGGGTCCCCTGTCCCGTTGAAGGGTGAGAAAGTGGGGTTTCCAAAACCCGGAGGCGCGGGCATATCATCCACCCACGCGGGATAAGGCTTGCCATCCAGTGGAACCGCCACCTTCCACGTTTCCAACGCTTCGAGGCGGGATGTGAGTGCCGCAATAAGGTCATCCTGGTGGGGGTCCCTGTCTTGACGGGGATCCCTAACCACCAGTGCATTATCGGGTTCTTCAACACGGTAGACTGCGTCAGCCGCTCATGGATCAACCGGCGGAATGACTTACAGGGCGACTGGGGGAACCCGGGCTGGGCTCTTCGGATTGCCCCATCGCTCGGGGCGGTTTGGCGAAACGTATCGTGCCCTCTTGACATATGTTCCTGCTTCTGCCCTATCTGAGGTAGTAGCATGATCAGGGTTGCCCGGAGGCATCTCACCGGGGGGGATTGTTCCTGCCCCTGCTGCCCTGGCCTGGGATTACCATAGTCGGGCCGCCGTTCCGCGGCAAGTTCGGCCAAGAGTTCGTCAACCAACCTCTTCTTCTCGGCAAGTTGTTGGCGTAACGTGGCCTTCTCGGAATCTTCATCTGTTTTCTGCACAGAAGCGGATGGGTCGGAGTGCTTGACGGTTCCGACGTGCTCTTTACCCTTTCCGGTGTTTCGACTGAGTACCAGCGATTCGGTGGGTACGGGCAGGACTAGCAGGTTCCTCTGCTGACGGGTAACTCTCCCTGATGGGTCGAGCAGTGGCGGTGTGCCCTCTGGGGGGAAGTCTCCATCAAGGAGTTCCAGTTCGTCTTCCTTGTCCACAATGTCGGCCATGTGGACCTCAATTCCTCTCAAGGGAATGTCCTCGATGGCGCATAGCGAATTGGGTTTCCATCGAATAGGATCGAAAAGAAGGGCATCATAGTGCCCCCAACCACAGACTTGAACATGGGGGGTGGCTTCCCTGAAAATCTTGCGGAGTGCTTTAAAACTCTGAACGCATTTTCGTTGGAGGGAACTCCGGTGACCTGGCGACTCGGGGTGCTGGGACACAAGGAGCGCGACCGCATTGATCAGGTGGCACTGTTCTCCAATCTCCTCAAAGTGCTCTCGACTCCTGGGGTATACCACCCGTTCTCAACAGAGGCGGAAGTGCGTCGCCCAGAGGGTTCGACAAAAGCATCCCACTTCTTCAGGGGTAAGAGACTCGGGTACGCGGAAATTCAGCGCCGCCGTGGGCCAGAACTTCTCTGGGAATTAGTCCGCTGCAAGAATACTCCAGAAGCTCCTGGGTTCGGCCTCGGGGTCTGGTCCTGTATTACCCCACTCATCAACCGGGGGTGGCTGAGGGACCGGTAGCGGTACCGAGGCAGACCTCTGGGATAGCAAACTCGGCGGTGGAGAATACGGCGAGCGAGCAGACTGGCCACCGAATTCTGGGCCTTCCTCTGAAGAGCAAGGTGACCTGACCAAAATGTCACGATAGGATGGGCTAACAGCCACTGCTTCAGGCACAGGAATTGCCGTTACCGGTGCCTGGTCATGTCGTTGCTCTACCACCGTTGACCCCCAAAATAGCTCCCCGTGATCTCGAGTAGAGGTAGAGGGTGCTTCGGGTGACGATGGCGGTGACTGCGTGGTCAAGACCTGTGAAGTTCCCATAATCTCTTCCTCCTGGATGTACCTGCGGAGGGAGATGGGGATCCGGTGGACCTCATGTTCGGGGAGAATGAGGCCGACGCGTCTGGTTCCTGCCCCGGTCCTTGATATGGAGGAGCTGGGAGAAGGTTCCATGGCCGAGTCGTACTCCACTTCAGAGTCGGAGAAACAAGCAGGTTTGATCTCCACCCTGGCTTTCCCAGGATTCTTCTTGTGGCAGCGGTGACCCGCTATCCTACCCCGGGGTGGCTCTTCGGGACAGGGTTGATCCCTATCATGGAGTCGTGGGGCGGCACTGGCGTCGTGGCAGAGAGGGCCCCCGCTCGAGATGCCCGAGGTGCGAGGGGAACCAGGGCAAATATCGAAGGGTACGTGGGGAGGGCCTCCACAAACACCCATGTAGGTGGAGACTCTATTGGGATCGGCAGGAGCATGGGGAGGACCTCCATGGTCAATGCGGGCGGAGCGAGGCTGACCTTCACTCCTTGAGTTGCTGGGGCGAGGAGGACCTTCGCCAGTCGCAGAGAGGACGTAGGGGGGACACCTGCGTTGAAGAAGGGCCGGATGCATGGTGACTTCAGATTGGCAGTTGGGGGCAGGAGAATGGGCTCCGTACCCTATGTAGTGGGCGCGAGAAAGGTTTCCGCGCCGAACGTTGCTGCCGCGGGGCAAGTCTTCTGTCGGGATGGGGGGAGTACAGGGCGTACCTCCATGAAGAACTTCGGAGCGGGGAAGTCCCACGCCATGTGGAGAAAATGTATGTGAAGGACCTCTGTATGGGGTGATGCCGGCGCGGGTTGGCTCGCGACGACAACCACTTGGGCCTACAACCTGGAGAGTCAACCCGGCCTGCCCATGGGGCGGTTGGGGTCACAATCTTGGTTGGGCGAAGGGGTGCCCCTGCTCAGTGTACGCGGGGGCTTCATGATGAACGTCGGCGGTGGCTCGGGCCACTGTAGCTGTCGACGTGGATGCGCCTGAGCGAGCGTCCTCAGCCCGGGCCCGGCGCTGACGTCGGGTCAGGCGGGCCGGTGCAGGTGGCGCAGGGGCATGGGCTGCCTGCTCTACCTGCGGAGTCGGACGACGGCGCTGGCGTGGCCGGGCGGGGGCTCTCGCCTGGGGCCCCTGGGTCGGGACCCAGAGCGGGCTAAGCCGAACGGCACCCACCTCATCAGCGTAAGGTGAGGAGTCATCAAGGCGTTACAAGGATAGGCTCCCGAAACGGTTGAATGTCGGGGTGGGGAGAAGGGGCTCCATGCGCGACCTGTTAGGGCAGCGTTGACGGCGGGGCCTAGAGGCCTCCAGGTCCAAGCGGGCCATATCCCTGGTCGGGATGACCCCTTCCTCCTCATACCTGCGCACGAGGCTGTTGATCACCCTTCATTGGATGGCCTCTGATGGCGAAAGGGGACATGGGCGTCCTGTATTCCGTGACATGGCAGCCGTCGTGGCGGTAGTGGCGCCATGTGGGGTAGCTATGGCAATGTTTCCCCTGCCCCTGCATAGGTTCGCGGGTGGTGATCGCACCTCTGTAACTGCAACTTGGTTCTTGAGAAACAAAGGGATCAACTCGTCAACACCGAGAGGGAAGAGGATTGACAACCAGTGCCCCAGCGTCCTTCCATTCTCCACGTTTGTAAGAAGGATCCACGCCAACACGCTGCAGGGTGGAATGCCCCACGTTCTACTGCCCCGAATTCTGGTGAGTTTCACGACAGGCCCGCTATTTTCTTGGCGGGACCAGGCACCGGATATCTGGATCCGGCGACACGTCAACCCAATGGTGACTCGAACGCTACTAATCTCCATGCCGAGGAGAAGAATTTCACGTCGAGTTCACCATTTCGGTTTCCGACGCTTTCACCGGGGCGCGCGCGCGCGCATCCGTCTGTGGAGGACGCGCTGCCCGTTGCCCCGCATTCCCGCTTTCCAAAGGCGGGTGGCATTCATTCCTTGTTCAGGTACGTTTGCTCCTTTATCGAAACAGGATGATGGGATGTCAGTTCTTCCTTCCGTGGATTCCTCCTCGGAACTTGTCACCTAGTCCGAGGCTCCCTCACAGATTTAATACATATTTCATGAAACTCTTCCCAGTTCCATGTTTCCATGGATGCCAGTTAATTACACTGCTTCTGTCGGGACATTCCAAAGGGTCCAGTCAGGGCAGCAACCTTCGGTCGGGGGAGTAGTCACGTTGAGGCACCAGTAGCATGTCTGGATGCTGGGGAATCTGTCGTGTTTGTCTATTATCCCTGATTGCATGGCTTCTCAAGGCCATGGAAGCCCGAGGCATCCCACATCGAGAGCGGGGAATTATGTCATAAACACATACCTAAGGTTTTCCTCAGCTTCACGCGTTTAACACAGGGCATGCCGCCAGTTTAACATCCAGCGGAGACGGGTCAGCCCATGGGTGGCTGTGAAGAGGGTCATACTGACACAGTCTCACCGAGATACTACAGTCCGGGAGAGATTTGGGATGGGTGCTAGGTGGATAAATGGAGTGGAGGGGAATGAAATGGGACCATCGCAAGGACGACGGCGGAGGTGGACCTTGGTCCGATGAATTCCAGCAGCGAACCAACAGGAGGGTGGACCTTAGTCTGGCATGCATTGTCAGTGTACAGACATGAAAGCAGACCCGTGGATCCGCTAATGGTGGGCTTGAACCTTGGTAAGGTTTCCTACGTATCCCAGTGGCGGGGAATCAAAGTCCTCGTAGTTCAGATCTGGAATGGCAGTTTAACGTTGTGCTGGACGTAGATAGAACTTGATGTGAATTGGATGATGGATGGGCTTGAACCTCGTGGATGCTTCCTACGTACCATGCCTTGACATGGATCAAAGTCTTCGTAGTTCAAAGGGGTGGGACACAATGGCTTACCATTGGACCGGAATGCAGTTTAATGTCATGCTGGATGGGAGCGTGTAGTTTAACGTCATGCTGGAAAAGGGCGAAACTCGACGTGAATGAACGACCGAGCAATGTAGCTTGAACCTCATGGAGGCTTCCTACGTACCATGCCTTGACATGGATCAATGTCCCCGTAGTTCGCAATGGAATGGGTGTGTCGGTGAACCGACGTGAATTCAGACCTTGGTCCAATGAGTGGTGGGCTTGAACCTCTTGGAAGGCTTCCTACGTACCATGCCTTGGCATGGATCAAAGACCTCGTAGTTCACTAAGATGGGTCGGAACGGCTTACCACTGGACCAGAATGTAGTTTAATGTCTTGCTGGATGAGGATGGAACCCGACGTGAATAATCGACGGGTGGGCTTGAACCTCGTGGAGGCTTCCTACGTACCATGCCTTGACATGGATCAAAGTCCCCGTAGTTTGGATGAGGGGTTTGTCGGTGAACCGACATGAAAGTAGACCAGGGGGTCCACTATTGGTGGGCTTCAACCTCATGAAGGCTTCCTACGTACCATGCCTTGACATGGATCAAAGACCTCGTAGTTCAGGTGGGGTTTTTCGGTGAACCGACGTGAATGCGGACTTTGGTCCAATGAGTGGTGGGCTTGAACCTCTTGGAAGGCTTCCTACGTACCAAACCTTGGCATGGATCAAAGTCCTCGTAGTTCACCATGATGGGTCGCAACGACTTACCACTGGACCAGAATGCAGTTTAACGTCGTGCTGGACGAGGATGGAACCCGACGTGAATAAGTGACGGGTGGGCTTGAACCTCGTGGAGGCTTCCTATGTACCATGCCTTGACATGGATCAAAGTCCTCGTAGTTCACTATGATGGGTTGCAACGGCTTACCACTGGACCAGAATGCAGTTTAACGTCGTGCTGGACGGGAATGGGACCTGACATGAAAAGATGATGGGTGGGCTTGAACCTCATGCAGGCTTCCTACGTACCATGCCTTGAAATAGATCAAAGACCTCGTAGTTCTCCAGGATGGGTGGTCAGGGTCGGTGCTCACTCTAAGCCCACGTGAGTCATGATCGGTGTGAGAAACAAGAGGTTGTAAGGACCTGACGATCACGTTGCGAAGGATGCATCCGTGAGAAGCGAATAGGGGCTTACGCGTTAGGCGGCCCATGGTACTGGGACTTACTCCAGGATGGAGGCCCAGAGGGGGGGGGGTGTCTCGTTCCCTATCACTCCCTCCACTGACCTTGGTAGTGGGGAAGTACGGAGATGAACGGGTGCAATCATCCGTACGAAAGGATAGGGGCTTACGCTCTGAGGCAGCCCTTCCCCTACGAACATACACCACTCCGACAAGGAGGGTCTCATTCCATGTGTGGAAGAGTTCCATTCCCGTGGAGATGAGTGGTGTAATGAATGTTCGAGATGGGGGAACCCTTCGTGAGGGAGACGAGGTCGGATCACAGTTTAACGTCATGTGTTGAGGACGTGGTGCTTGGCAGTTTAACGTCCTGCAGCTCGGACGAGGTGGGTTCACTCCGCACCCCTAGGGCTTACATAACCGGTACCCTCTGGTCCTTGGGTAAGGGAAAGTGCCAGCAAGGCCATGGTCATGGGGGGTTGTGGAACGAACCATTGAGGGTTCCACGTTAGCGTGGCTATGCAAAGAAGCAATAGCCGTTAGCGTGCCTATGTGAAGAAGCATTAGGTGATGCAACGCTACGGGTGGCATTGTCCATGGGACTTTGAAATCACATCGTGCAAACCTGGAGGGTCGCACGGGAAGAGGAATCGATAAGCAGAGGAGTGTGCTTTGCGAAGTGGAGTGCCTTGGCCTTAGCATGGGGCATTGGTTGGAACAGAAGGTGCTTCGCAAAGTGGAACAGGGTTCGCGGAGCACTGCCTCGCGAAGAAGGGGTGTTAGGCGAAGCAGGATCCTGCAAAGCAATGTGCTTCGCAAAGTGGAGCGATCCTGCCTTAGCATGGGACACGGGTGTGGATGGGAGGTGCTTCGCAAAGTGGAACAGAGCACTGCCTCGCGAAGGAGGGGTGCCTCGCGAAGGAGGGTCCTGCAAAGCATTGTGCTTCGCGATGTGGAGCGATCCTGCCTTAGCATAGGAATCACTCGTATGGGTTGGGTGTTTCGTGAAGCACAAGTGCTCCGCGGCTGCCCGGGTTCCCTTGGGAATCCCCTTCCTTCGCGAATGCCCTTGAGCTTCGCAAAGGGCATCCCTCTCGGAAGAGGGCCTCAAAACGAGACAAAGCAGAGTCGTCTCGGGAAGAAGAATTACCTCGCGGAGCTCATGATTCCCGGGGCAAAGCGTGCTTCGTGATTCGGGAGAGGAGAAGCCGAAAGGTCGGGTTGTCCATCCTGGGGACTCAGGGGGAGTCCAGTATTTATAGGGAAGGGGCGCCGCGAAGCAGCGCCTGCGCGCCACCTTCGGCGCTTCGCGGCGGCTCGCGAACGTCAAATGGGTCCGCGGAGAATTACCGCCTCTGGGGCTTCGCGACGGCTCGCGAACGTCAAATGGGTTCGCGGAGCATTACCGCCTCTAGAGCTTCGCGGCGGCTCGCGAACGTCAAATGGGTTCGCGGAGCATTACCGCCTCTGGAGCTTCGCGGCGGCTCGCGAACGTCAAATGGGTTCGCGGAGCATTACCGCCTCTGGAGCTTCGCGGCGCCGCTATGGTCGGGGCGCTTCGCGGCGGGGCTTCGCGGTTGAGCTTCGCGAGGCAGCACGCCAGTTTCGTTCCTTTCTTTCGGGCCACATTTTTGGCGCCAACAGTGGATGATAATTATATAAGAATGAATATTCGACATATGAGGTCTTATCCTAATGGAAACCTATAATATATAGATATATCTAATATATAATATAACAAAAATCAACTAAAAAGTATAATAATCACATTGTAAGATAATTTTCAAACATGAAACATGGATTATCCATTGAAAAATCCAATAAGAAAATTATATTGAAGGAAAAGAAATAAGAAAAAAATTTGTATGATTGATGAATGAAAAATGGAAAAATACCCCCTAAATTAAGTAGATTAATGTAATTTCTTTAACAACTATCATTGCCATCACTTAGAATTAAGAACTAGCATTTCCAACACCACTTCCACTATGGTAGTGTATAAACTATATGCCATCTACACATACAAAATGATAGTGGTAAATGATGCATTTACATGTTTGAAATAATAATATTAATTATTATATATAAAAAACAAAACTACAAGAAAAAACAAAATGTCATCTCAAAATTATGTATAGAAGAAGAAGTAAGGATAACCCAAATATACATTTATGATTAATATAACTAATGATATAGATTTTACCTATTTCATTTATTATAACAACAATTATTATGGCTCATTATCAATAAAAGATACCCCAAAAAGCATAATACAATTAATATTTAAAATAAAAATCTTCAACAACGACCATATCCCCTCTAAAAACCATAGTGGGGGACCCACTCCTCACTATAAATAAATATTATTCAAGGGTGTACTGACCCCTATGAAATAACACAAACCTCATAGAGGTAAAATTATATAGATTTAGTGACTTCCAATTATATTCAAGGATGAATTTTTACCCATTTTATTTTTTAGTATTTAGACCCATACGTTTTATAGGGGAATTGTGCCTATTTTATAGTAGTGATTAAGGGAATACAAGAGCCCATGTCTAAAATGGAGGATTCAATCCCATAAATAATTGAGAAGTAACAAAATATTTAACATTATAAGGGGACTATTACCTGTTGTAATTATTTTTCTATAGGAATACTAAAAAAATACATCTTCTTGGAACATGTTCTATAAACTAAACCAAATTCCTCATAAAAAACAAAACATTAAACTATCATGAAGAATTATAAAAATGGAAAATGATGATTAAGAGGAACCCATCCCTCTGATTGTCATGGTAAAATTCATACAATATACTATTCACATTCTTATTTGTAATGTTTGGGTGAGTATATATAAAAACAAAAAAAAGAGCATGATTCATGGTATTAAAATTATCCAACAAGATATATGCACCATGAGTGATAGTTAGGAAGTTATAATTGTGACCAAATAAAGTTTTCATTTAAATACATAGTCATTTAAATCATATAAAATGTTTTATGAGACCCACATGTTGGTTGATGTTTATATTCATGGATCAGATCATGACATTTACTCAATCATGGCATGTGTTTATCAAAGACATTCCATGTGTAACGAAAATGTTAAACAAGTGTGTATACCCCATGACCATACCATGTGTGTTTATATATAAATTTTGTGTGCTTATGGTGAACACATAATGTGACTGCATAACCCTAATTTTCCATACCTCACAAAACCTAGAAATAGATTCCATTTATCATCATGAATAATGTCAGACCAAAACTACCTTCAATGAATGTATATCACATTTCCACTTCACTACTAACTCTATCTATGACCATGGAATTGTGTTTAAGCTACTTCCACACCATTACCCATCTATTTTACACCCTAATTAGTGAAATATCTCTTTTCCACTTCTATGAACGGGCCTTGAAATAGTTAGTATACTACAGTCTAGGCAACTTATCCATGATTCCTCTGTCAAATTATACATTCAAAAAATAACATATTAAAATATAAATCTACCATATATTCCAGTAGTTGTTCTAGTTTCCATGGATGAGAGGTAATAATTCATGATTCATTAGAGAATAATCATTTGTCGATAGATGCTCCAGAATATCACTTATAAACCACCATAGACCCCTGATAGAGATAGTGAGATATGATGGGGAAAGGAAAATATAGGGGATAGGGGAGGGATAATGGTGATTCATGTACCCAATAATTTTTAAGTAAATTATTTTCAGTGATTATCATCACAATAATGCAAATTTTAAAAAAATTATAATAATAATGAAATGTGTTTTCAATAGTCAACATAATGAGAGTAAATCATGAATGAAAATTTACACCAAATTTCAGGAGGAATGAATCAATAATAAAAAATATTTCCTTACCATAATGGTGATTTATAAATACTTAATGGTTCAATCTCTCTCCATGAGATTTTATTGGATCCTCTACGAAGAAGAAGAACCTATTTAATTATATAAAAGGATTGGTTTCAATAAAGATACTATATATAATTATATATAATTAAAAGATAATTTATAGATTTACATAATCCAATTATGTAAATCTTTAAGGACCTAAATGAAGGCCAATATGAGGCCCTAAATTATAACTTAAATTACCCCTCACCTAAATAAACTCTCTAAAATTGTCATAATTTTCAAGATGGATTTTCCATATTTGGGTCCATGTTGAAAATATTACACATTTAACTAATTCAAAAATGTGATATTTAATAATATAATATTATAAAATATTAATTTTTTATTAGGATCATTAGATGATAAATAAATTACCAACCATGTGATTAGTTTTTAAAATATTTTTGAAAATATTTAAAGGGTTTCGTAAATAAATATGGATCACTATAAAGTAATGATATTATAAAGATCCCATATAATATTTACACCTTGAAAAAAGCCTCGATGATTATAAAAAATATTCTATTTCAAATTTCATAAACTTTATCAATTATATAAGAGAATTACATCATTGAAACATTGAATGATAAATTATTTTACCTATAAGAATTAATTTTTTGGATGTATTTATGATTTGGTTGATTATTATTCAACTATGGGAAGTATTTATTTTGTTATGAAAAAACCATCATTTAAAACACTAACACAATCTCCTCAAATAATATACTTAGATTAATTACTTTTGTTTGATTTTTTTATTTCAATAATATTATTTACCAACACATTTAATTTCATTTTCAAAAACATTATTAAAATTATATAATACTTGTGTTTGTACAGATTATCTATATGATATCGACCATACCTCCATTCTGTTCCTTGAGTGATTTTTTAGTTCTTACTGGCTATCATTAAAAACAATTTCATTATCCATGTGATTATTCATCATAATATTATTATAATAGATTGTACCTTGAAAATGAGTACTCAGAGTGTCAATATATTAATGAAAATGAAGTAATTGATAATTTAGGGAACTTATCTAGTTTACAAGAACATTTACAGAAATTTAAAAAATGGATTATGTTATCATTAACCTCTATAGAATATATACATCCTTTTATGACACTAGAGGATGGAACTTGATTTTTACTAGAACTATGTGCATAGGAAACATCAACAAGTGAGTAAGAAATGTTTACCCTGATGACTAATATAAATAATAGGTTTGAAATTAAAAAAATAATATACTAATAATTTGGTTTCTTTAACAAAAATATTAAAATAAAAATAAATCAACAAGTCAAATATTCCGATATTCCAACACTAGATGTCCCATGTCAGAACAATTCCTATGCAGTAAGTGTAATAGAATTTACACATGACCACTAGTTTTTTTCTCTTTTAGGATAAGTCCATTTTAATACACCTTCATCATATCCCTCTATAGATATCTCTACCCCAATAAAAATTTATTCATCCATTAAAATTATATTTTAAAAATATGTGTATCTTTTACTTTATTATGTTCTATATAATATTCAACTGGACATTGTGATTTCATATCCCTCTACCATGAACCCAGCTATCATAACCTCGATTTTATTATTTCTCCAATTAACATCATTTTATACAATTATAAGATGACAATAAATCAAGGGAATAGGATGACGTTGAATTTGGATATATATATTATATGATATAGTCAATATTTAAACATAATCATATGGATTTTTATATACAATTAAGATCACAATAAATTTGTATAAATCAATTAATGTGGATGATAATTTTTAATTTGTAAAAGTGTCTTAATTGGAAAAATCATGAATAGTTTTGTGGCCTAATTTATTTCAATAATAGTGGATGAGGATACTGATAATACTCTATAAATATTTGAGGAATTATATTTATTGAAGTATTTTAAGCTTGTGGTATTATATTTTTTAATGATTATACTTGACTATAGAAATATGGAAGAAAATAATTATGAAGTTTTTATTTATTATAAAAATTGTTCCACTAGAAATAATTTTTTTTCCACTCCACTTTAATAACCCTTGATGGATAATAATTATCATGACCTAGGAGCATTATATGAAGTTGTGGGCTATGAATGGAGTTGAAAAATAATCAATTTTGGCTTTTTTTTGGTAAATGAGAGAAATGAATCATGTTACATAATTTACATCGATAATTTATTTAAAGATGTGTTTAATATAAGATTATTTTTAAAGTAGTTTCGTAAGTACATTCCTTCACTTTTACACATTTAGTGGGATAATATTATTGATCTTCATGATAATTTTCTCTTCCAAATTTCCATTATTAGAAGTGTTTTTATTCGCTTTATATTTATTAAGTTATATATATCTATGTATTTTATATTGTATTCCTTCCATCCAATTTTACAATCAATTTTCATTAAGATATCATGATTATATAGGAAAATTAACTTCTCAATATATGAATGATTTTTTTTCATTTTCTTTAAATAAAATCATCATGTCCCTAATTTTGATAAACAATAATATTTTATTTTATTTTAGTTTTGGTAAAATGTATTTTTTCATGACAATTATAATATATTTTTAACTAAAAAAATATATGTTATAAATAAATGTATTCTAGATCATATCAATTTTGAAACATGTTAAAGAATCCCCTGAATATTAAAAATTAGAAGAAATATTAGGGGGAAGTCAAAATTTATTTGAGTTAAAACAATTCTTTTTTAATATATCATAATGTTATTTAAATGTTTTCTACTAAAAAGTAATATAGATAAAGCACCCATGCATCAAGGACTAGATGTAACATATATATATTTTAAATACAGGTGTGAACTCTATGAAAAAGGTCTTCCGTTTTACATATATTTCCATTTCACCTATGTTCTTCGTACGTGATAGATATTTTTGTAAAAAACATAGTTCTATTTTTTAAAATATTTTATTTATGGTTCCTGGTGATCAAATAAGTGTTTGGTAAAAGGAATTTGCTTTTTCAATCATGGTCATCAATGAAGATTTACGATAATCACACATGCTTCCAAATTTTTTATGAAATAAGACTAGGGTTAAGACATGAATCACTAAATGTGTATGATAAAAGTGGTTTTTTCATGAAACTCTATATAATGGATTAGGGAAATATATTCCCACTATATTTGATTAAAATAATTGTGTTCTGGGTAATGGAATTCGATATATTCATATTTATAAAATTTTCATCGAAGTGTATGGTTTCCATCCAAAATATGAATATATTTTTCTATATTTTATTTTGTTTATTATATTATTTTGCTTAAATTTACATTTATATTATTCATATATTTCATATATTTTAAATATTTTATTTAAACTAAACATATGAACTGTTACTTTTTTATGATTGGAATATCTTAGCTCTTGAAGTTTACATTTTTAAAAATCGGGAAACCTATTAAATTCGAAAATACATCAATTTACCCCCACCCCATCTTGATGATTTCATACTAGGATAACATCATGCACTCCCCAAGATGATATAGATTATATTCAGGATATATTTCAATTTTATCTTAGTTTGGAATCATCGATATATTTGTGAAGAGTAATAAATGTCATTCTTAATATGATTCCTACCACTATTATTTAGTTTTTATTTCACTGTATATATTTTTATTAAATTTTATTTTAGATAATAAATAGCTTGTAATCATCTGTAATTTTTACTATTGATGTAATGTGGATGATAAGTCATCATTCATGATTTTATCATCCATAGGATTGTCTAGTTTTGATGTTATGTTATTGATATGTTTCTGGTTTGTTCATTTCAAGTGAGGATTTTATAAATTTCATTTTTTTTTTGAGTTTAACACTATAATACCAGGAAAGCTCAGTCATAGGAAGACCTCTGACCATTTATTGAAATAAAGGAAAAGATTAGCAAAAGAGTGCAACACACCTGGAAGACAACAACATATCAGAAAACATCATACCTGTCATTATACTGATGATACGTTCCGTCATCTGCAATGGCTGACTCCCACTCTGAGCTTTCATAATGCTTCAGAATCTTGGAATATTTCTTTCTTAAATTCAACTTTTCTAGTGAAATAAACTCCTTAGAGGATAATGTTCCCTTTTTCAATCCAGAGGCAGCCTCGGAACAATTCTCCATCTTGGAGGATGATCTAGTAGACATAAGCTTCGGTAGGTAAGAAAAATCCTTCCTCGGTCTTCTTCTTGGTGGAGCACTCATACCACCATCACTTACAGAAACCTTATTCTCTCAGCCTCTCACAATATCATAGTAGGACTGTTTGGGTACATCATTAATGATTTCTTTGTAACTCTTCTCCCCCCTAGGGAAATTCCACTGTGTGATAACTTGATCATGTCACCATTATTTTCCATACCACTGTCAGAAACATCCCCCCATTTTCCAGAAAACTGCATCGCTTGTTACTGCACTATTCGCTCCTGCTGACCATTTGTGTCAATCATGGCAAGGCAATGCGGGTGCTCCACCATTTCTTGATCAGCATATACCCCATCTTTTATTATTCTTCCCACTGCAACATCCTATGGAGACTTAGCATCCAGTATTGGAGGGGACTCCTCCACATCTGCATGCCCCATCACATAAAACTGATTCCACATGGGCACTGTGACTACCAGCACACCATCACCAGTGGCCTTCCCACTGTACCGATCAACAGACACCTCTGAATCACCCACAATCATAATGAAATCACATGCAGCAAACTCCAACTCCATCGTCGCAGTAGATCGCCTATTTTCCTCAGAAGTAGCCATAGTAGACCCCAGTCCTCCCTTATTCACATTCCCATTGCTACTCCCCATACTTTTCGTAGCCACAACATCATCATCCTCTATGATTCCCACAGGAGTAAGTTTCTTTTGAGTAGTGGAAAGAGCAGTGACATGAGGCTCCTGCTCATTACCCCCATCAATCACTGAAGGAATTGCTACAACGCCACAACCAGCACCCATGGAGACCTTTTCCTCTACACCATTCCCCCGGTTCAAGTCCTGTTTCAACCGAGCCAGCACCTCAGACACCAGTGGATTAGAAGAAGTTTTTGCATGTTTTTCCATAGCCAGTGCAACCTGAGATCCCCGGCCATTTTCCTTGCTATCAATCACAGCAGGCCTCCTATCACTTCCTAGTCTCTTCCCATGACAAGTTGACCTCGTGCTCATGTTTCTAGAGTTACATTTCAAGCAGATGTGCCCCAATTACTTGCAGATTGAACAATAATCAGTCCAAGATTCATAAACGATAGCTTGCCTCCATCTGAATTCTTCACCTGCTGAAATCCAAATCCATTCAACTAGAGGTCGCGAAACATCCACCTTAACACAGATTCTTGGATTGATCGGATGACTCACAGTGGTCGTACGAACATCAAAACATAGGAACTGGCCAACCAGATTTCCAAGCATACCAATAATTGCAGGGTTTTGAAAGGGTAAGGGGAGATGAGGAAGACTTACCCAAATAGGTATGGAAGCTGGATCGCGATTCATATAGAAATCGATCGTCCACCGGAGGAGAAAGAATTTGCACTCGTTGCATCACCGAGGAGCACTAGACCATGCACGGGACTATTCTTCTTCTGATGCAAATCGAATCATTAAATTTTGATTCTATAGAAGGCCGACGACCGCACGATCACACAAATCCGATTTTCTGAAAACAAATATATCAAATTCATCAACCGACGACCGTTAGAAGTTGAATCGAGCCACCAGCATCAGGTCCACGAAACTCGTCGCTTCAGAGAACTCGGACACCGAGAGTGGGAGATGAGGATCACCAAGGTGAAGATCAGGCACCATTGGGGTTAATGTAATCGTTGGGAACTCTGGAAGATAATTAGGGTTGGTGAAGTGTACAAAGGGGGTTTGCGACCTTGGAGGCTGCATCCCAATACCATCCTCCCCCTTCCCACCTCCAGGAAGGGGGGGGGGGGGAAATCATCTTCATTAATCTACTAGGGAAATAATCTTCATTATGTTGGTTGAAAATTAAATAGGTTGGGTTTAAATTATTATTTTTATTTACACTTAAAAAACAAACTTTTATAGAAAAAAATCTATGAAAAAAATTATAACATGAATTTCATATTTGATTATACATGTTTATAGGTTTTAGTTTCTTGTTAACATAATCTGGTGCATACTAATATTGTCCCTATTCATTGTTGGATCATATAATTATTTTTTTTGAATTGTTCTGTTCCATTATTCTGATATTTAAAATTATTTTTATACCTTTTCATGCTTTTGAAAACACATTTTAAATTATTTTTTTTATTTTTTAGATGACTATTTTAAATAATTCTCTTTTATGATGTAAAAAATTATACATAAATACCATATAGGACACTAAATACTTTTAAATCATTTGAAATTTCATTTGTTATTGATAAATACTTAATAATGGTCATTAATTATGTTTATTTT
This sequence comes from Viscum album, assembly GCA_963277665.1. NCBI lineage: Eukaryota > Viridiplantae > Streptophyta > Magnoliopsida > Santalales > Viscaceae > Viscum > Viscum album. The sequence continues at coordinate 132,313,018 of OY728120.1, forward strand.
TTGTTTTTTTATGTTTTATAAGACCTTTATAAGTTATATTGAAATTATTATAGAAAATTTCTTTTTATACATAGTACCTTTGGACACACTGATCCTCTATCTTTTTTGAACTATTTTATAAACCATAGAGTCCTTAAAGAATACATTTTACTATTACGCAAAATCCCCGTACACCCCCTCCCTCATGTACACCCCACCTTCTCTCTAGGACACCCCACCCTACCTCCTAACACCCCCCTCCCACTGGACACCCCCGCCCTCCCTCCTGGACACCCACCATCCCTCCTGGACACCCCCACTCCCTAAAATATATTATTAAAATTTCAATCGAAGAAAACCTGATATTCAATTCCATGGGATCATAAGATGTTAACTTCTTTCTATGTTAAATAACACTGTGTCTACTATTGAAATTTTAAAAAATATAAATGTGTTCAAATGAATTTCTTTATTTAAATAGTGTCTATGTGACTTCAATATAATTATTTGTTTTATGAATGTTTAATCAAACACACATGGAATTAGATATCTGCCACTGGTGATTATTCAAACATAGAAACAATGTTTTTTTATGTGCATTAAAATAAACATAGAAAATAGTCATTAAAATATACAATATCAGAAATATATATCAATCACATTTAGAAAAAAAACCAAAAATTAGTTTTTACCTAGATTTTTGGATTACCTTAAACTCTGAATGCCAATTACAATTGGGAAACAAGGATATTGCACTTTTTTTAATTATACCAAGATATTATATATTTCATATAAAATATAACTGAAATCATAATAATTCCATGTAAATATTAATTGATATATAATAAGATTATAATTATATGTAGTTATAAAAATTACACTGCAAAATTTCACTAGAAATACTAGAGAACTATAAATGAAATAGTAAATGACACGAAATATTGATCAAAAGTGTAATGGATATATTGAAAATAAAAACTAGAAATATATAATGATAAGGATTTAGGATATAAGGTTTACTACTGAGTGACTACTTGGAGGAACATATTGTGTTATCATTATAAAAAATCATTTATTCCTTGACTATATGACTATGAAATTTCATAGGTAGAACCAGATCCCCAAAATGAAGACTCCCACCATTTATTATATCTTCACTTATGATGAAATACTCACATTAATTCATCAAACTAGATCAAACTGGGTCAAAACATCTTGATATATTCACTCAATCGCAGTAATATTTTAATAGGAAATGAATAAATGTAGTGGAATCATAATGAAAAATGATGATCATTGGAAGGTGGTGGCCACATAGGAGGTGCATGGGAGAAGAAGGTAGGGAGGTCACCTTAGAGAAGCGTCGACAGTGGGGTTTAGTTTACCATGATCAGTGGAAGTGTCGGGGAGGAGGGTCAGAGATGATAGCTTGCGGTGGAATTACCTCATTCGGTGGCAGCGATGGGTAGTGTTGTGAGGGGGACGAGTATGGGGCTACATCGTGAAGGATATCTAAGAACCGTTGGGGGATGCGGATCGGGGAGAAGAGAAAGGTATTTAAACTCAAGAGTCCACTTATACTCATTCAATCCCATTTAACATGACTCATAAAAAATAAGATTATTATTCAACACGATCCAGCACCACCATAATAAATTCCCGTAGAACATGAATGTTCAACCTGAAGATTCAATATATCTATGATGAATTTGATTACATAATTCTCCAACTAGGTTTTCAAATATTACATGACTGTGTTGAATAAGAATATTTTTAAAAATAAATTAAGATGAGTATTGAGTGTTTATAATAACTTGTTATTTATATAATCCCCCAGAAACAACTTATCAGAGAACCTGGAATTCACTTTTACACCATTTTTTCATCATCAACACCAAATTTTCACTTAATATTAGAGTGATTTCCAATTCTATTTTATATAAATTCAATACTTCCAATCAAAATAATTTCAAAAACAATTAAAAAAATCAAATTAGTATTAATAACAACAATTCACATAACCTGTAATTCATATTAAAATCATAATTGTGAAAAATATTCAGTTAGTAGATCATATTAAATACAATCTAAGCCTCCAAAAAATTAAACAAAAAATTTATAATTTATCATACACCAGAAAAATGACACACTATTTGCTGAAGGAGTAGTCAATGGAGGAGAATTGGGGTGAAAAATAATAAATTCCAAGTAATCACCCTCCCAATCCCATGTGCTATGCAAGGTAGAGGGTTGTTCTAAACTCCCCTTTCTGATGAGGAGGAGAGAAAGAGGCAAGTCAAGATAGAGGCATTTGTGTAGGCTGTGATTGGTTTGTATGATGTGTGCGATAAACCGTCGGTCAAAGGAGTAAGACACTCAGTTCTTCCCCACCATCCATCATTGGTATTTTACTTCAGTAAGGAATGTGGAAACTTGGTTTTTGATGGATCATGGTACTCTCTTCAATAAGAGTAGGAAGCATACATTCAATCGAGGCATCACTGGTAACACTAAACAAATTAGATGATGTTAGGGATTCGGTGGATCATCAACAAGTAGTGGTGGAAAATTTCTCATTATCTAGGAAGATGTATCTAGTAGAGATTCATGGGTGTTTAGAGAAATGCTGATCGAATGAGTAGAACACAACAACATAGCACTACATGTTGATAAAGAAGAACACCATATGTGTGGGAGGCAGTGCGGAGTGGAGGAAATTTGAACTGTAGGTAGTTTCAGGTGTGATGCGAAGGTCGTTTCCTTAAAAATAAATGTCAAATTTATGTTTAATAAAAATTAACTCAATAGATTTATCGAGACTTACAAGATTATTCCATGTCTAGTTTTTGGTGAACCATTATTCTCACAACTGAATCCGCAGGTGATTTGAAACAATGATGGTGACTGAACAAATAAACTGGTCTAATTCTATGGGTTAACTCACAATTTTATCTACCTTATATAGAATAGGTAGCGAAGGCCATGAGGGAAGAAGGTTTTCCAATGAGAGGAGAGTTTATCTCAAAGAGAAGAGAAGTCATGAGGGTGGAGGAGGGAGACTGAGAGGAGAAGTCACTATAGAGATGAGAGTGCCATTGACAGAGAATAGGTCGCATGTAAGGTTTCTCGTGATGGGTCGGGGAGACAAGAGAGGTGAGGTGGGATTAGTAACCATAAATCCAAGGGCACTAACAAAAACTATGTCTATAAACATACCTATAACCACGGATCACAAAACTGTGGCAATAGATTGTTGGTTATAGGTCATTTTACATGAAGTGACTGTATTATTCATTCAAGTGGAATTATAGCGTAGGAAATATTTATTCATCTCCATTTCATTTTATGGAATTTATTTATGTAGTTCATGAGAATGGAATCCATGATGAGCATGTTTCAGTTGATTTTATAATAAAACATGTTATTTTATAATTTCCATTAATTTGTCACTCACTTATGGAACAATATTCATAGTATAAATTACTCATTAATTTCATATATTAGAAATATTAATGTATTGATACCTATTAATGTTGAAAATGATTATATTGTTATAACATTTCACATGTAGGTAGCTGAACTAACCCAAATAAGAATATGTTATACAATTGAATGAGTAAGACTTTAAAGATATATAATAATAGTACCATTTTATTAGAATAGTGATAAGTTTAATATAACATCATTATACTAGTGAATTAAATTTATAAATATTTGGGATTATAAAATAATTAATAAATGTTATAGATTAACAAAAACACTTACTATGCTGAATTTACTCCTCAACTTGGGTTTCTTTAGAATGAATCATATAGGAATCCGTCATGGAACAAGAAGTTACCTAATGAATAATAATGATTTATTAATGGAATAATGATTACTGATTCAGGGGACAATTGATGGTAATGTGTGCTTAGGGATTGGTATAGGATAGATCCTTTTATATGTTTTTATTGGAATTTATGTGAATAACTATTCCCTATGGAGTAAGGCTTCCATCTTTCATGAAATGTGGATCAAAATAGAATAAAAAAAAATATGTGTTGTGAATCCCATCCACTAAAAAACTCACATTTTCTTATTTTCACAAAACAAATATGATATTAATTGGGAACCTTTTACAAATATACATTCAAATAAAAGATATTGTTGGGTCTACTACGCATGTATCAACTTATGATGATACTATCTCAGTAAGGATTGATTTCTAAAAACACTGAATTATAGCTCGAATTTATATAATTAAAGGTATGAAACCCTATATATTTAGGGATCTTGTCTCATGTTTAGTTTTTATTTGGGGATTTACTGATTTCAGTGTTGTATCCCTTTGGTTAGAATTTGTTCACAGTCAATTTGCCTTTACAAAATGCAAAAGACCTTCTTGAAGCATTGGACATGTAAATATAATTCCTATAACTCTTCAGAGATATGATTGGAAATTATGTTTTACCATGAATGAAATTAGAGATACATGAGATCAGTTGTGGTTTAAAATAAATGGACTAAAATGGGTATTTTTTCATGTTGAGATCTCATTTCACATCACTTCCATGATTGCCATCCCAATTATTATGGATTATGTTACTAAAATAGTCATTTGCGGTCATTATGCTCGAGTATTGGTGTAGATTGATCTGAGGGATACACTTATAGATAGGGCTGTTTTGTCTACACCGAATTTCAAAATTTTCCTTATAATTGATTATGATAAAATTCTATTATTCATTAAATTTTGTAAAATAGTTTGGCACATAGAATCACTATACGGAGGATAAGTAATTTTTACTAAATACTAGAATAACAGGAACGATTTCCTACTGTATCAAAGGAAGATGAATTGGGAACCTGTGCAGAATATTCTTGATGATACAATCTGAAATTATTTGGATGTAAAGACACATTTTAGATATATGAATGATTTATAATTTCCTGAGAATTTCCAATGAATTGATGTTTAAGACCCCTTAACAAGGGATATATTCAGAGATGGTGATGCCACAAATCTTGTTTCCACTATGCAATAAAATGTTAAGATGCCTCTGGTATAGGATGATCTTGTAAAAGATAATCACTTGTTGGTTAATGGGGATTTTGGAAATGGCATCTCATATGGTGTTTCATTTAAAAGGTTGTCTTCCAGGGGTCATTCAAATGATGAAGATGATGACTAAGTTGATTATCTAGAGGCTAATGAAATTTGAGCCCAAGAAAATGTAGGTCTCAACTTATGGAAAGAAAAGATTGATGTCCATGACAAGAATAGAATGGAAAATGATAATATGGTCATTTCTCTTAAAATTGTGTATAAGGGAAAAAGTGGAATCACCATTTCTTCTCCAGTTAAATTGAAGGAAAGGGTGAGTCTCCTATTACAACTTTTCTCAACTAGACATAACCCCATTGGAAATTCCTTCGATTATAAATATGGTTCCATTTAATGTGCCATTATTGGTGTTAAAATCGCTTTAGTTCATAGTATTTTAGAAAATAATAATTATTTGAAGGTTAATTTTCCTATAAAAAATATTACATTCCTATTTTCAGATACTGGATACTAAAGTCTTGACTCTAAATGTTCAGGATTCATCAGACATGTCACTGGTTACACTGGCTCATGTAACCAGTATGGATCCCTCTGGTTCTTCTGTGAAACATGTAAATGTTTCCAAAGTTTTTAATACCCCTTTGAGTTTTCCCCCAATGTCCAAAAAAGACATTCATGCCATATATTTTTGTTCAAGTTACTATCAATCCCATGCATGATCACCATTGTCCTATAGGTCTTCTCAATGTATGATGACAGTTTCTACTCCATCTACTGACAAGGTAAACTACAATGTGAAAATTCATAATTACATTACTATACATTCTTCTACTATTGATGATAAAGATATTAAAAAAAATGATGGTGTGTCTGGAGTTGATGTCAAGGATGGGGAGGTTATGCATTCAGATGATGGTGGTTGGCCTTGGAATCACGTTAAGATTTGGAGTTGAGGAGGACATCCTCATGGCAGTGGAAGGAGGGACTCACACTATACTATGGACACTCATTCTAGATTGGATGGATAAACTATTGATATTGTTTTGGGAACTTAATGATCTTTAATATTCCTTCACTATTCTATTTATTTATAAATTCAATACCCATCCTTTTAAAAAAAGATCTCACTAAAAGTCACGAAGTAGTTGTATTTACTTCAATAGAGGGATATTGGTATATCCATGATAGATAATTTATATTACGATGTAAATATATATTTATATTTCGTCTAATAATGGAGTTTATGAAAGCTAAAACACCATAATAGTCATTATAAGAAAATAAATTACATTCTATTTCTAAAAAATGAATTTATCTGATAGGTTAACCCACCTATCTAGGCATCTGGAGAGGAATTAGGGAAAAATATCAAAATTTGTTTTAGATTTTTGTTTTTATTTTGGATAAAAATTTAATATTATATTACTTTTTATCATCTATTTTCAATTATATCGAGATTATTTAGCAAAGTATTCATTTATGATATTCATATTTTCAAATAAATGTGTGGGAAAGGAAAAAACTGATGGGGATTTAGTTTTTAATGCTCTATCATCATTTTTGGAATATGGGACACTTGGATTTAACTATATGGTATTTTCTTAATATAGGATGGGTCTATAATAATAATCATATTATACCTTGTTTGTGTACTCGTTGGGGAGTTTCAGCACAACATCAATATCTACATAAGTTATTTATAACCAATGAAATTTACAACTGAACAATTCCACATTGATTTAAAACATATTAAATATCACAATTAGAAAAAGTGGCTATTTTTGCAGACCTATATCCATAGTTATAAAAAATGTGGCTATAGGCTATTTTTAAGGCCTATGGCCACGATTTTCAAAAACTATGGCTATAGGGTTTCCGTACTTCTGTGGGAAAAAAATTACCACAAAAAATTTGGAGGGGAGGTCTATTGCCATAGTTTTGTAGTTATTTCCATGGTTTCAGTTAATATATATCTCATAATATATACATATATATGTGAAGCATTCGGTGGTGTATTGGTGAGTGTCGTAGGTTAGCAAAAGGGAGGTGCAATGATCAATGCTCAGGATGAACCTTTTTTATTTAGTCTATTACAATGGTTTACCTAGGCTATAGCCATGGCTAAATCCATGGAAATAACTACCTATTGACATAGTTCAAACCGTGGCTATAGGTCAACCACCACAATTGAGAATTTTGAGGCCTATTGACATGGTTTTCGTAACCAGAGAAATAGGTCGAGACCAACTACCCCGGCAATTTCCGCCACGGTTTTGGGGCCTATTTGCACAGTTTTGAACTTTGGATTTAGGAATTTTTTCTAGTAATATATAGGATATCAGTTTCATCCCACATGAAATTTTTTTATTTATATAATTTGAATCCCACCATCACCAATTTATTCCCAGACCTTTTTGAAAAATTTACTTGATCTTAATATATTCTTATATTTTTTTCAAATATTGAGCGACAACCTCAAAACCCTTGTAAAACTAAATTTATATAGACGATTCCATTATAGAAATGTTTGTTCCATTATACCAAAAATATGAACCAGTATCTGAAATTAATGTATGTTTCCTATTACAATCAATGGATTTCCATCCTTTATTTTTCATGCATAGGATCTTTTCTTCTAGTCCCTCAAATCCATTATGGGTTTCCAATATAGATCTATGGTGCTTCCCCCAAGAATCAATCCCCCAAATTGGGGGATACAATTTACCATAGTGAAACTATGGTTAAATAATCACCTTATAAATCTCCTATAACCCATAACCATCGCAATTATCACATTGAAGAATATTTGGGTAAGGCATTCAACTACACCGAGCACCCTTTTCCACTTTCACTTCCCACATACCCTTACTTTAGTTGTTTCCATAAATTACATTCATTTAAATAGAATCACCAAAAACTATATAATCATATGTCTATTTCATAGACATTTTCTGAATTTTTTCTATAAGTCATGAATGAATCTTTCATATATGAATCTATTAATACTCCCCTCATAGGAAACTTCAACCTTATCCAAGTAGTCAACTTCTGAATTTGTTGTGGTAATTATGACGTTACATTAATATTAAAGGTTAATTGTACATTATTCTCATTAATTATTTAATTACTATAATCTAACTATTAATGTTCCATTAGACTAGAACAATATGGAGTTATCGAAAGAATAGGAGACAAACCGAATTTTCTACACAAATATCATATCCATCAACCTAATCTATTGGATGAATAACATAGACACACCAGAAGATAAACTATGAGTAACCAAGATATTTACATGATTCATTTAAATGAACCTATGGATAATATATGAATGTTTTTTCAACAGATAATCATATCCATAACCAATCTAGTCAAATAAAATTGGTTTTTGGGAAACATTTACTTCGACATAAAATGGAGTGGCAACTAGATGGCTTATCGAGATGGACTTACTAACTGAACACATAAATTATCATACCTTTTTCGAAAAAATTATAATTTTTGTTGAGTTTTTTAATTATGGATGAAGGTAAGGAAAAAAGTGAAATATTAGTGTTCATACGTTTATGATTCATGTGAAATACATTGGACTATAGGGGAATGAAAAATGAATATTTTTGAGTGATCTCAGAGCACTAAAGAAAATAAGAATATGGTCTTACTTGGATGAAAAATGATTCATGATGAAATGAGAGTCTAGAAGGATGATGAGGGAGTGATCTAATAAACCACATAAAACAAAATTACAGTTGTTAAATTACTCAATAGAAGGCCTCTTGCATTTTAAGTGGACCACCCCAGCTATGTTTAATAGAGACATGGCCTCTTTGAAATCTATATATATATATATGAAGTAGATATCTTTATCCACAGAATGGTTTTTAATCATAGTATTTATTGATATGATAATAATGGTACATAGTAAATTTGAGTTAGATAAACGATGGAATAAATGAAAGTCAGGAATTAAGGGGTATTTTGGGCATCCCACCCCTTCCAGTAGGGGAGGAATTGGTGCACCAACCATCATATCCTAGGTCAAAAGTGTCATATCCATGATTAACACTCACAAGTTACCATAATTAAAATCTTTATTATTCTCATAAATTTAATTTGTTGGTTAAGATATATAAATTTTAGGTTGTTACACTTAAATTTACCCCTTTCAATCTCATTTTACAGTTTCTCTAGTAACTCAATTGCTACATCAGTTTCTTCATTTAATGTTTAAACATGAAATTGATCATCATTACTATTTTGGAAATTATGATTAAATATTCAACCTCCATAAAATTTAATTAACATTGAAAAGAATAGAAATATAAATTTTAAATGATAACATAATATATAATGAAAAAAATTGTATGAATATGGATCTAAAGATTAAGTGTTCTCAGTATCATTTTATATGAATTACTGATTAAATGAGAGTTATTATATTTATTTTATATTGAAAAATTAAATTTTATTCGAATCACCCTTTTAAAGTTATGATTTCAAATTATTGAAACAATAATACACCAGACATAGATAAACAATTCACTCATAAGAAGTATATGTTTTAACATTAATTGATTTTAATCACATCATATAAAAATTAATTAATGTTCAACTAAAACATAAATTTTTATCAATAAATTTTTAATATTTTATATCATTATGTTTTAGAAACACAAAAATCAGAAAAATTTATAATAACAATTATAATAATATATAATGAAAAAAATAAATAATTCTTAAAAAATATGTCAATAAAATATTTTTATTTCATTAATTATTTATTTGTTAATTTTGAATTATATTAATAATATTTTTAATAAAAAATAAATCTACAATGTACCTATTATATAAATGTATATAAAAGAACAATATATCAATTTATCATATGGCCATACACTATATGTCCAACGACCATATGTCTAAGGGCCATAGCTACTATGGCTAAAAGTATAATATCCATATATAATGAAATCATATTAAATATTTATATATTTCATTACATATATGTTTAGAATATTTTATCTATTAATTTACTACATTCAAAAAATAATTTTTTTATTTCTAATAGTCTTCATTTTATTTGTACATATAACCATATGTATAGTCATTAATGAAACCCATAAGGAAAATGATATCATGTTCATGGTCATTTTATTTACTAGTGGGTTTTTCCACTTGTAGTTATCGTAATGGTGTATCATATTACATTATAATAATATATCAATATTTATCATGCATTGTATAAAACATTCTTAATAATTTATATTAGGGATCATTTTTTCTTAGTATTTATTTTACTATAATATATTTAATATATTTTATTTATATAAAGTGATATAAATTCTAAAAATCATTGGGAGTTACATTCAACCCGATTAAATAAATTTGAGTGCTGAAATTTCATTACATAGAAAAAAATGAGGTAATGATTTCATCAATCATCTTCAAATTCTAATGCAGCTTCATAAAAAGTAAAATTCATCTAGACAAAATACATCATGTGAGTGGTCTTGTTCCTTAGTACATTATCTATATGATCCAATATTTCCACCAGTATTTCGGCTCAAGATAGATCATGTCCTATTAGAACTAATTACGTGTTCAAAAAATTTTATGGTTCATCTATGTAATTATTCAAAAGTGATACATGATACACATCTTATAGTTGGGAGGTGTTCAGTGAAAGTGCATGATGATATTCTACCATTCCATGATGATCAATGATTTTGAATGGTCTAATCTATGATTTGGTCAACTATCACTTCTTCCTAAAACTCATACACCTATTCCTTGGTGATATGTGATGAAATACCAATATCTAACTTTTAACTCCAAATATCTTTGATTAATATCAGTATAAATCTTTAGTAAACATTTTATAGTTATGATGACTTGATAAATGGATAGAATCTTATCTAACATAACATAACAATGTCTTGATCTTAGTAGTTTATGCTCACTTAGTTCATACCAATATGATTAACATCTCTACCTCTTCCTATATAGAGCCTTATACGGATCTATTTCAATTCTAGAATGGAAATTATTGTCACTTTAGAAATCAGTATGGTAATAGTGTTTATCCCAACTTTCCTTGAAATATATTGAACCATATCTTAGAATACACTCTAGATCTAGGATACCACTTTTAGTTTGAGGATTTGTTGGTGGATAGTAAGAGTTTTTGAGTCCCACATATATATAAAATTATTGTTAATACTTATTTAGAAATAAAAGGTAAACCATATATCTCTATTTGGTAGATTTTATGGTTGTATTATATTCATACTTCCCACTTAATTTATGTATGCCATATATATTTGGTTGAGTGGGAAATATTCTAAAATAGAAATTGAAAATTCATTACAATGTAAGTTGATAACTAAAAAAATATAATTTTGGCCTTTATATGTCCTATGAACTCAAATTAAAATTTACATGGTTATTTTATTCCATTTCTATAGAATTATAGGTAATTTATACATTATACCATAATACTTCTTAAATTTAACCATAAAATTCTTTAAATTCTGAATACATGATATAAACTCTATAATATCCTTATTCTTATTATCCCACCTAAAATTATTTTTGAGATCAATATACAACTTTGTACTTCTAGGATGGATAGATATTGTTGAGTTGTGTGTACAATCCAACAACTACTTCTATAATTATGATATTTATGTAAATAATTTTTTTTCTAGAATATTAAAATTCCATAATTATCAAAGTTGAATTTTGGAATATTTTGTACCTTCATATGTTGCTCTGTATCCCCCCTTCACTACCTCTATGATCCTCATATAGATGTATGATTGAGGAATCAATTGGGAGGAGATGATTTCTCCACATCCGTTTGGATATTTGGGAACATTCTTTGTAAATATATGGGGGTTGTGTCTCATTCAGTCGTTATCATAAAAAAGGTATCAAGATCATTCTCACTCAAAAAATAATCCACCATTTTTCTTTCTGAGGGTGCTATTGTATTGAGCAATAAATGTTGTTGATCCACTCTTACAGTATCCTATCGAATATGTTCAACTCCATATATGTGAAAATATTCTTAAATATCTTATGAGCAGTATATTTTTCAGTCATTTCATAACAGTGATAATGACTTCATGTCATTAATGAAAATATCATTACTCTTATCTCTAGATCATATGTCAAGTAATTAATTCCCATGAATCATTAACTGACATGTATTATAAGCTTCCACCATGTCCTTTTTCTATGAGGAACCATCCTAATCATTTCATTCATGCATCCCTATATATCACAAAAACGTATTTGATGCATGATAGCTTGAGTACAGGTAGATTTACTTACCATCTCTATTACCCGTTGAAATTTTCATTATATTCATCTATTTAATGGATCTTGACTCACCTCCCAATAAATTTTTTAGTAGATATTAAAATTGAGATAAATGTTCCTTAAATTGTCAAAAATATACATCCAATCTAGGAAAACTATAGATATATGTTACAATGGATTGTTCGAGTCATTCCGAAATCACCTCTATCATTGAAGGTTCCATAAATATACCATCATTTGTGAATATATGATGCAATATCAATGTTTTTTAATTCCATAATTCGCACTTTATAAAATTTTCATATAGAATATCCTTTCCAAGGTCCTCATCATAAGCCTCAAATGATCTTTGAGCTCATTCATCCTCATGGAATATATGAGAATATTTTCAATAAAAGTTAGCAAAAATTCATCAATGTACTCTCTAAGTAATCTGTTATTTAGATTAATGAGGATGTTTGGGGCATTTCTTACTCAAAATGGAATCACTTTGAAATAGAGGTTCCCATAAATTTTATTAATGGTTGTCTTGTGTATATCCTTCCTTTTCACTCTTAATTAATGATATCCAAATCAATGGGAAATCCATGAGAAGTAGTGAGCCCGTTGTAGTCGATCAAATTGGTCATCAATAGAGGGTTGAGGATACTTGTTCTTAATCATGATTTGTTTAACTTCATGATAATCAACATAACGATAAACTCATTATAGGATATATATAGTATCTTATGGTTCTTAAAAACAATGCTGATAATGATGTCTTTAAACATCTCTTTGTGGTTTTTTCAAAAAACATATTTAAATTGTTCACGATTTTTTAAAAATTTTATTTAATTAATTTATTTTTTAGTATTTATTATTTATTATTTACTGTTTTAATTACTTATTTACATATCTATCCATTTATAAATTGAGAATATTTATATATTTGGTGAGATTTGAACCTGATACATCATGGTTATTCTATAAAAAATTTACCACTCCACCGACTACATCATGAAGTGATTAAATAGACATTAATATACTTAAATATATACAGATATGTATATGTCAATACATATACATAAATAACAATGATAATAAAAAAAATAAAAAAAATAATAGATAAATAGTAAACAAATAATATATAATATATAATAAATTAACAAATTAAGTAATAATAAATATTATATAATAACAATTTAAATATTATATATTAAAAAAAATATTAACTATTATATTAATTATAAATAATTATTAAATAAAAATTAATAATTAAATAAGAAATATATAAATTAATAATCAGAAAACATATGTAAATAATGAATACCAAATAATCATTAATGAAAAATAAATAATACAAAAATAATATATATATTAATAATGAAATGAAAAATAATGAATAGTCAATATATAATGAGTAATAATTTTTAATAAATAATAAATAATAAATAACAAGAAAATGATAAATATATAATATATAATATATATTACAAATTATTAGTTTCATATTAATAGAAAAAAATAAAAAATAAAAAAATATTAATTAATAAATAATGAATCAATATATATTAATTAATAAATAAAATAATATAAAATTAATGATAAACAATATATCTATAAGCAGTAAATATGTTATAAATAACATACAAACTCAAATACATATATATATATATAATTATTATTACAATCTAATATAAATATATAAACATATATAAAGTCATATATAAGCTTCATAATAATTCTATATAAATATAACAATTAATAAATAAAATTGTGTATATATATATATATATAATCACATAAAAATACACCAATTCAATCCAACAAACAAATATACGTATAAATATATATATATCAATATGTATATATCTATACACCCCCATAACCATAAAATATAAAAATATTCTTATAAATATAAAAAAAAATATAAATATATTTAAATAAATATAAATATATAAATATAAATATAAATACATATAAATAATTATATTTATACACAAATATATATAAATACATATAACTAATTATAACTAACTACAACTAAATATAATAATATAATAATATGGGCATATATATATTTATTAAAATTTTAAATACATAATAATTAAATATCTATAATTCTATATATGTACATAATATAAATAATAAATAACAAGTCACTAAAAATGGAAAATCACTAGAAAATAAACACCATTATATGAATAGGAATATAAACCCATGAAATAAAATCTTAGGCCTCTGAAAATTCAAATGAAGACCATCTTGAAGGAACTTTAAATTCCATTGATTGATTAAAAACTAGTGTATCCCCACTAAAAACAATGTTTTCAAGGCCCATATAGTATTTCATAACCTTCATAATTCAATAAGCAAGGTCTCCAAGCCAGTGTGGCATATAGGTCATTGTATGATTTGATATGATAGGTCATAGAGGACAAAGGAACACCCAAATCAAAATTTATGGATGTTTGAAGTTGATTTTTCATTTTTTACCACTACTAGAATAATAAATTTTTTATATTCAAATATTTCCCAATTATGGCTTAGTTTTGTTGATTTTTTCTTATTTTAAATCATTTATTTGACTAGTAATGGAGTTCTAATATCTATATAGAAAAAAATATGATCACATGATGTCGAAGTATGATTTTCAACTTTAGTTAATTTTCAAATAAATATTTACTGATAATTATCAACAATCGATCATAACTAATAAACTGAAAACAATTAATAAAAAGTTTTAATAATAATTAAATTATTTTTATTCTTATTAAATAATAATTAATAAAAATAAATAATATGACTTTTTTTAATATTATATATTTTTTCTATAATTTAAAGATGGTATTTTTTAAGAAAATCGAAATAATTGTTTTTTAATGGTACTTAATGATTTTTTTTCGAAAACAAAAGCTAAAAATGTTTTTATGATCCATTTTGGAGAAGCATTCAAAATTTATTCTAAATTAAAATTTTCATATGGTAGTCCATATATATTTATTCTTAAAAAATGTAAGTTTTATATCTCATAGTGAAGCACTTAAGAATATAAACCTCATATCAAGGTTAACTTTGAGTTTCTTCTTCAATTCATCCAATACGACCAATGATATTCTTTTCAGAGGATAGATATAGATATAACATTTGGTATGTGATCTATATAAATATAAACCATATAATAAGAATGTAAACCAAACAAGTCTTTAGAGAAAACATCAATATATTCATTAAAAATTGGAATATTTTTTATATTGACATTCTACTCCACTATTTGAGTTATATACCCCTCATAGATGGGTATTATGATACATATATTGGAATTAATTTCCATAAGGAGTTCATGGTCATGGTTTCACTTATAGATTATCTTAGGTTGATTAAGGATATGAAATGTGCTTTCCTAACCCCAATCATTTTTTGAGATATAATTAGCGAGATCCAATCAATTCTCACAATCATATAAATTTCCACTATAAAGGGAGAACAATCATCTTTTCATGAAGCACATCCCCGCAAACTACTATTGGATAGGATTTGTAGATATGGGATGAAATAATTTCACCACTCATAATTTTCAATGATAATTCAATATCGAGCCATTAGGGTTGAGATTTGATCCTCTTAAAAACTTCCTATATATGATAGAATGGGTAGATACAATATTAAATAAGACATTTATAGTTCTAAGGTAGATGATGAGTGTTCCTATAACCCCTTCATTTTATGTGATCCAATATAGTATTTTTTTTAATTCAAAGGATTTCCTTTTATCCATTGGTTTTAGTGATTTCTATAATGATATTACCCAGGGTACCATCTTACCCACCAACTAACAGGTGTGTCACCAGGCCTGAAGGGAGTTCCCAATCCCCACATACTAACAACTAGTTCTTATTCATCACATAACATACCATGGAAGTTTTTTATCCCTCACACAATGATATAAATGTATCTTGGAAATTGAAAACACTAATACAACTATGGGAGTTGTATATAACTAATAATTCAATCCAAAATTTTCATCTAACACAGAAATAAAATCTACCACAAAATCTGATACAAATATATCTGAGGCAGACTATATAAAACATCAAAATATAAATTAAAAAAATTAATATGAGAGAAAATCTCCAACCACCATAATCGTCCTCATTGTAACCCTAAATCTCTATCCCAATGAGACATCTCCCTTGAAATGTCTAATTGGAATTAAACAAGGTAAAATGAATATGGACCTATTAAATACTAGTGTTGGATAAATAAACTTATCAGTTTTCCCCCTTGGAATCTATATAGTAAATATCATATTAATTCTAGTTAAGTAGCAGTTTAAAATTCATAAGAAAATAAAAAAAATTATAATTAATTAAATTAAAGGAAACAAACATCAAAATTACATTGAAACAATCTTCCATTGTTTCTGTTTAAAAAAAATTATTCACTTGGAATAAAATTTATCTTGGAGAAATAATCATGGAAAACCCACCATTTGAAATTCATTCCTTAAAAATAATCCATAAACACATTTTTTTTAATACAAATTTCTAAATCATAAAGATTATTCCATCTTTAAAATAGATTTTAACAAACCAAAATGAATATATAATCCCCAATTCTTATTACATAATCTTTTCAATATAGAATACGCATTTATAAAGATGAAAGATATTTTTGGTTTAGTGTCTTCAATATTAGGTACATATTACTTGAATTACAGAATAATTACATAAAAAGAAATATTATTCAATTCTATTAGTATAATACTTCTATATTAAATATAAAATCATCTCACTGCATCTTATATCATGGAAAAAACATCAATGAAGGGGGTGAGCATAAATCCAATCATGGGAATAAACCAAGGATTCACTTTGCATTGGACCAAGAAGCATATAACCAGGAATGATCATATGAAAATGATAAACACCATAAAAGAAAAAAAATGTTTCATAATAGGAAAATGTGACTACAATATTTTATTCTATAATTAATAATCATATCACCAAGGTCCGTCTCCAAGCCTTCATAATTGAAAATTTTCATTGTTATTTAGTAGGTTATTATAAAACAAGTCAACCCAAGAGACTAAATTTGTCACCTAATGCATTGGAGAACTATTAGGGAACACCAATAATAAGCCTTAATTTCATGTTATCCACATCGATAATAATCAAACATTTCATAAATTTCCCTTGTAGAATATAATTTATTGGTTTCAAATAAATATATGGGTGTTTCAAAAGTTCATAAAAACATGATCATTATGTCATTTTAAACCAACAAAAAAGGAATGTGGGGTTCATGTATGTTTATCCTAGTATCAAAAAATAATAATTTGTAAATATATGTTTATAACCATAGAATTTAAATAGGATTGAGTATTCACAAAATGAAAATAATATATATATTTTTAAGAGAAGAGGAAATTTTGTAACAGTAAATTATGTTGCATAATGGGTATAAAACTTGGTTAGGAAAATGGTAAAATGAGAAGGGAAAAGGGTATCCCATTGGTAAAATGTAATTTTGGAATAAGGGTATGATAAAATGGGAAATTAATGTTATTAAATACACCATTTAGAAGATATATATGAATAGTGGTTATTGAATCAAAAAGAAAAGAATGATATTTCCCCTACCTTGATGAATTAATAATACACCATAAAGAATGGAACTATGGGGGATTGAGGAAAAAATTGGGAGAAAAATAGGGAGTAAAAACTCCAATTCATCATTGTGGATGGATTATGGGTGAACTGAAAGGGAGAAATAGCTAGGTATTGATAGAAACAGTGGAGGATTAGTTTAATATTTTCCAAATATATGCCCTGCAAATCTGGGTTTTGGATAATAAAAACCCCTAGGAATACCCATGGGGTTTTCCCACTTTTTGGAAATTTGGGACAAATGTTATGTTATTTTACCCACAATAACCGATCATCATAATATATTACTTATTTATTCAAGTAAAAGTAATGGTTTTACTAAATAATGTTTTGTAAGTCACTGTTTCTATTTTAGAATTTGAAAAGTAAATTATAGGTTTGTAAATTCATTAAAATATATTAAAGTATTTGATATTATTAAAATTACATATTTTAGTTTTTTTATTCTGGTTAATTATTTGTTAAATCATTATGAAATAATTATTAAAGAATTAAACATAGAGAAAAAAGAGTATTTTTATTATTCATGGAAAAATAATGTATTTTGAAAACATTTCATAAATTCACCCTAAACAAATTTGGATGTGTGGATTTAAAAAATTATGTTTATTGTTGGGAAAAAATCCCTCAAGGTATCAATGAAACATTTTTGAGGTGATTGTGTTTGTTGACAAAGTGGACATCTGTGTGGTGATTGTTGATAAAGCAAAACAATGACATACAACTTCGTTGAAAAAGGGGATTTCATGGTGGAATGTCGAGTTTAGGAGCTGTGGTCAACGATCCATGTTTTATTCAGGAATGTCGACAAGAGAATGAATGACATTGTGCACTGTGTACTTGAAGTTGAGGAAACTTGGGTACCTAATGTTTTTCAGGATCTGGAAGTCAAAATATGGCAAAGTAAAGTGGGTCGTGCAGGTATTGGTGTGGTCGCACATGTGACTTGCACGTCGTGAATTGACATGCGTGCCGGTACCTAGAAGAATTGGAAACTTGCGCACCATATATTCTCCAGGATCAGAACTTCAAAATATGGCAAAGGAAATAGTTTCGCGCATGTTTGGAAGTGGGTCATGCAAGTGTCTTGCCGAGAAATAGACCTGCGCACCAAGACTTGCACGCCGAGGGTAGACTTGTGTAACATCACACAAGATATTCAAACTGCCTATAAATACTAGACCACCCCTCCTAATTTCTTAACGGAGTTTAACATATAGAGAAATCAGAGCTCCCGTCGTGCAGGTGTGGTTTTCATGCAAGTGGTGGTGTGTCGCATAAGTGGGACTTTCATGCCAGATTTGAAGAAGCGCAGTTGTTTTTAGTTGTGGGCCAATATTGGTTTGGGAGTAAAGGTAAGTGAGTAGCACAAGTTTGGAGTTGCAGAAGCTTGTGTCGCATAAGTGGTTGAGGTAGACTTGCGCGCCAGTTGTGACTTGCACGCCGATACTTGCGCATTGGGTTAGACTTGCTCGCCAAGTAAGGTTAATTCCCGGTAGTGTTTTCGAGCTGCGTGGAAGCTGTAAGTTTTCCTTATACCTTCGGTGAAAAGAGAGATTCATCTACGGGTTAATATTGGACATCAACAGAGCATCCATATACAACAGAGGATGTATTCATTAGAGATAATGAAGATACCTACAAAACTATAAACCGTGAGTGGATTCCTTCCAGAGAAGTGAGAAAAGGAAGAGAATGAAGGTGATCCTCTCCACCGGCAGTGAGCCAGAGAGAGAGACTAAGGGAGTGACCATTGGGAAAGCAGTGAGATGACCCTAAATCTAGTAAAGCAAGTGAGCCTGGGACAGAGTGACTGTGCCCGAACCATGTGATCCACATCAAGTGAAGTTTAGTGGGATTTGGTATGACCGACAACCTATCGGCGTATGCTCCTTGGGCGCAACCCTTATTGGCGAACCAAGTAATAATTGTTTTGTCATGTGCATTCTTTACATTCTATCTATTTTGTGCAACGGGAAAGATAGAGAAGAGTATTTTCTTAACAGAAAATAAAAGATCAAAATAGGCATTTGTTTCAAATTAGTCATACCCTGATTCACCCCCCTCTTAGGGTATTCATCCTTGTGGAACGTACATTAATTTTATATGAATAATTCTATAAATATTATAATTTTAGCTTAAAAAAATAAAAATTATTCTTTATTAAAAAAAATCTATTTAAAAATGCATATCAAAATTTCAAAAAATTATAGATTTTCAAAAATAATAATTTTGTCATCTATATTTAAATTATATCTTTATATAAAAATATTTTATTAAAATAAAAAATACTCATAATGCCTTATATTATTATAAGAAAGTTAATCTCGTTCTAAAAAATAAAATTTTTTCCTGAAAATCAATAAATCAAATTTTATCTCAATTATTTATTTATTTTGTTAAGAAAAATTATATTTAATGTTTATATTCCATTGAACATCAATGTGGAATTAGTTAAAATTTAAGCATGATGTATGGTGTTTTCATGAAAATTTGTTTTTGTCTTTGTGATTCGATTATAAACCATAGTAATAATTTATTATGAGAAAATAGAACGATATATAAAATAAATACATATTTTGGGGTACTTATATTCTTCCCCTTAATGAAATTCTATCCTCACAATTTTCTCCAATATATAAATACTATTAATTATAAAGATAAAGCTATTCCTCAACATTACTGATATTTAAAAATTATAAAGAAAAAAACAACACTAAAATTTTAAATTATCATGCTTCTTGGATGATATACTTCAATAATAATAAAAACTATATTGTATCTTTATATACTTCATAATTGTTTGTCAAATCTTTTGATTATTGAAATCATATCCCCTAAGAGTGTCATACACGGAGTGAATCATGGCCTATTTACCTTCTCTATTTCCTATTCAGCTCATGCTCAAAGTGGTATTTTTTAGTTTCACACCTAGATACATCTATTCCATAGCCACATACCCTTGTTCAAATCTAGGTATAGAAATATTTTCTTATAAACCACTTAATACATCACCAAAATACAAGATTGTTTTCATATATTTTAACTTATCCATAGGGATTTTCCTAGTGTTTGTAAATCATAAATATAAAAAATAATTAAACCATCCTTTGATACCAAATATGGATTCTCACATTTTTTTACTTAATATTTTCATTACATAATACACATTATAAAATTTATAGGGTATTTTAGGATTAGTGTGTTGGAAATTACGTATATATTACATGAATTACATTATAATAACCTAAAAATGAATATTAATAAATTAATTTTGTAGACACCTTTTTTATTACATAATAATTCATCTCACTTCATATCAAATCTTGGGTAAACCATCAATGAAATGGGTAAGCATAAATCCTCGCAAGGGAATAAATAAAGGAAATCTTTAGCATGTGGGCACAAGGCATATAAACCAGAATGAGCATATAAAAATTAGGAATACCATAAATGAAAGAACATGATTCATAACATGTAAATGTGGATATAAATTTTAATTTTTATATTCATAATCATATCACCAACATCCATACCAAGGTGTCATAAATGAAAATTACCAAGGTTTTCTACAAAGGTATCGTAAAACAAGTTATATATAGATATTAAGTTATATGCCAAATTAATTAGAGATCTATTAGGTTTCACACTTAATATGAATTAAATTTAGGTGATCCACATAGATAATAATCATTCATTTAATGAATAACCCCTAGAGAATGAATGAAATGGGTTTCATATCAAAATCATAGTGTTTCAAAAATGATTAAAAACATGATAATTATGTCATTTTCTGCCCATGGAATAGGAATGTTGGTTTTATTAATGTTAATAATAGAATAAGATTAATAATTTTTACATCTAGATGCATAACCTCTCAGAATAATTAGGAAATTGTAAAATAAAAGAGAATTTCAAGAGGAGAAGAGGGAAATTTTAAAAAGTAAATTCTACAGCATGATGGAAATAATGTTTCTAAAAAAATAGTAAAATTAGAGGATAAAAGGGTATCCCATTGATAAAAATGATTTTTAAATTAAGTTATAAACTAATGGGATAAATAGTAGATTAACCATAACATTTCAAATACATATAAGAAAATAGGTTCCTGAATCAAAAAGAAATGAATTATAATTCCCTTACCATGAATAGTTACTCTTTGATCTTGAGGGATTACACCGTAGGGGTTTGTGGAAACCATGTGGGAATACATGGTAGGTAAAACCACCAAATAATCATAGAGGATAGAATTTTATTGAATGGAAAAATCTAAATGGGTGGGTATTTATCGTAAATGTAGAGGATTTGTTAAAGAATATCCAAATAAATTCCTTAGGAATCAATATTGTTGAAAATGAAAAAAATGGGCATCCACATGTGGTTTCTCATGGTTTTGGATATTTGGCATAGTTTTTATGACATTTTATCCCAAAAAAACTGAGCATCATATTATATTACTTATTTTTTAATGTAATAGTAATGTTTTCAAAAAATAATGTTATTGAAGTCCAAAATTCCATTTTGGACATTGAAAAGTAAATTATATGTTTGGAGATTTATTAAATTTTATTAAAATATTTTTTATTAATAATTTAATAGATTTTAGATTGTGTATTGTGATAAATTAATTATTACTTCATTATGAGAAAATTATGAATTCAATAAAAATACTATAAAATCAGAATTGTATTTTTACTATTCATGAAAAATTAAGGTATTTTAGAAGATTTTCATAACTTCACCTATCCTAATTTAGATATCATGATTAAAAAATAATTATTTTTATAAAAATAATTCTATAAATATTATAATTTTAACTATTAAATATAAAAACCCTTATTTATAAAAAATTTTGGTTAGAAATGCATAGTAAAATTTCTCCAATAAATTTTTTTTATAAAATTATTTAATTATTTATATTTAAATTATCATTATTAACATACTATTTCATTAAAATAAATATTATTCCTAATACCATGTTTTTTAATTAAAAAATTTATATCCTATTAAAATTAAATTTTTTATCTGAAAATTCAATTGATCAAATTTTTCCTCAATTAATCATATATATTATAGAGAAAAAGTTTTCTTTAATGGGTATATCTTATTTTGGTTCGAAAATTTACATGCCCAAATTTATGCATGATGTATGATGTTCTCATGAAATAAAATGTTGCTAAATATTCTTCTATTATAAAACATAATAAAATGCTATTGGGATAAAAGTGATCCATAAATAAAATTATTACTTTTTCTGAGACATTACGTTAGAAGAAAACTATTACATAAGTCATTGATGATTAACCTAAAAACACATTTTCAACCACCCCCAAACCACACACATTTTTAAAAAACCACTTTATGATTACTCATCAAAAACCATCTAAAAATATTTGGAAAAACATCATTTAACATTTAAATAATACTACATTAAATATTTTGATAAAACTATATGAATGTAAACTAACAACACAATTTCACCATCCTTATTTCAAAACCATTCATAAATACCTTTTCAAACCATTTTAAAGATAATAAGTGAAATAAATGACGAAAGAACGCAATGTGAACTACTATATCAAAGTCACAATAAATGGAAACAATCCAAAAGTACATTGGTCCAAAAAAATAATAACCTTAGTGGGGGATACAATAAAAAAAGGATAAGTCCCCTAAAACGATCCTAAATAACATCCTTGTGTCATGGGAATCATCATAAAACTCTTGTAATAAGGACACTTACTCGAGACAATGAACATAGAATAGAAATACTAATCCATTCCATGTCAAGGCCAGCCTCATTGGACTAATCATCAATAAAAATCCCGATAGATAACATGCTATAATTTTCTATAAAAAGTATTTATGCTGATGAATTTATACCATCTTAGTCTAACTAATGGGGGTAGACAATAAATATTCACTAGGAAGCCTAATGTTAAACCCAATGAATTCCTATCAAACAATTCACTTACTATAGTTCATTGACTCATATAACATGTTAAATATCTATGAATTCAATCAATTTTCATAGCATTCATATAAAATCATTTGGAATAACTCACACCCCACCTCCTTGAACCCTCAAAAGAACAATCCCAACCAAAACAAAGAAAAAAAATATAAATATGAATCATTATATGTCATCCCTTAATGGGATCAAATGGATGAAAAAGGAATAAAAATCAAAATACGGGGATAAATGGTGTGTCACCTCTTTTTATAAAACCTCAATTTTTCTATATTTTCAAGCAATCCATTTTCCAAAACACGCATAGAATGATAATACATGCTCATACTGTTTCGAACACATTCTAATGAAATGTCATGACTAAATTAAATTAATCCATTTTTTAATGCAAATGAGAACTCAATATCCCATTTAAATAACTATTAAAAACATTAAAATCCACCAATGAGTTAAATATATCATTCCAATTGGATTAAACAACCCTTTAAAATCACAATACCCCTATGAAACATATAAAACACTTTAAAAAATAAAATTACTTTGTCTGAAAAGAATTCAGTCTATAGATCTAATTTTAAACCCTCGAAATAATTCTCATAAAAACATTCAAAACTAAAATATCCCATTAAAAAGAATTTAGGTATTTTAAAAAACACTTGGGATGGAATACCAATCCATTCTGGAGTTTAAAACAATTTTAAAACAATTTTAGACCCTCTTGGGATATATATGTCTTCATAAATTTAATTAAATATCTTTCTAAAATTGTCTATATTTTAATGTCATGTTACGGAAAAAGATATCAAATAGACACCAATTCTGTTTCAATTAAAACCAATCTAAAAATCATGGCATAGGATGGGGATTGCTCCAAGAATCCAAGACATGCCCTCTATGACCCCTATATAGGAAACATTTCATGATTAATCCTAATACCAACAAAATTTTATCTAAAATTAAAATTAGCTTTTTTATAAGGGAGATAAATCATGTTAAAAAAAGTTATACAAGAATGTAAGGGAGTTTGGAGGACCTACCCAAGAAAAACCCACATGAAACCAAGTAGGAGGACCACCAAATTTGAAGGACACAGGGGAGACTCTCCTAGGGAGATCCTTACCCATTTTAATTAGAGGGGGGAGGAAATGAGTTTTTGGGTTTTTTAGAATCACACTGAATCATTTCATTAAATTAATATTTTAATAAATCTTGTATAGTTTTATGTTTTGGCGACTCATTTTACCAGACCACGAGAAATTCAAATTTTAAATTGAAAACCACTCACAATGATTTTTGAAGAGTCCACATGAATTGAAAAACCATGTACCGACCAATACGAATAGAATGACCAAATTATAGAGATTATTTTCAATTTTTTTCACATGGTTTTCCAAATTATGTGAAATTTATATGCTAATACTCCAAGAACAAAATTAAATCAAATAGTTTATATAAAAAATCACATAGTTTAATCCTAGACATGTACTACCCATTAAACTCAATAAATTTGAATTCAAAATGAAATGAAAGTATAGTTTACCTCTTTCCACCTATAGTTATTCATAATGTTTAAACTAAACTATGTTCTCAGGCCTTTCACTTGAAAAAATATCTAATTTATTTCTGTTTCTCTCTAAAACTACTCCAAACAAAATAAAACTCTCAACCTCTGAAAATATTATAAAAGAAACACCACAGTGACATATGTGTCACAATTATTACCAAAATTCCACCTTCCAACATGATAAAGTCTCATGTTGTAGTATAAGAAAACTAAACAGAAATTATAATATAGACCCTCATTGAAAATTATTAGTCCTTAAACAACTCGATGAATCTACATTAAAAACTGAACATTGTCAAGAAGAACCAATCAATAACTGATAATAACTATTATATAGAGGATCCCTAGTGGGGGTATCCAAACCTTTTAGAATTAATTTATAATTGTTTAAAAAAATACATTTATCCAAAACAAGTAGATATCACTAAAAAACAAAATTCTTGAAATATCCAATGGAATTTACAAATCACTATAGGCCAAGGAAAAACCATAAAACACTTGGTCAAAACCACAAGGAGAACATCAATCCAAATAATAACCCAAATGAACACAAAAATGGATCACCAAACCAATGATATCATGTGACCAAGAATAAAATTAATTGGAATCATTCTGCATCGTGAAACAACACATCTGTAACACTAGGGTCACAAGATATATATGAGGGTGTTTAGATCTAATCCTCTGGAACAACATACCCTATTGACACTAATAGGTAACATTATTTTTGTGGAATTATTAGCCCAAATAGAAACAAACCACACCACTAATCACTCTTAAATGCGCCCTCATATCCCCTATTTGAATCCAAAAAAAATTCCTTTGCCGACACCATGTAATATAAACCCAAATGTCACCAATAAATGAGTAATATATAATTTCAAATAAAAATATCTCCATAACAGGAATCCAATAAGGCACCAATGAATTCACTGGGAAATAATTCCTCATAAAAAAATTCCAATTTCACAGAGTATAAATCCCAAAAAAATCATCCAAATATGACACATTCATTAACAGGAATGATACACTAAAAATGGCCACTCCATCTTCCCATGAAATCTAAAAACATTATAAAAAATATCCTAATCTCTATATCACACAAGAGTCTCATAAAAATCAGGCCCTCACTGATCATTCCATCATTCCACAGATTATATCCCATTCCAATAGGTTCAGAATATCGAAAATAAACTACCTAAACTAACATGGCCTCGTACAACACCATGAAACTAATAATAGTTAGATACAAAATATTCAACTCCGTTAAAATTACAGGGTGTGTTAAAACAGTGTGTAATAAATACCCCTAATAAAATCACTCAAATTCCACATGATAACATTCTCAGTTGCTTATACTAAACAATGATACCCAAGGGTTAAAACTAGTCATGTCTCTTATAGCACAATAAGTTGTTCCAAAATCATTTCTGGGATGAATCAAGTCAGTATTTTTTCTTAATCAATGATTTTCTATCAAAAAAATAATTTAAAATTATAATCCCTATAGAAAAGGGTCATAGAAACCCATTTTAAAAATAAAGACACCAATAAAATTGGTCATTATTTTACTAAAAATTGAAGCAGATTTTATAATTTCAAACCCAATCAGGTACCCAAAATGGTATATTTGAGATGTTTCCAAAAATAACATGAAAACAAAAAAAATCAAATTAATTTAAAATCCAAAATACCCTTCTGGGTTTTGAGATAAAAAAAAGATGATTACTTTTCGAAAAACTACTTATCAATATCCTTTTTCCATCACATTCCATAAGATAAAATTAAAACAAGACATAATATCCAATTTTAAAAACATTTTTGGAAAATAATCTCAATTTAAACGAAATATATAAAGAATCTTTTAAAATTAAAAAAAATTTCTCATGAAATCCACATTTAACACCTAAAAATGATTCCAAATCACAAACAACGTCATCTTAATAACAGTACAATATAGGGCTTATAGAATATCTATTCCAACAAGGACAAATTTTCATAAGTTATATCTTGGCTCTTTTCTTGTTTCCCACACACAATAGGTAATATTATTTTGAATTGGTAAAAATAGAAAAATCATGTGGGGTATCGTCCTAATTTTTCTTAATTAATAGACCATTAAAATCTTCATCCAATTCCTTAAAAAACCTAAATATGATTCATTAAATGTTCAAATATGTCTTAGGTGAATCTGAGGATTTTTTAGAGCCCAGATCCCCAAAATTGGAAGACTAGACAAGGACACAATATTAGGAGAAACAGTGCCTAAGAACCTACCCAATTTCCCACAATCATGCCGCTATAGATAGTGGGAACATGGGGGATACATAGTTTTTCTAAAACTATTCATCCCAAGGCGCATGTATGTGATACTCATCAACAGTTTTTAAACAGTGGTTTTTTCATGGTATGTGGATGTTATGATAAATTGTGTGCATAAATGTGCGGTGTTCCCTCTTAAATAAGTGAATGGTACATGGTTGGAAAACTAATTGGAAAACCGGGCGGCCAATCTATGCATAGTGGGGTTGGATGGTGAACTTACCAATTTATTTTTATTAATTATTTAACATAATTCACTTCCTACCAATCTCATTTCTAGTATCCCATACCTCATTCTTCATGCACGGAACTCATTCCTCTCCCATCATTCGGATTCAAACAACTCCATCATCAGACATTGGTATCGCCCATCATCATATCCAAAAAATTTATATGTGAACATTTAATCATTTGTAATATATTTCTAGATCATTTTTCTATATATTGAGATATCTTGGTGCAAGATCATTTTCCCCATTTTTTGGGGGAATTTGATGGGTTCTTCAATTTCTTCCACTTTAGAAAGGATCAAAGGTTGACCTTGGATGAAGGAAGATCAATGAGGTTAATTTACGTGGTTTAGTATTTTTACCTTCATTTCATTGTGTTAAAAAATTTGGTACATTGTTTTTATCATTCGGTCATTCTTTTGATTCCTCCAAAATCGTAGTTTAATTAAAACATGTTGTTTTGAACATGTAATATGGATCTAACTAGAGTAGATCCTTCTTCAGGATTGATTTCCCTGACTCATACTAACCCAATGGGATTTTTCTCCCCCATGAGGCTTAATTTCCCTTTATCTTAGTTTCATAAATTACCCCTGAGGTTTATTTCATCTTAATAAAATTATATGCGTGACTAATTGATTTGAATTGGTTGATGGGCTATGAATTGAACCCACTCACCATTTACATAAATGAATTGGATAGAAAAAATTGATTTGGTCATGTTCTATTCCTATTTACACCTATTCCATAAAAGGTTTCTTAAATGTATTCCTTGACCAATATTACAATTGTGACCTAAATGCATGAATTTAATGAAACTGTCCCTCTTGGTAGAATTGTTTATAAATTCATTATTGGTATACTGATTTCACCTTAGTGATGATAGTTAAACAAGTGGTTATGACCTAAGGACACCATGGATGGACTCTCATACCCATCTGCTATAATTATTAATTCTTATTAAAGACATCGGGTGCGACAACAATTATTCTCAATGTAACAATCCAAAATTTTATCACTGGAATTTCCCGTATTATAGTTATATTATATTCTATAAATCACATGAAATGGTATATGGAAGACATAAAAAACTATATAAATGATGAATTAATAAAATAAGGGGTATTCCAAAATATATAAGAACTTATACTAATGGAATAGTAACCAGACCATTAGAATAGTAAGATAGCCATTATTAAAATTAATCATTCCAATAAAATAGTAACATCTCCTATGATAGTGAAAATTAAATTCAAGAATCTTATAAATTAAAAAATGAGATAATTAAAACATATTTTAAGTAAATTAATGTTTTAAAAATGTTAAATTTATTATTTGTATTTTTGTAAAGCATAAATGTTTATTTAAAATTTTACAAATAATATAATAATTTAATATAATTTTTTCCATAATATATATTCATCTAATAAAATATTTTCCTAATGATTATATGATAATTTTATGAGAGTTTTATTAAATTTTTAAATATTACAAAATTAGTTATAATTTTCAAATAAATAATTTTAGAATAAGTTATGCCTTTAATTAATGGTTTATTTCTAAATTTCTTTTTTTCAAATAATTCATTTTATTTTTTGATTATACAAATTGAAAAATGTTTTCATGAATTTTTGGGGTATTTTTCTAAAATAGATGAATTTTTCAGGAATAGTGAAATACATTAATTTATGGGGTTTTACATAATGATTAATTAAATGATTATTTTAGTAAAGAATGTGTCATGAATGATATATGTGAACACTATCTCGAACATATATTCTCTATTTGTTATATTTAGTCACATGAATCATCATTATTCTTAGTCTTGAGCCAAAATAATAAACAAATGAATAATATTATTAAAAAACACCCCTCCCCTCCACTATAAATACTCCCTCTAACTACCCCATCTCTATACACAATATAAGGCTTGTAGCTTGATAATATTATACCCAATTACTCCCCCAGACCTCTTCCACACTTCTAGGATCTTCTTATCTCATCAAAAGACAGAAACAACATTTCTTAAGGATGTTCTCATGGAGAATAATTAAATAGGTAAAACCTTCCCTCTCTCTATCTTTCATTCAATTTGTTTTTTTCCTCATCCTTTCATCACCTCCTCTATCCAAATATACATGATAACTCGAGTATCTTATATATAGTGTAATTTTATTGTGTTAATATAATATCCATAATCAAAAACCCTCTCATCCTTGTTTTATTCTAAAATTTATTTTATTATCCTTGATGTGTCGATTTTCCACCATCATGGATGATGGGTTTTCAATTTCGATTACAGCCCTCAAAGATGGTCATAATATTATTATAATGGATTAAATGTATTGTAAAATGTATATTAAAACATATTTATAATTATATAAATAGTATATATACATAATATTACTTAATTAAACAATACAAGTTCTTGATGACTGAAAACCAACAAAATAATCTAAACAGTTATCATTAACATTTTATCTGATTAATCATTCTCATAAAATTAAAACAAATGATATATAATATCATTTAAACATATGGAATTTAAATTAAAAACATATAATTTCAAATCTACAAAAATATTACTATATTATAGGATCTTTTGTACGTGTATACATGTGAACCAAACATGAAATCCAAAGAATGGATAACTCTTGAACGATAACATTTAATCTTATAACTCTCAAAAGACCATAAATTAAAATCATAAAATCATAAAAAATTAAAATACATGGTGAATAGGTTCTGAATTAACTTATTAGTACATATAATTTTATTATCCACAAAATTAAGTGCTGCTATAGAACACTTTCGGACATATGGTATGGGTTTTCTCATCTCACTTTCATTTTTGTGAGATTTACCTTATTCACCACTATTTCTTGTGTGTGGTTTATACATACTTCCCATTGAAGTATCATATCATGAATCTATTTATCTTTATGGTATTAAATGATTCATATGAGGACAATTAATTTTATGGGGCTTACGGTTCAACTTTTTGAAAAATTGTGTGGGAATATCCCCAAAAATCCAATTTTTTCATTCGAGTTACGCATTCTCTATCATTATCATAATTTCATTCATCTTTATTTATTATATAAATCTAATAATTATATGTATTTATTGAAAAAAAATGTATATATATCATTTCATTTTTATTTCATTTGGAAAAAAATTATTTATATGGATCCCTTTTCAATTCTTCCCAATAAACATGTCTGATCAAAGGGAACTTCCAAATTTCATAAGCATTTTCAAGTATTCACAATAATATTTATTGAGACATAAATATTTTTCTAGAATCGCTAATTTTATCTTCAAATATTACTTTTTTCATTTAATGTATTATGAAAAAAATTATGTCTTCTTTCATTTTTAATACTCTTTTATATTTTCCCATAACCCGCACTAAAGTGGCCCATTACTTTAATTAATTAAACACACATTGTACAAGATTTCACCTCAGTTGGAAATTATTTATCATGATATATGAAAAATTTCACTAGAAATATTCTATAAAAATTCATCAAATATAATTTCATTGTCCTTACATTTAATTTTCTTGGATATACATGTTCCTATCTAATTTTATGATAAATAAAAAATATGTTCCAAAAGAACTATTCATTCCAAAGTAAAAGGGTGTTTCTCTCAATAATTTATCAATGATTTTATTAGAGTATTTTATTCAATTTTAACACACTCTATTGAATCGAATAAAAGATCTCTTATGTTAATATTTACTATATTTTATTTAGCGGTTTATTATTATTGGGACTGAGGATGTACTATCTTGATACAATTCGCCATATTAGACATGATAGTTATTTGATAATCTTGGTAAATATTAATAAATATGTGTCTTTTATTTAATATATATATTTTAGGATAAGGATTATAATTTTCTAATTAAATTAATTATTTTACATATGATGAATTATTTGGGTTTATATTATAGGGGTAGGGTATTGGTTAATGAAATCCCTATAGATTGGGGAATAGTTAATGTAAGACATACGGGTAAGGCATAGTTATAGATAACCCCTGGAAGCATTGGTAGTCTCATGAGACAATATCAGTAGGTGTAAACCCTTTATGTTTCCTCCCATGAAAAATTATATGGGTTTATACTCAAAAACATAAACCATATTGATGTTGTAATTGGTTAATGTTCGAAATACATGATGTCAAATAAATAATCATTTTATTTATTCAACAAATATGTTTTTATTATCCAATTTTTTTACATTAAAAAAATCATGGATTCATTTAGATTCAATATTTATTGATTGGAAGGTTTTTTAGTTATTTACCATTACACATTGATTATTCCTTATTGATTAATCTTCACGTATTTTTTATTCCTATTTTTTTATACCTATCCCTTACTGAGCATTGGAGCTCACCCTTTTTTTTCCTTTTCGATGTTATATAGAAAATAACATAAAATAAGGGTCATGGATGAAGTTTATTTTTCATTATTATGTAATATGATTAACTTCTAATGTAACAAGGTAACCATGTATGTATCTTTTTCATCAATACTAATAAACTAATCCATCATTGGTATGTGATCTCTTGTATATATTCCATTATAATAAAATGACCGCTGAATTCGGGATAATGGGTTTAGAATTGATTTAGTTGGTATCATATAATGTTTATTATATTCCATGGGAAAATAATTTAGGAAATCCTATACTAAGGAACATAACTATAAGATATACATTAAGGATTATAATAAATGAACATCATAAAAAACATTGTTTATAAGATTATCTATGAATAAATTTTTTAGTTTATGTTATGTCATTTAGTAGTTTGGGAATTATAGATTATGTTTCATAATTAAATGATCTAATATATTGTATATCATTATTTAGAAATAGAACTCATATAAAAAATGATAACTTAATCAATGAACATGATGTAAAGTGTAAATATGATCATATATTTTATGGTTGTTTGCTAGTATTTCAAAGGGAAAAAGTATCCCAACCACTCTCATCATACAAAGACATAATATCTAGTGCTAAAAAGACGAATAATCATATATTTATGTATTAGGGATTTATAGGGAAGCAAGATAAAAATATTACTACAAATAAAATGACAGATAAATGAATGAAGAGAAAGATTTATTTTCCCACATTTGATAATTGTGGGAAAAATACCCTAGTACTTTCATAAAAGTAATGGGTGTATTCTCCAAATGTGGAGATAAAGGACAGAGTGCTTGTGATTACAAGGGTATAAAAAAGTTTTCTTATATAAAATTCTTCAAATAAAAATATATTGGATACTATGAAAATCAATGTCTCAAGCATCAAACTAATATTGCACCAAAGAGGATAATAGATCTTGTCCTGGCTTATGTTACAACCATAGATGAAGAGGGGTGATCAGAATTCATATGTTTGGATTCATGAATTAGGTTTGTTGAGTATTTTTTCAATAATTATCTATTTATAAGTATCATGATATTTATAATCATTGTAATGTAGTGAATATTTATTAAGGAATTGGAAACTTGTGGTGAATAAAACAAGTAAATAAGACTAGTGATCATACTGTAAGTTTATCCTCATGAAAATACACGACTTTGGAAAGATAATCATAATTCTTTGTTTGATGTTAAGATAATAATTAATAAATTTTTATTGGATAATATTTGTTTCCATAAATGTGGTAAATGATATGATGGTTTATGTTATGGTGGAATTATTAAATGTTTGGATTTGAGGAATATACTTAAAAACCATGGATTTTATTTTTGGAAGCATGTATGTTTTCATTAAATTTTAATGGTGTTAAAGGTATTAAAATATTTCATATTTGATCATAAGTGATACAACATGTTTTTTTAGTGAAATATGATGTTAAGTAAACATTATTATCAATATTATTTATTTCTATTTGGATAGAAATGTTTTTTATGGGACTTTAGGATAAATAATTATTTAGTACGATAAGGATATTGTTGATTAATATTAAATTATGGTTTAAATTATTGGATATACTTTTCTTACTTGTTGGTTTCAATAAATCATTTAAGGAAGAAGGAATGACTTAGGGTTTATTTCATAAATGTGCATGAGGAATTACAATTCAAATTGAATATCCAAATTTTGGCATAGGAAATGAAACAGAGATAGATCAATGTATGACCAAATGATGAGATTGTGACATAAAAAGGAATTTTGTATGATTGTTTTCTCATGTGATTCTCTATAAAGTAAAAGAAACACCCAAATCTAGGAAAATGATTTTTGAGAAAAAACCCATTTGGTTAATTTTCATTATAAGAAATAAATTGTCATTTATTAAATAAAAAATTTACATTTATTTGATGGTTGACATTTTAATAACCATGTTCTCTGTCACTCTCCCTTAGAACAAGATCATTTTATTTCTTTTCCATACCCATGTTTTCAATTAACAATAATGTTCTCCGTTAGGGAAACTCAACATTTTTTGTGATCTTCACATTTACATTTACCTTTAATTTATTGTATATTTTATTAACACTTATTGCAATATGGGATTCCCACAAATGAATTTTCAATTAGCAACCATTAATTTTCAAATTAAATTTTAAATTTTGATAAAAAAATTTATTTCATGAGGGGGATAATATAACTACATAAAATTTTATCAATGGAATTGACCTTGTTATAACTATATTATATAGTATAAATCACATTAAATCAAATAAAGAACAAAATAAACACACTATAAATGATGAAAAAATGAAATAGTAGTTATTTTAAGAAATTATGGAACTTATACTGATGGAATAGAAACATGAATATTGGAATAGTAATATTTCCATTAGGAATTGTAATATTGATAATATAATTGTAACCTCTCCTATGAATGGGAGAATAAAATTTACACTTCTTATAAATGAAAAAATGATATAATTATATTATAGTTTATGTATAGGAATGTTATGAAAATGATATTTTAATTATTTGTATTTTTATAAATTAGAAATGTTTATTTACTATTTTATAAAAAATATATTGATTTAAAAGGAATTTTTTTTTTCATAAAATATATTTTAATATTAAAATTTTTTATAATTATTATTATAATCTTATTTATGAGCCTTTAATAAAATTTTCAATTTTTTACAAAATCAATTATAATTTTAAAATCTGTCTTTTTCGAATAAATGATGATTTTAAATAAAAATTAATTTTATCATATTTATAAAACCATTTCCAAAAAATATCATTTTTTATTATAAATTATGAAAAATGGTTAGGATGATTTTTTATGATTTTTATTAAATATTTGAATTTTTTGAATAGTGAAATACGATAATTTACAGTATTTAACATTATGAGTAATTAAATGATATTTTGAGTTATTCTTGGGTTATAGATGATTTAAGAGACCAATATATTGAAATAAAATTCTCTAGTTACATTTTTTAGTATAAATAATCATCTATATTTCTTCTTGAAACAAAATAAAAATCAAATGAATAAAATAATCAAAAAACACCGATCTCCTCCACTATAAATACCACCCATCACCACCCCATCTCATCAAACCTTTTAAGACTTTTATCATTATAATATTATTCCAAATTCCTCCTCAAAATATCTTCCTCATGTCTAGGATATATTGATCTCAATAAAATACCAAACCCAAGTCCCTTAAGGAGGTTCTCATGGAAAAGAATTCAAGAGTTCCAATATTCTTTCTCTCTCTCCTAAATTTAATTTATTTTATTATCCTTACCTAAATTACATAATCCAAACATAAATGATAAAACTAGGATATTATATATATTATAATTTTATTATGTTAATGTAATACCCATCATTGAACACCATATCCTCATTGTTGTATTCTAAAAATTAAAATATAATCTTTGATGTGTCAATTTAATGCAATCATGTATGATGATTTTTAATTTTCCATTACCTCCTTAAACACTGGCCATAAAAAATTAAAATAGTTAAAAAATAATTTTAATTTTAATTAAAAACTTATTTAATTATTCGGAACAAGTATATATATATATAATATTAATTAATAAAACTGAACTAGTTTTTGATAATCGAAAAACTCCGAACTAATCTAAATGGTTATCAATAATATTTTATCTAATGAATAATTCCCATAAAATATAAAAAAATGATATATAAATAACATTATTATTCTGGATTATCATTATGAACATATAATTTCAATTTTGGGTAACTATTCACAATTTACTAGATCTTTAGTATATATATATATAAGTGAACCAATCATGAAAACCAAGGAATGGAACACTCCTGAATAAAAAAATTGAATCCTATAAATCATCAAAAACCCATAAATTAACATTAAAGAATGACAGTAAATAAAATTTATTTTTAATAGGTTTTTAAATAAGTTATTATTATATATAATTTCATTAACCAATACATTTAGTGTAAGTGAAGAACACTTTCAAACATTATGTAAGGGTTTTCTCATATCACTTTCAAATTTTTTGATATATCCATTATTAATCACTATTTATTATGTTTGGTGTATGTATAATCCCCATTTATTTATCATCCAGTTATTCTTCTTATCTTCATCTTATTAAATTTTTCATTTGATGATCATTAATTTTAGGAGGCTTAATGTTCAACTAGTTGAAAGGTGGTAAGGAATTCTCCAGAAACCTCCATTTTTTCATTTGGGTTACACTTTCTCTCTCTTTACCCAAATATAATTATTATATCTTTTTATATAATTCTATATAATTCTATTTATATATTACAATCTCATGTATTATTATTAGTTCATATTTTATTGAAGAGTAAATACATGTTTTATATGGTTCCATTATCAATTCCACCTAATAATCGAGCCCAGTTAAAGGGTACTTCCCAATTTCATTCCCATTTTCATGTTTCCTCCATGATCATTTTTAAGACACAAATATATTTCTAAAATCACAAATTTTTTTATTAAAATTTTTATTCTTTTAATTTATGGTTTTATTTGAAAAACTATACCATTTTATGTTTTATGGAATCTTCTATATTTTCCCATAAACCGCACCAAAGTGGCTTATTTCTAAAACATCTTAAAAACTATTCATACACTGTTTTCAATTAAATTTGACAAAATTTATCATGATATATGAAAAAATTTCAGTGTGAATATTTTTTTAATATTCTTAAATTATAATTTTATTTTCCTTCCCTTTTATGTTTCTGGATATATGTGTTGTAATATGATATTACGAATAATAAAAATGATGTTCTAGATGAACTACTCCTTCCAAAGTAGAAAGGGAATTCCTATCAATCATTTATCAATTATTTTATTAGTATATTTTCATTTATTTTAAAACCCTCTTCTAAATCATTTGATTTATTTCTCATGTTTCCATAAAACTAATTTTTTTTAATGGTTTATGATTATTTTTTATAGGAGATGTACTATCTTGATATCATTCACATATTACTCATGATATTTATTTAAATATTGTTTAAAATATTGGAAACTATGTACCATTTATTTAATATAGATATTTCATGGTAGAATAATATTTAATAACTAAAAAAAATTATTTGAAATATGAAGAATACTTTGGACTGGTATGACATTGTCTTCAGATCGATCAATGCAAGTCCTATAAGTAGGGGACCTGTTAGGGAAATCCATATGTGTGGGGTTCTGTTATAGATATCCCCTCAAGGGAATAGCAATATCATGAGATGAAATCAGTTTGTGATAATCCATTTGTGTTTATTACAATGTATAATCATATGGGTTGCTACCCACAGATTTAAGCCATATTGACATTATAATTGTTCATGTTTCAGATACATAACATCCAATAATTATGCACTTCATTCATTCAGTAATAAGTTGTTGTTATTATATAAAGGATTTTTATAATGAACAACTGTATGGAAGCATTTAATTTATAGTTTATTAAAAGGTCATTTATTTTAGTTATTTACCCTTAAATTTTGATTATTACTTATTGATTATGCTTCACTTATTGTTGATTCATGCTTTTTTGTTGTACTTAACCCTTAAGGGGCATTTGAGATCATCCTTTTTATTGTTTTTCTTCACCAATTCATAAAGACAAAATCATTGAATAAGTTCCATGGAATTTTATTAGATTTATTTTTATATTCTATGTTTAATTACCAATGTAATAAGGAACCATGTTTGTATCTAGTTATTAATGACAAATAAAAAAATCGATCCTTGGAATGGGATCTGTTGTATCTATGAAATTATAATAAAATGACCACTAACTCTGGGCTATTGGGGTCCAGGTTTTTACAAATTGTTATTATTGAATATCTATTAGAATCTTGGGGTAGTATATTTATGAAATCCTAGATTAGGGAACATAAAACTAAACTATAACATGATGATAACTATAGAAAAAATCTCTTATAAACCATTTTAATGAGATTATCTACCAATATTTTTTTTCAAATTATGTAAATTATTTCACTAGTTTAGGTATGATAAATTGTTTTCCTACTAATATGACCTAATATATTCAATATCATCATTAATAAATTGCACCTCGTTGAAGGGATGGGAACCTCACCAATTCTCGTGATCCAATGAGTAAGTAGGATGAAATATGTTATTTTCTTATGTTAATCATTCAAATAGAAAAAGTCTCAAAAACATTATAATCATATGAGAATATATTATCATACTCTAAAAATAAAAATGATTAATTTTATATGTATTTTTAATTTGGATGGAATCACAAGGAAAATAGTACAACTGGGAAAAAATTAAATAATTGAATGAAGAGAATGAATTATTTTCCTCATAGAATAACTATCTAATAAAAAAAATTGAAATTTATTTAAAGGAATGGGAGTTTTAAATATGTTTGGAGAGGGAGAACACTATTCTTATGGTTTCATGGATAATAAAACTATTTCAAATGTATAATGCTTCAACTTCAAGGAGATTAGAAAATATACAAATCAATGTCTTAAGTGTCAATGGAATATACCCCAAAAGAAGATAATGGATCATGGTTAGCCTTATTCTACTTCCAATGATGATCATGAATAATCAATATTCCTATATTTGGATTCAATAATTTATTTAATATTTATTTTCAATATTTCTCTAATTATAGGAATCATGTGATTTATAAAGACTTTATTGTAGTAGTTATTCAGTGTGGAATTAGAAGCATGTGATGAATAAACCAATTATCATGAGATGTGATTATGTTATAAGTTTATATTCATGAAAGAACATGGAATGGATAATATTAACTTAATTGTGATAATTTTATTGACATAATAATAAATAGATGTTCATGGGATATTATTGTGGAGAATGTAATTGGTTACTGATATGATGGTTTATGTTATGTTGGAATTAATAGATTTTTGGATTTAAAGAGTATGTTAGATAACCTAATATTTTATTTCTTATAAAAATTTATGTTTTCATTAATGTTTATTGGTGATCAAGGTATTCAAATATTTCTCATGTGATCATAAGAGATAAGTCATGTTTTTTTGGATAACATTTGAAAATATGTAACATTTCTTCTAAATCATTGTTATTTGGATTTGGAAATAAACACATTGGATATGTCTTAAGGATGAAAACATATTTAATTGATAAAATATATTATTTATTATGATTAAATTATAATTTATCAAATTTTATAACCCATGTTAACCTGATAGTTTTAGTAAAAATTTAAAGACCGAAGGAAAAATTTATGGTCCATATGATAAGAGTAATTTTGGAATAAAAATTAATACTTAATATATAATTAGTTTTATGAAATTAAGAGGATATTGATATAAGAACAAAAAATGGATAACATTATGACTTGGAAAAGAATAACGGAATATTTTTTTATCATGTTCTTATTATGATAGTAAAAGAACCCCTCACCTCTAGTGAAATTATTTTCGAACAATAACATCATATGATTGGTTTTAATTATAAGAAATCAATTGTCATTTTACCAAAAAAACATTTTGTTTTTTATAACATAATTTCAAATGAATATTTTTTTTCTATCACTCTCTATTAGAACATGATAGTAATATTTCTTTTCCATACCCATTATTTCAATTCCCTCTAATGTTCTCTTATTGGGAAAACCAATTTTCTAGTAATAATCAAAATTAACACACCTTTGATTAAGAAGATGTTTTATATACACTATTTTTATTATGCGATTCCCATAAATGAATTCCCAAACACTAAACTTCGATTTTCGAATGTAATTTCAAATTTTGAGGATGCAATTTATCGGAGGGGAGAATGTAACCACCCAAAATTTTATCAATGGAATTTTCATTAATATAATTATGTTATAATGTATAAATAACATAATATCACATAGATAACCCGATAAAAACTATATAAATGAATAATGAATGAAATAAGAGTTATTTCTATAAATTAATGAAACTATACTGATTGAATAGTAGCTTTAACATCTGAATAGTAATATAACCATTAGGATTATTAATCCTAACAATAGAATAGTTTCTACACCTCTGAATTATTAAATAAAATTTACACATCTTATCAATAGAGAAATCATAAATTAAATATTTTTATTTTTGTGAAATAGAAATGTTTATTTACAATTTTTTAATTAATATAATGACTCATAAGAAGAGAATATTTTCAAAAATATATTAATTAATTAAATTTTATTTCATTATAATTATACGATAATTTCTTGACTCATTAATTTATTTTTTCAATTTTTACAAAATCAGTTATATTTTTAAAATCCATATTTTTTTAATAAATAATATTTTTAATTAAAATATAAATTTATTTTATTTAGAGAATTATTTTCAAAAAATATATTTCAATTTTAGATTATTCACATCAAAAAACAACTATAGTCAATTTTTGGGATTTTTCTAAAATAGATGATGTTTTGGTGAAGAGTGAAATACAAATATTTATGGTATTTTACATTATGAGTAATAAAATGAATTTACACGACATGATTGATTCATAGAAGTTGTATATTACCATTATATCAAAATCATATACACTATTTACTCTATCTATTCACAATAACTATCACAATTCATAGGCCTGAGCCAAAATAATAAATAAATGAATAAAATAATCAAAAAACACCCCTCTTCTCAACTATAAATACCACCCCTTTCCTCCCCTTCTCCTAAAACCATATAATACATTTATCATGAAATGATTCTACTAAATTAGTTTCTCAAATTTGATAAACAATTCTAGGACCATATATCCTCAATAAAATACTAAACCCAGGTACCATTAAGAGGTTCTCATGGAAAACAATTCAAGATATTAATATTCTCTCCCTCACTCTCTATCTCTTTCAATTTGTTTTTTTTTCTTATCCATTTATCACCTCCTCAATCAAAGAATGAATTTTTACTACAATATATAATATATAATTTAATTTTATTATGTTAATGTAATATAAATCAAGAAACCCATTCTTCTCTCATTTTTATTCTAAAAATGAAAATACCGTCTTAGATGTGTCGATTTACTGCCATTTTGGACGATGCCATTTAATTTTCTAGTACTGATTTCATGGATGGTCATAAAAATGTTATAATGGATAAAACATAATGTAAAATTTATATTAAAACATATTTATTACTCTATAACTAGTATATATACCCACAATATTAATTAATAAAACAAAACTAGTTCGTGATGATTGGAGAACACAAAAATAATCAAAAAGGTTATCATTATCGTTTTATGTTATGAATAATTATCATTCCATAAAAAAAGATATATAAGATCATTTAAACTTATGTAATTTCATTAAGAACATATAATTTCAATTCTAGATAACTATACCCATTTTTCATGATTTTTTTCACATGTATGCAAGTGAATGAATAAAAAAACTAAGGAATGGAACACTCCCGAACAACACAATTGACACTTATAACTCATAAAAATGTAAATAAATGAACTCAATTAAATTATAATAAATATAATACATTATAAAGAATTTACTAATTAAATTATAAATAGATATATTTTCATTATCTCATACATTAAGTGAATGTGAAGATCATTTTCGTATATATAATATGGGTTTACTAAACTCGCATTCATTTCTTTGAGATATGACTTATTAGAAAATATTTATTGTTTTTTGAGTATGTATAATTATAATTGATTTATAATATTAGTTATTTTATTATATTCATTTTAGTAATTTTTTATTATATGCTCATTAATGTAATGGGAATTACGATTCATCTCTTTGCAATGTGGTGAGAGATTCTCCATGAACTATAATTGTTTTTGCATTCGGGTTAAACTCTCTCTCTCTATTTACCACAATTTAATTTTTATTCCATTTTATATAAATACTCAAAATTCTAAGATTATGTTATAAACTCATGTATCCATATCATTTCATCTTTCTTTGATGGGTAAATACATTATTTATATGGTTCCCTTTTATATTCCTCTATATAATAAAGATGGATTAAATGGTACTTCCCAATTTCTTACTAATTTTCAAGTAAATTCTATAATCTACTTTTATACACATATATTTTTCTATGATCTATCAAATTATCATGAAAATATGAATTTTTTCATTTATGGTTTTATGCAAAACCCTATACAAATTTTTGTTTTAAAGACTCTTTTATATTTTCCCATAAATCTCACTAAAGTGGGTGATTTCTAAACTATATTAAACATTAATTTTACATGTAATACCTTCATTTAGATGTCATTTATCATGATATATACCAAATTTATCTGTGCATATCCTTTTCGTACACCTCAAAAATAATTTCATTATCCTTCCATTTTATTTTCTAGGATATAAAGT
Source organism: Viscum album (assembly GCA_963277665.1). Taxonomy (NCBI): domain Eukaryota; kingdom Viridiplantae; phylum Streptophyta; class Magnoliopsida; order Santalales; family Viscaceae; genus Viscum; species Viscum album. Next base: position 132,355,944 of record OY728120.1, read on the forward strand.
TGAAATTTGATTTTATAAAATATATATATGATTTTACAAAAGAACTATTTTTTATAAATTAAAAAGGGTATTTCTCTCAAGAATATGGAAATGATTTTATTAGAGTATTTTCATTTATTTTAACAGCTTCTACTGAATCATATTCTGGATCTATTATGTTACCATCTACCATATTGTAATTAACTGATTATGATTATTTGTACTAGGTTTTAATATATCTACACATTGTTTAATATTACTTTTGATAGCTATTTGATTTTTTTGGGGAAATAATGATAAATATATGTCATTTATTTAATACATAAATTTTATAATAAGGAATATTATTTGTTAAATAATATAATTTTTTGATATATGGGGAATTATTCCGACTAGTATTACACAGGTTGTGGACCAGTTATTGCAAGCCCTATGGGATGGGGACCAGTTAATAAAAGCCCTACGGATGGGCCCAATTACAGATATCCCATAGATGAATCGACACACTAAGGGGATGAAATAATTTGTGGGAAACCCATTCATGTTTATTTCCACAAATAATCATATGGGTTTCTACCCATAGAATTAAATCATCGTGAAGGTATAATAGATCATGTTCTAGATACATGGTGTATAATAATTAAAATTTTTATTCATTTGGAAAAAATTTATTATTATCTTTAGGATTGTCACTGTGAAAAAATCTATGTATTCATTTTTATTCTCATTTATTTATTCTAAGGTTTATTTTAGTTATCTAACCTTCCATGTTTATTATTAATTATTGATTATGCTTCACTTATTTTTGATTTATGTTTTCTACTATAGCTAACCCTTACTGATAATTTGACCTCACCCTTTTATTTGTTTTACATTCCCATGTTATGATGATGAAATAATTAAATTAGTATCATGTACAAAGTTTATCTTACATTGTAATGTTTTATGTTTAATTGACGATGTAATAAGAGAACCATGTATTTATATTACTCTTGAAGAATAGTAAATTGATCGATCATTGTGTAATGATATATTATATCTATGTCATTGTAATAAAATTACCATTAACTTAGGAATATTGGGGCGAGTGTTGTTACTATTGGTTCATAGATAGTTTACTAGAAACATGTTAATATTGATTTAGGAAATCCCAGATTAGGGAATATACCCTCCGAAAGGCTTTGAGTATAACTATATATGAACATCCCAAACAAACCATGTTTATGATAGTATCTACTCATAAAATTTTCAATCTATGTTATGTATTATAATTTTATTGGGATGATACATAATTTTTCATAAATATATTACATAATCTAATTCATATAATTATTTCGAAATGGAACCTCTCAGAGGGAATGTGAACTTCAACAACAGACATGATCCAATGAGTAAGGAGAATCAAATATTTTACGGTCTTATAGACAATGTTTCAAAGGGATCAATTATCCTAGACATTATCATAGTACAAGGACATAGTATTATTCACTAATAAGAGAAAAAATGATTTATTTAAGTATTATGGATTCTGAGGGACGAATGAGAAAAAGAGTATAACTAGAAAAAATTTGGTCAAAGTAATGTTGGGAAAGAAGTATTTTCTCATAAGTGATAATTATTGAACGAGACGCCCTAGTAATTAATTTAAAGGAATTTGAGCTTTCTAGAAGTATGGAGATAAATGACACCATTCCTATGATTTTAAGGTTAAAAATGATTCTAATGTGTAATTCTTCAACAGTAATGAAATTGTACACTATACAAGTCAATCCTTCAAACATCAAAATAATATACCTCAAAAGAGGTCAATGGATAATAATCATGATTATGTTACTACCAGGATGAAGAGGAATGATAAATATTCCTATATTTGGATTAATAAAATATGTTATTTTTTATTTTATCTATAATTATCTTATTATTCTAATCATGTGATTTATAAGGATTCTACTTCTATATTTCATCTTTAAGGGAATAGAATCATGTGATGAATAAGATTTATAATTAAGAGATGTGATTATGTTGTATATTTATCTTTAAAAAATAATAATGACTTGTTGAAGATGAAACTAATCATGTTCTTTATGTTGATATAATAGTAAGTAGATGTTTGTGGGATTTTATTGGTGACCATAAAGTCGGTTATTGATCAGATTGTTTATTTTATGCAAGAATTTTTTAGCATTTGGATTTGAGGATAATATTTAAAAACTGGAGATTTTATTTATGGAATCATATATGTTATCATTAATATTTAATGGTGATCAATGTATTAAAATATTTTGTTTGTGATCATAAGAGATGCATCATGTGGTTTTGTGAAAAATATGATATTTAGTAACGTTTCTTCTAAATATTTTGCCTTTAGATTTGGACTTCTATATGTTGGATGAGACTTAAGGATAATAAATTACTGAATTTATTAAAGAAATTATTGATTAAGAATAGTTTTAGATTGATTATATTGGATAACATATCCGTACCCGCTTGTTTCAATAAACATTTAATGGCTAATGGAATGACTTATGGTTCATTTTATAAATGTGATTTAAGAAAAAAATCAACTTGAATATCCTTATTTTTTTTTTTGAAATGAAGAAGTTATACATCAATGCAAAATAATAGGATAATATTATAAAATTCAAAAGTAATCATGGGAGATTAGTTTGTTATGTACTTCTCTAGATAGTAAAATAAGTCGTCAACTCTAGGTAAATTAAATTCCAAAAAACATCATCTTGTTAATTTTCATTTTGGGAAATAATTGTTCATTTAAACAATAAAATATCTATAGTTTTTTGATGGAGGTATTTCTAATTACCATGTTCTCTATCACTCCCCAATTGAATATAATAGTAATATTTAATTTCTATACTCATGTTTTCACTTCTGAGTAATGTTTCTAATATAGGGAAACACGATTTTGTGGTTATCTTCTCATTTACCATTACTCATTTTTGGGATTATATATTATTAACCCAATCTCTGATATGGGATTCTAAAAATGTTATTTTTAACCATTAACCGTTGATTTTGGAATGAAATTTCATATTATGAGGACACCATTTATTTAATGTGGGGAGAATGTAACGACCCAAAATATAATCAATAGAATTTCTAATTTATAATTATTTTATATAATATAATTCACAATAAATCACATAGATAACATAATAAAAACTCAATAAATGATTAATGGATCATATAAGATGTATTTATATAAATTAATGAAGCTATACTAATGCAATTGTAACTTGACCATTTGATTTGTAATATGATCGTCAGAAGTTTTAATTCATCCAATAGAATGGTAACTATTCCATTAAATTTGTGTATAAAACATAGGAATATTATAAATGGAAAAATAATTTAATTATATCACAGTTTAAGTTATCTAATTTTTTAATGTTGATAAATAAAGTGATTTTATTTTTGTGAAATAAAAATGTTTATTTAAAATTTCTTAATTAATATATTTATTTAAAATAAAAATTTATTTTCATAAAATAGATTCATAAATTTATATGTTTTTATATTATTATTATAATATAATATTATGAGACTTTAAATAATTTTTCAATTTGTAACAAAATCGGTTATAACTTTAATATCTATTTTTTCGAATAAATAATGATTTTAATGAAAAAATATATTTCTCACATTAAGATTTTTTTTAAATGGAATTCATTTTTACTCAACACATCGATAAATGGTTAGGGAGAATTTTTTTATTTTTTTTCTAAAATAGTTGAATATTTGGTGAACTGTGAAATACGATAATTTACAGTATTAAACATTAAGAGTAATTATATGAATTTATGGGTCATTATTGAGTCATAGATGATGTAAGTGACCATTATCTCTAAATTAAATTCTTTTTTTCTGTATATATTCACATTAACCTTAATTATTCATATTATTGATCCAAAATAAAAAATGAATAATATAATCCAAAAACACCCCTCACCTGCACTATAAATACCACCCCTCACCACTCACTCTTCTCACACATTATAAGCCTATTATCTTGGTAATATTCTACCCAATTCCTCTCCCAAACATATTCCCCACATAGATAGACTCTGGGATCAATAAAATTCCAAACATAAGTTCCTTAAGGAGGTTCTCAATGAGAATATTTGAAGAGGAAAAACCTTCTATCTATCTCTCTCTTAAAATTTCTTTTCTTTTCATATCCTTAAATCACCTCCTTAATACAAACATGAATGATAAATACATTATCATATATATAATATAATTTTATTAATATAATGTATTATTAATTATCCAACCACTTCTCTTGTCAGATTTATTCTAAAAATGAAAGTATCGTCAATGATGTGTCGGTTTACTCCCATCGTGGACAATGAACATTCATTTTCTCCTATCACCTTCAATACTGGTGATAGAATCATTATAAGGGATACAAAATAATGTAAAGCGTATATTAAACCTTATTTATTTTCCTAAAACTATTATATATATAAATGATAATAATTTATTAAAAAATTGTTTCGTGATGATTGAAAAATTCCAAAATAATATAAACGGTTGTTATTAATATTTTATTTAATGAATCATTGTCATATTACATTAAAAAGATATATAATATCAATTAAACATCAGCATGTTCATTTAGAACACATAATTACAAATCTGAATAACTATTCCCATATTTCATGATATTTTATACATGTATACAAGTGATAAAAATCATTAAACCAAGGACAGTAACAATCTGAAATGACAAGACTGAATCTTATAACTCATCAAAAATGACATAAATGAATGTAATAAAATTATAATAAATATAATAAAATTTAAATAATGTAAGGACCTGACCCCAATTTCTCAGAGTTGGTGATTTATTTGACAACATTTTCCTATAAAAAAGGAACAAGCATCCCAATGTACTGAGTAGTTTATTATTATTGGAAACAAGATACATATATAAGTTCTACATTATAAAATAAAAAAGAAATAAAAATAGAAACTCCATAGACAACATCCATTACTCCTTTGTTATTTCATCTTTTTATTCATAATAAAATTTTTCATGTCCCAATAAAATGAAATATAGGAAAGGAGTGAGATTAAACGCTCAGTATGAGTAAGAAATTTAGCAGAATAACTCCTAAACATTAAACATGTTGAATAATTGAAAACACATTCCTTTTTAAAAATAAACATGATAATAATATTGTAGAAATATGAGCTGAGAAAATATTTCCACAATGTAAGGTAATGATGGGTATTCTACTAGTCGAATAACCACATGAACCATCAATAATATTTTCATAATGAGGGAATTAATATTGCAGGAAAACATAACCATAATGTCAAGGGCTCAAGCCAAGACCATATAATAATCATTTTGTCAAGGCCTTGTACCAAGACCTTAGTTTGTCTCATGAGAACTACCAATGCACCAAGGGGCTATAGTGGGCCCCAACAGACACATACATGTCCAATTTATTCCTTCTATGTACGGGGATAAACATAAACAACATACACATTCATATTGAAACTAGCATATGAAATGAATATATATTTCCCCATTCATTAATCCTAAACACAAACCATTCAGAGTAATATGGTGAATCATTTCAAGATAACACATCCAGTGCCAAAATAATAATTCACCATTAAATTAAATATGTTATATGATACCATAAAATATTAATCTCAATAATAAAAAATAATTAACAAGACTTTTGAATCAGACAAAAATAATCTTAAGCAATTCCTACGATAAATAATCTTATTTTGAAAAGAAGAGTTATTTTGGTAAAATATTTTTATAAAACCAGAAGTGAAGTAAGATAGTATTTTCATAATATAATTATTTATTTTATAAACATAATGGTTTCCAAAAACATATTATAGAGGGTCCTTCAAAATAGATAAGAATTTGAGAAATTCCGTTGAATCGGGATTGTATATTGAAAGTAGCTTTGAATGTTTCTTTTAAAATTTGTATCTATCCATAAAATAGGTAAGGATTATGTTTGGTGTAAAAATATAGAATACTAATACATAATTTATTATGTTTAAATAATAATTAATAATAATTTCATCGAGGTAATTATACAATAAATGTAACCCAAATGAAAATGGGAGTTTGGGTGGAAAACCATTAACTTATTTCTGAATGTGTTACACTCTTGAACATAAGGTCCTGGAATATGAAATTAGACTTATTAATAAATTATTTCATAAAATATTGGACATTTATTTAGTTTCTCATAATTCTTTTTAGGTCATTTATTCCATTATTTATATGTTATAATATCATATTTTGTCATTCCGGAGTGTTCGTTTTCTTGATTTTCATAACCGGTACACTTGGTTTTTAAGTAATGGAGTTATGGGGGAATGGTTTTAAATACACAGAATTGAAATTAAATATTATTTATGAACATCCATATTTCTTAATTTTCATTTCTATCATTTGTAGGTTGAATCGTTAGATGACATTAACGTCGATTATTGGGCGGTATTTAGAATATTATGAACTAGTTTTGTCATAAAAATTAATAATTTGTACATATACTGGTTCATGAATATTAATTAGCTTATAATACATATATTATTTTCTGGTTCAACTATAAAAATGGTTTTATGATCATTAATGAAGGAGAAATTGAAGAATGAAACTTCGTCATCCTGGATGGTTATAAATTAGAACCTCATGGACGTTGATTTCGTTTCGTAAAAATAAAAGGGATGGAGTATGAATATTTACAATGGTTCATATACTAACATGATATAATTCCAGTATATATATGGTAATGTATTTATCATGGTAATTTGTATAGATGATGTGATAAAAGGATAACAAAAGAAGATAAATTGAAATGAAACAAAATGGAAACGAAGGGTGTTTTACCTTTTGAATTAACCTCCTTAAGAACCTCTTTAAGGGAAAGGGTTTTGGTCTTTTGGAAATCCCATGAGCAATTTGGACATGGGGAGTGACTAGGGAAGGGTAATTGGGCATATAATTTTAGAGATTCATGTCTTAGAGGAGTGAAGATAAGAGGGAGTCATGGGTGTTTTTATATTTGAGGAGAGGGGTAAATTTTGAATATTTTATTTATTATTTTATTATTTCCATCAAGACAACCAATAGTGTTATTTCATGTGACCCATAATAGTGATAAGTGATTTTTAGTTCTAACCAAGGGGATTTAAATCACTTATGATGTCATCAATATTGTATTTAACAGATAATTTGTATATATGGTATTTTACCATCTTTTACTGTTCATAAAAAATTCAAGAACTTCAGAAAAATCCAAAAAATACACCCACACCATTATAAGATATATATAATTCAAAAATTAACTCCATTTTTCAAAAATATTTTTTTAAATATTATTAATTTCATTATTAAATAAAATCATAACTAATTCAAAAAATAACAATTTTAATGGTATATTTAGTTTTATATCACCTTGAAAAAATAATTAAGATCTCATTATCTTATTACCTTAATAAAATAAAATATTATCATTATTTACTACACATATGGGTTATATTACCATTAATATTACAATTCATATGAGTATGTTACTATTCACCAAAAATCATGCTTGTTCTATTAGACTCCAAACAACTTACTGATCACAACTATAGATGACAGTTTTTCAAAATCCAAAACATTGAAGAGGAAAAGTTGTTTTTAATGTCTAGATTATAAAATGAATTTTTTTTCAAAACCTTTTGGTATTAAATTCTCCCTCAGTACAAAAAATTCCTCCTCAAAATTCACAAATTGTTTGCAAAAAAGTTTCGAGTATGTCTTCAACCTAAACTCCTCAGGCTCCAATGTTGCTTCCTCCATCTTATGGCTCCTAAAAATATCCTTTACTAGACCAGTCGTCTAATTTCTCAATACATGTTTTATGGTATCAAGAATCATATTTGTAACTTCATAATAAGATAGATCAGGCTGATGTTTTATTTCTTCATAGCTGAGTACACGTGTTGGGTCTATCATGTATTTCCTTAACATTGATAAATGGGACACATTGTGAACATTGAAGAGACTTGGCAGCATTTCCAAACAGTATGCTACGACTCCAATTCGGTCCAAAATTTCAAATGGTCTGATGTACCTAGGTCATGATTTTCCCTTCTTATCGAATCGTATAATACCCATCCATGGATAAACCTTTATGAAAATGTAATCTCCAACTTGAAATTCTAAATCCTTTATTTGGTTATTAATATTGCTCTTTTTCCTAATTTGTGATTTTTTTATATGGTTTTGGATAATCTCCATCATTTCTGTTGTTTTCTCAACAAGTTCTGGGCCTATGATCTTTCTTTAACCAACATCATCCTTGAATGTTGGTGTACGACCTCTCTTTCCGTATAACTCTTTTTATGGAACCATTTGAATACTTGAATGGATGATATTATTATAAGAAAATTATACAAGAGGTAATAACTGATACCACATACCTTGAAAGTTTAGTGAACAAGACTTCAACATGTCTTCTAATGTTTGAATAGTCTATTCTTATTTTCTATCCATTTCTGGTTGGTAGGAAGTGCTCAAATGGCGATCAGTATCTTGGTCCTTCTAAATAATTTTCTTGAATTTTGATATAAAACCGGGATTACGATTAGAAGAAATTGATAAGGGTACACTATAAAGTCATAAAACTCCATTAATACATAGTCTTTCTAAACATTCAATTACTAAATATTCTTTTATAGCATGAAAAGGTGAGTATTTTTTTAAGATGATCAATGATGACCCAAATCTCATAATTATTTCTTGGAGTCTTTGGTAGCCCCATGAAAAATACCATCGTAATATCGTCCCATTTCCACATAGGAATAGGAAGGGGTTTCATGGCTCCTCTCGGATGTTGTCTTCCAGCATTCAACTGTTGGAAAACTAAACGTCTCGACACATAATCAGCAGTCTCCCACTTCATGTTTCTGACCAAAAATGTTCCTTTAGATCTCTATACATAATTGTGATACAAGCGTGTATAGTGAAATTTGAACTACGATCATCATTCAATAGTTCCCTCTTTATCTCAGTAATAGGAAGATTACAAAGCCTCTTTCCTAATTACAAAATCCCAACTTCAAATACGAAGTCATTCAACTTCCCATCATTTATAGATTAAATTTTCTTTTTCAACTCCTTATCATCATCCTGAGAACATTTTATCCTTTCAAATAGAGATGTTTTGGAAAGCATTTGAAAAAGAATTGATGTGTTACCTTCCTTTATAATTTCCATACCCATATTTACTAGATTCATGAACATAATATCCCTTTCAACTCCCATCTTATTCATAATTTTTTAGTCTTTTCTAATCAAATAATATGATACCTTATTTCCCTTCCCCTGGTGGTAGTGTATTGTACAATCATAATCTTCAAGTAGCTCATTATGTCTCCTTTGTCTCATGTTGAGTTATTTCTGTGAGAATATATATATTTCAACCTATTATGATCGGTATATATCTCACATTTTTCTCCATAGAGGTAATGTTTTCAAATATTTAGTACAAAGATTACCACTACTAACTCAAAATCACTAGTTAGATAGTTTTTTTTTCAGGAATTCTTAACTTCTTTGATGCATAGGAATTCACTCAATCATTTTGTATAAGGACACAACCAAGTCCTTTCTTCGATGCATAATGATAGATAAAAAACCCATCATTCCTCGATGGTAGAGTTAGGATCAGAGTATTCACTAACCTCATCTTCAATCATTATAAACATTCCTCACAATTTTTTACATATGAATATAATCCATTTTCGTGTGAGCTTGGTCATTGGGTTGGTTAAATGTGAGAATTTCTGAACGAAACACCGATAATAACCTATTAAACCAATAACAATATGTATTTCAGTTATGTTCATTGGAGTAAGACATTATTTCACAACCTTTGTCTTTAAAGAATCTTCAAATATTCCATCCTTGGAGACAATGTTTACCGGAAAGGAAACTGATGGGAGACAAAAATCACACATTCTGAACTTCCTATATAATTCATTTCTTCTAAGAGACTTTAGAATAATGCACAAGTGATTTTCATGATCTTCATAACATTTAGAGTATACCAGGATATCATCAATAAACACCAATACAATGTCATCCAGATATTTCATGAAAAATCGATTCATCAGATCCATGAAAAATGATGGTGCATTATTCAGTCCAAAAGGCATTATTGTAAACTCTTAATGACCTTACCAGGTTCCAAATGTTTTTAATGGAATGTATTCCGTACTCACAAGCATCTTATGATATCGAGACCAAAGATTAATATTTGAAAAATATTGTGATCCGTGAAGTAGATCAAATAAATCATAAATTCATGGAAGAGAATACTTATTCATTATTATAATTGCATTGATTTCCCAGTAATCAATACGAAACCTCAAAGAACCTTCATTCTTCTTAACGATAAGAACAGGGGAACCCCATGGAGAAAAAATAGGGTGAATAAATCCTTTATCACTCAATTCCACTAGTTGTTTCATTAGCTCCACTAACTCCATAGTGACCATTCTATAAGGGGTCTTTGATATGGGCCTTGAACCAGGAATTAAGTCAATGGAAAACCCAATTTCCCACTCTGGATGATTTCCTGGTAAATCATATGGAATGACATCAACATATTCTTGAACTACATGAACAAATTAAATATGAATATTTATATCCATGCACATAGATTTTGGGATCTCTTACTACCCAATAACTGAATTTAGTAGGGCTACTCATGGTGGATCTAGATTAGAATTAGATGCCGATGTTTACTCCATAAAGATAAGGGATTCCACACTATTCTCAAAAAATTTAACTTCCTTCTTCTTGAAAGAGGTATTCACATCATAATTTAATATCCAATGGATACCATGAATTATATCAAATTCATTCATTGGTATGATGAAAATGTTAGTAACTAAATCGTGTTTATGTGTCTCAAGGGGGAATAATTGACAAGCCTTGTCGCAATGACACATCCACATAGAGTTTTGACTGATAACTCCTTTATAAAATCAAATTTTACATTTCTAATTGAAATGGAAAATTTGGAAGATATAAATGAATGTGATAATCCAGAATCAGATAAAGTATTGTCAAATTTTGATGAAATGATCAATGTACCTTCTAACACTTTTTTAGGAGCTTCTACCTATGTGGTTCGGACAGAATAAGCATGACCCTACTACCTTGGTCTTCATTGGGGTTTGGTTCCCTAACTATTAGAGAATTCTTGTGCATAATGTCCCATACCCCTACAATTGTAGCACATAACATTGGTAGCTTATTTCTTCCCCTTAAAATCATGAGCATGGCGGCCTTTTTCTCCACACCTATAAAAGACTCCAATTCCCTTCAAGCAAGTTCAAGGGTGTCTCTTCCAACAATTACCACAGGACGTAAATTCCACTCTTCCATTTTCCCCCATTTACATATTTTATATTTCATAGTTTTCAGAAGCTCTCTTCTTTTCTTGTATTCCATTAATGTCATAAGACATAGAAAATTTTTATTTCGTTTTGATAGCATTTGATACTATATCTTCATATGATGAGAATCTTTGGGAGACTATATCCCGTCAGAGGAATTGTTTTAAACCATCAAACAATCAACCAATAATTCTCCTTGGATTACGTATGTAGTCTGAAACATGACTTTCCAGCCTTGTAATGTTGGCTTCATACCTGGAAAATATTTCAACCTCCTTTTTCCTCAAATTCAAGAATTTCCTCTCCATATCTGCTCACTATTCTGGATTGAAATATTTTTTTATGAAGATTTCCTTAAAATACATTAATTACATGTATTCTATTTCTTAATCTTCCTTTGTGTTCTGGATTATTGACCACCCCTAATTTGAATATCCAAATAGATGATAAACATCAAGGACAACCATCTCTCTTTCATTACATCCCAAAGATGGAAATATCTTATATAAGGAATATATCCACTCCTATGCTACAAATGGGTTTTTAGTCCCATTTAATGACGGAGGTTGTTTTTGCATAAAGCGATCTAACATATCTCCTCCACGTAGTGGGTCCAGATGTTCCATATACGTAATGTTATTATTCATTAACTAAGTAAGTATTCCCAGAATAATTTTAAGTTGCTCAGCACCAGCCACAAAACCAGATCCAAAATCATTATATTGTATTAGTGGGAAATCCATACAGGGGTCATGCACATTCGTACGGTTTCCATTACCTCAATTATTTTCCATTTATAAATAATGGAATAAACTATATTATGGTATGAATCATAATGTATAATCCCAATGTTGAAAAAACATAGCATAAATCGAAATTCTATGCATAGATAATATCTTAATCATAAATATGTTATCTTTGAGGAAAAAAATTAAATTTAAATACTTCATGATGTATTATATAGAAAATGTGAATTATCTTAAGAATATCCCCTAGGATTGTCAATACGAAGAGTGCATCAAGGCCCATTTTCAGGTACCATGATACCCCAGGATAAGCCAGAAACTCCTTGTCAGAGTTTTCACCCCTAGGTACATTTGTGCTAGAGCCAAATCTACCTGTTTGTATCCCGACATGGATCTATTTGCTATAAATATCAACATAATATACTCCTTACCAAAATACTAGGATTGCATTTCATATTTATCCTCGAAGTCTACCATAGGGATTTGTTCCCTAATCTATATTTTCTAATCTATTTTCCATGTTTTCTTATAAACATCCATTGATAACAACTCTAAGTACTCAATCCCATTTTCCCGGAGTCAGTAACTTATTTTATTACATTTGAACATAAACAAGGAACAAGCATCCAAAAAATACCAAGTATTCTTTTATTATTAGAAGCATGATACATATATAAGTTCAACATTACAACATGAAATTAAATACAAAATAGAAACTCATTAAACAACATTCTAAATGAACTTATTCATGTCCTGAGAAAATGAAACACAACAAAGGGTTGAGCTCAAATGATCAGTAATAGTAATAAATATAGAAGAAGATCACATAAACATAAGACATGGTGAAAAATTGAAAACACATTCCTTTTTTTAATAAATATGAACATAATATGATAGGAATATGAGTTGAGTAAATTTTTCCATAATATAACGTAATCATTGTTATTATACTAGTTGAATAACAACATGAACCATAAAATCTATTTTCAAAATGTTAGAATGCATAATGTGGGACATCATAACCATAACGTCAAGGCCTCGTGCCAAGATCATATATAATCATTTTGCCAAGGCCTTGTGCAATGACAATAGTTTGTCACATTAGTCCTACCAATGCAATGGGGGGATATACAGGGACACACCTAAAACATACTTTTTCCAATGAATTCTGCTTATAAAAGCGGATAAACACAAAAACATACTCATTAAAGTTGATACTAATGTATGAAATGTAAATATCTTTCCCCAATCATTATTCATAAAAACTAACTGTTTAGAGTAATATGGTGAATGGTTTCAAGATAGAACATCCACAACCAAAATAACAGTAAACCATTAAATTAAATATGGTGGATGATACCATAAAATATTAATACCAGTAATACATAATAATTAACAAGAGTTTTGAATAAGATGAAAATTCTCTTAAACAATTCTTGAGATAAATACTATTATTTTGAAAAGAAGAGTTCATTTGGAAAAATCATTTTATAAAACTAGCACTACTGGAAAACTGCCCTATCCCCACGGTTCAAAACCGTGGGGATAGCCCCCAAAAGAGTGGGTATAGGCTATACCCACGGTTTTGGGAACCGTGGGCTGGAAAGGGGTCGAGATAGGGGGGTCTGCCTATACCAACGGTTTATACCAACCGTGGGCATAGAATGGCCACAGCGTGGCAAGCCCGTGACCAGGCTGGCACAGCACTGACCCCACGGTTCTCAAACCGTGGGGATTTTAATCCTCAAAAAAAGACTCTATTGGGAGTCGACCGCGGGACGCCTCGCCGAGAACCCTGCTACCCTTACCAACCGAGTCAACGACGTTATTAGTTTATATAGATATAATTGTCTAAATATAATAATAATGTCGCATATCTAAAAACCGAAGCGGCTGAGAATCGATCCCGTGACCTGAGCATTCCGAATATGCTGCGCAACCAACAAAGCTAATCAATTATTATTCATAAATTCATACATTTTCTTTCTTATATTAATTAAAATTAATTTCTAGAAATAAAAATTTACCAGGTTTCGAACACAACACATGGAGGGAAACGGAGAAGAGCTCGACCAACAGAGCTACGCAACTTTTCTGGCTTTAAAAGTGAATGTTTATAATTATATTAATCAAAACCAAGTTCCCTCCAAAAAAAAAATATCATACCGCGTTTATTTTTTTTTCCCGCCATAACTCGTGAAAGCTATACCCACGGTTCTCCAAAACCGTGGGTATAGATCTTCAAAAAATAAACACCAATACCCACGGTTTTGAAGAACCGTGGGTATAGGTCTTCGCTATACACCCTATACCCACGGTTTTCACTAAAACCGTGGGTATAGGTGTTTTAAATAAACCTATCCCCACGGTTTTACTCAAAACCGTGGGTATAGGTTCTCATAGTACACCTATCCCCACGGTTTTCCAAAACCATGGGGATAGGGCCCCCCTATTCCCACGGTTTTTTTGAAAACCGTGGGTATAGGTCCATTTTCCAGTAGTGTAGAAGTGAAGTAATATATTATTTTCATAAAAAATTATTTATTTTATAACGATAATGGTGTCAAAAAAACTGATTATATTGTTCCCTCGATAATAGAAATGAATTTGAGAAATTCCCTTGAATCAGGCATGTATTTTGGAAGCATTTTTGAAAGTTTCTATTAAAACGTGTAACTATACATAAAATAATGAAGGATTATTGTTTGTGTACATATATAGAATAATCACACATAATTTATTAGGAGTACATAATAATACATAATAATTTCATTGAGGTAATTAGACAATCAAAGTAACCTGAATGAAAATGGGAGTTCAGGTGGAAAACAATTACCTTAAGTTCAAATATGTTCTAATCTTGAACATATGGTCCTAGAATATGAAATTAGATTTATCAATAACTTATTTAATAAAATATTATACATTTACTTAGTTTCTCATAATTCTATATATTATATTTATTCTTTTCTTTATAAGTTATAATATCGAATTTCGACGTTCCGGAGTGTTAGTTTTCCGGCTTTTCATAGCTAGTTCACCTGTTTTTAAGTAATAGAGTTCATGTGGAATGGTTGTAAATATCTATAATTGAAATTAAATATAAATTATGAACATATAGAATTGTTAATGGTCATTTATATTATTTTTCTACATGGAATGAAGATGAATCCTTAGATGACAACAACTTTGATTCTTTGATGGTATTTGGAGTATTATAAACTAGTTTTGTCCTAAAATTGATAATATGGACATATACTAGTTTCTTAGTATTAATTATATTATAATACATATATTATAGTCTGTTTAAACCCTAAAAAATGGTTTCTTGACCAGTAATGAAGGAGAAATTGATGAAAGAAACTTCGTCGTCCACAAAGGTTATAAATTGGAACCTTAGGGACGTTGATTTCATTTATAAATATAAAAGGGATGGAATAAGAATATTGATTATATTTCTTCCATTAACATGATATAATTCCAATATATAGATGATATGGGAGTTATAAATGGTCATGTAGACTAAGTAGGTGATTATAGGATAACAAAAGAAGATAAATTGAAATGAAACTAAATGAAAAATAAGTGTGTTTTACCTCTTGAAATAACCTCATTGAGATCCTCCTTAAGGGAAGAGGTTCTGGTATTTTAGAAATACTAAGAGCTTCCTAGACATAGGGAGTGACTATGGAAGGGTAATTGGGCAGATATGTGAAGAACTTGAAGGCTCAGAGGAGTGAAGGGAAGAGGTAGTGAGGGGGGATTATAGCGGATGAGAGGGATATTTTTGGAATATTTTATTATTTCCATCAAGACAACCAATAGTGTTGTTTCATGTGAACCCTAATAGTTATAAGTGCATGTGAGTTCGAACCATGTGGCCTTACATCACATATGATGTCATAAATGGTTCATTAAACTGATAATTTGTATATACAGAATTTTAACATATTTCACTATTCATAAAAAATCAATAATTTAAAAAAAAAATTCCAAAACAAATCCCCTACCATTTTTCGACATGTAGATTTGAAAAATGAAATCCATTTTTAAATTTCAATTTTCTAAACATTATTAATAATATTTTAAAAAAAATCATATTTAATTTTAAAAATATCAATTTTAAATGTATAATTTGTTTTATATAACATTAAAAAATTAATTATTCTTTCATTATCTTATTACCATAAGAAAGTAAAATATTGTCATTATTTACTATTTATAAGGGTCATATTACTATTTATATTACTATTCACAAGGGTATGTTAATATTCACCAAAAATCATGTTTGTTCTATCAGACCCCAAATGACATACTGATCACAACTCTAGATGACCGTTTTTCAAAATTCAAAACATAGGAGAGGAAAAGTTGTTTTTAAGGACTATATTATAAAATGAATTTATTTTAAAGACCTTGGGGTGTTAGAAATAGTGTATATATTAAATTATTAATTTATATAATTTCATTATTGAGGATATTAAGTGCAAGTGCATAAGGGTTACAGATATAACGTAAGGGTTTTCTCATCTCACATTCATTTCAGTGACATGTGCCTTATTCACAACTATTTCTTAGGTGAGGTGTATGTATACATTTCATTGATATATCATATCACAATTATATTTATAATAATGAGATTAAATATTTTATTTAATAATAATTACTATAATGGGGATTATGGTTCTAATATTTACAAAGTGTTATGAGATTCTCCCCAAACATCAATTTTTTCATTCAGTTTGGTCATTCTTTTTCATTACCCCAATGAAATTCATATTAATTTTTATATATATCTGCTAAATTCTTTTTATATTTTCCAAAAATATGTATCCATGTCATTTAATATTTTTTTGATGGGAAAATACATGTTTTGTAAGGTTATATTTTAAATTCCCCCTAAAAGGCATGCCTGATTAAAGGATAATTACCAATTTTTACACATTTTCAAATATGATCCATAATCTATTTTATGAAACCAATATTTTTACAAATTTAATCATATATTAATTAAAAACATCATTGTAATATTAATTTTTATGAAAATAATTATTCTTCTTTTTGATTTATAGACTCTAATATTTTTCCTTAATCTACGCTAATGTGGATAATTTCTAATCATTCTAAAAAACACATTTTATACATTTTCACTTCAGTAGGACATCTTTTAGCATTATCTATGAAACATTTCAGTGTAAATATTATTTTTATATTTCTCAAATATAATTTCACTGTTTTTCCCATTTATCTTCAAGGATATACTTGTTCCAACATGATTTTATGAAAAATACAAGTGATTATCCATGATTACTATTCCAAACAATACAGAAAGGTTATTATATAAATAATTTATCAATATTTCTATTAGATAATTTTCATCTCTTTTAACACCATCTAGTAAATATTAAACTAGATAGCTTATGTTACCATCTACTATATTTTATTGAATGGTTTATTATTTTTTTGGTTTGGATGTACTATCATGATACTATTCAATATATTACTCTTCATATTTATTTGACTTTATATGTAAATATTAATAAATCAATATATTTTATTTGATATGGATATTTTATGATAAGTAATATTATTAATTATTTAAATAAATAATTTTATATATTAGGAACTCTTTATACTTGTATAACACTGGTTCGGTAATGGTTAATACATTCCCTATGGGTTGGGGTCCAATTAATGAAAACCCTATGGGTGTTACAAGTTTTAGATATCCCCTAAATGCATCAGTATTTTCATGGGAAAAAATCTGTTGCTGAAAAACCATTCATGTTTTTTCAAAAGTTAAATCAGATTGGTTCCTACTCACAGATTTAAACCATCATTATGGTATTATGGATCATGTTCTCGATACTTGATGTCCAATAAATAATAATTTATTTCACTTAGTAATAAGTTATTATTATCTAGAGGATTTTAACTATGAATAAATAAATAGATGAATTTTAATTAATTTTTATTGTTTTTCATGTGTTATTCAGTTGTTTACCCTTCCATATTTACTATTCCTTATTTATAATCCTTTACATTTTGTTTAATCATGTTTTTAATGTGTCTGAACCTTACAATGAATTTGATATCACCATTTTATTTTTGTCCTCCTCTAGGTTACAAAAAAGAAAATATTCGAAAAAGTGTTCAAGAATTTGTTTACATTCCTTTTTTATAATCCATGTTAAATTACCATTGTAATAAGGGTACAATGTATATATCTTGTTCTTAAAAACAACTAAACTGGTCGATCATTTTGATGTAATCTCTTGTATCTATGACATTGTAAAAAAATTTCCCCCACGTCTTAGCTACTGGGATCAGGTTTGTTACGCTTGGGATGACTTCTCTAAGAAGTTTATATTCTTCCCTCTAGATGAGTTACATTAGTTACCTAGGGGGGACCCATTAGAAGGTCTTGATGTCAATATGGTTGTACAATAACTCGATAGACATTTAGACCCCTAAATGTGATACCAAGTACGATCTTGTAATCTAGTACTTTACATTTTAAAAACAAGCTTGGAGTCACACATGGATATTCATCCATAGGTAACAATGTACTGACTCTTTGGAATTGGTTCCAAATTGATCCCTTAGGTGATACCTGGAATGTCCCTCTGGATTTACATGGACGGGCTCATGGTGACTTCTTAAATTCTATAAAGTGGGTTCCAACACGAATTGAAGAAAAACATAAATAAATATATACATAAGGATATTTGATCTCTTTATAATAAAGATATAGGGGTGTGTCCCTGAAGACTAAGCACATTGATGAGGATAACCCTTCACCCTAAACCTTAAATGTCTCACTTTTCCATTGTTGGTTCCTTTGGTTCATACATTAGCGTAGGTCTAAGTAGGTCAATTTTATTGTTCTCTAAATCGAATCCATTCGAATATTTTTATTTAGTTGTTAATTATTTAATTTAAATTTAATATGTCAATTTTCTTATTTTATAGTTCAAAAAATGAAGTGTTGTTGACAAAGTGGGCACCGACCTACGGAGATTTTCTTCCCATATGATTCTTTGATTCCATTGGTATTTGGGTAGACTTTATGATTATAGGTGTGGATAAAGTGATGAAGATAACTTTTAATTCTTGATTTACATTTCAATGATGGTGTTTGTGGAGCAAAGGACCAAGCCTATGCTTGGGATTCTAGTCATGGTTATTTTTTTATTTTTATATATTTTATAGCAATTTTTATATTCTTCTATCCCTTTCCCCTTTATGTTTATTTTTTATTACATGACCTTCATAATTTATCATTTTACTATTTGGATTTCTTTTATTGTTCATTTTTCTTGAATGTTTCATTGTCATTATTTCTGATGGTATCTATTGTTTATTCTACTATTTCATATAATATATATATATATCTACTATTGTTGTATTCTCTGATCAATGAGGGGTTATTCTCCGCAATGACTTACCCAAGGCCCTCGCTAATATTTGGTAGCCTCTGTGGTTTTTGGAGGCACGTTTGAGGCATTGTTTCCAACCATCTCAAAGAACTGGTTAGTGGCATCCCATGATAGATTCTACAAAATGGAATCGAAGCCTCAATTTTCCTTTCATCTTACTACATTAGTTTAGAAAAGATACAAGGATATTGGAATTTGAATATGATCATGTGTCTGGAAGAATCTACCCCAGGTACAAGGGAGACCTGAATTACATGTTGTGGGTAAATGGTGACTTGAGGGAAAACAAAAACCTTGCATCAGAATAGTCACTATATGATCTAAAATTCCATGCATTATGCCAGACCATATTTACTTAACAGAATGAATTGCCTATTTTTTCTATAAATTTTTTCTCCATTGATAGTTGTTATTTTTAGTCTTGTAGTATTCTAAATGATGGAATGACAGGTTAAATTGATGAATAATTCCACATTAGTTGTTTTCATTGGTGAGAGCAAGATACATGTCATAATACCTATATAAATACATGGAATGCCATGCTTGTTTTCTGGTGTAAGGGTTATAATATAGTTAAATGATGCACCAAAAAATTTAATAAAGTTTATTATCCATTATGAATGGGAATCAGTGACATAATTAACTAGATTGTGATTCTAATATCAAAATAAATTAAAAATAATATAACCTTTCAATGAAAATGTTTATATTAAATGGAAAATTTGAGACCCTAGCCAGACCTCGCCTTAGTAATGGGTGTAATATCATCTCTCCATTGATCCTTATTTCTCTAGTTATTCTCACTAAGACCTCACTCTTGGAGTAGGTAGAGGGGTGTGTTTCTTCAGTATGATGTCCTTTTTTTATTTCATACCTATTTCACAATCAATTAAAAATCAACAATAAGGAATGAACTTCGAATTTTTGAACTAATACCACTCTCACAACCCTATGATGAATTCTTGGGGAGTGGCGATGAGAATACTCATGAGGTGGTGGGAAATGATCCACCCATGATACCTCTTGCAGTGAAACCTATAGAAATTCCTATAGATCCTCCATTAATTGGTAATTCCCATTGTATTTATATCATTATTTGGTTCAGGAAATCAATGAAAGGTTCTCCTCAACCAGACCGTTCTAATGTAAATTTGCCTCGCATGTTACAATAGTAGCATCCTTCCACCTCTTCGGTGTATGGTGGACATTAGGATGATGAGTCTTGTATAGAGTCTATGTTGTAAATATTCTAGAACATCTAGAAGCCACCATAAAGGAGGGTAAATCATGAAACCTACATACTGTGTGACTCCCCAATGTGTTGACGGGACATTCTTACTATTGCTGGTCGATATCAGGGTATGGTCTAAGAGGACATAAAAAAGACTTATTTTACTATTTATTTCCTCATTTCATTAAAAGCAATCAATTCTACTAATTCATTCACCACGAGAATTATGACATCTTGGTTATGTAATATTATCATCAATTCATTAAAATATATCTTTTCAAACTAGCCATGACCAATGGTGATGTGAATAATAGGGAAATTTGAGGATGGGAGGGCTTATGCCATTCACTCATTGGTGAATTCATTTTGGTTGACCACCATTTCCGAGACAATGAATGAGACCTAAATCACGTAGCTGAACCTGAGTGAATATGATGACATGAGGTAGGGCAGTTCAACTGCCAGGGAGATTAGTTTTTTATCTTGTGGAAGGAAGAAACACATAGTGGGTTTGTATGGGGGAAACACTAGCTAGGTGGAATAAACAGAAACCTATTTTTTGTGTCACCATTGTGGAAGGATAGGAAAAAAAATCCTTAGTGTATGAGGAACCAAATTGGGAATCAATTTTTCCATATACTGGGTCAACTCTAGGGTTTTTGCTTATATTTTCCACTAGTTCCATGTGAACAGGGATATTTTCCAGCACCACCCTCTGGTTCAGGGTCAATGACAACTTGTCAGGCACGAAGGTAGACATCTATATGTTGTTTTGGAAAATCAGGTGGTCATGTGAAATGTAGTCATACTTCAAAGTTCTATCTTCTGTAGGGTGTACATACTCAGGCTACCCAGGAAATATCTCAAGGTCATGGTTCATGCCATATCAGTGTTTCTCATCCTATTCCTGAGTATAAGACTCCAATTCCTTATATGGTTATAAGAACTATTTTCATATACTCTACTCTGGTATCTTATTTATTTGATAGGGGTGATCACGCTCTTTTTTTCTACTACAACAACAGGATGTATTGCCTCAGTGTTAAAGTACTATAGTGGTGTTATTCCCCATGACATGTCATTAGGAGTTTTACTAGAGGGTAAAATAATGTTCATGGAGTACCCCTTAAAATAGGTGCATATTGTTTTCTATAGAGCTTCTTCTTCCTAGAGATGACCAGTTTCAATTTAATCCTCGTTATGGACTGGCTTGTTCCCTTTCAATCCCATGTGGATTTCTCCCACTAAAAGGTATCTTTCGCATCAAACAACGAAAAAAATTATATCCATAGTAGATAATGGAGTATCTAGGATAGTCAAACCATACTCAAGTATACTAAGCTGGGAGGAATGATATCCCTTATGGCCAATCTCATTATGAGCTATTATGCTATGATATTTGTAGCATTCCCTCTTTTGGTGGATCAATTTAGGGATGTATTCCCAAATGATTTATCTAGATTACCTCCTCAGAGAGTGGTTGAGTTAACTATCATTCTTGTCACATGTGTGGAACTTATGTCTAATCATCTGAATAGTATGGAACCTATAGAGATCCATGAACTCAAAAATCATCTTGATTGCATAGTCGATAAGGTTTTTATCTGACTCAGTACATCACTATGTGGTTAACTAGTCCTTTCCCAGAAGGTTGATATTTCCCTTAGATTTTTTGTGGATTACTATCGACTAAACTAGCTTACGGCGATGAACTAGTATCCATTGAATCTTATAGATGACCTTTACAACCAGTTTTGAGGGGAAACTATTTTCTCCAAGATCGATTTGAGATCAGGCTACCATCGGGTCTGTGTGAGGACATTCGTAATACCATGTTCAACGTTCAAGAGTAGGTACATCTTATATGAGTATTTTTTTATGTTGTTTGGTCTGACTGGCACACCATAAGTCTTCTTGATTTTTATGAATCATATTTTCACCCATTTCTTGATTCCATTTTAGTAATATTTGTAAAGGAAATCTTAGTGTACTCGTGCACTATACATGACCATGTCAACCATTTTGTGATCATGCTAAGTATACTAATAGAGCACCAACTTTTTAAAAATCTTATTAAATGAATCATTTTGATATGTAAGGTTCACTTAATGGATATTATCTTTTCTGAGGAAGGTATATCTATTGACCCAGATAAGTTGAGTGTTATGGATTCCTTGGAGAATTCAGATAATTTTTTGATATACGTAGCTTCTTAGGGATAGAGAGATATTATAATAATTCATCCAAGATATATCATGCCTAGAATCACTTCTTGTAGGCTTAACCAAGAATGGTGTGACATTTTTCTAGATAAATCATGTGAAATATCTTTTCCTGAGGTAAAGGAAAGACTCAATTTAGCACCATTCCTGATTCTACCTAATCTAATAATATTCTATATTATTTATCGTGATGCATCATGAATTTGGTTAGATGTATTTTTTATGAAGGATCATCAAGTCATATCTTATGGTTCTAGAAGCTGAGGCCCAATGAGAAGAAGTAAGCAACTCGCACCCTCGATCATAAATATGTGGTTAATGTTCTTTGATGATAGAGATACAACTTATTGGTTGAGTGATTTTTTTACTCGAATAATCAGAGTCTCTAATACATCTCTACACAGCAAGAATTTAAGGCATCACAGGTGGGTCGAATTTCTGCAGTCATTGGGATTTGTGATTTCTTTCACACCCAAAATGGGTAGTGTTTTGGTTGCTTACATAATCTAAAATACTCATATGTAAGCCTTCAAGGAGGCCAGTAGTGAGTTTAAGTTGATGACTATTTTTACTGATATGCACCTAGAGAATCAAGAATAACATGACCACCTTGTTCTATGAAATAAAGTAGTGTCATCCCCACATCTATAGTGGTTTCAGATGAGGCAATATTCTGATTCATATGGCTTCATTTTTAGGGAGATCATCACAAGATAGAACCCAAATCATGTTTGGGTTGTTTTTGGGAGTGTCATTATTCTCTTATATGGTTGTGTATGGGTTCCTCCTAATATATTGGAAGAGTTGGTGAGGGAATCACATGCCTTTATTTGTATAGTTCAACCTAGTAATATAAATATATATATTTAAATCCACCATTCGTATTGGTTTCTAGGTATAAAGAGGTAGATTTCTTTTTTTATCACTCAGTGCTAAAAATACTAGCACGCAATGGAAGAGAACCAACAACCTGTTGGACTTCTACAACATCTATCCATTCCAGAGAAGAAATGAAAGGACATCATTGTGGGATTCATGATAGGTTTTCCATGATCCCCTTGAGGAGACGATTCAAAATGTGTGATCATCGATAGGTTGAAAAGGTCACACACTCCTTAGCTATCTGGGATACATTCTCTATTGATATGTTAGGAATGATTTATATTTATATAATAGTGAAACATCATGGTTTTCCCCATTCTATCTTATCATACCAAGACACCTTATTTAATTCATGGTTCTGTAAAGGTTTTCAACATTAATTATGTTCATCGGTGATATTGAGAACAACATATCACCCTCTAAACATTGGGAATTCATATTAGATAGTTAAGGTGTTAGAGGATATGTTATGGGTAGGTATCCTTGATTTTTAAGATTCATGGGAAAACAATATTCCTCTTATTTCATTTTCATATGAAAATTTATTTAAAAAAAATTATTAATATGGATCCATATGGGTACATCTATGTTAGACTATATTATTCACATTTGTGTTGGCTAGAGGTAGGTGGAGAAACTCTACTAGGTACTAATCTTGGTCAAGAGACCTCCATGCATGTCTAGATGATTCAAAAGCATATGGATACTACTCAGTCTATAATGAATTATTATACTAATCGTCATCGTAGAAATATGGTGTTTAATGTTAGAGATCTGGTCTTCTCGTGTGTATTGCCTAGATTGGGTCAGAGAGGATTCCACAGATAGGACAAGTCGTTACCTCGGTATGTCATACCATTTGTGATTGTGAAAAATTTTAGGCTAGTGACCTTTATGTTTTTGTTTCATTATAGGTTCCAAGCCATGCATGACATCTTCCATGTATCTCATCATTGATAGTATCATCATGAAATGTATCATTCATTTGAACCCAAGGATAGTGAGATAGAGGTGGATGTGTCCTTGTGGAGCCTGTGATAGGTATAATTAATCACATCATAAAGGCTATATGAGGAAAGTCTGTTCCTATAGCCTAGGTGTGATGGAAATAGGGATTCATATAGAAAAATGTGTGGCAGAGGGTACCTAATGTATATGCATAGTGGATGAAACATTTCTCATATGATTATTTACCACCCACTGTAGGGAAACTTGTGGTTGTGTTTTCATAAGGAGGGGAGGTTGCAACATCCCAGTTAATATCAAAGGCATGAACTGTTATTTTTTTCAAATTCCTTTAAAAATTAAAAAAATGATTCTTAAATGGAATTTGGAGGCATTAGAGGCGTATAAGGCATATTATAAGCATGGATCCATGATATGGGAAGAAACAATTGGCGTACGTAGGTAGGAAAAATAGCACATCCCCACATGAATGGTTTCCCAATTCCGTGAAGCTTTAGATAGTCGGCACCTGGGGCCATCACATTCTATCTTCAATCATGTGACATAAGTAGCATGACCATGTGACCCATCGTTATTTTTTTGAAACTCTGTTTTTCAAGGTTGGCCCATGGTTATATAAACTGTGCACATAATTATTTGGTGGTCCCTCTTAAAGTAGAGAATGATGCATGATTGATGCACTGTTTGGAAAACTATGCTGGAAAACCATCCATAGTGGGTTTTGGGGGTGAATTTACTCATTTTACCTTTTTTAATGATTTAACCTAATTTTCATCTTCCCCATCTCATTTATAACAGTCCTCACATCCTTCTGCAAGTATAAAGATCATTCCACCCTTGACCTAGAGATTTAAAAAAATCCTCCATCCATCATCTGAATCGCTCAACCTTGGGTCCAATGTAAGGTTAGAGGTGAGATCTTTAATCTTTTATAATGTATTTAGAGTTATTTGTTTCATCTATTATGCATTCACTGTGAAATCCCATATTCCCCATTTATAATGGCCTTTTTTAGTTTCATCAATTTCTTCTATCCTATATAGATTTAAAGGGCGAAACTGTATGAGGGAATATCTATGATATAAGATAGGTAGTCTAGGAATTTTTCCTTTGTTTCATTGTGTTCTAATTGTTTTTCTTTGTTCCATTCGTCAGACTATTCTGGTGATGCCTCCAAAATGTTAATTTTATTAATTGAAGTGGTTTTTCACATGTTTAATGATTGTAACTACTAGATAATCTTTTTAGGGATTTATTTCCATTATGAATTATATCAATTGACTAGAAAAAGTTAGTTTTCCAGGTGCTAGTTCAATTTACCCTTGAGCCATAAATGGTTTCTTAAATGGTTTCATTAACCAATATTCAAATTTTGACCTAAAATCCTAAATTTAATGAAATGGGATATATTTATATTTTGTTTAAATGATTTGATGGATTAATGAATTTGTCTCTGTGTATTCAGTAAAATAAGGGGTTCCGAATTAAGGACCAATTGGATGAACACACATGCCCTTATGATATAATAATTACTACTTAGTAAACATGCTGGGAGATACACCTGTTATCCCTTGGATGGGTTCTATTAACATTATTTATTTTTACATCCAGATGAGTCACACTAGTTCCATAGGGGAGATCCCATGAATGGTATTGAACGCATGATGTTTGTACAATTCCTCGAGAGAAACTCAATCCCATTATTACTATACCAAGTAAGGACTCAGGGGGATAGAATATGAATTTTAACACCATTATTATAGTGACACATGGGAATTCATTATTGGTCCACAATGGATGGACTCTATTTCATTGGTTATAAACTTATCCCTTGAATGATACATGGAATGTCCCCCCAGTTTTCAATAGAGAGGCTCTAGGTGACTCATTAAATACTATAAATTGGTTTTAAAATTGAATTAAAGAAAGAGATAAATGAACATTTTTAAAATCATAAATGATCAACTTATATTGAAGTAATAGGGATATGACCTACCTAATTAAGAACTATCTTGGGGACATTCCATCATCGGAAATCTAATACTTCTCAATTTCACATTCCAGGTTCCTTCACATCAGACACTAGCTTAGGATAAAGTAGGTTTAGTGGATATGACTCCAACTATATCCCAATCCAATGTTATTATTTTGTTGTTATATATTGTATTTAAATTAAATATGAAATAAAACATATTTTATAGCACATGAAATGGAATGGTCTAGACACCGCGGGTTTTTCATACTATGATTTGTATCTCACACCCTTCTTTAGTTCCATTTATATATGACTAAAGTTTATAATATATGGTATGGATAAAGGGATTTATCCCGCATCTAGTGCTTTATTTACATTGGTATGATGAATTTCTGGGAGATGTGGACCAGGAATATGCTCGAGATGCTAGTCATATAGGTTTTTATAATTTTTGTATTTTTTAGTAAGTTTTATATGCCTGTATCTCCTTCCCATATATGTTCATTTTTTATAAGATGAGAATACAATTGTATCATCTCGATGTTATGTTTCCACTTATTTTTCTTTTACCTTGAATGTGTAATTATTTCTATTTCCGCTTCTATCTACTATTTCTTCTTTTATTTAAGATACTAAATATATATATATATATATATATATATATATTACTACTATCAACACTGATCAATGAGGGTGTAGTCACCACCACATACTTTCCCAAGCCCCTAATTTCAAGTCGTTAGCCTCTTCTATTTTGAGTGAAACACATTTGGTATTACATACAACCATATCAGGGCACTAGTGAGTGGCATCTAAGGTGGGATACTACATGTGGGATGTGGAATTCTTCCTGACCTGTACATCAAGATAATGGAATAATTTTATTGTAGAATTAAAACCTAAAATATATCAAGCATCAATTGTTTCTTCATATAGTTTTTTAGTCCCTAAAATCAAACCTTAAACTTTGATCCCTTCTTCCAATCTCCATCAAAAAACTAAAAATGATACCCAATGAATCTAGAGGTATTCCATGGAGGATAAAAGAGCTATAAATAACGGTATTGAAGCATTATTATCAATTACATAAAATGGAAAGCTAGATTCAATGAAAAATCCCAACTACACATGGTAACAGATGGATCAGGGTGAGAAATATTTCATAAAACTGTTCTCACACTTACCCCCACCTCAACCCCATGTACAGATAACCTCATCGCTACACTACAATGATACCAAATAATAAAATGACATAACAAAAATTGGTTCAACTATAAAAGTAACCTCAGATTCCATTTTTTAATGAACTTACCCTGAGTTGTGTATAGCCTAGCTCCCAAAATATTTTTTTTATATGGTCCAAAAGGAATTATCAACCCCTTTATGCTGGAAAAATGTTCTTGTGCATCATAGAATGTTCCATGGAAATGATTTATCACTTACTTAATGATATTATGAAAAATATTAAATGAAAACCAATAAACCAACAAAGTATGAGATGAATATAAATAAATAAATAATAGAAAATATATATCATATTCATAAATTAATGAACCACTGAATAAGAAGAAAATGAAATCTATGGACAAATACAACATGCCATAATGACCAATACAAAACTCAAAGTTGAAATAAAAGAACTGTCTACTCTCATAATGCATCACATAACCCATAGTCACCATCCTAATGAAAAATATACAATAAAAACTATAATATAAATGAGAAACATTATAATGAAACAAGAAATATAAAATATATGTGTGATTTAAATATCCTATCAGGTCTCCACCATCTTAAACTATACAACTAATTTTATATTAAATTCTAATAAAATTTGATTTTGAAATATACATTAAAAATATAAATTTTTCAAATTTATTTACATGATGAAAAAAATTTCAAATATGCATTGAATCACATTTAATTTATATCTAGTGATTAAAAATAATCACATGGAAGCCACTTTTCCTTTACTAAAATCGCATGGCCAGAACACATCTTGAAAATCCCAAAAGAAAACGATTTCCTAAAAACCTCTTTTAGAATAAATATTTAAAATCTAAATATATGATTCCAATTATAAAAAATATTTTGAAAAAATATTTGAAAACCATGTTCTATCTAAAATTAAATATGTTTTCCTAAAACCATGTGGTCAAAATCCACACATAGACATGAGATTTTTAAAACAACCCATTTTACACTTTCATTGAAAAACATTCTAAAACACTTTGGGAGAAAAATTTCACATACAATCCATTTAAAATAATATTATAATAGTTTAAAATAAAAATAGAAGCATACTCTAACTTTCATTATTTCCAAATATTTTACAAATAAATTTTTCGAAAATTTGAAATGAAAAAAAAATTGTGGAGGAAAGCAGGTAAATTGCATTACTATGTTAAAGTCACAAGACAATATATCAAACCAAAATTAAATTGGATAAAATATATAATGTAGAAAAATGATCAAAAAGAAAATGAAAAGTACCTTATAATTATCCTTTATAGGATAGTACATTAATTTGGATCATCCTATGACTATAGATATGAAGACATAAACTACAGACAAGTAACCTAATCCAACACTACAAAACCAATCAATGTATCTAGTAGTTTCATTATACAAATTCAGAATAAATATAATGAGAGATCACAACCCACCATATGATATAAAAAGGATAAGTCTCATGAACTGGTACCCTCCTAGTACAACCGATTTGGTGTAGTCGGTAAATATTACCAATTCAGTCTACTGCTAAACAACATTCTCCCATATAGGACACTTAATATATTCTAAGGGAACAAATGAAAATTCTAATAGAGTTCAGAATAATGAATAATTATATAAGTCATATATAGTTATTTTAAATTACTAACATGTCACCTCCTTAAACCCTTATATAAATAGACCTAACCACATTAAAAAATTTAAGCAAATAAAGGCTATTAGAAATATTCCCAATACAAATAGTTTGAAATTTATGTTATATGATGGGAAAAGTTTTTATATACTATGTTTCTAAAAAATTGAATCTATAAGAATTGGTATTGACCTATATCAATAGATTTATTTTAAAATATTAGAAAATGACTGATGAATTTTTCCTATACCAATGATTTAATAAGCTATTAGTGTAGCCTTCCCTCACCTTGGAAGCTGAAAACACATCCCACATTTTCATAGAACAAGAAAAAACCAATAAACAATAGCCCCACACTGAAAAAAATTCCATACAATAAAGAAAAATCATGAAACAAAATAATACTTTCAACCTATCATAATATGAATTTATAATTGTACATATATGCATTCAAATTCAGTCCCCAAACAACATTTTTCATAAATATCAGTCAAAAATGTTGGCGATCAATATTAACTTCATCATAACAAATATCATCCCCATAATCATCCCCATTTTATCATCATAATCATCATCATCACTATAATCATCAACACCACCACTACCATCATCATCACCATCTCCATCATCACCATCACTATCAGTATCTCCATCATCACTATATCTATCACCATCTCCATCACCATCACTTGAAAATTATTTTTCCCGACCATAATAAGGAACATCATCATCATATCGTAGTGCATTCTATAATGATCACCTAATGGGTATTCATGTTTCAAAAACCAAAATAGTTTCTTATAGAAGTGACATTGATAATGCTTCAATAACATTCATAAAATTTTCATTGGAATTTTTAATTCCATTATGCTCCCACATGGCTATTTTTGTACCACTAAATCCACTCTATGAACTTGTATTGCCTCTGTTTGAGCATTTTCAAAATTGGGGCTACTATATGTGTAACCTGAAGTAGGAAAATATCTAGTGGGGACAATTCTCTTTCATGGATGAAAACATAATCTCCCATTGTACTCATCTCCCAATACATGGTGAAAATGTTCATATGGATCAATGTTTCTAGAATCCTTTTCATAAAGGTCCAATAAAGAACACTATAACAATTATAAATGAAATTTGTAGTTATAAAATAGATATTGAAATTTGAAAATATTATATTAATGTGTATGAAATGTTATTAAGTCTGTTTCTTTATCACACTTCCACATTTCTTTTTTCTGTTTGAGAAAAATAATTTTTCACGAGGCACAAATCCATTAATATTCAAAAAATCCATCAATAATTTCATTGAATGTTAAAATAAATTTAAAATAATTCAATTTTTTAACAAAATTAACTTATAACAACAAATATTTAATTTAAAATAATGAAAACTAATTGAATTAAATTTAATATAAATGAATTTTATTATCGCTAAGTATAAAAAAACTATAATCAAACGTGCATAAATGATAAAATTAAATTTAATCAATGTTCTATAATTTTTCTATATCTCATTGTTTTCTACAATATATTTGTTTGTTTTTTCAATAAAAAAGTCAAGATATATATATATATATATCAAAATTGAATTCCATTTATTAAGTCTGAATGATTATATGATTATTTACATTTAAATCTATTAGAATTAAGTCTAAATCTAAAATTTGGATTCTCTAAAAATTGAGTGATTTTATGGAAATTTTTTATCCTAAAAAACTATTACTATTTATGTGTGATTTAGTTAATTTGTGGTAACAGAAGATTTGTAATTCAGATTAATTTTTTCTTAAACCATTTGAAATATTATTAAATTACCTAAATATATATAAATAAGTCCAAAATATAAAACTTCATTATTAGAGGGATAAAAAATTCACTAATTCTTAAGATGATAAGAAGTAATGATTTTTTAAATTCTTACATAATTAAATGAAATTGTTAAAAAAAGATACCAAATTAATATCTTGTTTTGGTTTCCTCATCCACCTGAAAGTGTGAAGTTACATAATAAAATCCATGTTTATTTCCTATATTAGTTTTTCCTAAAATGGAATATTCAATAATACAAACATATTATTAATCTAAATCATCATAATTTTTAATCAAAACCCATAAATTTGATTAATAACATAAAATGACTACTCTTCCAATGAACAAAAATATCCCAATAATGTGTTTATGGATAGTCATTCAAGATAGTTATAGAATCTAAATCCATTCGAAATGTAGAAACCCATCCATTAATTTGTTTATATAACTCTTTCTCATATGGTCGGAATAGATTATCAAATTCCATTATTCGGTCATTCATCACCACCTAATTATCAGGAAACTTATAACGAAGATTCTATGAAAATATTAATTTATATATAAAAAATAATATTATAATATTTTATCAAATAAAATTTCATACCCTTATTTGATCCCAAGAATTATACATTACATCATTTTCATGGTACCTCCAAGAGAGTTCTATGATGGGAATGATTTAGATTATTTGGAAATCATATAGATAAAAATACTACATTCTCAGCATGTTTTACCAATCATTTTCTTATCCTAATTATACTCAACCATTATATTTTTTGGTATTTCCACACTTTACACAATTGTGTATGCACATTCGACCTCATAGTGGAAGATACATATATTAATGAACAAAAGAAAATTATTACGTTATGAAATAAAATAGTGTGACTAAATTAAAAAATAAACAATTTACTATAGTTATCTTCATTTACAGGAGAATATATTAGTAGTGGGTACTTCTGGATCGGAATGCTATGGAATATCATTAACCAACATAGAACAAGTAGGTTATAATGTCAACTTATGTGGTTTAAAATGTGCCAAAGTAAAATTTGGAGGAGTATAAATATAAATTCCCAATGTGAAATAAGTAGTAGGGAATGAAACTAAAATAAATTTTTGAGGAAAATGATAATATCAATGGAGAGTGATATCCATCATCAAATAAGGGAAAAGGACAAGGAGGATAAAATTTACACAGTGGAGAAAGTAAAGGTTGTCTAAATATCATCGGCTTCTTTAATTAAACTGTAGGATAATAAATTGTGAGACATGGTATATCTAATGAAGGGTAATGGTGTGACTGGGTATGAAAAATGGTGCAATTAAATTGAATAACACACCCCCTCAAATCATCTGGACATGCACAGTAGCTATTTTTACTTTTAGATAATAATTATCTCCATGAATTTTATTCCTGATTAAAATTGAAAAATGATTAATGAGTTGAAATTATTTTCTATTGATACATAAATTTTAAAGAAAATACTCACAACAGTCACCAAAAGATAAATTCTCAAATGTCACATGTTGAAAATATTATAAAAAATCAACTTCTTCTGTTTCTATTCAATGGTTTTCATTTTCTACATTTGGAAGGAATTATGCATTTAACTAGAAATCTGAAACTAATGTGTTATTTAAATAATAAAGAAGTTGTGGCATGAAATAATTAAGGGATACCAATTTTAAATTCAAATAATGGACTGGTAGTGACATATCACCATCTTGTTAAATTTAGTTTTAAGAATAATAAAACATAAAATATGATTCATAGAAAAATCAACAAATCCTAATTAGCATGTTAAAAATGGTAGGATATAATTTTTTTCTTGTATTTACAGTTCAATACAATTTTGTTTTGGTTAGGTTATTTGGAACATTTTTTCCAATTAATAAGGTAATTTCTCCCATTTTTCACTAGGTAATTTGATTCAAATTCTGGGTTAGCTAATATGACCAATTTTTGGTTATGTCATTTGTTTCACTATTTTTTATTTTCATTCTAATTATTTTAATATGTTTCAATTCAATTCATCTTTTTTTCTAATTAAATTGTTTCTGTATGGTTTGGTTTTTTATTTTCTAATACACATCATTTCAAAAATATAAAATGAAACTCAACAAAAACTACGACCAATTAATATTGATAATTCACTTTAAGTACTAGATAGATACAAAAAATAACCACCAACAATAACAAAATATTAATTATACCAACCTGAACATCCCAAAATGATATAAAAAATGAACTAAGAACACATTTGGGTGATTCTATGTATTAACCACCACATATTCAGGTTCACAATCAAATATGATAATTAAACTATTTGAGTCATCATATATATAAATCGAATGAGCCTAATGGGGTCAATGATGGTGTCATTTTCATGAAATGAATCATCAACAATATTTCTTGAGACTAAAAAAAATAATGAAACCAAATTTACCTCTCGGGTGATCTTTCACATAAAAACATTTTCCAATGATTTTAATATATATATATATGGATCATCAGTAGTATTAATTAAATTTATTTCAATAAATTAAAATCCACAGTCATTAATAAAGGTTCCATGTATCACCATTAAGTCAAACCACATGAATTTCATCATAGTAACTAAACAATGAGAGAAATAATTGAATATTAGTATTTTCTTGACAACTACAATGTAATATACATTTTCATTTCAAGTCCTAATATTTGATGCACTATCATAGAAATTTTCTTTTACATTTACCATTATACAATATTGTTGTGTTATTATGTTCATTGATCTTTCAAAAATAATAAAATTTTACCCATTTATCACAATTGATTTATAATAATGGAATAAATAACTGGAAATAAAATTCAAAGATCTAATTTATTTAGATACATAATTAGACGATAAAATCAGTATATAAAATATTAACTAATATTAAAAATAACTAACGAATAATTTTTTTATTATATTTATACTTATACCTACAATTTCTAGAAAGTAGAAAACTATTTTTTATGAAATGTTTCTACCTTTCTCAAGTATAATGGACAATGATTTCTATTTATAATTTTTTTATTTTCAAATTATAAAAAGTTGTAAATATTTTAACACATATGTTAAATTACATATCATATGATAACATATACAAGTCCAATTTACATACTGGATAAAGCCATTGAAAGAATCACATTTCAAAAAGACTATGTGACATTCTACCTCATGCACTTCAAGCCGTACAGTATTCAATGTGTATAATTATGGAATTCATGTTTTTAATTAAGTGATGGAAAACTCATTTAAATTTTCTTATGATTCTCTTGTTCATTAATCATTAGCTTGTAATTTATTATGTTAACCGTAGAAAAATACCTTAAATAAAATTCCATACATTCTAGAGTATTGTATCTGTTCTCAATTGAAACTTTATGATGATTACTATTCCATATGTAAGACATCATTGTCTAAATATTTCTATATTTTTGATACATCATGTCAAAATAAAAAGTTCCTCTAAGAAGTATTTTTATTGGGAGATGGACAATTTTCTATTGTATTCATATGAAAAATAAGAGAGGATATTTTTTCTCTAACTCAAACAAAATTAGTATTACATCATCCTTTTTACACAAATTAATTAGAAATCTTTAACAAAGTTATCTCTATAAAAATGGAACAAATGAAAAATGACCACCCTTACATTATTTAATAGTAGATGAATTATTACTATTTGAATAAACCCATGAATATAAGTGCCATAATCATGAGTGTTAAAATATGTCATATTTAAATATAATTTTTTAAACCATTTTTATATTTTTCATAACAATCTATCACAAACCATGATAGTATTTAGTAATTGAAGAAAAAATTTTGAATGTGTATTGATATATGAATCAAAGGGATCATTCCATTAATTATCACTAATACCCAAAATATTGGGTTCTTCTTTCATACCCCATTCCATAATGTCAAGACAAGATCATAAATTATCTTTATTCATTCACCATTAATGCTAGAATAATTTTAGGAAATATTTCAATTATGTTTTATTAAATTTTCATTATGTATAAACAATGAAATTGAAAATTGGTTGGACAATAAAGAAACTAAAATAAAATAATTTTAATCATTCAATTTTAATTTGATTCGGTGAAAACATTCTTCATTTATCTAAATATCTTGAGACCTTTACTAATTGAATAAATTTCATCTTCCCTGTCATTAAGAACAACATTTATAGAAAAATAAAGAGTTCGATTTTTTTGTTTTCATGGTATTATAAAAAAAATATACAATTATTATTATATACACGGTCCATTGGAATGAATCATTGATGTCCCAGAAAACATAAACAGGCATTATATTTATGTATTTTAAATTATGTATTATTCATGAAAAAATTACATTAATTGTTTTCCCTTCATACTTCATCTAGGAATCATAGAAAAAAAAGGAAAATAATTGATCATCCACATAATTGTAACATGCATATGAAATATCTTTTTTAAACATGTATAATATCTATAAAAATCCACATCCCAATTGAGATTCAACTCTTTCTTAAATGTTTCATGTATCGATTTATATCATTTCATAGATCGTGAGGTCTATTTATGATTATACTCATGAAAGTGAATAGTTTTTTTCACACTCATCATTGGAGGAAGATTATAAATGATTATTAAAACTATAAAAATTATTTGTAAAAAAGTAATCTATCCAAATAAATAAAAACCATCACATTATAGAGCCATCATCACATTATTATTTCCATCTAGAAAACCATGTTATAACGAACCAAATTTCTACAATTACAATCTACATGGAGGGTCAAAAAACTCTTTATTATCCGTATTTCTCTCAAAATAATTCCACCAGATGTTTCTTGATATTTCATAATACATGAAATATTTTTATGACTCAAAATTAATAGAAACTACAAGATTAATTCTTATGGAACACAATATTGTGTTCCATTTGAATTTTCTTTCCATAAAAATTAGTTGAATTTGTTATATCATTTATGTTAGTGGTTTCCTCCTAGAATATGATGCAAGATTTCGGGGAATCTTGAATTTTATTTTTATAAAATATTAGTTGATCGATTAGATTTGATTAAATATAATTATTTGAGAGAATATCATAATCTTGTAAAATCATGTCCTTCTAAATTTATGAATATTATCAGTGGGTGTATCATAATTTTCATACTTGTGTTTCCAGTGAAACAATCATATCAAAACTCGTCTATTTTTAAATATACATTATTATTAATATGATACATTCAAGGAAGAGTACTTTAGTTTTTTCATCATATCAACATATTTATATTCATTAAATACATCAGGTGTAATCATATAATTTTATTCCTACAATGGCATCAACTATTTATCATGATTACGAATATACAAAAACTTTTCATAAAATAAATTCTCTAATCCAATCCTTCAATTCAGATCATGAACATTTAGGGAATTTATATTCTAAACAATGTAATAATTAGTATAATATTTTGTCCAAGAATAATTTCTATATGGTTTCAAATATAGTTTTTAGATAATGATGGACTTTAAAAATAATTATAACTTCGGAAATTTGTAAGACATCAATCTAAAGCATTGTTAAATTAAAAATATAAAAAACCTTCTAATATGTTTTGTAAATCGATTGAAGTATGATTTTATTAGACACTATAATTTTAAACCATTATATTAATGAAATTTTATAGGTAATTCAGTAAAATAAATGAAATAATATTGATGAAAATTACAAAATATATTTATGAATGTAAGAATTTTTCACTTTTTTTGAATCACCTCGAAAACAAAGAATTAAAACTAAAATAATTACCAGTTTTTAATGACTCTGTATATTTTTTTTACAATTACTAAATTTAGCATACATGAACAATTATCTATGAAACAAACCTAGTTTATCATGAAAAATGAAATTTTATAGTATAAAATGTCATTTCAAAATATTTCAAACTATTTATTTCTAAAATATATCCTTAATTTTATAAATCAATCATAGGAGATAAGAAATTACATATATATAATATAATATTTTTGAATTACATTATATAAATGATTAATAGGTACACATAATACAACATAATAATGGATATATAAAAACCCAGAAATTTTATGTAATTGTTTTAAATTCTTTGGCAATTTTATCTGTATGAGAAAATTGACGGCGCATGATTCTGAGGACCAGTGTGCCTGGATTGAATTTCTGAACTTTTTTTCTAGTACATTCATTAAATGTGTGAGAGGGTTTTTGTAACTTTTGAACCGGTGCTTGCAATTTAAATGTGAGGACACCGTTGAACTTGCATCGCTGTTTTTCGCTTAAGGATACATTCACCTTGACAGCATTTGGTCGAGGGTTAATGTTACTTTTCATGTTTTTTCATAGATATAAAAATAAAATAAAGAAAAACTTTTTATTTTATTTTTAATCTCCCAATCGAATGTTTAGAGGTGGGGACTGCCCGACCTAGGAAACCTCCATTTGTGAATTCATGGTGGTGGGGACCACCCGAACACCTCTCTAATGTGGGGGAGCCCCATGGAATCCTCCCATTTAATTGAGCCAATGTATTGCAATTTTGTGTTCCATTTAATTGCGCCAGAGTAAATTAAATGGCATGACCTTTCAAATACTATGTAACATCGTCGTTGGAATTTAGGAAGGTTCATATTTATTGATCCTTCATAAATTACACGATTGTTACTTACCCTCCCCCTCTCCTATTTTTATTTATCATAGGGAGAGGAATTGGCATGGCTTCACCAAGCAACGAATCTTTGGTAATGTTATGTGACACCCAACAATTAGAGGATCGAGCCAGTTTTGACAAGAGGTGATGAGTGAACCCGAACCACAAATCGAAGAACGACAATTGAGAGGCATCTTTGGAGGCTTGTTGCGGGGAAAACGAATACTGACACTTCTTAAAACATGGAAGATCTCCAACTAACATTAGGAAGGGTTTGTTATATTTATACCCCTTTACCCATTCATGACGTTCTTCATGATTCATGAAGAAAAAAGTCACTTTCTACCGCTCTAACAGGATGGGTGAGGGGAAAACAAACAAGCTATGACCCCTCAGCAACCTTGTGGTTTTTATGTGTTCTTCACGATGGAGGAGGACGGCGACTGGTGCCATTGATTGGCACTGGTGGGGCTCGGGAATGGTGGTCGGCACTCTGGTCGGTCGTGATGAAGACGACGGCGTGACCGCGCTGCTGGAGAAGGGTCGTGGCCTGTCAGCTATGGCAGATCAAGGGTAGCGGCTGGCAGCAGCCGACCACACGAAGGGATGGTGCCCCGTGTCCAAATAGCTCAGCGGAGAAGAGTTGCATCCTTGTGCCGCGACGGTGAGGGGAGGGCGGTTTTCTCGCTGCCGTCCACCAAAGATCTTGCGGTGCGCGACCGTGCCCCGTGGAGGAGGATGGTTGGCCAAATGACCAGCCACTTGCTGAGTGGACCCACAGGCCGCCCCGATGGGCGGAACCATGGACCAACTGGGACACCGCACCACGTGCCATCACACAACGGACCTAGCGGTTCACCACACCATGGTCCACCCAGCAGGCCGCCACACCGCGGGCTGCCCAGTGGGTTGGGCCACACTGGCGGGCTGGGCCACACCAGCGAGTCGGGCCAGACCTAGCGATCTAGGTCAGTCCTGGTCGTTCCGACCGGGTCAGACTAGACTCGGACCTACTTCAATCCTTTTCGCTCTTTCGGCCA
Organism: Viscum album; assembly: GCA_963277665.1. Taxonomy (NCBI): domain Eukaryota; kingdom Viridiplantae; phylum Streptophyta; class Magnoliopsida; order Santalales; family Viscaceae; genus Viscum; species Viscum album. The sequence continues at coordinate 132,395,267 of OY728120.1, forward strand.
TATTTTGAGCTATGGGTGTCCGTTTGATGTACCATCTGTGGAGCTGGAATCCTTGGAGCGAGACAATACATTTTTTATAGCCCACATAAGATTTGGATAATGTTGGGGTACAATCGGTTTTGATTGAGAACAAATCCAACTGGGGCCTCAAGAATAAGGGGGCAACAACTTACAGACCGAGCATCTGATTGACACACTGTCTGTTACGTTCAGACCCCTTTTACATGGCAGTCCATTGTTATAATTCATTGTGGTTCTTAATTTTAGTTGAATTATTATACCTATGGATTGAGGAGAGGACCCTCCCGGAATCAAGTGAGCTTAGTACAAGAACCCTGTAGTTGGCTGAAACATGAGAAATGGATCTTATGTGGGTCTGTGCTTTGGGATCCTTTGGGGGTATGTGTTCGAGATTCAAACATGGATCTGATCTGGTAACCCATGTGGGACTACTCTAGGATCCAATGTGGGTCTGTTGTACTAGGATCCTGTGTGGGTCTCATGATTTAGGATCCTATGTGGGTCTCATGATTTAGGATCCTACGTGGGTCTGCCTCTTAACAGAGTAAGATGATTCAACAGTTACATCCAATCATCTTTACTACCGCACCTATGTTATAAATGTTATGAATTAACTCTTTTCCTTTGTGGTGATATTATGTGTGGCGTACCATTTTGGTACTTATCTTTATGGTGATTCCTTTGTGGTAATCTTTTGTGTGGTGTACTATTACGACACATACCTTCATGGTGATACCATTGTAGTAATCTTTTTTGTGGCCTACCTTTGTTTTACTTACCTCTATGGTGATTCTTTTAGGGTATTTTTATAAGTGACATACCTTTGTTGTACTTACCTTCATGGTATTCCTCCTTTTGTGGAACAGTTGAGATTTAGGATTTTGAGTTAGACCATGTGATTCCTCATGATTGAGAAGGTTATACTTGATAACTTAGGTATATGAATGGGCATATACCTAATTAGGATTTTTAATTTATTCAATTCTATGGGGTTTATCGTTTGTGGTTTTTGTGAGACCTTTGAGGGTCTCGGGTACCTACTGATTATCATTATACTCACACCTGGATATGCTATGTGTAAAGACCCAAATCTTGACGTACATAGACATTAAATTAATTTTTCATAATACATAATACATAACAAAAACCAAAACTCAAGGATCATAATAGTTTAGTGTCTTTGAAATCTCAGAATATAATTTTCTAATCTTGGTAAAAGATCATCAACATCTCCCATAATGATCTTCTCTTTTTTTTCTTACCTAAAACCTTTCATTATATACTGGGGGAAAGAAAAAATTTAAAGGGTGATCTCAAATTCTCAGTAATGGTAAGCATGGAGAAACTAACACAAACCATATACATTTGAACTTCAAAACACGAACATAATATTTAAACATCAAAATCTGGAGAAATGACATAAAACATGGAAGTACATAAGGCATAGATCATGAAGGAACATTAATCATGATAAAATAACATGGGAATAAATCATGTAATAGTGGAAAACATTAATCACTTGATATGATTTCCATAGTAGCCAAGGCATTGGTTCCAATACCATCTTAGTGGAAAAAGTCCGTTTCTGAATTGAGTTCACTCCTCGTTCCAGTCCTGTAATAATGAACCAGATTAACTTTCTGTTCCATCCATGTCAATCTCATGAGATATAAATCCATACCCAATGCATTGGACTGAGATATTGGTCCCACCCATCTCATAATGATATCATTCTTACTTGTGCGACAACATGATCACAAATCATTCATCATTACCCAAAGTATAAAATGGGTTTTATAAACATCATCTCATTATAACATAATCCATACAGAACAAAATGGATATCATTTCACAATAAGAAAAGTTAAACCATGAAAATCATATATACATTATACTTGAAACATACATATATGAAATAATTCCATCTTATATGGAAAAAGGTTTTGATATAACACTTGAAATGAATTTTTGAGGAAAACATCCATTCTTCTTCAAAATAACTTTCTTTTCACAAATTTCCATGAAATTTTAAAATAAAAGGATTTTTTTAAAAATATTCATGAAATCTTGTAGAGTAATCTTCATGAAAATAAGGTGTTACGAAACCGTAAAAATCCGTTCACACCGTATAAGTTAAAAGTTACATTCATCTCGTACTTTTTTCAGAAAAGTCAAAAAGTTACTTGTGTGGTAAAAAAAAGTAAGATTCCTTTCATAACATGTGGTAAATTTCAAAAATGGGTAAAAATTACATTAAAAATACATGAAAACATTTTTATAAAACATGGGCATGGATGATAACAATAACCCCAGTAAATACTTATGAATAACAATCTCGGATAAGAACGAGATTGGAATAGTTATCCCTTACCTTAGGTCTGATATGATTCATACGTATCCGAACCTCCTGTATGATGATTTAAATAATGTCATTTACTTATTAAAGAATCATATTAATTGTTATGATATCATATATGGTTCACTTATGACTTTATATTACTCGTTCTTTTGTAAATTCCATATTAAAGCATCGTTTTGGGTAAAATCGTTTTATTTATCATATGTGTTTGGACATGTTGATCATGATATTATTAATTATTAAATCTTGATTTACATAATTTCATAATTTAAATCATTATTTATATATAATATTTATATTCAGTACATATATATATAATAGATAGATAAATGAAATGAAATACACTGTTCATGGAGACGGTAGGTTGTACGTACGCATGAACGTTGTTTTCGTTTCCTTTTTGAATTGAATGAAATTAAGTAGATGACATACATATATATATATACATAAATCCAGTCTCATTATTAATTCATATATTTCATGATTACTTATTATATATACTTTATAATCGATCTTTAATTGTTAACATGGAAAATGAATCACATCGCGTTGTGGAGACGGTAATTCGTACGTACGCACGAGCGATGATATCATTCCCATATTTATTGACTGGAATTGGAGTGGATGATATAATATCTTAGAATCATTATGATTTTATAATAACAATATATAGTTATTCTTTACACCATTATACCCATCCAAGTAAGGTGGTGGTGGAAAAACATATTACACCACGACGTGTAGAGTGTATTCCGTACGTACGCACGCGCGATGATTTCATTTTCCGTAGGATGGACAAGGTGAAATAGGGTTGTTTAATATTTATAATATCATATCAATATATAATTAATACATATTTTATTAATTTATAATGAATCAACTAAAGAAGAAGAAGTTGAAGATGAATGAAACATGAAAGAATCTGTAGAAGAGATTGCCTCTTCTTTGACACACCTCCATTAAACTTCTTATTAGGGCACTAAAGATGGACTTTTTAGAAGACAAGAACCTATATGATATAACTAGAGAGGTTGAGAAGAGGAATTGTATGGGATTGTCCGAGCATAAAGGCTCAAAAGGGTGTGAATAGATGAGGGAAGTGGTTCCCATTTTAAATGGGAGGAGAGGGGAACCTTAGGAAAACATAAAATATTATTTTATAAAAAAGCCATATTCGGTTTTTAATAGCTCAAAATTGATTTATTTATAATATAAGGTGGGGAGGGATCTAAATCCTTTCAACCAATAGGTTTTAGACATGTTTAGGTTACTATTTTATCCTTATCATTTAGATTTAACTCAACGTTAAGTAATTTAACTTTTACCGTGTCCTTTTTTTATTACACAATATGATTAATAAACATTTTATAAAAAGACAAAAGAACCCAAAGTGGTCCATTATTAATATATATATCCTTATATAAGTCTTTTTTCCGATGTTTAGAATTTTTGGAATAAAATAACAATTAATAATATAATATTTGTTTTAAAAACTATTTTATGTTAATTTTGACACTATTTTGTAATTGATTTTTGTGAAAATTCTAACATCATGATTAGTTCTAAAAAAGTTAATTAAATCAATAATAACATGTAATTTTTACCTTTAAAATTAGTGGAATTCAATAAAAGTCTAAAATTACATTTATTTGGGTATTTATAACATCAATTATGTTAATATTAAATTAATAAAATAATTACTAAATCATCATTGTGTCATAAATAAATTAAAGTATTTAATGTCTTAAAATAATAAATAAAATACCATTATGTAGGAAATATTTTTATCTTTATAATGAATATTTATAGTGGAATTTATCTTATGTATAACCCTATGATAAAAGACATTTAGTTATTAAACTTTGATTTTAACTATTTTAATTCTTCATTAAATAAAATAATAATAAATGTCCTAATATAATCCAGGTGGACCTAAAGGGTAATAATTTATCCCTAAGGTTGTTTATGGTCAAAATACACTTATCCAATAGAATTATGACTTGTGTTAGGGTAATAATAATATCATTTTTACCCTTAATTACACTATTTACTTTTAATCGTGGTAAATAAAAGTAAAAAGTTACTATTCGCCAAAAATTATTTTTATCTTATTGAACCACATTTTACATATTGATATCAACTATTTCTCATGTATTTTTTAAATTCCACTCACAGAAGTGGTAAAATTATGTTTTATGTGAATTTGAAAATTCTCCTAGGAGGTAGGTAAAAGGCGATGAAAAGTTCAATAAAATTTTTATATATCTAAACTTTTTATAAAATGACTCTAATGAATTACATTGAACATATATATATATTATGTATCAATTTTGATCTAAAGTAAATTTATATAAAATAAATAATTATTTAAATAAAAATTCGGGTTTTAAATAGTAACCCAGTGTTTTCACTATTCATCAGAAATTGAACGTTTTCAGAAAAATACCAAAAATTCACCCTAGGATAATTTCGATATTCTGAATCAAAAAATGAAGTCCATTTCAAAATATCAAATTTATAAATTTTCCAAAGGTGGGTATTACTATTCATAACGTTTAGTTTATATAACATATCTTTGTTTAGTGAAACTCAGTATTGCGTACAACACACGCTATCGTGGAAGGTCATGATTGCGTGTAATGTAAGCCAAGTCATGGATGCATGTATTGAAAGATCCTTTTGGTTTAGCGTACAACACAAGATATCAATGAAATTAAAAAGAATATTTTTCATAAAATCTCGGGGTGTTGCATTCTACCCCCCTTAAAATTAATTCGGCCCTAGAAATTCGTTGGGGTTATAAATGGTTTACTACTCAAAAGTTTCTTTAATAGAAGCCCACATCGTAAAAAGGAATACCAAAACTTATCTTTAAAAACTAAAGTATGAAATGTAACAGTTACCAAATTAACTAATCATTGGGTTTCCACATAGGAGAACATTGATGAACATATGGATGTGGAAGAAAAATCTAACCATCAAGTTCTGATGGAGAGTGGTAGAGGACATGGCTATGAAAAATCCAACAATCACAAAGCCATAAATTTTTGATGTTCTAATGTACAATCTAATTCATCGGATATAAGGGCACTAGGACAACATTTTTGGTTTTCAAGAAAATTTCTCTAAATTTGAAGAATTTTAATTAGAAGAAATTCTTACATTATTTTGGTATAATCTCACCGTTTTTTGTGTGCCTTGAACAATTTCTACTTCATATCTTAAAGAAATGTAGTTGAATTTTTCATTTTTGATGTGTTAGCAGATCATGTGATAGAATGACGGGTCACTCCATCTGTTTCAAACAAAAGGTTATCAAAAGTTATCAAATATATATAAGTCCTTCTATGGTGAGGTTAATCGTATTTTATTCCAAAAATGGAATTATACATCATCTATCATACTCATTGATAAAACTAGTTTCTACTAAATAGGGACTTCCTATAGGAAAGTGGTAGGAAATAATGGCATGTCGCATTTCGGTTGTGGGTTTGATTCCCACAGCCTTGTACGACGCGACGGGTAGTCACCCGTCCTATAGGTTTTCATTTTTATAAAACTACATTATTATAACATTCCATCAATAATATCGAAAAACATATATCCTTAAACAATACTAACTTGTTCCCATCATTATCCATTCTAATATTTTGGCTTATCGAAAATACTTCTGTCTGATTACTAGAACTTTCATTTACCAAGCACGTGAATTGCTTCATTTTCCCCCGTATATCAGAAGATATATCTTGTTGTTGGTCACATTCCAGACATGTGAATACCTTAATCATGTATTATCTTGAAAGATAAATTACCATAGAACCATAGTGAAAACATGAATTCTATCAAAAGTTAACTCTTTCCACATACCAAAAAATGTAACACCCCAAGAAATTATAAAAAGATTTTTATTTATGTGTGGATTTAATTAATAATCGTAATTGAAATCTTTTCATTCATATGAAATAAATAAAACATGACACTTATGCTTTGGGTCAAAAAACATTTATATGAAAATTACTATTATTATAATATATTTTATAAATATATGAAAACTCTATATGTCAAAATTTTATTAAAATTTTAAATTATAAATATATTTAATTAGTTTATTAAAAAAACACACTTTTATGTGTTAAAAAAAATGTTTTTATTACTTTTTTTTATGAAAAACGAATATATATATATATATATATTTATTTAATATATATGATTTGTTTTAATTAAGATTTAAATATGTAAAAAAAAAATATGTTTTTTTTTGGTTTGATAAAAAACGAATATATATTATGAAAAATCATTACATTGGTTTTATTAAAGAAAATAGATATGTTTTGTTTATTAAAAAGTGTAACGTGTCATATGTGAAGAAGAAATACAATTTTATAAATAAATATATATATAAAATGATGCAAGTGGCGTGACTTATTTGGAGCAAAAGACAAAAGGTGGAAAACTTTTTTTGATGTAATAATTAACCCGTGGAAGATGGAAAAAAAGTATAATAAAAATAATATATATCCTTATATATTATAAATCATTATACTATACAATACATGTATAGAGTTTTATATAATTATATATTTTAATCATTTTATGTGATTCATTATGTATATAATATTAATCATGTTTGATTTTTCAATCCCCCAATAATTTATCTACGGATCAATTAATATAATACACAATTATATGTTATTTTATTCACTTTATAAAATAAAATAACATTATTATAACGTTATTATATATAAATTTATTATATATAACGTTATTATATGTAATGTTATTATATATATATATATATAACATTATTATATATGACATTATTTTATATATAACGTTATTATATATACATATATAACGTTATATATATAGATATATTATAAAGTTTAATACATATATAATGTATATATATATATATAATGTTTTCTTACGTGATGATTTAAAAAAAACCAAATTTGAGAATACTAAAATGAGAAAGAAGTCAAGAAACGTTAGGTGGGAAAAAGTAAGAAAACATTAAATGCTTTAAAAAAACAAAACAATGAAATGTGATTTCAAATATAATAATAGCAAAATGAAAATGTGGGAATGTGAGTTGATTCAAAATAATTGATAAATATAATATTACAATTATTTATTAGATTTGAATAAAATAATAAATCAATGTAGACCCGTGAGTTTGGGTCTTTGGTTAGCTGTGTTTAGATAAAAATAATAATATTTAAAAAAACACTCACCTTCTTTGATAATCTTAAACCACTGGGTTTTTTTATATAAATATAAGCCAGGGAGAACTCTTCTTCGGGGGATATAAGGCATGAATCAAAAAAAACTATATTTGGTTCATGTTGGTGAGTATGCAGATGCCTTCCTTCCATCACCCTTTAGGTTTCTCTAAAAGGTAAGGAAATTTTTATTTATTTATTTCAAGATATACTCTCTATTTTCTGGATTTCAAGATGGGTTGAAATTATATTTTTCAATTATGGGTTTTCATTTCAAAAGAGTTCAATTTTTTTTAAGTTGAGTTTTGCACTGCATATACCCACAACTCTGATTTCTCTTGCACTTTCTGATTGATACTATGCATTTTATTAATGATTTTAATAAAATTTCAAATTAATCCTTCCAATAAATAATTTCATTTATCAATGTCCTGCAACACCATATGTAATAAAATTGTGCATAGCATATCATCACGTTTTGTTTGCATTAGGGATGCTGCATCTACATATAAACATAGTCATGTGATTATGCACATCATCGACACTCGTTGCATTATAATACACTCACGGTTTCAATTTTATGATTTAATTCCAAAATAACAAGTACATGTATATTATTGAAATTATATTATTTAATATGTCCCGTTTTCCAATTTGTAATATTAAAAAGTTTGATAGTCCATGCAAAGCCTATGTGGTAGAAGTTTTGGTTGTAACCAAAATGCAAGTGATGCAATGGATGTTCATGCATTTTATCTATAGAGATATACACATATATATATATATATGTATATGTATGTAGATATACATATAAATCATTATGAAAGTGAATTTTAATGCAACGACATGTTTTCAAGATAGAAAACTCCAGTGAAAATATATATGTAATTAAGGCAAGCTTAAAATGTTTTGGAAAATTCGGTGCTTGACCGTTGTAAACAGGAAGGAATTAGGGAGTGAACCCATCCTTCGTTAGGTGGGTAGGCCCAGACAGCCTTCAACGATTTCAAGCGACCTCAGCATAATGTTTTAATTTTAAAAGCTTGCGTATTACTTTCACACACACTGGATTATTTTTATGAAATTTTGAACGTAGTTATTTTATAAAATGATATGGTAAGTAATTTAAAACTATGTTTTAAAAATGATATTTATTGAAAGTATTTTCAAAAATAATGTTTTAGAAAGGATTTATCGAAGGTTTTAAAACCCCTTACTGAGCATATTTTGTGCTCACGCCTTATTTAAAATATTTTTACAGGTCTAGCGGAGTTTTCTGAAGGTGGTCTCTTCGCTTACGGAGTTAGCGCATGTCGTGTCTTTTGTTTTATTTGTTTTTATATTACTGCAACTTTGATAAATTGTAAGTTTGTATCTATTCTCCATAACCTAGATCTGTAAAAGGTCCTCTGCTATGTAATGATTAAGGCCGGGTCCTTATAATTGGTATCAGAGGAACGGTCTAGTTAACTTTGGAGATTAGATATCGTTTTCTAAGTAATAGAGTTTCGAAGTCTAGCTGTCTTAGTTTTTATAATTTTGAACACGAGAATTCAAAATTATTTTTAGTCCGACGAAACGAATTGCGAGGACGCAATTCTTTTTAAGGGGGGAATAATGTAACACCCCAAGAAATTATAAATAGATTTTTATTTATGTGTGGATTTAATTAATAATCGTAATTGAAATCTTCTCATTCATATGATATAAATAAAACATGACACTTATGCTTTGGGTCAAAAAAAATTTATATGAAAATTATTATTATTATAATATATTTTATAAATATATGAAAACTCTATTATGTCAAAATTTTATTAAAATTTTAAATTATAAATATATTTAATTAGTTTATTAAAAAAACACACTTTTATGTGTTAAAAAAATGTTTTTATTACTTTTTTTTATGAAAAACGAATATATATATATATATATATTTAATCTATATGATTTGTTTTAATGAAGATTGAAATATGTAAAAAAAACAATATGTTTTTTTTGGTTTGATAAAAAACGAATATATATTATGAAAAATCATTACATTGGTTTTATTAATGAAAATAGATATGTTTTGTTTATTAAAAAGTGTAACGTGTCATATGTGAAGAAGAAATACAATTTTATAAATAAATATACATATAAAATGATGCAAGTGGCGTGACTTATTTGGAGAAAAAGACAAAAGGTGGAAAAAAAATTTTGATGTAATAATTAACCCGTGGAAGATGGAAAAAAAAGTATAATAAAAATAATATATATCCTTATATATTATAAATCATTATACTATACAATACATGTATAGAGTTTTATATAATTATATATTTTAATCATTTTATGTGATTCATTATGTATATAATATTAATCATGTTTGATTTTTCAATCCCCCAATAATTTATCTACAGATCAATTAATATAATACACAATTATATATTATTTTATTCACTTTATGAAATAAAATAACATTATTATAACGTTATTATATATAACGTTATTATATGTAATGTTATTTTATATATATAAAAAATTATTATATATGACATTATTTTATATATAACGTTATTATATATACATATATAACGTTATATATATAGATATATTATAAAGTTTAATACATATATAATGTATATATATAATGTTTTTTACGTGATGATTTAAAAAAAAACCAAATTTGAGAATACTAAAATGAGAAAGAAGTCAAGAAACGTTAAGTGGGAAAAAGTAAGAAAACATTAAATGCTTTAAAAAAACAAAACAATGAAATGTGATTTCAAATATAATAATAGAAAAATGAAAATGTGGGAAAGTGAGTTGATTCAAAATAATTGATAAATACAATATTACAATTATTTATTAGATTTGCATAAAATAATAAATCAATGTAGACCCGTGAGTTTGGGACTTTGGTTAGCTGTGTTTAGATAAAAATAATAATATTAAAGAAAACACTCACCTTCTTTGATAATCTTAAACCACTGGGTTTTTTTTATATAAATATAAGCCAGGGAGAACTCTTCTTCGGGGGATATAAGGCATGAATCAAAAAAAACTATATTTGGTTCATGTTGGTGAGTATGCAGATGCCTTCCTTCCATCACCCTTTAGGTTTCTCTATAAGGTAAGGAAATTTTTATTTATTTATTTCAAGATATACTCTCTATTTTCTGGATTTCAAGATGGGTTGAAATTATATTTTTCAATTATGGGATTTCATTTCAAAAGAGTTCAATTTTTTTTAAGTTGAGTTTTGCACTACATATACCCACAAATCTGATTTCTCTTGCACTTTCTGATTGATACTATGCATTTTATCAATGAATTTAATACAATTTCAAATTAATCCTTCCAATAAATAATTTAATTTATCAATGTCCTGCAACACCATATGTAATAAAATTGTGCATAGCATATCATCACGTTTTGTTAGCATTAGGGACGCTGCATCTACATATAAACATATTCATGTGATTATGCACATCATCGACACTCGTTGCATTATAATACACTCATGGTTTCAATTTTATGATTTAATTCCAAAATAACAAGTACATGTATATTATTGAAATTATATTATTTAATATGTCCCCTTTTCCAATTTGTAATATTAAAAAGTTTGATAGTCCATGCAAAGCCTATGTGGTAGAAGTTTTGGTTGTAACCAAAATGAAAGTGATGCAATGGATGTTCATGCATTTTATCTATAGAGATATACATATATAGATATATATAGATATATATATATATATATATGTATATGTATGTATATATACATATAAATCATTATGAAAGTGAATTTTAAAGCAACGACATGTTTTCAAGATAGAAAACTCCAGTGAAAATATATATGTAATTAAGGCAAGCTTAAAATGTTTTGGAAAATTCGGTGCTTGACCGTTGTAAAAAGGAAGGAATTAGGGAGTGAACCCATCCTTCATTAAGTGGGTAGGCCCAGAAAGCCTTCAACGATTTCAAGCGACCTCAGCATGATGTTTTAATTTTAAAAGCTTGCGTATTACTTTCCCAGACACTGGATTATTTTTATGAAATTTTGAACGTAGTTATTTTATAAAATGATATAGTAAGTAATTTTAAACTATGTTTTAAAAATGATATTTATTGAATGTATTTTCAAAAATAATGTTTTAGAAAGGATTTATCAATGGTTTTAAAACCCCTTACTGAGCATATTTTGTGCTCACCCCTTGTTTAAAATATTTTTACAGGTCTAGCGGAGTTTTCTGAAGGTGGTCGCTTCGCTTACGGAGTTAGCGCATGTCGTGTCTTTTGTTTGCTTTGTTTTTATATTACTGCAAATTTGATAAATTGTAAGTTTGTATCTATTCTCCATAACCTAGATCGGTAAAAGGTCCTCTGCTATGTAATGATTAAGGCCGGATCCTTATAAAAAAATCCCAAAAATTCTACATACTAAACCATGATATCACTTTGTCCTTATATCAGTCATGAGCTCATGAATACTATCAAACATCTCATTATCTTCTTATCCCTTCGTTATGCACATATCATCTACTTTGCAAAAATATCTAAATACCCTTTCATGGTTACCGGTACCATTCATCATATACTTTCATAAACTCAAGGAATGAAAACAGTGTAACAATCCTTTGATTTTTCTTTATTCCATTGTACCATACATTATTCTTGATAAACATACAATCATTCCACAACCTTCTTAAACCACTGACTGTGCCTCAACAATTATTTCATCTCATATATAATTTTTAGTGTCTTCATCATCATTAACATAAATACTACCCATACGACCATGATGATTCTTTTCATGAAATTTCCCCTTAGAGAATTGGTTTGCATAATGCTCGTACATTCCACATTTAAAACATTTAATCATTGTTGCTGTTGTAGCAATACCATTATCCATTTCCACGGTGTTAACTGATCCATTTCCATTGTAGTTACTATATTTGTGTCCTTATTTTCCACACACAAATCATATTCCAGTTCCTTTGAAACATTCTCCATGATGCCTCTTACCACATGATTTACATGATGGAAATTGAACTTTCTTTCCTCTATGATCATCATGAAACTCCATCCTTCTATTATTATCTGAGTCGGGAAACAAACCAAAGTTGAAATTATTGTTCATATTATGATATTTCTGATTAGGAAAAATATCTATATATGGACTTAAAAATCCAATTTCATTTTGTTTCTCATGAAGAATGTCATTCCATTGTCCACCATATCCTCCATTATCATGAATCTTCCTGTTTCCAGCAATTTTCTAAAAGCAAAATAGAATAGTGTGAGAGGCCAAAATCCTAATCAATGTGGATTAACTTCAATATCTCACATCTTAGGTATAATTCTAATATCGTTACCATAATTCTAGGACAATAACTGATACTTATACTTAACCTTAGATACATCCCTAGACATACGTTAGAAATATCTCTAGGGATTTCACTAATGTTTTCGCATCCTAGTTTCCAATGTTTGACTAATCCTTTCCTATGATACCAACATTAGAGACACAAAGCTTGATGTACATAGACATTACATTACTTTTGAAGAATACTTAATACATAACAAAAAACAAAACTCAAGGATCGTAATAGTTTAGTGTCTTTGGAAACTCAGAATATAATCTTCTAATCTTGGTGAAATATCTTCAACATCTCCCATAAAGGTCTTCCCTTTTTTTAATACCTAAAACATTTATTTATATCCTGGGGAAAATAAAACATTTAAAGGGTGGGATAAAATTCTCAGTAAGGGTAAGCAAGGATAAAATAACACAAACCATATACATTTGAACTTCAAAACATGAACATAATATTTAAACATCAAAATCTTGAGCAATGACATAAAACACGGCAGTACATAAGACATAGATCATAAAGAAACATTAATCATGATAAAATATCATGGGAATAATACATTTAATAGTGGAAACCATTAATCACATGATATAATTTCCATAGTAGCTAAGGAATTGGTGCCAACACCATCTTAGTGGAAAATGTCCGTTTCTGAATCGAGTTCACTCCTCGTTCCAGTCCTATAAAACTGAACCGAATTAATTTCCATTCTATCCATGTCTATCTAATGAGATATAAATCATTACCCAATCCATTGGAGGGAGATATAGATACAACCCATTTTATAATGAAATCATAATTACTTGTGCCACAACATAATCATAAATCATTCATCATTACCCAAAGTATAAAATGGGTTTCATAAACATCATCACATCATAAAATAATCCAGACAAAAAAAAATGGATATCATTTAATAAAATGAAAATTGAAAACTTGTGAATCATAGAGAAATTATACTTGAAACATACATATATGAAATAATTCCATCTTATATGGAAAATGGTTTTGATAAAACACTTGAAATGAATTCTTGAGGAAAATGTCCTTTCTTATTCAAAATCATTTTCTTTTCACAAAATTCCATTAAATTTTAAAAGAAAAGGATTTTGATGAAAATATTCATGAAATCTTGTAGTGTAAGCTTCATTAAAATAACATGTTATGAAACCGTAAAAATCCATTCACGCCGTATAAGTTAAAAAGAACATTATTCTCTTACTTTTGTCAGAAAAGTCAAAAAGTTCCTCGTGTGGTAAACAAAAGTAAGGTTCCTTTCATAACTTGTTGTAAATTTAAAAAATGACGAAAAAGGAAATTAAAAATACATTCAAATATTTTAGAAATCATTGGCACGGATTATAACAATAACCCTAGTAAATACTTAGGAATAACAATCTCTGATAAGAACAAGATTGGAATAGAAATCCCTTACCTTAGGTCTGATATGATTCATACGTATCTGAACCTCCTGTATAATGACTTAAATAATGTAATTGACTTATTAAAGAATCATATTCATTGTTATTATATAGTATATGTTTCACTCATGACTTTATATTACACGTTCTTTTGTAAATTCCATATTAAAGAAGCGTTTTGGGTAAAATCGTTTTATTTATCGTACTTACTTGGACTTGTTGTTCTTGATATTATTATTACTTATATAATTATTTACTTACTTATAGAATTTAAATCAGGATTTATATATCATATTTATATTCAGTACATATATATATATATGATAGATAGATAAATGAAATGAAATACACCATTCATGGAGACAGTAGGTCGTACGTACGCATGAATGTTGTTTTCGTTAACTTGTTGAATTGAATGAAATTAAGTAGATGACATACATATATATATATATATAAATAAATCCAGTATAATTATTATGTCTTATATTTCATTATTACTTATTATATATACATTATAATCATTCTTGAATTGTTAACATGGAAAATGAATCTCATCGCGTCGTGGAGACGGTAATCCGTACATACGCACGAGCGATGATATCATTCCCATATTTATTGAATGGAATTGTAGTGGATGATATAATATCTTAGAATCCGTATGATCTTATAATAACCATATATAGTTATTATTTACACTATTATACCCATCCAAGTATGGTGGTGGGGGAAAAAAGATTACACCACGGCGTGGAGACAATATTTCGTACGTACGCACGCGCGGTGATTTCAATTTCCGTAGGATGGATAGAAGGTGAAATAGGGTTTTTTAATATTTATAATAAAATATCATCATATAATTAAAAATTATTTTATTACTTTATAATTAACAACTATAGAAGAAGAAGTTGAAGAAGAAGGAAACATGAAAGAATCGATAGAAGGGATTACCTCTTCTCCGACACACCTCCTTTAAAATTCTTCTTAGGGAACTAGAGTTTGTCTTTTGAGAAGAAAATAACCTCTGTGATATAAATATAGAGGGTGATAAGAGTAATTGGCAGGTATTTTCCTAGTTTCAAGTCTCAAAAGGGTGTGAAGTGAAGAGCGAAGGGGTGCACTTAATATAAGGGACGAGAGGGGCACCTTTGGAAAACGTAAAATATTATTTTATAATAAAGTCATGGTCGTTTTTTAATAGTTCCAAATAGATTTATTTCGATACTAAGGTTGGTATGGTTTGATTTACTCTCAACCAATAGGTTTTAGACATGTTTAGGTTACTATTTCATCCTTATCATTTATATTTAACTCAAAGATAAATAATTTAACTTTTACCGGGTTTTTTTGTTTTCTTAAACTATATGGTTAATTAACATACTATAACAAGACAAAAGAACCCCAAGTGGTTCATTATTAAGATATTTATCCTTATATATGTCATTTTTCCGAACCATATATTTTTAGGAATAAAATAAAAATTAATAATATAATATTTGTTTTAAAAACTATTTTATGTCAATTTTGACACTATTTGGTAATTGATTTTTGTGAAAATCATAACAGCCTGATTAGTTCAGAAAAATTAAATTCAATCAATAATAACATGTCATGTTAACCTATAAAATTACTGTAATTTATAAAAAGTCTAAAATTTCTTTTATTTGGGTATTTATAACATCAATTATGTTAATATTTCATTAATAAAGAAATTACTACATCATTATTGTGTCATAAATAAATTAAATTATTTAATGTATAAAAATTATAAATAAAATACCATTATGTATTAAATCTTTTTATCTTTCTAATGAATATTTATAGTCGAATTTATCTTATGTATATCCCTATATTAAAAAAAATTAGTTATTAAACTTTGATTTTAACTATTTTAATTCTTCTTTAAATAAAATAATAATCAATGTCCTGATCTAATACAAGTGGACCTAAAGGGTTATATTTTATCCCTAAGGTTTTTTTGGTCAAACTAAACTTATCTAATAGAATTAGGACATGTTTTAGGGTAATAATAATATCATTTTTACCCTTAATTGCCCTATTTACTTTTAATCGTGGTAAATAAAAGTAAAATGTTACTACTCCACAAAAATTATTTTTATCTTATTGAACCACATTTTACATACTGATATCAACCACATCTCTTGGTATTTTTAAATTCCACTCACATAAGTGGTAAAATTACTTTTTATGTAAATTAGCAAATTCTCATAAGAGGTAGGTAAAAGACGGTGAAAAGTTCAATAACATTTTTATATGTCTAAAATTATTATAAAATGACTCCATTGAATTACATTGAACATATATAGGTATTATGTATCAATTTTGACCAAAAATAAATTTAAATAAAATAAATAATTATTTAAATAAAAATTCTGTTTTTAAATAGTAACCCAGTGTTTTCATATTAATCAGAATTTGAAAGTTTTCAGAAAAATACCAAAAATTTACCCTGGCATAATTTTGATGTTCCGAATCCAAAAATGAAGTCCATTTCGAAAGACTAAATTTATAAAATTTCAAAAAATGGGTATTACTATTCATAACGGTAAGTCTATATAACATATCGTTGTTTAGTGAAACTCGGTATTGCGTACAATGCACACTATCGTGGAAGGTCGCGATTGCGTGTAATGCAATCCAAGTGAGGGATGCGTGTAGTGAAAGCTCCTTTTGGTGTAGCGTACAACACAAGACATCAATGAAATTAAAAACAATATTTTTCATAAAATCTCGGGGTGTTACATTCTACCCCCCTTAAAATGAATTTCGCCTTCGAAATTCATCGGGGTTATAAATGGTTTACTATTCATAAGTTTCTTTAATAGAAACCCACATCGTAAAAAGGAATACCAAAACTTATCTTTAAAAACTAAAGTATGAAACGTAATGGTTAGCCAAATTAACTAATCACTGGGTTTCCACATAGGAGAAGATAGGTGAAAATAGGGATATGGAAGAAAAATATAACCATCATGTTCTGATGGAGAGTGGTAGAGGAAATGGCTATGAAAAGGCCAATAATCACAAAGCCATAAAGTTTTTATGTTCTAAGGTACCATCTAATTCATTGGATATAAGGGCACTAGGACATCATTTTTGGTTTTCAATATGATTTCTCTAAATTTGAAGAATTTGAATTAGAAGAAATACTTACTTTATTTTGGTACAATCTCATCGTTTTTTGTGCGCATTGAACAATTTCCACTTAATATCGTAAAGAAATGAAGTTGAATTTGTCATTTTTGAAGTGTTAGAAGATCATGTGATAGAATGATGGGTCACTCCATCTATACCAAACAAAAGGTTAGAAAAAGTTATCAAATAAACATAAGTCCTTCTATGGTGAAGTTAATCATATATGATTCCAAAAATGGACTTATATTTCATCTATCATACTACTTAATAAAACTAGTTTCTACTAATGAGGGAATTTCTGTAGGCCAGTGGTAGGAAATAAAGGCCTATCACACTTCGGCTGTGGGTTCGATTCCGACAGCCTTGTCCGACGCGACGGGTAGTCAGCCATCCTATAGTTTTTCCTTTTTCTAAAACTACATTATTATAACATTCCATAAATAATATGGAAAAAGTTATATCCTTAAACAATACTAACTTATTTCCATCATTATCCATTCCAATCATTAATCTTATCTAAAATATTTTTGTCTGATTACTAGAAATTTCACTTAACGAGCACATGAATTCCTTCATTTTTCCCCCATATATCATAAGATATATTTTGATGTTGGTCACATTCCAAACATGTGAATAACTTAATCATGTATTCTCTTGAAACATAAATTACCATATAAACTTAGTGAAAACATGAATGCTATCAAAAATTAACTCTTTCCACATAGCAAAAAAATGTCAAAAATTCTACATACTCAAACCATGATATCACCTTGTCCTTATATCACTCATGAGCTCATTAATACAATCAAACATCTCATTATCTTTTTATCCCTTTGTTATGTGCATATCATCTACTTTACAAAAATATCTAATTAACCTTTCATGGTTACGAGTATCATTCATCATATACTTTCAAAAACTCAAGGAAAGACAACAATGTAACAATCCTTAGATTTTTCTTTATTCCATAGTACCATACATTATTCTTGATAAACATAAAATCACTCCACTACCTTCTTAAACCACTGACTGAGCCTCATCAATTCATTCATCTCATATATCATTTGTAGTCTCTTCATCATCATCAACATAAATACTTCCCATACGACCATGCTGATTCTCTTCATGAAATATTCCCATAGAGCATTGGTTTGCATAATCCCCGTACATTCCACATTTAAAACATTTAATCATTGTTGATATCGTAGCAATACCATTATCCTTTTCCATGGTGTTAAATGAACCATTTCCTTTGCACTTACTGGATTTTTTTCCTTCTTTCCCACACCCAAAGCATCTTCAAGTTCCTTTGAAACATTCTCCATGATTTCTCTTACCACATGATTGACATGATTTAAATTGAACATTCTTTCCTCTATGATCATCATGAAACTCTATCTTTCTCTTATTAGCTGAGTCAAGAAACTTACCAAAGTTGTCATTATTGATCATATTATGAGATTGATGATTAGGCATACTAACGATATGTGGAATTCCTGATCCAATTTCATTTGGTTTCTCATAAAGAATGTCATTCCATTGTCCATCATATCCTCCATTATCGTGAATCTTTCTGTTTCCAGCCATTTTCTAAAACCCAAAAAGAATACTGTGAGAGGAAAAAATCATAATCAAAGGGGAGTAACATCAATATCAAACATCGTAGGTTTAATTCTAATATCGTTACCGTAATTATAGGACTATAACCTATACTTATAATTAACCTTAGATACATCCCTAGACATACCTTAGAAATATCTCTAGAGATTTCACTAATGTTTCCATATCCTAGTTTCCAAAGTTTGACTAAACCATTTCTCTGATACCAACTGTAGAGACCCAAAGAATGACATAAATAGACATTAAATTACTTTTGAAAAATACTTAATACATAACAAGAACCAAAACTCAAGGATCGTAATAGTTTAGTGTCTTTGGAAACACGAAATATAATCTTCTAATCTTGGTGAAAGATCTTCAACATCTCTCATAAAGATTATCCATTTTGTTTCTTACCTAAAACCTTTATTTATATCCTAGGGAAAATAAAACATTTAAAGGGTGAGCTCAAATGCTCAGTAAGGGTAAGCATGGAGAAAATAACACAAACCATATACATTTGAACTTCAAAACATGAACATAATATTCAAACATCACAAATTAGAGCAATGACATAAAACATGGCAGTACGTAAGGCATAGATCACAAAGAAACATTAATCATGATTAAATAGCATGGGAATAAAACATGTAAAACTCTCAACCATTAATCACATGATATGATTTCCATAGTAGACAAGGAATTGGTGCCAAGACCATTTTAGCGGACAATGTCCGTTTTTGAATCGAGTTTACTCCTCGTTCCAGTCCTGTAACATTGAACCAGATTAACTTTCCATTCTAGCCATGTCTATCTCATGACATATAAATCTTTACCCAATGCATTGGAGGGAGATATAGGTCCCACCCATCTCCTAATGAAATCACTCTTACTTGTTCCACAACATTATCATATATCATTCATCATTACCCAATGTATAAAATGGGTTTCATAAACATCATCCCATAATAACATAATCCATGGAAAAAATGGATATAATTTAATCATAAGAAATGAAAAACCGTGTAAATCATATAGAAATTATACTTGAAACATACATATATAAAATAATTCCATCTCATATGGAAAATGGTTTTGATAAAACACATGAAATGAATTCTTGAGTAAAATATCCTTTCTTCTTCAAAAACATTCTATTTTCACAAAATGACAATCAATTTTAAAATAAAATAATTTTTTCAAAATATTCAGGAAATATTGTAGAGTATGATTCATGAAAATAAGGCATTATGAAACCGTAAAAATCTTTTCACACCGTATAAGTTAAAAATAACATTCTTCTCGTACTTTTGTCAGAAATGTCAAAAAGTTCATCGTGTGGTAAAAAAAGTAATATTCATTTCATAACATGTTGTAAATTTCATAAATGGTTAAAAAGGATATTATAAATACATGAAAATATTTTTAGAAAACATGGGCATGGATGATAACAATAACCCCAGTAAATACTTACGAACAACTATCTCGGATAAGAACGAGATTGGAATAGTTTTCCATTACCATAGGTCTGATATTCTTCGTACGTATCTGAAAATCCTTTATAATGATTTAATAATGTCATTGACTTATTACATAATCATATTCATTTTTATTATATCATATATGTTTCAATTATTAATTTATATTACCCATTCTTTTGTAAATTCCATATTAATGCATCGTTTCGGGTAAAATCGTTTGACTTATCGTACATGTTTGGACTTGTAATTCTTGATATTATTATTAATTATATCTTGAATTAATTAGTTCCATAATTTAAGTCATTATTTATATATCACATTTATATTCAGTACATATATATATATATAATAGATAGATAAATGAAATTAAATACACCGTTCATGGAGACGGTAGGTCGTACGTACGCATGAACGCTGTTTTCATTTCCTTGTTGAATTGAATGAAATTAAGTAGATGACATATATATATATATATATATATATACATAAATCCAGTAGGATTATTATGTCATATATTTCATGAATACTTATTATATATACTTTATAATCATTATTTATTTGTTTACATGGAAAATTAATCTCATCGCGTCGTGGAGACGGTAATACGTACGTACGCACGAGCGATGATATTGTTCCCATATTTATTGAATAGAATTTAAGTGGATGATATAATATCTTAGAATCTGTATGATGTTATAATAACCATATATATTTATTCATTACACCATTATACACAACCAAGTAAGGTGGTGGTGGAAAAACAGATTACACTACGGCGTGGAGACGGTATTCTGTACGTACGCACGCCCGATGATTTCATTTTCCGTAGGATGGATAGAAGGTGAAATAGGGTTGTTTCATATTTATAATAACATATATTCATATATGTAATACTTATTTTTTTACTTTATAATGAAACAACTAAATAAGAAGAAGTTGAAGAAGAATGAAACATCAAAGAATCGGTAGAAGAGATTACCTCTTCTTCGACGAACCTCTTTAAACTTCTTCTTAGGGAACAAGAGTTGGTCATTTGAGAATTACAGAACCTATATGTTATAACTAGAGAGGTTGATAATAGTAATTGGTAGGGATTGTCTGAGCTTCAATGCTCAAATGGGTGTTAAGAGAAGAGGGAAGGGGTGCCCTTTTAATAAGGGAGGAGAGGGGCACCTTAGGAATACATAAAATATTATTTTATAATAAAGCCATATTCAGTTTTTAATAGCTCCAAATTAATTTATTTAGAATATAATGTTGGTATGGGTATAATTCATCTCAACCAATAGTTTTTAGACAAGTTTAGGTTACTATTATAACCTTATCATTTAGATTTAACCAAAAGTTAAATAATTTAACTTTTACCGTGTCTTTTTGTTTTCTTACACTATATGGTTAATAAACTTACTATAACAAGCAAAAAGAACCCCAATTGGTTCATTATTAATATATATATCCTTATATAAGTCATTTGGACGATCCTAATATTTTTAGGAATAAAATAACAATTAATATTATAATATTTGTTTTAAAAACTATTTTATGTCAATTTTGACACTATTTGGTAATTGATTTTTGTGAAAATCATAACAACATGATTAGTTCAAAAAAAGTTAATTTAATCAATAATAAAATGTCATGTTAACATATAAAATTAGTTTAATTAAAAAAAAAGTCTAAAATTACATTTATTTGGGTATTTCTAACATCAATTATGTTAATATTTTATTAATAAAGTAATTACTGCATCATCATTGTGTTATAAATAAATTATATTATTTAGTGAATAAAAATTATATATAAAATACCATTATGTAGGAAATTTCTTTATATTTATAATTAATATTTATAGTCGAATTTATCTTATGTATTACCCTATATTAAAAATGTTTTAGTTATTAAACATTGATTTTAACTATTTTAATTCTTCTTTAAATAAAATAATAATAAATGTCCTAATCTGATCCAAGTGGACATAAAGTGTAATATTTTATCCCTAAGGTTTGTTTTTCGTCAAAATACACTTATCCAATAGAATTAGGACATGTGTTAAGGTAATAAAAATATCATTTTACCCTTAATTACCCTATTTACTTTTAATCGTGGTAAATAAAAGTAAAAAGTTACTATTCACCAAAAAAATATTTTTTCCTTATTGAACCACATTTTACTTACTGATATCAACTGTGTCTCTCGTATTTTTGAAATTCCACTCATAGAAGTGGTAAAAGTATGTTTTATGTAAATTTGCAAATTCTCATAAGAGGAAGGTAAAAGACGGTGAAAAGTTTAATAAATTTTTTATATATCTAAAATTATTATAAGAAGACTCCAATGAATTACATTTAACATATATAGGTATTATTTATTTATTTTGACCTAAAATAATTTTAAATAAATTAAATAATTATTTAATTAAAATTTCGGTTTTTAAATAGTAACCTAGTGTTTTCAATATTCATCAGAAATTGAATGTTTTCAGAAAAATACCAAAAATTCGCCCTAAGCTAAAATCGATATTCCGAATCCAAAAATGAAGTCCATTTCAAAAGTTAAAATTTTTAAAATTTCAAAAAGTGGGTATTACTATTCATAACGTTTAGTTTATATAACATATCATTTTTAGTGAAACTCGATATTGCGAACAATACACTCTATCGTGGAAGGTCGCGATCACGTGTAATGCAAGCCAAGTCAGGGATGCGTGTAGTGGAAGATCTTTTTGGTGTAGAGTACAACACAATACATTAATGAAATTAAAAAGAATATTTTTAAGAAAATCTCAAGGTGTTACATTATGCCCGCAGCTTGTTGTGTTTGGTGGAGATGACGAACAGCGCTGATTGAGGACGAGGGTACCAGGAATGGATGTAGCTTGGAGGTGGACCTTAGAAGAAGAATACTACAGAGATGACCATTCAAGAGCTGTTCCAACCCTTCAGGTAGGATCCTTGGAGGGTGTTCACATGATTTATTTCAGTTTACAAGTATTTTCCAGTTTTCTTGTACTTTCCAGTTAGTCTTGTATTCTTGCCCATTTTTCTTACTGTACACACACATTCTTCTATACAGTTTACTTGTGTTCGTATATTGATCTGTTATTGGTTTTGTGTGTTTACAGGATATAAAGGCAATGCGTTCCCGGTTTAGGGAATACGCCTTTCGGATCTAGTCTCCATCTCCTAGCCTATAGAAGGCGTGCTTGGGGTAGTCACGACACGGGCCCCAGGGGACGGGTCATGAAAAATTAGTATCATATGAGTTGTTTCTACCATAGAACATTAGGCTCTGATCTTTTTTATGGCAATTGTGTTATGTGTAGTGAGTGTGATTATCAGTTTACGGAATCTAGTGTTGGGGTGGCGGCCGACGTATCCATACACCGGGACCCTAACTTATGATTTCAGACTTAGTGCATGAAAACACTGATTACGTGTGTTTTTAGAAGAGTTTTCTTTGTGATCTCTTTGATTCAGCTCACTAGGTTCAACTTATTGACCGTGTCACACCTGTTTCTTTTTTGGAGGTCACCACACAGATAACCAGCTATGGTTTCAAGTATAATACACGAGGATAGCCCACCGAGCGACACGACCTTAGTCCAAGGCCCTCTTTCAGTAGGGGCATCGGCTGTACCATTACCCATTTTCCCACTAATTCCACTAGTCCCAGCAGTAGATGGTGCACACCGCATGAGAGCATTGTAGGAATTCCAGCGCTAGAGGCCACCCAGGTTCAGGGGTGAGATGGACCCACAGGCAGTTGTGGATTGGTTGGAGGCCATGGTGAGAGTCTTCCGACTGGTAGGGACACTAGGTGATCTCATGGTGATCCTTTCCGACAGTCTTCTACATGCAGTAGTTGGCAGATGATGGATCAAGATGCTCCAGGTTCACAATGAGGTGACACTTCTCTTGGAAGACATTGAGTGCCTGTTTTGGGTAGAGTTTTTTCTAATGACCCTTCACACAGTGCGTATATAGGAGCTTCTCCATCTGTAGTAGGGCATCATGACTTTGGCTCAGTACTCAATGAGGTTCACCAACCTCTCATGCTACTCCAGTGATATGTTGTGGGACCCATTATTCAGGGCCCAGAACTTCGATCAGGGTCTAAGGGGGGGGGGAGATCAGGGCTTTGATGATTTCACTCAACATCTCGACATAGGCAGGGGTGTTTAAGTGATCCATCTTAGTGGAGAGTTTTCTTGCTGAGCAGTCACTATCAGCTAGACCCACCACATGGCGTCACGTAGCAGAGTCTTCTGCAGCTGGTAGCAAACATATGTCATAGTGGTCCAATAGGAAAAGAACTATAGGTGGACGACTGCTTGATTTAGGGTCAGTTGTGTGGGGCAACACATACAGAGCTAGTCATGCGAGGAGAAGGAAGTGTTACACATGCGGCGGGCAGGGTCACATTGCTCGTAACTATCTGACTTGCCATATGTAGTATTAGAAGACGATCGAATGAATTCCTAGGCAGAGACAGAGTATCGAACGATGAGTTCCACAGAAAGAAGGTGGACATGGAAGAGGAGTCGTTCGTGCAGCTGGAGGTGGGTGACGATTTGAGGTGTTACTGTCACCACCACTAGCTAGTCCACCCCGACCATAGGGAGCTTGCGGATAGGGGTGATCCAAACACCAGGAATCTGAGGCCTATGACCATGGTGATCCAAAGATGATATGAGTTACGATCTATGACTAAAAAACCTTAACTATAGTATTTATAGACATAGGTTCCATTCATTCATTTGTTTCCACTGCCCTCCTTCAGAGCTCAGAGATTCATATGGAGTCGTTGGCTCGATCCATACGGATAGAGACTCCTACGAGAGAAGATTCGACGATTACAAACTGGTTATGGCTGTGTGAGACTACTCTAGGAGCCGAGAGCTTCAGCTGGGATCTCCTAGTAGTAGCGTCGAGGCCTTACAACATCATCTTGGTTATGGATTGTTTATCTACAGTCCATGCTTCGATTGACTATATAAGGTGAAAAATGCGGTGTGTTCATATGGATGGGATCAGGTTTTCCTTCATCAACGAAAAGGGATCATTTGCAACATATGATGGACATACCTGGAGGAGAGTGAATCTGATCAGTCATCGGTTGTCTAGCCTTACTCTCAGAGCAGTTGATGTGGAGAGAACAGGTTATCCTGTAGTGGTGGACCAGTATGTGGATGTCTTCCTAGATGATGTTTTGGGTCTACATTCTCATAGAGAGGTAGAATTTTACATTGAATTATACCCCGGGACGGCACCAATATCTACACCAACACATCGGATGGCTCCCGCAGAGCTTCTTGTACTACAGGTATAGCTGGAGGACTTACAGGTGAAAGGGTTCATCCGGCCTAGTGTTTCTCCTTGGGCAGCCCCAATTTTGTTCTCCAAGAAGGATAATGGGAGCTGTATACTTTTTTATGACTACCGGTTCGTGAACCAGGTGACCGTGAAGAATAAGATCCCACTCCCAATAATTTAAAACCTCTTTGATCAGCTGAAGGGAGCATGGTGGTTCTCGAAGATAGATCTTAGATCAGGATATCACCTACACAAAGTACAAGATGTGGACGTGCAGAAGACATCTTTCAGATGTCGGTGTAGCCATTATGTGTTTTTTTTCATTCCATTAGGCATCACCAATTCTCCATCAGTGTTCATGGAGATCATGAATAGGATATTTCTGCCATACCTTGATCGCTTTATAGTAATATTCATTGATGACATTCTGATCTACTTGTCTACTGAGGAGGAGCATGCCAATCATTTGCAGGTAGTTTGGGACACACTCCGAGAGCACAAGATTTATGGTAAGTTCTCGAAGTGCCGGTTCTGGATCCGAGAGGTTCAATTTCTAGGACATGGCATCTCAGAGGGTAATGTTATGGTGGATCCACTGAAGATTGAGGCAGCACTTTCTTGGGAGGCACCAAGGAGTGTGATGGAGGTAAATAGTTTACAATGTTTGGCCAGATACTACCAGAGGATTGTGCTAGATTTCTCCAGAGTTTCAACACTTTTATCAGCATTGACGAAGAAGGGGCAAACCTTCGTGTGGTTGAAGAGATTCTAGCGGAGTATACAGGAGATGAGGCAGATGCTGACTAGTGCCCCCATCTTGGGGCTTCAGTTGGAGGGTGTTGGGTACGTAGTCTACTACGATGCATCAGGGATTGGGATCAGATGTGTCCTGATGCAGAAGAAAGAAGTTATCGCATATGGTTCTCGACATTTGAGTCTGTATGAGCAGAACTACGCTACCCTTGACCTGGATTTAGCAGTATTGGTCTTCACCATGAAGATGTGGTGACATTACATGATGGGAGAACGTTTCATCATTTACACTAATCACACGAGTCTCAAGTATATCTTCTCCCAGAAGGACCTGAACCTGAGGTAGCGATGTTGGCTTGGGTTCCTCAAGGACTATGACATTGATATAGTCTGTACTCTTGGAAAGGGGAATGTAGTAGCAAATGCACTCAGCTAGAGATCTGGTATACATTTTCTAGGTGAGGTGATGGAGCAGATGGCCGCTTTGTAGATATCCTTTGTGGATCATGATGGATCATCTTTTCTTCAGTCTCTTATAGTCACTCCCCCACTTATTGAGAAAGTTGGGGTGCTGCATGGGGACAATGACTACGAGGCTCGACATGCTCAGATTTCTATAGGACAGGCATGAGATGGATTTTTTGAAGGTAGGGGGCACACAATCCTCTTCAGAAGACGTACCATGGTACCAGTGTTACTTCGGAAGAATGTGTTCAGGGAGTTCCACACATCCCCTCTACAGGTACATCCATGAGTGGAAGAGATGTACCTGGACCTCCAAAGACATCACTGGTGGCCAGGAATGAAGAAAGCAGTAGTAGAGTTTGTCTCTTGATGCCTCACATGTCAGCAAGTAAAGGCAGAGCATCAGGTTCCTGCAGGCTTAGTTCAGCCATTAGAGGTCCCAGAGTGGAAGTGGGATGGAATATGAATGTACATAATTATAGGAATTCCATGTCAATACAGGGTTCAGGATTCTATTTGGGTGATCGTCGACCGACTCACCTTGTCGGCCCACTTCCTACCGATTAGAGAGAAGGGTTTAGTAGAGATCATGGGATGCCTCTATGTGAATGAGATTGTGTGGCTACATGGAGTACCCTCGACGATTGTCTCTGATCGTGATGCATGTTTCACTTCCCGAATATGGAAGGGGCTGTAGGACGCTTTACGGATGCAGTATCATTTTTGCACTACCTTCCATCCTTAGATGGATGGCCAGACTGAGCGAACCATTCAGACCCACGAGGACATGTTGCGTGCTTGCATCCTCGACTTCAGTCACTTGTGGGAGTAACACTTACCCTTAGTAGAGTTTTCATAAAAAACAGCTACCGCTCCACCATTAGGATGGCACCTCTCAAGGTGTTGTACGACCAACCTTGCAGATCTCTTTTGTGCTAGACTGACCCAGGGGAGTCAGCACTCATTGGACCATAGATGATACAGGCTACCACGAAGAGATCGTAGATCATCCTGGGGTAGATGAAGACAACACGGAGCAGGCAGAAGTCTTATGCCAACAAGAGATGGAGACTTATAGAGATCGAGGATGGTGACCACATCTTTCTACGGGTATCACCTCAAAGTGGTTTGTAGAGATTTAACATGGGCGACATGTTATCTCCAAGGTTAATCAGATTTTTTCAGGTCCTCAGTAGAGTTGGTGAGATGGCTTACCGCCTAGAACTTCCCCCTCAATTGCACCGGTTTCACAACATTTTCCATGTACCCCAGCTGTGGAGATATGTTCATGACCCTTCTCACATCATCGAACATGGAGAGATGGACATCGATGATGGGGCGATGTTTACCAAGGTTCTAGTGGAGATTGAGGATCAACAGGAGAGATTCCTTCATTGGAGATCGTTACCTTTAGTGCACGTATTCTAGCAACATGGGAACCGACCGGAGAGCACATGGGAGCAGAAGGCTAAGATTTTTGCTCAGTAGCCTCACATATTTTCCTTAGTTTGATTTCTGGCTTATAGGGAAGCAAAGACCTGAGGTGGGTAGAATTTAAAAACCCAAAAATTCCATGTAATCTTTTTTAATTAAATGTAAATTTTACGAGTCTGCGAAAAATGATGGCACATGATTATGATTCCCGTTATGCACAGAATGTATTTTTGAACTTTTTTGTGAGTATGTTCAGTAAACGTGGGAGAAGGTTTTTGTGACTTTTGAACTGGTGCTCAGAATTTAAATTTGAGGATACCGTTAAACTTGTAGCGTCAGTATTCGCTTAAGGAGACCTTCACCTCAACTGCAGTTGGTCGAGGGTGAAAGTTAGTTTTCGTGTTTTTTTAGAGATAAAAATAGATAAAATAACGAATTAATATTATATTTTTATCCTCCCAATTAAAAGATTAGAGGTGGAGACTTCCTGATCTAGGAAACCCCCAGTTGTGAATTCATGGTGGTGGGGACCACCCGAACCCCTCTTTAATGTGGGAGAGCCCCTTGGAATCCTCCCATTTAATTGTGCCAACAAAATGAAATTATTTGTGCCATTTATTGTGCCCACATAAATTAAATGGCTTGGTCATTCAAATATGAAGTAACACCGTCGTTTGAATATAGGAAGGTAACTGTAAACTGATCTTTCATAAATTCCTCAGTCATTACTTACAGTCCCCCTCTCATTTTTATATGGAGCCTGCAGGGGAGGAATTGGAAAGACTTCACCAAGTGATGAAGCTCTATTAAAGTGTTGTGATGTGCAACACTTGGAGGATAGAGCTGGTTCCTGTGGGCAGGGACGAGCAACCCCAAACCACACACCGAACAATGACGATCGAGCGGCGTCGCTGGAGGCTTGTAGTAGGGACGATG
Organism: Viscum album; assembly: GCA_963277665.1. Lineage (NCBI taxonomy): Eukaryota > Viridiplantae > Streptophyta > Magnoliopsida > Santalales > Viscaceae > Viscum > Viscum album. Next base: position 132,424,783 of record OY728120.1, read on the forward strand.
AACGCCGAAACATCCTCAAACGTGGATTATCTCCAATAATCATGAGGTAGGGTTTTTTATTTGTATACCCATTGCCCCATTCTTAATGTTATTCATGATTCATGAATAAAAAATCTGCATGATACTGATCTAACGCAGAGGGTGCGGGCCAAACAAACAAGACCCGATTTTGGTTTTTATGTGTTATTCACGGAGGAGGAGGACAACGACCGGTGCTGGTGATGGGCACTAGTGGGACTTGACAATGGAGGTCAGGACTCCGGTCGACCGTGATGAAGGCAGCGGCCTGACCACGCCCCCGGAAAATTGTCACGGCTTGTCAGCAGTGGCACAGCAAGGGCGGTAGCTAGCCACACGAAGGGATGGAGGCATCCGTCCCTAGGACCCAGCAGAGAATTCCCATGTACTTATGCCGCAAAGGCGAGGGGATGGTGGATGGCTCGCTTCTAGCCGCCGGAGAGGGCATGGTGTGAGACCGCGCCATGCAATGGAGGATGACTGGACGACCGGCCAGCTGCGTGCCGAGTGGACCAATAGACTGCCACCATGGGCCGCACCGTGGACCCACCGGGCCACTGTATAGTTGTCTGCCACACCACGAGCCACCCAGCAAGACACTAGACCAGGGAACCCATGGGCCGGGTCGACTAGAACTAGGTCGGGTAGGTCGAGGTTGGGTCGGTACGGACGTGTCAGACCGGACTGAGGCCAACTACGACCCTTTTCACTCTATTTTCCATATTCTGAAATATGGGTGTTCTTCTGATGGACAATCTAGCACACCGAAAACCATGGAGTGAGAATGTCCTTTTGATATACCCAAATCGAGATTTTGATAATTTTTTGGTACATTTGAGTTGGTTCGACCATGAATCCAACAAGGCCCTTGAGAATAATAGGCCAATTACTTAAAGACCAAGCATCTGATTGACGCACCAGCTGTTGCATTAAAACACCTTTTACATGGCAGTCCTTGGGGATACTTTATCGTGGGGCTTCGTGGAAGTTGGAGTATTCAACCCATGACTTGAGGAGCGGACACTCCCAAAATGATTCAAGCATTGTGTGGGAACCCTGTCACTGCTGTAACATGAGAAAGGGATCCTAGGTGGGTCTATGATTTTGGATCCTTTGTGTTTCTGTGTTCGAGAGTCTCACTTAGATCAACTCTAGGAATCCACGTGGGACTACTCTAGGATCATACATGGTTCAGCTATACTAGGATCCTATGTTGTTATGATGATGTACTTGGATCCTATGTGGGTCTGATGATTTAGGATCTTATGTGGGTCTGATGATTTAGGATCCTATGTGGGTTTTCCTCTTAATAGAGTAAGATGATTCAGTAGTTACATCTAATCATCTTTACTACCGCACCTATGTTATACCTATTGTGAGATGAGTCTTTACATTTGTGGTAATCTTCTGTGTGGCGTAACTTTGTGGTAGTTACCTCCATGGTGATACCTTTGTGGTATTCTTCTATGTGGCGTACCTTTGTGGTACATACCTTCAAGGTATTCCATCCTTTTTTGAACAATTGATCTTTGGACATTTGATTTGGACCCTATGTTTCCTCATGATTGAGAAGGGTATACTTGATAACTTAGTTATATGTATGGGCATATACAAAAGTAGGGTTATTAGTGGATTCAATTTTTCGTGGTTTATCCTTTTTGTTATTTGTGAGGCCATTGAGGGTATTGGGGTCCCTACTGAGTATCGTTATATTCAACCCTTCACGGGCTATGCCCGCACCGTGTTGTGTTTGGTGTAGACGACAGACAATACTGAATGAGGATGAGGGTACTAGGACTGTAGGTAGCTCGGAGGTGGACCTTAGATGAGGCGTAACACAGAGATAACCATTCGATATCTGTACCAACCCTTCAGGTATGATCAATGGCGGATGTTCATAGGAGCTATTTCAGTTTACCTATATTTTCTAGTTTTCTTGTACATTCAAGTTGGGCTTGTATTCTGGCCAATTTTTCTTTTTGTACACAATATTTCTACTATAAATTTTACTGGTGTTCATATCTTGTTGTGTTCTTGGTTTTGTGTGTTTACAGGATATATAATAAATGCCTTCCGAGTTTTGGGAATGTACCTTTCGGTGCTAGAGGCCAGCCCCTAGCCTATGGAAGGCTGGCTTGGGGTCGTCACGGCACCGGCCCCGGGGGACAGGTCATGAGAGTATAAGTATTTAATAATTGACAAACTATAGAATAATAGAATTATATTATAAATGAGAAAAAAATATATATAACATGATCAATGGTATATATTGTTATATAATGTTCACAAGTCAGGAACCAAACATGGATGTAATTGAGATTAGATAATAACTAGGTTATATAAGTTGTAAACTAATTGACTGTTTAGTATAGATTAGTTCATGAAAAATTATTACTCAAAACAACTCAACTAAAGAATAACTCATAACCAAAACACATCATTAGACATATCAAAAGAAATTAAATTCTCCTTTATATAAATATTCATTCTATCTAATTGTCATAATTTAAGATAGGAGCTTCTGTAAAAAATGATCATCCATTTCCAAACATCCATGAATGAAAGTCCAATATATATATATTCTAACTGTAAATTACATTTGAAATCCAAACTTTATTAAGGCCTATAATGAATAATTTAAATTATTATATACAACATTAAAATTAATTATTTCATAAACCCTAATATATTAACAGAAAAGTACTTCTATAAATAATTACAAATTTACATATTATACCACAAAATATAATGGGTTCGCATTAGATTTATAGAGAGGTAGGGATAAATAGAATTTAAAACAACACATCAACAATAATCATATGAATTATGCAATACAATAATATTTATAATGAAAACATACCCCCATTTAATAAATTAGTAAAAAAAAATAAATGAAATAGTCTTGTTTTTTGTATTATACTTATAAATAAAATTAATTGATGGTTGGAAGAAGAGATAATGTTGCTGGAACTCATCAATTTTATTTTCAAGAAGCGTGTAATTAAAATAGTGTGTGATGGGTGAAATTTCTCTTTTGGATCCTTTTTTCATGTTAAAAAATGGTTATATATTTTCTAATTCAAAAATAAAAAATGTACCACTCACCTCACTTATTACTAGACAACCCATCTCCGCTCCTCATCACAATTTGAAAACAATAGGTTCGAAAAGTACTGACCAAATCACTTAATTACATCACTAATATATCCTTGAAACCTTATTTTGTTTAAAAATCTATCCTATAAATCATTTTGGTTCAAACCAAAAGAAGTTGTCTGAAAAATAGGTAATGTCCTGAACAAAGTGTCTTGTTTTATTTCTTCCCACACCACAATATATTATTATTAATCCATGATGTTATAATAAACTAAATACCTTATATATAACTATGTATTTTTAAATTATGTTCATGATCTATATCTATCTCATCTTACATCAAATGGGATATTAAATTATCAGTCTTTTGTAAGGTGGACTACTGCCTCGTGAACTGATGTGACGTGTTTACCATTTTTTTTTTACGTGGATGCTAATAATAATATAATAAATTAATAAATAATAATTTTTCTATATAATTATACTTATTCAATTATGATATCATATATACCTTCTTACATTTCATTCCACAGGGACATGATAACATCATTCGAGTGTACATCAGAAAACAATCTCATGAAGCGATGTTATTAATTTTTCACGTACTCATTACATAGAAGGTAAAAAAAATAATATGAATTAGAAACATGTGATATGTATAAAATATGATTTATTAGGTTATGTTAATAAATCATTTACCAATATTTATTTCTTTACATAATAAAAATCAAAATAATATTCCTACACATGTATAGCTTACCATATCTATGAACATGGTGTTTCATTTTATATCTCTATATTTTATGGATAATGATAAATATATATATACTAAATATATATGATATTTACATCAAGGTTAATATTATATATATTATTAATCAATGATCAATGTTTAGGGTCATAAAAATAAAAACAGACATTAAAATAGTGAAATTATTAACCAAAACATTATTTTAATAAGGATTTGTTGATAATGGGAAATAGCGGAACATAAGTAAATCATATATGAAATTTTACATAATATTTTAGTTATGAAATATATTTATGATAAAATTATATTTATTAATCAAGAGTTATGAATGTTTATGTAGTAATTAGAGACATAAGGTAAGGGATATCTTGTCTCTCTCTAATTTCCTAGAGACATATGGAAGTTCATTACTCATTTATATTATGTGGTGTATATAATTCCCCTTTTACATAATATATAATGAATATAAATATTTCAACTATATTTAAATATTCATTTGGTGTTATTATTTAATGGTATTTAGGACTCAATGTATTACTAAAGCTATATGTGATCTTTCGTATCACTTTTATATCTGTGACATAATTGCCACATTCACCATATGTTTCTTATATGTGTCGTATATAATATAAAAATGTATTTTATTCTTATTATTAAGAATATTATGGGTATTTAAATATCTAATTTACGATCTATATTTCATGGGGTTTATAGTTCAAAATATACCCATTTGGTAAAAGATTTTGGATTCAACATTCCTTCCATGAGACACATGTTAGGTTATGCACCTATGTTCAATTAGGAGGTCCATATATAGTCCCTATTGACATCAAATATCATTAATTCAATTATTATAATGATATTATATATTTAATTTAATTTTATTATTTCATGGTTCTTATGATTCAATTTTACCAAAATGCTATGGGTTTTATGTTACAATCTCATCGTTTATCATGATTTCTCATGATCAGACTCTCAATGATGAGATATTATGATCTATCTCTAAAAAACCATGAATTCTTTTTCTCCATGAATTATTACCACTAAATAATTAATTTTATTTCATTTTCACCTATATATTTATTCAAAAGACTAAAATAATTTTTTTAAAAAAAATCAATGTTACTTATATCTTCGATCAAAAAAACCATTTTCATCCAAAAAAATGTTCTCTGAAAATATTTTAATTTTTTTAACATTCTGAAAATGGTTTAGTAAAGATATTTTCACCCACATTATACCTTATAAACTTTTTTGCAATTGATTCATCATTTCATTCTCCAAATAAATTTCATTTGGATTTTACCATAAATGTTAACGGGATCATTATTTTAACATGTATGACATGGTTGGATATCCATATATCATGAAAATTATTTTATTTAAAAATTACATTATATTTTTTCATGGTTACTAAAACATCTAGAAGCCTGTGTAATATGGTCCTACCTAATATATTTAGAAACATGGATCAAGTGTTAAAATTTATTATTAAAAAATGAGTGTAAACGTTTTCACACATTTCATTCTCCAACAATGGGGTTCATTATGCCAGGATCTTGAAAGACCACATCATGCCCATGTCCACAACTAATTTCTTCAATATTTCATTTGCTACATGATTTGGCTCCTTGTAAGAATGAGAAACCATCACATTGAGCTAAGTGATCTTATTAAATAATTCAACCCAATGAGTTAGAATTCCCCAAGGCACATTTTTTGTTCTCTTTTTTAATTCATGTATCATTATTTCAGAGTAAGATTCAATCCATAAAAAGTTCCAATTATATTGAATAGTATTTCCAACTGCATGTATAATCCCCCATAACTCACCTTTATAGGATACCCCTACTCAAATGAAATGGTAGAAACACCCTTACAATGTTTATTTTTAATGAAAATGATTCCCAAATAGATTAATGCTTTTTTTAGTTTTTTAAAGTTATTTTCAAATAATTTGTTTTCCCTTAAGAAATTTTTTTAATGATATTTCCAAATTAAATTCTATTTATAATGAAATAAGTCGATGTTACTTATTATTTACTAGGAATTTAATTCAAGGCTATAATTATTATTCATTCTTGGAATGGTTTTTGTTGTTAATGGAATGATGTTTTTGAAACCCATTTCTCTTCCTTATGTTACACCATGAGGAAATGATTGTTTAAAACTCTTTTAATGAGAGAAAATTTAATTTACATAGTTAAATATATTTATTAATTAGATATTGATTTTAAATTAATTTTAATGCAATTATCAATTTAATCCTTGATAAATCAAGTTTTATGACTAAAATAGTATTTTTAAAAATGTTTTTTAAAGACACCATTTAATGGATTACTTGTTTTAAAATTTTTCTTATAAAAATTAATAAATTATAATTGATCAAATAGAAATTATTTTTGAGGGGTTTATATAAAAATTTACTTTGGGTAAATTTTTTGTTTTTTTTCTAATAATATTCATTTTTCGATGAATTGTGAAAAAATACTACATTTTAATTGAAAATTACAATTTCATTAATACAATTTATGGTGTTAACTTATATTTTTAAATGTTTTCAAATTATTAATAGGAAAATTTTAAATATATTAAAATAATTTGGTTCAGTGGAATAAATTTGACGTCCAAATTGGATACAAACACATTTCAATATTTGTAATTATTTCGCTTTAATAAACTGTGTATTCACCCCATTAACATGACTAATTTTATATTAATTTTAGCTAATTATTTGTTTTGAATTTTGAAAAATTGATTCCAAATTTGGAATCATAAGTTAAAAAACTATTAAATAGTTCCCTTTTAGATTTAGAAAATTTTCATAGAAATCTCTAATAATTATTATTACCAATGTTAAGGGTAAATTTGGTAATTAAGTGTAAATATAATATTATAAAAATTATTAAATAATCCAAATACATGTTTTAATTTTACTGGATGGGGTATTTTTGACCAAAATAATTCTTGGTATGGTTTTAAGACCTCTTGGAGACACCTGTATGACTTTAATAACTTTATTGTATTTTATTTTAATGAAAATCATAAAATGTAACATATATGTTTTAACAATCGTAGAATTTTTTATATAGGGTTATTAAGAAGAGACCTTCTAAAGTTAAATGGTATTTAGAAATGTAAAATTTTTATATTCATGATTTAAAATTATATTTAATTTATTTGTAATGATATAATTTCATTAAATATTTCAAAATGATTATTAATAAATTTTATAATTAATGGAAATATCAAATAAATGATATTAAAAATAATAAAATAAAAATAATTTGAGATTATTAATGTCATCCAAGAATTTTATTGAACCTAATGACATATTTTTGTTGTTTTTGTAAAAAATTTTTGATTTTAATTTGTTGTTATGATATTTTTTAAAAAATTCATGTAATTAACTATGTTGAAATTAACATTAATAATATTTTAAAATAAATAATATTTTATTAAAGGATATAAATTTTCTAAAAATATAAAATTCGGATAACTGATTGGGTTTAGGTTTTAAATCTAATAAATGATCTATTTGTAGCTATTTTTTATTTTTATAGTAATTATATTGACCCTTAAATTATAAATTTAATGATATCACGGTAAGAGTTAGAACAGATAAATAAGGGTTAAAACAAAAAGATAGGGATTAAAAAATAATTAACACATACATAATTTTAATTAAATGACCTTATTTCTACCCATAATCAACCTATATTCTAAATAATTCATTTTGGATCCTTTTGAATTATAATAATAATTTATAATGATTTATTATTATGAAGAATTCCAAGAGTGCCCATACCCTCTATTTGAAAATAGAACCACTTCTTATCATTTCATAACACAAAAAGAAATCTATTTGGTTCTTACAGGACATAGCCAAATAACATAATATAATATCTTTAAAAATTATAAACCTCTTCTTTTAGACAAAGAATGACCTTAGTGGTATTAAGGTGTTAAGCAAAGGAAATTATCATAGGAAGAGGTATTGTTTTTAGTCATGTACTTGTGTTTTAATTATTCTTCATGTTCCTTCAAATATTCTTGAAAGATGATAAAATAATAAATATAATATAATCAACATACATAGATTATATTATGATAATTTCCCTACCCAGTTATGTCTCCACATCTATCAAATTGGAAAAGAATTCATCATCCATGTGTACAACGGACTACCACCTCACGTAGTGATGTAATTAATTTTCCATCACTATCTCTCAAGACTGGTTATAATGGTGTAATTAATATTAATATACGATATTAATGATATATTTAATATTATAAAAATTTAATTTATCACATTCGTTATAACCTATCCTATCATAGAAAAACGATAACATTTGTTCTTCCATACCTGTGAACTATGACCTTCACGAAGTGATGTTATTTGTTTTTCATCACCACATCACATTGATGATATACATATATATGCATATTTAAATGATTAATATGACACTAATTATATTACTATCATTATAGAAATATAAAAATATTCTTAAGTTTTTTCCATAATGATCATTGAAAAATGAAAATGGTACACATGAGTATGTACGACCTACCATATCAATGATTATAATGTAGTTCAATTTTTATATACATTTTTAATAGTTTTATTTATAAATATTAGTTTATATTAAAAATTTATTATCATTTCATTAATATTATTCTAGATATTATGGATAAATGACCACATTAAATACATACTTAATACCATATTACAATTTGGACTCCAGTACTGAATATCAACAAAAATTCCGACATATACCTAAATAATTATGTAATTGTTATAACATGATAATAAGTGATATAAAAGGAATAACAAAATATAATACGTTTCCAAAAAATAATAATTAAAATAATAATATTATCAATGTGGATAATGAGTGTATGTGGTGAGTCATACTTAGTGTATGATAATATCTTATAAAACCTTTTTAATGTTTCTTTATCAAATATTCTCACCAATGTCAAAGGGAATGTTTTTATAACATATAATAAATGATTGGATTCTCAGTATTTCATGAAATTTTTTAATTATATTTTTTCTTTATAATATTTCATAATATTTTTCATACAGAGTTGTTTAATTATTATGTACGAGATTTTTATATTTTAAAACAGATTAATACAAGAAAATGGTAATTTGATATCTGAAAGTGTTTTTCCCATTTTATTAAAATAATTTTTAGGGGTTTTATAAATTATATATTCCATGGACATTGTTTATTATGGATTAATGTCATTATGGATCATGATATTATTGGTTGATACCCATTATAGCTCAATATAGGACAGGTTGAACCACATTATAGCTGAAGATATGATTAGTGAGACCCATTATAGCCCTCTAATGCATTGGGTACTATGAGGATGGAAGATTACTGTACTTTTTATCCATTTTTAAAGGGAAATTTAATATTGATATATTAATTAAGTCCCAAGGCACATTCTATAATTTTCTATTCATGAAATTGATTTTTTATGAAAAGGGGTATTAATCGATTTTCCTGATTTCTCAAGACTAATGATTTTCATTGTTTATATACCTTCTGGAGATTTTTGTGCTAATCCCAAGTTTAAAAATTTATTTCACATTTTATTAGAATGTTTAATATAAATCAGGATGTTATTTTTATATTTATATATATTTTTCATGAAAAATAATTCATATTTTAGTTTAATTTTTTTTATTGGAAGAAAGGATAATGTTTTAGTTTTATATACGTTTTTTGAATATGGGATGTTCTACATGAATTATGACCTAAATAATTATTAATTTAGATGATAAATATCCTATAATGCTAATTTTAGTTCAAAAACATTATAATATGTACATTTTAAGGCTCGGTCAGTTTAGTTGGTTTCAAAAGATAGTTTAGATAACTTTAGGGGTTATGATTGTTTAAGTTGAACATTAAGAAATTATTTTTAATTTATGGTTAAGTTGAAATGATCTAGAATTTTAAGATTACCATGTCATTTCATATAATATAGGACTTTGCATAATGATTATCTATAGTGAAAACATGGAATCTGTGGTGGGAAATCATTGAGAGGAAATCATCCCTCTAAATCAGCATCCACATATTGATGGAATCAAAAAAATAGTTTATCATATTGATGGCTTAGTTGAAAAAAGAAATAAATAGTGGTGGTATCCACAAATGGGAGAAACCAAATCCCCCATTGAGTAATATGACATTAGTATATCATTTTATTTAGAAACATCCTCTATATTTCAGTGGAACCTAAGATATAATGGAAGTCTAAGGATGGATCAATGCTCTAGAAAGGAAATTTTGATTCATGGGATTATTGGAATTCCAAAAGGTAAACCAAGATGTTTATCATTTTAATGGTGACTTCAATAAATTTTGGATTATAGATAAGAATACTATAGAAAATTATGATCATGATACTATGGAATGGGTTGATTTTAGGTGACTTTTTTAGAACATATTTTCCTAAAACTATTTTACTAAGAATGTAGAAAATATTCTTGGAACTGAGGAAAAAAGACTATGATTCTGAGTCTACATATGAATCCAATTTTATTCCATTTCCCAAATACAAACTGGATTTTATTTGAGACATTGATAATAAAATTAATAGATTTTACAGTATTTTAAAAACAATTTTATAAAATGCATTGGCTTCATGCGAGTTTAAAGTCAATCAAAAACATGGATCTTCTGCTATAAAATTTGTGGTTGAGTGTTTTGACTCATATGTACCATCTTATTATAAAAATAAGAATAAATAATTTTAAAAGGCTTTGGGGAATAATCCTTTAAAATAATTTGGATGTAATGAAAAAAAATCACTTCTTGAGAAAAGTGTGGTCGAAAAACATCTTGAAGAATATCATGTAAATTCTAGTAACTGATACCGATGTGGAATGTTTGGAAAAATGTATTGGGAGTAAATGGAAGATGGTCTATGAAATAATGAGATGTTGAGTTTATGATTCTTTAACTAAAATGTGTTTGGAAATTTTGTAAATGTGTTTCAAAATTTACTAACTGAGGGGGGGGGGGAATTAATAGGATTAGAAACAAAACAGTATGGAAAAATCATTTTCAACTACTTTATCAGATGTTGGGTCATCAAATGAAGTGGTATCAGGTACATTTCTTGTTTTAAAATTTATTCCAGTTGTTTTTTTTTATGTCTAAACATTTTTTCATTTCTATTAAATTTTCTTGTCAATTTGAAATTCCAACTACAAAATGAATCCAAACCTTATGATAAAAACACATTGGGGGATATTAATATAAAAAGGAATTATAAGAATTATCCCGTCATTTTCCAATGAATGAATTTACCTTAAACCCATGTTATTTTTTCATATAGTATAATTTTATGTTATTCCGGGTATGGATTGTATTTCTATTTACAAGGATAAAAAATCCCATGAATATAAAGTCATTTAATGTCATACGGATATTGATTTTGTGTAAATTAATGAACCCACACTATTGAAAACATATCAGGAAGCCTAGAATATATTACAATGTTGAATGGATATTTATCTAGCATGTATTGTTGAATAAAAATGAACTGTTTAGTTAAATGATGTGATGGTGGTAAATTAGTGTCTTTATATATATTATCATGAGTTTCCTGGTATTATAAAGAATTGGTATGTTTAATTTAATATTGGTATAGTGAATATTTCTAAACCCCCATATTTAATGGCTCAATTAAATCTTCTATAATTAAAAAAATAGTTACAAGAGAGTCTATATATTGTTGTCATCTAACCATGCACATCACCATATGGTTCTCCTATCATTTTTGATAAAAATAAATATGGTTCAAGGAGTCTTTTCATTGATAATATATCCTTTATTGAAATCATTATAATGAAAAACTATTCATTGATTCATATTAGGGATTTGTTGATCAGTTATAGGGATGTGATATTTTATAAAGCATGACTTGATGTTAGAGTATCATCAGTTTAAAGTAAAAAAAGTTTACATTCTTAATTCTTCATTACAAACTAGATATGGGCATTATGAATTTTTATTTCTCTTGTTTGGTTTATCTAATGAACTTGAGGTATTCATGGATCTTATGAATAAAATATTTCGAGAGTTATTAGATATGTTTTTTTATGTGTTTATTGATTACATTTTGGTATATTATAAAATTAAATAAGAACTTGAAAGATATATAAGTGTAGTTTTGAAAATTAAAGAATAAAATAAAATCTTTGGAAAATTTATAAATTGTGAAATTTTGTTTCAAATAATATTTTTCCATGGTAAAATTGATTCGGAAGATTGGAATATCATTGATCCTTTCACATTGAAAGTTGTAGATGAAATTCCAAGTATAATATATATGTAACTGATATTAATAGTTTTTTGGTTTAGAATGCTATTAAAAGAGGTTTGTTGAAAAAATTTCACGGTTAATTTGCCTAATGAATATGTTAACTCAAATATGAGTTATGTTTATATAGAAAAAAATATTTGATGACCTTTTTATGAAATGTATAAAGATTGAATAATTCTCTAATCTTGGACCTACCTTCTGAAAATGGTTTATTTTCCATCTATAGTGATGCTTAGTTGAATTATGTTGGTTGTTTCATAATGTGGGATGGTCGGGTAATTTTTTATTCTCCACATTAGTTTAAACCTCATAACTTAAATTCCCTTACACATTTTTTTGAATTAGCAACTATTTTTTTTATTAAAATTTATGTGGAATCATTTTTATTGAGTAAAATGTGAAATATATATTGATAATAAAATTTTAGAGTATATATTCAATATAAATAATTGAAAATTAGACAAATACAATGGTAGGAAATAATAAAAGATTGTGATTTTATATAATTAACATACCAAAAAAGAATAAATTGGTCCATGCTTTTATTTGGAAATATATTGATATATTATCCATATTACATTCAGAACAAGATCTATTGATGAATTATTTGATGAATTTTGGATTAGAATTTATTGGTTTAGGAAATTCTATTGTCTTGATTCATGTTTCAGTGAAGTCGTCTCTATCCAAAATAATTACACATTTGGAAAAGGAAGATCATGAGTTACAGAAAAAGGTATAATTGGTTAAAAATGTTAATCTTCCTAAATTTTATATTGATAAATATTATTTTTCGACTTATGGGAAGAGATTATATTTTCCTTGTGATTCCTAGTTGAGTACATATTTTTTGACCAATTCTCACAATTCTACATTTTCCTCTCATCCAGAAATCACTATGATGTATTGATATATTTGGGAGTATTACATGTGGGATGTAATGAAAATAGATATTTCTAACTTTACCATGAAATTATTTACTTGTCAGTTGTTTAAAGAAGAACAATATATACCAAATGGGATGCTTCAGCCTTTTCCAGTGCGAGAGTAGAAATTGAAAAACACATCTATGGACATCGCAGTAGGATTTACACAGACATAATGAGGTAATAATGCAATCTAGGTTATTTTCAACATATTAACTAATTATTCACATTTTCATCCTATTCGATATTATAAATATCTATATAAATTTTTCAGTTGCATCATAATGTGATAATTATGTTACATAGAGTTCATCTCTTCACTATATATGGTAATTATCCCAAGTTCACAAATAAAATTTGAAATGGACTTGAGAATTCATTGGAAAGTAAATTAAATTTCATCACTACCTTTCATCCGTAGTATGATAGAAAATTAGAATGAATAACTCAAACCATTGATGATATTATACCTCCTGGTTAAACTGATTAGCTAGGTTGTTGGTATAAACCTCTTTATTTGGATGAGTTTTCTTATAATAACAATTTTCATTATAGTATATAGATAGAACCATTTAAGGCATTATATGGAAAGTATTGTAGAAATAAAACATTTTCGAATGATGTTTGTAAAAGGAATTTAATGGGACCGTAGTAGAGTAAATGGTAGAAAATTTTCATTTTATTCAGAAACACATGTGGAAAGATAAGATCCTATAGGAACATTATACAGATTACCAGGGGAATGATATTTATTTTTAGGCATATAATCATAACTTCCTCAATGTTAATCCATGGAAACATTTGATGTGTTTAGTTAAGAATGGGAGTTGTGTCCATGGTTCATTAGACCCTTTGAAATCTTGGAGAAAGTGGGATGTATTTCCTATCGAGTGTAATTGGATCTAATTTGATTCCTCGACCACAACATATTTCATTTTTCAATCTTATGAATGTATATTCCAGATCCATCTAATATTTTAAGCGCTAAAGCAGTTCACTTGAAAGAGAATCGTTTTTATGAGGAACAACCAGTTCATGTTTTTGACCACAAAGATTATGTGTTGTATAGTAAGGTGATTCATCATGTTAAGGTTTTGTATAAAACCTTATGGTTAAAGAGGAAACATGGGAATCATAAAATTCTATGAAGTGAAAATATATTCAATTATTTAATAATTTAAAATAATTTTGAGGATGAAATTTACAAAATGGGGAAGAATTTAACAACCAATATAATGATAGAATAATTTGTTTTCATATTTTTTAATATATATGAACTAGATAGTGATTTTAAATTAAAAGGATGTTATATTCAAAATAATCTATGATAAATCATGTGTGATGTTTAAAGACAATATTTTTCTAAAAATTTGTTTTATCAACATTTCATGGAACAACTATGGTAAATATATTTTTTAAAATTTCAATAAATTTAAATTTAAAAAATAAAATTAATTTTTAATAAAGTAATATAAAAATATACTTGGCTAAATTCTTGGTATTTTTCTTATAAGTTTCATTTTTTATGAATAGTGAAATCAATACTACATTCTAACTGTAAATAGTTTCTCTTTTTAAATATTTTATAGTGATAAATTGTACTTTAAAATGTGTTAAATGTATAATTAAATAAATTGACTATCATTTAATACAATTTGGGTCATTGTAATTAATTTCATATTTAATATTGATATTAAAACATGTCAATCGTTTACATTTTTTCACTTTATCAAACTATTTTCTCACCCTATCAAAGGGATTAATTTGAAATATTTTTTATAGACTTATGAGTTTTAGTTATGAAATATTTATTCCATATTTGGATAAAAATGTCATATTTCGTAAAAATATGTCCCTTTTTTAGAAATATAAACTGTAATCATTAATAAGTTGTATTACAATAGTCAGTGGAAAATTAGGTAGTTAATGGTAAATATAATATCATAATTATATTAAAATTACCCAAAATCATTTCCTAATTTTTTTTTGTTATTTTAAACCAAAATAATACATGGGATGATTTTATTACCTTAGTGTGCCCCTTGGATTAAATTATTTCCTTTTTAATACTTTATTTTAATGAAAAATCAAATATCTCATAATTTTATTTTAATTACTATATCATTTTTAATATGGGGTTATTTAAAATATAGGATCGACTATAAATTTTATATGAATACTCTTACCCACCTAGATTGATTTAATGAAAAATTTAACTCAAATCAATCTGATGTTATCATTTTCATATAGTGAATCCAACCAGGATGCATATTCTTTCGGAAAGAGGGAGATCATTGAAGCACATACGATGTGGCCCTCTAGAGCTCTAGAATATTGAAACTCGTTATTGAATTATTAAATGGGATTAGTAGTTCACTAATTATTTCTTAAAATCCCTTGTAATGTCTAACCTTTTTTTGTTTACCTTTTATTAATAAATTTTATGACCAGCTATTTACAGATCCAGGATCATCTCTGTAATTCAAATATCAAATAAATGATTTTTAAAATATTAAAAAAATATAATTTATATAATTAATGACATAAAAAAATTTATATGTTACGTTTACAAGTTAGGGAATTTTTATATGAATTTGTTATAATTTTTAATTTTGTGATGATATGTATTAAAATTCAAGTAATGAATAGTGTAAAAATTAACATTAATGATATTTTAAAATTAAATAATAGATTATTAAATGAAAAATGTTTTATAAAAATATAAAATTGATCAAAATGGTTTCGAACATTTTTTAAATTTATGAAATGATCTATTTTGTGTTTTTTTTGTATTTTATCTTAATGATATTGAACCGCAATGTGTAAATTACTTGAAATCACAATAAGAGTTACATGGGATAAATAAGGGTTAAAAAAGGTCAGGATTAAAAATAATCAAAGACATGTCTAATTTTTTTTTCAATCAATGGATTTCCAATCATAATCATATTTTATAAAAAATTCATTTTGGATCCATTTTTGTTATAAAATTAATTTATATTAATTTAATATTTTTAGGAATTCTATAAGCACCCCTACAATATTTTTTAAAAGGTAACCAACTATTATCATTTCTTTCCACAATAAAACCATATTTATTTTTGACAATTTCTCCCCAAATACCTTCCTGTAATCCATATACACATTATAAAGATCTTATTTTAGACATTATACCCCCCTTATAATTCTTAAGGTGTTTAGAAAAAGAGATTGTCTCTAGAGGAGGTATCGTTTTTAATCAAGTTTTTATGTATTATTTATTCTTCCACAACATTAAAGTTTTATTAAACCCTGGTTAAATAAAAAATAAGTATCTTTAATATAATTATAGGTTACTTTGTTCATAAAATCAACTAAATATATCTCCACTTCCATTTAATGGGAAAATAATTCATCACCCGTGTGTACTGGAGACTACCACCACATGAACCAATATTATTCATTTTCCATTAATGTCTCTCAATACTGGTTATAATGATAGAAATAATGTTTATATATAATATTAATTAATTATTTCATATTATTAAATATAATATATCAGTTTATTTCTTAACATTCAATGAGAAGGAAAATGAAAATTTCATTTGTTCATATGTGTGAACTATCACCTACACAAAGCAATGAGATTCGTTTTTATCCAAAAAATCACAAGGATGATATATGTATGTGTATTTAAATTTATAATATTAAATTAATGAAATTTTTAAAATTGATTAAAGGTAAAATTATACTTATTTTCATTTTATAATTTTCATTGGGAAATTGAAACATTTGTTATGCGTACGTACAGCTTACCGTCTTCATGATTATAATATAGTACATTTGTCATAACCATATTTAATTATTTGATTTAAAATCCAAATTTTTGTAAAATAATTATAATAATGTCATTAATATTATCTTATAGTTTATAGACTTATGACCACTTAAACTATTAACATCCTACCAAAATCATATTTGACTCAAGTACTATATATCAACAAAATGTCTTCTAAAAGAATAAATAATTGTGTAATTGTAATAACATGATAATAGGTGATATTAAAATAATAATAAAAATTAAAAAAATTTCTCTAGAATTTAAATAATTAAAATAGGTTTATTATTCTGTGATATAATGATTGTATATGATAATTCATACTCACGGTAGGTGACTTTCTTTTAAAACCCCTCTTTTAATGTTCATTTTCGAACTATTTTTACAAAAGTAAAGGGGACTGTTTTTTACTTATACAGAATTTTTGTTTTCTCCCACATTATTTATAATTTATTACATTAATTTTTTTATCATATTTTCTCTAAATTATTTTCAATTGAATATTATTTCACTCTTATGTGTGAAATATTTATATTTTAAAAGTGTTTTTTACAAGAAAGTGGTATTTTTATATATGAATGTTTTTTTCTCATGTGTTTAAGCATTTTTCAAGGTTTTTATTCATTATATTTTCATTTTCAACTTTTTATTTTTGTATTATCCTCTTATTACCCAATATATTATTGATTGATCCCCATTATATCTCAATATTTGATAGGTTGAGCACCATTATAGCTCAATATATGTTGACATAGCCCCATTACATCACTATAAGCAATCAAGTATTATAGAGATGGATGTCGACCATATGATTATTCTCTTTATAAAGGTAAAATGTAAGAGTGATAAGGTAATTATGTCACATGATATCCATATTTTTTTTATATAGAAGCAAATGAGTTTTTATGGAATCATTTTTAATGGTTTTCATGTTTTCACTAGACTAAGGAATTTAAATAGTTGTAATACTTACTCATATTAATTCACTCATCCCAAGATTTTAAATAAATTTAACAGGGAATATGGATGGGTCAGAAAAATAATTAAGTCATTTTGAATGTTATGAGTAATTTTCATGAAAAAGAATCCATGTTTTATTTTCAAAAGTTTTATATTGTAAAAAATGGTACTATTTCTATTGTGTCCACTCTACTTAAATGTGGGATGTTTTGTATGAATTATGAACTAATTATCATAAATAATTAACTGAATATGTCCTCAAATGTGAATTCTAGTTCACAAATACTAGAATATGTAATGTTAATGGCCGGTTACTTATAGATTATAAAAAAACTTATATTCCTTGGTTTTTCCATGATGAAATATTTATGAAACTTGTCTCTTATTCACATGTATGACATGATTTAATTTTATTGAAACCCATTTTATTTAAATGGATATGATATGATGTACATTTTTTGAAATTGTAGAACACATAGTAATGATATTCATTATATGATGGGAGTGACCAATATCTTCATCCAATGATTTGGGTGAATATTTCTATCTCATGAGATAGAAATGTCTAGAATATAGAGTAAACCCAGTTATATAAGGGATATTTTCATCTATAATGGTATTAAAATTGAACCTTGATTTTAATGATAATCTGGGATGTCAACTAGTTCCCCAATAATAGGTTTTGTTGTGAGCATGGATTACTGATGAAATTGTTTTCTATGATTATGTGTAAGTTATAATTCTATGTCTTACGTCATTGTTATGCTCTCATGTTCTATGTTATTTGACTTCCATATGATTCATGTCTTAATAACTTACAATATCTATGACATGAATAAATATTTTGATTTTTTGTATGTAGGATATTGTTTTCATATGTTGTGATCATGTCATCATCCCCTTATACACATGTTGTTTTACATATTTTCCCTTATTTTCCATTACTAACAATTTTACCTCAACCTTACTTATTTTTATCTTCACTAGGTTTTGAATAATGTTGTTAGTTATGTTTTTTTTATAAATAGTACTAATGGGAATATCTTTTTTGGTAACATTTAATATCATTCACTAACTTAGATGATTGTATACCTAGTCTCCAATGGCACTAAACCATTATAATACTCAAGTGTCTGTTTGTGTAATGTAATGAATATTCATAAAAAGTATGTAATATATATTTATATTAAGCCTTGGTTTCTATAATTGATATTGGATGGGTTTTTAGATAACCTTTGGAAGTTAGAATATTAAACATTTACATAGAACTATAGGAATATGTCTATGAATAAGTATAAGGTTGAGACAAAGTATAAGAAAATGTCCAATAATTTTATTAAATGGTTGAGTGAGTTGATTCCAAGAAATTACCTATCTATCTAGATAATAGTGGTGTATGTGTATCTAAAATTGTTATACCAATTGTTAATGACTCTGATAATTGTGTGATGAGATGGACTTGATCGTCACCTGGTGCACAAGAAGGGGCCTTATTGCACACGTAGATTAAAATTCTCTATAGATATGCTCTGGAAATTCAAAAGCAACATAAAAACATCATGAATAATTGATGTAATGACCCTGAATAACCTCAGATAATCCTAAGGATTCATACATTGAAAAAAAGGTTTCATGATTTAGACATCCATAATGTAATTTTTCATGATTATGTTGTTTACCACTATGTATATTATTACTCAAACAATGTTATTTAGTTTTAGTTAATAGATATAATAGGAATAATACCAATAATCATTGAATATGATATGAAATGTGTTTTGGAGAAAAAATGGGATGGTGACTGGAGTGATGGATATAGGGATTATGCCAAATAAATTATCATGATACATGATTAACAAATTACACATTAAATAATTCTTAGAAGTGATAAAAAATATAAGGATAGAGTTTTTTGAGAGATTAGGTGGTCAATATCATAGTGTATAGAATATTACGTTTATTATCTATCAATAATGTGGGAAGAATCCCTCTAGGGAATGTCTTAGAGGATCAAAAATATTTTTGAGTGTAGAAAATAAGGACCAAAAGCATGTAATTGTAAAAAAATTTAATTTTTGGTTAATTAAATGGATGAAAATAATGGTATCCCTATGATAATATTGATGATTGAATGATTAAAATGTGGAATGTATAAGAATTATTCAAATTGATGTATTAAATTGAAATCTCATGAAGATAATCCGAGAGGATTTGTGAGTAATATTTATATTGCTATTGATGAAGAGACTACAACTCACATATAAAAGGAAATATGTTATAGGTAATAAGACAAAATATCCTAGTAAATGGTGTATGAATTATTTTGAATGATAGTTTTTTTATGTATTAGGATTCAATAAACATTACTTTTTTCGGTGATATTTTGGTTGTTAGAATCATGAAACATTAATGGGTTGTTTAACAATAGCTTCTCATCAAGGAGTTTCAATAATACATTAAAGGTATTGATGGCCTTGAAAAGTTATTTAATGTGAATTTGGTATTTTGATTAAGGGAAGATAACTCTAAATAATTTTATAATGTGGAGAAAATGGTGTTTATATTGGTTAAACTTATTATTGATATGAATAATTTAAATTATATAGTATTGGTGACCTTGAAACTAATTAATGAATTCAATTAAAAGTGGTTTATGTTATCAATGATGGTGTTTACAAAATTTTTATATTTATGTTATATATTAAATTATCTATGGATTTATTACAATGATTTGCACGAGTAAATGACCAAGGTATTTACATATTTATTATGTCAACATTAATAGATAATTATTTATATTTAGGGGGATTAATGTTAAGTTTATTTTCATAGATTTAGTGAAGTTTTTTAAAAATTAATTATTTTGGAAGGATTATAAGGTTTAGCATTTATGTAATGTATTATATTGTACTTTGGACTTGGTTTTAGAAACTAATTTATTTTTTCTTCATATTAATATTTAGGAATATTGGATAACCAAAGATAATAGTTCTATTTTTTATAATAACTAGGGAAACAATGATTGAATTATTATTATTTTATGGTTATAATGATCCACTAGATCGTGACACATAAAAAATCATCTTAATTTCATGGAGTTGGAGATGAAGTAATAATTGACCAAAGCGAAACCATAGGTTGTTTTTGTACTTATGAAATTGAATGAAATTAATTAAGTATATATTCTAATAAAAATTCATCAACATAAAAAATTATATTGAAATAAAATTATATAAATTTACCTTCATTTCTAATGAATGAATGTCCTTTCAAACAATCAAATATGTTGGTATTTATGGTCATTCACTATCTCTTGATAATTTTATCTATCACTATCAGTCGATATTTGGGTGTTAGTATTCTCATCAATGACTATGTTTTCATTTTCCATCAATATTATCATATTTGGAAACATACTGAGTTTTATTATAGAGAATCATCAAACATACCTTAATCTCATTACAATAGAATATTTTATTAACCATTTTCTGATGATTTTGGTTTCCCAAAAATATATTATAATATGTCAAACCCTTTTTTACAGATAATAAATTGAAATTGAGGGAACATAATTTATTTTATTTAAGGGGGTTGAATGTAACACCATGATTTTTTTAAATAATTATTTTTCAAATAAATTTATTCCTTTTCATTATGATCATTATATGAAACAATAGGTTTAACATTAATTACATGAAGAATTGATTTTATCTTGAATAACATGCATCCCTTGATGTATCCTGTGTTACACACAACACTGAGATTAAACAAAACAAGACATACTATTAATGTTGAATTATTTAATATGATAATTTTCACCATTCCATTAAAATGGTGTGTGTGAATATGATGAAATAAATTATGAAAATATTTTTTTACACAAGTACATAAAATGAATTATTTTATGTACAGTTAATTATATATTAAAATAAACACTATTGGAAAACAAATGAAATGCTTTTCTAAAAAACTATTCTTATAATTGAAATTTTTTAACCTCAATGAATTAAAAAAATAACTTCTTATTAATGATTTTAATGAATTTTATATATTGTATATTAAATAAAACTTTTAACATTCATATTATTTATTTTATGGATAAGAGATTACAATATATTCATTTTTTCTCTTATAACTATTTGTTTCTGAAAAGTAGTTTTATCGCTGTTTGTGCACTAATTTTAAAAAAAACTTTATAAAACTTTTATAAATTTTATATGAAAAATGTAACATTATTTTTCATATCACCATGTTAAAAAAATCATAGTGTGAACTTTTGTCAAAATTCAATGAAGATGATTATTTTAATGAATAATTAAAAATAATAGTTTTTATGAATACTTTTATTTCTTTTAAACAATTTAATATCATCCAAATTGTTTCAGGATTTCATGAAAGCTAAAAAAATTTCTGTTATAAATATATATATAATCTACTATTTTTTAATTGTAATAAATTTTATGTTGAAATTTGATATAATAAATTTTTTAACTTTTGAACATTTTCTCTTCAGATAACTACTTTCTCATTATGACTTCGAGATTCATTTTAAATAATCCTTTTCAACGTATATCAAAGGATTTTGGGAAGATTGATTATATATTTTTAATAATAGGATTTTATATTATAAAATAAGTAAAAATTAATTTATGACCACTATGAATAGTAAAAAATATAAAAGTTATTTAATGTGGTTAAGGTTAGTATGTGTTTATCTTGGGTAAAACAATCAATATATAGGTTAAAATGGCCAAAAACATGTCTAAAACACAATATATTGAAATATTTCCAAATTATATATTTTATTCAATAGAGTTTTCCCTTATTATCATTGTTTCATTAGAAATACATAGGTACACTTTCTCTTTTCAAAAATTATTAGTGATCCACTCAACTCATTTATAAAGCCCCCATCTCATATTCACATTTCTAAAACCCATTGGATCAACAAATCCCATCTCAAAAAAATTTTAATTCCATTATATCACACTATATTCATTGTATTTTTCATAAATCCATCCTTTGAATCATTTCAGTGCAAACTAAAAGAAGTAGTTTGAAGATGAGTTAACGCCAATAACCATGTATTTCATTTTTTTATCATCATACTTAAATTATTTTTAAATAATAATGAAAATATAATCATTATATTAAATTTAATTATATATTTTTATAGTATGTTCATGTCTAATATCAACCCCTATTCTATCTAATATGATACGAAATTATCTTTCATGTGTACGATAGACTACAACTACACAAACTGATTTGATTTGTTTTTCGTTATGGTTCTATTTGGATGGAGATAAGGATATATTAAATAAATTAACAGGATATTTTTAATATAATTATACTTTTTTAATTTTAATATCATATATTCCCTCTTACTTTCTTTTATTTTGGGGATGCAATAATAGCGTTCGTGTGTATGGAGGACTACCATCTCACAAAGCAATGTTTTTCAAATATTATTTACATTCATGATAATTAGGATAGGTTTAAATACAAATATCTGATATATATGGAATAAAAATTATTTTATTATTGTAATATATTATTTACCCATCATTATTTATTTCCATAATGGAAATGGAAATATTTTCCAGGCGTACATACGACATACCGTCTCCATGAATGAGCTATTTAATTTCCTATCTCTCTAAATTATGAATTATTATAAATACATAAATATTGAATATATATTATATTTAAATCATGATTAAAATTGTGGACATTTTTTTACCATGATCAAATTAAAAGGTTAAAAAATAAATAAAACTTCGAAACGTAGATGGAAAAAAACAGGTATTACCCAAAAAATGATTTTAGCAAGGAATTATGGATAAACGTGTATTTAAAGGCCATAATTAAATCATATATTTAATGATACATACGATTTAGGTTATTCAACATATTTATTATAACATTATATTAATTATAAATGTGTTTATAAAATGTTAAATGAAATTCATGTCTTAAAGTATGTTATTTCTAGTCACCCTTTTTTGTGATATATATGAAAAATCACCACTGGTTTATTTTTTCCACTGTCTATACTAATAATTTAAAATTTTATACAATGAATATATTTATTTTTTTATATTTAATATTTCATTTAATTTTAATATTTATTGTTAATTTCAATTTAAAGGATTACTATAGATGTAAGGGATTTTTATTCTCACTTTTATATCTGTGTGATATATTCCATATTGACCATTTATTTCTAATATATGGTGTATATAATATCCATGAATTCCGTTTTTTTTTATTATCCTGAAAATTATTGTTATTTAAAAATCCATTTTATGATATATCTTTCTTGTGGTTTATAGTTCAAAAGATACCTAGGTGGAAAGATATTGTTGTGTAAATTTTCATCCCTCAGACATATGTTATGTTGTGAAAATCTCTTGTTTTATGATGTTTATATATAGAACCATTATAAATATAATATCATGATATCATAATTTTTTTTTCTTTCATGTTTTTTATTATTCAATGTTATCAATATTGTATGGGTTTTATTGTAAAATGTAATTATTTATCTGAAATTCCATTTATTATGCTTCTAATGATGAAATTCTTTCATCTAATATCATCAAACTGATGTTGTTTATTCTCATCTAGTTATTTCTAGATAACAGATGTTTTTTATTCACTTAACTCACTTTATGTTCTCAATAGACCCAAATAATGTATTTAATTTTTTTAAGTTAACATGAACTAGTTTCCAAGTTCATTTCCAAGAAATTTATTAAATCAAAAAGGGGTTTACATCTCAATTTCAAGGTGTAATTCACTTACAACATCGAGAAGTTAAAGAAACTAATAAAAAATACATTGAAACCCAAAGAGAAATGTAGTTAGACAGCCCTGCTGAAGTGCAGCCTTGCTGACATGCACTAAACTTTCAGTCCTGCTATAAGTAAGTCAAGAATCAATGGGATAGGCAGGAAGTTCTATATCTTGGTGAGGACATTAGAAACCACATGCCAAGGTGCACCAACTCTGAGCAAGATCCAGGGCCCCAAGGAAAAATCATGGTGTGGTGAAATCATGGTGAAACATCGAAATCCCCTTGCAGGGGTCTTCAGAAGTGGCTAAAAACATCGGACACCTGCAGCCTTCATGATATCTATTGCAAAAAGCAGTAGAATACACCTTACTTATACTGATGTGAAGACCGAGCAGTCTTCATCTTCAAAATCGAAATCCACTGGCAGGGATTTGGAGTGATAAAACCATCAGTTTCAACAATGGATTTTCCCTTTCCGATCATTTAGATGAAAATTCTCCTCCACTTGAGAGATCTTTTCAACATCCTCCTTTAAATAATCCTTAGCTTCCCGCTATATAACCTCATAGGCCTCATGTGACTTTATGTCATTTCTTTTCTCTTCACTAAGAGAGGTTAGAGTAGGGGAGTACTTTGTTTCTATATCATTTGTATGAGGGAACTCATAATGAATGGAAGAGTCCTTCTTGGAGGGAGGATTGTTAGTCGTGGTCTCAAATACAACATTCACATAATCAGATAATTGATTATGATTGACATTTTTTTCCATCATCAAATCCTTATTTTCCATTAAAGGTGAAGGGAGCAGAGTAGATCTCTCAATAGTGACAAGGTTCTTTTTATTTGAAGCTACCATATGACTATCCAAAAGAGCATTTGATGGACCAGCCTCAGTGAAAGCCTCAATCTTTTTGTGCTCATTTTTTCTATTTTCAAACCATTTCATTTTTCTAGGAGCTGAAGTTGAAGGTTTGAAGCTACAATCTTTCAACAGATTTCCATGTTTCAAACAAAAAGTGAATTAATCTTCTATGTTTTCATAAAATACCTCCCGAAAGTAACCATAAGAGCCATTTTGAATACAAAATTGATTAGGGAGATCATGGGAGACATCAAATTCAACATATATTCTAGCTACTGATGGTCTTGAGAGATTTTCTATAGCCAAGTCATGTTTCAGGGGGTTTCCAATGAGCATTGAGATCAGGAAATGGGCTGGATGCTTAAAAAAATATAGTGGAAGACCAGGGAAGCCAATCCAGATGGGGACTATGGGAATTCAGAAAATGGGTCAAAGGCAGGGGTCCATTTGAGAACTATCATCGCACAACCCCCAAATAACCAAGTGAGTTTGGCCCAAAGCCTATAATAGTCTTCATGAGAAGAAAAAATGAAGATGAAATTCGAAGCATTAAGGATGACAATATGGAAACTCGAAAAACCAATAACATCCAGGGACCTGCTTATGAACTTCAAATAAGGACGATGCTTAACAAATTTTCCAACAAGAACATAGATCAAATTAGAACCTAAGATGAAAACCTTATTAGTAGTGAAGGAAATTGATAGTTTCCCACATTGACAGAAAATGTGAGGTTTGATGCAGGAATCCATGTCAGAAGCTCCTTCACAGGGCCTGGTGTCTTCGTTGTTTCTCCCTGCAACTAAATCTGCGAAGGATGTGGAATTCGTATTTCGCGCAGCCTTTTTAGGGTTCCACACTCCTTCACCAGGGGTCGGGTTTCTCGGTGCTCCATTCTGAAATAATGTATTTATGAATATTATCTTTATTTCTCTCTTCGATCAAACCCCCTTTTTATTCCATACACATTTTTTCTAAAAAAACAATTTTTTTAACATTACCTTAATTATTTATTAAATACTTTTTTATACATGTTTTACTTTTTGTTAAACAGACTGGAATTTTCAGTTCATTTCCCAAAAATGCCAATTTTGTTAAAAAAAATTAAAAAATGAATCATTGTTTTAACATGTAAATCATGATCGAAATTTCACACCATCATGACCATTATTTTATTTAAATATTTATTTATATGTTTCAAGGTTATTTTATATGAAAATGATTTTCAAAATGATTTATGATTTGAAATTTTTTTTCAAATTGGAAAGGAAATTTTTATCATGAAATGTTTTAATGATTTATAAATCCTCCATTATAAGTTCCAAATATTATTTTTATTGAAAAAATCTCATTCAAAAATGATTTATAAATTTTTAGTTTTAAAAAGTGTATTTCAACAGAAATTTATTTTCCACGAGAAATTGTCTAAATAATTTCCAATGATTCTTTTCTAATTATCAATGATTATTTTCAATGAAAAGTATTTCCAAAATACTTTTTTAAAATTTTAGTTTAAAAAAATGATTTTCAGTTAAAAATATTTTAATAAGAAATGTTTTAAATGATCTTTAAAAATTAATTTTAATCTGTGATAACCTCCATTGACATTACCTATGCCTTACTGGGTCAATTATCCAAGGATCCCATTCTTCTTAAATCTCTAAATTATTATTATTCTATTTAATGGTTTTTATAAAACTTATTTCTCTTCCATGGGTTATACTATTTGGAAATTATTATGGAATCTGATTCCTTTTACAGTTTTTCCTATGATGAAATTATGTGATGATATTGTACCCTGTATCTTTTCCACACTGAATCATACAAACAAATGTTTATAAACCCCATATTATTTCATGAGTTATAATATGATTAATGGTTCATGATGTTGTGGCACGCATACATTTGATTTTCATTATGTGATGTGTGTGACTAATATCCCTCTATATTGAATTGGGTAATTAATTATATCCCATTAGATATACGGGGTAGGAATGGGGAGTTAACATTATTTATTAAGTTACTTATTCCTCTATTTTTTCTTCATAGTAATTAATGAATTCTATGATGGTTTGTAGAGTGAACCCATTCTACAATGATAGCAATATTTGTGATTCTTGACTATAATAGAAATTATTTTATATTCATATATGTATACCATAATCCCTTGTCTTAAGTCAATGTTATTCTCTCAAAGTTCACATTCTCTGATTTATTATGATGTATGTCTTATAATAGGCCAATATTTTTCCCTTGAATTAGGAATTTAATCTTTGATATGTAGGGTGTAACATCCCAAGTAAGTAATGAATAATAGATATTTTTATCTATATCTATTAATAAATTAGATAGTGTTTTGGAGGCTTAAAATGAAAAAAAATCCAATCTTAAGCATGAAATACACTAATATTTTTTAAAGATTGTTTTACTTCCTTTTGATGGAAAAACATTTTTAAATCTATCTTTTGACAATTTTATAAGCTATTTTTGTCAAACTAAACTTATTATTTATGATTGGGACATCAAAATTTACTTTGTGTGAATTTTTGGTATTTTTTCGATAAAGATCATTTTTTAATGAATAGTGAAAATGGTGTATTTTAATTCAAACCCTCTTTTTAATCTAATTTATTTATATCATTAGATTATCTTTTGAATTGGTTTTTAAGTTAAATGAGAATATATTTTTACTATTTAATCCAATGGTGGTCATTGGAATCAATTTCACTTTGAAATTGGACTTAAACTGGTGTCAATCTTTTGATACTTATTGTTTCATAAAAACATGCTATTTGTCATGACAGTGGGAATTAATTATTAAATTAATTAATTTAACTTATATGATTTGAATTTTGTAAAATAGAAATCATTTTTGAATTCAGAATATCAAATATAGCTTAGGGTGATGTTTTGGTATTTTTCTGAAAAACATAGATTTTTGATGAATAGTGAAACCACTAAGTGGTAGTAAAAGAAACTGATTTTTCGTTTAAATGAAACTTTGCCACATCTATAATTTTATTTTCAAAAATCTGACATACATGTTTGTCATTAAGAAGTAAATTTTGGTTCAATGAGATTAAAATAATTTTTTGGTGAATAGTAACTTTTAAGTTCTTTATCGCGATTAGAGGTAATTAGTGTAGTTTAAGGTAAAAATAATGTTTTAATAATATGAGATGAGCTTGACACATGTCCTGACCTTATTGGATGTGTAATGGCCGACCAAGAAAATCCATGGGTCAACTTGGGGACCCCATGGAGCCACTTTGGTTGGGAAATGACATAAATAACTTTTTATTTAATGTAAAAGTAAAAATGACACAAACATGAGTTGTTTTACTAAAAAAATTACATGGGGTTATAGAAGTCAGATTTTTGACTATAAATATTCATTATAAAGCTAAAAGGATTTCCTACATCATGATATTTTTTTATAATCTTTATAAATTATATAAATTAAATTATTTATGACATCATGATGATGCATCGATTACCTCATTAATAAAGGATTTAAATAAAATGAAAAGATAATGTAAAATCTATGACCTACACATGTCCAAATCCTATTGTATGGGTGGATTTTGAACCCTTATCACCTTACCCTCTAATTATATCAATGTGGGACCTTTTTAATCAGAAACGCATTTTAGAATAAAGTCACATTTCTTTACATTCAAAGAGTGCCCCTCCTCTCCTCTTATAAAAGGCCCCCACCTCTACCTCCTTACACACACTTCCAAAGCCTTTGGCTCGGCCAACCCCTGCCCATTTTGTCTCTCCAAATCCCTCTATTACTCCTTGAAGCCTCACCTTGGGCAGAAGTCTTCCCAAGGAAGCCTTTGTGCTCAAACCAAAGGGAGTTACCCGATTTTAAGGTAATTTCTTCACTTGAGTCCTTTTGTTTTATTTTGATTCTCCAACCCCATAAACTCATTTTATTCATTTAATTTGTAACAACTCCAGTATCTTCAATATACTAGGATGTTTTTATAATAAGGATTCGAGCTACACTTACACACACCTACATCTAATGGTTGAAGAACATAATGTTTCCTTGGATGGCGAATTTCTGCCTCCCGAAACGATGATTGTTCAACATTCTT
Source organism: Viscum album (assembly GCA_963277665.1). Classification (NCBI taxonomy): domain Eukaryota; kingdom Viridiplantae; phylum Streptophyta; class Magnoliopsida; order Santalales; family Viscaceae; genus Viscum; species Viscum album. The sequence continues at coordinate 132,454,476 of OY728120.1, forward strand.
TTAACACCATCAAAGGTGGACATTAAGATGAAACTATATTTATATATAATATAAAATATTTCTATGTTTTCCTTAAGCTTATGTATTTTTCATTTTGTGCATACCTTTATGGTTACCATTATGGGTAAATGCGATATCTTCATTTAAGGAAGTGCGGACTACCGCCCCCTCAAAGTGATTTGATTCGTTAAATACCATATGTGGGATGAATAAAGGATGGATTTATGATATTATATATGATATTACACTGTAATTATAATATACCTTTATATCATTATGATTCGATTCTATAAAATATGAAATAGAAATGAAAGTAGTGTTCATGCGTACATACGGCTTACCGTCTCCATGAACAGTGCATTTCATTTCTTACCTCTAAATGATTATATAATATTATAAATTCATGTATATAATTGATATATATGATATATATGATATATACGTCATGATTATAATTCTGGATATAATGGATACATGAACAACTTGTAATTATAAAGGGTTTATTTTTTACTCAAGTACCAATGATCGTTAAAATGACCGTTATTAACTTAAATAATTACATAGAGTTCATGACATGGAAATAAGTGATATAAAAGGAATAATGAACTTGAAAAAGGTTCTTAAACAAGTATAAATTAACTCAAGTTTATTATTCAGGAGATTAAATAACGAACGAGTCAAGTCGGACCCGAGGTATGGGACTTCATCTCAATCTCCTTTCATTGAGGCATATTTTATTTTATACACAACCTTCTTTTATACAGTGTATAAACCATTTTGAATTTTACGTTTATCCAAAAGGAATCTTTCTTTATGCTAAGCATTTTACAAAAAGACAAAAGGGAATGTTTTTGTCATACGTATTAGTCAACAACGACTTCTCTGCTGTTGTGACCATTATTTGAGTTTCGCCTTCCTCTACAAGCCATACCTTTTTTTAAAAGATAAATAAATACCATGTTTTACTTTTCTTTTATTTTGGTATTAAAAATGGTTTTCATAATGTTTTCATTATATCAATGTGTTGTATTGATATATTGTGATTGAAATATGTAAATGTTATGTTTCCTTTATGCATATTTTATGTGATACGATTATGTTATTGTTTTTGGGCATTATTATGAAGATGGGTGGTTCTGTGATAAACTAAGGGCTGGTGAGCCCGATATAGCTCTCCAATGCATTGGGTAATGCAAAGGAGTGAAACATTAAGGTTTCTCCAAAGAGATTTAGGGAATATACTATGATGGGTATTCCAAACATAACCAAGAGGGTTACTCCCTACGTAGGAATGTTATGAATGCCTCAAGTTACCTTTATGTATTATGATTTCTATGATTTATTCATGATTTTATGAGGTATGTTGAAGTGCTTATGTTTTATGGGTAAAGTATGATTTCATTATTATGTATATATGAACTCATGTTTCCTTACTATATTTTTATATCCCATACTGAGCTTTTTATGCTCATCCCAAGTTTTTTGAAATGTTTTTCACAGGTCAAAGGAAAGGTACATGATATGATGATAGTGTCAAGGAAGTGTCAAGAATGAATCCATGTTTTATTTTAAATATTTTTCCATTGATGGGAAAATTGAATACTATCTTTATGTAACCACTTTGTTTATATGTGGAATGTAGTGCATGTTTTATGATCTAATTCCCTAAAACTCTAAACCCGAAAATATCCTCAATGTGTAATCTTGTAATAACTCAAGATTAAGTATGGTTTAAGGCTAGGGCCTTATAGTTGGTATTAGAGGTCGGTTTAGATAAATTTAGGAGTTATAATTCTATGAAATGATTATAACAAAATATTTTTTATGGGAAAATTTAAATGATATAGAATTTGTAGATTACCATGTTGCTTCATCTAAGACACGTTTGTTCAGAATGGTTTTCCACAGAGAAAACAGGGAAGCAGTGCTAGGAAGGCATACAGAAGGAAGTAACCTTCTGAATCAGCATCCTGAGATGGTCGGAATTGGAACTGAACAGTTTGTTGCAGTAATGGCGCAGTTGACTCAAGCGATAAATGGTGGTGGTATCCATGCACGAGATCAGCCAGATCAACCGCAGAGGAACATGTCTGTGGTGGAACATTTCATGAGGCAACATCCTCCATCATTCAGAGGATCACCTGACCCTGTGCTAGGTGAAGGGTGTATTAAAGCACTAGAGAAGATTTTCGATGTCATGGGGTGTTCATAAAATCAAAATGTCAGTCTTGCTATTTACCGTTTGGAGGGTAAAGCAGATCAGTGGTGGTCGATGGTTAAAAATATCAGGGACGCTGATGACATTGATACTCTCAACTGGGATGAATTTAAAGGTATGTTTCTTGAGAAGTATTTTCCTAAGGCTATTAAACTTAGGATGGAAAAGCAATTCTTGGAATTGAGGCAAGAGGAAGACTCATTGGCTGCCTATGAAGAAAGGTTCACTCGATTGGAAAGGTATTCTCTAAATTTTATTCGAGACCTTGATAGTAAAATCAATCATTTTTACTCAGGATAAAAGCCAAAATATCGAAGGCATTAGATTCTCGTGAGTTTAAAAGTTATGAAAAGCTTTTTCAATGTTCTGAGAAGGTGGAAATAGAGTTTTCCGATGACCAAGTGTTCTATAACAACCAGATGAAGAAGAGACCGAGGTGGCAGGAGAAAGAGAAGAATTCTTCAAAAAAGTCTGATGGTACGAAATCTATGTTTCCAGTTTGTGATAAATGTGGCAAAAGCCATGCTGGGGAATGTCTTCTGAATTCTGGAAAGTGCTACCGATGTGGTAATATGGGACATAAGGCTCGTGATTGCACTAAAAAAGATCAAGGAGATGGTAAGTTCAAATTTGATTTATAGTTAGTGAAATGATTTAAGTGCAATGAGATGGGTCACTATGTAAACGAGTGTCCGACGAAGAGCTCGAGTGATGGGAAGCAGTTAGACTAAAAGTAGAAAGGGGTGGTGAAATCCTTTGCAACTACTTCAGCAGATGTCGGGCCATCAAATGAAGTTGTATCAGGTAATTTGTTTGTTTTTTCAGATTATTCCAGTGTGTTGTTTGATTCGGGGTCTACACATTCTTTTATCTCTGAAAACTTTTCTTGTAAAATGGGAATACCATCTCAAGAAATGACTCCTGAACTTGTGGTAAAAACACATGGGGGAAATGTTGAGGAAAAAAGAATTTATAAGAATCTTCCTATCCTTATCTATGGAAAGAACCTATTTTCAAACCTTATTGTTTTACATCTATTAGAGTTTGATGTTATCCTGGGTATGGATTGGCTCTTTATTTACCATGCCAAAATTGACTGTAGAGCTAAAGAAGTTTCTTTTCAGAAAGACTTTCAGTTTTTGTACAAGAATGAACCCTTAATATTTATAACTTATCAAGAGGTCGAGAAACTTGTAAAAGATGGAAATTAATGTTACCTTGCACATATTGTTGAAAACAAGGGAACTATTCAGATTAATGATGTTCCAGTGGTAAATGAGTATCCTTATATTTTTCCTGATGAGTTGCCTGAAATAATACCAGATTGGGAAGTTGAGATTACTGTTGACATAGTTCCTGATGCTAAGCCAATTTCAAAACCCCCTTATCGAATGGCTCAAATTGAACTTTTAGAGTTAAAGGAGCAATTGCAAGATTTATTAGAGAAAGGTTTCATTCCACCTAGCACGTCACCATGGGGTGCTCCTGTTTTATTTGTTAAAAATAAAGATGGTTCTATGAGACTTTGCATAGATTATAGAGCCTTGAATAACATCACTGTTAAGAACAAATATCCTTTGCCTTATATCGATGATTTGTTTGATCAGCTCCAGGGAGCTCAGTTTTCTTCAAAGATTGACCTGAGATCGGGATACCATCAGCTGAAGGTAAAGGAGGCAGATGTTCCGAAGACCGCGTTTCGTACAAGATATGGCCTTTATGAATTTTTAGTAATGCCTTTTGGGATAACCAATGCACCTTCTGTATTCATGGACTACATGAATAGAATTTTCCATGAGTTCTTGGATAAGTTTGTGGTGGTTTTCATTGATGATATTTTGGTGTTTTCTAAAAGTAAAGAGGAACATGAGAGACATTTAAGGGTTATTTTAAAAACATTAAAAGAAAATAAATTGTATGGGAAATTTAGTAAGTGTGAGTTTTGGTTGCAACAAATTTCTTTCCTTGGTCACATTGTTTCTAAAGATGGGATAACCGTTGATCCTGAAAAAAAAGGTTGTTGAAGAATGACCAAGACCCATAAATGTAACTGAGATTCGTAGTTTCCTTGGTTTTGTAGGCTATTAATGAAGGTTTGCTAGAAATGTTTCACGGTTATCTAGTCCAATGACTAAGCTAACTCAGAAGGGTGTTAAGTTTATCTGGGCAAAAGAATGTGATGATTGTTTTCAGGAACTGAAAAGAAGATTAGTGAATGCTCCAGTTTTGGCACTACCTTCCATGAATGGTGAGTTTGTTATATATAGTGATGCTTCATTGAAAGGACTTGGTTGCGTCCTAATGCAGAATGATCAGGTAATTGCTTATGCTCCACGACAGTTGAAAACTCATGAGGTAAATTACGCTACACATGATTTGGAATTATCTGCTGTTGTTTTCGCTTTAAAAATTTGGAGGCATCATTTGTATGGAGTAAAGTGTGAAATATATACTGATCACAAATGTTTAAAGTATATATTCACTCAGAACGAATTGAACATGAGATAGAGGATATGGTTGGAATTAATCAAGGATTATGATTGTACAATTCATTACTATCTGGGAAAAGCAAATAAATTGGCTGATGCTTTGAGTCGAAAAAGTAATGCTTCATTAACAATGTTGCATTTGGAACGTGATTATTTGGTTAAGGATTTGATAAACTTTGGAATAGATGTTGTTGTAGCAGGAAGTTCTTTTTTTTTGTTTCATGTATCAGTGAGATCATCTCTATCAGACAGAATCATGAAAGCACATAAGCATGACAATGAGTTGACTAAAAAGGTAGAGCTGGTTCAGAAGGGTAAGTTTCCTGAATTCAACATTGATAATGATTGTGTTTTGAGATTTGGGAAGAGATTGTATGTGCATTTTGATTCACATTTGAAGAGATAGTTTTTATGTGAAGCTCATAGTTATCCGTTTTCAGTTCATCCTGGCAGTACTAAGATGTACAGAGATCTGCGGGAGTATTAGTGGTGGGATGGAATGAAAAGAGATATTGCTGATTTTACTGTGAAGTGTTTGACATGTCAACAGGTTAAAGCAAAGTGGCAGTTACCAAAAGGGATGCTTCAGCCTTTACCAGTGCCAGAGTGGAAATGGGAGAATATATCCATGGACTTCGTTGTGGGATTGCCGAAGACCCCTCGAGGTAATAATGCAATCTGGGTTATTCTTGATCGCTTGACTAAATCTGCTCATTTCCTTGCTATACGAGATACTTTCCCTCTAGATAAAATTTCCCATTTGTATCTTAAAGAGATTGTCAGGTTACATGGAGTTCTTCTCTCCATTGTATCTGATCATGATCCCAGTTTTACTTCTATCCTTTGGAAGGTCCTTCAGAAGTAGTTGGGTACTGAATTAAATATTAGTACAACATTTCATCCTCAATCAGATGGGCAGCCAGAATGAACAATTCAGGCTTTGGAGGATATGCTACGAGCTTGTTCGATGGATTATCAGGGAAGTTGGGACCAACAACTTTCTTTGGATGAGTTTTCTTATAATAACAGTTTTCATTCCAGTATACAGATGGCGCCATTTGAGTCATTATATGGGAAGCGGTGTCGAACTCCATCTTTTTGGGATGAAGTGGGTGAAAGAAAGCTGATGGGACCAGAATTGGTAGAAGAGATGGCAAAAAAAGTTTATTTGATTCAGAAACACATGAGAACAGCTCAGAGTAGGCAAAAGATTTATGTGGACAATAGGATGAAAGATCTCTCTTTTGAGGTAGGTGATCATGTTTTTTTCAACGTATCACCATGGAAAAGTGTGATGCGATTTGGTAAGAAAGGAAAGCTGAGTCCAACGCTCATTGGACCATATGAAATTCTGGAGATAGTTGGATCAGATGGTTACAGAGTGGCTTTACCTCCATGATTATCTCAGGTACACAATGTTTTTTATGTTTCGATGTTGAGAAAGTATATGCCAAATCCATTTCATGTTTTGAGTCCAGAGGTAGTTCAGCTGGAAGATAACCTATCTTATGAGGAACAACCGGTCTAGATTCTTGACCACAGGTAGCTAGTGTTACAGAATAAGGCGATTAATCAGGTAAAGGTTTTGTGGAAAAACCACATGATGGAAGAGGCATTGTGGGAATTTGAAAATGCAATGAGGGATAAGTACCCCCATTTATTTGATAAGTAAATAAATTGCGGGGACGCAATTTTCTAAAGGGGGGGAGGATGTAACATCCCAAGTAACTAATGAATAATAGATATTTTTATCTATGTCTATTAATGAATTAGATTGTGTTTTAGAGGCTTAAAATGAAAATAAATCCAATCTTAAGCATGGAATACACTAATATTTTCAAAAGATTGTTTTACTGCCTTTTGATGGAAAACCATTTTTAAATCTATCTTTTGACAATTTTATAAGCTATGTTTGTCAAAATAAACTTATTCTTTATGATTGGGACATCAAAATTTACTTTGTGTGAATTTTTGGTATTTTTCCGATAAAGTTCATTTTTTAATGAATAGTGAAAATGTTGTATTTTAATTCAAAACCACTTTTTAATATAATTTATTTATATGATTATATTATATTTTGAATTGGTTTTGAAGTTAAATTATAAATTTTTTTACCATTTAATCCAATGGTGGTCATTGGAATCAATTTTACTTTGAAATTGGACTTAAACTAGTGTTAATCTTTAGATACTTATTGTTTCATAAAAACACGCTATTTCTCGTGAAAGCAAGAATTAATTATTAAATTAATTAATGTAACTTATATGATTTGAATTTTGTAAAATAGATATAATTTTTGAATTCAGAATATCAAATATAGATTAGGGTGAAGTTTTGGTATTTTTCTGAAAAACTTCAATTTTTGATGAATAGTGAAACCACTAAGTTGTAGTTAAAGAAACCGATTTTTCGTTTAAATGAAACTTTTCCACTTCTGTGATTTGATTTTCAAAAATCCTACATAAATGGTTGTCATCAAGAAGTAAAATGTGGTTCAATGAGATTAAAATAATTTTTTGGTGAATAGTTACTTTTCAGTTCTTAATCGCGATTAGAGGTAATTAGTGTAGTTTAAGGTAGAAATAATGTTTCAATAATATGAGATGAGATTGACACATGTACTACCATTATGGGATGTGTCATGGCCGACCGAGAAAATCCATGGGTCAACTTGGGGACCCCATTGATCCACTTTGGTTAGGAAATGGCATAAATAACTTTTTATTTAATGTAAAAGTAAAAATGACACAAACATGAGTTGTTTAAGTAAAACCATTTTTACATGGGGTTATACAAGTTAGATTTTTGACTATAAATATTAATTAGAAAGATAATATGATTTACTACATCATGATAGTTTTTTTATAATTTTTGGACATTAAATAAATTTAATTATTTATGACATCATGATGATGCAGCGATTACCTCATTAATAAAGGATTTAAATAAAATGAAAAGATAATGTAAAATCTAAGATCTACACATGTACAAAACCTATTGTATCAGTGGAATTAGAACCCTTATCACCTTACCCTAGAATTATATCAATGTGGGACCTTTGAATCCGAAACGCATTTTATAATAAAGTAACATTTTTTTACTTTCCAAGAGTGCCACTTCTCTCCTCTAATAAAAGACCCCCACCTCTACCTCCTTACCCACACTTCCAAAGCCTTTGGCTCGGCCAACCCCTGCCCATTTTATCTCTTCACATCCCTCTATTACTCTTTTAAGCCTCAATTTGGGAAGAAGTCTTCCCAAGGAAGCCTTGGAGCTCAAACCAAAGGGAGTTACCCGATTTTAAGGTAATGTCTTCACTTGAGTCCTTTTGTTTTATTTTGCTTCCCCAACCCCCTAAACTATTTTTATTCATTTCTTTTGTAACAACTCCAGTATATTCATTATACTAGGATTTTTTTATAAGAAGTATTCAAGCTACACTTACACGCACCTACATCTAATGGTTAAAGAACATACTGTTTTCGTGGATGGCGAATTTCTGCCTCCCGAAACGATGATTGTTCAACATTCTTCTAACACATTAAAAGGTGGCCATTAAGATGACACTATATTTATATATGATATATAATATGTCTATGTTTTCCTTAAGCTTATGTATTTCTCATTTTGGGCATACCTTTATGGTTTCCATTATGGGTAAACACGATATCTTCATTTAAGGAAGTGCGGACTACCGCCCCTTCAAAGTGATTTGATTTGTTAAATAACATATGTGGGACGTATAAAGGATGGAGTTATGATATTATATATTATATTACACTGGAATTATAATATACCTTTATATAATTATGATTCCATTCTATAAAATATGAAATAGAAATGAAAGTAGCGTTCATGCGTACGTATGGCTTACCGTCTCCATGAACGGTGCATTTCATTTTTACCTCTAAATGATTATGTAATATTATAAATGAATGTATATACTGGATATATATGATATATATTATATATAAATCATGATTATCATTCTGGATATAATGGATACATGAACAAATTGTAATTATAAATGGTTTATTTTTGACTGAAGTACCAATTATCGTTAAAACGACCGTTATTAACATAAATAATTACATAGTGTTCATGATATGGAAATAAGTGATATAAGAGGAATAATAAACTTGAAAAAGGTTATTAAACAAGTAGAAATTAACTCAAGTTTATTATTCTGGAGATTAAAGAACGACCGAGTCATGTCGGACCCGAGGTATGGGACTTCGTCTCAATCTCCTTTCATTGAGGCATATTTTATTATATACACTACATTCTTTTATACGGTGTATAAACCCCTTTGACTTTTACGTTTATCCAAAAGGAATCTTTCTTTATACAAAGCATTTTACAAAACAACAAAAGGGAATGTTTTTGTCATATGTATATGGCGACAATGTTTTCTCCGCTGCCGTGACCATTATTTGAGTTTCAGCTTCCTCTACAAGCCGTACCTTTTTTTTAAAGAAAAATAAATATCATGTTTTACTTTTCATTTATTTTGGTATTGAAAATAGTTTTCATAATGTTTTTATTATATCAATGTGTTGTATTGATATCTTTTGATTGAAATGTGGAAATGTTATGTTTCCTTTATGCATGTTTTATGTGATACGATTATGTTATGGTTCTTGGGAATTATTATAAAGACGGGTGGTTCCATGATAAACTAAGGGCGGGTGAGCCCGATATAGCTCTCCAATGCATTGGGTAATGCGAAGGAGTGAAACGTTAAGGTTTCTCCGAAGAGATTTAGGGAATACACTGTGATGGGTACTCCTAACGTAACCAAGAGGGTTACTCCCTATGTAAGAATGTTATGAATGCCTCAAGTTACCTTTATGTCTTATGATTTCTATGATTTATTCATGATTTGATGAGGTATGTTGAAGTGCTTATGTTTTATGGGTGAAGTATGATTTCATTCTTATGTATATATGAACTCATGTTTCCTTACCATATTTTTATATCCCATACTGAGCTTTTTATGCTCATCCCAAGTTTTTTGAAATGTTTTTCACAGGTCAAGGGAAAGGTACATGATATGATGATAGTGTCAAGGAAGTGTCAAGAATGAATGAATGTTTTACTTTAAATATATTTCCATTGATGGGAAAAATGAATACTATCTTTATGTAACCACTTTGTTTATATGTGGAATGTAATGCAAGTTTTATGATCTAATTCTCTAAAACTCTAAACCCAAAAAGATCCTCAATGTGTAATCTTGTAATAACTCAAGATTAAGTAAGGTTTAAGGTTGGGGCCTTATTTAAGGTATGAGTTTTTACATGATATGATCATATTCTAATATCCATATGCTCACTCTATTTTTACATTTTTTCCCTTGTTTACCCTTACTCATCATCTGAGGACTCCCTTTTTCATGTTTCCTTTCTATGTTTTATCAAAAATTGTTTTAACTGGGGAGTGTATTTTATGTGTACTATATGGGAATATATTTGAGGGAAACATTGAAGTAAATTCAGTAAATACAAAGAGTGTGTATGTAGTCTCCAAAGGTACTAAAATTGATGATCCTTAGGTGTATTTTAGTGAAATTTAATGAATATTCATCCAAATAGATTTAATATCTATATATGATAATCCCGACTCATAATTGATTCACACGTTTTAATGAAAATTCATTTTTCTTAAAGTGCCAAATGAGCCTTTTTTTACATTCATGGAACTCATATCCTGAATCTCATTCTATTATTCTCATCTAAATAAAATCTATGACCAAATTTCTTTTTGATTTTTTAAAAACATAATTAAGAATATATTCACCCATTTAGACCACCTTTAGAAATATTCAAACCCATTAATGATTTTATAATATACTTCACACTCGTTAAAAATACCCTCTTAGATAAAAAATATCATGTCAAACATCTCATATAGTTTAAAGTACTCAAACACTTGGTTTGGTAATAAATTTTACCAAATAATACTTTTAAAACCCTCAAAACAGCGTTTTTAAGTATATTCAATACATTAAAAATAATATAGAAACCTTTTAGGCATTTCTTTTAAACATGAAATTTAATCCTATTATATCCCAATGGTTAAAACAAATCTAAATCAATAATGGCCCCTGGAGGGTCATACATATAGACATATTTTGAATTAAAATACATCTTAAAACAATCAAGAATTTCATTTAATATAATAGTATGTGACATAAATGAAACACCAACCTTTTTTAAATGGAATCCAAGCTATAGATTATCACCTGTGATCATTAATGGTCGAACAATCCAAGACACACCTTCTATAACCACTACATTGAAGAAAAATTTAGAATAAATGAACCCCCAAAACTAATTGAATCAAAAAAAAAAATTTGGGTTCATGGGAGGTTGAGAATTAAATTGTGAAAGATTGATTAGAAAATAAGAATAGACTAAGAAGGGCATATATGATGGAATGCTACTTGAAATCTATGAGGAGGTCGATAAAAATTTAAAGTTATGGGAGGAGACTACCAAGGGGGTAAACCTAGTCCATTGGAATGATAAGGATTATTAAATAAGTGATGGAGGGTTAAAATTTTACATTTTATTTTGTATAAATTAATATTTTAATGATTCCAGGTAGTTCACATGTTTTAATCATAGGGTTTAAAAAACCGTAAATAGTTAACTTCCTTAACCCAAACCCACTTTCTCTATTTTTATAGAATCATAAATAGTTAAAAAAATAAACCAACTAACCCGAAAAGAACATTCAAATTATAATGATGATTGAGATTATTGTCCCATTGTTTTCTAAAATGTGAAAAAGTTGAGTTCCAACACTCAAGGACCCAATGGAACCAACACAAATTCTATAATAACTCAAATAGCTGAAATAATATTGTGCACTTCCCATGCAAATCGATCTATACACATTCAAAATGAACAATATTTAAGGATTAAATGGAATAAAAAAATATTATTTGCATGGTTTAACCTAAAATATTCTCCATAAATATTTTTTTAATTTATCATGTTTTGGTCTGATGTATCATGTAAATATAAATAGATCCTTAAAATCACAATATAATAAAAACTAAACAAGAATAGTGATATAGGGGAAATCATAGTTTCTTATTTCAATTATTTTCCTTAACCATGAATGTAGTTCATTTGTTAGTATAATTTCCATCCACCTTTATTTTAAATCATTTGAGGTTGGGTGGTGTATTGGGTTGATCAGTATTTTCATTCTTCATTTCCCTTTGATATTCATTTCCATGATGGAAATTTCTTATATACATGAATTATTTACCCATTACTTCACTAAAATAAACCCAAGAATTATCCCAACATCATTGATATATCAAAAGATAAATATTCTTTCATCCATGGATTTTATCACAACAGTTTCCACATAACTCTACTTTTACTTTATTTCCCTAAAATCCTAGAAAATAATGGGAGTATCCAATTTTGATGTCCATATTCAGATCAGATAAAAACGATTCTTCAATATTTGAAATATTTAAATAATAAGCATACATTTGATGTCTTGTTATGTTTTCTTCATAATTGAAAATGAATTCATCATCCATTCATTTAATCTCATGGAATTTCTATTTCATTTTATTAAATATAGTTTGAGGAAAATTATTATAGTAAAATATATTCCTAAACTGCTATCATTAAATGTAGTCAAATTATTCCTCATAACTCATGTTCATTATGAGATTTAACTATTGATAAAATTTACCTTCCAAATAAAAAATAATAAGAGGAACTTGTTCATTCTCTATGCATTGGATAATGAAAAATATATTTTCTACTCTTTTGATCCAACTCTCAACAATTAGTGGATATAAAGACCCTCTAAAAGAGGGTGGACATTTTCATATGATGTAATGAATGAATATTTTTTTTATTCCAGGGATAATTTGGGAGTTTAAAATTGTTCATCTGATTTTTTATTTTTTAATAATAATGGGTGACCATCACTAAGAAATTTTATTCTCTAGAAACCATCTCGTCTTGTTTCTTATTTGGACAGTCATAGCATTTCCCAATGTACTCCATATTTAAGTGTTTCATCCTAGTATCATCCATTTAATACAACTAAAATTATTTGTGTGAGTATCAATATACAACAATAATATTAATATATCAAGTAAAAGATATAATCATTCATAAGATTTTTAGAATTTCGAAACCTTCATTTAATCCAATGACATTTTAGGTTCATCCAACATCACATTTGGATCATTATAGTTTTTTATATTATATCCTCTTATTTTTTATAATCTATTCCAAAAAACATATAAATCTTAATTTGATTCTAATAGAGGAAACCTGAGAAAATTATATAAAAATAATACATTACTTTATCTGAATTCCCATGACACATCATAATAACACAGACCTCTAAACCTATATATTTTGTATCTTTGGAGAATAGATACATAATATAATTATTTTTCAACATTTAATGACTATATCTCAAGAAAATTATACACATATGATACCATTATATATATATATCATATGTAATAATATTCCTCATAAAAAGGGGAAAATTAAACATAACAAAGGGTCACCTCAAAGAGGATTGTCCTAGAGGGAATATAGGCCTCTGAGTTGTGGTGTCTCCCCCATCCCCCGCGGCTAGGGTTTCCCAAGGTCACTTCATCTACCCCACTCTGGGATGATTCGATTGCCGACATTACTCTCATCTCAGTCACAACAACCTCTGCCATGGCTTGACAACATTTTAGTGTGGATTTTGTATTGACGGAGGGCGTCTTGACCGTGGATAGTCATCATATCTAGTGTGTTGCCAGCTCAGTGGGTTCCTCCATTCTCGGCTCGGTGTCGGGTCTGGCATGCATCAGTTTTTATAAGGTGGCCTAGGATGATGTGGTTCCTATGACAGATATGTTTGTCTCTCCAGGGGATCGGTGTCAGCTTGTTTTTTGTTTTGGTGTCGGTGCAGATCGACATTTTTTCTAGGGCGGCTCGACTCCCTAGATGGAGCGGTGTCGGCTTTAAAGAGATTTCGAGTGGCAGGGTTCTTGATTTCTCTTCTTGGTTTTTTTCATTGGTTCATGTGGTTGCGCCGTCTCTAGTTTCCCCCATGCCTCGGTGGTTCCTTTTTATTTCCACGAATCGTCTGATTTGGAATCCGATGGGGTATTTTTTATGGTTTCGATTGGTCCAGCTCTAGTCCAGAGTGGCGTTACCTGATTTGATCTACTCAAATCCCCTCAATAGAGACTCTCCCTTGAGATGCAGTCTGTTCCACTAGTCCCAGGTGATGAATACTCGGCAACACGCTCCCTTGATTGTCTTCCTCTTCGGGTTGTTGTGGATGTGGTTGGAGATGCATCGTTGTTGTGTTGGTATTCATCTAGATATGACTCTGACACATGTTCTTGTTTTGATTATATCTTCCAGTTTTTTATGCTATCTTGTAGGATGGTTTTTTATGGTTTTAGAATAGTGGTTGTGTGGGTTGTTTCTGCAAGCAAGAGACATGGTGTCTAGTAAGTGTGAGGGTTTTCTACTCTTGGATGGCCTCATCATGGTCATTGAAAATCATGGTTGGTGTGCAACTAGACTTGACCACAAGGAACATACCTCTAGAGGTATTATAGTTTTCCTTTCATCTTTACAGGGCTTTTCAGATTTGGTTGTTTGAGAGGGTATGGCGTCAGCCGTCGGATCAGGCTTATGCTTTGACACAGGAAAATTTCTTATTGATCTGTCATTAAAAGGTGGAGGGATTCTTCATGATCATTTTCTAGGGGGGGTGCTCCATGTTGTGGTCTGGTTTTTTATCTCTTTGACCTTCGAGTTGTGTGATTTCCTATGTCCATGAAGTCTAGGTCCCCCCTTATTATTTTAAAAGGGGGGTTAACTTTTATAAAATAAAACTTTGAAGTAATTCAGGCCATTGGATGAATGTGCCAGCTCAAATGCTCAATAATTGAACCACAAGAGACATCAATTGGAGAACATATATGAGCATTAAATGAAAATGTGTGTATGGTAACATAATCAAGGTACATAAATATTATATATGAAAATCATGAATCATGACCTAAAAATATTGTTGTAACATATGAAATGAGTTATTGGAGTGTGGAAACGTGATACCATAATCACGAGTAATGACATGTATATTGAATAAAATAATAATGTGGCCCAAAAATATTCATATAAATTAAAGCCTAAATAACAGTTAACCACCCAAACATTCATATAATAATATATTATTCTATCTCCACTCCCATAACATTGCAGATTTAGGTTACACACTTATACTATATACAATATTGGATGTGGACTGACAATCAATATCCCATCCTGGTATCATGAGATATAACAAATTAACCAATAAAATTTTGGTATATATGATACCCACACATATCATAATGATAATCCATATATTCTTGTTCCAAAATAAAATACAAACATGTTTAACACCATCATAGCTTAATTAACCAGTGTGAATGAAACGGGTCTCTTGAAAATTATCTCATGTCACAAGAATAAGTCATCGAGAGATATAAGGTGGATAGTTTCATTAAATAATATACTAGTTAATGATATGAAAAATTAATTTATATTGATACAGATGAATTTTATTTTCAAGATCATTGAAATTTACTTTTAAAAAATAATAATAAATGAAATTTATATATGTGTGAAAATTTACATTATAAGATAATAATTTTTTTAAAAGGAAATGAAATTACATTGTAAAATCATGAAAACGTGTATATTAATCTTCACAAATAAAACCAATGGATATTGTGTGTAAAATTGATAATGTGTAAGATGTTAAAAATATATATTCCATTCCCACATTTGAAATGAATTTCAAAGACATTAAAAATGGTCAATACATAAAACATTAAAAAGATATTTCATTCATTATTTTATAAATAAAGTCATTATCAAATAAAAATTACATTACCAAATCATATAATTATTGTTAATGGAATCCATAAAACCATAATAATAATATTGACAAGGAGGAAAAATATTCCCAACTACAAAGATGATAAAAGGTCAGATCAACTTATGGGAAACCATTTAATTGAATTTTTATCCAATTTGAGTTAAAATGGAAAGAATCCATTTAAATCCAAAAATAAATAAGGGATAATAAATTATATTATATTTTATAAAAATATACCATGTAATTTTCATCAGTGGAAATTGTTTCACTAACAATCCTGATTTTGAAGTGATATTTTAAAGAAAACTTTACCTTTACTCATTATTTTCTAGATGGTTCTTTAACCACATGTATAATTAAAATATCTATATTTAACAATTACGATATAACCTTATTGATATCTATTATTATTAATCTCTTTAAATAAAATCATTTAACACATATAAATTACTTTTTTATTTTCATCATTTGATGTTAGTAATTTTGATTGTTTTGTACACTTTTTGTGATAGGGATATTGATCCTAAATAATTTTTGAAACAAAATAATCATTTATAGTTTCTTATAAATAATATAATTATTTTTTGTAAATTATATATTCTGTCCCATGTTCTATTAATGGAAATCACGGTTATGGTTCACGAGAATGGAATCCACGATGAGCATGCTTCATGTAATTTTCTGATAATAGAATGTCACTTTACATTGACATTTGATTTTTTATGCCACACATATAAAACCATATTCATGAAATACAATACTCCTAAATATAAAATATTTTTATTATTAATATATTTATACTTTTTAATGATTAAAATGATGATTTTTTTATTACATCGTATATGTTGTGGTTGAACCATCCAAAATAAAAACATGTTATATATATTAATGTGTAAGAGTTTGTAGTTAAGTAATAATATTATTATTTTCACATAATCATAATTATTTATATAGAACATATTTAGAGTGAAAAATTATAATAATAATGAGTTTATGTGGGAATTTAATTGAAAATGTTATAGAATAATTTTAATACATATTTTGATGAATTTTCCCATTCTCAAAACAAGATCCATTAAAAATAATGATTTATACATACTTATTTGAATAAATGCTGCCCAATATGAAATATTTATTTAATTGAAGAGAAATTATCATTCAAAAAATATATAATCAATGTAAAATAGTTGTTTAGTAGGGGTAGAGGATGGGTCCTTTAATAGTATTTTTTGAGTAGCATTTCTATAAGTACTTGTTCCCTTAGGTGGATGGTGGTCATTTTTCATTGAATGTTGATCCAGTGTGGAAAAATTATTGAACTAGGTCATGCCTTGAATATTAAAAAAATTTATATATTTGTTTATTTATATTTTATGTCTTTAAACCTTAATTAAACACTTTCTACATCATTTTACCATTATTTTTGTATCTTAATTTTTAACTTAGTAGATTTAATTTTGTATAAAAATAAAAATAACCATATTTCCTCAGTTTGAGGATTGATTAAAAATATAAACTCCATTTTATCTAATTATGTTTCTAAATATGATAAATTTAACTTTCAAATCAAAATATAAAATTTGTTAATTTTTTTTATATGAAGATGAAATTTTATGAAATTTTGTAATTTAAATATTATTTTACATGAACTATTAATTAAATGAGTCTTAATATATTTTTTATACCTTTAAAATTTAATTTTTTTTACAATCATCACTTATTAGAATTAAATTTTATTTATTAAAATAATAATACACAATACGTACAAAAAAGGCATTAGAAAGAACTATATTTTTTATTAATAAATAATTTGATTCAAATGCCATTTAAAATATTTATTTATAATATAACCATTTAATTTTCATCAATCCATTGGTGATAAATATTGTTTATTGAATTTTCAAAATACCTCAAATAATTTTTCTCATAATAATAATAATAATAATTAAAAATATTATTTAATGAAAAAATATATTTATAAAATATATTTAAATTATTTAATTTTATTTCATTCTAAAATTATTTATTACTTTCGAATTATATTAAATTGAATTTATTTCATAAAATTAAACAATTTAGATTTGATAATTGAATTCCAGTATATGAAATGACTATATATCCAACTACATTATATCTAATGACCATTTGTCCAATTTCCATATGTCAACCTAATATATTTTCAACTAATATATCACTAAAACCCATATATATAATGGTCATATTACATTTCTATATATTCCCTTACATGAATCTCTAGATTGATTGACATTTTAATTAACATAATTATATAAATTTAGTTTATGTTACAATTATTTTTCATTCAATATATAGTTTTAATTAGAGGGGTGATCTTTAATAAACACCATGTGGTCAATGATTCAATGTTAATGTCCTTTTTATTTAATTGTGGTTTTATTCCTCTTATAATTTTATTATTCATGTTTTATATTGAATTATCATATAGTTTTATCATTTATCTTTTAATTTAATACTATATGCTAATAAAATATATCCTGGTTCATTTTAGTTCATTATTGCATGTATTACAAGCAATCGAACTCACAATCCCTTCTTAATGGATAAATATATAATAAATTCTTAAGGTGTTACATGGAAGTCCCCTATTCCATATATAATTGTTCACCTTTATGTTTAATAAACAATAAAATTCATCATTGGAAGGAAAAAAATTGGTTTTTATGGGACCATTTTCACTTCATAATTCAATTTCCTTCTTATATATCTACTCATATAAAATATCACCTCATTCCCATTGTCTCAAATTTGAGATACAATCAAGATATTTTTCTTCAACCTATCAACAATGGGAAAATAAATAGATCAAGGTTTCTTCAAAAAAAATTGTAGCATCTAACTTCTTTCTTATTTAGTGATGTAACATCTTTTAAATTGAATGTTACACCATAAATTTTTTTCATATCTCTTAATAGTTTCTTATTTTTGGTTATGTGTGACAAGCATCTATTATCTAGTATTTAATTCTTTTCACTACTCAATTCATTATATGTCACATACACCAATAATTAATTTTCATTATCAATACTCCTCTTGAATGATTTGGTGTTCCCAATCCTCTCCAAATTTTCATGTATTATATTGAGTCACATATTGGTGGTGTGCCCAGGTTGATCACACCTTCCACAATTTTTCCCAATATAATTAAATGACTTATTAAATTATGACTTCTCTTAGATATATTCTATTGGATATGCTCTGGATGCTTTCAAATTACATCCCCTAATTTCATATAATATGTCTTATTTAATAACTAAATACATAAACCAATATGTATAGGCTTTATATTGATATACAGTACAACACCAAATTCATATTTCAATGAAAAATCTCCTCAAATAGAACAAGTTTTTATATGTAAAATCTCATTAATGTTTATTCTTATAGGAACATAGATGTTTATTTTGAGCTTCCAAATAATTAGTATATTTATAATTTTCATTATATTTTCCCTCAGTATTAGCCTCAACATTATTCTTCTTCAACACCTCATTGATTTTATATATTTCAGTAACAATAATAGAATCTAGAATGGGTGTTTTCAAATTCAAATGTGAGGCTACCACTTTATTTACATTCATTTTACTGCTTCACCAATTTTAAAAGTAATATTTAATGTTAAAACAATTTTAATTAGGTCTATGGGACAATTTATATGTTATTTAGTTTTCTCAATAGCTTTCTCAACTGGGATAGAAATATCACCACTGTTACACCCGAGACTTCTATGTTATATAAATCATCAATGGAATCTTTTTCTACACACAACACTTGCTTGGCTTGCTTTACACGAAATCGCGACCTTCCTCGATAGCTTGTGTCGTACGCAATACCGAGTTTCACTAAACAATGATATGCTAATAAAATATTATTAAAACTAGCCATTATGAATTGTAATAACCACTTTTTGAAATTTTATAAATTTTATTTTTCAAAATGGACTTCATTTTTGGATTCAGAATATCAAAATTATCCTAGGGTGAAATTTTGGTATTTTTCTGAAAACTTTCAATTTTTGATGAATAGTGAAACCACTAAGTGGTAGTTAAAAAACTGAATTTTTCATAAAACATAATTTTACCGCTCCTGTGAGTGGAATTTCAAAAATCTGAGAGACATGGTTGATGTCAGTAAGTAAAATGTGGTTCAATGAGATGAAAATAATTTTTGGTGAATAGTAACTTTTTACTTTTTTTACCACGGTTAAAAGTAAATAGGGTAATTAAGGGTAAAAATGATATTATTATTACCCTAACACATGTCCTAATTCTATTGGACAAGTTTAATTCGACCAAAAACAACCTTTGGAATAAAATATGTCCATTTAGGCCCTCTTGGATGAGATTATGACCTTTATTATTAATTTATTTAAAGAAGGGTTAAAATAGTTAAAATCAAAGTTTAATAAGTAAATAATTTTTAATATGGGGTTATACATAAGATAAATTCGACTATAAATATTCATTAGAAAGATAAAACTATTTCATACATAATGGTATTTTATTTGTAATTTTTAGACATTATATAATTTAATTTATTTATGACACAAATATGATGCAGTAATTATCTTATTAGTGAAATATTGACATAATTGATGTTATAAACACCAAAATAAATGTAATTTGACTCTTTTTATGAATTACACTAATTTTCTAGATTAATATGACATGTTATTATTGATTTAATTAACTTTTTCCAACTAATCATTCTATTATGACTTTCACAAAAATTAATTACTAAATAGTGTCAAAATTGACATAAAATAGTTTTTAAAACAAATATTATATTAGTAATTGTTATTTTATTCTTAAGAATCTAAGGTTCGGCCAAATGACTTAGATAAGGTTATATATATTAATAATTAACAACTTGGGGTTCGTTTCGCTGCTTATAGTAAGTTTATTAACCGTATAGTATAAGAACACAAGAAGACACGGTAAAAGTAAAATTATTTAACTTAATGTTAAATCTAAATGATATGGTTAAAATAGGAACCTAAACTTGTCTAAATTATATTGTATGAGAGGATTTAGACCCATCCCCACCTTAGCTTCGAAATAAATCAATTTGGAGCTATTTAAAACAGAACTTGACTTTATAATAAAATAATATTTTTAGTTTTTCCAAAGGAGCCCCTCTCTCCCCTTATGAAAGGGCACCTCCTCCCCCTCTTCCTCACACCACTTTGAGCCTTCAAGATCGTCCAACCCCTTCCAATTTAATCTCTAAACTTCCCTAGAAACATACTAGAGGTTCTATTATTCTTCAAAGACCTATTTTAGTGCCCTAAAAGGAGGTCTCAAAGAAGCACTTCAAAGAAGAGGTAATGTCCGTTACCGCTTCTTTCATCTTTATTTCTTCTTCAACTTCTTCTTCTTTAGTTGTTTCATTATGAAGTAATAACATCAGTATCACTCATATGCTAATATGTTATTATAAGTATGAAAAAACCCTATTTAACCATCTATCCATCCTACGGAAAAAGAAATCACCGCGCGTGCGTACGTACGGAATACCATATCCACGCCGTGGTGTAATCTATTTTCCACCACCACCTTACTTGGATGGGTATAATGGTGTAAATAATAACTATATATTAATATTATAAAGTGATACTAATTCTGAAATAGTATACATACACTCCAATACAATTCCACAATCATAGGAACGATATCATCACTCGTGCGTACGTACGGAATACCGTCTCCACGATGTGATGCGACTCGTTCTACATGATCTTCATCTCATAATGATTATATAAATGAATTGAATGAATGAATATGATATATATTACACTAATACCATTATTGAAATGAGGTATCTATAACCTAAAGATAAGAATAAGAATTTATTCAACAAAACACGCATAAGAACAAAAATTTATAAACACCTGAATAACAAGTAGCAATGAAATATTACTACTAAGAAGCTAAGAATATGACCAAATATGATATCATAAAAATAAGTTTGATTCTGTAATAAGTCAATAACATTATTTAAAACATTATACAGGAGGTTCGGACACGTACAAAGCATATCGGACATAAGGTAAGGGAAAATATCACAATCTCATTTTATCCGAGATTGTTTATACTTTGGTATTTACTGGGGTGTATTTTATCATCCACATACATGTTTCCTCAATATGTAATATTATTTCCATCCACCTACAATTGTTTAAATCCAATTTTACCCTTCTGTGAGTTTTTTTATTAAAGGATATGAAAGGAATCTTTTGTCGTTTTTCGTATGAGGTAATTTTTGACTTTTCTGACAAAAGTACGAGAAGAATGTTTTTTTAACTTATACGGAATGAATGTATTTTTAAAAAATTATTTCCAAGAAGGATCCTTTACAAGTTTTTAATTTTATTTTTAATCAACTTCTTTTAGTTTAGAATTTTATGACTGGTTAAGAGAGGAAAAGTGTTTTTGAATTAGAAAGGATATTTTCCTCAAGAATGGAGTTCAAGTATTTTATCAAAATTATTTTCCATCTAAGATAATAAAGGGTTCTGTTTCTATCCCTATTATTAAATTGATTTGATTATGTTGTGATGGAATTATTTTTATGAATTCCTTTATCTTATATGAATTATTTTATGATGTCACGATGTTTAAGAATCCCATTTTTATTACATGGGTTATGCTATGATGTATGGTTTATGATTTTGTGGCACACACAAGAATGGTATCATTATGAGATGGGTGGGACCTATATCTCCCTCCAATGCATTGGGTAAAGATTTTATATCTCATGAGATAGAAATTTATGGAACGGTAGGTTATACTGATTCAGTGAAGCAGGACTGAAACGAGGGTAACTCGGTTCAGAAATGGACTTTGTCCACTAAGATAGTCTTGGAAATGAGTCTTGACTAATATGAAATGATTATCTATTATTATGTTTGTATGACACAAAGATTCATGTTTTACGTTATGATTATTGGGATTACATTTCACTACTATGATTTATCCCATGTTATGAAATTATGATCTCTTTTGCAGGTTATGATTTCTATAAGTTATGTGCTTATGTTTATGATTAGATTGATATTTATTTTTTTTACCCTTACTGAGCATTTGAGCTCACCCGTTTGTATGATTTATTTCCCTAGGTCAGGAAGAAGGTTATTAAGTAGAATATGCCAAAAAGGGACTCTAGATATGATGAAATAAATGGGAGGCAAAGTAGATGCTTTATGAACCAGTTGTTTATGTTTCCCAGTTTCTAAAGACACTATACCTATATGGTCCTTTCTTGGTTTTTTTATATGTTGTAATAACTGTTCATCAATTCTGAAGTAATAACAATGTATGTAAAGTATGGGTCGTTATAGTTGGTATCAGAGGAAAGGTATAGTCAACCATTAGAAACTAGGATGTGAAATCCTTAGTAAGAACCCTAAGGATAAGTCTAAGAATAGAACAAAATCTTAGTGTTTTAGAAATGACCATGAATAACCTAGGATAAGACCTTAAGTGTAAAAATTTATTATTGATTATGTGGTTTTTCTATTATAATTAGAGTTTCTCACACTATTCTTCTTGGTTTTAGTAAATGGCTAGAACCCAAAGGAACCATGTTAATGTGGAATGCGACATGCAATGCAAGGATTGTCCCCCTTAGCAACCAAACGTTATGGGAGCTAGAATGCAAAATCTTGTAGCCATGCTCACACAACTTTCTCAAGCTATGAATCATACAGGACTTCCTAACGTGCAAAGGATGGAGCAACATTCTGTTGAATCCTTCATGAGACAGTGTCCACCTTCATTCAGCGGGTCTACTGATCCATTACTTTCTGAACAATGGATTAGTACTATGGAAAAGATATTTTCAGTTCTTCAATGTTCTGAGCATGATAAAGTCATCTTAGCAGTGTATCGTTTGGAAGGTGATGCTGATCAATGGTGGAATCTTATTAAGAATACGAGGAAAAGGGATGAAATTGAGTCCATGGAATGGGGCGAGTTCAAGAACTTATTTTTCAATAAGTACTTCCCTCGTATTCTCTGAACAAAGATGGAAAAAGAGTTTCTTGAATTGAAGCAAAAGGATGATGAATCTGTTGGTACCTATGAAGAAAATTTTACAAGACTTGCAAGGTACGCTTCTGGTATTATTATCCAACCTGAGAGTAAGATCGATCGATTCTTTAGTAGCTTAAAACCATGTCTTCAAAGGGACTTAGCCATAAGGGACTTCAATAGCTACTAGGAAATCGTTCGATGTGCTCTCAAAGTTGAGATGGAGATTGGAGTAACCCATCAGTCATATGGGTTTGATAAGAAGAGGAAAATGGAATTCAAAGTAAAATCTAAAGTGCACACTGAAAAGAAGATGAGCTTTCCCTTATGCTCAAAGTATGGAAAGAAACATGGAGGGAGTTGTCTTAAAGGGACAAGTAAATGTTTCAAATGTGGAAAGGAAGGTCATCGGGCATTTGAATGCCGCGATGATGGGAAGAAGATGACTAATGATGCAAACAAAGGAAGGGATACACAGAATGAACATACTACACTTCAATGTTTCAATTGTAAGGAGATGTGAAATTATGCCAATAAATTCCCTAATCCAAGGGTTGATGATGATGGTCGATGTAAACAAACTCTTAAGGCTAATGTCAAAGGAAAGTCACATGCAATTTCTATCAGTGATGTGGAGTACGATAACGATGTGGTGAAAGGTACACTTACCATCCACTCTAAAGTAGAAAATGTTTTATTTGATTCTGGATCCACCCACTCCTTTATTTCTAAGGAATTTTCTAAGGGTATCACCGTATTACCTCATCAATTAGATGTTGAGTTAGTTGTGACAACCCCTAATGGCACAATAGTCGCATCAAAAGTTTATAATTCTTCTCCGATTGAAGTTTGTGGGAATGTGCTTCCTGAAAATCTTGTGATCCTTCCTATAGTGGAATTTGATGTGATTCTTGGCATGGATTGGATTTCTCTACATGGAGATTATATCAATTTCCAAATAAGGGAAGTCACATTTCATATTCCAGATCAATCTATGATCGTCTATTGATGCAAGGATGAACATAACCTTCCCATGGAAATTTCTTCCATTTTATGAGTATTGATTCCACTAAATGAAGGTTATTTATATCAAATGGTTGGTGAGAAACTCACGATTAAGAATATGCCCATTGTACGGGAGTTTGATGATGTCTTTCCGGAGGAATTACCGGGTCTTCCACCGAATCGTGAAGTTGAGTTTTCAATAGAACTCATACCGGGTGCTTTGCCTATTTCAAAGACACCTTATAGAATGGACCCAATTGAGTTGCAGGAATTGAAGATGCAACTCCAAGAGAATCTTGATAAGGGGTTCATATGCCCTAGTGCGTCACCTTGGGGAGCACCAGTTCTGTTTGTTAAGAAGAAAGATGGATCAATGAGACTCTGCATTGATTATTGAGAACTTAACAAGATCACTATCAAGAACAAATATCCTCTCCCACGCATTTATGACCTATTTGACCAACTACGCGGAGCTTAATACTTTTCCAAGATTGATCTTCGTTCAGGGTATCATCAATTAAGGGTCAAAAGGGAGGATATACCAACGACGGCTTTCCGTACAAGGTATGGACACTATGAATTTTTAGTGATTCCATTTGGTCTTACTAATTCCCCTGCTATCTTCATGGATCTAATGAATAGAGTCTTTAGAGACTATCTTGATCAGTTTGTGGTAGTCTTTATAGATGATATTCTTATCTATTCAACGATAAAGGACGAACATGATGATCACTTGAGAATTATATTGAAGACCCTGAGAAAGGATAAGCTTTATGCCAAATTTACCTAGTGTGAATTTTGGCTTCAAAAAGTTGCATTTTTTGGTCACATAATCTCAAAAGAGGGGATATTTGTGGATCCAGCAAAAACAGAGGTTATCGAAAGATGGTCGAGACCAACAACAGTAACCGTGATCCGAAGTTTTCTTGGTTTGGATGGATATTATCGACGTTTTGTGAAATATGTTTCATGATTATCTAATCCACTCACCAAGTTGACTCGGAGAGGAGTTAAGTTTGTTTGGACAGAGGAATGTGAAGATAATTTCAAGGAGTTGAAAAGAAGGTTATCCAGTGAACCTGTGCTCACACTGCCTTGTAGTAGAGAAAGGTTTGTGATATACAGTGATTCATACAAGAAGGGATTGGGGTGTGTTCTTATGAAAAATGATATGGTGATAGCTTATGCCTCACGACAGTTGAAAATACATGAGCAAAATTACACGACTCATGATTTGGAGTTAGCTACGGTAATCTTTGCATTAAATATTTATAGGCATTACCTTTATGGTGAAAGGTGTGATATTTATACTGATCATAAAATTTTAAAGTATATTTTCACACAAAAGGAGCTGAATATGCGCCCAAGAATATGGTTGGAGATTATTAAGGATTACGACTGCTCAATCCATTACCACCCTGGGAAAGAAAACAAGGTGGCAGATGCATTAAGTCAACAAGACCATGCTAGTTTATCCATGATGAGGATCACAAAAGATCCAATATTTATGTATTTACAAAGGATGGATCTTGGAATTATAATGAAAGGGGGAAAATCGTATCTTTCTCAAATGAATGTTCAACCATCTATACATGTGAAGATTAAAGAGGCACAGAAAGAAGATGTAGAGTTACAAAAGAAGGTGAGAAATGTTCCTGAATTCATCCTTGATTGTGATGGGATAATAAAGTTCAGGAATCGGGTTTGTGTTCCTCCGATCCCCAAATTAAAGAAGGAGCTACTGGATGAGGCTCATAGTTCTTCATTCTCTATTCATCCTGGAAGCACGAAGATGTATAGGGACCTGAAAGAATACTTCTGGTGGGATGGCATGAAAAGAGATGTTGCTGAATATGTCTCTCGATGCTTGGTTTGTCAACAAGTTAAAGCTGAGAGATAGAAGTCTAAGGGGACGTTACAACCATTACCCATACCCGAATGGAAATGGGAAAACATCACTATGGACTTTTTCACAGGACTTCCTAAAACATCCACATGCAATAATGCTTTCTGGGTCATAGTTGATCGTCTTACAATGTCTGCACACTTCATTGCTATTAGAGAGGATTTCTCTCTGGATCAGCTTGCCAGGATATATGTAAAGGAAGTGGTAAGATTGCATGGAGTACCAATTTCTATTATATCTGATCAAGATCCGAGATTTACCTTGAAGTTCTGGCAAAGTCTTCAGCATACTCTAGATACAGAGTTGAGTTTCAGCACTGCTTATCATCCTCAGACAGACGGTCAGTCTGAGAGAACAATTCAAACTCTAGAAGATATGATGAGATCTTGCTCTATGGATTTCAAAGGTGGTTGGGATCAACACCTACCTTTGGTGGAATTTTCTTATAATAATAGCTTTCAATTCAGTATTCAGATGGCTCCTTATGAAGCTCCTTATGGAAAGAAATGCAGGACTCCAACTTGCTGGGATGAAGTAGGGGAAAGAAAGCTATTAGGACCTGATCTCGTTGATGAAATGGCAGAAAAGGTCAGATATATTCAACAACACATAAGAGCATCTCAGAGTCGACAGAAGATTTATGCCGACAACCGAAGAAAAGACCTAGAGTTTGAAGTGGGTGATAAAGTGTTCTTACGAATATCTCCCTAGAAGAGGGTTATGAGATTTGGAAAGAAGGGGAAGTTGAGCACTAGATATATCGGTCCTTTCGAAATACAGGATCGTGTTGGGAAGGTAGCTTACCGATTGGTGCTTCCAACGAATCTCTCTCAAGTTCATGATGTGTTCCATGTATCTCTCCTGAGAAACTACATACCTGATCTTTCACATGTACTCAGCTCAGAAGTTGTACCGCTGGAGAAGGATCTTTCTTATGAAGAACAACCGATAGAGATTCTGGATCGTAGCGAAAAAGTCCTACGAAACAAGACCACTCGATTGGTGAAAGTTTTATGGAGGAACCATCAATTAGAAGAAGCTACATGGGATCTTGAGGATATGATGAGAGAGAGGTATCCTCATCTTTTTGTTACAAAGTGATGAATTTCGAGGGCGAAATTCATATTAAGGGGGGTAGAATGTAACACCCGAGACTTCTATGTTATATAAATCATCAAAGGAATCTTTTTCTACACACAACACTTTCTTGGCTTTCTTTACACAAAATCGCAACCTTCCTTGATAGCTTGCGTTGTACGCAATACCGAGTTTCACTAAAAAATGATATGCTAATAAAATATTATTAAAACTAGCCGTTATGAATAGTAATAACCACTTTTTGAAATTTTATAAATTTTATTTTTCAAAATGGACTTCATTTTTGGATTCGGAATATCGAAATTATCCTAGGGTGAAATTTTGGTATTTTTCTGAAAACTTTCAATTTTTGATGAATAGTGAAACCACTAAGTGGTTGTTAAAAAACTGAATTTTTCATAAAACTTAATTTTACCGCTTCTGTGAATGGAATTTCTAAAATCCGAGAGACACGGTTGATCTCAGTACGTAAAATTTGGTTCAATGAGATGAAAATAATTTTTGGTGAATAGTAACTTTTTACTTTTTTTACCACGGTTAAAAGTAAATAGGGTAATTAAGGGTAAAAATGATATTATAATTACCTAACACATGTCCTAATTCTATTGGAAAAGTGTAATTCGACCAAAAACAACCTTAGGAATAAAATATGACCATTTAGGCCCACTTTGATTAGATTAGGACATTTATTATTAATTTATTTAAAGAAGGGTTAAAATAGTTAAAATCAAAGTTTAATAAGTAAATAATTTTTAATATGGGGTTATACATAAGATAAATTCAACTATAAATATTAATTGGAAATCTAAAAAGATTTCCTACATAATGGTAGTTTATTTGTAATTTTTATACATTAAATAATTTAATTTATTTATGACACAAAGATGATGCAGTAATTATCTTATTAATGAAATATTGACATAATTGATGTTATAAACCCCAAAATAAATGTAATTTGACACTTTTTATGAATTCCACTAATTTTATAGATTAATATGACATGTTATTATTGATTTAATTAACTTTTTTCGAACTAATCATTCTGTTATGATTTTCACAAAAATTAATTACTAAATAGTGTCAAAATTGACATAAAATAGTTTTTAAAAAACATATTATATTAGTTATTGTTATTTTATTCCTAAAAATCTAAGGTTCGGCAAAATGACTTAGATAAGGTTATATATATTAATATTAAACAACTTGGGGGTCGTTTGTTTGCATATAGTAAGTTTATTAACCTTATAGTATAAGAACACAAGAAGACACGGTAAAAGTAAAATTATTTAACTTAATGTTAAATCTAAATGATAAGGTTAAAATAGGAACCTAAACTTGTCTAAATTCTATTGGATGAGATTATTTCGACCCATACCCACCTTATCTTCTAAATAAATCAATTTGGAGCTATTTATAACCTAACTTGACTTTATAATAAAATAATATTTTTAGTTTTTCCAAAGGAGCCCCTCTCCTCCCTTATAAAAGGGAACCTCCTCCTCCTCTTCCCCACACCACTTTGAGCCTTAAAGCTCGGCCAACCCCTGACAATTTCTTCTCTCCACTTCCCTAGAAACAACCTAGAGGTTCTGTTCTTCTTCAAAGACCTATTTTAGTGCCCTAAAAGGAGTTCTCAAAGAAGCACTTCAAAGAAGAGGTAATGTCCGTTACCGATTCTTTCATCTTTATATCTTCTTCAACGTCTTCTTCTTTAGTTGTTTCATTATGAAGTAATAAAATAAGTATCAATCATATACTGATATGTTATTATAAGTATGAAACAACCCTATTTCACCATCTATCCATCCTACGGAAAAAGAAATCACCGCGCATGCGTACGTACAGAATACTGTCTCCACGCCGTGGTGTAATTTATTTTCCACCACCACCTTACTTGGATGGGTATAATGGTGTAAATAATGACTATATATGACTATTATAAAGTGATACTAATTTTTAAATAGTATACATACACTCCAATACAATTCCACGATCATAGGAATGATATCATCACTCGTGCATACGTACGGAATACCGTCTCCACGATGTGATGCGACTCGTTCTACATGATCTTCATTTCATAATGATTATATAAATTAATTGAATGAATTAATATGATATATATTACACTAATACCATTATGGAAATGAGGTATCTATAACCTAAAGAGAATAATAAGAATTTATTCGACAAAACACGCATAAGAACAAAAATTTATAAACACCCGAATAACAAGTAGCAATGAAATATTACTACTACGAAGCTAAGAATATGACCAAATATGATATCATAAAAATAATTATGATTCTGGAATAAGTCAGTAATATTATTTAAATCATTATACAGGAGTTTTGGACACGTACAAAGCATATCGGACCTAAGGTTAGGGAAAATATCACAATCTCATTTTATCCGAGATTGTTTATACTTTGGTATTTACCGGGGTGTATTTTATCATCCAAATACATGTTTCCCCAATATGTAATATTATTTCCAACCACCTACAATTGTTTAAATACAATTTTACCCTTCGGTGAGTTTTTAGTAAAGGATATGAAAGGAATCTTTTGTCGTTTTTCGTACGAGGTACTTTTTGACTTTTCCGACAAAAGTACGAGAAGAATGTTTTTTTAACTTATATGGTATGAATGGATTTTTAAAACATTATTTCCAAGAAGGATCCTTTACAAGTTTTCATGTTTATTTTTAATCAACTTCTTTTAGTTTAGAATTTTATGACATGTTAAGAAAGGAATAGTGTTTTTGAAGTAGAAAGGATATTTTCCTCAAGAATGGAGTTCAAGTGTTTTATCAAATTTTTTTCCATCTATGATAATAAAGGGTTCTGTTTCTATCCCTATTATTACATTGATTTGATTATGTTGTGATGGAATTATTATTATGAATTACATTATCTTATATGAATTTTTTTATGATGTCACGATGTTTAAGAATCCCATTTTTATTACATGGGTTATGCTATGATGTATGGTTTATGATTTTGTGGCACACACAAGAATGGTATAATTATGAGATGGGTGGGACCTATATCTCCCTCCAATGCATTGGGTAAAGATTTTATATCTCATGAGACAGACATTGCTGGAATGGTAGGTTATACCGGTTCAGTGAAGTAGGACTGAAACGAGGGTAAATCAGTTCAGAAATGGACTTTGTCCACTAAGATAGTCTTGGCAATGATTCTTGACTAATAAGAAATGATTCTCTATGATTATGTGTGTATGACACAAAGTTTCATGTTTTATGTTATGATTATTGGGATTACATTTCACTACTATGATTTATCCCATGTTATGAAATTATGATCTCTTTTGCAGGTTAAGATTTCCAAAAGTTATGTGCTTATGTATATGATGTGATTGATATTTATTTTGTTTACCCTTACTGAGCATTTGAGCTCACCCTTTTGTATGTTTTATTTCCCCCGGTCAGGAAGAAGGTTATTAAGTAGAATATTCCAAAAAGGGACTCTAGATATGATGAAATAAATGGGAGGCAAAGTAGATGCTTTATGAACCAGTTGTTTCTGTTTCCCAGTTTCTAAAGACACTATACCTATACGGTGCTTTAATGGTTTTGTTATATGTTGTAATAAGTGTGCTTAAATTCTGAAGTAATAACAATGTATGTAAAGTATGGGTCGTTATAACCACCTTCCTTGTTGAATTTTGAAACTCAATGAGAGTGTCATTTTTGTGATTTTAAGCATCAATAAACATTTCCTTAAGAAAATTTATATCCAAAATCGTAGTAATCAATAATTATATCATAATATTTTATATATTATCTCTTTATTTAATTTCTTTATCTCGCTCATTTATAATGTGATATGTGTTTCCATCCAAATAATTCCTTTTGATTTTAATTGATTATGGTATTTCTTCATTGAACCATTCTCCTTAATCCAACCAATAATTTCATTGTTAATGTTTATTATTTCTTCTATGATGAAAAAAATAACCCTTAATTGATAATTTTTATGGTATCCTCATCATTATTTTATTCTTTACCGAAATCCACTTCTTCTTCAATTGATGGATCTTTTTATGTGTTCGACATAGCTATGAAATATATAAGATATTTTTTAATGGATACGTTTTCCTTCTTTAATTTTCCTAATATTAATAAATAGCATCATGTTTTGAAGGAATGTTTCTTCTACTTGATGTGTTAACCTCAACCATAACTTTAATGACATTACTCTATAGTGACCAATTTTCACTAGTCTCCGTCTCATTGACCATTGAGATTGACCAACTTCTTCATTATATCCATTTATTTTATGGACATTACATGAAATGTATCCTAACAAGAAATAATTAAAAAACTAAAAACGAATTTTACCCATGTATTTATCATTTTATTATTTCAGTTCATTTGAAAAGAATAATAGGAATTATTTAAAATCCATTTCATCATATTGAAAATCAGTTTATAAGTTATCAAAATTATTATGGTAAATATGTTTTAAACCATTGAAATAATTGAAATTAATATCCTTCTCATATTTTCATTTACTGGTTATGGATTGTCATCTAATAACTTAATAATAATTTAATTAGTAGTTGAGTTTATCATTGGTTCACTCATCAAATTCTTATTCTACAAGGTAATAGATATTATCATCAAATTTTTCTAGTTGAAATGTTATTAATTTATTCACCAATATGGAATCCTTAAGAATTTATCCTTAACATAGAATACAGCTTATAATGTTTTACCCCCAAAATATGAATTCATCTAATTACTCAGGTTCTCCAAATATTTTACCCTAAAATTTTATTTTCATGCTTGTAAATATGAATCATGTGCTTTATTATCTCCCTTGTCTATATCAAGAAGTTTATTCCAAATACCATCTTCTATTTTTGTACCCAAAAGTCAATCCAACACATTCTCTAAAAGTGATGAATAAAGTTTTCTAAGAGAATATTGTTCTCTCTCATAATCTATAATATTCAAATTATAAAGAAATTTGAGGTATTTCTCAATATTGGAAATATTTACACTATTGTCATTTATGTCATGAATGTCCAATCGAGGGGAAAGAAGATATTTACTTATCTTATAATTTAATATATGGAATATCATTACATCATATATAAAAGTAATTCATTGTTGATGGTATTAGTAACTTCCATATCACACAAAAATCAAGTGATATGATGAATAAAGTGAAATATTATATTAAAGGAAAAATACGTTGAACCATTTCAAGAAAGATCATATATAAGTTTACAAGAAAATTTTGATGGATCATATGATATTCTCAAAAAACTACACTTACAAGATGTTGGCGAATTTTAGTTTGAAAAATTAGTTTAAAAATTTTAAGCTAAATAAAAAACCAATCCACATAATGTAGATTATCATACTACACCCTCATTCTGATTAAAAAATTCACATAATCAGAACTATACAACAGTCTGAATATATTAGTGTATAATTTCGAAATCAATATGGATTCGATTTATTATAAATATGTTATTATCATAATCACGGTTAACACGATAAATTTATTATAATGAAATTTATGAAAAATGAATAACTTTCTATTTAATTGAACAGAAGAAATATAACATTTAAACCACAAGTAATATGATATAAAATAACTGTAATAATGACATACCACATATTTATAAATATAAATCTCCATTAACATTATGTACAAGGTATTACATATCCCAAGATAAAGGTATCAAATATTTTATACTTATAGAAAGATTGTCTTTCATTATCTAGGAAATCCTTCGATATGGACACAAGAATGGCTATATTGTCCTATCCTTGGATGTTATTGATATGACGATCATATCTGTATTACAATCCCTTGATCATATGGATTTGATGCTATATCTTCCTATCCACATAATCCATTAAACCTAACAATGATTGATAATATAATAAAAAAATAAATTCTTAAGGAAGCATCACTGAAAAGGATTCCTTAGACCTACAAAACTCTTAAAAATTACAGACTTATAATATATTTTTCATTCAATACAATATTTAGAGTTGTTATAAATCTATAAAATGAAAATGTATTAGCTTCAAACTCTTCAAATGAGTTTTTATTTTTTGGTGATATCCCAATAATAATATTTCTGATTTTATTGTAATGGTTTCAGACACCTAAAAATCAACGGTTGTATTTTAACCAAATTCCTTAAGTCGTATTTGTTAACACCATAATAATGTTAAATGATATCATTTTGGAATACATAAGTCATTAATAATCATATAATAAACATTATTTAATCTAATATACATCCTTATAATTGTATTTAAGATAATATTTTTGAGTGTTATTCTAATTTTATTGGATCCATTATCAGTCCTATTGTTAAGATTTGTTCAGAACCAAAGACTATACATAACATATAACACTTGATCTAAGGGTGGTATATATGATATATAACTAACATAGTATCATTCTGATAATAATAATGAGGGTTTATATATTTATATCTATTATAACTAAGAACTTGTTCTAAATATTGTAAAAGTTAATGTTTTCTAAAAAACATAACAAAAAAATTGGACATAAAAAGTTAGTAATAATTTTTATACAATTGATTTTGTGATTTCCAAAACTAAAGGAATGTAATAGTAAGAAGTATATCTTCTGAATAAAAAATCTCTCCCTTTTTATAAAACACAAACCGAGAAACATAAATAAAAATATCTTCAAAAACATACATACCTTTTTAGTAAGTACATCATATTCATAGTTATTCATTAAGACCTTAATTGCCCTTGAGTTAATAACTATTTTGAATATGATGGAGAGTATTATATAGAATATAATGAAACCCCCCTTAAAAATATCTTATTTTAATAAAACATTCATTATTTTCATTGTGATTCTCCCACTAGATTTAAAAAATTTCTTTATTATAACAACTTATCCTCCCAAATTGTGATTTCTACACCTTTCTATAATATTTTAACCCTTTTTGATTTTCACAATGAATTGGTGAAGGAACCGAATATCCTTTAATTTTAGAGATTGGAAAAAATATGAAACAAAATTGAAATGAATAATCTTCCAAAAAATATGTTACAGAACAAATATCCAATCGTAATAAAAAATAATTCAAAAACCATATTTAGATAAAATAATGATTCATATATTACAAATGATTGAAAAGTTTTACAAATGTCTGACAATTTAATACATCAAAAGGTCAAAAGAATATAAATTTAGTGTTTCTTCATCGGGTTGATCATAAATGAATTCTTATTCTAAAACTACATATGATCTATCTCTAGATTCTCAATACTTCCCTCTTGAGTCTAAAATTTCTCATTGAACTCATTATATTCATCTATAAAAATGATGAGATAATAATCATATGATCAGAGTGTTGATATCTCTTTCTATTTATCTCTTATCTAATGATTGATAA
This sequence comes from Viscum album, assembly GCA_963277665.1. Taxonomy (NCBI): domain Eukaryota; kingdom Viridiplantae; phylum Streptophyta; class Magnoliopsida; order Santalales; family Viscaceae; genus Viscum; species Viscum album. The sequence goes on from OY728120.1 coordinate 132,489,614, forward strand.
TCATCTAATGAATGTTTTAGAAATATTTTGAACTCTGGATTTTTTTTAAAAAAATTTATCAAATAGAGGATGAATCCATTTAAGAAAAAATTTAAAAATTATAAAAACAAAACAATACTTTTATAAAAATTAAAACAGAAACAATTAAAGTACCAACATAATAAATTAGTGTAAAAACAAAAAATAATATCGAATTAATATTAAGAGTTCATAGTTCCATTTGTATTAAAAACCTATTCTTCATGTTTTTTGTAAATTATGTAGATTATGATAGTTTGAAAATATAGATTGAATATGATAGAATCATTAAAAAAGTATTACTATGATATAAAAATTAGGTAATAAAATTATAAAAGTTTTTCATTATCAAATAAATGATATATTTTAGAAGTAAAATATTATTCTAAGAAAACATGATTACAAAAGTTTGGAACCAAAATATTTTTCAATAAAATTTGAGTTCGAAAACTTATTAATGCTTTCTATGACCTGAAATTCATTTGATGATTCTAGATCTAATTTTTTTTTTTAAATTTATTTGAGTGTGTAAAAATTATTATGATAAATGTTACAAAAAATAATTACAATTTTTTAAAAAAAAGTTAAAAAAAATACATATGTAGGCTCTATGAGAAGTAATAACATAATGTAAGGATGTCAGTTAATAAGAAGTCTATATGAATGGATACCTCATATTTATCATACCAATCATATATTTAGAGTATTAAAATCCAATAAAAGGAAGAGGTTTTGTTAAAATATCAGCAAGTTGTTGCTGAAATCCAATGAATTGTAAATTAATATCTCCTTTAATTGTGTGAACCCAAAGGAATTGTTCTCTTATATGTGAGTTCTTCAGATGAGAGTTAAATGATGGATTTTTACTCGGATAAATGGAAGTTGGGTTATCAAAAACAATTTTAGTTTTAGTAAAAGTTGTTTCATATATAGTGAGTGTGTGTTGCATCCACAACACTTGAGCACAACAACATATACCTACCCCATATTCGCCATTAGAAGTGGAAAGACTCAATGGGTGTTTTTTAATACATGACCAAGAGTCTAATGAATCGTATAAGAAATGAAATTTTACAAATATAAATTAACTGACCATTCTACAATCCCAAAAATCATTATCTTGATAATATTTTAATGTATAAACATTTCCAAAATAAGAAAAAAAATGTCACAAATCCATGGTTTCCTTAAGATAATGAAAAAAATTCTTTTACAGCTTTTAAAAGAGATTCATTTAGACTTACAAGATATATTTCCCAAAATCATATTAAAAATCCGAAATATGTATTAATAGATGTTTCATAAAGTAAACTTCTTATCATACCTCTAAAAATATTTTAATCAACTTTTTTTCTAGCAACATCAAGATCTAATGTATTTGAGATAACTATAAGAGTAACAATAATATTAGTATTGTAATATTAAAATTTCTTAGGAATATTTTTAGTATATTGATGTTGAAATATATAAGTTATATTTGGTTATATTGAATTTTTATTACCAATGAAATATGTTGACTCACCCATCTAACAAATCTCAAAATAAGAATTTATAAGGTCAAAACGGATTTTGTAAAACATTTTTATATAGATCTGAATATTTTTGTGCAATCACAATATTATTATTTAATTATTATATTAAAAATGGTCAGATCAACATCTCCCTTTACAATATTGTTTTGTAACAAAAAACTTGTTAACCTACCATACCATGCTTTAGTATATTGTTTAATCCAAATAAATATTTGGTATGTTTTTAAAACTATTTATGATGTTTTGTATTATAAAACTAGAAAGTTCTTCAACAAAAACTTATTCCTGAACATATTCGTTATGAAAATAAAACATCACGTCTATTTAAAAAAATTACAATTACATAAAGCTAGAAAAACTATAGGTATTTGAATAGATTCAGGTTTTTCATTTGGGCGAAGGATTTTTCATAATCTATACCTCCTTGTTGTTTATAACCCATAATAAAAGTATATATTTATTTCTAAGAATTATGTTATTATCATTATGATTATTCCAAAAAACCCATTTTTCTATAACTATAAAATATTCTTTATGGCGTTCAACAATTATAGAGACTTTGTTCCTCTAAAATTCATTTATCTCTTCTTTTATTTTCGTAATCCAATCTTAATCACCTAGAACCTCTTTATGATTATTAGGATAAAATTTCGATAAGAAATCATGATGATCAATTTCATTAATTAAGGGACTTCTAGTCCTAACTATGTGATCTACATAAATAATGTTACTCTTACTATGATGATTCCTAAGAAACAACAAACTTCATGACTTTCGAAAAAATTGTTCTTCAAAAAAAGTTATAAAGTATTTCTATGGGAAAGCATCAAAAAATATTTTTTGAGTTGTTTTATTATGATAATAAATAACTAACAACGGTTGAATTTTTTTTATAAATAACATATGAATATGTTAGTTGAGGTTGTTTGAAAACAAAAGGGTCAGTTTCATCAAACAGAGCATGCATAGTTTCCTCAACATTACATGATTTACTTTTTTAAATTCTATAATCATTAGTAGTAGTGGAGTAACCTAAAAATACTCCTTCATCAAATTTGGGAACAAATATAAGTAATTTATCTTTTTTATTCAAGATGAATACATTGTAACCAAATAAATTGAAATATGAAACTTTTGGTTTTCCTCATGTCCACAACACCTATAGATTTTTAATAAAAATATTCAAAAAACACAAGAATTAAAGTATAGTAGGAATTATAAATGCTTCATCCTGAAAAATGGTAAGAAATTGGGTATTAAATAAACACGGTCCAAGTTATTTCTTGAATAATTCTATTTTCCATTCAACTACACCCATTTTAGGGGTTCCAGGTGCTGAAAATTTGAGTTCTATACCATTTATATAACAAAATATTTTAATATCATAATTTGAAAATTATCTACCACGATCACAATGAATAGTTATAAATGTATGTTTATTCTCATTCATAACATTGGAAAAAAAGGTATTAAATTAAAAAAATTATTATGATTTATTTGTGAGAAAATATACCCACTTGTATGTAGTGTAATCATTATATAAGACATATACATAGTATTTTCCAAAAATAAGTCTTGTTTGTGTAGGAAAAAATACATACATGTGCACTAACTATAAGGAATCAGAACTTGATTCTCCACTAATATATTTAAAAAAGACTTCTGTTGAAAATTGTATTGATAAGGGCCATAGACTTATGAAGAATAAAAAACAAGTTCTGGTAGATCCCTTAAAATTATTTTCGTAAACAACATTGAAATTTTTCTAAGGTTACAATGTCTAATCCTTCAATGAAATTACCAATATTGATCTTCCATTTCACTGAGGAAGGGTTTTTCGTGGCTAATAATCTCTTCTTTGTTTTGAGTATAATCATTCAAAACCATTTGGAAGAAATAATAAATTCAACATGGAACAATGTACTAAACACTTATCATTACTATATATTACTAGGTAACCCTTATAAAATAATTTTCTTATGCTTATATGTTTTTCCTTAATATATTTAATAAAGAAAACATTTGGAATATTAAATTTACCAAGAATAACAATGTTATATATTCTAATAATCTCTCCTTGAGAATTAACTATGAAAATGACTTTCACACATTTCATCTTGATAACCTTAATGAAATAGTAATTGTTTCTATTTATATTCTTGGGACACCAACTATCCATGTACTATGTATTCTGGTTGTTAGTATTATATTTCTTCCCTAAAAACCAAAAAATTATACTTTCTACTCCCAATCATTTTATGGTTCTCTAATTTCTAAAAATAGAACTTTTTGAATCTATATTTTTTTAGAAAAATATTCATTGTGAAAACCAAAAGAGTGAACATTATTTAATGAAATTTTATTTCTCAATGACCAACACTATAAAACTTGGTAAAAACAGTAAAGTTTTTGGACAAAATAAATTGTTAATAAATATTGGTTAATTATAAGAAAAACCAATTCTGGATCTACTATCATGACATCGAATCCAACTATAAATATTATTAATGTTTTAATTACAAGTATTATATTTAGATAAAATTTTATTCAAAGATGAAATTTTAGATTTTATTTTTATTACTAAATTATTATATACTCAAGTATTAATATTAGAGTTTAGTTTTCATTCTAAATTGTTTTTATCAGAAAATAGTTTTTCAAAATAAATATAAATGTTTTATTTTCCATATTTAGAGTTATCATGATATTTAGAAATATCTAATGTTTCATTTGTTATAACATCTATCTTTGAATCATCCTTAGCTAATTTATCCATATGATTGTAATGTTGTTTACAAATTTTATAATTTTAATTTCTTAAATGTATAGGTAAATATGAATCTTCATTATAAGAAGAACTATTTTTACATTATACTACGAAATACTCTTCATCTGAAGATATATAATTTTTTCATCAAAATAATTATTACCTAAAGACAAATGGGTGAGGTTTTCTGCAGTTCATACCTTATCCATGAAACAATGATTTACCATGGGTACATTTTAGAAAAGACATATGTTCCTTTATTTGTAACATTAATTATCAAATCAACTTTCAAAAGAGTAATATACACTGAAACATTACGTGTCATTGGATTTTATAACTTCTTCCCTTTATATTTTTAATACTTTTTATCATACATTTCAGTATTCTTTTATTTCCAATTTTTCCTATTCATATTTTAAAAATTTGGACTACTGTTTTTAAAAATATTACATTTATAGAATGTATTTTCGTATTTCTTTTCATTTATATCATTATTACGTTTTTTGTATTTTTATTGAAAATAATTCTTACCAACTATCTTTTTTATCTTTCTGTCCAAGTTTACTAACTCATTCTTAGTATGTTTTCATGTGATATTATCAGATTTAAAAACATCATTCATATTTCATAAATATTTTACAGAATTATATAAATATTAAACTTTGGAAGGTAAGTTATATATTGTAGAAAAAAAATCCTCTATTCTAATTTTTATCCTTTTCAAAATTTCTATTGAGTCAACCCTCTTATTGTATAAAAGTTACTAGGAGATCATCAAGAGTAATTTTATTCATCTTTCATATCACATAAAAAGTTGTACTCTTATATTCCCACTCATTGTGAATGTTACTGATAATATTTTTCCCTAGAATATCATCATCCAGACCTTTATCACCAATGAATTATTGAATATTAATTATTCTCATGAATCTCTGATGCATCTTTACAACAGATTCTCAATATAATAAATCAAAGTATCAGTATTCATCTCTATGAAATTCTCTATGATTCTTATAAACATTATATGTACCAAAAAAAATTTAAACATTATTTCTTAATTTACTATTGGTAGATTTACATGGGTATATTTGACAATACATAATTCCTTTCACAAAACATAAAAAATGAATCCATACTCTATAATACATCTTGTATTTATATTTTTCCTTATGAGTAAAATAAGTTATTATGTTCTCATAAATCCTATAATCTCTATTAATAATCAAAAAATTATCAACCCTAGTGTTGATAACTATAGTCTTCATCCTATCTCTCCAGTACTCATTGTCATCACCTTCAATGATCGGGGGTTATATTTTGATTTATATTTTTAATTGAATCAAAATTAATTCCTTCCATATTTAAAATAATGAAATAATTTTCTATGAGTACAAGTTAGTGTAACAGTGTTTTATGGAGGAAATTATTGTAAAAATAACATTAAAGTAGCATGAAATAAGTAAATAATGTAAAAACTCAGAAAGTATTTGAGGAGTAGAAACCTGATCTGTTACCAGTTCATGGATGCTTTGATAGGTTCATGAAAATATACTTACAATAGGGAATTAATTTTACTTTAAAATCATAGTATAATAATTTTAACCTACATAGAAACCAAAGCCTTATAACGTAGATTATTGGACTCATCCCTAAGTCTTATTAATAATTTCATAGTATCATAACTACAAAACAGTATGATTATAACAGATTATAACATAGAAAACACTATGGAAATGATTTATTAGAGTTATGTTATTATCATAAATAGAATTAATAAAATACAAAATATTGTAAGTAATTTGATGTCAAATTAATATATTTTGATTAAATTTCACAATATAAATATAACTTGTAACTAATAAATAATACAAAAATAAACAAATGTAACAATTACATGAAAGCTATTTTAAAAGATAAACCTCTTTTAACCTTATGAAAAAGGTAGTTCATTTCCCAGAATAATGGTATCCACAATTTTATACTCTTAGTAAATCCTCTCTGGAAATCCCTCGATAGAAAGTTCAGAATGGATCTGCCTTTAAATCCATGGATGCCATGATAAGATGATCAGATCTATATTACTATTCCTCATATGCCCTTGAACTAACAGTTTAGATTCTCAGTCTTCCTATAACCATAACTACTCAATCATAATAATTATTTAATTCATATTAATAAAGAAAATGTTAATAAAGAAATATCCACAAAAAGTATTATTTAGATCTTCAAAACTATAAACTATTACAAAGACTAAAAACAATACATTCAGGCTAAGAATATGTCAGATTTATTGAAAAAATGAGAGAAATAAAATGAATCATCTCCAATATAATAAATTGACTTGGTGTTTATATGTGATCTCACAACGATCATATTCTTTAGTTTATTTCAGAAACATCAGGCACTATAAATTCAACATATCAATTATAACTAAATTTATGATATCGTATTTGTTTACACCATCACAATTTTATAATTTTTCCATACAATAGAGATAATTCTTTCAAACTTTTATTATAATGTTTAGTCATTCTAATAGACTTATTTATTATTTTCATTATAGTAGTATTTATATATGTATTCATATTGTACTGGTACAATTATCAGTGTAATTTTTTAGACATTTTTAATTATAAATTCATGAAAGAAATTATAAAAATTGATATAATAAAAGCAAGTATGATATGCATCAAACACAATCTCATTTTGATAATCATAATGAATTTTTATAATTTTATATTCATACAACGTAGGAACTTATTCTATGTATGTTAAAAGGTAATTTTTCACAATAAAATTATATAACACTTTGGAAATGAGAATTTAGTAATCTTTTTTATATTAAATAGTTTTTTATTTCTAAAACTGAAGTAATTTTAATATTACAAATTATTAATTACGAATCAAAAAATTGGAATATAAACCACTACAAAAAGGGATTATATATTTTTTTAATAAAACACCAAATCTAATGTTAATTTTCCCTTCTTTAGTTAATGTTATTAGTTATTGAAATAAATATTATGATGATGATAAATAGATAAATAAAATACACACATGTCACTAGGGTTTTTATAAGGTTCACGTACTCTCATTATTGAGTTGCTAATCCTTAGTGAACCATGGTTTTTATACCATTATAGGAATTATTTTTTTTTATAAAAAAAATATAAATAGTGCATGAAGATGGTTTTAAACTCCTAGTCTTCTTAAATAAACACAAGCACTAATTAAATCTATCAATCTTAGCTTTTTATCCTCATGTTCCCCCTGAATTTGGATCACCTGTGAACCCTTATGTTTCTCCTAAATGATATCAAAAATACTACTAGAATAGGTCCTAGAAAAAGTGGACTACTTCTTTAAATTTATTCCTCTATATTCATCATACATTATCTGGCTGAGACTCCTCCTTTTTTTTGATAGCTCAACCTTAATGGTGTGGTGATAGATGTTTTAGTGTGAAATAAAAAATTGATATGGAATATATATAACGACCCATATTTTACATACATTTTTATTACATCAAAATTGAAGCACACTTATTACAACATATAACAAAACCAGGAAAGGACCGTATAGGTATAGAGTCTTTAGAAACTGGGAAACATAAACAACTAGTTCATAAAGCATCTACTTTGCCTCCCATTTATTTCATCATATCTTGAGTCCCTTTTGGCATATCCTACTTAATAACCTTATTCCTGACCCGGGGAAAGAAAACATACAAAAGGGTGAGCTCAAATGCTTAGTAAGGGTAAACAAAAGAAATATCAATCACTTAATATTCATAAGAACATAACTTTTGGAAATCTTAACCTGCAAAAGAGATATTAATTTCATAACATGGGATAAATAATAGTAGTGAAATGTAATCCCAATAATCATAACATTAAAAATAAAACCTTGTGTCATACACACATAATCATAGAGAATCATTTCTTAGCAGTCAAGACTCATAGCCAAGACTATCATAGCGGACAAAGTCTATTTCTGAACCGAGTTCACTCCTCGTTTCAGTCCTGTTTCACTGAACTGGTTTAACCTGTCATTCCAGCCATGTCTATCTCATGATATATTAATCTTTACCCAATGCATTGGAGGTATATATAGGTCCCACCCATCTCATAATTATACCATTCTTATGTGTGCCACAAGATCAAAAATCATTCATCATAGCATAACCCATGCAATAAAAATGGGAATCTTAAACATCATGCCATCATTACATAATCCATATAAGATAAAAAGACATCATAAAAATAATTCCATCATAACAAAATCAAATCAATGTAAAAATAGGGATAGAAACAGAACCCAATATTATCTTAGATGGAAAATAATTTTGAAAAAACACTTGAACTCCATTCATGAGGAAAATATCTATTCTACTTCAAAATAATTTTTACTTTATTAAAATGTCATACAATGTTAAACTAAAAGAAAATGATTAAAAATAAACCTAAACACTTATAAAGGAAGATTCTTGGAAATAATGTTTTAAAAAAAATCCATTCATGCTGTATAAGTTAAAAAAACATTCTTCTCGTACCTATGTCAGAAGAGACAAAAAGTACCTCGTACAAAAAATGACAAAAGATTCCTTTCATATATTTTACTAAAAACTCACTGAAGGGTAAAATTGTATTTAAACAATTTTAAATGGATATAAATATTACATATTGAGGAAACATGGATGTGGATGGTAAATATTCCCCAGTAAATTCTGAAGTATAAACAATCTCCGATAAAAAAATGAGACTGCGAGATTTTCCCTTACCTTAGGTCTGATTTGTTTCATAAGTGTCTGAACATCCTGTATAATGATTTAAATAATGTCATTGACTTATTCCAGAATCATAATTATTTTTATGATATCATATATGGTCATATTCATAGCTTTTTATTAGTAATATTTCATTGTTACTTGTTATTCGGGTGTTTATTGCTTTCTGTTCTTATTTTTGTTTTGTCGAATAAATCTATATTATTAATTTTAGGTTATAGATAACTCATTTACAGAATGGTATTAGTGTAATATATATCATATTTATTCATTAAATTCATTTATATAACCATTATGCAATGAAGATCATGTAGAACGAGTCACATCACATCATGGAGACGGTATTCCGTAAATACGCACGAGCGATGATATCGTTCCCATGATCGTGGAATTTTATAGGAGTGTATGTATACTATTTCAGAATCAATATAAATTTACAATAATCATATATATTCATTATTTACACCATTATACCCATCCAAGTAAGGTGGTGGTGGAAAATAGATTACACCATGGCGTGGTGACAGTATTCCGTACGTACGCTCAGGAAGTGATTTCGTTTTCTGTAGGATCGATAGATGGTAAAATACGGTTGTTTCATACTTATAATAACATATAATTATATGATTAATACTGATTTTATTACTTCATAATGAAACAACTAAAGAAGAAGAAGTGGAAGAAGAGATAAAGTTGAAAGAATCGGTAACAGACATTACATCTTCTTTGAAGCGCCTCTTTGAGACCTCCTTTTAGGGCACTAAAATTGGTCATTGAATAATACCAGTACCTCTATGATGTTTCTAGGGAAGTAGAGAAGAGAAGTATTCAGGGGTTGGCCGAGCATGAATAATGAAAGTGGTGTGAGGAAGAGAGGGAGGAGGTGCCCTTTTATAAGGGAGGAGAGGGGAACCTTTGGAAAAATTAAAAATATTATTTTATTATAAATTCACATTCAGTTTAAAATAGCTCAGAATTGATTTATTTAGAACATAAGGTGGGTATGGGTCTAAATCCTCTCATCCAATAGAATTTGGACAAGTTTAGGTTACTATTGTAACCTTATTATTTCGATTTAACTTTATGTTAGATAATTTTACTTTTACAGCGTCTTTTTGTTTTCTTACACTATAAGGTTAATAAACTTACTATAAAAAGACAAACGAACCCCAAGTTGTTTATTATTAATATATATATAACCTTATCTAAGTCATTTGGCCAAACCTTATATTTTTAAGAATAAAATAACAATTAATAATATAATATTTTTTTAAAAACTATTTTACGTCAATTTTGACACTATTTGGTAATTGATTTTTGTGAAAATCCTAACAGAAATATTTGTTTGTAAAAAGATAATTCAATCAATACTAACATGTAATATTAGCCTAGAAAATTAGTTTAATTTATAAAAAGTCTCAAATTACATTTATTTGGGTATTTATAACATCAATTATGTCAATATTTTATTAATAAGATAATTACTGCATCATCATTGTGTCATAAATAAATTAAATTATTTAATGTCTAAAAATTATATATAAAATACCATTATATAGGAAATCATTTTATATTTCTAATTAATATTTATAGTCTAATTTATCTTATGTATATTCTGATATTAAAAATGATTTACTTATTAAACATTGATTTTTACTATTTTAACCCTTCTTCAAATAAATTAATAATAGATGTCCTAATCTAATCCAAGTGGGCCTAAATGGTCATATTTTATTCATAAGATTGTTTTTGGTCGAATTACACTTATCTAATAGAATTATAACATGTGTTAGGGTAATAATAATAACATGTTTACCCTTAATTACCCTATTTACTTTTAACCGTGGTAAAAAAAGTAAAAAGTTACTATTCACCAAAAATTATTTTCATCTCATTGAACCACATTTTACTTACTAACATCAACCGTGTCTCTCGAATTTTTGAAATTACATTCAAAAAAGTGGTAAAATTATGTTTTATGTAAATTTTCAAATTCTCCGAGGAGGTGGTTAAAAGACGGTGAAAAGTTCAATAAAATTTTTATATATCTAAAATTATTATAAAATGACTCCAATGAATTGCATTGAGATTATATAGGTATTATGTATCAATTTTGACCTAAAATAAATTTAAGTAAAATAAATAATTATTTAAATAAATAGTCTGTTTTAAAATTGAAACCTAGTGTTTTCATTATTCATCAAAATTTGATAGTTTTCAGAAAAATACAAAAATTTCACCCTAGGCTAATTTCATTATTCTGAATCCAAAAATTAAGTCCATTTTGAAAAATAAAATTTACAAAATTTCAAAATGTGGGTATTACTATTCATAACGGCGAGTTTTAATAATATTTTAATTGCATATTGTTGTTTAGTGAAACTCAGTAATGCATAAGACACAAGCTATCGAGGAAGGCCACAGTTACGTGTAAATAAAGCCAAGCTAGTTTTGTGTGTAGTGAAAGATTTATTTGATGATTTATATAACATAAAAACCAAATATTTCTCATAAAAGTCTTGGGTGTTACATTCTACCCCCCTTAAAATGAATTCCCCCCCCCCCCCCGAAATTCGTCACATTGTAACAAATAGATGAGGATAACTCTCCCTCATCATATCCTCAAGCTTTCATGTAGCTTATTATAATTGGTGGTTCCTCCATAAAATGTTCACCAAGCGAGTGGTCTTGTTCCGTATGACTTTTTCGCTAGGATCCAGAATCTCTATCGGCTATTCTTCATAAGAAAGATCTTCCTCCAGCGGTATAACTTCTGAGATGAGTACATGTAGAGGCTCAGGTATGTACTTTCTCAGGAGAGATACAAGGAACACATCGTGACCTTGAGAGAGATTCGGTGGAAGTGCCAATCGGTAAGAAATATTCCCAACACGATCCAGTATTTCGAAAGGTCCTATTTACCTGGGGATCAACTTTCCCTTCTTTCCAAATCTCATTACTCTCTTCCAAGGAGATATTTGTAAGAACACTTTATCACCCACTTCAAACTCTATGTCTTTTCTTCGGTTGTCGGCATAACATTTTTGTCGACTCTTAGCTGCTCTTATGTGTTGTTGAATAGATCTGAACTTTTTTGCCATCTCATCAAAAAGATCAGGTCCTAATAGCTTTCTTTCCCCAACATCATCCCAGCAAGTTGGAGTCTAGCATTTCTTTCCCTCGAGAGCTTCATAAAGAGCCATCTGAATGCTAGAGTGAAAGCTATTATTATAAGAAAATTCCACCAAAGGTAGGTATTTATCCCAACCACCTTTGAAATCCATAGAGTAATCTCTTTAGATATCTTCTATTGTTTGAATTGTTCTCTCTGATTGACCGTCTGTCTGAGGATGATAAGCAGTGCTGAAACTCAACTCTGTATCCAGAGTATGCTGAAGACTTCACTAGAACATTGAGGTAAACCTCAGATCCCGATCAGATATAATAGAAAGTCGTACTCCATGCAATCATACCACTTCCTTTACATATATCCTGGAAATCTGATCTAGAGAGAAATCTTCTCTAATAGCAATGAAGTGTGCCGACTTTGTAAGACAATCAAATATGACCCAGATAGCATTATTTCCTTTGGATGTTTTAGGAAGTCCGGTGACAAAGTCCATAGTGATGTTTTCCCATTTCCATTTGGGTATGGGTAATTGTTATAACATCCCCTTAGACTTCTATCTCTTAGCTTTCACTTGCTGACAAACCAAGAATCGAGAGACATATTCAGCAACATCTCTTTTCCTTCCATCCCATCAGAAGTACTCTTTCAGGTCCATATACATCATCATGCTTCCAGGATGAATAGATAATGAAGAACTATAAGCCTCATCCAGCAGCTCCTTCTTTAATTTGGGGATGGGAGGAACACAAACCCGTTCCCTGAACCTTATTATTCAATCATAATCAAGGTTGAATTCAGGAACATTTCTCACCTTCATTTGTAACTCTACATCTTCTTTATACACCTCTTTAATCTTCACATGTATAGGTGGTTGAACATTCAATTGAGAAAGATACAATTTTGCCCCATTCATTATAATTCCAAGATCCATCCTTTGTGAATCCATAAGTATTGGATCTTTTGTGATCCTCATCGTGGATAAGATAGCATGGTCTTGTCGACTTAATGCATCTGCCACCTTGTTTTCTTTCCCAGGGTGGTAATGAATTGAGCAGTCGTAATCCTTAATCAGCTCCAACCATCTTCTTTGGCCCATATTCATCTCCTTTTGTGTGAAAATATACTTTAAACTTTTATGATCAGTATAAATATCACACCTTTCTCCATAATGATAATGCCTCCAAATCATTAATGCAAAGATTACCGCAGCTAACTCCAAATCATGAGTTGGGTAATTTTGCCAATGGATTATCAACTGTCGTGAGGCATAAGCTATCACCTTATCATTTTACATATGAACACACCCCAGCCCCTTCTTGTATGCATTACTGTAGATCACCAACCTTTCTCCACTACAAGGTAGTGTGAGTACAGTTACACTGGATAACCTTCATTTCGACTCCTTGAAATTCTATTCACATTCCTCTGTCCAAACACACTCAACTCCTTTCCGAGTCAACTTGGTGAGTGGATTAGATAATCGTGAAAAATCTTTCACAAAATGTCGATAATATCCCACCAAACCAAGAAAACTTCAGATCTCAGTTACTGTTGTTTGTCTCGACCATCTTTCGATAACCTCTGTTTTTGTATGATCCATAGATATCCCCTTTTTTGAGATTATGTGACCCAAAAATGCCACTTTTTGAAGCCAAAATTCACACTTGGTAAATTTGGAATAAAGCTTCTCCTTTATTAGGGTCTTCAATATAATTCTTAAGTGATCTACATGTTCTTCCATGCTCTTTGAATAGAAAAGAATATCGTCGATAAAGATTACCAAAAATTGATCAAGATAGACTCTAAAGACTCTATTCGTTAGATCTATGAAGATAACAGGGGCATTAGTAAGACTAAATTGCATCACTATAAATTCATATTGTCCATACCTTTTACGAAAAGTCATATTTGGTATATCCTCCCTTTTAATTTTTAATTGATGATACCCTGAACAAATATCAATCTTGGAAAAGTATTGAGCTCCGCGTAGTTGGTCAAATAAGTCATCAATGCACAAGAGATGATATTTGTTCTTGATAGTGATCTTGTTAAGTTCTCGATAATCAATAAAGAGTCTCATTGATCCACCTTTTTTCTTAACAAACAGAACAGGTGCTCCCCAAGGTGATGCACTAGGGCGTATGAATCCCTTATCAAGATTCTCTTAGAGTTTCTTCTTCAATTCCTGCAACTCAATTGGGGCCATTCTATAAGGTGTATATGAAATAGGCAAACCACCCCATACGATTTCTATTGAAAACTCAACTTCACGATTTGGTGGAAGACCCGACAATTCCTCTGGAAAGACATCATAAAACTACCGTACAATGGGCATATTCTTAATCGTGAGTTTCTCTCCAGCCATTTGAGATAAATAACCCTCATTTAGTGGAATCAAGACCCATAAGAAGAAAGAAATTTCCACTGGAAGGTTATGTTCATCCTTGCATCGATAGACGATCATAGATTGATCTGGAATATTAAATGTGACTTCCCTTCTTTGGAAATTGATATGAGATCCATATAAAGATGGCCAATCCATGCCAAAAATCACATCAAATTCCACTATAGTATGGATCACAAGATTTGCAGGAAGCACATTCCCACAAACTTCAATCGATGAAGAATTATAAACTTTTTGATGCGACTGTTGTTCCATTAGGGGTTGTCACAGCTAACTCAACATCTAATTGTTGAGGTAAGACGGTGATACCCTTAGAAAATTTTTCAGAAGAAAAAGAGTGGGTGGATCCAGAATCAAATAAAACATTTTATACTTTCGAGTGGATGGTAAGTGTACCTTTCACCACTTCGTTATCGTACTCCATATCACTAATACAAATTGCATGTGACTTTCCTTTGTCATTAGCCTTAAGAGTTTGTTGACGTCAATCATCATCAACAACCATTGGATTAAGGAATTTATTGGCATAATTCCCCATTTCCTTGCACTTGTAACATTGAAGTGTGGGAGGTGAACTCTGTGTAGCCGTTTCTTTTTTTCATCAATATACATCTTCTTCCCATCATTGCGGCATTCAAATGACCGATGACCTTATTTTCAACATTTGAAACATTTACTTGTCCCTTTAAGATAACTCCCTCCATGTTTCTTTCCACACATTGAGCATAAGTGAAAACTCATCTTCTTTTCAGTGTGCTCTTTAGATTTTCCTTTGAATTCCATTTTCCTCTTCTTATCAAACCCATATGACTGATGGGTTACTTCAATCTCCATCTCAACTTTGAGAGCACATCGAATGATTTCCTCGTAGCTATTGAAGTCCCTTATGGCTAAGGCCCTTCGAAGACTTGGTTTTAAGCCACTAAATAATAGATCGATCTTAATCTCAGGTTGGATAATAATACCAGAAGAGTACCTTGAAAGTCTTGTAAAAAATGCTTCATAGGTACCAACAGATTCATCATCCATTTTCTTCATTTCATGAAACTCTTTCTCCATATTTGTTCAGATAATACGAGGGAATTACTTATTGAAAAATAAGTTTATGAACTCTTTCGATTCCATGGAATCAATTTCATCCCTTTGCCTTGTATTCTTATTAAGATTACACCATTGATCAGCATCTCCTTACAAACGATACACTGCTAAGATGACTTTATCATGTTCAGAACATTGAAGAACTGAAAATATCTTTTCAGTAGTACTAATCCATTACTCAGAAACTAATGGATCAGTAGACCCGCTGAATGAAGGTGGATGATGCCTCATGATGGATTCAACAGAATGTTGCTCCTTCCTTTGCTCATTTGGAAGTCCTGTATGATTCATATCTTGAGAAAGTTGTGTGAGAATGGCTACAAGATTTTTCATTCTAGTGCCCATAATGTTTGGTTACTCAGGGGGACAATCATTGCATTGCCCGTCGCATTCCTCATTAACACAGTTCCTTCGGGTTCTATCCATTGACTAAAACTAAGAAGTATAGTGTGAGGAACACTAAAAATAATAGGACAACCACATAATAAAGAATAAAATTTCACACTTAAGGTCTTATCATAGTTTATTCATGACCATTTCTAAAACACTAAGATTGTGTTCTATGCTTAGACTTATCCTTAGGGTTCTTACTAAGGATTTCACATCCTACTTTCCAACGGTTGACTATACCTTTCCTCTGATACCAACAATAACGACCCATACTTTACATACATTATTATTACTTCAGAATTGAAGCACACTTATTACAAAATATAACAAAACTAGGAAAAGACCATATATGTATAGAGTCTTTAGAAACTGGGAAACATAAACAACTGGTTCACAAAGCATCTACTTTTCCTCCCATTTATTTCATCATATCTAGAGTCCCTTTTGGCATATCCTACTTAATAACCTTCTTCTTGACCTGGGGAAAGAAAACATACAAAAGGGTGAGCTCAAATGCTCAGTAAGGGAAAACAAAAGAAATATCAATCACATCATATTCATAAGAACATAACTTTTGGAAATCTTAACCTGCAAAAGTGATCATAATTTCATAACATGGGATAAATCATAGTAGTGAAATGTAATCCCAATAATCATAACATAAAACATGAAAATTTGTGGCATACACACATAATCATAGAGAATCATTTCTTAGTAGTCAATACACATATCCAAGACTATCTTAGAGGACAAAGTCCATTTCTGAACTGAGTTCACTCCTCGTTTCAGTCCTGTTTCACTGAACCGGTTTAACCTGTCGTTCCAGCCATGTCTATATCATGAGATATTAATTGTTACCCAATGCATTGCAGTGAGATATAGGTCCCACACATCTCATAATGATACCATTATTATGTGTTCCACAAGATCAAAAATCATACATCATAGCATAACCCATGCAATAAAAATGGGACTCTTAAACATCATGCCATCATTACATAATCCATATAAGATAAAAGAACATAATAAAAATAATTCCATCATAAAAAAATAAAATCAATGTAAAAATAGGGATAGAAACATAACCCTATATTATCTTAGATGGAAAATAATTTTGAATAAACACTTGATCTTCATTATGGAGGAAAATATCATTTCTACTTCAAAAACAGTTTTCCTTTCTTAACATGTCATACAATTTTAAACTAAAAGAAGTTGATTAAAAACAAACCTGAAAACTTGTAATGGAATCTTCTTGGAAATAATGTTTTAAAAAAAATCCATTCATGTCGTATAATTTAAAAAAACATTCTTCTCGTACTTATATCAGAAAATTCAAAAAGTACATCGTACGAAAAAAGACAAAAGATTCATTTCATATATTTTACTAAAAACTCACCGAATGGTAAAATTGGATTTAAACAATTGTATAAGGATATAAATATTATATATTGAGGAAACATTTATTTGGATTATAAGTATTTCCCAATAAATTATGTAGTATAAACAATCTCGGATAAAAAATGAGATTGCGATATTTTCCCTTACCTTAGGTCTGATTTGTTTTGTAAGTGTCCAATCCTCCTGTATAATAATTTAAATAATGTCATTGACTTATTAAAGAATCATAATTATTTTTATGATATCATATATGGTCATATTATTAGCTTCTTATTAGTAATATTTCATTGATACTTATTATTCGGGTGTTTATTTCTTTTTTTTCTTATGCGTGTTTTGTCGAATAAATTCTTATTCTTCTTTTTAGGTTATAGATACCTCATTTACAGAATGGTATTAGTGTAATATATATCATATTTATTCATTAAATTCATTTATATAACCATTATTCAATGAAGATCATGTAGAACGAGTCGCATCACATCGTGGAGACGGTATTCCGTACGTACGCACGAGCGATGATATCGTTCCCATGATCGTGGAATTGTATTGGAGTGTATGTATACTATTTCAGAATCAATATAAATTTACAATAATCATATATAGTCATTATTGACACCATTATACCTATCCAAGTAAGGTGGTGGAGGAAAATTGATTACACCACGGCGTGGAGACGGTATTCCGTACGTACGCACGCGCAGTGATTTCATATTCCGTAGGATGGATATATGGTGAAATAGGGTTGTTTAATACTTATAATAACATATCATTATATGAATAATACTTATGTTATTACTTCATAATGAAACAACTAAAGAAGAAGATGTGGAAGAAGAAATAATGTTGAAAGAATCGGTAACGTACATTACCTCTTATTTGAAGCGCCTCTTTGAGACCTCCTTTTAGGGCACTAAAATTGGTCTTTCAAAAAGACAAAGTCCTCTAGGATGTTTCTAGGGAAGTGGAGAAGAGAATTTGGCATGGTTTGGCCGAACTTGAAGGCTCAAAGTGGTGTGAGGAAGAGAGGGAGGAGGTGCCCTTTTATAAGGGAGGAGAGGGGAACCTTTGGAAAAACTAAAAATATTAATTTATTATAAAGTCACATTCGGTTTTAAATAGCTCAAAATTGATTTATTTCGAATATAAGGTGTGGATGGTTCGATGGCCTCTCATACAATAGAATTTGGACAAGTTTGGGTAACTATTTTAACCTTATCATTTCGATTTAACTTTAAGTTAGATAATTTTACTTTTACCGTGTCTTTTTGTTTTCTTACACTATAAGGTTAATAAACATACTATAAAATGCCAAACGAACCCCAAGTTGTTTATTATTAATATATATAACCTTATCTAATTAATTTTTCTGAACCTTATATTTTTAGGAATAAAATTACCATTAATAATATAATATTTGTTTTAAAAACTATTTTATGTGAATTTTGACACTATTTGGTAATTGGTTTTTGTGAAAATTATAAATGAAATATTAGTTCTAAAAAAGTTAATTAAATCAATAAAAACATGTCATATTAACCTATAAAATTAGTTTAATTCATTAAAAGTCTCAAATTACATTTATTTCGGAATTTAGAACATCACTCATGTCACTATTTTATTAATAAGATAATTACTGCATCATCATTGTGTCATAAATAAATTATAATAATTTGATGTCTAAAAATTATAAATAAAATACCATTATTTAGGAAATATTTTTATATTTCTAATGAAAATTTATAGTCTTATGTATAACCCTATATTAAAAATGAATTACTTATTAAACTTTGATTTTAACTATTTTAACCTTTCGTTAAATAAATTAATAATAAATGTCCCAATCTAATCCAAGTGGGTCTAAATGGTCATATTTTATTCCTAAAGTTGTTTTTTGTCGAATCACACTTATCCAATAGAATTAGGACATGTGTTAGGGTAATAATAAAAACATTTTTACCCTTAATTACCCTATTTACTTTTAACCGTGGTAAACAAAAGTAAAAAGGTACTATTGACCAAAAATTATATTCATCTCATTGAACCACATTTTATTTACTTAAATCAACCGTGTTTATAGATTTTTTGAAATTCCATTCACAAAAGTGGTAAAATTAAGTTTTATGTAAATTTGCAAATTCTCTTAGGAGGTTGGTAAAAGACGGAGAAAAGTTCAATAAAATTTTTATATATCTAAAATTATTATAGAATGACTCCAATGAATTGAATTGAACTTATATAGGTATTATGTATCAATTTTTACCTAAAATAAATTTAAATAAAATAAATAATTATTTAAATAAAAAGTCGGTTTTTAAATAGTAACATAGTGTTTTCACTATTCATCAAAAATTGATAGTTTTTAGAAAAAATACAAAATTTTCACCCTAGGATAATTTCATTATTTAGAATCCAAAAATGAAGTCCATTTTGAAAAATAGAATTTACAAAACTTTAAAAAGAGGGTATTACTTTTCATAACGGCTAGTTTTAATAATATTTTAATAGCATATCGTTGTATAGTGAAACTCGGTATTGCATACGGCGCAAGCTATCGAGGAAGGAAACAGCTACGTGTAAAGCAAGCCAAGCTAGTGTTCTGTGTAGTGAATTATTTCTTTGATTATTTATATAACATTAAAACAAAATATTTCTCATAAAAGTCTCGGGTGTTACAATATATCTATTTATAAATCAATAATTAGATACAAAAAATTCTATCCACTATTGTGGGGTAATTTTTTAAGGTAGTGCTTCAGTAAAAGACCGAGGCACAATTTATTGAAGATAGAAAAAAATGTTACCAGAGTCGAAAGGATGGATGTTTCCTACAATCATTGTCATAAAGCTGAAAAAGATCAAGAGGAGTGCATCAATCCACTTCATCTCCTGATTAACTCCCATGTTTGCAAGCGCATCAGCAACATTGTTAGATTCTCTAAAAACATGTGTGGCGATAAGATTGAACTGCAGAAGAGTGTCGAGGTACTTCATCCAGCGAGTAGTGAAAGGCTAGGAAAGGTGATTCATCCCCTTCCAGATTGCTTGAACGATGGTGGATGAGTCACATTCATTCCAAATCTTCCTCCATCTTTTTGGAGGGCATAGTTGACAGCGTAGATCACACCCATCATTTCTGCTTCCAATGAAGAGACAGTGCCACAACCAGTGAAAAAAAACCATGGCATATTCCAAGATGGTCTCTGAAGATCGCTTCGCAATCGGTAGGGCCTGGGTTTCCCTTGGAGGCACCATCAACGTTCACCTTGATCCATCCTATAAGCGGAGCCTGCCAGAATACATCAAAGTTGTGTTTGGGTTACTTAAAGATTCCTTCAATGTGAAGTCTTCGAACAATCTCGAAGTCTCTAATAGTATTATTGCAGTGAGCCTTTTGGATAGAGGTAGCCTCACGCGTCTCAAGGAGGATACAAACTTTACCTGCATTAAGATTTGATGAAGAGTTATTATGAATCATATTGTTTCTATCATACCAGATCACATGAAGAAGCTCAGCAATGGCAGAGAGGAAGAGATTCTTGATTTGTTGTGATTCCTCTTGCTAAACACATCTTTTCAATTGAGATCCAATATTATCATATAGAATCCATCTGCATCCAAATAAGTCAACATTATAATTCCAAAGAGCAGAAGCTGTAGCACAAGACAGAAAGAGATGATTCACATCTTCCCTGTGTTGGTTGTAGAAGCGACATTTTGAGCATAGATGAATACCAAGAGATTGTATGAAAACTTCAGTAGGAATTCTATAATGTGCAATTATCCAAATAAGTGTAAACATTGAGGGTTTAATCCATGGTTTGTTAAAATAGAACTACCATTCAAAGTTGGAGTTAGTGTTTATGAAATTGTGCTCATACTAACTTTTTGAGTCCAGGATTCCATTATTAACAGGTTCCCAGATAAGGAATTCATCAGTAATGGAGAAAGTATAACTATCAATGACATGCATAATGTTATCAGGGATATCACTGTTCTAAGAGTGAATAACATCTTTAATGGTACGATTGGTGTTTTCAATAGTTTTATTAGAAATAGCATAGACATTAGGGGGTTCTAGTCCAATTATCAAGCCAAAAATTCATGGAAGAATTAGAATTGACCATCCATTGGGAGTTCTTCAAAATTTTGAAGTATGTGTATTTGATAGAGGTCCAGATCGAAGAGGTGATGTAATTTAAGTTACCCTTTTTATGTTTGTGAAGAAATATCTTCTTAAGGAAATACAAATCTTCTGAGTTGGTATGAATTATCCTCTAGGTGAGTTTATCTTGGAGCGAATCATTAAAGAGTCTGAGATTTTTAATTCCAAGACCACCTATTTCTAAGGGCTTACAGCAGGTGTCCCAAGGGAAGGAAACAAGTTTTCTTTAAAGAATACTTCCAGTCCAGTCAAAATTTTTAATATAGGAATTGAGATTTTTAAGAGTGTTAATAGGCCATTTATAAACCATCAGTGAGTAAACCATTTTAGAGACAATGGTAGATTTAACAAGATAGATTCTGCCAGCCATGGAGAGGGATTTTCATTTCCAGGTGGAGAGTTGTTTAGTAATTTGATCAATAATATAGGAAAAATAAATGGATTCTGGCCTTCCCCATAAGATAGGAACATCAAGGTAGTTGAATGGGAGTGATCCCTCTTTAATTCCAAATTTTTTGGCGATGGAGACCTTTCTGTGAGAGGAGAAATTTTTACCAAAAAAGACAAAGGATTTATTCCAGCAGATCATTTGACCTGAGACCTCCTCATAGTGAGATAGAGTAGTTTTTAAAACTTGAATATTCCTTTTGTAACCATTAAGGAAAAGAATTATGTCATCGGAATAAAGAATATGGGTGGGGACATTTGTGTCCCTAGAATCCTAGATGGGCTTGAGTTTACTTTGCTTGACTAGTCGGGTAAGTAATCTACTGAGGTAGTCTTCCGCAATAACAAACAGAATGGATGAAAAAATATCTCCTTGTCTGATGCCTTTAGAGCATTTAAAATACCCCTTGGGGGATCCATTAATCAATATGGAAATAAAATCATGTAGGATCGAAATAATGATGTAGATTCTCAATATACAAGAGGGGGGTGAATTGTATACTTTAAAATTTCCTTTGGAATCTTTAAAGTTAGTTATGAATAACTGTGTTTTCCTTAAGCAAAAAAAGGGAAAAGTTTAACAAAGTTAAACTAAGCAAATTCACAACACCTCTTACACCAAATAAAACATGGAATTAGGAATGAAGTGATAAACTTCAAATCCTATAAACTTTCTTAAAACTGAAAAGAGATTCCGAAAGTAGGTTCCAGAAATATGGTTCCGGAAATTGAAACTTAACAAAAGATTACAATATGAGATTCTTCCTTAAAGCGTATAGAATCTAAATGAAACAGAGTACAAGTAGGTAAGTATAAGAAAGTTATACTTTCCTTACAATACAATATGCAGAGGAAAATAAACAAGTCATAGAACTACAAGTAACAAGATATAAGTCTTTTAACCCAAATAGAAAGGTATCCAACAACCTTGGATAAAGGTCTCTTGATTTATACTTTCAAGAAAGTCTGTCTTACCCACACCAGGGTAAGCCCTCGATAAAAATATCGGAGTCTCTGTCTTGCTATCACCTCAAGCCCTCAACTTCAAGGTAGTTGGCAACCTCTGTCTTCCTCAGCAAGGAAGCCCTCGAACTTCAAGGTAGTCAGAAACCTCTGTCTTCTTATCCCCAGAAGTCCTCGAATGTAATCACCAACATTCGGAGTCGCACGAAGCATTGAGAGTTAATAAGATCCTCTCTCTCTAGAAATCACTTCAACAACATATATGCACAAAAACCAAGTTGTTGTTGTCTTGAGCTCTTTCAAATGAGCTCTTATTTATAGTCAAATTTCCAACGGTCAACTCCCTCTTCCAACAATCATATTTTCCATGAAATTCAGAGGGACCTGTACATGTGTAACTTAGCCAACGGTTAGTTTATAACAGAATAGACGACATCGTTTTATATCAAAAAAAGTGTTACAGAATATACGACACCGTTTAAAATCTAACTCAAAAGTTCAGAATGAAAACTTCAGAGTGAAGGTTAGGAGTGTAAGAAAAATAATAAAGAGTAGACAAAATATAAAGGCATAAACAAAATGAATGTTCGGAGTCTAACCAAAAATAATTTTCGGAGTCTGAATAAATTCAGAGTGTATAAAACAAAGATGATCAGATTCTGTTCAATAGGTGAATTCAAAATGAGAATTCGGAATGAGATTTCGTCATCAGAATTCATAATGAGAATTCATCATCAGGATTCGTAATGAGAATTTGGAATGATAATTCTTCATCAAAATTCGTAATGAGAATTCCTCATCAGAATTCGTAATGATAATTCATAATGGGAATTCTTTATCAGAATTCATAATGAGAATTTTTTGTCGAATTTCATATGGATTCGTATCCTTAATCTGGAGTAAAACTGTATCCGGAATTCGGAATGAAACTTTATCACAGTTCTCATTCTGGATTTCGGAGTGAAACTTTATTACAGTTTTTTCCCAGAATTTGGATCCTAAAACAGAATACTTCTTATCAAAGTTTCAAGAAATTACGAGAAAATAGAAATGAATTAAAATCTTATACTTAAGAAAAATATGGATGAAAATATGATAAGGATAATTTTTCTTACAAATGCAATTTTCCTTAAAAAGCAATTTAACTTATAAATGAAATTTTCCTTATAAAAGCAATTTTCTTAAAGATAAGGTGTTTGTGATTTTCAAAACAAGAAGGAATGAAAAAGTCATAAGGAAAACCTTATTGACTCAACAATCTCCCCCTTTTTGGAAAGAACAAACATCCTTACGAAAAAGAAATTCTAAGAAGAAAAAAAACATTAAGGCTTTTCTGCCTTTTCTTTTAAGGATATTGATGAATACGACTAACTCCCCCTTAGGCTTTGAAACTCTAAGGATCATATTCTAGATTTCTGGAGTGACATTTCATTACGAATAAGAAAGTATTTTTTAATGAAAAACTCCCCCATAGATAAACTCTTATTAGAGTTATTTTTTAAGGATCTTTTCCTTCTCCCCCTTTGTGATTTTCAAAAAGAATACAAGGGAATGGAAAATATAACAAAGTACCTGAAAGATTAGTAGTAACAACAAAAAGAAACAAGCAAGGACAAATTTTTCATTGAGTTTTAAAATTTCAACAACAAAATAGTTAAGGTACAACAAAATATCGGATCTGTCTATTTTGGATCTTTTTTCCTTCGTTATGAGACCCTTAAGAATAGTCTTTATTTTCTTCAAGTCTTTGTGGTCTTCTTCAGCTTGCTTCTCTAAGACCACTATTCTTGAATTTTGAGCTTCAATCTTTTCTTCCTGGGATTGATGATTTTCTTCATGAGCTTTGATCTTTTCTTCCTGAGCCTTCAATTTCTCTTCAAACTCAATCTGATGATCCCTTTCAAACTTCCAGTTTTGAGAAACAGAATTCAGCATTCCATTCAGATCTCTAACTTCTTGAATCTGGAAGTTCTTTTCATTTGTTAGCTTCTCTTCAAAGGATGAAGTCAGATCATTTATCTTGTTGTCCTCAGTCTCAAAAGAATCTTTAACATTGTCTTGAAATTCATCAAACAGCCTCATCTCTTCTACAGTTTTCCTCAACCAGCTCATCATCCTCTTTCAAGATCTTTTATGGGCTTCGTAGCCAACAAGAAAAGACTTGATTTCAGCTTCTATCTCCACACATTTATCCATAACCATGGATACAGAATCTGATTTCTGATTCAGAGCATGTTGGAGCATTTGGCATCTTGAATCTATAGTTTAGATGGTCGGAATGGAACCTACTAACTTTCTTAAAGATTGAACAACAAAGTCATGTCTCAACGAGGATGACTCCGAATCTGAAACTTTACTTGGAGAATTTTCTTCCTCAATAATCTCCAACTTCCTTTTAGAAGAATTTCCAAATTCTCTTATCTTGGTTGCCACTGATTTCGGAGTATCAACAAGAATTTCTTTTCCCATGTCTCTTTTCGGAATAGAATCATGTTCGGGAGTTCTCTTCTCAATATCAGAAACTTGGACAACATTGTCTTCCTCATCAGCAACTTCTTGAGCACCAACCCCTACATTCTCCATTTGAGCAATATCTTGAAGAAGTTGTTCTTCCTCTGCATGATAAGCTAATTCTTCTCCTTTCTCTTCTCCTATTGCTGGAGTGACTAGCTTAGAAGTCTCAGCTTCTGAGGTTCAGAGCGACAAATGTTCGGAATGAGTCCCCTTATAATCATCTACTTGTTTCAATATATCTCCGGTTTCACCACTTCCATCAGCAACAACTTCTTCTTCTTCCACTTGCTCAACATTCTCTACTTCCTCAACATGCTTAGCTACTACTTCTTCCGGAGCAACAAAGTCTCATCCTGGAGTCTCAGGTAGAGATTCCAAACAAAAAGATCTCGGAACAGGAATGTTCGCAGAAATCATCTCATTAAACTTTATCAAAGCCTGAGCTACCTCAACCTCAGACATCTTCTTCTTGAGCTTCTTTTATTTTACTTTCTTTTCTAGCTCATCCGCAGATCTTTCCATCAAGGCCTTAGCCTCCGCAGGGTCCAATCCAAACTGAGGCTCCCCTTGCACTCTCTTCTCTTTCATTTCCCTCCATTTAGCAACAACCTCATCTGGGTAAGCTTTCTTCTTCTTTGGTTTTGGAGGTGCGGAATGAACATCCTTAGACTTGGGATTCTCTACTTCTACTTCCACTTCTTTCAACTTTCACTTCCTTACGGGCATAGAGGATTCCGGATCAGCAACTTTCAGAATGGTTTCTCCTTGAGCAGGTAGATCAATAAACTGACCATACTTCTTGTCAAAAGCTACATCCATTCTCTTATGTGTACCATCACTTACCAGCATAATCTTACAAACTCTTGGCGTAGATTTGCAAGCCTCCTTGAAAGACTCAAGGATCCAAACTATCAACTTTGATAGAATTGCTGGATACATTATAATCTGAGCTCTTAGATTCCCTTTTTTAGTATTCTCAAGAGTAATGAGAATGTGCTTCATCAGGTTAAACTTCCTTAGATTTATCAGAAAATCTAGGATGTAGATCTCACTCTTCTTCAAACTATCTTTGTCACCCTTCCTCGGTACGATAAGACCTTGTACCCATAGCTCTAAAATCTGGAAATTTGTAGATAAACTAGAAATCATTGGAGCCTTGTCATCAGCCAGTCCGAGAGTTTCTAAAGCATTTTCCTTGTCGAAGCTACCTTTCGAATCCGGCAACACATGAGATATGAATTCAGCTTCTCCTTCATAGGTCAGCCCTATCAAGCTTGCTTCCTTGGTATAAGAAAGCTTATAAGACTTTCCATAAGACTTAAAAGAAAATTTCTCTCTATTATCTTCCTTAAAGAAGGAAACTGTTTTATAGAATTCAAAAAGTAAATCTGAATACACATCATCTTGGTTCCCAGGTTTTGACACCGCAACATCTTCCCAACCATTAAGCTAAATTTTTTTGGAAATAAGAGAGTCATACTTGTTGAAGAAATCTAGATGAACTAGCCTCTCTCTGTATACTAACCACTTCGAAATCGGCTTGGAGGAAGACATGTCTTGCGAAGCTACTTCCACAGACATTCAGATCTGAAGTTCTCTGTGAAGTTCGGAACGGAAAAAGATGAGGTTCGGAACAGTTTTAAAACAGAGAGGTAGAGCTTTGGGATGCGACAGCTTGAAAACTGACGTGGGACAACTATTTGGGTCCCCTTTATATAGGCAATGAGATGACGGTTCAACTTCCACGGTTGATCGAACGGTTGAGACAAGCTGAGATCAGATCTGACGGTCGAAAACCAATTTAAGAAAACTTGAATCCGATCATTTGAGGTTTTTATTAAAACAAATAATTAAGAAAATTATAATCTGAAAACAAAATATAAGAAAATTCCAGAAAGAAAAGTATGAATACAAAAACATAAGTAAGGAAATCAAACCTTTCATATTGGATAAGGAAGATTATTCGTAATTGGTAACATTCTTACGAAACCAAAATAATTTATTACGAAAAAACAAAATTCGGAAAACTCACTATTAAAAACAGACTCAGTACGGAAAACTTAGTACGATAATTTCATTACAAAAATTGAAAATGAAAAACTTATTATGAAAGATTCGGTACGAAAAATTCCGTTATGAAAATACTAGTATGAAATTTTACATTCCAGAAGTTTTCAATACGAATATTTCCATTCCATAAGTATTCTGTACGAAAATATCCATTCTAGAAAATTTAAGTTCCTGAAATTCCATTCCGTAATTTTAGTTTTGAAAAGTTTGAAAACAAATTTTGAACAACATTGTTATTCTAACAATCATATGTACTCCCCCTATGAAAAGGATTTTATTACTATAAGGAGACGTTTTTCTACAGAAAGTTAATTAAGGAGGATTACCTTACGGTTATCATCCCTAACTTCTATTTAATGTTTTCAAATCCATCAGAAGGCAAAGATTTTGTGAAAATATCAAAAAGTTGATATTTTGTTCCGATAAATTGAAGAATGATATCTCCTTTGGGTGTGTGATCCCTAAGAAAGTGATGCCTAATATCTATGTGTTTTGTACGGGAGTGATGTGAAGGGTTCTTACTAAGGGAAATGGCGCTTGTTTTATCACACAAAATTTGATTTTTAGTAAAACTCAAGCCATAGTCTGTGAGTGTGTGTTGCATCCACAAAACTTGAGCACAACAACTTCCAGCTGCTACATATTCAGCTTCAGCAGTGGAAAGTGCTATAGATTGTTTCTTCTTGCAGGACCAAGAAACTAATGAATCTCCTAAGAAATGACAGGTCACAGATGTACTTTTTCTATCCATTCTACATCCACCAAAGTCAGCATCAGAAAATCTTTTTAGAACAAAATCATTTCCAGAAGTATAAAACAATCGTAGATCCATGGTTCCCTTTAGGTAGCGAAAAATTATTTTTACTGCCTTTAAGTGATATTCCATATGATTGGATTAATATATTGCACATAAGAATACTTAGAAAATTATGTCTGGTCGACTAGCTATTAAGTAAAGTAAACTTCCTATCATACCTCTAAAAGATGTTTGATCTACTGTTTTCCCAACATCATCAAGATCTAAAGAGTTTGAGGTACCAATGGGAGTACTTAACTCTTAGTGTTGTCATAACCATAATTTTTAAGAAGATCTTTAATATACTTATGTTGAACAATCAAAACATTTTTCTTATTTTTCATTATGAAAAGGGTTGGATCTTCATTTCCCTTAATATAGTTATTTTGAAGCAAAAATCCAGTGAGTCTATCATACCATGCTCGTGGGGATTTTTTAAGACCATACAAAGCTTTGGTAAGTCAAAAAACATGATTAGGATGTTTTGTATCTTCAAAGCTAGGAGGTTGTTCAACAAAAAATTCCTCTTGAACATAACCGTTAAGAAAAGCACATTTCACATCCATTTGAAAAATTTTAAAATTAAATAATGCTGCAAGGGCAAGTAGAATATGGATAGATTCAAGTCTAGCTACTGGAGCATAGGTTTCTTCATAGTCTATTCCCTCCTGCTGATTATAACCTTTAGCAACAACTATAGCTTTATTTCTTATTATGACTCCATTTTCATCACATTTATTTCTGAAAACCCATTTTACTCCAACAACAGAAGTTTCCTTAGGTATTTCAACCAAGGTCCAAACATTATTCCTTTCTAATTCATTTAGTTCATCTTGCATGGCTTTGATCCAATCATTATCACCTAAAGCTTCATCAGTGCTTTTTGGTTCTAATTGGGAAAGAAATGCTAGATGTTCTACTTCATTTCTTAAGGAACTTCTAGTCCTTATAGGTTGATTTACATCCCCAATGATACTATCACTAGGATGATTCTTAAGAAACACCTGATTTGGGTTTTGTAAAACCAGTTCATCAACATAGGGTAGAAAGTCTTCTAGGGTAAATGTTTCAGAAGTATCTTCTCAAACGATTTCCTTTTCAGAAGGTTCTTCTATCAAAGGTTGACAATCAGTTTTTGAAAACACATCCGAGGATATAGGTTGAGGTGGTTTAAAAACAAAAGGATCCGACTCATCAAATTTTACATGTACTATTTTTTCAACAGTACGACTATTTTTATTAAAAACTCTATAAGCCATAGAAGTTGTTGAATAACCTAAGAAAATTCCTTCATCAGATTTTGGTGCGAATTTATGTAAGTTATCTTTTGTATTCAAAATTAATACTTTGAAACCAAAAACATTGAAGTAGGATAGTCTTGGATTTCTACCATTCCATAACTCATAAGGAGTTTTATTAAGAAAAGGTCTCATCAAAACTCGATTTATAGTATAGAAAGCAGTACTTACAGCTTCATCCCAGAAATGTCTAGCAATAGAATATTCACTCAACATTGTTCTAGTTATCTCTTGAAAAATTCTATTTCTTTTCTCAACTACACCATTTTTTTGAGGAGTTCTAGGTGCTGAAAAATTGTGAGTAATACCTTTTTTATTACAAAAAGTTTCAAAATCTGAATTTTAAAATTCTCCTCCATGATCAGTATGAATAGTTTTCAATGTAAGGTTTTTCTCATTTTTATCTTGAGCTCTAAAAATTTTGAAATAGGAAAAAGCTTCAGACTTCTTTGCTAGAAAATAGACCCCAGTAAATCTAGTGTAATCATCAACAAGAAAAAACACATAGTATTTGCCTCCAATACTTCCAGTTTGTGTTGGACCAAAAATATCCATGTGCACTAACTGTAATGCATCGGTTGTTGAGACTTCACCGATTGATTTAAAACTAGATTTATGTTTCTTTCCATATTGACAAGGATCAAAAACTTTAGAAGAATCAAATCTATGCTCTGGTAGATCCTTAACTAGTTTCTTCATAGAGAGTTTACATAAGTTCTTAAGATTACAGTGACCTAGTCTTCTATTCCATAACCAGGAATGATCTTCCATTGCACTAAGGCAAGGTAAATCTTGGCTTCTAAGGTATTCTAAGTTTAAAGTGTAAACATTCTCTTGCCTATTGGCTGAGAGAATAAATTTTTCCTTGGAATTTTGAACTAAGCACTTATCATTCCTAAAATTCACAAAGTATCCTTCATCACATAACAAACTTATGCTAATGAGGTTGTGCTTAAGACCCTTAACGAAAAGAACATTTGAAATCAAGGTTTTACCAAGAAGAACAATATTACCAATACCAACAATCTCTCCCTTAGAATTATCTCCGAAAGTTACCTTTCCTCCTTTCGTTTTGATAATCTTTTCAAAAAAGCTTTTGTTACCAGTCATGTGCCGGGAACATCCACTATCCATGTACCATGTATTATTTCTGGTACTCTCTTTATTTTCCTGAAATCAAGATGAGAATTAGACTTTCGGAATCCAAACTTTTTTGGATCCGAGATTTCCAGATAATAAAATTTTAGGAACCCACATCTTCTTAGAAAAGTAAGCTTTGTGAAATCCTAAATATTGTGTTTTGTTTAAGGAATAATTCTCTTCCCAGTGACCACCACATTGACACTTAGTATAAAATGGGGAACTTTGAGGAACAAAATAATTGTTACTAAAAATTGGTTTTGCATGGGTATAACCAAATCCGGATTTATTTCTTAATGGTCTTATTTGGGAATACATTTTATCAAAATTTTCCTTACCATGGGTAAAGTTTTATAGACACTTATTTAAGGAAAAAATTTCCGACTTAAGTTTTATAACCATGTTTTTATCCTCAAAATCATTAGTTTTAGAACTAGAGCTAGGCTAGAAAACATTTTTCTTAGAAATTAATTTTTCTAATTCTTTAGAACGTTTGTTCTTCTCAGAACTTACTTCCTCAAGATTTTTTGAAATATTTTCAAAATCAGCATTTTTTCTATCAAGATCTTTATAATGATCTGATATCTCTTTCGTAAGAATAGAATTCCTAGAATTTTCTTTATCAAGTTTCTTATTGAGTTTAGAATTCTCAATCTCAAGAAGTTCAGCAAACCTAGAGACTTCTTTATAAGTAGGTAATTTATTTTCTTCATCAGAAGAGGATTCTTCATCAGAAGAGTTATAATATTTATTATCATTAGTATTTAAAGAAACATTGGTCAGTGATTCAGCATTTCATACCTTAGCCATAAAACAATGATTATCAATAGGTAATCTGGCTATAAAACCAAGATTCTTCTGTCCTGAAGATTCATAGTCAGAAGATTCATCTGAAGAGTCACCACCACTGGCACTCCAGGTGTCATTAACTTTCAATACTTTCTTAGCATTGGCTTTATAATATTTCTTTCTGTTCTTGTCTGAATACATTTCATTTCATTTCTTTCTTTTTGAGCAAAGGGTAGTCTGGTCTAATATGTCCAGCTCTCTGCATTCATAACAAGTAACTTCTTCATCTTTCTTATCTTTCCTGTCCTTTTTCTTATACTTGGATTGGAAATTTCTCTGTCCAGCTATCTTGTTCATCCTTCGAGAAAGATTTGCTAATTCATTTTCAGAGACTTCACTCTCACTAGATTCAGATTGGAAAATGACTTTCTTAGACTTGGATCTGGTTACTGTTTCAGGAGTCTTAGATTTCATCTGATTTGATGTGGTTGTTAAAGCAATAGTACCATTTCCATTCTTCATCTTGATGTTGTCAGCATCTCTCTTCATTCTGGTTTCATGTTGAATAAGAGTTAACTCATCAAGATAAATTTGAGTGACCTTCATGTTTTCATCTATAGTAGTTCTTTTGGATTCCCACTCATTGGGAATAATATCAATTATCTTATCCACAAGTGCTTCATCATTTAAACCTTTCTCTCCCATAGACTGTAGACTATTGACGATAGTCATAAATCTCTGTTGAACTTTATAGATTGTTTCACCATAAGGAAAGTTGAAGCCATGATATTCAGCTCTAAGCATAGTTCTCCTAGTCTCAATCACCTTAGAATTTCCAAAGTGTGTTACCTCTAACTTCTTCCAGATACAATTAGCTGCTTTACAAGAAGAAATTTGGCTATATATATTTCTTTTCATTAAACAATGTAGAGTATTGCGTACCTTATAATTGAGTTGATATTCTTTCTTTTCCTAGTTAGTGAGAGTTCTGACTTCCGTGTCAGGAATTTTATAATCACTAGTAAGCATAACAAAGTTGTCCACTCCAGTATTGATAACAAAAGTCTTCATTCAATCTCTCCAGTAATCATAATCATTACCATCAATGATTTGTGGTCTTGTAGGATTTAGATTATCAATTGAACCAACATTAATTCTTACCATACTTATAATAACCTTCGATACACAAACTTGTTAGTAGCAAAAAAGTTCTGAATCACAAAGTTTGGAATGAAAGAGTTCGGAATGGGAAAGTTCGGAATGGGAAAGTTGAGCAAGAAAAATTTATTCGTGAGTATAAGTATTTCAGAGACCTGCTCTAATACCAATTTAAGGATTGGTATAGAGTATGAGGTTTCCAACCCTCTGATACCAATTGTAGGATCGAAATAATGATGTAGATTCTCAATATATAAGAGGGGGGGGGGGTGAATTGTATACTTTAATAATTCTTTTGGAACCTTTAAAGTTAGTTATGAATAACTGTGTTTTCCTTAAGCAAAGGAAAGGGCTAAGTTTAACAAAGTTAAACTAAGAAAATTCACAACACCTCTAACACCAAATAAAACTTGGAATAAGGAATGAAGTGATAAACATCAAATCCTATGAACTTTCTTAAAAATGAAAAGAGATTCCGAAAGAAGGTTCCGAAAATATGGTTCCTGAAATTGAAACTTAACAAAAGATTACAATATGGGATTCTACCTTAAAGTGTATAGAATCTAAATGAAATAGAGTTCATGTAAATAAGTATAAGAAAGTCATACTTTCCTTACTATACAATATGCAGCGGAAAATAAACAAGTAGTATAACTACAAGTAACAAGATATAAGTCTTTTAACCCAAAGAGAAGGGTATCTAACAACCTTGGATAAAGTTATCTTGATTTATACTTTCAAGAAAGTCTGTCTTACCCACACCAGGGTAAGCCCTTGATACGAAGATCAGAGTCTCTGTCTTGCTATCACCGCAAGCCCTCAACATCAAGGTAGTTGGCAACCTCTGTCTTCCTCATCAAGGAAGCCGTCGAACTTCAAGGTAGTCGGAAACCTTTGTCTTCCTATCCCCGGATGTCCTCGAATGTAATCACCAACATTCGGAGTCGCATGAAGCTTTGATAGTTAATAAGAGCCTCTCTCTCTAGAAATCACTTCAACAGCATGTATGCACAAAAACAAGTTGTTGTTGTCCTGAGCTCTTTCAAATGAGCTCCTATTTATAGTCAAATTTCCAATGGTCAACTCCCTCTTCCAATGGTAATATTTTCCATGAAATTCAGAGGGTCCTGTACACGTGTAACTTAGCCAATAGTTAGTTTATAACAAAATAGACGACATCGTTTTATAACAAAACAAGTGTAAGAGAATGTACGACACCGTTTAAAATCTAACCCAAAAGTTCGGAATGAAAACTTCAGAGTGATGGTTCGGAGTGTAGGAAAAATAATAGAGTAGACAAAATATAAAGGCATAAACAAAATGAAAGTTCGGAGTCTAACCAAAAATAATTTTCAGAGTCTGAATAAATTCAGAGTGAATAAAAAAAAGATGATCAGATTTTGTTCAATAGGTGAATTCAGAATGAGAATTTGGAATGGGAATTCGTCATCAGAATTTGTAATGAGAATTCATAATCAGGATTCATAATGAGAATTCTTCATCAGAATTCGTAATGAGAATTCTTCAATAGAATTCGTAATGAGAATTCGGAATGAGAATTCTTCATTACAATTCGTAATGAGAATTCCTCATCAGAATTCATAATGAGAATTCATAATGAGAATTCTTCATCAGATTTCTGAATGAGAATTTTTTGTTGAATTTCATAAGGATTCGTATCCTGAATCTAGAGTAAAACTATATCCAGAATTCGGAATGAAACTTTATCATAATTCCCATTCTGGATTTCGGCGTGAAACTTTATTACAGTTCTTGTCCAGAATTTGGATCCTAAAACAGAATACTTCTTATCAATGTTTCAATCTATTCCTAGAAAATATAAATGAATCTGTATCTTATACTTAAGAGAAATATGGATGAAAATATGATAAGGATAATTTTTCTTACTGAAGCGATTTTCCTTATAAAATCAATTTTACTTATAAAAGCAATTTTCCTTATAAAAACAATTTTCTTAAAGATAAGGTGTTTGTGATTTTCAAAACAAGGAGGAATGGAAAAGTCATAAGGAAAACCTTATTGACTCAACAAATCAGAGTAAAATAAAGTTTTTATTCTCAAAATAAAAGTATCTTTGAAACCAAAGCTTTACAGAACATTGAAAATGAAACTCCAGGAAATGGTGTCAAAGGATTTTATAATGTCGAGTTTTATTACAATATTTCCTCCTCTTGCATTCCTATTAAGAATATTGGTGTATTCCGAAGCAAGGAAAATTCAGTCTTGTATGGATCTTCCCTTCATAAAACCAAATTGGTTCCAAGATACAACTTTGTTGCATATAGGGGCAAGCTGATTAGCGAGAATCTTGGTTATGATTTTATAGAGAGTATTAATAAGGGCAATAAGTCTAAACAGATGGATCTCTGAAGCATTATCCATTTTAGGAATTAAGGTAAGGAATTGAGAATTCAGACCATAAGGGAAGACACCATCCGATAAGAAGGATTTAACTAGTTTTCAAACATCTAGGTGTATGATATCCCAGTGTTGTTGAAAAAAAGAATTATTAAATCCATTGGGACCAGGAGCTCTATCAGGATTTAAACTAAAGATCGTTCCTTTATTTCATGGAATTATAATTTGTAGAAATTTGACAATATTTTTATTCAAAACTATAAATATTATTAGATAATATTATACTAAACATTATTAAAATCCCCTTCATGGTACAATCTATTCCCCAAATTCTCTAAAAAACAACCCACATGGTGTAAAAACTTTTTTTATGTAATTAGTACATACGAATGAGTATATTTTCCCTATGTGATCAATTAATCAAGGTGAAATATCAAAATTATTTCAATGATGTACATTAATTACAAAAAAACTCATTACAAGGAAATTTAAATAACTACAATTGGCCTATACCTTATCCATTATCATATCATCAATATATGAAACACGCATATTCTAGTTAACTCATAAATGAATTGTATTGTAAAACAATTCATAATAAGACTCAAATTTCAAGGTTATCTAAAACCAAAATATATGGTATAATAATATTTTTTTCAGTTCTAAAATCTCTTAGCATGAAGACCGATAATATATTGAAGTTGTTTTAATTGGGAATAAATTACTTGTAACCATTTTTTAATTGACATCATGAGGATATTCATTAATATCACCCTTGTGGGATCTACATGTCCACACATACATGCCATAAATTAAATAATAAAATAAAATAAATATGTAGTAGAGATATTCATCATTAATAAATTTTTAAATAATGTGAGATATTATTATATTCCCATTGATCCTTAAATACATATATATTTCACCCTCTAAAATTATTTACTAACAGTATTTGAATATTCAACTAAATATATAATTAAATAAATGGTTAATTGATATTTTATATCAAACAATATATATTAAAAACTATAAATATATAATATATATATTTTTATTTGGATTTAATTTTGTTATGGGTTATTCTACCCTTTATAAATTTCAAAGATTCTTAACCACATTCATTCCAATTTGGTTATTTTGGTAACTATGATAACATTAACAATTACCTAAAAAATTATATGGAAGATGTTTAAATATTTAAATATTAATAAATATAAAAATATTTTCATCTATAGTAATACATTAGTTTCTACCTTATTTTAAAATACCTTAAATCCTTTACTAATCAATACTTTAGTACCATAATATAAATAAAACATGTATATAATTATATAAAATATATAATTTAATATAAATTATATAAAATATAGAACCAATTATGTTTAATAGTTAAATGAAAAAATAATGTTGGGAATATATTTGGATATCCAATCATTAGAACAAAAACATTATAACTGGATTAAATAGATGTAGAAATTTTAAATTACAATTATCTCTAGAAGGGTTTAAAAATTATTTCGTTCAATATAATTTTAAAAATTAATTACCATAATTATATTCATAGTATATAGTTTTACCATTTAATGGTAGGTATTAAAAATATCCAAACATTGTTTTGCCTTCCTTCAATCACTTTGGAGAAACTTATGTATTACTTATAGATTGATTTAACTCCAAGATTTAATCTTTTATAGAATATTATTTTGGACTTAATAATCCAAAAAGAATATAAACTATTCCAAAAAATTCTAATTGTAATATAAATCTCTAAAATAAAAAAACGCCGTTATAATTTAAATAAAACAAGTATAGTAATAAATAAAAATATTATTATGTTCCTCATGTATATATGTATAATGGTGTATCTTAACCATCAATACATCATAATATAATTTCATCTAGGACTGATAATAAAATCAATATATATATCATTTTGTGTTTATTCTTCAAATAAAATGTCGAAAATATTTCCTGCAATAATTTATATATTTACACCAGTCATTAAATTCATTAATAGTGTTTCGGTCTATGATGGATAAAAATTTATGTTTTTAGTCCAATTTCCAAAGGTATAAGATGAGATCATTGATTATATTGTACCAATTGTTTGTTTTAATACCTATTATTACATCTATCATTTTCAAATAAAAATTAATCATCAAAAAAGATATTGAAAATAATATAATATAGAAAATATATAACTCGAATTATTCATGTCAAACAATTCCTTGATTTCATATGA
The DNA here is from genome assembly GCA_963277665.1 of Viscum album. NCBI lineage: Eukaryota > Viridiplantae > Streptophyta > Magnoliopsida > Santalales > Viscaceae > Viscum > Viscum album. The sequence goes on from OY728120.1 coordinate 132,527,101, forward strand.
TTTTCTATTTTCATTATTTAGTAGCATTTTGATTACTCTATCACATACATTTTTCTTTATATAAATTTTATATTAAGAATAATGGAAATAAAAACTTTTATTGTTAGATAGTTCATGGAAAATTGATCTTTCATTCCAGACTACTATATTAATTCTTTTTGGGAAATTTTTACCAAAAACCAATGAAAAAATCCATTTAGTAATAATAATCCTATTAATATGGAATGTGAAAAAAAATTTGTAACTTTCTATTACCATGATCGGGAAATTTTTCGATTTATTTATGTTTCCCCTTTGGTTCAATGTTTTTAGAGATGTTTTTATGGGTTTTCGGTAGGCTATAAAGTAAGTACCCATTGTGTACTGGATGTTGGATACAACTCATGAAAGGGGAGGTCACGTTATGATATTGTACACATCATGAAGAGTGGATAAAAATTGTTTAGGTTGAAAATTACTTTTTTCAATCCAATGTGATGGGGTTTTCGACGTAACATATCCAACGTAGACTACATGTCGTGACCCTTGGGTACACGACATGACCTGACACACACATAGCTTTAAGTCACACATTTGGAATTTTCACTCTGTATATTATTTCCAGACCATTTATTTATCAAATCAGAACAATCTTTAGGTATTTTTCAATGGTACCCCTCCTTCCAGATTAATTTGATTGGCTTTGGATCATTGCTTCTCTTGTGGTGTGGTTCCTGGGTAAGCGTTATCCCTTGTTTTTCATGTTTCCCTCATCATCTCCTCTTGTATTTTCAATGGATCTCCATTGGATTGATAAATCCATGCCATTTGGTGTTGAATATTTCTTCAAGGTTGGATTCGAAGATACCCTTCACCTTTTTTGTTATTTACAACTAACTTTTCTAGTGTTGTTCTTTATGAATAAGAAGGTCATGCTATCCCGATTAGCCAATTTGATTGTTCCCAAATTTCATTATTTATTTCAATTGATGATTTATATTAAATTTTTAATATTTTCAATCAATTAAATTAATAAAAACCAAATTCCATTGAATGGGTTTTTTTATAAGGTTTTTAGGGAAATTTTGAAAACCCCTAATTCCATTCAATTGGGTTGGGGTTATAAATATTTGTTTATTAAAATTGTTGATTTTCAATTGTAGATTTCTTGGAAATTTTTTCAATTAAATTGTTAAATTTTATTGTCCAAATGAATTTTTGAAAGGATTGATTTGTTTTTTAATGGATTTCAAAGACGTGAAAATGGATTAAAAGGATTCGATAGAATCTTAATGGTTTTATCATGTAAAAGAGTCATGTTTTTTAACAACACCTTTTTGGGTTTAAAATGGAAGGAAATTGGAATTTTTGACATTTCTTAATGGGATTTATTGTATTTTAAGCAGTCTTAAAATAAATTTACCATCGTATAAGAGCACATGATAGCCTTATATAGTTATTTATTTACTTGGATAAACTCTACGCTCTGAAAACCTTATAAAAAACCTATGGTTGGTCACCTCCCTAATGGGAGAGTGACGAGTTATCTCTATCCAGTGTTAGAGGGATATGATTACTCATTTTTCTTTGTTCACTTTTATTGTGTGGAATCCTACAGCTCATTACTACTATCATTGCTTTTAGTAGATGACCATGTTGGTTGCTTGTTTATATTTGGGATATAAATGAATTCCAATGTTTTTTGAATGAAATTACATGTCTACTGATATTATATAAACTATTTTTTGTAAATATTTTTACTTAATCCAATATTTTAGAAATGTTCAATATTTTTTAATTAAAATAATATACTGTAAAAGTATCTTTCCATCATTTTGAATAAGTGCAGATTTTTTTTTTAAATTTTATTTTGATTTTTCAAACCTATTTACATTGAAAATTGAAAGCTTTTTATTGGATACTATATATTTTTCCTCTATTATGGAATGATTGTGGTATTCTATTGGGATTAGGCTCACACACTACTCATTCTTTTAGGTGTCTATAGACCATCTTATTCCAGGTTGGAGTAAAGGGATGGGATCTCTTGTAGGTGGATCTAGGAGTTGAAATTTGGTCTTGGTGAGTGTTGTTATTAGGGACATTGAGGTTGTTTCTTCCAGTTTTAGTACATGGGTTTCAGCACTTTTGGATTTTCTCCCTCTTTATATTCTGTTTCATTACTCCCAATGGAGTTTTTTATATGAATGATGTTTTTTTATCTTTATCTTCTATATTAATGAGAAAAAAATCATTCCAAATTGTATGTTGTATGATTAAATGTCTTAGTCACTAACCTGAGGGGACTATGAATATCCTTAAGTTCATGTTAGGCCCCCCTCAATTATCATGTTACTAGAGAAACCATGCAAGTTCATGAAAATTTGGTATCAAAGTGAGGTTATTCAGCTTCTGTCTTGGAGAAATTATGCATTTTTCAAATACTTTTGGGACTTATGAGGTATTTGTGATTTATTGTCTGGCCATATCTTAGTGTAATGAACCATCAGTCATCAGGGGTGGTTATGGAACAAAACCTTGTTTATTAGTTCTAGTATTTTCCTTATTGATATTTGGATAGAGAGAAATCCAAATCTTGTTGTTTATTCTTCTGATAATATTTTCTAGTGTTACTTAATTTGAGAGTTAATGTAATTTATTCCATTTATCTTCTGATGTTTTGTAACGTCATGCTTCCAAGAAGGCATGTGAATATGATCTTGGATGAGGAGACCGTTGAACCTGAGTAAGAAAATCCTTTTGTGTATATGAGTTTTCTTGTGGTGATCATTCGTACTTTCTATGCTTTGGGAAATGCACCACCTCCAATTCTCACTCAAGTTCTAGGTGTGGATCTTTATGGTGATATTCTTTAGAATTATTCATTGTAGTTCCTTTTCTAGAAGTAACTAGTCGTCAATGTATCCACAGAATCTCAACATTATGACAAATGGCTGAGCAATATAGAATTACTTTTCAGGTTCTTGGGGATACTTGACGTGAGCAAGGTAATGTGTGCCACCTTTTTGTTGGAGGGACTGAGCAGGAGATGGTGGGACATGATAGTGAGGGTAGGGAAACATGGGGGCATAGAATGGAAACATATCTAGGTTATTTTCACCAATATGTTATATCTAGAGAAAATAGTATTGGCTAAGTCTATATTGTTCTTCAGGATTGAGCATGTCGAAAAACCAGTGACTCAGAATTCAAATAGTTTGGAGAGATGGGGTACTTTTTCTAGAGATTGAATCTAATGATAGGATAATGGCTCAATGGTTCAAGTTGGTAATTTGTCCAGATATCTTTTCTCATGTCTTCTTGATGAAACATCCCAATTATGTTAATGTTCTAGATATGGAAATGGTGATTGAGATGAACCCAGACGGAAAGTCATGTTTAACGGGAGTTCCTTTCTCTCCAAGTGGTAGTGTTGGTTCCTTCAATGGAAAAAATAATCATGAAGATTCTTATGGAATTTCTTGGGGGAAGATTCAATCCAAAAACTCCTACAGATCTACGAGGAAGTTAATTGGTTTTCAATCAGTGTGATATGCTGGGAAATTCAAAGAGGGTTTGCACATAGGAACCCAAGGATTTTAGTTCATGTAGATGTTCAAGACACTTATTAAGGTTCTTTCATTACTTCTCTACTACGTGTAGTGGGATAGGATCATCACATCCATAAAACTACATGGAAATATAATAATTAATGTTCAGAAGGGCTCTGGCCATAGGCATTCATAATGAATCTTCATCATTCAATAGAAGAGTCTCTAGAGGAAGGATACACAAGTCCAGTGACTGTGAGAGGTACCATTACCATTGAATCATCCTTATTGAATTATATTTTTGATACTATTATGTGTCACTTTTTTATTTCATCTCTTATTTTTAACCTACTTAATTTTCCTATGGAGAAACTATCTTGTGAAATGTATAAACTACACCCCTTATTAAGTAGAGATGGTAGGGTCTCCATAGTCCTACTTGTGTCTTCCATCCATCAGATATCGAGAAGGCATGGTATTTTCGGGTTCTCTACATGAAATATTTTGATAACATATTTGGGATGGATTGGCTCATTTACAATAATTAATGAATTGATTATTATCTTTAATGTGCCAACTTTAATAAAAACAATGGTTAGAATATTGTCTCTCAAGGGGAATGGGACCCAAGTTCAAGAAAATCTGGACCTTCTTATCTAGAAATGGGGAAAGTGATATCAGTTTTTTCTTGTGATCTGAAGTGAGTTTCAATTTGTGGTTATCTTCTTCTGGTTTTCACTAAGCATTCTAAAGTTTTTGCTTCAGATCTCCTTGGTCTACCACCAATGAGAGAGGTTCAGTTTTATGTTAACCTAACACCTAGAACTCCACTAGTCTTGATCCCCTCTAATAGAATGGATCTAGTAGAATTGATATTGGTTATGTTCCAGCTAGACAATCTTCTTGAGAAATGATTTTTCTGCATGAGTGTGTCACCTTGGGCAGTTCTAGTTCTCTTCCCCAAGAAAGATGATGCAAATATTATCCTATGTAAAGATTATCGAAACCTCAATCATGTTACAATTAATAATAAATATTTGATTCCATGGATTGATGATTTTTCTGATTACATAAAAATGGAATAGTGTCATACAAAGATCAACCATCGATCTGGATTCCATCAGTTGAGGAAAAATGAATCTGAAATTCATAAAACTACTATTTCAAGTATGTATGACCATTATGAATACTGTGTTATGCCATTTGGTCTAATGAATGCACCTAAAGATTTCATGGACTTAATGAACATGATTATTCACGAGTATCTAGATACCTTTTTGGTAGTCTTTATAGATGATATTCTTGTCTACTCTATGTCCGAGGAGGATAATGTAAATCATCTGAGAATAGTTTGGAGACTAATGAGAAATCAATGCCTTTATTCCATGATTTTAATGTGGGATTTATCAATTAGGGAAGTGAAATTATTTGGATACGTGGTGTGTGAATAGGGTTTATCAGTTGATCCTTAGATGGTAAAGGCTGTAATGAATTGTGAGAAACCAATAAATGACTTTGAGATTCAGAGCCTCCTGGATTTAGCCAGATATTACCACAGTTTTGTAAAATTCTTCCCTAAGATGGATTCTCAGATGACTACTATGACTCTAAAGGGGGTGAAGTTTTTGTGGAATGAAAAATTTCAGAGTTCTTTTGTTGAGATGAAATTTCCTTTGACTAATTTTCTGATGTTGACTTTTTCAGAAGTCGGGCAGGGCAATGTTGTATTTTGTGATACATCAAGTTCAGGCTTGGGTTGTGTTCTCATGTAGGGTGACCATGTAGTAGCATATAGATCTCATCATCTTAGGCCACACTAGAAGAATTATCCTACCAATGACCTAGAACTTCCACTAGTGATTCACACGCTTAAGAGTTTTTGGCACTAACATTTGGGAGAAAGTTTTACGGTGTATTTAGACCACAAAATACTGAGTTATATCTTCTCTCAAATAGATTTTACTCTTAAATAGAGGCATTGGGTGGAGTCCATATAGTCTTTAAAAATTGACATCGCATGTACCCCATGGAAAGGAAATTTCATTAACGATGCATTGAGCAGAAAAAAACATACCCATATAGTGAATGAATCATTAGAAGAGTGGATTTGGATGGATCACTTTTCATAGTTTCATATTGGAGTCGAGGAGGAAGGGAATAATGTTTACTTGGCTTGTGTACTCTTTAAATCTTCTCTTCTCAATATGATTATTCAAGATAAACATAATTATTATGAGTTTCATAGCATTAGAGAATCCCTTTATGATGGGGAGAGAGTTGCACTTTGGTTGTTCTCCAAAGAGGGTGTTATATGTTATCAGAACCCATTTATAATTATGTTATGATTAATAAAGGATATGATTGGATAATTCAATAAATCATAGTGGGATATGAACCCAAGAACCACAAAAATGTTCTTTGATGTTCAACAGTAATTCTGGTGGTTGTGTATGAGATGGGACATTTCTGAGTTTGTCTTTTTGTTTCTATATGTTCTAGCAGGTTAAGGCTGAAAATATGAAACCTTCGGGTTTAGTTCATCAACTCCTCGCCCCTAATTGGAAGTTGGATGTAATCTATATAGGAATTTTGGTAGGGTTTTCATGTACCATGATACAAAAGAATATAATTTGTGTTTTGAATCAATGGTTATCCAAGTGAGATCACATTATACCCATTTGATATACAAGAAAATTTGAGGAGATGGACAATCTCTACATAAATAATATATTTCATTTTCACGGAGTTTCATATTACAGATTCTATAATATGGATCCTTGGTTTACATAATACTATTGAAGAGGCCTTGTGGAGGCACTAGGATGTAAGGTCCATTTGTGCACAGCCTGCTATTCGTAGTGGGATCGCCTGATAGGAAGAGATATACAGATTCTTGAGGATATAATTCACGCTAGTGTTCTCGACATCGGTGGTTGTTGGTATTATCACATAGGGATGTTTTAGTTATCCTAAAAATGGTTATTATTCTATGATTTGAATGGAATCATTAGAGGCATTGAATGTCTATCCTTGCAAATATACATTTTGTTGTTCGGAGATTGGAGAACGTTCCTTGGTTAGACCAAGCATGGTACAAGAGACGACAACTAAGATTCCGTTGAATCTTCAGAGTATTTTTATAGCACAAAGTTGAATTATGTGTTATGATGATCGATATCGTAGACCTTTAGTGTTTTCTGTTGGTGATATGGTGTTCTTGAAGGTTTCACCTTAGTTGGTTAATCGATGGATTGGGGGACAAGTGATATTTTCCCATCACTTTGTGGGACCTTTTGAGGTTATTGACTAGGTGGGGAACATTGTATACCATTTGGAACTTCCACCATAGCTGACGTTAATACAAAATGTGTTCCATGTATCATAGCTAATAAATTATCTGTCTGATAAATCATACCTTTTGAGCTGGAGTGATCTTGTGATCAAGCCTAATTTATATTTTAATTGGTGACTAGTCAGGATAGTTGATTCTACGACCAAGGTACATCCTGGGAGTATGATACCTTTGTTACATGTGATATGGTATCATGTCTCTGAAAATCATGAGATGTGTGAATGTTATGCAATAATGAAAGAGAAATGGGCTCATATATTTGGCAATGAGGCTTCTTCATTGGCTTTTCAGGGGAGGAATGTTTTTATGGTGGGGAGGTTATAACATCCCATTACCTTGATCGGGAATGATTTTTACATTATTTAAGGTCCCCTTTGGTTAAAAGTTTTTATAGGTGTTTTTTTGGTATTGATGCAGGCTTCATAGCTGGTACACATCATGTACTTGAGGTACATGTCATTTACTGGTTACTGTATACATGTCGTGAGGGGGGGGGGTCACGTAGTGAGCTTGTACACATTTTGAATAATGGGTACATGTTGTGTAGTGTGAGAATATTGGTTTTTAATCTGAGGGGATGATTTTTTTTCTACATAACATATCTAGCACCAACTAAATTTGATGACCATTGGGTACACATATTGACTAGACATATGCTATGATTTAAGTGATGCATTTGGAAGTTTTGATTGGTCTATTCTTTCTAAACATCTTAGATCTCGAACCAGAACTCTCCCTAGGAATGTTTCTAAGGTGATCTACCTTCCAGATCAATCTGATCGGATTTTGATAGTATTTTGAATCATAATGTGTAGTTCTTGGGTAAGTATTCTCCATCATTATTAAAATTTCTTTCTTCATCTCCTTGGGATTCTTTGATGGATCACCTTTGGATTGATATATCCATTTCCTTTGGCATCGAATCATACTTCTAGGTTGGGTTTCAATATTTCCTTCACCTTCATTCTCATTCACATGTGCTTTTGAGAGTGTCATTCTTCAAGAAAGAGGTAGGTGGTTTCCTCCCAATTAGCCAGATTGATTATTCCTAAGTTGCCTAATTTAATTCAATTTCTAATTTAAATTCAATTTTCACATTTTCATTATATTAAATTGATAAAAACCTTAATATAGTGAATTGATAGTTTTGAAATCGTTTTTTCAAGGAAATTTGGATAATCACCAATTCCATTGAATTGGGGTGGGATTCTAGAAATTAGCTAATTTTAATTGTGAAATTTAAATTGTGGATTTGAGGGAAATGTTTTCAATTAAATTGTCGAATTTATTTATGAAAATGATTTGTGAAAATGATTTTCCTTATTTTAAATGGATTTCAAACTCATGATAATGTATTAAAATTATTTGATTGAATCATAATGGTTTTATTTTCATGAAAGAGGATTGTTTTTGAATAAGATCTATTTTATTTTTAAATGGAATTATATTTTCATTTTTGAATTTGAAGAATCAAATTTATTTTATTTTAAGAATTTTTAAAATAAATTATACATCATGAGAGAACACATGTTAGCCTTGGATAGTTAGTGAGTTATTTGGATACATGCTACGCTGTGACAATATTCTGCAAAAAAATCATGTGGCAGGTCTCATCCCTGATGGGAGGGTGATGAGTCACCTCTTGCCAATGTCAGGGGGACAGGAGTATGTTAATTTTTCTATGATCACATAGAGAGTCCGGAATTGTATAGTTGGTTACAAATATCTATCCTTTTGCAGTTGACTATGTTTTATGAGAGTTTATATTTGAGATATAAATGTATTCCAATGTTGTTTGAACATCTTTACATTCCTGCTGAATTTATATAAACTATTTTATATATATATTTTTCTTAAACCATTTTTTGGGAAATGATCCCTCATTTGTAAGGAAAACAACATATTTTAAAAGTATCTATCCATCCTTTTGAAAATTTTTAGCTTCTTCTATTTAAAGATGATTTAGATTTTCCAATAACGTTTTCCTTGAAAATTGAAATCTTTTCATTTGATATTCTGTATTTGAAATATGTTATAGAATCATTGGTGGTATCCGACTAGTTTTAGGCTCACACCCTAATTTTTTTAGGTGTTTGTAGACTCTCATCATCCTGGTTCAAGAAAATAGAATTGATCTCATGGAGGTAGATACATCTAATGAACCGAACCCATGGTGAGTTGTGTTCTTAGGAACCATTGGGTTATTTCTTCTAGTTTTAGTGTATGGGTTTTAGTACATTGACATTTTGTGCATCATCGTATTCTAGAACTTTACTCCTAGTGTATTTTTATTTTGATATGTATACTATTTTGTTTTCTTTTTCTTATGAATTCTTGTAAAAAATCATTCCCACTTGTATGATTTATGATGTCAGGTTATATTTTCCCTCCCGTGGAGATTGCCAATGCCCTTCAGGTCATGTCAAAATCGGCTCGGTTATTGGGTTACCAATGTACCCTGGTTGGATTGTGAAATTAGTACAAATAATATTTGAATATTTTCATTCATTTTTTAGAATTGATGTCGTCGAGGTAAAGTAATTTTATTTCTATTTAACATATCCTTTTTACTATGTCTCAACCTAACTGAGTGTATACCTTTTATAAAAAACAATTAATTATCTACCTTTTATACAAACGAGATAGCATAAAATTACTCTAATGTTAAATGATAATAAATAGCACAATCTATAATTTCCTTCACTATATTGAACAACACGGCTCTCAATGTGAAAATAAAATACATTCACGTCATTTATAACCATAGTATGAATTTATAATTTAACTACATAATCAACCAAGAATTTTGAGTGTCACTCTATATACCATAGTGGTTAATTTCATCTATTGATAATGTAAGATTAATGTTTCAAGACTCATTTACAAATTCATGATACTCATTATCAATTGTATACCACTAAGAAGCATATATTTGGTATAAAATTTTACCATCTAAAATTATTATATCTGTATACTAATATAACAATATTATAGTCTCTAAACATCCATATATTCATTAAAATTTATAAATTATTGGAAATAACCATAAAAATTTTATCATACAGGATATATTTTCAATATATTGATAATCATCATAATTGTTGAACTTTAATAGAGTCTCACAATCATTGAATTAATATTTATTCATTAGGGTATATATGTATTTCTTCAAGTCATGTAACCATGGAAAATAAAATTCGTTTAGCTTCATATGTTCGATAGTGATGTTTATAGTTATCTAGAAGAATACCCTTTAAGAGAGAATGAAACTCTATGAAACTGGAATCACCCAATTTATTTCTCATTATCAGGTTATATAATTTTAGTACTCTTGATATTGTTGTATATTTCATACAACCATTATAAAAAAAATATCTAGACATTTTATAAATCACATAAACATCATTGGAAAATATATAAATTCATTTTTAAACATTGATTTAATTTATTTAATATGATATACATCATTGTATAAACCTATTCCAAAAAATTACATATATGTATATATAACAGCATTTATAAATGTATAAATAGTACATAATAAACATAGACACACTTAGAAATATATATATATATATATATATGTACATATATAAATGTACATACAAATTTATGTATTTGTGTATGTATATATGTATGTATACATATATACCATATATGAAAATATTATAGAGAAAAGATAAAAATAAAAATATATATATATATAATGTGTTATATAATGTTTATACATATATTAATGATGTTGTATATATATATAAACATTTATATATGTATTAAATGAATAAAACAATAATATATGCATACCATGATTTAGTGTCTATGTGTGTGTTCACATGTATATATATATATATATGTATAAATGTATGTAAATATAACATGTATATATAAATACATAATTGAAATTTATATTAATTAGATTTACAAATATAAAAATAAATTAAAATTAAAATAATTGTGTTTCAAAGATAAATATAAATATTAAATTAAAATTAAAATTAAAATTATATATGTTATAAGAAATGGGAATTTAATATAAAAATATTTGTTTAAGTTCAAATAAAAATTAAAATAGAAAATAATATTGTGTCTTTAATAATGTGGTTTTTTAGAGTATTTGTATTTAAGACATATATTTAATATACATAGAATAATTTTTTCAAAAAAAAATCCATGCACACACACAAATGAATTAGTATAACTAAACTATATTTTTAATAATTATATTTATATTTATAAATATATATATATAAATACATAAATATACATAGAAACATATTAATATTTAAATAAAAAAGGCATGTAAATACACACACGCATTAATATTTATATATTCATTATTGATATATATATTTATTTATTTACATGACCTAACCTATCGAGACCATGCCTCATCTAGTAGTAAGCCGAGTTAGCCACAACAAGCCCAACTACAATAATATAGGGGTTAGGGACATCCACAAAGAAGACGTAATACAAAAACTGATTGAACATAGGTTATAATTGTTCATAAAACCACATATCATTGAAAAAATATATATAACATAATTTACCCCACATATAAAATCAAATATAAAATAAAATGCGTGAATGAATAAATAATATCCCTACTAATGAAATGTAAACAAATTACTGTAAAATAAGGAGAAATACAATGCCCAATAATCATTGTCAAAGACAAAACATGAAATAGTAATATAGATTGACTCAACAACTTTTCACCTGTGATACATGCACCACCATCATCAAATTTCATTGTCCCCCTCTAAGAACCATCTTAATATCCATTCTTCCCACAACCAATCTACACATCATATACATAGACACAACATGTGTGGGTACATAGCCCGTGAAAGGGTGAGAATAGTTATAACTTGTTGGATTCCACAAGTTTGAATTAGAGAAAAAAGATATAATGTCATCACATATGGGATAACCCATATAAGATTTATTGGAAAAAGTTAACCATGGTGAAGTACTTCTTTAATCTCCTCATGTCTGATCCATGAAAGTTATATGGGGATAGGAATCCGAATTACCTAAAACACCATAAAATTATATGAATAAAAAATTATATCTTTTTTCAATCCCATATCATACTTATATAGTAGTAGTAGTGGGGAACCCTCACCTCATTGAGTAGTGCATGTCGGTCGAGGGTGCACAAAACCATGTGGTAGAATCACACTTCATCCTGTGGTATGTTCATCAACTGATGGTTTTCTCACTCTATAAGTTTAGAACCCACAACCTTTAATTAGGAGGATTTCTCACTAAAATAAGAATATAAAGGCTCTGTGCTCTTGAATAATTATTCCACAAGGTGGTAATAGGAAATTTTTCACCAAAAACCATTTTTCCACTATCTTTCATTATCTTTATAATTCAAAGGAAAAAACCATTTAATCACAACATAAAAAATAATTAGATGATGAAAAGAACTATGCCATCAAAATATAGATATATAAACATTCAAAATAGACTACTTGTGGTATAATATATGAAACATGGGTTTGATAAATTCAATGATTACTGAGAACTAACATGTCAATTACTTGTATCCTAGTGTGTAAATTTCTAAAGACTAAGTATTATATGAAATCATGTCACTGTGTTAAAAATATTATGGAATTGACCTACACATGTATCCCATTATGGTCTATTGTTTGTGGGACACCTGTAAAAGATGACCATGTATAACCATAGAGGTCGGTTCCATGTACCATATGTAAATGACATGTATTTTATATGACAATGTATGTGGGACCACATTTCTACCTAGATTGTATTATCAATACATATTAATCATCTCTTACTCTATACATAAATTTGTTTTTTGGTTTCATGATGTACCGTTCCAACACATTGACTAGATGTGTACTTAGGTACATTCCATGAAACTCACTCCCAGAATACATGGTCTGTGTCACAAGGTAACCGACCATGTGATATTTAAAATATAACATAAACTATACTTTTTTACCATTATTTCTTACAAAGGTGTTTGACATCAAGGATTACAAGTCATGTAATAATGTTTTCTCAGATTTTGAACATATATCTCCACAATTCTTCCACTATAAACGGTACCATCAAATCCATTTATGGACTTTCCTCCACTACCAGTTCAGTCCAACACCCAAGGAACCTCCATCACACCTCCTTTGGGTTTATCTAGTAATTATCTATTTTTATGATCATCAATGTTCATCATCTCGATCGAAGATGCATCCAAAAATATTCTAGAATCACTATCCTAAAATACGTTCCTTTTATGAATACATGTTACATAAGGTCCCTTGTTGTTGGGTTGATCAACGATATATTTAGTGAAGAGTGCTAATATAGATGAATGAATCAATTATTTTTAGTCCATAAGATTCTTAACAATTCGAAATGATTATTCATTCATTTTTATAATAAAATGTAGAATGTGTGAAATCGAAAACACTGATTCATTCATTAATAAAGAATGGGATTTTGGAAAAAAACAATGTAGATAATTATCCAATAATAAATTAATAGTTTATCATTGAAGAACAATAATCCATCATCATTAATAGTCCATGTTAGTGTAATAATCAAGAAACAATCTCAAAATTGAGAATTTATATAAACATGTTGGATTCATAACCATGTTTTCAAAAATCCAAAATAATCACCAAATAGTCACAAATATGGGATAAATATAAGTGTTGAACACAACTTCAATTTATTTTCACGACATGTAAATAATAATTTTTAATTTTTTAATAAAATATTTATATTTATCAAATATTTGAGTTATAATTACCCAAACATTGTTATAATTCTCATTGTTTTTGAATTCGTTAATCTAGGGAAGAATATATATAGATTTATAAATAGTGGAGTGATAGAAAATGATAATGTATTTTTTATTGATTCAAAAATATATTTTACCTATTATTATATCTCAATCCACATTAATCATTGACAAAACCCAAAAGAACAATCATCTATCTCAAAAAGAAGAAGAAATGTCTTCTCTAGGATTTTTATTCATTGTTGATGACAATTAAAAAAAACTAGAAACTCTATGTATAGTACATAATGTTGTTAATATTTCTTCAATTTGTATATTTAAATAAAAAGCTATATATACTCAGTCCAGACTCTACAATTTGGATATAAACAATTATTAATTTGTTAGGGGAAAATTTCTATTCCAAAGACTTTCTTGCTGTTGTTATTTATTTTCAAGACATTATTTAAGAGTTATTAACTCTATATACATGCATATATTGAAATATTATATTTATTGTGTTATATATTATTCAAACACTCATGTTGATAATTAGAACAATCCACCTTCATTTAAAACATTAAAATTATTATTAATAAATTAATAAAATTTGTTACAAGAATCTAGATCACTACATCATAACCATCTTGAAATATATTCCTCTAAAAATAAATAAACATGGTAAAGAAGTTAGATTTAATGATCTCATGTTTGATTGGAGTGTTCCAATGAGATATTTTAAATAGTTTCTTTTTACTAGGAGAAAATAACTAACGAATTTTATTTTCCCGGAATTATATTTCCCTACCAATCATTAATAGAAACAATTTGTTAAATTAAATATATTTCATCTTTGATTTCATGGTAAGATATGCCTATAATGTGCAATAGTAAGTGAACATACTATTTTATTTGGGACATGGTGAAATTGTCCCCACACTTTTATATATGGGAGTAGTGATAGGTGATAATTAGTATCTCATACCTTTATTTGAATATATAATGTTCTGATGAACCTAGATGATAACATTATAACCTCAAAAAAATCATCCCACAATACATTTAGGTGATACCTTCAGTAACACACGGTTTCCCACTAGGGATTTCAATGGACCCTGTATATTTTTACCTTGTAACTTTTGACGGTGATCGTTTTGTCTCATACACTCTTGGATCACATATACTATAATTATCATTAGCCATAATATCTTATTCCATATATAAATATCTCTCCAATATTCCTAAAATATGGTGGTGACCTATAGGGTCACCCATATTTATTCATGGAAGGGGTTACACTAATTGTATGGTGGTAAGAATTATTGTATGAAAACACAACTAATGGTATATGATCAAAAAAACTCCCACTAAAATCTAGTACACCATCCAAAATAATGACTTTGAGAACCTAAATTGTCCACTTAGTGTGGACAATCATCATTGGGTGGAATTTCATACCCAATCAATGTGGGTATTAAAAATAAATCTAAAAAGTACTCCACAACCATAATGTCAAATGTGAATCACGGTTGAATATAATCATTTTTTATAGGCCATGAAACTATATAATATCATCTATGTATCGGATCCCCAAACTCTCTATATAACTCTACTCCTAAATAGAATCAATGTGAGCTTACTCGGTCAGATGGTCAATGATTACAAATATAATAGCAAACAAAATCACGGATCAAGGTTGTCCAATCATAAAATATATAGAAATACTACCCCAAAAACACTATGAAGCCTCAAGGGGTTGGGAAAAAATATCGGCACCCAATGATATTCCTTTACTCACTTACATGCGAAGAATAACAAAATGAACAAGGAAAATTATTTCTTCATGTCTTGACACTAAAATTATATCTTAGGATCTCAGTAATTCTATTTTATAAAATGGTTCACCACCAACAATAGGTGTGAAGCTCCCATATTACCTTCTCAACCATTGATTTAGATACCACTATACACCCATAAAATAAGATTACATGCTCAGTATCTTAAGAGAATCCACCTACCAAATTTCTATATAAAATATTATCTCATAGAATCTAGTAATCAATATCTTTTTGATGGGGATCCTTCACTCAGTGAAATTGTTTTGGTGCCACCACCATAAATTAATGTTATTATAGGACTCTTCCATACACTAAATCCAACCATTTTGTGGAAAAGTTTTCAATAACATTGTCCATCTATTAATAGTGGGAATTCCTACTAAGTGACTATGCCACCACATTTCCATTTCCTCATGTATAGAATATATTAAACATGTAGTTATATTGGAATTATAGTTTTTTTCCCAACCTAAAATTGATTCCCCACTACAAAAATGATATACTATAGTTACATGTGATTTTTTATAAACCAAATATCCTTACTGAGAAGATTTTGTCTCTATATATTCAAAGAAAACGAAAATACCAAAAGATCAATTTCATAGATCATATATTTTTTACATGTTTGATATAAAATATCCTTATATCATCACAAAACCATTCATATGTTTGTATTAATAATTGTACACTTAATACATAACTCCTTCTTTAAGGTTTCCGTAAAATTGGGGCACTTATCAGCCTCTTATTCAGCTTCTCAAAGGAACGTTGGCTATGATCAGTCAAAACAAATTGATACCCCATTCATGTAATGGTGTTCATAAGAGATAAAAAATAAAATTTCTTAAAAAAGATCTAGTAATAACCCCAATAAACCATGGAAACTGGACACTACAAATACCATCATGTCTGGGTTCCAAGGAGACATAATATAAACATTAACTAGTTCAACTATAACTACATCCTATTAGATAAAATTACCTGGAATGTGAGATTCCCAAATCAAGAGGAAACACTGACATATAATTTCATATAGATAATTCTCCTAATTTATATCATGGATAATTATAAAATATTAGATAAACTCTTTGTCCATCCAAATATACATGAGGACTTCATCTATGAAACTAACCATGAACCAATCAATGTACAACTGTAATATATATCTTATTTGTCCCATGAATTCTACAGGGGAATTCATCACATATAATGACATCAGTAAAAACATATAGTGATTTTTGATAAACTTTGAAACCATATTTAATATATCCTCATCATGAACCCAATTTTGGTGACAACCACAAATAAAATCAATATTTGAGAACCAATTCACAAATTTTCGCTAGTTTAATTGATTTTCAAACCTTGGAATATTGTATTTTTCCCAACTATCATCCAATTCATGTAGCGATATTCAATAAAAACCTCAAAAAACCATTATCCATCTTATTTTGAAAACAAGATATTCACAGTGGGACACACTGGGTTTGATATTTCATATCATCAAATATATTCTAATTGCACCCTTAGCTCTCATGATCATCCAAGATCATAAAATAATTCATTAATGATATTGATTTGGTCCCAATGTGGAAGTGAATACCAAAAAATGAGCTATATATGATGGGGGAAGTGGGAATTCCTCTAGGAAGATTTCTTCATACTCCTCTACTAGTATAGGTTTCCTCTACTTAATAACTCTAGTTGATCATAATGGACATATTTCCAGATGATGGTTAATTTAATGAAATATCTTATTGTTGTACCTTCTCATCTTATATGAGGATCCCATTCCCCAATAATGGTGAACCAAAACCCATCAAATCGGTGATAGCCAAACAATAGATTATGGAAATATACCCTATCCTGGACTTTGAATAACTAGTACATGTTGATAATAACAATATAAGTTTTCATATTAATCATGATGATATACTAAAAAAACTATCTCTTTACTAATAATATGCTCAAATTGTTGAAAAATTTGAGTAATACAGTTATCACCTCTTTATTTTTTTAGATGAAGAGGCGGTGTAGGGATCATAATATAATATCATGCACCGAAATAAATGTTGATCTACTAATGAATAACCCCAATATTATCATGTTATACAAGATCAATTCCTCTTTTTAATGAATAAAAACTCTAACCTAACCACCAATACCATATGAGGATTATGATACTCTAATTGTTCATATTAGTGTTAAGGGATTAATGAATTGTCCACAAAAAACTATTTCATCACCACAGGATACTCTATTATATCAACCTCTATGTGGGCTATAAAGTCTAACTAAGAACGGATCCCTATATTTATGATTAATGTTTCAGGTGGTATATCCATAATTCCACCCTATAATAATATACTACCCACCTAGTGGGGAAAACATGAAAACATATTCCTATATGACCACATGAATAGAAGGCTATATCCTCGAATGAGTGGAACTAAACATGGATCCCTATGACATCTTCCTATGATATGGTCATCAAAATGTTCTTCAATATTATGATTTCATTCTTTCATCCATCATTGACAATATGCATAATCTGAATCCACTCTAAAAAAACATGTCCTATCTCTAGTTCATTATTGCGACTCTACCAAAAAACACTCAATCATCATGCACACTGTAAAACACTAGAATATGTGGTAATACATAAGGTTATGGTCCCACCTCAAATAAACAATTATAGTCCACACACAATATTTTAACCTCAATGGTATCCATCCTTGATCAAATCCTTAGTATAACTAATAATTATTGTGAATATAAAAAAATAAGGCATTTTCATACTTCCATATTGGATTTCTAGTATATCCTATAATAATTATATAATTAATGTCACTAGAATGTTCTTTTATCTAAAAAATATATCAAACTATAACTAGGTTTGAGTAACCTATTATTTACTCGACATGATCAACAACCACAGGATACGTAATACACAATGAATAATACTCATAGTAAGATCCACCAATTGGTTTGTGGGTAACCAATTTAGATGTAAAATGTGATAAACTAACTCCAACCAATCCTCTGTTGCATGAGGAACCAACATACATTGCATACATGGTGTCCTTTATCTTTAGAATCAAACTAAATCAGATGATAGTATCATCTTACAATAAAATTACTACTATAATCATTTTTGATAGGTCTTATCATTAGTCAATCTGTAATGTATTAACTCCAACCAGTGAGGGATCTACTCTCTACTACACAAGTAATAAAAAAACCTCTTCATGAGTCTACATGGTCAACAACCACCAGCATCCTACTACACAATGAATATTACTTATAGTAAGATCCACCATTATGTTTGTGGGTATCCAATATGGAGGAAAATGTGAGAAACCAATACTAACAAATCATATGTCACATGAGATACCACCTAACATCACACCCATGGAGTCATCTATCTCTAGAAGCACACTCAATCAGGTAATAGTTTCATCATACATTATAATGAAAAATATATGCATTTTGTGTGGTTATTATCTTTGGTCAATCTATGAGAGCTTAACTCCACTGAATGAGGGATCAACTTTCTGCTCAACAGGTAAGAAAAAAACCTCCCTATTGGTTCTTCTCACTAAAGCATAATCACTACCCTATTCTCAAACTACATGATGAATCATTTGGACTAGATCAACAAAACACCTCCTCTGAACCACAGATGTTTTTAAATGGTTTCATATCAACATTTGATAAGATAAACCCATGGTTATTAAATCATATCTTTAATAATTGGATCAATGTGAACATGAATGAAAATAGATATGACATAATATATGATGAATGTACAATGTTATCAAAACCGCGAAACTAAAGGATTTCAGTACGAAGTTTAAAATTAGGTTATTTCTATATTTATAAAATGATACATTTGTCTCAAACATGATTAACTGAGTTCTAGGTTCTTTTAGCCAAAATTTAGACCCCTTAACACTATTTCCCTTTATATCCCAAACCAATCCTTACTGGACTACATACTCAAAACCCATCCCTAAGACTCAACCCACTATGATGTAATCCTGACATGACCTAACCCATTTCTAACCTTCTTGGGAATCCTATATGATGGGTGTTCCACCCCAAGCCCACCTCCAATGGGGGGTGGGGGCTTGGTACAAGCCTTAGGAATTTATAACACACAAATGAGTGGAATTAGCCTATAAATCGTCATACAACCACATATATCTAATATATATATATATATTTCACAAATATAACCAACTATTATATAATACTCATGTTATAATAACAAATATCCCTAAAAATTCATATAACCCAATTCTAGATAATAATGTTAATGTAAAAGTCCTAGTAGTTCATTATAAATAAAAACCTTAATCAACTGATATATATGAAATCCTAATATTTTAATAATCAACATAAGAACCACTTGAAAAAATACTATAAATTTCATCTTATTATTTGTTTTATTAGTTCCACATCTTCAATTACCACCACCAAACTAATTATCATCTACATGAATACCATTTTTGTGAAAAAATGTCCTATATTGGAGTGTGTATAACATTACATTGTAGGATACTCTTAATACACAAGAGAGAAAAATGATAGCATTTCATCAGATAGAAGAAACATCGATATGATTTTTGATAAATAGCCAGCCAAGGACATGTATGACATCAATCTCTGTAAATTAGTTGCATGATAGTCATACCTAGATAAGGACGTAAAGTTACCAAATCCCCAAAAAACCAAATCACTAAAACTATGTCAAATCTATCACTTCTATATCACATCTCATTAATATTAGTGGAGAAACTAAAACTTAATAGGTAGTGCACATCATTTTATGGTGTGCTAACCCCGATGTAGGACATGTTTCAATTTTTGTTATACGTGAATCATATAAGGTGCATACCTACTCCATAATAAAAGGACCATTACCCTATTACCGAGGGGATATATAATACACTATATATTTCAGGGAATTATTTCATAAAATTAGAATTCAACATGAGTTTACTGAAGTCAATTTATATTTAACTATATCATACAATCTCTGTTTTAATATCCAATATTATAAGGAATCACAATTGCTTGAACAACTCATAAACAATCCCTGTTTAATTTCAAGAATTAAACCAACATATCTTACATTATAAGACACTAGAAATAGAATATTTAAGGGCCAAAATATATATCTCATATGATAATAATACATATAAAAATAATAATTATCTAACAAATGCTTTATATTCATGTGTACCCAATGTATAGGACTCGGTAGTATCCAAGAATATTCCAGCGTGGTCTATCATATCGACCTACATGGAGTGTCCTAGTGGGATAAATGGATTATGGTACCGTCATAAAAGAAAACAATATATTATCATGGAGCCTAGTTTATATAGTATATGTACTAAGAGTAAAATTTATGAAACATAGTTTGTTGGAAAACAAAGTTACATGACATATAATCCTAATATACATTGATTAATCAATTCTGAAACACACTATATGCATGAGAAGATGCATGGAATGTGGGTTTGATGCACTGATCTAGAATTCCATGTATACTCTTCATCCCTCTCAACCATAGAGAGATATGACATGGACTAACCATGTTATGATATAAATTATTTTATACAACTTGAGTAACAGCCTTAACACTAATCCTTTTCCCCCTAGAGGTTTAATCCCCAGACATACCTTCCTTTTTCTACCTAGAGTAGCAACAAGAATGATCTATTAATTTTCCTCTATAGCAAAAACACAATTTTTTTATCAGGGAGTTAAAAACCACTCCCACATACCTTTCAAAGAGGTAGTATATGCTACTCATTCTTCAAAAAAATGTAATAGAAATAATTAAATAAACCCAAAAATATATGAACACATTATGGTCTTCTTGTTGAGGAAAAAAGGATCAATTCCACAATAATGGATCAAATGTTTTTTTGGATGAGATAGTATTTTATCACTAATGTATGTCACAATTATACTATTCAAGAATATCCTCATGATTTTTACATGATATAGATCCATCAAACTACTTATATAGCATTATTCTTTGCATAGTAGATTCAAATCATGATTCTCATTGTAGTTTACTTTTCATAATGCATCATGTGTTTTTTCATTGAATGTACAAGGAAAAAATACATACATCAGTATATTGAATGATATGTAACATTAAAATAATGTTTTATAATGATAAAAAAATAATTATATAGTATCTCTAAATAATTATAATAAACATTAAAGTGCCTTGGAAAACACCCATAATGTATGAGTGACAAGATTTTCAAAATCCAAGAAAAAAAATTGGATCTCAAAATTTTTTGGGTAATGTTATTGGAACATCACAACATATGATGATAATATAATCCTAAAAAAGAATTTATTATTTAAATTTTTATTAAATATTTTTAAATAATTAAATCAAATAAAATTTCCAAAAAAATAGGTAGTAATAAAAAATATTTATGTTTAAATAAAACAAATTATGTTTGAAGGTAAAATTTTAAAAAGTTACTGAGTGGACATAGATATGTTATAAGGTAGGTTAAACACATTTCCAAATTTCAAGTTTTGGTTACTTCCACACATGATCATGCTTTCTACTAGTCGCCACATCCAGACATTGTCATGTTTTAAATCAGGGTTACTTCCAGACGTTTTCGTGCAGTTTATAATCATATCATATTGTCAATACTCATAACATATAGTCGATATATTTTATAATTTAACACTCATGGTCTATCATTAAAATTGATTCTATTCAATTTTTGTTTGATTCAACATATTTTTTAAAAAATAAATATTACATTTTTTGATTAATGGTAAAAATGAATTTTACATAGGCTATATAAGGGTAATATGTAGCTGTGTAAAGGTAACCATGATCTTATATATCCCAGGTACGGGTAACCTTAAAATTAAGAAATATTCACAAGTGTAATAAAATAATTAAATATCACACATAATTATATATAGAAACTGGTGTAAATAGAGAAATTGGTTTTCAGTATATGTGTAAGGGTATAAATAACATACAAAAAGGAAAATAGAAGTTTTGTAGGGGTAAAATTAAACATTTATATACTAATTAAGGTAAAATATAATGATAATTATTGGTAATATATATTTTCAAGAGGTTTCATAAGGGAATATAGAGAACTAAAAAATGGTAAACTATAATTTCAACAAGATGTATAAGGTTGGATAGAATGATATGTAAGGATAAAATATATTTTCAACAAGCTGTGTATGGGTAGATAAACAAATAATTAAAGTTAAACAAAAATTTATATGATATTCATAAGGGTAAAATAGAACATACACAATGTTAATGAAAAATTAACACATCATACAAAGGGGTAATTAAAAAATATGAAATATAAATATCTCACAATATTTTATCAAAAAAATATAATTAATAATAAGAATACTACAGATAAATGATGAACAACTAAATAAGTATTAAAAACAAAAAAAATTAAATTACGGAAAAAAAATTTAAGAAATTTTAATTATCAAAACATAAATGATTTAGAGTAGTAATGAGCCAATCCAAAAATATCCTACGTTTTATAATTAAAATACCAAATACCAGGTTAAAAATGTCCATTTTTTAATTGATTAAAATGATTTAAAATTTTGAATACATCATTTTTATCAAAATAATTTTCTATCTTGAGAATAAACTCCCCCTATATTAAATATTCGTGAAAAACATTATAAAGGTATAAATAAAAATAAATAATAATATATTCTATTATTTTTAAATGTTATATAAATAAATAAAAAGTTACCACGTAATTAAACACATGAAAATGATCTTATAGAATATAACATGTTAAATATGAACACTAGACAAACTAAAGATATTTAATGTTTTATTTAATAAACCTAGTCAAACTCCCCTTAAATATATGTTTCATGATTAAATTTCCATTATTATAAGTTCAAAATTTATTTTGTGCAAACATATAAAAGTATGTTGGCCTAGTAATGATATCAAAAATCTAATAATCATTATAAATAATTTCAATTTTTGTATTAAATTGGTGAACTTAATTCATATTGAAGTGATATATCACATCCATGTGGTTATTCCTACAGTACCGTAAAGTATTTTTTAATTGGAAATATAATAATTATGGTAACATAATATTGAAATCTTATCAAAATATAAAAATTCAGAATATATTTACATGATCAATATTAATTATGAATAACAAGATGAACTAGATATGTATTTAGATTCAGTTGTATAAATAGAAACAAAATTCTCTTTATTTAACATCTTGGAATCTAAATATTAACCATGAAAATGAAACATACCTGAAGTGGTTTTTCAATCTATATGGAATCTGAAAAAATTCAAATTGAATAGCTTATAAAATAAAAATTATATATACCAATGTAATATTCTATAGATTAAAATATGATTTAACATATATAGTAACCACATTTATAGACACATGGTGACTCTTCTAAGGATCACTGTTGAATCTAGAACACATGAAAACTGACATAAAAATCTTTCCTACAAGTAGTTAATTAGAAAAAATATCCAATCACACCTCTTTAATCATAAAAAAATATGGATTAATTTAATTATTAAAACTAGGGGTAATATAACATATATATCTTCTGAAATATAAATTTTTTGAAAATCATTATTGATATTAATTTGAATAAATTTAAATCACCGTAATTTAACAAAAGTTTATAATATTATATAATTACTAGTCTATATAACATAGTAAATGATTCCTTGAAATCAATACCTTCTTCTGGATAATTTATTTATGAACATAATCAAGAATTATTTTTAAATATTTTTACATATTCGTCATTCTTTTTATAAATATTATTTATGTTTTAATAACATGAAAATCTTTTTATGGGACAACAAACCTCCAAAATTATTCTTATTAATCTAATTTAGCTCATTTTCATAGATGAGATCCAATTAGAATAATTTATATCTCTAACTATATTATTATGCAAAAAATAAAAAATGAAAGAATGATAAGAGAAATTATTCATTACAATATTTGTAGTTTAAACAATAGACTCAACATTTTCAATCACATAATTTATAGGTTGATGTTTATGCTTCTTACAAGATAATTCATGAATGTGTTCAGATTTTGAAGAAATATTCACCCTCTCAATATGGTCCTCCTTATCATGACATTATTCCTTTTCAAAATTAAAGTCTATAAATTCAACCTCATGTTGATCAACATCAATATCCAGCTTCTTCAAATATTTTTCATCAAACATAACATTAATTGGTTCATCAAAAACCACAACTATTTTATTATAAAATCCATACGCCTTACTATTTTTGAATATCTTTTGAAAATTCCTTCATAAAATATTTCATAAAATTTATCTAATGAATCCTAAATATTATGATTGTAAAAATCACAACTAAAGACTTTAAAATATACACTTTTAGGTTTTCTCCCATTTGAAAACTCATAATTTTCCTTTCTAACAATGGTATTATGATAAGTATACTGGTAATATAAAATGACGCATCCACAGATTCTACACCCAGATACTTATGTAAATTATTCCAATTTACAAAGTCCTAATTATTTCCTAATGAGTTCCATTTTTTCCATTCTATTATAGCATTTTATTATGGTGTTATGGAATCTGAAGAGTTGTGAAGATACATATTTTCGTCACTAAACATGATAAATGATAGTTTCTATAATTATCCACCATGATAACTTATACTTTATTTAATTTATTATCATGTCCCATTTTGAGAAAATATACAAAAATGTGATAAACTATGAAAACGTTTCATATTTCATTATATGAAAATAAACACTTGGTGTCTAGTAAAGTCATGGATAATTAAAAATAAATTTCTCTTAACACCCAAAATTGAAATTTATACAAGGATAAATAAATCTAAATAAATTTGATCAATAAGAAATATCATTTTTACATCATTAATTAACTTGAATATTCTTATGTGCTTTTAAATTTAAAGAATGATTCATAAAAAAATGAATATTCCTATTTAAGACTAGGCAACTAATGAACTATTTGATTCATGGATAGATTTTTTGTTAACCTAATGTTATAATGTCTTACCTCATATTCCATAAGATGAAATCATATTCTATAGGATTTTATCATTTTATAATTTGATTAACTGATTCAAGAAAATTATCTAAATAAATATCGTCTTCAATGTTTTCATAAAACAAAAAAAATATCATTAAATACAATGCATTAATCTTATTGAAATTTATCAACATTCTATCATACCATAATTTTAAAATTCATATTGAAATATTTTTCAATCGTTCATTATATAAAAAATTATTAATAATAAAATAGTTTGATATTCCAACCTCACTGAACCTTTAACCATTACTTCAAAATAATAACTGGTAGTAACAATACCCCCATCAAAATGATGTGGCCTTTGATATATCTACACATCATTATAACATATTCCTATGATATAAAATATATATTTTCCCCTTGATGGTTATATCAGGAAATGGTTACTACAAATAAATATATAAATCATAGTATCGGTCATCCTCAATTACGAATCATTTGTCATATATGGACTTTATAATAATATCCAAGAGGTAGTGAATTTTTATTTTTAAAAAATAAAATATTAAATACATGTTTTATTGTTTAATTTAATTAAAAAAAGGTAAAATAAGAACATGATAGTTTTATAGCAGTTCATATCAATTTGAACCCATATATATTATTCGTCCATATCAAACATAAATAGTGATGTAACCCACTAACTATGGAATCATACACATAATTTTTCACACTATGAATCATAAATCTATTACAATGATTTTATTCTATTGATATTTAAATCCAAGTCTAATGGTCTTTTTTTACCTTGTGGTAAAACATAAACATTGTTTCGATTTTTCCCTAAAAGCACAACCCAGACTAATTTTTTTGGGGATTCAAAACCCACACACACATACCTTTCAAAAGGTAAATATAACCCCATGCTTAATAAAATGAGTATAAAAATTCATAATTAATCATAGATACATATGAACACTTTATGTTCTGAGTATTGAGGAAAAAAATAGAACACCAATAGTAAAGAATCAAACATATTTAGTATATCGTAGGGTATTAGTTCATTACCAAAGTATGTCACACTTGTAAATTTCAAGAATATTTTCAACAACAAGTCTAGATCTAGATCTGTTGAACTCACTATATAGAGTACTTCTATAAATAGTAGATTCAATGATAGAATCCTATTTAGTTCACTTTTTCCAATGTAGAAACTGATTTCATCATTGAATATATATGAAAAACATAACCACATAGGTTACATCAAAATTATATAATATTATAATCATAATGTAGAGTGATTACACAGAAGTATAACAAATATAATATAAAAAAAATATATAAAAAATATTAATGTCCCATTGAAAAATAACATTAAATATTGAAGATAAACTATTAAAATTCCAACCTCATTTAAAATTGCTATATTTCTTTCACCATAAACTATTATGAAACTTCGACCCACAATATGAGAATTTAATCATATATAATATTCATCGAATTAAATTTATTTGTATTAAAATTGTTAATAAATATTTATGTAATTATTAAATCATGATAAACATGTTAAAGCATGTTTGGTAATTAAAAATATAGAATTACAAATAAAAATATAATGATTTGGGTTAAAATAGGATAAATGAATTAAGTAATTGTAGATAGGTCATTGTTTAGTATTAATATGTTTCAAAATTTCAACTTGTATTCACAACATGGATTTTTCTAATTTCCAATCCTGATCACTAATAGAAATTATTTAATTTTCACTGATGATCTCATTGAGACATTGTTCATATGACCAATAATTATAATATATGGGAAACACTGATAATTTTGGGTAAATTTACATTATCATTAGACAATCATAGTAGATCCTTAAATTCTATCTTTTCAGCATACAATTGGTTTAATACATTATTGTAAACATATTTAATAGACTACATAAGGGTGAAAATGAATTTTTATAAGGTTGAATATGGGTAAGATTTACTCTGTGTAAAGGAAAACATGATCTTATTAAACTAATGTAAGGGTAACAATGAAATGAAAAATGATGCAAAATGTTAACATGAGAAATTAATTTCCCTTAAAACGATAAAATAGAAACTCTTATAATTATAGAAATTGATTTTCATAACATGAATAAGGGTAAAATAAATTTTTCATATGGGTATTATATAAGTTTAAAAATGATAAAAATATAATTTTATATGATACCTATGATTAAATATAAATATATTTAATGATAAATTATACTTTCAACAACCAACATATGGGGATAAATAAAGATACGTAAGGGTAATCTATATTTTAAACAATCTGTGTAAGGGTATATGGAATGATACATAAGCTGTAAACTATATTTTCATCAATATTATTAATGGTAGATAGAATTATATCTATGGGTAAAAATAAAATTTTAAGGATTGTATAAGAATAAAATAGAACATACATAAGTCTAAAAATAATTAACACATGATAGATAAGGGTAAATAAGATACTTAAAAATTTTCTTTTCACAATTTATAACCAAAATTAATAATAATAATAATAATAAAAGAGGAGAAGTTGTGGAATAATTAAAAATAAAAACCCCTAAAATTATAAATATACAAAAAAATTAAATTATGAGATATTATAATTATGAAAAATATTAAATAATTAACACAACATGGATACATTACCACATATGGGGTAACATGTTACATGGAATTTGAGTTAGGGAATTACAAATCATGTAATTGGATCTTCCAAATCATGAATTCATATCTCCTCAAGTATTCCTTCCCATTTTTTACAATCAATTATTCCTTAAAAAGGCCACCAAATTTAGCTGATTCAGGTGCCCCTAGAACCTCCATTACACCTCATAAAATCCTTATTGGTCAACCATTATCAATCCACCTCTCATTCAAAGGTGATTCCATTGACTCATTGTATTCATTGTCACACTATCATTTTTTATACTAACCCACATCATATTTTATCCCATGTTATTGATTTTTATAATAATAAATGTACCAAAGTGTGTGGAAATAGATAATGTAAATAAATTTTTGAGGTTAGTGGGATGTCTGACCACCCAGAATGGGTCTGTGTTCATCTCTAATAAAGAACGTGGAATGAATGAAATGAAAAGAAATTATTAATTTATTAATGATGGAATTATTTTTATAGAAATTTGATGTTGTTATTGATCTGAAAATCAAATAATAGCATACAAATTTTTTATAATCATTTTTTATCACATTAAAAAACGTGTCAGTGCAACATTACAATAAAATTATTCAAATTTAGATTTTAGATTTTCATGGATTCTATAACCATGTGATAAATTCCATTGAAAATAAAAATAAAATGATCTAAAATATGTGATAAAAATAATTAGAGAACTAATATTCAATTTCTTTTCACAAAAATTATATATTTAATATTAAAATTATAGTCTCATATCTATTTTTATCAAATATTGGAGTTATAATTATCCCAAAATCATTGGAATGCATCACTATTTAGTAAAGGTTAATCATAAAATGTTTAAATTCATATATTTGATTAATTAGATGAGATAAAATGATAAAATTTTCTACCATGATATTGAATAGTCATGAATTCAATGAATCAATTGCAATAAAACCACTATAAAAAATTCATATGGTGTGAAATGAATATGAAAAATATTTATTTGGTTTCTCACTATAGATGATGTGTATTCAGTTGAAAATATCCAAAATGTCTATTTATAATGAAATTCTAGGTTAATTTATCAAAAACGAAGTAAATAAAATAAAAACGGACTAAATAATTTTTCTAAACAGTACTAGTTTTATATAAAAATTATATCTCTACTTGGTAAAAATATATGTTTCGTAAAAAATCATGGCATAGGAATTTCACTTTAAGAAACCATATTGGATTAACCCATTTTCCGCATGTTCATAAGAAAAAATTATATTTATTACATTATTTATATTTTTAATAATGGTGTGATAAATAAAAGAACTAGAATCATCAAGACCCTTTTCAGTATTATCAAAAATATTCGAAGGCATTAATTATAAAAATCATGTTCTATATATATATATATATATATTTGTGTGTGTGTGTGTGTGTTTGTTATTATATTTGTGTTTGTGTCAATGTGTCTATGTGGGAAGGTTTATATATATATCATAATATATATTAACAATAACACACACAAAGACACACATAAAATTGTTAAAAAATATATACACTTATAGAAAAACATAGAATGATTGTTAAAAATTGATTTTAAATGATATATGATCCATATACATATTAATTAATGGTGATTTATAGAAGAAAAATGTAAATTTTTAAATATTGTGAATAGTGTTGGAACACTGGTCTCATAGGGCATGATAAGGGATTATAAGAAAGGACAATATTTAGTGTATTTTAAAAGACCAAATTTTTCAATGATATATATGAAATTTCTAGAAAAGATTATTTTTTGGGATAAATTATGTTTTTAAAATAGAAATTATGATGATATTATTATTACATATGGTTCATAAAAATAGAAATTAAAAATCCCCTTTGGATACAAATTTAGAGATAACCCCATATTTGTCTCTGAAGGAGTTAATAAGTCACCCACTATAATTCATCAGTTATTGCTCTTTTCATGATTTTTTTTAAAAAACAAATGAGTTACAATAATGGGTAGTTTTTTTCTATTAATTAATAATGAAATTAAGTAAATAAAAAGTATTGGGGAAAGAAGATTACTTGTGGTGACCCATTGCATGGATTTTCGCATCATCACATACCATGTTAAATTGTGAAGACTCTATTGTAATTATTGTTGAATGAAATAATCCAAAACCCCATATCTATCTACTTTTAATTGTATTTAGGGTTAATGTTCAATACAATATAATAAAAATGAATCATCCCTTTTTTTATTTATTATGATAGGGACTACACTAGAAACCATCTAGAAAATGACATTGAATTGGGTTTCACTATATAGATAACTTCCTCCAATGATATGGTGATTCCAATTTCAATTAAATACCTATGTTTGTATCCCCTATTAAATTCCTAATCCTATATTAAATTCAATATAAAACACACAAAAATATACTATATATGGAATGATATTACCAGAGAAAATAATGATATAAATAATGAAGGAAAAAAACAAAATTATAAGGGAACAAATTCACAACATATGCATCAATAACCCAATTACATATGAATCATTAGTAAAAGAAATAAGAAGATGAAATTTTATTAAAAATAAGTGATTAGGGATAGAAAAAAAATCTCCATTTAGATAATCCTCTTCTTTAGTTATAGTTCTTAATAGTGATGAGGATACAATGTGACTGAACTATGAAATATATAAAAGAAGAAAATATAGACACACTATAGTTTGAATGGTCATGTATAAAATCTTATCCATTTATTATTCTTCTTCATTTTATATTATTTAATTTTATTATATATTATTACATTTTTTATGAGTGGTTTCTATGATTATTCTACATGGTATGAAATATTTTAGGCCCCTTTATTTCATGTTCGGCTTTAGGGAAGCATGTGTTTAACTGACCATTATCACCACTCTACAGATCCATATGATTATTCTCTGTGATTAAATATTACATGTTTTTTTAAATAACAAATAATATGAATAATATATTTAAATTAATGATATCCATGTGTATACTTGATGAGATATAATTCTTTGAAAAATACTACTTAGATATTAATTAAAGGTTCTATGTTCATCCCCTAAAAGTTTCAGCTCTCAGTATGGGTTCTTGATAGGAACATAGGACTGATTAAATATTTTGGGAAGAGTGGATAATTTTATACTAATTATATCATGTAAATTACTAAAATGAAAACTCTTTGTAGTTTATTAGGATACTATATAACTGTATTCACCCCTATCTTGATCAATGTTGAAATTTTCTAAATGAGTTCAATATCTTTATATAGGGATGGTCCAAATCTTAATACAATATTTAGAATTTAAAACATAGATATGGAATAAGTAAAATTATTGTTTTTGGTTTTGTATCAAGGACTAAGAGGTGTTTGTTGAGGTATGATGATTTTAATGAGTTTGTAGATCCTAAAACTCATTTTTCATAAATGTATGCTGTGGAAAACGAATTGATAAAAACTATAAAACCCTATAGAGGATACCACATGTAGAAAAATGAGATGTCAAACAATTTTTTGATTAGTGATCCTAAGGGATAATGAACATGTTAGTGGTCCATCTGCCAAGCCATGTGAGGGGTTTACCCTTCGGACAGAAGACAGACATGGTTGACACATAGTTATCCAAACTACACAACTCATAAAATTGGTAAAAAAATATTACTTTTAGCCTAATTATTTAAGTAAATATACCCTATTTTCCATACCCTTTTTCATAAGAGGCCTAATATGTGTGCAGGTCTCATCCTCTTTTTCCAATGGTGGTATCTCCATTATCCATGGTTCGAATCAGAATCTATCACGGTCATTGGAAGCATATAAGTGAGTCAAAGATTAAACATATCCATTTTATTCATTAACCTAACATCTTTGATATTACCTGTATGATATCTACTCCACCCTATTTTCATAGAGTTTTTATAATTTTATGATTTCTATCATTTCAAGTAAAATTTTATGTAAATAATGGATGAGTTTGGGTGATTATTTATGTGGTATGTGGTATAAGATTTTTCACTAAATATCTTGGATTTTATAGCTTCCAAGAGATAGTAAAAGGTTATACAGTTAATGAAATTAGTCTAAAAATAAATATTGAATAATTTTAACAAATTTAAAAAAAATCATTCATCTTATCACCATGGAATGTATGGAGTTAACAAACCATAACTCGAACCACCCCGTTATCAATGTTCATTTTAAATGCCTATGATCATGCCCCCATTTGGTTGTGTTGGATTTTTCAAACATGAGAGGAATATATTATTTAATTTAATTGGATTTTAAAGGTTGAATACCTCTTGTCAATGTTGATTATATATGAATTTGAAATTGTAATAGAGATATATGATCTCTTGTATTTTTAATTTAAGATAAATTTTTAAAAGTGGCTTCGATAGTAATCCGGTCAATTGATTGTTTTTATGATTCATTGAATGAATTTGGTTGTCATCATTGAATTAAAATGGACCCTCTCCACATCAATTATATTTTAATTTATAATGTAATGATTTTGATGAATATTAAATAATAAGTACATGGACACTAACATGGTCCCATGAATACTAAAATGAATTTAGTTGATAATTGATGACTTGGTATGACACTAATGTGAGGTAAAATGATATGACTATGATGATCCAATTTAAAATTATATATGTATTAGATGAGTTGGAATAATAACCTATATCCATCTTGTTTAGACCACCTCAGACATGATACTTGGTATCCTCCTAGGTCATCACCAATTTTTCTCTAGATGCTCTCAATGGACTCAAATTGGGCGCCATGATCATAAGACCTATCTTTATTTACAATGTAATTCCATCTTACATTGGGTTTGTAATGTATGGGTTTTCTGGACATGAAGAAGAAACCTTGGTCAATATACCTGGTTCCTTTCCCTTGTAGGTCCAAAACATGATTATTCATCATATTCCATCAATACCTAATACATGATATGTCAGCATACATTGTATCTGATTACATTATAATAAATTTATTTTTATGTTTTTATGTTTTTTTATCATAACTTGTTCTTATGGATTGGTTGTTATATCATTATTCATTTGTATCCATTATTATAGTTGTACCTTCACACTAAGCCTACATATATACAATTATTGGATTTAATATAAAGACAATTATTAGTGGACTATTATGTATATCTCACAGCCTATTTGGGCTTCAAATTGGTTCCTAGATAGAACTCATGGTTTCAAGTTGAGAATTATGGATTTTATTATGTGTAATGACTCATGTACATGGGATATTAGAAGCATGGGACTTAGTCGGTACTCATGGTGATAAAGGAGGTGGCCTTTGGATTTTCTATTAATTTCATTATGTATGATTATTTATGAGATTCCTTATGTGTACAATATTACATTGTATCATGTTCATGGTGATTAATAATTCATTCATTACTTATTCTGTGTCACTATTATGTTCCGCTCTAATTTTCTTATGATTCCATTATGTTTTATACATATCCTGATGTTATAGTCTCCCAATAGTACATTAATAATACCCTCGATAAAAGTTTAAATCCACTAGAATATAGGGAGACATTATTTAGGCCTCATAGTGCACCGGCTTTGGGAGCCACTTTAGTGGCTCCCTAGTTAAGACATTACAAATAGCATCAAAGCCTTTATTTTTCCATCATCCTACTATTTTGGGATGGTATAAAAGAGACTTGGAATATATAAACACTTGTTAAATATATTTTTCATTCTATTTTCCAACCCACACACATGGGAATGATCAATTTTGTAAATGAATTTGATTATTTATGTTGTTTCTCTTACATTTGATTAATATTTCACCTTGGGTGATTTTTGATTTTCCAATGGTTATTGATTTATGGATTCTTTCCCTTTGAATAATATAGAAAGAATTTTCTTCTAACTAAAATATTTTTTCCACATATATATTCACATTTCTTTCATATTCCATGCCATGTAGTTTTTTATTGAAAGACTTCTTGATTTTGCTCCATGTTTTTTTATATACCAACTTCAGTAATTATGTTCCATACTTAGATCTATACCATGATTTTCTGGTTACTAGTATATGTACATATTTCTATTTCCATGATATTATTCATTATAATGGTCATGATATATAAAAAACTGGTTCATAAAGTTTCCGCAACAACTGAAATGGTTTTTTCTCATATAGCATCATGGTGGAATAGTAACTAACCAATTGTGACATTTATTAGTTATCAACCATTGGTTACATGGGATATTACCTTTATGGTTTTGATTAAATGAATATCAATAAAAACTTATAATGTCAATGTGAACAAATAAATTGTGAATGGTTACCCATATAATTAAACCATTACATGTAACGATTTTATATTTAGATTGAAAATTAAAAGTCTTTTTTGAGGTTAAATGAATTACAATTGAAACATTTAAAGGAATGTAACATTTTATATTTAAAATGTTAATTCATAAAAAAAATACATGATATATTCTTAATTGAAATTCCTTTCCATAATGGTCTCCTTTAAGATGTTTAGTACCTATATTAATTGGGTATGATGACTTGTATGACTAAATTCATAAATGTCCAACTGGACCCCTGTAGGTTAGTTTGGGCATGTTTCGTATGAAATAAACCCATTAATTTAATTTAAATATCTTGAATGAGAAAACTATTATTGGTTTCATTTAAATGGGATTCCATTTGTCCTTTATATAGCATTTAATCCATAAATTGGGAATTTCTAACCATATAACTGAACCCATTTTTGCTTAAGATTACCCTACTGGGTATCATTTACTTTAACTAATTCCTTGGAACATAAACCCATGTGGGTTTGTTTATGCTACTGGGTTAGTTGTTTAAGGTTTGTGCAACTGCTTATATAGTGTTATGTATAAAATTATGATGGAACCAAACATGACCTCCTCTTAATGGGATAAAATATGATTATATTATTTTGAACATTATTGATATAATTCATTTGTTTATCAAAATTAAAATAAAAACCTAAGGGGTGTTTTTATCTACAGTATGAAATTCATATTTCCTTTAACTAATCTAGTTGTGATAATTTCATAGAAAAATATATTTTTAAGGCAGAAAATTATAAGATGGTTTCCCAATTATGAAGTACGTTTTCAGCTAAATAAAATTATTAGTAAAATTATGTCTTAAAAATAGTTCTTTATTCCCCTTATATGTGAGATTATTATGATTTTTTCATAAATGAGTATCATTTAAATATTCAAAACCTAAAAACTATTAATTTTATTATATATAGAACCCTCATGTGAGGATTAACATTAGTTTACATTGATATATCCCTTGAATTAGAATAAAAGTGTTTCCAATAGAAATTAGTTTATTTATTACCTATTGTTTCCTGAAACTGGGGGATAGGTGATAAGACTCGGTGACTTATTATGCGTTACTCTAGTTTGAAGTTCAATGTCCAATGTTATGTAAGGGGGATAGAATTAGAGCTATTTCACTTGGAGAGTTTGAATATATGGAATTTTAATCCAAGTTCCTTAGTTTTCTATGTTTCATACATTAACTCTTTGATTTGGATCAGAATATTTGGTAATAAATTGAAACCACCAACTAGGTGGGTGGTTGTCTGATGAGATAAACCATGAGGGGATATTACCATTTGTGGATGTATGGTGAGTGTTAGATATTTTTATTTTTTTTGGTATTCAAAACATTTAATGATCACTCCATTATTCAAAGGCTTAGTAATCATCAATTCCTAGTATCTCGATGCTATATAGGTGATGAGTTTACAACCTTTTTTATAGGTTTTGACACTTATAGGTCAATGCTTCCACACATGTTCAGTTTAAACTCCTCTAGAGAGATTTTTTAGGTGTTTTAGAATTAATGTGTTATAAAATCTTAATTGATATGTGATTTTTATACTAGAGACCATAGGGCTAGGAGGATGTACATGGATTCATTTAATTTTTATTTGGACACTATTAGGTTAGTTGGGTTTCGTTTGATTGAGAAAAACATCAAAGAGTGGTTATCCAAGGGTTTAAATTGTCCATCCATTCAATTATCTATGTTATAAATTATTTTCAAGAATGGTTAATAGAGAGATCCATTGTATTTAAATTCATTCGTGGTGATGATTTTTTTTTGGAATCACCAAGATTAAAAGTTTTTTGAAAATAGACTCAATGAGATGAATTTTTTGGGGGCCTAGCCCGGTTGAATAGTATTTTCATGGTTGACTCCAATATCTTTGAAAAAATATTGTTGTCAGCTATATGTGGATAGAATATCTATAGAATGTGACCCAAAACTATAAATAAATAGTGAAGATATATAAATCTCTTTCCATTATTGCATCAAAACACTTCAGTAAATGATCACTGAATCATTTTCAGGTATCTGTATTCATTGATGGGGAAATTTTGATGTATTTGAAATCACCAAACCCATGGAAGAGAATATACCCTGAAAAATTATATCTTATAATGTCATAGCCTCTTGTGAGATTAGGGGGCTGCGTAACGCATGAGTCAGTTGGTCACTACGATAAAATTACCACACATAAATAGTGGAAAGACATCATTATTGGAGGTAGAGGACATCCTACTTTTCATTCAAATGGGACCCTCCAATAAACAAGAATGAATTTAAAAAATGGAATCTGCAATTAAAATCAACCAAACAACAACACATTGAATCTAACTTCCATCATGTGATTCCATTCAACCTCGATCATATATGAGCATAGTTGTGCCATGTAAAATAGGTCAAAATAGAATATTTCATAATATTTATCTATGAGAGAACCCAACACACTAGGCCAAGGGAATATCTATGACATCCTCCACCCATCACAAAAAATACCTAGAGGATTCAAGACACATTTGAAACAATTTGAAATCAACCCTATCCCACTGGTCTGGGGGAATTTATATCTCAATCACCACCACATGTTTATCATCCCAAGATAGTTTACTTTAGAAATAAATGGTTGTTCCAAATCAACCCCATATATCTAGGATGGGGGCATTTATATCCCAATGTTTTTCTAGGGAGTCATCAAATTCTTGACTAGAATCATTGAATCCTAAACAATTGGATCAATCAATTTCAATTGTGTCCTTGGATAGGCCCCAACTAGTAGGATTAGGAGAATTTTCATCATCATCATCACCATAGAGGGAATCTATCTTGTCCATGATGGAGGTAAATTTCGATAATTGGAATTCCATCCATTCCACCCATAGTAAGTCGAATTTATACTATTTGCGGCCACATTGGATATCATGATTAGAAATTACCTCATGGACAGTACTCAAAGGCTAAGATGAGGGGAGCATACCAGGAAGGAAATTAACCCTTTATAGATTTGGTTACCAAAAATACCAAATATGAAAAAGGGTTAGAGACATGACCTTGATACCTATAGTGAAGAATCAACTAATTGAGTTGAGAGTAATAAAAAAATATTATTTACCAATAAAACTTTTTTAATGTTTTCACTATCAACAAATCTAATAATGTGGATCAAGATTCAAATGGAGAAGGACATAACTACGAAAATATACCCTGAGAGGGGGATCTCAATTTAGCCACTAAGGTTGCACATACCTGGAAACACAGGAGCATCAATAACCTGAAACCTATGAATATCTAGTTTACTCCACAACAACAAAGCTCTACCAAGGATAAAGGGAAATTAATGTCTACATCCCAATCACCACCCTGAAGAGTTGAAATTCCATCCACAGAGGAAATAATTACATTATAAGAGAATGAGATACAAAATACCAGACTACTCAACAAAGAGATACCTTGTGGAAAATTATCATTGGTTATCATCTTGAGGTAGAGATGGATATCCTCCTCCCACACATCAATAAAGAAACAGTCTACATGTAAGAGCAGCATCTGAGTATCAGACTGGCTCTGGATCTAGGTAGCCAGTCATAAAAAATGATGATGTTGAAGGTGATCGAAACCTTTTTATATTATGTAGATAGCCCCACCCGTAATAAGAAAATCATTCCCTCATAGAACGAATTGAGAATCATCAGGATGTGAAAATAAGGCCACCTCATTATACCTTCTAACACCCTATAGATGAGAGGCAGCCCAAAAAATAGTACCTCTAGAATTTATAAACTCCATCATGTCCCTAGCTACTTGAATTAATCCCTGGGAGGGTGACATACACCTTAAAATACTATGAAGAATCCATATCTATAATGGGTAGATGAAACATTCCCCCCACCCAATTTTATAAATTCTACATTCTCCACCTTTGATAGTGCGGGAGACCCTGAATGACATCTCACTCAATTTCTATCTTTATGAGGTTTGATAATGGGTCCTCAAGATCTGTAGGAGGTGACCAAGTTGAGGTATTTTGTAAAGACTCTAATTTATTAAACCATTATTTGGTATAATAGTCCTCTAATATGATCTATTGCAAAATGGGAAGACCAATTTTGTTAATTACTTTACCTATTTAACTCCATGTTGAGATAATCTACAAGTATTGACTTGAAAAACTCCAAGATACAATAAAATGATAGGGTTTATAACATCATATATAAATTAAAAGGTTTATCCAATTCACTCATAATTGCACTCATAAAGGATTAATTTATATAAATCTATACTAAAAACCACTGGTATGAGATACACACACCTATGATAATGATGAAAT
This sequence comes from Viscum album, assembly GCA_963277665.1. Taxonomy (NCBI): domain Eukaryota; kingdom Viridiplantae; phylum Streptophyta; class Magnoliopsida; order Santalales; family Viscaceae; genus Viscum; species Viscum album. The sequence goes on from OY728120.1 coordinate 132,566,057, forward strand.
ATCCCGATGGGTTTCATGAGTTTGCACAAATATAATTTTTTTTGGAAGACACCATTAATTGGAGACAATGTTTCTTAAATCATGTAGTTAGAAAAGGGGAAGAGCCTATTTAATGAATAGACTATAGATATTACTCTAAAACTGGATGAAGTATGAATTAAAGAACTTAGATAGGCCCCAAACTGCCTTGTTCCTCCTCTCAAGAAGAAACTACAACGAAATCACCCTTTTCCAGAAGAAAATAGAGAAAAGGGTCACCTAGGATTTGATGAAAGGGTGAATAAAAAATACTCCATATTAAATGAGAATGTCTCTAGTTATTTCCTTGTATATATGGAAAATATCTTTCTCATGTTTCCACATCTAGGAAGCCAAATGAGGTCATCCTCACTGACCATCCTCACTACTACCCTTTCCAAAGAAGGCTGGGTAACAACATCTAGTATTTTTCATCATTAAATACATCCTTAAAATATTGGTTGACTCTATATAAGTCAAATGTTATAGATCCTAGGTTTAGGTAACATGTATAACCATTTCCAAATTTTAAGAATAGAGTTATTGAAAAATATATTCAGACAACAATGGGAAGACGTTTGACAATTGGATGACTCAAAAGACACTTCACTGAAATAATTCCACCATGAGAGAAGAACTTTTCAAACCCATTATGTTATCATACACTATGGACGTGATATTAAATCCCCCCAAGGTGTACGTAATAATCATACAGTGGAAAATATAGAATAGGAAGTTCCCTATTTAGCTCTGATGCCAACTTTATTTCGTAATGATTTCTTCCCTTCAACAACTAGGGATTGGAAACCACCACACCCAATAGAAACCTAATTGTATAAAGAGATCATAATTGGTTATATTAATTTTATTCACATAATATACCACTTATATTATGATAAAATTTCTAATGGTTCTGATCTCCCCATACATGACTGGGAATAAGAGGTTACATGCATTTCAAAAGAGTATAATGGGGAAAACATGGCATGGTTAGTAATGATATCTCAATACCATACCCAAATAGGACATATATGAAAATAATAACCATGTAAAATAATCCATCAATATAAACAAAAACTAAAAGTTCATCCAAATCACACTATCAGTTTTCCATTTATATTCTTGTTACATGACTAAATCGAAAGGGTGTGATTGTTTAATTATCCAAGACAATAGGTAATGCCTGCATGACCTATTGCATTGGAATAAAATACTCCCTTGACCTCTGCACAATAACTATGTACATATAACTAAAATTCCCTATATCATATGACACATTATAAGGGGAACCCCTCATCAGGATGTGCTGACGTCTGGCATAAAATAAGGGGATCTTAATGTACCTTTTGGATGTCCCGTCCATTTTATAAATCCTTGATGCACTACTCCTTTCAATAAATCTCAGGGAGTAATTTGATGAATCCCTCTATATCCCATAAAAGTTTGAGAAAGAATTTTCTGCAAGAAACTTATATTGAGTTGTGAAAATTCCATAATAATTAAATGTCATCATCTCTTTCACATAGAAAAATTAGTAAAATATCATACATGTATACATCATACCCTTATATATATCAGGTAGACATGATAATGTCAAAATTATAAGGTTAATGATTGATATTCGTTCTGTAATGAACCTTATCCCGATTTGGAACCTTCAACATATAGGATATGGTGGAATTCATTTATCTCCTTCAAATATGACCGTTAAAGTGTATGATTAGCATGATTAAAGGCCCTACAATAATATCATTCTCAAAGATTAGTTTAGGTATCTCACATCTACCATTGATTTCATGGTTATCCAAAATGAAACAAAAAATAATGACCCTCTTGAAAGGCCCTGGATCCACATCCATATGATGTACCTTAAACATTATATTATTGTTTAAAATACCCCTTCAATGGAAATGTCAACATAATAAATGGTGATAGTTCCCCATTATATATTTGTGATTCCACATATTTTTTGGTAGGTTTATATAAAAGGGAAACAAAACAACCAATGGTGGATGAAAATATAGTGGTATCAACCCCTGATAGATTGGGGACTACCCCCTATGAATCCATAGAGTGTGATCGATAGTGACTTTGTTATTTTGGATAAATGTAGTTGGGGTAGTATATGTGATCCAGGGTTTTAAATCCCCTTCATTCCCCACCCATAGTGTAAAAGAAAATCATCTATGGAATCCCACTATAATGACAATAGAAGTAGGGGATTCCAATGTCTCATACCATGGTCTCTCTCATCCGAAAATAGATAGATATTCTCTTATATTTACTATATCAACATAAAATGACTCCATAGACTCATAGATGGAAGATGACGAGGATGTCCTAAAAAACAGCCCTCCATTATAAGTGGAATGAATCTCTCCCACTGTTGATGGGCTCAAGATAATAATTCTAGTAATGGAAGAAGACACATGAAATACACTAAATATTTCTTCCATGCCTCCCGATGACCAACAGAAGTATAATTCATTTCTAAATAAACACATACATGTGATCTATTTGGTCTATAAAAGAGTGCACAGACTGATCCCTATTGTGACCACAAACCATCTCAGGCTACCTGATAATAATCATGTTCTCAAGAAGCTAGCCAAGAGTATTCACCACTCTCATTGTAAAAATGTATAGTAGGATGTGTAACTAAAAATCAACTCCAATTTTGTATTAGAAGTGAAATACCCGAGATGACATGGAAAAATCTTCAATTTCTTGAAAAATAATGGGTATATTCGGGTCTTAATTAATTTCAGTGACAATAATATACTATTACCAAAGTCAATTTTCTGTTATTGATCACAACGATATTTATAGATGAAACTTCTTGCTTACAATCCCATTCTTTTATATATGGGTATGAAGGGTAAAATTAGATTATGATGGCCCCTAAATAGGATGAATTCACTAACATCAGATCACCCTAGGTGATCCTTTCAATCAATTTATATGGTTTGGATTAAATAATAGAGGATATACATATCTACACTATATGAATCATATATTTAATCCCATATACATTTGAATAGATGAATGTTTTGTTGACGACCTAGTGGTCAAATATTGAAAATGAGGTGATCACTTCATAGATCATCAAACATTATTTTACAAGGTGGAGCATCATGGTATAAAGATGAATTCATTAAAATGAAATTTTTGGGTAACATCATGGATGTTTGTAGGCTATGTGGTTCAACACTATGTCATTAAGTCTAAACCCAAAAATACTACTGTAATTCTAGAAATTTAACCCCTCATAATCTCAATGAACTATAGAGGATTCTTCGGACCTTCCCCTACATTCATTATTTCATAGTAAAATTAGTTGGAAAATATCAGGCTATACCCAGGTTAATGAATAGGAAAATCGCATATCAATTGCATGGGGATTACCATGATTCCATCAAGAGACTCAAGCAGTATCTTCTACACCCATCAATTCTGATTCAATCAGTGGAGTAAAATTCAATCATCTTATATGTGTATTCCTTGGAATGATATCATGGTTCCATCCTCATAAAGAAAAATGATGTGGGGTGTGAGAACTGTCTCTACTACCTCAGCTAAACGATTCCAAGAACTAAGACAAGATATTCAGATGTTGATAAGAAATACCTTTAGAACATTTTGTAGTTAAAAAGATGAAATATTTTTTACAACAAAATGAAGTCCAATTACTCTCTCATGTCGACCTACTCAATTATATCCTTGATATCCCTATGATGACAGGATATTTGGCCAAATTTTCAATAATTCTAAAATAAAACAACATTTAGTTAGTTTCATAGATGTCTGGAAATGTCCAGACCCTGACTGATTTCATTGATATCCATCCATCTCTTCACAAAAAACTAATAGAAACCCAACATCAAAATGATATGGTTTTGTATTCCCATGGCACTCCCCAAATATGGGATATGTATCTCTATAGAACATCCAAAATCCATATATGTTTGATACTTGAAATCCCTAGGCTCAATAGGGTTGTCGTAGATATTATATTTGTTTCTATAGACAAAGTAATTTTCCATACTCTTTCTCACTATCCAATGGTTACATGAATATTGGGGGAGAATACCAATCCCTCATCACTAACTTGGAAGTAACCATATAGCGAAAAATAGCCTTCCAAAACATCAATGGGGATTCATTGTTAGTGATAAAGTAAATCAATGTTCAAACTTCCATAAAAAAAGGAAGAACTCACCCCTCTCATTGGCCATGTCAAAGGAATAATGACAAATTTCCCTTTTGATCCCACACTACATCATTCCCTAGATCACATAATCCTTGTTCCAATACATTGGATAGTGTAGCAAAATTATTGGATGACCTTGATTAGGAGGATGTAATCTTCCACATCATGCATTAATGAGTGGTATAATCTATCATAGTATATAACATAGTTGAAATAAACTAGTTCAATACATATATATATCATTATGAATTGATTTACAACCATGGATGGAAGGAGCCCATAATTCTTTATCTCCATAATGGGATTATCCCAAAAGACCAACCCATATGGGAAGTGATTCAGTATTGAGTAGTTAAATTTACCCTATAGGACAGTCCAAATGATCAAAAATCCCTCTCGAAGTGAGGATTTGATTGAATCATCCTTAGAATCCTACAATAATGAGATATTACCACCATCATGGAAGAATTTCATGCAAGGTCCAACGGTTCCTTCAATCAGGGATTGGGATCTCCCACCCAATTAGGTGGTTGGGTTACTACTACAAACCATGAAAGAAGACTATGTGGAGTTCACTAAGAAATTTTATGCATGTAAGATCAATGAAATATTCAACCATAAAAATCCTACATTTCTACATATAACCAAATAATTCTCTCTCTTTTATGTATGTGGAATGGTTATTGTGGGGCCATATCCCCCATCCAAGGCTAAGATGTTTAATTACATCCTTAATACTACTAAAATCATTTCTATATGTGATAAGGAAATACCCATAATTGAAGTCAAGATGATAAATATTATCAACTTACTGAGCTCGAATATGATCGCTAGGTTCATAGTCCCTAACAGGATATTTATGGAAAACTGAACTAGCTTCTATTATATAATGTGGATGAAAATTCACAAGGAGTACACAATCAATCACAATCATTCATCCATCTATAATGAAGTATAAAATAGAACAATAGTGTCCTTTAATAAGACTCTAGGAAATTTACTCTATAAGATATTGAGTATGGACAACATGTCCTTGAATAAAATATCTGTCATGCTTTATGGGCATACCATACCACCACACGTAATGATATAAATTAAAATACATATTAATCAGTTGAAACAACATAGTCAATATTTTCCATATATTCCCAGTTTCCCTTACATTCAATAGCTATATACAGAAAACTATGTGATGATGTGTAATCTCAGTAGTAGCTAGTTGAGTTGGAGAGGATTTATGGGAATAGGTTTCATACATAACACAACCATGCAATCAATCTATATAGGATCTCATAGGCCTTCAATAAAAAGTTTATGTTCCACTATTTCATTCAAAGGGAACTGGTATTGTCACATAGAACCCCAAGGACACAAGGAATTAATCCTCTATTGTTTTAACTCAAAATGGAATGACCTTGTATCATAAATAAGTTATATCATAAAGATATGTACTCACTGGCCATAATGGATAGGGAACATGTTACACCCCCCCCCCTAATGTGATATTTCTTAGGGAATAAATTTTATTCTTTCCATCACGTGTCTCACAGCCTTTTCACATGATGATAAATTTCAAAAATAAATCCCAATTGGATGAACGTAATATACCCAAACAAATCCTAGTCAAATGATGTTAAACTACACAATTACATCCTGGTCTCTTCATGCCAAACTACACAAACTCATCTAGATCACAAGGTGTTATATTTCCCAAACAAGTCCTTGAAGAAAGACATTAAAAAACATAGTGTCCTCACATCCTGGTCAGATTACATTAAAACTACACAGCATGTCTGGAATACATGACATTAAACTATATGGAAGTTGTCCTTGAAGAAGGAATTAAAATTCACAATTTCTTTTTCCTCATAACATGAAGATATTGTACATGAAATACATCCTTACCACATTATGATAAACTAAATGGGTTTCATCATCCTCAATAAATGACATCAAGCTACATAGATCACCAACAGTTCCCTTATTATACATTTATTTATCTTTATCTTTTGTGAAAAATTTTAAACTGCATAGATTATGTCCTCTACAATTGACAATGAACCTCACTGTTTCCCAAAACAAAGTACGATTGATTCTCATTTAAATGAGATACATACGAACCCCTTGATCTTATATCATGGCCTAATTACCGCATGATAATAAATGATCATTTTATTCCTTTAATTTTCTTTCTGTAGAGAGGGTAACCTTTTAAATTCCTTGATTATCACACTGATCCAATATCATGTAAAAAATATGAATTTTGGTAAGGTCGTCACTGCAAAACCAAGACCTATTAGCTAACGACAGTACTATCATAGCTTTGGAAGCAATACATTAAATGGAACACTATAAGTCCTTAACACATTATGTTAAACTACATGGTTGATGTCTCTGGGTGACATTAAATTGCTAAATACCATGGGACTCTCCCAAGAGGACCACTATCCTTGGTGTTGGTCTCCCACCACACCACCATTCCAAAATGTCAGGGGACTTGATTCATTTCGCCATTATGTATGTAGTGATGAAAATACCTCTATTCCTCGGATGAGTCACAATATTCCATTTTCAAGTTGGGGATCCTATGTACTTGGTGCATGGAATTAAACTATGTGTCTTCTTATGAATTACATGTTTATTAATTCCTCTCATCACTGGATATGTATTGATGCATGGGTACCAAATTTCATATTCAACTATGACAATCAATGAGAATAATTCACCCCTCAATGTATGTGTCATACACGTGTTGAGAATTTCTGATTTAAGAGTTATGTGTGGCTTGATTCCTCCATTATAGGATACATAGTGATACCAGGATCACCAATCATAGGCACTACTACAATAATCGATCGGAAAAATTACCCCCTCCATGTATAGGTCATACCTACATAGAGAGTATCCCATTTGAGAATAGGGTTTTGATATATTTATTTCCACATATGATATATAGTGACACCTAAATCTAAAATCATGGTACAATCTATAACAATTAATAGGAATAATACCCCCCTTTGCATATGGGTCAAACCTACATAGAGAGTTACCCATTCAAGAACTACATGTGTATTAATTAATATCATCATAGGATACATAATGATGCCTAGATCCCCACATCATGAGTTGATACATGATTGTAAAATCTCCCCCATCCTTGTTTATAGGTCAGAACTATGCAGGGAACTTTCATACAAGAACTATTTATGGATTGATTCCTGACATCATATGATATGCATTCTAACAAAACATATTAAATGATAAGAAATTCACCCCTAACAATACACAGTCTGGATCAATGAAGTGAATTTCATATCTAAAAACATTAATATATATAGAAGAAATAGTATATACCTCTTTTCAAGAAAGGGACCAGTCGAACAAGATCATTTTGACTATGTAAAATTCATATCTACATACATATTGCACACGCACATGAAAGATCTATTCAAGAAAGGATCATGGATATGGCTAAACTCCAATAATCATGTGCATGAATAAAATAATATCCCTATATCAAAATTCCAAAACAAGTACAAATTGAACTCAAGGAATCCTAGAATAATGTTTTGCGCCAGTTCCCACATCCTTACCACATGACATTAAACTAAAAAGAAACAAATACACCCTAACAACAAGATGTTAAACTATAAATAAAATGTCTTAGCCTAATGAAATTAAACTAAAAAATACAACCCCACTACATGATGATAAAATATAAAGTCCATCCCCGATTATCATTCTTCATCAATGGTACACAAGAGCCTGAACTCGGTCAACTCAAGTAATGGATGCTTCTATCATATTTTAAACATTTCATCCCATAAATCAAATTTCACATCTTGAGAAACATGGTTTCATGAAATCCTTTCATGGCCCCTATAAAAAAATTAGACCTATATTTTTTACCTTTCTATAGATGCATAAAGTCTTAGACCTACCTGCGAGAAACATCATAGCCCTATATGAAGTGATTTCTGATCTTTTGTATCCTAACATCGCCGTAGAATGATTTAATACCTAAGGGTGTTTTAGGTAATCCCTTGAATTATTATCAGATATCATTAGTCATTTCCTGAGAACCCCAATTCAGGATTTACGTCATTTTCATACCTATCATAGAAGGATGTTAGAGCACTATAGACCCTGGGTATCATAGATAGGTTATTGTGAAATATTCCCCTCATATTTGGTCAATATTCATCATGATCATAAACCGAATTCACATTGGTCAATTTTATACGACCATAATCATTAGCCTACGATGGTAAAAATTGAAAGATCGTAACTTGCTTGTGAAATAGACAAAGAACTTGTTAGGTTGATTTTATAAAAAGAGAAGTCTAATAAAAAAATCAAGTGCCTGCTAATGAAACTCTTAATCTTTAAATACTAGAAACGAAATAGAGTGTAAATAAATGGGGCATAAAGCTTATATGTTCCAAATTATGGCCATATTAAAATAAAATCCATGATCATTGGATCCCATGGACGAAAAAAAGAAATATTAATGATTTTATACATTTTCTTGTTGGGATAACATGTTAAATAGGTGGTGAAACAACTTCAAGGGTGATCAAAACCTTCTTGAATATTTTATTTTGCAAAACCCAGCTTCATGACTATAATTATTCCCTAAAAAAACAAGTTCCAAGAGTTTATATAATCCTATTGGAACCCCATGGACCTTAGAATTATTATTTTTGGATCATCCACATAGTAAACTAGTAACAAGGATTGGATCCCATGAATGGACCATCGGATCCCATAAAGGCTCCCTTAAACCCAGGAGTTATTGTCCTAACCATGTGGAACATTAAAGTCTCTCTCCATTACCAATGGTTTAACAATACCAACTGTTTACCATCTCTTATTAATGTAGACATTCTTAAACCATGAATTATGATCTCCATAACTAAACAATTCAAGAATATTTGAAATCCTTGATGTTACGTTACCTTGTTTGTTTCCCCTTCTTAAAGCAGGAATGAGACATTCCATTCACTAACCTTTTAATGTCCCACACCATGCGACTCAAGACAACATGGTTTGGGGATTTTTCCTCCCAATGAAATATAAATAGACATAGGGTTCTTGAAAACATCCAAGATATTCTCTTTCTCAAAGCCCCTCTTCATTGACCAGCCATTTGAGTCGTCGAAAATCATTCTTTGCCTACAGAAAAGAGTGGGTTTCAACTCAACATGACCATGTAGGTTAGTCCTATGGACTCATGAATAAGAAATTTGATAAAAAACTAGAGGCATAACCTACTTACTAGAAAGTAACTCCAAACCTCATGTTCCCTAGGGACACTGTGGAGGAAAATAGAAACCTACATTATTTTGGGTTTCACCTAGTACATATACCCTATTATATTAATCATCTATTGAGTATTCTATAAACACTATTGATACAACTCATATTCTAACTATCTAAGTGGACACGATATCCTTAATCATTCACCATCCACCACAACCCTTTTATGTAATGATGAAAGGTCTCACAAACCATCATTGAAATTCATCCCTTGTGGTTTATACATGAATGCATGGTTCCCAAACCATTCATGAACATTCATTATTCAGAAAATCAATTATGAATGAAATGTGTCATAAATCTTTAGGGACACTTTTTCTTCCGAAAGACATCATGGATGTAGGTTTATCACACCCTTCAAGAATAATCATCATTAACAATAATAGATGTTCTGAGTTAGAAGAACCGAAATTAAATAATATGAGGTCCAATATAGAAGACCCAACACTAATATAATATAAGGTCCAATAAAAAATATCCTAAACTACAAAAATAGTGGGTCCAATCTAGAAGACCCTATAATAAAACAATATAAGATCCCAAATATAATAAACTGAACTAAAATAGTATGTTTTTAACTAGAAGACCATAAACTATATAAATAGAATGTCCAATCCAAAATATGATAAAAATCAATAGAAGGTCTAAGAATGAAGATCCTAAACTATAGAAATATATATTATGAGGCAGAATAAACTAAATTTCTGCAATATATGGTCATATCGGAAAGAAACTAAGTTATATAACCAGATAATCTATAATATAAGACCATAAACTAGAGAAATAAATGGTCCGAACCATATCCATAAACTACAACAATAGATGGCCTGAGGCACAATACCATAAACTACAATAATCGAATGTCTAATCCAGAAGACCTAAAACAAAAATAATATATGGTCTAAGAATAATGAAAAAAAACTATGAAATGTATTGGTTTAATCTATAAGAACATATAGTATATAAAAAAATTGATCTAAAAGAAAATAAATTACAGAAATAGAAGTTCTAAACTAGAAGACCCAAAACTATAACAAATTAGTGGGCTATATTGGAATAAAGAATGTGAGATAACACTCACCATGTTGAAAAAAAAATATGTGAATCATGGAAAAACTTCATGCCCCTATATACTAGACATGTAAATTGTGTGATCCAAGAAATATTGAGCACTCATAAATGGAAAAATCATAAAAATTTTCAAGTAAAAAATAGTAAGATGGAAGCCTGAGAAAATTTCAATTCCCCTTTACTATGTGTTCCTCTATATAAATATTTGGTAAAATTTAGTTAAATATATCAGTAAATGGTACAAATCATTTAAGGCCAACCATATGGACATAGTAAAAATCATAATATGATTTCTAAGCCCCCTAACTTCTGTAAAAAATAGAGAACCCTCCCCTAGGGAAATATATTCCACCAAAATTATCCATTCATGAATTAGATAATCTCAAGATAATGGGAGAAGATGCACCAATGATAAAACTCTTGTTTTCAGTAATTCATGATAATTTCATGAAGAAACATTGTTACAGTTTAACCAGTCAAATCCATGAATTTATGTTTACAAGATATTATAAAAAGGATTGGTATCATTAATGATTTATGAAGCATTAGATCATTGAAATATCGTAAAAATCATGAATAAAACAAAACTAGATAGAGACATATATGTTTCAAAAGAACAATTAATTAGTTTCATGTAAAAGGTGGGATCTCAAATCCTCATAGACTCTACAAAGATTAAAACAAAATTTAAAAACAATCATTGAAGATAAAATTAAAAAAATATTTTATTAGATAAGATGGAAAATTAGAAAGATTCTAAAGAGAATCATTGATGGAGAACCAAGTTTCCACCCTCCTCGCTTCTTCTATTTTAACATGAGGGTGAAAAATGTCTATAAGAGAGCATATATCCATAAATCAGTTCTGAGTAATATCTAATAATGAAAATGAGAATTAACGATTAGACATTGAGAAATCCATGACATCATTATGCCTTTCTATCTATGAAGCCAGAACCCCTATTTGGGTATTATTCTATGAAAAATATAATGAATATCTTCCAATGAATTTGAATCACTACATCAGGATCATTAGGATCATGATTTCATATAATATATGGGAGTCAAAGAAACCAATCCCCAAACCATGAAAGATCCATCAAAGATGATATTTATTATCATGAAATGTTTCTTTGTGATTTTTAGTGATCAATGGATGAATCAACCTCCATTTCAACCTACACCATGTATGATCCATTACGATTGTTTGAATAGATATTTCAAAAGGGGGAAAATGGGATTAGTTAATAAAGAAGTGAAAGTGGAATCCCCATATACTAATCACTAAAATTAGTCATCATCTACTGCTCTCATGTTAGATGAGTAAATCACTTAAACAAAATATTTACTAGTACTATGATGATCATCCATATTATAGGAATTCTTCATCAAAGACATTCTCGAATATGGAATCACCTCCATTGTTTCTACTGACAATGGTGTTAGTAAGGCACTAGGTGTATCCACCTGACAGACGAGTCTGTTCAGCACACCACCAATATAGACATTCACCCAAGCCTTGGAATAATCAAAATACAGCAAGATAAATATGTCAATAGGTGGAGGGATAATGTCAAAATTGGTATCCTCAGATTCCAATAATAAGGAAAATTGGTAGGTAATACCAGGATATCATTCTCCCCACACATCGGCCGAGGATAAGGGATAAACCCTTTGAGTGTATCTAAAATGAAGAGAAAACTAGTAATGGGTGTATGAGGTGAAAATAATCAACTCATCTAACCTATTCACAAGAACCAAATATTGAATGCATATACGGAATGATCATTCATCAGAAGATTTTCCACAATTAATAAAAATGGGAACAATCGGTGTATAATAAGGAATGAAATTGAAATGGTTGTATCACCTCACAGTGTTAGCCACCTCATGAGTACCCAACAATGTTTATTAAACCTAATAAGTGTTTTATACCAAACTATGGAATGAGGTTTTTGTGATGGTGATAGTGTCGTGGTATTTACAATGTTGAAAACATCCCCTTTCCTACCAAATTAAAACTGTATAGGACCATCGATTCTATATGAGATGTTCCCCATTTAAATATATCCTATAATCAATTAAAGGGTTATGTGTATCATTAAATACATATTGACATGACTTCTTTATTATAACCTTATAACCTATTACCATCATGCTAACTCAGATTCCTAAGCATGTCTCTCTAGTCAGGAAAATCCAACTGTTTAGTAACATGTCCAAAAAACCCACCAGCCAAAAGCTTGAGGATATATCTGATATCACCTGATAACCCGATGCATAATAATCCCTAGCCTATAGGGTTTCCCCTTTAGATACCTCACTATAACATACTACCCATGAAGCAAAATTGTGGTGGTATATAATAGTTTTCTAAGCTCCACTATGGTGAATAATGATGTTGATCTGATCCTTAATGAAAATTTAAGTAATTATATACAACTCCATCAATAAATTTTATTTTAGAATGGTGATCATATCCCTTCCCATAACGTGAGTCTATGAGGGGTAATCCTAGAAATCTATAGTTGTACGAAATTCATCGTCCATATCTCCATGGGGTGATATCCCACCTAGTCAGTAGATATACAAAAGGATAATTCTTGCATCATCATGGAAAAGATGGAAGCAATTGGTACCAAGGAACCAATGAATAATTAATTCACTAAGAAGATATAACAATTTAAAAATAATGAATTGAGAAACCTATATATTTTCGTGGTGGTGGATAAAAATTATCTATTTGGGAAATTATTATGAAATTTTCCTAACATAGAAAAACCATGCCCATTCATCCAAAAAATTTCTCCCTGGACACATGCCTCATTTCCATCTCTAGTATCCGCATGAATATTTTAAATAAGAGAAAAATATTATTGACCAGTTTTCAGAAATGGGATGGGGGTGAAAATCATTCCATTTGGACATAAAGGGGAGTTATCCAAAAAGTAGGAACATCCATGGGACTATACTCCACAAAATTGGCCATCATCAGAAAACATCATCTGAATATAATTGAGGGAAGTATACACCAAAAAAGATGGAATATTATAGATTTAAGAATGAATTAAAACATAATACAATAGGATGAATCCATAGAAGATACGATGGTGTAATTAAGGATATCGTTGATGTTCGGAAGGGATCATCCTCTTCAAATAACCATTGTAAAAATTCATAGAATATCAAGGATCAAAAATTACCGTTTCTAGAAATCATGTTCCTCTGGCTAGCCATAATGTAAGAATCATGGTAGTTGGGTTCCATTTTAAAATTTTAAGTTACATCAATCAGAAAAATTAAAACAATGTCTCAGAAAAATAGATGCATAACATCAAAAACATCTCGTGCATCACATGAACCATAATTTGATTCATGATTGCATGACCTAATATGGGTTATGAATATTGTATGACCCATGGATATCTCATGGAATATATATCCTGCAAGGCATCTCACAACTATGAGACCCTTTATTAAACTCATAATCATGTGACCCTAACATGGTCACACATATCACATAATAGTTAAATGACCATGTGACCGAAATGGGGGATCATGTGAATCCTGCAACATGGAGTAATACCATGGAGTTTGGAAAAATATCATGTAATTACCAATAAATAATTATTGGTTGATTCAAACAAGTTCTAGGATAAATAGTTATTTTTAAATGCTTCTCATGACTCAGTCTTGAGTATAGTTCATTTGATTGGTTCTTGTCAAATGCTGTGTTAATGGGTCACATGAAAGAGGCTGATTGTAAGAGATTTGGAGAGTTAGAGTACCCAATGAATGATTCTCCCAGGGTTACCATATTAATAGGGCACTATGTGGAATACCAATGTCCACCTAGAAGACCAAACATTTCCCAATACATTAAGTGGTCGAATCCTCAAAGAATTAGGGTAGCATTTACATACCTAAGAACATTGACCTTGTCCCTGTAGATGATAGACATTAAGGGGGGGTATATTTAAGATCTCTATTCTGAAATTGGAAAATATAAAAGGGAATAAATACTTGATTTATGGGTATTATTTTAAAGGCAGAAATAAGAAAATAAGGTGGTCAAAACATACGGATCACATAACCATCAAAGGAACATGCCATCATATGACCATAAAAGGTCATGTGAATATCATGATCTTCTAGATATCATGTGTTTACCCATTAAAAATCCTATTTTTTCTTGTTATGGAATCCAATTCAATCCCTAATAATAAAAAGGATTCCATATGAGCTTCTTTGAGTCATAGAACGTGTCAATTTATGGGTTCTGGATAATCATTTAAAACCCTTGAATAAATTATTAAAATATAAAAAAGGAGAGGACCTCATGTATTTGTAGATACTCATATGAAATAATAATATGGTATAGGAAAAACCAATGATCCTTGGTGGAATCTTCACCTTTCCATGAAAAATTCTTTGGTCATTTAACATTCATCATAGGATGGGTCTCAGACATGTCCATCCAATTGTTCACATCCTCTATTAGAAAAGTAGAGGATGTATCTGTGATGATGTTGAAATGTCAGTTCATGATCCCATTGTGATCACATGACACACCATAGACAATAATATTCACTAACTATGAAAATGTGCACGTCATCCCAAAATCCCATATTGACCATGTGGAACCCACATTGGATGTAAATTACAAAGGGTCAAAAAATATTGTCAAATAATGAATGAAAGTATGAAAAAGGTGTAATCCTTTAAGGGTCCTCGATATTCATGAGGCACACTATTGTATTTAATAAGACACAAAAGATATTTGGTTATTTTTCCACATTATTGGATGATAACATGTTGACATATCACACTCATCATAAATCATGTTTTGGACATGTGCAGTCAATTATGTGCTCCCCATAGGCTCCATAGACTAACTGATGGGTTTCCCATGAAAAATCTTTCTCATGACCACAAGAAAGATTATTGGTTATGTGATGAATCAATTGTAATTATATTTATTTTCTTAAATAGCACTCATACTGCATTATGAGATCCCCAACTCTTGTAAAAAAATAATTAAATAATAGGGGAAAATGTTTATGCTTCTTGGATAGTAAGGATATAATGAACATCATAGGAAAAGGTTCATATTACCCATATGATCACCATTAATCACATGATACCCCATTGATAATATATAATGATATTTGAATGGTGCTTTGATGTATCAAAATTTTCTTCCGAATTCCACTTGACAAGATAAATTGTTTTTCATTGAATATCCAAGACAAGCAGACTTCAATCATTAGACGACCTTCCCCCAAAAATCATGATCTCATGAAGTCCCCTAGAAATGTCTGCATGACCTTATAAAATCCCCTTAAAATATCCACATTATTATACTAAATCCATTGAATCTTCCAAATACAAATAAATTATACCCTAATAGGATATTATTAAACTCGCTAAAAATCATATGATGCCCCATGGATGACATAAAATAGGATCTCGCAAAATGTGTGACACTGATACCCTTCACAAACTCCATCTAAAATATGTGGGAACCATTCCGTACATGGTGGTGTATATCCATTCTAGTGATGCCTATAAATCCCTCCCCTCAACACAGAAATATAATACATCCATCAATCACACACATGAGCATAGGAGTGGGCTTATTAGAGGGGCCAATCACACAATTACAATGGACTTCCACAAGATAAAAACTAGGGAACATCATGAGGAATAATGATTCATGAATAGGCACATCAGATGTTCATTTTCAAACACTCAAAGGACTTGAAGATTATCTAAATATTTTGAGAAGGTGGTATTGTGTGTTAGTTAGATCATACCGAACCAAAAAATCGGAAAAAACTAAAAATTCTGGATTCACATATGAAATTATGTCTAGAATAAAGTTAAAAAATATGGGATACTTATGAAAATAACATATATGTTGATCTTGATGAAATTCTAATTATTTACCAATATCATATGACAACACCAGGATATGTCCCTTAAGTCATGAGATGACCCCTCTACATACTATTTATATCACATGATATCCCTTGGACATGTCATAGAATGTCATACAATACCCTCTATGCATACCACCCATGTATTTTGAAGTCCCTTAGGGCTTCCCAGCAAAATATTTTGATGCATTTCACAAAAGTAACCCATGTTATGTGGTGACACTAGGACAATTCTGTAGGGTGTCACATTGAAAACATGACATGTGAACCTAGATTATGTGATGTATTCTAGGAATATCTACCTTGATCATGTGAAGTCCTTTTGAAAAGCAATCCATGTCATGTGACACACTCCAGGTTTGTCAACCTTGATCATGTGATGGTCATCGACATGTCCTATAGGAATTTTATATAGAAAATTATACCATGTTTGGAAGACATCTCGGAAAATTATAATCAGGTCCAGTGAATATAAATTGAAACCTTAGCGTGTAATCCCCAATAAAATGGGATAATTATATCTCTTATTACTTCCATAAACACGGTATTTAAGTCACCATTCTAAGGATGAAGTTCATAAATTTGTCCACCTCGGTGTGATCTCCCCATGTCCCCAAAATTCCACCCATTAGAACCGAATATTTCTTTTGGTCTTTCCTTTATTCCACATTGATTAAAAGATAGAAAAGGAAACTTAACAACCATGAATTTGTTTCCTACCACATATGGGATACATTGGATGCCTTCATTTAGACCTAGATCCATATTAAGAATCCTAAGGGTTTTCCAAGTATGTATTCCCAATATCAATGTGTAGTGAGGTTCATTTTTTTCAATCCATTTTTTCCACATGAAGCATGACTCACGTGAGATTATGGATTTTTAATGATAATATCATTAAAATCATGAATATACACAATCTAGGGTTTCCTTAGGGTGTAATAACTAATCAGTAGAATTATATGATATCCCCCGTATGGGGGCTCCTACCTTGAGGAATTTCCCAAGGGAATGATCAATCTAGAATGACTCTAAATCCTTTCATAACTTAGATATGTAGGACACCTCTCTGATTCTTGAGATCAATAAATGGTGACAAAGTCATATCATATTAATATTTTATACCTGACTCTAAACTGTATGAGTTTAACAAATTATGTGGGTTTTTATTCAAGTTATAAACATGATGTGTAGGATGCCTCAAAATGGCACAATTCCATCCTGGAGATATTAATAAACTCACTGGATAACAACAATCTTCAGAGTACCTGGATTTATGTATTCAACATATAAAAATATACACATTAATTGTAAATGGATGAGGACCCTATGATACATATAGGTGGACTCATTAATACGACTCCTTCGCACATGGAAGGGTTCCACACATTATCGTCTTATTTGGGTAAACGATCCCATATCAAGATTAGGAAGAGATTCAAAAACATATAAAAATTCATTATGATAGACCCAGAGTACAAAAAAAATCAACCCATAGTGTTTAATGATCCCATCATCACATTCTCTCAATCAATATGAGTTCATATGTTCCATTGGGTCTGAAACCCCAATTGACCGTCGACCTTTAGAAAGAAGATTTTTTCATATTTATGGATGCAAAAATTATTGGGAGATTATTTGAGACATAAATGTGAATAGAGAACCTAATAATAATTATTGTATAAGAAATTTAATCCCACACTATCAAAATATCAGGTTAATCCCCCACATATTTCGGAAAAATTGTCATTATCACCCTATTTTTTCAACATTATAGGTTATATAATGACTATTAGGATGGAATAGTAAATTGATGTGGATGTATGTCATAAATTTGAGTAATGAAATTGTTTTTATAGAGGAGTATCATTGATTACAATCTAAGAAATAGATTTTTTTTATGAAATTTTGAGGTCACTTCATTGAATCATTTATTCGAAACATAATTTCAATGTGGGATGGTATTGAAAACTGGGGAGAGTTATCGTTTACATACTAAGATAAAAATTAATTTTATAATTATGGAATTCACAGTAACCCATCTAAATTCCAAAAAAATTTCCCAACATCATTTTGTTTACATTTTATTCATCACATTATGTATCTAGATTTTTAAAATTTAACTCACTCAAATTTGACCTAATCAATTTTCACTATATATTTTTAACATAAAAACTATCCTTTTTCACATTCACTATATTCCTTTTATTAAAATAAAAAAAATAGTATCAAATATGTGTAAATGAATAGTTTGTGTTTTAGTCCTACTTATTTAACATATAAAAACTTGGTCAACATAATATTGTACATAGGGGATTTCACATATGCTTTGATATCACGCCACAATGATGGTTTGACATCCAAAAATTTGATAATAGGATTGATTATTCATTATATTTTCATATAGTTAAATTTTACTTTATAAATTATCCAGGTTTTTCAATTAGTGTTTTATATGAATGTTGTGGTTTCCATACCTCTGATGTTTATGAAAATAAACGTGTTGGCCTTATAGAAAATGAATAAGGTAAAAATGTTCATGATATAAGAATTCATTATTAATGATGATTCAGATATGAAGAATATTAAAAATCAAGAGTGAATGTTTTATTTTATGTGATTCAATACTTCAAATAATGGACATGAAAACACTCTTTGGAATGAAATAGAATAGTAGTTTCGTGTCTGTATAATTATTTTTGAGATTTGTATACCTGATGATAAGAAATATTTATCTTGAGTAATTTTGGTGTCAAGTACTCAAAGAACCTTTTACATAGATTTTGGAACCTGAATAGGGTTATTCAAATTATTATAAGAAACAATTATTGCATATAGTTCTCATGTGAGGAGATTCACTTCATTCATTATGTACTCAGGGAGTGAGATAAAAAATAATTTTACAATGGGAAAAGACAATTTATATTTCAAAAAAATAATCATTCATAAGAAAACCAATGAGGAAAATTATGGTAGATTTGTTAATAAAACTCATTCTTTTATAGTCAAGGATTCTCATTGGATTCTAGATACTATCATTTCAGTAACACTTTGTTACTATAGTAATGATGGTATGGTGTAATGATTAGTAATATTTAGTTAGTACCAGATCACTTGTGAATCTATTGGTACAATTAGAAGGTGGAAAAATATTCTATCAAATGATTAGTGGTATGTATCATTTAGAACTAAATTCATATTTTTTCTATTAATCAATTATTCTTAACTAAATTCTGTACATTTAATATCAAACTAGTGTTGAATTAAAGAATCTATTTGGATTGTATATTTGGATATTGAATTCCCATGAAAAATATAAATGATTGATGAGAATATCATTCATGTAATGAATTATATTTTACTTTTTCTCTCAATCCATGACTTGGGAATCTGGTGAAAATAGTCTGCTAATTCTTGAGAATGAAATTGAATAGGCTACATTATAGATCACTCTACAGTCATATACTATATTGAGTTTTACATAAATGATTGGTTTTTACAATTTCATCCATTTATAGCATCATTACTTATAAAAGAATTGTTTCTTATTCCCTTTTCAAATTAAATAGTTTAATTCATGTTAAACTAATAAGGGGGGAGTATTAGATGGAATTTTTTCTGCATTGATATAGTTGATTGATTTGGTTATCAATAGTGTTTTTAAATCACGATTAATGGGTATTTTTGGATAGAGTATAATATTTTAGTGAAAATTAAAAATTTGTTATTTTCTATATGTCCTTCCAAATTTCATTTGGATTCTATGAGAGAGTGAGAGATTTAATACATTAATGAAATTATAAAATAAATTCTAATCAATATATAGGATTTCATCTCAGGGATTAGAAGCCATATTTTTGGGATTTCATAATGAAATATAAATGTATATATTAGTTAAAATAGATAAATTTTGGTTCAAGATAAGATAATGTCATGGTTTATTTTTTATTAAATTTCCTAATTTAATCTTGAGGCATACAATTTTATTTTTTTAATTTTCTCTCGATTATATTAATTTTAGAGGTCATTCAATTGTTCGGGTATAGGTTGGATTTTGGTTTTATTGTAATTTTTTTTTACTTTATCAATAAATAACTTGTGTTGTTATACTAGGTACCCAATGAAGGTCATATGGGATTTATAATTTTACAAGACACCATTGGGTAACTGGTGTCCCTATGATATTTTCTAAAATTCTAATTTAAATTTGATTTTAAAATATAAAAATCCTAACCTAATCTCACTCCACCCCTCATTTTAGTTGGTTGGAAAAGAGCACCCTAGAGATGAATCATCCATTTCTAATCTTTTTTTTCATCTATCTCATGTAGATAACATCCAATAAAGGATCCATCTATAGTTGTAATGACTTAGTAGTGATCCTATGACAACTCTCCTTCCACTGAATATTTCTCAATCCATCTCTTCTAATTTAATCTTTAATGCCAAATTTCAAGATATTTTCATCTACTTCATTGATTTCATGTGATCATTGGTGATTTAGACTACAATAATAGATGGTTGTGATTTTATCTAGACTAGGGTATACAGTCCACTATATTTTCCCTAAATTTGAGTGTAACAGTGTGTCAACATGTTTTATTAACATAAAATTGAATGGTCAGATCCCATGGTATTTCCATGAGATTGAATAGGGTTCTATAAATTCATGATACAAATGCCATATATTGTATGTCTTGGTATAAATTAGGTTTTATGGATTTTACTTTTTTTATTACTTATGTTGATGTGTGATCATTGACCATAACTATAAATAAAACAAAAAATAGATACTCAACCCTGATTTGAGTCTTATATATCCATTTATCATTTGATGGTTTATTTTTTAACTTTTAATATAGTGTAGTGAGTCATAGTTATGTGATATTCATACTTATGTTAATGGTTATTGATTATAATGTTTTGTAAACCCAAAATTCTACTTTGAGTGATTTTTTTGTATGAGATGTTGAGTATCCTTATTCTTTGTAATGTGAGGTTATTTTGTATTTATATTATATTGTAGGATGACTAGTTATGGATTTACCAAGGATGAATGGTTATATTATTTTTTATATCTTTTAAAAAATTACTTCATGATAATACAGTTTATATTTTCCTAATCAAAGGTTGTTTTCAGTTTCAAAAAAATGACTTATTGAGAGATCTAGATTCATCCAATATTTTATTATTGTTAATGTTACTATAATGATATATACAGTATCGAATAAATTTATGTTTTTAATGTTTTTATCAAAGTGTTTTTCCATTTATGAATGATAATGGAAATTGTATTGTATCCATACTATGGTTTGTATCATATCTTGAACTTGTTTCAAATAGTTAAATATAAAATATAATTTAGTTAAATGACTATTATACTATGATAACGTGTTTTAATATATTTGTTTTCATATTGTTTATAATTTTTATGGCTTATATTATACATGGGTTGCCAAAATTTTAGGATAAAGGATTTATAATGTTTATTTTTTAAAGAAGTTCTTATGCGAGTACTATAGGACCATCATGGTAGTTCCTACTTGATTATCTTAACTAAAATATTAATTATTGTTAAATATATAAATATTTTACTAATTATTTATAAAATTTAATAATGAAACAGTCCTTGACCGACATGTTATTTAGGATTGGATAATGGCATGGAATGTATAAACCAATTATACATGTACATGTGAAAACTATTTACAACTTATAATATATTGAATAACATGATAAACCATATAACACTTTATATCAAAATTTGGTGGAAAAAGGGGCCCATAAGCATATTAAAAATATTAACCCAATATTTTCTTTCATTTATCATGGTATCACTAAGGGGATGTAGCCTTTTTTTATATTCAAATCTTGGATTTATATAGGTATCATTATTTTCAGGTACCCACTGACCTACATGTACTTTCTAATGTGATTTATAAACTATTATTAATTTAACAATGATAAGAACATGATTTTTGGGTTACCATAGTGATTGGGTAAGCACACTGGAAACTAAGACCCAAAATAGATTCTTTAATATTTTTTATTTAGTGGTAATGTATAATAAACTCACTATTCTTCCCTAATTATCTGTCTATTTTTTTAAATATATAGTATATCATATCAAATAATTCATGAACTCATTTATATAATAGATCATGTAAGAGACCCTTTTTATGGTGGACTACTGATATATTTACCCAAACCAAGTATATTCACCTCAGTGGGTGTGTGGATCATATGTTTCAAATGAATTTAAAATTACGGGACCTAGTACTAGTGAAGGAGCAATAGTATTTTGACTTGGACAAGGATAAAACACAAATTTGATTCTAAGGTCTTAATTACACTGTTTGGCGATATTTTTAATTGTATCATATATGTTGAAGATAGAATCTTCATATTTGGTGATAAATTTTACAATTTATTTTTTATAAATTTTTTATTCTATTTCATTATTACTTGGTTGCTATTATATGTATCATAGATCCTCTAATATTATAATTCCATTCAATAATATGATATTGTTTTCATTATTATTATAATTTATTATTTATATATAATTTTACTCCAAATTACATAGGTAGTTGTCTCCTAAAATGATATCATTAGTCCCTCACCTTTAGTCAACAAAAACTATTATAGGGGGATGATCACCTTATATATGTGAAAGTCTAACATAGAACATTTGAATTGTGAAAATATAAGGGTCATTACATAACAGTTCCTATAATGGGTGTTGGGTAGCTCTCCCATTGAAAGCTAAACTTATTATATCTGTAACCCAACACTCAATCCTATGGTATCAAACCTTCTCCTAGCATAATTCTTGTTACATAGTTCTCCACATAACTCTTATATATCCTATGTAATATTAGAATCAAATATAAACTAATATTCTTCATTAACTTTTTAAATTTTATACCACATTGAATATTACTGTAAAATATCACAATAGTATTGGTAATATTGTTACCTATTGTAATAGCCTAGACCACCTATGATCATGATAATAATCCACCATAATTTTTTCTCATGGTTTTACCCCAAAAATGACTCATGAGGGATGAGGTATAAACACCACCTTATAACATAGTATATCAATCACCTCAACCATTAATGTGTAACTTCCATATCTATTCCCTCATATGGCATACCATGGTCCCTATTGTAATAGAGTTTTATGTGAATCAATCACACATGGTTGTGTAGATATATCACCCATTAAGAGGAATTTTATTGGGTTAAAGATTCAGATAAACGAAACCATGGGGGATAATCATCCCAAAGTGGACAATATCTTGATAATTAGTGATATGGTATATTAAAAAATTTATTAACTCTAGTACTTATTGAATGTTCCAACATTTAAACTTGGGCCCAATTGGGGGTGGATATTGAAAACCCACATCATGGATGGAGGTAAAAAATCCCCTTTATTAGTAGGTTTTGACACCTAACCCAATAAGATTATATTTTAATGACAAATTCTACGAAAAAAAACTAATATGGGGACTTATCTACAAAAAAATAGTGATATATTAGTCATGGGAAGCTTAGGATAATAAAATTAACAACATAATGAGTGATAATTTTGGTATAAAAAAATAATTATACAATGAGAGTTCAACATAATATCTAACATCGAACACAATATTGAGTTACCATTAAGGAATAACTACAATAATATACTCATGTTCAACTAAAATACTATAACATGACATCAACATTACCTCCCTAATATCTAAATATCAATTATAGATCTTGACATAAAATCATTTCTATTAATATTTATTAATGTAATTTGAAAATTCCATTCATGTTTCCCATGTGTTGTGATTATATAACTATAAAATCAATAAAAAACTTCATGAAAATGTCATGAAATGGATTAATGTTCTTTTTAATCAATTATATGTATACAAATATTGAATAAATTTGACTAAATGACATCACCAATAACATTCATATACTATATTATTTCATGGATGTCCTCTATTGAACATGCTTGGATCCGTCCTTAGGCTGATGAAATATAGATCAAATGTTGGTTGGAGAGAAAAAATATGATCCCTTTAGTTGACATATTACATCATTTAACAATAGAATTCGTAATTATTTTTTAACATTACCTAGTTAAATCTCTAGTAATCCTAATATAATCTCAATATTTGTTCACTCTCATTTGTAAATGAAAAGTGAACACCCCCTGATGAAATACTCTATCTAGTAAATATATTAATCTCTCAATACTAAAGCATGATATTCAATTCCATTATATCATAAAATTCTATATGATATAGTGTTATAAATATCAAATCATATACCCGAACTAGGTTAATAATAATCTTGAACTCTATCTATGGAGGTAAACAAGTAAATTCTTTATGAATGTAATCTAGATAGCATTGAATGGCCAGTAAAAATAATAGCAATGTTATCATTTAATTGGCCTAATTCTCAACACCAACTATTTATGAAAAGATACCTTCATTATTACCTAATTTAGGTTTTTTATGGACTATACATAAACCTCACCCTCTAATGAATGATTAATGGTCTCCCTCTACAGAAGAAAAATCCACTAACCATTGATAAAAATATACGTTTGTATGGAAGAATGTCAACCAACCATTGTAAAATATCATGAACAATATAGGTATGTTTTGAACAAGAATGCCTCAATAATTTATATAGATTCTCACTACCACATTGAATCATATTTACATCCTTATATTGTCAAATATATTCAAAAGAAGAAATGTTGCGGGTTAATATAAACATAATAAAGAATATAGTATACCTTAAATCATTAAAAATAGAGATAACATAATTGATTATGTCACTCACAAATACAAAAGTATACCATCCAATATAGAATTTCACAAAATAGATCTAAAAGTTGATGATGTCCCCTATCCATATTTATTATAAATCTTCTCAATAATCAAAATATAACCTAAATATATTCAAAAATATCATACCCATGAGATCTTAAACCATTAAATAGTTTTTACCACTGATAGTTTCTTGGTGTGCACATTCTTCCACCTCAACTATACCATCCTGATAACACCCTACAAACACTCCGGGGTGACCTAGTTGACCATGTGCATGATTTAAGAGTTTATGACTTAATTAACCCACTAAATAAAAAATCCACAGAATTAACCCATGAATAAAATTAATAATACATTTTATTATATGAATTTTTATTACATAACATAATAAATAAAAACCACGACACTGTAGTTGTAGTGTATTTGGAAATGATATTTTTTACCAACATAATTTTTTATGTTTCTTGAACATTTGACACAAATTATATTTAATAATTGTACCGTTATAGACACATAAATCATAACACACTTCTTCTATTCTATGGGGAATAAAAAAAATCAATTTGAGAGATTATATCTTCAGCAATAGTAAACATAAGAGATAATAATTGAAACCCATAATTCAATATTATATGAAAACATGGGTATGAGAATATATTCTGGGTAGATAGAAATATCATAAGAACGTCATACCTAATTAATCTTGAAATGTAAATAAATAATTAAAACAAATATATTTTTTAATAATCATAAAAAATTATTGACATGTGTGTTGAAACATGAGTCATTAATCATAATCCATAAAGAAAAAAAATAGGAATGTCATATAAAATAGAAATGGGACACAAGGAAAAGTAAAAAAATTATTTATTATTTCATGGTCCCTTTCAAAATTATAAACATTTATTATATAGATTCCCATAGAGTATTCTGTTTAGTCCTCCCGAAAACCATATTTTTTACCTTTTCAGGAGACAAAATTTTAATGGGTTAAATAGTAACACACCCAAATGGAGAATGCGGAAATCAAATATATCCCCAATGTGGGATAAAATTACAAACCACATGAATCAAAAATTCAAAATCCAATCATGAAGCATGTGTGATGTTGATTACTTGAGATCATAGACCATTACAACACAACATAAATGATGATAAATACATTTATTCTTTAAATTTTTTAATATTTCGACAGATAAATTTTGTTTCATTATGGGACACTGGTATGGTTTTTTGGGATTAGTTTATCTATTTACTAGTTCAAATGGCTCTTGGGAGAAAGGGGAAGAAAATTTACTATTTCCGGGTAAATATGATTGGTTCACATTTTATGCACAACTTTTTTCTAAACTTGTAGGTGGGAATGTGATATAGTTTTATAAGATCAAGATGTATTTTTTATGTATTTATAATGGTTTTTCTTTTCATGAAATTCCCCAAGAAAACTGTGTGGATGATTGGGGTTGGGAATGTTGTTGTAACACAAATTACACATGGGTTTTCTAATAGTGTGGTTATTCTCAGGTAACCACGCACTGTAATGTTTAAAGGATAGTTGGTTATGCATGGTTACTGAATTAATTTTCTAACCTTGTGGCCTAGACATTTGATCTATATAGATTTATTAAAATTGTGAAATTTACCCATATTCCCTTGATCATTTTTATCTCTAGTATCCTCTATGTCCATCATTAGCTTGATCAAGCCTTCCTTGATTCTCTAGATGGTTCACCATATAGTTACTTGGTGTATCATGATCTAATTATGTCTATTTCTTCATGGTATTCCAAGAGAATATATAGATTTCATGATTATATATAGATCTGTCATAGATATCTTATTGAATTTATTTTTTGGAACATAATTTGGTTGTAGTTGATGTATTTAGAATATTTTATGTGGATTTTATGACGCTCTTTATGGATCTAGTATCATGATGAACCATTATCTCTAATTCCAATATCTATTTTTGAAGGTGACCAATTTTTTTAACAATCCAGGAGGTGTCACTATATAATGGGATTATCTGTTGATTTACCATATGTAATTTTGAATTAATTTTTTTATGTCAAATAAAATTCATTGATTTGTATTATATGAGTTTTATTTTATGAAATTAATCTTGGGAGTCTTATGAAATAGGTTTTAATGGGGGTTTTGTTTTAAAATGAAATTTTACACCCCATTTACTCGTTGAAATGACTCAAATGTCATCATTGATCAAAAATTGTTTTTTAATCATGGGAATGGTGCGGTTTCACCTGTAAAATTGTTTTTTTAAAATTTTGATCATGATGTATTTGGTTATTATATAAAACCATGGAACATGTGAAAATTATGGAAACATTGGTTTGGGAAATATATAATCCTATGTATGTATGGAACCACTAGGGGATATGGTTGTTATATAAATACACTATGGTAGCAATTGTTATAAAATGTTTTAGGTTTCTTTCATATTAGTGTTCCTAACATGTAAATGTAATTTATTCCCAAGGGTTAGAGCCCAATTATGTTTCCTAATATTTTTTTCATTTATGGAACATTTTTTAAATTATCACTTTTTCTCTTATGAGTAATGAATAAATTTTTTATTTCCCTTAATATTGTCATTTGTGTATTTTTTCAAATTTTCATATCTTTCAATATTATATTTTTGTAAAGAAAAAATGAAAGGATGTTTGAGGACTCTTTATCAAATGAAATAACTTTATAAAACATGTTTTATTTTAAAAGTAGAACTGAAGATTTCATATTGAGAGAAATTGTAAAAACCATTGTTATATCCTACTATGAATTTTCATAACATAATTTAAAATAATATTTGGTATACAAATTTAGTTTTTCAATATATAAGAAATTATATCGGTATCTTATAGATCCCCATATTTTCCTCATTGATGTTTTCTTCTTATTTAGTTAGGTTGGTGGTTTTGAATGGTAACGTGGAGGCTTGGATTTAGTAATGGTTTTATTATTTATTATATTATCCTTTTCATGTTCTGTTTTATATTTATCATGGGTTTTATTATATTTTATAGTGTTATTCAATATTTTTTTTCCATTTTTTGTAAAACATATGATATTTTTCGATGTTTTATTGATCTTCACATTATGGAAATCTATATAGGGTAGTTATTCTTGTAATCTTGACTATTTTCAATACAAATTGTATAATATCCAATACCCATCTTGATGTGTAGGGTAACTACCAATATTCTGTTTGGGATTTACAGTATACTAGAGTAGGACCCTATAAACTCTTGTAGTGTGTGTGGAATGGTTTCTGGATAGTGCACATCAATAGCTGATATTGAGTCACCATGGGTGGTCACGAATTTTGCAAAATTATTTGATTGTAGTTTTTGGATATTTAGATGAAGCATGTATTTTATTTTGTTCCACTCATGAATCTATGGGTCCATTATGTTATAAAAATTTAAGGTAATTAATATATATTATTGATTTTATCTATAATTCAGTATTATATTTTGTTTTTTGTAGATAATTCCTCGTAGAAGAGCTCTATAATATATATGAGAGGAAGCTATGGGACATTTTCCACAGGTGAACCATCTTGTATAATGTTTTTTTATGGAATAAGTTGTCCACTATATTTAGACTCTATATCATATGGGTGTGGGAAACTAGGGAATATAGATGAATAACAATTTAAAATATACCAAGATTAATCCTCTTATCTACTAAGGTGACAACGGACCCCGAGAACTAGAAGACTATCTTGAATATATTGAGAGTACGTTTTATTTGTTGTAAAATAAATTAGAATCAAAAGTGGTATTCAATTGTTATATTGTTTCAGGACTACTATGAATATGATGGCACTCCATCATGTATGATAAGTTTCATGTGGATATTATAATGATCACTTTTAAAAGGGTATTCAATCAAAATTTCCCTCCTAGATCATTATTGGAGGTGAAGACTCTGTATTTCATGACCTTGTAGTAAGGTGAGAATTCATTTTTTTATACTCATTTAACTAAGTGTGTTAACAAATCACTAGAGATTATTTCTAATGAAAACTATAAATTTACAAGGACCAATATGTGTTTGAGGGTCGAAAATCAACATATGTTGATCCTGATTTTCCTACTTTGTTTTATAGGTGGTTGATAAATAAATTTTCGATGAGATATTTTTTTCGGGAATATAAGGTTAAGTGGGGTATTATTTTTAGTACTATGTAGCTAGAGAGTTTAATTTTCCTAATAATGAAATAGAAATAATGGTTCTCAGTTCACATTAGGATCAGTTAAATAGGATTCATAATGATATTAAAATGTGGGTTTCTATCAATGTGGGAGATCTAAATATACTAAGAATAATTTTATAGTAGTAGTTGGGACTTTCCATAATTCTGGAATAACTATTAAAATTATGTATTTATTATTAAGAATGTACTCTGAAAGTATATATGGATCTACTCTTACCAAATGTTCTCGGATTTTTTATGACACAACAAAGTGTAGTGGATCTCATTATAATGATATGAGAATACTTAAATAGTGATGAAGTCTAGGGGAGAATGTTATTCTACACATATTTATAGATTTGAGTATTCGGTAGAGGAATCTGATGTTAGGTCAGCTATGATGTGAGGTAAATTATTTCTTTCATCTATTATAGTCTCGTATTGGTTTGACATAGGTGCATCTCATTAATTTTATAATATATTTTGATTTAAATTTTGTTGTTACACTTTTATCTTATTCCATTCATGATGGATATTTCCACACCCATGGTATTATGAAATGAAAAATGATTTCAAATTTGCTGAGTGAAATTTCATGTTCATTTACCAAGAGTAAGAGTGTAATTTTTTAGTTCTTTGTCATATTATCTTGGACTATATAATTGATATGGATTGGATGCTTAGTTTTAAATACCATAATGATTTTTATATCTAGTGGGTGTCGTTTCTATATTCTGATGTGGATACACATGTCTTTCAGGGTGAGTGGGATCCCGGATCTAGAAGAGAAGGGATTATTGAATATGAGCCCACAATTTTATAATTCCAGTAGTAAGATTTGTTTCTAGGCACAAATGAGAAAATTTTCTATATTTCTCTTCCTTTTGTGGTGGAAGAGTACCCTGAGGTATTTCATAATGACTTTTCTGGGATTCCACTATAGATAAATAACAAGATCACAATTGAGTTGCTACTAAGGAGGAATATTATCTATATAGTATGTTATCTTATGGAACCTAATATTTTTAACGAGGTAAAATATCATATTAATGATAATTATGCAAAATTATTTATTCATCCTACCATGTTACATTATGAATCTCTAGTTATCTATATAGAAAAGGAAAATTGAATCCTTTTGATTTGTGTTGATTACTGAAAGCTTAATATGATGACTGTTAAGATCATATATCCTTTTACTAGGATTGAAGAGAATTTTGATAAAATAATTGGAGCTCAATGGTATTCTAATATTTTAATCCATTCTTTAATCCACCTGTTAATTCTCTAAGTGGAGGATATTTCTATGATAGAAAATAGGATATGGAATAGAAAATATAATTATTTTTTAATTCTATTAAGTTGTAGTAACACTCTTTTGGTATGTATATATTTGAAGAAATTTTTCATTAATCAATTCTTAAATTATTTGTACGTTTTATATTTGGATGATATTTTGGTGTACTTTAGGCCGGAGGAGGTACACCAACATTATTTCACTCTTGGTCTCTAAAATCCAAAAGAGCATTATATTTATAGAAATAATTTTAAATATTTTTTTGGATCCATTAATTGTTGTTTCTTAGAAACATTAAATTTGAGAGTAGTATCTCAATGAATATGAAAAATATCCATGTTCTACTTTCTTTGGAATAACCTAGAAATGACATTGAGTTTTAGATCTTCTTTGGATTAACTAATTATTAGAGTCGTTTGGTAAATGATTTATCTAATCATTCGTCTAAGATGATCATTTTAACCCATAGAGGTTCAACTTTTGAATGGAATGAAAATTTTAAACAATATTTTGAGGAATGAGATATGAGATTAACATCATATCCAATATCGATTCTTTGAGAACCAGTTATTAGCTATGATTTATTCAATAATTCCTTGGTTACATGATTTATATGTGTTATGATACATTGAAATTAGGAAGTGGACTATGGATCTCTTTACCAATGTCCATATGAGAAGATTTTTCCATCCCATGATATTTATTTTGTTTCAAGGATTCATTCTCTCATGGCATGGTTCTACTATAACATTGACTTTTCATTCATGGTGTATTAACATCTTAAGAGTCTGGATAATAATTTAACACTAATATACCTAAACATGATATTCAAAAACATTTTTGAGTATCTTTAGAATTTTTTATTTTATATTTCATATACGTATTGGAAATTTAATTTGGCCACTTATTCATTTTCAAGGAATTTATCGACACATTCCATGATGGAATTAGGGATGAGTGATTTTTTATGAGTTTATTTTGTAATATGAGCTTGAATGTATATAATGTCGATTTATGGGGTTTATGTATTTAGTGATATGTGAATTTGAACATGATTATAGGACTCATATTCATCAAGAAACAAACATAAATTTTCATCATTTTAGTTAACTGATTAATGGTGGAGATACCTCAGGTGAATGGTATCAATATTCAGATAGTGGTTTTTATTTCAGAGGTAGGTTGGATTTTACAATAACTCTAAAAAATGAGTTGTTGGACAATTGGCATCAGCCTTTTTAGTCTAAGAACCCTTGTACTATAATGATTTATTATTCTTCAAGACATATTTATCAATGGTTCTATGTAAGGTGGTTAGTTTCAGATTTGGTTTCAATATTCCTTAGTTTTTATAACATTACAGAAGAACACAAAAGACCTGGCAGTTTATTGAATCCCATACCAATATGATCATGGAAGTGCGATGAAATGACCATTGAATTTGATCACTTTTAACAATGTAATCATAGTAGGAGTGTTTTGATATGGGATGACATTGATTAACCTTTTAAATCTCCTCACATCATTCATATTAAGGAGATGGAAAATGTGGAGGAGCTCAAAAACCTATAACTCTAAGAGATCACAAAGCTCTATGGAGTGCATTTGGATGTTGTTTTCAAAATGGAAACTAGGTTTACATACAGACTAAATATTGTTATTTAAGAGGATATGGGTACCAAATAGAAGTTATTCATAATTTAACAACATCATGTGGATAGATTGATTTATTAAGACATTCTGATTCTTGAGGATATGATTTGGTCATGCGTTGTTGATTTTGTTTTCTTAGGGGAAGCCATATTCTTTTCTACATGTTTTCTTATGAATTTTTTTAAAACAATTATCAAAATAGAATCTTTTAAATAATTTTATGGATGAAATTATAGATCTCCATTGTGTTTGTTAGAATTTGGAGAATGCTATTTGGTTGGACTGAGACCTATTCACTGAATGATGGGAATGATACAATTGTTGCAAAAAATGATAGATTTACCTCATATGTGTCATAAATTCCATATAGACCTTCATTATTTCCCATTATAGTACACAATGGTTCGTTTGTTGTTTTCTCATGGTTCCATGATGCTTTTTAATAAGACATCATCATTTGGGTAAGCACGGTAAGTTTTCACCAACTTTATTTCCCTTTAAATGTCGCTGACCATCATAGAATAGTGTACTATGAGTTGAAGATTTCATATCACTAGAAATTGATTCATGACATATTTAATTTTTAACAATTGATGTGGTATCAACTATATCATTCCCATTTGATTGAATGGGATGATGTTGGACATGATCTTGGTACCTTTATGGGTGAGAAACAAATTTAGATTATAGATCTCCAAGAATTGTTTCTACAAAATAAACCAATTCCCTTTGGCTAATGTACTGTGGATGTAAAGGTAGGATAACAATGGCTTATGTGAGTGGGAACCATATATAATTTTTCACTCAAATTCTCTTCTTTCAATTCATGAATAAAGAGTGATTTAATGGAATAGAAATCCATATGGTGGGGTGAATTGTGACACCTGCTAGGATATAAGTATAATTTTTTTAGATAAATTTTATAATTTTGTAGTTTTAAATTCTTTCAAGATTGAGGGGAAATTTTTTTTATGTTTTTTGGAGAAATAGGTTAGGTGTACCATTTTGGTTCATGGTTTTTCTAACAGTGAGAGTATCCTTGTAATATATAACTAATGGGTTGAGAAACATTTTCTAATACTTGAGCATTGTGTTTCTTGCTATGTAAGTCACCAAGAAAACTATGTGGATGAATGGATGTGGGATAGTGGAAATTTAATTTCATTCAAATGGTTATCTAAACCATGTGGATATTCCCAAGTATTAATGTGGTGATTTTTTCAAGGGAAAGTAGAAAATAAGCAGTTTGAACATTATTTTTCAAGTTGTGCAACCTAAATGTGCACCCCATAAAAATGTCATGAAAATAGGAAATTAAACTAATTCAATCATTTTTTATCTATAATCTCCTCTTACTCACATTTTATCTCAAACCATACTCTCTTTAATGATCTAGATGTTTATCTCTAATGTTCTATGGTTTTTGTTAATCGACTTGTGTGGATATCTTCATGGTATGTTTATATATCTTACCAATTTTTCTATTTCAATATTTATATATCCTCGATCTCTCATTCCATTATTTAATTATTTCTAAATTTGGAATTAATTTATAGAATTATAGGGGCTAATTGGTAATTGAGTATTTTTCTTATAGATTTGTGTTTGTGGGAACCGATCACACATATTTGAATCTTTCTTTATTGGTAGCTAGGTTTTCATTATTTTCAATGTAATATTCTATATATAATGGTTATTACAATTTATTTTCTTATTTTTCTTATAAATTCATTCAAAATGATTAATGAAATTAATTTATTTTAAATATTTGAGGGTGGTTTTATGAAATTTAAATTTTTGTGGCTTGTGAATTGGTTTTTAATGGTGGGGTCTATAAAAATTGTTTTTCAACACCATGTGCTTGATGAAATTCATTTCAAATTTTTCTAAATAAAATTTGTACTTTTAACTACAGAAGATATAGTGCATAAATTGTGAAAATGTTTTATATCAGTTTGAACA
This sequence comes from Viscum album, assembly GCA_963277665.1. Classification (NCBI taxonomy): domain Eukaryota; kingdom Viridiplantae; phylum Streptophyta; class Magnoliopsida; order Santalales; family Viscaceae; genus Viscum; species Viscum album. The sequence goes on from OY728120.1 coordinate 132,600,584, forward strand.
TGGTGTAATTGGATGTTTTGTGAAAACATGGCACATAATAAAATTTTGGGAACCATAAGTATGGACATATGAAAACCATAGTCAGTTTCGAACACTAGAATATATGGTTATGAAACCAATAGTCTATTGAATGAATCAGTATCATAGAATTATCTTTTTTTCAAGCTTAGTTTTCCTTGGATATCATTATTATGTTTTCTTATATTCTATAATCTAATGATGTTTTATTCTTTTTTTCATTTGTGTTTTAATATTTAATTTTTCACATGGTTATCTTATGAGTTATGAATTTTTTTTAATTTCACAATAAATTATTTTTATTATTTATTTATATATTATTTTCAAATTTAATATGATATGTTTTTAAAGGAAAAGGCATGTTACATTTTATTTAAAATGTTTTCGAATGAAATTTACATTAGAAACATTTTTTATTTTAAATATATAACCAATGATTTCTAGTGATAGAAATTGTATATATTTATGGTGGTATCTCGCAATTAATTTTACTCACACCCAACATATGCCTTTGGGAAAATTCATATTTTTTACTGGATGTAAAAAAATTAATGGTTGTTATGTAGCTCACCAACATACCTTTGTTAATGTCATATTCAATGTGAGATGGGTTGGCGGTGAAAGATGATCATATGGTGACATGGGTTTGGTCATTGTGTGTTTTATCAGTTATGATCCTTTTCTATTTTTCTTATATTTCTCATTGTTGTTTATTTTTCACCCTCATTTTACTATATTTATTCGTATTTTATTTTTAACATGTGATTTTTTTGGCATTCCATTGATCTTCACCTTGTTGTGATCTGTCTTGAGTGATGTTCCATGTTGACCTGTGTGGGTTCGTTACATTAATATCATTTAAAATTTAATAATGTTTCCAAAATATTATTTTTTTATTAATTTAGTGACTGGGAAGAATTTTAAATGACCAAATATTGAAAATGGGGATCCAACAACATGCAATGACATAAAAATGGAAAAATTGACTAAGAAGAGGTCAACAAGTCAGACCAAATTATTTTCATTCAAGAACAATCATTTCACATAATTAGTTTTGTCACATAAAATCTACAAGGTTGTGAGTACAATTTATGATTAAAATAATAGGAGATCATTTTCATTAACACTATTAATACCTAGTCCTTTAAGGAAATATTTTATCTATACAGCTCCCGAGTTTCCTATCGACTTTCCACGATGTGAGAGAAGAATTTAGGCAATTAAATGATCCAATACATTCCCATCAAGAAAGTTTCCATGCTAGTTAACAAAATGAAATATCATTTATGATTTTAATTTTCCAAAAACATTAATAAGGAAAGGTGGAGATTCACATTTACATTGTGATTTTCATATTCACAATGTGAACTCAGAGTGATAGGAAAATTTAATGATCTCATTTTTCCTAAACATCAGTGGGTCTCAAGCCAATTTGAACATAGAATCAGGGCTGAGAAATAAATGAATTCGTAGGATAGTTTTATAGAAATAAAATACTCATAAAAGACATATCTTGTTTGATAAGTTTGATTTATGGTTTTTTCTAATAAAGAGATCAATATTTTATAGAGGACTATTGGTGGGATCAAAGTCTATTGCTACTTTAATTAGATAAGTGTATTTATTTTTCTACCCCTCATAGATAGAATGAGGGGGTATATGTTGTTCCATTATGGTGTAATTAATTATTATTATTTTGTTATGTTATTTGTTTTTTATTTACCCCATTCTAGTTCATTGAATTCAAACAATGATTCTAAATCACTATCATTTCAGGTGCATTATCATTATTACTTGACTGATGGAGAGCATTTAATTATGAATTGAAATTATTGTAGTATATACCATGACCATTTAGATTGACATTATATATGTTTAAACATGATATGTAGTTATCCATATCAGAGTAATAAGAAGTACCATATCCATTTAAAAGGGGATTAAGGGGATTGAAATTATTCTACAATGACCAGTGGATTCATAAAGAGTTGATTTCGAAAAGTTCATTATTAATAATTTTTCATTTCATAATTTTTCATCTCTTGAACTAGGATTATAATTACATGTTTTGTTTTATTTTTCCTTGATATTATAACTGATCATATTTTTCCCTATAATTTTTTATATAGCATAGATTTGTTTTAGAAATGTAATTTAGGACATTATTATTAAACTGATAAATTCTCCAACCTTGCCTCTTTGATTTAATCTCAGGGAATCCATTACAATAATAATATTTATAATATTATTATGCTAACTTATAATCTATAAATTATAATTTGGTATTGACCTAGATGAAATAATGATAACTTATATGTGTATAAAAATGACTTCAATGCATTGAGAATTACGAAATTTTTAGCTGACTATAACCCAAAACAACAACATTATCTTTACTCTCTAAAATAAAATCTAGAAATAATAACCACTGAAACATTCATTATAATTATTTAAATCACATTCACTGAACAACTCCACACACCATTATATAGAATATTATAACTAAACAAAAAAACAAAAAAAATAGACATACTAGAAAAATCTAACATTAAATATCATAGAACCAATTAGTCATGAACTAGAACACATCACAAATACCTAGTGAAAGAGATCCAAAAATAAAATACATCAATCTAAATTTATATTGAAATTTTCTCCCAAATAAAGAATAAATACATCCAAGATCAACTGATGTTTGAAAACCTATAAAGTTTCATCCAATTAATCATAGAGAAAGAAACTAAATCCAAAGAACCTATATAAGAATGATAAAAATCCCAGAAAATGGGAGAAAGGTTGCAACACTGACAATGAACATTCTTGATTCCACCATTAACCCCCCTTTAAAACAATCCCATGAGAATTACATACCCTCCACACGATCGAACAAAAATTGGGTCAAGCATGATGGGTTAACCAATATATGTAGACGAGGATTAAATATGATGACTATCCAAAAACCAAAATTTATCAATAAATGGACATAGACTAGGATCTGACACTCAAGGATATATATAAATAGGGGTGGTGAGATGTGTATGATGCACATCCCAATAGATGTCACTCATAAATAAATATGAGGATTTTAGAAGATACTAAGATAAAATCATATTAGGGGATATCACAGGTCTGTTGCATCTAATTTTAAGAGATATAATTTTTTACCCAATGCATTGGTGGGATATATAATTTTAGGTCCACCTATCACAAAACTAAATATAATATATATGTATTCCAAAAAATTATGAAAACATTCACAATTCCATCATATCAAAAGTAACCTATGAGAATGAAATTGTATTACATGAAAATTTAATAAAGACAGTGATAATCCATCTAAAGAAAGGATTTGGATGGTATCATTATAGAATATCACAAATGAAGTATAAGTGACATTAAATTTTTTTATATAGATGAAAAAACTTTCTAATTACATATGAAAACTTTTTTGGAAATTAATATTAAAAATATTTTAATATTTTAATAACATTTTTAAAAAAAATAAATTATAAATCAACGGTATTATAAAATTAATAATTTTTTTAAAATTTTATTTAAACAGTCTTTAAAACAAGAAATGGATTCTTTAAACTGAACATGGAATAAATTGATGAGAGAAAGTGACTATGTGAGAAAACAAAAAGAAAATATTCTTTTAACACCTCTATTAATAATATAAAACATAATTGAAAATTTTATTAAAAAATCATATAATAAGGGTTAATGATTTCTGTAACGCCCAGACCCCAGAATCATAGAGATCGTGTGTTATTTAAATACATTGGCATGATAACAAAGAATCATGTCCCAAAAGACTGATCAGGTTAGCAGTCTTGGAAAATAGATTACATACATGAAAGTTAAATTACACATTCAAACATAAAACGCAACAAAAATAATCGTTTTATTACACCATTATTCCCCTAGCGTAAACCTATATATCAATCATAATACACATCTTGGAATCCTGGGAAAACAAAACATAAGAAAGGGATGAGCTCAGATGCTCAGTAAGGGTAAATAATATAGTGGATGCTATGAACATTTAAGGAAATATGTATAATAAAGACAACATCCTTTTAAACATAAACATGAACATAATATGGAGAAAATAAATCATACATTACCATATAAACATGCACATGGTTATTTTACTAGTCTAATAATCACATGTAATAATTTATATCATAATAAAGGAATGCCTAACGTCGGACATCATTACCACATAGTCAAGGACTCTTTCCAAGACTACACATAATTTTTTTTCATGGCCTTATGCCAAGACAATAATTTGTCTCATGAGACCTACCAATGCATTGAGGGGATATAGAGGGACCCACCCATCACTTACTAAGTCCACTGCATTCCTCATATAAAAATTTGGAAACATAACATAGTCATTCTTATTAAAACTAGCATATGAAATGTCAATATTTCAACCATAAACCATGAATGGAATTAAAATAGCACATTCATAGTAAAAAATATCATAACTCATTAAATAAAATATTGAAGATTGTATTTATAATAAATCAACCACAATCAAGGATAATAGATAAAAAGATGTTTATAGGGTTGAAAATAATCAGTAAAACCCTTCGAGAGAAATATCATTTTTTCATGGAATCATTTAAATGTCTCAAAATTTTTAATGGAATACATTTAAAAGATATTTTTGAATCAAATTTTCCCATACCACATTGAAACTATTTAAAGGAATTAACATTTTAAAATATTCATATCTGTATAAATAAATCCTTAAAACCATTTTGAAAACATGGACGTTAATGTAAAAAATTTATATGAATACATATTTAAAACATTCAAAATGGTTTTTTAGTTAAATATTACCTTAAAAGAATAATTTTTAAAAATATTTCATGAAATATGGACATGGATAATAAATATGTCACAAAAAACTCTTACACATAAACAATCTCAGATAATAATAACATTAGGGAATTAACCCTTTCCTTGCACATTCCATTGGTTGAGTTCTATTTAACCTATTTTATAATGACCACAGTATGTTATTAAATTACAAAAGAACCATATTTATATTTATTATATCATACATGATTCATTTATGACTTTGTACTACCCATTTAATAATTATTTCCATGTTAAATTAATTTTTTGGGTAATAATCGCTTTCTATATCGTACGTGTTTTAACTTGTTATTGATGATCATATCATTTAGATAATGATTTAAAAAATTCCAGATAAAAACATTTTTAATATATCATATGTATTTCGAATATAAATATTTATCATAGACATATATATGAAAAAGAAATCACCGTTTTGGTAGACGGTAGGTCGTACGTACGCATAAACGTTGTTTCTGCTTTCATATCTTATTGAACAAGAGAAAGGGAATAAGATATATGTAAGTAAATACATACATACATATCTATATTATCATTATTATTTCAGTTATTACATACTTATTTATAATATATATTTTTATAATCATCATTGAATGTTGAACATGGAAATGAATCTCATCGCATCAAGGAGACTGTAAGCTCTATGTGCACAAGAGTGACGATATCATTTCCTTAATGATTAAATGGTGTGGAATTGGATTTTATATTAATTGTACAATGAAATTAGGATGATATTTTTATTATTTAGATAAATATTACTCATCATTATATCCATCCAAATAACATAGTGTTGAATAACAAATTACACCATGATGTCGAGATGGAAAGTTGTACGTACGCACACATGGTGACATTATCATTCATAGGATGGATAGAATAATTAATATGGTCTTACAATATTTATAACAACATGACATTATGTATAATATACTGGAATTATTATTATGGTATGGAAATAACAAATAATGTGAAAGTGGAAGAAGAAAAGAACATTGAAAGAGGTGATAAAATAATTAACTATTCTTTGGGAGTTTCCTTATGATTTGAAAAAAAGGATTATTAGGTTGGCTTTATTCTCAATATAAGGACTCTATGTTAATGTTTTGGTAGTTGGGAGGAGATGTGGTCCGGGTTTGGGTGATCCAAATGGCTTTGGAGGTGTGATTTTGAGAGAAGGAGAAGTACTCTTTTATAAGAGAGGTGAGGGTCACCTTAAGAAAATCTTGAAATATTATATTATTATAAAATAATTTTCTTTTTGAAATGTCCCCAAATTGATTTAATTCTGATATAAGTTTGTGATTGGTCTACATACTCTCAACCAATAGGTTTTAGACCAGTTTAGGGCATCATGGTAACCCTATCTTTTAGATTTTTCTCTTAGTTAAATAGTTTAACTTTTACCATGTTCTCTTGTATTATTATAATAAATGGTTAATAAACATACTATAAAAAGACACTCCAACCCCAAGTGGTTAATTATTGATATATATAATTTTATCTAAGTATTTTGGACAAACCATAGATTTTTAGGATTATTTTATCATTTAATTAAATAGTATTTTTTTTAAAAACTCATTTATGTCAATTTTGATACTGTTTAGTATTTTTTTTGTGAAAGTCATAACAAGCTTAATACTTAGAAAAAAATTATTAAATCAACCCTAACATGTCATATTAAACTATAAAATTCGTATGGTGCATCAAAAGTCTCGATTTACATTTATTTTTATATTTATAACATCAATTATTTTAATCTTTCATTAATAAAGTATTTACTGCATCATTATTGTGTCATAAAGAAATTTAATTATTTAATTTCTGAAATTTATAAATAAAACACCATTAGGTAGGAAATATTATTATATTTCTAATGAATATTTATATTTAAAATTATATTATGTATAACCCTATATTTAAAATTGTTTATTTATTGAACATTGGATTTTACACTTTTCACTCTTCTTTAAATAAAAAATAAATAAATGTGCTAATATAATCCATGTGGATGAGTGAGGTTCATATTTTCTTCCTAAGGTTTATTTTACTCTAAAAACACTTATCTAATAGAATTTGGTCATGTGTTTGGATAATTATAACATCTTTTTTACCAGTAATTACCCTATTTACTTCTAATTGTGGTAAATAAAATTCAAAAGTTACTATTCACCAATAATTATTTTCATCTTATTAACCCAAATTTTACATACTAATGTCTACCGTATCTCTAGGAATTTTAAAATTCAATTCACAGAAGTTGTAAAATTACATTTTATGTAAATTTCTAATTGTCCGTAGAAGGTTGGTAAAGGACGGTAAAAAGTTCAAAAAAAATTTATATATATATAATTATTATAAAATGTCTCCAGTGAATTAAACTGAACATATATAGGTATTATGTATCTATTATGACTTAAAATATATATAAATAAAATAAATAATTATTTAAATAAAATGTTGGTTTTAAACAATAACGCAGTGTTTTTCACTCTTCATCAAAAATTGAATATTTTCAGAGAAATTCAAAAAATTCACCCTAACATAATTTTGATGTTCAGAATTAAAAAAAAGATGTCTATTTTACCAAATTCAAAACATAGAAGTGTCGTTAATTAATTTAAAATTAATTCCCATTGTTAAAACCAGAAAGTGAGTTTTAGAGAAGTAAAAACTATCAAAATATTGATATATGTTTATGTCTAATTTAAAAGTTAAATTACATACAATTAACAACATTGGATTAAATGAAAAAAATATAATCAAATTATACTTCAATACCATAAAAATATATAATTTAACACAATAAATTATTTGAATAAAAAATTTGTTTTCAATTAATCATCCATATCATTCATGATTGATCAAAATATGAATGTTATAAAGAAACTAAAATTTTATCCAAACTATATTTTTACGTCCCGATTCTAACGAATAATTTATTTTCATCCAATTGAATATATACAGGTTTAAAATATTTCATTAAAAATGGTTCTCCATTAAAAGGCCGAAAACTGCATTTTTGACACATAATTGTTTTTTATGATAAATTGAATTTGTCCTTATGTTATGTTTAAGGAACAAAAAAGAAGAATGTTAAAATTATATGGGAAATTTTTAAAATTAAAAATGTGGTTGTTAATTATCATAACCTTTTTTTAAACGGAATATTTGTTAAGTCTTGGTGCACTTAAACTCTGTTTTGTGTACATTTCATGCTATTTTATTTTTCAAAGTGAAACGTATCGTGGAAGATTGGGGAGTTAAAATTGAAATAATATCAAATTAAAATAAGGAAATTAAGAAGACATAATCTTTACTGATTGAAAAGATAATTTCTCCCCCACATATAATCATCATTTTAGGTTAATTGTTAACCAATTGGATGGAAAATGGTTTTGATAAATTAAAACCTAAAAAATTAGTAGTGTAAATAAAATATTGAGTTCTTGAAATTATAATTAAACAATATTACTTGATGGAAATTTACACACATAAAATCTCAATTTCCAAATAATATTAGAAAATAAAAACTTATTTTTAATCTCGACATCCCAAAAAGTGGTTTAACGTCAAGTATAAAAAATAATAATGATCATATTAATTTTTATTATACATTATTGATATCTATTTACTTCACCAATCTTCAATTATAAACTTTTATTTCACATATATTAGTTTTTAATTATTTATTTAGCTCTTCATATATTAGTACTTTTGAATTATTATTATATGTTTCAGAATTAAAGAGTCAATCCTTATTGCCTGATTAAAATTTCATCATTCCAACTTTATTAATATTTGTTTAATAATTTATTTTTAATTATTTATTAAACACACTATTTATTTTATGGACGTTAAGGGTATGGCTGGTGAGAATTGAATAAATTATGACCATGTTTTATGTAATTTTATAGACAACACTAAATTGAAATTTTTTTATGTCACACTTCCAATAAATATCTATATCTTAAATTACTATTTAATATCATATATTAGTATTAAACATTTCATGATACTCTTGCATGTTGTGATTAATAGAGACAATACAGAATCATTCATATAGGTGGTTAAACCTTCCCAAACCAGAACATGATATACTAAGGAATGAGTAAGCGTGTAATATAATATTAAAGTTAAATCATTTTTATGAAGAAATAATTATTTTAATATATAAAATTATAGTGGTTAATTTTTTTTAAAAGTGTGTATCTGAGGAGTTAATTGAAAAAGATAATAAAGAACTGGATACTTATTTTATAGAACGTACCTCTTCTCAAAATGGGTTCCTAAGTAATGAAGTATTTAGGCCTATTTATTTTGAATAGAGGATGATGAATGTGAAATAAGTTTTAGGATAAGAAATTTGGGATTCAATTCATGGGATAACCAAATATAAACTGTGATTTAAAGAGGGAAGAGGAGGGTTCCCTTTATTGGATAGTTTGAGTGGCATTTTTACAAATACGCATTCCTTTATATGTTACAATTTTTTTTCTTTCTATATAGATTGAAAGTGAAAAATAAAGAATATAGTTCAAGATTCCAATATTCGAAAAAGATATATATATATATATATATATTAAGACATAGATTATTTATTTAACTATTAATTTATTACTTTTTAAATATTTTTATCCTTACAAGGGTAACTAAATTTTTACACAAAAATAAAATTCTACCCTCATACATAATTTCAAATAATTGATAAAAAATAAAATTTATTGTAATAAATTAAATTTATATAATAAATTAACTAGAATTTAAATTAATAAATGTAAATCACATAAATAGTATTTTTTGGAAAACTATATTTTAAATATAAAAGTAAAATTATTCTTATTACGTTAATAGTAATAATTATTAGATGAATGTCAATTCATTTTTTGAAAGATAAAAAGAAAAAAATTCAATATATTCTATACACTAAATATAAAAAATTTATCATTTATAAAAATAAATAATATATAATAAAATAAATGTATCTAATTAATACATTTTTATCAACTGAAAATCAAAAAAATTATTTATCTTTTTAACTTCATTATGTTAAATATTATTTACTTATTTTAAAAATAATTCATTTAATAATGTAAATACATTTTAATGTATAGATTTTTTAAAATTAATAAATTTATTTTAAAATAAAATATGTAAAATAATAATTTAATTAAAATAATAGATATTTCTAAAAATCAATTAGTATCATTTTATTTTATACAGCAATTATTTATGTAAATTTAATATTTAATATTTTATGTGTGATAATTTTTTAATAGTTTACAATAAAATTCCAATTTTACTTATTCGATACATGTATACCCAATAACGAAATATCCAATAGCCATATATCCAAAAAAATCATATAAATAATGGGGATATGACATTCTTATTTATAACCTAACAAGATTTAAAAAAATTCATTCTTCTTATTTGTTTACTTATCTCTCAAAATTTATATTATATTTCTAATTTTTTCCTTATTTACATATTTATAATAAGTTATAAAATCCTTAATGAAGATCATGATGGTTATAATTTCCACCTTGTAGTATTTTTATATACATGTGGTTTCATTTTATTTGTATTTTTTTCGAATTTGATTGATTTATATAACTTTTATTATATTTCATTATGTATTGTAATATTATAACATAATGAAATAAGAAATTTTTATTTCTTGTTTTATGTTGTGTGTATCACAGGCTCTTGAACACATATGATTTTTTTAAAGGGAAATACACACTCAAATCCTTGGGAATTACATCTATCCTCCCATAGAAGTGATACAAGATTACTATCCAACCGTAGGGATGAAACCCCTCTATAATATCATTATATGATCTCAATAATGAAAAATCCAACTATAATTATAAAATTTTTCTAAACTACATATTTATAGTGAATGAAATGATGAACCTCAAATGTTGATTCCTGGATAATTTTTAAAATAATTTTTCACATTAAATGTAAAATTTCAAACACCAAAATACCCTCTCCCCAGGCCCACAAAAAAATGATAATTTCTTTTTTCATAAATGATCTATAATTATTTTAAATATATATAGTTTGATTTATATCACATCTATATAAAAAAATAAGAAGAATAACCTCACCTAGTTCTGAATAACTAGTTATAACCCATTTATAAAAGGATAATGAAAAATGAACTCATTTCCCACAAAAAATATGTTCATTGTTTCTATCCATTTGTTTTCATTCAAACCTATTAAAAGAAAATTGATTGTACATATTACTTACACCATGAAATAATAGTAAATAACCATTTTGGAATTATTTTTTCAAAATCTAATTTTTAATTTACCAATTTATATGTTCTAATGTTGGATTTTTAAAATCTTTGATATATCACTATTTATATTCACACATATTATATAATTTGTCTCACATGTTAATTTTATTACAAACCATTTTCCAAACTATAAAGTTACAAAATAATTTTTGGTATATAATTTCTGATGAGTAATATGTTATCCAACTGCAATGTCAAAAATACTACAACACTCAAAATAGACCTATTGAATTCACTAGATTCATAAGAGATTTTAATTAAAATAAAATAATTTCTTCCATCCTCAAACTAAATATTCTAACACTAGAATCATATTTCAATCCATAAATGGAAAACATAAAATTTTATTCATTATAATTGCATATTATGATCTCAAATCCTTTGGGATATATCACATTCACATCATTAAACAAATTCATTCCATGGAATGTAGTTTGGATGTCATATTAACATACCTAAAAATAATAATGTACTATTATTATAAAGAATATCTAAATTATAATAATCATCTCTATTAGTGATAATGTATCCTCAATGTTAAAACATTTAATTTAATTATCCCCATTTCCCACTAATATATTTTTATTAGCGAATTCATTACTATATATTTAGTTTTATAAAAAAAAATTATCCAATAGGTCTCACCACTGCATGTGTATCCCCTAGGTTACAAAAATTGTTTGTAAACATGGAATCCATCTCATATCTCATGTAATTTAACAATTCATCCATTCTGATTTTAATTTTTTCATCACTAAGAATACTAACTACTCATAAATAAGTATTAAAATGAATCAAACAAGTCCTTCAACATTGTTATGTGACCTTTTCTAGTTGAGTTTCCAAAAATACTTTTGAAACAATATCACTTTCATCTATATAACCATGGTTGATTATTATTTTCAATCATTACATAGTTCAATATTTATCACACTAACTCCTCGAGTGATATATAGATTCTCAAGGAAAATTAAAATATTTTCCAAAAAACATATTACTTAATATTGTTATATAAATAATATATCATAATTTCATAGGGAAAAACATTAAACTATCACTTGTATAATTTAGGGTAAAATTTACCTACAAATTTTTATATCTATTAATCATAACAACTGATGTTCCAAAGGATTTAATAATAACAAAGAACAGGGGGGTGGAATCAGTTTTTCCCTTTTACAGATTCAATACATCTAAAATATAAACCCTCCAAATAATTATAGTTCTTATATTTATCATATTTTATTAATAACTTTTGCATGAAAAAGTTTTAAAGAGATTATAGAAAATGATATTTACATGTTTCAACCTCAGTGTGAGAAAAATATCATTTTCATAAACACTTCATTGGGTCTCTGGAAATTTTCTAATTTAATGAGGTGAATAAAACCTATTCTGTCTCTGGTTAGAAACATCCTATATAATGACTCATACTTTACATACATTGTAATTACTTCAGAATTGAAGCACACTTATTACAACATATAACAAAACTAGGAATGGAATGTATAGGTATAGAGTCTTTAGAAACTGGGAAACATAAACAACTGGTTCATAAAGCATCTACTTTACCTCCCTTTTATTTCATCATATCTATAGTCCCTTTTTGCACATTCTACTTAATAACCTTCTTCCTGACCTGGGGAAAGAAAACATACAAAAGGTTGAGCTCAAATGCTCAGTAAGGGTAAACAAAAGAAATATCAATCACATCATATTCATAAGAACATATCTTTTGGAAATCGTAACCTGCAAAAGAGATCATAATTTCCTAACATGGGATAAATCATAGTAGTGAAATGTAATCCCAATAATCATAACATAAAACATGAACCTTTGTGTCATACACACATAATCATATAGAATCATTTCTTAGTAGTCAAGACTCATATCCATGACTATCTTAGCGGACAAAGTCCATTTCTGAACCGAGTTCACTCCTCGTTTCAGTCCTATTTCACTAAACTAGTTTAACCTGCTGTTCCAACCATGTCAATATCATGAGATATTAATCTTTACCCAATGAATTTGAGGTAGATATAGTTCCCACTCATCTCATAATGATACCATTCTTATGTCTGCCACAAGATCAAAAATAATACATCATAGCATAACCCATGCAATAAAAATGGGAATCATAAACATCATTCCATCATGACATAATCCATATGAGATAAAAGGACATCATAAAAATAATTCCATCATAACAAAATCAAATCAATGTAAAAATAGGGATAGAAACTGAACCCTATATTATCTTAGATGGAAAATAATTTTGAAAAAACACTTGAACTCCATTCTTGTGGAAAATATCCTTTCTACTTCAAAAACATTTTTCCATTCTTGACATGTCATACAATTTTAAACTAAAAGAATTTGATTAAAAATAAACCTGAAAAATTGTAAAGTAAGATTCTTTGAAATAATGTTTAAAAAAAAATTCATTCATGCCTTATAAGTTTAAAAAACATTCTTCTCATACTTATGTCAGAAAAGTCAAAAAGTACCGCATATGAAAAATGACAAAAGATTCCTTTCATATCTTTTACTAAAAACTCACCAAAGGGTAAAATTGGATTTAAAAAATTTTAGAAGGATATAAATATTACATATTGAGGAAACATGTATGTGGATGATAAATATTCCCCTGTAAATTCTGATGTATAAACAATCTCAGATAAAAAAATGAGATTGTGAGATTTTCCCTTACCTTATTCTGATTTTTTCGTAAGTGTCTGAACCTCCTGTATAATGATTTAAATAATGTCATTGACTTATTACAGAATCATATTTATTTTTATGATATCATATATGGTCATATTCATAGCTTCTTATTAGTAATATTTCATTGTTACTTGTTATTCGGGTGTTTATTGCTTTTTGTTCTTATGCGTGTTTTGTCGAATAAATTATTATTCTTGTTTTTAGGTTATAGATAACTCATTTATAGAATGGTATTAGTGTAATATATATCATATCTATTAATTCAATTCATTTATATAACCATTATGCAATGAAGATCATGTAGAACGAGTCGCATCACATCGTGGAGACGGTATTCTCTATGTACGCATGAGCGATGATATCGTTCCCATGATCGTGGAATTGTATTGGAGTGTATGTATACTATTTCAGAATCAATATCAATTTATAATAATCATATATAGTCATTATTTACACCATTGTACCCATCCAAGTAAGGTGGTGGTGGAAAATAGATTACACCACGGCGTGGAGACGGTATTTCGTACGTACGCACGCGAGGTGATTTCATTTTCTGTAGGATGGATAGATGGTGAAATACGGTTGTTTCATACTTATAATAAAATATAATAATATGAGTAATACTGATGTTATTACTTCATAATGAAACAACTAAAGAAGAAGAAGTGGAAGAAGAAATAAAGTTGAAAGAATCGGTAACGGACATTACCTCTTCTTTGAAGCGCCTTTTTGAGACCTCCTTTTAGGGCACTAAAATTGGTCTTTGAAGAAGACCAGGACCTCTAGGATGTTTATAGGGAAGTGCAGAAGAGAATTTTTCAGGGGTTGGCCGAGCATGAAGGCTCAAAGTGTTGTAAGGAAGAGAGGGAGGAGGTGCCCTTTTATAAGGGAGGAGAGGGGCACCTTTGGAAAAACTAAAAATATTATTTTATTATAAAGTCACATTCGGTTATAAATAGATCCAAATTGATTTATTTTGAATCTAAGGTGGGTATGGGTCTAAATCCTCTCATCCAATAGAATTTGGAGAAGTTGAGGTTACTATTTTAACCTTATCATTTCGATTTAACTTTAAGTTAGATAATTTTACTTTTACCGTGTCTTTTTTTTTCTTACACTATAAGGTTAATAAACATACTATAATAAGCCAAACGAACCCCAAGTTTTTTTATTATTAATATATATAACCTTAGGTAAGTCATTTTTCCGATCCTTAGATTTTTAGGAATAAAATAACAATTAAAAATTTAATATTTGTTTTAAAAACTATTTTATATCAATTTTGACACTATTTGGTAATTGATTTTTGTGAAAATCATAACAACAATATTAGTTCTAAAAGAGTTAATTAAATAAATACTAACAAGTCATATTAACTTAAAAAATTATTGCAATTCATAAAAAGTCTCAGATTACATTTATTTGGGTATTTATGACATCAATTATGTCAATATTTTATTAATAAGATAATTACTGCATCATCATTGTGTCATAAATAAATTAAATTATTTAATGTCTAAAAATTATAAATAAAATACCATTATGTAGGAAATCGTTTTATCTTTATAATTAATATTTATAGTCTAATTTATCTTATGTATAACCCTAAATTAAATATGATTTACTTATTAAACATTGATTTTAACTATTTTAGCCCTTCTTTAAATAAATTAATAATAAATTTCATAATCTAATCCAAGTGGGCCTAAATGGTCATAGTTTATTAATAAGGTTTTTTTGGTCGAATTACACTTATCCAATAGAATTGGGATATGTTTTAGGGTAATAATAATAATAACATTTTTACCCTTATTTACCATATTTACTTTTAACCGTGGTAAAAAAAGTAAAAAGTTACTATTCACCAAAAATTATTTTCATCTCATTGAACCACATTTTACTTACTGACATCAACCGTGTCTCTCGGATTTTTGAAACTCCATTCACAAAAGCGGTAAACTTAAGTTTTATGTAAATTTGCAAATTCTCCTAGGAGGTGTATAAAAGACGGTGAAAAGTTCAAAAGAAATTTATATATCTAAAATTATTATAAAATGACTTCAATGAATTGCATTGAACTTATACAGGTATTATGTATCAATTTTGACCTAAAATAAATTTAAATAAAATAAATAATTATTTAAATAAAAAGTCGGTTTTTAAATAATAACCCAGTGTTTTCACTATTCATAAAAAATTGTCAGTTTTCAGAAAAATACAAAAAATTCACCCTAGGCTAATTTCATTATTCCGAATCCAAAAATGAAGTCCGTTTTGAAAAATAAAATTTTCAAAATTTCAAAAAGTGGGTATTACTATTCATAACGGCTAGTTTTAATAATATTTTAATAGCATATCGTTGTTTAGTGAAACCCGGTATTGCGTACGACGCAAGCTATCGAGTAAGGCCATGGTTGCATGTAAAGTAAGACAAGCTAGTGTTGTGTTTAGTGAAAGATTTCTTTGTTGATTTATATAACATAAAAAAAATATTTCTCATAAAAGTCTCGGGTGTTACATTCTACGCCACTTAAAATTAATTTTGCCCTGGAAATTCGTCACATTGTAACAAACAGATGAGGATACATCTCCCTCATCATATCCTCAAGCTCCCATGTAGCTTCTTCTAATTGATGGTTCCTCCATAAAACTTTCTCCAAGTGAGTGGTCTTGTTCCATATGACTTTTTCGCTACAATCCAGAATCTCTATCGGCTGTTCTTCATAAGAAAGATCTTGCTCCAGCGGTACAACATATGAGCTGAGTACATGTGAAGGATCAGGTATGTACTTTCTCAGGAGAGATACATGGAACACATAGTGAACTTGAGAGAGATTCGGTGGAAGCGCCAATCTGTAAGCAACCTTCCCAACAAGATCCAGTATTTCGAAAGTAGTGATATACCTAGGGCTCAGCTTTACCTTTTTTTCAAATCTAATTACTCTCTTCCAAGGAGATATTTGTAAAAACATTTTATCACCCACTTCAAACTCTATGTCTTTTCTTCGGTTGTCAGCATAACTTTTTTGTTGGCTCTGATCTGCTATTATGTGTTGTTGAATAGATATGACCTTTTCTGCCATCTCATCAACAAGATCAGGTCCTAATAGCTTTCTTTCCCCAACTTCATCCCAGCAAGTTGTAGTCCTGTATTTCATTCCATAGAGAGCTTCATAAGGAGCTATCTGAATACTTGAGTGAGAGCTATTATTATAAAAAAATTCCACCAAATGTAGGTGTTGATCCCAACCACCATTGAAATCCATAGAGCAAGCTCTTGACATATCTTCTAGAGATTGAATTGTTCTCTCAGATTGACCATCTTTCTGAGGATGATAAGTAGTGCTGAAACTCAAATCTGTATCCGGAGTATGCTGAAGACTTCGCCAGAACTTTGAGGTAAACCTCGGATCCCGATCAAATATAATAGAAAGTGGTACTCCATGCAATCTTACCACTTCCTTTACATATATCCTGGAAAGCTGATCTAGAGATAAATCTTCTCTAATATCAATGATGTGTGTCGACTTTTTAAGATGATCAACTATGACCCAGATAGCATTATTTCCTTTGGATGTTTTGGGAAGTCCGGTGACAAAGTCCATAGTGATGTTTTCCCATTTCCATTCAGGTATGGGTAATGGTTATAACATCCCCTTAGTCTTCTGTCTCTCAGCTTTAACTTGCTGACAAACCAAGCATCGAGAGACATATTCAGCAAAATATTTTTTCATTCCATCCCACCAGAAGTACTCTTTCAGGTCCCTATACATCTTCGTGCTTCCAGGATGAATAGAAAATGAATAAATATGAGCCTCATCCAGCAGCTCCTTCTTTAATTAGGGGATGGGAGGAACACAAACCTGATTCCTGAACCTTATTATTCCATAAAAATAAAGGTTGAATTCAGGAACATTTATCACCTTCTTTTGTAACTCTACATCTTCTTTTTGTGCCTCTTTAATCTTCACATGTATAGATAGTTGAACATTCATTTGAGAAAGTTATGATTTTCCCCCTTTCATTAAAATTCCAAGAACCGTCATTTGTAAATCCATAAATATTGGATCTTTTGTGATCCTCATCATGGATACGCTAACATGGTCTTGTCAACATAATGCATCTTCCACCTTGTTTGCTTTCCCAGGGTGTTAATGAATTAAGCAGTTGTAATCCTTAATCAGCTCCAACAATCTTATTTGGCGCATATTTAGCTCCTTTTCTGTGAAAATATACTTTAATCTTTTATGATCAGTATAAATATCACACCTTTCTCCATAAAGATAATTCCTCCATATATTTAATGCAATGATTACCGCAGCTAACTCCAAATAATGAGTTGGGTAATTTTGCTCATGGATTTTCAACTGTCGTGAGGCATAAGCTATCACCTTATCATTTTGCATAAGAACACACCCCAGCCCCTTCTTGGATGCATCACAGTAGATCACAAACCTTTCTCCACTATAAGGATGTGTGAGTACAGGTGCACTAGAAACCTTCTTTTAAACTCCATGAAATTATCTTCACATTCCTCCATCCAAACAAACTTAACTCTTTTCCGAGTCAACTTAGTGAGTGGATTAGATAATCGTGAAAAATCTTTCACAAAATGTCGATAATATCCATCCAAACCATGAAAACTTCGGTTCTCAGTTACTGTTGTTGGTCTCAACCATCTTTCAATATCCTCTGTTTTTGCTGGATCCACATATATCCCCTATTTTGACATTATGTGACCCAAAAATGAAACTTTTTGAAGCCAAAATTCACACTTGGTAAATTTTGCATAAAGCTTCTCCTTTCTCAGGGTCTTCAATATAATTCTCAAGTGATCTTCATGTTCTTCCTTGCTCTCTGAATAGACATGAATATCATATATAAAGACTACCACAAATTGATCAAGATAGTCTCTAAAGACTCTATTCATTAGATCCAAGAATATAGCAGGGACATTAGTAAGACCAAATGGCATCACTATAAATTCATAGTGTCCATACCTTGTACAGAAAGACGTCTTTCGTATATCCTCCATTTTGACCCTTAATTGATGATACCCTGAACAAAGATCAATCTTGGAAATGTATTGATCTCCGTGTTGTTGGTCGAATAAGTCATATATGCGTGGGAGAGGATATTTGTTCTTGATAGTGATCTTGTTAAGTTTTCGACAATCAATGAAGAGTCTCATTGATCCATATTTCTTCTTAACAAACAGAACAGGGGCTCCCAAAGGTGACGCACTAGGTCGTATGAATCCCTTATCAAGATTATCTTGGAGTTTCTTATTTAATTCCTACAACTCAATTGGGGCCATTCTATAAGGTTTCTTTGAAATATGCAAAGCACCCGGTACGAGTTCTATTGAAAACTCGACTTCACGATTTGATGGAAGACACGAAAATTCATCTAGAAAGACATCATAAAACTCCCGTAAAATGGTCATATTCTTAATCGTGAGTTTCTCTCCAGCCATTTGAGATAAATAACCCTCATTTAGTGGAATCAAGACCCATAAGATGGATGAAATTTCCACTGGAAGGTTATGTTCATCCTTGCATCGAAAGAAAATCATAGATTGATCTGGAATATGAAATGTGACTTCCCTTAGTTGGCAATTGATATGAGCTCCATATAAAGAAATCAAATCCATGCCAAGAATTACATCAAATTCCACTATAGAAAGGATCACAAGATATGCAGGAAGCACTTTACCACAAACATGAATCGGGGGAGAATTATAAACATTTGAAGCGACTGTTGTGCCATTAGGGGTTGTCACAACTAACTCAACATCTAATTGTTGAGGTAATATGGTGATACCCTTAGAAAATTCTTCAAAAATAAAAGAGTGGGTGGATCCAGAATCAAATAAAACATTTCCTACATTATAGTGGATGGTATGTGTACCTTTCACCACATTTTTATCATACTCCATATCGCTGATAGAAATTGCATGTGACTTTCCTTTGTCTTTAGCCTTAAGAGTTTGTTGACGTCGATCATCATCAACAACCCTTGGATTAGGGCATTTATTGGCATAATTCCCCATTTATTTGCACTTGTAACATTGAAGTGTAGGAGGTTTACTTTGTGTATCCTTTTCCTTGTTTGCATCACTAGACATCTTCTTCCCATCATTGCGGTATTCAAATGCCTGATGACCTTCCATTCCACATTTGAAACATTTACTTGTCCCTTTAAGAAAACTCCCTCCATGTTTCTTTCCACACATTGATCATAAGGGAAAACTGATCTTCTTTTCTGTGTGCTCTTTAGATTTTCCTTTGAATTCCATTTTCCTCTTCTTATCAATCCCATATGACTGATGGGTTACTCCAATCTCCATCTCAACTTTGAGAGCATATCGAACGATTTCCTCGTATCTATTGAAGTCCCATATGGATAAGGCCCTTCAAAGACTTGGTTTTAAGCCACTAAAGAATTGATTTATCTTACTCTCAGGTTGGATAATAATACCAGAAGCGTACCTTGCAAGTCTTGTAAAATTTTCATCATAGGTACCAACAGATTCATCATCCTTTGGCTTCAGTTCAAGAAACTATTTCTCCATATTTGTTCGGATAATACGATGGAAGAACTTATTGAAAAATAAGTTCTTGAACTCGTCCCATTTCATGGACTCTATTTCATCCCTTTCCTTCATATTCTTAATAAGATTCCACCATTGATCAGCATCTCCTTCCAAACGATACACTGCTAAGATGAATTTATCATGTTCATAACATTGATGAACTGAAAATATCTTTTCAGTAGTACTAATTCATTGTTTAGCAACTAATGGATCAGTAGACCCGCTGAATGAAGGTGGACGCTGCCTCATGAAGGATTCAACATAATGTTGCTCCTTTGCTCATTTGGAAGTCCTGCATGATTCATAGCTTGAGAATGTTGTGTGAGAATGGATACATGATTTTGCATTCTGGCTCCCATAATGTTTGGTTTCTCAGGGGGACAATCATTTAATTGCCCGTCGCATTCCGCATTAACACGGTGCCCTCGGGTTCCAGCCATTGACTAAAACCAAGATGAATAGTGTGACCAACAGTAATTATAATAGTAAAACCACATAATAAAGAATAAAATTTCACACTTAATGTCTTATCATAGGTTATTCATGGCCATTTCTAAAACACTAAGATTGTGTTCTATGCTTAGACTTATCCTTAGGGTTCTTACTAAGTCTTTGACATCCTAGTTTCCAAAGGTTGACTATACCTTTCCTCTGATACTAACTATAACAACCCATACTTTATATACATTGTTATTACTTCAGAATTGAATCACACATATTACAACATATAACAAAACTAGGAAAGGACCGTATAGGTATAGAGTCTTTAGAAAATGGGAAACAGAAACAACTGGTTCATAGAGAATCTACTTTGCCTCCCATTTATTTCATCATATTTAGAGTCCCTTTTCGAATATCCTACTTAATAACCTTCTTCCTAACCTAGGGAAATAGAAAAACAAAAGGGTGAGCTCAAATGCTCAGTAAGGGTAAACAAAAGAAATATCAATCACATCGTATTCATAAGAACATTACTTTTGGAAATCTTAACCTACAAAAGAGATCATAATTTCATAACATGGGATAAATCATAGTAGTGAAATGTAGTCCCAATAATCATAACATAAAACATGACACATTGTGGCATAAAAACATAATCATAGATAACCATTTCTTAGTAGTCAAGACTCATAGATAAGACTATCTTAGCGGACAAAGTCCATTTCTGAACCGAGTTCACTCCTCGTTTCAGTCCTGTTTCACTGAACTGGTTTAACCTGTCGTTCTAGCCTTGTCTATATCATGAGATATTAATCTTTACCCAATGAATTTGAAGGATATATAGGTCCCACCCATCTTATAATGATACCATTCTTATGTGTGCCACAAGATCAAAAATCATACATCATAGCATAACCCATGTAATAAAAATGGGAATCTTAAACATCATGCCATCATTACATAATCTATTTAAGATAAAAGGACATCATAAAAATAATTCCATCATATCAAAATCAAATCAATGTAAAAATAGGGATAGAAACAGAACCCTATATTATCATATATGGAAAATAATTTTGAAAAAACACATGAACTCCATTCTTGAGGAAAATATCCTTTATACTTTAAAAACATGTTTCCTTTCTTAAAATGTCATGAAATTTTAAACTAAAAGAAGTTGATTAAAAATAAACCTGAAAACTTGTAAAGTAAGCTTCATGGAAATAATGTTTTAAAAAAAATCCATTCATTCCGTATAAGTTAAAAAAACATTCTTCTTGTAATTATGTCAGAAAAGTCAAAAAGTACCTCGTACAAAAAATGACAAAACATTCCTTTCATATCTTTTACTAAAAACTCACCAAAGGTAAAATTTGATTTAAACAGTTGTAGAAGGATATAAATATTACATATTGAGGAAACATGGATGTGGATGATAAATATTCCCCAGTAAATTCTGAAGTATAAACAATCTCGGATAAAAAATTGAGATTGCGAGATTTTCCCTTACATTAGGTCCGATTTGTTTCGTAAGTGTCCGAACCTCCTGTATAATGATTTAAATAATTTCATTGACTTATTACAGAATCATAATTATTTTTATTATATCATATATGGTCATATTCTTAGCTTCTTATTAGTAATATTTCATTGTTACTTGTTATTTGGGTGTTTATTGCTTTTTGTTCTTATGCGTGTTTTGTCAAATAAATTCTTATTCTTCATTTTAGGTTATAGATACCTGATTTAAAGAATGGTATTATTGTAATATATATATCATATTTATTCATTCAATTCATTTATATAACCATTATGCAATGAAGATCATGTAGAATGAGTCACATCACATCGTGGAGACGGTATTCCGTACGTACGCACGAGCAATGATATCGTTCCCATGATCGTGAAATTTTATTGGAGTGTCTGTATACTATATCAGAATCAATATCAATTTAAAATAATCATATATATTCATTATTTACACCACTATACCCATCCAAGTAAGGTAGTGGGGGAAAATATATTACACCACGGCGTGGAGACGGTATTCTGTACGTACGCACGCGCAGTGATTTCGTTTTCCATAGGATGGAATGATGGTGAAATACGGTTGTTTAATACTTATAATAACATATCATTATATGAGTAATACTTATGTTATTAATTCATATTTAAAAAATTAAAGAAGAAGAAGTGGAAGAAGAAATAAAGTTGAAATAATCGGTAACAGACATTAACTCTTCTTTGAAGCGCCTCTTTGAGACCTCCTTTTAGGGGCACTAAAATTTGTCTTTGAAGAAGACCAGGACCTCTAGGATTCTTCTAGGGAATTGGAGAAGAGAATTTGGTATGGTTTTTCTGAGCATGAAGGCACAAAGTGGTGTGAGGAAGAGAGGGAGTAGGTGCCCTTTTATAAGGGAGGAGAGGGGCACCTTTGGAAAAACTAAACATATTATTTTATTATAAAGTCATATTCTGTTTTAAATAGCTCCAAATTGATTTATTTCAAAGATAAGGTGTGGATGGGTCGAAATCCTCTCATAAAATATAATTTGGACAATTTTAGGTTACTATTTTAATCTTATCATTTCGATTTATCAATAAGTTAGATAATTTTACTTTTACCGTGTCTTTTTGTTTGCTTACACTATAAGGTTAATAAACTTACTATAACAAGAAAAACTTACCCCAAGTTGTTTATTATTAATATATATAACCTTATCTATGTCATTTGGCCGATCCATAGATTTTTAGGAATAAAATAACAATTAATCATATAATATTTGTTTTAAAAACTATTTTATGTCAATTTGGACACTATTTGGTAATTGATTTTTGTGAAAATCATAACCGAAATATTAGTTCAAAATAAGTTACTTAAATCAATAATAACATAGCATATTAACCTATAAAATTAGTGTAATTCATAAAAATTCTCAATTTACATTTATTTGGGTATTTATAACATCAATTATGTCAATATTTTATTAATAAGATAATTACTGCATCATCATTGTGTCATAAATAAATTAAATTATTTAATTTCTAAAAATTATAAATAAAATACCATTATTTAGGAAATAATTTTTATCTTTACAATTAATATTTATAGTCTAATTTATCTTATTTATATCCCTATATTAAAAATTATTTACTTATTAAACATTGATTTTAACTATTTTAACCCATCTTTAAATAAATTAATAATAAATATCCTAATCTAATAAATGTGGGACTAAATTGTCATATTTTATTCATAAGGTTGTTTTTGGTCGAATTACACTTATCCAATTGAATTAGGACATGTGTTAGGATAATAATAATAACATTTGTACCCTTAATTACCCTATTTACTTTTAATCGTGGTAAAAAAAAGTAAAAAGTTACTATTCACCAAAAATTATTTTAATCTCATTGAACCAAATTTTAATTACTACCATCAACTGTGTCTCTCATATTTTTGAAATTCCATTCACAAAAGAGGTAAAATTATGTTTTATATAAATTTGCAAATTCTCCTAGGAGGTGGGTAAAAGATGGTTAAAAGTTCAATAAAATTTTTATATATCTAAAATTATTATAAAATGACTCCAATAAATTGCATTGAACTTATATAGGTATTATGTATCAATTTTGACCTAATATAAATTTAAATAAAATAAATAATTATTTAAATAAAAAGTTTGTTTTTAAATACTAAACAAGTGTTTTCACTATTCACCAAAAATTGACAGCTTTCAGAAAAATACAAAAATTTCACCCTAGACTAATTTTGTTATTCCGAATCCAAAAATGAGGTCCATTTTGAAAAATAAAATTTACAAAATTTCAAAAAGTGGGTATTACTATTCATAACGGCTAGTTTTAATAATATTTTAATAGCATATCATTGTTTAGTGAAATTTGTTATTGCGTACGACGCAAGCTATCGAGGAAGGCCACGGTTGCGTGTAAAGAAAGCCAAGCTAGTGTTGTGTGTAGTGAAAGATTTATTTGATGATTTATATAACATAAATAAAAAATATTTCTCATAAAATTCTCAGGTGATACATCCTATATCCTAATAGGAATGATTATACCAACTCCCATTTATTAGAAAAGTTTTATTTAATTAATTTATCAAAATAAAGAATAAATAAATTATTAAAACTACTCCACAAATTCTATGTCTGGATCCCCAATCTGATGTGTTTGGTTCCAATTCTCTTAGTTTGATGATTAAAAATAAAGGACTCAGTATGATAGACCCATTAACAATCATCATTTACAAAAATAATATTAACTTATAGGTTTGATCATCCTTAGTCTGATCTTCCTCAATCTAGTTAACTCAATATGAACAATTCAATACAATGTTACTTAGTCTGGTAATAAAACAATATATTTTCGACCTGCGAATTAGATATATATCAATAAATAACAATGAATAAAATTCTATCTCGAATATTGAAACACTCCTCTGATTCCACATGTGAAATTACTCCAAAATATAAAGGCACTATTGGGTTTTTATAGGAATCTTGAAATGAAAAATCAGGGAAACTAAAAAACCCTTCCCGCTTACTCACATTCAAAAACACCAAGATCTATAAATATTTAAATATTATGTTTGACCACATAATATATTCAAAAAACTTCTAGAATATTCTTACATATTCTCATTAATCATTCTTCTTAAGCTTCACAACATTTCTTTAGTTCGATATAATTTCCTCATCTCATTGCTATGGAATTGCTTCTTCATATTATGTCAAACATCATCAAAAGAAGACTTAACGTTTTCACAGCTCACCCAATTGAAATAATGAACTCTCTATTTGTTTATTCTTAGGTAAATAAAACTATTTTAGAATATTCACATGTTCATAACTGGTATCCCATTGACGGATCATCATCCACAACTTTCCCCAATCCAATGTTCTACATCCAATTTGTTATCAGTGTGAGGTATTTATTTGATGAATGAGTGACTATTCCTTACCGATATATAGGTATCTACACCTATATTGATAGATCTCCCTCAACTCCTTGTAGCAGAAATTGTTCGTTAGATAATTATGATATATTTTTCATTATGAAATATTACTCACTATGATATTCGACATCTGATGATAACTCCACTCAGAAACATTTAAATTCTATAAACATCATCATATTTACACATTCATATGTTGCAAAACATTTGTGCCATTACATCTAGATCTGATCTTCTATGTCTAGGTTTCTATAGAGTATCTTCAATATCTCGGTTTCTAGAATTCATAAAAACTATTCATATAACTTCAACAACCAGAATTCATCAAAATATTATATCATGAGACTTTATCTTGATTCATAAGAAACCTGTGACAAGAAAAGTATCACATTATTTAAGGAAAGAAAGTATGAAACCATTCTAAATCTAAGAATCAATTTATTCATTCAATATCTTCAGTAATATTCTAATATTCAATATCTAGGAATTTTGATTTCGTAACCAAAATAATCTGATTAATATTGGGCATCTAGATGCGGGATTTGAGTCTAATTATCATGAACCAGCCTAGATACCATGGTATCCTTATAACTGAGAAAGCTCTGACCTAGCCTAAATGGCATTCCCAAATCCCCACGGGTTAATGATTAGAACCTAGAATTAAATAACATAAAATTAATAATGATATTCCCATATGTAATATATTATGTAAGACAAGAAATACAATATTTAAATAAAATAAACTCCACTTGGAGTAATGTACTAGAATAAAATAAGGCATAAAAATCCCAAATTACTACAACACAAGTACCAAAAATAGGGAAACAGAGACATGAGGTCCCTAAGGAAAAATCTCACCATGTGCCAAGCTCAACACTTGGATCCACCACCAAGAGATCCATTCCCATTTCTTGAACCATGAAGAAGAATATTTATAAACACCAAAGGAAAAATTAGGGTTTGAGCCTACCCCTAGAAAGATACCACCAAAGATTCCAAAACAGATCTCATATATAGACTATACATAAAAAATCATCCAATTTTATAAATAAATAGGGTTGCGAATTCAATATAGTATTTAAAAAAACAGGATTTTAATTTTCAAAATGACGGAAATGACTTTTAAAGAACTGCTTTTTACAAGAGATGAAATATAAAAAACAATGGCTTAAATAAAATTGTTCCATAAAATAGTTTATGTAAACCCAAAAAATCATGTAAAGTAGTTTTACAACATTTGAATACATCTATATATCCTAAATAAATAAACAACAAGGAACATGGTCACATTTTAAAAGTAATGGTAATATTTTAGCTACAGGACTCCACATACTCTATGTGATCTAAAAAAATGAGTTTACTCATGTCCTCTTGACACTGGACTGAGGATAATCATTACTCTCCCATCGTGGATGTGATCCAGCACATGTATGTCATTGAATATTTGAATACCGTAGATTTTTTCCAAATAACTCACCAACTACCTGAAGCTTTCATGAGCTCTTACAAGATGGTAAATTTATTTTAAGACCTCTTAAAATACAATTAAATCCCAATATTCTATTTAAAAAATATGAATTTTTTTCATTTAAAATCAAAATAAATTTTTCTCAAAACCTCCCTTTTTCCAAAGATAAAACCATTGGGTTTAAATCAAAACATATTTAAACCATTTTCTCAGGATTGAAATGAATTGAAATCCAATTCCATCATTTTCAAATTTCATTTCCACAGTTAAATTATGAAATTTAATTAAAACCATTTACATAAAATATATAATTTAAATTAAACAATTTAAATTAACCAAATTCTATAAAAAAAATTGGAAAAAAATCCCTCAAGGTATCATTGATGCGCTTTTGAGGTGATTGTGTTTGTTGACAAAGTGGACATTCGTGTAGTGATTGTTGAAAAAGGAAAACAATGACATACAAATTTGTTAAAAAAGGGGATTTCATGGCGGCATGTCGAGTTCAAGAGCTATGGTCAACGATCAATGTCTGATTCAAGAACTTTGACAAATGAATTGATGATCTGGAGTTGGTAAAAAATAACTTGTGTGCCATATGTTTTTCAATATTAGAGCATCAAAATATGGAAAAGGAAAGACGGTCAGGAGGGTATTGGTGTGGTCGCATAGGTGACCTGCGCGCCGTGAAGAGATATGTGTGTCGATGCCTTGGATGCTTGAGAACATGTGCGCCTGTTGTTTTTAAAGATCAGAATATAAAAATATGTCAAAGGAAAGAGGTCGCGTATGTATTGGTTTGGTCGCTCAAGTGACTTGTAGGAGAAGAGACCTGCGCACCAAGACTGGTGCGTTATGGGGTGACTTCCACACCGCCGTGTAGGTTGTCCAAATGCCTATAAATACAGGACCACCCCTCCTCATTTTCAACGGAGATCAACACTTAGAAAAACAAGAGCTCCCATCGCGCAAGTGTGGTGGTCGCGCAAGTGGTGGTGTGTCACGCAAGTAGGACCTGCATACCAGATTTGAAGAAGGTTGATTATTTTCTGTTGTGCGCCAATATTGGTTTGGGCATAAAGGTAAGTGCTTCGCGCAAGTTTGGAGTTGAATATGCTTGTGTTGTGCTAGTGTCTGAGGTGGACTTGCATGCCAGTTGTGACATGCATGCCGAGACTTGCGCGCTAGGTTAGACTTGCGGTCCAAGTATGGTTGATTCTCCGGAAGTGTGTTCGGGCTGCGTGGAAGTTATATGTTTTCCCAATACCTTCGGTGTAAAGAGAGATTCATCTACGGGTGAAAGTTGGACTTCAAAAGAGCATCCACATACAATAGAGGATGTCATCATTAGGGATAATGAAGGGACCTACAAGTCTATAAACTATGAGTGGAACCTTTCCTGAGCAGTGAGAAAAGAAAGAGGAAGATGGTGATCCTCTCCACCAGTAGTGATCCAGAGAGAAAGAAATAGGGAGTGACCAATGTGAAAGTAGTGAGATGACCCTAAACCTTGTAAAGGCAGTGATCCTAGGACAGAGTGATTATTCTCGAACCTTGTAATCCACATCTAGTGAAGTTTAGTGGAATTTGGCATGACCAACAACCTGTCAGCTTATGCTCCTTGGACGTAGCCCATTTTGGTGAACCAAGTAAAAATTGTTGTTTCTTGTGAATTATTTACTTTTAGTTTATTTTGTGAAACTGGAATGAGAGAGAAGAGTGTTTTCTTAACAGCTAAACAAGATAAAAAGAGGAATTTATTTCAATTTAGTCATACCCTGATTCACCCCCCTCTCAGGGTATTCAGCCTTGTGGAACATACAAAAACACTCCCTAATTCAATGGAATTTGGGGTTTTCTAAATTTTTGTTCCAAAACAATTTAAAATCACCCAATTCACTAGAATGTTTTTTTCAATTTATTTTAATGAATGTTTGTGAAATTTAATTTAAATCATCACCTGAAATAAACCAACCAATTTATGGAAAATCAATTTGGCTAATCGGGACAAAACCACATATTTTTTCCTGAAACTTGACACTTGAAACAGAACCCATCAATGAGAATGAAGGCGTAGAGGATCTTGAAACTCAAACTAGAAGCAAGATCCCAAACCACTGAACATAGATCCATCAATCCCAATATGATCCAAGAGAGGATAAAGATAGATAGATGAAGAATAGCGAAGAACACATTCTCGAATACCACCCACCAAAGAAATAA
Source organism: Viscum album (assembly GCA_963277665.1). Lineage (NCBI taxonomy): Eukaryota > Viridiplantae > Streptophyta > Magnoliopsida > Santalales > Viscaceae > Viscum > Viscum album. Next base: position 132,630,228 of record OY728120.1, read on the forward strand.
TGATTGATCACCAATGGAATTTATCCAGACGGGTTGGAAGGCTCCACAAATAACTAGTGAGGGATTTTGGTTGAAGGAATAAGAATTGGATAAAAGTGAATGAAAAAGAAAACCATGTGCACTTCCTCCTTTTATAGGTTGTTTTCAGGGTGTTACATGGCATGTAATCCAGTTACACTTCATGAAGGATTTTATTTCTATAATAGAGAAAATATGTTTCACCTGTAATTCCCTTTTAATGATGGTGTATTACAAGATGTGTAACCCCTATTTATTTTAGGTAATTATTGATGTTCATAACCAAAAAAACCCTTATTGTTTCCCATTAAAAACTGACCTGAAAATAATTCATGTCATGTAAAGGGAATTAATCACATGTACCAGTCACACCATGAACTATTCTTCATAACATAGACCTAGAAACTGTTACACGACATGTAATACCATACCAGTTTACAAAAACATCCTATTTAATGATGAAAAATACAAAAAGTGTCAGACTATACCATTATTGGTATCCTCCTTATCCAAACTCAATACATTCCCAAACAATGAATGGAAACCCCTGACAAGGATTAAGATGTACCTGTGAGAATGGTAATGTGATGTTACAAACTCTCCATCATAGGAAAATTATGTCCCGAGAAATACAATGAAAAATCTTCCATTTCAAACACATGATTCCACTTCTTTCACATCATTTCCACATGTTCCCACATCTCAGGACTATCAAAACCATGCTATCAAAGCACATGAACAAAATGTATCGTTCTTAAAAAAATTACCTTGGTCCCAAATCAACTATCCTGACTAGCCACTCATAAAAAATATCATGTTTAGTCTCAATATTAATCCATCTCAAAATGTGAGATGGATCATAAAGATAATTTCTCATATGTGATACATAGAATATGTTATGTATCGACATCTACTGTGGTGGTATTTTTGTATGGTAATCATCATTCCCCACCTGATCAGCAACCTATAAAGCACCCACAAAACAAGGAGAATGTTTTCCTTACCTACAAATCCTTTGATGACCCAACTGTGGTGACACCTACATTTATACATGGCCACTAATTGGAAACACCAAAGATATACTATGATGATCAACACAAAATTTTTATCATCTCTATTATATCAACATCCTATAAAGAATCAACTGGATCATTGTTGTTTTCTTTTGTAGCAAACATAGTCAAACCAAAGAACTATCACTGATCTCCAACCAACACAATAGAGATTTACAAGGCTAGACATACAAGGCCTCAAAACATGTCATTATGATCATGGAATGGTAAATATTGTTATAATTGAACTCAATTAGTCCTAAGTGATCATTACATTCCCTACCAAAGACATGAACCTAAGAACAAAACATATCCTCCACAATTTGTATAGCTCTCTATGTCTAGACATCCAACTGTGGATGGTAGGTCATGCTAAAAGAATCATGAGATCCCAATGCCTCCTGACTGTCTCTCCAAAATGACTAGTAAACCAAGGATCCCTATAAGATACTATAGTATATGGAACGCCATAAAAATGAACAATCACTTTTACATAGTGGTTTCCTACTACTCAACATTGGATATATCATGAATGGGTATGATGTGAGATAACTTGGTTAGTCTGTTAATCACAACCCATATTACATTCTTCTTTCACTTGGTATGAGGCAAACCAACCAAAATATCCATATAGATCTCATCCCACTTACCAGTAGCGACCAAAAGTGGTTGAAGCAAACCTGAAGGTTTATGGTGCTCTAATTTCATGTGTTGGAACATATAGAAATCGAAAAAAACTCTACAATACCTTATCTCATACCTGGCCATCAAATCTACATCCTCATGTTATAGAACATCATAGTGGTTACATGGTGCACAACCCATATTGAATTATGGAAATCCCTTATTACAACTTTCCTTGTTATTAATGTAACAATTTCTAGGCTCTAAAAACATAAAACACTCTACTTAGAGAACAAAAACCAATACACTATCTACCCACCAAAATGAATGTCTCTAATAATAAAAAAATCATCATCAAGCTCTTAGACCTAAAAAATCATCTCAAGAAAATCATGTGTCAACTGAACACTAGCGAAATCAAAATCATCCCATTTCTTCGGAACTCCAATATGAAACTATGAATATAAGGCCATAAAAATATACTCATGTGAAGACTCTTTCCCAGCTTCGGATGGATGTTCCTACTCAATACATCTGCAACGTCATTCCATTTAGCTAGGGTACAGGTGAAGTCAAATTTGAATGAATGTAGGCACTCCACCCAATGCCTCTAGAGAAGGATAAAATATTTTTGAGAGATAATATAACTCAGGATTTTTTTGTCTGAAAACACGATAATCCTTTTCTACATAAAGGTAATTTCACTATTTCTAAATCTTTTGCATCACATCTTCATGTTCATGATTATGGGTAGGATAATTCTTCTCATGTGTCCTAAAATAGTGAGGTCCATAAGAAACTTCATTGTTGCCCTGTATAAGAACACAACACATGCCTGAAACTGATACATCACAAAGGACCACATAGCCCTTCTTAGACATTGTAATAGTAAACAATGGTGTAGTAGTCAAAAGACGTTTCATCTCAAAAAAATAATTCTGAAATCTATTATTCCATTAAAACCCCACCACCTTCCGAGTAAAAGCAATCATTGGAGAATCCAACTTCGAAAATTCCTTCACAATCCTAGAATATTATCTAGAGAGTCCAAAGAAGTAATGAATTTAAAATACATTTCATGATTTGTACCAAGTCATAATAGCCTTTTACTTCTTAGGATCAAATTATATGCCATGTTAATACACCATGTGTCCTAAGAATATCCCTTCTCAAATCCATAAATCCCACTTCGAGAGCATGGCATAAAGTCAGTGACTTCTATTCATACCTAAAACTTTTAGCAGATGGTGCACAAGATCCTCCTCAGGCATAGAGTAAACAGTGATGTCATCAAAAAAGACTACCATTGATTATTACCAATACTTATTGAAAGTCATGTTCATCAAATCCATGAAAACTGAAGAAGAATTCTTCAGACCAAATGGAATAAAAATGTACTCATAATGGCCATACATATTCGGATAAGATTTTTTCTTATTAACTTATTTTTTTATCCTTAACTGATGGTAACCATATCGAAGGTATATCATTGAATCCCATTTTGTATATTCCAACTAATCAAACAGATCATCAATATGTGGAAATGGATACTTATTCATTATCGTAACTAGATTGAGCTTTCAGTAATCAACACATTTGAAAATTGAACCATCAAGCTTCTTAGCAAATTGAAGCAATTCCACCCAAGGGGACACACATAGGCATAGAATGACTTTCTCATTGAAATCCTCCAACTTGGACTTCATCTCTTTCAGATCAAATGGTTCCATGTGATAAGATGGAATTTAAATTGACAGAGTACTAGAAATTAAGTCAACAGAAAACTCAACCTCCCCCACTGGTGAAAAAATATAGAAATCCTAAAGAAATACATCAAGAAACATGACGAAGACGGGATGAATATCCCCACTCATTGAATCCCTCTCCAGATCATAATCAAACACTGATATTAAATTCCCCAACTCTGAATAATAGGTTTTGGAACTACATGACCACGGGTCCCATTACCCTTGGAAGACAAGAGTCACACCACTGGTTGTTGTAAGGTAGACCCATAGAAGAATTCCATTGTTATGGGATTTATTATAAATGATCTGGTCCATCATGAAAATGAAATCCATATATTTTATGTCAAGAACTAGAAAACTACAAGCAAGATCGACATCTAAAAGAGATAAGACACAAGAATGACTACAAAGACCCTTCAATCTCTTCGCATCAAGGGGTGTATAAAAATCCATTGCATAAAATAGTTTACCTATAAGTAGATTATGAAAATTAAAAATACAGGCTTAAATGAATGAGTGAGATGCACCAATATCAAATTGAGTAGTCGCTAATAATGATGTTATAGTAGTGGTACCTATAATGGTTTCTAGAATGAGGTTAGATTCCTCTATAGACACTTCAGATACGTGAATATTCTTTTTCCCATATGACTATATCTGAAACCATTTTTTACATGAAGCTTCTGATTCCCCCCCCCCCATAGTTTTAGGAGGAGCAGATGATCTGGTCTCACAATGAGAAGTAGAAATGTGATGACAGAATCTTCGTAATTTCCCTGAACCACTATAAGAGCTACAGTTCATGGGTGCCATAGTGAAAAACCTCTTATAAATTCTTTTATTTCTACACTGGTAAAAAACCAATGAACATTATCCTAGTTCTAGTGGAGGTAATAATGTACCCAGATATTGAGAACTTCTATGAGAATCATCATGCTTCTGTTTTCCATTGATGTAAATAATGCTTCCACAGATAGAAAATTAAACTACCGATAACCCTAACATTCAAGCTAGATCCATACCAATCATTATCACCCAGTCCATTACATTGACATAAGTGGGAATCATTAGTAAGAATACCTAATAATGGATATCTTATTGATGCCCCAACTCATAGTTTTGAGCCTTCCCCATTTTATTAGATACAATATGAGGTTCAAACTGCATGAACTTTGAAAAAATCTATTTGAAAACTCAGTCATGGTTCTGTCATCCTTCTCATGATTGAACAAATCCACAGCCATATCCAACACTATTGAGTTTGGATAGAATAGTTCAGTGAAAAGAACATTGACATTTTCAAATCAAACACCTCATGATTCTTTGTTTTCACAATCATGTCCCACCATCTCCTTCTTGGTCCCTACAACATGAATGTGGAACACTTCACCATAATCACATATGTTTTCTCCATGAACTCAAACATACATTATATCTTTCCCAACCATTCCTCATTATATTGGGTATTAGTGGATCATTTTAAAATTGGGGACTTCTGGTGAAGTAACTCTTGAGAATGATTTTGAAGAACATCCCCCTGAGGATCCACAGCTAGAGCCTAAATGGGGAGTAGAGGTGGTTCCTATCCCAGAGTTTGGACAATGCGCACAGTCACATCAACTATATTTTGGTCCACTAGAGTATTCTCTCACTTCCATTTAGTAAAATATTTGTCCAAGATCCAATTTGGGTATTTTCTCGAAGGCATGATTCTACACAACATTAACAGACAACATTGAAGAAATTAGGGTATTCTAAAATAGGGAAATAATGGGAAATTAATCCCAATAGATATAATAAACAGATTTGGTTCCAATCTATCCAAATCAAAATTGGGAAGGGACTCAAACAAATCCATAAGATGTCATTCCTTAAAAAACATGGCGACTTAAGGATCATTGTGGTGAGAGACGGTCAGGAACACAATAAAAAATACCTCTTATGTCCTAATACGATTTCAAAAATGCATACATACTTCAGGATAACTGCTCAATAGCCTCCTTTTATAGAAAATGTTCATGAACTATCCTGGATACTCAGTTAACCTATTAACCAAGCCATCTCTGACATAGCTGGAAGGGGGTTTCTAATCCCCATGTGTCAATGACTAGTATCTGGTATCATACAGTGTGCATGTTGGACTGATTTTTCCACAAGACATAACAGAAGTATGAAAATAAAGTCAACATGCATATAAAATAAACCCCACTATTTGTAATGTACCAGAATACAAAAGGGCATAAAAATCCCAAAGTACTACAACCCAACTACCAGAAATTGGTAAAACATCCCTGAGCTCCCTAAAGACACATCTCAGCAAGTCCCAAGCTCAACAGGTTGATCCACCTCCAAGAGATCCATTCCATGTGCTTGAACGTGTAAGAAAAAAGTCTACAACCACACAAAGGAAAATGTTGGATATAAGTATAAGCCCAGTAGGATGCCACTAATTATTCTATAATAGATGAAACATATAGATTATCATAAGAAAATATTTCAATTTTCAAAATAAATATATTTGGAATTTCAAAATTATATTTGTAAAAAACATTTATACATTTTCAAAATGATTGAAAATAAATTTAAAGAACAGTCTTTTAAAAGATATGGAATTTCTAAAATAATGGATTAAATAAAATAGGTACATAAAACAGTTTATGTAAATATATAAATTGAATGTAAAGATGTTTTACAAAATTTTAATACATTGATTTCTCATATATAAATAAACAAGTGATCAACATGGTCATCTTCTAAAAGGTACAACAATATTTATTACTTTTGTACTCTGTACTCGCAAAGTGATCTTAGAAAAATTAGTATACTCACGTCCCCCTGATACTAGCCATAGGTGACTTGTCACCCTCCCAATGAGGATGTGACCCACTGCAGGTATTTTTTTGAACGTTGTAATAGGGTAGAGTGTGTCCAAATAATTCACTAACTACCTAAGGCTTATAGACACTGTTACATAAAAGGAAATTTATTTTAATATTACTTAAAATACAATTAAATCCCAATAGGCTATTTCAAAAATTCCAAATTATTTCCTTTTAAAACCAAAATGTGTTTTAATAAAAAAAAACATGCCTTTTTACAAGATTAAACCACTAGGTTTCTATCCAAAAAATTTTAATCTGTATTCATAAGTTTGAAATACATTCAAAACTATTTACATAAATTTTAAAAATTAATTTCAATAATTAAATTACACAATTTAATTGATATCATTTCCTTCAAATCCATAATTTAAATTAATGAATTTCCATAAAACACACCCCTGTTTAATGGAATTGGGGGTTTTCCAAATTTTTGTGCCAAAACTATTTCAAATATCCTGATTCACTAGAATCAGGTTTTTTTCTATTTAATTAATGATTTTTTGTACAATATAATTTATATAAAAAATTGGAATTAATTGTGCAATTTAGGAATAATCAATTTGGTTGGTCGGGATGGAACCACCTAAATATTCATGAAACATGACTCTTGGAATGACACCCAACAATAAGAAAGAAGGAAAAGATGATCTATAAACACAACCTTAAAAATTATCCAACCCCACAAGTCATAGATCAGTCATTTCAAAGATTATCCAAGAGAGGATATATATATATATAGTTGTAGAATAATGAAGAATGATTATCTGGATATCACCCACCAAAGAAATGATTATTAATCTCTAAAGGAATGGATTCAGAAGGGTTAGAAGGCACCATGAAATACTGTTAAAGGATTTTGCTCAAAAGAAGAAGAATTGGGGAAGAGCTGATGAAAAGAACCAAGATAAATTCACCCTTTCATAGGATATTATCGTGGCATTTCATAGCATGAAATCTAGTTTCAAGCCGTGATTGATTTAATTTTTGTTATGTAAAAAATGTGTTGAATTTTTAATTTTCCTTTCTAGTTGGTGTATTACATGACATGTAACCCATATTCACATAATTTAATGCTCTAGATTCATAAATGATGAAACCCCTGACATTACACATTAACAATTGACCTGAAAATGCTTCACATATTGTAATAGGAATTCACAGTGTGTAACCATCACATTGTGAACCACGCTTCATGTAATACACTGGGAAATAGATACACAGCATGCAAACTAGTTTCATGGGGTGTAATATCCAATCAGTTTACAAAATCACCCTATTTAAATTTGAAAAATCCAACAAGTGGCAGACATTACCATTATAGGTATCCTCCCAATAAAAATGTAACTCTTAGCCAAAAAACGAAAAGAAAAACCACAAAAAAATTTAATACATACCTGTAATAATGGTAACAGGAAGTTATAGTAATGGGTTTTATGATAAAAAAATTTATAGAAACTCCATCTTCCATACTCATTACACCATATGTTTCTAATACGAATTATTCTTAAAACATATATCCATAAAACTATGTTGAGAAACAAACCTTTCAAATGATAATAACTTTTCTCCCTATTTATTTATGGGACTTAAAACCTAAGAACATTCAAATTTTTCTCAAACAAATCTTATAAAAAAATTAATTTCTCCATGAATTAAAAACATTTTTTAAAAAAATATAACAAGGGATTTCCCACCCAAAATAATCAAAAAATAACTAAGGAGACACCTATGAGTCAAAAACTTAAATTGTGTCTTTGTGACTGCTTTCAATTGAGTACAGTTTAGCAAGAATAAAATGGTTTTAAGGAATACATAGAAATTATTTAGGAAGGTAACACTTAGTCATAATTAATAAAACCTTTCCTAATTGGGAATTTTTACTCCTATCTATCACATAATTCCAAAATAAATCATGAAAGAGTGACTCGTGATATAATTCCATAATATCATAGATGATAAATATTTTTTAGGATCAAATATTAAACCCATTTATCTGTTTATAGAATATTTTTATTTATCCCAATTTGATTATAAACTCCATTAATAATCACCTAAAACTTTTTAAAGGTTTTAAACATGTGTCTCATTAAAAATATTAAACCATAATGACTAAACAAAATAGTAAATGCTACACAGTCCCTATTCCAACCACATAATTTTCTAATAATTGGTTTAAATAGATCAACATGTTTTAGATATAATATCTGACTATACCACTTAATTATTCCACTTAACAGTGATTTGATATGACTTTATAAGATTTAGGATTCACATCACTCAAATGATTCAAAATCGAAAGATTCCAAAAAAAAATTCTATTGGTCATATTGATGTGTTTTGAATTTATATTCCTATGGAAATAATGAAAAATATAATGAGTTTTTGAATAAACCTTTACCTTCCTATTCACATTATCTATATATAGTGTATAAAACATTAGATCTATTCCAAATTATATTGAAATATTTTGTTCACATATATAAGGACTCTTATTTTTTATTGGGAATGAAAATACATTCTTACGTGGACAATAAGTTGATATATAATTTATTTAAATAAATGGAACATAGTAATAGGTTTACAATTATAAAATAAATCCATAATATATATATTGATCATATGATCCTACATATAATGTAGTAAACATTCACCCATTTGCAACACATATATCTACATATTATTTAATTAATTCTCACATATGTTTAGTCATGTGAATGTTTTTAAAAATGTATGATACACACTTTATATCTAATACCCTTGATTTAGAATTCTATAAATAAATTATTTATATCATTCACAGCCTCATGGAAATAGACATTCTCATTGAAAACATATCTCATACATAAATAGTGATGTTATTAATTATAGTTATAGCCTATAATTGATCTTAAATTGATTTTCAGGAAACATGTAATAATATACCACAAGATATATTCATTTAATAAAGTTCATATTTTACAAAATTTCAAAAATAATTATTAATATGTGTGTTCACAAAAAATTGAAAAGCTGATACATTATATATATTTTTGAGTCCAATATCCATGTTTCACTAAATATATGGTATCTTTTTCCTTTAACCAAACAAATATAATATTATTATTTTTTCATGATTATCATATCACATATTTCTCTTTTATAGTTAGGTCGATTTCCCAATTAATTATATGAATTGTTTTAACATTATTCCTTTGTGGATTGAATCATCCTCGGATCACAAAGCTATATTTTACCCAAATATTAAAATTTATTAATGGAAATAAATTATATTAGGGTAACCCATACAAAAAAATTCCTGAACAATATATTAAATGGGTATACAACTTTTAGAAGACATACAAATTTTAACGATCTGGTTCTTGTCATGTGTTTCCGTTGGATAGAATTTATAACATGGGACATTAAAGGGGTTTTGTTTAGAAATTATATTTTAATCTAATTATATGAAAATAATATATAAATATTATACCTCCTGTAATATTTTAATTTCTTATAATGCATATATGTATTCATACTTTTATGCATTTAGTTTTAAATTCCAATTTATTTGACCATATTAACATATTCTAAACATATTAATCGGACAATCCTTACTCAACTAATGTACTTCATTTCTCACCTAAGAATAAAATAAAATTATATTCACATATATTGAAATTAAGTACACATAATGGTTTATGAAACACACTCATGTAATTTATTATAAAAATACGAAACAAAAAATCCCTCAAGAAAAATATGGATTTTTTAGGTTTCTCACACCAAAATTTTAAAAAAAATCATATGCTCAATAATGAATGAGAATTAAAACCCAATATCTCACTTTATATATAATAATATTCCCCATAGACATCAATTATAATATACCATAACTTCGTAAAATTTAATTATCATAACAATCCATTATGATTAATTTCATGACAATATAATAAGCCATAGTAATTATTGTTGGTTTCTTCGTTGTGTTGAGAGAGGAAGAGTTATACCATCGAAGAACTTCATCTTCCTCCTTGAAGAACGCAAAGAACACCGAGACGCCGCTTCCTCCTCGAACGATCTCCGTCAACGTGTACGGAGCCTCACCCCGCGATGTTGTTTTCCGCAACGCTCATCGATCGTCAACTCGTTATCGAGGTAGGGGATAGTTTTATGTTCAGGATTATTTATGGAATTCTTCATTAAATGATTAGCTGCTTGTTATTTAATTAACGGGAGGAGGCTGGACCAAACAAACACAGTCGACCCTCCTCCCCTTTGATGTTGTACTCCATCATGGTTTGGAGCGAAGGTGGCACGGTGCAAGGACACCATGCAGGAACGAGGAAAAGACGCGGTGAAGGAGCACGGTGCCATTGAGGCCGAATGAAGTCGCGGCCGGAGTCGGGCCGTGGCGAAGGGGCGCGGCACCGTCGCGCCGCGCCGGTCGGACAAGGGTCACAGCCTTAGGCCATGGCAGTGCTGGGGAGGGCGGCCGGAACCGCAAGCTGCCGGTGCTCAGGAGGCCGGACCAGTTGGTCCCCCGCATCACAACCGACAGGCCATTATGGCCGGCCGGATACGAGAAGTCCAGGGGTTGTAACCCCCGGTAGTAGACAAGGCGGGCCCCCTCGACGTGGGGGGTCGTCGTTTCAAAAAGAGGGGGTAGTGCGCCCCACCTTCCGTGTCGCTCGGTCACAGACCGAGTGCCCAGCCGATCCGGGCCGCTCGTGCTAGGCCGGGCCGGCCTCGCCGGTCCAGACCGCCTGCGGTGGGCCGGACCCGGACTTGGGTTGGGTCAACCAGGTTCGCGCCGACCCAGGGGGTCTTGGGCCGGGTCGGTCCTGTCCCGAAACCCCTAAAATCGGACAGCTACATTTAAAGGTCCATATCGTGGGCTACATGCCTCTGATAGACTCACCATCAGTTTCATAGAGATCCTTGGATCGATAAGATCATTTCGGTATATTACACTCAAGGTATCTGAGAACTTTGGGTATGATCGAGTTGGTTCGAACACAAAACCAACCGAGCCCTCAGAGCATGAACGCTTATAACTTGAGCTCTGGACGTACGCTTGACGTGCCGTCGACTTTGTGGGATTCCTCTTAGTGAGACGGTTCTTCTGGCTTAATCCGCTTGAGGTTTGGACATGGTTGGAGTATGGTTGGGTTGGTTATGACTTAAAAACCAACCAGGCCACTAGGACAAAAAAGCCAATAACTCTCAGACCGAGCGTCTGATTGACGCGCAGTCTATCACATTGAGTTCCTATTGAAGATATGAAACATTGGGAAACATCAACTCCGGACTTCATGTCACTTGATGTATCGACCCCCTTGGCTCGTGTTGCATACCCTCCCGGAATTGAGCATGTTGTGTACAGGAACCCTAGAGCTGGTTGTGACTGCGACGATGATGACATCTGTAATGGGATCCTCCGTGGGTTCGGCAGCGATGAGGACCGTATTGGAATCCTCTGTGGGTTCGATGGCGATGACTACTATTCTTGTATCCTATGTGGGTCCGGCAGCACGTGACCTATTTTCTTGTATCCTACGTGGGTCCGGCAGAGTAGCTGGTCTTGTATCCTTTGTGGGTCTGACAGCTTAGCTGGTCTTGTATCCTGTGTGGGTCCGACAGCATAGATGAATCAGTGACTACATCTGATCATCTCTATCGCCTTACGAAGAGTATACCTGTATGAGCTGAGTCTTGAATTTCAATCACTATCTTTGATATGATTTTTTTGTTATCCTGTGTGGATTGGGATGTGCTTTCATGTGTGGATTGGGTTGTGAATTCCTATGTGGAATGGGTTATGTTTTCCTATGTGGACTGGGTTGTATTTGAGCTCGTTTTCTAGAGCCGAGCTAGAATAGATGACTTAGGTATATGTAAGGGAATATACCTATGTATATTTGGTTTTTTACTTCGTGTTTCTATCTTTCCATTGTGGATTATCCTTCTTGGATTCTGGGAGACCTTCGGGGGTCTCGGGGTCCCTACTGAGTAGCGTATACTCACCCCTGCACGGGCTATGCCCGCACTATGTTATTTTGGATGGAGACGACAGATAGTGCTGATCGAGGTAGGAGCTCGTAGAGATGGATGGTACCTAGAGGTGGCTCACTGGACGAGATGTACATGGAGCGGACGGCTGGAGCTGAGGAGTGGAGGAGACTATCTATACCCACCCTTCTGGTGGGATTTTTAGAGGACGGATCAATGTTGCTACTTTAGTTTTCTGCTGTTGTACTCTCTTTTCAGTTGTACTTTACTTTCAGTTGGGTTTGTATTCTGGCCCATTTACTTTCAAACACTTACCTTTGTACTCATTTTAATTATTTTTTACTCATCTTGCGTACTCTGTGGTGTTTGTTTACTTTATAAAGGAAATTCCTTCCCCTATTTCGGGATTTACACTATTGGTGCTAGTCGCCTGCCCATGGCCTATGGAAGGCGGGCTTGGTGTAGTCACGACACATGTCCCGAAGATGGGTCGTGACAAGGTATACCAAAATCTAAATCTCATATTTGTTGATGATATCTCTGGGAATTCATATGTATATCAAATAAAAATCACACATCATATCCCACCTAACAAAATGACCATCTCAATACCCATCAATAATGAGAAACCAAAATATCAAGTAACATTATGATATAATCATGAAAACAAACAATAGGAAATCAATAGCGAACCAACTATTAAAAAGAATTGTTAAAGAAAATTGAAAACAAGAATGGATCACCGAAGGGGTAAAAAGAAATAAGTTCATTGGAACCATGATCCTATGATATATAATATAGATAAAATTATGAGTGAGACCCATCCTTATAAAATAATAATTACATCTCTCATTAACTACCAAATCATTATTCTCTGATCCTTATCAATTATACAAAATTAATTTCCCATATACCACCTCCAATATTCATCAATAAATCACAGGTCAACCTATGGGATAGATTCTATTATGGGAGATTATAACACTATATATTAACATTGATCCCTAGGGTTGTACAATATCATAACCATCAAATATCATGTATGAAATATCCATTGTCTAACTATGTTGAATCATAATGAATGGTAAACCTCTTATAAGGTACATTCTATGAATTCCCACAATCAAACACCCTTCTATCCTAGAAAAAAACTACCATTTTTGTATTTGAAATCAATTAAGGGGTTGAGGAAATATAGGTGATACATGATTATTAAATAGGCATCTCATCTTTCATTTTTTTAACCTTATGGGATTATATGTCACAAAGAACTCACATGATCATGACACTTATAGTCATACATAGGGTTTAATCACAATCTAGATCATTTCATGATCTTTGTGGTCACCCTAAGAATTTACTACATAAATGAGGCCTACCACAAAAGCAACCCCAACCATATAGGATAAATGCCCCCTCGCTCTATCTAAAACTGGAAAATACAACAAATAAATGAGTAAAATAAGATCCACCCCTATTTCATTATCTCATTATATAGTAACAACAATCCAAATAAAGGAATATTATTCATATAAATCAGGACATAGCTATCATTTTAAAATTCATAGGGACTATCTCCCACTAACATGATTGAGGATAATAATAAGGTACTAAGGATCCAATCACACATCAAGAGTGACAAAAACTACCCAACTTCTATGAGTAGTCTCCCTCAACATTTATTACAATGTTAATTGTTTATCCCAAGACCTAATAAAAAATCATACATGACCACTCAAAAGTTTTCACTAATATTCAACAAATCAATATGAAATAATTTGGGATAATGAAGATTCCCAAACTCATTCTCCAGTAGTATACATCTCGTGGCCCCTGATAAAAACCCATGATAAATCCCACTACACATAATAGTCTAGTATAATATACAGATCACCTAAATGATTAATTCTATAATTTTTCATATGTTATCATCCATTAAAAATTGATATTATATATAAGGAAATATTAAATAAATTCCTTATAAGAGTATGCAATATTTATAAATTATTGAGTCACTAACATGAGGTAAAACACTCCAAATAATTTGATAAATACAAACATTTTTTCTTTTATTATATGTATCAATGGATTGTAATATAAATAATTTAATAATAAATCACTTATTATTTAATTCACCCATTCCAAGGGAATAAATCTAATATGGAAACCTCTTTAAAAAACATTTCATTATTGTTTATATGCCAATACAAAACCACCTATTTAAATCATCATTTCCTTTAAAAACTCTATAAATATTACATTTGAAAATATGTTTAAAATGTATAAATTATATTCCCTTTAAAAAAATAATTTAATTATTAAATCACATGATAATAAATTATATAATATGGGACACCAAACATTATTAGACCAATGCACTACAAATGAACATTTTACCATGGCTTGTGATAAATTTTGAATACTAATAAAAATGATCTCATACCCTTTATTAAGAAACTCCTTGTCCTTAAATTATTCAACATATTAAAAAATGAGTATAAAATAATACATGTGATCAATTTACGCAATATATAAATTACTTTCATCATTAGTTTGATTCCATTTAATCAATCCAATCATATGATTACCATCACTACACCATCAAATACTTATGTAATAAATAAAAAATCATTAATCAAACCCCAATATATATATATATTAGATAATAATAATAAGTGGTATAAAATTCATCAATTGATGATATGATGTTAATATCCCATGAAATGAGGTGGGGTCAACATTCAATGAAAATATATACCTAAAACATATAAATGAATGAATTTCCTAGAATATATAGATTGTTAAATCTCACCAAAGTTACTAACTACCCTAAATAAAATAATTAAGAGACCTAAATTAATAAAAGATGATTGAAATTATTAAAATCTATTCTTTTGAGGATTCTTATATGAACAGCACATGAAGGAAAAAAATTAATGATGTGATTCCATCATGTTTTCATGGAATCACTACTGAAATACCTATGCAGATACTTCAATATGAGAGTAATTGAATAAGAATAAAATGTAAAAAAGTAAGTGGAAGGGGGAATAATTACCTACTATGTATGTTATAATGTGATATTGATTCTCCCAAACCCATGGGTGGTAAATGAGGAGGATGGGTGAGCAGATGGGGAAGATATCCAATATATAATGATTGGAAAAATACAGACCTCTAAGAGGGTATCTCAAATAAAAAGGGTTAATTCGATTTTTACCTCCAAATTTTTTTAAAACTATTATTATAGACATGATAAACCCCACTAGGGACCATCCTGGATTGTTGTTAAGTTGTGAGTTCCTCCAAATCATACCACAAATAGGTTGGTTTCAAGCTTCTTGAACTAGGTAGGCTTACCATAAAAGGAGAGTTCTTTTCTTATGAATATATATAATAGATACATATTCCAAAGTATAAATTAAAACGAACCAAAAGTAAGATGTATATATATAATCAAATAAGATGTATAAAACATAATCATGATACATAATATATGAATATATCACCATAATTTAAATTATAAAGAAACTGTAAACTAGAAATTATATGTATACAATTGTCACTAGAATTTAGAGATATCATCATTTCTATGAGTACTCGTGTGATAATATCTATCCATAATAGTCATATCCACTATCAAGAACCATAATACTCTATGATGACTTACATAGAACCACTAAGTGTCAACTCTATAAAAGCCACACCTATTACACGTCTACCAAGATAATCTTAGACATGTGTCTTATCTTTACTAATATAACATGTCTGGCTATAAGGAAAGTTCGTGGATGTATATAAACACACATAGTGTTACATCCTTAAAAAATAATAAATCTCTGAAAAATCATGATAAATAGAACCTCGTGCTACTAAATATTAATGTAAAAGATCAAAAATAATATTAACAGTGATATCATCTTTAAAAAGGATTCTCAAGTGTGCATTGAAGGTTAAAAATATAATTCCACAATCCTCAAAAATATTATCACATAATAAAACATTAATTCTATTATCACTAGAGATTTTATAGATATTGGAGTTTATATCCATTTATATACTGCAAAAACGGCATCCCATAGGGAACTAAGTGGTCACTTCCCCCATAGAATATTATGTTTCTCATCCATTCCATATAATATAGTTCCCACATAGAAAATAGAAGAGGTTATTCTAACCAATGAATGATTCCTAGAATTATAGAGATGTATGCACACTATGATTCATCCATATTATACCGCTAATTAAGAATTTGGTCACCGTTGCTAAAAAAAATACATAACATTACCAAAACTATAGTGGGGGATCCATGCCGCATTGGAAGTCACCTCAGTCGAGGGAATAATTTTCCTATGTTTAGTGACCCAAGATTCTCATACAAAAATATTAATTCATAATATGTGAATATTCCTAACAAAATATACTGATCTATGCGAGAATCAATTAGGTTTAATGACTTTGGAAACAACGATACATAAAAAATAGTTCAAAGGAGAACTATGTTATCTACAACTATGTAACTCATAACTAGATATTTTCATATGCATATCATATATAATAACATTATTCATAATATGGGGAATGGAACCAAAAGAGAGGGTGAGCTCAAATGTTCAATAAGTGTAAATAAGGGTGATATCACTATAAATTTAGTATAACATTATGATAAAAATAGATTAAGATTTGAAAAACGTTCCATAAATATCATTGATCATAAAAAAGATTAATGGAATTAATATTTGAAGTTTATAAGAGAAGAATAATAATGGAATCCAAGAACATGAGCCCTTAGACAATAAAATTGGGGCAATACATGGATTTATGACATACATGTATGAATGGAAAATAATTTCCCTAGTAGTTAGGAGAAAATTTCCAAAACTAGTATATTGGAAGGGGTTCACTCCTCAATCGATCATGGAATTATAGGTTTAGTCTCCAAACTATCAAACTGTTAAATTTAAATTATTGAAATGGGTTCAATTCCCATTCTAGTTCTGTTTATATCATGTGTTATCAATATTAACATAATTTTTTATAGGTAGATTTTGGTCCCCCCATTCTTTGTTATAATGTAACCACCATCAATGGTTCTAATGAAACCAAAGTAATTGTTAATAATGTAACCACTATCCTTTATTCTAATGGAAACACCATATTTGTTCATAATGTAACTACCGTCTCCTAATTAAAACCATGGATAAGTTGTCCAATAGATCATAAAAAATTAATCATATTAAAACCCAATAAAATGAATGGATTTTATTAGAATTTCATTATAGCATATACCGTGGGAAAAGAGTGAGTCTCATAATCATATTTTCGTCATCAATATAATCAATCTATTGAATTAATAAGGATGGTATCATTGGATCATATCCCCAATAAAGCATAACTGACATTAAATGATGTCATCATAGATGGAAAATGATTTTGAAATATCACTTCAAACATTTCTTGTGGAAAATAAACTCTACACCTTGAATTAACTTATTTAAAATATGAAAACTTCCCAAATTTAAAATAAATCATTTTTGTTGAATGTAAATTTGGATTATTTTGATGTATTATTTAAATCATTAAATGGTTATGGTGGTTGAAAATTCCATTCATTCTATACATGTTAATACAGTTATTTATTTCACATTTTCAATAAAATTCAAAAGTTCATTCTTCTAAAATTACAAGAGGATTCATTTTAAACAGTTTTGAAAATTTCCAATAATAGGTAAAAATCAAATTAAAAATATTTTTATAATATTAAGATCCTGATATAATAATTTTTTTATAAAACATTGAAATAGAAGACAAATGAATATTGGCTGATGAGATAAATAAAATAATTTTTCCATAAAAATGTTTTTTTTGACTCTTGGGTTTATAAGGGATGAAAATGAATCAAAAAAACATTATTTTTATGTAATGAAAATAACATAATAAAATTCATGAGTTTATTTTGTAATAGATCATAATATTTCATCATTGGAAGCATACTAATAAATAAACCCAATATAAAAATTGATTGTAAGATAAAACCCTTACCACTTTGGCATCTTTTGAAACATAGTCCCCATTTAATAATAATAATAATAATAATATAAAACAGAAAATTTTATTAAATTAAGATATTATTGTTATAAAATATAAATGTGTAAGTATATACCTAACACAAAATAAACTAGTGGTGAATATGGGAATGAATCCATGAAAGAAAGGAGTGACTAGAAATATGTAATCCTAAGTCTCGAGTTCCTTCATACACATTAGAGTATCCTATATAATAAATATAGGTTTAGTATAATTATATTATAAGAAAATTCATATATATATATATATATATATATAATAACATATAATATTTACCTATAACATTTTTTATCAGTGTTTTGATAATTCCATGTAAAATTAATGTTTGGTATAATAATAACTTTGTTTTTCACATACATTTGGATTTGGTATTTTTTTCCATTTACATTAATCATGGTTGCATCATCTCTGTAATTTTTTCCATGATATAATTATATTATATATTCATTATATATGTATTTATGGTAATTGATAATATTTATAGATATAAATGAATTACACTGTTTAAGGAGATGGTAGTTTGAACGTATGCATTAACGTTGTTTCAATTTTATTGATAGAAGGTTTGGAAGGAAGGTTAATAATATTTCAACTACACATATTAATTTTTATTTAATATATATATATATATATATATATATAATTTTATCATTAAATTTATCATTGTTACCTTCAATGTAAATCATTTGTGAAAAAAGTACCACATCACTTAGGGAGGTGGTAGTCCAATATACATACGAGCAATGTTATAATATTCCCAAGGAAATTAAATTAATATAGTATATATGATATTATAATTAGAAAGGTATTATTATGTTATGACTGTCATATTTATATATATATAATTTAAATCCATCATTATATCCACATGTGAGAGGTGTTGATGGAAAATGAAATACATTGGTTTATGAGGTCGTAGTCTATTCTATACATGATCCAAGATTTCCTTTCCAATTTTATAGAAGAAGACGTAGATATAGAATATTCCATTAACATAATAAAATCACAATATATGGAATAATATAGTGTTATTATTTATTATAGTTGAATACGATTTGAGGGATCTGGAAGAAGAAATAAAACAATAACATATGTTTAATTACTTTACCATTTCTTTGGGGAAACACATTTGGTTTATAAAAAAGAAATATTAGGATGAGTTCATTATAAAAATAATGCCTCTTGGATATAGGGTGGAAAATAAAAATGATTATTTTGAGGAATTTTCTAGGAGATATTTTTTTGGATGTTTTAAGAGGAGAGAAGAGGGGTTATGATTTTATAAATAGAGTGAGGACACACTTGTTATTAATGATGAAAAAATTGTACCATGTTTTAAATAAGCATAAAGCCTTAATAATGAATAAATAAAGACCCAAATAGAATAAATGGTCAATATATGCCCAAAAATTGGAATTGAACATTTTATTAACTCTTTTTAATTAATATTATTTTATTTCAACCACTCATAAACACGTTTTATCCTTAACTTCAATATTTTTTTTTTCAGATTTTACTATTTATTTTGAAAAAAAATTAATTTGTGCTTATTATATAATATTAATTATTAGGATTAAAAATATGAAATCTATTTTTCCAAAATTATATTTAAATAAACTAGAAATTCTAATTTAAAATTGAACCCACAAAGATGAAGAAAAATTAGTTTTCAAAAGATAAATTTTTCATAACTATAGAATGTTTCCATATCAAAAATTTAACATAAAATCAATTAATTTAACCAATATTTGATTAATGATAACATAATTCAACTATTTTTACAATTTAAACAATTTTTATCTTTATTTATTTTTGTATTTTTTTTTAAAAAAGTGTTTTTTAATAAAAATTCATATTTTAACAATTCACTAAAAAAGATACCTTTTCATAAACTATTCAATACTTCAGATTAGGATAATTTAGAATTGTTGGTTAAAAAAAATAATTTTACTCAGTTAATTAAATTTTTTAAAGTTTCAAGAAATTAATTTTCTTTTTGTTCCTAAGAATCAGTAAAAAATATTTTTTTCATAAAAATGTTTTCAAAGCATATAGACTTTTTTATAATTTAATTATTTATTTTTAAATACTTTTTTTCAAAAAAAACTTTAGTCATAATATTTAAAATATTTTTATTTAAATTAATAAAACAATATTTAATGAATAGGTTATAATGGTCAATAATAAATAATATTATTATTATTATATTGTGATTTGTTAAAACTTGGTGTTGTATGTAAAAAAACCTACCAAACAAATTAGAGAATTCAAAAAAATGTATTGCATAAAAACTCGGGATGATACATTCATCCCCTATAAAAATGATTTTTCCATCAAATTTTATGACATTAATAAAAAATGAAGTTTTTTATGCCTTGTCTTATAATAATGTTACTAGGTTGCATATAAAAATTAGTGGTTTTCTACAAAACATTTACCAAATGAGTGATTTTATTCTGTATAACATTCTCCCTATGATAGATATTATCCTCTAATTTACCCTTTTATGAATGATATTTCTTTAGTGGTATGACCTCTATGTTCAACACATAAGATTGATTAGTTATTTAATTCCCCATGAGAGATATATACAACACATCATGGATATGAGAGAGTTCTGTTGGAATCGCTAAGTAATAAGAAATTGTCCATAATTAATCAAAAATCAAAAAAGGTTGCAATATAACAGTGAATTAAATTTTCATTCATCTCAAATAACATAATCATATTAAATGAATAAAATTTTATAAAATAAATCTCACCATCTTTAAAATACATATCACTCATACAATTATGAACATAACATTCCAGTAAAATCTGAGCTACCTTGATGTGTTGTTGAAGGGATCTAGCATTCTCCACCATTTCACCATAATTCATATATATAAATAGTTTTATTTATCAAATTTCAACCCATTATGTTGAAAATATACAATTAATTACATATCAGGCATCATAAAGGTCCATCTTAATCCTCGAATGACTGCTATTATTATATGAGATCTATACAGGAATAATTTGTTCTTCCAAACAATATTTAAAATCCATATAACATGATCTCAACATATCATTGTGTATTTGAATTGTTATATTAGATAGACCATTTATTTAAAGATAATAAACATTTCTAAAAATCAACATCATATAAAGGGCGTGGAAAAGACTTCCTGAGAACATTTTTGTAAACATCAGATCCTGATCAAATACAATTGACTGCAGTACTCCAGGAAACATTACCACTTATTTAATTTATTTTCATGAAATTTGATACTTGGAGAAACCTTATCTAATTGAAATGAACTATTATGAATATATAATTAATCCATCTATAACATTAATAGAATTATTTCCTTTAGATGTTTTGGGGGATCTAATGACAAAATCCATAGTGATGTGTTATTATTTCCATTTTGGTACGTGTAACAGTTGTAACATCCCCTTAGACTTTTGTCTCTTATCATTAACATAATTATATACCAAGAATCAAGATACAAACTCTGCAATATCAATCCTCGTATCATCCCACATGAAATAGAATTTCATGTGTCTATAAATATTTTGATTCAAAGATAAATATATAATAGAGAACTATGAGTTTATTCTATCATTATTTACATCAAATCTGGTATGGATGGAACACAAAGTCATTTTCATTTCCAACTCTTTCTATGAAAATATATACATTGACCATGTTTTATTGATATATATATATATATATTACAATTTTTTCTTTAAATATTATTCCCCATATATTTAGTTATTTTTTTTAAAACAAATTCATAATCTTAACTTGGGTAATTTTTAACGTGAAACATCAATTTTCTTAATGTATACGTCATCACCATGTCATTTGGATGAGAATTAATCCTAATTTATTCATGTATGAATAAATATATATTATAAGAAAATCTGAACTACATGGTAATTTAATTATATGTTCCTTGACTAATATTATCTTTTTTTACTTTAAATGTTCTTCACATACATCCATTGTGAGGAACGCAATTCCCTTCCAAGTTAATAGGGTGTGTGGATTAGAAAGTCATGATAAATTCTCTAAAAAATATCGGCAATATCAATTTAATCACTGAAAAATCATATCATAATTATCGTGGATTGATCTGGAAATCATTTGATAACTTCTATATTTTATGGTTATATAAAAATACCCTCTCATTAGATTATATGACCCAAAACATGCAACATTTTATATCCAAAATTTACTCTTTGTGAATTTTTCAAATAATTTCTCTTATCTTAAGGTATTTTGTATAATTATAATTTGACATTCATACTCTTCCATTATATTTTAATAAATGATTATATCATCTATACAATTTACAATAATTTAATCATTGTATCTCGAAACATTTATCCATTTAATACATAACGATTGTGGGGGGATTAGTAAGGAAAAATGTCATCACTATATACTCTTAATGTTCATACCTTGTATTGAAAATTGCCTTAGTTATTTCCAATTTCTTGAACCTCAATTGATGAAATACATAATGGAGGTCAATCATGGAAAATTATTGATCTATAGGAAGTGGATTGAAGAAGTCATCAATATGGGGTATATGATTCTTTTTCTTGATTTTGATCTTGTTTAGTTCACTGTAATTAATGAGGAGTCACATAAATCCATAATTATTATTAAAAAATATTATATGTTCACAACAAGGTTATAAACATGACCAAATTAATCCGTTTTAATCATACTACAAGATTTATTCTTCAATTATTGCAACTCAAACATATCCATTCTATAAAGAGTCTATGAAATAGGTGTGGCACTATGTATGAGTTTTATTGAAAACTAAACTTCACGATTCAGTGGAAGACGTGAAAAATATTTTTTAAAAACGTCAAAAATTCTCATGAAAAATATGAACATTAGTGATATTGAGTTTCCTCCTAACCATATAAGATAAATTACTATTTTAAATGGGATCGAAACCCATACAATGGATGTAATCTACATCAGAAGTTCCTAGCTATCATCACAATGGTATATTATTATATGTTATTTTGGATAATCAAATAGGACTTACAATAATTGATAATTTATGTGGGATTTATATAGGGAATGCAAATCCATGCATAAGATAAATTCAAGTTTAACTAGAAGGAGAATAATGTTGCTTTCATGAATCACATTCCCACAAACTTCAACCAGATAAAAATAATGGTCTTTCAATGGGATCATTGTACCATGAGTGGTTTTCACTATTAATTCAACATTTCATTATTTGGGTGGAATCCTGATACACATTGAAATTTCTTATTATATAAATGATTTTTTATGCATTTTCAAATAATATATTATATGTTCTATAATGGAGGTATTTGTACCATTAACAACATTATTCTCACACCCCTCATCAAAAAAGTTAGCTAATGAGATTTCCCTTATTCTCTTAGCATGATAATTTTTTGATATCGATCACTATAATTGAAATTCATATTTATGAATTAGTAATCATAATTCCAATACTCCTTCATTTTTAAACACTCGTGTGTGGCTAGTGAATTATGTGGAGATTCCTATCTATTCACATTATTAGCTGATTTTTTCTCATCACCTCAGTATTTGGTTCCCAAATGAAATTTAATTATATAAATAAAATATTTACCAATACCCTTTAGAATGTTTCTTATTAGTTTCCTTTAAAACATTGAGCATTAAGAAATGATCATCTTCTTTTCTCTATAGTTTTTAGAGTTTCCCTTAAATTCCATATTTTCAATCTTATCTAAACATCTTATTTAAGGGTAATTAAAATCTCTATTTCTACCTTGATAACCCAAAAAAATTATTTATTTATAGATATTGAATTCCATTATAGTCAATACCCTTCAGATACTGGGTTTTAACAAATAATGAATAAAACCACTTTACATTTATGTTGGATGATAATACAATAAGCTTACCTCACAAGTCTCGTAAAATTTTCCTTATAGGTACCAATATATTCTTCATACTTTTGATTTACCTCATGAATTCCTTATATTTTTTTAATAAGAATAAAAAAATTACTTATTTAAAAATTAAAAATTCATTTCATTTCACTCGATGGAGTTTATTTCATCTTATAGAATTATATTCTTCATAAATTCCCACCATTAATATATATAATATTCGAAAAGCTAAAAATCTAAAAAGATTTTTCATGATATCTACACTAGAAAATGGAAAATATATTTTGAATGTTACCGATCCATTACTCCTAAAATAGTGGATCAATACAATGATATATTGAAGCCAGATTTTTCCGAATAAAGGTCTTAATATAATGTTGCTCCCCCCTTTATTGTTTTGGATGTTCAGCATGATTCATAACATGAGAATTTGGTGTGAGCATAGAACGTGTATTTTAAATTCTATCTCACATAACATTTCATTTTTTGGAAAGAAAATTATTTAATTTTTTATCACACAAATCATTTACATGATTCTTTTATGTTCTACCCTTTGGTTAAAACCATAAAACAATTGTGTAAGAAAAACATATCGTAGTGGTAAACAGTATAATCAATAAAAATAATTAATATAATGTCTTAATTATTCAACCATATTTTTAATATTTTACACCTCTTGTTGAACATAGGTTATTAATGGTCACCATATATTAAAACCATTTATGATGGTTTGAAATTTTTTTTTGAATTTCCCAATAATTTCCCTCTAGAGTGTAGAACGAGGAATGAAGAAAGGCCCCTTGTAATGCACTTGGGGAATGGAGATTCTAGATCAATGCACTATTTTTTGAGATATTATCCAATGGTACAACTATTCCAAAGACACATCTACTAATTGTATCCATAAAATTATGTAATTTAATTGAAACCACTCGATGTATCCTTCACCAAAATTCCAAGGTGTTTTTCTATACATAGAATTTTCATCATGGTTCTCAAAATTGTTTTTTAATCCAACTTTACAATGATATAACTAAACCATTCAATGATACAAAATATAAATATAAAACCTTCCCATACATATATATTACATTTTAATAGATTAATATTCATTACATAACAAAATTATCTATACTAGAATAATTTAGTTCTAGTTCTATTGGAAACATGAAAAACCCAAAAAATGATCTATTTGTGAAATACATAATCTCCCACAAAGTTCTTAATAACCATCACCCTTCTTAGGCTTATCATATATAATAAATTTATTCATTACATAAGGAAATGAAACTTATGAATTGGTGATCTTATATGCTTAGTAAATGGTAAATAATGGAGATATCAACATATTATTATCCTTAGGATATGTCGACTATAAAATAAAATTTTAAAATCATACACTATATATCATTGATAATGAAAAATAGTTATAGAATAAATTTGGGAAGTTTAAAAGACATGAATTATATTTGAATGAAAGAACATTATCTGTGAGATAATAAAATTGGAATAATAAACATATTTTTTATACAAATAATCATAGAAAATAATTTCCTTAGTAGTCATGGAATGTTTTGAAAGCTATAATATTGGAATAGGTTCACTCCCCAAGCCTTCATGGTAGTCAAGGTTCACTCCCAAAACTATAATTGTGAAACTATTCACTTATGGACTTAGGTTCAATCCCATTCCATTCCTTTTTATCTCATGAGTTATCAATATTCACCCAATGCATTGGACATAGATATTGTTCCCACCCATCCTTAGTTATAACTTAACCACTATCCTTGGTTATAACATAACCCATAACCTTAGTTATAACCAACCCTCCATAAATTTTTATTACATAAACACTATCCTTAGTTATAATTTATCCACTATCACATAATAAAAACTAAACCCAACTATCCCACAAGATCATACAATATTCATCATATCATAATGCAGGAAAAAATGGGTTTCATAAAAATTTTACCATAGAATAATCCATCAAAAAGGAACAAGTTTCATAAATATCATTTCATCATAAACATAAATGATCTAAAGAATGAAAAAGGACTATATCATTGGATAATATCCCTAGTAAAACATATTTAATGTCAAATTATTTCACCATATATAGAAAATGATTTTGAATGATCACATGAATAAGTTTTTCAGGAAAATAACATATTCACCTTGAAATAATTAATTTGAAATCTAAAAACATCCCATATTTATTATAAAATATTTTAGTTGAAGAAAAATTGGATATCTGAAATGTAATCCTTAAATCATTGAATTCCCATGGTTTAAAAATATACTCTTCATTTAAAATATGTTAAAACAAAAATTCCTTTCACATTTCGGTAAACATCAGAATTACCTCATTCGAAAAATGATGAGAAGATTACATAAAACCATTTTATAAAAAGTAAAAAACTAGTGTTTATGTCATTAAAAATTTATGATAATTTCGAATGATTATTTAAAACATTTATTTTGAAAACATGTTTATCGATGACAAATAAGTTTCAATTAAAGATAGAAATAAAATGATTTTTCCATAAAAACATCATTTAGAAAATTAAGTACATAAAGTGAGGGAAATGAAAGGAATGTAATTATTTTCATTTAATAATAATAATATAATAGAATTTATGAATTTATTTTGAGATATTTCAAAATATATCAGCATTGTAAGAATATTCAAAAACAATCTCAAAAATAAGGAAATTATAACATAAAACCATTTTCACTTTGGTATCTTTTGTATCTTAAGACCCATTAAATATAAATCATAAATTAAAACCTTAAATATGATTAAAATAATTATATTCATAAATTCGGTATACTCCCTCCTTTCAAATTGATCATTGTTTTATAATGTCAGAAATTATAATGATGATATTATTTTCATTTCTAATCATTATATATTTATTTATATTAATCCATAAAGTTTATATATATAAAATGGATTACATAATTCCTGGAGATCGATGACTATATGTACACATAAATGTTGTTTTTGTTTTCACAATATAAGGAATGAAAGGAAAGTAAATAATATATCACATTTATAGATTCAAATTTAAGTCATATAAATACATTATATTCATTAAATTTATCTTTATTACCTTCCATTTATTTCATAAGAAAAAAATGATTCTTATCACATCGCGAGCCAATAGTCTGTTGTACACACGAGCGATGTTATCGTATTCCCAAAGAATGAAAAGTAATATGGTATATATGATATTATATTTCATAAATTATAATAATGTTATTTTTTTCATATATATATAAATTATGTTAATACATTATTATATGGATCCATTAAAGGGGGTAGTGGAAAAATAATTACATTGGATTGCGGGGTGGTGGTCCACTATACACATGATCGACAGTTTTTTCCCTATTTGATTGATCAGGAGGTGGATATATGTTATTAAATTAATATAATAATATCATAGTATATTTAATATAGTGGTGATATTTTATAATTATCGTTTTAGAAGATTTTAAGGATGTGTATGATGATATAAAACAAAAAACACAACTTCAAGAG
This sequence comes from Viscum album, assembly GCA_963277665.1. Classification (NCBI taxonomy): domain Eukaryota; kingdom Viridiplantae; phylum Streptophyta; class Magnoliopsida; order Santalales; family Viscaceae; genus Viscum; species Viscum album. The sequence continues at coordinate 132,658,096 of OY728120.1, forward strand.
TTTTACCTCTTCTTCATAGAACCTCTTTGGTTTTACACCTAAATCCATTCTAGGACGGATATATAATAGACATTAGGAATGTAGTATCTGGGTGGGAATTAATTAATATATATGTGTAATTATTTTCTTAACAAAAGTGATCTTTATTTTTTAATAGGAGTGGATAAGGGGTTTCCTTTTATAAGTGGGGGAGTGGAGACACTTGGAATTTTTGAAATGAAAAAAGTGTAACCAAATTTTAGAATTTTAAAAAGGAACCAAAATATAAATTTATTAAATATTAGATGATATATGGTGTAAATATGGCTATTATATATGGATTTTACAAGTTTTATAGTCATTTTGACCCTTATTGTCATACTTTAACCCTAAGGTGAATGTGTTTAAACCTTAACTGCGATAACTAATTTTTACTAATGAATTTCAAAAAAAAAATAATTCACTTTATTATATAATATTAATTATTAATATTCTAAATAATGAATAGTATTTTATAAATTATATTCATATAATATAAAAAATAATTTAAAATTAAGTCCCGAGATGAGATAAAAAGTGGTTTTCCTAAGAGAAATGTGTTATAAGAAGAGAATATTTTAATATAAATATTGAATATGAATTTGATTATAATTACCTTAAATATTTCAAAAATAACCTATTTTTAATTTTTAATTTTTTAATTTTTTTAAAATAATATTGAGCTTTATAAATTATTTACACTAAATGTATGTTTTTAATAAATATCAGTATGTTTCAATATTCAGTGGAAATTTAATCTCTTAAAATAAATTCATAAAAATTCATCATATTATAATTTTTTCATGATGATTATAAGAACTAAATTAATTTTTTAAAATAAAATTTATATTTTTTTCAAAAATAAATTTTATTATTTGTTCAAAAATCTCAAAGAAAATAATTTTCCTGAGAAAAAAAACGTTTTTTAGCATAAAATAACATTCCAAAAAATATATTCTTATTTTTAAAGATTTTTTATTAAATGAAAAGAATTATATTTAATTTTAAAAATTTGTTTATTCCTACCAATACTACCAAATATAATGTCTAGGTTTTAATACTCATGTTTAAAAAATAATATTTATAGTATATTGGGGTTCATTAAAACTTTGTGTTGTATGTATAAAAATATATAAAATAATTTAAATTATTCAGAAATAATAATTTCATTAATACTTGATATGTTACACAATATTATGACCAAAATCCCTACTGAGACTGATGATGGTGGAGTACCAACTCTATAGATATATGTCCCAGACCCTATGTGTGAGTGGGGGAGTTCTGACCCCATCTATATAAAATATACGGGTGACCCACACCTTAACAAAGCCACACTAGTAGGGGAGTAATGACTCCAATGTCACACTGAAGACCACACCAGAAACCCATTATTAGATATTATATTTTAAATATTATAAAGTCCACACATCTCCACACATATGATCACAAATATTTTTTTAATGGATACCATCATAGTGTATGTGTATATAACACTCTGTATATAATATATATGCTCCCATGATAGATTTTTGGGGAAGGAGATAGAAAATTTAACTAGAGTTGTATGAAGTGAGAAAAGTGTGATTTTGGGTAAATTACATGTAGAATTAGTTGGTTACTTGATGTGAATTTGAATAATATACTAATTCATGTTCCCCCAATAAATAATGTGTACCCCTAACACACATAGCATTTCATGCCAAATATCCACCTGGGTGAGTTCTCCATGTAGACACCAAACATGTCGGCTTGGGGTACACAATATGTGGGTTAAATCACATGGTGTGGGATAATTAAATCTATATAAAACCCTTTCTATCCTACCTATGAACTAAAAATGTATATATTCTTCTAAAATATGCTCTATGTAGTCATGATTTATGCTATATTCCATATTTTCAATATTTTAGGCACTTCCAAAACCAATTTCACCTTTAATCAATCCCAAGACATCCCCAATCATTCTATACATTAATTTCATACTTCAAATGATTTATTTAAAGAATAAATTTTCTGGAATATTGAGCTTAAATTTCCTACTTATTGTATCCATGTGTCATCCACTATAATTTAATACCAAGGAAAAACACTGACTCGTCAACATTAATCAGTGATCACCACCTCATGGGGGGTTCTTACCAATGAATCATACTTTTTTTAATAAAAAAAGTTAATGGAACTGAATAAATAATGTTTCATCTTGGTTAATAAATAGTTAATCAAAAACCCCAATAAAAGGTTGGTGTGATAACATAGTGAATAGTGTGGGAAAGATACAAAATTACAAAAATTAGAATAATCTATGGCCATTGAGACAACATCCAATTGATAGTTTTTGTAAAAAATTAGTTAAAAATTATAGGCCTCATAGACAAAGAATTTTTCAAGCTAATATTAAATAATTATTTAGGCAGATTCATGGGAATCTATACTCAAATAATCATTAAATTATCAAGAAGAAAACATATAAAATCATCCAAAACACTGATAATAAATTCATTCATCATGGTGAATAATTATTTATTTCATTTCATTACCAAATACACGTGATTTATTTATTGATGTCATTATATATATGATTATAATCCCCTATCCTTCCATTTTCCCCACAAAGAACCATCCCTCTCCTCTACCTCTCTCTAGGGTTATGGGAATATAAAATATTTGTAACCCTACATAAAAGGATATATGTACACTCCACCAAGTTATTTAAATAATTGATTAAATTTTTTAATTACATAATTGAATAATTTAGCTTCACTGGAATTCACAAAATATTCCTTGTGAGAATGAACCTAATATTTCTCCAATAGTAAAATCATCTTTATGGATTCAACTATTATATTGTTTTCACAATTATGGACATCATTTATAATGAAAATAATAATTTTTAGGAATGCCAGTTGGAATTAGAAATATTATTTTTATACAAAATATATATTTATTGGGGACCCAAAATTTTCTCAATTTGGTGATGACTTAGGTTGTAGATAAACACCACAAAAGAAAACAATTTCCACAATATAATTTTTTGAGATCATCTTCAAAGTTAAAGTTTCTATTTATCCCCCATTAGAGGTACCGGGACTCAAAAAAACAATAAATTCAAATAATAATCATTGAAAAAATATATCCCCTTAAATCCTCCCCAACATAAACCAATTTAATTATAAAAAAGGTGAATAATAAAGTATTGATTAAAAATATTTTCAAAAAACACTACAATTTCAAAACACATAACGATCCCACACAATTCCTTTATGTGAAAATGTTTGAGAACTAATATAACATAGTACACATATATCTAGGAAAAAAATTATCTATAATTCATAAAGATATCACCTCAATCCTATCCAAAAATAATTACATAGTGGAAACTTTCTTCTACACTATGAAAGTCTTCATAACCATCTTTACCAAAAATCTATCTCACTCACAAAGTTGAACTAACTCTTGGGATGAAATTAATTTACCTAATTATGTAATTCACTATATATAGGTTTATTGAAAAGGTCAAATCATGAGGATACACTATTCTCTCAACCATTGAAGACAATCCAATATGGTTTCCATTTAAGGGAAATTAATCTATTACACACCCACAAGTTAAAAATTTAACCAGACTCCACTATGTCATTAGGTGTTTCACATTACAACATGTGTTTAACATCAGCTTTTCTTCCATGTATGGTCAACCTAGAATATGTACCAATAGACTCTCACCTAGTACCAAATACAATTGGCTTGTTATTTCATCAAAATTTCATTATTTCTAATTAAGAACGTGTTAGGAACAATATCAACACCATTAAACATCTTATAAACACACCATTACTCATTGAGTGGGCCAATATACCATAATTCAATGTGGAATATCCAAAACAATTATATCACCCTACTCTTTTAGATCTAAAGACCAAGAAAACACCTTCCTGGCTAACCAAAATCCATAGACTTACAAGATAACCTCCAGTACTAGAAAATAACTAGAGGACCTATTTAATGGAAACAACCACAAAAATACACTATACATTTAATAGTACAGGTCACACACTACATAGGATTCACATTATGTTATTTAATATTATCACTAACGAAATACTATTATCTTACTATAAATGTTGGTGATGTGCTCCCTACCTTTTGGAAAACATTTCATGTATATATCTTAAGAACATCCAGTATCGTAGGACCACTAAATCAACCACACCACTCTAAGACTCTCTCAATAAATGGATGACTATTGGGATACAAAAATAATTTGAAACTTATAACGTCTTTATCTCTGTTATTAACATATGAATCAATTCTTTAAAATTAAATTATCCCATACATCCTCCATCATTTGGAAAAAAATTACTTTTCAAGAACTTCTAACCACCAATACACCAATATTTCATCAAAATTCTTGGAATACAATCCATAAATTCCATTTCTACCAAATAAACCTCGTACTCTTAGAGTTGAAAAATTATATGGTACCCTTGTGGTAAGACTATTGTTGTACTCATACACGAAATAAGATCCATGATGAAACTTCTTAAGAAGAGGAAATGTTTATAATATCAAAAATCTCTTCAAGTGAAATCATCATCCTATTTATAAACACTCATATTTGAACCTTGAATTCAATGTCATTCTATTAAAAACAAATTTATAAGAGATCAAATTAAATTAAACCATTACAATCTAAAATACAATTCTAAATAAAATTAGAAATTGAATTCTAATTCCATTATTTACCTATAAACCCATTATAACTAGTTGATAGAATGTTTTCTTATTATCCAATTGGTTGAATCTACTCAATATAGTAGAGTGTGGTGGATAGCCCACAACTAAAGATTGAACGCGCCTCATTTACCCGAACACCAACACCTGATGATACCTGAATGTTAAAAATTCTATTGGGTTGGTTTCCAACACACCACTACTCCATGTTTATGACTCTATAAAAATAAAACTTTCACCATCAAGGATATACCAACTATAGCAGATGGGGTGAGTGATAGAAATGAAACACCAGTGGGATTATAATATATTTCTATGGTTTGGATTATTATTTCAATGGAATCTAAAAATGCATAATATATGATGCATTATGAGTATCTTTGACATGTATCTACAACAATGACGTTCTATGAAGAACAGGCATAGGTCATAATCTCATCTACACCTATTTATTTCTATCCATATACATTTTTTTTTCTTTAAACTTGCATATTTGACTATAGAAAATCTTTTATATGAAAGAACTAACACAATTTATCTACTTTGGAAGATTATTTGTGCATCATTCTACTCTAATGGCTCTAGAACAACTTGATTCTCCTCTAAAAAACTCTTTGGTAGTCAATAGTTCCATCATTATATTGGATCCCATTTTCATCTCCATATTCAGTTTAGAGATAAAACTATGTCATTACACATGGAGACTTCATGAAAACATTTATCATGTTCCCAAATACATGGTGAATTTATAAATGATTCATTAGTCAATTATTTCTATCAAAGGGAACTCTGAAAATGGTGTTGTTTTATTAACATGCAACCACAAAATGATAATCCCTCCTCTAGAGTATCCACATGAACTTTAGATCTCACACAATTCCCCCATAAAATATTCCCATTAAACATAACACTCATTTTTTGGCCACACCATATACTTGTACATGGTCGTCCGAACCTATAAAGTGGTCAACAACATCATATAAAACCCTATATCAGAAAGTAGAACAAACTTCATCCATGTAGTCCCACAATGAGTTTTAGAAAATTTCTTCTACTAACAACTCATTATACAATATAGGGAATGAAAAACAAGGATCTCCACTTAGTTAGTGAAAGAATGCAATAAATTAGAATGAATTTTTCATACTCTAGTTAAACCTCTATCTCTCATTAATTATTCTCTATTTGAAAAATCATGAGGTTTATACCATCATAATGCATGTAGCATAAAACGCTCATAGCTATACTCCTCCAACTCAATGGAATCTACCATCGACTCCATGAATAATATTTTAATTAAGTAAAAAGGGTATAGAACCCACCCCCAGTCATTTTGTAGGAATAACACCTAAATGAATCTCAAAAAAATACATCATGGGTCACTAACTAAGGGTTAGAGCCCTGAAAATTGGTGTGATATCTCAGTGAACCTACCTCAACACCAAATCCGAATATAATTCAGAAACATTCTTTATTTGGATGTATTGAAACCTCATGAATTATATAATATCTATGCTATCTGAAAAATCATATCTAACCAGTACATGATACATGTACTAACTTACATCTATCCCGAAATCATGTCCCGAATATCAGGGTTTACTAAAAGGATATCAGAGTCCTGGAGTAAGAATACTTTATTTGGTTCAACTACACTAAAAACCTTCCTTTGATAACTGAAATAAAAAACCTTGTAACATGATCTTTAGAAAGTAACAAAATATTCATCACATGAATTCTAAATACAAACACAATCCATGGGATTAACCCCCTTTGGTACCACTCAAATGTGACCTAAACCATCCATGCCCCACCAGAGCTAGTCATAAGATATGAGTACCACCCCAAGACCAAATTCAATTTTCCCGAAGCTAATGACAAGAAGTGATTATGAATACCACACAAAATCGGAGACCGTATCCTATATCATCCAATAATAGATACAATTAATAACACTTAAATAAGAAACAACATCAGAAGTATAGATATACATGTAATCAACCAGTCTATATAAAACCCATGTATGAGACATTAGGTACAAATTAATCATCATAAATGAATATATGGTGAAACATTACACCTAAAACTACCCTAAGTATAATAGTTATAAGAATGTGGAAGGCTCATCCTCCCTATGAGTACTTCTATAAAGGTCATCAGATTCAAATATCACTACCAGCACTAAAAACCACCATGCATTGGCAATCGTCACTCTGGATAAACTATGATCAAGTCTCCCCACACTAACACAACCTATACCACTGTGGACTTTCACAAGATAAATGTAATCTTAAAGTTCCACCCAATTATTACTTGTTATAGTGAAGGATATGGTGACTAGAACTTATTAGGCACACCAATGAAAATAGTAGGTTATAGACTATATCATCCTGCAATAGATACTTCTCCCCAACACATAAATAATAAAAATAGTAAATACATATATAATTAATAAATTACTATATATAAAAAATTATTATGAGGCATTATGTTAGAATAACCACCAAAAGGGAAAAAATAGTGAAATTTTACACCTCAAAAGAATCTGAATCCTACATTCATTAGAATCTAGAATTATCTACTAAACCGAGAGAACTCATGGAATTATCTTGGGAAGAAATAGAAATTACCACCATTAAAAAACCATGATCCACCATGAATAAGTAAGAATTTATATTTTTTAGATTTGAATAAGTCATTCTTGCTCCATGTATACAAAAACCACCTCCAACATATGTTTCATTTGCAAAAAAATAACACATGTGCGAATAGGGCCCATATAATGGTCTGTGGAAATGTACCCTATAAGATTCCATGAAAATAATAATATTTCCATAAAAACCCTGATAACATGAGGATCTTGATACTAAATGGTAATAAGAAGGATGAAAAAGGAAGAATAATCTAAATATTATATATAACTAAGAATCTCGTAGATGGAATGAAGGCCCCAATCATTGCAGCCCCAATCCTTGAAATTCATACAAAGTTGGAAAATATGAAATCATAAATCACTAAATATTATATGATTTTTAAAGAAAATATTCATTTTTATAAAATAATACTTAGTAATCCCATTTGTATATGGGGGGTCACAAGAAATTAATAAGATTGTGCTACACATCCTTCCTTTCTAATGCACTCTTATCAATGTCTATGGAGTGGGGACTGCTCACCGCAAATGTTTTCCAATTAATTGATGGAGTAAAACACTTGGATTTTCTTCTATATATTAATAGTGATAAATAGACTAATAATTCCTACAACTAATCCCATATAACCTCACCAATGTAGTATTAGGAATCATAAACCTCATTAGAAGTCTCCTCAATTGAGGGACTACCAACCCTAGTGGAGGACCCACACCTCACCTAAGGTCTATTATGGGGGGCTATCAGCTAAAAATATAGAGAACATGTTCCCAAAATGTTTTTTGGGAGTATAGACACTATATATATAAAGGATGTGAGGGATTCACAAAATGAAAATATGAAGCATCTAGGGGAATATAGATTCCAATATTACTCAAAACACCATGAATGAACCACATTGTCATAAATATTCTATTGATGAGAATAAATTCCACATGTCTCCCTTAATATCATGTTTTATATCTATGTAATGTAGACAATTATATTTGATGTTTAAAAAAATTTGGATGGACTATTCGCATGCCCAATTTTGAGCTCCAATCAAGGAGATATGAAAAATGAATATAGTTGAATGAAGTATACGATATGTGATATGGGTACAAAACATTTAGCATTAGTTAGTTTATGTTTGAATCTAGAGGTAAGCAGGTTTTAGGTCACCGGTACATGATGTATGACTAGGACAGATGGGGAATGTAAGTCTAAATAGTCACCTATGCATGTACTCTTTGTACCCATCATTTGTTCATCTAGGAGTCCATAATGTGTTATTTAAATCACATGATGTGTGATATTTTACTCTATTTAAAACTCTAGCTTCCATACTCAAGCAATGCATAATGGCTGTTCTACTGAACAACATTCCGTGTATTTTTTATTTACACTAGAATTTACCTTTCTCTTGTTCCTTCCACCACCACTACTAATATCACCTTTATTCTAGATAGACCCCAAAGTACTAATTCAATCAATGAATTTTGGATATCTAATGAACAATTTATATCGTGACCGAAGCCTTTTTATATATATCACTACATTATATTAAGCATAATTAAACATCAAATTACATGATAAGGATCATGAAGTCTAGTGTCTTGGAATACTAGGTACATACAACTAAGAACATGGGACTAAATGAAACATTTTATTATAGGTCATATATTATAATCTACTAACATCTTTTGATCCAATACACTAATATAGGATAAACTGGGGATAACATGAACAAAGGGATTAGTTAAAAATCCTAGTCTGGGAACAAACATTAAAAAAACATAGCACGTGGGATAGAAGGCATAACATAACGATATAAAAAGGATTTGAAAATAATTAAATATAAGGAATCATAACATGGGATAATATAATCATGGATTAATAGTAATGTGGAATAAATACAAAATAAGAATTTATCATTATTAAAGGTGCTTTAGACAAAAAGGAGCATGAGTCAAGGATTGTTACACATAGTGATGCACAAGTCAAAGAAAACCACCAAGAACATTCCACATGACATCTCATGAGACTAAAGATTTAACAATACATTTTGGCACTATCTAGGCACAATCATAATAGCATTTTCATGAATATGTGATACATTTGGAAAATTATACCTACGAAATCAAAAATAAGCACAAGTGTTACCCATGGTAAGATTTGTGTGTCATAATCTTTTCAAAAATGAATAACATAGGGGAATATAAAAATTTTGTCCATCAAATAAAATATTTAAATCATACATTGATCTTCATAATGTAAAACAGAAATCGATCATGATATTTTATGTCAAACTGAAGTGAAGAGATGTAAAATATGGCGTTTAAGAAACTTTAGAAAAGAAACATTTTAGTGTGGTTTACGGAAAATATTAAATTATATTTGACACATAAAAGGGAATAAAATTTTATATAAAACTATAAGTGAATAAGGAAAATTTTCAAAATAAATTTTTTATTTTAGATAAATAAAGGTGCCATAAAACATTTTATATATTGCACATTAAATTGAGTAAGAATTTGAGAAGCTACCTTAAATCGAGATTGATTTTTGGGAAGAATTGAGTATGTAACAATTTAAAAACATGTATATCCTTGAAAAATAAGGGTATGAAAATATTGATAAATGATTTTGGAACATTTACAAAGAATTTATAATATGTACATAATAATAGAACACAATTTCTTTTGGGTTAAATAGGAAAGAATAACTTGATGGAATAATGGAGGTTCAGGTAAAATACCTTAAGTACAAAGGTGTTCTTCAACTGATCTTTATTTACTAGATAATAAAATTAGATTAATTAAATAATAATTACATAACCTTTAATACTAGAACTTGATTTAGTATTATATTATTAATTTCATTTATGAACTTATTGATTAGTTATAGTGTCTAATTTTATTGATCAGGACCACTCGTTTCCTTGGTTTTCATGATTGGTATACTTTATATGAGTATGGATATTCATGCAGAATCAGAATAATTATCCAAAATTGAATTTATATGATATAAATAACATCTTGAAATGTAAATTGTTATATATATATCAATTTTATATATATATTATAATGATTAATCATTAGATAATACATTTAGTGATAATCAATTACTTTATTATGGTAGTTATTAATGAAGAGTAGACCCCTGATGGCACCTTCCTTTCCCGGTCTTCGCTCTCGGCTCTCAGATCCACCTTCTCCTCTCAAGGGTTTCCTCCATGGTGTGGAAGGGTCTTCCTCAACCTTCTTCACCAGGTTTCCATTCCTCATCGTTTTCCATTTGTTCCTAGATGCTCTCCTCTACTAGGTTTTCTTCCTCCTTGCTTCTGGAGCTGTCTCACTTTCTCCCCTACCTCCCCTTCTCTACCTATCTGGTTTGATACACTCGACTGCATATGGTCAGATGTGATGGTTCTTATATGGGTTTGGGACTGTGGCGGTAGGAGAGGTCCATCCCAAGATTCTTCATTCGGTGGTTCCTAGGGTTTCCTCCCCTAACATCATCTTTCTCCTTCCTCCTAAGGTTTCATCCCCCTGCTCTGTTTCTTAGGGTATAATTCCCAGTTCCCCTTCTCAGTTCTGGATTCCATTTAGTTTTTATCCCCTCTTCCCTTTACCCCCAGACGCCAAACCATGCTCTGACCTCACGTTCCATCGTTTCTATGGAGCTCCCCTATAGGGTTTTGTCAGGATCTCCTTCATAGTTTCTTCCCCGGATTTCCATCTACCTGGTTCATTTTGTTTTCATCCCCGATTATGTTTTTCTTTCTTTCTAAAGTTCGTTGCGTGGTTGCTTCTTCTCGCAGGCAGAAGTTGGGTCATCTGTTTGGGAGGCGCGTTCAGTGTGGTGTTATTACGGTGGAGATGTTGGTGTTCAATGGACGGTGATGATGGTTTTTTTGGTATTGACAAGGGTTCCTTACGGTGGTGTGACGTTTTTGGTTTATTGGATCCTCTGTAGATTTTTTGGTGTTTCTTCTTTGAGGTACAGATGTCGGACATCAGTTGCTCTGGCCGACGACTAGCGCATTTGGTGTCGACGATGCTTGGAGAGGAATATAACAGTGATGAGTATGATGGTGATTTAAAGATGTATCCAATGATTCAATGATGGAACTGACGCTTAGGATTACACTGTGATCGGTTAGGTAGACCACAATCCATGCAGTGATCTCGCGGCCATCGAGGAGATGATTTTGGTGGGAATCGAGGAGTGCTTTCCTTTATTTTGTTTTGAATTTTTGAATCATTTTTGGTTTTCTTTTTGAATTGTGAACCTGTAACGTTGAAATCGGGATGTATTTGGTTCTTGTGCAGTTACCACTAACCCAAAAGTGGATTTTATAAAATTCAAAAAAGTGATTTGTGGTGTATTATGGTAGTTATTAATCATAATGAACTCATTTTTTTAATAATTTAGTATTATGTTTATATGTTACATATAAAAGTTAATAATGGTTTTAATAAATGTATTATAGTCTGGTTTAACCATAAAAGAAGTTTCATTACCATCCATTAATGAAAAATTGAATACCAAATATTTATCGTCCTTGTAGGTTCTAAATCTGCATTTCATGGATGATGATTTAATTTTTACAATAAAAGAGAGAAATAAAGGAGTTTGATGAAGGATTTTACATTAACATGATATCAATCCATTATATTGATTACCCTAGAGTTGTCATGATCATTTGGACAGAGGAGGTTATGAGACAATAATAAACAAAAAGAACATGAAAATAAATTAAAAAGAAAATGAAGAGGATTTTACCTCTAGATTCCTTCATCTTGAGAGCCTCCTTAAGGGATTATCTTTTGGATATTTGTTAAGAACAAAAAATCATAGAAATTGGGTATTGTTTTGGGAAGATAATTGGGTTTAATTTTTACATTTTCTAATGCTTCATAGGTGAGAGGAAAATAGGTGCTAAGGGGTGGTATTTATAGTGGATATGAGTGTTTATTTCTTAATATTTTAAAAATTAGGCCAGATCATTGACACGTTTAAGGATCTCGAAGGGGCCACTGTAATAGGGACATAGCTTCCCATTCATCCCAAATATCATGATCCTATTCCATGTAAATGTGAGGAGTAATATCAAGTCATTAACCTTAAACTCCATGTCCCATTGGTGATTGTCAACAAAGCTCTATTGTGGACTTTAGGCTGCCTTAATGTGATGGTAAATATTTATCACTGGCTCCACCATTTCATCATCCATTTTAGGTCCTAGAAGCTTATGTTAACTATCTTTATGCTAGAATTATGGTGTTTTCACCTTTTCCCATAAAGGGATTCATTTAGTCCATTTGGAAGTTGGAGTGGAAACTATCATTATAGGAGAATTAGTCCAGTGGAAGATATTGGTCCAACATTCCATTAAAGTCCATAGACCACACTCTCAATATGTTTTCCAGTGTCTAAATAGTCCACCCACATTTGATATAATTTTGAGTATGATAGGCTGTACGGATTTTCTACTTAGTGATTAGAGCATGTTGGGGACTTTTCCATAACATAGAGGTGAATATCAGATCTAAATCAAATAAAATAGATAGTGGTACTCCATGTATCCATACAACTACTTTGATGAATATTCATGAAAGTTGACCAAATGATAATTCCTCTATAATTTCAATAAAGTGATCTTTCATTGTAAAAGGATCCAAAATAACCTATATATCATTGTTTCCATTGTATGTCTTTTGATGTCTGGTGACAAAGTCCATAGTGATGTTTTCCCATTTCCATATTGGTATGGGTAGTGGTCGCATAATCCCTTTATAAGTTTTCTTTTTAGCATTCACTTTCATACATAGCAGGAGCATTGATGTATATACATCGATCTCCATTTTCATATTGTCCCACCAAATGTTCTCTTGGAGATCCCGATTCATCTATGTGTTCCCTGGGTGAATGGAGGAGGATAAGTTATGTGAGTTATTCAGAATCCCATTATTTATCTTGGTATTATATGGTACACATATTCATGAACAAAATATTACTACTCCATCTTCACTGATCATGATCTTTATGTATTTCCCATTCTAGACAGCTTTCACATTTGTTTGAATTTCCACATCATTTCATTGAACATAATTTATTTTCTCCACAAGGGACATAAGAGAAATAATTTTAGAAAGGATTAATGATGTTACTCCCTTAATGATTTCCATTTCCATCCTTTTTATGTCCAATATGATTGGATCCATCTCAATTTTCATCATTGATAACGATACATGATCCTTTCTTCTTAGATTATATGCTACCATATTTGCATTACTTGGAAGGTAGTACATTGAGTAGTCATAATCCTTGATGAGAGTTAACCATATTCCTTGGTGAATATTAATCTCCTTGTATAGAAAAATATATTTGAGACTCTTGTGATCATTATATATCTCACAGTTCTCATCATAGAGATAATGCCACCAGATTTTCAATATAATGATCACAACTACTGACTCCAAGTCAAGCATGGGATAGTTTTTCTAATGTATTTTGAACTGAATTGAGGAGTAAGGTTTCAATTTATCATCTTCCACCAGCAAATATCATAATCCCTATTTTGGAAGAATCATTATACACCACAAATAGTTATCTCCTTTTCGGGATTGTGAGTACTAGAATATTGAAAATATTATTTTTGAGCTCCTTAAAACATTCCTTCCATTATTTAGTCTAGAAAAACATCACTCCCTTTCATATCAACTTGGTTATTAGTTTTGAAAATCCCAAGAATATCTTAACAAATCATCGGTAATACCCAACTGCGCTATGGAAACTACAGATATCTATTATATTTGTTTTCCTATGACACTCTTTGATTACCATTGTCTTTTAAGGGTCTAGATATATTCCTTTTATAGTGATAGCATTCCCCACAAATGATACATCCACCATCCAAAAAACATATTTAACATAATTTGAAAAAAATTCTCCATTATAAAATTAATAATAACATTATTCAAATCCTCTTCATTTTCATCCTTTCTCATGGAGTATAATAGACTATCATCGATAAAGGATATCACAATTTTTTCAAGGAAATCCCTAAAAGAACTATTCATTGTGTCCATTAATATTTTTGGAGAATTAGTGAGTTTAAAGGGAATATCTATGAACTCAATATTTCAATAACTTTTTTGAAAATATGTCTTGGTAATAGGTTCCTTCCACATCCTTAATTGATGTTATCCCAACCAAGGGTCCACCTTAGAGAAATAATGGGTCCCACATAGAATATCGAACAATTAATCTGTCTTTGGAAGGAGATACTTGTTCTATATTTTGATTTTATTAATTCCATGATATTTGAAGCATAGGTGCATTAATCCATCCTTATTCATGATAAAAGGACTGGTTCACCCAATAGTGAAGAACTCCGAAATATAAAACCCTTTTCTATATTCTCTTGTAATTATTTCTTTAGTTTTTTTAGCTTAATAGTGGTCATTCTATAATACTTCTTTGATATAGGTAGAGATCCATGAATATTATCAATTGATAACTCAACCTATTGATCAAGATAATGACCAAGAAACTCTTCAAGGAATAAATTTGTGTAATCCCTCGTGATGGGCATGTCTTTGAGAATGACCATATCCTTTGCCTCAATCATTTAAGTGATATATTCTTTCTCATTACGTAGTAATATCAACACTTTAGACATCTGAAAGAGATTAGTCTTCCTCCCCGCACTTGTAAAGAATTAGAGGAGACATCAAGATGTGAAGAGTGGACTCCCTTTTCTAATTGTTGATGTTATCTTTTTATAAAGATAGCCCATCCATAACAAATATTGCATCAAATCTACCAAGGGGAGAACAGTAGGATTTTTTTGATGGTTTCCCCCACAAACATTAACTGGGGAGGAGTTATGTAATTTGGATGAAGTCATTTCCCTAATATTTGTTATCATAGATAACTCAACCTCTAAATTTTGAGGCGGTGTTTGAATAGTTCTACTAATATTTAATGAAATTAATGAATGCAAAGAACCAGAATCAAATAGTACGTTCTCTACTCTTCAATGAATAAGCAGTGTACCTATCACCACATCAATCTCCAGATCCACGTCTATATTAGTGATAGCATAAGATTTTCCTTATTTCCTTATAAGTTATTTTTGATTGCCTCAGAAAATAGTAGTTTTAGGGCATTGGTTCATGAAATGCCTATGGACCTTGTATTTGAAACACTACACTACTGGTTGAGCATCAATATAAACCTTCCTTTCTTCTTCCATGTTCGTGGGATTCATCAAATCCCTTCAAAAGTTCTTAGTTAGATACCGCAATCTTCATCATTTGAAGCATTTCCCAGTTCTATTTAGAGGGTTCTCAAGATTCTTCTTCCCATAATATTAATATGTGGGATATTCGGTCATCTTTACATCATTGTATTTATTTATAGATCTACCCATATTAGTCTCCAATTTCTACTTTTTTTCACCAGGCCCATGATACTATTCAAATTCTATGATCTCCATTTCAAACATGAGGTCACAATAGACAATATCTTTATAACTATTAATGTACCATATCACCAATTATTTTTGTAGACCAAGATTTAGTCAACTAAAAAAGTGATCTATATTTCATTAATTTTTCATGAAAAATCTAGAGGTGTATCTATAAATCCTTGTAATGTTTTCTTTGAACACCCCTATAGACTCAACTTCATTCTTCTTAATTTTGAGGAACTATATTTCCACCTCATGATAGAAGATTCTGCGAAAATATTTAATGAAAAATATTTTTTTAATTCCTCCCAATCCATGGAATAAATTGTCTCTATGGAATTCATATTTTTTATCAGTTTCCATAACTGATCATATTCCTTGTTAAATTATAGACTCCAAACACAACATTCTCTTCTTATATGAATTGTAGAATAGAAAATATCTTTTCAATTGAGTTAATCAACTATTATGTGAGGGGTCCTATGATACTCTAAACATGGGAGGACGTTGTCGCATGAAGGATTCGATGAAAACTTGATCATTCTTTGGATAAGTGGGTCATTCCAAATGATTCATGTTATTATTCATAACTTGAGATGGTAGATAAAGTTCTATCACAATGTTTTGAGCACCTATTACCATCATATTTGAGATATCATTAGGGATGTGATCACACTTCCTATCATATTAATTTTTGGAACAAGTTATTATATTTTCTTCAATTAACTAAGAATAATAAAGTAAAATTAGCGGGTCTTGAATACATATCATAATAAACTTTGAAAATAAAGGGATAAACAATTAAAGGAAATGTATATCCTGAATTTTGATTCCATAGTTTTCAATCTAGGTTATCCATTATCTATTTCCTGACAAATATTCTAATGGTCATTTTCCTTGATCCATTAATAATGGTTCATAATTATCTTTTTAATTAAGAAAATAATATCCCCAGGGAGTGTCAAACAAGGTACACAATAAGGCCCATTTTTGTGTTCCAGGATACCTTGAGTGAGGATCAATACACCTTGTCAGATTTATTACTACTAGGTATATTTATTCAAAACCACATCCATTTTTATTATTTATAAAGGGATATATTTTCTCGATATAAAACTTAGCCAACACTTAACAAAATATTGGGAATTTTCTTAGACTTACTATTAACACTCTGGTTCTTACTATAGTGTTCTATTAATAGTCTCTAAAAATAACTAAAAATTTCATTGATACCATTTATAGAGACCCTATACTTTTTACATATATATTTACATTATTTCAAGCATAATTAAATATAAAATGATAATCCAGGGATCGTGAAGTCTATTTTCCTAGAATAATAGGTATATAAAACTAAAAACATGGCAACGAATAAATTATTTCTTTATCTATAATCCATTATTAGCTAATAACATCCTTTGATCCCTTACACCGTCATAGGATAAACAGGGGATAACATGAAATAAGTGATTAGATAAAAATCCAAATAATGGAGTAAACATTAAAATAAAGCTGAGAAGATGGGTTAGACGACATGATATAACGATATTAAAAGGCATGGAACATGATTTATCATAAGTAATCATAACATGGGATGATATAATTATGGATTAAATTTATTTGGAAGAAACATAAATTTTTTTATCATGATCCAAGGCTTTTTCACATAGAGAAGCATTAGTGAAGGATCATTTCACAAAGAGGAGAACAAGTCAAGACTAACATCTAGGACCGTTGCACATAACGTCTCTTGAGACTGATCATTACCCAATGAATTTGAGCTCTAGCTAGGAACACCAATCATATCATGTTCATGAATATGTGTGAAACATGAAAAATCATACCCAATGAATCAAACATAAACATAAGGGTTACCCATTGTAAGAGTTCGGTATCATAATATTGTCAAAAAGGAATAACATAATGGAATATCACAATGTTTTACATAATATAAGAGATTTTAATCATAAAAGGACATTAATAAAGGAAAATAATCATATATAATTATAAGTTATTTCAAACTAATGGGAAGATAAGTGAAATTGAATATAAGAAAAATTAGAATAAAAAATAGTGCTATTTAAGGAAAATATTAAAATGTATTTGAAGCATAAAATGGAATAATATTTTAGATTAAACGATAAGTATATCAATATTTTTTCAGTAATAAAATGTTTTATTTGATAAAAAAATGGAATAAAAAATATAAGGTTCACTTGAAATTGGGGAATAATTTGTGAAGTTTCCCAAAATTGGGCTTTCTTATTGAGAAAAATTAACTAGGGACCCTATTAAACACTTTTATATCCCAAAAAAAGAAGGATGGAAACTTATTAATACATGATTATAGATCATATAAAATTAATTTATAATATTTTCATAAAAAATAAAAGATAATTCCATTTGGAAAAAATAACATAAAGAATAGCCTGAAGGAATAATAGAGGTTTGAGTGGAATCCCTAACCTTAAGTCTGAAGGTGTTCTTAACTAGAACTTAATGTCCTCAATAATATAATGTTATTTATTAATTAATAATTCCATAAACTTTAATACATTAATTTTATTTAGTACAATTTTAATGATTTATTTTATAGCCTTTTGATGAGTTATAAGATACAATTTTATTTCTCAGGAGCGCTCGTTTCCTCGATTTTCACAAATCTGTATACTTGTATGTGAGTGTGTAAGTTCATGTGGAATGTAAAAAATTATCTTGAATTGAATTTATATGATATAAATGAACATAATTAAATATAAATTTTATATATATCATTTGGTTATATGGTGTGAGGATGAATCATTTAACAAGACATTTATGGATAAATGTATGAATTTTTACGATGATAATTGATCACAACAAACTCATATTGTTTTATCATTTAGTATTATGTAAATAAGTTACATATAGAACATAAGAATGGTTTTAATATAGATATTATATTATTTTTTAACCATTAAAATGGTTTCATTACAGGCCTTGAAGTAGAAATTGAAGAACAAAAATCTATCATCCTTGAAGGTTGTAAATCGGTGCCTTAGGGATAATCATTTCATTTTTAAAATAAAAGTGATAGAGAAAAGGGTTTGATTAATACCATTAAATTAACTTTAAATCATTCATGTATATATATTATAATGTATTTATTAATATCATTTGAACATAAGATGTGAGGATAGAATAATAAAAGAAAATAACATGAAAATAAATTAAAAGGAAAATTAATGAGGATTTTACCTCTTCATTCCTTCTTCTTGAGAGACTCCATAGGGGTGTAGTTTTTGGTGTATTTATAGGACCAAAAGATTTGGGATGTAGAGGACAGGTTTGAGAATATTGTTGGGAATAATTCATAAAAGGCTCAGGGCATGGTTGGTGTGAGGAAAAGAGGTGGTGATGGGTGGTATTTATAGTGAAGGAGAGGGGTGTTTCCTCAATATTTTTGTCATAAATTTATTATTTTGTCTCAATACTCTGAATTTTTTGAAAATTATCTCAACAAAAATGAAACTAATGAAGTATAGTTTGGTATTATTGGATTATATAATCCATAAATCATCTTTGATTCCATAAATTAAGTATTTATAAAGTATCATAAATTATCATATTTTACTATTCATCAAAAAGTGATGTATTTCAAAAAATTCCAAAAAATTATCCCCCAATTTTTTTTTGAATTTAGATTTCAAAAAAAAACTAAATTTTGTAAAAACAATATTCTAAATATGTGTAGTTTCAATTTTAATTAATCCATCATTCACTTCAAAAATAAAACGTTTTAAATTATAACTGATTTTATAACACTTTGAAAAATTACTAAAGGTTTCATAAAATTGTATTTAAATCATAAGACATAAAAATATTAATTTATGTATAAATTTTATGAAAATATATTTTTTTTTAAATTGTAAGGTTATTCATAAAAGTTTAATTAAATATTTATGAATTCCAAAAGTACCAACACTTAATTAATAAATTATGAAATATTTATTTACTTATAAAGTGATATAATTATATCATAGTATCACTTATATGATTGATAAAATTTATTTATACATTTATTGTTGAGGTTATTATCCAATTGGTTGGTTTACTATTCATAAGGTTCACATTATTATTCCTGAGTTCAAGTTATTATTTCCTAGGTATAGGTTCTTTAACTTCAATAAACTGTTATTAATTAATTAATTTAATATTAATAAAGCTTTTATTGTGTTCTATTATGTGTTTATACCATATGAAATTATTAAGAGAAGCTAAATTCTCTAGATAAAACATCCGGTCATTACAATTTCAAAATAACTTTGGTCAAAATCATGATTATAATTTTCCATCTCATTTTCCATCCACATAATCAACCACCATCGTTTACCAAAGAAACACATTGACTATTCTAGAAACATTATTGATCACCACCCCATAGTTATTCTAAAATATACAGAATATTTCATTATCAAATCCCAAAAGAAACATCTAAAAACCAAATTTATATTTTTCATCAGATTGGGTGAGAGTTTTTCAAACCCTCAATAAAATCAAAAGAGGCTGATGATAAAGTTATGAATAGTATATTAAATCCACTAAACACTAAAACATTTAATAAATGGTGGTCTTTTCTAATACCATCATTTGATTTTAGGGGTAAAAAATTTAATTCGATAGTGAATCCAAAAAAACCCTGATTTCCACACTCAAATATTGAAAACCTAAATTAAAATCCCATGATTACTGTTAATAAAAATTTTATACCATTATAGAAAATAAAAAATGATAAAATAATTAAATAACCTTTAAAAATTCCCTACCTTAATGATTTTTTTTTTCAATTCTAGAATCATAACCACCTATCAAATCATCAATTTTGCTACAGATCATGTCACATTTATCTAACCCATTGTAATCACCACTGAGATCAAACCATCTCCTCTTAGTCAATCTAGGGATATGTTTAAGAAAACATATTTAATCCATGATAAGATATATCATGGAATATATACATATACACTCTCCTAAGGATTTAATCAAATTTAACTATTTAATAAATTAATTAATTAAATCCTTTAAATTAATTATTTAATTTTTTATTGTTATAAATACCCTAGAGTCCCTTTGAGAACAAAATTGACATCACTCATGTGGTAAATTCCATATTTAAGATTCCATTGTTCTGATAGATTCACCATATCACCCACCATTTAAACAGAAATTCAAAATTCTTGACAGAACACTTGGAAACTAGTATTTTTATTATTGTAATAACCATCCCATTTGGGATATGGGATATTGTATACTCGAGTATGTGAGATATTGCTTCTCATCAATTCAAGAATAAGGGAAAGGGTACAATAGATCCATGGAAATCTTATAGATCATCTAAATTTTTTATAGTAATACCACTAAATTGGTACCTTTATATAGTTCATATAACAAAAATGAACATGTATGTTGTTCTTAGGAACCAATATATACACATATATATATAATTTCATCTCCTTAAATTTATAATATAACATTTTCTAATATCAAATTTATATCCATGATCCTGGTACATATAACAACCCTACTCTTTATTTCATACTTAAATATAATTTATTACATAAAACCTTCACTTTATAAAACATAAAATATCGAGTGGTATATTTTCTTTGGGGCTTAGGAACATTACATAATAACTTAAAACATAGAACACAACATCTAATTGAAAACTTCCTTTACATGACCACTATATTCCCTCATACTTTGCATTGCATAGTATAACCTGAGGACATGCATAAGAAAAGCGTCAGCTAAAAGGCCAATACGGGAGAAAACAAGAAATAACATGAATATTAAAATACATGTTATGAAATAGGCATATCAATGGAGAATAAGAGAAACATGAACACAAATGAATGATAAAGCATGATAATAATAACATGGAAATGTGACAACAACACATAACATAGAATTAGCAAGAGCCAAGGCTAATTTCCCAAAGATTGTGAGTGAACCATCATTTCACATGAAGCATGATCATGATACTATACATTACCCAATGCATTAGATCACTATCAGGGTGCACCCTTAAACATTTCATTTTATGCATAAGTGTGCCCCATGGATCATACAACATGGAATCAATCATCATAATTTATTTCATGATAAAGGGATGTGGAATACATAAGTTAATACTTCTAATAAATAACTAAATGATCAAAAAAGTTAATACCCTAGGTAGATAAATGAGAATGGTATTCACTATATAATGACATTGGCAGGGAAAATCATAGTGCAATTTCAGTAGCATAACAGCATGATATAAGAACTCATAAAAATGGTTGATGAGAGATAAAGGGGTGTCTCATCATATTTACATGAAATAGAAAGGGGGTCATGTATATACATGTCCCAACAAACATAATGAAATTTAGATGCACAATACCAAATAATTACTTGGATGTAAAAGAGGACAGGGAAATCCCTCACGGAATTTTGGCATGGTAACGAGTGTACATGGGAGGTATTAATGAGAGAGAAAGGTGTCTCCCATCATCCAAAAATTAAGTGGGAAATTTGGGGGGGATTTTAAATCCTACCCCATAATTTGTAATTGAAAACAAAATTGCATAACAACTTAAAAAAAGGACAAAAAATGAGAAAGGAAGAAATCCCTTACTTGGAAGTGTGCTTCAAAGGCTGGGGAGAGGCCTGATAGAGGCTTCTTAGGAGAATGGGTCACCTTGGGAGGATTCTAGAGAGAAAAGGGTAGTTTTTTGACGAACTCCAAAGGCATTGAGTGAAAAGGAGGTGGGATCTTGGGTGGGTTTATATAGGAAAGGAGAGGGAATTATTTATCATTTAGCTTTGGGACACCGCACAAAAAACTAATCAAAACCAAAAACCAGCCCACAGTTTTTTCCCTTGTTTCTTTCCAAATGAGAGTGGAAAACAATATTTTATGAGGAAAATTTTCCAACTTATTAAAATAATAGGTTTGATTATGTGGAGGTGAGTCACAATATCGTGGAAAACAATTTAAAAAGACAAAATGATTTATTTCCCATGAAGGGTCCCCTAAATCTTTTCAAAATAAATAAAAAAACCCAAAAAAGCATTATTTTAATGGTAGAATATTTATTTTTATAACATAATGTTTAGTATATTTTATTACATCACTATTTGGTCATTATGATGACATAAAACACATTATATATTTAAACGGTATATAATTTTTACCCAAAAATTTGACCGTCTTTGAAAATTATGAAAAAATCACCATTGGATAATTTCGATGTCCTGATTCCAAAAATAATTTTCATTTTATCTAAATAATTATCTAAATATGTGAATTTTTACATTTAAAATAAAAACTGACATTTATCCAAAATTCATGGGTTTTGACAAAAATAGCTTTCAAACCTTAATAAAAATTACAATTGCATTCAAAAAATTATACAATAATTTATATTTAATAATAAATAATTGTATAATAATAATAATATTTTATTAAAATATTATTTATTTCAAAAAATTATTAATTCATGAAATTTTATTTTTTAGTTGAATATTAACTAAAAATATTATTTGTGCTTAAAAAATTATTTACAAAGTAACGATAAAAATGAATGTATATTCTATACACAAGAATAATGAACATAGTAATAGTGCAAGGGTATCATTAACTAACCCCTTATAACACCCTCATAATTCTAAAGGGTATGGTGTGCGATGGTGACAGACTCTTGGGGTGGCTCGGATAAAATCGCTCGGGTGGTAATCTCTATTAACTTCCACATCTCCCCTAGTTGGTTACTGTCAATCTTAACTTTTTCATGATCAGTAGGGGCATAGTCAAGAGTGAAGCACAATGACACCACCTATTTATAAGCTCTGATAAATGGGCTTCGTACGGGGAAAGTCTACTAGATGAGGCCATCACTTCCTTTGTCTGAGTAAATTAGA
Source organism: Viscum album (assembly GCA_963277665.1). NCBI lineage: Eukaryota > Viridiplantae > Streptophyta > Magnoliopsida > Santalales > Viscaceae > Viscum > Viscum album. Next base: position 132,681,901 of record OY728120.1, read on the forward strand.
TTTGTTAAAGCAGTATATTTCTACTAATCATGTGATCACTTCTCAATGGCTATATTAGCAATGGTCATAATTCGTAACATTATTTTAAAAATCCATAATCATAAAATAAATGATGTTCACATTTTATATAACCATAATAATACATTTAATTAGATCAAGTGGAATTTTCATTAAAGAATGCTTTGATCATTATAATCTTCCCCCTTAAGAAATTTCACCCACAAAATTTATTTTTCCCACACTAAAACAGGTGTGGGTAACTTTTTTTCATCACTTCATCTAATTCCCAATTCTCTTCTTTAAACTTGTGGTTTCTTCATAACACATTGACGATGAGAATTGTCTTATTTCAAAGAAATGCTTCCCTACGATCTATGATCTTCATTGTTTTCTCCTCATAGGAAAGATCACCCTCTAACTATACTACCTCAGAAGAGAGTAAATGTAAAGGGTCTAGTGTGTACATACTTAATAGGGATACATGTAAAAAATCTTGTATTTTTTGCCATGGTAGGTGGAAGTGATAGTTGATAGGCCACAACCCCGAAACAGTCAAGAATCTCAAAGTGGCCAATGTACCTAGGATGTAACTTCTATTTCATTCAAATCCTCATAACCTTCTTCTATGGAGATATGCATAGAAATACCATGTCTCCAACATTAAACTCAAGGTATCATTGATGGTTATCTCCATAAATCATATGTCCACTCTAGGCTGCCATGATATGTTACTGAATGGTTTTCACATTTAACAGCATTTCCTTATCCATTTATGTTCCTAAAAAATTACGCTCACCGAATTCATCACAACATACTGGTGTTCTGTACCTCTTCTCAAAAATGGATTCATAAGGTGTCATTCAAATGCTCGAGTGCAAACTGTTATTGTAGGAGAATTCAACCAGTGGAATATTTCGGTCCCACCCAATTTTAAAGTCCATAGAACATGATCTTAATATATCCTCCAGTGATTGAATAGTTCACTCAGACTGGCCATCTGTTTGGGTATTATAGGCTATACTGAAGTTTAGTTCAGTATCTAGAGCATGTTGAAGAATCTTCCAAAACATTGAGGTGAATCTTGGATCTTGATCAGATATAATATTTAGGGGTACTCCTTGCATCCTTACCACATCCCTGATATATATCTATTTCAGTTAATCTAATGAGAAATCATCCCGAATACCAAAGAAGTGTCCAATATTTGTAAGATGGTCCACAACAACCCAGATTGCATTGTTGGCTTTGGATGTATTCAGAAGTCTGGTGACAAAGTCCATGGTGATGTTCTCATGTTTTCCATTATGGTATGGGAAATGGTTACATCATCCCCTTAGACTTCTACCTCTCTACCTTCAATTGATGACACACCAGACACATTGATGTATACTCAGTGATATCCTTCTTCATAATATCCCACCAATAATTCTCTAGGAGATCTTAATACATCATTGTGTTTCCTGGGTGAATTGATAAATTCGATCTTTTTGAATCATCCAAAAGATCCATTTTTAGCTCTGGACATGATGGAACAGATAGTCTTTTCCAAAATATCCTAATTCATTCTTCATTAACATTGAACTATTAGGATTTACCTTTTCTAATAGCTTCCAATTTCATCTAAATTCCCACAACACCCTTTCAAGAATCATTTATTCTTTCAAAAAGAGATGGTTGAGCAATAATTTGTGAAGGGATTGATGTTGTTCCCTTAATTATGATTCTCTTATCCATCTTTACCAAATATAATAAGATTGGATCCTTTAAAATTATCATCAATGATAGTTTCACTGGGTACTTTCTACTTAGAGAATTTTCCACTATGTTCACTTTTATAGGGTGGTAATAGATTGATCAGTTATAGTCTTTGATCAGCTCTGACCATCTTCGTTGGCACATGTTCAACTCTTTCTGTGTGAATATATACTTAAGTCTTTTGTGGTCTGTATATATTTCACACATCTCCCCAAAAAGATAATGCTGCCAAATTTTTAAAACGAATATCACCACAACCAAATCCATATCATGTTTTGGATAATTCTACTTAGGAACATTCAATTTCATTGAATCATAGGCAATGACTTTGTCATTTTGCATCAACACATAGTCTAGTCCCTTCATCAAAGCATCACATAATACCACAAAAATATCTCTACATGTGGGTAATGTGAGCACAACAATAGTGATAATCCTCCTTTTCAACTCCTTGAAGCATTCTCTGCATTCAACACTCCATGAAAACATTACTCGCTTCCATGTTATCTTGGTAAGAGGGTTGGAAACTCATTACAAATTTCTCAAAAATCGTTGATAATATCCAGCTAACCACAAAATGCTTTAGATATCCACTACTGATGTTGGCCTCATTTATCTAAATATTGAATCTATCTTGGAGGGGTCCACAGATATCCCACTACTTGTGATGATATTGTCCAAGAATGAGACCTCCTTCAACCAAAACTCACACATGTTGTACTTTTCATAGAGCTTATGCTTTTTCAAGGTCTCTATTATAGTTCTTAGATTCTCTTCATGATCCAACATGGTTTTGGAATATAATATAATATCATCTATAAAGACTAACACCAATTTTTCTAGGTAATATATAGAGAATCTATTCATCAATTACATGAAGATTGATGGATCATTACTGAGTCTGAAAGGCATTACTATGAATTCATAGTGTCTGTATCTTGTAGGAAAAGTAGTCAAGGGGATATCATCTGAGTTCACCATTATATTATAATATCCTGACTGAAAATCTACCTTGGAGAAGTATTGTTCTCCACATATCTGATCGAAAAATTTATTAATTCATGTGAGAGGATACTTGATATTTTTCGGGATTTTGTTAACCTCTTGATTATCGATGCAGAGGTGTATTGACCCATCCTTCTTCCTGACAAAGAGGACTGGTGCACCCCATGGGGAAGCACTTGGGCGTATAAACCCTTTATCTAAATTCTCTCGATTTTTTAGCTCCTCAAGATCCACAATAGCTATTCTATAATGGGTCTTTGATATTTCCACCTCCCCAGGTATAATATCAACTGAGAATTCAACATATCATCTTAGAGGAAGACTTGGAAATTCATTAGGAAACACTACAATGAATTCCCTCACAATAGGAATGTCTTCAAGGATGGATTACCTTAGACTAAATTATCTGATCCAGATATGCATGCTCATAGGGTAGTGTTATCCATGCTTGAGATGATAGATTTAAAGAAGATTCATCTTCCTCCTTGCACTTGTACAGTATTGTGGGCTGATTCTACACATGGGGAGTGATTTACCTCTCACAGAAATTTGCGTTGGGTCTATATAAGGAAAATTAATCCATGTCATGAATTGCATAACATTCCACTAGAGGGAGTATGATAAGATTCACCAGGAAGTTTAATCCACCCATTAAGGTAGGGGAAGAGTTATATTCATGGGATGCAATGATTTCCCCATTTACCGTACTCACCAATATCATTACTTCCATGATTTGTGGTGGTTTTGGGATTATTCTACTAAAAATTCGTGATATAAAAGGATTCATAAAACCTAAATAAAAAAGTGTGTTCTTTATTCTATAATGATTAACTATATTACCTATCACCACTTCTTTGTCGGGGTTCACTTCAGTAGTAGTGATGGAAAAATCTCTCCCTTGCTTCCTTAGAGGTTTTTGGTTGCTTCTGAAAACCCATGGCTCAAGGCACATATTTCTAAGATGCAATGGTTCATTGAAGATGAAGCAATGAACAACATGTCGAGAGTGGAACAAGTAATTCATCTCCTATATCAAAGCAGTGTGTTTTTCTTGTTGGAAATTAATGTCTATATGCCCTTATCTTCCATACCTAAAGCATTTCCTCATCTCCTTCAGGTGATTTCTAGGGTTCTTCTTTCCACACCATTGGCATGTGGGGGGTTGGATTTTCTGAGCACCATTGGATTTATCCATCAGACCACCATAATTGAATTCCACCTTACACTTTTTATCCCCATGATACCCCTAAGATTCGTCGATCTCCATTTCGACCATGAGGGCACATCAGACAATTTCCACATAGCTGTCAAATTCATGAATCATAAAGGTTTTCTATATGCTAGGTTTGAGCCCACCAAATAAACGGTAAAACATGAATTGGGGGGTAATTATAAAGTTAGAAGCATATCATTCAAGCCTTGTGAAGTTTTCCTCATACGCTCTGACAAATTTGTCATCTTTTTTTAGGGCAAGGAAGACCCTTTCCATCTTAAGCCAGAGGGTCCATGAAAAACATTTATCAAAAAACATCTTCCAGAAATCCTTCCATTCCAATTCCTCAATATCCCCCTCAGGATTTATATTTTTTATTAATGTACACCATTTATCAGTTTCACCCTCCATATGATAAGCATCCAGAATAACCTTCTCTTGAATGGAACATTGAATGATATAGAATATATTTTCAATGGAGTTGATCTATTGTTCGGTAATTGAGGGGACGAATAATCCATTAAATGTTGGAGTTCTATGTCTCATGAAGCTCTCTATAGAGACTTATTCATTCTTAGGGGGGTTGAAAATTCTTCCTTACCCATGTTTCTATTCAATGATTTAGTTAACTAAGAGAGTATTATGAAAAAAAATTCAATTCCTGCTCCCATCTGATTGGGCATCTCATTAGAACAATCATCACATTGGTCTTCACATCAGTTGTTAGCCTGATTTCTCCTATTACCATCCATTGGATGGAATAAAAGGAAATTTTGGGGTAACACATAAAGTGTAATAAAAAAATAGATGACTTATAAATATCTTTTATTTCCTTAACTTATAAATATATAGGCTTTAATCAATGTTATCCATGATCTATATTATAACATATATTCTAAGGGAAGTTTATTTCTATTCTCTTAATAATGGTTCATGTTATGCTTGTGAATTTACCAATGCAAATACCCCAAGAGATTCATAACCAATAGTGTAGAAAGGCTTATTGTAATGTACCAGGATACCCTGAGTCAAGCCCGAAACTCATTTTCGGGGATTTCACCCCTAGGTGCATCTATTCCAGTGCCGCCTCTACCTCCTCGTATCCAGAAAGGGACGTATTTTCTTGATAAACCAATTAATAAATACTCAAAAAACATAGAGATGTTTTTATTATACTTAGTATTATCCATAAGGATTCACTAGGGTTTTCTAGTTCAAATGACAAAAAATAACTAAACCTATCCTCTAATACCAACTATAACAACCGTACTCTTTATTTCATACTTAATCATGATTTATTACATAAAACCTTCACTTGACACAACATAAAAGATCAATATGTCTTGTGTATTTTGGGATTAGGAACATTATATTACAACTTAAAACATAGAACAAAAAATCATATTGAAAAATTCATTTACATGACCACTACATTCCCTTGTACTTATCATTGTAGTGGATAACCAGAGTACATGCATAAGAAAAGGGTGAGCTAAAAATCCCAGTAAGGGAGTAAACAAGGAATAACATAAATATTACAATGCATGTTAGTAAATAGGAATATAAAGGGATCACAAGAGAAACATGAACATAAAGTCATGATAAATCATGATCTTCATAATATGGAAATGTGGAAACCAAACTTAACAAGGAATTATCATGATCCAAGGCTCATTGCACATGGAGCATGAGTAAACCATCATTTCACATGAATAATGAGTATCCCTTAGTTTCACTTGAATTAGCATGAGTCATCACTCATTGAACATTACATAATAAGATACTATACTTTACCCAATGCATTAGAGCTCTATCAGGGCGCACCCTTCTTAAACATTTCATTTCATGCATTAGTGTGCCACATGAATCATACAACCGGGAATCAATAATCATCATTTATTACCAAATAAAGAGATGTGGAATAAATACATGAATATTTATAATGAATAATTAAATGTTTATAAAGGTGAAAACCCTTGATAGATAAATGGGCATGGTATTCTCTACGCAATGACATTGGCTTGAAAAAATCAATGTGCAATTTCGGCAGAATAGCGACGTGAAATAAGATCTCATAAAAAATGGTTGATGAGAGATAAAGGGGTGTATCATCATATTTACATGAAATTAATAGTGATATGGTCATATAGATAACTTTCCTAACAAACATAATTAAATTTAGATTTATAGTACAAAAAAATTACTTGGATGTAAATGAGGAGAGTGAAAACCCTCACAGAACTTTAGCATGGTAATGATTGTACATGGGAGGAATTAATGAGAGAGAAATGGGTCTCCCATCATCCAAATATAAAGAGGGATGTATGGGGGAGGTTTTAAATCATACCCCATCATTTATAATTGAAAACAAAATGGCATAACAACTTAAAGAAAATTGGACAAAATATGAGAAAGGAAGAAATCCCTTACATAGAAGTGTGTTTCCAAATGCTTGGGATAGGATTAAGAGAGGCTTATTTGGAGTTTATGGCGTCTTGGAAGGATTATAGAGAGATTATGGTATCTGTTGGATGAACTAAAAAGGTTTTGAGTGAAGAGGAACTGGGATCTTGGGTGGGTTTATATAGGAAATGAGAAGGAATTATTTATTATTTAGGTTCGGGGCACCACACATTAAACTAATCAAAACCACAAACCAGTCCATGATTTTTGAAAAAGGGGAGTGGAAAAAAATATTTTATGAGTCCAATGGCCGAACTTATTAAAATAATATGGTTTCTTATGTGGAGTTTTGTTCACACTCTCAAATAAAACAATTTAAAAAGACAAAATGTTTTTTAAGATTTGAAGGGTAAACTAACACTATTTAAAATAAATTAAACAAACCAAAAATCACATTATCTTAATGGTAAAACATATATTGGCCGAAAATAATTTTTATTGTATTTTATTACATCACTATTGGGTCATTATGATGTCATAAAACACATTATATTTTTAAATAGTATTTAATTTTTAACTAAAAATTCGAAGGTCTCAGAAAATTATGAAAAATTCACCATTGGATAATTTTGAAATCCTGCCTCCAAAAATAAGTTTCATTTTATCTAAATATTTTTTTAAATATGTGAACTTTTAATTTTAAAATAAAAACCAACATTTATAGAAAAATCATGTGTTTTGACAAAAACAGCTTTCAAACCTTAATAAAAATTACGATTACATTCATAAATATATAAGATAATTTATAATTAATAAAAATTATTTTAATAATAATAATATTTTATTAAGATATTTTTTAATTCAAAAATACTTTAATTCATCCAAATAAATTTTTATTTTAATATTAACTAAAAATACTATTTGTGCTTTACAAACTATTTACAGTGTAATAATAAAAAGAATGTATATTCACTATACACGAATAATGTACATAATAATGGTGCTAGGGTCTCTTTACATAACCCCTTATAATACTCACACAAGATGGAAGGGTAAGGTGGCCGATGGTGACAGACTCTTGGGGTGGTTCAGATAACATCGCTCGAGTGGTAATCTTCATTAACATCCTCTTCTCTCCTAGTCGGTTCAACTAAAGCTTAATGTGTTCAAGTTCGGCTTAGGCTTGGTCAAGAGTGAATCCCAATGAAACCTCCTCCTTCCTGAGCTCCGATAAATGGTCTTTGTATGGGGCAAGCCCATTGGATGAGGCCATCACTTCCTTTGCCTATGCAAATTGGATTTGTTAAATCCCTATATTTATACTAATCATATGATCACTGTTCAATGACTATATTAGCAATGGTCCTAATTCCTAACATTATTTTAAAAATATAGAAACATAAAACCAATTTATTTTACATTTTATATATCCATAATAAGACATTTAATTAGATCAAGTGAAGTTTTCCTAAATTAATGTTTGGGTTATTACAGTATATTACCCATTACACATGTCAAAATGATTTTTAAAATAAATTAGAAAAGATATTAATCATAAAAAGAAAAAATTGTGTATAATGTAAAAAAAATTTAATATACTAAAATGTGGGAGACAAACTATTTCAAGAAACATCATCATTTCTTGAATTCAATAACAAGAAAGACATAATGAAGAATCAATGTTTTAAAAATCATAGACATGGTCCACACACCCAATCATTAGAAAATATAATATTTTAAGGAGCCAACAGGGATTCCAATCATGGAAATTTTACTTAATTCTCCATTCATATGATATAATAATAATGAAGTTGATAACATGCTAGTTTTAGAACAATAGATAAAATATGCATATTATACACAACATCCATGACACAATACAAACATAGAAATTAAATTACTTGTTAGTTTATATTAATTTCCTAACTAAATTAATTTGAAACAACCATGGTTATAATAAATTTTTTATTATAGTTATCACACTAGATAGACTGATCAATGTATATCCCATAACTAGTGGTATAAAATCATGAAATATTATCAATTCTCATTGAAATGATTCATGGTTTAACATTATATCCCTAGTCATAAATTATGATTTTTTACCCACCATATGGAAGAATTAAAGCATATCTGAAACAATATTTAAAAAAAGTAACACTACTAGATGTGGAAATAGATTTATAAAAATTAATTAACCAAGAAACATCTAAATATAGGAAAATAAATATGAAATAGTTTCTGGAAAAGGTAATATAAAAATGGGTTTAAAAAAATCATACATTAAAAACCACATGTAAAAAATTTAACCTATCAATTTCCAAGGTTAGGAAAATATTATATCAACATTTATTTTCATGTTTAATAAATTATTGATGCCTTTTAAACCAAACAACAACATCACCACTGAAGTAATCACTTAACAATAGGTTGGGTGTGTTTATTTAGCATATAGATATACTAAGATTAAATGGTAATGGGTGATCTCTGTTATAATATCTTTTTGTAACTTTAAAAAGAGTATAATATACATGAATTTACAATCATGATTGTTTTGTATAAAAATAAACTCTTGTTTTACATGTTGTCTCCAAAAATTCATACAAATAACAACATACCAAGGATTCTCACTTCATCCTACTCTTGTTTTCATGGATAGTGGCTAATGGACTTGGAAAATTAGTCTTAGTAATATTACAGTAATATCCATCATAAAACATACATATCAATGGAAAAGTATCCAATAAAATTTAAGATGTGTATGAAACCAATGATGTAGAACATGTTTTATAAATTTCTCAATATGAAAATAAAGGAAGATGGTTTTTATTACATAATTTCATACATCCATTCATTAAACCTTTTATATACATTAATTATAATATTATTTAAAACCATTACCTAATATATTGGAGATATAACTAGGCCTAGTTATTTATTTATGAAAAATTAAAAGTAAATATACATTTGGTGTAGGATGGGAATCAATAGGATAGTTGAGATCACATACCATTTAAATTATGTATGATTTAAAAATTCTAAGAAACCATAAAACAATATAAAATCATTAAAAAACTGATAAATATCCAAAATAAACTAAAACAATTAAGCAATACAATAAGTTATTAATAAACTACCAATGAAAAGTAATGTGATCTACATGAAAATTTTTACAGAAACTATATTGTACCTTTCCCTAACTTCTCTCTATGAAAAAAAATTCCAACATATAAAAAATAAAATCATTATATTTATTTATACCTAAATTTACTTATTTTAAAAATGTTATGGATGAAGTATTATCAACCCACATGTGCCTCTTTGCAGTAATATAAGAGTAATCCATGAGTTTTTGGATGAATTCCACTATTCTTCATTTGAATTCTCCCTAAAATCCCTTTCAATGTTATGAAAAATTAAACAATATAGGATGGATTGTGAAGAGGATAAAAGGATAGACCCATACAATGGATCAGTTTGTGAAATGAACACTAAATACACCTTGAATAAATTTGGAACATGTGGAGGAGAACTACACCTCATGGAACCTTGTGATAACATCTCAATGGGAAGGTGGGATGTGAGATCAAATGAGAGAGAGAAGATAGTAAATATGGAGTGAGGGTTAAATGAAAAAAACTCACCCCCACCACCACCAACATAAAATCATAGGTACACCACTATGTACTTTGATAGGTAATGCTATGTACACAATTACACCCCTAGGTCTCCTAAGACTCTACCTATACCAATAGGTTCCTAGTGGAATTTCATCGAGTAATAGGTGTGACATATAGGTGGAAACACTCTATAGGTACAATAAACCACTAAAAAATTATTGATCCTTAAAACCCATCCAAATAAGGCTATGAATTAATCATCAAATTCCTCGAAATATTATAAAATTCATAAATGAAAAATGACCCAACATTTCAGAGTAACAAATAAAATAGACTCATGATTAATATACTAAAAAATGAATCTAAAGAAATTAAATTATTTTATCTATGAAAATAGTAATTGTACATATATATCAGTATATGTAGTGGTGTTTAGTTTCTATAAATCATATGAAAATTAATTATTGTGAAATGTATTACAGATACTTAGGTGTAAAATTACAATGAAACATATAAATACAAAACACACAACCTAAAAGGGAAGGACATACCCACCAACCCCCCTAGTGATAACCAACCCGTTTCATAAAGGCCCAAAGGCCCCGTGGACAGGAATTCCACTTACCAATATTATTAGATATCACATAAAGCAATTTTTTCTGATACATTTTTTTATTATGAACATCACAATGTCGCCTGGATATTTTTTATGTTGCAACATCCTTGCTCGCCACAAGCCTGAGAAAAGAACAACATAGTGAATACCTTCCATTACCACGAACCCTTCCATCGGTCTTCCCTACATTGGAAAACCCATTGAAGGTAAGTGTAAGAGATTTGGGGTTAATGATATTGGATATTAATTATAATTTATTCCACATTGTAGTAACCCTTGATTATGTTATATAAAATTTGATTTTAAATGTGGTTGACCGCAGTTGTGAATCTTGTGAATTTACATCATATATTAGAAGATGTGTTATGAAAAATAATATAACGACATTATGTACTAGTAAACATGTTAGGGATGTGATTTCATATTGGATGGTTTTTGTAGGATATTGTGGGATATATGGATACTACATTAGTTTTCCAAATGGGTTAACATAGTTAAATAGATGTTATTTTATAAGTTGTGTAGCGATTCTTATCATATGATGGATTGTAGTAATGTGTTATGTTTTATTTAGTTATCTGATATTATTGTAGGTAATTATGTTGTTGATGACATATTATGTTTTTAATAACCATGTAAATAGCTTCATGATATTTTTGTTTAAATGATGAATTATTATTTAATTTATTTCTGATGCAGTGGGATGTGATATTCCTTAAGTTTGATATAGAGGGATACCATGTTCCCACCGTGGATATAGATAATTTTTTGGTGTTATATAATTATAAATTTTTTATTATTATTTTATATGGTTATTTTGGGATGATATATTGTTTTTTGTTTCTATAACTATTATTGTTTGGGTTGTAAAATTAGAACTGTGTTGATTGATATGTTGGATTCATCATTGTGTTCATGGAGACATCGATGAAGTGGATAATGTAATGAGGGGATGTTTACTTTTTTAGTTTTTTCATTGTTTCTTTTTAGAATTTATTAATCTATATATATAAAATTCACATAGGCTTTAATATGTGTTTTAAAATTAAATATCAAAGGCTGGTGGATAACCATACTCAATATACTTGTATATTGACCATAATATTCGTTTTTTCTCAAATTAGAATGTGTTGTCAAGAGAGGTGTTAAATAAAAATAGCTTGGGCATAATGTGATCTAGGTGGAGGAAGATTAATTTTGTTTTGGGGTCTTATTTATTTTGAAATTGGGTTATATATGTGTTTAAATTTATAATATAATTTTTTCATTTAAGATATTTATTTCCTTTTATTATCATATAGGGGTTCTATTATTCTTTTCTATTAAATAATGGTAATTCTGTCTATATTGTGATTTTTATACAATTGGTGGTAGTCATTTCTCCATGAATTATTAGAGTTAGGTATTATGGGAAACTATTGATCTTTTCACTAGCCCTAGAGTATCCATGGTGGGTCCAGATTTGTATCATAATGGTATTAATAAGAATGGTTTCATTTAGAATAGAGTTTAGAGTAGAAAAAACGAAGGGTTTCTTTAGATTCGTTGGATAATAGTATCATATGAACTTATCATGTGATGTATCTCATAGAGATTGACTAAGATACAAATGGACTATGTTATTTGATGAAAGAACCTGGATAGTTTAAGGAACTTGTTTATATATAAGTATACTGATTGTGAGGAGAAAACCTGGGTGATGTATAGAAAAAATATCACTCGTAATTAAAATTATATTTTCAGCATGGGATAAGGTTTTTAGGATTAATTATAATGAACTCAATTGATATTGATTTTTTTGAGCTTCATATAATCTTAATTTTTTCATACTATCTAAAAAATTAAAAAAAATAACCGACTATCATAATAAATAATTTTTTTGATTATGGATATATAATTAAGGGTTAAGGAAATAGTAAGGGTCATATTAGCTGATTTTTTTTAAAATGAGAATAATAATATAATGTTTTCTAAAATTATAATATTGTCGGATGAAAATGGTGTATTCTTATTTGATTGATGACATGTTGGTGTGTTGAAATATTCTTAACATTAAGGAAATGGTTTATATATACTAGATATTTTATTTTTAAATTGGGAATATAATTTTCTATAACATTATTGGTGTTATGTTTATTTAATTCTAAATATATTAAATATTCATGTAACATAAATGAGACTAAAAATGTATTAAATATAAATATTTACATAAAAATAACATTAGAATTATGGTTTATTATTATTCTACTTTAAAAAAAATTCCGATGATATGATGAAATATATAACAAGTTAATCTATCATTTGTGAATTCCATGATGTTTGAGGTATTTTTGATGATCAATAATGGATTATTTATTATATTTCATTAAAAATATGATGGATTTATTAAAAATATTGATATATATTATCCTCGGTATATTTTTTCGTTAAAAATATTTTAACAAATGATTAACTTTGAGAATGATAAAATGGAGCTGAAAAGTGAATAATGTGTCAATTTAATGTAATTATTTAAATAAAATCTTATTAAATAATATTCTTATAAATATTGATAAATTGAAAGGTATTATATTTAAATTCTAAATGAATCATGTAAATTGCCTGATCAACAATCTAATATGCTACTAAATGAGTGTCAGGTTTATTGTTAAAATTATGGTTATTACTAAATTTTTTGTGGAATTATATGCTGATATGGAAGGTCTCTTTTGAGTTGAAAATTAACTGTGGTATTTTAATTTATCAACATAATATGAAATTGAAAAATATTAGTGTTTTTAATGACATCATAAGTTTATTTAATTGATAGTTAGAGGTGTTTACCTCATTTGATTTTAATTTTTTCATTTTCTATATAATTAAATTATGAAATGAATTAAAAATTGAATTTTTTTAAATGTTGTTAATTTGAAAATAATATATTTTTATTTTTATATTTTTACTATAAATTGAAACATTTATTTAAAAATTAAGATTTTGAATATCCCTTTTGGTTAGATTTTTTAAATATAAATTTTTCAAATTTTTGAGGTTGGGAATTTAAATTAAATCATTAACATTATGTAATTCTCATGAAGAATTATGGAATATGAAACTAAAAATTTTCATGGTATTAAAAAAATTACTTAATATGGGATTTTTTCTTCATTTAGTTAATATATAAAAAAATTATAATGGAATTATTAATTTGGTATAATATAGACGTCAGTTCCCCTTAAGGATAGTTTTTGATAAATATTTAGGATTTCATTTCTAATGTATTATAAGTTTCCATAGATGATGTGTGAAGAAGTAATTATCCTTATTTCCTATTTATGGTAAATATTTTATTAATTAATGGTGTTGTAGATATTTTCAAACCATTTGGTGAGTAGATAATTATTAATGATTCTGTCTTGATAAGGTGATGTAAGTTTATCAAAATAATTTGTGTTATATTAGTGGAGCGGTAGTATAAATAGAGGGTAAACCTATCTCACTGAAAGATACGATTACTTCATATTTAATTTTGATGGGATTAATTGTTTTGATAATTTTTTTTAATTTTTATGTTCTAATTTATTTCATTTCATTAAAATATCTTCCAAAATATAGAATTAAAAATGGAATGAGAAATCATGGAATAAAGTGTTTTTTATCTTTTATCATTAAGGCGTAATATTATTCTAGTTGTAGTTTCATGTTATGAGGATAAGAAATTGATACAGATGTTTAATGTTTACTTCAGATTATTTAATCCTACGATTAATTATGAGTTACCTTAGAATAAAGATTTCTTTTATATATGAATAGACTGTGTTGTAGCGTGGATCCGAGAAACCTAGATGAGAAATCATGAAAAATGTTTCTTGAGTCATTTATATTTTATTTTATTTCCTATACATATATGGAAAAATTTATGAATGATATTTATGATATTTTTTATGTAAAATCTAGTGTACATGTATTTTTATCATTTATTCAGATATTTACTCTCTATTACCTACATTTGTTAGAATATGGGGAAGTTAATGAATTAATATGTTAGCTTTAATTGAATATTTAGATTTAAAAATGAGTGGATTATTATGTTTTTTAGAATGTGGAGAAGGTGAGTGATTTTTATAAAGTTTTAGAATGATAAATATCTAGTATTAAGATCTATAATGGGACTAATTTTAATCCAAATGAGAAAGGTGAGGTGAATGTTATTAGTTATGGGTTATGGAGTTCATGTATGATAAAGATAAGGTGAACCTTTAATGATTAGATATTTCTATAATATATTTGTTTGAGTGGTTCAAGATATCCAATAATGGGAAAGATTGTTTTTTTATTTCCAATGTGGTAGAGAAATGAAAATAATGCCTATTATATTTTACACTTCTCCTCGACTATGAGTATTTTTCATGTGGAATATTTTGAACCTAGTAGGGGATTGGTTATGGTTAAGGAAATATAGTCTTTAGGGCTGATGTGTGATATAGATACATAGTCTTATTTTATTCATGATTATATTTATAAAAAATTTCAATTTATAAATTAAATTAGTATAATTTTTCCATGCGTGTAGTATTTTAAATCTATATCGCTTCAAATTTTTAATATGATTTGAAATCATAAGTTTTTTTAGGTAAATTTCTAAAATTCAGTTAAAGGGGAATGAAGCTAAGTTTTTATTTGGAAAATCCTTTTAAATTTTATTCAATTAAATTCAAAATGTAGATTAATTACATGAATAATAAATTAATTAAAAATAATAGTAAAAAATAATTTCAAATATATATGAATTTTTAAATAATCCCTCTATGAAAGAGGTCTAATATGTTATAGAATTTAGTTTTGGAAAATTATAAACTATTTTTGACTATTTAAATGTACTATATGTTAAGAATTTGGTTATTTTGAATTATTTTTTTGAGTTTCATCCTTAGTATGATATAATAAAGGGGTGTAATGCAGTGATGTGTTATATTATTACTTATTTATTGAATTTTGTGGATATATATTCTAATATTTTTCCCTATTTTTTCACCTCTTTCATTGAGGGTTTTGATGTATGTCACAAGTGTAATTATTGTGAATGTTATTTTTCCTTGAGGATTATAGTGATTTAGTGGAGCGAAATAATTACTTTTTAGAGTTATATTTTATGAGATCATGAGGGTGATTTAATATTATAGGATGTTACATGATTGGTATTTTGAGTCTTTGGGATTTTATCATGAATAACACGAAGAAGATGTGTGGTGTGTTAGTACATTATGGTGATTCAATATAAGAATATATTGTTTTCAATAGTGTTTTGATTTATTTAGTAAGATTATTTTTGAAATCGTAATTGATATGAGGTTTAGAAAATTTTTAATTATTGAGATTGTTCTTTTGAATCCAAAAAATTGGATATATGGATATACATGGTATTTTTTTAAATAATATATTACATGGTGGTTATATTAATTGTGTGTTTTCTCTTCAATTTTGTTTTGGATTCTTGTGGATCAAAATTGTTTAAGTGCTTTTTAATATGTATGTTTGAGATTTCATTCTTAATTTATTTATAATTTATTCAGGAATTATAGAATTAAGTACTGAGTAAATGATGTAATTCATGGATAATTGTATAATATATAGGTTTTAATGAATCCACATAATGTTCTTTCACATACTAAATTGTTGAATTAGATTGCATCATGGAGTGAATAGGCTCATCCTAATTTGATATACCAGTATCAGGGAATAAATTTTTGAATTATTCTATTTTCAATTGGGAGAAACAATTTCATAATATTTATTTATATGGTATGGTTTTTTGAGAATTTAAATAGTGTGTATTGATATTTTTAGCTATAGTTCGATGGATTATCTAGTTGAAATGAGATTAAGTGATGTTTTGGCTTTGGATGTGATGTGGTTTAGTAGAGGACACTATGTTTTCCTCTCATTTTTTGAAATGGTACATAATGAAACAATATCATTGTTAATTTATAAACATCATGGTTTTCATAAAACATGTTAGTTTAAAAGGTAAATTCAGAAAATATTACATGAACATTATATTTTGTTGTGATTGATTTAAAATCATGGTAGTTTTCCCCAAACCAAATTATGGCTTGAGACACCAAATCATAGTTTGGTTTTTCTCAAATTTTCATAAATTTAAATGTTTACATAAACTCTAATTAGATTATTCTTCATTATAATATATCGTTGATGGTTATGAGATACTTATGATAGATTTTGTGGTCCCTTATAGGGGTTTTAATTACCCTTCTCATGAAACCAAATCCAAAAATATCAAGATACTCTTACCCTTGATTTCATCCATTGTAACACCCCGAGATTTTATGAAAAATATTCTTTTAATTTCATTAATGTATTGTGTTGTATGCTACACCAAGATTACCTTGCGCTATACGCAACACTATTCTTGGATCGTGTTACACACAATTTTCATAATAGTTATTCTACGTAACATTGAGTATATATATATATATTCAATGTATAAATGAAATATGGTTGGATTCTTTTATACCAAACAATGAAGAATTCTTTCACAACACGCAACCCTGACTTGGCTTGCATTACACACAATCGCGACCTTCCTCGATAGCATGTGTTGTACGCAATACCGGGTTTTACTAAACAATGATATATTATTATAATATTATTATGAACTATCCATTATGAATAGTATTAACTAAATTTTGAATTTTATAACATTATTATTCATCTTACACATTTTCTAGAACATGGTATAAGAAAAAAATAAAATTTTTGGGTAAAATAAATATTTTTAAAAAAATGCAGTTTTGCCGCCTTTTGATGGCGCACCCACATTAAATCTAGTTTTTGACATGTTTATAAGTTCAATTTGACAAAATAAAATTCTAATTTGGAATAAAGAAATAAAAATTTACTTTGGATAAATTTTTCGTATTATTCTGGTAACTTTCATATTTTGATGAATAGTTAAAACACGCTATATTTTAATGAAAAACAACTTTTTTCATCGTAATAATTTATATGGTTCAATTATAATATTTAATGGTTTTAAAGTATAAATATAATATATTTTTACCATTTAATATAATGTATGTCATTATCATTGATTTTACATTGAATTCGTAGGTTAAATCAATTCAATCTTTTGCAATGTTTTAACGGGATTAATTTTAATTTAATTTCTGAAACTTCTGTGTATGGAATTTGAAAAAATGGATTCCATATTTGGAATAAGGGGGTCCAAATTATGTTAATAGTCTACTTTTTATTTTTGGGAATTATGAATTGTAACAACGGTAAATTTTATCTACCTTAGTTAAAGGGAAATCGGTTAATTAAGAGTAAATATAATATTATAAAATAACCCTATCACATTCCATAATTCTATTGGATGACTAAAAGTAAACCCATATCAAATAAGGGTCGGATTAGATTCATTTTATGGACTTTTTACCATGAAAATTATTTAATTATTATTAAAACCAAAGAAAGTGACAACATGTCACTCTCTTAAATATTATAAGTATAATAATTTTAATTTAGTGATAAACATCATAAAACATCTAACCTTAATAGCCTCAGAAATATAATAAAAGTATCTAAATCATGATAATTTATTTATAATTTTTAGGGATTAAATAATTGTCATTAATGGTGATACATTAATGATACAGAAATTATTTATTAAGTGGAAAATAAGTAATATAGTTTTTATTGAAATAATAATACCCATTAAGAGGCCCAGAAACCTGAAAAAAACTTATTTTTAGTGTATATATACACCTTAATCATCCAATGACCTAATATATAACCGTTTGGATCCTTATAAAAGTGATTATGACACTTATATTATATTATTTTAAATAATTCCAAAGTTGTCACCTTCATAATTTAATAAATATAAAAATTTAAATTTTGTGATTTAAAGATGATAAATTAATGTAAATGTATTATTGTGAAAGTTAATAGATTTATCTTCATCATAGGATTTTATTTTAAATTTTTATGCAACAAATCAGTATATTAAATAATTATACAATAATGTTGTAGTAATTAATTTATTAAGAGATAAACCAAATAAATGGTTTTAAAAATAATAAAATAAATAATATATGAACTATTTAATGTGATATACTAATTCTATAGATACATATGACATTTTATTAATCTATTAATGATTTTAGTTCGAACATATCTTCTGTATATATTTTATTTATACTCAAATAAATGAATAGTGTCAAAATTGACACTATTGTTATTTTATAAAAATAAAATATTATAAAATTGATTAAAAATCACAAAAATATTTAAAAATTATAAATTTAAATTTTTATGGTCTATAATGTTATAATGTAAAAAATTATTGAAAATTCACAACAAATAAGTAACTATTTGTTACAATTTAAAATTTAGAATTTGATTACCACAAATATGCTTAAATAGATTAAATAAGGATAAATCAAAATGATAAGGTTTAAAATAAGATCAAAACATGTCTAAATTTGATTGGATGATAATATTTCAACCCTATATCATATAATCTTCGAATATGAGTGATTTTATGAGGTTTTTAAGTGGGTTTAGATTTTTTATAAATTAATATTTTTAAGAATTCCAAAGGTACCCCTCTCCTCCCTTATAAAAGGGCACCTCCTCCCTCTCCTCCTCACACCAATTTGAGCCTTAAAGCTCGGCCAACCCCTGACAAATTATCTTCTCCACTTCCCTAGAAACATCCTAGAGGTTCTGGTCTACTTTAAAGACCAATCTTACTTTCCTAAGAGGAGGTTTCAAAGAGGCGTATCGAAGAAGAGGTAATTTCTTCTCCCGATTCTTTCAAGCTTCTTTCTTCTTCAACTTCTTCTTCATTAGTTGTTTCATTATAAAGTAATAACATCAGTATCACTAATATACTGATTTTTTATCATAAATATGAAACAACCCCATTTCACCTTCTATCCATCCTACGAAAAACCAAATCACCGCGCGTGCGTACGTACGGAATACCGTCTCCACGCCATGGTGTAATCTGTTTTTCCACCAACACCTTACATGGATGGGTATAATGGTGTAAAGAATAAATATACATAGTTATTATAACATCATACTGATTCTGATATATTGTATCATCCACTCCACTCCAATTCAATAATTCTGGAAACGATATCATCGCTTGTGCGTACGTACGGACTACCGTCTCCATGACGCGATGAGATTCATTCTCCATGTTAACCATTTAAGAATGATTATAAAGTATATATAAGCAATAATAATGAAATATATGACATTATAAAGCTACTGGATTTATGTATATGTGTATGTCATCTACTTAATTCCATTCAACTCAATAAGGAAACGAAAACAGCGTTCATGCGTACGTACGGCCTACCGTCTCCATGAACGGTGTATTTCTTTCCATTTATTAATCTATTATATATATGTATATTCTGAATATATATTATATATAAATAATGTTTTATATTATGGAATTATGTAATCTTGATCTAAGTAATCATATGAATAATTACAAGTCAAAACACGGACGACAAATGAAATGATTTTACCCAAAACACTCTTTAACATGGAATTTACAAAAGAATGGGTAATATAAAGTCATAAGTGAACCATATATGATATCATAACAATGAATATGATTCGGTAATAAGTCAATGAAATTATTTAAATCATTATACATGAGGTTCGGATACATACAAAGCATATCGGACATAAGGTAAGGGATAATTTTGCAAATCTCATTTTTATCCGAGATTGCATATTCGTAAGTATTTACTGGGGTTATTTCTATCATACATTTCCATGTTTTATAAATGTGTTTTCATGTATTTTTAAAGTCCTTTTTACCCATTTTTTACTTTTACTACATGGTATGTAAGGAATCTTTCTTTTGTTTACGTTACAAGGCACTTTTTGACTTTTCCGGCAAAAGTACGAAAATAATGTTTTTTTAACTTATACATCACGAACGGATTTTTACAGTTTTATAAATCCTTATTTTCATGAAGATTTTTCCAAAAGATTTCATGACTATTTTCAAAAAAATCTCTTTCTTTTAAAATTTCTTGATGTTTTGTGAAAAGAAATTGATTTTGAAGAAGAAATGATATTTTCCTCAAGAATTCATTTCAACTGTTTTATCAAAACCATTTTTCATCTAAGATGAAATTATTTCATATGTTTATGTTTCAAGTGTAATGTCTCTATGATTTACATGGTTTCACTTTTCTTATTATGAAATGATATCCATTTCCTTAATATGGATTATGTGATGATGGGATGATGTTTATGAAACCCATTTTATTCATTAGGTTATTATAAATTTTGTATGTTTATTTTGTGGCACAAGTAAGAATGATTTCATTATGAGATGGGTGGGACCTATATCTCCCTCCAATGAATTGGGTAAAGATTTATATATCATGAGATAGACATGGCTGGAAAGGCAGGTTAAACCGGTTCAGTAAAACAGGACTGAAACGAGGAGTAAACTCGATTCAGAAAGGGACTTTCTCCACTAAGATGGTCTTGGAAGCAATGCCTTGGCTACTATGGAAATCATTACATGTTCTTAATGGATGCCACAATTACATGTTTTATTCCCATTCTATTTTATCATGGTTTATGTTCCATTATGATCTATGCCTTACGTACTTCCATGTTTTATTTCATTGCTCAAGATTTTAATGTTTAAACATTATGTTCATGTATTTAAGTTCCAATGTATATGGTATGTTTTATTTTATCCATGCTTACCCTTACTGAGAATTTGAGCTCACCCTTTTTATGTTTTATTTTCCCCAAGATCAAAAGAAAGGTTTTAGGTCACGAAACAAAATGCGGAAGATCTTTGTGGGAGATGTTGAAGATCTTTCACCACGATTAGAAGATTATGTTCCAATTTTCCAAAGACACTAAACTATTACGGTCCTTGTGTGTCTGTTTTTATTATGTATTAAGTATTCCACTTAAGTAATGTAATGTCCATGTACGTCAAGATTCGGGTCTCTACAGTTGGTATCAAAGGAAAGATTTAGTCAACCTTTGGAAACTAGGATGAGAAAACATTAGTGAGATCCCTTGAAAAATTTCTAAGGTATGTCTAGGAATGTCCCTAAGGATAAGTATACGTATAGGATAATGTCCTAGAACTACGGTAACGATATTAGAATTTAACCTATGATTTTAGATATTCAGGGTGCTTCCCCTTTACTATGTTATTTTCCATAGCATGATTTTTTCCTCTCACACTATTCTTTTTGGGTTTTAGAAAATGGCTAGAAACAAGATGATTCACGATAATGGAGTATATGATGTACAATGGAATGATATTCTTCATGAGAAACCAAATGAAATGGGATTTGGAAGTCCAAACATCGTTATTATTACGAATCAGCAATCTCATAATATGATCAATAAAGTAAAATTTGGAAAGTTTCTTGACTCTACTAATACGATAATGATGGAGTTTCATGATGATTATAGAGGAAAGAAAGTTCAATTACCCCTATGTAAGTCATGTGGGAAGAGGCATCAAGGAGAATGTTTCAAAGGAACTAGAAGATGCTTTGGGTTTGGAAAAGAAGGACACAAAGCCAGTAAGTGCAAAAGAAAAGGTTCAATTAACACCAGGGATGAAGATAATGGTATTGCTACGACATCAACAATGGTTAAATGTTTTAAATGTGGAATGTACGGGCATTATGCAAACCAATGCCCTAAGGGAAAGTCTCATGAATAGAACCAGTATGGTCGTATGGGTAGTATTTATGTTTATGATGATGAAGAGACTACAAATGATTTGTGAGATGAAAGAATTGTTGAAGCTCGGTCATTGGTTTAAGAATGTAGTGGAATGATTACATGTTTATCATGTGTAATGTTGTATAAGTAATATCATGGTACTATGGAATGAAGAGACATCTAAGGATTGTTACACTATTGTCTTTCCTTGAGTTTTGAAAGTGTATGATTAATGGTACTAGTATCCAAGAAAGGTTATTCAGATATTTTTGGAATGTAGATGATATGCGCATAATGAAGGGATAAGGAGAAAATTAAATGTTTGATAGTATTCAGGAGCTTATGACTGATATAAGGAGAAGGTTATATCATGGTTTGAATATATATAATTTTTGGATTTTGGTATGTGTAAAGAGTTAACTTTTGACAGCATTCATGTTTTCACTAAGGTTTAATGGGTATTCATTTTTCAAGAGAATACATGATTAAGGTATTCACAGGATTGGAATGTGACCAACAAGATATAAGGGGGATAAATGATGGTATTCACATGCTTGGCTGATGACATTTCAAGTAATCGTTTTCTTTATACTATGAGCTTGGACCGAAGTTTTTTAGATAAGCCTAAATATTGGAATGGATTATGTTAGACATAAGTTAGTATTGTTTAAGGATAGAACTTTTATTTTATTTTATTTATGGGATGTTATAGTAATGTAGTTTTAGAAAAAAGGACAACCTATAGGACGGGCGACAACCCATCGCGGCGGACAAGGCTGTGGGAATCGAACCCACAACCGAAGTGCGACTAGCCTTTATCGCATACCACTGGCCTACAGGAAGTCCTTGTTTAGTAGAAACAAGTTTTATTATATTAAGAAGTATGATATATGATGTATAAGTCCATTTTAGGAACAATATATGATTAATCTCACTATAGATAGACTTATGTATTTTTGATAACTTTTATAACCTTTTGTTTGAGACAGATGGAATGACCCATTATTCTATCACATGATCTGCTAACACATCACGAATAATAAATTTAACTTCATTTCATTAAGGGATGAAGTGGAAATTTTTCAATTAACGAACAACAGTGAGATTGTACCAAAATAATGTAAGTTTTTCTTTTAATTCATCAACTTTAGGGAAATGATCTTGAAAAACAAAAAATGTTGTCCTAGTTCCCTTATATCCGATGAATCAGATGGTACCTTAGATCATCACAAATCTATGGATTTGTGATTGCTGGCATTTCCATAGCCATGTTCTCTACCACTCTCCATCAGAACCTGATGGTTAGATTTCTCCTCCATATCCATATTTTCATCTATGTGGAAACCCAGTGATTAGTTTATTTGGGTAACCGTTATGTTTAATAATTTTGTTTTTAAATATTGTTTTTGGTATTCCTTTTTACGATGTGGGTTTCTATTAAAGAAACTTTCGAGTAGTAAACCATTTATTACCCCGACGAATTTCGAGGGTGAAATTCATTTTAAGGGGGGTAGAATGTAACACCTCGAGATTTTATGAAAAATATTCTTTTAATTTCATTAATGTATTGTGTTTTATGTTACACCAAGATTACCTTGCACTATACGCAACACCGTATTAGCTTGCAGTATACACAACACTATTATTGGGTCGTGTTACACACAATTTTGATAATAGTTATTCTACGCAACATTGAGTATATATATATATATATTCAATGTATAAATGAAATATGGTTGGATTCTGTTATACGAAACAATGAAGGATTCTTTCACAACACGCAACCCTGACTTGGCTTGCATTACATGCAATCACGACCTTCCTCGATAGCGTGTGTTGTACGCAATACCGGGTTTTACTAAACAACGATATATTATTATAATATTATTATGAACTAGCCGTTATGAATAGTATTAACTAAATTTTTTATTTTATAACATTATTATTCATCTTACACATTTTCTAGAACATGGTATAAGAACAAAATAAAATTTTCGGGTAAAATAAATATTTTTCAAAAAATGTTGTGTTGCCGCCTTTTGATGGCGCACCCACATTAAATCTAGTATTTGACATATTTATTAGTTCAATTTGACCAAATAAGATTCTTCTTTGGAATCAAGAAGTAAAAATTTACTTGGGATAAATTTTTTGTATTATTCTGGTAACTTTCATATTTTGATGAATAGTAAAAACACGCAATATTTTGATGAAAAACAACTTTTTTCATCGTAATAATTTATATGGCTAAATTATAATATTGAATGGTTTTTAAGTATAAATAGAATATATTTTTAACATTTAATATAATATATGTCATTATCGTTGATTTTACATTGAATTCGTAGGTTAAATCATTTCAATCTTTTGCAATGTTTTAAACAAAACCCTGTTTTCATTTCACAACAGGATTAATTTTAATTTAATTTCAGAAACTTCTGTGTATTGAATTTGAAAAAATGGATTCCATATTTGTAATCAGTGGGTCCAAATTATGTTAATAGACAACTTTTTATTTTTGGTAATTATGAATAGTAACTACGGTAAATTTTATTTACCTTAGTTAAAGGTAAATCGGGTAATTGACAGTTAATATAATATTATAAAATTACCCTAACACATTCCAAAATTCTATTGAATGACTAAAAGTAAATCCATATCAACTAAGGGTCGGATTATATTCATTTTATGGACTTTTGACCATGAAAATAATTTAATTATTATTAAAACCAAAGAAAGTGACAACATGTCACTCTCTTAAATCTTATAAGTATAATAATTTTAATTTAGTGATATATATCATAAAACTAAGAACATGAATATCCTCCATAAATCTAATAAAATTATCTACATCATGATAATTTATTTATAATTTTTAGGGATTAAATAATTGTCATTAATGTTGATACATTAATTATACATAAATTATTTATTAAGTGGAAAACTAGTAATATAGTTTTTATTGAAATAATAATACACATTAAGAGGCCCAAAAACCTGACCAAAACTTATTGGTAGTGTATATATACACCTTAATCATCCAATGACCTAATATATAACTGTTTGGATCCTTATAAAAGTTATTATGACAGTTATATTATTTTATTTTATATAATGCCAAAGTTGTCACCTTCTTAATTTAATAAATATAACAATTTAAATATTGTGATTTTAAGATGATAAATTCAAGTAAATGTATTATTGTGAATTTTAAGATATTTAACTTCATCATAGTATTTTATTTTAAATTTTTATGCAACAAATCAGTATATTAAATTATTATACAAAAATGTTGTAGTAATTATTTTATTAAGAGATAAACCAAATAAATGGTTTTAAAAATAATAAAATAAATATTATATGAACTATTTAATGTGATACACTAATTTTATAGATACATATGACCTTTTATGAATCTATTAATTCTTTTAGTTCGAACATATCTTCTGTATATATTTTATTTAAATTCAAATAAATGAATAGTGTCAAAATTGAAACTATTGTTATTTTATAAAAAAAACATATTATCAAATTTTTTAAAAATCACAAAAATATTTAAAAATTATAAATTTAAATTTATATGGTCTATAATGTTATAAAGTAAACCATTATGGAAAATTAACAACAAATAAGTAATTATTTGTTATCATTTGAAATTTAGAATTTTATTACCACAAATAAACTTAAATAGATTAAATAAGGATAAATCAAAATGATAAGGTTCAAAATAAGATCCAAACATGTCTAAATTTGATTTGTTGATGAGATTTCAACCCTATATCATCTAATATTCGAATATGAGTCATTTTCGGAGGTTTTTAAGTGGGTTTAGATTTTTTATAAATTAATATTTTTAAGAATTCCAAAGGTTCCCCTCTCCTCCCTTATAAAAGGGCACCTCCTCCCTCTCCTCCTCACACCAATTTGAGCTTTAATTCTCGGCCTACCCCTGCAAAATTATCTTCTCCACTTCCCTAGAAACATCCTATAGGTTCTGGTCTACTTTAAAGACCAATCATAGTGCCCTAAGAGGAGGTTTCAAAGAGGCGTATCGAAGAAGAGGTAATTTCTTCTCCCGATTCTTTCAAGATTCTTTCTTCTTCAACTTCTTCTTCATTAGTTGTTTCATTATAAAGTAATAACATCAGTGTCACTAATAAACTGATTTGTTATTATAAATATGAAACAAGCCCATTTCACCTTCTATCCATCCTACGGAAAACAAAATCACCGCGCGTGCGTACGTACAGAATACCGTCTCCACGTCGTGGTGTAATCTGGTTTTCCACCATCACCTTACATGGATGGATATAATGGTGTAAAGAATAACTATACATAGTTATTATAACATCATAATGATTCTGATATATTGTATCATCCACTCCAATTCAATTCAATAATTATGGAAACGATATCATCACTCGTGCGTACATATGGACTACCGTCTCCACGACGCGATGAGATTCATTCTCCATGTTAACCATTTAAGAATGATTATAAAGTATATATAATCAATAATAATGAAATATATAACATTATAAATCTATTGGATTTATGTATATATGTATCTCATCTACTTAATTCCATTCAACTCAATAAGGAAACGAAAACAGCGTTCATGCGTACGTACGGCCTACCGTCTCCATGAACGGTGTATTTCTTTTCATTTATTGATCTATTATATATATGTGTATTCTGAATAAATATTATATATAAATCATTTTTTATATTCTGGAATTATGTAATCGTGATCTATGTAATCATATTAATAATTACAAGTCAAAACACGGATGACAAATGAAATGATTTTACCCAAAACACTCTTTAACCTGGAATTTACAAAAGAACGGGTAATATAAAATCATAAGTGAACCATATATGATATCATAACAATGAATATGATTCTGTAATAAGTCAATGACATTATTTAATTCCTTATACATAAGGTTCAGATACATACGAAGCATATCGGACATAAGGTAAGGGATAATTTTTCAAATCTCATTTTTATCCGAGATTGCATATTCGTAAGTATTTACTGGGGTTATTTCTATCATACATTTCCATGTTTTATAAAAGTGTTTTCATGTATGTTTAATGTCCTTTTTACCCATTTTTACTTTTACTACATGGTATGTAAGGAATCGTTCTTTTGTTTACGTTACGAGGTACTTTTTGACTTTTCCGGCAAAAGTACGAAAAGAACGTTTTTTTAACTTATACGGCACGAACAGATTTTTACAGATTTATAAAGCCTTATTTTCATGAAGATTCCTTCAAAATATTTCATGACTATTTTCAACAAAATCTATTTCTTTTAAAATTGCATGACGTTTTGTGAAAAGAAATTGATTTTGAAGAAGAAAGGATATTTTACTCAAGAATTCATTTCAAGTGTTTTAACAAAACCATTTTTCATCTAAGATGAAATTATTTCATATGTGTATGTTTCAAGTGTAATGTCTCTATGATTTACATGGTTTCACTTTTATCATTATGAAATGATATTCATTTCTTTAATATGGATTATGTGATAATGGGATGATGTTTATGAATCCCATTTTATTCGTTGGGTTATTATGAATGATGTATGTTTATTTTGTGGCACAAGTAAGAATGATTTCATTATGAGATGGGTGGGACCTATATCTCCCTAAAATGCATTGGGTAAATATTTATATATCATGAGATAGACATGGTTGGAATGGCAGGTTAAACTGGTTCAGTAAAACAGGACTGAAATGAGGAGTAAACTCGATTCATAAAGGGACTTTGTCCACTAAGATGGTCTTGGCAGCAATGCCTTGGCTACTATGGAAATCATTACATGTGCTTAATGGATGCCACAATTACGTGTTTTATTTCCATGATATTTTATCATGTTTTATGTTCCATTATGATCTATGCCTTATGTACTTCCATGTTTTAGGTCGTTGCTCAAGATTTTAATGTTTAATCATTATGTTCATGTTTTTAAGTTCCAATGTATATGGTATGATTTATTTTATCCATGCTTACCCTTCCTGAGAATTTGAGCTCACCCTTTTTATGTTTTATTTTCCCCCAGGATCAAAAGAAAGGTTTTAGGTCTGGAAACAAAAAGTGGAAGATCTTTATGGGAGATGTTAAAGATCTTTCACCACGATTAGAAGATTACGTTCTAAGTTTCCAAAGACACTAAACTATTATGGTCCTTGTGTGTCTGTTTTTTTTATGTATTAAGTATTCCGCTAAAGTAATGTAATGTACATGTATGTCAAGCTTCGGGTCTCTACATCTATATTATATATATTCATTATTTTTTAAGATCTAGGGAAAATTATTGATTCAATAATTTGAAGTACAATTGATATAATTTTGATTGAATATTAGGGTTTTTTTATTTCTTATAGAGATAAAACAGATCATGATTGTCATGGTTTATTTATTATTGAAAATTTGTGGTATGGAATTCTATGTAATATTTTATAAATTCTTAGTGAATTTATATTTTGTGATGATGTAGTGGTATGTATTTTTTATAACTTTTATGAAAATTAAATGTTGATAAACATAATTTTGGAGATATATTTAGAATTTGGATTTAAACAAATATGGAAAAATAATATAATTAAAACATGATTATTTTCATAATAGTATTAATGAATATTATCATATATTAATAATGGGAAATTAGAACATAATAGGTTAATTGATAATATGGAAAAATAAGGAAAATTTTCTAGAAATTTTGGTAACCTTAGATGATAGTTTCGATAATTTGATTTCTAATGATGTCAGAGATTGTTTTGAATCGAGATTATTATCATGATATATAAAAAAATTGAGTTATATGGTATATTGTTTAGATTAAAGGTGGTGAAATGATACATAGGAATGTAGTTCGATCAAGGATGGTTTATTTAAGAGTCCAAGTGATTATGGTTTAAAGATTAGTGGGTTGGATGAGATAAAATGAATTATAGGATTGTTTTTAAAAAAATTAAAAGGACATATGTTGTATTCACAAGATGTTAAAAATAATAGATAGGGTCAAGATTTGAATAGAACAATATCCCAGACCCCAAAAACAATATATTTCCATATAAATGAGTCAATCTCCACATATACAAAGAAACAAAAAACTAGTTAACCAATGGATGCACCACCAATCAGAAAATATACATGTTATGTTTCTTAATAAAGTAATATTTTTTTCATTTTAATAGAGAGTAAGTAGTTCCATAATAATATAAAAGGAATAACTGACCAATAAAATAGCAACAGCCTACAGAAAATCTGATTTACCAAAAATGATTACTCACACAAAAGAAAACCCCAATATGAAGAAATGTTAATCTTCTAAGTGAAATGTATATGACCTGAATAACAAAAATACATGGAATTATTTAATAAATATCTAGATACATTTTTTATAATAAAATATGAAATTTATTCCTTCATATTTCTTTATCCCCTTAAAAATAAGACTATCGACCTATCCCAATCGATGAAAACTATTACCAACACTAGTACCTATATGAAAAAATGAATACATCGACTACTATACTCTATCATCATCACTTCATCACGAAAAAAGATATATACCAATGAACAAAAAACCCACCAACTCATAAAAAAACCAAATGATGAACCTCAATGAATTAAAAAAAATCTTTAAAACCGAAATGAGAAGAAAAATTAAGTTTGAAACTTCATTAACCTTCATAATTGGTCTTCATAGATTGTGAAACTATGAAACTTTGATCTATACATAGATATGTACATCAGATCCATACACGAACCCCAAAAAACCATACCAACTTTAAATTACCAGTAATATATATGAAAAGAAATGAGGTGAAAATGTGTCTAAATCTATCAAAGGCAGTCGAATGAATCCATGATAAAAAAATGAATCCAATCCCAATATGTACTAAAACAAAAATAACAACCAAAGAAAAAACCATTCAATGTAAAAGATAAAACCTATAAATGTCACATATTGAATTATGATTACATTAAACACCCTGAACATACAAAAATAAATACCTTTAAGTAACACATGAAATGTGATGATATAAAAACTATTTCTAAACCACCTGTCGTGTTTTAATGTTTAATAAAAGTTGAGGGACCATCTAAAGAACGAACAAGATCATCCATTAGCATAATAAAACTGGAATTATATTCTAGATAACATGATTCCTTCATTCCTAATCACATCCAATTCACTACTAATACACTTTAATCTTCTATAAATTAATCATTACTCAATGATAAATACAACACAATTATTAGTCACAACCACCCACTATAAATGCACTAATTCACTTCTTGGCAATTTAAAAAACCTAGAATAAGACATAATGAAATTTTATAAGCATTGAATCAATGGCTGTGGGGACAAACCACCCTATGAGGAAGTATCATAAATAATAGAGAGACTATTAACCATGGAAATAAAAATTGAATAAGGTAGTCAAAAATAGACATATAACAGCTAACATAGAGAATACAAGAGAGTGGAACACCTTGAAAACATTACTGAATAATGTTGATTCAACACTAACACACCTGTGGTTGGTTTTCTCAACATGGTCCCATCATACACCATGAGAACCATAAACCATACATGACTCTATAATGTTAGAGTACGTTATTATGAATTTTAAGATAGAATTATTGTTATTTTTTGTTAAACTATAAAAATAGATGTTTGGACAAGATATTATTATGGTACTATAAGATTTTGGTGTTATAATACGTGATTTATCTAAAACAATTGAATGGGGCATGATTTTGTGGTTGGAGAGATATGCAATTAAATAATGTATAAGTTATGTGAGGGATGTGGTATTCTATGATATTAGGGAAAGAGATGTGTCATTGGGTGATGTTGATGTTAAGGTATATGGTATGTACCCTATAGATATATTTATTTTTTATAGTTATATCTCTACATTATTGTTGTCTTTATTATATCTATTTTGTCTTTATTATAGTGAAAATTTCTTTTTGTGGTTGTATAAATTATCATTATAAGTGATGATGTGTTGTAGGATTATAAGAGAATCTTATTATTGATAATGTAAAATGTGGGTGTTAATTGTAGTTTAAAAAACTACATTTAAAACAATTTAAACGAAACAAAACACAAACATGATAAAGTATATTTATTAGACTAAGACATAGTTTGATAATCAGAGTCTAAGAATCGGAATCAGAACATGTCCAATTATATCATATGACACAATCGTAGTCATAATGGATTTTATTAATATCAAAGTATAGTTTTTATTGTATAAACTATCACAATAATAAAAATATGTATATATAAATCTATGTACGATGACTATGTTTATATAACATGAACAACCTAATTAAAATCTTATAAAAAATAAATATAATAACTATGAAAAATTACTAATGAACTACAATATATATTAAAATGATTCAACTATTTTAAACATAAGAATAATGTAGTATATAAAATATACTAATGGTATCAACTATTTCTATACTTATAATATTTTCCGTCTTTCTATGCTAGTAAGTACCTTGATGCAATGATCAGATCTATCTTATTATACCTAGAAGCCCTCGATCCGATGGATCATATTAATAATATTCCTATCCTAGAATGCCATCAATCGTAACAATGATCAGACAGAAATTACAAAACAAATCTCATGGATACAACCCTAATAATGATTCCATTGAACTAAAAAATCTCTGAAGAATTAAAAATTATAAGAACGATCAGTTCATGATATAGAATATTTCAACAACTTAAGATGAAAATGAATGTGTTTACTCTAAAATTTTTAAATGACTTTCTATTTTTAAATGATCTCATAGTAGTCATATTTCAATGTTTATTGCAATGGCCTCAGATACCAAACACTTGACATCTCATTTGTAATTGAATTATTTAAGCAATATTGATTAAAAAAATTAAAATTTTCAAGTTATTCATCATGATAGATACAATTTTTTTTATTATGATTATAATCCTAGGTCATCCCTATGTACTTATTTATCTATTGTCAATATAATAATTTGTATGATATTTAGTCCGATTTTTTCATTAACAGTATTAGTCTGATAGTGTGAGAACCTGGGTTTTTTTTGCTGAGAAAGACTTTGGAATATTCTTGATAATATTCCAGAGCAGTGCTTTCAGACGACGTGCGATTCCGAGCCCCAGAGTGGCTGGAATTAAATTTTCAGTGCATTCATACTGGAAACACCAAATAAATGGGATAACTCCTAAATGGAGTTCCGGATCAGGGATCCGAGTGGACAGATGGGTCCGGAATGGGGTGTTTACCCTAGGAACAACATAAAACTTGTCGGTGCGGGATGTTTGGACCCCTCGCCTGCTTCTGGAACGTTAAACGGACTAATTAATTAATTAATTAATTCGTTTAATGGAGAAATACTAGTATCTCTTAAAAGGTGGCTCGGATTGGAAAACCGAGGGCACCGTTGAGTTCGGAGCATGCTGTTTACCCTTGGAGGGGTATAAGTTTCGCGGGCGCGTGCTGTTTGTGAAAAATGGCCTCAGGGGCATTTTCGTACTTTGGCGGCCTCGGGCGGTAAGTTTAATAACTTTTGAACGGGGACTCAGATTAAAATTCCGAGACCGCCATTGTGCTTAAAGCGTCATGTTTACCCCAGGGACACCCTCCTTTTTGTCTGCTTTGAGAGCGGGGTCGGGGGCGTGCCGAGCGGGGTGTTTAAGTGTTTTTATTTAAACATGCACCCCCCTTCTTCCTCTTCTTCTTCTTCCTCACAACCCTCCCCTCCCCTTCACCTCCGGTGAGACAGCTCCGGTGAGGCGAGATCTGGTGAGCCAACTCCGGCAAGGCAACGGCGCGGGGCGGATCGCGCGGGAAGCGTCGGGCGAAGCCCCACGAGGTAGGAGTTTTATTTTGTTTTTAAATTCCCGCATTTATTTTGAACCCGATTTATACCATCGAATTTCCGCCCGATCTTCAAACAAAGCCCACAGATTAGTAGATATCAATCCGAGCATTCCGATGCACCTTTCGGATGTGAAATCGGAGCTCTGAGGCGTCTGCAGCGGCCCGACGAAGTTGGGGGTGGCTTTACGGTTTCCGGCGGTCGGCAGGGCGGTCCGCCGAGAAGGTGCGGCGGAGCGGCTCGGCTCCGGGCAGGCGGCGCAGCGGCCGTGACTTCGGAAGGCGGCAGAGAAAG
Organism: Viscum album; assembly: GCA_963277665.1. NCBI lineage: Eukaryota > Viridiplantae > Streptophyta > Magnoliopsida > Santalales > Viscaceae > Viscum > Viscum album. The sequence goes on from OY728120.1 coordinate 132,715,457, forward strand.
GCGGCGCAGGGCGGAGCGAGGCGGAGCAGGGCGGTTGGCGGCGCGTCCGGGAGGAAGCGGCGGCGTTCGGCGGCATTCGGCGGCGGCTGTCGGAAGCCGGCCGTGGTGCCGGCCGCGGGCGCAGGCAAACGGAGGAGGGGGCCACGAAGCGCGCGGCCCCGGGCTTCGATCGCGACCCGCGTATTGCGGGTCGCTGTGGGGAGTCAACCGGCCGCGAGGCGGCCGGTCGGCTGGAGCAAGCCGCGGCCAAGCTGGTCGCGGCGGGGTGAACCGGACCCGCGGCTAAGCCGTGGGCCGGCTGTGCGGACCGGGCCGGCCGGCGCGGGCCGGCCCAAGCGGGGCGGACCGGCCGGTCCGGCCCAAGGGGCTTCGGCCCTCAGACTTTGGACGCCTGTATTTCGGGCTACGGGCGTCCGTTTTGCGCGCCGTCTGCGGCAGCGCAGAGCTTGCATTAAGACGGAGTTTTTGAGATGGTTTCGGGATTTTTTAATTCCCGAAACGAGGGGCCACTGAGGCGCGACGCGTCCTTATGTGGAAGAGTGTTTTTCCGAGATTCTTGTTTTGGACGGCGCAGACGCGTCCGACATCCGTTTTGAGCGCCGTCAGCGGCGTTGTGACCCTGGCGTCGAGGCGGAGGTTTATAGGGTGGTTTCTGGTGTTGGGGCTGGGTTTGAGGCGCAGGCCCCACGGCCCGTCCTTTGAGCTGCGGGCAGCGTTTCACGACTTTTTTCTCGGACGTCCATTCGGGGCATGCAAGCAGTCATTTCTGGATGTTTTTCCGAGGGGATTGCAATGGTGCAATCCGCCTGCTCAAATTCGGCACGATGGTGCGTGGCCCACGAGGGCCGTTTCGGGAGCTGACGGTGATTTCCAGCTTTATCACCGGGCGACCCTTTTGGACAAGTGTGTTGTCCATCTTGTGTACTTTTTCGAGAGGATCGCAACGGTGCGATCCGTTCGTTGAGTTTCGGGACCGAGATGCGGGTCCCACGTGGCGCCGCTCATGTGCAGTGCGCTAGAATGCATCTTTTTCTCTGGATACCTGTTCTACTCAAGCGAGTAGTGCTTTCGGCATGTTTTTCCGAGATCATTGCGATGGCGCAGTCCGCCCGACCTTTTTCGGGGACGTGGTGTGGGTCCCACCTGACCCGGCTACGGTGAATAGTGCACTTTTCACTGGGTGTTCGTTTTGGGCGATTGAGTAGTCTAACTCACGTGTTTTTCCGCAAGGATTACAACGGTGTGATCCGCTTGACTGTAAGGAGCCTCTTGCGCGATCTTGAGAAATGTGGAAGCATGAAAGGTGCTCCAGTGGTGGTTCGCCCTACTTTCTTATAGCGGACCTTTGGCAAGTGATTGTGTGAACTCCCGTGTAGGTGATTTAAATTCTTGAGGTGACGTGCTTGGTCATGCCTGGGCCTCTGAGGTGGAGTTGTTACGTCACGCCTTCGCACTGACGTTGGGTGTCGTGTGCACGATAGCCTTTGGGCTGGAATGAGGTATACTCCAGGAGTATACGGGAGCGCTTGGAGGTACGTGTGGTTTGTACATGAGATGTTCGTGGGCTTGGATATGGTTGAATTGGGTCCACAAGTCGTGTGGGCCCCATGTGCGTGTCGTGTTCTGCCTTACGTACTTTGACCTCTCGTGGCATAGAGGGTCCCTCTGTGTGTTTGTTTGACCAGCAGGATGGAGTTTTTCCCCTGGCTCTGTGCTCATTGGTTGACCAGCAGGGTTGAGTGGTCTCCCCCTGGTTTCGTTCTCGATGGATTGGCTGGTAGCGGTGCTAGTGACACCCAGTGCTGGAGCAGATGCTGCACCTCTTTTGGGTGAGTTGTTATGGAATTGGGAGGTTGCGCGACACCCACTCCATGTTCGGTCGGCCAGTGTTGTACTCTCCTGTAGAGATGGCAGAGCGGTTCTGAGTTTTACCCTCCAGCGGGGCTGGGCAGTGGATTACTCATCGACTTCCTCGGGCTTACCCTCCAGCAGGGCTGGGCAGTGGGTTGCTCACTGACATCTAGGGTTTACCCTCCAGGAGAGACTGGGCAGTGGATCACCCGACGGTATTAGGTTCTACCCTCCATCAGAGACTGGGAAGTGGGTCACCCGATGACCTCTTAGGTCCTACCCTCCAGTAGGGCTGGGTAGTGGGTCGCCCGTCGTCTAGTTCCAGGTCTACCCTCCAACAAGGCTAGGTAGTGGGTCGCCTGTCGACTTATTCCAGGTCTACCCTCCAGAGGGGCTGGGCAGTGGGTTTCCTGATGATGTAATTTGGTTTACCCTCCAACAGGGCTGGGTAGTGGGTCTCCTGATGATGTGTTAGGGTTTACCCTCCAGCAGGGCTGGGCAGTGGGTCACCCGATATCTGATTATGGTCTACCCTCCAGCGGGTTTGGGCAGTGGTTCACCTGACGATGTATTAAGGTCTACCCTCCAGTGGGGCTGGGTAGTGGGTCGCCGGATGACGTCTTATAGTTTACCCTCCAGCAGGGCTGGGTAGTGGGTCACCTGATATCTGGTTATGAATTACCCTCCAGCAGGGCTGGGCAGTGGGTCATTTATTGGCCTTCCAGACTCAGTCCTTAGTACTAGGCTAGTCTGTGGCTTTCCTCTGTGGTTACCGGAGTGGGACCCTTGTTTGTACGGGTCGGTGATGGAACAGCTTGACTTTGAGGAGACCACTCGACTGCAGGGCAGTGATGATTTGTTGTTTGACGTTCCCCCAGAACTCTCAAGTACGAGGGGCACTTTCCCCACCGAGACGCGTTCTTGTGACGCGATCTAAAACCGTGCGGGCGAGTGAGTGCCGCCCAAAGCGTATAGTGTCAAAGTGCGGTGATTGATCCCCTTGGCTTGCGGTTCGGGGTAGACGTGCGGGATGCTGGGCATCGATGGTGTTACTCTAGGACTGTTGGTGACACTTTTCTTGGGCTGAGCTACAGGACGAATATCCCCTTACGACGACATTCAGGCTTCTTGATTGAGCAAAGGGATATGTATATACCTTGTTCGAGCATCCACTTCATGGGTTTTGGACACTCTCCTTCAGGAGATGCGAAGACGCGCGGGGTATGCCATGTGCTTTCCGTGTCCAGCTTCTCGTGGTTGGATGAGTTTACTCTCCTGCTATAGGCAGAGAAAGCTCGACGACAAGTGCATCTTCTCACCGTTCCAATCTCCTTGTGCTAGGACGAGTCTTCTATCTTTCTCTTGATGGGTTGAGCTGTTACTCTTTACTGCACCCTCGGTTGTACTCCTTTACTTTCCATGTTCTCTCTACTGCTCACACTTCGGTACCTCCTTTTTTTTTCTCCCTCGAGCCTTCAGGGTATCCTACTGAGTTTTTTTTATACTCATCCATGCATGGGCTTTGCCCGCACTTGGTGTGCCCTTGCAGACGACGGACAGGTGGAGCGTGACTTCGGTGGAGCATAGGAGCTTGGGAGCTTGGACCGCGTTCAGTGGTCGTGGCTGGGATCCAGGTGGCAGACTCGTCAACTATTTCTTTTCGTTTACCTGTTGTCGGGTTGTGGCACCTTTTTCTGGTTGGGCGCGTGTTTTTCCCCTTTTTCCTTTCAGCATTGTACTTTGTACTGTTAGAGGTCGATGCACACTGTGGTTTATTTATAGCAGTTTCCCTTTGCTTTTCGTTTTTACTCTGCACTTTTGCATTGAGTTTTCTGCGTGCGTGTGTATAGGTACTTAGGAAAAGGCCTCCCCGAGTTGTTGTGCCTTCGGGGCTGGTCGTCAGCCCCTGGCCTATGGAGACGGGCCTGGGGTAGTTGCGGCTCGAGCCCAGGTAGGGTCAGGTCGTGAAAAAGTGGTATCAGAGGTGGTTCGTTCCTTGGGACGTTGTGCGGACATCCCTAAAAGAGGAATTGGTTGGGATTTAGGGCAACTGTGTTGATGTGTCTCGAGAGCGGCTCTCATGCCAGGGAGTCCAGTGATGGTGCAGCGTCCGACGTATTCATTCACGAGGACCTTGATAACCCGCTTGTCAACTCGGCATGCTGAGACAATTGTTGCAGGGAAATTTGTTTGTGCATCGCATAGGACTGAGTCTTTGACTTTCCATCTCGAGTCAGCTCTCCATCGTTGCTATTGGTATATACATATATGATCATCTGACCGCGGCACTCCTTGATAATATTCAGGATGTCTCCGCGAGGACAGCCAGCTAGGATAATAGCTTTGGTTCGTGATGACCACCCTGTGAGCTATGAGGCCTCAGTCCAGAACCCATAATGCGAGACGTTTTCTCCGGGTGGGCCGGTAGCAGCACCCCCACCTGTTGAGCAGCAGACAGTTTCAGTAGAGCAGGATGAGCTTGAGCACAGGTTGAGCGCGCTCCGTGAGTTCCAGCGGTAGGGCCTGCTGAGGTTCAGTGGTGAGACATACCCTCAGACAGTAGAGGTTTGGATCGAGGCAGTGGTTTACCTTTTCAGGCTTGTGCAGACGCCGACAGATCAGAGAGTGGCTTTGGCAGCCACCCTTTTTCGTGGAGTAGCTTGGCGTTGGTGGGGTCTGGTGACTCAGTTTCTTGACGAGTCGTCGCTTTCGTTGGGGCGACTTTCAGTTGTTGCTCTGTGAGGAGTTTTTCCCCTCCTGCTTGTGCTTCGTTCAGATTCAGGAGCTCCTGCAGTTTCAGTAGGGAGGGATGACGGTGGCCGAGAACGCGGCTAGTTTTGTAGACCGTGCACGCTTTTACCCGGACTTAGTCCATGACGACGACCTCCAAGCGTGAATGTTTGAGCAGGGTCTTCACTGAGAGATTCGTGCAGTCATAGTACCCTTGGTAATTTCCACATATGTCGGGGTGCTAGAGCAGGAACTAGTGACAGGGGGCTTCCTGTCATGTTTTACGATTGGTAGTGGCAGTGGGCACGACGGAGCCGGGATGTCTGTCGTAGCTAGCAGGCGTCGAAGGACAAGACCTCGATGTAGATGGCCTTCCCACTGCCGGTTTTGGAGACGTGGTCGTATACCACTGTGACGAAAAGGAGCAGGGCCTCAGCCGAGGATGCCCTTCCGCGAGTGGATCCTGGGCCGTGGTCGTACACCACAGTGGCTCCGGAGGGCACCAGGGCAGCCCAGAGAGCGCTGGTGCTATGCTTGTGATGGGCGAGGTCACTTGGCATGAGACTGCACAACCCGAGTTGTTGGGAGCTTCGGGCAGGCAGTAGGTGCACCACCATGGTAGAGGCAGCACCGTGATCAGAGTAGTGCCCAGAGAGGTGGTGCTAGTAGAGGAGCGGGAGGAGCTGGTGGTGGGGGAAGACGTTACGAGATCTACCCATCACCACTAGGTGGTCCACGTCAGGCTCCAGGAGCTGACGGTTGGGACCACGAGCAGCCGCGAGCTTTGGATGTCTACGATCCTGCAGAGCACGGGATGGTGAGAGGTACCCCTTGCGACCCTTCTACTGCTTGTAGTAGAATTGTTAGGCTCTGCGTGTGAAATGCTTCTCTCCCGGCTCCTTGTTTGAGGTGTTACAACGGTTACGCAGGGCATCGGGTGTAACCCTGTGGTGGTAATGAGAAAGGCGCGAGACCTTTTCCTTTAGTCGATGGTGTTGGCTCCTTCGCCTCCAAGAGTTTAAGAGAGTCTTGGTAGAGAGACATCGACTGTGGAGCCTCTAGCGTGACCAGATATCCTTGGGTGTTTCACCATATGGATATTCTGAAGGAGGGAATCACCAAGACTTGTTTCAGGTGGGGGCAGTGATTCCAGTCACGGCGTGCGACGTAGAGGTTTGACCGGGGAGGTGAGCTACCCCTGAGGGCCTTCGGGCCGTTTGAGACCGTGCAAAGGGATGGCGAGGTACCCTACCGCCTTGCCCTAACCCCAAAGTCTGGAGTGGGTGAACGATGTCGGAAAGGGCTGACCTAGCATGAACAGATCAATCCTTTGGTCCGTGTCTGGTGATGCAAAGCTGTGCGTGGGTTCTTCTGGATATGGGAAAGCCAGCTGTGGGCTTCATACCCTGTATTGCTCCCTAGTTTTTCTTTTCGAGGATGAAAAGATTGAAGGAGGGAATGATGTAAGAACCAGGTTTTTTTTCTGAGAAAGACTTTGGAATATTCTTGATAATATTCCAGAGCAGTGCCTTCAGACGGCGTGCGATTCCGAGCCCCGGAGTGGCCGGAATTAAATTTTCAGTGCGTTCACACTGGAAACACCAAATAAATGAGATAACTCCTAAACGGAGTTCCATATCAGGGATCCGAGTGGACGTATGGGTCCATAATGTGGTTTTACCCTAGGAACGACATAAAACTTGTCGGCGCGGGATGTTTGGACCCCTCGCCCGCTTCTGGAACGTTAAACGAACTAATTAATTAATTAATTAATTCGTTTAATTGTGAAATTATAGTATCTCTTAAACGGTGGCTCGTATTGGAAAACCGAGGGCACCATTGAGTTCGGAGCATGCCATTTACCCTATGAGGGGTATAAGATTCGCAGGCGCGGGCCGTTTGTGAAAAATGGCCCCAGGGGCGTTTTCGTAATTTGGCAGCCTCAGGCGCTAAGTTTAATAACTTTTGAACGGGGTCTCAGATTAAAATTCTGAGACCTCCATTGTGCTCAAAGCATCATGTTTACCCCAGGGACGCCCTCCTTTTTGTCTGCTTCGAGAGTGGGGTCGGGAGCGTGTCGGGCGGGGTGTTTAAGTGTTTTTATTTAAACATGCACCCCCCCTTCTTCCTCTTCTTCTTCTTCCTCCCAAACCTCCCCTCCCCTTCACCTCCGGCGAGACAGCTCCGGCGAGGCAAGCTCCGGCGAGCCAACTCCGGCGAGGCAACGGCGCGGGGCGGATCGCGCGGGAAGCGTCGGGCGAAGCCCCACGAGGTAGGAGTTTTATTTTGTTTTTAAATTCCCGCATTTCTTTTGAACCCGATTTATACCATTGAATTGCCGCCCGATCTTTGAACAAATCCCATAGATTAGTAGATCTCGATCCGAGATTTCTGATTCACCTTTCGGATGTGAAATCGGAGCTCCGAGGCGTCCGCAGTGGCCCGACGAAGTTGGGGGTGGTTTTGCGGTTTCCGGTGGTCGGCAGGGCGGTCCGGCGAGATGGAGCAGCGGAGCGGCTCGGCTCCGGGCAGGCGGCGTGGCGGCCGTGGCTGTGGAAGGCGGCGGCGCAGGGCGGCGCAGGGCGGAGCGAGTCGGAGCAGGGTGGTTGGCGGCGCTTCTGGGAGGCGGCGGCGGCGTTCGGCGGCGGCTGTCGGAAGCCGGCCGTGGGCGCCGGCAAACGGAGGAGGGGGCCGCGAAGCACGCAGCCCCGTGCGTCGACTGCGACCTGCGTATTGCGGGTCACTGTGGGGAGTCAACCGGCCGCGAGGCGGCCGGTCGGCTGAAGCAAGCCACGTCCAAGCTGGCCGCGGCGGGGTGAACCGGACCCGCGGCTAAGCCGCGGGCCGGCAGTGCGGACCGGGGCGGTCCGACCCAAGGGGCTTCGGCCCTCAGACTTCGGACGCCCGTATTTCGGGCTACGGGTGTCAGTTTTGCGTGCCGTCTGCGGCAGCGCAGAGCTTGTGTTAAGAAGGAGTTTTTTGAGATGGCTTCGGGAATTTTTAATTCCAGAAACGAGGGGCCGCTGAGGCGCGACGCGTCCTTAAGTGGACGAGCGTTTTTTCGAGATTCTTGTTTTGGACGGCGCGGACGCGTCCGACATCCGTTTTGAGCGCCGTTAGTGGCGTTGTGACCCTGGCGTCGAGGCAGAGGTTTCCAGGGCGGTTTCGGGTGTTGGGGCTGGGTTTGAGGCGCAGGCCCCATGGCCCGTCCTTTGAGCTGCGGGCAGCGTTTCACGACTTTTTCCTCGGACGTCCATTTGGGGTGTGCAAGCATTCGTTTCTGGATGTTTTTCCAAGGGGATGCAATGGTGCAATCCACCCGCTTAAATTCGGCACGATGGTGCGGGGCCCACGAGGGCCGTTTCGGGAGCTGACGGGGATTTCTAGCTTTATCACCGGGCGACCATTTTGGACAAGTGAGTAGTCCATCTTGTGTACTTTTTCGAGAGGATCGCAACGGTGTGATCCGTTCATAGAGTTTCAGGACCGGGATGCGGGTCCCACGTGGTGCCGCTCATGTGCGGTGAGCCGGAATGCATCGTTTTCTCCGGATACCCGTTCTACTCAAGCGAGTAGTGCTTTCGACGTGTTTTTCCTAGAGCATTGCGATGGCGCTGTCCGCCCGACCTTTTTCGGGGACGTGGTGTGGGTCCCACCAGACCCGGCTACGGTGAATAGTGCACTTTTCACTGGGTGTCCGTTTTGGGCAATTGAGTAGTCTAACTCGCGTTTTTTTCGTAAGGATTACAATGGTGTGATCTTCTTGGCTGTACGGAGCCTCTGGCACGATCTTGAGAAATGTGGAAGCATTAAAGGTGCTCCAGTGGTGGTTTGCCCTACTTTCTTGTAGCGGACCTTTGGCAAGTGATCGCGTGCACTCTCGTGTGGGTGATGTAAATGCTTGAGGTGACGTGGTTGGCCGTGCCTGGGCCTTTGAGGTGGAGTTGTTACGTTACGCCTTCGCGCTGACGTTGGGTGTCGTGTGCACGATAGCCTTTGGGATGGAATGAGGTATACTCCGGGAGTATACGGGAGCGCTTGGAGGTACGTGTGGTTTGTACCTGAGATGTTCGTGCGCTTGGTTGGGGTTGACTTGGGGCCACACGTCGTGTGGGCCCCATGTGCGTGCCGTGTTCTGCCTTATGTACTTTGACATCTCGCGGCGTAGAGGGTCCCTCTGTGTGTTTGTTTGACCAGCAGGGTGGAGTTTTTCCCCTGGCTCTGTGCTCGTTGGTTGACCAGCAGGGTTGAGCGGTCTCCCCCTAGTTTCGTTCCCGATGGATTGGCCGGTAGCGGTGCTAGTGACACCCAGTGCTGGAGCAGACGCTGCACCTTTTTTGGGTGAGTTGTTCTGGAATTGGGAGGTTGCACGACACCCACACCTTGTTCGGTCAGCCAGTGTTGTACCCTCCTGTAGAGATGGCAGAGCAGTTTTGAGTTTTACACTCCAGCGGGGCTGGGCAGTGGGTTACTCATCGACTTCCTCGGGCTTACCCTCAAGCAGGGCTGGGCGGTGGGTTGCTCACTGACTTCTCGGGTTTACCTTCCAGCAGAGACTGGGTAGTGGATTACCCGACGCTATTAGGGTCTACCCTCCAATAGAGACTGGGCAGTGGGTCACCCGACGACCTCTTAGGGCCTACCCTCTAGCAGGGCTGGGCAGTGGGTCTCCCGTCATCTCGTTCCAGGTCTACCCTCCAGCAAGGTTGGGTAGTGGGTCGCCTGTCGACATATTCAAGGTCTACCCTCCAGTGGGGCTGGGCAGTGGGTTGCCTAATGATGTAATTTGGTTTACCCTCCAGCAGGGCTGGGCATTGGGTCTCCTGATGATGTGTTAGGGTTTACCCTCTAGCAGGGTTGGGTAGTGGGTCACCCGATATCTGATTATGGTCTACCCTCCAGCAGGGCTGGGCAGTGGGTCGCCTGACGATGTATTAAGGTCTACCCTCCAGCGGGGTTGGGTAGTGGGTTGCCGGATGATGATTATTGTTTACCCTCCAGCAGGGCTGGGCAGTGGGTCACCTGATATCTGGTTATGAATTACCCTCCAGTAGGGCTAGGCCGTGGGTCATTTGTTGGCATTCCAGACTCAGTCCTTAGTACTAGGCTAGTCTGTGGATTTCCTCTGTGGTTACCGGAGCGGGACCCTTGGTTGTACGGGTCGGTGATGGAACAGCTTGACTTTTAGGAGACCTCTCGACTGCAGGGCAGTGACAAGTTGTGGTTTGACGTTCCCCCAGAACTATCAAGTACGAGGGGCGCTTTCCCCACTGAGATGAGTTATTGTGACGCGATCTAAAACCGTGTGGGCGAGTCAGTGCCGCCCAAAGCGGATAGTGTCGAAGTGCGGTGATTGAGCCCCTTGGCTTACAGTTCGGGGCAGATGTGCGGGATGCGGGGCATCGATGGTGTTACTTTGGGACTGTTGGTGACACTTTTCTTGGGCTGAGCTACGGGAAGAAGATCCCCTTACGATGATGTTCAGGCTTCTTGATTGAGCAAATGGATATGTATATACCTTGTTCGAGCACCCACTTCATGGGTTTTGGCCACTCTCCTTCAGGAGAGGCGAAGACGCGCGGGGTATGCCATGTGCTTTCTGTGTCCAGCTTCTTGTGGTTGGATGAGTTTACTCTCCTGCTATAGGCAGCAAAAGCTCGACGATAAGTGCATCTTCTCACCGTTCCTAGCTCCTTGTGGTAGGACGAGTCTTCTATCTTTCTCTTGATGGGTTGAGCTGTTACTCTTTACTTCACCCTCAGGTGTACTCATTTACTTTCCTTGTTCGCTCTACTGCTCACCCTTCATAACCTCCTTTTGTTTCTCCCTCGAGCCTTTGGGGTATCTTACTGAGTATTTTTATACTCACCCCTGCTTGGGCTTTGCCCGCACTTGGTGGGCCCTTGCAGACGATAGACATGTGGAGCATGACTTTAGAGGAGCGTAGGAGCTTGGGATCTTGGACCGCGTGCGGTGGTCGTGGTCGAGATCCAGGTGGCAGACCCGTCAGCTATTTCTTTTCGTTTACCTGTTGCCGGGTTGTGGCACCTTTTTCTGGTTGGGCGCGTGTTTTTCCCCTTTTTCCTTTCAGCACTGTACTTTGTACTGTTAGAGGTCGATGCACACTGTGTTTTATTTATAACAGTTTCCCTTTTCTTTTCCTTTTTAATCTGCACTTTTTCATTGAGTTTGCTGCGTGCGTGTGTACAGGTACTTAGGCAAAGGCCTCCCCAAGTTGTTGTGCCTTTGGCGCTGGTCGCCAGCCCCTGGCCTATGGAGGCGGGCCTGGGGTAGTTGCGGCTCGAGCTCGGGTAGGGTCGGGTCGTGATAGATAGTTTTTACTTTATCAGTACTATATATGAGACAAAATCCAATGTTCTGGTGTTATTAAATTTCGATTTGATTAATCAGACACAAACACATTTTTATGACCCTAATAAAAAATTCTATGTTCCAATTAGTAATTCATATGACTACATTCAATGTATTATAAAAGATAATGTTTTCTATAAAAACATACAAAAAAATTAGACAAAAATTATTAATCATTTTATATGAAAGTGTTTATGATTTCTAAAACTAATGGAATGGAAAAGTAAGAAGTAATACTTATGAATTGACAATCTCCACCATTTTTGGAAATCACAAACCCCCAAACATAAATGTAAAAATAACATGAAATACTTATACCCCTTAGTTCTTTTAAAACCCTTTGTATACAGATTTATTCTGTGAAATGTAACTCCCCTTGAGTATGTTACACTTCTTAATATGATAGATATTGTAATATTAGTTCTTCTCTAATAAAACATCCCCCTTTAGGATTATATCTCTCCCTTAATATAAAATTTTCCTTTGAATGATATTCTCCCCCTTAATATACAATTCTACCATTTTGATAATATGTTCTCCCTCTTTGTTAATATTTTCACCCAATTTGAGATTTTGAAAAAACTAATGGGGAATGAATGTAATGATTCCTCAAAAGTTATAAAAATATAAAATTAAATATAACATTTAAAAAACTAGTCATCAATGAAAAAAATGAAATAACATATAACCAATTAGAATTGGAAAACATTCAAACCAATAGAATTTTTATGAAAAATAATTTATTATAAACATTCAAATGTTTTAAAAAAATAAAGAAATACATGTTGAGTTCAACAGAAAATAAAATAATTATTTCTCCACATAGTTCATACCAAATTCCATAAATTTCATGAACTCATTCTATTCCTTCTATAGCTTCACAATTCATTATTCCAATGTTTGATATTAGATATTAAATATTTTTACTTCCTCATACAATTATTTATTCTATTCTATTATAATTATCACTTTATTCTCCAAAGAACATATTTTACATGTGTTGTACTCTATATCTTGTATCTTTCAATTAAGATCTTTTACATCCTATGTTTTTTCATCAGTATCATCTCCAAATTTCTAAAAAAATAACTTTTTTAGCCATGTATGATGATAAATTTTTGAAGTAATCATATGAATATAAAAACCTTATTAATATCATCAAATCGCTCATTAGACATAAGAATATCTGATTCAACTTGGTTCAACAAATTCCCCATCTGATTACACAATCTCTTAGGAGTCTAGTAATTTTCTTGAAAAGTATTCAATTCAGAATCGATCTGAATTTCAAACTCTGTTATGAATTTTATTGAATCCTGTGTCTGACTAGGAATATCATGTATTATATAAATCCATGCTTTAAGTGTTGAAAAGTATGGCATTGTTCCTTCTAATATCCTCAAAACATAGAAAATATAATCAAAACATTTCTAAGATGTATTTTCCCGGGAGTCCAACTTATTAAGATCAGGCTGGGGTGGTTTAGTTCTACTGGTTCCTACATCAAATTATTTTCCTTTTTTATATTCATTAAAATAAATATTATCAATTTTCCTCAAAAGTTTATTATTATCTGATATTTTGAGTATTTTATCTTCTTTAATGGACTCCACTTTGTCAGATACTTTGGTTGGAGATAGTTGTTCCTTTTCTTCTTTGTTGGAGGTTTACTTTGCTTCCTTTCTGGATGATGAATATTCCTCTTGATTACTACCTGATTGATCATCTGTATCATTCATGGAGGGTAAACTTGATGATGGGGGTGGTTATGAATCTCGTACCTCGTTATTGGATTTTGTCTCATAACAATTATCCCCTTTATTTTTTTCTTATTCCTCATCTTATTCTTCATATTTTAACTAAAAATATTCTTCTACTTCATCATATTCCTATTCTTCATTTCATTTTTTATCCTTACATTCCTTTTCTATCAACTTCATCATTGGTTTATTTATTGAGAAGTTCATATAGATGTCTTATAGTTATCACATCACATTTTATTGGTAATTTAGATACCGAATATTTTTCAGGAATGTATGGGCCCAAATCATCATCAATAACATTTCCCTTTACATTATCTACAATAAAATGCATTTCCACTAGAACTATTAATATTTCATCTAAAACTAAATCCCATTTCTGTATTACATTATCAGTGTGGTAAGTGGGAAAGAAAAATATTCTCAATGGCTCTTTAAGAACATTTAATAAACATTTCACAATTCTAGCATACTGTAATATTTTCTTCTTCTTGACACATTTATCTTTTTATTCCATAATTTATATATCAAAGATCCTATAATATATTTCTACTGTGGGTTCCATTATAAATAAAGAATCACTAGGCTTTTTCTGAACCTTCCAAGTCATCAGTTCCTCAAACACTTCATTTGGTATGTTCTTTTATATCATTCCCTTTTTTGGTGAATATGCCTCTAATTTACTTTAATTTTTAATAGATTATTCATGTTTTGTTAATGATTGAGAACTAGAGGTAGCCCCATCATGTTTCCCAACAATCATCTTTGGTAAAGTGTCAAAAATTAGTTTCAATCTAGACATTATATCATCTGTGATAAGGGAAATCATTTTTCTGACAGGATACAATTCTTTTAAACCTTGAAAAACATCAAACATTGAAACAATATCATACTTATGAATACTAGAATCATAATAATATTTTATTTTATTGAATATTTTTTTTATATTCTCCAATGTTATAAATGTAAACATTATTGTATCAATTTTTATAATTTTCATCATGAAATACTGAGAAAAACATCTGATAACATTATAGTATCTTGGTCTCCCTTCCTTAGAATAAAAATACAGGCATACATAGATAAAATACACAATTTTTTGCAGTCATTCTTCATACTTTTCAAACATTAGAGTATTCTATGAATAACAATTCTTATTCTTTTTTCTATTTAAATGTTATGAGATTGTTCGACATCTTATGGGAAGTAATGTATGCTACTAATTTTGAGGTAACCCCAACAAGATCTATAATATTTCTTTAAAAAAATTATCTCTTCCCAATCATTTTGTAGGATAAATTTCTTTAACATTTCCTTTACAAACTATTCTAAAGCACACAATTCTAATACGATATCTAGATAATAAAGATCAATATCCTTATCGATATTTTCAACACAAACGGACTCCCATCCCTAGAATGTAAGTATTTTTTTAATATTATATTCATACTTTTTGAAAATTTTCTTTTTATCATCATTTCCTTTAATACTATCCAATTAAAATAATATTCTTTGTTGGATATTAGATAGGGATCTGATAATGATGATCGATCCAAAGGAAAATATTTCAGACTTGGTCCTTTAAATGGTGCATTATCTTAGGTGATAAAAATTTGAAAAATTGATGTGGGACAAGGAATGGCCCACAATTATATAGGTTTCGGGTTAAAGATTCGAATTTCATAAGAAAACCAACTGTATATATTAAAAAATTATATTATATGATTGTTGATATTGATCAGAAGAAGTATTTAAAATACATTATTAACTATCGATGTTTTTCATCACTTTTATCAAATTGGGAATAATTCTTATTAGAAAAGCTCTAATAATTTTTGAAAAAAACAAGGTTTTTATTAAAATAATAAATTTAACAAAAACATTATAGTATAATGTAATGATATGTGAAAAGAATAAAAAATAATTGAAGACTTCTGTTTTAATGGGAAATTGTCATCGGTATGATTAACCTATTATTCTTGGTTTTTTATAAAATAAACAAATTGTTGTAATTTTGAAATAAAATATGATAATAAAAATTTTGGGAAAAAATATTATTATGAAAATTTTAAAATATTATATGATTATTAAAAAAATTAAATAAAATATGATTATGATATTTTTGAAAAAAACTATTGTTACAAAAAACTTTGAAAAAAATATAATTATGAATATTTTAAATCTGAAAGGTTTTTAAAAAAATTGAGTCTAAATATTTTGAATGACATTATTATTCTAGAATATAATGTTGGAATTATGACTCTGAATATTTTATAAAATGGTTGATGTTGGAAAACTCATTACGAAAAAATATTTAGAAAAAAAATTAACAATTTTAGAAAATTTAACTTTTTTGAAAAAACATATTTACCCCCTATAAAAATTATTATACTAATATAAGGATATGGATTTATAATAATATTATATGATTGATTACATAACAATGATCCTTCCTAAATTCTATTTAATGTTTTCAAATATATCTTAACTAAGGTTTTTTTTAAAATGATAACATTTTTTTTTGTGTTTTGATGAATTATTTAGGATTATATCACCTTTATGTGTGTGGAACTGATAAAAATTGTATCTTATTCTTATGTGTTTAGAAGATTCATGATGTGATGGGTTTTTTTAATTAAATGGAACTTGTATTATCAAAAAATAAATGAGGTTCAATAAGACTCATGTCATCATTAGTGAGTATGTGTTGCATCCACAACACTTGAGCACAACTACTACCTATTACCACATATTTACCTTTATTAGTGGAAAGTTCTACTAACTATTACTTGATACATGATAATGAAACCAAATAATCTCATATTAAATGAAATTTTCAAAATATACTTTTTTTGACAATTATACATCCACTAAAGTTAACATCCCAAAAAATTTGTTCAAAAATATTTCTCGAATAATAAAAAAACCATAAATCCATAGTTTCATTAAGATATTTAAAATATAATTTTATAGATTTAATATTTTATTCTTTTTTATTTTATTTATATCCCACACATAATCATATAGAAAATATTTTGTTTGGATGAATAGTTGTGAAATAATGTAATCTTCGAATTATAACTCTAAATGTTTTGTAGTCTACTGGTTTCCTAGACTCATCAATATCTAAGTTATTGAAGGTACCTATAGGAGTGATAATAATTTTAGTATTGTTATATAAAATTTGAATATATTAAATATAATTATTTTGAGATAAAAATATCAATCTATTTTTTTTGTTAACTTTGAAATCCAAGGAAATATGTTAACTGGTCGATCGTACTCATTTCAAATTAAGAAACCATAAGATTAAAAGAATAATTTGTTAATGATTTTTAAGTAGAACCAAATATAATTTCATAAAAATATATTTTTTAAAATTATACTATTTTTTCATTCAAATTTGATATTGTTTTTTTGGATTTTCCGCTCCCTTAAAAATATTAATTTATAACAAAAATATAGTAAATCAATCATACCAAGCATTAGGGTATTGGTTAAGTCTATATAAAGCTTTTGTATGTTTATAAAAAACATATATATTTTTTGTATTTTGAAAACCAGTTTTTTTTTCATCATAAACTTCCCCATGAATATATTCATCAAGAAAATAACAATTAAAATCCATTTGAAAATGATTAAAATTAAATAATGATGTAGAGTCTAGAAGTATTCTAATAGTTCAAGCCTTACTATCAAAACATAAGTTTCATCATTATATTTTCCGAAATTTGAAAACATGACACTAATAAAATAATGGACCAATTATATATGGTTTTTATTAATACCACTAATAGATAAAACATTATTAATAACATATTTTCCCAGAATAACAATGTTACCTATTTTGATAATCTCTCCTTTAGAATTATCTCTAAAAGTTACGTTTCCACATTTCTACTTGATTATATTATTGAATAAATATTTTTTTTCTAGTAATGATCCTAGAAAACCAATTATCTATGTACCATATATTCTTGTTATTATTAATATCTCTATTTTCATTGAAATATTATAATTAGACATTAGAAACCCAAAAAATCTTGGTTCTAGTATTGTTAGAAAAAGAATCTTATATAATAACATTTATCCAATTTTTTTGAAAAATTTCTATTATTTGGAAAAATAAACATAATAAAATCTAAGATATTGTATTTTTGTAATGAAATGTTATATTTTCTATGCCCACCAATTTGGAACATAGTGATAAATGGATCAATTTTCAATACAGTGTAATTATGACTGAAAAAAAGTTTTTTATTAGTATAAACCATCATTCTTATTATCACTAAAATGATGAATTTGTTTGTACATTATATCATTGTTTTCCTATCTGGTGGCAAATTTTGATACAAATTCTTCAAAGAAAAAATTTATGATTTTAGTGGCATAACTAAATTCTTATCCTCGTCTGTATTAGTTTCGGGACTAAGTTTATCAAAATTATTTTACAAAATATTTTTCACATAAATAACTTCCTCAAAAATCTATTAAAATATTTTCTTTTTAAAAATTAGTTCAATTATGATATTTAGAAAGATCTGGTATTTTATTTAAAAAAATTATTATGTAATATTCCTTAGAAAATTTATCATTAGCATTATCATGTTTTTTCTTAAATTTTACTATTTCCATTTTCCAATATTATAGAAAGTCTTGAATCATCAAATTATCTTCTTAATTAATTATCAAAACTCAAAAAAGGTATTTACATGGTTCAAAACTGTGGAAATAGGCCCCAAAGTCATGGCTATAGGCTATGACCATAGTTTGGGCCAATCGTGGCTGCTATCGTCGTGGTAGTAGGTCTCGGCCTATTCCCAATGGGTTTAACTATGGCAATAACTAACTATTTATATGGTTTGTAAAACCCTGGAAATTGGCCTCCAAAGTTGCCACTGTGGAATTTGACCTATAGCCACGGTTTAAGCCGTGGAAATAGCCTCGAAAAACCATGGAAACTGATTAAATCAAATTTTTCACCAGTGGGTTTCGATCCCTACACCTCCATGTGAATTTTTAAATTGGTTTATTTTAGTTATTCATTCAATATTTTCCTTAATGTAATTTTTAAATGGATTTTGTTTTAATTATATACATTTCCATAAATGATTATGATTATTTATGAAATATTATACTATATTATTTATCCTTATAGAGCACTTGATATCACCCTTTTATTATATTTTATATTCTTATCATTCCAAAAAGTGTATTATGATTGATATTCAGGGTTTTTCTAAGAGAATAATGGAATTTTCTAATTATAATCATGGTTGTATTTTACGTTTTGAATTGTAATATAAATATCATGTATATAATATATTCTCGAATGTTGCAAAAATGATTAGTCCTTTGGGATTTTATTCCTTGTAATAATACCAATGTAATAGAATAATTCACTAAATCTGGGAATCTGGGGTCGGGGCATTCTAGTTGGTATTAGAGTAGGATTAGAAACAACCTTAGAAAATTCATTTAGAAAACCTAGATTATGGATCATAACCCTAATATGGACTTTGAGGATAAGTATAGGTGATCATCTCAAACATTTCAGATTGTAGATATTATTTTGGTATTATGAGAAAATATAACCTTATCTGTTTAATAAATGTGGATGTGGTTCTGGAACAAATGTACCTATGAGTAATAACTCTAACATGGTATTCTACGCTTGGCTTGGGATAACCTCGTACATGACAAAATGCCTTATTGTGTACCTAGTTTGAAACTACTAAGGGATATTCTTAGGATAATTTACATTTTCTTTAAAAAAAATTCTAAAGGATTTATGAGTAAATATGTTCCCAAAAAACGATTTTTATGATGTTGATACTATATATATGTAAATATTCCATTTATGTTAATAATTTTTGTATTTTTTGGATTATCAATTACTATATGATCTAACCTAGTGTATGTCATCATACAGAAATTGATCCTAAAAAAAGTAATTGGAACCTCACTGATAAACATGATCCAATGAGTATAAAGAATCAAATCATTCATGGTCTTAAACCAATATTTCTTAGGGAAATAATCTCCCAATAATTATCATCATATGAGAACATAATATCAGGTGATATTGGGATAGG
This sequence comes from Viscum album, assembly GCA_963277665.1. Taxonomy (NCBI): domain Eukaryota; kingdom Viridiplantae; phylum Streptophyta; class Magnoliopsida; order Santalales; family Viscaceae; genus Viscum; species Viscum album. Next base: position 132,734,265 of record OY728120.1, read on the forward strand.
TAAATAATACCCTAAGTATTATGTATTTGGGGGGAGCATGAGAATAAAAGGATATCATTGAAAATTTTGGATAAAGGGACAAAGGTAATGAAGAATGTTCCAACATGTGATAATTTTGGAAGGAAACACCTCAGTGCCTACTTGAGAGGACAGCGAGTTTTCATTGTGTGTAGAGAAAAAGGACACCATTATCATGATTAGAATGGAATAAAATAATTTTCCATTACTCAATGCTTCAATAGTATGAATATGGGGCACTATGTAAGATAATTCCCCAAGAATCAAATAAATATACACCAAAAGATGGTAATGGATCACAATCAAGATTATGATTCTACCATAGAAGAAGATTAACGACTAATGTTGTTATGTAGGTATTAAATAATTCTATCATTTTAGTATTGAATCAATGATGTACTGGATATATAAATTATGGAAATATATAGGGATTTTATGGTAGTACAATTTCATTATGGATTTGAGATTTTATGGTACCATGTAATGTGACACAATTTCACGTTAATGTTTTTGGAAAATATATTATAAGGGGAAAGATAACAGTTAACATGTTTCTAATACTAAGATAATTATGTTGGAATAAAGAGATGATTTATCTGGATAATGTATATTATATATTATCAACTACATTGTTACTAGACAATGGTTTGTTTATTCAATCATTTTTGGAGCTTACTACATTTTTGGGATTTAAGGAGTATATCCAATATTCAATGTTTTACGTATGGAAGGAGGAATAATTAACATATTCAATAAGGTTTTATGGTAATTTAGGATATTTCCATGATTTAAGAGGATACATGATATAGGTATTCACATTTTTGGTATGTGAAAAAAGATATGCACAGTATGTTATGTTGATTTTAGAAATTTATTGACCTTCCTTATAAATTTTTGGATTGTGAGTTTAGATAGATGTATTTTGGATCAGCCTAAAGGTTGGAATGGATTAAGACAGATATTGTATATTATTTTTTATGGTAAAAATATTTCTTAAGATCATTTTTGGGATTTTATAATAATATATTTTTAAGAAAAGGACAACACATTGGTCGTGTGACAACCTATCGCGTTAGAAAAGCATGCGAGAATCAAACCCACAACTAAATTACGACAAGGATTTATCACCTACCATTATCCAATATGATGTCCGAGTTTGTATAATGTAGTATTTTTATTTAAATGTTCTAACAGATAAAGTGTATATTCGTTTTTGGAACCCTATACATTTAAGATATGAAGAATATTTTTTAATGTTATTATTTGTAGAGAAAGATGAGTTTGTGGTAGAAATTAGTTAAAGGATGAAACTATACTTTTCCAGTGAGTATTCTTCATTTTTTTTATTATTATATGAAATAAAATAATTTTAAAATATAGGGAAAGTATCTTCAAACACAAAATGTTTTCCAAGTACTTTATTTTCAGATGAATCAAATGGTGCTTTAGATCATCACCGTCTTTGAGCTTTGTGATTGTTAACTTTTTCTGAGCCATGTTCTCTATCACTGTCTATTAGAACTTGATGGTTAAATTTATCTTCCACATCCATGATTTCTTATATGTAACCCTATTATTTCTTATCTCTAGTGACCATTATACTTCCCTTTATTTATTTTAAAATAGTTGTCTTATTAATCGATTTATTTTGGTGTTTCAATAATGATATTTTGAAATGTAAAACCCATAGTATTCAATTATAAGTTCAAATTGAGAGAACAAAATTTATTGAAGGATGGGATAGTGTAAAACCCCAATATTTTGTGGTATGTTATCTTCTATAACTTGTGTTTTATATAATATTGATTTGGTTTCCATAACACACAAAATCAACTCTCTGCGAAACAAAAATTTAGTGTTAAAATTAGTTAAATGATATATTCATAACATACCCATCACATATAGTATTATGAATAGAAATAAATAATTAATAAATATAATTTATATTGTTTTCACATTAATAATACAAATTCATAATGAAAAGTATGTCTCTGTAAAATAGTTATATGTTTAGAAAATATTATTTTCTTAAAGGTCATTGGAATTTTTTAACAATAAAATTAGATATAACATTTCATTTAACTTTTTTAATGTCTTTTTACGCGCATTCAAGCCACATCTACAGGTTTACATTAAACATAATTTTATCGCTTCAATAACATTAATTTCAAAAATACAACATACATGGTTATAATAATTATGAAATATTTTTTATAATAGGATCAAAATAATTTTTAGTGAATATTAATGTTTGAATTTTATTTACCACGATTAAAGTTAAATATGGTAATTAAAGTTAAAAATAAAATTATAATAATATAAAATTGCCCTTAAAATTATCCTAATTTCATTGGATAAGTAAGTTTCAAAAAAATCAACCTTAGGTAAAAATGGGATCATTTTAAGCCAATTTTGTTTGATTAAAACATTTGTTATATTTTATTTAAAAAATAGATAAAAATGTCAATTTTAAATTTTAATAACTATTTTATTTTTAATATGATGATATATAAGTTATATGGTCATCTATAAATATAATTTATATAGATAAGAAATGTATCTACATCATAATAATTTATTTATAATTTTTATAAAATAATTAAATAAATAAAATAGTGACACAATGATGATGTGCTAATTGAATAATTAATTGAGATATCAAATAAATCATATTAAAAATATTAAAATAAATAAATTTTTACTTAATTAATGACATAAAGTAATTTCATAAATACTTATACATTTTACTGAAATATTGGAAGTATTTTATCGAAGTTGTCATGTAGGTTTTATATTTTAATAAATTAAAATATTTAACACTATTAAAATTTACATAAATTATATTTTAAAATAAATAATAATTAATTAAATGAGATAAAATCCATAAAAATCTATGGATTTCCCAAATAGGATTTATAATTCTAAAGATGTGGTAAATGATCCATTTTGGGTTATGTTTTCATTTTATATTACTATATTAACTCTACAGTGTAAAAAAAGAAGTCATGATAAGAGGTGACCTATTTAATTAAGGGTTAAATACAAAATATAAGGTTAACTTAATGACATAATCATTTCTAAAATATGTTAGTTGAGAGGATTTTTCACATGTTCATCATATACTATAAATAAATCACTTTTTATCTATTTTTAATCTTAAATAAATTTGTAATAAATTAATATTTTAAGATCATCCAAAAGTGCGCCTCACCTCTTATAAAAAGCCACTTCTCATTCTCTTAAATTCACAACTCAAAATCCTTTTGGCTCAGCCAAAACCTGCTAATTTCCTCTCCCAACTTCTATTAAAACATTCTAGATTCCAAATATAGGTGATAAATCCATCTTATCAAGTCATTTTGGGAAATTCAAGAGAACATATCCGAAAAAGATGTATTTTTTGTCACCTCTTTAAAAGTTATTTTCTTCTTATAATTCCTCTTCCTATTTAGATTCCATACTAGATTAATAACTCCAGAATATAATATATTCTAATATATTTTTTATTATTGGAAAACTATATTCCTTGTTTTACTTATCCTATGAAAAACAATATCACTATACCTGTGTGTGTACGGCTTACAGTCTCCACGTCGTGTGTAAAATGTTTTCATGTACACATTATTTCTATGAGTATAATGATTAATATAAAGAATTTAAATAATAAATATAACATTATAATGTTTCTCTAAAATTCATATTCCATCAAATTATATACCATTTAACCATTAGGTAAATGATACAGTCACTCGTGCGTATGTACGGCTTACCGTCTCCACAACGTGATGAGATTCATCTTACACATTCACCATTCAAGAATGATTATAAATGTACATGTTATTAATATGTATAAAATATATGGAATAAAAATCCTACTTGATTAATATATATATATATATATATTTCCTTTACTTACTTCCATTCAATATGAAAAGAAAACAGAAACAACCTTCATGCCTACATACGACCTACCATCTCTATGAACATTCTATTCCATTTCATATATATTTATATTACATATATTTACAAACATGATATATATCATATAAAAATAATGTTATCAATTTTGTAAATATGTAAATCATTATCTAAATAATACGATCAAGAAAAACAAGTAAAAAAATGTATTATAAAGAAAGTGATTATTACCCGAAATGTTGCTTTAACATGGAAATTATTAATAAAAAGGTAATATAAAGCCTTAAACGAATCCTATATGATTTCATAAATATTTTTATGATTCTATTATAAGTTAATAATATGTTTACAACCCGTATATAAATGTTTTAGATACATACAGAGAGTATCAGACTTATACTAATGGAATTTTTTCTAAAATCTATTTTTGTGAGATATAAGCCATGTTCACCACCGCTTTCGTATGTGTTGTGTATGTAATATCCCTATTATGTTTGATATAATGAATAAATTTATCTTCATGGTATTTAAATATATATTATATGATATTTTTATTATTCTTTAAATGACAAATATGATATGGGACGCTTTGAATGTTTAAAGAATCAATCCTTTCTCCATTTAAAAATTCTTGATATTATTATACATAATTATTTATTTACATATATAAAAGATTATAAAGACAATTTTATGTCTATTTTTATGTTTTTTCAAATGTTTTTAAAAATTTATCTTCTGTGGTTTTTACGTAACATTTAATTTCAAAATCTCTTTTTTATCTGAGATTGTTTTTAAGTAAGTATCTATTGGGGAATATTTATCAACCATGTCCGTGTTTCATAAAAATTTAATTCAAAATATTATAATTATTCTTAGAAAATTGTTTAAATTAATTTTCATCCATGTTGGAATTTTAATAAAAAAGTTTTAAAGGAATCATTCCAAAATTAAGGAAATAATGTTCCTTTTAAATTATATGATGTGATCAACAAATTCTATCATCATGACACCATAAGGTATTAAATCATACCTTATAGTCTTACAAGGTTATTTAGAAACAAATATTTCTATTTTATAATTTTGTGGATTTTAAATGATTTCAATGTAAGAATATGTATTTTTCTAAAATATTTTTAATAATTTTATTATATTTTTTCATAATTATTAACATTGTATGTTGGATTTTATGATTAGAGAATATTGATTTAGTATTATACAATCATACATATTTATTTGAATGTTTTTTGTTATATTTTGACTTTTCATGTGCAATTTTGATACCATTCATGGCATATGGTCAATGTATTAACATTTCATATCCTAGTTTTAATGTGAATGTTTTTGTTATTATTCACCATTTCATATGAGAAATTCATTGGACTTGGCAAGTGATGGTAAATGATCGTTACATCCCCTAGATGAATCAATAGGTCTCATGAGATGAACTAGTGTCTTGGAAAAAGGCCTTGATGGTATATTTATGTATGGTCTTGGCATAATGCCTTGATTGTAGAGTTATGATGTCTGGCATTATTCATTATCTCATTATGAGATTAGTTATTGATATTAAATTTGATTATTAGACTAGTATAATATCCATGTGAATGTTTAAATTGTGTTATTTGATTAATTATTTCCATATTTTGTAGAAGGTAATGTTTAAGAGAATTTTTTTTAATTTGATACCTTGACGTAAAAGTTTATTCTTATTTATGAAAGCTTATACTGTATTATTTAACCGAACAGAGAATCTGAGATCACCCCTTTATTATGTTTTATTCTCACAGGATTCCAAGAAGAGTATTATTATTTGTTTTTAGTTTTATTCTAAAATAATAATTACATTATCAAAGGATTATCAATGTTGTATTTTATGTTTTGAATTGCAATGTAAAGTTCATGTATGTAATATATTTTCCAAGGATGCTAAACTGATCAGTCCTTCGAGGTTTTATTCCTTGTAATCATGAAAATGTATTAAAATAATGCATTGGATCCAGGCATCTGGGGTTGGGGTGTTAAATTTTTTTTATTTTGAATCTATATAAATTTTATTTACCCCTTACCAGGGTGATACATTTTATCACGATTACAATTCATATTAAAAAAAGTAAAGTGGGATATTTAAAAATATTAAACCACCTCGTTCTATATATTTAATTAATTAGGTTCTAATTAAATATATACAAATAGAAGAAATTATTTTTATTCTATGTCTAAAAAATGTGACAAGAACATTATTTTATAAAAAATTCTTTTCTAAACATAAAACTGGATTTATTATTATCTTATGCTAAGAAAAATATTCATTGATTATTTAAAACATTTCATAATGTATATAAAATCTAAATTTTCGGAATTAATTAATAAAAATTGATTTATTTATTTTATTATTATAAAAATACATTATTTTCATAAAAACTATTTTTATGAAAAAAATATATCTTTTTCTTTCAAATGTATTTTATTTTTATTTATAATCAATTAATAACCAATGAATTAATTTTATACATATATAACCATTAAAGATTCATAACTTATGTAGTCTAATTTATACACTTCAATCCAATATTAGGCAAGTGATAAAATTTAAAATAATGAAATTTTAATAGTATTTCACAGTTTTTATAAACTCAGTGTTGCATGTAGAAAAAGGTATCAAATAAATAAAATAATTCAAAGAGAAATATTTTATAATAATATGAGGGTGTTACATTATAAACACTATAAAATTAATTTTTCCCTTGAAATTCATCACTCTGTTACAAATATATTAGGCTACCTCCACCGCATTAAATCTTCAAGTTCCCATATAGCTTCCTCAAATTTTTTGGGTTCACCACAAAACCTTGGCTATGTGAGTGGTAATTAATCATGTAACATTCTATCTATAATCCAAAATATCTACCAGTTTATCTTCATAGGAAATATCTTTCACTAGTGGTATAACATCTATTTACTTTCTCAGTAGAGATACATAGAACACATCGTGATCTTGAGAGAGATTCAGTGGAAGCACCAATCGATAAGCTACCATTAAAATATGACTAATAATTTAAAAAGAAATGATATACCTAAGGAATAACTTCATCTTATTTATAATTACAATCAAACTCTTTTATGGAGATATTCTTAGGGATACCTTATCAAAAACATCAAACACATGATCCTTTACATGATTTTAGAAAAACATTTTTTGATTATGAGCTATTGTTTTGTGATGTTGAATTGATTTTACTATATCAACATTTTCCTCAACTAAAACAGGTTCCAATAGCTTTCTTCTTCAATATTCATTCTTTAAAGTTATAGTTCATAAATTTATACCATATATTGGTTAATAGGGACCCATCATAATGCATGAGTTAAGGCAATCTTAGTAAGAACATTCCACCAAAGGAATGTGTTGATCCCAACTACCATTGAAATAACTTTGGTATGCTCTCAATAATTATCATAGAGTTTCAATGCCCCTATCATACTAACAATATACCATAGGATGATAATTAGTGAAGAAACATAACTCATTATCTAGAGCCTATTGAATAATTCTCTAAAACATAGAGGTAAACCTTGGATACTAATAAGATACAATTGAGATTGGTACACTAAGAAATCATACCACTTACATAATGTATAACTGAGTAACTTGATGAAGATAGAAATGTTACCTTCTAGAAATGAAGTGTCTTTCCTTCATAAGTTGTTCAACTACAACACATATAGCATTATAATTATTATATGATTTGTGGATTATTAAGAAAAGATACAGGGTGATGTTCTCCAATTTCCATTATGAAATGGGTAATGCTTGTTACATCCCCTTATAATTCTCACTCTTAACCTTAATTTTCTAACATACCAATAAAGTAGAAACACAATTTACAATATATGTCTTTATTCCATCCCACTAATCATTCTCTTTCAAATCCCTATACAAATTTATACTTCTAGAATGAATAGATACTGATGAACATTGATCTTAATACATGAGATCATGATTCTTATCTATAACATAATGAACCCATACATGGATCCTAAAGATTATTATTCCATCAGAATCAGGGTTGAACATTGGAACATTTCTCACATTGTTTTTTAGTTCTAAATCTTAATTATGTGAAACTTTAGCCTTTACATATATATATGGTTGATAAATATTTTGACAAATATAATATTTCTCCCCTTCCTTCAATATTTTAGGATCCGTCATTTTCATGTCCATAAACATAAAATATTTTTTGATACCCATAATAGATAAGCTATAATGATCCTTTCAACATAGATCATCTTCCAACTTGTATAATTTCCAAGGGTGGTAATTTATTGAGCATTCATAATCTTAAATCATATTTAACTAACTATTATGGTGCATATTCAACTCTTTATAAATGATTATATAGTTTCTGCTTTAGTGATGAGTATATATGTCCCACATTTTTCCCCAAAATGTTTTTTCCAATATATATAATAATAAAGTTACTATATTTAATTACAAATCAAATGTTGGGTAGTATTTAATATGGAACTTAAATTGTCATAAGGAAAATGCTACAACCGCATCATTGTTCATGGTAAAACACCATAGTACTTCCTTTATGAATAACTATAGATTTCAAACCATTAACCACTAAAGCATACTATAATAAAATGTGTGACTACTATCCTTCTCTTGAGTTCTATTAAAAATTATATATATTTATCAATCCAATGGAATTTGGCTACCATCTGAGTTAAAATAGTGAGTGTATTCTATAAGTATAAAAACTTTCCTAGAAATAATTGATAATACCACGAAAAACAATGAAATATACTTATCCTAGTCATAGTGGTAGGTCTAGGAAAAAGTTAAATAACATATGTCATTGCATGGCCTATTGGTATATCCTCACTTTGGATTATATAACCAAGTAAGGATCCTTTCTGTATCCAAAATTCAAACCAGGAAATTTTATCATAATTTATATTATTCTCCAAGGTCATCATCACAATTATCAAATGATATTCATGATTCTCCTTTCTATTTAAATAAATTAATATATTTTATATAAACAATACCACAAACTGATCAAGGAATTATCTAAAGACATTATTCATTAAATCCATGAAGAGAGAGGGGCCATTGGTATGAAAAAAACGAATCCCTATATATTTAATGTGTCCATGCCCTATGCATAATATCTTATTAGTTATACCCTATTAAAAATAATTTTCACTAAAATAGATACAAAATGAAATGGTTTTATTTCCAAAAAATTCCAAAATACCCTTAATCTTAATAATCTACCATTACTGGAAACCTCAAAATGTGACTCTAGGACTGTTACCATATGATTATAATTAAACTCATAAAACTATAAAGGTATCAATAACACATTTATCGTACATGGAGACAAATACTATTTCCAAATAAACATAATCCTAAGATATTTCATGATTCTTAAAACCCAAGTTCCATTTTTAAATATAATGTGATAATAAAATCCTTGAATCCCAATACATAAATACTTCAATCCTTATACTCAATGATTGAAATGGAATAGGTCCTTCTTTAACCAGGAAGATAAATCATGGATTAGGGAATTGACTATAATAATGCCTATGCTACACATAAAAATAAATTCAAATCCTAATTAATTCATCACTCCATGGCCTTCTTTTCCACACAAAAGGAATCTTACCCTCAATTTTAGAAAATCTTCAATGTTATTTTCCCCACTAATTTACATGTAGGTAGTAGAATCAACATTCCACTATTTTAATTACCACATGAAAATTCACAATATTCCATCTTCCTCTTATTTGGCACAATGGTAATTTTATAAAATTTCATATTTTTAATAATATGTAGTGATATATGATTAGTCTGATAAAATTATATATCAATCTAATCATCATACATTTTTTGTTCATAGAACCAATAATTTCCATCACATTTATTGTTAAAAAGATTAGTCTTGGTAAAATCCATATATATAAAACCAAATAGAATAATATGAACAACAATAATCATAGTATAAAACCTAATATTTATGAAGGATGTCTAAATCATGAAACCATAGTTTCATTGTACAACAACATAGGCTTAAACCATGCTATTATTGGTCATTATGTATTCAAATATATAATGATGGATTGTAAAGAAAATGTAAATTATCGAATGTATATCCCATAGGAGTGTCAACCCTAGTGAAAAGTAAGGCCTATTTCCGTATACCAGATAATGCTTCAGTTAATCCCCTTACACCCTTTTCAATGTTATTAAACCTATGTATATCTATTCTGGAACCATTTCTACATGTTGTATCTAAAAAGAAATATATTTCCATGAAAAACTATCTCTATCCTTAAACAACATTCTCAAATAATTTTCTATATATAGAATTATCCTTATACTTGTCCTTAGACATGTATCTATATATATCACTAAGGTTTTCACATTATAGTTTTCAGAGGATAACTAAACCCAATCCTATGGTTCCAAATATAGTGACCTAGGCTTGTCATTCATAGATATTACTTCTTTTTATATGAATATTTATTATATTACACAATCATAAGATAGATAATCAAACATGTATACTACTTTTGGAATCATTAAAACCTAAAAAATAAGTTTATAAGAGTTTTTCATTATCTCCCTGTTAGTTCCAAATAATGTTCACCATTCTTAGACACATAATAGTTAATACTAAGCATCATAACCTATGTAAAAGAAACATGTTAATTGGTGGGATAAAATTATCATTAAGGTTAAATGAGTTAAATGTATAAAATAATATGAGAATTATAGTTTAAGATAATTCTTATAATATAATAAAACCAATCCCTATATATTAAATGTAAATATCAAAAGTCATGTCATGAAATTTTTAGTTCATAATACATGATTCATAATTAAATCAAAGAATAAAAACCATGAGACCATAATATATATATAATGATTTGAATTTTAGCATAAATATATATATAGAAACTCATTCATTCATAGTCATGGATCATTTCCCAGGCTATAATAGTGGAATGGGTTCAGTCCCAAGACTACTATAGGGGATAGAGACCATTACTATACTAGGTCCAATCCCTATTCCAATGGTATTTATCTCATGAGATATCAATTTTTACCTATTGTGTTAGAGGGATATATATTCCTCACACATCACATAATGAAAATATTTCATATTTGTGACACCAAATAATAAATCATTCATCATATCAGAAACCATGTAAAGAAATGGGTTTTAAAAATTTTTCACCATAACATAACCCATGGAGAAAGTGGGTTTTATAAACATTCCATCATAACATAACTCGGGGTAAATAAATGGGTATCATAAACATTTCACCATTTAATCCTAAACATAAACCATCCAGATAAATAATAATGATGGAATCATTGGATGTTTTCCCCATTAATGCATAATAAACATAAAATAATTTTATTTTATATGGAAAAATATTTTAAAATATCGCATTGAATAATTCTTGAGAAAAAATACCATTTTCACTTCAAAATCATTTCTTTTTTTAAAAATACATATTTGTAAACCAAAAAATTTTCCTTGGGGATAACATTTTAGACATTTAAAGTATTATTTACATAATTATTTAGCAATGATAGTGGAAAATATTTTAACATTGTAGAAGTTAAAAAATCATTCCGCCCTGTTTTTTGAAAAAAGAAAAAGTAAATTCATTTGGGAAAGGGAAAAAATTATTTCAAAATATTTTATTAAAATTAAAATATGGGGAAAATGAATTTCAAAATCATAAGATAATGGTGAAAAATATTCATTTTTAAAAAACATGGATATGAAATATAAATATTCCCCAATGGAAAATTAAATATAAATAGTCTTGAAGATTGATGAGATTGTGAAAGAATCATTTATATTTAGTCTGTGTTGCTTAAAAAGAACTATACCCTCTTGTATATTAAATTTAACTTTTTTATAATTATACACCAAAGATATTTTCATACATATAATATCATATATGAAATTTCAAATTCCCCTCTAGTCAATATATCTTTATTAAAATCATCATTTCTAGGTGTAAATTATTTTGTTTTTCTTGAGTATCATAATTTAGTAGATTTAGTATTTTAAAATTTATCATGGTTTTATATGATAAATATTATAAATAATGATATAAATATCATATATATTCATTATATACATATTTATATACATATATAAAATTTAAATGTAGAAAAGTACATACACTATCAATGGATATGGTAGGTCATATATATGCTTGACTGTTGTTTTCATTTCTAATCGGATAGAATGAAGAAAGTTAAATAATAAATCTCTTTTCTATGTTAATTATTATTCAATATATATAATTTATATTCATAAAATCCATCATAGTTACCATCCAAGCCAAATATAAATTAAAAATTAATCACATCACTTCATGGAGGTGATATTCCACAAAATACACACTACTGAAGTTATATTTTAAAAAATGATTGGATGGTAAGAATGTAGACTTGATATAATTATTTCGAAAGTATAATTATGTATTTAATATCATAAATAAACATTAAAAAAACCATAATAACCATTTATAAAATATGGTTAATAAAAATTAATTGTATTGCTACATGGAGGCAATAAGCCTGGCATACACATAAGTGATGCATTCACTTCTCGTTTAATGGGAAAGAGGTTGTATAAGGGTTCTTTAACAATAATAGTAAAATTTAAATATATTGGGGATAATTATATTATTTTATAAAAAATAACATAGATTAATAGTGAGTAATTAAGAGAAGTAAAGAAAGTGATCCGGTATGGTGGATAGCTTTTCCTAAAACGACTCTTTTACGTCTCCACTAAATTAATATAGGGATGGCAGTTTGGGAAGACCATAACTTCTATAATGTGAATAGGGATACTTATAATAGAAATTTTAAGTGTTTTATTTATATATAGGGAAAAATTTTGTGTAAATAAGTGAGGGAGGAGGGACCCTATTATAATTGAGGTGAGAGGATATTTGGGAATTTCTCAAAAGATTAAATTATAGTAAATTAATTCTAAATACAAATGACACCAACTAGTCATGGATTAGAATTAAAGGTATTATATGGTTGTAATAACACCATTAAAAATAATTTAGAGAAGTTTTTTTTAATTTTAAATATTTTTATTTTGACGAAACCTTATTTAAAAAATATTTATTTGAATTATAGTAACACATTTTTCAATATTAATGGGGTGTATTTTTAACTTGTATGGTGAAAAATGGAAAAAAAATTATAATTTGTGATTTTTTTTAAATATTATATTTACATTGACTAAAAAATATTATATTATTTTTAAATAATTTAGTAAAATGTTATTTTGAAAAAATTACATTAGATCCAATTTTGACACATCATTTAGTTTAACAATAAATACATCAAGACAAATATGTAGTTCGAATATAATTATTTAATACCAACATTATATGTCATATAGATCTAACAAATTTATTTTTCAGTTTAAATAATCTAGATTATATAACTTTTAATATTTTTAAATTCATTTATTATATATGTTTATTAAGTAGGTAAATACATTGCCGGTGTTGCACAATTGATTATTATTTTTATATAATTACTAAAATTTAAAAAAAATATCATGAAAAAATTATTATTAACCTAAAAATTTACATTAATATTATTTATTATGTTACTTTTGTCCCTATGTAGACAAATAATAATTATTGAAAATAAATAGAGTGACATTTTGTAACTAGCATTGATTTAAATAATATATATGTCATTTTCAAGGATAGTTGTTAATTAAACTACTCATCTTAGAAACTATGGTGTTAATATTAAAATTAATTTCATTTAATAAAAATTAATAGACTAATTTTGGCCTGATCACTAAATTTTGAATCTTGATTAACCTAGTTTACACTTCACCAAGGTGATAAATTGTACCACAATTAATATTTACATTAACCAAAAATAAATGGAGAATATTAACCAAATCTAAACCTATGAATTTTAAATATTTAATACATTTTATCTATTTCAATAACTTTATATTGTATAAATTATTATTAATTGAAGTGCTCAAAATTTGAAATAAACTTTTTTCTGGAGAAATTACCTTTTTAAGCATACAAGTGGATTTTTTCTTAACTTATGCATATAAAATTATTTTTTGATTGATTAAAATATTTTATCAATAAAATTATATATAAATTTAATTAAATAAATTGACCAATATAGATTAATTAAATTTATTAATATTAAATTACATTATAGGTATAAGAATTGTTTTCCCAAAAAAAATTTATTTAAAAATATTTTTATTTTAATTCATAAATAATTAATAATTAATTAATTAATTATATATATATAACCACAAATTGTTTATAATTTTTTGAGACCTATTTATGACTACCAATCCAATGGATATTCCGTCATTATCATTTAAAATAATAATATTTTAGTTTAATATTGTGGTTTGTTTAAACATGGTGTTGTGTTTAATGATAGATATAGAGTAAACCATATTATTAAAAAAGAAATATTTCATAAAAAACTCTGGTTGTTACAATAATAAATGTTTAATGAATTTTTTTATTGATATAATATATTAATATAAATTAATGATTAATAAATGAGAAATAATTAAATATTTTTTATAAATTTTATTATCATCAATTTCCATTAATTATTTCTTATTTAATATCATTAAACTTTTCATTCTCAATTAACTAACGTAGAAATATTTAATTTTCTTTTAAATTACATATTAAATTATTAATCAATTTCCATTAAATTACCCAAATCCATCATACATTTTAATATTAAATTAAATTAAATGCGATTATATTTAATTAAATTAAATAAATAAATATTTAATTTTATATAATATTATATGTTTATTATTCAAAAGTCTTATAATGCGATAAATGGATGATTTTCACCCACTTTTGATCCCTTATTTGATAATACTGAATTTGGGTTCTGTAATGTTATCATAATATTGTAGAGATAATTTATTCACATTGATAGTGAACTTTATATAACTTTTTTATTTCTTCCTTTATTTCATTTAGATATGTTGGGACAACCAATTATTTTGAGAGACCCCAATAGAGGGATAAATAAGTTTATGATCACCTAATCTTATTATAAAATCTTTTAACTAACTAACATTATTTATATGAAAATGATCTTGACCTCATAGATTACAAGTTAACCTATTATGTTCATTATATTATTTTAATTTATTGACAATCAATTTTCACCATACATATATTAATATTCCTTCAATGTGATCAAAACTAATCCACACATTTATATAATTAAATAATTCATCATATATCATCACCTAATTGTTTTATATAAAATATAGAACCTAATACAAGGAACAAGGTCATCTCAATGTTTCTATGGTAAGGATCATGAAAATACATAATGTAGATGGTTTAGATAATGATACTAAAAACTATGGCTCAGTGAAATTAAAAATTTTGGAATGAAATTCTCTTTCTCAAATGTTCACTACATTATACAAATTTTGGATTATATCACACACATAATTGAAAGATCACTTGCCCAATGATATAGAAAAAATCATTTCATGATAGGGAATATTTCAATATAATATATAAACAATAATAGATGATTTATTCATGATGTTTTTGTATTCCTCTAATATTTTTCATACATTTTCTTCTTTTACCATTATTATTTAAGATCTAATGAGCCATAATGTGTCCACAAACTATTTCTCTTCTCATTTGGTCAGATATGCTATCGTAATTATAGGATAAGTAGTTCTCTCATCTATAACATCTTATTAATAACTATGATATAGAATCATAATATTGGAGAGGAAACTATAATGAAATATATCATTATATCACTCTATTTTTACTTTTTTTATATCATGATCGTTTTCTCTTTTAACACGTCAATATAATATGTATTAAATGATTCAAAATGATTATTATTATCTTCCTTAAAATCAGTAGATTTGAAAACATATATTACATACCATTATATAATCATGTCACAGTGACATATTAGAAGACATTATTTCTTCAAAAAAAATATACATTTAAAAGGTCACAGCATCCAATTAAAAAAGCTGTGAGATTACCAGAAATTTCCTATATACTCATCATAAAATAATAGTGTTTCAGTAAAAATTAATTTCATTTAATTACCTCTTTGAATCCTCTAATTAAATTAAAACACCATAAAACATATTCTTTTTTATGTCATTTCATAAAATTATTTATGTTGAGATTTTAATAAAACCACTAAATCCTATTAATTTTCCTTATTTTTATATTCCATATAGATTTTACAAGTATATATTTCTATAAATTAACAATAACAATGGTGTATTTAGAGAAATCATATATATTTTTAACCCATGAAACTCTTGTTGCTGGCATAAAGACCACCATAACTACCCCACCTGATATCTTTCTATTTTTTTTATAGTAACATAATTTTTAATTTTTTTGTATGTCACTTTATTTATCCGAACCATATTTTTCTTAGGATTTAATAAATCTTGAATAATTATAAATTATTAAATAAAATGGAATATTTGTATAACTCCCAAAGTACAATGATACTAAAACTACATTTCAAAATCCTTTAATCATTCCTTATACTATACATTGGTGGGACATCGCCTCATATGGACATTATATTGTTTCCAACTCTTCATGTATAATATTTATTACTTCATTTTACATTTAATTTACAAGAGAAATTGAAGATAATAAATTCAATACACCATTATTCAATGTTCTGAAAAAATCCCTCAATAGTTTTTCATTATCAACCCAAACCCTCCCCATTTTGATACTAAATGTATAGTATTATATTTTATAAAATTTATATCATATGAAAATTAATATATAATAAATTATCCTACATAATAAACTTTGGGTATAATTAAGTTAAAACATAATTAAGTAAACAAGATTAACATCTCTCAATTCAAAGTATTTATTAATAGTTTCACCATAAGATTTGTTATTGCAATAATTTAAACTATCATTCTGAAAATAGAGAGAATATACCAATATGTTTATTGAAAAATAATATTTATATTCACACTTAACTAATTAAAATTCATTATTCTCATTCACATAATTCATCTAAACATAATTGAAAATGGTTCCTCCATTTTATTGTAGTAATTTCACTATGTATTCTATTAATAAATAAATACGTAGACATATACGAAATTTCATGATAAACCACATATAAATCAAGTTTTTTTTATACAACCACTTATTTTTTCAATATAATCCTTTATCAGATAATTTTACTATCTTTAGAATTACTATCATTGATTAATTCATCTGAATTTTTATAAAATCCCACTCTTTGAACTGACTCTAATATTCAATTATCTATCATGGGAATGAATAAGGTATTTATGATCATACTCAATGAGTAAGTGGTGGTAGAGTATCATGGATCAATCCTTATTTATCTTTAATTACAAGAATAAATTTTGACTTATAGTCCATATCTATAATGACCAAACATTAATTTCTTCCAATATTACCTTTTTATCCATTAATTTCCTATGAAATTACTTATTTTTTTCTCAAATATATCATTTTTCAATACTTGAATAATCAAAATTATATTTAATATTGTTCATTTAACTCATACTTTTTATTTATTTTTCTTATAATATTCCTTATTAATATCTATAATTTGATATAGTTTCTTACCTCATATCACATGTTCCCAAGTTCTTTAGTCATTTTCAAGAAATCCAGGAAATGTATTTATTAAAATAATATGATATTACTTATTTATATATCAACCATGTTTGTGTAACTATCATAAAATACTCATGAAAACTATTTTACCAAAACCTCTATAATTTTCTTTATGATTTTCATAGATAAAAAATATAATAGGAACTAGAAATTCTTTGTTTTGGTATATAGTTGGATATTTATACATAAGATCTTCCAACTTCATATCCTTTTATAAATTCCATTTCAAAATATACCAATACATAATATTTTCATTTTTTCCATAAAAAATTCATTTACAATCATAATTCCTTATTTGGACATTTTATTGTATTTAATATGTTGATCCTTAATAAATTTTTAACACTATTTTGTGAAATTTTAATTCTCAAGTTGTACTTTTTATGAACATGCCTTCATTTTAGTTGGTTTCATCTAATAGATAATTATAGAAATCTTATCTAATATTAGATAAAATTAATTATCACCAAGAATAATTTTTTCAATATATTTTAGTCTTTAGATAATAAATAACTCATTTTTTATTTATATAATATTAAACATAAGTATTCAAATAACTTTGGTAAAGAAACATTTCAAACTGTATCATAGGTTTTGTTGAGTATATCTTATATTAAAATTCTATAATTCTTATATACATCTCTATAAATTGTACAATGTTATATTTAATATTATAAGAATTTATATTAAAAACATATTTTTGTTTTCCCTCAAAATCATTCATAGTTAATTTAGTTGTAAATTCAAGTATATTCCAATTTTTTTATCTTATATTTTAGAAATGAGAAATTCCATTCATTAACTCAACTTTCTCCATCAGTTTTAACTTTATTTATGTTTTAGATTTTTGTTGAGACAATGTTCAATATTTATTAATAATTTTCAAAAGTTATATGCTTGTGTAACTATAATATTTAAGTCATATATTTCTTATCATTGAACTACACCTCATATAGTTAATTTAAATCAGTTGTATCATCAATAGATCATTCATTTAATGATTTAAACATTTATATCTTAATTTTATAAATAATTATATAAGAATCATACTTTTTTTATTATTTTGAGTAATAAAACAAACATATTTAAGACATGGTTATTCTTCTATATATATATATATTCATTCTTATGACCACTAGTTTCTTTGGATGGATTCTTATACATCTCAATTATAGCACAAGTAATATGTAATTCATTTTTGTTAGACCAAAAATATCATTCTGATCATAATTATTTGCAAGGTATTAAATGGAACCATTATACATTATGTCATTAAACAATCCTAAAAAATGAACATAAAAGATATAATCTTCTACTTTATTATTTATCAGGTTATAAAATAGATTTTCTCTACAATTATATCAAATATATATTTCTACTTTTTCCATTCAATGAATTCTTCAATATTCCCATGGTAATTAAATTTTTAGAGTTTTTAATATATATTAATGGAATTTTGATAATTCTTTTCAGAAGGAAATATTCGTCAAATTCTAGTACTTTTAAAATATTATAAAAGATTCAAAACAATATATTATCAAATTATAGATTCAGATTCAAAAAAAATTAGAACAATAAATAAATCATTTACTATAAAACCAATTATTTGGATAATAAAACATTAAGGTCATAAAAGATAACCAATCATTAATATAATTATATAAATAACTCATTTATTCATGATGAAAATTTTTGTTGAAATATTTTATATATTACATACAAATTTTCTAATGCCCGGACCTAGATACCACTAAAAAGTTGCTCTAAGTTAGTTTTACATAATACCTCAATTAATCCCCTCCAAAATTTGGAGGCTTCCAGAAAGTAGAGAGGACCTATGGTGTATTTTTGGAAAGACAATTCCCTCATATCAAAGTTATAAATAGTTGAAATCACTAGATATCATCCAAAGTAGTTTGTAATAAGAGTACAAAAGAAGTAAATATAAAGTGTTCTTTCACAAACTAAATCTGGTCTCCACTAATACTGTTACCAAACCCAGCCCATGAAAACTCTATAAGGGTGTTCCCTATCCCCACAGGCTGGAACAAGTTCCTCGGTATCAATAAATTAGGTTTGGGAATGATTTACCCGAGTATGAAAGCATAAACCCTTAAAAACAATCTATAATATGAATCAGAAATTTTCATGCCAAACAACACATATGAAAAATCCAGATCTGAATACATTGTTTTAAATAAAGTAAAATTTGTACAAACATAAACTAAAACTATATAAAAATAGCCACAAATAGTCCACGTGACATGGGGACATCACCCCTAAGTCGTCTCTACAACACAACACCATGGGAGGGGACTAACAACCCGAACCACCTTCACCGGAGGCTTTACCTTTACCTATGTCAAACATAATCAAGTCTACCTACACCCAATGGTTTTTAGTAGGGTGTGATACTAATAAAAATAGAATACCACCCAAATATTCCAAATATTAAGCAATACAAGGTGAAAAAGTAGGCATTTTTAATATGTAAGGAAAAGCAGCAATAAGTTATGGAAATGAAACATTGAATTGAAAACAATTTTCAGAATAAAAAATTCAGCATGATAAAACATTTAAATATGAAATTTTATCTACTATAAATTAGATTCAAACACACTCTAATACGAGGGTAAATATCACAGATCCGATGAGCACAAAAACATAGAACACCCCTAGGCACTAGATAATCTTGGGCCATATCTACCTCCTTCCTCATTGTAAAGTATCCAAGTCACAATCCATTACCATGCATGATCCATTTGTAGAGAACATACACATAAACTTTTGGTCCCAAAAAAACATACACATAGTTTATTTAGAGTTGTAGCTATCCATTTTCTGAGTGAAACTGGGGCAAAACTCATTCAGATCACTAGCCGTATTAGTACATATCCGCCCTCCAAGGTACTCGGGTTTCCCCCTTTATGCTCAAATAATTTCAGAATGTCACATAAATCTCTGTGCATATAAAACACCACTAATGGTCACATAAAAACAATATATTATCTATATAGACATTATAAAACATAAAACACACAACAAAAGATTTTTATTTTAAATAAAAAACTTCTCAAAATCCCGGACTGTTTTACACCCAAAACGCATTGAAATCCCATCTTTGCACAACATGTGCACACTCACAAGTCACCAAAACAGAAATGGAAGCCCAATACCATTCAATGAATGAAAAAAATATGTTTTTAGGAAGCCTCATATGAACCATTAAGTGATATCTTTATAAAACCTCTATTTTCACACAAACACAGCACTTAAAAATTCATGTGTTTCACAAACACCATTAAAACAGATTTTTTATCAACCACCAAAGGATATAAAATTTTGAAAAAGTATTTACAGCCCTAATAAAGTTCAATAAAATCAACTAATCAAATATAGGGAAGATCCAACTGAACCAACAAGATATTTCTGTGAAGAACACCCGATTTCAAATAAAAATTTAACTAAAAATTCATTTGCATTACAAAACCCACTAAAACCAATTTTTGCAGTAATAATAAAATCATATAAACATTAAAATATGATATACACATCAACCTAAGTAATAATGATTGCATAAATAATCAAATAACCTACCAATATGGTTTAAACCATGAATCCTTTGTGCGAAAACTTAATCGCACCAGAGCCACACCTCAAGGAAGGTAGATCAATCCGAAAAAAAGAATATTGGACTAAGAAAACCAAAGGCTAAACCATAGGTTCAAAACCCCACCATCTAATAATATTTTAATTTTTGTATAATGGAAGAAATCCTATGAAAAATTTATGAAACCCTGAGCAAATTGAAAGACGAATGAAAGAGACCCACTTATTTGAGGGATCTTGAAAAAATCGTCCCAAATACACAAGTATCTGAATTTTAGGACAACAAAAAATGAAATTGAGGTTAGAATAATTAATACAAGGTTAATTGATAACTGAAATGGGAGTAGTGGAGTGAGAAATTAATGAGTAATAAAGGAATCAAATTGCCTTTTAAAATTGGGATGAACTGTGAAATCTTTATATTTTTCAACCTAATCATTGACAAAAATGAGCTCCAAAGAGGTGGAGAAGAGAATGGGGGTGCTCCTAGGCTCCGTGCTCTTGGGTGAGAAGTTGAATCAGTGAAAAATAAATAAAATTGAATATGATATTAAATAAACTAATTCTTTTTTTAACAGTAAATAGGCTTCCGTGATGGCCTAATCTCCAAAATAAAACCCAATATACACCATGATTATGGATCCCTAAAGGGTCCAAATTGACATGGAGGTGTTAATAGGCCAGTGGAGGACAAATAGGAGTTGGAATGGATGAAAACTATTGACAACATAAGGTGTAATAAAAGAAACGATTTTTTTTATTAAATCTGGAATTGGCTCATGGTTTAGCCCAAATTTTGAAAATCCAACATTTCCACTAAAATTCTTGGGAAACACACATAAGAAAGCAATAATGGAAATTAAATGAAAAATAACATTGAAATATGTAATTTATGTGACAATTCTACCCACCATGAAAATGTTCCATCTTGGAAATTCAAGCTAAAGCTTGATCAGAAAATAAGAATGGATACTCTTCCTCAACCCCTGAATCCCTCTCCCATGTCTCATGTGTATCATTTCCATCCTGCCAAAGAACCCAGACAATTGGAATAGACTTTCCCTGAAGAACCTTTTCATGGAAGTCCACTATTTGAACTGGTCACTCAAAAATAGATAAATCAGGAATTATATGCAACTCCTCCCAATTCAGTACATGGGATAGATCCCAGTTGTATTTATTCAACTGGGAGACATAGAAGAGGTCATGGATGGATTCCAACTATGATGGTAATTCCAACATATACGCTACCTTTCCAATATGCTTGGTGATCTAAAAAGATCTGACATACCATGACATCAACTTCCCTTGCTATCTCAATCGACGATAGACCAAACGAGGGGCCACATTGAAGAATACAATATCACCCATAAAAAACTATTAGTCTCAATGCTTCTGGTCAGAATATGATTTATGGAAACTATGAGCTATCAATATGCACTTCCTGATCAACTTGACCATATTAGATGTCTCTGTCACCAGAATTTTCCACTGCAGTTAGGTCTCACCTACCTCTTCCAACACAGGGGTGACTGAAAAGGCCGTCCATAGAGCGCCTCAAAAGGAACCATTCAAATAAAGGATTACTAACTATTATTGTAATAAAACTCAACCAATCCCAAATGGATATCCTAGGAACTAGAAAAGTCCAAGACACATGTTGCGAGCATGTCCTCAAAATCTTATTGGCCCGCTCTGTCTAACAATCTATTTGAAGATGGTATGTTGTGCTCATATTAACCTAAGAAATCAAGGCCTTGTGATGGCCATCCCAAAATTGAGAATTGGTGTGAGGGTCTCAGTCTAAGACAACTGTGCATGGCACACCATGGATCCTTACCACATCCTGGAGATAAAAATGGCCCAACTCATCCACTTTAGCTGTATCTTTGATTGGAATGAAGTGGGATGATATGATCAGATGATAAATCCCCACACAAATGGAATTATAACCTTGAGGAGTATGAGGAATGTTAAAAATGAATTCCATGGAGACCTCGTCAAACTTCTAGGTAGGAATGGGTAACGATTTTTATGAACCGGAGGGCCTTTGATGTTCTGCTTTCACCTGCCGGCATATGTAGCATATCGACAAGAATTATGTGATGTAGGGTCTCATACCAAGCCAAAAAAACTGTCGACGAACATCATAATAAATCTTGGTGGAACCCAGACGGACATCCCACTGAGACTGGTGGCTATCCTGCATCACCACATTCTGTTGAGATAACATCACTACTGAATATCCCTTGAAGCATAGGATACCCTCAGGAGACGATGACCAATCAGAAGACATCTCCCCATCATAAAGAAATTGACTCAATCACGGAAAAATATCATCACTAGGATACTCCCTCTTAATCAACACCAAGAGAGAATGATTCAACTGAATTCTCACCCAGAATGAACCTCCATTGTGCTTCTTCATCTCTACATGTATCGGAGAAAAGAGACCCATCAAAGTCCACTCATCACTGGACTTCCTCAAAGACTGCACTGGAACTCTTACACTCAAGGCATCAACCACCACATTACCCTTTCTTGAGGTATAGAAAATTTCAATGTTGAACCCTTTCATGTACTCGATCCAATGAAACTACCACAAGTTGAGGTCCTTCTACAAGAAGATTTAGGCCAAGCTTTCGTGATCATAGTAAACCACAAACTTCTCCCCATAGAGGTTGTGATGCCAAGTCATCAAAGAATTTATCACAGATTCTAGCTACAAGTTTCGGGTCGGGTAATTCATTTCATGTGGTCAGATTTGGCATGAGCCATATGCCACCACGTGATCATCCTGCATAAGCACGCACCCAAGACCCATACCTGAAGCATCCCAATACACCACATACCCTATTATAGCCTCCAGAAAAATAAAAATGGGGCTTTAGTTAATAGCCTCTTCATCTCCTCGAAAGATTCCTGATATTCTAGGGCCCATAAAAACCTCACCCCTTTTAAAGTGAACGTGGCCATCATTGAAGCATGCCGAGAGAAATCCCAAACAAACAAACTGTAATAACCTGTAAGTCTGAGGAAACTCTTAATCTCGAACACATTCTTTAGCTTCTCCCATAACATGACTGCACTGGTCTTCTCGTGGTCCACTGAACCCCCATGCTCTGAGATCACATGCCTTATAAATTCCACCTCCCTTGTCTAAAAAGTGAACTTTGACAACATTTCATAGAGGTGGTGATCCCTCAATGTGCTCTATATGATCCTAAAGTGATGTTTGTGTTCCTCCATTGATCCATAGTATACTATAATGTCATCCACAAACACCAAAACATAGGAATCAAGATACCAGTGGAATACCCTATTCATGAGATCCATAAAGACTGCTAGATCATTGGTCAATCAGAAGGTCATGACCAAATACTCAAGGTGGTAGTACCAGCTTTAGAATTCTATCTTTAGGATATTTTCCACTTTCACCCTGAGTTGGTGGTATCCTGAATGCATGTCTATTTTTGAGAACCTCATTACTCCCTTCATCTGATCAAACTAATCATCTATTCTAGGAAAATTGTATTTGTAATTAATTATTACCTTATTTAGATTCTGGTAGTCAATGCACAACAAGAATGATCCGTCAACCTTTTTTGCGAACAACAGAAGAGAGACCCAAGGAGAGACACTCGAGCGAATGAATCCTTTGGATTCTAAGTCATCCAAATGTATAATTAATTATCTGAGATCGGTGGGAGCCATACTATATGAGGTAAGAGATATTAATTTTTTTCCTATTGATATATCAATCAAGAACTCCACATACTACTACAAGGGTAAATGTAAAAAATCATCCGGGAATACCTCCAGAAACTCATTCACCACATGATGTAGTGAACCTTCAGGTGAAAGACCAACATTCTCTAGCATGAGTGACGTTAACTAGAAGATAATACTTCCTAACTCTGGGGGTGGAGGTCTTGTGCAACCTTACTAAGGATCTCATTCTCCACGAAAAACCTGACGACTCCCATCAGGTTTCGTGAAAATAATTTACCACCTATAGTAATCGATGTGTTCCTGGATGTGTACTACCTAATCCATCCAGTTTATTATGTAAAAAAATTCCATATCTAATACATAGAGGTCTCACTCCATCTCAACCACCTACAAGAAAAGCACACACAATGGTAACCTGAGACCCTACTACTTCTTCTTTCCCAGTGGTGTCACCAACTCCATAGAAAAAGACAAAAAATCTATTAGAAAATTCAGCATGTTCATGCTAACATAGAAAGTATGACGCTTATTTTTCAAGAAATCCTAATCCTTTTCCATTCTAGGACTTGTCTCATCTTATCTTACAGAGCTAGAATAGAAGAAAATCCATATCCTAGTGCTTGGATAGCTTGAACCACATCCTCTACTAGCCTGTGATCAAGCGGTGTGGGAGAAATATCTCGGCCTTTCTCCAGTGGGTGTAAGGGAAATTTTCGGGGAGGCATGTTGCGATAAAAAAGAAACATTCAAAAGAGAAAAAAACTAGTAAAAATGTTTTGAAACATTTCATCAATATCATCAAATATAATGAAGCCAAAAACATTACAACAGTAAAATAAACCACTACTTCACCCCCACATTATGTCCACGTATAGTCAATATCCTACACGTCTAACCTGGAAGTGAAGTCAAATATTCAATTTTATTGTCCCAAGGTGACTCGAGTTCTGCCAAGAGATGTATGGGACAAGCACCTTACTAATGTCCAAAACACTAAATCCTGAAAGTTACTGCTCCTTTCTAGCTTGGCTCATCCCAAAATAATTATATATCCCAAAAACATTAACCTCGTTTGATACCATTTTGTCATTAACAGAATCTGGTCACCACTAATACTGGCCCAAAATCTGACCTATGACATGGCCTGATGGGAATTCCCTATCCCCATAGGCTGGAACAAGTTCCTAGGTATCAACAAATTATGGTTGAGAACGATTTACCTGAATATGAAAACCTTAAACATTAAAAACAATCTATAATATGAATCTGAAATTTTTTTTCCAAAGAAGACTTATGAAAAATCTAAATATAAATAAATGGTTTTAAATAAATAACAAGAATACCAAACATTAATTAAAATTGTATCAAAATATCCACAAATACTCCACATGACAAGGGGTCATCACCCCTGTGCTATCTCCAAAACACCGCACCATAGGAGGGGACTAACAACATGAACCACCTTCACCTGAGGCTTTAACATTACCTGTATCTAACATAGTAATCTCAACACAAACCCAAGGGGTTTAATTATGGTTTGAGTATAATCCCAATAGGATACAACCCAAAGATTCCAAATAGTATGCAATAATAGGTGAAAAAATAGGTAGTTTTTATATAAAAGGAAAAGCAGCAATAAATTCAGAAAATGAAACATTCAATTGAAATTAGTTTTCAAACTAAAAAATTCGTAATATTGACACAATTAAATAAAAAATGTTATATATTATAAATTACATACAAATACACTATAAAACAAGGGTAAATACCATAAATCTAATGAGCTCTAAAACTGGGAACACCCCTAAGCACTAGAAAGTCGCAGGCCCTATGTACCTCGTACCTCGGTGTAAAGAATCCAATTCACAATCCTTTCCCATGAACGAGCCAATAGTATGGAACATACCCATAAAGTATATCTCAGTATCCCAAGTAAAATTTTAAGCTCAAAATCCTCAACAACTAGATCCCAAAAAGTATATCTCAGTATCCCAAGTAAAATTTTAAGCTCAAAATCCTAATCCCAATATCTCTATTTGGGAATACCAATAACGAATCAATCAATCAAAAATGTTCAAAAGCTAGATTCAATATATCTCCTTTGGTAATCCCTATCACATATCCCACTGTTCAAAAACATCATCCAAAATATCGGGAAGCACATATGGAAATCATAGATGTGTAAACAATAATCATGTGAATTAATAAATTTAATATTATGGCTAGCCTAATTCATAAAACCACTTTTAAATCCACAACTTATCAGACCCCCATCTTTTCTATGTGTTCTAAGGTGATACCCACTACTAACTCTACCCAAAACCCAACATACTATCTCAAGATCATTAAAGCACTGGAGAACCCAATGGGTCCCCAAAATAAAATAAAGTGGTGGAATGCAACACAGAATCCACAAGTTTCATACATTAGTGAAGGAATCCCAATTTTAATCATGCAAGTCAACACATAAGGTTGGAATCAATCTTGGGATCTCTAAAAATGTTAATATAGTAGACAAATCCTACACAGGATCCTCAAAATGTGTAGGTAAATAGAGTAATCATATAAGGGGTTCTATAGGTAAAATCACATGTGGAGTAATCCAATCGAGGATCTCTAGAAGGTGTATGGAGTTAGAGGAATCCTATAAATAACTCTATAAGAAATAGTAATTCAACAGAAGAATCCTACATGGGATCCTTGGTCATAATATTCCTCACTGTGTGACATGAAAAATTCCACTTTAACTCACGGAATGGAAACTAAATAATAAGTCTAATGATATGGATCATGGTTAGTATTAGATCATTGCATCACTCATAGGAGAAATCTATATTTTATTATTGGAATAAGATTATCTGGATCAATATTCATTCACCCTAAAATGCTTTTTTTGTGTCCACAAATCACTCTAGGGTTCCACTATCATGATCTATGAATAAAAATTCTAAAAATGGACTAATTGTGGGTGTAATTATGAATTTAGAGCACAAAACACTAAAATCACCTAAAATGTAAACCTAACATAGTATATGAAATTTACTGAAATCATATGATATTTACTCCAAATACTTCTTCATCGAAACATACTTTTACAAGCCCTGGATCACATGGGGTTTTTCTATGTACTAGTACACAAGTAGGGTGTGGATATGGTCCAGTCATGTACTACTACATGTCTTAGACACACATGGGGTATATCCTTGTCCATACTATGTGGATATTCCCCTCTTAAATAAAGTTTCTTCCCAAGTTCCATGGCAAGATGGCCTTTTATTACATCACAAAAAGTACTGAATGCACACAACGTGTACTTTCTACAAGTCTTCTTCCCATGTACCCAGCTACACAGCCATGTACATGTCTATGCACTACTACACATAATGTACATCTCAAATAACAATATTCTCTAATTAGGATGAATAAATATGGTCTATTCATGGAACCACTTACCATGTGATTGGGATTTCTAAATGGAAACCCGTTATAATCATCTCAAAATGCTCATTTTCCCCATTTATGAATTAATCAATCCTTTGGGGTACATATAAAACATAAATAACCACTAATACTTAATATTAGTAAATATATAGGGATTTATAAAAAATAAAATAATAAAAGTTTTGGTGTATTTCGATGAAGCTTCACTCGTTTCAATGATTAGAAATTGTCACATGATGATCTGGCTCATATCAAGATCAACGACAACACCTCCCATATCCACACTCTCTCTCTATCTCTCTCTCTATTTCTCCATTCCTCTCATTTTTTCTAGCTCTGTTGTGTGAAGTGGATCCCATAGGAATAGTATAAAAGAATCACATAGGAGGATAAGTACTAATAGAGGAAAAAGAAAAGCATAAAAAAGAAAAGAAAAAAATAGGGGTACGACCACGAAACCAAACCTAGGGCCCAATAGAAAACTATGCCTCACCATAGAAAAATAATCAATTCCAGAATTAATTATAGAGATATAATTGAAATATGATACAACATTTAGAATATATTTTTTGTTAAATTTGTGAGAATGATTTCATATTTAATTAATTAAATACTAATCAATAATTATTCGATGAAAATTCAGACTAATCATAATTTTACTATACTATTTTCATAGGGTAGACACCCTATACTAAGAGAAATAAAGTGGTCAAAAAAATTATCATATATAATATTCTAGGTAAAAATTCTATTTTCCTCCTCATGATCATCTAAAAGAAAAAAAATGAAATTTCATCAAAAATTTCAAGTTTGAAAAACTAAGGGCCTTTACATCCTCCACATTATAATCCTTCTTATTCATGAGAAGTATTATTGGTCAATAAAATTCTTTCCCTCAACCAAGGAAAATTCAGAAATATGTGTTTTTCATATAAGAACCAGTCCCACAATGTTAAAAACCTTCCCATAGTGGAGATGCATAATAGTAACTGATTTGGTACTCCCAAACACATGAATACATATATCATCACCTCTAAACTAAACTAAAATTTCAATAGACCATGATCCATATATCATCAAATATAATTACTATAATTTCTAAAACCACTCTTCCTAATCACCAATTCCAACCCATCAAAACATTACCCTTTCCCACTTACTGATAATGGTTTTCACATGCTTGTGGAGTGTAACTCACAACAAGGGTTAGCACCCCGAAATAGAAAATGGTGCACTCCCCACACATGGTTTACCTTATACACCCCCTTGAGAGTAACTCATTATAAATTCCTTTATAATTCATGAATATATATTTAAAAAATTAGTATTATTATATAACCAATTCTATCTGTGCATATTCAAGACAATGTCAAGATATTGGGCACGATATTCTCTAGACCTGGAGTACACAAATATCCAATCAATAAGAATTTATCACACTCTCTTTAGATATATTCACATAAACCATGAAAAAAATTACTTTAACTAACTCCTGATACAACATATCTTGACAATGTGTGTCATAGTCAAAGAACATGTCAACCTCCTCAAAATAGATGATCTATTATCGATGTCGCATTGGCTCTCACATTTCCTCACACTGATGTTGGATATAAATGGTACCATGAATAACTAGTGTGTACCATTATCATTCGAATCACTCTCCCATAAGTCATCCATCACAAGAATAAGCTAGCTTTTCTACATGGAACACTGGACTTATTAATCAAGAATCTCTCTAGGAACTCCTCTTCAAAATAGGACACCTTACACATTCCATTTTATACACAATGACCTCCTATCACACAATGTAGTTCCAATTAAAACCATACACCCATGATTTAACCACACACAAAATATTAAAAAAACCTTATCAACCGAGAAAGGAACATGAATAGTTCTTCTTATGAAATCTAGTCTTAATATCTAAGAATCTTATATGCTTTCTCAGAATCAGAAGGCATCATCATGCCAATACCAGAAAACTCAATAAACTACTATGTTTTGGTTATAAAAAAAATCATATAATGAAGTTCAATGACTAATAATCCATCTATAAACATATCCTAACCCCTCATCAGTTTACCTACATCAATCTAAACATATATGTACTATGGTTCCATTTAAAACTATGGGCCTCTATGTATTCCACCTAACCCTAATAATAATGTATCAGACTGGGTCCAATGGACCTATCTCCTAGACCACCTATAAATTCTATCACCAACGTTGAACTACATAGGGAATCATCCACACAACCATTTTAATATATGTAATAAAACGAACATTAGATAATTATTTATAATATTTCCTATGGGGGTAAAAACCTATTAGAATGGGTTCAATTTTACAGGATGTCAATTTCAGTGTTATAGAGGAATACACCATAAGATTTTTAATTATAGATTAATTTAATTAAAACTCATTGATAATTCATAACTAAGAAATAAATCTGAAGGGATAATCATCCTAGAGCTGACACACTCGGGAATGGACCCTCTTCAAGAATCATCATAAGGAACTTCTCCCTAGAGGGTCACAATATCATGACAAATACAATAAATCGGTCCTCACTGTGAAATTTTATATGGTAATACTCATAGAAATAATATTTTATTTATTCTTAAAGTGTATTTTAATGATTCAATTCTGAATAATTGAATAATTGCAGCCAATTTACATCATTTATGGATTTTTGGTGATTTTTTGGCTAAAATGTGAAAAATGAATATTTTTGGAATTTAAAAAATTATAATATATAGGTTTTTAAAAAACCTTTTGGAATATTGATCCAAATTGAGTGATTAATATTTTAATTATTCTTTTATTATTGGGTTTAAACTTATTATTTTGGACCTAGATCTCATTCATACTTCCACAAGCCCAAAAAAAATCAGTCAAGTTGAAAAATTATTCTAGTCGGAAGAATGGACCCACCTAAATAAATGAGGAATATCTTGACCTATAGAAATCAAAATTAGAATATTTCTACTATAAATTAAATGAAAACATGAATTATCATAATGAAATTAAATTTCATTGGAAAATTCTCTCATTATGTTAAAATTTGCAAGAGCGCAATTTGAGGGAGATGAAAAATATCCTTGGACAGAATGAAAGTTCTCCATTAGTGTAGCCATAACTTCTTGTACATATATTCAAATTTTTTGAATCATTGTGATTCATCAAGCATGAAAATTTATAACATTAATTAATAAGTGGTCTTAGATATTTTTTTAGTTTTTTGGGCAGATGATAATAATAAAATTTTGATATAGAGATTCTGGATGAGAAAATTTTCATTTCATTATTTCCTATATTTTGTTATTAATTATTTTATAATGACTTAATATTACCCATTATAAATGGATACCCATCACATGGAGGGATATATTTCCACGTGATTAGTGAAGGGGGTTTCATTTTTAAATATTGAGTATTTTCAGTTAATGAATTGTGATCCTTTTCTCCCATTGACAATGTTTTTTTCATTTTCAAATAACAGTTTTTATTATTATGTATCATCATATTTGATTTTAGATTATATATTTTTTATTTATTTTCTCATTAATCATTATATCCCTCCACTAGTAACAGTTTTATATATGATGGAATAGAAAAGAGCTTAGTGGGGATATTCTTGGTGCTTGCCAGTATGTGTGGGAGGGGTAGTTGACATTCATGATTATTTGGGATAAACATGAATAGGTTGGGAATTTCCTAATCCAATTAAGCTTATTAAGTCCAAATATCTCTCAAATGGGAAGGTAAGGAGTCCGAGTTGAGATATTTGGATGGTTAACTCTCCAAATTTCTATTTTACCAAATGGATTTAGGAGAATTGATTGTGAAATCTCACATTAATCATCTTTGTTGAAGAGGAATGGTTAATTTTGAACTAGTATTCCATTGCAATTGGTAAACTGACCCCAACCCGATACTAATTATCATATTATTTTTTTCGATCACAATATTTGACAATTTTTTAAATATTTTAATGAATATTTTTTGTTTCATCCAATTCATTTAAAAATCATGTAATTTGAGAAACACCTCATTTTCTCAATATTTAAATGTAACATCTTGATTGTTGTGTGAACCTCTTTGATGAAAACCTATGATAACCACTTTAATAAATTTTTAACATAATAAATTATTATTTTTCAAAACTCCAAGATATGCATGCATAAAAATGTGGTTCTATTTCTGGGGATGGGGTTCAAAAAATCTAATTTTTCAAATTTCAAGACTAGAATAACTAACATTGACCATTTTCCATTGATCTTGAAAATAAAAGAGACATGCTAAATACACATTGAAAATTTAATTTAAAATTTTTATTTGAGGAAATTTATCTTCAAAAATCAAGTGAAGCTCTGGTGTTCACTTTGAACAAGAAATCATGGCTGCAAATCACAACCAAACCCTTAGAGGCCTGTGTATACAAAAATTTCTTAATAAAAAAACTAAATTTCCATGACAGCGTTAATTTTTTTTGAGATGACATATAACAAGATTTGATTTCTTTAAAAATAACTTGTCTGGGAAGAGGTGATACATACATACATATATATATATATGATTTCAAAAATGTATTCTCTATTGTAAAACCCTGAGGAGTAGTTGAGGAGTAGTTAAAGTGGAAGTAATTGCTATTTTTAGTATAAGGATTTTACAAATGATGGTTTTATAGTCTATATCCAGGATATGTTCAACACTAAAATGACTTACTAAGCTGATTCCTTCAAAGATACTTCCACACCACTAGGATTATATCCATCAGAAATGAGATTTATTCAATCAGTTAAATATGTAATGAATCCCTTTACTAGTACTGGGAGTGATTTAAGAAGCAATGTTCCAAATGCCCACATCTAGATATTGAGGTGAATAACATTATTTTATCGATTTATCATGGATTATTGTAAAAAGATATAATATTTCAGGATACATCCCCTAGAGGCGCATTGATTAAAATGTCACTAGAAGAATTTGATATCTTGATTGAGAATATTTCTCACAACTATCTACAATTTGGTATAAGAGGTACTAGAATAAGAGGTGTTCATGAGGTATGAAATTATCTTCCATTTCCCTTATTATTAACTATAATTGAAGATTTAACATGTTTTGTGAGATAGATGGCCCTAAAACAAGTGAGTGAACAACAAACACTAGCTATGGTATGTGG
Source organism: Viscum album (assembly GCA_963277665.1). Lineage (NCBI taxonomy): Eukaryota > Viridiplantae > Streptophyta > Magnoliopsida > Santalales > Viscaceae > Viscum > Viscum album. The sequence goes on from OY728120.1 coordinate 132,767,947, forward strand.
TTTATGCTCATCATCAGATCATTTTGCTAACATGTTTTTCAAAAATATAGGGAATTGAAATTTGATGATCAAACCTTCAGTTGCGGTAGTTATAGATAAATTATGGATGGATAGATCCTAACCATATTCAATATGGATTTGGTAATTATCATAATTAATCTATACCCCCATAGAAAAGATCAGTTTCAAAACCAACTCCCATTGCATCAAAAAATCCAAAATCACCACCATTTCAAAAGAATTGATATTATGACCAGAATTCTTACCACCGACATCCCACATTCCAAATACCCAATGAGATAATATCTACCATTACAGAACCTCTTATGAAATAGATATAATCCAAGGTTTAGGTCCTAGAAGATATGTGTGATAATATATAGAACATGGTAGTAATCATTATAGAAATCCTATCAAAATCCTATCAAAACAACCAAGTCAAATACAGTGAAACCTGAAGGAAAATTTCAGTATGATAAGAACAAGAATCAGAAAATAAATCCCACCAAAAACTAGCATATAATATGAAATAAACCATCTGTTCTGAAGGATAATGATGTTAGTAATTTGGAATATTCAATGAAACTGAATCGAAAAGAAGAAAAGAATGTGGATGAGGATAATTATTGTAAAATAAGTAATGTACAAGAAACATAATTTAAGGGGAATGTAATTGAGAATAAATAATTAACTATTCCAATTCCACTAATGATGATAGAATCAATTAGATTTTAAGAATAAATGCTCCAAAATGAAAATATGGAAACCATTTATAAATTGGAAATTAAAATCCCCTTTTTTGAAGAACTAAAAAAATTATAATGTAAGTTAATTTTATTATGGTGCTTTACATCAAGAAGAAGATAACTCAAGGGAATTAGAGGATCAACATGGGATGAAGTGTCTCAACAATTATGAAACCATTATTTCCTACCAAATTTCATGATCCATGGACATTTTCCATTCCATGAACAGTTGGATATTTAAAGTTTTCTAACACATTATGTGATCTAAGTGATTCAATTAATTTATTTCCTCACTCAGTATATAATTTTTTAAATGATATTATTGAATCCCACATGAGTAGTGGTCCAGAATGTCAATTGATCCATAGTTTTCCTAACATGAGTTCTAGAGTTTGTACTAGTTAAATTCCAAGGCCACTTATTCACAACTGACTTATAAGTAAAAAATATTGAATAAGATAGGATCATATATCCCTCAACATTCATTTGGGGGATACCATTCATTAATATGGAAAAAACAATCATCAATTTCCATGAAGGCTCATTCATAATGGTGTTTGGAGACAAAACTCTACACATAAAAATTATTGAATTCATGAAGCGCCTATCATATTATCACTCACTGTTTGATATATCCATTGAATCTGGTATTAAAACAATTGAAGGAGAAGGATTGTTTCATGAATTCATAACCTTAGAAGAGAGTTTTCCCTTAAAAATATCGGGGAAAATATGAATTCCCAAAACATTGGAGATTCCAGTTTCATGTCAGAAGAAGAGGTAAAATATTGTTTCCTTGATGATTTGTTTAATGATGAAGAAGATTATATGATATATTATATATAGGAGGTACATCCTTTACAAATGAGGAACCTCTATTTAATTTAATTCCATGAGAATCCCCTAGATTTGTTATTAGATCCACTCCTACCAATATGAAATATGTGTGTTGTAACACCCTAAGAGTTCATAATATGTTGTCTCTTTAAAGTAATTCAATAACTTATGATACACGCAACACCAAGTTTGAGAGCACCACTACTTACCAAACTAGTCGTTAAAAAAGTGGTTATGAATAGTATTAACTGAATTTTTAATTTTATATACTTCGAATAATTTTAGAATCTATATGATGTGTTTCATAGACATATTATAACAACAAATTTATTTTTTTCAAATAAAATAAGTATTTTTCAAAAAATGCAATTTTGTCGCCTTTTAATCGAAAACCTTTACTAAAACCAATATTTGAAACTTTTACATATTCAATTTAAAGAAATTAAATTATTCTTTATAAGTGGGACATAAAAATTTAGTCTGGATAAATTTTTGGTACTTTTCTAATAACATTAATATTTTGATGAATAGTGAAAAATAGTAAATTTTAATTGAAAACAACTTTTTAAATCAAAATAATTTATATTGTTAAATTATAAATTTCTGTGGATTTAAAATATAATTAGATTATATTTTTATCATTTAATATAATTTTGGTCATTTTATATAATTTCAATTTTAATCTAGACTTAAACAAGTGTCAATCTTTTGATAGTTATTATTTTTTAAAAACATGCTTTTTGTTCTGACAATGAGAATTAATTTTAAATTAATTTCTACCACTTCTGTGTTTTGAATTTGTAAAAATAGATTCCATATTTGGAATTATGAGGTATAATTGTGTAAATATATAAATTTTATTTTTAGACATCATGAATATTTCTTCAGTAAATATGTAATTTACCATGGTTTAAGGGTAATTCTGGTAATTAAGGGTAATCAGATATTATAATTATAATATTAAATTACTCTAAAATGTCTCTTATTCCTACTGGTTGATACAATTCCAACCACGGGAATACTTGGGTTTTTTTTGGGACCACATGGAGTCAGTTGAGAGTGATAATAACACTTTATATTAATTAATTGAAAGTATAGACAAAAAATGACATAAACATATATGTTTTAGTAAAAAAAAATTAAAAGGGGTATTATAAGTTATCTTTTCAACTATTAATATTCTATTGAATTATAGAAATATTTAATACATCATGGTATTTTATTTATGATTTTTGGACGTCAAATAACATAAATATTTATGACACAATAATGATAGTGTGTTTAATTCATTAAACAATAATTTAATTAAATGGGATTTTAAAAAAAATATCCAAAACAAGTCCAATTATTATTGGATGATTTTATTTAGAACATGATTCATATGTTTTTTTACTTTAATGAGTTTTGGATCTTTTGAAACAGAAAATAATTATGTAACAAAATAATATTTTCAAACATTCCTAAAGAGACCCTCCTCCCCCTTATAAAAATCCCTCACCTCTAACCCATTTGTCACACTTCTAAAGCCACTTGGATCATCCAAAAACTGACCAATTAGGCTCCCTACATACCTATCATTCATTTAGAAGCCTTACCTTATGCATAAGGCACTTCAAGTAATCGTTTTGGTTCAAACCAAAGTTAGTTACCCGATTTAAAGGTAACATCTCCTCTTAAGTTATTTTCTTTTTATTTTACTTCTCCGACCCCATAAAATCTCTTTATTCATTTATTTTATAACAACACCAGTATCCTGAATATACTAGTCTTTTTTTATGAGAAGGAATTTAACTACAGTTACACACACTTCCATTTAATGGGTATAGAAGATAATGTATCTATGGACGGCCAACTAGTGCCTCACGAAACGATGATTGTTAAATCTTCTAATACCACCTTTTATGGTTTTAATTATGATGGAGATATAATTATATATTATATTTATGTTATCAATTTTATCTATAAGTTTATTTAATTATCTATTATATCTTACCATTATTCTTTTCATGTTGAATATATATGATAATTTTATTTGAGAAAATGCGGACTACTGCCCCCTCAAAGTGATATGGCTCGTTCATACCATACATGGAACCTATAAAGGATGGTGGTACTGAAATTACATAACATATATAAAATATTATTTTTTACTGTAATAATAATATACCTATGTATCATTTGGTTTTCTTTCCTTAAAAAAATGATATGGAAGTATCATTCGTGCGTACGTACGGATTACCATGTCAACGAACGTGATGAAATTAATTCCCCATCATAACCATTCAAGAATAATATTCATTTGATTATTAAAAATAATATTTAAGAACATAATATCATTCTGGATATGAATCAAGTACATGCTATCCATAACAATCATGACTTACTTAACAAAATATATAAAGGGAAATGAATCAATTAACACCCTAAACAATGATACTACTAAAATATTATTAAAAAATAAATATTAGAAGATCATATATGATATCATATTTATGTGTTGTTGTTCTTGTATAATTTAATAACAATGATATAACTATTATATAGGAGGTTAACATAAACTCAAACAAAGAAAAGTACAAGGTAAGGGTTAATTCCTCAATCTCATTATTATTCGAGATTGTTTATGTGTATGTATTTACTAGGAAATATTTATTATCCATATCCATGTTAGATAAAGGAGTTTTTAAAAGGATTATTTCTAGGGTACTATTCAACTAAAATAACATTGTAATGGTTTAAATATTTATTCTTCAAAATCATTCTAGTTGATGTTCATGTTTTCAAAATGGTTTTTAATGGATGTATTTATATGTACATGAATGTTTTAAAAATGTTAATTCTTTAAATATTTTAAAAGTGTAATGGGACACATTGATTAAAAAATGTCTTTTAAATGTCTTCCTTTATAAATTTTGTGACTTATAAATGTTTTCATGAAAAAAAGGATATTTCTCTCAATGATTTTTACTAATCATTTTCAACTATGTCAACATTATTTTTGATATTATTCTCGATTGAGGTTGATTTATTATAAATAAAATATTCAATATTGTATTAAATGAATTATGATATGATTGAATATGAATGTGAAATTTTTATGCCATTCATGATTTATGGTTAAAGTAGTGAAATTTCGTATGCAAGTTTTAATATGAATGTTTATGTTATGTTTCATAATTTTCATATGGGGAATGCATTGGACTTAGTAAGTGAGGGTGGGGCCTGCTATAGCTTCTCTATGCATCGGTAGGTCTAATGAGAAAAACTAGTGTCTTGGCACAAGGTATTGACAAAATCTTATTTGGCACGAGGCCTTGACTATGCGGTAATGATGTCCAGCATTATGCATTCCATCGTTATGAAATTAGCTATTAATATTACATATGAATATATGACAAGTATAATATCTATATGAATAAGTAAATAGTATTATTTGATTTATCTATTCTCTATTATGCTGAATTTAACATTTAAAAGAATTTGTTTTTGTTTTATACAATGCCTTAAATGTTTATGCTTGTTTATTATAGTTTCTACTAATTAGTATCCTTACTGAGTATCTGAGCTCATCCCTTTCTTATGGTTTCTTTCTCCCAGGATTCCAAGAAGTGTATCATATTTGATATAAAGTGTTAATATAGGGTAATAATAGCATTCATAATGGATAATTTATGTTGTGTTTTATGTTTAAATGTGTAATGTAATGTTCTTGTATGTAATCTATTTTCCAAGACTACTAAACTAGTCAGTCTTTTGAGACATGATGCCCTGTGTCATGCCAATGTATTAAAATAGTGCACCGAATCTGGGTAACTAGGTTCGGGGCATTACAGTTGGTATCAGAGTAAGTTTAGTAAAAACCAAGGAAACTAGATTTAGATAAACTCTGAATAGACCACATTACCCTAAGATAGACTTCGAAGATTCGTATAGATGGACATCCTAGAATTTTGGTAATGTAGAGATTTTGGGTATATTATAATAAATACATCCCTATCTAGATATGATCGGGTAGAGGCAGCTCTGGAACAGGTGTACCTAGGAGTGAAAACTCTAATAACAAGTTTTGGTCTTGACCCAGGGTATACAGGTACAAGACAATGGGCCTAGCTGCACTCTTGGTTACGACACTCCAGGGTGATATGATTAGGATAATTCACATTTTCTGTAAAGACCCGTAAATTCCAAGTAATTTTTTTTATTAATTTTCTTTGGAATTTTACAAGAACGCTGTTTCTGACGGCGCCTGATTTCGAGGCCCTGTGTGCCCGAAATCATTTTCTAAAGTTTGGCTCGGGTACGTTCAGTGAACGAACGTGCGGGTTTTTTTTAACTTTTGAACCGGTGCTCGGAATCGAATTATGAGGGCACCGATGGAATCGCATCACCGGTAATTACTTAGAAACGCCTCTTCCGGAGTTGCGTTTGCTCGGGTGTGGTTTTTAATTTTTGTGCTTAAAGTTAAGAAATAAAATAAATTGTACGACAAACTTTATTTTATTTCACTTAAGCCTCTTGGAAGCCACTTGAAGCCACTTAAAGCAGCTTAAGCTGAGTCGATGTCGATATGGTTCTATCCAGAAATACCCTACCCTCTTGGTAGGATGCTTGTGAGGTGGGGCCCGCATGAGCCCCACCGTTTCTTTTATTCTTAAGTAACGCACCCGCACCCCCTATTAAACGAAGTCAACTGACGCGTTTTCTTAATATCTTAACGCCCCAATTTAATTGGGGTATTAATTTGTTAAAATTAATTCTTTGAATTAATTGTTCGTTTCTTTTGAAATTCAAACGTGTCTTGTGCGTTAATAAAATAATATAACTCTTATTTTATTTTGGGTTGAAACTTGTGGCGTGGAGAGGATTTGGAGGAAAGCGTTCTTCTTCGGCGAAGAACGTGAAGAATGCGAAGAACGCCGACCTTCGACGAAAGGCGACGAAGAACGCCGAACCTGTGGAGATCGACGACGCGAAGCCTTGTACCGCGATGCCAATAGATCTCCCTTCATGACGCTTCTTCCGCGACGATCCAACCCCGCGATAGCCTTCGATCGACAACAACAAGGTAGGGGGTTGCGCTTATTTTTATTTTCTTTTTGGATTTCAACAACAACATGGATTTAATTATTATTAATTAAATCTGTATGTTCTTGGTCTTCAGAGATCGTCAACGCGACGCCCTTCCGCGGTGTGACAATCACCTCCTTCCGCGACGGTCAATTCCACGACGACCTCGCATCCGACAGCGACGACGAGGTAGGGATTCTTTTTGTTTAATGATTTTATTCCCGTGACGGTTTCCTTTAAAAAAAAGACAAGGAACCCAGTTTTACAGAACAATTTTAATTTATTAAAATTGTTTCCGTTTTGTTGCTCTGTTTTGTATGATCCTCCCATCTGATATCGCCTAACGCGGAGGGTGCGGGCCAAACGAACACTGCCCGGCAACCCTCCGCCGTTCTTCGTGTTTTGCGGATTTGGCGAGCGATGACGAAACGTGCCGCAGAGGCAATTTGGGGTTCCCATAGTGAAGAACAGATACCGGAAGGAGCAACGGCGTAGACGGGAAGAAAAACGGACCACCGGAGCGTGTCCGGTGGCCCGCGGAAACTCCCGCCGCGGCTGAAGCCGCGGCGGCGAGACGGTTTTGCGGCCGTGCGGAACCGGAAGGAGGGACGCGGCCCGCCCGCCGCGTCCGCTAATGAGGCGGCCCCAACTGGGGCCACGGTGATTCTTCATGCGGGGGCAGCAGGCCCCCCGCGGCTTCCCCTCGCGCTCGGCCGCTCGGCCGAGCCGGACTGGGCCGCGCCCTGGCCGGCCAACCGGGTCGGACCCGGGTCGGGTCGACCCCGGTTCGGCTCGACCCGGGGGGGGGGGGGGGGTCGGGCCGGGTCGCCCCAGACCCGGACACCCCCGTTTCCGGACCTTTTTGGTCTTTTGCCCGTAACTTGGGCTGCAGACATCCGATCGACGAACCGTCAGTTGCGTAGCGATCCTTGGATAGAGACAGTCGTTTCGGTATACTATACTCAAGGTGCACCTTCCTTTGCGGGAGCCTACGTGGTTAAAACTCCATAGTTAAGCGTGTTTGGCCTAGAGTAGTGATCAGGATGGGTGACCTCCTGGGAAGTTTCCCAGGGTGGGTGTGAGATGAAAAGGCCAATAACTAACAGACCGGGCATCCGATTGACGCGCCATTTGTTTCGTTTAATTCCTCTCGATGAGGCGGAACTTTTGGCATACTCCGCCCGAGTTTTGGATGCAGTTGAATTGTGGCCAGGCTTGGTTTGCATACGAAACCAACCAGGTCCCTGGGACGAAAAGGCTAGTAACTCACAAACCGGGCGTCTGATCGACGCGCCGTCTGTTGCGTTGAGACCCCTATGACGAGGCGGTCCTTTGAGATACTTCTTCGTGGGACTTAGAGATACTTGTAGCTCGTGGAGTGGACCCTACCAGAGACGAGCGTATGGAGTACGCAGACCATGTAGCCGGCCGAGACCTGATGACGGCTTGACCGATCGACTCGGTGTGTTATGGATAGCCCAGTGGGGAGCGCTTGGTTGTAGCAGCAGAACCACGACAGAGGTGCGCTTGGTTGTAGCGGCACAGGGGATCACTTGGTTGTAGCGGCAGACCCACGACAGAGGGGCACTTGGTTGTAGCGGCACATGGGAGCGCTTGGTTGTAGCGGCAGACCCACGATAGAGGTGCGCTTGGTTGTAGCGGCACATGGGAGCGCTTGGTTGTAGCGGCAGACCCACGACAGAGGTGCGCTTGGTTGTAGCGGCACATGGGAGCGCTTGGTTGTAGCGGTAGACCGACGATGGGAGAGCGCTTGGTTGTAGCAGCTGGCCCGCAGTACTCGATAGGCGGAGTTCTACAGCAGTCTTAGGTTAGTGAGCAGTACCTCGGAGTCGTGATAGGACCACTGTACACTCCAGAGATGGAGCTCTTCAGCAGTTACGGTTTCGATAGTGAAAATCCTGGTTTGAGCTGAATCTTTGACCTTTGTGTTTACCTCATGAATGAGATGGGTCACTTGATAACTTAGGTATATGTATGGGCATATACCTGGGTAGTGGTTATCCGTTGATTTCACAATCCTTGTGTTTTCCTCATGATTGAGATGGGTTACTTGATCACTTAGGTATATGTATAGGCATATACCTAAGTAGAGGTTATCTATTGAGATATTCTTTATGGTTAACCTTGTTGGTTTTAGTGAGACCTTGAGGGTCTCGGGGTCCCTACTGAGTATCGTTATACTCACCCCTACACGGGATATGCCCACACCTCGTTGTGTTGGTTGCAGACGACAGGCAGTGCTGATGGAGGCCGAGTGTTTGAGGACTGGATGGTACCCGGAGGTGGACTACACGACGAGTCAATGTCCGGAGGTGGACTTCACGGCGAGACGACACTCAGAGGAGGTTCACGGAATAGAGTACTGTGGAGGCTATCTGTACCTACCCTTCAGGTAGGATTCGTGGTGGACGATCCAGGAGCTGCACCATCTGTACCTACCCTTCAGGTAGGATCCGAGGAGGATGACCCAGGAGCCGCTTCCGTCCCTCTAGCTGTTGTCTTTTTCTGTTGTACATTCTTTTGGATTTCTATTCTGGCCCATTTACTTTCAGCACTTCTTTTTTTGTACTTAGTGTTTTACTTATGCTTGTACTCTGTGGTGTTTTGTTACTTTTATAAAGGCAATGCCTTCCCAGTTATCGGGATTTACGCCTTTGGTGCTAGTCGCCAGCCCCTGGCCTATGGAAGGCGGGCTTGGGGTAGTCACGGCACGGGCCCCAAGGACGGGTCATGACATTTTCTTTACAAAAAATTATGAATGATTTATGTGTATATAACTACTCAAAGAAAACAATATTTTGATTATGGATTATATCCATAAACTGTTCAATTTATGTTATGTGTTTTATAAGTTTGGAATTATGTATTGTGATTCATAAACTAATGTATTGTATACCATTATTTAGAAATGGAGTCCAGTGGAAGGAATGGAAACTATATCAATGCATATAATACATGTAGGGATTTCCCTCCTACTCAAGATAATTATAGTGGAGCATGTGGTGAAATAGGTTCTGATCAGCTTATCACCATACTGGGACAACTCACACAGGTTATGAATAATAACCTTACCCATGTGGAGCACCCTGATCAAAAATGAAGAGGATCAATGTTAGAAAAATTAATGAAGAACAAAACAATCATCATTAAAGGGGACTACAAATAAATTTGTAGATTAGAAATGTATAAGTTCCTTAGAGAAAATATTTCATGCTTTAGAGAGTAGTGAAAGGGAAAAACTTGTCATTGCATTTTATCTCCTCATAGGAGATGTAGATCAATGGTGGTCATTAATTCAAAACACAAAGGAAGATGAATAAGTATCAAATATGAAATGGATGGAGTGTAAAGAGATTTTCATAGAAAAATAATTTCCTCATGTCCATCGAGCAGATATGGAATGGAAATTTCTTGAGTCTAAGGCAAAAGGAGGATACGAATGTCGCAAAGTATGAGGCTAACATAACAAGGTTATCAAGGTATTCAACAAATTATATATGTAACCCACGAAGTAAGATAGATTGATTCTTCAATGGTTTAAAACCATTTCTCCATCGAGAATTAGTCTCATAATCCTTCTCATCATACAAATATAGTGTCTCTTGTGCTATCAAGACAGAAAAGGAATTCTCTAAGTCTTATGACATTAAAGCAATGAAAGAGAAGAGGAGATCAGTTAAACACTCTAGAAATGGAAATAAGGGAGAGAAGGATTTTCCCATATTTGATAACTATGTAGAGATTCACCTTGGTAAATGCTTCAATGTAATGGGAGTTTGTGATAATTGTGGAAAAAAAGGACACCAAGTACATGATTGTAAGGGTAAGAAAAAGGTTTCAATTGTAAAATGCTTCATCTGCATGGACTTGGGACACTAGGCAAATAAATGTACCAATCATCAAGGTATATGACATATGATTTCGTTGGATAATAATCAAGTTATGATATTACCACAGATAAAGTGAAATGACTGGTGTTCTTATGTTGATATTAAAGAATTATGTCATTTTAGTGTTGTATCAATGATGTACTGGTTATAATAATTATGATGTATATAAGGATTATACTACAGTACTATTTCATTAAGGATTTGTGATTGTGTGGTACCAAAAAAGTGACTAAATAACAAGTTAAAATTTATAGAAAATACATGGTTCAACAAAAGAAAATCTATAATATGGTTCTGATACTGTGGTATTGATTTTGTAAAAAAAGACAATTGATTTGGATAAATTATATTGGATATTAATGACTACCATGGAACTAATTAATGGGTTTTTATTCCATCATTATTAGTGGTTATAATATTTTTTTATTTAAGGAGTATATCTAGTATTCAATTATTTACAGGTGGAATAATGAAGTACATACCTACTCCAATATGGTTTTCTGGAAATTCATTTTATTACCACATTTTAATAGAATACATGATAAGGTATTCACAAGTATATTATGTGACCTTCCTTATAAATTTTTTATTGTGAGTTTAGACAGAAGTATTGTGGATATGTGTAAAGGTATGAATAGATTAAGTTTATCATTAGATACTATTGTAATGGATAAATAATTTCTTAAGATTATTTTTTGATTTTCATTAAAAGGACAACCTAGAGGTCGGGTGACAACCTGTCGTGTCTGGCAAGGCTGCGAGACGTAAACCTATAACTAAAGGGCTACAAGGGTACATCACCTACCACTGGCCTATGTGATTTCCTAGTTTTTATAAAGTGTTTTTTTAAATAGTATGACAAATGAAATATAGACTTATTATTTTTGAAACCCTATATGATTTGGATAAATAGAATATTTTTTAATTATATTATCTTTTGGAGTGAAAGATGAGTTTGTGGTAGGAATTAGTTGAATGATTAAACTATACTTGTCAAGTATCTTTTTTCCCTCTTATTATATGAATAAATTAATTCTTAAACTTTCGGGAAGTGATATTAAAACCAAAAATTTTTTATCCTAATACCTTCTATTTTGTTGAACCGATTATATTTTAAATCATCAAATATTGATGGCTTTGAGTCCCTCGATTTTACATTTTTTTGCAATTGATGACCTTAATAAATCATTATAAATATTTATGTTTTTTCTTAAATTATGTTTCTTTAGTAACCTCCAATTTTCTCCAAATTTAGATCATAATTTTGTGGTGAATTTTTCATTTCTCTTTCCCTATTATTAATACTAAATTTCATTAACTCAATATCTGATGTGGGTTTTCCACAAAGGTATTTTTCAATTTTAAACATTTTATTTTCAAAAAAAAATTTCAAATTATGAGGACTCAGTTTATTGAATTAGGGGAGAATGTAACACACCAAGATTTCATAGTATGTTATCACTTCAATGTAATTCAATAACTTGTGTTATAGGCAACACCGAGTTCGAGCACACCACGACTTACCAAACTAGTCATTAAAAAGAGGTTATGAATAGTATTAACTGAATTTTGAGTTTTATATACCCCATATAATTTTAGAATTTATATTATGTGTTTCTTAGACATAATATAAGAACAAATTTTGTTTTTCAGATAGAAGAAGTATTTTTCAAAAAATGCAATTTTACCACCTTTTAGTGGAAAACCTTTTTTAAAAACAATATTTGACACTTATATATTCAATTAAATAAAATTTAATTATTTTTTAGAAATTGGACATAAAATTTTAGTTTGGATAATTTATTGGTACTTTTCTGAAAACATTCATATTTTGATGAATAGTGAAAAATACTAAATTTTAATTGAAAAAACATTTTTAATAGAAATAATTTATAGTTTCAAATTATATATTTGAGTGGTTTTAAAGTATCATTAGATTATATTTTTATAATTTAATATAATTTAGGTCATTGGATGTAATTTCACATTTAAACTGGACATAAACAAGTTTCAACCTTGTGATATTAATATTTCTTAAAAAATGCTTTTCATTTTGACAACGGGAAATAATTTTAAATTAATTTATTCCAATTCAATGTTTTGAATTTATGAAAATGGATTCCCTATTTTGAATCATGAAGAACATATTTTGAAAAAAGGTAACTTTTATTTTGGGACATTAGGAATATTTACGTTAGTAAATATTTTATTTACCATGGTTGAAGGGTAAATATCTTAAATAAGTGTAAAAAATATAATTATAATATTATTATATTACCATAACAAGTGTCATATTACTATTGGTTGATAAAATTCCAACCATGTCCATAATTAGGTCAATTTTGGGATTACATGGAGCCATTGGAACTACTTAAAATGAAGGTTATTCCAATGGTTTAAAACCGTTGGTATAGGCTGGAAAAATGTTGGTATAGCCTATACAAATGGTTTTACAAACCATTGGGAAGTAATCCATGAGGAAATCCCTATACCACCAATTTTATCTAAACCGCTGGTATATGCCACTAGATGTATGGATTTACCAATAGTTGTACGCTAACCGTTGTTATATGTTTTTATAGCATTTTTACAAACAGTTTCATTAAAACTGTTGGTATATATTGATGTCTAAACACTATACCAATGGTTTAAATCCGTTGGGATAGTTTTCAAATTTCACTCAATGTATACCAATGGTTTAAAACTGTTGGTATTGTGTATTTCCAGAACTATTTCATAGGATCCCCTCCAGTTGCCCCTCCAATATACACCTAAATAAAAAATAGCACAAAAAACACCTACAAACAGACTTCAAATAGCATAAAAACACTTGCAACTAAAAAACACATAAAACCATTAAACTCTTCCTACCATGTCATGTACCACAATTCCCTATTTCAATCTTCATATGACATCAATCATCCAGTAGAGTTGAAAAACCGTTTCAATAACACAAACATTATTTTCACCCATTTCAATCTTAATATGAAAACCAATATTCCAGTAGTAATTCACCTCACCCTACACAATCCCCCAACCAGAACATCCCCCCTCTCCATCAAATTCTAATAGATAGAATAGTCTGAGAAATTGTTACTAGAGTGGAATAAGGGTTTGAAATTGGATCAAATCCCAATTTTTTTTCTGATCTGAGATTTGTGTATATAATGATTTTTTTTGCATTTTGCATTGAACTTTTATTTTTTATAACATATGTTGAAAAGGTATTTTCTTTGGAGTCTCATCACTTATGACCCCATGAGTGAAACTACCCAACTCATGAAAATGATTTTGAGACTATCATTGATGAGTGTAAATTTCAGTTGTCGTATTCACTTAAAATAATGTCCCTTTGAAACAAAAGAGAGACACTTTGAGTAGTTTCGGCCACAACATGCCTCTTATTGAGGCGGGGTTGACTCGAACACATCCCAAACGACCCATGGATTGTATTCCTGATGTATCAACACAGTTCAAATGCGTTTGGTCTTTTTTCTGTATGCCATTTGTTTTTACTTAAATGTGTATCCATTTTAAACAAAAGAAATACACTTTGAGTGGTACCGACCTCATCATGACATGGATTGAGGCGGGTTTGACTTTTAATCATAAAAAAATACCCATGGATCCTTTTCCTAAAGTATCAATATAATATGAATGTGTTTGGTTGGTTTTCCGTATGTAAGTTGTTTTTTTCACTAAAAATGATGTCCATTTCAAATAAAAGTTAGACACATTGAGTGGTACCGGCCACACCGCACCTCTAATTCACAAGGGGTTGAATATTACATGTCAAAAATGACCCATGGATAGGTTTTCTAAAGTTTCAAAAGTATCGGATTGTGTTTGGTCAGTTTTCGGTATGTTAGTTGTTGTTTTCACATAAAATGATGTCCATTTTAAACAAAAGAGAAACATTTCTAGTGGTTTCAGCCACACCGTACCTTGTATTGAGGAAAATTTGACTCTTAAGCTTCAAAAATGTCCCTTGGATGGTTTTCCAAAAGTATCAACACAATCCGAATGTGTTTGGTCAGTTTTCTGTATACCAGTTGTTGTTTTCACTTAAAATCTTGTCCATTTCTAATAAATGTGAGACAGTTTGAGTGGTTTCGGCCACACCATCCCACATATTGAGGCAGAGTTGACTTGTACATGTCACATATGACCCATGGTTTGTTTTACTAAAGTTTAAACAGAATCCGAATGCCTTTGTTTGGTTTTCCATATGTCATTTGTTGAATTCACTTAAAATTATGTCCTTCTGAAACAAAAGGGAGACACTTTGAGTGGGTCCAGCCACATCGAGCCTCAGATTTAGGATGGGTTGACTCGTACACGTCTCAAACAACCCATGGATATTTTTCATAATGTATTAACAAAATCCAAATGAGTTTTTTCAGTTTTCTCTATGCCATTTGTTTTTACTTAAAAGCATATCAATTTTAAACAAAAGAAAGACACTTTCAGTGGTATTGGCCACACCATGCCTTGAATTGAGGCGGGGTTGACACGTAAAACTCAAAAATGACCCATGGATCCCCTTCATAAATTATCAAAATAATCAGAATGTGTTTGGTCTATTTTCCGTATGTCATTTACTGTTTTCACTTAAAATGTTGTCCATTTCAAATAATAGTGAGACACTTTGAGTGGTTCTAGCCACATCGCGGCTAGGATTGAGGCGGGGTTGACTCATGAATGTCCAAAATGACCCATGGATCATTTTACTAAAGTTTAAATAGAATCCTAATGCATTGGTCAGTTTTCTGTATGTGAGTTGTTTTTTTTCACTTAAAATGATGTCCACTTTAAACAAAAGAGAGACCTTTTGAGTGGTGTCGGCCACACCACACCTCAGATGGAGGCGAGGTTGACTCTTACACATCAAAAATGACCCATGGTTCATTTTAATAAAATATCAACACAATTAGAATGCGTTTGTTCAGTTTTCCGTATGACAGTTGTTGTTTTCACTTAAAACAATGTTTATTTTAAATAAAATTGAGATAGTTTGAGTGGTTCTAGCCACACCGGCCCTCTAATTGTGGTGGGGTTGGCTCTTATACATCACATATGACCCATGGATCATTGTCCTAATGTTTCAATAGAATCCGAAAGCCTTTGGTCAGTTTTTTGTATGTCAATTGTTCTATTCACTTAAAATGATTTACTTTCGAAACTACAGAGAGACAATTTGAGTGGTGTCGGCCACACCGCGCCTCATATTGAGTCGGGGTTTACTTACACAGGTCAAAAAAGACCCATGGATCGTTTTACTAATGTATCAAAACAATCCTAATGTGTTTGGTTTCTTTTCCGTATGGCAGTTATTTTTACATATAAGCATATCCATTTTAAACAATAGAAAGACACGTTGAGTGGTACTAGCCATAACATTCCTCAGATTGAGTCGGGGATGACACGTATATGTCACAAATGACCCATTAATCCTTTTACTAAAGTATCAACAGAATCTGAATGCGTTTGGTTAGTTTTCCTTTTGTCAGTTGTTGTTTTCACTTAAAATGGTGTCCATTTCAAAGAAAAGTGAGACACTTTGAGTGGTTCTGGCCACACCGCGACTCAGATTGGGGTGGGGTTGACTCGTACATGTCATAAATGACCCATCGTTCCTTTTCCTAAAGTTTCAATGGAATTCGAATGCTTTTGGTTAGTTTTATGTAAGTTATTTGTTGTTTTCACTTAAAATGATGTCCATTTTAAACAAAAGGGAGACATTTTGAGTGGTGTCGGCCACAACGCATCTCAGATTGAGGTGGGGTTGACTCAAACACGTCAAATATGACCCATGGATTGTTTTCCTAATGTATTATCACAATCCAAATGCATTTGATCGGTTTACTGTATGCCAGTTGTTGTTTTCACATAAAATCTTGTCCATTTCAAATAAAAGTGAGACAGTATGAGTTGTACCGGCCACATCGGCCCTCAGATTGAGTCGATGATGACTCTTACACGTCACATATGACCTAAGGATCGTTTTCCTAAAATTACAATAGAATATGAATTCCTTTGGTGGGTTTTCCGTATGTTAGTTGTTGTATTCACTTAAAATGATGTCCTTTTGAAACAAAAGAGAGACACTTTGAGTGGTATAGGAAACACCACGTCTCGGATTGAGGCGGGGTTAACACATAAACGTCAGAAATGACCCATGGATCATTTTTCTAAAGAAACAACACAATATGAATGCATTTGGTCTGTTTTACGTATTCCAGTTGTTTTTACTAAAAAGAGAATCCATTTGAAACAAAAGAGATACACTTTGAGTGGTTCCGGTCACACCGCAGCTCGGATTATGGCGGGGTTGACTCGTATATGTCAAAAATGACCAATGGATCATTTTCCAAAAGTAAAAAAATAATACGAATGTGTTTGGTTAGTTTTTTGTATGCCAGTTGTTTTTGCATAAATGTGTATCAATTTTAAACAAAAGAAATACATTGTGAGTGGTAGCGTCCACACCGTGCCTCAAATTGAGGAGAGGTTGAATTTTACACATCAAAAATGACCCATGGATCCTTTTCATAACGTATCAACAGAATATGAATGCGTTTGGTCAATTTTCCATATGAAAGTTGTTGTTTTCACTTAAAATTTTGTCCATTTCAAAAAAAAAGTGAGACACTTTGAGTAGTGTCAGCCCCACCATGCCTCTAATTGAGGCGATGTTGACTCGTAAATGTCAAATATGACCCATGGAGTTTTATGTTGAAGTATCAACACATTATGAATCCATTTGGTCAGTTTTCCATATTCTAGTTGTTATTTTTACTTAAAATCATGTCCATTTCAAATAAAAGTGAGACACTTCGAGTGATACCGGCCACACTGTGCCTTGAATTGAAGCACGATTGACTCGTACACATCACATATGACCCATGGATTGTTTTCCTAATGTTTTAACAAAATCCAAATTTATTTGCTCAGTTTTCCATATGTGAGTTGTTGTATTCACTTAAAATTATGTCCTTTTAAAACAAAAGAGACACTTTGAGTGTTGCTGGCCACACCATTCCTTGGATTGAGGTGGGTTTGACTCGTACACATCACAAATGACCCATGGATTGTTTTCCTAAAGTATCAACATAGTCTGAATGTGTTTTTTGTATTTTACATATGCCAGTTTTTGTTTTCATTTAAAATGTTGTCCATTTCAAATTAAAGTGAGACACATTGAGTGGTACCAGCCACACCATGCCTCGGTTTGAGGCGGGGTGGACTCATACACGTCACTTGGGAATTTTGAGTGTCGTCAAGTGCATTTTGAATATCCTTGTGATTTTAATAATCTCCTTTATTCCTACTTTTGATTAGGGTTTTCAATCTACTCTCATATTCTTCTGAAGCTCTAAAACCCTCTTTTCCGTTGGGATTTGGGGTGAATCTCGAAGAGAGCTTAGATTGGTATCCAGGGTCCAGGGGGGAGGGTGGGTAATGTATCTAAAACCCTATCTAGGTATCATAAATCGAATTACGATAGGACTGTGAACCGCCATGGGGTGTCGTCCTGGAGCAGGGCCAAATCACGGCAATACCGCGGTGTGACCGCAGCGTGACCGCAGCATGTTGGCCCAGTCCAGCGACATTCGTAGGCCAGCATCGTCGGGCCAGGATTCCAATTAAATCCTATGTAGTTGGCCTTCACATTATAGAAACTAATCTTATGTCATAAAAACAGACTCTAGATTCAGTATTCTGGTATGATAAAGATGTATTTTTTATATTATTTGTTTTTAAAAGTTGTATGAGGTAGTTGAAACTACTGATTGAGAGTAAAATTATCACCCCAAAACTATCACTGTGATTTTTCACAGACAGCGCACCTCCGTTGGAGGAGTTTTATTATAAAAACATGACTTTATTTATCAAATGAAACAATTATATTAATGAAAACTTATCCAAGATATGCAATTCAATATAATTAAGAAGAATTAAGAAAGAATATAAATTCTATTTAAATAATTCATAAATTAAACAGGCGATGAGAGGGACTCTACCTCAAGGTGGAACCAAGCCGTCCACTTCAGCTCTTGGAGATTTCTAAATAAAATATGTTGTTCCTCCATTGGGTATACGCACCTTCACACACATGCAAGGACACCTAGCCCTTATGCACACACCTTCATGGCCATGATCATGTGCAAGGGGATCCTTGGAGATGTGCTTATATTCATATATCAGTCTCCACTCACCTATGTATGAATTTAAATATATATACATGGGAAAACCTAGCCCCATACGTGCATAATTACTGCCATGGGTGACGATACACGTAATGGGGGAACCGGCATACATATACTTACATACCTATGCACACGTAGGCGAGTCGTCCTTGACATGGCAACTCGAAACCAATGAGTAGGGAACAATTCACTGCAAAAAGGATATTAAGAATCTTAAAACAAATGAAGGATGCTACATAACCAGTGTGAAACCAACTAATTGCATTAAATCCTTACCTATATTGGGAGCGGAGAACCAAATCCACCCGAACCAACATAAAATGATCCAAATCCCTACCAAAAACATAATATGGAGTAAAAACACTAAATCCCCAAATACGTGATGTGTGAGACAAGTAGTAACCATCGAATCTTACCTCGGATCAAATCCATGGACTAAATCAATATGAACTGCTTCTAGAACCCTTCACAGAATATAAATACTCTTTGTCCATAGAAAGCAGTCAATGATCTATGTGACCAATGTGATAAAGGAAATAAAATAAAAAATAATCTAAAACATACCTGTATCCTATGACTCTACATGTCATCGCCCAACATGTATGTTCCAAAGTGACCCATGGTTCAAATCATGGTCCTGCAAGCAGAAGGGAAACAGATCAATGTTTCAAAATGATACTATCAAATAGTAAATTTCTATTAATTAACAATTACTCTTCCTATTAATGGAATATAATCAATTTGGTCTGAGTTTCAACTTAATTTAGTTTTGTTCGATACATGTGATGAGGTATTATTATTCTTGGTTTTTATATTTACACTTGAGATATTTATTTAAAAATGATGCATGTATTTTTCATTATTATTTATGGGTTTAGTTCTTAGCCAGTTTCCATGGGGCTTGTACACATGAATAGTTCTTGTAATGTAGGGTTATGTTGTAATTTATGTTCTTTAATGTGATTGATGTCACTAACTATGAGGATTTAGATCAAGTAAAATACTCCTAATTGGATTGGGCCTTGTAGTGATAGGTGTGGAAATTGTACATCTAGCATTTGATGAGGAAATACTTATGAGGATGGATTGGAATCTTGGTAGGTTACTATAGTGGGATGTTCCCTCGGAGTATATAACATGTATTATGAATGGTTTTAATCTATTTAATGATTCAAGAGTTCAACTAAAGAGATGAAAGATGATATGCTAGTTTGGGTATTGGGTATTGTTGGACATATAGGCATTATAATTCCTAGAGGCTTGGTGTGATTTATCTTAGGATGGAACCTGGTTAGTGGGGCTAGGTTATAATACTTGATTTTGATGAGGTTCTTGACCGGATTATTGAGAATATAATGTAGATGGGTTGGACATGGTGTGTTTTTGTGACTTGGACAATGATAAGGTGAATAATCCTATTTTTCATGTTGGATGATCAGATGTGCATAAATGCATAGGATAATCCTCGGGAGATGAGTCTAGAATATATTACTGAGATGATAGAGTAGGATAGGTTTGATAGGATTGGGTTAGTGGCCAACCCATGAGAGGATGATACGATGTATGGAGACAGTTGGAGATACTTGGGGTTATTTATGCTATCTCATGGAGACACTTGGGGTTATTTCATGACTCCAACATACTATTTAAATGTTCCCACATAATGTTTTAGAAAAAAAATTCCATCTCATGGAAGACCCCAAGGCTCTTCTATCTTCCAATGTTTATTCACACTCACACCTCATGGTATTACAGTATACATGGAATCTACATCAACTAGTTAGGATAGCAGCACTACCCCCATCCGTAGAATGATTTAAAATACCTAAGTGGAAAATGTGATAACGAAAATAAAATAAAAACTAAATAAAAACATACATGTATCCTGTGACAATACATGTCACCGACCAATATATAATAACCACACCGCCCCATGGGTCAAATCATGTTCCTGCAAGCAAGGGGGAAACCGTTCCATTTAATAATCTCTTCATTTTTCATTATGTTATTTATATAGCACGTTGTTGGAATCACCATACTAGTAAACTTAGCCATTGAATATACACCTATGACACATTAGTTGAGTTGAATATTGTTCACATAACCCGATTCACTATGGAAAGAACCTCAGAGGGACCACAATCAATGTTTAGTAGTTGATCCTACTCTTGAACCTGGTTAGGCACTAGTCCATCAACCAGATGGTCTACTTGGTCATGAGGGTGTAAATAATTTCATTACACTATAATAAGAATAAAGGCGTTGGTTTATTTTCAACTAGCAATGGGAATTTATCAAGGCTTGAGTTCTAATAGACTTCAGTTCCTATGTTAATGGCCCCTTAACTATCTACAGATGTCAAGGGGTGTCCCCCATCGATGTCTTGTCATGTGTATTGTATATCTATTATTTTTGTAGTGCTTCTGTATTTTGGGAAATGTGTATTGTATGGTAATTTTAATAAATACATTATTCAATTAGAAAATTCACCCATAGTCAATAAAGATATACCCACTTTTGATAGATAATTCCATCCAAATAACCATCTCGGAAATCCAATACCAACATTTTACTTTATCAATTCCAATTACATAATATATGCAGCACCAACATATGTTTTATGAACCAATCAATTAAAGAGAAATAAACTCCTCACAATAAACCATAAAATCTCATATTTCATCACTCACCTCCAATTAACCCAAATCATTTCAAATCGGATGGATGATACAACCTCATCACATATAGGTTAAATAGAAAAAGAAACAAAAACATATAAACATAAAAATGAAAACTGAAAACTGAAATATTAGATGAATTTAAATAAAAATAAGGTACCGATTAATAAAATACCAAATTTATGATGGATAGGATGGAGATTCAGTAGGAGATTCAGCATCTTGGATGGGATGGAGAAAGAGGAAGCTGAAGGAGCTCCTAGATCACTAAGAGAGAGGGGGAATTTGGGGGAAGTGCTCCCGTTTAGACTTTATTATCGTGAATGGGGGAGAGGAGGGGCTGCGGTTAATTTGTGTAAAACCTTTACCAATGGTTTTTGAAAACCATTGGTAAAAATTTTCGGGCCACACTGATACCAATGGTTTTATGGAATCATTGGAAAAAGGTCCCCTAAGCCATCCTTTTACCAACAGTTTTATTTAAACCCTTGGTAATGGTTTCTTAGGACTTGATTTAATAATGGTTTTATGAAACCATTGGTAAAAATATTCTTTACCAATGGTTTTTTGAAACTGTTGTTCTGGAACTGTTGGGAAAAACACACATTCCACTAGTGTGGAGAGTTATAATGACACATTATATTAATTAATTTTATGTAAAGACAATAATGACATAAACATATATATTTTAGTAAAAAACATTTAGTAGGGGTTATATATATTTTATTTTAAACTATAAATATTATTTTGAAATCTAAAAATATTTCCTACATAATGGTATTTTTTTATAATTTTTAGACATCAAATATAGAAAAGTATATATGACACAATAATGATGTAGTGTTTACCTCATTAAAGAATGATTTACATAAATGAAATTATAAAAATAAAAAAAAAATATTCAAAACCTATCCAATTATTATTGGATGATTTTATTTCAAACATTATTCATCGTATATTCGATGTTAATTAGTTTTCCCCTTTAGAAACTAAAAATCATTATATAATAAAATAAAATTTTCAAACATTCCTAACGATACCTTCCTCGCCCTTATAAAATACCTCACCTAAAACTCATTTCTCACACCTCTTAAGCCCCATTTCTCATCCAAAATCTATCCAATTAATCTCCCTACATCCCAATCTCCCTCCTAGAATACTTACCTTTCGCAAAAGGCACTTCAATGAATCCTTTTGGTTCAAAACAAGGTTAGTTACCTGATTTAAAGGTAACATCTCTTCTAAAGTTCTTTTCTTTTAATTTACTTCTTCAACCTCCAAAACTCTCTTCGTTCCATTATTTTATGACAAAATAATTATCCTCAATATACTATCTTTTTTATCATAATTATTTGAACTAAACTTACACACACCTCCATCTAATAGGTATAGAAGATATTGTTTCTCTAGACGGCGAACTACTATCTCACGAAATGATGATTGTTCAATCATCTACTACCACCTCTTATAGTGGTCATTATGATGGAACTGTAATTATATATGATATTTATGATATTAATTTTATCTATAATATTTTATAATTCTATTTTATATCATACCTTTATTATTTTCATGTGGTATATTAACGATAATTTCAGTTGAGATGTGCGGACTACAGCCCCCTCAAAGTGATATGAATCGTTCATACCAAACATGGAAGTTATAAAGGATGGTGTTAATGAACATACATAACATATATAAAATATTATATTATACGGTAATAATAATATACCTATGTAGAATTTGGTTTTATTTCTTTTTAAAATAGAAAAAATGAAATGGAAGTACCGTTTGTGCGTAAGTACGGATTACCATCTCCACGAACACGATTAGATTCATTCCCCATCATAACCATTAAAGAAAAATTTTGATTTGATTATTAAAAATAATATTTAAGAAAATATTATCATTTTGGATATGAATCAAATACATCCTATCCATAACAAACATGACTTACTTAACAAAACATTTAATGGAAAAGGAATCAGTTAACACCCGAAACAAGGATAATACAAAAATATTATTCACAATGAAATATTATAAGATCATATATGATATCATATTTATGTATGTGGTTTTCGTATAATTTAATAACAATGATTTAACTATTATACAGTAGGTTAGTATACCACATACCAAATAAAAGTACATGGTATGGGTTAATTCCTCAATCTCATTATTATTCAAGATTATTTATGTGTAAGTATTTACTAGGACATATTTGTTATCTATGTCTATGTTAGATAATGGAGTTATAAAAAGGATTATTTTTAAGGGATTATTCATCTAAAATATCATTTTAATAGTTTAAATATTTATTCTTCTAAATCATTCTATATAATGTCAATGTTTTCAAAATAGTTTTTAAAGTATTTATTTATATAGACATGAATGTTTTAAAATGTTATTTCTTTCAAAATTTTCAAAGTGGTATGGGATACATTGATTAAAAAATGTCGTTTAAATTTATTCCTATAACACCCTGATATTTTATGAGAAGTATTTTTTTTACAGAAAGGAATCTTCCACTACACATAACACTAGCTTGGTTTGTGTTACACGCAATCACGACCTTCCTCGATAGCGTGTGTAGTACGAAATACCGAGTTTCACTAAACAACGATATATTATATTATTATAAAATAGTCGTTATGAATAGTATTAACTGAAGTTTTAATTTTATAACATTTTAATTCATCTTATACATTTTCTAGAATGAGGTATGAAAATAAAATCTGTTTTTTTGGATAAAAGAAGTATTTTTCAAAAAATGCAGTTTCACTGCCTTTTGATGGCGCACCCACATTAAATCTATTTTTTGATAAGTTTATAAGATCAATTTAACAAAATAAAATTAGACTATATATATAAAATTGACAATAACAAAACTCTTTTAGTAATTAATTTTTATAAGGGGTAATATAAATTATATTTTAGACTATATATATTCATTGGAAAGCTAAAATGATTTTCTACATAATGATAGTTTTTTTATAATTGTTAGGCACGAAATAAATTAAATTATTTATGACACAATAATGATTAAGTATTTACCTCATTAATAAAAGATTTAAATAAATAAGATTATAATGATTAAATTTTTTTTCCAAAACATGTCCAATTCTGATTGGATGATTTTATTTCGACCATAAGTCATCTTATCTTTATCTTTAATGATTTTTGGACCTTTTTAAACCGAAGATAAGTTTATATTAAATTAATATTTTTACACTTCCAAAGGTACCCCTCTCCTCCATTATAAAAGACACCTCCTCCCTCTCTTCCTCACAGCAATTTGAGCCTTCATGATCGGCCAAACCCTACCCATTTCACCTCCGCACTTCCTTAGAAACCTACTAGAGGACTGGTCTTCTCAAAATACCAACTCCAGTTCCTTAAGAGAAAGTTTAAAGGAGGCACTTCGAGAACGAGGTAATACCTTCTACTGTTTTCTTCAAGTTCCGTTCTTCTTCTACTCCCTCTTATTTAGTTGTTTCATTATGAGGTAATAACATCACTATCCCTCATACACTGATATGTTATTATAAATATGAAACAACCCTATTTCACCTCTTATCCATCCTACGGAAAACGAAATCACTGCATGTGCGTACGTACGAAATACCGTCTCCACGCTGTGGTGTAATTTGTTTTCCACCACCACCTTACTTGGATGGGAATAATGGTGAAAATAAATAACTATATATGATTATTTTAAAGTGGTATTGATTCTGAAATAGTATACATACACACTAATACAATTCCACGATCATGGGAATGATATCATCGCTCGTGCGTACATACGGCCTACCGTCTCCACAAAGTGATGCGACTCATTCTATATGATCTTCATTTAATAATGATTATATAAATGATTTGAATGAATTAATATGATATATATTACACTAATAACATTATTTAAATGATGTATCTATATTCTATAAAAAGTTATAAGAATTTATTAGACAAAACACGCATAAGAACAAAAAGTAATAAACACCCGAATAACAAGTAGTAATGAAATATTACTAATAAGAAGATAATAATATGACCATATATGATATAATAACAATAAGTATGATTCTGGAATAAGTCAATAACATTATTTAAATCATTATATAGGAGGTTCAGACACTTACGAAGCAAATCAGACCTAAGGTAAAGGACAATCTCGCAATCTCAATTTTTATCCGAGTTTGTTTATACTTCAGAATTTACTGGGGAATATTTATCATCCACATCCATGATTCCTCAATATGTAATAATATTTATATCCTACTAAAATTTTTTAAATCCAATTTTACCCTTCGGTGAGTTTTTAGTAAAATATATGAAAGGAATATTTTGTCATTTTTCGTACGAGGTACTTTTTGACTTTTCCAACAAAAGTACGAGAAGAATGTTTTTTTAACTTATACGACATGAATGGATTTTAAAAACATTATTTCCAAGAATATTCCTTTAAAAGTTTTCAAGTTTATTTTTAATCAACATCTTTTAGTTTTAAATTGTATGACATGTTAAGAAAGGAAAAATATTTTTGAAGTAGAAAGGATATTTTCCTCAAAAATAGAGTTCAAGTGTTTTATCAAAATTATTTTCCATATAAGATAATATAGGGTTCTGTTTCTATCCCTATTATTATAGTGATTTGATTATGCTATGATGGAAATATTTTTATGAATTCCTTTATCCTATATAAATTCTTTTATGATGTCACGATGTTTAAGATTCCCATTTTTATTACATGGGTTATGCTATGATGTATGGTTTATGATTTTATGGCACACATAAGAATTGTATCATTATGAGATT
This sequence comes from Viscum album, assembly GCA_963277665.1. Lineage (NCBI taxonomy): Eukaryota > Viridiplantae > Streptophyta > Magnoliopsida > Santalales > Viscaceae > Viscum > Viscum album. The sequence goes on from OY728120.1 coordinate 132,794,211, forward strand.
GGTGGGACCTATATCTCCCTCAAATTCATTGGGTAAAGATTTTATATCTCATGAGATAGACATGGCTAGAATGGAAGGTTAAACTGGTTCAGTGAAACAGGACTGAAACAAGGAGTGAACTCGGTTCAGAAATGGACTTGTACACTAAGATAGTCTTGGAAATGAGTCTTGACTAATACGAAATGATTCTCTATGATTATGTGTGTATGACACAAAGTTTCATGTTTTATGTTATGATTATTGGGATTACATTTCACTGCCATGATTTATCCGATGTTATGAAATTATTATCTCTTTTGCAGGGTAAGTTTTCCAAAATTTTATGTTCTTATGAATTTGATGTGATTGATTTTTCTTTTGTTTACCCTTACTGGGAATTTGAGCTCACCCTTTTGTATGTTTTATTTCCCTAGGTCAGGACCAAGGTTATTAAGTAAGATATTCAAAAAGGGACTATAGATATGATGAAATAAATGGGAGACAGTGTAGATGCTTTATGAACCAGTTGTTTATGTTTCGCAGTTTCTAAAGACACTATACCTATACGGTCCTTTCATGGATTTGTTATATGTTTTAATAAGTATGCTTCAATTTTGAAGTATTAACCATGTATGTAAAGTATGGGTCATTATAGTTGGTATCAGAGGAAAGGTATAGCCAACCTTTGGAAACTAGGATGTGAAAGCCTTAGTAAGAAACCTAAGGATATGTCTAAGAATAGAACACAATCTTAGTGTTTTAGAAATGGCCATGAAAAACCTACGATAAGACCTTAAGTGTGAAATTTTATTCTTGATTATGTGGTTTTCCTATTATAATTAGTGTTTCTCACACTATTCTTCTTGGTTTTAGTCAATGGATGGAACCTGAAGGATCCATGTTAATGCAGAATGTGACGGGAAATGCAATGATTGTCCCCCTGAGCAACCAAACGTTATGGGAGATGGAATGAAAAATCTTGTAGCCATCCTCACACAACTTTCTAAAGCTATGAATCATGTAGAACTTCCAAATGAGAAAATGAAGGAGCAATATTTTGTTGAATCATTCATGAGGCAGCATCTACCTTCATTCAGCGGGTCTTCTGATCCATTAGTGGCTGAACAATGGATCAGTACCACTGAAAAGATATTTTCAGTTCTTCAATGTTCTGAACATGATAAATTCATTTTAGAAGTGTATCTGTTGGAAGGTTATGCTGATCAATGGTGGAATATTATTAAGAATACGAGGAAAAGGGATGAAATTGAGTCCATGGAATGGTACAAGTTAAAGAACTTATTTTTCAATAAGTATTTCCCTCGTATTCTTTGAACAAATATGGAGGAGGAGTTTCTTGAACTGAAGCAAAAGGATGATGAATCCATTGGTACCTACGAAGCAAATTTTACAAGACTTGCAAGATACGCTTCCGGAATTATTATCCAACCTGAGAGTAAGATCGATCGATTATTTAGTGACTTAAAACCAAATCTTCGAAGGGCGTTAAACATAAAGGACTTCAATAGCTACTAGGAAACTGTTCGATGTGATCTCAAGGTTGATATAGAGATTGTTGAAACCCATCAGTCACATGGGTTTGATTAGAAGAGGAAAATGGAATTCAAAGGAAAATCTAAAGACGACACTGAAAAGAAGATGAGTTTTCCCTTATTCTCAAAGTGTGGAAAGAAACATGGAGGAAATTGTCTTAAGGGGACAAGAAAATGATATAAGTGTGGAAAAGAAGGTCATCGGGCAATTGAATGTCGAAATAATGGGAAGAATATGTCTTATGATGCAAACAAATTAAGGGATACACAGAATGAACCTACTACACTTCAATGTTTCAAGTGCAAGGAGGTGGGGCATTATGCTAATCAATGCCCAAAACCAAGGGTTGATGATGATGATCTATTTCAACAAACACTTAATTCCAAATAAAAAGGAAAGTCACATACAATTACTATCGGCAATGTAGAGTATGACAATGAAGTGGTGAGAGGTACACTTACCATCCAATCTAAAGTAGCAAATGTTTTATTTGATTCTGGATCCACCCACTCTTTTATTTATGAAGAATTTTCTAAGGGTATCTCCGTATTACCTCAACAATTAGATGTTGAGATGGTTGTGACAACTCTTAATGGAACAATAGTCACATCAAAAGTTTACAATTCTTCTCCGATTAAAGTTTGTGGGAAAGTGCTTCCTGCAAATCTTGTGATCCTTCCTATAGTGGAATTTGATGTGATTCTTGGCATGGATTGGCTTTCTTTATATGGATCTCATATCAATTTCCAAATAAGGGAAGCCACATTTCATATTCCAGATCAATCTATGATCGTCTATCGATGCAAGGATGAACATAACCTTCCAGTGGAAATTTCTTCTATCTTATGGGTCTTGATTCCACTAAATGAAGGTTATTTATCTCAAATGGTTGGAGAGAAAATCATGATTAATAATATTACCATTGTATGAGAATTTGATGATGTCTTTTCAGGGGAATTTCCAGGTCTTCCACCAAATCGTGAAGTTGAGTTTTAAATATAACTCTTACCGGGTGCTTTTCCTATTTCAAAGACACCTTATAGAATGGCCCCAATTGAGTTGCAGTAATTGAAGAAGAAACTCCAAGAGAATCTTGATAAAGGATTCATATGCCCTAGTGCATCACCTTGGGGAGCACCTGTTCTGTTTGTTAAGATGAAAGATGGATCAATGGGACTCTGCATTGATTATCGAGAACTTAACAAGAACACTATCAAGAACAAATATCCTCTCCCACGCATTGATGACCTATTTGACCAACTACATGGATCTCAATACTTTTCCAAGATTGATATTCTTTCAGGGTATCATCAATTAAGGGTCAAAAGAGAGGATATACCACAGACGGCTTTCCGTACAAGGTATGGACATTATGAATTTATAGTGATGCCTTTTGGGCTTACTAATGCCCCTGCTATCTTCATGGATATGATGAATAGATTCTTTCGAGACTATCTTGATCAGTTTGTGGTAGTCTTTATATATGATATTCTTGTCTATTCAAATAGCAAGGAAGAACATGAAGATCAGTTGAGAATTGTGTTAAAGACCCTGAGAAAGGAGAAGCTTTATTCCAAATTTACCAAGTGTGAATTTTGGCTTCAAAAATTTTCATTTTTGGGTCACATAATCTCAACAGAGGGGATATCTGTGGATCCAGCAAAAACAGAGGTTATCTAAAGATGGTTGAGACCAACAAAAGCAATTGAGATCTGAAGTTTTCTTGTTTTGGCTGGATATTATCGACGTTTTGTGAAATATTTTTCATGATTATCCAATCCACTAACCAGGTTGACTTGAAAAGGATTTAAGTTTGTGTGGATATAGGAATGTGAAGAGAATTTCAAGGAGTTGAAAAGAAGGTTATCCAGTGCACCTGTGCTCACACTTCCGTGTAGTGGAGAATGGTTTGTGATCTACAGTGATGCATCCAAAAAGGGGATGAGGTGTGTTCTTATGAAAAATGATATGGGGATAGCTTATGCCTCACGACAGTTGAAAATCCATGAGAAAATTTACCCAAATCATGATTTGGAGTTAGCTGCGTTAATCTTTGCATTAAAGATTTAGAGGCATTATCTTTATGGAGAAAAGTGTGACATTTATATTGATCATAAAAGTTTAAATTATATTTTCACACAAAAAGAGCTGAATATGCGCCAAATAAGATGGTTGGAGCTGATTAAGGATTATGACTGCTCAATTCATTACCACCCTAGGAAAGCAAACAAGGTGGCAGATGCATTAAGTCGACAAGACCATGCTAGCTCATCCATGATGAGGATCACAAAAGATCCAATATTTATGGATTTACAAAGGATGGATCATCGAATTATAATGAAAGAGGAAAATCATATCTTTCACAAATTAATGTTCAACCATCTATACATGTGAAGATTAAAGAGGCGCAGAAAGAAGATGTTGAGTTACAAAAGATGGTGAGAAATGTTCCTGAATTCAACCCTTATTGTGGTGGGATAATAATGTTCAAGAATCGGGTTTGTGTTCCTCCCATCCCAGAATTAAAGAAGGAGCTCCTGGATGAGGCTCATAGTTCATCATTCTCTATTCATCCATGATGCACGAAGATGTATAGGGACCTGAAAGAGTACTTCTGGGGTTATGGCATGAAAAGTGATGTTGCTGAATATGTATCTCGATGCTTGGTTTGTCAGCAAGTTAATGCTGAGGGACATAAGTCTAAGGGGATGTTAAAAACATTACCCATACCTGAATTAAAATGGGAAAAAATCACTATGGACTTTGTCACTGGACTTCCTAAAACATCCAAAGGCAATAAAGCTATTTAGGTCATAGTTGATCTTCATACAAAGTCTGCACACTTCATTTCTATTAGAGAGGATTTCTCTCTAGATCAGCTTTCCAGGATATATGTAAAGGAATTGGTAAGATTGCATGGAGTACCACTTTCTATTATATCTAATCAGGATCCGAGGTTTACCTCAATGTTCTGGCAAAGTATTCAGCATACTGTGGATACAGAGTTGAGTTTCAACACTGCTTATCATCTTCAGACAGATGGTTAGTCTGAGAGGATAATTCAAACTCTAGAAGATATGTTGAGAGATTTATCTATAGATTTCAAAGTTGGTTGGGATCAACACCTACCTTTGGTGTAATTTTCTTATAATAATAGCTTTCACTCTAGTATTCAGATCGCTCATTATGAAGCTATCTATGGAAAGAAATACAGGACTCCAACTTGCTGGGATGAAGTTGGGGAAAGAAAGCTACTAGGACGTGATCTTGTTGATGAAATGGCAGAAAAGGTCAGATCTATTCAACAACACATAAGATCAGCTCAAAGACGACAAAAAAGTTATGCCGGCAACAGAAGAAAAGACCTAGAGTTTGAAGTGGGTGATAAAGTGTTCTTATGAATATCTCCTTGGAAGAGAGTAATGAGATTTGGAAAGAAGGTAAAGTTGAGCCCTAGATATATCGGTCCTTTTGAAATTCTGGATCGTCTTGGGAAGGTAGCTTATAGATTGGCGCTTCCACCGAATCTCTCTCAAGGTCACGATGTGTTCCATGTATCTCTCCTAAGAAAGTACATAGCTGATTCTTCACATGTACTCATCTCAGATGTTGTACCGCTAGAACAAGATATTTCTTATGAAGAACAGCCGATAGAGATTCTGGATCGTAGCGAAAAAGTCCTACGGAACAAGACCACTCGCTTGGTGAATGTTTTATGGAGGAACCACCAATTAGATGAAGCTACATGAGAACTTGAGGATATGATGAGGGAGAGGTATCCTCATCTGTTTGTTACGAAGTGATGAATTTCAAGGGAGAAATTAATTTTAAGGGGGGTAGAATGTAACACCCTAATATTTTATGAGAAATATTTTTTTATACGGAAAGGAATCTTCCACTACACACAACACTAGTTTGGTTTGCGTTACACGCAATCGCGGCCTTCCTCGATAGCGTGTGTAGTACGCAATACCGAGTTTCACTAAACAATGATATATTATAATATTAAAAACTAGCCGTTATGAATTGTATTAACATAATTTTGAATTTTATAACATTTTAATTCATATTATACATTTTCAAGAATGAGGTATTAAAACAAAATCAGTTTTTTTGGATAAAAGAAGTATTTTTTTAAAAATGCAGTTTTACCGCCTTTTGATGGTGCACCCACATTAAATCTAGTTTTTGAAAAGTTTATAAGTTCAATTTGACAAAATAAAATTCTTCTTTATAATCAGGATATTAAAATTTACTTTGATACATTTTTCATATTATTCTGATAACTTTTATATTTTAATAAATAGTAAAAACATGCTATATTTTAATTAAAAAAATTTTTTTTCATCGCAATACTTTATATTGTTAAATTATATTATTGAATGTTTTTAAAGTATAAATAGAATATATTTTTAACATTTAATATAATTTATGTCATTATCATTAATTTTACATTGAATTCATAGGTAAAAACATTTCAATCTTTGGCAATGTTTTATCTTTTAAAAACGTTTACTTAACAACGGGATTAATTTTAAATTAATTACTGCAACTTCTGTGTTTTGAATTTTGAAAAATGGATTCCATATTTGGAATCACCGGGTCCATATTATGTTAATAGGTTACTTTTAATTTTTTTTATGTTATGATTAGTAACTACGGTATTTTTTATTTACTACGGTTAAAGGTAAATAGGGTAATTCAAGGTTAAAAGAATATTATAATAATTAAAAATTATATTGACACTTGTCCTAAACTTATTTTATGATTAGTGGCCAACCATGGGCATCCTTGGGTCGATTTTGGGACCCCATTGAACCACTTGGTAGTGACAATGACATTTTGGATTTATTACATTAATGTAAAGTCAAAATTGACATTAAGAAAAATCTTTTAGTAATTAATTTTTATAAGGGGTTATATAAATTATATTTTAGACTATAAGTATTTATTGGAAAGCTAAAAATATTTCATACATAATGATGTTTTTTTTATTTTTAGACACCAAATAAATTAAATTATTTATGAGACAATAATGATGAAATATTTACCTCATTAATAAATGATTTAAATAAATACGATTATAATGATTAAAATATTTTCCAAAACATGTCCAATTCTAGTTGGATGATTTTATATCGACCATGAGTCATCTTATCTTCATCTTTAATGATTTTGGACCTTATAAAACCGAAGATAAGTTTATAATAAAATAATATTTCCACACTTTCCAAAGGTTCCCCTCTCCTCCCTTATAAAAGGCACCTTCTCCCTCTCTTCCTCACACCAATTTGAGCCTTCATGCTCGGCCAAACCCTGACCATTTCACCTCCACACTTCCTTAGAAACCTACTATAGGTACTGGTCTTCTCAAAAGACCAACTCTAGTGCCCTAAGAGAAAGTTTAAAGGAGGCACTTCGAGAAAGAGGTAATACCTTCTACCGTTTTCTTCAAGTTGCATTCTTCTTCTACTACCTCTTCTTTAGTTTTTTCATTATGAGGTAATAACATCAGTATCCCTCATATAATGATATTTTATTATAAATATTAAACAACCTTATTCCACCTCTTATCCATCCTACGTAAAACAAAATCACCGCGCGTGCGTACGTACGGAATACCGTCTCCACGCCGTGGTGTAATCTGTTTTCCACCACCACATTACTTGGATGGGTATAATGGTGCACATAAATAACTATATATTATTACTGTAAAGTTCTATTGATTATGAAATAGTATAGATACAGTCCAATACAATTCCATGATCATGGGAATGATATCATCGCTCGTGCGTACGTACGGCCTACCGTCTCCACGATGTGATGCGACTCGTTCTATATGATCTTAATTGAATAATGATTATATAAATGAATTGAATGAATTAATATGATATATATTACAATAATAGCATTCTTTAAATGATGTATTTATATCCTATAAAGAGGAATAAGAATTTATTCGACAAAACACGAATAAGAACAAAAAGTAATAAAGACCCGAATAACATGTAGAAATGAAATATTACTAATAAGAAGCTAAGAATATGACCATATATGATATCATAACAATAAGTATGATTCTATAATAATTCAATAACATTATTTAAATCATTATACAGGTGGTTTGGACACTTATAAAGCAAATCGGACCTAAGGTAAGGGACAATCTCACAATCTCAATTTTTATCCGAGATTGTTTATACTTCAGAATTTACTGGGGAATATTTATCATCCACATCCATGTTTCCTCAATATGTAATATTATTTATATCCTCCTAATATTGTTTAAATCCAATTTTACCCTTCGGTGAGTTTTTAGTAAAAGATATGAAAGGAATATTTTGTCGTTTTTCATACGAGGTACTTTTTGACTTTTCTGACAAAAGTACGAGAAGAATGTTTTTTTAACTTATACGACATGAATGGATTTTTAAATCAATATTTCCAAGAGTCTTCCTTTACAAGTTTACAAGTTTATTTTTAATCAACTTATTTTAGTTTAAAATTGTATGACATGTTAAGAAAGGAAAAAAGTTTTTGAAGTAGAAAGGATATTTTCCCCAAGAATGGAGTTCAAGTGTTTTATCAAAATTATTATCCATCTAAGACAATATAGGGTTCTGTTTCTATCCCTATTATTACAGTGATTTGATTATGTTGTGATGGAAATATTTTTATGAATTCTTTTATCTTATATGAATTTTTTTATGATGTCACGATGTTTAAGTTTCCCATTTTTATTATATGGGTTATAATATGATGTATGGTTTATGATTTTGTGGCACACATAAGAATGGTATCATTATGAGATGGGTGGGACCTATATATCCCTCCAATTAATTGGGTAAATATTTTATATCTCATGAGATAGACATGGCAGGAAGGGTAGGTTAAACTGGTTTAGTGAAATAGGACTGAAACGAGGAGTGAACTCGGTTTAGAAATGGACTTTGTCCACTAAGATAGTCTTGGCAATCAGTCTTGACTAATAAGAAATGATTCTCTATGATTATGTGTGTATGCCACAAATTTTCATGTTTTAATATATGATTATTGGGATTACATATCACTACCATGATTTATCCCGTGTTATGAAATTATTATCTATTTTTCAGGGTAAGATTTCCAAAATGTTATGTTCTTATGAATTTGATGTGATTGATATTTCTTTTGTTTACCCTTACTGAGCATTTGAGCTCACCCTTTTTATGATTTCTTTCCCAAGGTTAGGAAGAAGGTTATTAAGTAAGATATGCCAAAAAGGGACTATAGATATGATGAAATAAATGGGAGACAGTGTAGATTCTTTATGAACCAATTGTTTATGTTTCCCAGTTTCTAATGACACTTTACCTATACGGTCCTTTCATGGTTTTCTTATATGTTGTAATAAGTATGCTTCAATTTTGAAGTATTAACCATGTATGTAAATTATGGGTCGTTATATTTCCTTTATAAATTGTTTGGCTTTTAAATGTTTTCATAAAAAGGAATATTTATCTCAAAGAGTTTTACTAATAATTTTTAACTATGTGAACATAATTTTGGATATTATTCTTAATTAAGGTTCCTTTATTATAAATACAATCTTCAATATTTTATTGAATGAGTGATGATATGATTGACTGTGAATGTGCTATTTTTATTCCATTAATGATTTATAGTTAAAGTATTGACTTTTATTATGCTATTTCTAATATGAATGATTATGTTATGTTTAAAAATTTTCAAATGAGGAATGCATTGGACTTTGTATGTGATGGGTGGATCCTGTTATAGCTCCTTGATGCATCGGTATATCTCAAGAGAGAAACTAGTGTCTTTGCACAAGGAATTGAAAAAATAATATTATTAGTCTAGGAATGAGGACTTGACTATGTGGTTATGATGTCCAACATTATTTATTCCATCATTATGAAACTTGCTATTGATATTACATGTGATTATTCGACTCGTACAATATCCATGTGATTAAGTAAATAGAATTATTTGATTTATCATTTCCATATTGTGTTGAATTTTAGGTTTAAAAGGATTTTTTTAGTTTTATAAATTACCTTAAATATTTATGATTGTTTATAATAGTTTCTTCTAATTTATATCTTTTTTGAGCATCTGATCTCACCCTTTTCATATGTTTACTTTTCCCCAGAATTACATGAAGTGTATTATGTCTGATATGTGGGGTTAATATAGGGGAATAATGGAATTCATAACAGATTATTAATGTTGTGTTTTTTGTTTGAATTTGTAATGTAATGTTCATGTTTGTAATCTGTTTTCGAAGACTTCTAAACTAATCAGTCTTTCGAGACATGATTCCTTGTATCATGGAAATGTATTAAAATAATGAACCGACTCTGGGTAACTAGGGTTAGGTCATTACATGTACCTATTAAGGAAGAAAATTACAAGTTATAATTGCTAATAATCTGTCTAAAACCTTATAATAATCTTTTTTTTTAGAATTTTAGAGAGGTTTTCTAGGCATTAGGGTGGTGCATAGGTGATATCCCAGAAATAACCCTATAAATATTCACACATAAAATTATTCTTGAGGAATATTAGTATCCACTCAAAAAGCCTTAGTGGAGCTTGAATACGACCTTGATGTAAGTACTGAATAAGGATATCAATATGATATTGGAATTAGTGATCATATATTCCATTTTAGATTCACAATGGGTTAACCCCATCCATGGAGTTCCAAAAACAAAACCATCTTAACAATTACGAGGAATGAAAATAATTAATTAGTCTCTATAATAATTCAAAATCGATATAGATTTGGTATAAATTTTTAGATGTTTCAATAGGTCTCTTGGGAAGATCATTTATCCATCACCTTGATTGAACATATGTTAAATATATTATCGGGGATACCTCAGAATTTCATTTTGGATGGATTTTTATTTATTTTCATAAACTCATTACTCCCTAGGATCAATTAGGGACTACAATTACTTGTCCCTTAAGAAACATTTTCCATAAAATATTATTATTTGGATTATGAAATTTTCCATGAAAATTTTATTGGTTCATAGTATGAATATTTTATAATAACATCAATTTTTCCTAGATTCTTTCTTAGCTTATTTCACAGTTTTTTGGAAATTTGTTTGAACATTGTTTTAAAAGACTGGAAAATGTTTTGAAAACCATTATTGAAAATGATCATGGATTAAATTATGAAAAAAATAATTTCATGGTTGTGAGAGAAATTTTATTTGGGAATGTTGTGTCACATAGAGTCAATAAAGTGGATAAATAAAAAATTGATGTGATGAGCACGTTTCCTTACCCAAATTGTGTGAAAAAAAAATGTTACATCACTTTTAAGGCATGAATTATTCAACATGAGGTTTATCAAAGATTTCAGTAATAATTCTCTCTCTATATCTAGACTAGTTTTGAAAGGTGTTGATTTTTATTTTAGTGGATATTTTAATGAATCCTTTTATTTTTTGAAGAGGATATTGATTTCACCACTAGTGATACAACCACCATATTGGGAAGAACCATTCTTCCTACATTGTGATTCTTCCAACCAAACAGTTATAAAATTCATTTCTTAGTGAATTGATAGATGGCCAGAACTCATTGGTTACATCTCAAAATCCTTATATAAGGACCAATTAATGTACAATACAATTTATTTATCCTTTTTCTTTTATTTTTAGTGATTTAGATCTAATCTTTTTAGAAATAAAGTCATTGTGTTTTCTGATCATGCTGATCTGTAATACTTGATGAAGAAGATGAAGCTAAACCGAGGTTAGTGAGATGGATGTTACATTTTTAGAAGTTCAAAATATATATAAATGAAAAAAATTTCTCTAAAAACCAAGTGGTTGATAACTTATGTAGACTTCCCAAAATAGTTTATTCTTAAATACCAAAAAAAATAACCACTAAATGAATCCTTCCAGGATAGTAGTTGTTCTTAATTGAGGGAGTAGTTCCTTGATATAACAATAATGTCAATTATCTGCTAACATATTAGGTCCCATATCATTTAATTTCCTACCAAATTAAAATAAAAAAATATGAATCCAAATGTTACATTTGGGATGCTCCATTTCTTAAGATGATTTTTAAATATCAAGTAATAAGAAGTTGTTTTCCAGAAACTAAAATTAATTTCGTCCATGATTTGTGTAACACTTTATCTTGTGGATGCCACTTTGGAACTAAATGGTTAGAAAATAATGGGTTTGGAATATATAAGTTATTTTCCCACCCATTTTAATGATGCTCATGATTTTTTAGAAGGCTTTAAAAAATTTAGTTTTCTAGAAATATTTGAAAGACACTAGAAATGACCCAAAATTCACATATTTTATTGGGATATTTTTAATGTTTGGGGGATATATTTTATGTTACCCTTCCCTGTGTCATTTTTAAATTCTTATATATTGATTTTAATTGATAATTTTTTAAAATGGGTGGATGAAAAATCCACAATGACTAATGATTCTAATGTTGTTTGTGATGTATCTAGGGAAAACATATTTTATAGGTTTTGGAGTGCATAGATCCATCATCCTGGATTTAAGAACTCAATTTCACAATATAATAATTTAGTAATTACTAAATAATTATGGGGTGAATCATAAATCACTAACTCCCTGTCTTCCATAGACTAACGGTCAAGATGAAGATTCCTACATGGAAATCAAAAGAATTTTTGAAATGACTATTAATCTCAGTTAGAAGGATTTGAGCTAATGGATGGAAGAAATATTAGGATCTTATAGTAAAAACTAAGAAACACTGATATCAATGATTACATATAGTTTTACTTATGGGAAAATATTTCACCTTTTGTGGAATTGGAACTAAAGGCACACTAGGTAATGAAAAAGATGAATTTGGATCTTAATATCATTAAAAAATAGTGAAGATTTTTGCTATAAGAGGTTGAGGAAATTAGAAGGTGTGATTTTTAAAATTCTTATATTTACCAAGAGAGAATAATATTTTCACATAAAAAATTTGATCTGACCAAAATAAAACTTTCCTAGAGACACATTGTTTTTATTCAACTTAGGACTCAATCTGATGCTAGGAAAACATTATTCTAGAAGAGAAGGTCCATTTATTATTAATCACACATATCATTTTAGTTTTTTGAATATTGTGAAGGTTGGATAGTATGATACACTAAATCTTAATGGAAACAAGATGAATAAATTCTATGGGGACATACCGTCAGAGTTGGTGGAGGATAGAACACTCCTCTAAAATCATTATCAATAAAATACATTGGGTCATACATGTCATTAAATTTTTCATTCTTGATAAGATTAAATTAATAATCTAGTTACATGTTAAATAAACTATAATTTAGTGTTTACAGTAAATAAAATAACATTTGTGGAGGTAACGTTTTAAATTTGGATTGTAAATTTTTTTGATTTTCTGTTTTCCAATAAAAATTTATAGAATAATATAAAAAATAGTTGTGTGTTTTCCAAAATTTAATGAGTTTCTTTTTAAAATTTTACGGTTATTTGAAACTTTTTATAATAAATGATTATATTTTCTATTATTATTACCCATTTAAATCATTGAACCAATTTATCCCCTAAAGCTGAGCTTAAATTAATTCTAAAAATGACTTTTTCATGTTAAAATCATTAATAATTTCTTGAAAATCCATATGATATTTGAATCCCATGACACATAGAAATGTACCAATTTTTTAAATCACTTTTATATGAGAATTAAAAATCCATTTTCTCATATTATTTACATTCAACTCATTACATTATAGAACCAATACATGTTTCACTTAAGCATAATTTGATTTATTCCATTCAAAATATGAGGGTTTGAGCTACTTGTGTTTAAATGAGTGAGTATATTATTTGGATTAAAGCCTTAATTTATAAATAATGATTTTTTATTATGGATTACCTTATAAATTTAATCCTTTTATCATTTATAATTAATGAATATAGTATTAGGTTATTACAAGATTTTTTTCCCTACTTACCTACTCATGAAGTGAAACTGCACGATCTTGTTGAACATAAGTGCGGAAGAATTTATATTGGGTTATGATAAATCATTTGGTGTTACATTGGTTAAAAAATTATAAATAGATTTTATTTCTTATAAAAAAGTATTCTTTGGAATCTTTTTCTTTTCTATAGATTTTAATAGAGAATGAAATTTGGGCCTATCTAAGGATTTCATGGGAAAAAAGAAGAGAAATATTATTTATTTATACTGAAATTTTGAGGGTGTGGTATGTCTATGTGATTTTAAAGATTATTAGAGAGGGTTTTATACTAATTGGAATAAGGAGGAGAACATTATTGAGTTAAAATAAAAATCATTAATTTTTTCTTCAAAAAGAGACAAGTCCCCCTTATTCTACCTCAGAATTATGAAATTAAAATACTACTATTCAAATATATTGAACAAACCTAAAGTTTCATCATGATAAACACATATAATTGGATTACATCATTTGAATATATATATATTTATCAATCAACTAGTTACCTTTCAGGATTTTGGATGAGAAATGATTTTCCAAGAGTTAACATATGTGTGGTGAGAGAAAATGGTTTGGAGGTATGTGTTTTTGTTCATGGGAGAACAAATGAAGATAAAAAATATAGAATGATTTGTATTTAGAATAGTAAATATTTGTTTTTATGAGGAGGCAATGATATCATTCTTTCATGGTATTTAATTGGCCGTTATCATGGATATGCTTTTTATATTTTATTTGATTTTATTTTGAGGATTAATTTTCAGGGATTCATAGTTAAATGTGTGGGGTAATTGATATGAATAATATTTTCATTAATTTTTATGTTCATTTTAATGATTTAATCCCAAAAAATTTAACCATTTGAGATAATTAACCCTATTTTTTTTATTTTTTTATTTTTTGTGATAAAATATGAAAATTTATTGATTTGGGAATTTTAGGAGTTTTTTATCACATTAGTTTTTAAAGAATAACATTTACAACATAAATCCAAATCAACTGATTATTTTTTTGGATTCTACTTCTAATGGGATTGAACTTTTTATTCTATACCCAGAGCCCATTAAAACTTCCAAAGACCCAAAGAAATCATGTTGAAAATTTTTTATGGTTGATTTAATAATACCCATCAAAATAAATGATTATATATTGCTAAACTACCTCTAAAATATATGATTATAGATATAAATGAAAAAGGTCTTGATGTGACATGTTCACTTATATTTCGTGGACATATTCTCTCATTAGGGAATATTTTTCATGGATCCGATTGGAGGGAGATGAAAATTTCCCTTGGACCCAAAATCACGTTCTCAATTAATTCATACATTACTTATTGTACACTTATAAAAACTATTTTACATTCTGAGAGTTTAAATCCAAGAAAAGTTCAACCAATTATAAGATGTGACCTTGGATTTTATGCTATGTGCTTTGAATAATAATATAAATCTGGTGGTAGATATATTTTGGTTGAAAAATATTTATATTCATCATTTTATCTCTTTTTATCATAGTTTTATAACGTATTATTCTTACCCATTATTCATTGATACCATTCACATGGATGGGTTATCCTATGATTGATTGGGTAATGAGAGGTTTTTCCTTCTTCATGCTTGTGTTTTTTCACTTAATGATTTATGATACTTTTTTCTCTTCTCTAAAGTTTGTTTCAATTTTTAATTGTGGTTTTTATTTCCATCTATAATGATATTTGATATTTGATTATATAGTTGTTATTTCTTTTGTCAATAATCATTATCTCCCTCTACTATGTTATAGTTTATATTTGGTGGAATAATCATGTTCTTAGTGTTGAATTTCCTTTCGATCTCCAATAGGTGTGTGAGGGGTAGTGGATATTCTTGATTATTTCAGATAAACAAGACATGATTGAGAATTTCCAATGTGAATTAAGTGTATTTTCTGCAACTCCCTCTCACATAGTAAAGAGAATAGACCGAGTTGAGGTCTTTATATGGTTTACTCTCAAAATCACCATTTTACTGGTACATTGAGGGGAAGAGATCGTGAAATATCACTTTAATCGATTTAGTTTAAGAGGGTTGGATAAATATGAACTAAGATAACATTTCAATTGGATCAATTACCCCAACATGATCTTCATTCTCATATAATATTCTTAAATCACTTTCTTGGTCAATTTTATTTCAATTTGTTCATTATTTTCTTTCTTTTCATTAGTTTATTTCATTTAATTTCAAAACCAAATAATTTTGAAAACACCACATTTTCCCTCTAATTGTGAATGAATGAATTTTTTTCACTCTTATGTGGAGAAAACCTATGTTAACCACTTTAAAACATGTTAAAATTGGGAAATAATTTTTTTCACACCCCATGACATACACATGTGAAATTCCCCCTCAAGGATCCAGTCTACTAAAAATGATTACGCACCTTTTAGTGTTACAGTAGGGGCTCCAACTAGATAATTGTTGATGAAGTCCAGTTATATAAAATATCATAGCATGGTAGATAGGAAAATATATGTAAATTATTAAAAACAATTACTTAACCACACTTTAAATGGATACCCCCATAAGGGTTACAAAACATTTTCATTGGGTGGCATATCAACCTATTTGGGTATTTTCAATGACCATTCACAGGTAAAGAGTCATCAGACTCACTGTCAGATATCTCACCATAGATCAACATTACATAATATCTGAAAGAAATATATATGTTGGTCGAAATTAGTAAAATTCCCCCAATAACCTATTGTGAGAAGAAAAATTATGTTTATTTTTACACTTTAAATAGTTAGCCACAGTTATCAACATTAAAATATCACAGTACGAGGCATATAACATGTGGACCATATATATCGAATATCATTCATGAGACTCATCATTAATTTTCTAGTAAAGGGGAAAAACAATCATTAGACTATCACTAATAGGTTGAGATCCAATCAATGGCCTCTTGATAATAGAATAAGACCCGTAAATACATAAGAAGTTATAAATTTCCCAAAAAATGTCCTTCACATAAATGGAATATATTATAAATCTATAACATTATATATCAAGAAAAACTATTCCATAACCCTAAAAACTATAAATTAATACCAGAACAAGTTTTCTCAATGACTTAGTTAAATATCCCTCATAGGTTCGGACATATTACTAATATTAATAATAATCATATCCCAAATAGTAATACAATTGGAAATTAAACAACTCTAATACCAATTTCTACCATCTGGACCCGGATTCCAAAAATCTGGGGTTTTAAGCATGTTTTACATAAGGCCATGTGTTCTCCCCTATACACTCAAGAGCCTACCAACTAGAAATAAGAACGTAAGGTGTGTCTGTAGAGATACTTTTCCCTCCTATCAGAGTAATAAATATAGGAAATCACCAGATATCATCCAAAATATTGAACAATGAGAGGGTTAAAGCTATAAATATAAACAATAATAATATAATAAATGAAGTGTTTTAATTCATTAAACAAGACAATGTCAAACAAATATAATAAATCACCCAATATTCAGATCATATATACAATATAAAATAAAATAAATATAAATAAAAGTACATGGATCTATTTCTATCATTAATCTGAACCACATACCAATTACCCGAGATAGTTTCAAGCTCCTAAAACCCAAACATAAGAATCCACATCAGTTACAATGCATGAAAGTGAAACATTTGGTCTCAATCATATCCATCACACATCTTTTCTCAACCTAAAAGAATACATAATTTATGAATGAAAATTATGTTACATGAATATGAGGTGATAATTAAATCTCTGTATGACACCCTGAATGGTGAACTTATAATCTCTTATCATAATTTAATGCTTATGCAATATTCTCAGCCCAGCTGAGACACAACTGGAAATAAAATATAGTGAATAGAGCAAGTACATAGTCAATCCTTAGTTCTATTATCCTGATTGGATAGATATCAAATGGGAGGGTATTGATATGGATGTTATACCACTCAGGTTATATATAGTTTAGTTTATCCTTGGTTTTATAATCATAATTAAACATATCTACATTAGAAAGTACTCAAAATGTCTCTAATCAAGCAATATCTCCAAATGGAATAAATTTCCTATTTGGTTCACCCATAGTCACCTTAATTCACTATACTGAATGGTTTTATGTCATGCCTGAACATCTTATAAATATGGAACTAATGTGGATGTCATACCACTCATGATTTGTTTAATTCTAGACCAATTCCCAAGTCTTAGGTCTTAATCCATAGGTAATCATGATATTGTGATTCAAATAATCCATAATGTGGTGACAATTTTGTGATTTGTAAGGAATGGAATCTAGATTCAAGTACAATATCGACATCTATTCTATAAAATGGATCAAAAACTCTCTTATATAATAGTCTAGAAGGTACAATAATTGTTCTTCACCCTGGTCCTAGAGAGAATCCTTAGCATCACTCAACGATAATGTAATCATCCTCAAGATTATCTAAAAAATGTATTTTATACATCCTTTAAAACCTACCTCTATATACCCTATGTAGGTTAGGAATGAAAAAAATTGTTTTTCTATCTTAGTAATGATCAATCGTGTATAGTTCGTAATATAGTTACTATAATGAATGTCTGGACATCCCAATGGCAAGCGGCTTAATAGCTAGATCCCAAGAAGGATGTATAAGAATTCTAATAAACAAATTGGACCAAATAATATATAATATGAAGTAAATCTTATAATCTTAAATAAATAAGTAGGTTCCACTGTAGAATCCCAAGAAGTATGTCTGGGCATCCAAATAAACATGAAGTAAATCAAATACACTTAGAATCTAGATCCTATGTAGCACCTCTAGGAATCATTATCACATATAAAATAATATCAAAAAAATCAAAAAAAAATTCCAGGAATCCCCTATGACAATCATAGATTAATCAATATTAATCATGTGAATGTATAAATAAGATAGTGACTATTGTTGACTGATAAAACCCACCACTACTTCCATAGCCTCTCGGGCACACATGTTTGATATGGGTTCTAAAGAGACACACATTACCATATATACCCAAAACCAACGTTGTAGATCAGGGTCAGTCAAACGCCATGGAACCCACATGAACTCCTAAATTATTCACAGTGGAGGCATCATACTCAAGATCCTTGAAGTCCACACAGAAGTGGTAGAATCACTCTTGTGATCTTATAAGTAATCAAGTAAAGAAGGAATCACCCATGGGATACATGAAAATTGTATGAATTTTGAGGAATCCTAAACGATATCCCCATAAAGAGTATGTAAATATTGGAATCCAACATGGGATCCTCTATATCAAAACATAAGTGGTGTAATCCTATAGGGGATCCTCAGAAAGAGTACAGAGGAAGATTAATCCTACCTGGGATCCTCTATGAAAGAGTATGTTAATAGAGGCTTTATACATGGGATCCTCAATCAAAAAATTCATCATGGGGTAACACCTAAGTGAAGACTTCATCTCAATGGAAGGTCGACTTATTCATCGGTCTAGGTAGATGGATCATGGTAAATATTAGATAAATGTCTCACTCTAATGAGAAATCATTATTCAATTTCTGGCATGGACATTTTGTGTACTCAGGCCCAGTTAACATGCCGAATCTTTGGGTGTGTAACTCGGATACCCAACAACCATGATAAAAAATGTGGATATTAATAGTACATGTCATGTAGTCACCCAATTAATGGTAGAATTAAAATGAATTAAACTGAAATTTGAATCATCAAAACCTTATTTTATTGAATGAAACCTGTTATGATTGAATATTTAATAATGGTTATAAAGAATTTTAAATTGTCAATTAATTTGTTATAATGAAATTAAATAATTGGTTCTACTGTTTATTTTCTATTAATTAATTATTTATGGTTATCTCCAAGAGGATTTATATGGACATTAATAAGAATGATAATTAATTAATTCACCAGTATTTAATTTGATAATAATGAATTAATAAGAAATGAATATTAACCAGTTTATTTTTTTTGTTGCATGTATAACCGTTCATGAATAAGGCCGAGACCAATGTATGTGTTGGAATTTATTTAATTTAATTTATTACATGAGTTATCAATATTAATTTATAAATTAATATTATGGCATTCATTTCATCCCTCCCTCCGTTATTATGAAGGACAAGATTTCCATGGTTATTTATGCTATCACCCATTAACCAATCCTTTTTCCCATTGATACATGTGAGTTATAAATACTAGTAATTGATATATTTTCCCAAGGAACATGGTGTATGTTCAAGATAGGACCTTAATGATACTAACCCAGGTGTCACAAAGGTGGATATGTGTAATTTTTTACTCATTACAATACAAATAATAGGACTTATTTTTCCAAGGTCATATGTTTATTTTATGTTTACTCATTAAATCAACCATTAGATATACTCATGAATGGGTCATTTAATTAATTAATTAATTATTTCAATGGATAATTTATTCTGTTGATGCAAGTCTATGATCAAAAATATAAATGAATTAATGTGAAAAGAAAGAATTTAATTAATTACATTGTGGATAAATAATTTATCTAACATTGTTAATTAATTATTTAAAACCCAGTTACTTTTACAAATACATTTAAAGGATAAACCAACATAAATTTTTTTTAATTATAAATTGAAACCATTTTCCATTATATTACGCCAGAATATACCTTCTATTACATGATTGGAACAGAAACCATGGAAGTAAGTGTTTCTATAGAAATATTCAAGACACATAATTTTATCGAGGAATTTTCATGATGATTTTTAGTAGACTTAAACAAAACATGTATTTAAATTTAAATTCAAAGTATGCATAATATAAAATTGGGTTAAAGTGCTGAGAAAATCAAAGTCATGAATTTTGTATTAGGATTCCAATTGATGAATTAGGGACATAGAAGCCTCCAATTGGTAATACCACCAATATGAATACCTAATTTTGGGTTTCATAGACAAATTATCGATCATTATGAAAACAAATATACACATTCCCTGAGAATGTCTAGGAAAATAGACATTTTCTGTTCAATGGTGAGGGCTATTGGGGTATCATAAAATAGTGATAGAATTATTAAAATTAAATTATTATTATTTATCAGAAAATTCTTAATCATGTAATGTACTAATAATATATTTTAATTGATTTAAAAAAGGGAAAGTGAACCATAAAAATATTTCTATCAATATTTATCTTTGGGCATGTCCTTAAAAATATATATTTCTAGATATGGTACAATAATTTATGTGATGCATTATTATCATAATGTTTTAATTATTTTTTGGAATCCCCTACTCTTAAAATTCAACCCCAATATGTGAACAATAGTGAAAAGAATACCTACCAGAGACATGTCAATGATGCTTTTTATGGTTTTTGTATTTTTTAATTAACTCTTTCCAGATCATTGATGATAAAAAATAGTTACATGGATGTTTAAACCATAATTTATCATCATCTTTCCCACAAAAAAGTTTAGTAAAATATTGAAATAAATATCATCATCAATGAACTATATCAACATATATAGGAAGAATGAAATCTAGCTAGTGATCATACTTTCAAAATTCTAGGGTATATGGATCAGTTCTTTAAATCAGGCTTCCCCTTGGATAAGAAATTGTCCATTAATATTATATTATTAACCATAATACCAAAGTTAATATTATTTTACTAATATTAGATAAAAAATGGATAACTCACTCTGGAAACTTATTTTCCATACTTAACCAAGATGATAAGGATTAGTTGAGACTATTTTCTCCGTCAATTTTTTGAAAAGTCTTAATGACAAGGATAAAGATCCCATTGATAATAAAAATGAAAAATATCATTTAATTTGTCCATCAAGTAGAAAAATTAATCAAGAAATAAGAATTAAGAGGAGGATATTTTTTCATATATGGAATTAATGGACACTGGAAAAGAAATTACATTGAATTGAGAAAGAAAGCAGTTGCACCCACTTCAGGTGTATTCATTAATTTTTGATACACTACTAGTGTATTGAATACGATATGATTATAACATACATGTGTTAAAATATAAGATATGATAAAGAATATAATGGTTATAGAGTGAACTGAAAAAGAGATAAGAAAGGGTTATTCCTATATCAGTCAATGGGATCTCACGATTTATCAATACATATTTTGGTTTATTCTTGATTTTAATAAGTGTTACCAATACATGTCACTCAGTGTTTGACTAGAAACAATGTGACATTATTTATATTTTCAATAAAATATGATATGGAAATTTAATACTAAAATATAGTTTTATTATCTCTTTATATAATGACTTTATTTTTCTGATTATTATTTTCGAATATTATATAGATTATTTTCAAGACCTGGCACTGAGACGATGTGTGATTATTAGGTTTAGTGTGCTCGGAATAAATGTATGAAATATATTAAATATATTTGATAACATGCATGAAATATTTTTTTAAATACTGTAATAAATCCTAAATGATGTCCATGATCAAAAATTGATGGCGCCATTGAGTTTAGATTATAGGTTTTACCCTAGGATTGACATCACCCATCATAGAGTGGGGAATTTATAATAAAGGTTTCATTGGTGGAAAATTTATAAATTAAATAAATTTATATTATTTATATTATTTAGTGAAGTGAATAATACTCATTTAAATACATGGTTATGAGTTATTCCTTAGCGTTACTTGTTGAACCCCCTAGAGATATAGATGACCATTGGTGAGCACTCTTGGTAGACGACAATAGATCTGGACTGAATAGAGGATTGTTGCACCAACGGAGTTCATGGATATCATCAATGACAAAAACACAAAACATTAATTTAAAAATGATCAATACAAACTATAATTATTATGATGATTTAGTTTTTTTATCCTATAATGAAATATATAATGAATGTGGATTAATTCCACAAATAGAATTGGTACACCCATCATTGATAAACATAATTTGGCAGAATTATTTTAGTTAACTGTGTTGATTTTCCTCTTTGTTTATCATATTATATCAGAATGGGTGCATACAGAATTAAAAAAGTTTGAGGTTTGTTCCACACTATCCATGTCTTATAAATGTATTACCATGTTCTTCTCATATTCCTCAGATATGTATCTTTTGACCCATGCTTTAATGAATACATGGTATTCGATTGTTGTGTGATCATTCATTAAAGAAAAGGGTCAATATAGTGGGTTTGGATAATGATTAATGACATTATTGGGATGAGATGATGTTAGTGTATGATCATAGGCATATCAAATAGATTTTTCTATTCTTTTTTCATATGTTTCGATGAACTTGTATGAACAGCACGATGGATGGTTTTCTAGGAAGATATTGGACTCAGATCCCAGTGAGCGGTGACAGCTTGGATTGGTCAACCCAATATATGGATATTCCAATGAAGAATATGGATCCGTTGATGTGGTAAATGACACAGAGGAAGATTCAATGAATATGGAATATCTTGAATAAAATGGCATGTTTTTTAGGATTACACGCCGCATGGGCCACCATGGATGTGGCACTCTGATTTCGGCTAGATTTAAGTATCACACACCAGGACATTTTTTTCATATGTCATGTGGCCCCTCAATGATGGATTAATGTGTAATTTATAAGGTATATAAACATGTCTTTGAGTACATGGGTTGGACACACCATGTACTCAAACATAGACACTGATAGGTATACATGGGCCAATACACAAACACATCCAGGTGTACATGAACATGACTAGGTGACCCTGGAAGGGTTTTTTTGAAATATATACATTCCATGTACCATACCTACACACCATATTTATGGAGATTTATATGTCGTGTGAGGAAAAACCACACAGGTAGATCTAGGTTGAGAAATGCATGTCGGGTTCTCTACTTAAAAATCATATACTCCCTTAGACATAGCTCAGAGCTCTTTGTATCTTCATATCAGACCAGTGTGAATTGATTGAGTCCCCCTAGTCCTTTCCCTAAATGGTAAAATGCTAAATTTCATCAACATCACATGAATTTGATCCCATCTAGAGGACAAGTTTTATATAGAGTTTTGTGCATCCCTCTGTGAGATTGGAATGTGATCCTCTATCATCTTTATACCTGATGTGTGTTTTTGGAATCAATGTGACCTATTTAAGTAGGGGATTGGTCCTCCATATATAATTTCAAATCATTAGGGTTTTTTGTGTCATTTTCATATGACCCCCTATATAACAGTTTGATCCAGATTGGTTTTGTGGTACCCACAACAAATTTGGATGTGACCCCATATCTGAGTATTAGGGTCATCTAGGGGAAGTGATCTTTCTTAGGATGAGTCTAATGTTATCGACCTCTTTGATGAGTGTCTCTAGTGATATCATGGCATATGGAGTGGATTTTTTTAGAATTTGTATTTCATCATATAAGATCTTGTGGTATGTATGTGATTTTTCCCTCTTAGTGGGGTGGTGTACATCCTGAGTATATCTCATAATTTTCTATTATACATTGACTCTTATAGTATTATATTGAGATTATTGTGATTGATTCATCATGTTTAGTGTTTTAGGAAGTTCCTACTGGGTATTTTTACACCCAACCTTTCATGGGATGTACCCACATGTGTCATGTATTATAAAGATGACGACCATTTTTATAGTGTCTTGGGAGGATGTGGAGATAGTGGTTCATATCTTGATCTTGGAAGAATGAGTTTTTTTTCGAGAGACATCATTTGATCTAAGACCTCACCATTGGAGTAGTTTGTACTCTTTACAGTTTTTGGTTGGGATGGTATTTGGCCAATTTTTGTCTTTCTGTACATCACAATTGTACTTTGGTTTTAGAATTATAGATATATGAATGAATTTGCTTCAGTTATATCACATTTAATCACTGTGTGGTCTTATATATCTGTTTTTGTGTACATGTTCATTTGATTAATTACTACATTATGCGGGATATGCTTTCTCAGCATTGGTCGTCATCCTCTGGCCTATTGGAGGTGGGCTGGGGGTAGTCACTGGATAGACCTCAGTGGGTCAGCTTATAATAGAGTGGTATCAAAGGTGTCAGTTCTACTTTAGGACTAGAGTTGGTATGATTTGTTTGGGGAAACAGTGTTAATGGTTACGAGTTCACCTTTCAGGCTAAGCACTCCAGTGTTGGTGCGGTGTCTGACTTATCCATTCACCAGGACTATGATCACTTTCCATTCAACTCATAACATATATAAATTAGTTGTATGAAAAATATTAGTACATGTATCATATCAGAATAGGTTGTTCTTTCCATTTCCTTCTTGGGCCATCTCCCGAAATATACTCATTGAACATGGTATATCTTGTTCAATTATAGATGTATCCACATAGACAACCATATAGGATTACACTACGTGATCATTAGGATAATCTTCTGATTGATGAGGCATTAGTAAAGGGGCCTATAAAAAATTTATAACCTCTGTGTGTTTTTCCTTCTATACCACCACTCATTGAGTGGTATCTAGCACCATTAGTTCCAGCTAAGGATTCACATAGGCATAGTGAGATTCATGAGTTCAAGAGGTAGTTAGCTTTTATGTTTTAGGGAGATTGAGACACCTAGGTGGCTAGGTACTCTATAGAGGTCATCACTCGTGTTTTCTGACTAATTAGGACACCAATAGATATGATGTCAGTCCTTGTAGTGAGAATTCTCTAAGTCCTTATTGGGAAATGGTGGAGTTTAGTGAATTAGTCACGTGACAAGATAGCACTCACATAGATATACATTTAGGGTTTCTTTAGGGAGGAGTATTTTTCAGCCATGTTTCGACTACAGCACATACAAAATATTTTATATCTACATTAGAAGTTAGACCATAGGTGAGTATTAATTGATTTTTACCAATCTCTTAAATTAATCCTTGGATAAGGTTCATGATCCATTCATCATAAAATGGGCCTTCAAGAAGGTCTTACAGTGGGATATTAGGGCTTCGATGATATCACAATTCATTCTAACCTATTCTAGGGTGTTGGCTAAAGACATAGTTGTGTAGAGATTTTTATATGAGTAATCACTGATAGTGGGTGTTGGTAGTGGGCACCAAGGAGATGATACCTCAATAGTTGGTAGCTGATGATAGTAACATAGATCCAAGCATGTCATATGCTTTCTTAGGAGATCCCAATACATAGGTTCAATAGTATGTGGTTCTAAGGATTTATTAAATAAGATGAAGGATTTTCATTGTTTCTCATGAAACTATTAGATAAATCTAATTCGGGATTGTATAACCTGTCATATACATGATTGAGAGATGGTTGCGAGACCATCATGGTAGAGATAGAGGCATGAACTAGGTGGTCTGTAGGTTGGTTGAAATGGAAGAGGGTACAAAAGAGTACTTGTAGGTGGCTGGAGGTTTGATCTATTACCACCACCACCCCCAAATTGTTTACATCAGGATATAAAATCTAGTGGTCAGGGATAAGGCCAAATAAAGGCAATAGAGGCCTATAACTCAGAAGTCTCTAGGGATAATAAGTGGTATGATCTTTTTCTTTTCTACCATAGCTATTGTATTCATATACATGTATTTGATACATTTCTTTCCATCCAATTATTGTGTTTGAGACTTATATATTCCAATTATTCCATTGGATTGACCCTTTCGGTTGGAGACTCAAGTAGGTGGTGACATACTTATTTCTAAAATATTAAGAAAGTGTTATCTGATGATTGGAGGTGAGAGTTTTGTATGTGATCTCTTTTTATTAGTGATGTGGAATTAATATTTCATCATACGTATATACTGGCTATCAACATTCCATGCCCATATCGACTATATAAGGTGAAGTATTCAGTGTATCCATGTTTATGGAATTAGGTTCTTCTTTATGACTGATAAGGAAATCCTAGAAGAGTAGGATGTGATATGTCATTGTAGAGTTCATCTGATTACTCGATAGTTTGATAGAATGACTCTGGAAGCAGTGGATGCTGGAATTTTTCAGTTTCCTGTTGTTTTGTAAGAGTTTGAGGGTGTCTTTCTTGAGGATGTTCCAGGATTACTTCCCTGATGAGATCTATACTTCTAAAGTGACATTCATCTCGGGATGACCCTCATATCTACACCAATATATCTTACGTCTCCCAAATAGATTAATGATCTAAGGGTATAGTTGGAGGACTTGTGGGAAAAGGGTTTTCTAGGACCTAGTGTTTCCTTATGTATATCCCCAATGTGTTCTAAAAAACCAGATGAGTGATTATGTTTTTTTGTGGATTATTAGTCCTTTATTATAGTTTCCTTGAAGAATAAGTATCCAATATTGTGGATCTAAAACCTCTTCAGTCAATTGAGAGGCGTGTGATGGTTGTCAAAGATTGACCTCAGATCAGACTATCACCCGTAGTGAGTACGAGACAAGGATATACCAAAGGAAAAAATTTATATGTCTCTATAGTCAAAATGAGTACATGGTTATACCATTTGTCATGAAATATTCCCGATAAATGATCATGGAACTCATGAACCTGATATTTCTTCTTTCAATGATCAGTTCATGGAAGCCTTCATTAATGAAATCATAGTTTACACAAAATATATGGAGGATCATGTGAGACACTTGGGGATGGTCTTATACATACTCCATGATCACCAATATTATGGGAATCTATAGAGGTTTTAGTTTCGGATTTTGGAGTTCCACTTCTCGAGATACATCATAACAGAGGATGGTGTTGTAGTGGATCTGGAAAAGGGTGGGGTAGTTCTCTCTTGAGGGCCACCCAATAGTGTTTCCAGGGTATGAATTTTCCATTTCATGGCATGGTAATTTTTAAGGTTTGTACCCAATTACTATAGATTGGAATCAGCCATGGAATATTTGACCCAAAACGGATTGCATTTCCTGAAAATAAAAATAATCTTACAATGCTTTCTAAAGATGAGTTATATATTGAAGAGTGCTTACATCTAGAGATTACCATAGGGTTTCAGGTATGTAGTTTTCTATGATTCATTAGGGACTAGGATAGGTTTTTTATTTATAGTAAGTAAGATAGTGATTATGATTTATGTAAATTGTGACCACATGAGTATTGCTATATGACCCATGATCTTTAGTTAGTAGTGGTATTATTCGCACTGAGGATGTAAAAAAACTACATGACTGGAGATAAGATCATCATTTACTCTGACCATAAGAGTCTCAAATATATCATCTCATATATGTGTCTAAACATGAGTTTGAGGAGATTTCTATAGTTCCTACAAGATTATGAATTCAAGATTTTCTATACTCCTAGGAAGGAAAACCTGGTGGCAGATGATCAATATAAGAGATCTTGTTCACATCTACTGGATGAGTTGTTGGATTAGTTAAACTCATTGATTTTTCCCTAGTTGAAAAGGATGGTTCGTCGTATCTTTAGAAGATGATTGTTTACCCACCAATTTTAAAGGGTTATAGGGATGCTCAGTGTGGAGATACTGACTGTGTGGCCTTATGTTTTTATATATCCACTATACATACTCCTGATGGATATTTTGAAGTTGAGGAGCATGATATCCATTTCAGAGAATAGATAATGGAACCAATGATGTTGTGGTAGGAGGTGATGTGGGAGTTTCATACATCCCATTTTGTGGTACATATAGATGTGAAAAAGATGTACCAAGACCGCTGACCTCATTTTTGGGGGAAAGGAAAAAAAGTGTTCTGTTACAGATCTTTTCTCTTGATGCCTCTCTTGTATGAAAGTGAAGGATGAGAACCTAGATCTAGAAGGTTTAGTGCAACCTCTTGGGTTTTTAGTGTATAATTAGGATGTTATATCCATGGTATTCATGGCATGGTTTCAATGTATGTCCTATGGACACAATTCCATCTGGGTGATCATAGGTTGACTCAACAAGTCATCCCACTTCCATGATATCTAATAAGCTTTAAGTAGAGATTTATGGATTCCTATATATGAAGGTGTTAGTCCCTCTCTTGGGAGTTACCTTGAATATTGTTTCATACCATGGAATTCACTTCACATTACGATTATAGAGATAATTGTAGGAGGTCTTCGAGACTTAGCTACACTCAAAGCACAACATTTCCCCCCCAGACTGATAGTCAAATTGAGCTACCATTTTCATCTCGAAAGAAATGTTGTCAACATGCATGTTGGAAATTGGTAATAGGTGGTAGGATCATATTACCTTGATGAAATTTGGGTGAATCAATTACTTCCATTCAAGCAATGGTATGACACAATTCAAGGATTTATATGGGTGGCCCTACTAGTCACCCATTTTTTGACTACTCAAGGAGAGTCAGAACTCATGGGCTCAGAGTCGGTGAGAAATACAACATAAAAGGTCTACATCATCTAGTAGTGTATTGGGACTTCAAAGATCCATCAACAATCATATAAAGGCCAATGATGGAGAACTATGGATTTTCAAGAGGGAGACCATATATTTCTGAGGGTCTCACATCAATGTGGAATGAATAGATTTGGATGTTGTGGAAATAATTATCCTATATTAATTGGTCCTCTAAATATATTATGTTGAGTTATAATGGTGGATTTCTACTTTTCTGTACCACACCCGTTATACCAGTCACCTTAGGTCCTCTACATGTCAATGTTGAGGAGTTATGTGTATGATCTGTCACATGTTATTTATTGGGGCGAGCTTGACAACATGGTTGGAGCTACCTTAAATGAGTATCTGTTGGTGATTAAGGATCAGTAAGAGATGATAATTTTTGGGTTAATGATTCCATTAGTTTGTGTTCGGTGGTAGCATGAGAATCATTGGGAGATAAACTGGGAGATGGAGACCCAAATGTGAGCCCAGTACCCTTATCCTGTTTAGTAGCTTTTCCTATTTTCTGGGAAAAATACTTTGGGTTGGGATAATTTAATAACACATTTTTTTATATTATTTTTGGATTTTATATGGATTATTTTCAACGGTTAGATTAGAAACAATGTGTGATTTCATAGCCAAATGTACTTGGAATAATTGAGTGAAATATATTATATATATTTTTTAACACGAGAATGTTGTTTTCATGAAAAAATGGAAATAACTCCTAAACATGGGAATAGATCTGAAATCCGAGGGAATGTTTGATTTTGAAATGTTGGTGTCACCCTAGGCATGGAATAACTTTTTTTAGAATGGTGTGTTTCTGAAAAATTCACCATGGGTGAAATATTAATAAATTTAATTAATAAATTTTTTTAATTTTTCTAACTCAATGAATTTAATATCTCCCCATTAAAAATATGGTTATGAGGCTTTAATCATGGTTGTCCACTCAAAACATGGATATTTAGAAGACTGTAGGATAACATTTTGGGTATATGGTGATGGATCTAGACTCGATTAAGGATTGTTTCACCAATGTAGTTCGTGGATCTCATCAACAACAGAAACACAGAACTATTATTTTTCAATGATAGATCTAAAATATAGTTAGGATACTGATTTATGTTTTCCATCCCATTATTTATTCCAAAAAGATCCAGATCATTTCCATAAATAGAATTGATATGTGGATCATTGGTAGATTTAATTTTATGTAATTATATTTTTTCATTGTGTAGATTTTTCATTTCATCTTTCTCTATCTACTATAAAAATCGTGACCTAATGAATGAAATTAGAGGTTTGTTTCGCACTTTTCATGGATTATGTATTTATTCACCCATTCATTGAATATTCATCACTGGTGTTTCTATTCTCCCTTATTTCCATGAATACCTGATATTTTATCATTCTGCATCTATTCTATAGCACAATGGATCAATACCATGGGTTTGGATTGTGATTTATCAGGTATCCATGGTGAATAGATGGTAGTGGACAATAAGAGGAATATTGGATGGATTTATGTCTTTTATTCTTCTTGGTTTGGATGCACAAGATTGAGCGGCTTAATAGATGGGGTTTCGTACAGATCAAGGACTCAAATCCTTAATAATGGTAGCAACAAGGCTGGGAATAACTCAAATATATATGTTGTTGTGAGGATGACATTTATGGAGATTTTGAGGACAACACATAGGAAGCTTAGATGGATCATTAAAATATCAATCAACACGGTGTGTATTTTCGTATACCACATCATGAGGGACACCCTAACTACGAAATTAGGGTTTCATCTATATTTATGTATCACACATTTTGTGACATGGTCACACACCATGTGACATCATCAAACACTGTGTTACATCATCACACATCATGTGATCTCACTAGGATAGCTTTGTGTGGACTTTGGAAGTTACACAGACACTTCTAGAAGTACACAAGGAGGACATGACGTGTACTCAGACATAGACATGGATAGGTATACATAAGATGGTACAAAAACACATCCAGTAGTAGAGGGACACATCCAAAACGATGTAAAGGGTATTGAGTGATATTTATATATCTTGTACCTTATATACATGGCATGTATAAGTTGAGTTACATTCCCTTAGGAGGAACTATGCGAGATGTTCTATGTTGAGAAAGGCACATTGTTTAATCTATATAGACACTGTGTGTTCCATCAGAGACAAATTGGATCACTTCAAATCTTCAATTAAAAAATGTTTTGGTTAATTTACTACCCATTGGTCCTTTCCCTAGAGGGTACAATGTAAAATTAAATCCAAATCACATTTTTTGATCCCCTCTAGAGGATAAGTTTCATTTAGAGTTTTTGGAGTCACTCTATGAGACTAGAGGGTGATCCCCAATCATATTCTTATCCAAGGTGGGGGTTGTGGTATTGGAATGAACTCCTTTAGTTTGGAATTTATCCTATATCTAGTAGGATATATAGATTGGTTTCTTGGAATTTTTGGCATAAGATCCCTTATATAGGGATTTATCCATATTGTGTTCATGGTGTCCCCCAACTGTACTCAGCGTCACCCTCATATATGAGTATCATGGTATTATATGTCCAATGAGATTTATTGGGCTAAACCTAATGATCATTACCTATTGAATGATTTTTTCTGGTGAAATCAGGTATTTTTGAGTGAATTATACCTAGTAAAGCATTTCTTCGAGAAAAATCATATGGCTAGTAGTTGGTTGTGAGTGCCTAGTGGAATAGTATCCAAAATTAGTATATCTAGGTGTTTTATATTATAAATTTACTATTATGTCTTGGTATTTAGATGATTTTACTTGGTTATTTATGTTTATTGTTTTAGGGGACTCCCAACGGGTATTGTAATACTCACCCACATATGGGATCTGCTTGCATGTGTAAAGTCTCTTTCATATCAAGACCATTTCCATGATGTCCAGGGGGTATGTGGAGCTGGTGAATCATATGTTGTGAGTTGAAGACCATGGTTTTCTTGGAGAGCTTTCATTTTATCTTATTCATCACCCTTATATAAGTTTTTACCCTTTACAGGTTTTGTTTGGGTTTCTATTTGGACCCTTTTTTTCTTTCTGTACTTCGTTGTCAGAGTTTGGTTATAGGATTATAGATTTATTCATGATTTTGTTTCAGTTGTTTTATATTTTATCATTGTTTGGACGAGAGATGTTTGTATATGTGTAGGTACATTAGGCTCATGCCTCCAATTTGTGGGATATGCCTACTCATCATTGGTTACTCACCCCTTGCATATTGGAGGCAGACTTGGGGTAGACACGGGATAGGACCTGGTGGGTTGGGACATTACAATTGAATCATAAATATCCATTATAATGAATGATGAATATCAAATAATACTCTTACCTGATTATAGAAAGAAAATTACTTTTTAAATAAAACTGAATGTAGTTGAATTCATTATTTTCATTAAATTATTTTTATCTCAATTGATATAAGATATGATATATAAAAATATTCTACATCTCATGTTTTAGATAAACCGTTTTAATTAATATATAAGAAAAATAATTTTTATTTAGTTTAATATATCCATATAAAATATTCCAATGAAATATGTAACTTGATATACATCCAGAGAAATATTATAAATGATCCATGATGTAAATGAGAGCACTTATAAAATGGAATCTATGAGGTGTCTTATCAAAGTATATTCTATCTATATAATAATTGATCTTATATGTGGAGAAATTTTTATACCTAACTCTGACATTATTATCTACATCAATGTCATGATGGTAGTAAATGTAAGATCATTGAAGAGTCTTATGTATATTGAAAATCATATATTAATCCTTCCAAGAAATATTTTGAAAATAGAAGTTCAACCACTAACTATACTCCAAATATATTTTTTAATGGATATAATATGAATTGTGATATGATAAAAATTTATTTGGAAACTACCATAAGTGTTTATTGAAAACCATTTGTTAAAAGTTTTAATTCACTAAAAATTAACATAAAAATGATAACGTGTCTCTGAGTTCATGACACTATATCAAGAAAAGATATTAATGATTAGTGAAGATTGAATTTATTTACAAAAAATGAAACCTATCAATTTTTTGATTGGTGGGAAAACATAATGTTTATTGGTTTAGTATATTGATTAAAATATTTTGGAATAGGACTACTAGACTCCACAAACATTAGTGGGATGATTAGTTCCTGGGACTCATACTACATAGTAATTTGTAACATAATAAGTGGTTTATGTTCACTATAAATGGTGATTCATGTATTATTATTTTAGAATAATAATTCCTAAAAAAATTTAAATAGTAAAATGATAAGGTTGAGAAGTATATATATATATAAATTCATGTAATCGACTATCTGTATCAAGATTCAGGAACTCCGTATTTTTAATGTCTCTAAAACTTGATACTACTTGTGAGTATTCATGATAAACTAGATTGTATGATCAATATAGTAAGAATAATGATCGATTGAATATTGAATGGTTTTTTGTATAAGTAAACATATTCACTAATCATGATGGAAAAAATCAATTTTCAATTCTACTTGTCAAAGAATATTTTCATGATCATCATATTGAGTAATTGATTTTTAAGGCCCCCTCATTTAGAGGATTACTTATAAAATATGTCTGTATAAGTAAACAAATGGTCACACTATGGTATATGTCTACAAGGAAAAACTAAAAGGGTTTAGGATATCAATTAATTCTAATAAGATATGTCGAGTGTTCAAATTCTTTTATGAATAACTCATGTATATGAAGAATATAATATTCATTTGGAAACAAATTCCTAACATGTGTCCCTATGTTGTTAGTGTGAGTGTTATTAGTTTTCACGTTAAGTATCTTTTTGACATAAGGGAAAAAATTGTGTTTTAGACATTTTTAGAAAAAATGAATGATATTTGTTCAAGCATTACTTAATGAAGAAACTACATTATGTAGAAAATATCTAAAAAATTGATCTATGGGGTTTTTTGAATCTAGTCATAATAAAGATATAAAAAATGTATTGAAAAAAAAGTTGAAATAATGAAAGACCTGATTGTTATTAGAATATAATTCTTATAGTAGAACAAGAATTTACATAGGAGAATATTATAATGATTTAAATAATATAATATGATTATGTTATTGTAATTCTTGTCATCTTCCATGATATGTACTAATTTTTTGTATTAATTATTCCTAAATCATAAAAGTTGAATACCAAAATAGATCCAACATAGTAATATAGAAATGTAGATAGGACTATCCAAAAGTACATGGAAAGGTATAATGGAATGATTTTGAGGTAACTTGAGATGTGGGAATAACAATGAACAAGGGAATTGAACTCATTAATATACATAGAAAAATTTGATTAAGTATAATGAAAAGGTGCCAATGTAATATGCAAGAAATAATCATTATAGATAGTAGGTTATATATCTACTATATCTGAGTTCATAGAAGCTTTAAATATCGATTAAGAAGCTATTTAGAAACATCCTATTCTAAGATTGGGTTATACCAGTATAAATAGAATTATCATTTTATGATAATATTTGACTGTAGAATTAGTTTTTATATCAGGATTCTCAAAAGGGAATAGGAGTTCAATACTCATTTATAAAACAACGTGAGTTATTTTCTAAAGATATTAATGTTTTAGTATAAATATTATCCACATAGACATGTGTATTTTTTATCACTATCCACAAAAACATGGTAGGCCTAGCAATTATTCCCACACTCAGTAGAAGCATGTTTAACACGTGAGGACTGACCATTCAATATTAGTTGGATAGATTGAATGTGTGATTTTATGTGAGTTTATTCCCTAGAAAAAACCACTTTATGATTTTGATTACATATATATTCAAATAAGTGAATATTAATTTAAATATATTATCAAATATTGATTTTTCTTATACATAACAATGTTGTGATAATGTAACAACGTATTTTTCACACTGATAAGGTCATATAAGTTCCAAAATCTGATGATAAACTTAAATTCTATAACTATATATCATAAAATTAGTTCTTCAATCAGGTAACATACTATGATGGGGAATGTAGAACAGATATTGTTAGGTTTTTGTACTCATAACTAGTTGGGGCTTCTACTCGGGATATTCTAATTTACAAATCTCTATGACCAGAAATTATGGGCACATACCTTCCAGTAGTAATTCAACATGTTTTAGTGTAATAAGATATTCCTATTTATGAGTTTGTGTAATAGTTGTTATAATTTATGATTATTATTAATGAATTTTATGTCTCAATAACTTTGTTGTATTTCGTAAACCATGAAGATATTACTTCATAGTGAAGTAGGATACATTGGGTCTGTCATCAAGAACATATTACTAATTGATAAGATAATGTTTTTTATTCCATCATTATGTAAATTGATATATTATACCTTTGGTTGAAATATAATATTCATATTGAATTCCAGGACCATGATGTAACGACTTTATTTCAGATAGTTAAAGAAACAGATATTGAGCACATAAGTTGATGACACTGAAGTAAAACTTTCTTGAAGAAATATTCTTTATAATGTTTTATATTACACATTGGTAATTTATATGTGGATGTCATATTTCTGAAATTATGTTATTTACCTTGGGATCCTTGGCATGTTTTTTGATAGTAATCTTGGAATTTACAAAAGATCATCCATGGAGAATGACAAATAATCCTAAAGGGTCACACACTAAGTGTTTTCATTGGTTTTGATTATATTGTATATGAATTTAATTAGGAGAATATGACTTATTCTAAAAATCGAGGAACAATTTTATTCAATAATTTTATTCATGTTTTATTGATCCTAGAATTTAAATAAATATATATTCACTGAATGTTGAATAAAAGATATTAATTTATTTTAATGAATATTTAATAAATATTTATTTTTGATTTTGGATTTAAAATATTTATTTAAGATAATAAAATATTTCATTCATTTATTCAAAAAATGTGGAGGAGTTCAAATGAACCAAGACCCCATCTATTGATGAATATTTATTTACAATCTGGCAAATAATATTCAACACATTGAAAGACAATGCATGCCATAACTAAAATTTATAATAATAATATTATTTGATTGAATAGGGTTTTATAATGGTTATTATATTATTTAAGGGTTGTTAAAAAATTAAATAACATTTAAACATAACCCCTCCCTATATAAATAGATTCTTATGTATATTATGTTGGGTTAATTGAGATATAGTGAATTTTTGTGCATAAAAAATTCTCTCTTGAATTCATTTTTATCTATCCCTCTCAAAAAAAGATACCCAAGAGAGATTCTTTCAAGATTGAATAATGTAAGATAAAAAAAATGAGTCATGTTAATTGATTCACCATACTAGCACCCAAGCTTTAATTTGTATTTGTTAGAGATCAATAGATAATTTTTGGATCACTGCTACTAGGATTCTACCATTGGATCTTCACATCGTAATGAAGGAAATCGATAATGGGTATTTGGGATGATTAAAAAAGTCATCAAACAAAGGATCCTAAGATAGAATATTTATTTCCTTCATATCTAACTTACTTAATTATAATATTACATTGATATATCCTCCCTATGGATTTTGGTAAAAAAAATATAAAATTAAATTTTAATATGGTTCCCAACACTAATGTTTACTCTATTCCTGTAATCATAAACTATGGTATGTATGGTTTTGAGTCATGAATTTTTTATTTTTTCATCGTCTTTTTTTTAATTTGACCTTGATTGTTGTAGTAATAATTTTTTTTGATGTGGTATGAGTTTTTTGGGTTCATTTCTTATTTTTTGATGAAAATGGGAAAAATGAGGAAAATTATTACTATGTATGGTCTTGCAAACTATACATATCCCATGAACATGGTTTTTCATGACTACCAATGGTAGTTTCGAAATTATAGAATATTACACCTAAACATGTGGAAATAATATGCATTGCCACACCACCTTAATTTGTTTAAATTGAACTTATTTTACAAATGAGTTTTTGTTACTTATGAAAATTAATTAGTGGGATAAATTAAAGATCTTTTTCATGATGTTTTGATTCTAGTTAGTTTTATTTTTTAACATTTATGGTCAGAAAACAGATTAATGTGGAGAAGTATATTTTTTAGAAATTGATAAAGTATTCTATGAAGGTTGTTTGAAATGAACTAGGTGATTTAAAATTATTGAATGGTTTTAATTATGATTCTATAGTTGGTAGATTACTTTTCATGTAGTGTTTTATAATTTTGAAACTATTGTGTGTTTTTAGCATTATTTTAGTAAAATTATAAAAAAGTCATGATTTTATTTTGATTTTGAGACTAACATGACTGATTTTCAATGTCATCGTTATATATTTTAAAATAAACGTTCAGGATTTAATTTAATTATTTATCATTTTAGGGATCTTGGTATTATATTGGTTTTATATGATTGAAAATAATTTTTTGCAAAAATATTTTGGGGGGAAAATATTTGGGATTATTGGGTAAAACATTTTTAGTAATCATGATTTTTTGTGATCTAAATAGGATATTTTGAACTAAATAGTGGAAATGTATTAAAATTTGGATTTAAAAATATATTTAATATAATAGAATATAAATTTTTTTTAAATCCTTTTTGATAAAAAAATAAGTTTCAGTGAAATTTCATCAAAAATCATTGGAAAGTTTTTGAAGAATGTGCTTTAAGTGATTAGCAGTTATGGTTTCAAAACAATTTTAAAATGACCGAGTAAGTGAATTTTCATAATATTTTGAGATTTTTTTCATTATTTTTATAATTATTTTTTAAATATTATCCTTAAATATGAAAACCTCATATTTTTATTGATTTTTTGGTTGTTTTCTATTTCTACAAATTTAAGATGAACCCCCACCATGCCTCAATGAATTCTCAAGGGGGTGATATGGGTAATTCTCCTCATGTGAGACCATTAGCTGACCGCCCTATAAATTTTTTTCTTGAGATCTACAAATTATATCCTCCTATAATTTAAGGATATAAAGGATCCCAATAAGTAGAAGAGGGGATGTGGAATAAAAAAAGATATTTGACCTTTTAGGTTACCTGAGCCTCTCAAAATTATGTTTTCTACCATCACACTTGAGGACGTCTGTTTGAAGTTATGGAATTATTTTTTCCCTAAAAATGAAACATGATAAGCATTTATGGTAATGTTTTAACTCTTTTTTTATCTATAAATATTTTCCCACATATTTTAATGTCTCTATGGGGATTGATCTAAACTTCCTTCAGCAAGGTGGTTGACCAATGTTAGAGTATGTTGTTCTTTTTATTGAACAATAATTCATTGTTCCAATGTTAGAATTGGTGATTCTTTGAATTAATAGTTTTCTGTGAGTTTTATTCATCCTAATCATCATTATTTAAGGTCTTTTTTCATATTGACATCTTATGTAGAGATAGAATGGAAATATGTTATTGTTAAAGTGATTGTAATAGAAATAATCATCGTAGTTGGTATAACAATTAATACTAAGAGTATTGAATGGAATTATAGTATATGATATAGTAAATGGGAAACATAATATCTTTTATGGTTTTTTAATAAAAAACCTTGTTGTATCTTCTAATTAGGTTCTTCCATGAACAAAACAATAGTGGGCCAAGAGTGTAATAATTTGGGTCCTAAAAAGACATTGTGTTAGGAAGGTCCTATGAAAATTCATATCTGTGTCTATTTGGGTAAATTATTAATGTTTAATATATGGATTGTGCATAGAAGTATTGGTGTCATTCTACCCCTTAAAATAATCCCTTGGTTCAACCTGCTAAACATGATGCCAACTCAGAACCTGTTTGATATCTTCATTTTTTCTTTTTTTGCATCAATATTGATATTATTTCATGAACATTTTTTGGGATACTTATTTAAATATTTTTCTGGATAGTGAATTATTGTGGTAATTATGCATAATTAGTGATTTTTCCAACGGTTTTCTGTTTTACTGATGGTTTCTCACAATAGTTATATGAAGACTTGTCTAGTGGAACTAATATCAAGTCCTTTACTTTTTGTTCATCATCTTATTATTAAATGTAATTCTTGTATGTGATTTATATTTTTTTAGAATCAGTGTTTTAGAGATATTATTAACATATTTGGAAACCAACTGTAGTTTGTATTTCCCTTTCAAGTGTTCCATATTCCCTAGTAGGCTAATGAGGAAAATATCTTTGGTTTACTATTTTTTTTTCTTGAACCGAACAATCCAAAATATGGAATGTATGTTCATTGACCCAAATCATTTTTTGTAATATATTTCATTGTCCCTTATAGTTCCCATATATTATAGATTTTAGTTCTTCTAGTATGGTAAACATCTGCATTGATTATGAAGTGTCTAGTTTAAGGTTATAGACTTTACAATTATTTGGGATATATGATTGAGTTTTCTTATGAGTTTCATCTTAAATATTTTTTAGTCCCTAACATGGTGGATGTCAGGTTTCTCCTCAGTTTTCATAGTTAACAAATATCAAGGAAAATGGACTCATTGATTCATTGGTTATCCTTTTATACTAATACTTTATATGAAAAAACAATGTTATGTTTGGGAGAATTTTCACACTCCAACCATGTTCTTCACAATTATTTTATAATTTATTCCTTTTTATTCTTTTTTAATTATATTTATTTTTTCATTTAATTTTTTGAGAAAAAGGATGTCATTGCATGTCATGTTGTACATTCATAATTAAAGAAAACCATAAGACTCAATCATTCTAAGGCCTATAACATTTTAGTGGACTATTCACATTTGGTGAATGGTTTTCCTAATGGTGAAACCAATATGTGTGCCAAACCCTGAGTATATCTTTTTTCATACACGTGGTTGAAACATGGTGTGGTAAAATCTATGGACTGCATAGTTCCATTAAAAATAGGAATTTACTAGTCAACCCTCATTTGAATTTAACACAAAAGTCCCCCTTTATCCTCCCATTCTGCTCTCATTCCCTTTATGCATTGAGCCTTATATTTATACTCCTTAAAGATTCTTTGGTATTTCTACAGGTTTTAAAGTTTATTTATCAAGGCAGAGTTTTCAGAGCCTCCTCCTCTATGGTCATTCATTTTTTTCCCCTGGTATCACATCATAATATAGTTATTGAGAACTAGGGATTTTAGTTTCTTGATTTACACATTGGATTTTTCTAATATTAGGGATCCTGATTCTTCGTTAACAACTATTCATTACTCAATTTTGTGGATGTTCAACTTTTTTTAGGAAAGCAGTGATTTATGTTGTTTTTCTCTATGTATGAACCTTTAATTTTAAATCCATGATTTTTACCCTCGATATTTCATTTTATGAAATCTAATGATAGTATCATGTATGATTATTACTCCTTTACAAAATTAGGTTTGTTTCCTTGAATTTAAATGGTTTCCTCCATTTAGTAAAAGGGTAAAAATTGATTTCAAAAGGTCATGCACACCATGTTTTTTTAAAATATGGGGGTGGATATTATGAAGGTATTTTTAAATGAAAAGATATATTTTATCATTTAAAATGAATTTTAAATATACTATTTTCAAAATTAAATGTGTCCATTGGTTCACTATTTAACATTTTGTATTTCATTGATTATTTTATAAATGTTACTTTTTTAATGTTGTTTTGTTTCCCAAAATGTGTTTTATAACATGGTTTCCAAAAAATGTTTGAAAGGGATAGTTTGGACTTTATAAAGTGAATATTATAGATTATAATAACCCATTTTAGATTTCCCACCGTGTTTTTTTTATTATGACCTAAATATTCTTTTTTTGAGAAAATTCTTATTATATTTTCTTCTTGGATCAAAATTCTATTTTCATGAAGGATACTCAGAAGAGGGTTGCTATTATATTTCATATATGTTATTTATTTCTATTTTTTAATTATCAAATTATCCCCTCTATTATATAACTCATGGGGTACTAATAGTAGCTACTGTGACATTTAGCTACACATGTTTTACTACTTTATGACTCTACACTAGCTAGTGGCCCCATGTATTGTGTTTTCATAACTATTGAAATTTTACCATAGGATCGTCTATTAGGGTATGATTAAGAATATGGGTTCTTCTATTGCATCAATAATTATGATAATACTGTCCTTATTTAGTTTTTTTATATTTCCACATAGATTCTTGGGTTTCCCTAGATCACTAGCTTTTTCCATTATTACATTGGTAACATTTCCTTTATTTTTTCATTAGTTGACTAACAACTATTTTATAAATCACATTCATACTTTTACTAAAATTATTATAAATGTTTTTTATATTCAATTAAATTTGTTTTTAAAGAATTTAATAGGATCCAAATTAACAAAAATGAAAATTTTATCAATTAATTTGGGGATTATTTCCCTCATTTTACTACACATAGACATTTTCAAGGAATTTTCAAAATATATTTCTTATTATCTTTTAATTTATTAAAGTTATATTTATTTTTGAAATTTAATTCTTCCATGTTTTTTAATGGAATGGTAAAAATGATGAGATCCTATTATTTGTTTTTAATAAAATTGAAAAACAAAATTTTCCAATGGTATTTCGAAGTAAAATGAAGTAGTTTTATTTGTAAAGGTTATAAAAGGTGTATGGGGATGATATATACTTATATTTAATGTACATTTTTGTTATATATTATATTATTTTCAGACTCTATGTAGATGGGACAGATGCTTATTGGGATTTACTTTTGTAGGTTGAATGTCTTAAGTGACGAAGATTCACATGATGCATGGGGATGGCTGGTTTCAGTCTTATTTTTATTTTGTTTATTTTCTTCCTAATATATCATGCCTCATCATAATTATATTTTGGACATGTTTCATTATTTTTTTTATTTATGTTTTATATTTATATTTTATTATTCTATATTGGGTTCTATTTATTTATGAATCTTGTTTTTCTTATGTGTATAGATTATTGATATAATAGGTTGTCTTGATAGACTTCCAAGGGGATATTACTTATTGATATATGTTTATCTAGTGAAATAATTCTCTCTTGAGTATTTTTTGATTCCATGGAACTAGTTTCCATATCATGGGGATTAAGAACTCCCATAATACCAAAGGTTGGATTGGGGTGAGAGACATGTTGAGCCAACTAAGGTTGGTTCATTACATGTTATCTAAAAGGTTAATTAATTTAATGCCTAAAGCTCTCTTACAAACAGAAAATTATGATAACTAGTTATTAATGTTCACTTGTATTACCCTTTTTAGTCAAACAACTTTTAATTATTTTACTCCCAAGTCTAATGGTTGAACTATAGTGCAACTGGTAATTTATCATGTCCATGTTTTCAATAAGTGATGAATTTTTATTTATTAATATAATTAATGTCCTTCTTAATTGTTATGATTCTTATTTATTTCCTATTTTTTAATTTATATACTTTTGATATATATATGTTTTTTCTATTAATTTAGACCATTAATATTATATAAAATAATAAAAAACATATAAGGGTTTTATTTTGTTAATTTGGCTATGTTACTTACATATAAATAAATTTTATATAATATAATAAGGATTATAATCATTTAAATTAATTAAGGTTCTATTTTTTAAAATTATATAAACATTATTAAATTTGGGGTGTAATTAATATTTTCAATTACTAGATTTTTTATTAAAGTCATATTATTATATTTATTAAAAAAATTGTAAATAAAATATTTTTATAAAAAACCTATAATTAATAACTTCATTTTTTCTATGTTTTAATTATTAATGTTGTTATTATAATAGATATGATTTAATGTTATCTTATATATACTAGATTTGTTATTTAATTAATTCATAATGTTAAAATTTTATTTATATTATTATTTTACTTTTAAGTATTTGAGATATATTATTAATTTGTTGTTTAAATAATTAATTTATATTTACTTTCCACATTTTAGATTTATATATTTGATGGATAAATATTTATTTTCTATTAAA
Organism: Viscum album; assembly: GCA_963277665.1. Taxonomy (NCBI): domain Eukaryota; kingdom Viridiplantae; phylum Streptophyta; class Magnoliopsida; order Santalales; family Viscaceae; genus Viscum; species Viscum album. The sequence continues at coordinate 132,837,161 of OY728120.1, forward strand.
CATGTATTTTTTATTTTAATATTGAAAATTTAAAAATATATTCATATTATAATATTCATATATATATTTAAATAATTTAATAACAAACATTATATTATTTATTATATAGATATATATAATCTTTACTAATTACTATTCAAATTTATTTAAATTTTAAAATTCATGTCTTTATTTAGTTATGTGTTTTATATGACAGAAACAATTTTTTTATTAATTTAATTAAATTATAATTAATATTCCATTTTTTTTATTCATATCATTTAAAATTAAATTTATATAAGGTGAGAAATAATATAAAATAATTATATGACAAAACAATCCTTACAATATATAAATTACATTAAATGATACTAAATATAACATATAAAAAAATATTAAATGAATTTTTACAATATATAAATAATAAATATAAAAAAAATTACATGGGATAGAAACAAAAATCATAAATTATTAGAATATAAAATTATAGATGTGTATAATCAAAGTGCCTTGGTATGAAGGGAATTAAAATTTGGATGGGGAGATCAATTTTTTGGAAAAATTAAAGAGGGAGAGGAAAATAGTGGGAGAGGAGAATGGGGATGGATTGATCTATTTATAATGTTATTATCATAATAACAAGTTTTAATGAGTGACCTTGTAACTATAAAATTTTACATATTTAAGATAATTCATCAAAATTTTAATTTTTAGTTATGTAATTACATATTAATTTCAAGAAATGAATATTTTAATGTGTGAATATAATTAAATGTTCTCACGCTTATTGAAACACATCCATGAAAATATTATTGGACAAAATACTTCTATTTATGAACATGAAACAATATTAATTACAAATGATAATTTTTTTGGATAAAAACCCATTTGATGGTTAGTTATTAGTGATAAATCACCAAATTACTATCAATATAACTTATGTGTCACGGGCTATTTTTAACAAGTCATTTTTATAGGGTTTGAAAATATATTTCATTAATATTATTATTAATGAAATAAATATCAAAAAAATAATAAATCATCACAATAAAGTAAACCTTCCATTTGATTGGTATACTATCAAAATTATTTTTGTTAGGTTTTAAATTATTTTATATGGGTCATCAATAATTTTAGTGTTAGAATTAGATATCACTAAAGACTATCATAAAAATCATTATCAATAAATATAATAGTAGTACTTAAAAACAACATGTAACTAGAAAATAATTTTTTTTTCTGATTTGTAATTATTACTCTCTATCATTATAAAAGTTCATAAAATATTTCATTGTATCAACAACCAAGTGGTTAAGGGATTCCCCTAGTTCCATACGATAAGGGTCCAACCATAATTCCAACAAAATTTACTCCTTCATTTGATGTATATTTTAATCTATTTTCGTTTAATTTCTTCATTTATCTTGTTAGAATAACTCATTTTTAAAAACCACATACACGTTATAATATATATAAGTTAAAACTAATTCAATATTTTATGGACATGAATTCAAAAATAGTCAAAAATATAAATAAATAATTTTCTATTTTACTAAATATTGGGAATCCTTATACTTATACCAATAACATGAATTAGTCACACATTAATTGTACATCATTTTGGTATAATCATTTTCAATATTTCAAAGACCTTTTGTTCTTATTGTAAAATAATTGATCCCAATTATATGAGAATATCCCTCTCCATGATTTTTATGGGATAAAAATTCATTACAATACAGGGAATCATCCATAAATTTATATGAATATAATAATTTATGGGGTATGTTTTTCACCTACTAACCATAAAATGATTATGTTAATTTGTGCATGAAAATACTAAATTTTTCATGTCTTATGAATTACTATACATGAGGTAAATTATGAAAACCTGGGTTTATTGGACGACATTTAAATACAAAAAGATATAATAATATAAGAAAACACCATTTAGAACTCTATTATACAACCATAAATCCTTAGGTGATTTCCAAATGAGCATAATTTTTTAAAAAAATATATTTTTAAATTTCTTAAAACCTTTTATATATGAGCTATAAATTCTAGAAAGAAATATTTAATACTCATTACTTTAATATAAAGTCCAAAAGGTCTCCTTGTGTATTGTTTATAAGAAAAAATCATAGAAGAAAAAATTGTGTCCACCAATTTGTACTATAGGTTTGAAATAGGTTTTTCCTAAATGGACTAGTGATGGAACTGAAAAATTGAGTGGTTCAATGTTAGAAAAATGTATTTAGTTAAGTATAATGCTTGCAGTAGTTTTTAATTTTATTTATTTTAATAGTATATAATTATTATGTTCAAAAATTAAGGATTTTTAAAAAGAATATAACACTAGTTAGTTAATAGTTTTTCCAGTAAGAAATGGTTGGTCTGAATAGGTTTTCACTTTTTTAGGGTGTATGAAGCTAGATCAAAATCTAAAATGGATTTAAACCCTAAACTATATTTAATACATCATAAATTAGATTATAAAAGTTAGACCATGTGAACTAATCTATGTTTAAGAATAATGGTCTAAATGTTTCATCAGAATCATATTTTACCCTCTTCAACTAAATGAAACCACATATAAATATAACAAAACTAATATGAACATTTCATTAATTATCGTAGATCGCATTTTCATGGGAATCCAAAAAAAATTCTGTATACCTAATAACATGGTAATTATTAGGATAAAGCACACCCTGAAAAAAGAGGTTCACTTCAACGGTCACATGACAAAAAAACTCTATGAATTATAAGATATAATTTCAATAATTATTGGTAAAAATATATACATTCCAAAAACAATACTAAATCAACTATGAAAGAAACCAAAAACATCATAATAAAATTTTAGTATCATAGGGTTAAAAATGGAAATGAATAATCAATAAAAAACATTAAATTATAACTATTTAAATACTTTTATGTGTACTATATACATTTATTGGAATTTCTTGGTTAAACTAGTATGCTATAAAAATTCAATAATGAAGAAATTTATTAGATGTTTTTTCACAGAATCTAACTCCAGTAGCAGGTAAATAGATGTTATGGAATTGATAATTGAGAGAATATATATTTTTGGGTTGATTTGGAGGATTGATAAAAAACATATTGTGGGAAATTTTTAGATTAGGATATGGTGAGGGAGAAAAGTGATTTTTTTAATTATTCCATGATCATTTTCTTTTAATCTTTATCATGGGGCCATATTAATCTTATCTATATCATTTTAGTTTTATCATATGTCTTCATTGGTAAAAACAACCCTTGATTCTGCCTCATTTACTAATAGGTGATAATGGTAATCATAAGCTGTATGAGGGAAAACCTAACATGAAATCACTAAAGTTTACAACAATTACTAGTAATGTATTGAAAGAGATATGAGTGTTATTAAAGGTGGTAATGTATTGAAATAACTTATTTCCGGACCTCCTAACCAATTTTTTTTCATATTTTATCAAAACCCTACATATTTATTGTGTTTATTTTTTAAATATCATCACCATCACCACCACCACCATCGTTATATTTAAACTTATAATATATGAAATATTCTATTGATATATTGTCTTGAATTATAAATTTATTTCATATTCATATATATTCAATATTATAATAATTTAATTTTTAAATATTCTAAGAACCTGAATCATCTTTTCAGGTATGTTTTTCTCTTTTCTAGTGTTTTTTAGAAAAAGAGGAATTTCTGGAAATTTTTTAAGTACATCTGCATACTTATATGCACATGGTGTGTTCTATTTTGCTGCACGTAGCCATGTAATGGTCATGTACCGGTCGATCACACAGTCGTGCATGATGACCTGGAGACCACCTAATACAGTGATCGATAAGGGAATGTACAGGTTGTATAATTCTAAAGTACACACTGTTTACTTTCTTTTATTTTCAGTTAACGAATCGGGGTTGTGTCTAATTGGCATAGGTGTCTTCTTCTTCGCCTTATTCGATCGAGAGCATCCATACAACGCTGATCCTTCTATTATCCCTTTATCGAGCATCCATACTCCGAATCAATCACCTTCAGTTGAGTTGGAATCACATTAATAAGTTCTCTCTTATTCTTGATCCTCATTTCTTGATTCCTCTTCTTTCAAGAATTATCATAGGTTAAGTGTTTTTCATATTTTTTCGAGATCTATGGTGTTCTTGGGTGATTCAAGGATTTATGTTCACGTATAGCGATCCTACAACACCGAGGTATGTGGTTTTTTCCATTCTGTAGATAGTCATTGAGTTATATGTGCAAAAGTGCCCAATACCCTTGATCGAGGTATTGCGTGTTTAGGGTTTTGACCAAGTTAATGCATGTTAGTCTTAGAATGATTGAGTAGAGGTTAATTATTGTGAATATGGTTGTTTACCATGTTATGGATGTGTTTTCCCATTCTTGTACCATTTATGACCGTTTGGTATAGATTTTCTTGTTAAACTATTTCTTTTATTTCGATGCCAATTATTGTAGAATGAAGTGATTGTATTCTGACATGATGTTATTCTATAGACTATTTAGCCAAGTATTTCTTGAGGCTTACCTTGGGCACTATGCATTATTGTGCTTGATTGACTTACCCAGGGCTGTGAGAACCTAGTGTAGTATATCATAGGGATAATAGATGTTTAAGACTTCTCTAGAGTGTCTTTTTACGGTTACGATGAGAGACCATAGAGGGAATTAATGTAAGTGCTTCTTCAGAGTGTCTGTAGTTCCTCGACGTGGGCCAAAGAGAGAATGAGATGTTGAGTGCTTCCACAAAGTTCCTTTTATTTACCGATATAATACTAGAGGGGGGATTAACGGTGAGTGCTTCCTCATAGAGTCTACGATTAATATGAACTAGAGGGGTTAGACTATTTGTACTTCCCAAAGGGTAGATTTTTCTTGTTTGGTTGAACCAGAGGGGTTAGGATGTGAGTACTCTCAGAGGGTTACCTGCTTTGTTTTGTTGATTATTTGATATATGAAATTGAATTCATTTGAACTGTAGGATTGTTTACTTTTGAGTAAATCCTTGTTTACTACTACATCATGATTATTGGTTTCCATATATATTACTGACTTTTAGGCACATAAATTTGGGTAGTTTCCAAATAAGATTTAGTATCACGCCCTGTTTGGACCATGATTTGCTTCCCAAACAGATTATATTACTGCAGGTATAGATAAGGGAAAGCACCCTTCTACATCAGGTACTTGATTGCTGAGTAGTTAGAGAGCATGGGACCGAGCTGATACTTGCGATGCTGTTAAAGTTTATATATTTATTTTATAATTTGGTAATTTCTGAATTCCAGCATTGTGACTTGTTTGGATGCTTTCCTATACAAATGTATCATGCATCATCATTATATATATGTGCTTTAGTTTATTCTTTTAGTTTACTGCTGTTTATTGATGTATGGTATTATTACTTATTCCACAATTGTATATATGAATGCTTCCACTATCTAACTATTTAAGGTAGGGCATAATTTCCCCAAAATCACACCAAAGGCCCTCACTATAATTCAGTAGCCTCTGGTATTCAAGGAAATTTTCGTGAGGCCATGTGACCAACTGGGTACGGGGCGCCTCTGGGTGGATTTTTGGAACTGGGATGTTACAAAGTGGTATCAAATGAGTTCTTTTCTTCTTGACTTACTATTTGGAGCCTATATCCAGGGATAGGAAGAAAATAGGTACTTAGTAATAAGTTGTGCAAGGGAGTAGCTAACCTGTCTACAGGGAATATCCAATCAACCACGTTATTGAAATTTCTAGGTTTTTCATTTTTACAGTTGATTTGATTTTCACCGTTGGGTGATACACATGTATTGTGTTGTTATTGTTGATTTTATTATGTTTCTATTTATGTTTCAACCCGATGAGATGAGGGTATTCCATCTCATACATCACAATAGAACTTTCTAGAAATCACATGTCAAGCATTCTTCCCATGCCATTTAGGGTGAATTAGTGATTTCATGTTGTTGTGATAGATTTTGTGCTAGATATACATGCTGTTGTAATGAATTCCTTGATATATTACCTGCTTTTGATAGGGTATTGATTTTTGTAAGGATTTGTATGAATGAACGCCAAAATTTGGTTCTTGAGGTGTTATAGGCCCTCATTGACCAGAATTTGGTGGATCATTCCCTTGATTTCCGTGTATATAAAAATTAAGAGATTCCAACCATTGATTCGCAGGGAGTATGGTCCCTCACAGATCAGAATTTGAAACTTTAATGTTCATATTAGTGTTTTCCTGGGTTATAGAGATGTTTTTGAGGCTTACTGTCTGAAAAAATCCAAAATAAGCGGCATGCAATTATGAAAACATTCCATTTGTTCTTTTTTCTGGAAGAAACTATTTTTATTATGTAAACACCATGTACTATATATACATGCCATGTAGTCTCTTACTGTGTCCCAGACTTTGTGGGCAGAGACACGGGGTCAAGAAATATTTTGGGAAACACGTCGTGTTGTGAAGATCATGTGTCCACCCATTTGACTAATGCCATAGATGGATGAAAAAATATATTGTACACACCATTTCAATCTTAATCATTCCATGTAGTGTAACCTTTGTATAAAGACATGTAACTAACAACATGGTTCGGTTGGGTTCGGCATGTACATGTCGTGTCTGGCACTAAAACATCACGTAGTCTTGTTCTAGGAGAACTGTGTGGCTTAGATGTGTAGAAGAACTGAGGTAGGGGAAGAGGATTCAAGTACCCCCCGTGTATTAGGACAACGCGTCATGTGTATGGGTTTTTACCCAGCCTGGGTTGGAAGAAGTACACACATATGTAAATTCTGAAGGTAACACGTCATGTAGGCATTATACACACCATCTATCCATGTATTGAAAAACTTGAATGGTTTCTTTATCTTATTCCCTTCTTACAACTTTAGTTTTCCGTCCTTTATTATCTTGATCTAAGGTATGTGATTGACCTTATAGTGTCATGCCACTAATATGTCCTCCGATTGTCTTCCAGTTACAGGGTTGCGATCAGACAGCGGACATGGCTGATCAGGGACTACCAGTAGATCCTCCAGTTGTGCCCGTCTTAGCACCATTCGTCATTCCGGACATAGGTGTGGATTCAATGTTTTTAGAGGGCATTATAAGGTTTTTGAAGAACATTTGAGGTGTACCACATTCATCCCCTTCTATGGGAGAGTTGACGTGGGTTTTCCAGCAGCAACATCCTCCCACCTTCATAGGGGAAGATGGACCCCAGACAGCAAATTCATAGTTAACATCCATGCTTTCTACCTTCGAGCATCTGGATGTGCCTCCATAGAGGAGGGTGAATCTCACTACATACATGATATGGGATTCTTCCTAGAGATGGTGGGATGTGATCTCACAGGTGGGATGTCGGCATGTTATTGTGTGGGATGCGTTCTAGCATGCTTTGTATGGCTAATTCTACCTGGAGACCTTTGAAGGCCAATCGAGCCTGAGAGTTCATGCGTCTATAACAGGGTACTCTTTTAGTTATGGAGTATTCTTCTCACTTCATAGATCTACAATGCTTCATTCCTATTCGAGAATTTGTGGTGTTATTTTTGGAAAGAATGTTTGAGGATGGTCTCAGGAATGACATATGATATCAGGTTAACATCTTTAGGTTGACTTTCATCGCTTCTATAGTCAACCAGGCGCTAATAACTGAGCACAATCTAAGGGATTCTGGAGTGGTGAGCTATGATGGTTCAACATCCAGGGTTTTTATCCCTCCTACTGACAGTAGGAAGCGCTGTAGAGAGTCTTCACGTAGAGATCTGAGGAGGCAGGACACTTCTTCTAGTAGCCAAATAATGTTCTACCCATGTGGAAAGAGTAGGCATACGAGGAAACATTGCCTGAGAGACCCAGTGGAGTGCCGATAATGCGGAATGATTGTCCATATTCTGTGTTTATGTTAGTTTTTCTCAGTGGCAGCTGGATACAAGAGTTCTTCTATGACTCCTCATTCGGGAGCTGCACCACCAGTTTCTCACCAGTCAGGGAACTGGAGTTCTTCCAGTCGATCAAACTGAGGTGGAGGTCGTGGTTGTGGTATCCAGTTTCCAGGATTTTAGGGAAAACTAGGTGGATCTACTCAGAGTGGTCAAGCAAGGTCACAGGGCCACACTGCAGGTTAGACTTTTGTAGTGGAGCAGACCTAGAAGGAGCAGGATCCCAAACCCTCTGTATTTTGAGGTACGATTCAAGTTGACTTAGTTTTAACTTTTCGACTTTTCGATATAGGGTCTTCCATAGCTTTATATCAGTTTCTTTTTTGGACATCCTTGGGATCTATATCATTTCTTCTACTGATATCTTGATGCTAGAAACATCATTGGGGACAAGAACAGCTAGTGTATAGCTGTGCAATGAGTTCCCCTTGAGGGTTGTGGGTGTCACTTCTTATGGGAACATTATTCATTGAAGATGACATGCTATGTTGTCATTCTCAAAATGGACTTGTTAGTTCCCTTACCGTCTTTTTCTGACTACTATCGTAGTAGGGCGAGTTTAACATCACCAGAGGGAGGATTGTTTCTTCATAAGGGTGAATGGGATGTCCAGCCGAGTAGAGTGGGACCCTAGCATCATGGGTTGGGAGTAGTTACAGCCCATATTTCTAGTCCATATCTAGATGACCAGGGGACTTCATAGATAGACTTCCCTCTAGTGGTGGATCTTTTTAGGGACGTCTTCCAGAGGAATTTTCAGTTTTTCCTCCGGAGCGAGAGGTAGAATTTTATATTAAGCTTTTCCCAGGAGTGGTAGTGGTGTCCATACATCCATATAGGATGAATACAACTGAGTTGCAGGAGCTCAAAAAGTAGTTTTTGGAGTTTCAGGAAAAGGGATTCATCCCAACTAGTACATCTCCTTGGGGTTCTCCTGACCTATTTTCAATGAAGGCAGATATTACCCTCATACTTTGTGTGGATTATCAGAATTTGAACCAGTTGACAGTCATGAATTGATATCCCTTGCCGAGGATTGATGATCTCTTAGATCAGCTTCGAGGAGCCCGGGAGTTCGTGAAGATTGACCTGAGATCTATTTATCATCAGTTGTGCATTAGACCATCAAATTTACCTCTTATAGGCTTTCGGAATAGGTGTGGTCTATATGAGTATGTGGTTATGCTGTTTGGTCTCATGGACGCACTTGCAGTTTTTATGGAACTACTGAACAGAGTGTTTAATCCATTCTTGGATTCTTTCATGGTAGTCTTCAGGGATGATATATGTGTGTTCCCTCGCACTCAACACGACCGTGCTATTCATCTTGAGATCTTTTTGAGTACACTGAGAGAGCATCAGTTATATGCTAAGATCTCAAAATTCCACTTTTGGATGGACCAGATTAACTTCATGGGTCATGTTATCTCAGAGACAAGATTATCAGTAGACATAGAGAAAGTGAGAGCTCTAGTTTCTTGGGAGTAGCTGAAGAACATCATTGAGGTACAAAGTTTTCTAGGGCAGGATGTATACTATAGATGTTTCATACAGGAATTTTCACACTTAGCAGCACCATTGAAGGGCCTGACTAAAAAGGGTGAAAAATTCTTGTGGTCAGTTTCTTTTCAGTCAACCATTTGGAGCTAAATGGGAGGTTGAATTCAGCACTAATACTAGTTTTTTGAGATCCAGGAAAGAGCTACACTATTTACTGTGATTTTTCATGTATCGGGCTAGGAGAAGTGCATATGCAGGGAGAAGGAGCTGTTGCGTATGGGTCTCGGCTTATGAGGACACATGAGAGAAATTACCCGATAGACGATATCGAGCTGGCTGCAGTTGTTTATGCCTTAAATTTTTTGAGACATTATCTTATGGGAGAGAATTTCATGGTTTTTCACTGACCACAAATTTCTCAAGTACATCTTCACTTAGCGGGACCTAAATTTGAGATAGGGAAGGTGGGTTGAGTACCTTCAGTCCTTTGACTTTGAGATTGCCTAAATGCCTGGGAAAGTCAATGTTGTGGCTGATGCATTAAGTAGGAGGACACAGATATAGGCAGTTTAGGAGGTCAGCAGTGAGTGGCAGCTTATGGATCTATTTTCTGAGATAAATTTGGAGGTTTACGGTAGACAAGGGCAGATGTTTCTATCTTTTGTAGCTGTTACCTCTATTATTCTTGATCGAGTGCGAATGAGGCAGCTATCAGATTATAACGGTATAGTCTTACAAGAGAGTGTTTTAGAAGAGGACCCTATTATAGTATGGATAGTAGGTGAGGATCAGATCTTGCTTTTTCATGGGCACGTATGGGTGCTTGCAGAAAAACACGAGGAGATGATGCGGGACGTTTATTTAACAGTTTGGGCAGTTCACCCTAGTTTCACGAAGTTGTATCATGATCTACACCATTATTTTTGGTGTCTAGGTATAAAGAGAGATGTTTCTGGGTTTGTCATGAGGTGTTCCACCTATCAGCAGGTGAAGGCAGAGCATCAGTGACTGGTAGTACTTTTGTAGTAGTTACTCATTCCTGAGTGGAAATGGAATGATGTCGCTATGGAATTCGTGATGGATTTTATGAGGTCTTCCTGAGGTAATTATGATGTATGGGTTGTCGTTGACAAACTCACGAAGGATTCTCAATTATTTCCGATCAAAGAGACCATCAATGTTGTTGATCTAGGAAGGTTGTACATCAAAGAAATTGTGTGTTCACATGGAGTTCCGAAATCCATTGTTTCAGATAGGGATGCTCATTTTACTGATCCTATCTAGCAGGGACATCAGAAGGCTTTGGGTACACAGGTACTTTTGAGTACAACTTATCATCCACAGACAGATGGCTAGTCTAGTTGTACGATTCAGGTGCTTGAGGACATGCTTCGAGCATGCATCATAGATTTTAGAGGTTCTTTAGAGAAGCACATACCTTTTGCGGAGTATTACTACAATAATATTTCTCAAGAAACTATTCAAATGGAACCTTATGAGGCTTTGTACAATAGTCCTTTTCGATCACCCTTATGCTAGCTGGAAGTATGAGAGGATGCTATGTTGGGACCTCGACTTGTCCAGGAGACCACAGAGTAGATAGAGTTGATTCGGAAGAGTATGGATACTATAAATTATCAACTAAAGTCTTATGTTGATCAATAGAGACGTCCTATAGAGTTCTAGGTTGGGGATCAGGTTTTTCTACATGTCACACCAAGGTTGGGACACATGAGGATTCAGAGTTAGGGTAAACATTCACCGATGTACGTCGGACCGTTTGAGGTGTTGGAGAGTGTTGGGCCAGTTTCCTATTGGTTTCAGTTACCTCAGAGGTATCAGGATATGCATGATTTCTTCCATGTTTATCATCTTTGACAATACTTCTCATACATGTCTCATGTTTTCCAACCTCATGAGGTTGACCTCGAGGTGGATGCCTCGTTTGAGGAGCGTCCAATCCGGATTGTTGATCGAAGAGCGAAGGTTCTTCGTGGCCAATATATTCCTCTATTATGAGTGCTATATCAGCAAAGGAGAGTAAATGATGAGACATGGGAGATGGATGCCAATGTATGATCACAGTGGCCATGGATTTTAGAGGATTATTCTTCTACTCCGCCTTGTTATGGAAATTCGAGGATGAATTTCTTTAAGGGGGGATGTTTTAAAAACCTGGATCTTCTTTTCAAGTATGTTTTTCTCTTTCCTAGTGGCTTTTAGAAAAATATGAGTTTCTAGAAATTTTTGAAGTACACACCATGTACTTATATGTACACACCGTGAATTCATTTTCTACTTGTAGCCTTATGTTGGCCGTGTACCGGTCAAGCACACAGCCATGTGTAGTGACCCAGAGACCACCTAATGTGGGGGCCTATAAAGAAAAGTACATGTTTTGTACTTCTAAAGTACATACTAGGTAATTTATTTTGTTTCATTAAATTTATCGATGTCACGTATAATTTGTATAAGTTTCTTCTTCTTCACCTTCTTTGACTGAGAGAATCCATACGACACTGATCGTTCCTTGATCCCTTGATCGAGCATCTATTCTCTGAATCAATCTTTGTTGGTTGCGTTGGAATCACATCGATGAGTTCAATATTCTTCTTGAACCTCGTTTCCTAATTCCTCTTCTTTCAAGAGTTATCCTCATATGAGCATGTTTAGCGTTTTTGTAGATCTACGGTGTTCTTGGGAAATTCAAGGATTGAGGTTCACATATAGTGATCCTACAACACTGAGGTAGGTTATTTGTTACTTTCTATAGATAGTCTTTCAGTTATATGTGCAGAAGTGCCCAAAACAATTGATCAGGGTATTGTGTGTATAGGGTTCTGACCCAGTTAATACCTGATATGCTTAGAATGCTTGATTAGAGGTTATTTTTAATGAATATGGTTTTTTACCATGTTATAGATGTCTTTTCTCAGGCTTGTACCATTAATGACCATTTGGTATGGCATTGCCTGTTAGGCTTTTCTTTTCTTTCCATGCCTAGTACTATAGGGTGAAGTGATTGTATAATGACATGGAGTTATGATATAGACTGTTTAGAGAATTAGTTCTTGAGGTCAAACTTTGCTGTTTTTCATTTCTGTGCTCGATTGACGTACATAGGGACATGAGAACCTAGTGTAGTAGACCATAGGGAAAATAGACATTGAGGGCTTCTCCAGAGTGTCTGTTTAATGTTACAATATGTGAATATAGGGGGAATTCACGTAAGTGCTTCCTTAGAGTGTCTGTAGTTCCTCAACGTGGGACACATGGGGAATGGGACACTTAGTGCTTCCCCAAAGCGCATTTTTGTTACTGATACTAGATTAGAGGGGGAATTAACAGTGAGTTCTTCCTCAAAGAGTCTATTCTTAAGCTGAACTAGAGCGGTTAGAATGTGTTTACTTCCCAGAGGTTTTCTTGTTCATGTTTGGTTGAACTTGAGGGGTTAGGCTGTGAGTACTCCCACAGGGTTACATGCTTTATTAGCTGCTTATTTGATATATGAAATTGAATGGATTTGAACTGTAGGATTGAGTGCTTTTGAGTACTTCTTTTTTTACTGCTCCATCCTGATTATTACATGTCATATATATTCAATAAATATTATGCACAGATCTTTGGGTAGTTGCCTACTTGGATTTAGTCTCACACAATGGTTGGTTCATGCTTTTGGAACCAAACAGATTATATTTTTGCAGGTATTGATAAGGGAAACTAACCTTCAACATCAGGTACTTGATTTATGAGGAGCTGGACAACATGGGACCAAGCTAAATCTTGTGATGTTGTTGGGGTTTATCTATTTTTTTGTACTTCAGTTATTTCTATATTCCAGCATTGTGAATTGTTTGGTTGCTTTCCTAGACATTTGTATCATGCATCATCAATATATATATGTTCTCTAGTTTATTATTTTAGTATTCTGCTGTTTACTAATGTATGGTATTATTACAACTTCCTTTATTGTATATATGTTTACTTCTGTTGTGTCACTCTGCCAATGAGGGCATAGTTTCCCCACTATCACACTCAATTCCCTCGCTGCTAGTCATTAGTCTCTGGCATTCGAGGAAATGCACTCGAGGCTATGTGACCAACCGGGTACGGGGAGCCTCTAGGGGGCTTCTGAAACATGGAAATTACAAATATGAATGGAACAACTGTTTTTTATAATATTGTTTTATATTTTAATAAATGTTTGACATTATTTAAATATAAAAAATAAATATATTATTAGAAAAAGTAATCCAATAATATAAAATAATAACAAATTTTTTGATAATATCATTGATAAATTTTGATTAATATCACATTAGTTTTTAATGCATTAAATAGAGTGGTGTTTATTCTAAAATAATGTTAATTAAATATCTATAAAATATTTGGATATAACATTACATTATTAAAATATATTTGTTAAATAAAACATATTTTTTCTAATTTATATAATTTTATTTCTATTTGGAACTTTTATAAAATTTTAAGGAATATTTGAGAACCTTTCTTAGTTTTCTTAATGCTAAAAATAATCCATGATAAATATTAAAATTTTTATATTCATGATATTATCACTAAGAATGGGAATCTATGTGTCTGGGTTTATATATTTAAATCATATTTTTTCTATAAATCATATTTATCAAATCACTCTATTTTATTCATTAATATACGATTTTATATTTTGAAGTCATTATTTGACACACACACACACAATTATATAAATATACATATATATTACTTACCATGTGTGTGTTTCTATTTGTGTATTTTCAAGTATATATATTTGTGTGTGTGTGAAATTTTTGTAGATATGTTTTTTATTTAATATTTAATTATTATTTCTTTCAATTTAATTAAATTAATTTTTTAGTTGTTAATAATTTAGTTTCTTTGTTTTTAAGTAGGTTATTATTTCATTCATACAGTCTCGTTATTTTTTTCCAACAAACTAAAAAAATTGCATTTTTCAGTGCATATGATAACATGTTTAATTTGTTTAATATTTGGGAGTATCATATTCATTCACATAACTCTATCAATTCCATACAGTAATTATGGTTGGTTTCATGGTTTCATAGTAATCACAGAGTGCTCAATTATTTCTTTAATATATTTATCTGTGACAGTTTATTCAATTCCTTATATATTTTCCTGGCTATAAATATTTTATTTGAATTCATTAAATATTTTCCTATCTATTATCACTACACTCTTAATACACACATGATTATAATCTAATGGTATTAAAGGTGGTACGGTTATTCTTTGAAGGTTTTTTACACAAACCTTATAAAGGTATGTTAAGGTATATATATGATTTTATCCACAATGAAAATATAGGCATATATTGTCTTATTAGGTTGGGAGTTTTCTATGGTCAAGGTTGAGTTTTTTAGGAGGGAATATATATAGGGTCATTCCCATTTAGTGGTAGTAAGTGTTTCAATTTTGGTTATTTTTTATTTACATTTTATATATGAGTGATTTTATTTACATATTGTATGATCATTTTCATTGAAATGACATGTATTGTTTTAATGATTGTATTTTTGAGGAATTGTTCATGGGTTTGGACAGAACATTTAATTTCATAAATTCTGGATTTTTTTTATTTATTTACTCATTTATTTCATCATTTATTTATTGAAACTATCTTTTTGTAAGATATGATAATCCCCCTAATATTTATATTTGGAACTCACTATTAGTCATTAAAATTTTATATGAAATGAGGATTGGTTATGTTCGTTTAGTGTACCATCTTGGTTACTTAGTGATGTATTCAGGAAGGGATGTTACAACAATTTTTTTAATCAATGAGAAATACATTTTTGATCAATAAAAAATTTCAATTATCCAGCACTGTTTCTAAAAATGGAAATGTATTAATTTTTTTATCTGTGTGATTATCCACAATAAATAAAAAGGAAAAGGTGTAGATTCAAATGTTAATAAATAATTAAATTTTAATTTACCAACAATAATAATTTTTTTTTCACCTTTATGATATCATGGCCTTTTTATGAAAATTTATTCCAAATTAATAAGGTGAATATGAATTATATTGTAAACAAAAAATATATTTATTTTCGATTAAAAATAATTCCATTTTACATATTCATATGAAATTAATGTCATCTAATTAATCCCCATAATCTAAATTTATGTAATATCCCTTTATGGATATTATAGGAACCTTATAAATATTTTTAGTAAATATGGAGTTTTGAGGCCCTTAATTGAGTCTGGTTTAAAACGTTATTAATAATTATATTGTGATTTGGAGTTATATAAAAATAATTATTCTCTTAGGTAATGTGATGTTAATATTACACTATAATTATGAGCATATTATGACTAGATTCATGGGTGGATTAATTCATGGGAATTAACGTCATTTTCATGTTTAAAAAATATTTTGAAATTTGGAAAGAATCACTTTTTGGTTTATTAAGAACCATAATGATTCATATATTTCAAATTTCAAAAATATAAAAATGTTTCAAATATCAAGAAAAAAATTATGTACCATCAAACCTAGTTCTTCCAATTAAAGCACAATAGATTCTATTATGGAGTTATATTGTGTCATCAACAGATGAAAAACCATACCCCAAATTTCAATGGATTGTATCAAATATTTTATTGATGGTGATTATAATAAACTGAAGTAAAATTTTTGTGGATGAAGATTTCACACAGATAAATATCAAGCTTCAATTCATAATGGTTTCTCCATGATTGGATCTGGGAGCCTTGGAGTTTATTGTATATTAATATTGTAAAATTAGTACTCTAAATGTTGTTATTATACAATAAAAGTCCATTATTTCTGTAGATTGGATCAATATTTTGATAAACTTTAATGTTTTATAATGTTTTTATTCTTTTAATGATAAACATCACGATGAGAAAATCATATTTATGAATTATATAGTGAAGTAATTTATTTTTCAGCAATAGTTATCTATGATGTGAGTATGCAGGATGAGATGATTTCTTATGGAAGTACAATGAAGTATTAAAATTGAAATAGAATTTATTTTGATATAGTGATTGAAATTTTTTTATAAGACTCAGGTTAAAAAAATTACAGCTATTTTAAGTGAACAGTAGTGAATTCAGACCATAATATATATATATAACTTAATTATTATTTTCTAAAAATTATCATATAATCTGAAATATGGATATATAACATTATAAATAAATATATTACATAAAAATTATTTACATATATATAGTTTTTTTATTTATCGTTTTTTATTTTAATATTTTTAAGATGTATTTGATCCGTTATATTTTGATCTACAGTTGGTCATGAATTACACTCTAACACACATCATTACATCATGATTCACGAAAGTCAATTTGAGAGTTTTTTGTACACTTGTGAAACAAAATTTATATAATTAAATACTCATTATTATTAATGTTTCTAGATCATTCTGATCAAGTTTTATAAGAACTATGATTCGCACTTAATCTACTATTGGAGGCACATGAGGATGATTAACGAATATCGATCGACACTGTTAACAATTTTAGAATTTTATAAATTTATTATTAGGAATTATTATATGATATTTTAGGACCAATTTTCCCTCATAAATTTTTTTCACTTTATTATTCATAAAAATGAAGTCTATAGCAAGATTACAACTAATCAACACCAACATTGTATCCAATTGCTATAAAAGAGTTACTAATTCATGTAAATATCTTCTATTGTTTGATATTATCTATACCCCTCAATCTCCCTCAATTCTATTTTTTATTGATAATTTTAATATCCTAGGATTTAAAGAACATAGGAAACATATGATATTTGATATAAATTATTATGTTACATTGATCTATCCCTCTCCCAGTGCTTCTCATTCACTTTCCCATAAAACTAATGTAAATTTTGCTAAATTATTTTTTAAATTCCTGTTTTAATATATACCCTTTAAATCCACATATATAAAATATAAAATTTAATACATTATAAATATTAATACCAAAAAAACTAGTTATATTTTTAAAAATAGTAAATATATTATTTTAGAGTATTTTAGTCATATCATTAATAAAATATGTTAAAAACATTATTATATTTTGTTTCTACAAAATTGATATCATTATGTTTAGATTATTTTCATTTAATACAAAAAAATAATATTGATGGGATATATTTAATTCTAAATATGAAACCTCATAAATAATTATTGGAAACTTTATAATGTGACATCTATCACATGTATCACAATAATCAAAAATGAACCCAATAAAAAATAGTTAGGAGTGAGTCAGGTTTTTTATAGAGTTGTAATATGTTCAATGTGATTTTTGTGTTCTATGTGGGTTTATGTTGGTAAAATAAAATAGTGAAAATTTGTGTTTCTTATTTACTGAAATTATAAATATGTTTTGAATCAATTTTGAAAATAGTGATCTTACAACATATATTCACAGACCATCCCTACTAACTCATGATTCAATAAGATTAAAATATATTTATCTCACCATATTTGGATGATATATCAACTAATTTTCTTCCTTTGTAATTTCTGTCGAAACAAGGGAGTTCTCCTATAACTACACTTCTTACTTTTTCCTATCCATGTTATTAAAGATCATTGATCACTATTGATGAAATCTTTACTTCACTTAATTTTATGGGAATTGAATAATATATAAGGGTCCCATATATGATAATCGAGGGGATGACATAGAATTCAAATAAAAATGTAACACAAACAAGTAAACTACCTACATGATATAGTCATAAAACAATTATAGTAAGATGAAACAAGTGAGATTTTAACCAGTTAATCGAATTATTTCATTATCAAGGGGTGAGGTTAATATATTTTCCTCATCCACTAATTTTCTAGTGTTCCTAAAAAGGGATATTACAATAGAAAAAAAACCAAAAAAATTCCCGATAATAACTGGAATCACTACACCCCTTTTCAATGAGTCTATATAAGTTTATAAAATATGTTAAATAATCTAGAATTGATCCCCATGGCTTAGATGATAATCGCATAGTCCTGAGAAATGTGATCTCCCATATGGGTTGTGTGGACTTATTCAAAATTCATGATCAAAGGCTTGTGCTCTCTTGATCCATCAGAATCCTATTGTAACTCAGTGAAGATCTCCCCATCATCTATATTGTCTTCACATATTTAGGATAAGTGGTATAGATTCAATTAGAATGTTTATTTTCAAATATTCCTTTCTTCACAATTCCTTATCATAAAATTAATCCATTTAATATCATTAGATAATTATAATGTGGAATATTTTGAGAGGTAATTCACGATTTGGGTAGACCCGGTGAGTGAAATGTGATTTGAAGACAATCCATTATTCATTTTGCAAATATTTTATCATCTCCCTACTTTCTGAAAGTTGTAAAGTACAACATGTTACAAATTAATCTTCAATAAAAATATTATTTTTCATATTTATTAATCCAAATATCAACCAACACAAGTATCTTACGTATCATGCTTGATCAGTATAAATATGATATATATATATGATGTCTCCAAATTCCACAAAGGAAATAATATTATATATAAACTACATCCTCCTAAAATATATTACATATAAACTTCTTAGGGATAAATTTTATTAGGTAATGAGTTCTCTTAATTTGGAAAATTTAAATATATTATATATTAATATATGCCTCTAAAAACCATATTATGTATTAATAACATCTTCAAATTTGAAAAAACTATTTGATATTATGAAACCATATTTGATATAGAAAAATATTATATATCCTTAGTACATCATATTCTAAAAGTATAAAGTCTTATATATCCTTCTATATCTAATAAAAATATATATTGTATCACATTCTCGGGGGAAATATTCTTATTTATCATCCATCATTAGAATTTCTAAGCTCCAAAATGTTACATATGATCTTCCTTATAAAAAATATCTCACTTGTGACTCTTATTTTTCAATTTTCCACTTTATTCAAGTAATTAATGTTATATATCACATACATTCAACCATATATATTATGTAAGAATATCTTGAATGGGAATTCTCTATTACCACTCAATCTGAAACTCAAAAATATTTCCTAATGGCCAAGGAAATTAAAAACTAAGTGTAGCATTTATTCATACTAATAAAAAATGATTAAATCAATGAAATCCCTTGAACAATTTTTTTTTTGAAGAAAATAAATATATCAATTAAAGATCAAGTTCAATCATTTTACTTATATTTAAAGGGATATAAAGGTAAATATTATATAAAATCCTAATAGAAATCATTTAAAATTGGGGATCAGACACCTTAGTTTTTTTTCATAAATATATAACTATCATATTTACAATATCTAAGAAAAATTTATAAATTAATAATTTACTTAAACAATATTTAGAATAATTTTCATTAAATTTTTTTTATCATTTATATTAGGTTTTGGTAGTAAAATCACCCAAAATGAATTTAAAAAACAGAAGATACTTCACAATATTTAATATTATTATTTAATTATAAAATAATATTCATGATCACAAAATGGATTATTCATATATATAAATATAATAAATATATATTAACAAGCACATATCCCAGTGGTAGGTTCATTGATTGGATACCCTATGGAATTGAGTTTAGTCTTTAATGAAGTAGTTTTTAGTGCATCACTGAGGTGCACTTCAGAATATCTAGGCCAGAGAGATTCATTTTTGTGTTTTGGGACCATAAATAATGGTCTTAATATCTGAATCTGGGATAAACTTATCTTCATAAATAAGTCTCAAGGAAATGGAGCCTTAGTTACACTTAATTAATACTTCATTTCTTAATATTTTTTCTTGATAGAAAACTTTGAAACAATTTTATTATAAAAAGTAACTCAAAACTCCTCTCCCAAATTTTTAATCGGAGTAGTTTCGAAAAAAATTTAGATAGATAAATATACCAACATTAAATATAAACCTTTACCTAGGGATGTATCAATAGAACCCAATAATATTATACTATGATTGAACATACTAGAATATGTTTAAATAAATGATATCTATAATATTATAAAAGTGACAATATTTTACAAAATTTCCATCACATAACATGAAAATTTTATAATATGTTATTTATATTTTTCATGTACTCCTCTACAAAATTTTCCATACAATCCATTTGAAGCATAAAAAATTCCCTATTTAACATAGAAAGATTCCATGATATTTAATTTATGAAACATTTGTAAAAATTGAACATATATATATATATCTATAATCAAACATTCATGAACATCAACAAAATCACTACCATTTTCACTTTCATTTTCATCCTCTATTCATCTTTTCCTATTGACAATTACAAAATTTAAATATCTTTGTCAGAATTTTCCTGATTTATTATCATGGTGATAAATAATTATAAATAAAAATAGTAGATTTCTATAGTTCCATAAAATTTTAATATATATATATATATATCTTTATCTTTTCTTTCATGAGACTAAGAGTTTCACAGTCTACCCCTTTGGCATAACTCTGAACTACACCAGCATAATGTGATCCCCATTTCCCTATCTCTTTTTTATCCAGTATTTAATCATATGGTAGTTAATTTTTTGGATATAATAGATGAGAAATGATCCAAAATATAATAAAAATCCTCTATCACTTTATGAATCTTAAAAAAATATTTCTCTTTGTGATAAGAAACTGTTAATTGATATAAGTGATGTTGTTGTGGGTTGAAGCCTATAAATCTTATAGTGATTGTTTTCCATGTTGTGTGGAATGAAATGCATGAAAATAAAAAAATAGAATTTCATATATTATGGGATTTCATATTATGATATATAATCCACTTCATTTTAAATTATTGGGAACTAGATTTGTAAAATTAAGAGTATGATATTCATAGTAGTGTTTATCTATATGGTTATATATTCCCTTTATTTAATCTCCACATAAGTTATAAACAATTTATTTTAAAAATCCTCATATAATGTTTATGGGCATTATATCATACCATAAGGAATGAAGAAATAATAAAAATTATTTATTCGATTGATATGATTAATGATGTATACATTAAATAACTTATAACAAATTCAGGATTTTTTAAATTTACAAATCATTAATAAATCCTTTATATTTTAATAGATGATTATATTAATTTTATTAAATGAAGAGGATAATTTGTTTTCTATGACAGTTTATATATATAATCTTATAGGATAATATATTATTTTGTTCTTTATTTTCTATAAAAAAGGTACAATCATTCTATAAGGTTAATAAAAATACATTCAAAACAGTTTATGGACTAAATTATCAAGTGTTTATCATTATATATAATATTTTTAGTGTTTTAAAGGTAATTTAATTTCAAATTTATAAGAATAAAGGTCCAATAAAAATATTATATTATTATGTTCAAATTTATTTCTTCCGAAATTTTAATCATAAGATGTAGAATTTGGTTTTTTTCTATATCTAGAGTTATTAAATTTCAAGAAAATTCATCAGTGGTAACAAATAAAAAACAATGATGTTTCTAACATTTTTGAGTGTATTTTGAAAATATAAATGTTGTTATCACATTCAGTGATAAAATAAAATTGTTATCTATTATATGACATAGCCTAATCCATGTTTTTTCTCTTTTTATTATGAATATTGATATAAGGTATAACAACCAATGATATTCCAACATCTCATGAAATAAACTAGAATTGTGCACTTCTTGAATGATATAAAAATACATTTTTATATGTATTAGTTCAAAATACATTGTTTTTTTATCATTAAGAACAATATAGATATATTGACATCCATGAAATCAAAGGTTGTTAGTGACATGTAATGTCAACATTTCCATTTCAAGTGATATAATGTGGTGTATAATTTCATTGTAAAAAAAATATAATAATGATATAGTATATCATTTATGAGTTAAGTTTTCTATATAGGATTACTCTATATCATATACTAGATATATTCATATAAAAAATATGATATTGGCGTAAATTTGTGGAATTTATTATTATTTAAAAAAATTCAAAATTATTCATAATGTGTTTAAAAATATTATATAAGATAAATCTAATTTTTTATTTTTATTTTTCAACTTTCTACCAATATTATCATATGAAATGTTCATATTAAGGAATTTTGTTATAAATTTGTTTAAAATTTTCAAAAAATAGTGTTATTGGATAAAATTAAGGTCTAAATAAATATTATATACTTGGTATTTAAATATTATAAATTATTTATATTATTATTATGAAATACTGATATGATTTTTCCATGTGAATGGTTTATGATCTTTATAAATCATATATTTAACCTCTGAAAGTGTTCGTATTTTTACCATGAAAATATCAAATGTGAAGTATTTATGTTTGAAATTTAGATTTAAAGTGTTATATTTATATTTTAACAAATTTTGATATTATTTTACAATTATTTATAAATTTTTCAAATCTATGATTTATGAAATTTTCATTGTTTCTCATGGTCAAATTCTTGAATTGTTAATTTATTTAAATATATTCTCTTATTCATGAATATAAATATTTTATATTTTATATGACAGTTTTCATTTCTAAAATTTTCTAAATTTCATCAATAAAATAAAAATATTTAAAATATATTCTATAAAAACAATATATAAAATATAATTGAATGGATATTTATGGTTTAATTTTTATAATTTATAATAAATATTTTATAATAATTATTATTACATATTTGAAGTTAATTATATATTAGAACATTAAAACCATTTTTAATAATAATATATATAATGAATTTTTTTTACTCCAATCACTAGCCTAAGAGTAGTATCTCTTTCTCAAATAGAGGGGGTTGATTAAAATTCTCCCCATAAATGCTTTTTCGTACGATTTACATTTCATTTCATTTAAATTAATTATATGAAATGGTTTTCTATTCCTTTTTCATTTGATGTATATAGATATATTTATAATATTAAAAATATCATAAAAATGGATATGTAATATAAATAATATATCATATAAAGAGTTACATATTAATTTTGTTATAAGATTCCCATTTTTTGGACTAAAATACAATGAGTAAATAAAAATAATTAGTAACATGTATAAAAATAGGGAAAGTGTGTGATGCATAATGACTTATATTGTGTGATATTATGAATCCCAATAAATAAAAATTTGTTGATTTCTTCTATGGTTAACACCATTTAGGACCAAAATCATTATATATGGGTGAAATTTAATGTTAAATGCCCATAAATAATCTTTTTCAAGGTATAAAAGATATGAATAGTCAAAAAAGTTATGTATTTATATCAAATTTAATGTGTTTTATTTCACTTGGGTGGGTCACCCTATAATTAATGCAACTGTATTTATGATGTTAAGATAATATATAATATTTATTAGGGAATAACATACTTGAATGAAAATTCTTAGATTCAGTGTTAACAATATAAACATTACATTTTTGGTTTGGATACCAATAATCATGACCAAGTTTTTTCCAACTAGAACCCATAATTCCAAATATCAATATATTATTATATTTTCATCCAAAGGGAATATTAGGATTATAGTATTATAAAATAATAACAAGATCTTACATAACAATACCCACATCTTCAATGGAGCATTATTTTCCATTATACAATGTTTTTATTATTCCACATCAAGTCATAAAATTACCCCTTAAAATTATTCACCCTTGAAACCCTTGTATACATAATTCATTTAAAATCACTCTTTATAATATATGGAAGTGGAAAATAATAATATTATTTAGTTTAAATTTTCAATAAGGGTAAACATAATAATTAACAATTGAATTTTATTAGTGCAATTAAGTTAAGCATAAGGGTATGATGACATAATCAAACTGAATGAGAATATTATAATATAATTCATACCCATAAAATATAGATAATATATCAAGATATATTTAATAATTATTTAACATAATATAATATTAATATATTTCAACAATCATGAGATATGTGAAATAAATCCTAGAAAATGATCTATTTAAGATCATAAAAAGCATTGAAAATCGTGTAGACATCTTGGAGCATCAAAACATTATCATGGAATCACAAAACTGAATCATTTATTCCTATCCCAATAGTATCATAGTTAAAATAATTTATTTTTTTGTTGATGAATATAAATAGAATTTAAATATTAGGAAAACACTTTTGAGGAAAATAAAATTTCCACTTTGGAATGCACTTTTAAAAACATAAAAATCCATAATATTATGAAACACGATTCTTTGAAAATATAATTGGACTAATTAAATTGAATATTCAATATAAAAATATTTTTGATGGTGAGAAAGTTATGTGAAACCATATATATTAAAATAGAAATTTTCTTTCACGTTTTGGTCAATATATTCAAAATATATCATATCAAAAATAATATAAATATTAATTTTTAATTCATTTGTAAAAAAATAAATAATACAAGAAAAAATAAGCAATAATTTGTGATTATAAATTGAAATGGGGAAATCAATTTGTGATCATTATATGACTGTTGGTCAATTATGATCATTTATTAATAGGTCCATGGGAAACTATGATCATAGTAATAATTTTAACCTTATAATTATTGTTTTTAAGTATAAATGACAAAGGAAACTTAATGCAGAAAGAAGAGTTGATGGACTCATTTAGTAGATTCATGTTGTGTGAATATAATTTGTTAGAAATTTTGATGTAGGTAGCATCTTTGGGCTTCGCCCTTGACTAAGGCCAAGACGAGCATTAATAAATGATTCTTGAACAAAATTGATTATGGGAGATGTTGAAGTTAGTGGAAATTACCACTTGGGTGATGTTAGCCTAGCCACCCCATGTGTATATCTCCATCACACACCTCACACTTAGGTCATATTTGGGTGTTACAAGGGGTTATGTGTTGATTCATTAGTTACTTAATGTTTAACCCCTTTTTGAAAATAAAATTTTCATTCCATCAATTCCATTTTGTGAAAAAAATTCTTAAAAATATGACAAATTTGATAAATTGATTTTTTAGACAGAAATTGATCATTTCAAAAAAGGAATAAATATTATAATAAATTAATTTATTATGATTGATCGATATCTTAATGGAATACTATTATTAAAACAACACATTTAAATTATAAATGAAAAATAAATTTATTTTTTCAAATGTCATAAATTTCACATGCAATTCCACTAGGCATTTTCTATCTACTATTATTTTTAATAAATAATTATTTTTAAATTTAAAAGTTATAATAATCATATTTTAATAATTATTATTATAAAATAAATATCATTTTTTTAAATCATAATGTTAAAATTTGTTTAAGGTGAGATTAATATAATTTTCAAAAATACTTTAGTTTTTTTGTAAATAGTAAAAATATTGTTCGAGTTTTTCAATATGTTTTATAAAATTATATTCATGTTATATTTAATATAAAATATTCATCAACTCTGGTGGAATATAATAACATAATAGTTGTCCCATGTTCCCAACTCCAGGGGTAAATACCATGGTAAAGCACATGGTTTTTAATTTACCACTACCTTGGTGTCTAAGGAAATTAATAAACAAATCCTTATATTTTTTATAAATATCCACCTATTTCTCCATTTCCATTCACTAAAAATTAATCCTCCATTAATATATGGTAGTTTTACCTCCCAAGGAGTCCTCCCAATGTGTCCTTAATTCCCCAAGGTCCCAATGTTTTAGTTTTAATAGTCACTCATAAATGTAAGGGAAGTCTCAAATAATCTTTTCCTTTCAAGATCCCTTTTTATGTGGTATGCCATTTAAATTTCAAAGATATGTTCTTCTATAAGTTTTAATATATCCCTTTACTGTATTAATATTATTTTATTAATGGGATAACCATGACCCCTCCCTTCTTAATTCCATCTAAAATCAGGTTTCACACCTGTTATGCTTCCGAATGTTTTTCTCAATGTTTATCTCATTTTCTTAGAAAATTAAATTATTTTCTTTTTTTAATACTCATACCTCAATATATTCTATGGGTATTAACCAAGCTATTAAGATGATCTATTTAATAATGGTATTAACATACATTAAACCCACCTTCCTTTTTGTTGTTTAATAATGACATAAATATCATGTCTTTAAGAATTTTATTAAAACGTGTTGTTATTGATATGAGACTTATCGCTTTTATTCACCACAGTTTATTTATGAAATATTTTATCATTATAAATGTGGATAAAATTAATTAACACATATTAGGGGTCACCCTGTTATCACTCTAATTCATTTGGTAACAAATTTAATCTCTAGAGATGTCATGTTTTATGATACCTTGGTGAATAACCTCGGTAATTTTTATGAAACCTATGTGATAAACCTTTGTGATATTAATATTAATAACATAATTAAATGTGGTATCCTATGCCTATTTATCATTTATTTATGTATTTAATCATATTATTATTGTTATTCCTCAATATTAAAAGTAAATTGTGTCCCTTTTTTCCTTTACATGGCCTTATGCTCACCCTATCCTTTGATTTATGTCCCTAGGTTATGAGATACATTACAAGTACCTAATAATAACGAATGAAGAATAATTTCAGGTTGTTTAGAAGAATAATTTTTTCATGTATTCTATTCTTTAGATCCATGAAACTAAACATTAAAAGATCCTCTATTTTATAGAATTAATGAAAATTTTATATAATAAAAGGCGAGATTTCCTATATCATAGTTGTTTCTCCATTAATTAAATTTGACTCTAATATTTCAACCCTAAAAAACACTCAGATATTCAAAATTATTCATGAATTATTACATATTTTTCATAAACAAATTAAAAAAAATACATTTATTATTTACCAGTCAATTTTAAAAAACCCCATAATGATAAACCCTTGACCATATTTACTACCCTGGAAGGGTCTTTTGAAAATCTCTATTTTTTCAAACAATACATGATAAACACAATCAGACATAATCCTTTGTATAATTTTCACCTCTTTATTTTACCATGATCCTTGTTGTAAACCATGACATTGTTAATTATTTCATTTAATTTGAAAAAATTCCTCTCAAAAACTAGCATTTTCTATAGTGTTTGTTTCTAAATAAAATCCCAGTTCATAATACTATGACATTTTATATGTAATTATAGTGTGGTTTTGTGTATTTAAAAAATATTCTTCAATTACTTCGAAATTATCTCCATATATATTCATGATTTAAAATATTCACAACATTATCCTTTCAATTCAATTTATAACCATTTCAAACAAACATGAAACCATTAAATAATTAATCCAAATTTAGGAACCCTATGCTTCAAAATTATCCTCTAAATAACCTAGTTTTAAACATTATAATTCTTTGGTCTTGTTGGAAATTCATTGTAAAAAAAGGGACTCTCCATTACTTAAGAAATCTAAATAAAAATTTAAAATCCCAATTTTACTTTGTCTATATATAAGAAAATATCGGTGTATAAAACTAGAGTTAAAGAGAAAATTGTATACCTCAATGCTTAAATTCAGCCTTCATCTCTAATAAAACACATATAGTTTATTAAATTCAAATGAATCCTTATAGAAACCATGTCTTCATCCATACTCAATGTTGTTCCCCATAGAATTTATATCCCTTTTTTCTTATATAATAAAAACTCCCCCAAGAGTAGAGAATTTTACATTAATATGAGAGTGATAATTATGTCCATCTTGATGATATGATTCCACTATTTATATGATTTCCTTTTTTCTTCTCAAAATCTACTTGTTGAATTTCCCTAAATTTTCAAATAATTTAACTTTCACTCAGTTTCTAATATTGACCACACACATAAATAATTAATTCCTAAAAATGATTTTTATGTCAGTGTTCTAATGTGTTCCACCTTGAAAAATACTTATTATACACTTTTCTTAATAAGGTGGTACATTATATAAATATGATTTTTATGTGATATTTATTCCTGGAACCTTTTTATATATGCAACACTTTTTTTATCGTGATAAATTGTTAAAAGAACCCACACTTCCTTACCAATATGCTCCAATATTATATTTATTCAAAATAACAATATACAACCCTTTTTCATTGAAATATACTCTAAATCCACTATTCTCTGATAATTAATATCTTACATCTTTATAATCAATCCATTATAATTTTTCTGATAAAATGAATTCTTTATTAAATCTCTATATCATTCTATATTAATATATTTCATTACATATCATTATTTTTTTACACCGCACACAAAACCACTACCAATAGTACATTGGATATACAACAATATTATTATACTATAGAGATATGTTCTTCCTTTAGATTGACTTTTTCTGGTCATGGAATAGGAAGGAAATGTACTATTGTAACTGAAATCAATAGACATAGTGGATTGAAAATTCAAAGAAAATTGGTCTTCTGATGGACTCACACATCAAAAAATAATCTGATTAACAAAAATAACTATACAATAAAAATTGAAAATTATTAAAACATAAATTAATCGATAAAATTATGCTCAAGTATTGATAGGTTAAAAATTCATGGAAAATATATTTTGGCTGTTTAAATTAATTCCTTATGATTGTATTAAATATTTTCATTAATAGTATATAATATTTGATATGGAATAAATTAATATATATATTAAAATAACCTCTATATATTAGGGATTGAAAAATTATTGGTTCACACTTGAGACAGGGTCACAATCCCTAAAATAATACTAAACCTAATGATAGATGGGAAACATTTCAATATAATGAAGGTAAATTAAATCTAGAATATATTTTGGCTGAAAAAATGGAAATGATAAATGGTTCTAGGATAATATATCCCAAAAACCCTTATTTTATAATCAGTTATTTTTTTAGTAAAGAATGTTTCTTCACTTTTGATCTTATGTGACAGAAGCATATTACATCCAAAATAGAATATAACTTAGTACATGTAAATCCCACATTATAATTTAATATAAAATTTCTTGTCCCAAATTCTTATTTAATTAGGGATGATCAATTGAAAATTTATTATCCTTGGAAATTCATTAATAAGAAATTCATAAAAGGTAAGTCTCTATACTAATGACTTCATTAATCTGGAGTATATAATGGAAATAGTGAATACAAGAGAAAGGATCCACATGTTTGTTTCATATGAAAAATAGTAAAGATAAGGCATGAAGGAAATTTTGAGAAAGAAAATAAAATACCATAAGAAATAATATTTCTGTTGGAAAAATTGATATGTGGAGTAGATCAAAGGATGGTTCTCTGATGCATGGGATCCTCTAAAATGCATCATTGTATCTATATTGGATAGCTCTGTCATATGATATGATTTATTCTTCTTTCAATGTTAAATTTTCTTCTTATGTCTTTTATATAGAGGTAAAAATTCAACCATTTTGGAATATAACTGTTGAATTTTTGAAATCGATTCTTAAATGACCGTCACATATATGACCATTGTAGGTGTCATATCCCCTTCTATAGCTATCAATTCTTCTATCATTTTTAGTCGATATAGTTTCATTTTGAGGATTATTTCACTTCCCTTTAGTTGATTGTAAAATTTATTTTCATTTATTTAATCCTTAGAATATTGAATATGATAATTGAAAAAATTATAATGATCAATAGAAAATATTTTCATTATTTTTTTCAATCATAATTGAATAGTTTTTATTATTTTTATTTTCAATATATTTAATAGATCTTCTAGTTTTCATTTCATGGTTAAAGTGTGATATGTTGGAATTATCTCTCGATTATACATAATGAGTTTCTAATAGTCTCTAAGAATATCCAATTCATATCTATACATGGTATTTAATTTTGATAACAGATTCTTGGATGATAAATTTGAATATATTTAGAGTATCACTCAACTCTACATCATCTATTTCAGTTTGTTATCCATATGATATTATTTATCATTATATGTTTAATGTTTTCATCTATATATTTTTGTTATCAGTTTCTTATATATATAAAAAGATGATTATTCAATTATAGTATATTGTGGTCTTTAAACATTTTTTTGTCCATTTGTTCATAAATCTAGAGATTTTAATATTTCTCTATTTTCTAGTTTTTCCATTCATCCTTTTTTATGAAATATTTTTCAATTTTGTTACGAAAATACCCAAGTGAACTTACTAGATAAAATGATGAATACTTATTGATCATTAAAAAATATCATTTTATGTGATGATAATTGTGATATCTTATTGATTAATATACAATATTCCCCTTTTTAATGATCATGAGACATGATAAATATGACAAAGAATAGAAAAAAATATTTTTTTTATAATTAAAACTGATAAATCTTTATGATAAAGAAAGGTAGTATCTTGAGGATGTCCCAAAAATATTCCCATTTTGATGTTCACAAAATAAAATAAATTAAATTATAAAAGAATCATTTAGTTTTATTAGATGCAATATGTACTAGTTGAAACAAATAAGATGAACAAGTTATATCTTGTTATTATAAAAAAATTTGTTTTCATCTAATCTCAACAGCTTTTTGATATCAAAATTAAAATTTTAAAATAAAAAATTCTCAAAATCCTCATTCAAAAAAACCTCCCACTATGAGAAATGGCTACTGTTATCTAATTTATATGAGCTGGAACTCCACTTTTATAAATTAATGCAAGTATCGGGGGGTAGAGAGTAGTATTTTATATAGATATAATATCATTATAAAAACATAAAAAAATAACTATTTGATGAAATATAGCTAAATTTAGAATGATTAATATCATTGAGAAGATTTATGGGGAATTTCAAATAGAATGAAACTACAAAAAGAATATATTTAGAAATAGTTTTTCCATAATTTTTTTTATTTTAATTTTATTGGCTTGATCGATATGGACATAAGTGATTTCAACTTATTCTAGAAAAATTTATTTTATAGAAAATATGAACTTGAGTATTGTAATATATTATAATTATTTTATTATACATTGACTTATCTTTATCAATAATGCATATTTTTAAATATCTAATTAATAATTTTTATTTAATAATGACACTATTATTTTAGTAATCTTATAACTGTGATATTGTTTGGTCCCCAAACTTATAGGTCATTTATGATTAGATAAAGATATATATAAAATGTAAAATAAATATTTTTTAAATTAAAATTTTGATATTAATATTAAATTACAACTTCAGGGTGATAGATTACATAAAATATGTAGGAAAAATAAATACCATGGAAAAATATAAACATTAAATACATTATCAAACACTTGTATCGTCCAACTAAATAACTCATTTATTTCCTTTTCCTTAAACAATTGTCTCTTTATGGAAATATGCTATAGAATCACCAAAACTCTTCGTCACCCATGAGTTATATATTCTACCATATTACTATCATACTTTAATGTAGTATGAGCTTAAGAGGATAAGGGTTCTCAAACTATAAACATTCATTATGACTGAGTCTCAAAATCTTTCACCCTAATAAACTACATATTTTTAGGTAAATACTATGAAAATAATTATTAGATATTGAGATGATGAGGGTTTTACAGTATATCTAAATATCCAATTATTTCTCATTTATAACTTTGTCAATTGTCTAAAGGAGACATAGATATTTTCTGAATCAACCTATTTCAATAGTATTTCAAAAAAACTTATAAAATTGAGTAGAATGGTATGAACATATATTATAAAGGGAATATGGGTAAATTGCATCATTAAAATGGGTTTTAATGATATATTTGAAGAAAGAGAGAGATATATAAATCTAAAGGAAATAAAAAGTCATGATGTAATGAGAAGTTGTTGTGGAGTATGTTCAAATGAAGATAAGTTATACTATTTATAGGTTTAAATTTAAATATCATTAGTAGTATTTTGATTGAATAATACAATGGAAAATTAATCACTATAAATGATATAATTGATGAATTAAAATACTAGTGATCTAATTGTGAATATGAATGATTATCATTGGGATGTAGCTTTCCAGAATACTAGATAATTATAATTATGTAATGAATAATGATAAATTAAAATGTTGTCACATTTAATAAATTTTTATAGAAAGAAAAATATTTATGTAGTGTAATTGGAAAAGTCAAAAAATATAAACAGATTGATAAATGTAATATAAGGTATTTGTAGACAATAAAACTATCTCAGAAAATACATATTTAATGTTTGAATTAAATTATACAAAATTTATAAGATAAATCTATAAATAATATATGTGTTATTATAGGGTTATGTAGAATTTAGATATTAACTGAAACTCTGTGGATGGTTACTGATTACTTTGAGGTTCACTCTACTAAGATACTAATGATCATTAAAATAATAATGAATTTAAATAAAATAGGGATAAATGAAAAATTTGTGACAGATAAAGTAAATAAAGCATAAAGTATCGATGGGGAGGAAATGGGATATGCTAAATATGTTTGGAATAATAAATATTTATATCCCCTATCTTAAATTATGTAAAAGTTCCTATTTCCAAAATCTTCATTAATATCAATTGAATATGGTAGGAGGATCCTATAGTGAAATTCATACAATACTATGTAAATGTTTTCTTCCACATTCAAATGTGATAAAAATGTCTTTAAGAAAATAATATAGTCACATATAATCCACTGAGAGTGTATTGGTGAATTCATGGACTCCTTTTATGACTTATATTTTTTTTATGAATTCATTCTCTTTACCCAATTATAGATCTCAATCTAATCAATAAAATCACTTGACCTCAACTCATGTAGAGTAGTGATGATTGAGAAAAAAACACACATAACTTAAAAATATTAGATATAAATCCTACAACATGACATCCTCGTTAGAAACCCCATAAGTGATTATGCACTATGAATTAAATTCAATATTACTGGTTAAACACCCCAGTTATAATTTTTCGGTGATTGGTTAAACACCCCAATCACATGCCTCCAATAGCTAGTTAGTCACCTCAGCTATAAGATCCTTCATCAATGTTGATTTTTATATAGATAAATCTTCTTAATATGATGTAATTCCTCCAAATGAATACTATATTCCCTTTACCTCTGTATGCCTTCATGTTCACAAGTGGTAATTAATAGTGATCATCACCTTTGATCATGAAAATCACCTTCAAGTTCTTCAAATTCCCAAGAATATAAGATCCCCATCTTATAGAATTTTATAGTTTTAAATATTCCTCTTTTTTATATGGGTATGTGTTTGACCTCACATAATAACCATACAATATACACATCTCAATTCTCACTTTCTACTAATTTATTCTATGTACCTACATTAGAAATAATAAGAATATATAAGCATAAAATGTTGTAATTTTTTCTCCTCGTTATTTTGAATTCATACAAATATAATTCACTCAAAATAATCATTTATATTTTAATTTAATTTTTCATTCAGTGCATTAAATTTGTGGTCAGGTACCAAAAAACAATCATAGACAAATACAAAAACATAAAATCTTGATACCTTTTAAGTAATTCCTTGTAATATGACATGGTAGCTATAGAAACTCATTTCACATAGTGAATATGACTATAATGACTTTAATAACATGAATCATATATTTATAAAAGTAATTCTTGATTAATCATATCATGAATCAGAAGTCCCAAAATGAACAAAACTTATATTAAAACATAATTCTTCATTATAACACCATGTGAATTGCATTCACTATGTGAACTCCATATGTATATGACATTTCTTTAGGATAATTCTCTATTTCACATCCTAAAAAATTTCTAATAAGTTTTTCAAAATTGTCTTAATTATTCCAAGAGTTATTTCTCATCATGAGTGAATATTTTATTGTATGAATCATGCTTTTAACACTCATAATACATTTAACTTCTTTTAACTCTCATCCAATCATCTGCCAGGCTACCACAGCAACATTACAATACTTTAATGATATCTTAGACAACATTACTTCACCCTTAAAAATAAAATCATTTATTTAATTTAATATCTATACTACCATTATCACATTAAAATTGAAACTATTCAATAAACTTATCATATTGAGTATTTCAAGATAGTATCCTCAATGATCATTTTTCACAATTATTAGTTGTCTTAAACTTCATTAGATGAGTTCATTAAGATAGTTTCATTATTGTCATTTTGTTATAAAACATGGTATAAGAACAATATTACTTTTTCTATCTTCATTCACACAAAATCATCATATGTTGGAACCATACACATTGATACTATTGAAGGAAAATATAATCAAAAACTTTGGGGGAAACAATATCCCCCTCTTGGTTTGTTTCTAACATCAAGTCACATCGTTATATCAATATTTTTGATCATTTTGAGTTATATGTTTTCTCTATTTGATTTATTTTCTGATGATTATTAAAAATTAAATTCAAATATTTAGTGTGGATGTTCTTGTCTCACTTTTTCCCAAAATACATTTCTCCTAAAAATTTATTTAACACAAATATTGAGGGAGTTAAAACTATATACATTCAAAATAAAGAGACCTAAGGGAATCAACTCTAATTCTATGTGGGTGAACCAGTGTATAAAATTAAAGGTACATAAAAAAGGTTTTCAGTATCATCCATAATAAACTCACATTTTATAAAATGATTAATAAATTCTATATTATCAAATAAGGGTTTGGTTAATCATGTTTTTACAAAATAAATATATATTATTCTAAATGAAAAATGGCATCCAAATATTTCAGGTGTAAGGAATGAAATTCCCCATTCTCTCATATTTTTAACAATCATCACTCTACATTAATAAATGCGATTAATATAATCAATTTTGGGAGATGAGAGTGTGATAATAATACCTGAATCCAATCCTTACCTTCCTATTTGGAAATTTTTTAATTCATATAAAAATCCACTCAGAGCCTTTTTTTTCTCAATTTTACTACCCCATAGAGGGTGTACACATTTTATTTTATTTATAATACTTGAGAAACTCTTTTAGACTCGATTTATCCTTGTATTTCTAGAAGTGATAGCCCAAAAAAAACTTCTTTAATTCCTAATAATTTAATGTTAGTAAATAATTATAATGTAAGGAAATAAATAGGGACCTCAATGTGTTATCTAAGTGACATTCAGGGCGGGAGTTTCCTTTCAAATGGGGACATTATTTTCATCCAATCATAGCATGAGAAGTTCTCTAAGGACCTTTCCCAGGAAATTATTATTTATATAAAATATATGCTTCTACCCTAGTCTATGTTATAATTAAATTTCTATTTATGGATAAATTCTCATAAACCTTCACCACTTCTTTTGAAGACACTTTCTTTCTATTTGAAATAATTTTTTCATTTAATTTAATGATTTAATTTTACTTGGCCAATTTCACAATCCATATAACTTGGAACTAACTTTTTATTTTTTGAATAGTTTTCGATTCTAACATATAACTAGAATATTCTTATCAATTGTATAATAATAAATATCGCTATTATTTTTTCTATGTATAGTATTACATGATCACTTTTTTCTACATAGGCCATAATCCACATTTTAATAAAAAAAATATGTTCTGAGTGGAAATAATTTCTTATGTTCTAGTCACAACTTGTTTAATTTATATTTTAGATTTATTTAATTAACCACAGTTACCCATATTCTCAATCCTTTATCCATTAAGATTTATGTTGTGGTCTATAGGATTTATCTTCTATTATATTTTCTCTCCTTGTGTATGGATTTTAATGATTTATATGATTTGACATATTATGCCAACACACATGTTCTTTGTTCCCAGACATCTAGAAACTACCATAATAGAATATGATAATTATTATATTATATTATGGGGTAGTACAAGGATATTTTATTGGTTGTGTACCATGTTATTATTTAGTGGATCTTTCAGCCTTTTGGACATTTTTTTTGGAAAGTCTCTTGAAAATTATTTTCACATACAGCTTTGACGACATATAATTTTTTTATATTTTTTTATATCTATACATTCCTAAAACATGGTTTTAAATATGTATTAGAAAGCTAAATAACATTAGTACATAAGACTATTTTTGGGTTATAAGATACCTTTTTGTTTGATATTGATGTGGACACATCTCCAAAAGTTCTCCTCCGTCCATTATATTGAGTCTTCTTAGAAGGAAAGATCACTTATTATGTAGAAATATTCCTTTTCCTAAAAAATTGGTATGTTCCATATTATATTGTCTCATACCCGCATGACATGGAAAATTATTATTGTAATTTTTAATTTTCAATTTAGTGGTCTAGTTGAATTAAAAACCTAGATTTTGGATTAAGTTATATGAGGTTCAACACCTTCAATGATTTTTGATGATGTAGTTCTAGGATATTGGGTTATACAAGGCAATGAAAGTATCCTTATGAGAGGTTGGGTAAATTATGTATTCTAATATATTTTATAGAATAATACTAGCTTGTAGGAACATCCAATTTATTGGTGGTCATTAAAAGTGTTCAATTGATCCTTTCCCTCCTTGGGTTTTAGAGGGGTTGACCCCTGCCCTCTATGATTCTCTCTTATACAGCAAAAGGTTCTCCCTCCCCTTGGTTATCAATTTCACGACCCTTTAGGGGGTGGTGGTTCTTCTTCGATTTACACATAAAATTCAGGCTTTTTTATTCCTATATCGGTCTCCATTTGAAACATCCCCTCCCCATTTCAAATTTCGAATTCTCTCGATTATGGATTTGATACTGATTACACTAGATCCTATAAGAATTTGTATAACATCAAGGTTCTTTTATAAAACCAATGAGGAGTATGTGTTGAGATTCCTTATACACCTGGTTTCATGTAAATTCAATATAGTATCTTATTTTTTCTTATTTTATTTGGTTTTTGGTTAAATATAATTAAATTTCCATTTAATATTTAATAGTTTTAGGGGAAATTCATTGAAAAAGGTGTTAGGATATGAGATAGACATATTTGTGCACAATGGACTTGGTTCGAGTGATGGACAACAACCCAGGGAGTTACATAACATTATACCAAGTTTATTTGAGATAATTCATTAATAAATTATAAATTATATTATTATTTAATTGTTTATGTTCAGTTTGATTTAGGAGCTGGGTCGTGATATCATTGAGGTTGAACATATTCCAAAAATGTTTTTGCGCATGCTTTTGTTGTTGAATCTCAACTTGGGATTGGTCAAGGGAGAATCCCAGTAATTTTATATCCCTTGTAAGCTCCAATGAAATGGATTCTTATTGTATGATCCTAATAATTAATTCCTTGACTTCTTGTATGTTTTTTAAATGTACTTTATCAAAACCATAAATATTATAATCATAATAGCCATTGTTCAATGGCTATATTATCAATGGTTTTAATTCATAACGATCATCTAAATCTTACATGATATAACATATAACTGTTTAAAATAAGAAAAGTACTGTAGAAATTTTCTATAACTTAATTACATGATAATTAATGTATTCATTTAAAATGGAATTTAATTTATAAATTTTTGTTTGATTATTGGTATAGTCTCCCAATTTTTATTTTATATACCTATACTTCCAGTCGGATTCCTCTAGCATATGAGGAGGCGTGATTTCGGGATGTGTTAGATCTCGTGATGGAACCCGGATAGATATATCATGAAAAAAAATTTGTATTAAAATAGGTTACAATGGATATAGGAATGATGAATTTTTTATTTAATCCCATAGTTTTTATTATTTTCAACTCATGTGATGCACGTGAGGTTTTAGATTTTTGGTTTTATGACTTATTATTTTTTGGATCCTAGCTAATTTGAAAGAGATGGTCTGTTGTATTTTTGGATCTTGTCCTATAAATTAATGTGGAATCTCATACATCAAATAAAGAAAATAATATCCACATTATATAGGCCTTATAATTTCATTAATTTAATTATAACCATGGATATGCCATTTAAATTTCCAGAAGTTTATCATATGGTTTTTTTACATATAAGTAATCAGTTTTAGTCTGCATGGTTGGTCCAAATTTTAGATGTGAGTTTTGTTATGGTGGTGGGTCATATAAATAATATTCAAATGATGATGTTATAGTCCTTTCAGTAAGGGATTTGTAGAGGCTCTAAGGGTAAATTAATGGCGTGAGTTATACATAATAGAGGTGGACCCCTTGGTGTGATTTTTGTAATTACATCATAACATTGAGTACCATTAACACACTATAAGACATTTTACCATATATTTTGGTATGATATAAAACTAAACCCCTCCTATAGTTGTATATGTGAGTTTTATTTTAGTGGTGGGTCATATGGATCTTATAGAAATAAGGACGGTATTTCCCTTTTATTAAGGGATGAGTGAAGGCCCTAAGGGGTAATTAAGGATTAGAGTTCTCTCTAATAGATTTGGACCCCTTGGGGAGATTTTTGTGATGGTTTCATTGCATAAGGTTCTATTCACAACCTTTAGTACATTTCCCCATATTTTGTGGAATTATGATATTCTTATCCAAACCTGTGGTTCTATTTTTACCCTAATATATATAATATAGGATAACTCCATAGATTATGAAAATTGTCTTACCAAATCCTATAAAGATAAATCTATTATGAAGATGCTAGGAACAGGTTAGTTCCCTAGGTTTGATGATATAAATTTTAAGTATCATCCTATACATTGTTTTCCAATATAGAATTGAATGGAAATCTATATAGAAATAAAATATCATTATGGAACAAATTTTATTGTTCTCAAAATAACCATTAGTATTCATTAAAAACATTCTCTTTTCATTATGTAAACTCATAAGATATATTAAAAGTTATTGTGTGAAACTTTTTATTTTTCATTGAAATAAATATAACATAGGTAATCTTCATAAATTATTTTCACATAAACAAATAAATTTTGATCTTAATGTGATAAGGGTGGTCTTCCCTTTGTCCAATAATAATTATGATGAAAAATTATGACCTTATCATTTATTTTTAAACTCCATTAACACAATTTATCCTATATCAAGGTGAAATGTTTTATGAATGTTACTATTAATATTTCCTAAAATTAAAAGTGATTTATTAACAAACAAATGAGGATATCTATGTTTCATTGAATCCATAGGTTCCCAGGTAAATTTTTTGAATTTCTAATACCTCCATTAAACATTAACTTTTTGTTTAGCTATGTTCTATTGAATATTATACCTATCATTCAAGATTTATTCCTGTCTTTATTTATAAGAAAAATTATTCTCCAATAGTATCACCTCTGAGATCAGTATATCTGGAGGATTTGGTGTATTCTTCCTCACAACAGAAACATGGAACACATCATGGAATTAAGAGAGGTTTGATAGAAGAACTAATAGATAATTAATCATCCCTACTCGATCAAGAATATAAAAGGGACCCATATACCATGGTCTTGACTTTCACTTATTTTTGTTTTTCAAAACATTCATCCATAGTGAAATTCATAGAAATTACTTCTCACAAACTACAATCTTTGGATCTCACCAATGATTATTAGTAAAAAAATTATTGAATCTGAGCTACGTTGATGTGTTTTTTTATAACTCTTACTTTATCAACCATTAACCCAGCTAGTTCTACTCCAAATAGATTTATTTCTCTAACTTCATCCAAATTTTTCATAATCCTAATCTTCTTTCAATATTGGTCATAATAAGGAACCATTTTAATGCTCAAGTGAAATATATTATTGTAAGGTAACTTAAAAACTGGAAGGTATTGAACCCAACTACCATTGAAATATATTGAATAAGATCCTAGTATATCCTCTAGTGATTTAATGGTTCTACCATACTGACCATATATATAAAGATGATACAATGTACTAAAACACAACTCTTTATCAAAATCCTACAGAAGGACTCTTCATAATAATGAGTTAAATAAAAAATACTTATCAAATATATTATAATGTGGTACTCCATGAAACCATAACACATCCATAATGTATATTCCATACAAATGATTATGATATAAATCTTCTCTAATAGAAATTAAGTGTGCATAATTTTTATGTTTATTCAAAATGAATCAAACAACATTAATGTCCTTTAGACATTTTGGATTTTTTAATGATAAATATATGGTGATGTTTTCATATATCTAGTTTTTCATGTATAATGGTTATATAATTCCATTATATTTTTGTCTTTTATCCTTAACTTTCTAAAAAACTAATCTCCAAGATACATACTCTACAATGTATATCTTCATGATGTCCCACCAGATTTAGTATTTCATGTCTCTATACATATCCATACTTATATTATGAATAGATAATGTTAAACTATGAGCATTATCCAACAGATCCTTTTAAAAATTTGGCATCGATATGACAAATACAATGTTCCTAAACTATATCATTCCATCACAATCAAGGTTAAACATTGGAATATTTCCCTCCTTCTTTTCTTGTAAAACCTAGATTTTTTTATGAAATTTTTTCTTTAATTAATTTTTATTCTTCAGTAGCTTTCTTTGAATGCAATTCTGAGTTTAAATAAACCATGAGATTCCCTTAATATAATATTATCATTATAGCCAAGCTGTTAGGTTAGCATGAATAATTACAACTAACTTATAAAAATGAATTATGAATTCATTATCTATTAATTATTTATAAAAAATATAAATCAATTATATATATATATACTTGAGTGAATTACATATGGTAATGAAATAAAATATTTTCTATATTCATCCAATGGTTATTTTACTTATATGGAATGAATAAAAACTAATTTGATGCATAAAACACTATTTTTTGAGATTTGAATGGTGAACCCCTTTAAAATTAAGAATTTGAACATTAATAATTATTATATGACAAAATAAATATTTTGTTAATAAGGATATAAAAATTAACTTTGGATAAATTTCTAATAATTTTCTAATAACATCCATGTTTTGATGAATAGATAAAATTCGATAAATATTAATTAAAAACAAGTTTTTTTTCATCGAGATAATTTATATGGTTAAATTATAATATTTATTGGTTTTAAAGTATAAATAGAATATATTTTAACCCTTTAATATAATTTATTCCATTAACATTAATTTTATAGTGAATTCATGGGTAAAAACATTTCAATTTTTTGCAATGTTTTAACTTTTAAAACCTGTTTTCTCAAAAGGATTAGTTTTAATTTTATTACTACAATTTCTATGTTTTGAATTTGGAAAAATGGAATCCATATTTGGAATAAAAATTCCCTAATTTTTTAAATAGTAACCTTTTATTTTTAGACATTTTGAATAGTAACTTCATTAATTATTTTATTTACCGTTGTTAAAAGGAAAATCTGGTAAATAAGGGTAAAAAATGTTATTATAAAAATATTAAACTATTCTATCACATGTCCTAATAATATTAGATGAGATATTTCTGACCATGGTAATCGTTGGGTCGATTTTGGAACCCCATGGATTGACATGGATGTGAAAATGACATTTTATAAGAATTAATTTAAAGTTAAGATAATTATAATATAAACATATATCTTTTACTAAATTGATTTTAATATAAGGTTATATAAATGATATCTAATTATATATATAGTCATTATAAAGATAAAAATATTTCCAATATCATGATATTTTATTTATAAATTTTATACATTAGATAGATATATTTATTAGGGATGTAATTATGATGTAGTGATTACCTCATTAATGAATGAATAAAATAAATGAAAATATAAATATTAAAAAAATTAATTTAAAACTTTTTATGTCATAAATGAATTTTTTGGAATACATTAACATATTAGGGATTATTTAATTCCTTTTTTAAAGGTAATTAAGTTATGATTTTTTTAAAAGTTAAGTGTGAATAGTGTCCAAAATTGACATAATTCATAACTAAAAACATAAAATAGTTTATTAAATGATATTAAATTCATAAATATATAAGATTCATCCAAATGGTTAATATAATTAAAAATATATCATAAATAACTTTTTTGGTTCGTTTCACATGATACGGTAATTACATTAACCCACATTATGTAAATAACATGATATCACGGTAAGATTAAAAAGGGTAAAATAACGGTTAAACCAAAAGGATATGGATAAAAAAATATTAACAAATTGACAAAAAATTATTGGATTATAGTAATTTGAACCCAAATCATATTAGTTTCTAATTAAATAAGTTTTGGAGCATTTTTTAATCGAAATTGAATTTATAATAAGTTAATATTCTTTGAGTTTCTTAAAGTTACCCTCCTCTCTCTTATAAAAGG
The DNA here is from genome assembly GCA_963277665.1 of Viscum album. NCBI lineage: Eukaryota > Viridiplantae > Streptophyta > Magnoliopsida > Santalales > Viscaceae > Viscum > Viscum album. The sequence goes on from OY728120.1 coordinate 132,879,921, forward strand.
GCACATCCTACCTCTCTTATTCGCTCTATTTTGAGCCTTTAATCTGGCCAAAACCATTATAATTTCTCATCTCAACTTCCCTAGTAACATTATAGAGGTTCTGGTCTTCTCAAAAGATAAACTCTAGTAGCCTGAGAGGAAATTTAAAGGAGGAATGTTGAGGAAGATATAATCTCTTTTACCGATTCATTCAAATATCCTTTTCTTATACTTCATATTATTTTGTTGTTTCATTATAAAGTAATATCATTTATATAAAAAATATTATTATATGTCATTATAAATATTAAATAATCCTATTTCACCTTCTATCCATCCAATGAAAAACAAAAATATTGTGCATGCGTACGTATAGCTTACCGTCTCCACGCAGTGGTGTAATCTGTTTTTCACCCCCACCATACATGGATGGGTATAATGGTGGAAATAATAACTATATATGAATATTATAACATTATAATTATTTTCTGATACTATACACTATCCAATTTAATACCATTATATAATTATGGGAATGATATCGTCGCTCATTCGTATGTACAGTTTACTGTCTCCGCGGTGTGATGTGATTTGTTCTACATAATTTTCATTAATCCATGATTATATAATAGAATAAAATGAATAAATATGATATATATTATACTAATAATGTGTTTTAAATTATATAACAATAACCTAAAAATATGAATAATAACTTATCTGAAAAAGCATACATAAGTACATAAAACAGTTAATACCCGAATAACGAGTAAGAATGAAATGTTACAAACAAACGGGTGAAAATATGATCATAAATGTTATCATAAATATTATTATTATTCTTTAATAAATAATTAAAATTATTTAAATCATTATATAGTAAATTTGGATAAATATGAAGCATATTGGACCTAAGGTAAGGGATAACATTGCAAATCTTGTTTTTATCCAAGATTGTTTATTCGTAAGTATTTACTAGGGTATATTTATCTTCCACATCCATGTTTCCTAAAAATGTATTTAAAAATATTCTTTATATAATTCTATAATTTTTTAATGTCTATTTTACCCATTAGGGAATTATTACTAAATTGTATTAATGGAATTTTTTTTCAATCTCGGTTCGAGGAACTTTTTGACTTTTTTTACAAAAGCATGGGAAGAATGTTTTTTTATATTATACAAGAAGAATGGATTTTTTACAGTTTTAGGATTCATTATTTCTAAAAATATTACTCTTTACTATTTCATGTTTATTTTCAACTAAATTATTTTCTTTTAAAATTTCACGGCATTTTGTGAAAAGAAATTGTTTTTGAAGAACAAAGGATATTTTCCTCCAGAATTAAATTCAAGTGTTTAATCAAAATTATATTCCATATAAGATTACAATATTAAATAGGGTTATTTTTTTATCCCTATTATTAATATGGTTTTATTATGTTAATTATTTAATTTTATTTTATATGGATTATGTTAGGATGGAATTTTATTTAAGAAACCCATTTTATTTCATTGGTTATGCTATTGTGAATGTTTTTATGTTTCAGTGTCACACGTAAGAATAGTTTCATTATGATATTGGTAGAACCTATATCTCACTTCAATTAATTTGGTAAATAATTCATATCTCATGAGATGGACATGACTGGAATGCTAAGTGAATACGGTTCTATAATACATGGTTCGAATGAAGAGTGAACTCAGTTCAGTAATGGACTTTATCCGCTATGATGGTCTTAGTAATGATCCTTGACTAATATGAAATAATTTTCTATTCTTATATGTGTATTCCACAATATTTCATGTATTATGTTATGACTAATGGTTTTACAATTCACTTTCATGAAATACCCCATGACAAGATATTGTGATCTTTTATATAAAAGATAAGATTTTCAAATTTTATGTCCTTATGAATAAGTTAGGATTGATATTTATTTTTTTTACCCTTACTATGATTTTTATCTCACTCTTTCATATGTATATTTTCCCCAAGTCATTAAGAAGGGTATTAATTATGAAAATGATTCTAGTTATGATGAAATAAATGGGAAGAAATGTAGATGTTATTTGAATTAGTTGTTTATGTTTCCTAGTTTCCTAAAGACAATATACTTATACGGTTATTTTATGGTTGTGTTATATGTTTTAATAAATATAATTCAATTATGAAGTAATATAAATGTATATAAATAATGGGTCACTATATTTCCATCTCTACATCTTCTTTGTATACATATTTAATATATTCTTTGATAGATGGTTGAACACTCAATTAGACTAGATATTATTTTCCCCCATCCATCAATAAATATAAATCCTTTTTTTAAAATAAAAAAAATCACTTTTATCCACATAATAGATAAGTTAGTATGATCCATTAAATTCAAAGCAGCAAACACCTTTTTTCCCAAGGTTATAATATATTGAGAGGTTTGAATATTTAATAACCTCCAACCATATTCACTAGTAAAAATTCATATGTTTTTTATGTAATATATACTTTAAAATTTTAGGATTAGTATACATATCACATATTTCTCCAACAAAATAATGCCTCTATATCTTTAAGGTAACAATTACCAATGAAAAATACATATCATGAGTTGGGTAATTTTTAACATGAACCTTCAATTTTCATGAGGAATAACCTATAACCAAATCATTCCGCATGATGATTCATCCCCATCCCATTTTTAATATGTCACAATAGATTAGAAATCCTTATCCATTGATTGGTAGTGTAAGCACTAGTATAATTTCTAACCTTCTCATTCATTCCTTGAAATGTTATTCCCATTAACATTTACAAGGGAACGTGTCTCCTTTACAGGGGAAATTTGTGAGTGGATTATATAGCTGTGAATAATTATCTATAAATTTTCATTAATATCTATAAAGACCAATAATTTTTTTTATCTTGGTTGATGTGGTTGATCTGAGCTAAAGTTCAATAACTTCCATCTTTGGTAGATCCACCGATATACCCTCACATGAGACTTTTGGACCTAAAAATGAAACTTCTTGTATAAAAAACTCACAAATTTAAAATCTTACATTAAACTTTTTTTCCAGAGGGTATTTAGTAAAATAATTTAGTTTTATTAATTATCTTCTATAGACATTTAATATATAACAATATCATCTATAATGACTACCACATGCTAATGAATTTAATCTCAAAAGAAATTATTCATTAAATCCATTAAGATGATGGGGTAATTAGTAAGTCTAAATAGAATCACTATATATTCATAGTATATATACCTTTCACAGAATGTATACATGGGTATATACTCATTCATGACCCTCAATTGATTATATCAAAAATTATGATCAATCATGTAAATGTGCTTATCTCCATGTAGTTGATCAAACAATTCATCAATACAATGAAGTGGGTTTATATTCTAGACTATTTATTGATTCCTGTAATTAATGTAGAATCATGTTGATCCATATTTATTCTTAACAAAAAGAATACGTGCACACCAAGTTGATACACTTGGATGTATAAAACCATTTTCACTATTCCCCTATAGTTGCATCATCAATTACTACAACCCAATCATGGATATTTTATAAAAAGTCTTAGAAATAGGTGAAACACTAGGTTTGAGTTCTATTTAAACTCATCATCTTTATTTAGTAGAAGTCATAAAATTTATTCAAGAATGACATCAACAAACATCCACACAAAATTAATTTCATTGATATTTACTTTCCCTCTATCCATTTGAGATAAACAACCCTTTGGAATAAGAATCTATACCCATAAAAAGGATTTTATTTCCAATTGAATTTAAAATTTTGTCTACACTAATATATGATCATAGGCTGGTTATAAATAATAAATTTTACTTTCCATCCTTTAAAATTGATGTGGGATGTATATAGAGAAATGGAATACATACCTAAGATAACATCAAATTAAACCATAGGGAGAATTATAATATTTTTAATATTCACATTCTAAAAAATTTAAACTAAAGATGAATCATAGACATGATGTTTGATAATTATAATATTATGGTTTTTCAGTTATAATTAAACATTAATTGATTTGGGTTGAATTTTTATACCCTTAAAATATTCTTCAAATATAAAAGTGTGGGTAGATCCAAAATCCAATAAGAAAATGGTAGTTCTAGAGTGGATGGAAAGTACACTTTTCACTATATAGTTATTATACCCCTCATTTTAAATAGTGATAACATGATATTTCACATTTTTATGAGCTCAATAGGTTATGGATGATTATCATTATCATTAACCTGTGGATTTGGGTACTTGTTAGCATAATTCCTATACTACATGTAATTAAATCCCTGGAATGTGGGTGGTTCATTTTTGGGAGAATTCTCCCTATTCAAATTATTAACTAACTTCTCACCATTACTTTGGCATTTAATTTCCTCATTAGCTCACATTTAAAAAAATTTACCATTCCCCTAAATAATATTTATTACATGATTTCTTCCACACTTCGATCATAAATGAAGGATCAACTTCTTCACTCCATGGTTTTTAGAATTTAAATTGAACTTATATTTATTTTTTATCAAAACCATGATATTGATATGTAAATCCAATCTCCATTTACACCATGATATCACATCAAATGATTTGTTCATTTAAATGGATGTCCCATACGATCAACTCAATTTGAAAACAATGTTTTAATTCACTAAGGAATATATAAAACATACTTTTATGTTGGATGATATTTCTAGAATCATACAATTCAATTCTTGTAAAATTTTCCTCATATGAAAAAATAAATTCATGATCCATCTATTTTATGTCGATTAATTCCTTCTCTATTATTGTTTAAATAATTCTAGGAAGGTACTTATTGAAAATAATCTCTTAATAATATCCTATTCTATGAAGTAACATTCATCTCATTTTTTCATGAACTTGATAAGATTACACCATCGATATGCATCACCTTACAAATGAAAAATAGAAAAAAATAACATCTTCTTGATCCAAACAGTGGTGAATTAAAAATATCACTTCAATGTTAATGATCCATTTCTCCATCATTAGTGGATTAGTGTACCCTCTAAAATAAAGATGGAATTTACTCTTGAAGGACTGAACAAAATGTTGTTTTATCCATTGGTCTATTGTATGTTTATCATGAATCATAATGTGGGAGTAATTCTTGAGCATAGAAACAATATTTTTTGTTTTATATTGTTTAAAATTTTGTTTCTAAGTATCACAATAACAGTAATATTCATCACATTTGGCATTGAAATAGTTCTTATAGGTTTCATCCACTGAATAAAACCAAAAATAAAACTGTACGAAATAATAATCATAGAAAAAAATAATATAATATTAAAAAAAATAGAATTTCTAAGTCATAACATATTCATTTAATTATATAACACCTTAATTTTAATCAAGGGAATTCATAGTCATTATCAATTAAAATCCTTCATAATGGTTAATAAAGAAAATTTGAAGTAACCCATTAATATCACCTAGGAGTGTCAAATCAGGTGTGCGGTAAAAGAAATCTAAATGTGTAGAAGAATAATAGATGAGATATACATGGAAAAGTATTATTGGGTTTATTACCTCTATATTAATCTATGACAACCCCATAACCAAATATATTATCCAGAGAGGGATGTTTTATTATGAAAATAACCCTCATTTCTTTACCAAAACATAGGATATTCTCACATACTTAAGATTATCCTTAGGGTTCTCACTAAGGTTTTATCATCCTAGTTTACAAAGGATAACTAAACACTTCATTGATTCCAACTACAATGAACCAAACATTTCATAAATAAATATTACATCTTGATAGATAAATACTCATTACATAACATTGTGATCCACACCTGAATTATATAGGTCCAGTGAATTTGGAAACAAGAATACTTAAATAACTGGTACATAATTGAACTACACAATATCTTACATGATTCTCCATAACTATAAACCTTCATTTACATATCATATATAATAACATTATTTATAACATAGGAAAAGAAAAAATAATAAAGTGTGATCTCTGATTCCATGTAAGGGTATGTAAAGGATATATCAATGATGACTTGACCATAATATGAGCATAAGTGTATGGGAAAATGGGAATAAATTTGAATAACCATACCCTACATATCGCATATCATAATATTGATTCCTGGAATAAATCATGTCATCTAATAAGACATAAATCCTAATAGGATCACTAAATATGATATATTAGAACATAATATTGGAAAAATTCATAAGCTTATGTCATATAAATAATATTAGAATATATTTTCCTTTGTAGTTAAAGATCACAGATACAACAATCATAGTTCATAGGGTTCACTCCCCAAACCATAGTGGTAGTCAATGATTACTCCTCAGACTATCATATTAGATATTGTCCCTAATTAAATTGAGTTCAACCCTCATTCCATTCCATATTACTTCATGATATATCAATCTTTACCAAATGCATTAAAGGGATATATAATTACGGTACCACATTTTACTTAATGAAAATCAGACATATTTGATCCATGATATCATAAAACATCAATCACAATATAACCAATGAAAATAATGTTTTCATAATCATTTCATCAACGAATAACCTATAAGAGAGGAGTGTGATTTATAAACATTTAATCAATTCATCATAGAATAAACTATGTAAAAGTACTGGGGTTTATAAAAATCATTTCATCATAATAATAAACCATTAATAAAAAGAATAATGATGGTATAATTTTATCATAGAACCATAAAAAATGTGGTCAGATCAAAGGATTTCATCATAGATAAAAAATTCCTTTCAAAGATCACATTGAACATTATTGATTAAAATAACCTTTCCACTTTGAAATAACTATTTTAAAATCAATGACATCCAAAATAATAAGGAAAATATTTTTTTAATAGAACCAAATAAAATTATAAAGAAATCATTAAATAATTTATTGTTATTGACTGTGGTTAATTTCATTCATTAAGTGTACATTAAGACAAAGATTCATTTTACTTTTTTAGCGAAAAAGTCAGTAGTACCAGGTTATAGAAAATGAAAAGAATATTCCTTTTAAAAATATTTTAAAAAATAAAATAATGGGAAAAATATAATTCAAAAAATCGTTTTCTAATATTAAAAACATTATTGGAATAATTTTTTAGAAAACATAGACACAGAAAAGAATGGGTATTCGACCAAAGAGAGAGATAAAGTCGTTTTCCAAATAAAAGACTTCTTTTCGCCTCTTGAGGACTTATTGAAAGGAAAATAAAATGAAAATATGTATTGTATAAAAAATAAATAGAGGGATAGAATATTCATCATTTTCTTGAGAGAAATATCATAAAAGTTTATAATGACAAACATAATCATAAAAAAACCCCAATAAATAATGAGATTGTATCAAAAAATCCTTTCCTCAATTTCACCTGATTTTAAAGTCTTCTATATTCCTATATAATAAATTTTAAATTAATATGATTATACTATATACTCATTTAAATAAGTATAATATCATAAATTATCCCCTTATAACATTTCAACACGCATTTGTTAATAATATTTTACTAAAATTGTCATTTCTGAATGTTAACTATTTCATTATTTCGTACTAATTTTGGTTCAGTAGTTCTAGTCCTTTTACATTCATCATGATTCCATAAACTATATCATTTTAATCCTTATATAAATATATTATATATTAACAATATATATATTTATGGTCATCCATAATAGTTAGATATATAAAAATGAATTACACCCTTTATAGAGACGGTAGGTCATACATAATAATTAATGCTATTTTCACATTTGGGCTGATGGAATGAAGGGAATGTAAATAATAATTAACCTTTATATAATCATTATTATTTCACATAAATAAAATATATTAACAAAATCCATCATTATTTTTATTCTTGTAAAATATAAATGAAAAAAGAGTCACATCACTTCATGGAAGTGGTAGTTCACACGTATGCACGAGTGATGTTGTCATTTTGAAATGAATTGGAAGATATGATATTATAGTTGTATAATAATAGAAATTTCATAAATATCATATTAAATGGATAAAACTATCATTATGCTCAAATGTCCAATTACCATTATAAAATCATATCAATTATAAAGGAAATAAAAAATTTCCACATTTCAATTACACTATATCACATAAATATATTGACATAAAAAAATCCATTATAAAAACTCTTTCCAATACCAAAATACCTAAAAGAGTATATGTTATTTATTTCATTTTAAAAACATTATGGCTTGTTGAGGAATCCAAATACCAAATAATACTCACAGCGGAGGAAAAGGTCGTTCTCACCGCGTACGTTAAAAGAAACATTCCATTTTGTTTTTTAGTAAAACGCTTCGTATAAAAAGATTATTTTTGAATAAAATTAAAATTCAAAGGGATTTATACACCTTAAAAAAAGAAAGTTGTGTATAAAACAAAATATGCCTCAATGAAAGGAGATTGAGACGAAGTCCCTTACCTCGTGTCCGACGTGACTCGATTGCTATTTAATCTCATGAATAATAAACTAAAGTTAATTACTACTTGCTTAAGAACCTTTTTCATGTTTATAATTCCTTTTATATATCTTATTTCCATGTTATAAACGTTATGTAATCATTTAATTTAATAAAGATCATTTTGTCGATATTTGGTACTTAAGTCAAAAATGGACTTCATACAATTACATGTTGTTTATGTGGTCAAAGTTTCATTATATCCAGAATGATATTCATGATTTGGATATAAAATATATCATATATATCCAGCATATACATGTATTTATAAAAGAACATAACATTTATAGGTAAGAAATGAAATGCACCATTCATGGAGACGGTAAGTCGTACGTACGCATGAATACTACTTTCATTTCTATTTCATATTTAATGGGGTGAAATCAAAATGATATAAGGTTATATTATAATTCCAATATAACATCATATATAATAACATTAACTCCATCCTTTATATGTCCCACATATGGCATTAACGAATCAAATCACTTTGAGGGGGGCGGTAGTCTGCACTTCCTAAAATGAAATTATCGTGTTTATACACAATGGAAACCCAAAATTTATGCCACAAATGAAAAATACAGAAGCATAAGGAAAAAAGAAACATAATATATATCACATATAAATATAGTGACATCTTAATGGACTCCATGAAAGGTGTTAAAAGAAGATTGAACAATCATCGTTTCATGAGGCAGAAAATCTCCAACCACAAAAACAGTATGTTGTTTAACCATTAGACGAAGGTGTGAGTAGGTGTAGCTATAATACATCTCATAAAAACATCCTAGTATATTGAAAATACTTTTTTTGTTACAAAAGAAAGTAATAAAAAGATTTTAGGTGGTTGGAGAAGCAAAATAAAACATAAGAACACAAGAGAAAACACTACCTTTAAATCGGGTAACTCTTCTTGGTTTGTACTAAAAGGGTTCCTTGAAGAGATTTATGACCAAGGTAAGGATTCAACGATGAGTAGAAGGATTTGGAGAGTTAAAATTATCAGATCTTGGCCGAACCAAATGCTTGAGAGGTGTGTGTAAGGAGGTAGAGGTGGGGGCCATTTATAAGAGGAGAGGAGGGGCACTCTTGGAAAGTAAAGAAAAGATACTTTATTATAAAATTATTTTTAGATAAAAAGGGTCCCACAACTATAAATTTAGAGTATAAGGTGATAAGGGATCGAAATACACCCATCCAATAGGTTTTTGACAAGTGTAGGTCTTAGATTTTACATTATCGTTTTATTTTAAATAAATCGTTAAATAATGAGGTAATCGCTGCATCATCATGGTGTCATGAATAATTTACTCTATTTAATGTCTAAAAATTATAAAAAAAATATCATGATGTAGGAAATCGTTTTATATTTACAATGAATATTATTAGTCAAAATTATGACTCTTATAGCACCATTTAGAAATTTTTTTAGTAAAACATTTCATGTTTGTGACATTTTTATTTAAACATTAAATAAAAATTTATTAATGCCATTTTCCTACCAATGTGGCTCCATTGGGTCCCCAAGATGACCCATGGATTTTCATGGTCGTCCATGACACATACAATAAGGGTAGTACATGTGTCTAGGTCATTTCATATTTGTAATACATTATTTTTACCTTAAACTAAACTAATTACCTCTAATCGCGATTAATAAACTTAAAAGTTACTATTCACCAAAAAATTATTTTAATACCATTGAACCACATTTTACTTCCTAGTGACAAAAATTTATGTCGGATTTTTGAAATTCAAAACACAGAGGTGGTAAAATTTCATTTAAACGAGAAAATCAGTTTTTTAAGTACCACTTAGTGGTTTCACTATTCATCAAAAATTGAAGTTTTTCAGAAAAATACCAAAAATTCACCCTAAGCTATATTTGATATTCCAAATTCAAAAATGATGTATATTTTTCCAAATTCAAAACATATAAGTTACATTAATTAATTTAAAAATTAATTCCTGCTGTTAAAACAAATTGCGTGTTTTTATTAAACAATATGTATCAAAAGATTGACACTGGTTTAAGTCCAATTTTAATGTGAAATTAATTCCAATGAACACTATTGGATTAAATGGTAAAAATATATTATAATTTCACTTTAAAACCAATTTAAAATATAATTTAATCGTATAAACAAATTAGATTAAAAAGAGGTTTTGAATTAAAATACAACATTTTTCACTATTCATTAAAAAATGAAATTTATCAAAAAAATACCAAAAAATTACACAAAGTAAAATTTTGATGTCCTGATTCTAAAGAAGAATTTTATTTGGTCCAATAGAATGCATAATGGTGAACAAAACTATATTTAATGACGGTTCACCATCAAAAGGGTACAATTCAACCTTTTAGTGAATATTAGATTATCAATGCCTAAAATTGAATTCTTTTCGTATTTTAAGCCTCAATATTTTTTGGATAAATGTAAAAACATTTAACAAACATATATAATCATATTTTAGTTATTTATATTCATTCTCTCCAATACAATGGCTATGTGTTATCTACCATTTAAAATAATATTATTTTATTACTAGTGTGCAACGTAAGATTTCAAAGAATCTTTTTGTTGCATATCAGGTACGCTATCGAACATAGCAACCCCTTTAAAGTAAAATTAATCTTTAATTCACAAATATTAATAAATATGAATTTTTTTTATTCTTTATTTACCTGGGATGTTACATCCTTCCCCCCTTTTTGGAATTGTGTCCTCGCAATTTTATTCACTTATCAAAATAAGTGGGGGTATTTATACCTCATAGCATTTTCAGATTCCCATGTTGCCTCTTCAACCATATGTTTTTTTTAAAAACCGTTACCTGGTGAATTACCTTATTTCATAACACTTGTTCCCTTCGGTCAAGAATCTGGACTGGTTGTTCTCCATAAGAGAGATTCTCTTCCAACTAAACTACCTCTAGGCTCAAAACATGAGATGGATCTGGCATATACTTTCTCAGCATCGAAACATGAAAAACATTGTGTACCTGAGATAAACACGAAGGTAAAGGCACTCGGTAAGCAACTGATCCAACTTTCACCAGAATTTCATATGGTCCAATGAACCTTGGACTCATCTTTCCTTTCTTATCAAATCGAATCACACTTTTCCACGGTGAGACTGTGAGAAAAACATGATCACCTACCTCGAAAGAGAGATCCTTCCTCCGGTTGTCTACATAACTTTTCTGTCTGCTCTGAGCTGTTCTCATGTTTTTCTGAATAAACTGAACTTCTTCTGCCATCTCTTCTACCAATTATGGTCCCACTAGCTTCCTTTCACCCACTTCATCCCAAAAAGCTGGAGTTCGACACTGTTTACCATATAATGCCTCAAACGGAGCCATCTTTATACTGGAATGAAAACTCTTATTATATGAAAATTCAACCAAAGAAAGATGTTGGTCCCAAATTCTATGATAATCCATCGAACAAGAACATAGCATAACCTCCAAAGCTTGAATTGTTCATTCTGACTGCCCATCTGACTGAGGATGAAAAGCTGTACTAAAATATAATTCTGTACCCAACGACTTCTGAAGGCCCTTCCAAAGGTTAGAAGTAAACTTGGGATCACGATAAGATACAATGGATAGGGGAACTCTATGCAACCTGACTATCTCTTTAAGATACAATCGAGAAATTTGATCTAGAGAGAAAGTATCTCGTATAGCAAGGAAATGAGCAGATTTTGTCAAGCGATCAACAATAACCCAGATTGCATTATTACCTCGAGGTGTCTTTGGCAATCCCACAACAAAGTCCATGGATATATTTTCCCATTTCCAATCTAGTACTGGTAGAGGCTGAAGCATCCCATTCGGTAACTACCACTCTGCTTTAACCTGTTGACATGTCAATCACTTCACCGTAAAATCAGCAATATCCCTTTTCATTCCATCCCACCAGTAATACTCCCGGAGATCTCTGTACAACTTATTACTGCAAGGATGAACTGAAAACGGGGAACTATGAGCCTCACATAACAACTCATTCTTTATATTTGAATCACTAGGCACACATAATCTCTTCCAAAACCTCAAAACACAATCATTATCAATGTTAAATTCAGGAAACTTACCCTTCTAAACCAGCTCTACCTTTTTCTGCAACCCACTGTGTTTCTTCTGCGCTTAATTAATTCCGTCTGATAGGGATGATCTCACTGAAACCTAAAACAAAAAAAATAACTTCATGCACCAACAAATTCTATGAAAAATTTTATCAAATCAAAAACCAAAGGATCTCATTTTAAACGTAGCATGGTTAATGAAGCATTAATTTTCTGACTTAAAGAATCAGCCACTTTATTTGCTTTTCCCGGATGGTAATAAATTGTACAATCATAATCCTTGATTAATTCTAGCCATCTCCTCTGTCTCATGTTCAATTCTTTCTGAGTGAATATATACTTTAAACTTTTTTGATCAGTATATATTTCATACTTTACTCCATACAAATGATGCCTCCAAATTTTTAGAGAAAAAACAATAGCCGCTAATTCCAAGCCATGTGTAGGGTAATTTACCTCATGCGTTTTCAACTGACCTGAAGCATATGCAATTACCTGATCAATTTTCATAAGGACACAGCCAAGTCCCTTCAATGAAGCATCACTATATATAACAAACTCACCATTCTTGGAAGGAAGTTCCAAAACTGGAGCATTCACCAATCTTGTTTTCAACTCCAGAAAACAATCATCACATTATTTTGTCCAGATAAACATAACACCCTTCCGAGTTAGCTTAGTCATTGGACTAGATAACCGTGAAAAATTTTCAAAACACCTTCGGTAGTAACCTGCCAAACCAAGAATACTACGGATCTCTGTTACATTTGTGGGTCTTGGCCATTCTTCAACAACTTTTGTTTTAGCAGGATCAACAGTTATGAATTTTTTTTTTAAAATGTGACAAATGAAAGAAATATTTTGTAACCAAAACTCACACTTGATGAATTTTCCACACAGTTTCATTTCTTTTAAGGTTTGAAAGATAATCCTTAAATGACTTTCATGCTCCTCTTTACTTTTATAAAACACCAAAATATCATTAATGAAAACAACAACAAACTTATCCAAGAACTCATGGAAAATTCTATTCATAAGGTCCATGAATACAGCAGGTGCATTGGTTAACCCAAATGGCATAACTATAAATTCATAATGGCCATATCTAGTACAGAACACAGTCTTCGGAACATCTTATTCTTTTACTTTCAACTGATGGTACCCCGACCTCAAGTCAATCTTCGAGAAATACTGAGCTCCCTAGACCTGATCAAGAAAATCATCCATATGAGGAAAAGGATACTTGTCTATAATCAATGAAAAGTCTCATTGAACTATCTTTATTTTTAAAAAACAAGACAGGAGCACCCCATAGTGATGTGCCAGGTCGAATGAAACATTTATCTAATAACTCCTACAATTGCTTCTTTAACTCTAAAAGATCAACTTGAGCCATTTGATATGGGTGTTTTAAAATTGTCTTAGAATCAGGAACTAAGTCGACAGTAAATTCAACTTCTCGATCATGAATAATACCAGGAAACTCATCAAGAAAAACATCAAAATACTCATTTACCACTGGCAAATTATTAATCTGAATAGTTCCTTTATTTTCAACAACATGTGCAAGGTAACATTCATTTCCATCTTTTACTTGTTTCTCAACTTCCTGATATGTTATCAAAAGCAAGGGTTCATTCTTGTACACAAAATGAAAATCTTTCTGAAAAGAAACCATTTTAGCTCTGCAATCAATCTTAGAATGATAAAAAAAAGCCAATCCATGCCCAAAATAACATCAAAATCTACTAGAGGCAAAACAATAAGGTTTCCTGGTAGATTATTTCTGCACACAAGGATATGAAGGTTCTTATAATTTCTTTTTGTCTCAATGTTCCCTCTGGGTGTTTTTACCATAAGTTCAGAATTCATATCTTGAGATGGAATTACGAATTTTCTAGAAAACTTCTCAGAAATGAATGAATGTGTAGACCCTGAATCAAACAACACATTGGCATAATCTGAACAAACAAATAGTGTACCTGATACTACTTCATTCGATGGCCCAACATCTACTGAAGTAGTTGTAAAGGATTTCACCACCCCTTTCTGCTTCTAGTCTGGCTGATTTCCCTCGGTTAGGTTTTTAGTTAATCACTAATTTGCATAATGACCCATTTCATTACACTTAAAACATCTTACCGCTGGCTTTTCATTGCCTGCTTGTTCATCTTCTATATAGTTACGAGAAATATAACCAGACTTACCACACCGAAAGCACTTTCCAGACTAGGATAAACATTCTCTAGGATGCATTTTACCACACTTCTCACAGGATGGATATTTGGTTTTCTTACCTCCTTGTTTCTTTGATGAATTCTTCCCCTTTTCCTGCTAACTGGACCTCTTATTCTGTTATTTCTCAAAGATCACCAGATCATCGGCAAACTCCATTTCCACCTTCTCCACACATTGAACAAGTTTTTCATAACTTTTGTACTCACAAGAAGCTAAAGCCCTTCGATACCTTAGCTTTAACCCTGAGTAAAAAATGGTTTATTTTACTATCAAGATCTCGTATGAAGTTTGGAGCATACATTGCCAGTCGAGTGAACTTTACTTCATAAGTAGCCACTGAATCATCCTCCTACCTCAATTCTAGTAATTGTTTTTCCATCCTAAGATGAACCACCTTAGGAAAATATTTCTCAAGAAACATACCTTTGAATTCATCCCAGTGAATATCATCAATCTCATCACTATCCCTGATATTTTTCATCATCGACCACCGCTGATCTGCTTCACCTTCAAAACGGTAAATAGCAAGACTAAACTTTTGATGTTCTGAACACCCAATGACATGAAAAATCTTCTCCAGCGCATTAATCCACCCTTCAGCTAGCACAGGGTCAAATTATCATATGAATGATGGGGGATGTTGCCTCATGAAATTTTACACCATTGAAATGTTCCTCTGCGGTTAATCTGGCTGATCTCATGCATGGATACCACCACCATTTATAGCCTGAGTCAACTTGCCATTACTGAAACAAACTGTTCAGTTCTAATTCCGACCATCTCAAGTTGCTGATTTGGAAGGTTGTCTTCCTCCTAATGTCGTCCCAACATAGATTCTTTGTTTCCTCTACGGAAAACTATTCTGAACACATAAATATCTTAGGCGAAGCATCATGGTAATCTTTAAATGCTATATCATTTCAATCATAACATAAATTAACTTATAATTTGACAATTTTCTAACTCCTAACGTTGTCTAAACTGACCTCTAATACCAACTATAAGGGACCAACCTTAAACATTACTTAACATTGAATTAAATGAATAATTCCCATTGAGTATCTTTTTAGGTTTAGAGTTTTTGAGAATTATATCTTAACTATTACATCTCAAAATATTACAAAGTAGACACTTCTACTACGTTTCCATAAAATAAAGACTCTTAAAAAGAAACATGTCTAGTTCCATGTTTTATATAGCATGACTTTACCTTTATCCCATCCATGAAACTATTCCACATTAAGTCCTATGAAAAACATTTCAAAAAAACATGGGTGAGCATAAAAAGCACAGTAAGGGAAATACAAAGATTGAAAACTGTTAGTTTTTCAAAACAACAAGTAAACCATGTATACTTTATCAAAGTAATACTTTTCACCTTTATGAAGTAGTAAAAACTCTTCACTGAATAAATGATCAATATTTACCCTTTTGTAACCAAAATATTACCATAAAACCCATATAAAGAACACATAACATATAAAGGTAACTTGGGACATAAACATACTTAAATGGAATAACCATACAGTCAACTTCCACACATATCACTTAATGGAATATCCATACGGGTGACTTCCATAGCAAATGCATATGAGGTTATAACGTAACCACCCGTCCTGGTTTTCACGGCCCCACCCATCATATGGTTTATCACGTAACCACCTGTCAAATGTCCATGTAACATTATAAAATCAAAACAATTATAAAGGAAATAAAACATTTCCTCATTTCAATCACAATATATCACTTAAATATATTGACATAAAAAAATCCATTATAAAAACTATTTCCAATACAAAAATACATAAAAGAGTATTTGGTATTTATTTCATTTTAAAAACATTATGGCTTGTTGAGGAATCCAAATACCAAATTATACTCACGGCGGAGGAAAAGGTTGTTGTCACCGCATACATTAAAAGAAACCTTCCTTTTTGTCGTTTAGTAAAATGCTTCGTATAAAATATTTTTTGAATAAAATTAAAATTCAAAGGGATTTATACACCGTATAAAGGAAAGTTTTGTATAAAACAAAATATGCCTTAATGAAAGGAGATTGAGACGTAGTACCTTACCTCGTGTCTGAAGTTACTCAATTGCTCTTTAATCTCCTGAATAATAAACTAAAGTTAATTACTACTTTCTTAAGAACCTTTTTCAAGTTTATTATTCCTTTTATATAACTTATTTCCATGTTATAAACGTTATGTAATCATTTAATTTAATAAAGTTCATTTTGTCGATATTTGGTACTTAAGTCAAAGATGGACTTCTTACAATTACATGTTGTTTATGTGGTCAAAGTTTCATTATATCCACAATGATATTCATGATTTGGATATCATATATATCATATATATTCAGAATATACATGTATTTATAATAGTACATAACATTTAGAGGTAAGAAATGAAATGCACAGTTCATGGAGATGGTAAGCCGTACGTACGCATGGACGCTACTTTCATTTCAATTTCATATTTAATGGGGTGAAATCATAATGATATAAGGCTATATTATAATTCCAGTATAACATATTATATAATAACACTAACTCCATACTTTATACGTCCCACATATGGCATTAACGAATCAAATCACTTTGAGGGGGTGGTAGTCTGCACTTCCTAAAATGAAATTATCGTGTTTACTCAAAATGGAAACCATAAAGTTATGCCACAAATGAAAAATACAGAAGCATAAGAAAATCATAAAAATAATATATATCATATATAAATACAGTGACATCTTAATGGCCACCATGAAAGGTGGTAAAAGAAGATTGAACAATCATCGTTTCGTGAGGCAGAAAATCGCCAACCACAGAAACAGTATGTTCTTTAACCATTAGAGGAAGGTGTGTGTGGGTGTAGCTCGAATCAATATCATAAAAACATCCTATTATATTGAATATACTGGTTTTTTTACAAAATAAATTAATAAAAAGAGTTTAGGTGGGTTGGAGAAGAAAAATAAAACATAAGAACACAAGAGAAAACACTAGCTTTAAATCGGGTAACTCTTCTTGGTTTGAACCAAAAGGGTTCTGTGAAGAGCTTTATGCCCAATTTAAGGCTTCAAGGATGAGGAGAAGGATGTGGAGAGATAAAATGATCAGAGCTTGGCCAATCCAAAGGCCTGAGAAGTGTGGGTAAGGAGTTAGATGTGGTGGCCTTTTATAAGAGGAGAGGAGGGGCACTCTTGGAAAGTTAAGAAAAGATACTTTATCATAAAATGATTTTCGGATAAAAAGGGTCCAACAATTATAAATTTAGAGGAAAAGGTGATAAGGGTTCTAAATCCACCCATACAATAGGTTTTTGAAAAGTTTAGGTCTTTGATTTTACATTATCGTTTCATTTTATTTAAATCGTTAAATAACGAGGTAATCGTTGTATCATAATGGTGTCATAAATAATTTAATTTATTTAATGTCTAAAAATTATAAAAAAATATCATGATGTATGAAATATTTTTATTTACAATGAATATTTATAGTCAAAATTATGACTTGTATAACCCCATTTAAATTTTTTTTTTAGTAAAACATCTCATGTTTTTGACATTTTTATTTTAACATTAAATAAAAAGTTATTAGGCTCCATGGGGTCCCCAAGTTGAACCATGGATTTTCGTGGTCGGCCATGAAACATCCAATAAGGTTAGGACATGTGTCTAGGTCATTTCATATTATTAAAACATTATTTTTACCTTAAACTACACTAATTACCTCAAATCGCGATTAATAAACTTAAAAGTTACTATTCACAAAAAAAATTATTTTATTCCCATTGAACCACATTTTAAATCCTCTCGATAACCATGTATGTCGTATTTTTGAAATTCAAAACACAGAGGTGGTAAAATTTCATTTAAACGAAAAAATCAGTTTTTTAAGTACCACTTAGTGGTTTCACTATTCATCAAAAATTGAAGTTTTTCAGAAAAATACCAAAAATTCACCCGAAGCTATATTTGATATTCCGAATTCAAAAATGATTTCTATTTTACAAAATTCAAAATATATAATTTACCTTAATTAATTTAATAATTTTTTCACGTTTTCAAAACAAATAGCGTGTTTTTATGAAACAATATCTATCAAAAGATTTACACTAGTTTAAGTTAAATTTCAAAGTGAAATTATTTGCAACGACCACTATTGGATTAAATGGTAAAAATATTTTCTAATATCACTCTAAAACCAATTAATAATATAATCTAATCATGTAAACAAATTATATTAAAAAGAGGTTTTCAATTAAAATACAATATTTTTCACTATTCATTAATAAAATGAACTTTATCGGAAAAAAACCAAAAATTTACACAAAATAAATTTTGATGTCCTGATTCTAAAGAATAATTTTATTTTGTTCAATATATTGTATAAGGGTGAACAAAACTATATTTAATGACGGTTCACCATCACAAGGGGATAGTTCAACCTTTTAGTGAATATTAGAGTATCAATGCCTAAAATTGAATTCTTTTCGTATTTTAAGCCTTAATATTTTATTGGATAAATGTAAAAACATTTAACATACATATATAATCATATTTTAGTTATTTATATTCATTCATTCCAATACAAAGTCTATGTGTTAACTACCATTTAAAATAATATTATTTTATTACTAGTGTGCAATGTAAGATTTCAAAGAATCTCTTTGTTGCGTATCGGGTAAGCTATAGAACATAGAAACCCCTTTAAAGTAAAATTAATATTTAATTCGCAAATACTAACAAATATGAAAATGTTTTATTCTTTATTTACCTCGAATGTTACACCCGTAATATATGGTGATTAAAAATTATTTGTATTTATAGAATTTAAAAATGAAATAAATAATAAATTGGTTGGTTAAGGGGATTAACTATTCTTTGAAAAAACTCCTTTAGATGTCCTCTTATAGATCATGGGGTTGGTATTATGGGAATAAAAAAACCTATAAAATGTGGAAAAGATTATTATTATATAATTATCTTGGGTATGGTTATGATATAAGGCCCAATGTGTTGTGAATAAGAGATATTAGGCGCACCCTTTTATTGGTCAAGGGAGGGGCACTCTTGGAATTTCATACAAGATTAAAATATAAAATGTTCAATCTCTATAAAAATTCATCCAAATGGGTATAGATTAAAATATAAGGTTGTTTATTCTTTCAATACCATTGAAAAAATAAAATTTTATAGGTTTATGTGGGTTTTAAACCTTCTTTTTTGGTTTGACCCTTACTTAACCTATTTTAACATTAACGAGAGTAACCCGTTTTTTGCTCTAATAGGATTGTAATTTTACTTATAAGACAATAATTTTCTAAAAACTAGGAATGGTATATAATTTAATCACATATATTATCAACCATGTCCTATTTAATTATTTTTATAAATTTTAAATAATTTTTTAAAATATCATTTTCATAAAATATAATTAATGTCATTTTTGAGACTATTCATTTATTTTGACTTTAAATGCACTAGGATGAGGATTGAATTTTTCTAAAATCCTTTAAATCAAAAATAAAATGTTACATGAATATAAATTATTGTGGAACACTATTAGTTAATCAAAATATGTAACTTTTATCAGTTATAAAGACATTTATTTTTTTTGTCATATTAATTGAAGAAATATTGTGTTAGTGTTGTGTAAGTACTTAAGGTAATTATGTAATTACTATAAAATAAAAATAAACTAACAACATTAAAATAATTTCATTTTTCTCAAAATAAATATTAATATGCATTGAAAACTTATAATGACCCATACTTTTAATACATAGATATTATATCTTTTAAAATGAATATTCATTATATATCATAAAAAATACACACCATAATCATATATGTCTAGTTCCTTTGGAAACATGGAATCATAAAAAACTGGTTCATAAAATATTAAAATATTCTCCCTCATATTTCATTCAAAACTAAAACTATTTTTGACATATCAATCATAATACCTTTATACATATCACGGGGGAAAGAATATAAGAAAGGGTGAGCTAAAATACCCAGTAAGGGTAAATATGTGAGATAATAATGATTTCCTAAGATTGATATGATAATAAGGTTATAAGAACAAGAAAAAAATATTTTAAAATTATAACGTATATATCAATGATCATAATCATTAATGATTGAATGGATCTTTGATGTTCAGAAGATATGAATCAAAGGGAAATCAAAGAAAATGACCCATAAGAGCATAAAATTGAAATAATACATGGAAGTTGTGGTACTAAAATAAAAATATATAATAATTTACTTATTATATAGGGATCATGAACAAGACTATCATAGTATAAAAATTCATGTAATAAACTATATTCACAACATATTCCAGCCTTATCCAGGTTCACTCCCAGTTCCATCCCTATTTAACTAAACCGTGTTTATTATACATTCCATTATTGTCTATCTCATGAGATAAAAAATCTATACCAAATTAAATGGATAGATATATAGTTACCACCCATCCCATAATTAAAACCATAAATATTTTTCCACAATAACATAAATCATTCATCATATTATATTCTATTAAAAGAAATGGGTTTTATAATCTTTTTATCATAACATAACCCATGGAAAAGTAATAGGATTCATAAAAAACATTTCATTATAAACATAAAACATATATATAATGAATAATGATTTTATAATTGGTACGTATCCCTATTAAATAATATGTAACATCAAATAATGTTGTGTTTTATGGAAAATTATTTTGAATGATCACTTGAAATAATTCTTTGGGAAATATATCCTTTCCATTTTTATTTTTTTAAAAGACATGCAATTAAAAAGTATAAAATATTATTTGAAAAGAACCTTGTAATTTTATATGGTAATATAAAAAGAATTACAGTTTCAAGGTGGTATTAAAATAATCTTATTTCTTATATGATAAAAAAATATTCCCTCTATATTTTTATTGGAAAAGTCCCAAAGTAAAATGTTTAGAAAATAATAAATATATTCTTTTCAATACATTTTGTAAAAAAAATTAAACATGTGGAAGATTGAATTTAAATATTCATATGGTAATAGTAAAAATCATTTTGAAATTTTTTTATAAAACATTGACATGGAAGAGAAATATTCCCCAATAGAGACTTAAACAGAAACAATAATGAACAATGATGAGATTATAAAATAAACTCTTATCGCTTTGTTTTCATTTGAATCGTAAGCCCCATGAAAGAAAAAAATATAGATGGTTGTGGAAATAAAATAAATTTTAGTATATTAAACAAAAACAAAATTAATTTCTAGTATATTCACCACACAAAATAATCAATTAGTGTATAAGAAATGTGTCCCACAGATATTAAAGTGAGAAAAAATCTCTTAACACATTATAATAAATCGAATCATTTCCTGATGAAATAATAACATTTAAAAAAATATCATGATATTAAATAAATTAATGATAAAAAATTTCAAATGGGTGTTTTATACACCTCATAAAATATTATATGTGAAAAACATCAAAATATGCTTCAACATAACAATATTAAGAGCAATTACCTTACAAATATCATATCATTTATTTTAAGGAAATGAATTGATTATGTGCATTCTATATAAATGAAAAAAATTGGAAATAAAAAATAAGATAATGAATGGTAATTTAACACATAATATTAGCATTATGTAATTACTGAACTAGATATTTAACTCAATGAATGAAATTTGATTTAAGAAATCTCTTACCTTAAGTGTTTTCTTTCATTGTTCACATTCAAACCTCCTGCATAATAAGTATGTATTTATTAAAAATTTGTTGAATAAAAATATTATATCATACCTTATATTATTTATTTATAACAACTTAGTACCCATTTATTAATAAGTTTTTATTTAAATCACTATTCTGAGTGATAATTACTTCATTTTCCAAGCATGTTTCATTTCGGCTGCCTTGGTCATTATACATTGTTCTTGGTATCATATTTTCAATAATTTTAATCATGTTATAGAAATAAAATATAATAATTATATAAATATTTATAATCATTACAAGAATGTTGAGTTAGAAATCTTAATTGCATAGTTTATGGAGACGATTGGTTGTTTTTATGAATTAACATTATTTTCATTTTTCGGTTGATGGAATGAATGATTGAAAATAATAATTAATATTTCAGGAATCCTTAATATTTTACATGTACCATATATTCATTAAATCTATCATAGTACCCATCCATAAAATATGGTGGTAAAAAATCAATTATATCACAACGTGCAGAAGGTAATTCATACGTATGCACGAGTGATACATTCACTACTTATTTAATGGGAAATAGGGTGTATAATTGATTTTTAAAAATAATTATAAAGCTTAATCATATTTATTATAATTAATTTATTATTTTATGTTATAATTCATTGATTTATAAGATTTAAGGATGAGTAGAAAAATAAAGTGATCGACTAGAGTGATTACCTTATCTTCAAAACCTCTCCATTGGATCTCATATAAAATGCTATAGGGTTATTATTTTTAGAATACCAAATACCCTGGAATGTTTATAGGTATTATTAGAAGATATATTGGTAGGTTATGGTCTATATATAAGGGTAAATGTGATTTAATGGAGTGGGGAAGGTAGTTCCCTTTTATAGTTGAATTGAGGGTCACGTTTCAAATTTTTCAAAAGATTAAAATATAATAATTTGATTTTATATCCAAATACCTCCAAATGGACATGTATTTGAATATAAGATAATATAAGGGATTAATAGAATCGAAATATATTTTTTAGAAAATTATGGATGTTATTTTAAAACTTATAATTTTTATAAACACTTAGTTAACAAATTTCAATTTTAAGAATAAAAACATTGTTTTAAATACTAAAAGGTTGTAACTTTGATGTATATGGTATCAATTGGTCCATAAATATTAAATTTATGAACTTTTAGACAATATAATAATCCCTATATATTTTTTAAATATAATTATTATTTTCTATAATTTAATGTCTTATTTATCCAAAAAATATCATTATTTTCAATTGAGATACTATTCACTATTTTGAATGTTAAAAATACCATGAAAACATATTAAATTAAACAAAATATATTATTATATATATATAATATGTAAATGTAGTATATATAATTCATTTATCACATTATATATCTCAGATTATATTAATTTAAATATTTTTAATGTCATTTTTAATTTTTCTATTAAATGAATAATTATGACATCATCATTGTGTAGACATTTAGGGTAATTATTAAATTTTTAGAAATTATCAATAAATAAAACTGATGAATATAAATATTTTATATTTAAAAATAATATTTATAGCTGAACATATTCTCTTAACTACCTCACACTAAAAATATTATATTTATTAAAAACATGAATGTGACATTTTTGACTTTTCGTTAAATAAAATATTATAATGGTCATAATATCATCAGAGGCCCCAAAATCTATAAATAAATATATATCTTTAAAATATACTTACTGTATTAAAAAATGATACTTCTATTAGTATATAAATTTATTTTTCCCCATTTGGACACATAAGATATATTCAAGATAAAGATAATGAAATTTTGTGACAATCTCTTATTTAAATAAAATATAAGCGATTTTCTTTAAAACTTTCTAGGAAATAAATAAATTTAGAACCATATGTTTCAAGGTTAAAATTAAATTCATCAGATAATAAATATTATTAAAATATAGGGCCTTATCACTGGTTTTTTAATTGATATTACCATGTTTTACCTTTTATCAAGGTAATAAATTTTACATCACTTATTATTCATATTGACTAAAAATAAAAGGGTCCTAATTAGAAAATTTGAACCTCATGATTCAAAATATGTATTTAATTTTATCTAATTCATTAACTATAAATGGTAGAAATTATTTTTAATGTATGTGCGCAAAATATGACTAAAGCATCTTTTTTGGAAAAATACATTTTTAAGCATAACATAGGATTTATTCTTATCTAATGCATAGAAAAATAATTTTTGAATGATTAAAAAATTTTAAAAATGTAAATAATATATAAATTTCAATAAAATAATTCCTAGAGATTAATTTAATATATAGATACAAAATTCATTATAGCCATAAAATAATTTTTTAAAGAACAACACTTTTTTTAAAAAATAATTTTCAAATATTTTAAACTAATGATTAGTAATGAATTTATTATATACTGCATTGATTATATGTTTTTAATAAGTTATTTTTTAATATTCATAAATCTTAACATAATGGCTTGATTATAATAAGAACATAATAATGTTACATGTTTTATTTAAACTTTTCTTTGTGTGAAACACACACTATTGAAGAAATAAAATAATAAAAATAGAAATATTTCATAAATATATCTAGTTTTTACACAAATTTATTTTTCCACTATATGAACTCATAATAGATATTTAAAATTAATAGATAATCATTTTTTTAATCATTAAATATTATATAGGTCATTTTCCAGCACATGTTTCCTTTAATGAAATAAATTTCAAGCCCAAGGTGATAAGGGTGTACATACATTCATTTGATAATAAATAAGATGAAAAATGGTGTCCTTAACATTTAGTTTCAACCAAGTATAACTCGATATACCTTTTACCGTGGTGATAAATTTTACTTTGGTTTCTATTCATAATACATAGAAATAAAAGTGCCCATGTTTCCAAACATAGATCTCATAATTACAAATATGGAATCCATTTTTTACAGTTATATTTCTATAAGTGGCATAAATTTATTTTTAAAAAATTTCAACAAAATTAATGAAAACTAAATTTTAGTAAAAAATATTTTAAGTTTCAAATTATATTTAATCATATTACATACTTAGAAAAAAACATTAGATTCAAGTTAAAAGAAATTATTTAACATATAATATGAAAATTTCATTAAAGTCATTCACAAATACTGAATAATTTTGTTTTACCAGGATAAAAAGGCATCACACATAGAGAAACAGTTTTTATAAAAAAAATATCCTCTATTTTCAAAATATTTTTATTTTCATTTTGTTATTAATTGATAACAAATGAATTAATTTTATATATATTTAAACTACACATTTTATATAGTTTATTTAGAATTATTTTTACCCACTGATACAATGGATATGTAATAAATATGGTATTAAAAATTATTATTTTAATAGTATGTCATTTTATGTATAACCTCAGTGTTTCATGTAAAAAAACTACTAAATCAATAAAATTTATTCAGAAATAAATATAATCTAAAATAACATGATTTTATAGTGATAAGTGTGAAATATATGTCAATAATAATATCCTGAACTATATCTTCATACTGAGGGAGAAAAATATGTGTCAGTGAATATGGTTAGAGCTGATTAAGGACTATGATTTCTCAATCCAATACTATCCAGAGAGGGTGAATAAAGTCAAAGATTCTATAAATAGAAAGGATCAATATTATAAATGATGAGAATCAATAAGGGGCCAACATTATTAAACATTAAAATGACATACTAGAAATTCATAATGGAAGTAACAGTATCCTACTTAGATCAAATGATTATGTAACATCTCAGAATCTGGTGCCACTCACTGGTGCCTCAAACCTAGTTGACCACATGACCCCAAACGCATCTCCCTAAATGATATAGTTTTCTAACTGGATGTGATGGATGTTTCCATGTTGATATTATGCCATCATATAATAGAGTATGCACAGTGGTATACAATATATAATCAACAGTGGAAGCATAAATACAAGCAGACAGAAAAAGAGGTAATGAAATATACAAAACAATATAGAAAAACTACTTGTGGAAGTATAATATAAATAATAGATATATGTTGATTTCCATTTTATGATACTATAAAAAATAGGGGTAAAGGGGAATAGGGGTACTAGTATAAACTACATGTTATGAATAACTACAAAAAGAAAAAAAACATTTACAAAGTTTCTTGAGCATAGACTTAGTCTTATACCTCCAAAATATCCATCCTATGTAGAAAAAAAATAAACCATCAGAAGTATCATGCTTTCCCTTATCCATACCTATGAACATAAAGTCTACTCGGGTACCAAATGTCACCCAAGTAGGGTGTGAGATATAAATCTCAGTAGGCCAGCCCCATGGTGTCTAAACCCTTCCATTTCATGAAACAGCTATGTTATAGTGTTCCAATATATAATAAATTATGGGAAAAAATAATAAACATGTAAATCATGGTTTGTGTTCTTAAGATGACACATGACCCACACCACCTTCTTTGGTCTATATCATAATTTAGAATATAGTTCATGTGTAAACATAGCATGTATACAGAGGCCAATAGTAACAAGGTAAGCTGAGAAAGGAATACCCCTAATCTTATTCTTTGGATTGGGGTCTTACTCACATTTAATCATTCAAGTGTTCTAGTTAAAAAGTAAAAGGCATCATATATACATAATAAATCTCATTACAATACTAATAAATGCATCTCATATGATAAAATAACCAATTAATCCATCAAATCGTGAGGTGGAGTCCCAATCCCATCCTTGGAAATATAATCTAATTCCCAAGGGTTATAGTGGTATCATTCTATGTAACCCAATACCTTATAACCATCCAAGGAAACCCATATGACATCTTATGTATCACTCAAGTAATTGTGACACTGATTCTATTCCAAATATCTCATGTAGGGGGGCGGGTATCACCTACGGAATGGCATAAACGTATTTCCAATAGGTCCGTCCTTGGTTTCTCCCCTAGGGAACTGGACTTACTCACGAGTATAAGTAATACTTCCTAGGAATCCCATACCTTTCATGCCAAAGCATTACTGCCAGTGTGTCGAGTCACAACCATTCAAGCACGATGATTCCAACCATGGACTTTTTAATATGAGACCCGTGTTCTCTCCTGGCCCACATAAATGAGTCTTATCAACACATCAGATCATAATGAATGACATTCATAATATTTCATTCCTCTAAATAAATATATCCTTCCATCAAGGGAATGGAAAGATCCTATAATACAAATCTATCCAAATGATATAATTCATGATATCAACATGAGATAAAGAATTTATTTGAAAATAAATCAAGTAACAATTAGATGTCATCATTATCATTTTAAGATATCAAGAATAGAATATTATTAATGTAAAGAACATAATTTAAGACCCTAAATCAAGGAAAAGCATTTAAGAACTTTTCTTTATCATGTATTCAATAATTTTTCGTCAATGACATCCCAATAACTCAAGCTATCAAGCTTGAACCAACTACAAATTTCTATTCAAAAAATCAAAGGGCATATGAAATAAGTATTCAATGAGGTAGGAGAACTTGGTACATGATAATGAAAAAAGTGAGAAAATCATAAGGCATAATTCAAGGAATTCATCCAATATTCAATGATAAAATTTTATATAAGGCTTAGGGATATCATTAAGAAACATCCATCATGTGAATTTAAATATAATTTTCAATGATTTTAGATCAAGGGAAATACTCATAGTTCACCATATATATTTAATTCATTTATAATTTATGGAAATTTAAATAAGGTCAAAATCAATCAAATGGGTGATTCAAAAATTAAGACATGGGATAATTAGACATAGAGGATGGGAACACCAAAGGGGTGTGAAATGTCTAGTAAAATGCATAATGATGGGGTTTTATCATAAATTGAGGTCAGTACAGGAATTTAAAATAATTCCCATTAGTTAAATATGCAATAAGAAAATCTTTTTTTTAAGGATCAAGCTGGTGGAACAATGATGTGTCAATAAAAAGACAATGAAATGATTGAAAAAGAGGTGCACATTCTACCTCGTAGTTTTAGTACTCCAAAAGTCTCATAACAATGCATAATTCAACCTAAAATGGGAGAAAAATTAAGATTTCTCAAAACCCCCAAAATAGGGAAAATTTTGTTCCGCCAAAATAGTAAAACAGATAATAAAAATATCGATAAATAAAATAGTATAGAAGGGAGTGAAAACCAAAAAAATTCTGTAGCTTCTGATAGTAAGGAAAATTGAGGAGATTTCATGGTTCTATAATTAAAACCCCATTGATGGAGGAGGGATTCACACACCTAAATGAAGGAAGAAAAATCAGCATAAAATATAGGGTAGAAGGAAAAAATTATTTAAACATTCACTTAGGTAAATGTGGTAATTTCACCCCCCCAAGCAATTTTCATTGTTTAGCTATATAGTTTCGCTAAACTGTGCACCAACCATGCACCTTCTACTACCTTACTCGGTTATACCTCACACAGTTTTATTAATAGTGTGAAAAAAATTCCAAATCCCTATGTCCCATGTATGAAACTGGCCATAGGGTCATGTGTCCTGGGTCACAACCCCAGGACCTCCATTAACCTCATGGGATTCAAATTAATGGCTATATAAAGGAATTAAACCAAAACATTAATGGTCCATAACATTGGATAATGTCAAGATGTTACAACCTCCCAACCTTAAAACTTCTCATCCCCAAGAATCCTTGTAAAAACAAATAAAACATCACTCAACCTACTCAGGTCATGATGCCCTGATCAAATGGTCATGTTGCATCTCTAATATTTTAATGTTCCATCAAACAACACCTTAACACAAGGAATTAAGACCATTGAAAACAATACAAATCTTTTTTATGAGCTAAAAGGTCAATATAATGCTTTCTTGAGTTCAACACACTAGAACACCATCTCCCTCAACACAATGTTCAGACGCTTATGGACCAATTTCGTCTCCTATTATCTACACTGGGGGAGTTTTCCATCGATATATTCCTGTAGTGCTCCAAAAATTAACGCAACATGAGACATGATATGATATATGAATCAACATTAAACTGAACCAGTTTAAATAGAACATGTCGACCCTTACATCCAAATAGAATTTGACATACCCCCATCACCCATCTTATTTTACAAGTTCAAGAAGAAGTTCCTCAATGACAGAATAAGTGAAAGTAGAGGGATATCAAGTTGTAGTTCCCCTAGTGGACTATCTACAATGATCCCTGTATATACGACATGTGATTTACAAAATCTTGACCAGATGCCTTTGAGTGAAGGCATCTTAAGGTTTGCCTAAGCACTCCAACTGAAGCATGTAACCATCCTATATTTATGTCTCTACCCCAAATGCCCCTATATGAAAATGAATAATTTCCTAATCAACCATATTGTATTTTCAAGGATAATAATTCTTTTCAAGACCGAATAAAAAAACCAGGGTAATCTTGAAATTGGCAACTGCTAACTATGGTGCTCATCGAACGAAAACCACACTCAGCTATTAGGTGATAGGTCAGTATAAGAAGAATAACCACTAAACAATAAAAAGATTCAAAACAAAAAGGAAATTCACCTATAATTCATATCATAAGAGGATAGTTATTTTCTATGAGTCTAATCAATGAATTCTTATAAGGGAACCTAGGTATCACTCAGGACTAACCGTGCCTATACAACAACCACGCTTCTAGAGCATGATTTGTAAGGAAACCAATCCAACCAATCCAACCAAACCAACATATTTTAAAACATTTTTATGTCATAGGACCAATTATATCTCATTGTAGTTATGTGATACAATGATATGGGACATGGTCACCTTAACCAAGACTACACTAATATTAAGATGATTTAAGGATCTCCAAAAATGATTTGTGACACTTTCTCAATATCGAAAGAAATGTAATCTATAAATTTAAAACCATCCATACTAAAAAAAAGTAAGAACTATCAAATCATTAATGGTTGAATGATAAATATTACAATTAATAGGTAATTTTAGATAGTATAACTTTTTGATATTGTCCTATAGGTTTTTCTTCTTCTTCTGATAAGGGAACATTCTACCAATGTCATTGTGACACTCCCCACCATTGGAGTTTCAATAAAATTAGAGTAAACTATTAACAATGAACCCAAAAGATAAATTCACCATTTAATAAAGGATGGGTATCGCTTTTATCAATTTATAGTACTCTAATATTACATAAGCAGAAGACAAGACCTTAATAATATCCATAGTTACATCGGTCATTTTCACTAGAGTATGTAATGGTCCACACTAAGAGCTGACCCAAAATGATTTTATGCCCACTAAGGGACACTGGGCTTGATGGATAATAATTTAGATTCATGATAAATAAGAAAGAGGCCTATGTAAATTCTCTCATTCTGTTTTCATGGGATACCTAAATAAAGACACTATAATTATTTAAGTTACACATACAAGAGGTTCAAGTCAAGAAAACCACTTAATAAGGGATGAATAATGTAGAGGTGACCAGAATAATATCTCAAATATTATATAGACCTATACTTTACTCCTATATAACTGGATTCAATTCATTCATATGGAATTAACATCATCCTGGAGGTGCTTCTTGACCTGCCTGGGAAGATTTACTTTGTCGATATTAATGCTCTATGGCCCGACTAGCTTAGTCGTGGCCACTACTACCTCGACCAAATTAGACAGTAAAAGACCAAATCCTAACCTAAAATTGAGTAAAAAATATGGTTCATGATATAAGTGATGGTATGGATCCCATCTCACTAGTCACTAGAGGAAACTAATAGAAAAAATGTTGAAGGTGTCCCATTCTTGCATAAGCTAGGCATTCAATCAGATTCTTCAACCACTAGGGCTTCTAATGGATTGGTCTTCCACAATGAATGTATAAAATAGAATTAGTTCATGTAACCGGGATGGAACCAACCCATGGTCACCTTATAAATAGTGTTTTCTACTTCTATAACAACCATCACACTGATGCAGTATATAACTGTCTAGGCTCATAGGACTAGATTATCTGAGATTATGCACTGTAATTAAGGCTTGATTCACTATCTCAAATCCTATCATTAACCAGAATATTATTACATATGAGGGTAGATTATTATTAATAATATCTTCAAAATGAATATAATTCCTCAATTCATCACCCGTTAGAGAGAGAGATAAACATGTTGAAGATCTGTGAAATGATAAGAGTACTCAATCACTATCATAGTGTCATGCTTAAGATGAAATAACTCCCTGGATTGATCAACTATCAATGTATATGGAAATAATTAATCATATAAAGACATATGTATTTATGTCCATGCCAAGTCTTGGTAATGCTCCAACTGAGATATGATGTCCTACTAATTCTTTGTGGAGTCACGCAACATGTATGTTTCAAGGTAGACCCTTCACCCTGGAGGCATCTTAATATTTTCAAAGATGGATATCATATATTCTATTCATTACTCTACTGCATAAGTACCACCATTCCCTAAGAATGTGGTAGAATTATACTACTAAATGTCCCGTGTATTCTCTTTCATATTAGGGGCAAGCATGGGAGCAGCCTGAACTATCTGGTTAAAATATGGGAATCCTTCATTAAACTGGGCATGAGTTCCCAAAATAGGATTAACAAGAGGTGAATTTAGTGGAACTATAGGAGGTAAAATGGGTGTCACATGGCCCACCACGTCCGGAGTGTGCTCATCACCAATCTCTTAGTGTACTTCATGAGGATCTCGTAGTGGAATGGATGTATAATTTTCATGTGTGCTCCTCTGACAAGATCTATATAACAAATTGGTAATTGACATAAGAAATAAATAAGGTTAGGTACAAAGCCTCCTTGAAACATGACATAGATTTTAGGGAAAATAGATAAAGCTTACAGGTTCATGGCCTACCTATGAAAATAAAACAACTAAGAGCTTGTTGCAAGATCCAAGTCTAGATAAGAAGGAAGATACCTCAGAATGATTAAATAAAATCACTGAGACACGTCCTAAAACTGATTTCATTGGTAAATTCATGTTTAGGGTCTCATTTTCTTTTGAATGTACACATTTCATTTTAACATGTGGTATTTTTTAATTACCTTATTAATTTTATTCTCTTTTAATAGATTGAATTAATGGATTTCCATTCCAATTTATATAGGCCCATAAACCTTATAAATAGAAAATGGATGTCCACATAATCAATTTTTATAACATCATCCTATATAGTAAACTAGCACATTATGCTATTTATAAAAACGAGAAACTGCAAGATATAACAACTAGGAAAAATAGAATTCATGTGAAAACCAGCTTAAGCATAATGAAAGTAGGTGTGGCATAATAATATACATGGAAATTAATATACTATGGTTCCCGGTAGGATTCATGTAATGAAATACCCTCGTATCATTGTGTTGAAGTAGTATAAATAATCATCTTAATAATATCAATATTAGTAGCAGCACAAAACAAGACTTTCACCAAATGGTGAAGTCGTATCAACCATCAATGGAATAATCAATAACACAACTACCCACCCAATAAATTTTGTTTTCCCATGTACATGGGTTAGTTATGTCTAGGAATAGGGTAATGTATAAATTCATATATCCTAATATTATATATCACCCCAATAGTAAGATAAAAAGAATAAAATATGCTCTGATACAACTCTGTAATGTCACAGACCTGGTTTCCATTAATCAGTGCCCTGAGCGTGGTTCACCACTTGAAATCAACCACATCTACCGAAATACTAGAGGCTTATTAGTATTAGTGAGGGCCTAGGGTTTGTTTGTGGGAAGACTATTCCCTGATAGAATAGATTATTCACAGTAGTATACAATATAGAATCAAGAGAAGAAGCATAAAAACAAGAAGGAAACAATATAGGAAATGTAATATACAAAATAATATAGATATAAAATTGGTTGAAGAAAAATATAAATAATTGATACAAGATTATTTACATGCCATGATGCTATAAAAAACTATAGGTACACAGGAACAGGGGTATAAGCATATACTACATACAATCAAAAACTAAAAAATACAAAAAATTGTTACACAAAATCTTGAGCATAGACTCAGTCTTCTGCCACCAAATTTCCATCCTAAAAGCTATAAAATAAAGCAATGGAAGTATCGAACTTCCCTTTATCCATACTGGTGAGCATAAAATCCACTTGAGTACCAAATGGTTCCCCAGTAGTGTGGGAGATATAAATCTCAAAAGGCACCCACATTGTCAAGACCTTTCTATTTGGTGTGACAAATATATCGTAGTGAGGATGAATATAATAAATGTTGACAAAAAAATAATAAACAGGTAAAACATGGTATGTGATTTTATGCATACACTTGTCCCATACCACCAACTTTCACCTATGTTGAAATTATAATCATGGTATGTGTGAAAGATTAATTTGTATAAATAGTCCAATAGTAACAAAGAAATCCAAGAATGGCATACAATCAACTTGTGATTTTTTTTGTTTAACTCCCTTGTCATCATTCAAGTGTTCTAGTTAACAAGGAAGAGGCATCATAGTTGAATATCCTAGCTTATTATAATACTAATAAATGAAAATAATATTAGAAAACATTCAATCAATTCATCAAATAGTGAGGTGGAGTCTTGAGACCATCCTTGGGGATGTAATATGAATCCCAAGGGCCCAAACAGGAACTTCCAATGTATCCAATACCTTGAGACCATCGAAGGAAACCCTTAAGGAATCCCCCATATCACTCGACGCATGGTGACTGTGAGTTCATGCAAAATATCTCATATAGGGGACCAGGTATCACCAAAAGCATGGAATAACCATCTTTCCAACCTGTTCTCCTTGATTTCTCCCCTAGGGAACTGGCCTCACTCGTATGTACAAGTAAATTAGCCTAGGCATCTCAAGTCTAGAAAGCCAAAGAACTACTCCTAGCGCATCGAGTCATAACAATCAGAGCATGATGAGTCCATCCATATAATCCTTAACAAGAGACCCATGTTCTATCTCCGTACATTGAAGTGAGTCATATCAACAAATCACATCAAAAGGAATACCATTCAATATATTTCATGCCACTAAATAAACAACGCATGCCATTAACGGCATGGTAAGGTCCAATTCTACCATGCTAGCTGAAGGACACAATTCAGGCCATCAACATAGCATCATGAATTTAACAAAGAAGAAATCATGTTACAATTACATGTCATCATTTTCATTTAAATATCTCAAGCTAGAAATCTTATCAAATTAAATAATACAATTCAATCCACTAAAACAAGGCATAATCATTTAATCACTTGGCATTAATATTTATCTAATTGTATGTGATCAATAACATCTCAATAACTCACTCTATCTAGATTGAACCAACATAACATTTTAAATAAAATAATAAAAGGTCTTATAAAATAAGCATTCTATGAAGTAAGAAAACATAGCACATGGTAGAGGAAAATATGAGAAAGTCATAAGGCATAATTAAAGGAATTCGTCCAACTTATAACGAGTAATTTAAATATAAGGCTTAAGGATCTCATTAAGAAGCATAAATCATGTGCATTTTTTTATAATTTTAAAAGGAAAGTAGATCGGGGTTAATACTCATGGATCACTATATATAATCAATTAATTTAAAAATTAATCCACTTTAAATAAGGTGAAACTGACTCATATGGGTGATTCACAAATTAGAACATGGTAAAATTTTACATATAGGATTAGAAATTCCAAGGGGCGGCCAAAGTCAAAGAGAATCCCATATGAATGGGATTAGCTATAAAGAAAGGTCACTACATTCATGGAAAATCAATCCCATTTGTTTAATATGTGATAGAAAAGATTCACCAGAAGGATCTGGCTAGTGGCGCAATGGCATTCAAGAAAAAAGTCGGTGAAATGACTAAAAAGGGATAGACACCCTACGTTATAGTCATAGTACACCATATGTCTAGTAATAAGGCGTTATTTGACCTAAAACATGAGAAATATGACTATTTAACAAAACCTATAAAAAAGGTAAAAATTATGTTGCACCTAAATAGCACAATAGATGATAGAGAAATAAGTAAATAAATTATTGTGGAAGGTATATGATACTGAGAGGAGTCCGTAGTTTCTGAAGGTGAACAAACCATAGGAGATCTGAGGTGTTCATGATCAAAACCCCATTTATAGAAGAGGAGAGGGTTTCACTCCTATAGGAGGTGAGAAAAATTGGGTGAAAATTTATAGATATGGAAAAGTAAGATAAAACATTAATTGATGTCAAGGTGGTAATTTAACCCCCCCCCCCCCATGAAATGTGCATGGTTTGATCAATCTATGCGCCAATCGTGCACCTAATACTACCTCACTAGGTTACCTCACACGATTTGACTAAGCATGTGAAAATCATTCCAAATTACTTTATACCATGTCTACAGCTGGCCGCACAGCCGTGTGCCCTGGGGTGCATGGTTTTAGATAAACATTTTGGCCCAACCACTTTCCATATTGTTTGGTGCTCTGGGCTTCAAACGTTCCCTAGACACCCCAGGAAATCCTTTTACCTCAGTGGATTAAAATTGAGGTCAATTCTAAAGAATTAAAGCAAATATTTATAGTCTATAACTTTTGATAAAGTTAGAAAATTAGATATTACACAACCATCTATTCTAGAGAAGATAAAGGATACTCAAAGGGATGATGTGTAAATACAAAAGAAGGTTGAAGCTATAAGAAAAATTAAATCCTAAGAGTTAAAAATGATAATGAAGCAGTTCTGTTATTTGAGTCAGCAATATGTGTTCCATCAAATCCTGATATAAAGAATGATTTATTATATGATGCATATATATCGACATTCTCAATCCACAAGGAATCATGAAGATGTATAAATATCATTAAGAGTGATTTTTATGGGAAAATATGAATAATTCGATTTTATAATTTATATCAATGTTCATGGAATGTCAAAAATTAAATATATAGAGACAAAAAGACAAATTTATTTATTTACACATTGTATCAAAATGATATTTTTTACCATTTAAATTAATATTATCTTTAACGTCCTTTTTAACACATAAATTCAAAGTAATAAAATTACCATGTAAAATGAATCGTATAAAATTTATTTTAGAAGAGATATACAATCCTGATTAGATAAAAATATAACAACAAATTAAAATAATTATATATTATTTTTTTCATTGAATAATATTTTATAATGAATGTCTTTCTAAGGAAAATTTCAAAACGGGGTATTCTATTTTACCATAATATTTTAATTTGATATTAGTTAAAATTTTATTATAATATGTAAAATTTATATTTATAAACTAATATATAAATATTAAAATATTTATATATCTATGTGATATAAGATTAAAAACACTTTATGTTTAAAAAGGTTGTTTTTTATAAAAGAAGTATTTATTTATATACTTTATTTTCATTTTAATTTTAATTTTTATGTTTTATAATTTTGGTTGGAAAAAAACAATAACATATTTATTAAACATTTCAATATTATCTTATGATTGTTTTGTTTTTTTTTCTAAAAAAAATCTATTTTTATGTTAATAGTGAAATATATTGTTCTTATAAATACATATATTTTATGCAATTATTATTTTATAAGTATGATTTGTAAATTTAAGAAATGATTTTATTCCAAAAATATGAACACTCGGAGTTATATTATAAATTTCAAAATATTTAATCCAACTTCAAAACCTATGTTTAATGTTTTAGAACATATTTAAAATTTTTTCTCATGAAATTATTTTTTTACATTATGTAAAAATTATTATAAAATTAATCCTTATATTATTTAAAAATTAAATTAAATTAAATTAAATTAAATTTTTTAACAATTAGTTTCAAATTATATTATAAGTGCCATTTTATTTTTATGAAAAAGAATATTTGTCACTTAGGAAACAGATAGTCCCTGTGGTGAAAGCTAAATTTATAAAGTAATGAATCTATAAGTAAAAGTCCTCAAACATGTTAAAATATTCCATGAAATTTTTTTGAGGACTAACCCAAAATTATATCTTCCCCTAAAAATTATTTCTCAATTTTTGATCTACTTTTCATGAGAATTACTTCTCATAATTTTAAAGTTTGGAGTATTTACAAAATTTCATCCTTTTTCAATTATAAAAGGGGAACTCCTCTCTTTAATTCAACTTTCAAAAAACCCTATATATCATTTATAAATGTACCCAAAACCATAATAAATATTTATATAAACCATAAATAGGTTTTTAACTTCAAAAAGGTCCTTCCCTCAAAGTATTAAACCCCATTACAAAGGGGACTATCCAAGAAGTGAGGTATACATTTCTAAATGCTCCTATATCATTTCTACTTATTAATGTGTACTTATTCTTTAGAAAATTACATTACACCGTAATATAATGATAACTCCACTATAATTAGCATAGTAAAATTTTATTATTATTATTATACAACAATTAACTACCAAAACCTTTTCTATTATGAAAAATAGAACCATTATTATTGCGTTGTGCAGAATACCACCACCACAATGAAATGTGTTTCATTTTACTTCATCACCTTAAAATGTTGGTTTTAATATTGAATTTATTATATATTCATTATATATATAACATATTTTAAATTTTGAAATTATAAACCATATGATCCATTTTCCCTGTTCTATATAAAACAACATCAACATCCATGTGTATGTGTGGATTACCACCTCAATGGAACAACAGATTTCTATTTTTCTTTTAATCAACATGATACATGGATTGTCAGGAAATTTTTTTAATGATTAAATATTATTTTTATAGAATTATTAATATTATGTAAATTCATATCAATAAAACTAATAAAATATGGTGAATTAATAATCATAGTAAATTCAACAATCCAATAGATCATTCAATGTTCCAAATAATTATTTATTAAAACATTGAAATAACATCATATAAATTATATTATTATAACAATTATTTCAAATATTTAAATATAGAAATATTAAAAACTAAATTAGATAATTATTTTTATAGTATAATTATAATTCATGTAAATCACTTCATAATCATCTACTAATTATAGTATGTTTTTGTTTGGGTTGTTTTAACCACCTAAATAAATGATTCTCTAAATTTATATCATGGATGAATATGGGAATTTAATTTATTTTAATATTTTATATAATTAATTAAATAATTTTTTTGTTTTTTCAATGTTAAAATAAAAATTTAACTCATTATTTAATAAAATTCCCTTTATACACTCTGAATCATAGAGACATTCCCATAACCAAATTCCTTATTAATGATTTTAAACAAGACTCCAATTTATTGAAATTATAAAATAATAAATAATCAAAAATCAAAAAATTTAGTACCTTTTAAGATAATGTAATGATGAAATTTCAGCTAAGATTGAATAGAAACAAAGTTATTACAAAAATAGTTCAAAAAATCATTATTACTCATACCTGATATCAAGAATAGATAATAACTAACAAAAAAACATATGTAGAATAATTATAAATTAATTTTATAAAGGATTATAAATATAAAACGTTTTCTTAAAAAGTTTATTAGGATAGTTACATTTGGTATACTAGAGGTTATATCACATTTCAACTAAGTAGGAATTGATGAACTATTTTTTTTCAAAAATTTATGTTCTTGAGATATATTTCATAATGTGCACCATGATGCATTTAATATAGTGTTTTTAATACCTATTTAATTTATTTTAAATTTATCATGGGGTTTGAATATTAATGTCTTTTAATTTATTTAAGTGACCTTTGATTAAAAAGATACTAATGTTGAAAAGTGTTTGATAAAAATGTTACTTATATTTTATAGGTTTTGAATTCCAATCTTATTTTCAAATAAATATGTTTTCATAAATCCAATCCCTTGGGGGATTTTTTTTAAAAAAAATTATAATTTTCATTGTATATTAATGGTTTTTTAAATAGACTCTAAAAATTTCTTTTCTCTTTGACTCATATTTAACATGAATTGTTTCTTATAAGTGAAATCAACCCCATATCTTCTTCTCTATTGGGAACCTACTATTTTATATATCTATATTCATTGAATTATTTTTCAAGTATCCTAGTTTTTTTTAAATAATTTATTATGTTTATTTAATAATAATTTTCTATTTTCAAAAATAATTAAAGAAATTTAAATGTATTCCATAAGGGATACTTTCTTCATAATGTGAAAATGTTATATTTTGATGGCTTAAATGTGATCATTACCTTCTGTTGCCTTCGTTGTTTTATATGTATCATTATACCCATATGTTCGAGTTTTCCCAAATATATCTTTCTCTTAGTTTTATAAAATATTTCATTTACAATGATTTTAAAAGATAAATTATATTTCATATTTTTAATGTTTTATTCTAAATCTTTTAAAGAGCGGCATTCATCTATATCATTTTCCTTTGGAATACCATATCCTTTACCATTGAACTTTTTAAAATGATAGAATCCATATTCTTTGTCTTTATGGATTACGAATTTTCCTTTTATAACTTGGGAATGATAACTTTTCATTTCATACTCATTGAGGTTATATAATCCAAATTTATTATCCTATATATTCCCATTTTGAATACCATATTTCTGATTACATTGATTGAAGGATATTCACCTAGGTTCCATACATTGATTGATTGTGGAAATTATTTTATTAATTGTATTACCTTTATCTATATGGTGTATATACCATATTCTTTATTATCTTGATTGAATGGTATTTACATGTAATGTTACTTTATGTTATTGGATACCCATTTATATTCCATGGGTTTATCATGTTATAATAATTGGTAGAATTATTATTCCTTTACTTATGTGAATAAATTTACAATGGATATCAAAATAATTTTCTATTCATGGACTAATTAGGATGTTTTAAATGAATATAATTTTTTTCCATGGGTCCTTTAATATATAAAATATAAATAATTTTCATTTGAACGTTTTAAAAAAACCCACTATATTTCCTTGTGTTATTTAGGATTTGATAAGTTAATGATTTTTATTTGGAACATGTATGTATATATGAATTAATGGAGCGGTCTTATGTCTCCCTCCAAATCATTGGTAAAAAGATTATATTTAATGAGATAAATTACTCAAAATTGGATTTTTTTTTTCTTTCTCAGAAGTGTGGGAACTAATTTATTCTCATTCTTATATTACAATCTCATGTATCATGTTTATTGACTCATTCATGTATTATGTTATTATAAGAATTGTCCAGGATACATGACTTATGCTTTTTTAGGTATAACTTTCTTCTATATTATAACTATACCAATATGTTTATCCTATTATCAATAATGATAATTGATTGTTATAACTTTTTTTTACCCTTTCTAATCTTTTGAGATCACAAATTTCATATGTTTCAACATCCCGAAGTTATGTATATAAGAAAATTATGAAGTGTATCTGATATTTTATTATGAGGAAGATTTGTGGGAGATGATGGAGACTTTTCATGGAATAAGTAAATTAAAATGTAATGGGATAAAATTAAATTGATATAAAGAACATAGGGTTTCTTAGTTATTTTTTTCTAAACTCTCTAAAAATATAAACCAAGAAGTTCAGGGAAATGTATTGAAATGAAATATGTATTTAATGTTATCTGGATGAGATGGTCACCTAAACAAAAAAAAATATATGGTATCCGACCATGGTTTGGATAATTTTGGAGACTATGATGTTATCAGTTGATTATAATTTTGGTGTTATAAATTTAATTAATGGTTTATATGTAAATGTTTATCATAATATTTAAGGTATGAATTACCTATTAGATTAGATGGGGGTAATATTGAATATTTTGTAGATTGGTGTTATAGAAACATTAGTGGAAGTTATAACTAATAATTATACATATAGGACATAATTGTAATGATTTCTAAATTAGAGATTATGTGGTTGTAATAAAAATTAAAACACTATTGGGATATTGGAAATTGGATACAATAGTGGAACACATACACTAAGGGGTGCTGAACATGAAAAGTGATGTTTAATTATTTATTTGATCATAATGATTTTTCATTATGATTACCTCTAAAAATCACACCTGGATAAACTATAACACCCCAATATTTTAAAAAGAATATTATGTTTGATATCTTATAAAATGAACAACACCCATTAAAAAAACCAAGAAGCATTATAACCTTGTTACAAATTGGGGGTATAAAAATATTATTAAACACATTATGACCTATAAATATTTATATATAATACTAAAAAAATTTATAGATTATTTATTAGGATATAAGAATTTAATTTTTAGTAATTTCATTTTATTCTTAAAAAAATGTGTTTTCTTGAAAAAAAGATTTTTATTTATTCCTATGAGAAAATATTGTAAATAATTTATGGAACCTTTATAAGTTTTATATAGATTAACTTAACCTTTTTTAATTAATATATTAAAATTATAAAGGTAAAATTTATGTTACTTTTTAAAAATAATTGTATTTTAAAAAATAGTGAAAAATACAGATTTTTATTAGATTTTGTATTTTCTTTTCAAGTATTTACATAGTAAAATTCTATTTTTGAAAAAAATTAAAATTTAATTAGTTCACATTTTTGAAAAAATAATACAATTATATAATTTTTAATTATTTATATATTTTAATTTGGTATAAAAACAATATATACATAAAATTCATTTTTCTGAAAAAAAAATGTTTCTTCTCTGCATTTTTCATTTTTATCATTGATTAATTTATACCGCATATATAAATTAATTGTTGAAATATATTGATCCATATTTGGAATAATAAGTTCCTATGTTTTTAAATATGTCTAGTTTATTTTTTCCATTATGAATATTAACAATAGTAATTAATTTTCACCACGGTATGGGTAAATCTAGTAATTAAGATGAAAAACGATATGATAGAGACTAAAAATTATCCATAACACTGATAATTGTTTTATTGGATGAGTTTAGTTCAACCATTTATATCCAGGTTTGGAAAATATGGAATCTAGGTTTCATATTTCTTTGATTTTGATATTTATAATAATTAAGTAAAATATAAAGTCAAAAATTTCATTGTATTGCATTAACTTTATATAACATTTTATGAAACTGATAATGAAAATTTATGATTGATTAAAAATAATTATAAAGAAGAAAAATTATTTTTTTATAATATTAATTTATTTTTTACTTTTATAGATGAAACAATTTTGTTAAATGAATATGAAACACTGACATAATATATATTGAATTAATAGAAAAAGAAAATAAATGATTTTAAAAATGTTAAAGGTGTTATAATTTAAATGAATAATAATGTCTTGAAATTGTTTTGGATAAAAATAACATATTGTATAAGTTCAAATATATTATATTATAATTTCGTTATTTCTGTGTTTTTTTCAAAGTCAAATTAAATAAATTTCTCAAAAAAATAACATTAGTTTTATTTTATAATAAATAATATTTAATTAAATTATTTAAAATTAAATAGAATAATATCATTATCTTAGTGATTTTTATATATCTTACAATACCAACTATTTCCTATTTATGGTCCAATTATCTTTTTCTAGAAA
Source organism: Viscum album (assembly GCA_963277665.1). NCBI lineage: Eukaryota > Viridiplantae > Streptophyta > Magnoliopsida > Santalales > Viscaceae > Viscum > Viscum album. The sequence continues at coordinate 132,923,201 of OY728120.1, forward strand.
CTATATTCACCCCAAAATTTTATGAAACTTCTTTTTCATGGTAATTGTGAAAAATGGGTAATGCTGGTTAAAAATGATATAAGGGTATAAATCTAATATAATTTTTTTAAAATTTATTTTGATAATATTATTTAGATTCATACTCATCCTATATTAAAATTATATGTATTTTTATCCTTCTTTAAATGAAAATTAATTTATATTAATTAATTATTTTTCAATAATTCCAAGAGTTCCCCTTCCCTTTCTAATAAATGGGCAACCCCTATCCAATTTTATTCAAACATAAAAAGACTTTTATTTCAGACAATACCTACCAAAATCTCTTCATAACATCCTTAATGATGTTCTATTTTTATTTATTGTTTGTTAATACAATTCTTATGTGGTTTAAGATGTAAATAAAAAGATGTTGTTCAAAGAAGTGGTATAGTCAATAACCAAATGATTTACATTTATTTATTCTTATAAATTTTTTAATATTTTTAAAATATTATGAAATAATAATACCATAATATTCCATATAATTAGGTTTTATTTTTTTTTAATGTAATCACTTACATCTATATTATCTTTCATCAAATGGGAAACCAAATCGTCATCCATGTGTACAGTGTACTACCTCCTTACGGACCGATATAATTCATTTTCCATCACCGCCTATCCCAAATAGTTATAGTGAATTATTTGGTAAATATATTTTTTATTTATGATATTATTATTATTATTAATGGTTAATTATTATTTAACTTTATTTTTCATCCATTGAAAATGGGAACAACGTTCATTCTTCTATATAGCCTACCATTTCTAGAAAGGGTGTAATTCATTTTATTATATATAACTTTTTTAGAAGAATCTATATATATAATATAAGTGATATATATTATATTAATACCATGTTTAATATTATTTAGATTATGGATCCCTAATTATTGAATAAATACTTAGACTAGTGAACCAAAACAATCATAAAAACGAAGTAGTTATCACCTAGAATAGTGATTTTAATAATGAATTGTTAATAAATATTTGGTAAGATGTTATAATAAATCCATATATGGTATTATAAATAATATTATGGTCATTTAATACTTATATGAAAAATATATTTATTACTTAGTATTTTTATATGTGTATGAAGAAGGACGAGAGTTAAGGTAAGGGATCTCTCTAAACTACCCTTCTTCTTGAGGTTATAACCATTATCTCTCTAACACAATTTCTATCTCCCACTAATGTTGCATATTGCTTCTAAATTCTGTATATAATTCTGTTAAATATATACCTATCCCATTATCCATTCCTTTAATGGGCAATAAGTTTCATAAATTTATTTATCAAAATCCTTCTTATAAATCAAACCTTATTAAGGGGAACTTTTCTCTCCACTAATACTTTCATGTAATTCTTATTTAATGTTTCTATTCTAAACATGACAAGAATTTTTGTGACCTTTGATTTAATAAACATTATGATCATATTTAATATTTAATTCCTTATAATATTTGATATATTTTTAAATTTTACTCGATTATGATATGAGGAAAGATTATACAATTCATTTCATTCTATGGGTAATTATTATTATTATTACATATAATTGTTTTCCTTTATTGGAACTCATAATCATGAATATTTTATTTTGGGTTCACCAAGATAGAAATTTAATGAATTGGGTATATATTTTTTTCCTGAGAAGATATTTATGGGATTAGGGAGCGATCCTAATGCATGATGTTACCATGTATACCATGTGATGTTGTCTTGGTAGTTATCCTTAACTTATATTGATGAAATGTTTTGTGTTTACACCACATTTACTATGCTTCCCAGTTCATATGATAAAATTTTAATTATTTTATTCTTCCATGTGATTACTCAAAATCCTTACCTTTTTTATACAATTTTATACCTTTGACTCACACGTTATGCGTCCCTATCATGTTTATTTCCTTGCTAGTATTTTTGCCTCACCCATTTTATCTATGTATTTCCAAGGTTATCCCATGCAGTTTTATGAGTTCAAATAGATTTAGGAGCTCCTTTTGGAGATTAAAATATATATTTTTTATTTTCATATTGATGTTTTATGTACCTATACTTCCAATGACACTAGGCCTTTTAATACATTTCTTTTATTTAATGGAAAATTATGTTAAAATTATTTAATAATATTTTTATAAAGTAATGAGTGTATATATATATAATACATGGAGATATGAAGTCTTCAGTAAGGTTTTATTTATAAACAATTATAATGGATTTATTTATTAATTATGTTATGGGATTAGTTTAACAACTATAAGGTAAACTAACATACATCAACGTAGATTAAACTAAATGTATCAAAGGATAAATTAAATGTGTTATTGGGGAAGAAATAATATGAATGAGTTTTTATTTTCATATGATCACTTATTATTATTCTATTTCACATTTTCCTAATCACTTTATATTTACTATTTTTTTAAAATTGGATCACAGAAATTAAGTTGATAAGGGTATATATATATAAAACCCATTATGCCTTATAAAAAATAATGGATCATACTAAAGATATTTACAATCTTATATTATTACATTTATAATTGAAAAGGTGAGTTACCTAGTATTACCTATAGACATGAGGCCAATATCTTAATAGAAATTAAATTTCAACACACTTGATAATTTTCATTAGTGAGTGATATTAATCAATGATATTTCATTATATTCTCGAAGTTATGAGAATTATATGAAAATATAAGGATTTTTATACAATAATTTTTTTTATTAAGGGATTAAAATTATATATTAAATTTCATCATTAATAATGAAAAGTGATTTTATAAAGAGGATATATTTTGAGGATAACTATTAGAGAACACATTATTTATATATGAACAACTCTTAGGTTTAAAATATGATTGATTCCTAGGAAATGAACGGTTGATTGATTTTGAGAAAACTGAGTTAAATAGTATTGGTAGCATTAAAATAAGCTATTTAATTAATGAAAAAATGATCCATCATATTTTGGGTGAATTTTATCTCAATTTTGGATTTTGATATGTATTGACTAGTGTGTGATTATGAAAATTTGTTCTTGAAGATAATAGTTATTTTTTTGGAGGAATATATGATTTCATTTTTGTTTAATGTCTGGGAAACTTAAATTGTATTTGGATAAGTGTGTAATGATTTGGGTACATATATACATAGGAATATTATTTTATAAATGTATATTGTTTTATAAACAAAGATAACTAACTTGACATATCCAAAGAGAATCATTTAGATTCCATATTATATGTTATATCCCAAAATATGTATATGTTATAATTTCTATAACCTACACTTTTTAGTGATTAATAGTTAAATTTGTGGAGACCTAATTTATTTATGTGGGTAGAATGTAACGACTGGAGATTTTTTTCCCTTTAAATTATGGTAACCATGAATATCATGTGTAACATGCAACACCACATTAATGCTATACCAGATAAGAAAAACCATGAAATATTAAAATTATTTGAATGATATAATCATTATTAGATAAAATAATAATCATCATTTTAAATAATTATATATCATATTTCAATTGATTAATATTTTAAAAAGTGTTCATTTAGAAATATATATTAAAACTGGGGTATTGTATTTTATGATAATAAATTAAATTGATCATAATTAAAATTTCATTATAGTAGGTAATATATAAATTTATAAAATAAATTATAAATATTAATTTATTTATAAATCTATATGAAATATGATGAAAAACACTTGAGGTTTAAAAAGGTAACTTTTATAATAAAATTTGTTTTTATTTAAAAATTCTATTTTAATTTTAAAAAAAATTTATAATTTTTAGATATTTAATTGGAGAAAAATAATTCATTTTTTGATTAAATATATTAATATTATCTTGTGATTAATTTTTTGGATTTTCCTATTAAAATTGTATTTTTAGTGATTGGTGGAATATTCTATTATTACAAATATAATGCCTTTTATAGAAATTATTAGTTTATAAGAATTATTTGGAAATTTAAGAAACAAATTTATTGGAATATATATATATAATTATTTATATTATATTTTTATAAATACTTATTCTTGTTTACAAACCTATACTTAATGTTTTTTAACGTGAGCAATATTTTTTCTCATAAAATTGTTTTAAAATATTATATATTTATTATTTTATAATTAATTTTTTTCACATTAATAAAATGAATTAAATTAATTTAATTTAAAATATAATATCACTAGGTCCAAATTATATAACAATCGCTATTTTATTTTTAATCCTAAATGCTATATCACTTTATAAAAAATTAATTACTAGGGTGAAATCTAAAATTATAAAAGTAAATAATCAAAGAGTATATGACAAAAACACATGTCTAAAACATGTATATGAATGGGTTGTTTCTTCCAATAATAAATTTATCCATTACCCTCTCTATTATTTCTTATATTTAGAGCTACAATCCTAGAGACTGAATTCCTATTATTGAAATGTTTTTTATTATTTTCAAAAATGTCATCGCTTTTCACTTATAAATGGGGTACTCCTCTCCTCACTTCCCCTCCAACTAAAATAATAATATTTTAGCTCAAAGCCTTCTTAAATCTCTATAATATATTCTCATCCACCATCAAGAGTTTTATATCTTTTCAAGAGTCCTTTACTCAAACTCTTCATCCCTATTACAGAGGAAATAATCCACAAAATGAGGTATAAGTCATTAATTGCTCCTTTCTCCTTTCTATTTTATCAAGTGCACTAATTTTACCTAAAATTACATTACACCATCATAAAATTATATCCTCAGTATCACTTGTATATTGGTCTATTGTTTCCATGATTGTATAAGTATTACACACTATTCCATTTTCAATTATTAACAATGAAACCATCATTAGTGCATTGTATGGACTACCACCTCTATGATGTAATGTGTTTATTTCCCTTCACCAACATACAAGGATGGTAATAATATGGAAAATAATGTATATTTATTATAAATTTGTCATATTTTATATTATAAATTGATAAATCATATAACTCGACTTTTTCATTCTATATTAAATGATATAACTTTGCATGATTATATGATGACTATCACCACCATGGAACGATTGATTCTATTTTCCATTTAATCACTACATTTCATGGAAAGTCATAGAAATTATTTTAATAGTTAAATATTATTTTTATGAAAATATTAGGGTATTGTAATGATAATTTCTAAAATGTATTACTAATATAGGAAATAAATAATTGGTGTAAATTCAAGGATCCAAAAGAGATTTCTAAGAGAAAAAAAATATTTCTTTATACTTGGAAATAAATTAATATAAATTATTATCCTATTATAACTATTTCCAATTTTGATATGTTACAATAATATATGAAAAATGATAATATTACGCTTCTATTATAAGGATATGACAAAAATATAACATCACAAACAACATTTATTTATGGAATATTATTTTTTCAGTTGGTTTAACCACTTACAAGAAAAATGATGTAAATTGATATCATGGATGACTATATGAACTTAAATCCTAGTAATATATTATATAAATATCTAAATAAAAATATTTTTTTTCTAGGAATGGTAATATGAAAATTTGACACATTATTTAGGAAAACACTGTTCGTACATCAAGAATCATCGAAACAAAATCTTTTACAAATTCATTATTAAGGATCATAAAAATTTCTCTTATATATTGAAATTATAACAATATAAATAATATTAAAACATAAAATAAATTACTATTTCTGATATAATAATGATCAATATTTGGAAAATAATAAATAATAACACTACTTTTAAGAAACAGCTTCTAAATTATCAAGATTAATCACACCCAATATTGAAAATTGATAAAAAATTACTAAATAACATATAAGTAATAATTATAAATGAATTTTATAATTATATATATATGAAAATTTTTCTTAAATTGGTGATTAAGATAGTTATTGTTTTTATAAAAGAGGTTGGAGGTCATTTTGACAAGCAGGAATTGATGAAAGAGGTTTTTAGTCTCAAATTTATTTTCTTAAGAAATATTTAATCATATGAACCCTAATACAATTAATGTGGTCAGATTACTAGTGATTTAATGTATTTTAATATAATCTTGGGGTTTATGATCCATATTATTAACTGTATTTAATTTTACTTTGACTCAAAAAATACTATAGTTAAAATGGGTTTTAATTAAAATTTTACTCAGACCGTAATTATTTCCATAGATAATATTGTTTTTAATTCAGGATTACTTTATAGAGATAATATTTTTAATAAATGTTTATTCTTTAAAAAACACATTACTTCCATTTTAAATTCATGGGGTTTTAAATGTCCCCTCAAAATTTCATTTCCACTTCACTTATATTTTACCTAAAGTGTTTATTGTTAATTATACAATCTCTGTCTCTTATTCTCAAATGGAAACATGAATTTCTCATATATTTTTTCATTGGATACCTTTTTAGGAATCCATATCTAGTCATCGATAATTTATTATGGTCAATTTATACTCCTTTTCCTTATTTTAAAATTTTTATGGATGTTTTAACATATTCTTTATTTGTTATTTTTATAAAAATGTGAAAACATTATCTTATTAAAATTTACTTGTGAGCATGTTATTTCACCTCCTTTATCATTTTACATGAATAATTCTCTCTATTTTTTATGGTTTTTAAGGAAATTAATTTTCCTTATATTTTAGAATAAAAATTATATAGTAAAATCAAAATAACTAGAATATTTCTAATTTTAAAAGTGGGTTTTTTATAAACATATGAAAGGATTTTTGAATCTATGTTATTGTCTATTGATATATATTTGTTTAGATCATGGATATTCAAATGATAAAATAAAAAAACTTTATCTAGATTTACTATGAAAATTTCATTTCAATCATAGAAACGATACATCACTAACTATTAATTTCCTAGTTATTGAAGGTTTATAAATCAAAGTTTTATTCCAATGCCTTCCTTATTTGAATACTATATTTTTTATTCTTTTAATTGAATGGGGTTAGCCTAGTTTTTATACCTCGATTAATTCATGTAAATTATTTTCTTAAACATTTACCATTTACTTGTAGAGATTAAATACTATATTATTTATTATCTTCATTAAATGGTATTTAATAATAATATTACATGGTGTTATTGAATACCCATTTAGTTTCCATGGGATTATTTAATTATAGTTATTAATAGAATTTTTGAGGATTTTCATTTGTTAATCCATTTTAAAAACTTATATAATTAATTTTTTTCTCAAGAAGTTTTTGATTTATTGAATTAAAACCATTTTCCTCCCATGGGTTTTTATGCTATAAAATTTTAATAATTTTCAATAGAATGTTTTATAAAATACACATTATTTCCATGTGTTATTTATAATGTGATAAGTGAATAATTTTAAAGTGACACACATAAGTATAGATGAATGATGAGTCGGATCCTAAATCTCCCAATAATTAATTGGTTACAAGTGTATATCTCCTTAAATAAATTTTGTACAAATTTTTTTTTGTTTCTCAATATAATTAGAACTGATAGTGTATCACATGAAATGTTTTTACCATATAATAATATTTCTTCCATATTTTAATTATTTCATATTTTAAATCTTTTTCAAAATATTATGTTATTAACTCATGGATCATTTATATTGACTAATCAATTTATTTTTTTATTCCGATAATTATGAAATGATGAATTATACATTATTTTTAGGGTATAAGTTTCTTATAAATCTTTATTAAACCCATATTATAAACTTATGACTAATAATTATAATCAATTATTATTTATTAGATTTATAATTACTATTAATTTGAGCTTACCCCTTCCTTCTGTATCCACTTCCCTACATTATGGATATTGAAAATGTATGAATTGTATATAAGAGTTTATTTTTTTTATAATTTGTTATAGATATTGAAGAATTATTAAGGAATTTTTCTTTTCATATATAATGGAAAAAGAGTACAATTAAATTAGGGAAAAAGGGTTTGATGGTTAATTTTTTTTCGAAATTATCTAAAACTATAAAAATAAATGGTATTGGGAATTTATTATAATGAAATATTTGGTTTAAATTTTTTGGATGATAAATTCACATCTATGGACTGACATAACCATTAAACATTCTTATATAGAAATGAGGTCACATAACTATGAATTTTGTCATAGGTCCTTCGAAGAAATATAGAATAAATAATTTCATATGTCTTATAGTGGATCAACATGAAAATACTACTCACATCATTGAAATTTTAGATGACTTCTCACTCAATCAACTTGTATTGAAATAAAATATAGAAGTGGTGAGTCTACATGGAATATAATTACTGAATATATAAAATATATATATTATGTTTGTCTCTATGGTCAGGAAAATAATACAATAAGTTCTAAGAAATGACTTGAACTTTAGTAAGTTTATCACCCGTAAACTAATGGACAATCTGAGTGGACTATATTGGAATATAAGGACATTTTTAGATCATGTTCGATGGGTATTAGATGAGGAAGATATCAAAATATTCCTCTGGACAAGTTCTCATAAAATATTATCTTACAATCAAGAATAAAAAAGTATCTATATGAATCCAATTAGAGGATTAGATGGATATCATCAGTGTGTGGGGTTAACTTTTGTAAACAAAATATTTTGAGAACATATGTGATCTAAGAAATGGTAGAAAAATTATAGACCATTCATCCACACATCTAGATATCTCTAAGTCAGTAAAGATATCTTTTTATAACCTTTAGAGAGACCTTTATTTGGGGATGGATATTAAGTGTTCCTATATATATCTTTATGGAATAGAGTCATGATATTTTTTGATGAAGTGAAATATAAGCCCCAAATACATCAACCCATTTGGGATTCACGATCACATCAGAGTTGTTACCTATCGATTAGCACTCCCACCAACCCTATCTCAAGAACATTATATCTTCTGTGTATCCCACTTGAGAAATTACATACCACAACCCTCACATTTTATAAATCCAGAGGTGGTTCTGTTGTAGAATTATCACTCTTATAAGGAGAAATAGGTGAATATATTGTACTATAGTGAGGCAATTATACATAACAAGCCTACCCACAAAGTCAATGTTTTATGGAATAACTATAGGTTCTAGGAGGCTATATGGGAACTAGAGAAATCAATGAAATTTGAGTTCCCTATTTTTATTTCATCATAGTGGGTGAAATGAAATTTTGATTGATAAATTTCTTAAGTGAGAAGAATTCTATGGTCTATTAATTTATGAAGGATATTTTTATTCAGAATTTCTATATGTGTCACTGTTAGGAATATTTTATAAAATAATACACTTGTACCGTATAAAAAAATAGAAAACAATTTATAATATTAATTATAATTTTTTATTTATTTAATAAATTTATCCATAAGAATTGAAATTTTAATAATGGGAAAAAAATTAAAAAATAAGATAACTATATTATGATAATTTAAATAGACTTAATCCTCTAGAATGATCATACTCACAAAAAACACTTTAGAAATGAAACAGGATATCAGTAATGAAATATTAATTTTGAAAAAGAAAAATTATATTGAAATATAAAAAAATATATATTAAAATAAAAAATTAATAAAATATGATTTATTTATGGATGGTAAGGAACTCATGTGATCATTTCAAATTATATCATTATAATAGTTATCTAAATTATATAATATAAATCTAACCATTGATAAAGTAACATGATTGTTATATTAGTTACCTTACCAAGGTAATTTTAAAATACTATTTAGTAATCTTATAAGATGAAAATATATAATATTTATGTTATGATAAAAATAAATAATTATTTTAAAAAATAAAGTAATGTTTAGATTTTTGTAAATCACATATTTTTTATTTACATTTATTTTAAAATATATAATCAAAATTAAAAAAAATCCTAAAATGGTTTTTTGAAATAAAATTAATGTTTCATAAAATGGTATTATAATTTTTTGATACAACATGTAATTTCTCAAAGTGTTATAAAACTTATCATAACATTAAAATTGGAATTTTTTAAATAAATCATTATTTTATTTAAAAATTATTTTTTGTCTATTTAGAAAATAATAAATAGATCCAAATTTTTTAATATACACGTCCAAAAAAATTCGGGTGACTTTTTTATTTATCTTAATTTTTTGTTAATAATGAAATATGATAAAATACTGTATTTTACATGATATGATATATACATTAATTAGGGAGTCATGGATTGTGTAAGAAACACTTATCTCAAACACACATGTACTAATGAATTTATTTGTTCATAATAATCTACACTATTTTTAGTGTTGAGCCAAATAATAAGCTAATGAGTGTTATAATAAAAACACCTCTCTCCTCCTCTTATAAATACCACCCCTCAACACCCATTATCCTCACACATTCTAAGATATGTGTATTTTTAAATTTCTATCAAATTATCTTCCAAATCATCTCCTATATTTCCTAGATATATTAATTTTCTATAAGGCCATTTTTTTGGAGTCATAAGAGGTAGCCTAATAAGTGACAGCCAAGGAAGATGTAAATTCTCAACTGAACTCCCATTAATTTTAGACATCCACCACCACATCATATTATTTCCATCCACCATGATATAGTAACATCAATATCTTAAATATAATAAATTGTTACTATTACAATGGAATATCAATTTTATACACTCCCCACAATTGATTCTAAAACAAAAATGATTGTTCGTAATATCATTGGAAAACCTCCCCAATGAACAATGAATTTCAATTTCCACTACTTCCCTAGTGGATAGTATAAATTAAATTGTTATAGATTGGAATTTTTTATATAGGTATATTAAATTTTTTATCACATTATAGAATTAATATATAGTAATAATATTATAGTAAACGATCTATGTTCATCGTAGTCTGATGAAATTCTAAAATGACTTAATCATACGACGATAATAAGTGAACTCTATGAATTGTTTGTATTCTTAATCTATTTCAATTTTATAACAACTTTTATGTCATGTAAAAACATTAACAAAACATCACCACACTATACTAGTTATAAAACCATTTCAAAAACCATTTAATTACATACCAGTGATGAGACCACGGAATCATGCCAGGAATGACCTTAATATAGTAGAAACAGAAAAGATATGTCAACTAAAGTAGTCTAAACTAATATAAAGGATTGATAACAAATCAATAAAAATTTAAGAAGGATCTCAATGATGAATTTAGTAAAAATAATTGTGTTATCATAGATATTATGTGAATGTTTCTAATAAATATGAACATTATGTCAGGGAACACTCTAAACCACCCTCTTTTCATCAAGTTATTCCTTTTTTTTCTAAATATAATTCTATCTATATTTATTATTGTGGATAAAGGATTACAATAATATTTAAAATACCACAATAGGGGTGGTGAATTGTATTTTAAATAAATTTAAACTTACAAATTCACAACACCTTATTTATAAGAATGTATATTATTTAAAAAGTAGAAATGAAATACCTTACAAATTTCATATTTAGAAACAATAAAATACAAAACAATATAAAATTTCTATAAAATGCACAGTAGAATTATATAAGTTTTACAAAGTCAGTTGCAAAAATAAAACAAATATAACAATGTGTATCAATATTTTTAAATAAAGTTAAGAAAAAAACATATATACCCTCAACTATGTGAAGTCTTAAATTTCAATAAATATGATAAGGAAGTATTTAAATATGAATTTTGTTATCCCATATTTTAAACCTATAAAAATATCTATAATCCAATCATTGGAATCCCTCCATCAATCTCATCAAATATATATCATTATTGTTTTCATTTGTGTCCCTTAATCCTTCTGATTATACATACCTCTGTCTCCTTATCCCTAATATCCCTTGATAAAATGATTTGACAAAAAATTATTACAATGTATAATGTTACATGATTTATAATAAAATCCATAGAAAAAATACTCTCTATGATAGATCTATGTAGATAATAATATAAATTACACTCAAAAGAATGATATTTTTAAAAACTTTATAGGAATATTTAGATAACATGTTCTACTCATGGTCGAGGTCCTATTTATAGATATATGTAGAAAAACCATTGAACTATTTTATTCTAAATGTATATAGATTATTTTCAATGGCATATAAAGAACATATTATTTTATCGAAGCGTTTATCACTTCATTACATTATCTAATTTCCATCAGGTATAACACCATTACAATTATTTATATGATGTTTTATCCAATATGATTATAAAAACTCTATTTGGTATACTTTTTACGTCACCATCTAATGTATTTTTTAAATATTTATTAGGTAGACTTTAGATGTATATATCTAGTGGACATTATATGTCACCATCAAATGGACATTAAATTTTTTCTTCTAGTAAAAATTGATTACCATAATTTAGATAGACTAATAACTTTATACCAATATAATATCCTCTATGACTTTATGCATGGGAAGAAAATTAATTTTAGGAGCATAAGCATTATAATAGTGAATTTTTATTTTCAAAAGTTAGAGAAAAATAGATCCTTTTGACTCAATAATGTCCTAGGCTTCTAAATGATCAATAAAACACCTATAAAAACATTAAAAAACTATTTTATAAGTTACTCTTATATAAATAAATATATTTTAAGTTCTATACCATTCTCTCTATTTTTGATTTTCTAAAAAAATTTAGGAGTTAAATTTATACTAGAAAGAGATCTTGAAATTTTTTAAACACTTTTAGAACAATTATAAGGGGTAAATATGAATTTATAAAAACCTAAAAAATATTCCAATAATATTTTAGAAGTAATAATTTTGATTAAAGATGATTAAATTATTATAATAACTATAATTTCAAGAAAATCCATTTTTCTTCAATAGTTTTTAATAATGTTCTTTAACTTCTTAATATTCTTATATAGATTCTATATTATTTCATTATTCGATTCTATAATTACAAGACTTTACTCTTTTTATTCTATAAAATTCATTTGTTGAGAAAACTTTGAATATTGTTGGATATAAAAATATTTTAGATCATTAATGGATCTTTAACATTCTCTATCATTAGTATTTATTCAAACTAGAAAATTCGAAACTGACATCGTAATTGATTGAATTATAGTTATCTTCCCATAAAATAACATCACATATTATTCCATTTGACTCATCCACTTAATAATATTATCCATTCTTCTGGACTCTACCATTGACATTCCTGACACATTTTTCAATTCTACTTTAGTATGAATGATAGAATCTAGTAGTTTCATAAGAGACATTTAATATTTGATTTTATCAACTTTACCCAAGATTTATTTTCATATAGAATGAATATCATGAATGATATACATAATAACATCTATAATATTCATAACATCAATGAAATAATTCATCTCCATGTCTATTTCCTTAGATAATTTACTTATAGTAGAGTTAGTTGAATCATTTAAAACATTAGGCAAAAGAGATTCTCAGGCCCAATGAAGGGAAGTATCTAATTTTTTAATAAGAATTAATTTAATTATTTTAGGAATCAAGAAATCCTTATTAGATATATTATATTCATATAGTTCAAATTTTAATTGTTTATTTTTCATTTATGATGTTTCTCCTTATAATGATCTTAACAAATTGTTATCTATTGATGACACAAAAGTTATGTATATATCAATTTCTATACATTGAATTCCATTGGAGAAGAATACATAAAATATAATGACATGTTCATAATTTTTGAAGATAATTTTTATTATTTTGATAATATTTCTTTTCCAACCCATTCAGTTTGGTCTTTGATGGTAGAATATTTCTGAACAAAATCAATAGTTTCTTTTTCTCTCTCTTTAATGAAATATTTAGAAACTTATTCAAAAACTATCTTACCTTTTTTTACTTGAAAAAATGATAAGTAAATTATCTCTCCTATCTTATAAGATTGGATAGAGATATTTGAAAGGAAACTTTCTTCTCATTTTTAATGATTTCATGCGATTTTTTATTTCACTACAGAAATCATCCAAAAAAATTTCTTTCAGTTCTTTAACTTATTATATTTTCTTCCTCCAATTATCCATCAATATTTCAAAAACTTCTTCCTTAAAAGATTCATCTTCCTGTAGGTTCAAGGCCATAACATTGATTATCTTCCTTATTATGTTTCTTCTTTTTAATCATTTTAGTAAAAGATACATTACAATTGACATTTACATTCTGTTAGCAGAGTTCTTGAGGCTTTTGAGAGGTCTTGGAAACCCTTATATTCTCATGATCATTGTTTTTTAGAGATTCAATTTCTTTTATTGAAGAAAAAATTGTATCCTTCTCTATATACGTCTTTTCTGCATGGAATTAAATTAACCTCATCTAATATATGATCTCATCATAAAAAAATATCCTTTCTCTCTAAATAAGATTGTTTCATTATTTATCTTTTTTTTCCATATAATTATCACGGAAATTATTTAGAATCATTAGATAAAGTATTACCATTAGCTTTAATGATCATATTCAAATTTCTTATATATAATCCAAAAAACATCATGATTTTATGATTCCTTGTATTAAAAAAATTCAATAACACTAATATATTGAACCCTAATTTTCTCCTTGTCACATATTATTAGGATTAAATTTCTTTTAATATATGGATATAAAACCTTTAATTCGAAGATATATTATTTATCTTTATAACATTCACATTTACAGTTAAATTATATTTCTATTCAATATATCTTTAAAAATATATTACTTTTCCTAGAAGTTTAGTATTAACAAAATAAGCTTCACCATTAAGGGATAAATAATACAATCGACAGATTTTGTTATTAAAGTTATAAGATTCCCCAAAAAACTAGATGAAACATTCTAAAAACCCTAACTTCAATAAAAAATGAACTGATTTAATATTATCAAATGGTTCTAGGATAATGATGATCGAAATCATGTTTTGATACAAAAACATTTTTCCACCCTTGGAATCGAATTGTTGACTTTTAGAAACAATAAAAAATTTAAAACCATATTTAATCGATAAAACATTCCATGATGAGCTCTCAGGCTATAAAATCTTCAAATAGGTCTATGTAAACATAATGGATAATTTCTGAATATTTTAGACATCTATCAAAAAAATATGGAGAGTTATTTGATATGGAAGAGTCATGGGGGTGAGATCTATTCACTCAAATATATGGGGAGTAAATAAAGTTAATCCACTTCCATTATATATTGGAAAGGAAAGTGGTGGTTGAAATTCCAAATATTCAAATGGATGATATTTGATCTCAAAGGTTATCAAATCATGAATATTGAAGAAATTTTATATTTTAATCAATTTTTTTTAAATAATTTTTCTTGAAAGATTGAGGTCATCTAGAAAAAAAACCATTTTTATATAACTTAAAAAAATTAGTATTTAATAACTTTTCCTATATGAAATTTATAATAAGATATGAAAGAGTACCTTCTTAATAGCTTATATAATTCCAAACTTAAGTTACTTAGTCTGCTGGTTTTATAATTTGGATATATAATATGTTTGACAAATATTCTATTCCAATTAAAATTAAGATGTACCCCATTTGGATATATCTTTGACAAAACCATATTCCATCAAAAGTGAGATGTATCTCCAAATTTATGTCTATATATTTTAGTATTAAGAGGAAAAACAAAATAAAATTCAAAAAATAATGTAAATATTGTAAAAACGTCCTCCCCATTTTAAGGAGTTTTTAATTGTAATAAGACATATTAAATGTGAACTAGAATAATTATTCTTCAATGTTGACCATAAAAATTTTCTATTTAATATTTTAAAATCTATAATAATGAATAGGTTTTTTAAGATTGTCATTAAGTTGGTCTTTTGATCATATGATTTGAAGAATAATATATAATTTTTATGTGTCACCTCCAAGGAAATTGTGTCTCAGATATATGTGTGTTTTTCTTGGCAGTGATGTGTTGGGTTCATAGAAAGTGAAATTGAACATATGTTGTCAAATAAAGTTTGTATTTTATTAAAACTCATACCAATGTTAGTGAGTCTATGTGTCATCCAAAAAACATAATCAAAAAAACGTTTAGCTACTACATATTAATCTCTAGAAGTGTAAAGTGTTATATAATGTTGTCTCTTACATAACCAAGACACTAAATATTCTCATATGTTGTGACATGTTCCTTGTTTACTTTTCTTATCCATTTTACATCTTCCAATATTAGAATCTGGAAAACTATTTAATTCAGAATCAATTATAAAATAAGAAAATATTCCTTGATATGATGTTCCTTTAATATAACAAAAAATTCATTTCCCAAATTTCAGATGGGATTATTATTAACCTTCTGTAAATATCTCAAAAAATCATAAATAAAGAAAAAAATATGTCAAAATAGATATAGGGTATATTAATGTTCTGATAATCCCACCAATAAGTGTTTGATCAAACTGTTTCCCATATTCAACAATATAAATAATTTTCAAAGTTCTAATAAGATTAATTTTACTATAATAATTTTCAAAAACAAATAAATTAATTTAATATTTTTTATGCTTCTATAGAGATAAAAATTTTCCCTTCTCAATTTCAGAAATTTAAAAACAAAAAAACTGTTCACCCATCATGCTGAATTCAAACTGACATTTTAAAGGTTCCAAAAAAGAATATAAAATTTATTTTCATGCGGATACCAAGTTTATTTCATTGGAATTCATTTTAATAATTATAGTATTCTAAAAAACTATTTATAAAATTATTTGGATAATCATCTACTATTGAAAATATTTTTATTGTAATAATATGGGAATCTTATTTTATCAGGTTCATAGAGAATTTTAAAATCTAAATATATCCTTAGTAAGATAAGAACATGTTGTATTGTTTTTTTAATTTAAAATATAGATGTTACTTTGGTAATAACCTGTAATTCCCTCAAATTTTTTAAAAAAAATTAATTTGATTATGTTGAGACTAGGCTCTAAGACGACATGTGATTCTGAGGCCTGGAGTGGCTAGGATGTATATTCAAACTATTTTTTAAGTTCATTAAATAATCATGTGAGAGACTTTTTCAATCTTTTGAAATGGTTCCCAGATGAAAAATATAAGGGAAATGTTGAACTCAGAGTGTGGGGATTCACCTAGAAAGGGTCTATCATCGATCAGTGTGGGTCGATCAAAAAATATAGTTTTCGAGACTCTGAGAAGAAAAACAATATAACGTAAAAAGTTATTTTAATATTTTATCTTCATCATTACATAGAGACTAATCAGAGTAGTGGTAAAGTGGTGAGGCAACGCTAAATCCATTAATGAACATCATTAAGGAATCAACTTGGCGATGCTATAATGTGCATCGTGTCTTCCTTCTTTAGTTAAATAGGGATCCAGGGTTGAGTAACAACCCTGGAATTCCATTAATGAATGACGAAGGAAACCTCTCCAACAACAAACATCATCGAATCAGAAAGAGTTGACGATACCCTTGGAGAGAGAATTGGAACCGTAGATCGATGGAATATGATGGGCGATCTTCCTTGACCAATATACTTTTCCCATGTATGGGATTAAATCTAAATGATTATTTTTCCCTTATTCTACCCTTTTAATCAAAAAATGCAAATCAAATCAATAAGTAGTGGATCCATTGATGAATCCTTCTTGTGATATTGGGAGATATTATTATGGTTTTGATATCAAGAAATAAATATTAGTTATTTATATTTATGCTTCGTTGTCCCACTTGAAAGAACAATTTCGGGCCGACACGAACAAAGGTCTGTTTATTCATTGTGTGTTCTCTATGATCCCCTCTATCTCATTCCTTTTTTTTCACCGACTATCCCATGGGGTCGCGTTAGATCATTGTAGGGGGGATTCCAAATGAGACCGAACCCTCGAACCGATGGAAAAATGGAAATGAGTACATGGTAGTGATCGTGACACCCTAAGAAGCATAAAAGTGCAGACGGATTGGGGAACGGACCACCGGATCAAGTCCGGTTGCCCGTGGAGGAGATCATCAGCAAGATGGCGTCGTCGGCTGCCTGTAGAGGTGGCCGCAAGCAGAAGGTAGTGCGCCCCCACGGTGTACCGAGTTGGCGGAGGTCGTGGCCAGCATGGCCGAGGTGGTGTATGGAGGAGGCACCAGTCGGGCATTGTGTCAGCTGGAGCGGCCTGAAGGGTGGGCCATGGCTTGCACTTGAATGCGGCCCATGCTAGACTGTGTGTGGAGGGAGGCAACCAACCTTATTCGGCCATGTGGCAGCACAAACCAGATGCCATCAGGCATTTGGGTTGGATGCAGGTCAACCCGATGATGCGGGCTGGAATGATGGAGTAAATTGGTCCACAGGGTAGCCCGGGCTGGAGAAGATTCGGTCGGCCAAATTGTGGGTGGGGCTGGATGGAATGTACGGCTACTAGGTGACCTGTATGGTTAGAACTTTTCTGACTAAGTTAGACCAGACCAAATGAGAACAGGGTCACTGGGCGACCTGGGGGGGTGGACCCACAGCCGAACCGGGCTGGGTCCAACAAGACCTAATGGGCTTGGCCACAAGTTCTTGCAGAACCAAGTCAGCCCAGACCCAAACGGGTCAGGTCGGTTCGGCAAACCGGGTCGGGCCATGTGGGGCCCCCAGGCCAGGTTGGTAAGGTCGGTCCGACCAACTCAGTCAAGGCCCAGACATAATTGGCCCCTGTTTACGAAAATTCCAATATTTTTCAGATAGGGAGTCTTCTTGATGCGTTTTTAGTGGTGTTGGGACCCTTATGACGAGATGGTACTTTAGGTATACACTAAGTGAGTTTTTATGGTAGTTGAGATACAATTGATGTCTAGAAGAGTTTATTCTCCCAAAATCATGTGCACTAGAGAGAGGGAATCCTACAACTAGCTTTGACACAAAAGATATGATGAGCAGAACCACGGTGGTCCAGTAGCCCAGTATACCTCAATGATCTAGTAGCCCAGCTGACCTTAGGGGTCTAGTAGCGGAGTGGACCTCAGTGGTCTAGTAGCTGAGTAGACCGTAGTGGTCCACTAGCCGAGAAGTACTCAGTGGTCTAGTATCTTAGTGGACCTCAGTGGTCCAGTAGCCGAGATGACCTCAGTGGTCCAGTAGCTTAGTGTACCTAAGTGGTTCAGTAGCCCAACGGACCTCAGTGGTCATGTAGCCTAGAGGACCTTAGTGGTCCCGTAGCTGAGCGGACCTCAGTGGTCCAATAGCCAAGGGAACCTTATTGACTATCAAGGATGAGTCCATCAGCAGTACAAGATGATTCATATTTCCGACCAATAATCCTACTTTCTATACTTTAAGATATACTTAGTGTGTGTTGTCTTTGCTTTGTGGTCTTCCTTTGTCATCATTATTTTGTGGTTTGGGGTCCCTACAGGGTATTTTTTTACTCACCCATACATGGGATTCTCCTTCACGTGTCATGTCTCGTGTAGGTGATTTATCCTTTGACGAAGACCTTGATGGTCCGGACCAGGTTGTACTCAATGAGACACAATAGATGGGTGTACTTCTACAGCTACAGGCGGCTACCCTTCAACAACCCTTCCAGTAGGGTCTTGAGAAGACGGAACATGAAAGTTGTACTTTCCTTTGTGGTTTTGGGGTTGTATTATGGACCCATTGTATTTTAATGTGTATTGTACTCTCAATAGTTGTCATAGTGACAAGTGTGGTTTATATTGTGTTTACATTTCATAGTTTGAGCTCTGTGCGTGTGTATAGGTTTAAAGTAAATTCCTTCCATTTTTTGGATATGGCTACATGGTGAAAGTCTCCATCCCATGGCCTATGAAAGGTGGGTTTGGGGTAGTCAAGGCATGGGTCCTTGGGGATGGTAAATGAAAAAGAGGTTTTAAAGGGTGGCTAGTTCTACCAGAATAACTATGAGTCTGTAAATTTTTATAGGGAAACAGTGTTAAGTGTTTTGAGTTTAGCTTTCAGGACAGGGAGTCTAGTTTTTGTGTGGTGGCCAATGTATCCATACACCAGGACCCTAATTTCCTATTTCTAAATCAACTCAAGAAAACACTGGTTGCATGCATATTTTAATGTTTTCACAAGACATTTCTGAATTTGAGTCAGCTCAAAAGGTAAAATCTATTAATCATGATCCATCTTGATCTATTTTAGGATGCCTCTATGTAGAGAACTAGGATGGATTCCAGTGTGTGACCATGAGGATGGTCCAATGGGTGATGAGGCTTTATTACAGGGATCATTGCCCAAAATGGCACCTTCAGGCAGTGTCCTAGCTTTACCACCACCCGTTGGTAAGCAGTTACTACGGGTGCTACTGGTATAGTATTTACGTAGGCTTATTTACATACATGAGTTCCAGAGACAGAGACCATTGATGTTTATGGGAGAGATAGATTCTTAGGTTTCTGAGGATTGGATGGAGTTTGTGACACGAGTCTTCCACTTAATGAGGATTCCACTTGACCAGATGGTAGTTCTATTTGCGAACCTTTTGGAAGGATCGGTAGGGAGATGGTGGATTTTGATGATCTATACACATGAGGAGGCGACCCTCACCTATTCTTCCATTGAGTTACTTTTTAGGGAGGATTTATTCCCCGTGACTTTTCCCTCAGTGTGCATATAAAAGCTTCTTTACATACAGCAAGGAAACCTGACAGTGGATGAGTACTCTGTGAGGTTCACAGACCTCTCCTGTTACTCTACGGATATAGTACATGAACCTTTTATTAGAGCTCAGTCCTTTGAGTAGGGAATCTGATGGGAGATCAGGGCATAGATGATTTCCTTCATCATCCCAATGTATGATGGGCTGATAGAGTGAGCGAAACTGGTGGAGAGATTCCTCAAAGAGCAGTAATTGATGGTGGGAGATACCACTAGGTTCTGGGTGTCCAAGTCATCTGTGGAGACTAGCTGACAGATGATGCAGAGCCCCAAATAGGACATACCATTTGAAAGATGACCCTAGGACTCAAGGTCAGTTTTACAAGGCTCTCAAGGAAGTGGTAGTCATCAGAGGAGCAGAGTATGATACACGTGTGGTGGCCAGCCGCACATGGCTTAGGATTTCCTGAATCACGGCGCAGTGGACTGACAGATAGTCTAGGGACCTCTGAGGTAGTGGCAGAGAAAGGCATAGGGCAATATTCAATGTGACATATGTGGAAGAGGAGTGGGATGAGCTCCATGAGGTGGGCGTAGATATGAGGTACTACTACCACCACACCTAGGTGGTCCACCATGGGCTCCAAGAGTAGGTTGACATGGGCGGGCTTAGCTTCATGCAATCAAGGCCTACACACCAGACATCCCATAGATGATACGAGGTATAATATGTTTCTTCTATACTTAAGATTTTGTTCTTATATAAATATTTTCTAGTCACTATTTCCTTATCATGGACCTTTTTTGGGTCTCATAGATTTTGATTAAGTCGTTGGCTCGATCCTTACTATTAGAGACTCCAAAATGAGGTGATTTGAATATCACACACTAGTATAAACAGTGTGACCTTACTCTTGGAAGTGAGAGATTCAACTGGGATCTTCTAGTAGTGGAGTTGGGGCCTTATGACATCATTCTAGTAATGGAATGGCTATTATAAGTTCATCTCAGATTGACAATTTTAGACGCACAGTGTGGTGTGTCCTTGGAGATGGGAACCAGTTTTTCTTTGTCGGTGAGAAGGAAAATGGAGAAGCCTAGGATGGACTCACACATAGGGGTGCATCCAAACACTAATAAGTTGGATATAATGACCCTTTATTTAGTGTATGAGACAAGTACACAGTTTCTTATAGTAGAGGATGTGTATTAGGACGTATTTCTAAGGGATGTTCTAGGACTACCTCCATCTATAGAGGTAGAATTATGCATTGATTTGTACCCTAGGATAGAACCAATATCTACACATGCATATTTGATGGATCTCGTAGAGCTCTAGGATATGAGGGTATAGTTGGAGGACTTATAAAGGAAGGGGTTCTTATGGCCTGCTATTTCACCATGGGTAGTCTCAGTGTTGTTTTCCACAAAGGAAGATAGAAGATTGATGTTATTCATGGACTTCTTGTGCATGAACCAGGTGAAATTGATGAATATGTATCCTTTACTGAGGATTGATGACCTTTTCGATCTGCTGAAGGGAGTGAGATGGTTCTCTAAGATAGACCTTAGATCAGGCTATCACCAGCTTCGAGTACAATATGCGGGCATCTCGAAGATGGATTTTAGATGTCGCTACATCAACTATGAGTACATAGTGATGTAGTATGGTGTGAAAAATTCCCCAAAAGTGTTCATGGGACCCATGAATAATATATTCCATTCGTACATAGACCGGTTTGTAGTGTTTTTCATTGATGACATCTTAGTGTATTCAGCTTCTGAGGAGGAGCATGTGATATAACTAGGAATGTTTATGGACACACTCTGAGAGAAAAATCTTTACAGAAATAAATTTCATCTATTCATGAGGTAGTTGTTTGTCGTACCCATGAATGATTATTTTCGTTCCAAATTAATGGAAGTGGATATCGATGTAAGTTATGTGATTAACATAATTAAATTTCATTAT
Organism: Viscum album; assembly: GCA_963277665.1. Classification (NCBI taxonomy): domain Eukaryota; kingdom Viridiplantae; phylum Streptophyta; class Magnoliopsida; order Santalales; family Viscaceae; genus Viscum; species Viscum album. Next base: position 132,945,876 of record OY728120.1, read on the forward strand.
ATTTATTATAATGGTTTTAATAATTACTCATGTGTAGATAATATTTTCATGAAGTGGAAGGATAACTAAAACAATAACATTTGGTTAAAGACTATACATCATCTTTGAACAACTTCCTTTTCATTGCACCATAAACCCTATAAGGATGGTATTATTCCCATAAAATACCAATATAACATGAGTAGAGATGTTATGAAGGGATTTAAATTTGTATTGGAAAACCTAAAAGGCATTGGATGTGTGGAGAAAAGATGATAGAAGGTTCCATTTTATAATTAAGGGGAGGATCACTCATTAAATTACTTAAAATATTAAATTCATGTAAATTAATTATCAAGGAAAAAAGAAACCAAAATAATATATTTAGAATATAGGATGATTTGGGTAAAAATATTATGATAAAAATAAAAATTTTCATGTTTTGTTTAGTTTTTTACCCCTTTCTCTTTGTTTTAACATCGACTAACTCTTTTTGAAAACTATTGTAATAATGAATTTTTTAACTCGTTAAGGGTCAATATTTTTTTATATTAGGAAATTTTCTAACAAAAGTAGACCAATTATTATAATTTAAAACATACTCCAATCACATGGCCAATTATATGATTTTTAGGAATTTTAAATCATTTAATAAACTATTATTTGTCAAAAAATATCCTTAATGTCATTTTTGTAAAAAATAATTTAAATTGTCATTAAAAACAACATGAAATCAATGTAATTTGAATGTAATATATTAAAAAAAATAGAATAGGTAATTTATTTAACAATATTCTATCCACACAACAATTAATAAAAATTTTATTACTTTTAACATTTATAAAATCATTTATTATATTTTTCTATTAGTTGATTAAATATTATGTCAGTGTTGTGTAAGTATATAATTTAATTATATCATCCCTAAAAAATTAAAACAAATACTATTATAAGAAATAATTTTCCATTGTAATAATTATTTATAATAAAACCTAATTTTTCATTATACTTTTCACAAAATATTATGAAAATTAAAATAAATAAAGTGTTATTTTTTATATTATCATCTACTTAATTATTATAAAGATAAAAATAAAATAAATATTCCCTCATGATTCCATATTTTATAAAAATGGATGTAAATAGATGAATTAAATTCATCCAATAGAATAAAGGTAGGATTTATTTTCATTTTTTAGTCCTTATAATATTATATTTAACCTTAAAAATTAGATTTCTCCATATTGTGGTGACATTTATTAACAAGTTCCTATTTGTAATGTCCGAAAAAGGGGACTATTTAAAAAAATTAACTCATTATTCCAAATATGGAATCCATTTTATTTATTTAATTTATATAAGTGACATAAATTAATTTATAATAAAAAACAAATTGCATGGAGAAATAGTTCTTCAAAAAAATATTTAAGAATAAAAAATATTTTTTAAGCAACTATAATAAATACAATTCATTAAAAAGATCATAATTAGATTATATTTAATAATAGATATATTTTTATAATTAAAAAAATAATTAATAAAATAATTTTTCTATGTAAATATTTGAAATGAAAATAATGGTTCTTATAAAAATCGATATTTTCACTATTCATTAAAAGAACAATCTTTTCTGAAAAATCCTGAAATATTAAACTATGATAATTTTAATATAGAAATTTCAAAAACTAATTTTATTTTATCAAAAAATATTCTTTATGATCTAGAAATTAATTATAATATTTTCACACCAAAAATAAATAAAAATTTATTTGAAGAAAACATATTTCATGTGAAAGAAAATGAATTTACTAAACAATCAGTGATTATTTCTTAAATATTTATCAGAAAATATTAATTGAGTGGGATCAATACATAAATATTAATTTCATAATGTGTTTAATATTATTAATACCCTCTATTTTAATATCCATGATATAATATTTCATAGCTTTTTTAATATTGGTGGTATGTGTTTTATAAGCTACCAAATATAGTGTTCTTTTAAAATTTCTTTCTATTACACTCTCCCCAATTAAATATCTTATTGCATAATATAGAAAAATAGGTTAGGGTACATCAGCTTCTTGGTTTCTCTTATTCCCATGTTTCCTCATAATATTTATGTTTTTTCCTTAGTACTTTGACTAGGTGTATTGTCTTGTTCAATATATATTTATCTATATGGTCCATGATCATCCCCAGATGATCCTCATTGGGTATATCATTCTAAAATCGTACCATATTTAAATTTAGTACATGTGACATTTCTATTATGTACTTCCACGAGAGGTATATATGGAATACGTCACATACTTTATATTGGGTTGGTATGAGTGTTACTTAATAGACTACATCTCCAATGTGATTAATAATATCGATGGTGTTTATGTACATAAGATTTATCATACAATTCACTCGAAATATCATGACTCCCTTCCCTAGATATATTTGAAGAAACACTTTATCTCTAACCTTAAACTTCATATCTTATAAATTATTATTAGAATTTCTCTTATATTGACTCTATGAATATTTGATATTTTGTTGAATGTTATTGACATTTTATACCATTTCTATAACTATTTGAGGTCCTAATAACATTCATTCACCAACATCATACCATCATGTAGGTGTTCTATATCTATTTCCATAAAGTGATTCATAAGTATTTATTTTAATTCTTGAGTGAAAACTATTATTGTACAAAAACATAACCAGAGGAATATGTTGATCACATCCTCATTTTAATTCAATTGAGGAATATATAAAGTTGTCTTACAGTTTCTGGATATTCCATATAGATTCTCCATTAGTTTGGGGTGATAAAACAAAATGAAGTTTAACTCTATATATAGGCAATGTTGGAGAATCTTCTAGAACATTGAGGAAAATATTGTGTCTTGGTTATATAGAATCAATGGAAGTGTTCCATGTGGCCTATCCACCTATTTGATGAATAGACTTATAATTTCATTGAGTGAGAAGTCCTCTATAATTTCAATGTAGTGATAAGTTGTTTTATGAAGATCTATCAAAACCAATATAATAGTATTACCTCTGGAAGTCTTTAGAAGACCTGTGAAATGGTCCATGGTGATGCTTTCCTATTTCCATGTACGTATGTGTAATGGTTTCATTACCCCTTATACATTTTCCATTATACAATTATTTTTCAAAACACTAAACACTTTGATGTATATTCTATGATATCCCTCTTCATATTGTCCTGCGAATAGTTTTCTTAGATATCTCAATCCACCTTTAACCTCCCTGTGTGAATGGAGTAGTTTGAGATGTGTGAATCATTTAACAAATCTTTAATTATCATCAAATTTTATAGAATGAATAGTCATTTCACAAATATTAAAAATCTATCTTCATCAACTTTGAACTCTGAGGATTTACCTTTTCTTATGAATTCTACCTTTTTTTAAATTTTCACATCATCTATTTCTATATCCATTATCTTATCCAAAAGGTATGGCATAAAAATCATTTAATAAATGAGTGATCATGTTCCTTTATATTTTATTTCCATTTGTTTCCTATTCAATTCTACAAAGATTGAATCCTTCAAAATTTTCATCATTGGTTATATTTCGAGATCCTCTTTACATAGGGTACCTTCCACTTTGCTTTCATTCCTAGGATTGTAAATGATTGATAAGTATTAGTATTTGATCATCTATAACTTCCTTCATTAGTGAATATTATGATTCTTCTATTTGAATACCTATTTTAATATCTTATTATATATATATATATCACTCTTCTCCCAATAGAGATTATGTCACCATATATTCAATGCAATGATCATTGGATTTAACTCCAAATCAAGTTGTGGATAATATATCTCATCAATATTAAAATACCTTTAGGTATAGGAGATCACATTGTAATTTTTCATTAGTAAACATCCCAACACCTTCAATTAAACATCTCTATTTACCATAAAGAGATCCACTCTTGAAAGAACTGTGAGAACAAGTGTAGTGAAAATCCATTTTTCAATTCCTTAAATCTCTCTTCATATTCACTCGTCTAGAAAAAATTTACTGTATTCCATTTTAGAATTTTTATATAGTCCAATAATCATGGTAATTTTCTAAAAAATCATTAGTAAAGACTAGCTAGTATAAAGAAACTATATAACTTTGTTATATATACTATTCCAGACTAGTCCTCAATTTCCATTATCTTAGACAAGACTATAGATATGCATTTTATAATGATACCATTCCCTAATAATGATTCCTCGCTTATCTAAAACTAACATTTATTGTACTTTATACATATATTATCCTTTAAAAAATTCATAAGGACGGTATTAAAATTATTTTCATGCTCTACCTTTCTTTTGAATTATACCCCAATATAATTTATAAAGACTACAAAACAATTATCAAGGTAATATCTAAAGAGTCTATTCATTGATTCCATAATGTTTTATAAATAATTAGTGAGTTTAAGTTCATCACTTTGAACTCATGGTGTCTATAAATTGTTCAAAAGTTAATATTTGGAATATATTCCTTCTTTCCCAATTATTTGTGATATCCTAACTGAAGTTAGACCATAGAAAAATAATGAACCCCATGTAGGTGATCAGAAAAGTCATCTATCAGTGTAAGGGGATACATTTTCTTTCATTGTGATTTTTTTGAGTTCAAATAATAAATATAGAGGAACATTAACCCACAATTCTTCTTAATGAAGAGAACCATTACACCCTAGAGTGAAGAACTCCAGCATATAACACCCTTTTACAGATTCTATTCTATATACTTTTTTAATTTCTCTAACTCAGATACAGAAATTCTATAATGGTTCTTGGATATAGGTAGATTTATAGTTATAAGATAAATTGGTAACACAAAATCTAGGTCAAGAGGAAAACCACGAAACACTTTAAGGAATACATATATATATATATATATATATATTATCTTATAATGGGAATAATTCAAACATGATACTATCCTTTTTTCTAATAATTTGAGAAATATATTATTGATCATAAGGCAATAATATTAATACTCAATAAGAATATTCCACGAGAGGTTCCACCCCCCTACACATGTATAGAATTAGATGATGAACTGGGATCAGAATAATGTTCTCCCTATCCCAATAATTGATGATGTCTTTACATAAGGATGGAGAATCAATTCCCAATATAGATTAAAACTCCACAAAAGGATGTTAGATTATATTTTCTATGAGATTCAATCAAAAAAAATTGACTGGGGAGGAGTTATATACCCGAGATACAACAATTAATCATTTTTACCATAGATAACTCAACCCCCATATTTTTATGTGGTGTCTGAATAGTTCTACTAAAATTACATGATATGAATGAATTCATTGAACTAACATAAAAATTTATGTTTCCTATTATTGTTTTAATAACCAGTGTACATGTAATGACATCATTATCTGTATCCACCTCAGTTGTAGTGATAACATATTACCTTCCTTGATCTATAGTACATAGATGTTGTTATCATTGATTTTCTCCAAAAAACCAGTAGATTATGGAATTTGATTATATAATTCATGTGTTCCTAACAAATTAAAACATTGCCTTATAGGCTTTGTGTTGAGGAGATCTTTATTTTCCTCCACTTAATTATTGGGATTCTTCATCTCTCTTGAGAAATGATTAGATTGGTTCCTATCTTTTCAACTCTTCATGAATCTCCCAGATCACTTCAAAAAGTTTCAAAGTTTTATCTTCTAAATATTTTGACACTTAAGGTGCTCCATTTTATTTATTCAATAAGATTTTTTTATTTATCTTCTAGATGAAAACTCATTTTTACACATTTTTATATCCAGACCCATAAGACCACTAAGAGTATCCAAAATTCATCTTGGACTTTAGTGGATAATGAAAAATCACTTTATATATTCCAATGTCTCAAATCAAAAAATCATGTCGGAGAATAAATTATAATCTAATAAATAATCAACCTTCCTTAATTTTAGTATTGATAAAAAATATAGAGGTGTACCAAGAATACCTTGTAAAATTTTCCTCATACTCCCTAATTGGATCATATTCCTTTTTCTTCAGTTTTTGGAAGACCCCCTCTATTTTAATAAGGATATTTCAAGAGAAATATTTATTGGTTTTTTATAATTAGCCCCATTCCATAGAAAAAATATCCTCTTTTAAAATCATGTTATTGATCAGTATCCACCACTGGTCAACTTCCCACTCTATGTGATAAATACAAAGAAAAACATTATCTTGTTCTGAGAATTTTAGAACATAAAATATCATCACAATTTAGTTAATCCATTATTTCATGATGATAAGAACAAAATATCCAAAAAATTTACGAAGAATTTGTCACAAAAAAGACACAACCACAACATTCTCATTCTAATAAGTAGGAGGGTTATTTCATTATTTAAGTTAGTATTCATAGCATGAGTTTGGTGAGCCTATACTACCATGATGTTCCCATATCCTGCTACTATAAAGTTAGGAAAATCATTAGGGTAATCATCATATGTCCTATCATGTTGGTTGTTGGAATGACTTCTCTTTATTCCAATCATTAACTATATAAAAGGGAAACATGGTGAGAATGCATTAACTACTAAATATAAAAAAGGGAAACATATAAAATTAGAATTAATAACATATAAATGATATAAATATCTGAAATTATGATTGTATAGGTTTATAGCTAGGTTATCCATGGTAATTTTACAGTTAATGTATCTAACCTAATAATCAATACATGTCCTTAATAAAGTTTTATAAATAGACTATGCTTTTTGAAAAGCATATCCCCTGGGAGTGTTAATACAGGTGATCAGTAAGCCCTCTTTATCATGTAGTAGGTGACGAAAAAGTTAATACACAATGTACCATTTTTATACTTGTTACCCCAAGGAAAAACTATGTCAATTCCACATCCACTTATAGTATCGAGACAGGGATGTAATTTTATAGAAACCACTATTTATATAATTAATCAAAATTCTAGAATATTTTCTTATACATAGACTCATCCATATGGTTCCCACAAAATTATTCTGTTAGTAATCCCTAAAAGAAACTAGACCTTATTCAGATATCAAAAATAGTGACCATTTATTTTTAACAGATATTATTACATCTATTTAAATGTAATTATCCATTAAATACAAAACAAGGATCGAAAGGCCTATTTTATACAAAGACATGGCACATAATCAATCAAGATGAAAATAAAAAACTTTTATTGTAACCTCCATATTGATCTCTAAAAAAATTTATCTCCTTTAATAGCATTGCATAACCTCTGGAGTGCATAAGAACAAGTAGCAAGCTAAAAATACCAGAAATGGAATAATCATGAAAAAAAGTAAAATGTGTGAGTCAATGTTATATCATGATATGATAAAAGAGATATATCATGAATAATTACATGGTAGAATAAATTTAAGAATAAAGTATCATAATATCATAAAAACATATGAAATTTCATGAAAAGAGAAAACATAAAATCAGCATAAGTCAAAGCTAACTTCTAAGAGAACATCACATGGTGGAAAGAGTCTCATCATGGATTAGGTTTACTCTATAATACCATACATACCATCTCATGAGAAATAAAAAAAATTATCCAAATCATTTGATATATATATTGGTGAACCCATCATAACATGTTCGTGATTCTTTCTTCCACAAAGTGAAATTAATCATAAACAATAATCAAAAGAATTACCCATGGAAAGAAAAGGTGGCATAATCATTCTTTATATTGTAATCATTGTAAATTTCAGAAAAAATTGCAAAAATAAGAAGGAATAAATTAATATATATGTTAATATCATAGTAAATCATAATAGTTCTCAAATTCATGTATTATATTTTTAATGAATGTTTAAAATAAGCATTACATTATCGAATTAAGTAATTAAGAAATTCACATTAATCATGTTTGATTTTAAAATTTTAATTTTCAAAATGAATTTATGACATGTGTTAACGCATCAAATGAATGGATAATGAGGTAAGTATATATGTAAGAGACATATATTTATAATTTAGAATCAATATATAAAATTAAATGGAGAGATAAGGTGACTTGGATATAGAATTGTCATTGCCTGAAGAAAAATAAAGGTTCATAGATATCCCTTACCTTAAGTATCATCTTTCTTCATAAGCATTTTAAACTCATGTATAGTAAATATATATTTATTATAAAATTATTAAATAACCAAATATATATATATATATAATACCATATTTTATCTTTTTATAACATATTATTTCCCATTTATTAACAATTCATTATTAAAATCACTTTTTCAGGTGATAACTACTTCATTTTTGATGCATTTTTTGTTATGGGATTCTCAATATTTATACATCGCTCATAAATACAAAATATATTTAATTTTAAACTTGATATTAATATCATATATATTTATTATATATATTTATTTTCATCAATAAATGTTTTATAAAAAAATTAATTAAAACATTCATGGAGATAGTAGGTCATATGTACACATGAACATAGTTTCAAATTTCAATGGATAAAAAAAGAAAGTAAAATAATAAATCACCCTTCCAAAATAATAATAATATAAAAATTAACATATTTATTTATTAAATAAATTATTATAACAATTAGTGAGAGGTGATTGTAGAAAAATAATTTCATTATTTCGCGAGGCAGTAGCCCTCATTCCACATGAATGACTATTTAATTCCACATTTGATGAAAATAGAGATATATGTAAGTGATTAAATTAATAAAATAATATCATAGTATATGGGAGACAATTTTTCTATTATTTCATTGTGGTTGAATAATATTTTAAGGAGGTAGAATAATATATAAAACTAAAACATTTGGTTAAATATTTTACCTCTTTTTCAGACAATTCCCTTTTCTATAAACATTAAACACTCTAAGGATGATATTTTGACAAGAAAATACCTCTAAAACATGAATATGTATGTTATGAATGTATTTTGGTAGTTATTTAGTGAAATAAACTTATTTTTATGTGAAAATATAAGACTATAGTATGTTCCCTTTTTTAAGTGAGGGGAAGGGCATGCCTGGTATACATAAAATATTGAAATTAATATAAATTATGTTTGATGGAAAAAGGATAAAAATGATATAATTAGAGTATAACATAATTGTGGGTCAAAATAATATAATTTAATAAAATTTTTACATTTTTAGATTTTGTTTTTTCCCTTTATCTCTATGTTTTTACTAGTGTTCACTCTTTTTAATAGTTACCACTATAAAAAATTCCCTTACTCATTAAGGGTCAATATAGATACTATTAAAATAAAATTGTCACATAAATGGAACGTATTTGAAATTCAAAAAAATATAACGGTTTCTTTGATGAATGAATTATTTTTTTTCATTTTAAATTATTTAATAAAATATTATTTATTAACAAATACCATTAATATCATTTCTAGAACAATTAATTTATTTGAATTTGAAAACAACTTGATGATACTGGAATTATAATATAATTTATTAAAACATCTATAATATGTTATTTTTATCAATAAAATTCATGTGATAAAATAATTCCATCATATTATATTACATTTATTATTTCTAAAATCATTTATTTTATTTTTCTATTAATTGAATAAATCTAATGTCGGTGTTACATAACCATTTAACATAAATATTTCAACCCTAAAATTTAATAATGAATTAATATTATTAAAATATAATTAATATTTATAAAATTTTTTTAAAATCAAACATAGGTTTTCTTTATAATATTTAGAAAATATTATTTAAATTAAAAACAATGAAAGTGACATTTTTTACTTTATGTTTTCTTATTTATTATAATGTATAAATCATAGAAAAATTCCACAAAGTTTACAAATATTCTAAGCATGTATAGGAATTTCCGAGCTACATGCATATAATAGAATACAATTATATGTTGAGTTCATTTCTTAGTCCTTATTGTGTTATTTTTAACATTAATTACCTCATTAACCCTTACTATGTTGATACTTATTTACTATTGTTACTATTTATAATGAAAAAAATAAAATAGACCTCTTTACCAAATTTGTAACTCTTTATTATAAATAGAAAATCTATTTCTAAATATTTAATTTATATAATTGAAAGAAATTAATTAAAAATTAAAATTCAAAACACAAAGAAAATAATTTGAGAGACAAATTTCATTTCTACATAAAAATGCTTTCATTAAAAAATTTATTAGAAATTTGATAATTATATTATTTATATTCTAATGAAACTGATTAAATTTTAAAACTAATCATAAATAAAATTTTAGTATGTAAATAAATAAAAATAAAATATGGTTTCCAATAAAAATAAATATTTTTCATTATTTATTGAAAAGGTAATCATTTTAGAAAAATACAAAAAAAACCTAATATAGTTTAAATATGATACATTTAAAAATTAATTTTATATTTTCAAATATGTTTTATAGGTGTTCTATAAATTAATTATATTATCTATCCCATAAAATAAAAAGAACATTTTTTGAATAAACTGAATTTTTAAAATAAATTCTTAACCTAAAAACTAAAATGTTTATTTCCTAATAATTATAAAATAGAATTCTATTATGTATAACATATATATATAATTCATAATTTTTTAATCCAATGTATACCCATGAATTTAATGGCTAAGGTATAATGTTTCATGGTTTATTTAATCTTTTTGTTTTGTTTTGTGTAAGTTATCGAAAACAGTGTTCTTTTAAAATCATCGGCAGAATAGTGGCACTAAAACCTATTTAAACAAATAAATAAATCATAAAAATAAAATATCAAATCTAATTGGACTTACATGAATATTTTACATTATTCTACCAAATGGACATTGTCCAAAGAGTATATTTCAATATTGTATCAACATACTAAAAAATCAATGTACATAGTCATCATAACAAGATTTATTTTTGGATCACTATTGAACCATGGTGCACTCCCTACATAAATCAATCCACTCACTACATTAAGACAAAAAATTTGGAATATTCAATTTATAGTTCACCCTTAATGAAAAGAAAAAAATATTAAAAAATAATTATATTGAGGTTATTTATCATTAGGTACAGCTTCTCACAAATAAAATGAATTATTTAATGGGTTCCTTCATAATTGTTCTCTCATCAAAATTTCTAGGATTATTAAAATTCTTCATCTCAGGTTGACGCAGAGACCTCCCTTTTCTTAGAGAGTTCTGGTGGAGTTTCTTCTAGCGGTGGAGCTTCGTGGACTTGATAGCGTCAACCCTAGCACCATTGCTAACCTCTTCTTTCCCAACTCCATCTTGTTGGATAGGGTCTCCCAGGGTTGCGTGGTGTCGATCTGCTACCTTGTTTCCAGATCCACATCCTGAGGACTCTGCTATGTCTCCAGGGTGTGTGGGGGTGTTCATCGTGGTCTTTGAGGGCGTATTGGTCGGCGACAATGGGATCTGGGCGGCCGGACTTCCATCTATTGTTATGGTGATTTATTGTCTTCCTTCTTCCCGACTGTCATCTTGGTTTAGGTTTTATTGGTTCATGTTGATGTGTATCTGCGATTTTTTTGTCCCATTCTTTGATGAATCAATGGTTGTGAATTTCTGGATCTTAAATTTCCATGAGTCATGTTTCTTTTTGAAGGATTTGAAAATGGCACATATTTGTTATGAAAATCCTCAGTTTCGTTGCGATCTTTGGCAGTGAAACAATGAGGTGTGATCTTTTTTGATTTGCTAAATTTTTTGAGATTTTCGGTTCAAGATTAGATTTTTGGAGGCCTTCTAAATGTTGTTTTAGAGTTTTGCAACTACTCTCTTACAAGAATATCTTTAGATGGGGTTCAGAGCACATTTTCTCTCCTAGTTTTTTGCTTTCGGGTTTGAATTTTAAAAGCGTATAGATTTTTCATCGATTCCATGCTCGTGCAATCATTCATGAGACTACTTTCCATAAAGCGATGAGTAGGAGAAACAGATTTCATGTTTATGATACTGGGTAGAAGCTTTTTTCTGTAGTTTGAATGAGTTTTTTGCTCGTGATTTTTTGTATGGTGGTGCTTTAAATGTTTTAGTATTTGAATTCATGTATGGTTTCTCACTTTTTCCTCAAAAGTGATTGAATAATAAAAAAGTAATTCTCCGCCAAATATTTTTGTCACAAAATCCATTATCTCATGACATTATTATTTTCTAAAAAATCCATCAATGTTCAATGAATTCCATTATAAAATCTAATATCAGTCCATATTTTCATATTTGATTAAATATTAAATATTTTAAAATCATTAATAAAAAATAATGTGGAATTGAAAACAGAAGGTGTTTTGTGAGTTAGATATTTTTAATACAAAAAACCATGGATTTAAAGTTCTTTACTCTATAAATATCCTATAATTTTCATCATTTAACATCTGTATCATCATTATACAATGATGAGGTTCTCTATATAAATTAATTGATCTCATAAGTCTCCCTATAAAAATTATCAAATCCATTCGCTTCACCATGATATATTCCCTAATTTTATAAAATTATGTCAATAAAACATTGTATTATTATCAGAAACTCATTTTCAAAAAAATTGGATTTTATAAATTTCTCTATGATGGAAAACACAACCTGGTTTTTTGTAAATTTGGATTTTTCTATTGATACAGGGGAACTTTTATTAGTTCCACTCCCTTATGATATGATTAACCCCCCATTTTACCTTGATCGGTGAGGTTAACCGTTATATAGTTCATCATTACATATCCAAATAAAAAATTTCTCTCTATAAAGAACATCCACCATACTGGTTTTTTTAAATATCATCATGATTTATAAAACCATGAAGTGGAACACATTATTATAGAGTTGTTTTTATGTCTTCAAAAAAATATTCCTAAAACTATTTCAAGTTTTATCTATAATTATTTAAAATTTTAATGAGTTCAATTGTCATACTTTAACGTCAAATTCAAACCATTTCTAATAAAAACATATTTTAATAGGTATCTATAAATAATATATTTATGAATCAACATTATCATCCCGAATAACCTATACTCTAATATGGATCATATTCATTGAGTTTACCATGGATTATGTTTGGTTTTTCATCTTTCTCTTTGTGAATGGGATTAGTAAATTGAATATAAAATATTAGTTCATCCCACAATGATTATGAAGTCAATTCATAGTATATTGATGCATTGGGGACAGGTATTATTTACTAAATATTGACATGACATGGTTGGTGATGGTTTTGTTTAGTATTTTATTGAAGTTGATGACATAGGCTTGTATTATGGATTTATTGGACTGTTCTATATGATTTTAGGTAGTTTTATTATATCATTTATTGTGGTTTTATTTAAGAGTAGTCTTATAAAAGGTGAGTTATGAGTGATTAAATGATCATTGGTTAAAATGGATGTGAGTTTTGGGTTATGTTTTGATATCTTATGAATGTATTTTTTTAGTTTTCTTGTATAAATATATTGTTTCTCTATTGATTTTTATAGAGATAAAGGCATGGATGGGTTAAACTGGGAGATTTTACATGTTGATTTGTTTTTTATTTCACTAGAGTGGAATGACGTTGAGGTATTATTTGATTACATCATCCTTAATATTCATGTTGTGGTATTGTTATAGTACAGATTGAATCATAGACATGAATTAGTATTAATAGTCATACCTATGTGTATATCTGAACATAGATTATTTTTTGTACATTTGATGGTGCATACTACATATATACTAGTTTATGTTCAATATACTAGTGGTTGGCTTAATGAGAGGGTGTTGAAATGGTAATAGGTTTCTATATGATATTTTATTGGTTTTGGGAGCATGTATATTGATTGGCCTCAGTATGGAATATTTTGGGACTCTTTATTTGGTATATCAATGAATGGGATTTTTGTTATGTTATTAATAACACTCCCTAGATAGATAGTGTGTAGTTAATATGGTATAAGACTGAAGGATTTTTAATATGTAGCAAATAAATTGTGATGAAATGAACTTTAACGCATTTATGAACTTTCTATTTGAGTGGTTTACATAGTGTGGAGTATATCATGTGATTTGGGAAGATGTAATTATTTTATAGTGACAATTGGGTTTGTTATTAGTGTTTTTAGTATGTGATTATGACCTTTGGGTTAGATAAATAAGAAGGTGGATTTTAGTTTTTTCTGTAGTGTATTTTGATAAGTATCCAACTTTTGGAGGGTAGAGTATTTCAATATGATTATAAAATATAACCACGGAATATTTTTAATGTTAGATCACATCATTCTAAAGTGGTTTTCAATGTTTTTATCTATCTAGGGTAGTTTTAGAAGAGAACTATCAATATAGAATGTTGAGTTTAATGATAATAGTGGGAAATTTGAATAAAAAATCATGGTTTTAGTGTATGAATAGGAAAAATCTATTTTTAGTGAGGATTTCTGCTGAATTTGGTTTTCCTTTTTGTATTATAAATTTATTTTTACAACTGGGTCAGGTTGGATCTATATTTTTTTATGAAAAGGGATTATGAATAGAATAATGGGGGTGTTTATGAAATTTTTTTGGATTTAATATTTGATAATATTGATTGATGTAAATGATATCCTTGACGGTGGGGAGTTTATGGTGGATCATCATTCCTAAATAATTAGAGTTATTGGCCCACAAACAAGATAATTTTCTTGGGGTAAAAATATTGATAATAGGGAGAGTTATCATACCCATAATTTTAGTGGTTGTTGGATGAATCTTTATATAACTATATTTTAATTGATTTAAAATGATATAGTGATATAGGGATGGTAAATTTATAAGGATGGTTGTTAAATGAGAATTTTAAATATTCAGGTTTGGTGGGTTTAAACTGTTGTGGTATAGGGTTTATTTTCTAAATGATTATTTTTAATTTTTTTGTGTTGATTTATAAATTTATTTTAACATGTACCGATAAATGGTGTTTGAATATGTGAATTTAAATGGAAATTAGTGTTTATTTTCCATGTGATTTATTTTTTTATTTAAATAATGTAAATTTGTAGAATTTATGATTTTGAATTTTCATTGTTGTTTTGTTGATATATAATTATGTTTTGTAATATTTCTTATTTTTGGTGCTGATATAAATTTTTACATGAATTATCCATGAATGATAAGATGGGTTAATGGATTTTATTCATTGTCTATGTCTGTAGGTGAGATAAATTTGGACATGTGTAGGTATTTTCCAATGAATGTGGTGTGATCATAGATTCACATTAAGATCTAGGATTAATTGTTTTAGTTATCGGTAGATTAGTTCACAGAATGGTTCCCTGGATAAGAAAAAATCCCTGGTTAGTAAGGACCGGTGGGGGATATGTATTATCAGTTGTATAATGGGTTATTGGTAAAATAGTTATAATTTTTTTTGGAAGAATAATTTTTATTAATTTTTTTATTATATTAATTTAAAATCATTATTTCTACTACATATTTTATACATATGTATGTAGAGGTGAATTTTCTTGAGTTAATAAACTATTCTCCATAAAACATGATTTGGGTATTTTATGTGTATTATCAAGGTGATAATATTCATAATATGAAATTAATTATCAAGTAGTATTTTAATATGGTTTGAGGTTTGGTTCAAGTATTCGGAAAAAGTTAAGATATCCTAATAGATTTGTTCTGAGAATTTTCAAATGGAATAAATTTTGTCAAATGGTATTGATACCAAATAATTGATCATAATAAGAAAAAATTATGCATTAGAGTAGTAGATTCGTAAAAATCCACCTCAGGATTAAACAATGTAAGATAGATAAAATTATTATACTATTAATAAGGATGATTCATATTATTTATCTTCCCATATATTTATTTCAGTGAAACAAAACATCCATAATAAGCATGAGAACATAGATAAATATAAGAAAATATATAGACTAATGAGGGTTTATTAGGAACATGAAATACATGATAGATATGCAGTTTTGAAGGAAATATTTTGGTTTAGTACTATACATGGGACCATGGTTTCCACTCACATGCTCAATATAATTTAGTAATTAAATAATATATAAAATATTTAGTCACCAAACATTCTAGATTTATGTATAGATTCTAGTATTCAATAATTTTATACATAGATTTTGTCAATTCACTATTAATTATAATATGAATGGATTAGATAAAACATTAATATAAATTTTAAATATTTTTATGATTATTAAGATACATGTGATGTTCTAGCTCAAGATAAACCATGATGGTGAAAAGGAACAAGGAGAATAAATATAACTAGAAAAAAAGGTCTTGGAGATTCCCAAAACATTCATGCTTCTTGAAAGCTGAAAGATGGTATCAGGGATTGGGAAGAATGTTTCTATTATAAATAGATAAAACATTGGGATCATAACTTTCCCAAAAATACAAAATATCTTATTCCCCATCATGGAGAGTCCACATTGATTATTTACATTATATAAACAAATTTCTCTATGTATAATCACTACAATAAAAAATGGTTTTTAAAATTGACTATTTACAATGGGCCTATCTATCATTTAAAATAGTCTATATAGAGGTACTATTTACAATGGGACTCATTTCCCATCGCAAATAATTTTGTATTAAAGATTATTTTTTAATGAATTTATTTCCTATTGCAAATATCTTCAGCACGGCGTGCATACTAAACCGTAGGAGAGGTATTTGTGATAGGTATTTACCCCAATAATAAATATGTTTCATAATTATTTTTATTTCTATTAGGAAATAAATTAAACGGAAAATTAACGTCCATTAGAAAAGTATTTTTAATGGGGGTTTGTCGCAAATAACTTTTTTATCACTTATGCATAAATTTTCTATGAGTAATTTTTGTGATGGGTCATGTCACAAATTGTATTATATTATATGGGATACCCATCAAATATAGATTCTTATATAATAAATTTACCTATATATATTATTATAATTATTATACTACCACTTTACATCTCTTTTAAGTCCAATTAAAACTGAAAATATCACTTGTATGTGTGTATGTCTTACTGTCTCAATGTAGTTTTGTAATTATCCATTAATCAAAACTTTACATAGATAGTCATAAATATGGAACTAGTGAATATATATTATATTTATGAAATAATTATTCTTATATAATCATAATATCGTATCTACCTTTTTATCTTTCAATATTTTGGAAAACGATAATTTTTCAAGTGCGTACATACTGACTACAACCTTCATAGAGCGATGTGGTTTATTTTTCATTTCTAGTTTACATATATATTAATAAGGATATATTTAAGTAATATATATAATATTTATATCATGACTATAGTTTTTGAGAGTATGGATCCATGATCAAAGTAAAAGGACTAAAACTGGCGAATCAAAACTTCCATAAAAAACAAAACAAATAACACATAGAAAGGATGGTTTAAAAGTAATTATTAATGAATGGGTGTTGAAATATTATATGTGGTTAATATATGAGATTATAATTATGTACATTATGTTTTTATGTAATTATAAAAAATTTAAATTGATTATACAATAGGATAGAAACACATAGAAATAATTCAGGCCTGAGGTATGCGTTTCTTGTATAACTTTTGTTTCTGTGAGATATATTTCATATTCAACACTTATTTCATTCATGGAGTGTATATAATTACCCATTTATATGATATATAAAATTTCCATTTATATTTATGGTATTTAATGCATATTGTGAATTTATATCTTTTATAGGGGTTATGATTCAAATGTTACCAAAGTGGTAAGGGTTTACTTCAAAATATTATCATTCTTTGGGAATATTTATTATTAAGTCTCCAATAGGTGACTTAATTGGTCATTATATATTAATCCAAATATATTTTATTCTACTATTTTTATTTCTATAATGTAAAATTTTTCCAATTTTTCCTCTATTTTAGTACTAAATATACTATAATTATGATTTCAAGGAAAAATTATATTTTCAATTATGCTCGATTAGATGTCCTTTTCTTCCATATACATTATTTAAATATATTATTCAAAAAAATATTTTCCACATTATCTGGGAAGTTTTTAGATTTTAATTAATTGATTTTAAAGTGATAAGGTGATTTTCCACAGAAAAATGTAATGTGATATTCTTAATTTATTTTCATCTATATAAATATATATTATTGAATCTTATGATTCTATAATTATATAATCTAAGGATATCATACTTATTATTTCATTGTATGGTTTATGATCTATTTTATAGAAGAAAGTACTCAAAAAAATTATGTTAATTATTATATTTTTTACTATTATTTATGTTTAAGGAAGAATGATTAATTTGTATTTTTTATTCTTTTGATGGATGTGATACATTTATTAAGTGATGGGTGGGGCCTGATATTACATATCCAATCAATGGAATAGTAGATCTCATGTGAAAAATAGGTTGGATATTTGGACCTTTGGGATATGATATCTTATATAATATGCTGATTTAATATAAAAAACCACTGATTTTAGGCTACTAGTGTTAGGGTCTTTATAATAATTTTCAAAGAAAGTTTATATGGAACCTTCTGAACTATATTTAAGAAAACAAATATTTGGGAACATAACCATAGGAATGAATTTGAGGATTTTTCTACATATTGGATAAATTCATAATGTTTTGTTAAGGTATAGATTATAATGTTTTAATATAAATACATCCTTATCTAGATATTACAATTGGGTGTGATTTTGGTGAAGATTTATCTAAACGAATATCCCTAAAAAGAGTTGGTTGAGTATATCATGGTCATTATTTTGGTGCACAGTGAATGTTCCCTTATTGCTCACCTAGTTTAACACTCTCGACATATATGTTTAGGTTAATTCAAATTTTCTTTACAAACTATTATGATTTATTTGAATAGTTTATGAACATGAATGATTCATATTAAACCAAAGGAATTTCATATTTAAAATAAGGTTTCATAATTTATATATAATAAAAATAAATATCATGATTATATTTTCCCCAACTATAAATATTGTTTGTCAAATTATAATAATTTCATTTATTCAATGGCTAGAACTGGTAGGAATCATGTTAGCACTAAATGTGATAGAAAATGTAGTTATTATGAAAAATAAAATTGGTTGATAACTAGAGTGAAATATATTTTTGTTATTCTTAATCAGTAATCATGATATATAATTAACAACCTACACCATAAAAACACTATAAATAACTAAATAAGAGCATAATAGATTATTTGAATAGATTTGGTGGTGGATACCACAGATTATGGAAATATCAATTTCTTTTTTCCCTAGAAATATAGAAAGAGACTCCCTAGAGAATGTCACCATAGAAATGAAAAATATTTTATATGTGAAAAAATGGTATAGATGAATGAATTTTTGATAAAAAATAAATAGTTCAATATAGGGATATAAAATTCATCCCAATGTATCATTTATAGTTCAATGTATTATGTATGAGCAATATGATAGTTATCAAATACAATTCAATAATCCAATGGTTAACTCCTAGACCATGGAAGGACTTATGTAATTCTTATCATTGGTATGTATTAATTAAATAATTTATTTATTGGGATTCAATAATTATGTTTCATAATTACTATAGAAATGATATTATGGAAATAAGAATAATGAAACATCCAAGGATTGTCCCAGAATTTTTTCTCTTCCAATATTTGAAAGCCTGTAATGAATGATAATTATAGCTATGAAAAGTGATTCAGTTGTAAGGTGATAATATTTTTTTGGATAAATAGATTATTTAAATTTATGGAGTAAATGGGATCGTATTGGTGACCTTGAAACTTTGTTAGTGATTTGAATTAAAATTTATTTAGGCCATCTTTGATGATGTTTATTTAATTTGTAGATTTATGGAAATAGTCTAGGATATTAATTGAGTAATAATGATTTTATCAATTTTTTAAAAAACATATGTTTTCATGTGGGGTAAACTTAAGTGTTACAGATACCATCATGGGTTAATAATTTTAAGGCTATCATAAATTCAAAGGCACAAATACCCCTTTTTACATTTTAGGTGATTGTATTTTGAGGCGATTTGAAACATTTAATGGGGGTTGGAAGAATACTTTATTGACGTTTAAATAACACATGAGTTTAGTATATGATATTCTTTTAAGTTGATTATTATATATAGATAACCATGATGGGTAAAAAAGTGATTCATATACAATATGATATTTTTTGACATAATTATGGTAAAACTACATATTACCATTTTTATTAGTGTCTAAATCCAATTATTGACATTTTTGTGTGAATTTCACTAAATTATAAAATTATATATTGATTTATCATATTATGGGGATACATAAATGGGTGGATCAATATTTAAGTTTTAGGTTTAAGATGTGGTTTAACATATAAGATTATTTATGAAAATTAAATTAAATTTTTATGGATTTGTGTTAAAAGGTATGATATCACATTTAAGGATAAAACATTCATTAAAATTGCATTAATTAATCACTTTTGTGATTTAGGGTTATTTATTTGTGGAATAATATAAGTTGAACAGTTTTTGTTATTCTGGAAATTATGATGTAAAATGTATTTTTATCCATAAGAGGGTTTATATATTTTAGATATTATATTACATTGTGGTAACCAATTATATTTTGGTTAATATTTAATTATAAAAGGATTATATTTTTATCCTTTTTTGGAATATATGATTCATTATAAGTTCATTTTAGTGATTCAAACATGAAAAAGTCTTCTTGGGTACTCATCATTAGGAGTAAAAGATAATATTTTGTTGGTAATTGATTTAAGGATGAAATTATATATGTCAAGTAAATATATTTCCTTACTTAAATAGTCTAGATGAGAAAGTAATTATGAAATCTAATAAATAGATCTTGAAACAATAATGTTGTCTTATTACATTCATCCTAGATGAATCAATGGTATTTTCACAACTTTTTCTTTCATGGTTTTGTGGTTGATAACTTTCTCATGATCATTCATTTTCATATGAAAATATTCTCTATCAATCTCTATCATTATTTTGGAACTTATTTTTCCTTAATGACTATATATTCACATTACACTATTTTTATACTATTTAGGAACCTAGTTAACTATTATTTTAAATGACCTTCATTGTTTCCTTTTATTATTTTAAGAAGAATTTTTATTAACCCTTTTTAAGATGTTCTTTTTTAGAAAAGTAATTTTCAAATAACAACGACATGATTTCCAAGTAAAATTTCAAACTATGTTGGCACAATAATAAAAATGGGAAGAATGTGACAACTTGAGATTGTGAAAAAATACTATATTTGATATGTATATAACACACAACACAAGGCATAAACAAACCATTAAATATTATTATTTAAATATGACCATTACAACATAGTTTTTTGGATTGGAGTTAAGAATAGGATTAACCATATTATGAAATATTTATAAAATAATAATCAATAAAAATTTATCAATTAATTAATAGTAAATAATAACTCAAATTATATTAAAGACTTTTTATTCCCCAAATTATGTTTTTTTCAAAACTGGTTTATATTACATCATTTGCCCGAATATTATAATTAATGTCACATCTATGATTTTTTTGATGTATTATTTTTTTTATTTTTAGTATTGCATTATT
This sequence comes from Viscum album, assembly GCA_963277665.1. Lineage (NCBI taxonomy): Eukaryota > Viridiplantae > Streptophyta > Magnoliopsida > Santalales > Viscaceae > Viscum > Viscum album. Next base: position 132,967,533 of record OY728120.1, read on the forward strand.
CCTTGGGTTTCCCCCTGAGTTTTTTATGAAAATACAGAATTTGGTCTTCAGTAGGTGGTGCACGGTTGACGCACGGTTAGGGGAAATAGTTTTCCCTTCCCTAGGAAACTATTCGGCCAGTTTCATTTTTTTTATAGTGGCGGCCACATGGTTATCAAACAGTTTGGAAAACTGTGTAGGCTAACTATGCATCTAGTTCCTCTAGGATAGTTATAGAAGCACTGTTACAGCACAGTTTGTAAAACAATGTGGGTAAACTATGCGACATGTCCATGTCATTAAAAGAGGAAAATTACATTTGTTTCATCTCTGAATTTATCCCTAAATTGCCTCCCATATACCCCATTCAATATTTTCAGCACTAATTGTTCCATATTCTTCTCCATGGGCCTCTTTAGAATTAATCCTTTTGTGGTTTTGGCCCCAGAACATCATGTAATCATCATGTTTCCTTTCTTTCGAATTTCCCCCTCTTTCTAGGGTTCTTCTACCCTCCATATTTGGTTTTACATTTCCATTGGTTTATTTAACCTAATGAGGGTATGATATTGAAATATTTAGTGAAATCAAGAATCTTGTTTTCTGATATTTCCTTTATAGGGTCTTATAGTGGTGTAGTCGTGGTTTTACACCAGTTTCATGAATTTTCTAAGTTTGAGGTATGTGGTTCAATTCTATTACAGTATTATATGAGTTTTTATTATTTATGGATTGTTTAAATGTGTAATATAGATTACTTTTGTGGTGATAAATATGTTTTGGAAATGTTTTGAGGTTCAAATGTGATGAAAAATGTTTTATAAAGGAAAGTGGTCATGTTTCAGGTGTTCTTTGTTGTAGTGTTTCTTGAATTTGTTTTATTCCTTGAGTTAAAGGTGAGAAATGTGTTTTGGAATATATTTAAATGTGAGAATGTGTTTAAAGTGTATTTTATAATATAAATGGGCTATATTGTGTGTTTTAATCATTGATTGGAACCTTAAATGTGTCTTTTAATTGTGAATGTGATGTGAAACATTTTAACAAAATTGATGTGAATATAAATTTGAAGGGTGCATTGTCCCTAAAAATTTTTGTATTCAATATGTGTTATCCCTATTGGGTTTTCAAATGGGTTTCATAAATTTTTCAAGTGGTCAGAAATTTATTTCCCAATGGTTTTGGTGTGTGTGGAAAATGGAAAGTGGTTTTGGTTAGTTAAAATTATGGTTTCCATGTGCATTGTAATAATTGGATCAATGTGAAAATGTGAAATTGTTGATTTCCTTGTGTGATTATGATTCTTGTAATTTTTGTGTGAAATTTATGGTCTATGTGATATATGAAATAGAATTTGAGCACAAAGTTAATCTTTGGTACCTAGGTGGGTGAACAAAAACTAGTATGTTAGTTGACTCGGCAATGGTGAGGCCCAGATTCATCTAGTAGGATTGATGCTAAAACATTAATTGACCATGTGATAAAATCAAAGACCACAAGAACATTAGTATTGGATCCCCTCTAGTGGATTGTGCGCATGAACATCGTTGGTATTGGGTTATGATTTGGAAATCACTGTAATTTTCGGAGATGTTCCCCCTAGTGGATCATGCACAATAACATTGTCGGCAGTTGAGTTAGAGTATTTTGTATCACATGGGTATGAGGATAATAGGGTCTCATTTGTGTTAGTCTCTGGTAGTTACTTACCCATGGTTCTATCTTGTGACATGATTATTATGTGATGTGTTATTATCTATTGGCATATGGAAGACCTTGTGTACATTTTTTTTTCAAGCATGCTTATTTGTGAACAAGGGTTTTCATAAAAAGTGTTTCTTGAGAATTTTTTACTTACAATATTTTATAGAAAATGTTTCAAGTATTATTATGGAAACATAAATGATGATTTTTCTCCAAATTTCATAGAGTGGAATATTTTATTTTGGATGGCATCATACTAGGATTTGGATCACACCTTACCTACACCATTATGTGTATGTAGACTTTTTTATATATGACCAGGGTAAAGGAAATCTGTATCTGGGTGGTAATGGTGGATACAGTTCCTAGTTTTCATCTCCTTATAGGTATTGATGGTGGTTTCCTGAGGGTCATGTCCCTCTTGTTTATTGGAGGTTTTTGGGTTAGTTTTTGATTGTTTCCTTTCCTCTATAGTAATTTCAGGTTCTAGTTAAAGTTTTAAACATTAAATCTGAAACGTAATTCCCCTCATTTCATTATGTTTATCATTTATGTGAATTTTATTATTTTTGGTTGTTTTTTATTATTTAAATTGGTGAAATCGTCCCTACTATTTATTTTAAATACCCCGGAACTAGTTTATTATCCATAGGGATCTGGAATTCCCTTTTGGTCATGCCATGGATTGGGACTAGTGTCGGGTTAGATAACACCCTGGATTTTTTCATGATATAATGGTATTAGAGAGGGTCATGCTCTTTTTGGGTAATGATATTTTGGATTAGTTTTTATTTACTAATTATATGAGTGTTTTGGATTGAGGTTTTGGTTATGAATGGGGTTTCTAACCCACACACCTTGTGATAGGACTCGAGTTTCCATGGGATGTTAGGATTTGGTTTTACTTCTCCTTCAGTTGAGACATATATGTTTTAGACTACATGTGGACAATAGGGGTGGCTTTATTTGTCTTGATATTGGGATGTATTTTTTTCTTTTTAATTAATGGAAGTATTGGTATTTATATCCATTTCTAAATCTTTTCAAAATCTACGTTGATAATTATGTTGATGGTTATTACTTATGGATGTTTCTTGTTGTAATAATATTCATCCTCAATAAATTACTATACAAACATAGGATTAGTCCATAGAGATTTATCCCCCACCAATCAATGAGATATTAGGGGAAGCAGTGGTTTGGGTTTCCTGGGATTCGGGTCAGGAAGCGGGCTCTAGTCCTACTCAGGTTAGAGAAGATGAACAAAGTCCAAGAAAGAAAAAATCTTTGGAGTTCCACAAGATCAAGAATTTTACATTCTAAGTTACCAAGAAACCTCTAGAAGTAGAGGATTGTCTTGAAAATATATAGACGATGTTTGAGTATCTTAATACTTCTAAGGTAGTTAGGGTAAAATGTGCTTCATTAATGCTAGAAGGTACCTATTGGAAGTCTTGGGACTTTGTAGTTAATACTGGGAAGCATGAGTCGATGGGTTGAAAAATCTTTAAGTACATTTTCAACGAGTAGTATTACAATGATATTTTTCCTTTCTCTGGGTCCTTATATTTTTGGAGCTTATCTAGGGATACTAGAATGTGATGGAGTGTAATTCCCCAAGATGTCATGGTATGCCTCTTTTAAAATTTATCTTCTTTGATAACATATGAGATTTCAAAATGATTAAATATTATTTTTTAATTAATAGTTCTCTTCGAGATGTTGGGAATGTATAGAATGAATGATATTAAGTAAATTATGAATATATAGATTACACATGTTTATAAAATTAATTCATTAGTAACCAATTTATTAGATATCAAAACTAATTGAACATAAATGATGTCATTTTATAAAAACTATTTTTATTTCCATAATGATATTTTATATTAATAAATTAAATTATATAATATTATTGAAAGATATTAATTCAATTTAAATATTATATATTCAATAAAATTTATTTACATTCATAAAAAATATTTTTAGTGGCATAAGATAAGAATTAATGCAATTTTACAAATAATAATGTCGTGTTTCTATCATCATAGTTTTTTACAGCCTTTTAATGGAAAATTGTTTAAAATATAAATTTGGAAACATTTATAAATTATAATTGAGATAATAAACACTAATTTTTAAATTTTAATATAAATGTTTATTTGGGTTATATTTTTGGTATTTTTCTTATAAGTTTCATTTTTGATGAATAGTAATGTGACTGTTGGGATAATAATGTGAAAGTTAGGAATAGTAATGTGAAAATTAGAATTAAAATCTCACCTATGAATGTATAAATAAAATTTAGGCATCTCATTAATTAAAAAATATTATATTTATATCATGGAAAATGTAAATAAATGTTTTGAAAATGATAAAATAAGTTTTGGAATTCTTGTGATACATAAATATTTTTTTAAAATTTTATAATTAACATAATAATTTAAATGAAAATATATATTCATAAAATATATTAATAAATTAATATTTTTATCTTATGATTATAATATAATTTATGTGACCTTAATTAATTTTTCAATGTGTTATAAAATCAATTATAATTTTAAAATCTGTATTTTTTGAATAAATTATGATTTTGATTAGAAATTAAATTTCACATATGTATAAAATTATTTTCATAAAAAAGATTTAATTTTTTAATTATAAACATCAAAAAATGGTTAGGTTTAATATTTGGGATTTCTCTAAAATATTTGAATTTTTGTGAATAGTAAAATACCGTAGTTTATGGTGTTTAACAAATATAGGAATTATTGAGTCCTAGATTTTGTATGGATGATGTAAGCCCATAATATTTAAATATCATTAATTATTTAAATATATTTATTTATAATGGTCCAAATATTCATAGTATTGAGGAAAAATAATAAAATAATGAGAAAACACCCCTCTACTTCTTTATAAAACCCACCTCTTCTCCTCACACATCCAAATTCTTGAAGCTTGTAAAAAAATTTCAAACTATTATACCAAACCTATCCCATCACATATAAGATCATTTTGTCTCAATAAAATACCAATCACATTTACCTAAAGAGGTTCTGAAGGTGAATAATTTCAAGAGGTAAAACTGGCTTCCGTGTTCTTTTAATTTCTTTTCATGTTCTATTTTTTTCTTATCTTCTCCCCACCTCCCTATCCAAATGTGACATGATAACTCAAATATATTTTATATTCATTTTTATTATTATTTTTATGGAGTAATAAATCATCAATTCTCTTCTTCTCTACATTTTATTCTAGAGAATAAATCATCATCTGTGAGGTGCTGATTTACCACCTTCGTGGATGACGTGTTTTCATTTTTCAATTCTGCCTTAAAGTATATTAATAAAATAATTTTCATAGCTAAAATAGATTATAATATATTTATACGATATTATTTAATGTTTTTTACCAATATATATATATTTATATTATTAATGAAAAAAAATAGTTTTTGATGATTGATAAATCGTCGAAATAATCAAAAAGATCATCACAAACGTCTTATCTAATGATTCATACACACCCTAGATCAAAAAAATTATTTATATGAACATTTAATCATCTATTATATAATTTATAACATATAATTTCAATACTATATATCTATTCCCATTTCAATTGATCTACCATACATTTGTAAAAGTGAACCAATTGTGGAAACTAAGGAAACGAACACTCATGAATGATAAAATTGAATCTTACAACTCTTCAAAAGGACCATAAATGAACTAAATAAAACTACACTAAATAAAATAAATTTTTTAATGGATATTAATTAATTAAATAAATAATTTTATTTGATTTTTCATTATTTTATATACAAGTTCATATAGCTTTTGGACTTATGGTAAGGGTTTTCTCATTTCAATTTCATTTCTATAAGATATGCCTTATTCACCACTATTTCTTGTGTATGGTGTATGGGTACTTCAATTTTATGTATGATATCATTAATATTTTTTTATTCTTGGTATTTAATGTTTAATTTTATTATTACTAACATTATGGGGCATACAATTTGATTAATTACAATGTGGTCAGGGATTATCTTTGATCCTCTATTTTTCATTCAAGTTACACTTTGTCTCTATTTACCACTGTGTAATTGTTAATTATTTTTATATACATATTATAAATTCTTTTTATATGTTTGAAACCCTTTTATAGTAATCGTATCATCTTTCTTTTATGGGTAAATATATGTTTTACAAGAATCAGGTTTTCAATTCCTCCGGATAAGCAAGCTCGATTAAATGGAAATTCTAAATTTATTACCCATTTTCAAGTATACTCAATAATATAGTTTAATACACCAATATTGTACAGTAATAAAAAATCATGAAAAAATTATCATATTTAATTTATTTTTTTCCAAAAACAATCAATCCTTTTTCCATTTTTGAGACTCTTTAATATTTTCCATTAAACTGCACTAAAGGGCTCATTTCTAATGTCTCTTAAAATAAAATTTTATATGTTTTCACTTCAGTGGGAAATAATATATTCTTTAAAAATAATATAATTTCACTTATCATTTATATTCTTGGATATACATGTTTATAATATTATTTTTTAGACAAATACAAATGATTTTCCAAAAGAACACTTTTAAAAGAAAAATGGTATTTGCTTCAAGAATTTATCAATGATTTTATTAGAATTATTTCATCTGTGATTTTGATTAAAATATTTCAATGTGGTATGAGTCACTTTTATTTAAACATATATAGTTTTATTTTTTTATGTGATATATGAGGAATGTATGAGACTTAATATCTGATGGGAAGGGCCCATTATATCCCCTCGATGTACCGGTAGGTCTCATGAAAGAAACTGGAATGGGTTTTTATCCATTAATATCTAGTGTATTGGGAAAAGTTTTCATGGTATGTTTATAAGGTCAGGAATTATGAATTCCCTCATTATAATATTATTAATTGATATCAATTGTGATTATTCCACTAGCAGAATATTCATTGTCATGTTTCATTCTCAGGTGATTATTTTATATGGAATTATTTATTTTGTTTTTATTTCTACCAAATTAATATCAAGATTATGTTTTAATTGCATGTGTTTTTAGTTATTCACCATTCCATGTTATTATTTTCATCGCTTAAAATATTTTTATTACCCTTTCTAAGAATCTAATATCACTCGATCTTCTGTTTTGTGTTCCAAAGGATGATAATTTGTGTTTTACAAATAACTTGCAGAGATAATTTATGAGTTTATGCGTATTTACAAAGGATTTTACATGTTATTTTTTCTTTCAAGTTATAATGTAAAACTCATGTATGTATCTGTTTTTACAAATATACAAAACTATATTTTCATTTGGGATGTGGTCACTTGTTCATATTACTAATGTAATTAAGTAATGCACTGATTCCAGACAATAGGGTTCAGGGACTTTACAGTTTGTATCAGAAAAAGTTTAGTAGAATCATTAAAACAAGATTTATAAAACAATGAATAGGGATAAAAAAAATTAGGATATACTCCAAGGAATAACATAGAATAACATCATATAATTTTGGTAAGGTATAGATTATGTGGGTAATCATTGAAATGCATCCATGTTTGGATACTAAAATTTGAAATAGTTCTCACAGAGATGTATCTAGGGGTATCAACCTCAAAAAGATATGTTGGCCCTAACTTGGTGTGACCTAGTAAATGAAAAAAGTCCTTACTTTGCACCTGGTTTGACACTCTCAAGGGATATTCTTAGGATAATTCAAAATTTCGTTACAAACCATTATTAATGATTAATATGTAAATATATTCCCAAAGAAACCATGTTTGTGGTTAGGACATTAGCTATGAAAATATTTTCAATTAATTTTAAGTATTTCACTTGATTTGGGATTATATGTTATGTTTAGTAAGGGTATGATTTATTCTAGTACATGATGTTTCTTATAAATGGAGCCTAGTGGAAATATTGTGAACCACACCAACGCACATGATCTATAGAGTAAAAATGATAACATCATTTCTGAACTTATGACAATATTTTGACAAGAAGTAATATCAAAAATATTATCATCATATGAAGAAATAATATAGTGTTCTTAAAAGAAAAATAATAAATAATCCAAGTCTTAATTTTTCAAATAGAAAAAATAGAATAAGAGGACAACTAGGAAGAAATTCATAAAGGGAAGAAGGGATATAAGTATTTTCCCACATGTGATAATTATGGAAGGAAACACCTTTGTATATTCATAAGAGGTAAATGGGTTTTCATAAAGTGTAAAGAAAATGCCAACATGCTCATGATTACAGTATAAATAAAAGAATATTCCAATATTAAATGATTTGATAGTAAGGATATGGGGCACTATGCAAATGAATGACCCAATAAGTCAAGGGAATATAGCTCCGAAGAAACAAAAGGATCATGGTCCTACTTATTCTACTACTTCATGGGAATATGATTGAATAAAATAACTATTTTTTTATTCAATAATTATGTTATTTGAGTATATTATTGATACTTCTTTGTTCATAAGCTTCATGAGATATATAAGGATGTCACTGCAATACTTCTTCTTTAAAGATTTGGAAGCATGAAATGAATAACACCCACAATCAAGAGAGGTGATTCTATTATATATTGATCATTTTTTAACACATGAACATGGAAATATATCCATAAATATGTTCTTTGTTGTTGAGATAATAATAAATAGATGTTTAAGGAAATGTATTAGGGACCATTAAGGTGATCTGATGGTTTCTATTATACTGTAATTATTAGATGTTTGGATTTAAAGACAACTTAAGAATTTACACTTGGAAGAATACTTGTTTTCATTAACTTTTTATGGGGATCAAGGTATTAATATAATTTTTAATTGGTTTTAAAAGTTAAATTATTTATAGAATCTGAAGATAATATGGTTTTGGAAATTTCGCGACCTTCCTTCTAATATTTTGTTCATTGAATGTGGAAAGTCATGTTTTAGACGAGTCTTAATATTAACTACTTGTGGAACGGGTCATGTAAATATTTGTAAATTATTGGTTATTTATAAAAAATTCAAAAAATTTATTGTTTAGTAAAAATTTAGTGGTCTTAGTAAAGACTTTTGGACCATATGATTTGTTAAAAGTGCTTCTGGGGTGATAAGTTCATCATGAACACTCATTTCCAATTATAATGGATGGTGTGAAAATATATAGAAGAACATCCAAATTATAAGATTATTCTTATGAAATTGAAATTATTAAAGTAACTTTATCTTATCCTAAATGGCCCGAAGGTCTTCATTTTTATTTATTTTTGATAACCCCATTCAAGGGATGAGGGGGAACCCTTACAAGGCCCATAAGATCAGAAATTACATGGCCCATAGGCTTAGGAGATTACATGACCCAAAGGTCTAAGGGAAATCAACCAGACTGTCTACAAGGAACTGCCCCTCCCCAGCATCTACATCCTGATAGTATCTCTCCACCTTTGCATGACAGTCTAGCTAGCCTTCCCGTGAAAGCACAGGCTGGTACCGATGGCATAGCCCTACCCTCTCATTCTGACAATCCATTTGGCTCTACTCTAGTGAGTGCACCTACTCTGAATCCTCTTCTGGGGATACTCATTTTTTGTAGTGTGTTTGGGGCCTGTATTCATGTGGCCTGAAGGCCTTAAGGTGGCCCTAAAGAATTATAGTGGCCCAAAGGCCTTGAGAATCAACTCTCCTGAAGGCCTTCGGTGGCCCGAAAGCCTTGCAGGACCTGAGGACCAAACCGATAGCCCAAAGGCCCAGATAGATGAATAGATCTGGCTCCTATAGTACCGAACAGTTCCCGCTACAGTGTCGGCTATAGTAATTCTATAGTAACCCTAAATTATGCCTCCAACTGGACACAAGATTTATGGTTTTGTGATTGTTAAATTTATAATTACCCTATTTTTTATGACCTTTTAAAATAACATGATGGTTAAATTAGTCTTCTATTTCCATATTGTTAATTCACACTAATTTTATTCAAGTTGAATACCCAGTTTTTTGGTAACCACTACATTTCCCTTTCCAAATTTTTAAAAAGATATTTTATTAACCCTATTTTTGATATGGTTTTCCCAAAAAGAAGTTGTAAGTATCAACTATTGATTTTGGATGTGAAATTTCAAATTTTGAGGGTACAATTTACCATAGGAGGGGTAAATATAACTCTTAAATATTATAAGTTATGCCACCATTTAAATTTAATTTCTTCAATAGCTTACAATCTTAACAAATAATAATTTTTTTTAATTATTTGTTATCTCCAAGATTTTATGAATAGATTGAATGAATGAGATTATGTAAATTATGAAAACATAGTTTACCCATGTATATAAAATTAATTCATTGGCTATTAATTAATTAAAATTAAAACCAACTAAACATAAAGGATATATTTTTATAAAACTATTTTTATTCCCATAATGAAATTTTATATTAATTAATCAAATTAAACAATATTTGATAAAGTTTTTAATTAAATTTATGTATTAAATGTTCAATAAAAAATTTTATATCCATCCAAAATATTTTCATAGGAATAAGATAAGAATAATTTCAATTTTATACATAAGAAGGCTATATTTTTCTAAATACGATTTTTACCAAATTTTAGTTATGAACTTGTTTTAAATAAAAATTTCGAAACATTAATAAATTATATTTTAAAAATAATCATTATTTTTAATATCATAATATCATAATTTACTTTGGATAAATTTTTTCTATTTTTCTGATAAGTTTCATTTTGGATGAATAGTAATGTGATCGTTGGGATAATAATGTGACTGTGAGGAATAGTAATGTGGGAATTAAAACCATAACATCAACTATGAAATTATAAATAAAATTTATGAATCTCGTAAATTAAAATATACTATATTTATATCATGGAAAAATTAATTATTTTTTTCTGAAAATGATAAATTATGTTTTTGTATTTTTTTTGAAACATAAATGTTTATTTATAATTTTATAATTAATATATTGATTTAAAAAAATTATTTTCAAAAAATAGATTAATATTTTTATATTTTTTGTCTTTTTATAATAAGATAATTTTTTCAGGCCTTAATTAATATTTCAATGTGTTATAAAATCAGTGATAATTTTTAAATCAGTATTTTCAGAATAAATGATTCTTTTAATTAAAAAAATTAATTTATCATATTTATATAATTATTTGAATAAAATGGGGTTCATTTTTTAATTATATTTAGATAAAAATTGTTAGGTATATTTTTTTGTATTTTCTCTAAATTAGATGAATTTTTGTGAATAGTGAAATACGGTAATTTGTTGTATTTAAAAAATACATGAATTATTGAGTCGTAGATGATGTATGGATAATATAAGCACATAATATCTTACTCTAATTCATTATTTTAATATATTATTTGATAATTCTAAAAATATTCATATTTTTGAGGTATAATAATAAACTAATGGATAAAATTATGAGAAAATACCCATCTCCCCCACTATTAATACCACCCCTCACCACCCCTTCTTCACACAGATCCAAAACCTTGAAACATTCCCTAATTTCTTTTATATCCTATCAAAAACCTCTCCCCTAATTCCTAGGATCCTTCTGTCTTAATAAAATACCAATCCCGTTACCCTAAGGAAGTTCCCAAGTAGAATAAGTTCTAGCGGAAAACCCCTCTTCTGGTTTCTTTTAATTTCATTTCAAGTTATATATGTTTCTTATATTATACCATCCAAACTATCCCAAAGATATATGATAACCCCATTATATTTTATATACTATAATTTTATTGTGTTTAGGGAATAATCCTTCATCAATTCTATTCTCCTCTTCTTATTTATTCTAAAGATGAAAACATCCTGCCTAAGGTGTTGATTTACCACCTTCGTGGATAATATATTTTCATTTTTCAAATCATCATTAAAAGAAATTAATAAAAAAAATTATGGCTAAAATATATTATTATATATATTTTATAGCTTATTTAATTTTACGGAACCATTATATATATATAATATTAATTAATGAAACAAAACATGTTTTTGATGATCGAAAAATAGGTACAATAATCAAAATGATTATCACTAACGTCGTATCTATGGATTAATCCTCAAACAAATAATATTATTTATAAAACCATTTAATATTCTATAAGTTTATTAATAAAATATAATTTCAATACTTGATAACTATTCCTATTTCACATGATCATTCGTACATGTATACAAGCAAACCAATCATGAAAACCAAGGAAATGAACACTCCCAAATGATGAAATTGAATCTTATAACTCAACAAAAAGACCATAAATAAACTTAATAAAAATATAATAAATCAAATTCAAGTATAAAATGTTATTAAATAAATAATTAATGCATTTAAGTTGATTATCCAAGAAATTAATTACAAGTGAATAATACTTTCAAACATAAGGTAAGAGCTTTCTCATCCCAATTTCAATTATGTGAGACATGCCTTATTCACCACTTTTTTTGTATAGTGTATGTGTACTACCCTTTGATTTATCATATCATGAATATATTTTTCACTAGGGAATTTAATGTTTCATTTTAGTATTATTATCTTTATGGGGCATATGGTTCAATTGATTACATAGTGGTAAGGGATTCTCCCCGAACCTCCATTTTTTTCTTCGGGTTACACATTCTCTCTCTTTATGCCAAAATAATTCTTAATTATTTATATATTTGTATTTTAAATTGTATTAATATATTACAAACCCATTTATCCATATTATTTCTTCTTTATTTGATCGGTAAATACATATTTAAAGAGATTATCATTTTCAATTCCTCCTGATAAGTAAGCTCGATTAAAGGGAACATCCTAATTTTTTTTTACCCATTTTCAAGTATACTCCATAATCTATTTTAAGTAACCAATATTATTCTTAAATAATTATTTTTATCATGAAAATTTGTTATAGTACATTTTTGGTTTTTATGAAAACAACTAATCCTTTTTTCATTTTCAATACTCTTTAATATTTTCCATTAAACTACACTAAATAGGCTCATTTGTTAAGTTAAATAAAAACTATTTTTATGTGTTTCCACTTCAGTGGGAAATCATTTACGGCTAAAAATTAATTTCATTGTCCTTCCCTTTTATTTATCATGGATATACATGTTTATAATCTGATTTTTATTAAAAATTAAAATGATTTTCCAAAAGAACTGTTCTTTTCAAATAAAAAAAATATTTATCTTAACAATTTCTCAATGATTTAATTAGATTACATTCATATATTATTATTTTTGGGATATATTAAAGTGGTATGGGACACTTTTATTTAAATATATATTTTAAATTTATTATTTGACATATGAGGAATGCATTCAACTTAGTAAGTGATGGGTGAGGCAAGTTATAGCCCCTCAAAGCATCAGTAGGTCTCATGAGACAAACTAGACCATCTTTTTACTAATTTATATATGGTTTCATGGTTGAACATTTGATTGAATTTTTATGATTTATAATTTTATGAATTCCATCATTTTGATATTAGTAATTTTTAGCTCGTGTGATTATTCAAATAGTAGATTATCTATGGTTAAGTTTCATTATCATATGATTATTTTTTATGTCATTATTTATTAATATTTTATTCATTCCATATTATTCTCAAGATAATGTTTTAATGGAATTTATATTTATTTATTCACCATTCCATATTATTCATGATTATATTTTTTGTTTTATTGATTAACCTTACTGAGCATCTGAGCACAACCCTTATTATGTTTTATTTTCCCTAGGATGTGATGATGTGTTTTATGAATAAAATGCAAGGAAAATATATGAGATAATGGGTGTTACCAAAGGATTTTATGTGTTATAATTCCTTTAATGTTATAATGTAAAACTTATATATGTATATGGTTTTCAAAATCTTATAAAATATTCAGTAAATTGGGATGTGATCTCTTGTTCACAGTACCAATGTAAATAATAAGGAATCATCTCCTTGATACTGGGGTTGGGTGATTTACCTGGAGTACACTAACCACTTTTTATATTTAGTTATGTACACATCCAAGATCATTTCTAATGAGTATATAAAGGTTCAAAATTCTAAGATGGGGTTATTTGTTGATATAAAATTCTAGGTGTTCTTGTTCAAGTTTAAAACTTATGCTAAGGTGGTTGATCATGCCATGATGGTAGTAATTTATCATGGAAGAAACAATTGTTTCCCAAGAGCAGTATCAGCAGTGGTCAGTTCTAGTTAATCTAAGAAGAATAGAAAGAAAGAAGAATGGGGGAATAAGGGAGGTGGTATTTTAGTTCATCCTTACTGACTATCTTTTTCTGTGTCTTTCAATATTAGGCCAGTTGTGTTTACTCAACATGGGAAGAAAGGGCATATGTGATCTGTGTGGTCATATCCACCCAACCCCTTCCATTAGTGAGGGTATATGTGGAAATTTCAATGATTTTGAATTGCGGAATGCCTATATCAGAGTGGTTCAGGATCTGTTCCTTTTAAATAGATTTCATACTGGTTAGAACTATCCAGGACAGTGGGTTCTCAGTTCAGAGGTTGTGGGGGAAGGGATCAATCATATTCTATGTAGAGTCATTTTTGGGAAGATTTTTAGAACAATGGTCATACATAGGATCAGGTAGAGATTAACAATCATCATGTGGTGGATTGAGTGCCAGTGGAATTGGATAAAGGGCCTGCAATAGTTTGAGGTACCATTCTTTTAAAATCTTCTTTAGTTTGTATTCTGTTCGTGACTAGTGTTTCAATTTCTTTAATTTCTTCACATTTCATAGATTTGATAAAGATTACAATTGAAATTAATCCATATGCAATGTTTTTTTAATTATTCTAAGTAATAAATGAGATAAGGGTTTTAGGTGTCTATCTTGTGCACTCCCTGTGTCAGATGTCAACCTAGAATTGGATATTCTAGTTTTGTAGATTGTCCTATTAAACATAATAATTGGTATGGAATGGATGGTGTGTTTATAGGTGTGCATCGATTGTTATATATGCAGAATGATTATTGTGGAACCTGATGTATGTAACCATGTCTTTTAAGGTAAATGGGATTCTCAGTTAGGATTTTCTAGACCTCCACTTCCAGAATTAGGAAATCTATTTTATTAGATCTTGTCACTCAAGTATGAAGATTATGATAGGGTATCTCAGAGTGGTTACCTCTTATGGTGGATGAGTTCCTCGAGGTATTCCTAGATGAATATTTATGGTTTTATCTAGAGTGGGATATAGAGATATCCATTGACTTTTTTTCTAGGAACATAGCTGATATCTCTACCCATATAGCATATAACCCCCACCAACTTGATGGAATTAAAGGTTCAGGTGTAAGATTTGCAATCCAAAGGATTCATTAGCCTGAGGGTCTCACATTGGTCCACCCTGGTTCTATTTACGAAAAAGGTTAACAGATCTCTTTGGTTGTTTACTGGTTACCTAAATCTAAAAAAAGTGATGATCATGAAAAATTACCATTTCCCCTATATTGATGACATTTTCGATCAGCTTAATAGAGAATGGTGGGTTTTCAAGATTTAATTTCATTCTGGGTGTCACCAAGTTATATTTAGAGAGGTGTATGTTCCGAAATGATCTTTATGAATTTGTTATCACCATTTTGAGTATTTGTTCATGCCTTTTGGGCTAAAAAATTCTCATGTTTCCTTTATGGAACTTATATACAAGGTTTTCCATCAGTGTCTTGATTCCTTTGTTGTGGGATTCAAGGATGACATCCTAGTTTATTCTTCAACCGAGGTGGAGCATGAGAAGTATCTTATAATTTTTTTGGGAACCCATGGTGGTCATTATCTCTAGGCCATGTTTTCTATGATCACCTTTTGGATTAAGGAGGTGATGTTTCTGGGCTATGTGATCTCTGGACAAGGGGTTTTGATGGACCCTGAGAAGATCAGTGCAGTGATTTCAAGGTAACATCCATAGAATGTGTCTGAAATAAAGATATTTTTTGGTCCTTATAGGGTATTATAGGTGGTTCATTCAAGATTTGTCTTAGATATCTTCATTTATGTCTGCGCTTACCCAGAAAGAGGTAATTTTTTAAAGGATCTAAAAATTTAAAGCATCCTTTGAGTAGTTTAAGCAATGATTTAACACAATTCCATTTTTTAACTTTCCAGAATTTGGAAAGTGATATTTGTTCTATTATGATGCTTAAGGTCTGTGTCTCATGTGTATGTTTATGGATGACCATGTGGTGGCTTATGGTTTGAAAAAACTCCAACCACATTCATATAATTAAGAAACACATGACCTAGCATTATCCATGATGATTCATTCCTCAATGATTTGGCATCATTATCATTTCTGTGAGATGTTTCTAGTTTATTCTGATTATAAGATCTTAGCCTACATTTTATCCATTAATTATTTTAATTTGAATTAGTTTCATTGGGTTGAATACCTTTAGGGGTTTGATTTTGTTATATTCTATACCCAAGGAAAAGGTAATTTGGTGTAAGATTCATTGATCAGAAAAGTGTCGGTGTAATGGTTGAAGGAGTCTAGTGATGAGTGCACATTGATGGGACCTTTTTCTTAGATGAACATAGAGACCAAGGAGTATGTTATAGGTACGTTATTGGTTGGTGTTAAGCTAACTCCTTCCCTTATGTAGTTGATTTATCATGATAAGTCAATTGACGAGTTATTCCAGCTTTCTATATAGTTCCTTAATGGTGGGGAAGTTCCTAATGAATAATCATTGTCTCTTGAGGGATTAGGGTCACTTTGTCATGTCATTGTTGTTTTGGAAGGTTTTGATGCATGATATTCACCAGTATCAATGATCCGTTCATCCTAGTTTCACAAATAAGTTTTATGAAATGAATCGTTAGTTCTATGGCCATTCATGAGGTGGGACATTACTGGATTTATATCGTGGCATTATACATGTTATAAGGATAACGCATATCACCAAAGGCCCCCTATATTTATTTACCCACTACCCATTCCTACCTGAAAGTTTCATGATATCACAATAGAAATTATTTTTGATTTTTCTCATACACCCCAGGAGTGGAATTCCATTTAGGTAGTGATTCATCATCTGACCAAATCATCCTATTTCATTCTAATCTGGGATTCATCCAAAGTGGATGAGTTGCTTCAGTTGTATGTTCAGCAGGTAGTGACCCATCATGGTGTTTCATCGACAATTATTTTATATAAGGACCCTCACTTTACCTAATGATTTTTAGAAGATCTTAAGAATGTGATGGGGTATAATGTAATGTTGAGAACCGCATGCCATCCTCAAATAGATGGTAAGATGGAGTAGGTGAGTCAAATCTTGGAAGGCATTCTTCAGGCATTTGTGTTGGATTTCGGAATATCATGTGATAACCATTTGGTATTGGTTGAGTTTTTATATAAAAATAGTTACAAATCCATGATTCAAATGGTTCCCTTAAAGGCACTTTATGGTCGATTGTGTCAATCTCCTTTGTGTTAGACTAAGGTGGGTGAGACCACATTGTTCGGGATGAGCCTTGTTCTTGAAACATTTGTAAAATTTATGTCGATTATGGAACATTTTTTTATAGCTCAATTCCATTAATGTCTTAGGATGATTAGAGGTGTTTAGATTTGGATTTTTCTATGGGTGATCAGGAGTTCCTGAAAGTGGCACCTCACATAGGTCATCATCATTTGTGTAATAAAGGAAAGTTAATATTGAGGTATTTCAGCCCTTTTGACATTACCAAGTGGATAGGTATGGTGGAATATAGGTTATATTTTCTATCACAACTAACATCAATAAATAAAATATTACATTTCACTCAGCTAAAAAAGTACAATATAGATTTTTCCCTTCTGTTGATTTGGGAATAGATGGAATTGGAACATGATTTGTTTGTGTTTGAGCACCCCGTACAGATTTTGGATACTCAGGAGAAAGAAATTCATGTGATGTATCATGTGTTGTTCTATGTTATTTGGAATCATGGTAGTGATGATCATGATACTTGGTAGTGTAAGTATTTGGTTGAGGAAGATTATCTACTTTTGTTCTTTGATCAATCTTTTATTTGACTTTATAGGGACGGAAGGTTTTCAGGGTGGGGAAAATCTCGACATCGGTGATTTTGTTTGAGGTATTATTTTAATTATTTTGGGTCCTACATTATTCCTTGGGTTTCCCCTGGATTTTTTGTTGAAAAAATGGATACTTTAGGCCGGAGAGTAGGTGGAGAATGGTTGGCGCTTAGTTAAGAGAAACCATGCGCTATTGCCTTGGAAATTGTAAATCCCATTTCATTTTTAGACTATGGGGATTGCACGGCTAGCGCATAGTTTGTAAAACCATGCAAGAGAACTATGCGGCTTGTTCCTATTGGATAGTTAGAGACACACATTTGACGCATAGTTATGAAAACCATACTATAAAACCATGTGACCTATCTATGTTATTAAAAATTGGAAAATTTCCTTTTTTCCTCTTCTAATTTAACCCTAAATCAACTCTAATCCTTCCCATTTGGGGTTTTCATCCCTTGGATCTCCCTATTCTCCATCCTAGACCACTTAAGAATCAATATTTGGGTGGTTTTGGCCCAAAAACATCAAGGAATCATCATGTAATTCTCATTTACTTCATTTTCTCCCTCATTCAAGGGTTCTTCTTCCCTCCTTCGTTTTTCTATTTCCAACAGGTCTTTTGAACTAATTATGGTCCAATAATGAAATTTTTATTGAAATAATGATCTTTGTTTCTTGAGCCTTCCTTTATACAGTCGTTTGGTGGTGTGGTTATGTTTTCCCACCTATTTCCAAAAGTTTCCAAGTGTGTGGAAGGTGGTTCTATGCTTTTACGAAATTATATGAGCTTGGCTTACCCTATAATAGCCCAAAGGCCTTCATTTTTTATTGATTTTTGATTATCCAACTTTCATGGGGTGAGGGGAGATTGCCTTACATTCTTGATTATTTAAATGTCTTATATGGATTACTTGTGTGGTGATAAATATGTTTTCGACAGGTTGTGGGATGAACATGTGATTAAAATTATATTTCTAAAGATAAGTGGTTATATTTCATGTTTCCTTCATTGTGGTGTTTTCTGAATATGTTTTATGACTTGATTGAATTTCTAACAATGAGTTTTCAAATATATTTAATGGTAAAAATGTTTTGACAGTGTATTTTCAGAGATAAATTGGTTTTGTTACACGTTGGATTCCTTTTTTTACCTTTTATATGTCAATGAATTGTGAAAGTGATGTGAACCATGTTATAAATTGGTTTTGATGTGAATATGAATTTGGAAGGGGATTTTCCCATGAAAATTTTTAGATTCCATATTTTTTATCCTTGTTAGGTTTTCAAATGTGTAATGCCCTGACCTCAGTTACCCAGAGTCTGTGCATTATTTTAATACATTGTCATGATTACAAGGAATTAGGTCCCGAAGGACCGATCAGTTTAGTATTCATGGAAAATAGATTGCATATATGAACGTTACATTACACATTCAAACATAAAGCAAAACATAAATAATCCTTTGTGAACTCCATTATTCCCCTAGTTTAACCCTGTATATCAAACATAATACACTTCCTGGAATCCTTGGAAAAAGAAAACATAGAAATGGGTGATATCAGATGCTCAGTAAGGGTAACAATATAGCGGAAAAATTTATAAACAAGAATAAACATTTAAGGTAATGAATAAAACTAAAAAAATCCTTTTAAACTTAAACTTCAGAATAATATGGAAAATATAAATCAAATAATGAAATTTACTTATTCACATGGATATTCTACTAGTGGAATAATCACATGTAATATCAATATCTAATTTCATAATGATGGAATACATAATTTCGAACATCATAACCACATAGTCAAGGCCTCATGCAAAGAATACAAATAATATTTTATCAAGGCCTTGTTCCAAGAAACTAGTTGGTATCATGAGACCAACCGATTCATCGAGTATCTATAGCAAGTTCCACCCATCACTTACTAAGTACAATGCATTCCTCATTTGAAAAGGTTGAAACATAACAAAAACATCCGTATTAAAACTATTATACAAAATGTTAATACATTAACCATAAACCATTATTGGTATAAAAATAACACATCTAATGTCAAACATATCACAAAGCCTTCAATACAATAGAGAATATTTGTATCATAATAAATCAACATCAAACAAATATAAAATCCATTAAAGGATATTGACATAGATGAAATCAAACCTATTTGAGAAAAATATCTATTTCTATTTTGAAATCATTTAAAAGTTATGTAATTATAAAAGAAAACATTTATTTTGAAAATATTCATATAATATTGTAAGGTAAGCTTTGAAGGTGTTATAATGGAAAAGAATAACTGCACACACAATATAAGTTAAAAAAACATTCCTACCTTAATTTATCGAAAAGGTCATAAAGTACCTTGTTTGGAAAAAGATGGAAGGATTCCTTTCAAAGAATTTTATAAAATTTGAAACATTGGTATAAATTAATTTAAACCATAGTCTATTAAATAGTAAAAATTCTTTGAAATACATTTTTAATAAACACGGCTGTGGATTATAAATAGGTCCCAATAGACACTTACATAAAAACAACCTCAGATAATAAATAGATATTGAAATTAACCCTAACCTTGTATTTTTCCATGGTAGAGGGTACGATAACCATATGTATAATAGTTAAATCATTTTTATTAAAATATACAAGAACCAAATTCATAAATATGATATCATATATGATCTTCTAATATTTCTTTGTTAATAATATTTTAGTAGTATCATTATTTCGGGTGTTAACTAATTAGTTTTCCTTTATATGTTTTGTTACGTAAGACATGTTTGTTATGCATAGGATGTATTTGATTCATATCTAGAATGATATAATGTTCTTAAGTATTATTTTTAATAATCAAACTAAAACTATTCTAGAATGGTTACGATGGGGAATGAATCTCATCGCATTCATGGAGATGGTAATCTGTACATACGCACGAACGCTACATCCATTTCATTTTTTTTTATTTTAAAAGGAAAGAAGAAAAAATGATACATAGTTATAATATTATTCCATTATAATAAACTATTTTATATATGTTACTTAATTTCATTAACACCATCCTTTATATGTTCCATGTATGGTATGAACGAGTCATATAACTTCAAGCGGGCGGTAGTCCGCACTTCCTCAAATGAAATCATCGTATATATACAACATAAAAAGAATAAATGTATACTATAAAATAGAATTATAAAATATTATAGATAAAATAAATAAAATAAATATCATATATAATTACAGTGCCATCATAATGGCCTCTATAAGAGGTGGTAGTAGAAGATTGAACAATCATCGTTTCGTGTGGCAGTTGTTCACCATCCACATAAACATTATGCTCTATACCCATTAGATGGAGGTCTGTGTAAGAGTATTTAAAATTATTCTCATAAGAACAACATAGTATATTGAGTATGCTACTATTGTTATAAAAGACATTAATAAAGAGAGTTTAGGGGGTTGGAGAAGTCAAAAAAGAAAAGAAAAGAACTTTATAGGAGATGTTACCATTAAATCAGGTAAATCCTTTTGGTTTGAACCAAAAAGCATCATTCAAGTGCCTTATGCCTATGTTAAGGCTTCTAAGAGAAATATAGGGATTTATAAAGCTTAATTGGGTAGATTTTTGATGATCCAAGGTTCTTGAGAGGTGATAGAAATGGGTTAGAGGTGATGGCTTTTTATAAGGGGGAGAAGGGCTCTTTAGGAAAGTTTGAAAATATTATTTGATTATATAATTATTTTCGGTTTATAAATTCCAAAAACCATTAAAGTAGAAGATAAGATGACTTATATTAGAAATAGAATCATCCAATAATAATTGGATAGGTTTTGGAAATTTTTTAAATTTTTATAATCTTACTTATTTAAATCATTTATTAATGAGGTAAACACTGCATCATTATTATTTCATAAATAATTTTATTTATTTGATTACTTAAAATTATAAAAAAATCCCATGATGTAGGAAATATTTTTAGATTTCTAATTAAAATTTATAGTCTAAATGATATCTTATATAACCCCATGTAAAAATTGTTTTACTAAAAGATATATGTTTATGTCATTTTTGTCTTTACATTTAATTAATTAATATAAAGGGTCATTATCACTGTAAAGTGACTCCATGGGGTCCCAAAATCGGCCAAAGTATCAACATGGTTGGACATATATCAACCAATATGAGTAGGACACATTTTAGGGTAATTTAATATTATTGTAATAATATTTGTTTACCCCTATTTACTACATTTACCCTTTAACTATGATAAATAAAATATTTACTAAAATATCCATAATGTCTAAAAATAAATGCTACATATTTACACAATCTTGACCTCTTAATTCCAAATATGTAATCCATTTTTTCAAATTCAAAACATTTAATTGGCAGAGATTAATTTAAATTTAATTCCCATTGTCAAAATAAAAAATGTGTTTTTAAGAAATAATAACAATCAAACTATTTACACTAGTTCATGTCCATTTTAATTGTGAAATTACATACAATGACATAAAATATATTAAATTATGAAAATATAATCTAATGATACTTTAAAACCACAAAAATGTATAATTTAACACTATAAATTATTTCGATTTGAAAAGTTGTTTTCAATTAAAATTTAGTATTTTTCACTATTCATCAAAATATGAAAGTTATCAGAAAATTACCAAAAATTTATCCAAACTAATTTTCAATGTCTATATTCAAAAGAAAATTTTAATTTTATGAAATTTAATATATAAAAGTGTCAAATATTGGTTTTAAAAAAGGCTCTCCATTAAACGGCGGTAAAATTGCAGTTTTTGGAAAATACTTATTTTATCTGAAAAAATAAATTTTCTCTTATATTATGTCTAATAAACACATAATATGGATTATAAAATTATATAGGGAATATAAAATTCAAAATTTAGTTAATACTATTCATAAATGCTTTTTGAACGGCTAGTTTGGAAAGTCGTTGTGTGCTCGAACTCAGTGTTGAGTGGAGCACAAGTTATTGAATTTCTTTAAAGAGATGACATACTATGAAATCATTGGGTGTTGCATTCTCATATCCTTTAATATATTGTGTACTAAAAATTTGAAATTTATCTTTTTATATAAAAGGTTAAAAATTGAAAAATACCACTGTGTAAAATCCACATTAGAAATTGGGTTCATGAAATTTAGTCTTAATAAGAGGGAAATATAAATGAAAAAGTCCCCACCAAATTATGATCTCAATTAGGAGAACATTGGTAGAAATTAGAGACACATAATTTGAGGAAAACATAAATATTTATAGGGAGTGATTGAGTTCATCAATCAAAAACACGTGTAAAATTGAGGTCCTCAAAGCCATCAATCTATAATGATTTAAAATATAATCAGTTCAATAAAACCTAAGCTGTTAGGATAATACATTTTTGGTTTTAAGATCCCTTCCATATAGTTTAAGAATTTATTTATTCATAGACTAAGAGGAATAAATGTACCTGAAAAGTAGAGTTTCATCCTTTCACTAATTCCTACCACAAACTCATCTTTCACTACAAAAGATAATTGAATTCTAAAATATTCAATTTATCTGAATCATATAGGGCCCCAAAACTAAATAATATATAATTCATTTATCAGAAAATTTTAAAAAACTATATTATACAAACTAGGAAATCACGTAGGCAAGTGGTAGGTGATGTACCCTTGTCACCCTTCGGTTGGGGGTTCAAGTCATGTGGTCATGTCACACGTGACTGGTTGTCACCCGACCTCAGGGTTGTCCTTTTTATGACAATCCAAAAATAATCTTAAGAAATTATTTAACCTTAAAAATAGTATCCAATGTCAAACTTAATCTACTCCAACCTTTTTACTTATCCACAATACTTCTGTCCAAAATCACAGTCCAAAATTTTTAAGGAAGGTAACATATTATACATGTGAATACCTTCACTGTGTATTCTCTAAAATGTGGTAATAAAATTAATTTCTGGAAAACCATATTTGAATAGGTATGTACTTCTTTATTCCTTCTGTAAATCATAGAATACAAGATATACTCCTTAAATCCAAAAATGTCGTAATCACAAAAAATGATTGAATAAAAAAACCATTAATTAGTTCCAAGATAGTCAATAATATCCAATATAATTTATACAAATCAATCATCTCTTATTACAAAACCAATATCAAAATATGAGGACCATATTAAAGTTTATATTTCCCTTAACCATGTATTATCAAAAAAAATTAACTGGAAATTGAGTCACTTTTCATGGTACTAGACAAACTCAAATCCTTAATGAAATAGTACTACAGTACAATCCTTATATACTCTATAATTATTATAACCATTACATTATTGATACAGCAGTCAAATTTTTGGGCCTACGGGACATGTAATGGGTTAAATGCTCACTGGGCCTTCAGGATATGTAATGGGTCTCCCTCTACCTAGTTAAAATAGGTCTTTTCTTTGATTTAATAATAAATGAGGCTCCGGCCCCAACCTTTAAAAAAATACAACACTCAAATGACATAATTCTATAATATCAACATAAGAACATTAGTCAATAATCTTCATCTATGGTAATATCATAACTTTATTATTATGAAACAACATCATTTATGGTATACTATGATGATTAAGACATTGATTCGTGTAGTATCCCAACTCCATGAACATGAAGCATTGTACATTTGAAATCTTTTTCTTAACCTTGTAATCACGTACTTGGTGTCCTTTTATCCACACTTATAAAAAACTCCCATTACCTTCAAAAATTTACAAAGGTGATTATTTTCACAGTTATCACAAATAGGAAAATCCTTCTTTACCTTATTCACTTTATCTATCTTTTTCTCTACTATACTTTTCTTCTCTGGATTCCCATCAAAGTCATAGGACTCAAATAATTCATTAATTATCTTATTAACACGTGATGTTATTTCTTCATATGATGATAATACATGGGAGACTATTTCCAATTTAAATATTGGATTAATACCATGAAAGATATGGCCCTTCTTACTCTTTGGATCAGGCATATTGTTGGAGTTCTCATTCCATCTATTGGGCGCCATTTCTAAATAATGTCATACACTATTAGTTTAGTTTATGAATCACAATGCATAATTCCAAAATTGTAAAATACAAAACATAAATTGATGAATATTTTGTATATAAACTATTATAATAAAAAAATGTTTTCATTGAGGAATTATTTACTCCTAAATCCTTTATAATGGATTTTAAAAAAATGTGAATTATCTTAATCATATCCCCAAGAGTGTAGTTGTAACACCCAAGAGTTTTATGAGAAATATTTTTTTTTATGTTATATAAATCATCAAAGAAATCTTTCTCTACACACAATACCATCTTGGCATGCTTTACACGCAACCGCGGTCTTCCTCAATAGCTTGCGTCGTACGCAATACCGAGTTTCACTAAACAACGATATGTTATTAAAATATTATTAAAACTAGGCGTTATGAATAGTAATACCCACTTTTTGAAATTTTTGAAATTTTATTTTTTAAAATGGACTTCATTTTTGGATTTGGAATAATGAAATTATCCTAGGGTGAATTTTTTTTATTTTTCTCAAAACTGTCATTTTTTTATGAATAGTGAAGACACTAGGTTACTATTTAAAAACCGACTTTTTATTTAAATAATTATTTATTTTATTTAAATTTATTTTAGGTCAAAATTTATACATAATACCTATATAAGTTCAATGCAATTCATTGGAGTCATTTCATAATAATTTTAGATATATAGAAATTTTATTGAACTTTTCACCGTCTTTTACCCACCTCCTAGGAGAATTTGAAAATTTATATAAAACATAATTGTACTGCTTTTGTGAATGGAATTTCAAAACTTTGAGAGACACGGTTGATGTCTATAAGTAAAATTTGGTTTAATGAGATGAAAATAATTTTTGGTGAATAGTAACTTTTTACTTTTTTTACCACGTTTAAAAGTAAATAGGGTAATTAAGAGTAAAAATGTTATTATTATTACCCTAACACATGTACTAATTCTATTGGATAAGTTTAATTCAACCACAAACATCCTTATTAATAAAATATGACCATTTAGGACAAGATGGATTAGAATAGGACATTTATTATTAATTTATTTAAAGAAGGGTTAAAATAGTCAAAATGAAAGTTTAATAATTAAATCATTTTAAATATAGGGTTATACATAAGATAAATTAGACTATAAATATTAATTAGAAATATAAAAATATTTCCTACATAATGGTATTTTATTTATAATTTTTAGACATTAAAATATTTAATTTATTTATGACACAATGATGATGTGGTAATTATCTTATTAATAAAATATTGACGTAATTGATGTTATAAATACCTAAATAAATGTAATTTGAGACTTTTTATGAATTACACTAATTTTCTAGGTTACTATGACATGTTAGTATTGATTTAATTAACTTTTTTCGAACTAATATGCATGTTATGATTTTCACAAAAATCAATTACAAAATAGTGTCAAAATTGACATAAAATAGTTTTTTTAAACAATATTATATTATTAATTGTTATTTTAATCCTAAAAATCTAAGGATCGGCCAAATTACTTACATAAGATTATAAATATTGATAATATATATCATGGGGTTCATTTGGCATGTTATAGTAAATTTATTAACCCTATAGTGTGAGAAAACATAAAGACACGGTAAAAGTAAAATTATCTAACTTAAAGTTAAATCGAAATGATAACGTTAATATAGTAACCTACACTTGTCCAAATTCTAATAGAATATAATATTTCGACCCATCCCCACCATATCTTATAAATAAATCAATTTGGAGCTATTTAAAACTGAATGTGACTTTATAATAAAATAGTATTTTTAGTTTTTCCAAAGGTGCCCCTCTCCTCCCTTATAAAAGGGCACCTCCTCCCTCTCTTCATCACACCACTTTGAGCCTTCATGCTCAGCCAACCCCTGAAAATTTCTCTTCTCCACTTCCCTAGAAACATCATAGAGGTCCTGTTCATCTTCAAAGACCAATTGTAGTGCCCGAAAAAGAGGTCTCAAAGAGGCGCTTCAAAGAAGAGGTAATGTCCGTTACTGATTCATTCAACTTTATTTCTTCTTCCAATTATTCTTCTTTAGTTTTTTCATTACGAAGTAATAACATCAGTATTACTCATATAATGATATTTTATTATATGTATGAAACAACCCTATTTCACCATCTATCCATCCTACGGAAAATGAAATCACCGCGCGTGTGTACGTACGGAATACTGTCTCCACACCGTGGTGTAATCTATTTTCCACCGCCACCTTACTTGGATGGCTATAATGGTGTAAATAATGACTATATATTATTATTTTAAATTTATATTTATTCTGAAATAGTTTACATACACTCCAATACAATTCTACGATCATGGGAACGATATCATCGCTCGTGCGTACGTATGGAATACCGTCTCCACGTTGTGATTCGACTCATTCTACATGATCTTCATTGCATAAAAGTTATATAAATGAATTGAATGAATAAATATTATATATATTACACTAATACCATTCTGTGAATGAGGTATCTATAACCTAAAATGAAGAATAATAATTTATTTGACAAAACACGCATAAGAACAAAAATCAATAAACACCCGAATAACAATTAACAATGAAATATTACTAATAAGAAGCTAAGAATATGACCATATATTATATCATAAAAATAATTATGATTCTGGAATAAGTCAATGACATTATTTAAATCATTATACAGGAGGTTCGGACACTTATGAAACAAATAGGACCTAAGGTAAGGGAAAATCTCGCAATCTCATTTTTTATCCGAGATTGTTTATACTTCGGAATTTACTGGGGAATATTTATCATCCACATCCATCCTTCCTCAATATGTAATATTTATATCCTTCTACAATTTTTTAAATCCAATTTTACCCTTCGGTGAGTTTTTAGTAAAATATATGAAAGGAATCTTTTGTCGTTTTTCGTATGAGGTACTTTTTGACTTTTCTGACATAAGTACGAGAAGAATGTTTTTCTAACTTATACGGAATGAATGGATTTTTTTTTAAAACATTATTTCAAAGAAGATTCCTTTACAAGTTTTCAGGTTTATTTTTAATCAACTTCTTTTAGTTTAAAATTGTATGACATGTTAAGAAAGGAAAAAAAAATTCCAGTAGAAAGGATATTTTCCTCAATAATTGAGTTCAAGTATTTTTTCAAAATTATTTTCCATCTATGATAATATAGGGTTTTGTTTCTATACCTATTTTTACATTAATTTGATTTTTTTATGATGGAATTATTTTTATGATGTCATTTTATATTATATGGATTATGTAATGATGGCATGATGTTTAAGATTCCCATTTTTATTACATGGGTTATGCTATGATGTATGATTTTTGATCTTGTGGCACACATAAGAATGGTATCATTATGAGATGGGTGGGACCTATATATCCCTCCAATGCATTGGGTAAAGATTAATATCTCATGAGATAGACATGGATGGAAGGCAGGTTAAACCGGTTCAGTGAAACAGGACTGAAACGAGGAGTGAACTCGGTTCCAAAATGGACTTTGTTTGCTAAGATACTCTTGGCTATGAGTCTTGACTACTAAGAAATGATTCTCTATGATTATGTGTGTATGCCATAAAGTTTCATGTTTTAAGTTGTGATTATTTGGATTACATTTCACTACTATTATTTATCCCATGTTATGAAATTATGATATCTTTTGCAGGTTAAGATTTCCAAAAGTTATGTTCTTATGAATATGATGTGATTGATATTTCTTTTGTTTACCCTTACTAAGCATTTTAGCTGACCATTTTTTATGTTTTATTTCCCCAGGTCAGGAAGAAGGTTATTAAGTAGGATATGCCAAAATGGACTCTAGATATAATGAAATAAATGGGAGCAAAAGTAGATGCTTTATGAACCAGTTGTTTATGTTTCCTAGTTTCTAAAGACTCTATACCTATACATTCCTTTCTTTGTTTTGTTATATGTTGTAATAAGTGTGCTTCAATTCTGAAGTAATAACAATGTATGTAAAGTATGGGTCATTATAGTTGGTATCAGAGGAAAGGTATAGTCAACCTTTGCAAACTAGGATGTGAAATCCTTAGTAAGAACCCTAAGGATAAGTCTAAGAATAGAACACAATCTTAGTGTTTTAGAAATGGCCATGAATAACCTATGATAAGACCTTAAGTGTGAAATTTTATTCTTGATTATGTGGTTTTCCTATTATAATTAGTGTTTCTCACACTATTCTTCTTGGTTTTAGTCAATGGATGGAACCCGAAGGAACCGTGTTAATGCGGAATGCGACGGGAAATGCAATTATTGTCCCCCTGAGCAACCAAACGTTATGGGAGCTGGAATGCAAAATCTTGTATCCATTCTTACACAAATTTCTCAAGATATGAATCATGCAGAACTTCCAAATGAGCAAAGTGAGGAGAAAAATTCGGTTGAATCCTTCATGAGGCAGCGTCCACCTTCATTCAGCGGGTCTACCGATCCATTAGTTGTTGGACAATGGATTAGTACTACGGAAAAGATATTTTATGTTCTTCAATGTTATGAACATGATAAAGTCATCTTATCAGTGTATCGTTTGGAAGGAGATGCTGATCAATGGTGGAATCTTATTAAGAATATGAGGCAAAGGGATGAAATTGAGTCCATGGAATGGGATGAGTTCAAGAACTTAATTTTCAATAAGTACTTACCTCTTATTCTCCGAAAAAAAGATGGAGAAAGAGTTTCTTGAACTGAAGAAAAAGGATGATGAATCTGTTGGTACCTATGAAGAAAATTTTACAAGACTTGCAAGGTATGCTTCTGGTATTATTATCCGACCTGAGAGTAAGATCGATCGATTCCTTATTGGCTTAAAACCAATTCTTCAAAGGGCCTTAGCCATAAGGGACTTCAATAGCTACAAGGAAATCATTCAATGTTCTCTCAAAGTTGAGATGGAGATTGGATAAACCCATCAGTCATATGGGTTTGATAAGAAGAGGAAAATG
This sequence comes from Viscum album, assembly GCA_963277665.1. NCBI lineage: Eukaryota > Viridiplantae > Streptophyta > Magnoliopsida > Santalales > Viscaceae > Viscum > Viscum album. Next base: position 132,997,401 of record OY728120.1, read on the forward strand.
GAATTCACACAGGAAAATCTAAAGAGCACACTGAAAAGAAGATGAGTTTTCACTTATGCTCAAAGTGTGGAAAGAAACATAGAGGGAGTTGTCTTAAAGGGACAAGTAAATGTTTCAAATGTGGAAAGGAAGGTCATCGGGCATTTGAATACTGCAATGATGGGAAAAAGATGTCTAGTGATGCAAATAGAGAAAAGGCTTCACATTGTGCACCTATTACACTTCAATGTTGAAAATGCAAGGAAATGGGGGATTATTCCAATCAATGCCCTAATCTAAGGGTTTTTATGATGATCGATGTCAACAAACTCTTAAGGCTAAAGAAAATGGAAAGTCACGTGAAATTTCTATCAGCGATATAGAGTACGATAATGAAGTGGTGAAAGGTACACTTACCATCCACTCTAAAGTAGAAAATGTTTTATTTTATTCTGGATCCACCCACTCTTTTATTTCTGAAGAATTTTCTAAGGGTATCACCGTATTACCTCAACAATTAGATGTTGAGTTATCTGTGACAACTTCTAATGGCACAACAGTCACATCAAAAGTTTATAATTCTTCCCCGATTGAAGTCTGTGGGAAAGTGCTTCCTATAAATCTTATGATCCTTCCTATAGTGGAATTTGATGTGATTCTTGTCATGGATTGGAATTATTTATATGGAGCTCATATCAATTTCCAACGAAGGGAAGTCACATTTCATATTCCCGATCAATCTATGATCGTCTATCGATGCAAGGATGAACATAACCTTCCAATGGAAATTTCTTCCATCATACGGGTCTTGATTCCACTAAAGGAGGGTTATTTATCTCAAATGGTTGGAGAGAAACTCATGATTAAGAATATTCCCATTGTACGGGAGTTTGATGATGTCTTTCCAGAGGAATTGTCGGGTCTTCTACAAAATCGTGAAGTCGAGTTTTCAATAGAACTCGTACAGGGTGCTTTGCATATTTCGAAGACACCTTATAGAATGGCCCCAATTGAGTTGCAGGAATTGAAGAAGAAACTCCAAGAGAATCTTGATAAGGGATTCATACGCCCTAGTGCGTCACCTTGGGGAGAACATGTTCTGTTTTTTAAGAAGAATGATAGATCAGTGAGACTCTGCATTGATTATCGAGAACTTAACAAGATCACTATCAAGAACAAATATCATATCATGTGCATTGATGACTTATTTGACCAACTACGCAGAGCTCAATACTTTTCCAAGATTGATCTACATTCAGGGTATCATCAATTAAGGGTCAAAGGGGAGGATATACCAAATACGGCTTTCCGTACAAGGTATGGACACTATGAATTTATAGTGATGCCATTTGGTCTTACTAATGCCCCTGCTATCTTCATGGATCTAAAGAATAGAGTCTTTAGAGACTATCTTGATCAGTTTTTGATAGTATTTATAGACAATACCCTTGTATATTCAAAGAGAAAGGAAGAACATGAAGATCACTTGAGAATTATATTGAAGACCCTGAGAAAGGATAAGATTTATGCCAAATTTTCCAGATGTGAATTTTGGCTTCAAAAAGTTGCATTTTTGGGTCACATAATCTCAAAAGAGGGGATATCTTTGGATCCAGCAAAAACAGAGGTTATCGAAAGATGGTCGAGACCAACAACAGTAACTGATATCTGAAGTTTTCTTGGTTTGGCTGGATATTATCGATGTTTTTTGAAAGATTTTTCACGATTATCTAATCCACTCACCAAGTTGACTCGGAAAGGAGTTAAGTTTGTTTGGATGGAAGAATGTGAAGAGAATTTCATGGATTTGAAAAGAAGTTTATCCAGTTCACCTGTACTCACACTGCCTTGTAGTGGAGAAAGGTTCGTGATCTACAGTGATGCATCCAAGAAGGGGCTGGGGTGTGTTCTTATGCAAAATGATAAGGTGATAGCTTATGCATCACAACAGTTGAAAATCCCTGAGCAAAATTACCCAACTCATGATTTGGAGTTTTCTGCGGTAATCTTTGCATTAATGATTTGAAGGCATTATCTCTATGGAGAATGGTGTGATATTTATACTGATCATAAAAGATTAAAGTATATTTTCACACAAAAGGAGCTGAATATTCGCCAAAGATGATGGTTGGAGCTGATTAAGGATTACGACTGCTCAATTCATTACCACCCTGGGAAAGAAAACAAGGTGGAAGATGCATTAAGTCGACAAGACCATGCTAGCTTATCCATGATAAGGATCACAAAAGATCCAATATTTATGGATTTACAAAGGATGGATCTTGGAATTATAATGAAAGGGGGGAAATTGTATCATTCTCAAATGAATGTTCAACCATCAATACATGTGGACATTAAAGAGGCACAGAAAGAATATGTAGAGTTACAAAAGAATGTGAGAAATGTTCTCGAATTCAACCTTGATCGTGATAGAATAATAAAGTTCGGGAATCAGGTTTGTGTTCCTCCCATCCCCAAATTAAAGAAGGAGCTACTGGATGAGGCTCATAGTTCTTCATTCTCTATTCATCCTGGAAGCACGAAGATGTATAGGGACCTGAAAGAGTACTTCTGGTGGGATGGCATGAAAAGAGATGTTGCTGAATATGTCTCTCGATGCTTGGTTTGTCATCAAGTTAAAGCTGAGAGACAGAATTATAAGGGGATGTTACAACCATTACCCATACCCAAATGGAAATGGGAAAACATCACTATGGACTTTTTCACCGGACTTCCTAAAACATCCAAAGGCAATAATTCTATCTGGGTCATAGTTGATCGTCTTACAAAGTTAGCAGACTTCATTGCTATTAGAGAAGATTTATCACTAGATCAGCTTTCCAGGATATATGTAAAGGAAGTGGTAAGATTGCATGGAGTACCCCTTTCTATTATATCTGATCGGGATCCGAGGTTAACCTCAAAGTTCTGGCGAAGTGTTCAGCATACTCTAGATACAGAGTTGAGTTTCAGCACTACTTATCATCCTCAGACAGATGGTCAATCTGAGAGAACAATTCAAACTCTAGAAGATATGTTAAGAGCTTGCTCTATGGATTTAAAAGGTGTTTGGGATCAACACCTAAATTTGGTTGAATTTCATTATAATAATAGCTTTCACTCTAGTATTCATATATCTCCTTGTGAATCTCTCTATGGAAAGAAATGAAAGACTCCAACATGCTTGGATGAAGTTGGGTAAAGAAAGCTATTAGGACCTGATCTTGTTGATGAGATGGCAGAAAAAAGCAGATTTATTGAACAACACATAAGAGCAGCTCAGAGTCGACAAAAATGTTCTGCTGACAACCATAGAAAAGACATATAGTTTGAAGAGGGTGATAAATTGTTCTTACGAATATCTCCTTGGAAGAGAGTAATGAGATTTGAAAAGAAGGGAATGTTGAGCCCTAGGTATATCGGTCCTTTCGAAATATTGGATCGTGTTGGGAAGGTTGCTTACCGATTTCCGGTTGAACCAAATCTCTCTCAAGTTCACGATGTGTTCCACGTATCTCTCCTGAGAAAGTACATACCTTATCCTTCACATGTACTCAGCTCAGAAGTTGTACCACTAGAGCAAGATCTATCTTTTGAAGAAGAGCTGATAGAGATTCTGGATCCTAGTGAAAAATTCCAACAGAACAAGACCACTCACTTTGTGAAAGTTTTATGGAGGAACCACCAATTAGAAGAAGCTACATGGGAGATTGAGGATATGATGAGGGAGAAGTATCCTCATCTGTTGTTATAAAGTGACGAATTTCAAGAGTGAAATTTATTTTAAGGGGTGTAGAATGTAACACCCAAGACTTTTATGAGAAATATATTGTTTTTATGTTATATAAATCATCAAAGAAATATTTCATTACACACAACACTACCTTGGCATGCTTTACACGCAACCGCGGCCTTCCTCGATAGCTTGCGTCGTACGCAATACCGAGTTTCACTAAACAATGATATGCTATTAAAATATTATTAAAACTAGCCATTATAAATAGTAATACCCACATTTTGAAATATATTAAATTTTATTTTTCAAAATGGACATCATTTTTGGATTCTGAATAATGAAATTAGCCTAGGGTAATTTTTTTTTATTTTTTCTGAAAACGGTCAATTTTTTATGAATAGTGAAAACAGTGGGTTACTATTTAAAAACCGACTTTTTATTTAAATAATTATTTAATTTATTTAAATTTATTTTAGGTCAAAATTGATACATAGTAAATATATAAGTTCAATGCAATTCATTGGAGTCATTTTATAATAATTTTAGATATATAAAAATTTTATTGAACTTTTCACCGTCTTTTACCCACCTCTTAGGAGAATTTGCAAATTTACATAAAACTTAATTTTACCGCTTTTCTAAATGAAATTTCAAAAATATGAGAGACACGGTTGATGTCAGTAAGTAAAATGTGGTTCAATGAGATGAAAATAATTTTTGGTGAATAGTAACTTTTTACTTTATTTTACCACGGTTAAAAGTAAATAGGGTAATTAAGGGTACAAATGTTATTATTATTACCCTAAAACATATCATAATTCTATTAGATAAGTGTAATTCGACCCAAAACAACCTTAGGAATAAAATATGACCATTTAGGCCCACTTTGATTAGATTAGGACATTTATTATTAATTTATTTTAAGAAGGGTTAAAATAGTTAAAATCAAAGTTTAATAAGTAAATAACTTTTAATATAGGGTTATACATAAGATAAATTAGACTATAAATATTCATTAGAAAGATAAAAATATTTCCTACATAATGGTAGTTTGTTTATAATTTTTAGACATTAAATAATGTAATTTATTTATGACACAATGATGATGTATTAATTATCTTATTAATAAAATATTGACATAATTGATGTTATAAATACCCAAATAAATGTAATTTGAGACATTTTATGAATTAAAATAATTTATTAGTTTAATATGACATGTTATTAGTGATTTAAGTGACTTTTTTCGAACTAATATTTCTTTTATGATTTTCACAAAAATCAATTACCAAATAGTGTCAAAATTGACATAAAATAATTATTAAAAAAATATTATATTATTAATTGTTATTTTATTCCTAAAAATATAAGGTTCGTCCAAATGATTTAGATAAGGTTATATATATTAATAATAAAAAACTTGGGGTTCGTTTGGCTTGTTATAGTAAGTTTATTAACCTTATAGTGTAATAAAACAAAAAGACACGGTAAAAGTAAAATTATCGATCTAAAAGTTAAATCGAAATGATAAGGTTAAAATATTAACCTAAACTTGTCCAAATTCTATTTGATTGGAGGATTTAGACCCATCCCCACCTTAGCTTCGAAATAAATAAATTTTGAGCTATTTAAAACCGAATGTGACTTTATAATAAAATAATATTTTTATTTTTTCCCAAGGTGCCCCTCTCCTCCCTTATAAAAGGGAACCTCCTCCCTCTCTTCCTCACACCACTTTGAGACTTCAAGCTCAACCAACCCCTGACAAATTATCTTCTACACTTCCCTAGAAACATCCTAGAGGTCCTGGTATTCTTCAAAGACCAATTTTAGTGCACTAAAGGAGGCCTCAAAGAGGCGCTTCAAAGAAGAGGTAATGTCTATTAGCGATTCTTTCAACTTTATTTCTTCTTCCACTTCTTCTTCTTTAGTTGTTTCATTATATAGTAATAACATCAGTATTAATAATATAATGATATGTTATTATAAGTATGAAACAACCCTATTTCACCATCTATCCATCCTACGGAAAACAAAATCAACGCGCGTGCGTACGTACGGAATACCGTCTCCACGCCGTGGTGTAATCTATTTTCCACCACCACCTTACATGGATGGGTACAATGGTGTAAATAATGACTATATATGATTATTTTAAATTGATATTGATTCTGAAATAGTATAAATACTATCCAATACAATTCCACGATCATGAGAACAATATCATCGCTCATGCGTATGTACGAAATACCGTCTCCACGATGTGATGCGACTCATTCAACATGATCTTCATTGCATAATGTTTATATAAATGAATTGAATGAATAAATATGATATATATTACACTAATACCATTCTGTAAATGATTTATCAATAACCTAAAAAAAAGAATAAGATTTTATTCGACAAAACACGCATAAGAACAAAAAGAAATAAACTCCCAAATAACAAGTAACAATGAAATATTACTAATATAGAAGCTAAGAATATAACCATATATGATATCATAAAAATAATTATGATTCTGTAGTAAGTCAATGACATTATTTAAATCATTATACAGTAGGTTCAGACACTTACAAAACAAATCGGACCTAAGGTAAGGGAAAATCTCACAATCTCATTTTTTTTAATCCGAGATTGATTATACTTTAGAATTTACTGGTGAATATTTATCTTCCACATCCATTTTTCCTCAATATGTAATATTTATGTCCCTGTACAATTTTTTAAATCCAATTTTACCCTTCTTTGAGTTTTTAGTAAATGATATGAAAGGAATCTTTTTTCGTTTTTCATACGAGGTACTTTTTGACTTTTCTGACATAAGTATGAGAAGAATGTTTTTTAACTTATACGGCATTAATGGATATTTTTTTTAAAACATTATTTCCAAGAATATTCCTTTACAAGTTTTCAGGTTAATTTGTAATCAATGTCTTTTAGATTAAAATTTAATGGCATGTTAAGAAAGGAAAAATGTTTTTAAAGTAGAAAGGATATTTTACTCAAGAATGGAGTTCAAGTGTTTTTTCAAAATTATTTTACATCTAAGATAATATAGGGTTCTTTTTCTATCCCTATTTTTACATTGATTTGATTTTGTTATGATGGAATTATTTTTATGATGTCCTTTTATCTTATATGGATTATGTAATGATGGCATGATGTTTAAGATTCCCATTTTTATTGCATGGGTTATGCTTTGATGTATGATTTTTAATCTTATGGCACACATAAGAATGGTATCATTATGAGATGGGTGGGACCTATATCTCCTTCCAATGAATTGGGTAAAGATTAATATCTCATGAGATAGACATGTCTAGCACAGCAGGTTAAACCGGTTCAGTGAAACAGGACTGAAACGAGGAGTGAACTCGGTTCAGAAATGGACTTTGTCCTCTAAGATAGTCTTGGCTATGAGTCTTGACTAATAAGAAATGATTCTATATGATTATGTGGGTATTACAAAAAGTTTCATGTTTTATTTTATGATTATTAGGATTACATTTCACTACTATGATTTATCCCGTGTTATGAAATTATGATCTCTTTTGCAGGTTAAGATTTCCAAATGTTATGTTCTTATGAATATGATGTGATTGATATTTCTTTTGTTTAACCTTACTAAGCATTTGAGCTCACCCTTTTGTATTTTTTCTTTCCCCAGGTCAGGAAGAAGGTTATTAAGTATGATATGCCAAAAGTGACTCTAGATATGATTAAATAAATGGGAGGCAAATTAGATGTTTTATGAACCAGTTGTTTATGTTTCCCAGTTTCTAAGCACTCTATACCTATACGGTCCTTTCCTGGTTTTTTCATATGTTGTAATAAGTGTGCTTCAATTCTGAATTAATAACAATGTACATAAAGTATGGGTCCTTATAGTAGTAACCAAGTGTGTAGCAAGGCCCATTGTCGTGTATCAGGATACCCCACGTCAATCCCGAAACTCCTTGTCGGAGTTTTCACTCCTTGGTACATCAGTGCCAGATCCACCTCTACCTGCTCGTATCTAGAGAAGGATGTTTTTCTTGGAAAATTCACAAAATCTCTACATTATCAAAATTATAGGATGTTCTTCTATACTAATCCTCAAAGTCTATCTTAGGGTAGTGTTATCTAATCAGAGTTTTTCCAAATCTAGTATCCAAGGATATTAATAAACTTCCTCTGATACCAACTGTAACTCTTTGACCATAGTAACCTGAATATGATGCATTATTTTAATCCATTGGAATGATTACAAGGAATAAATTTCTCAAAGGACCGACAGTTTAGTGGTCTTGGAAAATAGATTACATACATGAACATTACATTACACATTAAAACATAAATCACAACATAAATAATCCATTTTGAACGCCATTATTCCCCTAGATTAACCATGCATATCAAACATAATACACTTCTTATAATCCTACGAAAAAGAAAACATATAATGTGGTGAACTCAGATACTTAGTAAGGATAACTATATGGCAGAAACTGTCATAAATAAGCATAAAAACATAAGGAAATGTATAAACCTAAAACAAAATCCTTTTAAACTTAAACTTCAGTATAATATGGAAAATATAAATCAAATAATTCTATTTACTTATTCACGTGGATATTAAACTAGTTGAATAATTACATGTAATATCAATAGCTAATTTCATAATGATATAATGCATAATGTCGTACATCATAACCACACAGTCAAGGCCTTATGTCAAGACAATATTTGTCTCATGAGACCTACCTATGCATAGAGGAGCTATAGCAGGATCCACCTGTGACATACGAAGTCAAATGCATTCCTCATATGAAAAGGTTGAAACATAACATAAACCTTCATATTAAAACTACCATATAAAATGTAAATACATTAACCATAAACCATGAATGGTATAAAAATAACACATCCATAGTAAAACATATCACAAAACCTTCAATATAATATGGAGGATTTGTATCATAATAAATCAACTACAAAAAAAATATATAATCCATTAAAGGATGTTGACATAGATGAAATCAAAACTATTTTAGAGAAATATTTCTATCTATTTTTAAATCATTTAAAATTCATATAATTATAAAAGAAAACATTTATTTTGAAAATATTCTTATCATATTTCACGGGATTCTTCGAAGTAGTTATAATGGCGGAGAATAACCGCACTCACATTGTAAGTTAAAAAACATTCTTACCTTAATTTGTCGAAAAGGTCATAAAGTACCTTGTTTGGAAAATGATGGAAATATTCCTTTTAAAGAATTTTATAAAAATTAAAACAAGGGTAAAAATGAATTTAACCCATAGTATAGTAAATATTAAATTTTTTTTGAAGTATATTTTTAAGAAACACAGTTGTGGATGATAAAGTGGTCCTAGTAGACACGTAAAAACAACCTCGAATAATAAACAGATTGTGAAATTAACCCTTACCTTGTAATTTTCCTATGTCAAGGTTACGTTAAAATCCTATATAATAGTTAAATATTTTTTATTAAATTGTAAAATAATAAAATACAAAAATATGACATCATATATTATCTTTTAATATTTCTATGTTAATAATATTTTAGTAGTATCATTGTTTTGGGTGTTAATTGATTCGTTTTCCTTTATATGTTTTGTTACGTAAGTCATGTTTTGTTATGGATATGATGTATTTGATTCATATCCAGAATGATATAATGTTCATAAATATTATTTTTAATAATAAAATGAAAATTATTCTTGAATGGTTACGATGGGGAATGAATCTCATTGCATTCGTGGAGACGGGAATCCGTACGTATGCACGAACACTACATCCATTTCATTTTTTTAAATGAAAGAAGGAAAAATGATACATAGGTATATATTTGTTATATTATAATATAATATTTTATATATGTTATTTATGTTCACTAACACCATCCTTTATATGTTCCATGTATGGTATAAACGAGTCATATCACTTTGAGTGGGCGGTAGTCTGCACTTCCTTAAATGAAATTATCATATATATACAACATGAAAAGAATAAAGGTTTTCTATAAAAGATAATAACATAACATTATAGATAAAATAAATATCATTAATATCATGTATAATTATAATACCATCATAATGGCCACTATAAGATGTGGTAGTAGAATATTGAAAAATCATCGTTTCGTGAGGCAGTAGTTCACCGTCCACGGAAACATTATGTTCAATACCCATTAGATAGAGGTGTATGTAAGTGTAGTTCAAATACTTTTCCTAAAAAATGAAGTATATTTAGGATACTTGTTTTGTTATAAAATAAAGGAATAAATAGATTTTATGGGGTTGTAGAAGTAAAATAAAAGAAAATAACTTTAGAAGATATATTACCTTTAAATCGGGTAACTCCCTTTGGTTTGAACCAAAAGGCTTCCTTGAAGTGTATTATGCCTAAGGAAAGGCTCCTAAGCAGAAGAGAGGGATTTATGGAGCTTAATTAAGCATAATTAGGACAAGAAAAAGAGTTTTAGAGGTATGGGAAATTGGTTAGAGGTGACGGTGTTTTATAAGGGGGGAGGGGCTCTTTAGGAAAGTTTGACAATATTATTTTATTATATAATGATTTTCGGTTTATAAAAATAAAAAACTCATTAAATTCAAGTATATGATAACTCATGTTCGAAATAAAGTCATCCAATATAAATTGGATAGGTTTTTCATATGGTTTTAATTTTTATAATCTTATTTATTTAAATCATTTATTTATGAGGTAAACACTGCATCATTATTGTGTCATAAATAATTTTATTTATTTGTTGTCTAAAAATTATAAAAAAATACCATGATCTATGAAATATTTTTAGATTTCAAATTAATATATATAGTCAAAATTATAACCTATATAACCCCATGTAAAATGTTTTTTACTAAAATATATATGTTTATGTCATTTTTTTCTTTACATTAATTTAATTAATATAAAGTGTAATTATCAGTCTCAAGTGGCACCATGGGGTCCCAAAATCGACCAAAGGATTCCAATGGTCTGAAAAGTATCATAAAATATTAATAGTAAACATGGTAGGGTAATTTAATATTATTATATTAATATTTGTTTGCCCTTATATACCAGATTTACCCATTAACCATAGTAAATAAAATATTTACAGAAGTAAATATTCATAATGAATAAAAATAAAAGTTACCTATTTACATAATTTGGAACTCCCGATTCTAAATATGGAATAAATTTTTCCAAATTCAAAACACAAAAGTGGTAGAAATTAATTTAAAATTATTTTGATTAAAAAAGTTATTTTTAATTAAAATTTAGTATTTTTCACTATTCATCAAAATATGAAAGTTATCAGAAGAGTACTAAAAATTTATCCAAACTAAATTTTTATGTCCCTATTCTAAAGAATAATTTAATTTCATTAAATTGAATATATAAAATTTTCAAATATTGGTTTTAAAAAAGGCTCTTCATTAAAAGGCAGTAAAATTGCATCTTTTGAAAAATACTTCTTTTATCTGAAAAAAGGAATATGTTCTTATATTATGTCTAAGAAAAACACAATATGGATTAAGAATTTATATTGAGAATATAAAATTCAAAATTAATTTAATAATATTCATAACCACTTTTTGAAAGGCTAGTTTGGTAAGTCGTGGCGTGCTCAAACTCGGTGTTGTGTGTAGCACAAGTTATTGAATTTCTTTAAAGAGATAACATACTATGAAATATTGGGGTGTTACATAATGGGTTTCATAAATTATAAAATTTGTGTAAAATGTATTTCTAAATTATTTTTGTGTGTGTGTGAAATGGAAAGGTCCTTTGGTTATGGAAAATAGTGGTTTCTATATAGATTTTGATCTTTAAATCAATGTCAAAATGTGAAAGTATTAATTTACTTATGTTATTAGGATGATTGGAATGTGTATATGAATTTGATGGTATATTTGAAATATGAAATTGAATTTGATCACAATAGTATTCTTAGGTATCTATGTGGGAAAACTATAACGATTATTTTAATTGACTCAGTAGTGGCGAGGCCTGGATTCATCTAGCATAATTGAGGCTACAACACTAACTAAACATGTGATATGATCAGAGACCATTAGAATTTTGGTATGGGATATTCTATAGTGTATTATTCATGAGAAATGTATTTTTATTGGCTTCTGAGTTAGAGAATACCATAATTTTGGGAGATGTTCCCCTATAGTGGCATGTGCATGAGAACATTGTTGGTATTTTAGTTGGAATATTTTTTATCATCGAGGTACAAGGTTCATAAAGTCCCACTTGTTTTAGTTACCTTTATGGATTTACCCATGGTTCTATCTTGTTACATGATTATTATTTTATAAGGTGACAATCGTTATCACACTATATACCTTGTTTACATTTTTATTTCAATGTACTTATTTTTGAAAAATTGTTTTCATAAAAAGTGTTTCTTCAGAAATTTTTCCATAAAATGTTTTCTTGTATATTTTTAAAATATTCTTATAGAAATGTGGATGATTATTTTTATCCTAGTATTATATAATGTTATCTTTTATTTTGGGTGAAATATTATCGGCCTTTGGCTCACACCCTACATACCCCTATGGGTGTATGTAGACTTTGTTATGTATGACCAGGGTAAAGTAAAAATGTGTCATTGTGGTGATGGTGGATCTAGTGTCAAGTGCTCTACTTCATGATGTTTTTTGTTGTGTTAGAATGAGGGTGATGTACCCCTTGTTTCATGGTGGTTTTTTGGATGTTTTTTTGTTTCCTTTCTCTTGTAGAACTTTTGGGTTATGGTTAAAGTTGTAAACTTGGAATCTAACAATTATTTTACCTCAATTGATTAGGTTTATCGGATTTGTGATTATTATTATCTTTTATTGTTTTTGATTATTTAAATGGTTGAAATCATTCCCAAAGTGTATATTCAATACCAAATTACTAGTCACTATCCCTTCGAGATCAGGAACTCCCTTCAGACAATGTCACTGGTTGAGTCATGTGTTTTCTTGGATGGCACCCCTGCTTGGTTCATGAAAATTAATTTTTGGAAATTAATAAAAAATTAAAAGTAATATCATTTTTTAAATCATCATACATAAATTATCTAAGGTTTAAATTATAGGATTTTTATGAAATTATTGATTTTCCAATGAATAGTGTAAATTTTGTTTTTATTGAACATTGTAATTTCATTTCAAGAATTTAAAAAGTTCTTTTTTTTAAAATGATTTAAAAGTAAAATTATTTATTAGATATTATTAATAATCCATTTATTTTTATTAGAAAAACTTTTATGGTTGAATTTTGTATAAAATAATTGTATACTTGAGATTATATTTTTCTGAAAGAACTGTTTTTCATTGATATTTTAATTCTTATCATAAATTAATTTCTTCTACTTGTAGAATTAGAATCCTAAAAAAGGGAATCCTTTTTTGTATTTAACTAATATAAATTTTTTAAATAGGTCCCTTTTATTTTTTTATAATGATTAATAACCATTATAAATTTGTGTCATCTCGATATAGGTAAAATTAGTAAAATAGGGTTTAAGACTTGAGATAAGGTCTCAAAATCAAACTAAAACATTCCTTTAGACTATTATATGGGTTTAATTCATCTATATCTATCCGTTTCTAGAATATATGGCCAAATTTTTAAATTTACCCTTGATTATGACCGTCATATTAACTTAAGGATTGAATAAATACAAAATGTCACCATCGTGAATTTAATTTTTCTAAAAAATTTACCTAAGAGAAAAAAATTATGATAAGTTTTTTTATAAATATTTATTTCATATTTAAATTTATTTTTTAAAATGGAAGTATATTTTTCATTTCAAGTGATTAAATGACTACCTTAAAATGTTACACAATATCATTATAGTAATTATTCAATTTATAGAAAAATAAGTTAAATGATTTGAGAAATACTAAATGTAATACAATTTTGGTGAATTATTGTGTTATTTGGATTTTTTAGATAAAAATAAAAAATATGATATGTTTTAAATGTTTATATTCGAATTATATTTTTTCATGTTTTTTTTCAAAGTGATATTATGTGAGTAGCTCCTAAAATGACCTTAATATATTTTTATGGAGAATTTATTTTACTATATTATTTAAAAACAGAAAAAATTGAAATAGGATAATTTAGATGATAGATAGTCTAAAATTTATTCCTTTACCCATTTATGAAATAATTTTTAAATGATAAAAATATTAATAAAAATTTATGATTGACAAAAATCATTAACATAGTTATTTTTAGAATCAATTAAAAAAGGGTTCAAACTAAAAGTTAAATTTTAATATTACACTAAAACCTATATAAATATCAATTTATGAAGATATTTCAATATTTTTCTATTTTTTTAATCTCTATCCATTTGGAATCATTTTTTTAGAATGACTTATTTATTTTTTTATATTTTTTGTAATCCCATGTCTATCATTTCACTACCTTATAAATAGACACCCCTTTCTATAAATTTTACAAAACACATTGATTTATATATCTTGAAAAACCTCTGATTTTTTTTATATTATTACCTACATACAAATTATAGGTTTTTGGACTTCGTAATTGATCATTCCAAGGTCCATTAAGAAGGATTCTAAGTGAAGCCTATCGAAGATGAGGTAATCATGTTTACCAACTCATTCAAATTTATTTCTTTTTTTATTTCCTCTATATTTTTTACCCACAAAAAATTATTAAATATAGTATAAAAAATATACATATATATTATTATGATTATAGGAAAACCATTTTCCATCTATTTTCAATCCTATTAAAACAAAAAACATCCCTCGAGCATATGTATGGCTTATTGTATCCATGTAGCAGTGTAATTAATATTTCATAAACACTTTAATTTCAGGGTTATAAATATTGGAGTGATTAATTTATATTATATTTTTTATAAAATTATTCGTCTTTAATTATAATTTAATATCTACCTTTTTACCTTTCAATCTTTTGGAAGAAAACAATGTCACTCATGGGTACGTGTGGACTACCATCCAAACAAAGAGATGTGATCCCTTTTCATTTTCCACTTTATATGGATGATAATAATTATATATTTAATTAATATAAATTATATTTATATCATTATTATAATTCTATAAATTATGGGACCATAATCAATTTACAAGGACCGAAACTACTCCACTGAAACTTCCATCAAAAAATGAAACATTTCACACATAGAAAGGACCATTTGAAAGGAATTATAAATAAATTTCTATTTAAATATTTTAATTTGATAATATATGATATTATAATTATTTATATTATTATTTTATATAATTATAATAAATTTTAATCTATTATATAGGAATTTAAAATTAATTATGAAAACATTTGGACCTGAGGTAAGGGTGTCTCGCCTCTCTTTTGTTTCCATTAGAAAAATTCCATTTTTTCCACTTTTTTTCATTCATGTGTTTTATATAAGTCATATTTTATATCATATCGAATGATTAAATTTATAATAATGGTACTCAATGTTTCATTTTAAATAATTTCATTCATGGTGGTTATGATTGAAAAATTATTGTAGCGGTATGTTTTAATTTCACAGTCTCATCATTGTTAGTGATTGTTTATGTTTAAGTCTCTATTGGGGAATTAATTGAAATTTATATATTTAAAATAATATATTTTTTCCTCCTCTATTTATTTATATAATTTATTTTTTTTCTATTCTTTTTCTTCTCTTTATGTACTAAATAAATGGAACTTATGCTTTTAAGGATAGACGACATTATTTTTGTACTTTGTCAGGATAATTTTTCATCCAAGTCCATGTGTTCTAAAAATATTTTCAAGAATTTTTTTAATGTTCCCCCATGATTTTTTAAATTCATATTTACCCATTAATTTCCTTTCATTGAAAAAATTAAATGGAATCTTATTCTCATATTTTGAATGGGGTACTTTTAATTTTTTCTGAAAATGTGAGGGTAATCATTGTTTTTATGTACACGACTTGAATAGAATTCCCCACTATCATGAAAACTCAAGGATATAAATATTAATTTACAATATTTAATGATTATTTTTAAATAAAATTTTTTCGTTAATATTTATAATTTAATTATATTATAAAAAATAAATTTTAATCTAAAAAAGATTTTTTCCAAAAGAAATTTTCCAGTGATCATTTTAAATTATTTTCATCTATGTTAACATAATTTTTAAAATATTATGATTTATAGAGGATATAATCTAATGAAAAAAATTATTATTTCTTAGGACGATTTATGATAACTTTTACTATTGAAACTATTGCAATTTTGTATGTTAGTTCTGCTAATATAAAGATCTATTCATTTTTAAGGAATGTTGACTATGTTGTATTATTTATTCATACGATGAATGCATTGGACTTATTATGTGATGGGTGGCACCTGGAATTTCATAACCCCTTTATAAATTGGTAGGTATCATTAGACATAAAAATCGTATTTTCTCATAGCCTTACCAATTCATGTAATATTTCTTGGTATGAGGTCTCGATGGTATGTACTTGTCTTGGCATGAGGCCTTGATAGTGAAGTTTAATATATCCATCATTATTCATCAGTTCATTATGAAATCGTTTATTTATAACAATGTACTTATTTATATATTAATGATATCCATCTATAATTTCCAAGATCATGTTATATTTTATATTATAATATTTTATCATCATTTATTACTATAAAATTAGTCATTCCTTATCTCTTCCATATTATCTTCTATTATACAAAACCAATACTGAGAATCTTAGCTCACCATTTTTGTCCCTTTACTTGGGATATGAACAAGGATATTTTGAAATATATCAATGATACAAGAATATTTATTATGATATTTTGTTTTATATTTATAATTTAATATGAGAATCGTGTGTGTATATATTTTTCAAATACTAATAAACCATTAATTCATTTTTCATATAATGGATTGTATCATATCCCAATGTAAAAAAGTAACCACATATTATGGGGTACTAGATTCGCGGTCTATAAAAATAATTTAGTGTGTTTTTATTAACAATTTTCATAATTTACTTATTATATAATTATTATGAAATCTTGGTACTCGTGGTGAAAGACTCAGGAAGTTTATGGACAAATATTTTTGTTTCATATGTTATGTAAGAATCAATTTAGATGAATTAAGAGTACTATATTCATTTTTTTGAATTAAATTTGATGTATTCAATAGTCATATCCATTTTCCCCATATAATCAAGAATCGTTTAGTTGACCAATATGAGATTGACATATGCCATGTATTTTCATTATAATTTCTATTTTAGGTATAGTGGTCAAGTTATTTTTCAAGATGTGTTACATACATCTAGTAGAAATTGTTATAAAGATACATGTTTTTTAGGTGATCAAACCAGATCCCTTTATATGATTCATAACAATGATGTTATTAAATTTTATGATCATTTTTATGGATATGAATTTTGAATTTATAATCATTTTCAAATTTATGAAGGCCTAACGGTTATACAAAATATTTTATGAATATATATATATATATTTCCTTATAAACTCTTTCTACAAAACTATGTGTGTTATTTGATTATATATATAAACATATTTTGGACGATACTGAAAATTAGTTTTTGTATTCTATTAGAAGTTTTTACATATGATGTTTCAAAAGATAAGTTGTCCAAAAAGCCTATGATCCATTAGTAATGGTGGGAGATTGATGGAATTATTCTATATAGCCCATAAATTTTATGGTATGATTTATCAATTTCATACAGTATAATATATAATAATATTTGGAATATCATATGCCTTATATTATTTTATATCATCTTATGTGATATAAAACAATACCACATATATCATATGATTTGATATAGGAAAATTAAAATAAGATTTCCAAAGTAGTTTTTATACTATATGATGATGTATTCACATTGGATAATCTTCACAAAAGATATAAAATGTTTTATTTAAATATCATTATATAGTTTTTAACTAAGATATAACATAGTATAATTAATGTTTAAAAATTAAATATCCTAGATTTATATTATTTGAGACAATTCATGTACATTAAAACATTTCTAATGTGTGGATATTTTGTAAAATTTTCATACCTTTAATATTTCCTTAGATTATCAAGTGGTTCTAGTATTATGAGGATCAACCAAAGAAGAAAAATAAAATATTTTTGATATAATTAGAATAACTAAACTCTTATAGGATACTATTTACCTATATTCATTATTTACATTGTTCTAAGGTACTGGTTTACTATGGAATTGAGAGAAATATTTCAAAAGGATTTGGGGATTTATACATTTAGTGGATAATAATAGATGAAAGAGTTTTCAGGTTTCTATTTAGGGACCCACATCACACATATATAATATGGGAGGATTATATGATAAAATTTTACTTTGTTAAATATATTTAATTTTTTCCAAACATTTCATAAAAAGATATTTCATATTGGTTTTGTATTCTTCTACATTTTGAATTATTGAAATATAAAAACCCCCTAAAATAAGTATATCACATTGAGTGATATACTTGTTATGGTTTACAATATGAGAAATTTCATCACGAGATGTTTTATATTACATAACCTTCACATGTCTTATCTATATATATGCTATCATAAAATTTTCAATTAACTTGCCATGTTATGGTGTTTAAGAGTAGTAATAACATGCTACATAAATTATTTAAATGTTAAATAATAAATGATGAGGTTGGAGTGAGTTTCAAATATAATTCTAAATATTTAATTTATTATATTGTTTTAAGGAGAAATTATAAAATGATCGACCCATGATTAATCTACTGATACTTCTATATATTATATAGTAAATATTTGAAAAGGATGCAAGTTTTGATAGGTGATCATATGAGTCTAATACATGTAATATAATCTATTTTATCACACTTATGTTTTTAAATTTAAATATACATTCATACCATGATATAAAATAGGTTTTATATATTTTATCTATAATTATTATTTCCAACGGATCACTTGGGGAAGAAATATTCCATAGCTTTTTTCTTCAGGATCTCCAACAAATACGTATAAAAAATTACTTAGTCTATATTACTTACTTGTTTATATTTCTTTCCAAATTTTCTAAGATATATTTTGATGTTACATTTTTGTTTTTTCATTTAATTTTGACTTTTTAGATGTTATAAAATCTCTTCAAATGTATCATATACAAATCAAGTTATGTTTTTATGAAATCTAATTTTTTGAATAATTTTTAAAAATATAAAGAATATTCGATATTGGTTATTATGATATATTGTAATCAATTATTGTGATATAATATATATTAATTAGGAAATTTTTCATGATAATTCACACATAAATAGTAGATATCTTTATTTTATACATGTATAGATCATGTTTTATAGAAATTGGTTTGTTATATCATTGTTTATAATAGAGAGCCCATCGTGTTTCAAAATAACTACATGTATCACTTTTGGTGATATAGTGATATTTCTAGGAATGATATAGTATATAATTTTCATCTTTTCACTTAAAGTAATATAGAAATATTGTTCTCTACAATATGGAACCTGATGGAAAACATTTTATGACCATGATGTCCCAATGTTACCAAACTGTTTTATAAAATTTGATACTTGATATTTCTATTGGTGATACAGAACATGGTTATAGTGCTTGTCATGAGTAGATTTATAAATATATAATTTCATGTGATATGTGGAAAATTATGTCCAATGATATAGGATAATGATGTGTGTTTTGAAAGAATAATATGTCACCACCCATATCACAAGAAATGATATAGCACATATCAATGTCTACAATATAGGGAATATATTCCTTTTATTTGAGAATGAATGAATATTTTTCATAATTTTATTAAATTATTAAAACAAGGTAGTACTAAATGGTTATATTAAATTTTTTAAAAGTTCATTAAATAAAAATTTAATTTTGAATTCCTCAAAATGTAAATATAAAATTTTTAGTAAATATGAATTATTCATATTAATTTCATAACTTAAATATTTTTTACCAAAATTTTTGAAATATAATATCTAGGTATAAATGTATCTTGATGTCAAATATTTATTACGATATATATATAATGTCAAATAATGTAAATTTTTTACATTATAATTTATAAAAGGTTCAAAAGAAATTAAATAAAAAACATTTACATTTATTAGTTCATATCTAAATAAATATAAAAGAATTCATATATTCAATGTAATTATTAAATATGATTTATTTTCATTTATAAAATTGATGTGGAATGATCATATATTTTTTCTTAAAATATGAAATTGTTTCTTCAAAAAATGAAATTTTGATGTTTAAATTTCTAAATTATTTGTTTGTTTGATTGATTAATTTTATTAAATATTCCAAAAATGAGAATTATTTATATATTAATATCACTATACTAATTTTTGATTATTTCAAATCGATTCTATATATGTCACATCATTCATTTATATAGCCTCATGTTAGTTATAAAAAATTATTTAATTTAATTCAATCAAGGGAAGTGATTTTTCTGTTACAATTCCAATGTAAGGATTTTTTTATAATAACTCTAGAATATTGGTAATTAAATTTATATTGTAACTAGAAATAACTATTAAGTAATAATTTATAAATATTTAGGAACCAGGATGGATTTTCAATGACATGGGGTCTACGACTCCATCTATAAAGGTAGAGGTTGTCTATTTTCCAAACCATACATATTGTTAAGTTGCATTTGCATTTACTGTTATTTTAATATGTTATATCAAAGAGTTACATGTACTATTTTTATCTGAATTATACATATATATATATTTCAATGGGTGTGTTTTTTAATATTATAATTAATGTTTTCTATGAATACAAATTACAATCCAAGGATTTTATAAATAGTTATACATTGGAATGTTTATAACAAGTTCTCCTAGTTTAATAAAATAAGATATATAAATTGAATTAATTAAATTAATTAAAACAACGAAGGAAATTATGGGATTCAATATACATGATATGTATATAGAATTAGATAGTGAGGTTATGTAAAATCCCCCAAATTATAATTATGTTAGAATATTTTAAAAGTAAACAATCATTAATATCTTGATGATTAAATAATGGAGAAACTAAAAGTTTGGTTCCAATGGATTAACTAATTGGAGGAATGGTGGATATAGAACCTAAAAATGAAAATTATTCTCAATGGTGAAGATGTATATAGTAAGAATAAGATGGATTCCCTTAATACCACTACACATATTCATGATTCAATAGAATTAAATTTTTTAAAGAATCCTAATAGCATGGATGTGTATGGAATAATAGATAATATGAATAGGATCTATCAAGAAAATCATGGAATGTGATTTATATGGCTTTAAAAACATTTTATGATTTAAAATAGAAAAATAGGGTTGATTTTCAACTCATGCGGTCTATATTATTTGGTATATAAATGATCTTAATAGATTGGGGACAAATATCATGATACATATGAGTAATTATTTGTTCATGTAGTAATAGATAGATATATTTTTATATATGATCATTAATTATGATGTGGATAAATTCATTTAGAAATTATTTCATATCCTTAACTTTTATAGGGCTATTAAGTAATACATGGTAGTTTATACATAAAACTCCATTGTGATGTTGTAGAGAATAGGGATAATAAAATAGAAAAAATGAAAAGGAAAAAGACTATAAGGATATAATAAATATATATTATTCTATAAAATATAAATGAGGTATCACACTAGATAGGAAATGTTTCCATTTTATAAAGATATGATATTAGAATTTTATATTCATTTAGTATTAAAAAGCAATTAGGAAATTCCATTGGGACTCAACTTCTATAATTTATATTATATAAATCAATTACTATAATTTGATTTCTGGGTAAATGTTATCTGTTATGTTTTTTAGGTCTAAAAGGGGAATAGATGACATGAATAGTGTGTGAATCAGGGTTTGAATATTCTTTTCACAATTATTCTTGCCCCACTGGATCTTGACCTCTTTATTATATAGGTCACTTTGTTTTCTATTTAGTGTTTATATTGGTTATATCATTTCCAATTTTATTTTATGACAATGAATTGAAAGTAAATCAATAAAGTAATCACAATGACATAGATATTTTTACTCGGTTCACCCTCACTGGGAAACATCCTAGGAGCAAACAATGACAATGTACTGATCATACCAAATTAACTAAGTCTCATTTTCAATAATTTTGTATGGGATAGATCAATTATATTCCTAGGATCACTACCTTTACAAGATTTAAGGTGAGCTCACTACATTACCACGGGTCACTCCCTAAGTCTCTTTCTATGGATCACTACCGGCCGAAAGGATCAACATCTTCTTCTTCTTTTTATCACATCCCTATAAAGGATCCACACATAGATTACAGAATTTTAATTCCCACATAGTTTATGGACAATCAGGTCACATTATATTTTCTAATGAATGCTTCTTCAACTATAGGTATATGCTCTACTAAATCTCTTTTTGGGTTACTCTTTAACTCCTATGAAAACACCGGGATGCAACACTTCCACTTTTGAGACAATTGGAATAGACTTCTCTTCACTATAGACATAGTAATTACCTATTATTTGGAAGGATATTCATGTGATGACAAGTCTCAGTTTCATTGATTTGAATGTATGAGTGAATAACCTCCTTCTATAAGTATTTGCGAATGGTGAAGAGGCTCTATCTTTTTCTTCACCTCCAGAATTTAGACATGACAATGATACTATTCACAGTGAAATGTAATCATGTATCTCCATGTTAAATATTCTAGTGTGATACCCCTGTGTGAGACCTTGGTTCATGACTCCTTATGCGAGATCTTGGTGTGTACCCTTGCATGAGATATTGATGCGAACCACTGGCACATTGCGTGAGTCCCCTGGTGCAAACCCCTAATGACTTTCATGAGTCTCACCTTACACAAGTCCAATGGTGAAAACAACTAACTCCTTTCATGATTCGTACTCTTCATGTGTCTAATGACGTAAACCCTTAGTCTCTTATGTGAGTCCTACTCAATGTGAGTCCCTTAGCATGAACCCACAGTTCCTTGCGCGAGTCCTACTCTACATGAGTCCCCTTGCATAAACCCCTGGCACCTTGCACGAGTCGCACTCTATGTGATTCCCCAAGCATGAACCCCTATAATCGTGCATGATTATCACATTTCATGAGTCCCCTTTCACAAACCCCTGGTGACTTGCGTCAACCTCATTCACTATGAACCCCTAGTGTGAACATCCTTTAGCGAAAACCCCTGTCACAATCCTCTTTCACTACGAACCCCTATCACGAACCTCCTTCTCCACAAACCCATAGTGTGAACCACTATTCTCACTTTGTGTGATTCCCACTATAAACAAGTCTCTTCCATGATTATTATTTCAGGGTTCCTATTTCACTATTCTTCTTTCTCTCATAGCCCAAGACCTTGTTTAGATCGTGTACAACACTTACTCAATGTGAATCATGTGTAATCCTTCTCCGCAAACCTCTATTGTAAGATCTCACTATGAGTATATAATCCAGATGAGATTCATATCAATATTTTAAGAAAACCTTCATCAATATTTAAGGATGGGTCTTGGGGCATTTATAGGTGATTTTCCATCGCCTTAATTCCACAAATCATGGACAATTTTCCACATCATTGGGATCACATGATCTTCATGATCTGGGTGTGTGATCTGTTCATTCCTTGCATGAGATATGGGTGTGATTCCTCTTTCAACATTCATGCTTTTCTTGAATCCACGACCATCCTTTCTGCATGGAAGTACTCAGGTATGTCAAGACAACTTTGCAGTGCTCTAGAGACAAAAGGGTAGATTTTTCATGACATGCTTCCACACTCCCATATGACCCATATTGGTCTTGCAAGGCATCATCGAAAAATAGAGTAAAACCCTATAAATTTCTTGTACAAACTCTCATGATCTATGAACATTGTAATATAACACAGTGGGGATAAAACAATTGGAGGTGAGATGTGTTTGTGGTCGCTATAATACATGTGACGTGCCCTGCGAGTCCCTGGTGTCATTTCAACCGCACCTCATAAAAGCCTTTGGGATTGTCATCATTCACACTCTTCAAACCCTCATTAATCATTTAAACTCAAGCACAAGTCATATTCGTGATTTTCATAAGATCTTGGCATTATAACCCAAGACAGTCATGAGTGATGTACAAGACCCCTCTCTGAGCTCTAAGGACTGTCTTGAGTGTTTTGCTAGACCACTCGGAAAGATCCAAAGACAATAATGCGTGTTGTGTGGGATCACAACATGAGACTCAAATTATATCATGAGAAATCATCGTATTTAAAATATTATTTTCTTCTAATGATATTCAAGACCCATCATGAGTTCTAAAGACAACAATCATTGTCGCACGTGATCACATCGTAAGAAAAGTTCAGAAATATCACTTAGAAAGTTTAGTTTAGCATTCGTGCTAACTCTACAAGCCTTTGGCTCAAATTAAATCATTCACAATTTTTTTATTTGTCAATGTTATTGTCTTACAATAGTTTTCATGACCCATTGTGTGTTCCAATTGAAACTATGAGTTTCATGTGTGATCACATTGTGAAATCATTTTAGCACTCACACTTCTCCTTAGACTCAAAGTCAATCATGCACAGTCCTGAGATTTTCAATGTTGTTGAATTTCAATGTTTTTTATGACCCATTTCATGTTCCAAATACAACTATGTGTGTAATGTTGACTCATAATGCCTTATTTGACAACCATAATTTATCAACAACATCAAACCTTGTCAGAAAACTTAATCAACACAAAATCACAATCATGAGAGATTTTTGGCTAATAATACCCCCATTAGGTTTGTTGAAAACTCTTCATTTTGATACTAGATTAAATATTCTTCCATCATCTTCCAAAAAATCACTTATTTCAATTATTAAAGTGATCATAGATTTACTCAACACACACTCTAAGCCCACAAGAGCCACACTCGGCATGAGAAACAAGAGTATAAAGAAAATTTCTTCAATGAAACACTTTGTTTCTCCCTCTATCAGCTTATCTCATATCTTGGTTAAGGCATTTTCTCTCTATTATATAACAATTTATCCCCCCATTAACACAAACATGAAGGTCACTTTGTTTTGGTTTTTTCAAGTGTGGGGAGTAGAATATACTCCAACATCAAGTATATTTCATTCAAACACTTCTTTGGCTAAGGAATTTGTCATAATCTCTCCAAATTATAGTTATATAGGAACATACTCTAATTTCCCAATACATTACTCAATCATATCCTTAATAAAGTGATAGTTAATTTAAATGTGCTTTGTCCTCGAGTGATGTATTATACGTTTTCTCAAATTTATATCAATTGAATTGTCAAAATGGATTCTGATCAGAGACTTCACTTCAGCTCCCATATAATCAAGCTTCTGCTTCTTCCAGAGTAACTATATAAATTCTTTAGGGGCCACAATGTATTCATATTCTACAGTTATTAATGACATGGAATCTTCTTTTCCAATCATTATAAATTCACCTCCAAACATTTATTTTCTATCATCTTCTAACCTAGGCCAATATGTATATGTAGCCCAATAATTCTTATTGAGATTTTTATTATATTGAAAAGAGAAATCCACCATGATTTTGAAATACCAAATTATTCATTCCACTGTAAGAATGTGGGTTTCTTTGGGATTATATTTTTACTATGTTTCTTTACATGAGGAAAAAACAATATCCAGTTATGTCACTATTATGTACAGCAGGCTTCCAATGATCTTCATGTATTCTGTGACATTAACCGCATTGCCTTCATCATCTCATGATAGCTTCATCTAGGTACCCACCAAAGTCATCATCTCCTTGGATTTATCCATTCAAAATATTCTCGAACCATACATTTAATAATAGGATTTCAAAATGAATGTGTCATTATTTCCTTGTGTCACCATACTCTTGGTGCCTACTTTAACCCATATAATGACTTCTTCATCTGACAATCTCTATTCTCATATTCATGAATTTGAAAACCATCTAGCTGTTCAATATAAAATTATTCTTCCACAACCACATTTATAAATGTAGACTTTACATTCATCTAGAAAACTTTGAAATTTCTTTACACTATTATGGCCATGAATAATCCGATTTTATCTAGCCTGGCAATATGTGAAAATGTTTCATCAACATCGATACCCTCTATCTGGGGGTACCATTTTCACACCAGTCATGATTTTTTGGAATCACTATGTCATCTTCATTCATCTTGTTTATAATGAACCTTTTGTCCCAATTATAATCTTATATGTTGTCCTTAAAACATTCTACCATTCCTGATTTTTTATCTTCTTTATTTTCACTAGTGTTGTCTCATCACCAATTATATTTTTATAGTCAATTTTAGATAAAATATTCATATTTCTTATTGATATAGATTTTACTTTCTCATGATCATTATTAGTATCTTCTTCTAAATCATCATTTTCCGCCTCTACTCCCATGAGTTTCTTATCTCCTCATTGATTCCAAAAGGAAACTGTTCACAATGTTATCAAAGATTATGTTAATTCTCCACTATAGTGACCTTGTTTCTTTTAACTAATTTTGTAGACACTAATTGAACAATTTTTGATATTCTATCACATATTCTTAATATCTATAAAATAGTTAATAGATACCATATTTTTAGAGACAAATAAATAATCATGAAATACATGAATGTTGTTTC
Organism: Viscum album; assembly: GCA_963277665.1. NCBI lineage: Eukaryota > Viridiplantae > Streptophyta > Magnoliopsida > Santalales > Viscaceae > Viscum > Viscum album. Next base: position 133,023,918 of record OY728120.1, read on the forward strand.
TTCTCCCCCAATCAGTCTTCTTGATGATAGAAAACACTAAAATTCATATTTTCTATACCATTTAGTCATTTTCTCATTTATTATTGATTTACATATAAGTCATTTTGTTTCTCCTACTTGGTCCCCACGGTCCTTGCATCTGATTACAAGATAGTATACTCCCCTTATAATATGAAACTCTTACAATTATTAAGCCCTTTGTTTAGACCTACAAAAATTCTTATTATCCTGCATAATTTCATCACATGTGGCTTTATGGTTGAGAAAATTCTCCATATCAATAAAATTTCATATTTTTAGCTACATTAAATTATATTTTCATTGGGTGAATTTACCATGTAGCAATGAGCCATCAATAAAACAACTAACCCTACTACGTCGGAACATTGTGTAGAAAACAACAGATAAAGTTAATAACACCATAATTGTCCATTTCACTCATTTAATTCCATATATCTCATGTATCCATCGACCATTAAATCCTTTTCGAGGAATTCTTCTAGATTTCTTTCTTATATCTATTAATGGATTATAATTAGTTGAAAAATTTGGAGTACATCACATAACCACATTTCATCTTTTGATGCCACATCCCCTTGGATATTATCTCCCCTATAACCTAAAACACTGGAACATAAGTTAATAGAATTTATACACATTAGGAGAGGGGAACCTCTAGGATCTTCATGAAATAGATTGTGGTCAATCCAGATGGATCAACCCTTTGTTTCTTTGTTGTAAAGCACTGTACTATTTTTCTTCTTGTTACAACTTCCCATCCAACATCAACTATACTAACCATATATATAGTCATTATTTACCATAATATTGATTATTCATCTGATATTTAGATTCTATAGGCTTCTCATTTTTCATAATTTTGGGTTTAATCCCATATTTAGAAATTTCATTTCTTGATGCTTTACTGATATTCCATTTTTCATGATCATTTATTTGATTATAAATCTTTCCATTGTTCATATACTCTTTCTTCTTACTCCATTGGAGAAATCTTATCTTTCATTTCCTTTTTTATTCCTACTACAATGTCTGGCCAAATTACAATGATTAGAACATATAAAATATCTTCCATTAAAGGCATACCTCATTTCATTATTTCTTATCTTAGATGTTGATGGAGCTAGAGTTTTTCATCCAATATTGATCCCTCAGACTTCATTGAACATACTCATGGAATTATACTATCTTCCATAGTAAAATAATTTGATAACTGTTTTCTTCGAAGATACTTTTCTTTTAGACTATCCTAGAAGATTCTTCTTAATCACAGATTTTACCATTTGTCTGTATTCATAATATGAAACATATTACAATTCCTCAAAAAAACTAAATGTATGACCATGTATTCGATAGAAATATCACATGTTATAATTACATATTGTGAAAACCTTTTTAGGTATATCTCCATTACCTACATGATTTTTCTTACCTCTGGATCTTTTCACAGCTTTCATACTATCAAGCTTAAGAGAAGGTTCATCATATCCAATACTAGATTTTCCCAACCAGTATAACCTTTGGGATGTGTATATCATTTCATGTTTTTCCTCTGGAGTAGAATATTTTCTTTTTATTTCATTATCACCTGTAGAAGGATAATCAAATAGTAAGTGTAAATCATCCTTCTACTTGGGCTTGCAATTGGAATTAGATTTCTCCACTTCTTTCATCACTGATTCAATCTATTCTCCTAATATTTTAGTCTTATTATCCCTAGATTCAAGTTGATAATTAAGTTCTCTTTTTATTTACATCCCACTACTCATCTCATCTTAAAATTCTTGGGAGAGCTTATCCATCTTGTCAGATTTCTCCTATAACATAGAATTCATTTGAGCAACAAAATCATTACAGCATGCATTCTCCTATTGTATTATTTTCATTTTTGAAACTACGTTAGATAGCTATGTAGTAAGATTATAATTTTTAGCCTTAAAATTTTAAATTTATTCTATGTTCATATTCTTTCCCCTGTCATCAAATTTTATTTTTTCAATCTTTATAGAAAACTTTTGTAGTTCTTTATCTTATAGATAATTCTTCTCCCTTTGATCAGTAACCTCAACAAAAATACTTTTATTTAATCCATTTAGCTTATTGAACTCTATATCTAGTGATTGGATCTATATATCCATAGATTTAATTTCCTCATCCAATTTCTGATCAAATTCCTTTATTTTAACTAAAAATTCCTCTTTTTCCTTCTTGGAATTTATTTATTGTGAGTAGTTTCAATATCACATGGAATTTAAATTTCATCACTCATTTCTATATAATAATTGATTGAGTATCTCTTTATGTTGTATAATTTATCAAAAACTTTCTTTAGCACACTGTTTCTTTCCTGAAACTGGATCACACATTTTCTGAAGAAAATTATGCACTCCGGAATACCACCTGACTACTGCTTCTTCCTTGTAGTTCTTCTCTTTTCCATGACACACTAAGATAAGAGAAAACTAAAACATCAATGCTAATAGTAGAGTAAACCATGTCATAGAAAAATAATAAACAAAGGTAACCTCCCTATGATAGAAACTGTTCGGTCCAAAAGGGGCCTAGATACCCCAAGAGGGGGGTGAATCAGGGTTATGGATATTCTTTTCAAAATTCATCCTTCCCTACTAGATCTTGACCACTTAATTATAAGGGTCACTTTTTCCCCTTTATTATTTATATTAGCCACATCCTTTTCAGATAGTAATGAACTGAAATTAAAGCAATAAAGCAAGCATAAGGACAAAGATATTTTTACTTGGTTCACCCTCACTAGGATACATCCAAGGAGCATACAACAAAAATGATCCAATGTTACCAAATTAACTAAGGATTTATTCTAATAATTTTTCTTTGGATATCTCACTTGTATTCCTAGGATCACTACATTTACAAGGTTTAGGGTCAACTCACTAAATTCTCATGGTTCACTACCTATGTATCTTTCTCTAGCTCAATTTTGGTGGAATGGATCATCATCTTCCTCTTCCATTTCTCGTTGATCTGGAAAAAAACAACACACATTTTATAGACTTTTAGTTCCCACATATTTTATGGATATGTAGGTCCCTTCATTATTAATAATAATGCATCCTCAACTATAATTAGATTCTCTATTGAATCTCTTTCTAGGTTTATCCTTGACTCCTATGAAAACACATGGATGCAACAATTACACTATCCAGATAGCTGTAATAGACTTCAAATTACTATAAACATATAAATTACCTCTTCATTGGAAATATCTTCATGTTATTAAAATTTTCACTTGTAACTATTTTGAATGTATCAGTGAATAACCTCCTTCTATAAGTATTGTCAAAGGGTGAAGAGCCCCTATATTTTTCTTCTCCTCTAGAATTCATATATGAGAACGATACTATCCATAGTATAATTTAAGCATGTATCTCTATGCGTAATATTGTACTATGATACCCCTATATGAGACCTTGGTTCATGACTCCTTGTATAAGATCTTGGTGTGTACCCATGCGTGATATCCAAGTATGAACCCCCAGTGCATTGCATAAGTCCCAACTTGCATTAGTCCCTTGACATAAACCCCTGATGTATTTTATGAGTCTCACATTACGCAAGTCCCCTAGCGCAAACCCCTAACACCTTTCATTATTACTACTCTATGTGTTTCCCCTGGAGAAAACCCCATGTGCCTTGCGTGATTCCACTAGCACGAACACCTGGATCCGTGCACGAGTCCTACTTTGTGTGAGACCCCTAGAGTGAACCCTTATAACCTTGTGCATGTCCTACTCTATGTAAGTCCCCTAGCATGAACCCCTTGAACCTTTCTTGAGTCTCACCTTACGTGATTCCCCTGGCTCAAAACCCAGATGCCTTACAGAAACCTCATTCTTTGTGAACTGCTAGTGAAAACCTCCTCTACTACGAACCCCTAGCGCAACTCTTTCACCAAAAACACATGGATTCATCCTCATTCTCCATGAACCCTAGGTGAGAACCCCTATTTTCACTTTCTATGAGTCCCACATTGTGAAAGTCTCTTCCACACATCTACTTTCATGACTCCTCCCTCAAAATTCAACATTCACTCTTTGTGCAAGACATTGTTCAGTTAAGGCAAAACACTTGTGTAGTTTCAATAATGAATAATTCTTCTTTGTGATCCTCTATCTCAATATCTCACTGATATTATCTTATCCGAACAAACTTTAGATAAATCATTTAATAAAAACATCATAAATATTTAAGGATAGTTCTTGTGGTACTTATAGGCGATTTTCCACCGCCTTAATTCCACAAATCACATACAACCATCCACCTCATTGGGATCATGTGATCTAAAAGATTCTGTCACATGATCTACTCATGAATTGTGTAAGATCTAGGCATTATTCATCTTTCAAAATTCAGGATTTTCATGATTCCTTGATCAACCTTATCACATGGAAGTCCTCAGGTACGTTTGGGCCACTCTACGGTGCTCTAGGAATAATCAGATATATTTTTCATGACATGCTTTCACACTCTCCATATCATCCATATTCATCAGGCAAGGAATCATCTAAAAATAGAGTAAAATCCCAAGACATTTCATTTACAAACTCTCATGATCTATGAAAATTTTAAAATAACACAACATGGATAAAAATGGAGGAGAGAGCTGTTCGCGGTCACTGTAAGACATGTGATGTGCCCCATGAGTCCCTGGTGACATGTCTACTGCATCTCGAAAAAAACCATCAGCTTTTCATCGTCACACCCCTCAATCCCTCATTCAGAATTCGTGCTCAATCATGATTCCTATTAGTTTGTTGTGTAAGATTTGGGCATATTCTCCAGACAAAATCATGATTGTGGCACAAGACCCCTCCATGAGCTCCAAAGATAGTCATGAGTATTGTACAAGACCTCATCATGAGATACAAAGTGAATCATGTGTTTTGAGTGAGATCTCCCCATGAGACCCTAATTCAATCATTTAAAATAATAAAATTTAAAACTTTATTGTCTTATAATGTTTTTTATGACGCATAATAAGTTCCAAAGAAAACTATGACAGTTGCACGTGATCACATTGCAAGAACAGTTCAGCACTCGCACTTCGCCAGTTCAAGTCAACATTCCTGCTAACTCTTCATGCCTTAAACTCAAATTCAATCATGAAAAATCTTTTTATTTTCAATGTTATTATATTCAGATACTTTACATGACCCATCATGTGTTCCTAATACAACTATGAGTGTTGTGTGTGATCACATTGTGAGATTAGTTCAGCACTCACACTTCACCTAAGACTCAAATTCAATCAAATGCAATCTTGCGATTATCAATGTATTTGTATTGAAATGTTTTTCATGACCCATTGGGAGATCCAAATGGAACCGTGTGTGTCATGATAACACTTCATGATGCCTTTGACAACAATCCTTTGTCAACAACCTGAAACCTTCTCAACAAACATTATCAACAAAAAATATCACTAATGAGAGATTTTTTTTCTAACTATATGTGACATTATTGTGTATATTTAAAAGTGTTTAGAAATATGAAAAAATTATATAGAGATATTTATTTAGTTTTAAACATTGGTGCAAAATAAATATATTGGAGGATGGAAAAACATTAAATAAATTAACTATAGGGATTATAGATTATTAAATCATGGGATGTGTGTTGAATTTTTTGTCTCATTAGTAATATATATGATCTTTTCAATAAAATAAAAACATTTTTTTCCTTAATTATTGATAATATTGAAGGTTGGTACACATAGTTTATTATTTAATTATGTCCAATACATTGTATTAAAATAAAACATGGAAGAAAATATTAATAATTTTTAATGAAATTGAGATAAAAATACATCATATATATATATATATATATTAAAATGTGATATAGTTTCATATTTTAAATAATATTTTCAAATAATACTCATGATATAAATTAAATATGATGTAATGTAATCTTATGAGATATTATTTTTAATTTATTCTTTAAAAATTTGTAAAAATAAAATAGAAGTCATTTTATTTGGTCTATAAACTATTTGTGTTTGGAAATAATATATTTTTATGAAATATATTTTCTAATATACCTATAAGATTTAATATAAATATTTCATAACTTTCAATTTAAAAAAAAATTTAGAAATTTTTAATTCTAAGATATTGATTTAATCAAAACTAGTATTATAAGTTTATATCTTACTTACTTAAGAAGTTTTTGGGATATATTTTAGTAAATTAAGTGATTAATATCATATTTGAATTATATTACTAATAATGATAAATGAAATATTTTTATTTTATTATATTAATAAAATATTTATAATTTTAATACATTTTAAATAAAAAATGACCTAATATATGGATATTATGAAGTAAAATTATTCCTATAGATAGTTTAAGTGTCAAATATATGGATTTAGAGTATTAATCTCTCCATTATATAATGATTCTATCTTCAAGAATGTTGTCTCACTAATGATTTTAGGGGGAGGCTTTATTTTATATAAGGAAACATAGTGATATAATATTTAACTATAAGATGATGTTGCAAACATTACATGGTGATATAACAGGGTAAAATTAAAAAAACACAGAAAAAAATTATTTAATATAATTACATATAATTATATGGTAAGATTGGTTTTTATATATTTCTATATATTATAAATGTGTTTATAATTATAAAAATGTATCATATCATGCAAATAGATTTATACTATATCATCCATTATTTTTTATTAAATTTATATCATATGTATGAAATGATAAATAACCCATTATAGATAAATATATTAGTTTTCCTTGGTTGTAGATCATCCTGGAATGGAATTAATTGTTATTATATGTAACATTGTATACATTAGGCGATCATATAAATATATAAAGTGTACTCATGATATATGGGAACTTAATGTGAAATAAGTTCCATAAATAACTAAAAAGTGAATTTATAATTCTCTATTTGATCCAAAATTGGGTGTTTACATTGGGGTTCATGTGTAGAGAAAATTTTGATTATTGATGGAAGTTGTAAAATATATTACTAGGATGCACTAATAAATTCACGGTAAGATAAATAGTTTAACCTAACTATGAATTTTTTAAGGAAGAGTATATTCCATAGTTTGTAATACCATGAAACCAAAACCTTGCATGTGAAATTAAATTAGGTGATTTGAATTTGACTACTTTAAATCCTTCATTTAACATCCCTAGTCAATCCTAAATTCATCTTATAAATTTTTTTATATTTTATGGGGGGTTTTGTTCTCTAGGAAAAGTATTAATATCTCTTTATTATTGGATGATCATGTTATATTAATTCTAAAGATAAAATTTCATGATCTATTATTCCTTGGTCTCTCACTTTTATCTCCCTCTCTTAGAAGCCAGTGTTTGGAGGGTTAGATCGATGATGAAATTATTAAAAAATAATGTAGAATAATTGAATATAAATTTTATAGGATTTTTACTCTAATCTAGAATATGAATTTTTATAATTCTACATAAGTGGATCTTCATATTGATAAAACAAATCCTAAAAATGAATAGAGGTAGCTAATGTAGAATCCAAACCAAATTATTTTATTTCTATGAAATAAGAATATTTTAGTGATTTTTGATTTATGGATGAATTTTATTATCTTTATATAATGATGGAATTAGTAATTTAATTGGTTTTGATATTGATTTACTGTAACTTTTCACTCATTTAATTTTAATAAATATTTAGATTATTTATCTTGGAAAATATATATTTCAATTTAAGTGGCTAATTGAATGTTCAATTCAAATGAAATTAATCTAATGTTATATTATGATGATTCTAATAGGATGTATATACATGGTACTCTATAATAAATTATTAAGGTAGAAATATAAGGGGAGTCCTTTAGATATATAATTATGTGATAAATAAATGGATGTCGTATTCCAATGATATAATGAGTCAGATATATTGTTTCAAAGATTTTGATTAGAAAAAGGAATATTAGAAGAAGATAATATATGATGATTAGTAATTACAGTGTTAGGATATTTTGAAGAAGATAATTACTATATAGAGAGTGGATATTGTGATAAATTCCAATCCCATAATTAGATTAATTATATTTCTTTGATAAGGAAACCTTATTATGAACATAGTTAATTTACTTTAAATATTCTGATGATAATACTAATATAAAATAAACAATATTGTAGAATTGGATTGGGGTTTTAACATGTATATATATTAGAAACCATGTGGAGGATATTTTGAGTTAATTATTTTATATTTTTTATTTTAGCAATGGATGATGTTGTATATACCATTTTTTATTCAAAAAACCTTCAATTAAACCAAGAATGTTCAAATGTTAATGAAATATTAAATTTTATAACTAACCAAGCTTCCATATTGTATATGAAAGACAATACATTTCCATATCAGGGATGTTTTATTTCTAGACATGACAGTTCTTATTCACTAGAGGATATTGTATTCATTTTTTATGATATATACTAGTTGGGAATAATTTGGGTAGGTGAGAGTTGAGAGATACCATTATTATATATATTACATAACTAATCGTGAATAATATTTATATATTTTTTTAGGGGTGTTTTATTTTGGTGAGATATAGGGGATATTGACTTACATTTGAGATGGGATGTATTGTATTCTTATTTTAATTCATTCAGAGGATATTTAGTATTCTTCATCCATAGAACCACATGAGATTTCTTAAATAGGATCTTGTTTATTGTAGTGTATATTAACCTTTACTTTAGCCAATCATTTTTTTGTCTAAAAATTTGGTTTGGGGGGTATGATGGTCCTTACTAGTTTGGAGTGTGCAATGGTTATCTAGAGTTGGAGGAGTTTTTAATTTCTTTTTTTTATATGTAGTATGTTGGGATTTAATAGGTTGGATTTATTTTTATACTTTGTTGTTAATTTTTATTGTGTTTATGTAAAATATAATTTGTGTATCTGGTTAGCTATATTTCGAAGGGATTTCCCCCCTCACATTTATGTTCTAGTCATTATGAGTAGTTCTTATCTCTATTTCTTTCCAATGGTGGGTGACCTATCAATCACTTCGGTTTCTTTTGATGAAACCAATTGTTGAAAAAGAGGATGGGAGTCAACATCATCCTTTAATATTACTTAATTATTATTTCTATAATCTCTTATATATTTAAGACATGTTCATTAGTCCTTACCAGAAACAATATCAAAATTTATTACATGATAATTTACATTTACTAGGAAATTTCACACATTGATGATATTATCTCTCAATTTATCCGTGTATTTAGATACTCTATAGTTAAAAGCCAAATTGGTTGACACTCCGTAATTATTCACCACTCTGGGAGGCATTATCTACATATAAAATATTGTCACAGTTTTTTGATGTATTTATTTAGCCTATTAAAGGTATTATAATGTATACCTGTAAGGATAATTAGAACCCACATAGTTTGGTACAATTTAATATGAAATGTATTACATTTTAAGGTTATGTGATAAGAATCATAGTATTTCCTTTTACGTCTGAGAACCCATGAATACTTATAGAAGGTTTGAATCCACATAGAGAAGATTACGATGTTATATGTATCTATAAATGGTTAGTTTAGTAATAATACACAAGGGGACCTTTTCTTAAACTAACATTGGTGTAAGGTGAATGAATTTTACAAACCAAGATGAGTATATTCACTAAATGAATAAGAGGAAACTAATAGGAGTTTATTGACATAAGTAATATGAGAAAACCAATAATATTATCTCAAATTTAGTCATATGATGAAACAAGGAGGAGAAACTTATCATAAGGAATATAGGGAATCCAAGAGGATATTTACACAACATAGTTATATTTTTTAGTTAGAAGGGAGAACATGTTTCTAAAAAATTCCATCGGTGGATTTATCTGGTAGCTATAAATATTTTAAGGTTAAAGTTTTAGGGGCCTTAATAGTATAATCTATTGATGTATAAGGAATCTATTTATATTTAGAAAAAATAATATTGGTTATAAGTGTTAAATATTTTCTTTTGATTGATTTGAGAAAAGTATAGTCATTGTATAACATTTACTACTAATTTGATGTTGGGTGTAGATAAATAGTTGTTTATTCTCTACATTGGTTAATTTTATATTGGTGAAGTCTCATTGAATAATTTTAGAGTTTATTTTATGATGAAATATTTTTCACTAACACATTGAATAGAAAAAAGATGGAATTTTTTACAATCGTGCATGAAGATTTAGTATACTAGAAATTAGAGTCGAGTTCATCAATCTTCTACATTAATCACCAAACCAACTAGTAGGAAATGGTTTAATGGAAAATAATTTTAAGAGATATTGATTAAAATAAATATAATTCCTGGTTTCCTCCATTAATGTGAAGATATATTAATAGGTTGCAATGAATGCTGAGATGATCAAAAAGACCAAAGAATAAAAAAATCACTTTATGAGGGAAGTTATCAAACATTTTTGTTTATTATTCTTATTGAGAGGAACATTTAATATTCTAGGTAGTTATTTTATTTATTTATGTATATATGAAATCAACTACCTTTATCTCATTTCTCTAAATCCAATAGTCCCAAATATGGTTCAACAAGTGATTTTTTGATTCTTCAGCACATGAAATGATGCTTTTTGTTAGGTGGGACTGTTGGAACCAAGGTGTATTGATCATGATTCTTTGAATTTTTTTTCAATATATTTCAATATAGTTATAAGATTTTGAATACTACGGTGGATAGTTTATAGTAAGTGAAAGGCCAATAAAGTAATTACCAAAAATTTCAATATTCCTTTGTTTCCTTATGTTTTCCAAAATTTTTGATTAGAAACTTCATAGAAATTGAAATGTTTATCCTAGTTTAGAGGATATTAATTCACTAAACTCTATGTTATTTCATGCATGTATGTAATTTTTTTTTCAAGTCATGGTGTGATTTTCACTAGGTTTTTTCATAAATGGTAGTTAGGTAAACTCTTGTACTACTAGGGGTTATGTGAATGTGGAAGTCTTCTATTGTTTATTGATGATTATGGAACTGGGGGAACCATGGAATTTTTGTTGCAAAAATATATGTATTAGCATAATTCCTTACACAAAAACTGGGGGTTTCCTATAAAGATCATCTAACCCATCTCATTTGAAACTAATAGAGATAAAGAGGAGGATCAAGTGGCCTATTTTATATTTATTTATACTTGTGTGAACATGACATGAGAAAAATATCTGGGTGAAGGATTTTCTTTGAACATCATTCACGAACCAACCTCAATGAACACTATATAAAAATTACCTTGGTAAAGAGAATTTTGTGAAGAATGTGTGAATAGAGTAGAACAACGGAAATAGGTTGAACTCCCCTTTATAAATGGAGTTTCACTAATGGGGTATAACATTGAGATTTGAATGAAGCACACATATGTGAACACACCTATGTCATGGAATTTCTTAAAAGACATACACAAACCATACGTGCCTGATGGGACCTGTGAGAAATTGTTCAGTGAATCCTGTATCATGTAAATTTTTTAAAATGAGGTATTTGATTGGAATATTTATAGTTTATATTGGACCATAATATTCATAAAATCATGATGTAATTAAATTCATGAGTTCTTCATTATTTTTAATTAAACATCAAGAAGATAAAATGATGAATACTTCATCTGAAGTAGTGAGAAAGGTGGATTCAGTGGAAGTGATACGGGGGTTGAATTATTCATATACCTGAATAAAATTATATAGCAAGTAATCCTAGATTATTGTGACAATTGATGATAATTTTATCCACTAGACTAGTAAATATTAGGTTATTTAGGTACATCCACACAACTCTATGTGTATTCTCATTGGACTATCCCTCAGTGGTGAACCTTTTAAAATTATTTTTCCTCTCATTCATTTCCTTTATTTTTATGGCTGTTTTAATTTTAACTACAATAGGCTTTACGTGTTAATACCAATGTGGTAAATAGATCATATATGAAAAAAAAAAAATCCCCAGCTCGATTGACCCCTCCCCTCTCAGGGAGTCTTGGGAAGAAACAAGTGGTATCAAAGTGCTGATTATACACATTGAATATGCAAGATAAAGTTAATAATGATGAATGTAGTTAATTCTAAATGGGTACCTATTTTTGATAGAATAAAAATAAGACTTATACGAATATGATGATATCTCACCTTTGATATTTAGGATTTGAAGTCTTATCATCCACTTTTCATGCGGTATATATTGAGTATGTATGAGAAATATCCAAAACTGAAGAAAATAGGAAGCTACATGATAATGATGTTAAGGATAAAAATCCAATATCTAGATCTCTACACAATTATATCTAAATCAAATTTATGGTTTATAATATTGTTTAAGAAATGCGGTATATATTGGAAAACATTTATGAAGGTGTTTTTAAGCTGATGGATGATAAGATACAATTATTTAACAATATGTTTAATTGCTTAAAAAGGAACCCTTGTGAAAATATAGATATTTTCATCAATATAATTACTAATTTTGATTAATAGATTCATCTAATTTTTGATAGAATTCATGATATTTTTATTTTCAATGTTATCTAATGACAGTTTCCACCATTTTACAATCCATGAGTATCATATACTAAATAAAGGGATTTGAGAAATATATCTCTAGATGTTCTTCTAATAAGTTTAGCGGAATATGAAATGTGAGTCAAGATAGAATTAATATAAATTCAATCAAATAAGGTGATGGCCTTCAATGATATGAATAAATTTAACATTGTTAGGAGATCTAATGATGAGGATGATGTGGATGATGAATTTTTATCCCTTATGGATGGAAATTTTCAAAAGGGAAATAAATATTTGATAGAAGGATATCATTAGAATTATTCCAATGTGGTAAAGTGGGAACCATGTTAGTAAGGTTTTTATAGTGATTTTATGATTATGGAGGAGAAAAAAATCTCATAGAATCCATGAAGATGATTCCCTCCCAAAGATAATTCTATCTTGGAAACTCATCCAAAAGTATGTTTTATAGGAAGATCTCACTGATAATGAAAAAATATTTAAATTAATACTATATATAGGATTCAAAAATAGAATTTAAATATAATCCCAAAGATTCTATGGTGCTCACAACATTAAAGAAAAAATTATAAAAAGGATGAAGGCAATGTACCTAAAGGTTTTCTTCATATCACGGTAGAACATAAGGGGTCTCTTGAAGAGTTCGATATTCAAAATAACAAAAATCAAAAGATTAATAAATTACTAAATGAATATTGTGAGTTTATGGATTTCACTAAGATGATATTTAATAATTAAAATGTGATCTAGAATATCAATAGCAAGTTAGGTGAATTAAAATGTTGTAAAAACATCATATAGAAGATTTAAGAACAAGCTATGGTGAATGAAGACCTTAATATGTACATAAAGGAGTGAAATAAGAATGTAAAATACCTTGAAGAACAAGTTGTTTAATTTATAAATACTGTATACTTAGAGATAAACCTTGGAAACTCAAATAAGAAACTACATCTCACTTGTTTTATGGATGGAGAACTGTTAGGAAAATAAAATTAAGGTTTTGAAGGAATAATGAAAATTATATGGATCTAGCATTAAACATTTCATATTCTAGTGTTTCTAAATAGGATTTAACATTACAGAATATTTTGAAATTATATTTTTAGATAATTAGGTAATAATTCATACATAAGAATCAAAAATTTATACAAAGTGGATAATAAAGAAAATAGTATCCATTTTTTCTAATATAAAAACATTTAAAATTAAACATGGATTATATTTCATGAAAAATATTCAAAATATTCCACATGACATACTTATTTAGCTTAACCATCATTATACCCAGTGAAAGAAATTATAAAACTTGGTATAAGAACAAAAATCTCTGTAAGGAATATAATGAAATAAAATTGGTAGTCCAATGAAAATATGAAAACCCATTAAAACCCTCTTTATAAAAATTTAGTAAAATGCTTAGAAAAATAATGCATTTGACTTGGTAAATCATTACCATATCACTAATACATTCACCTTTACAAATGGAATAACCTTACATTCAACTTCTATCTATGGATTACCAAATGAATTAGAGAGCTATATGGGGCACACCCATCATATCTTGAGCTATAATGAGGTTTAACATGTCATGTCAATAGATATAATAGGGATAAACCCTTCACATCTTGAGCTATAATGTCTTAAACCTATAATAAAGAATTTCCAAGGCACATATCATTAATAAAACACGTGAAAAATATTTAAAATCCATGATAAAAATTCTTTCAAATATTGAAATACCCATTTATTTTAAAAAACCCTTTTCAAATATAGTAAGTGCACACATAATAATGAAAAAACTTTCTTTGATAAGAAACATGAAAAGTAAAAAATAAAACATTAAACTAATAAATAATTATGAAAGTGGGATAAACCCCTCATTCTATATAATTTTAAAAATACCTTTTACTTTTTTAAGAAGAGTTGAATAATGAACATTAAATATAGGTTTTTAAAAGAATGTCTCTTACCTTGAGTCTGAATCATCATGTACAATCATTATCTTCCTAAAAAATTAAAATATTTAATTATTCACATGAAATATGACATTTAAATTTTTATTATTCATATTATATGACTTATTATCATGTTATAAAAATTAATTAATTTTTTAATTTTATGTCGTGTGTTTTGTTGATATTCGGTACTTGAGTCCAAAATGACTTTGTTATGTTGTCAACAGTCAAAGTGGTCATTAGTAAATCATATCCATAATAATATTAAGGAAATAATAATAACTTTTATACCTCATTTATAATTTCAAATATATCTATTACATATGTATATGAAAAATGAACTATGTTATAATCAGTGAGATGGAAAGTCATACGTGCGTAAGATTAACGTTTCCATTTTCAATGACCATTATGGAAAGAAATTAAATATAACTTTAAAATTATTGAATTATAAAATATATATATATATATATCATATTATTTCTTATAATATACATATATATATTTTTCATGTGATTTGATGATGAAAAAAATCACATCGCTTCGTGGAGGTTATTGTTCACACATACACACGAACAACGTTACCATTTTCTCGTGCATGGAAAGGTAATAATGTAAATGCTATATTATCTGTCAATAATTATTTATATATCATGAATATTTTAAATAAACATTAATTCCATCATTATAACTAGTCTTAAGAGACTGTGATGGAAAAAATTTATATCAGTTCGTGAGGCAGTAGTTCCCCGTACACCCAACAAATAGTTATTTTTCAATTTAATGGATGTATATATGGATTTAGGTGATGATATTAGCATATAAACATATAAGTATACTTATAATAATAGATTTATTATTTTATCATGGTTTAATAATATTTTGTGTAACAATAATAATAAATAAAAAATAAATACATGATTAAAACAAAACCTCTTCTTTGGATGATCTTGTTTTCATAACACCTTAAGGCCACTAACGATGGTGTTCTACCAAAAATAATACATCTAAAATGTGGAGTGATTCTAGTAAGGTATTTGGGTAGATATTTGGTAAAACAGATAGCTTTTTAAGTGTATTGAAATGTGAAGAATGGGTTTCCTTTTATGGAAGAGGGGAGGGGCACTCTTGGAATTCTTTAAAATATTAAATAAATATAAATTTATTTTCTATTATAAATGGATCAAAACTAATTTATTTAGAATATAGTTTGATTATAGGTCGCAATACATTCATATTTTGAACATTACATGAGTTTTGATTATTATTTTTAATCCACATCTTTTTTATCCCTTTTAACCCTTACTATGATATCATGTAATTTAATCTTTGGGGGTAAATATTGTTACTATAAAATGAAAAATGAACCAATAATAAAACATCGATTAAATTTTTGACCTTATAAAATTATTTTTCCTAATATTATATTTTTATGAATTTTATATCAGTTAATAAAATATTAATTATTTTAAAGTTTCATTACTGTTAATTTTTACACTATTCATTACTTGGCTTCTAAAAATTATCATAAAAACATAATATGTTTGAAAAGAATATTTTAACTAATAATTAACATATCAAAATAATCTTTAAAATTCATATAAGAAGTTAGTTATGTAAAATTATATTTATTTGAATATTTTTAATAACATTTATTTGATATTTCCATTAATTAAACAATTATTGTATCATAATTATTCAAGAATTAAATTTTATTATTTCTTCCCTAAAAATTAAAAGCAATTATCATGATGAAGATAAATATTTTATAATTTAATATACTTTTTATTTTCTAACATATACAATATATAACCCCATATTAATAATATTTCACTCATTAAAAATAAAAGTATGAAAAAATAGGCTTTTCTTTGAATAAAATACAATAAATGGATTAAAGTCATACAAGTGGAACCAAGAGCTCCAAAAATTGGCACAAGTATAATTTTGGTCAAAAATAAATCATCAACTGAAACTGTTACAAGTGTTAGTGTAATTTTATAATATTTATAATATTATTTTTACCCTTAATTACATGATTTACCCTTAATAGTTGTAATAAAAATTACTAAACTTACTATTCATATTGTCTAAAAATAAGAAGAATATTTTTAATAAATTTTTAAATTGTACTTCAAAATATAGAATACATTTTTTAAAATTAAAAACCCAGATGTTTCCAAAATTAAATTAAAATTAATCTCATTGTATGGTAGAAAATAATATATTATTAATGTAAAAAACAATGGAATGTTAACAATTTTTTTATATCCAATTTCAATGTGAAATTTATTCCAGTGATGTAAATTTTATTAAATTATATAAAATTGAACAATTTATACTTTAAAAAAATAAAAATAATAATTTATCTCTATAAATTATTTATTTAAAAAAGTTGGTTTCAATTAAAATGCAGTGTTTTTTCACTATTTTTCAAAACATAAATCTTCTCAGAAAAATACAACAAATTCAACCAACTTTCTTTTAATATTCATCATTAAAATAAGAGGTTTAATTTTACAAATATAATTTATAAAATTATAAAAACACTATTTAACAAAAGTTCTCCATCAAATGGTTGTAAAAAATATCTTTATGAAAATACAGTTTTTAACCATAAATCTATGTTTATCATATATTATATTAAACATAGTGTCTAATTTTACCTAAAAAATAATATCTAATTCATAAATATTAAAAAATATGAAAAATTATTATCCTATCATTACTTTGGATGTTTCAAACTTCCCCTTTTGGAAATTGCATCCTCACAATTTTTTTACCTATTAAATAAGTGGGGATATATTTTCCTCACAAGAATTTCAGATTCCCATGATGCATCTTCTACCATATAGTATTTAAATAAAACCTTAACATGATGAATGGCCTTATTTATCAAAACTTTGTCTTTTTGGTCAAGAACCTGAACTGTAAGTTCCTCATAATAGAGTTTTCCATACAATTTAGCTACTTTAGGTCTCAATACATTTGATGAATCTAGAAAATACTTATTTAACATTGTAACATGAAATATGTTGTGTAGGTAGCATAAAAACAGAGGAAAATCCAATTGATAGTAAACTGATCCAACTTTCTCCAGGACTTCATAGGGTCTAATTAATCATGGACTCCGCTTCCCCTTATATTCAAAAATCCTCACACTTTTACATGGAGAGACTTTGGGAAAGACATGATCACTTTCCTAGAAAAAAATATCCTTCCTTTTGTTATCTACATAAATTTTCATCCTTCAATTAGTTGTCCCCATGTGTTGCGGAATCAACCGAACATTATCTACAATTTCCTCTACCAATTCAAGTCCTATCAAATTCCTTTCCCCTAAATCATCCCAAAATAGTGAGTTTCCAAAAACACATTACATTTAAAGCCTCAAATGGTTCCATCTGTATATTGGAATAAAACATTTTATTATAAGAAAACTCAATTAAAGAATGATATGGATCCCAACTTCCCTAGGGATCCATTGAACAATAAAAAAACATATCCTCCAAGGTCTCAATTATTTATTCTCACTACCCATATGATGTGGATGAAAAGTTTTACCAAAATTTAATTTAGTATCCAATAACTTATGAATGCCTTTCCAAAAGTCTAATGTAAACCTAGGATCACAATCAAATATGATGGATAGAGGAACCCCGTGTAACTTGGCTATCTGTTTAAGATACAACCAAGAAAGTTGTTGTAGATATAGAGTGTATCAAATAGGGATAAAACTTTTAGATTTATGAAATATATCAATAATAAACCAGATTGAATTGTTACCTTGAGATGTATTTTGTAGGCCCACTATGAAGTCCATAGATATATTTTCCCATTTCCACTCTAGTACTCGAAAAGGATGAATCATCCTCTTCTGTAACTGTCGTTCTGATTTAGCCTACATAAAATTCAAACATTTTATGGTAAAGTCGGAAAGATATCTTTTCATTACATCACACAAGTAATAATATATACAGTCTCTTTAGATGTTAGGGATTCTCTGATGAATGAAAAATTTAGAACTATTAGCTTCAATCAACCACTCTTTCAATAAAAGGGAATCACAAGACACACAAAATCTCTTCCCATGTCTCAAATTACTATCCTTATCAATGTTAAATTTATTTAACTTACCAATTTTAACTAATTATTTGTTTTTTTAACTCACAATTATCCTTCTATGATTTCTTAATTCTTCCTGATATATATGATTTCACTAAAACTAGAAAAAAAAGAGGTATTTATTTCACCAATAACTTCCATGCCAAAATTTATCAAATCATTAACCAAGGGATCATGCTCCAAATTTATCATAGTTAATATAGAAATTTTTTTCTAATTCAAAGAATTTGACACTTTATTTTCCTTTCTAGGTAGGAAATGAATCAAGAAATCATAATCCTAGATTAGTTATAAACATCTTTTATGTTTCATGTTCAATTATTTATGATTAAATATATACTTAAAACATATATGATCATTATATATTTCACATTTTACTCCATACAAATTATGACGCAAAATTATTAATGAAAAAACAATAATATATAATTCCAAATAATGTGTATGGTAATTTAACTCATGAGGTTCTAACTGATGTAAATCATATCCAATTACTTAATCATTCTGTTTTAGTACAGAACCAATTCCTTTCAATGAATAAACTATATAGATGAAAAATTCACTATTTCTATAAGGTAGGTTCAAAACTAGATCATTCACTAATATTTTTTTCATTTCCAGAAAACAATCATCACATTATTTTTTCTAGATTAAATTAATTGTTTTTCAAGATAACTTATTGTGTGGGCTAGTTAATCATGCAAAATTTTCAATAAAACTCCAATAATATCATTATAATCCATGAAAACTAAAAATTTAGTTATATTTTTGGTTTTGGGACATTCATTAAAAACATTCATTTTTGTAGGGTCAATTGTATTCCATCCTTAAAAAACAATGTGACGAAGGAATGAAATTTTTTGTATAAAAATTCACAATTCATAAATTTACCATAGAGGTTATTTTATTTTAAGGTTTGAAAAAAACCATTAAATGTCTTTCATACTCCTCTATACTTTTATAGTATATAAAAATATTATCAATAAATTCAACCAAAAAATTATCCAAGAACTCATGAAATATTATATTCATACCATCCATTCATAAAACAGATTATCATATAACCCAAACACCATAAATAATAATTAATAATTCTTATATCTATTCTAATACAAAATCTTCAAAATGTATGATTCCTTTATTTTCAACTCATGGTACCCCAATATCAGGTTAACCTTTAAAAAATATTGTGTTCCCAATAGTTGATGAAATAAATTACTGATACGAGGAAAAGGATACCTGTTATTAATAGTAATGTTTTTCAATGATCTATGATAAATTCAATGTATCATGGAAAATATTTATTTTGAAAAAAAATATAAGAGAACAAAATTGGTGAAGTTATAGGTTATATGGAACCTTTATCTTGCTACTCATGTAACTAATTTTTCAATTAAAGAATTTTTACTTGTTTCATTAAATAAGGGGGTTTACAAATAGGCTTAGGACCAAGTATTAATTCAACAGTAAACTCAAACACTCAATCATGAATAACACTAGAAAAATTATTGTGTAAAACATCAAGATAATCACTTACTACTGGCATATAACTAATCTAAATATTTTCATTATTTTAAACAATTTGTGGAACATAACATTCATTTACACATTTTACCAATTTCTCGTCTTCCTAATATGTTATGAATTGTATGGGATCATTATTGTACACAAACTAAAACTCTTTCTGAAAATAAACTTCTTTAGCTCAAAAATATACCTTTTCATTGTGAAGAGAAAGCCAGTATATACCCCTAATGACATCATACATTACTAGAGGAGAAACAACAATGTTTTTTGGTAAATAACTTCCACATAAAATGACATAAATATTCTTATAATTTCTTTTTTATTTAATATTCCCCCAATGTATTTTAATCAAAATTTATGGATTCATTTATTCAAGTGGAATTTCTAATTGGCCAGAAAATTTCTCTGAAATCAATGAACGTGTAGTCCCTAAATCAAATAAAAATTGGAATAATTAGTAAATATAATTCATGTAATTGATTCCACGTTTTTGATGGATCAACATCTTCTAAAGTAGTTGTAATATATTTTCCCATAGCCTTCCATTTCCAATATTTTTTATTTACCCCATGAGTGACTAAATTTGGACAGAAATTAGAAAAATGACCCAACTCCTTACAGTTAATATGTCTTACCATCATCTTCTCAAAAAAATGATCATTTTCCTTGCACTCAAAATCACTGTGTCCAAACATTCAACATCGGTAGTACTTCCCAAAATTTAAAACACTTTATCCAGATTACCTTTTACCACACCTTTCACAATAATGGAATTTTATTTTCTTATCTCCATATTTCATTCATCAATTCTTCCCCAAATCATTCCAATATGACCAGTTATTATTCTAGTCATCACAAGACACATATGTGTCAAAAAACTCCATATCAAATTTTTCAACACAATGAACATGTTTTCGTAGATTTTAAACTCTCATGAAGCCAAATATCTTCATAAAATAAGTTTCAAACAAGGGTAAAATCTATTAATTTTACTATCAATAACCTGAATAAAATTTGGTGTATACTTGGATAGTCTCATAAATTTGGATTCATATACTTCTATCGAATCATCAACATTATACCTTATATCCAATAATTGTTTATCCATTCTAAGTCAAATAGTGTTCAGAAAATACTTATCTAAAAAAGACTCTTAAAATCATCCCATTCCAAAGTTTCAAGATCAAATTTTTCTCTCATATTCTCAACCATAGACATCCATTAATGAGTTTCTCCTTCAAAATGATAAATATATAGGGTTACTTATTGGTGTTCAAAACATTATATGACTTCAAATATATTTTCCAGAGAGTTGATCCATCCTTCGGCTACCACTGGATCCATGGTTCCACTAAACTATGGTGGATGTTTCCACATTAAATGATCCACTAGTATAATATTCCACTTTTGGTGATATGTTTTCTCCCTTACATGGATACCACCTCCATTTATCACCTAATCCAACCAGGCTATCATGGAAGCAAACTATTCTGTTCCAATTCCAACCATCTTAGGATGCTGATTTGGAAGGATATATCCCTCTCGGTTACATTCCACTACAGCTTTCATGTGTCCTATTCATGAAATCATTCCTACACAAACAAAGTTTAGATAATTTAACATTGTAATCTTCAAATTATATAATGTTTTAACGTGTACGTAAGGTAAATTCTTTCAAGGGAGAATTATTAATATTACCCTAACCTATACAGTTATCTAAACTGATATTTTATACCAACTATAAGGACCTAACCTTAAACATTACATATTCTAGTATTTTTGAACTAGAATTTTCATTTTATGATGTTTTCATTTTATAGTTTTAGATAATTAGTTCATAATTCATTCATAAAGATTCCACATTCTATAAAGTGGATAAAATAAAAAAATATTATCCGTTTTTTCAAATATAGAACTTTTTAAAATAAAACATGGATTATTTTTCATGAAAAATATTCATAAGATTCAACATGAATTAATTCTTTATATTACCCATCCTTATACCCTATAAAAAAATTTTGAAACATGGGATGAGCACAAAAAACTCAGTAAGGAACATAAAAATAAAAAATCATTAGTCTAGTGAAAATAAGAGAACCCATTAAAAACATTTTCTTAAAAACTCATTAGAATGCATAAAAATCATGCAAGTTCCTTGGAAAATCATTATTTAATCACTCTTATATTCACACATAAAAATTTAATAACCATATGGTCGACTTCCATCTCTAGAGTACCCAACACATTAAAGATCAATAATGGGAATCAATAGTCATATCGTGAATAGAGATCAACCCATAAAATATTGAAATATAATGGTCTAAAACCATAATAAACTATTTCCAAAGAACATATATTGAATAAAACCTAGTAAAACTCCTTTAAAACACCGAGTAAAACACTTTCAGATATCAAAATACCATTTTCTTTTAAAAATCACATTTAAAAATAAAAATTGGGCCCATAATAATGAAATAATATTAATAGAAAATAAAAATTAAACTTATAAATAAAAAATTTAATTAATAAATATTCATGAAATATGGTTGATCCACTCATGCATTATATTTTTAACAAACATTCCCTTTGAAGTTTTTAAAAATGGTTGAAAATGTACATTAAATGAGGGTTTTTTAAAGTCCCTTACCCTGAGAAGGTAAAAATAATTTTAAATTTATATAAGGATAATAGTATCATATACATCATATTATTTCATATAATATACTTATATATATTTTCCATGTTATTTTATAATGAAAAATGAAACAGTTCGCTTCGTAGAGGTGGTAGTTCACACGTACGCATGAACGACGTGGTCATTTTTCTGTGCATGTAAAGGTAATAAGATAAATAATTTATTATCATTTAATAATTATATATATATATGTCATGAATATCATATATAAACTTTAATTTCATCATTATAACCAGTCTTGACAGTTGGTGATGGAATAAAATTATATCATTTTGTGAGGTGGTAGTTCACAATACACACGAACGATAATTCTTTTCGCATTTATTAGAAATGGAGATTGATTTAGGTGATGATATAAAATAATCAAATAAGGGTATATTTAGGATAATTTATTTATTATTTCATCATCATTGAAGAATATTTTAATGAAGTGAAAGAATAAAAAAAATGGAAATACTTGATTAAAACAGTACTTCTTCTTTGGATGATCTATTTTTCTTAAAACCTTAAGACCACTAAGAATGTTTATCTACCTAAAAAAGATCTATAGAATATGCGCATGGATTATAATAATTAATTTGGGTAGTTATTGACTGAGAAATGTTTTTTATGTGTATTGAAATGAGAATAATGTGTTCCCTTTTATAGGAGAGGGGAGGGGCACTCTTGGAATTATTCAAAATATTAAATTAACATAAATTGAGTTTCTATTCCAAATGGTATAGAACTAATTTATTTAAAAGGTAGGATGATTATGGGTCTGAATAAATTTATCCAATGAAAATTATACATTTTTTCTTATTTTTTTAATCATAATTTTTTTGTTTTAACCCTTATTTATCCCTTTTAACCCTTACCATGATATCATTTAATATAATCATTGAAGGCTAATATTGTTAAAACAAAATTATAAAAAAACAAAAAATGTATCACTTATGATATTTGAAACCTTATACATATTATTTTTATGAATTTTATATTTTTATGAATTTAATATCATTTAATAAAATATTAATTATATTAAAATCTCATTAATGTCGATTTTGACACTATTCATTACTTTTCCTTTTAAAAAACATAACGAAATTATATCTTAGAAAACAAATTTAAGTCATAAATAAAATTTCAATATTATTTATAAAATTCTTTTATGACATTAATTATATAAAATTATATTTTTTTTAATATTTTAATAATTTCTTTTGATATTTCCATTAATTAAACAATTACGGCATCATCATTGTGAAAGCCATTAATTTAATTGATTATTCAATAAAGATTAAAAATTAATTATCATGATAATTATAAACATTTTGTATTTTAAAACACTATTTTTAGTCGAACATATCCCATATATAACCCAATATTACAATTATTTCACTTGTTAAAAAAGCTAGTTTGACAAAATTGACATTTATTTGAATAAAATACTATAAATTGATCAAAGTCATCCAAGTGAATACCAGAGCTCAAAAAAATATACCAATGATGATTTTGATAGAAAATAACTCATCAAATAAAATTTTGATATGGGTTAGGTAAACTGTTTAAAATTTATAATATTATTTTATCCCTTATTTACATGATTCACATATAACTACGGAAACAAAAAATTACTAAAATTACTATTCATGTGGTCCAAAAACAAAAATGGACCTATATAATAAATTTGGACCTTATTATTTCAAATATTGAACCAATTTTTCAAAATTAAAAACACAAAACTGGCTTAAATGAATTTGTAATTAGTTTCATTGTCAGATCTAGAAAAATGGTTATTTAAGTAAAAATGTTCAAAAGTTCTCAAATTTTTTATATCTAATTTCAATGTGAAATTGATTCAAGTGTCCTAAATTGAATTAAATAATATAAATTTTAACTAATCGTATTTAAAAATAGTCAAAAATATAATTTAACACTATTAATTATTTAGATGAAAAATATCTTTTTAATTAAAAATTTGTATTTTTCTTTATTCATCAAAACATGAAACATATCAAAAAAATACCAAAAATTTAACAACAGTAAATTTTGATACTATTATTTCAAATAAAAAGTTTATGTTGTTAAATATAATGAATAAATGTTTTAAAAAAATTATTTAAAATAAGTGGCCCACCAAAAGGCGACGAAACTAATTTCATGGAAAATACGTATTTTAAATATAAAATTAGGTTTATCGTATACTCTATTGAATGTAGTTTCCATTTTTAAGTAAAAAATAATATCTAATTAATAAATATTAATAAATATGAAAAATAATTATTCTATCATTACATGGGTCATTGCAAAAATTATGGATTATTAAAGAACCAAGTTCACATGAAAAAATGGAATTAGCTATGGTTTTGATTCATTAAAAGAAAATTTAATGGATGGATTAAATTAAAGAAAAATGTTGGTGATTCTTGTGTCAACACTAATACACTAGATAAATAGAAAAATATCACTCCAAAAAAAGAAGCACTAAGGTCTAGAGAAAATACTCACCTTTCAATGACTAAGTTGATTTATAAAGGCTTGGGATATTAGGAAAAATAAAAGTGAGAAGATAATTAAACTTATGAAATTCCAATTTTGTGACTATGTTGGAAACATTATGTCTTAATATAAATAAAAAATGGGGATTATGAAAATGGAAAAATGTTGAAGTCGTCAAATAAAAATGATACCATATCCTTTAGAATTGAGAAGAAATTTTTTCTCTTCATATTATTTTAACTATTCTAGTTTTGGTTATAAATCCATCAAATTAAGATATAGAAATTATAGAAATTAAAACCAATGAAGATAATTGTGGATGAATAAATTTAATCCCACCATGATTTAGTTTAGAAATAAATACTCTCTACTGGAAGAGTAAAATGAGTATGATTACCCTATATATACTGAAGAGAAATAGGAGAGTATGTCTTATGCCTCATATCAATAAAGAATTTCATGTTAGGAAAATTAGAAGATAGATAAGTACAATATAGTTGGAATCTATCTCAATGAAATAGTTAATAGTAAAAGCAAAATCCTTTATAGTGGGTGTTAATCCCACATGACAAGAAATTTTGACCTACTAAAAATATGAATGGATGAGTTGACAGAATAGTTCATTTTATCAATGAAGAAGATATAAATATCCAATTAAAGTGTAATACCTGATTAAAATTCAATGATTTTAAAAAAATATAAGTTCTCTATATGAATGGATTGTGATGAAATCTCGTAAGTTTGAGTCAGCTATGTGACTCTGCAATTGAAGTCACATTTTACTAGAAGGAATGCATTATATTTTGAAAGGTTGGGAACATGATAATAAAAGGTTTAATGAAAAATTATAATAATTACATGTTGGAAAAAATTAATAACTTTTCTCTTAATAGTTGAATAGGATAACATGTTTCAGAATATGTGGTGTGTCCACATTCCTCGTCAATATATTGATAATTTATAAATTCTAAAGGTTGAAATAGTTTTTTAAAATGTTAAACTATATCATTAAAAGATATTTGATTCTTATATATGAGGAAATGGTGATCAAAATATGTATTGTATAAAGTAGTACAAGGGGAGTATAATCTCATAGACCTTGTTCATAATAATGTCTATGTCTTAATGAACACATCAAGAACAGATTTGGAAATGAATTTCATTATAATTATTGATTATTATAATAGAATTTCATGTGTGATGCTCATGAAGATTAAAAGGAGATTGATTAACTATATGAATAGATATAAAAAATATTATAAAATGAGATCAGATTCATAGTTAAGATCTTATGCATTGAAAATGGAATAGAATACTGAACCTTTGAATTTTAAAACTAACTTTAGAAATTGTACCTTAAACATGAGGTATCATTTATATGAACTGTACAAAAAAATAGAGTTTTCATAAAAATAAATCAACAAGTGAATTATGCAGAAAAAACATTTCTCATTGAAATTGGAATCTCTCATCATCATTGGAACAGAATGTAAAATATATTGAAGCTCACACTGAAATTTTTTTTGTATTCAAAAGAAAATTACTTATTGGAAATAATTGACATTAGGTAAAGTATAGTGATGTAGAAAATGAAGGAGTGTTTCTAGTTTACTAAAAAAAGGGATAGACCTACAAATGTTTCAATAGGATGCTGAATAAAATTATGGAGAGTAATTACATCAATATCATTGAGGAAAATAATAGGAATAATATAAGGAATAAAAGATTTGATGGCACGTAATATAGAGTCAAAATAGTTGACACAAATCATGTGGTTTCACAAAGAATACAAAATGAATATGATTTTGAGGCTGAATCCAAAAAGGATAAAATTTATGATTAAATTATTCATTTTCCTTAGATGGGAAATATGATAGTAAATGTTTATCCATAGAAAATTATTCAAAATAGAACTTTTCTTACACAGGAACAAATAATGTGGAATGTTTAACCACCTCCTCTACTATCAATTGTAGAATAAATATCATTTAATAAGAAAAAATGGTGAATCGCTAGTCAAGTCCCACAGTGAACATATAGATAAAATTGATAAAAGAATCTTGAGAACATTTAAATAATCATGACCATCACAATGTGATTTGAGTGAAGTGGATCTTCAAGAATAAATTTGGTTACCATGGAAACATTGTCTACAATAATTCATGCCTAGTATGTAAAGGCTATTTGTGGATTAAAGGGGTTGATTTTAAAGATACATTTTTGTAAATTGGTCCAATTGATTTCATCCAGACCTTTTTGGAAATATAAATTCTAATAGGTTTCAAGATATATCAATGGATGTTCAGAAAGTAAAATTGAATAGTGTGATTCAAGAAGAGGTCATTGCTGAATTGAGAGTTGTCTATGTAATTGTACAAGATAAAATTAAACTATGTAGTTTGAAAAGAGATTTATATATTATAAAAAATGAATAGGGGTCACAGATGCATGATTAGTTTGATATTTGAAAAATAAAGAATTCAAAAGTGGGGGTGTTGATCTTACTCTCTTTGTAAAAACATCTAATAAAGAGTACATAATGGTGTTGTTCTATGTTAATGAAACCATATTCAGAATATGTAGACAGAAATATGGGGATGAATTTATTAATATGATGAGTTCATAATTTGAAATAAAAATTATTGGTGAGATTAAATATTTTATAGGACTATAGCTGATTCAGAAGGATATAGAAATATTTATATCCCCAGAAAATTATGTGATAGAGATACTCAATATTCTTGATATTCATGATTCCATACCAATGTCAACTCTAATTATAGTTGGAATAAAACATGATATGCATAAATATGGTATTCCTATGGATCGAAACTTATAAAAGATGACATTTTGAATCTTTTTTCATTTTATATAAACATGACTTAACATTATTTTTTTCAAAAAAAATAGTATCCCATTTAAAAGAGTGGTTTTTAGGAAGAGAATATCACAGTAGTTAAACATTTCATGAGGTATACATGGGCTACTCTTAAATTTGGATTAATATTTTAATCCTAGAATAATCATGAGTTATTATCATTTTATTATGTCAATAGGGATATAATTTGGTGGACCATAAGTCCAAATGTGGTGGTGTATTCTTCATTGAAAACAAATATGGAAGTTGGTTGAGAATGAAGTATGTAATTAAAGGAACCATGCATGCAGTGGAAGCCCCAAAAGTGGTATTTTAAAATTTTTATCACCGACATATGACATGAATTCATCAAAATCAGTGATTCACTACTGGGTTGGAGTTGAGGACCCCACAAGAAAGATATTAAGAACAAAACTAAACTGTAAAATACCTTCTTTTAATCTAAAGTCATGCATGATGTCTGTTAATCATTGGAGATCTCTTATCAAAGAATAAGAAACCAAATTCCTCTAGATCATCCACACACTCTTCAAAAATATACAGGAGTTCCAATAATCAAATTTTAGGTGCTTGAACAGAATGTTGACGACACCATCGATGCTCTGATGATTGTAGCATTTCCTTTCTTGTGATGCCTGAGAGAGAGCTTGATCTGAGCTCCTTGGATCCAGATCCTATCTATCTTGGATTTTGGAGAGATAATAGAGAGAGATATATTGAATAGTTTATAGCAAACTCCTCTCCTCCTTTATATATATAGTGTTAAGAAAAAATTTGGTATTTCAACCCAGCCTTTTGAGTACATAATACATTGTAAACAACTGGTTATGACTTATAAACTGAGTCATAAATATTATTATCAACTTCTAGAAATATATTAAATATATTATTTGATAATAAATGATTCAATATCTCAAATCATTGTTCCCACAAAAAATAATTGACCTTGAATGTATTAAACTAATATTTGTCAATTAATATTTTTTCATGCATTTACTTAAAACTTGTAAATACATTTAATAAAGAAATTAAATACCCATTTTTATTAACTTAAATAATATGAATTTATTTATTTCATTTGTGATTTTATCTCCTTTGAAAAATCTCGATCCCCAGTTTTGGGTCCCTCCATGTCCAAAACACATATTCAACTAAATAGTGCAGATTCTTGAATACGCTATTCTGTATGACCCGCTAGGCTCTTATCTCACAAGCAATAAATATTATTCATAGAAGAAGTGTGAGATCTAGCAACCCATCACGGTCCCTAAAGACATAAGTATGGTCACAGTAGCGACAACCAACCTACGAACATGTACTGAGTAATATAATCTCTTTTTCATTAAATATCTCATAAAGACGGATGCACACATGTGTCATCATCTATTTCATGATTTATTTTTCGTGATATGACTGGACAGATTTACCCTGAACTACCATGACCATAGTCTTATGAAGGTACTACCATCCTGTTCAACATTTCCTGAGATATATTACTTCCATAACCCTAAAGCGAAAAATCCTTTCTGGACCATTAAACAAATGTCATTCCACCAATGTTGTACCCAACAAAAACTACCTCGCCATAATTTAAACATCCTGTTTTTCATCTTGTATCAAAGTACAAAATCAAATGGAGTACATTGGTAATAATCTCAAGTCATGATACCATTACACTTGATCATAGATATGAACATCAAATGACACTCATAACCTATGATGTTCAAATTGGAATCTATATCCTCATGAACTCACTACTAGAGATCACCATGTGAAAACTTCATGAGAATAAGTATCAATGCTTATGATCCCCCAGCACCTAATAGTCAAAAATCTACGTTTTCCAGATAGTATAATATATCTAGACCATAGGGCATATTTAATATTAATTTCATAGTATATAAATTTTCTCGTTATAGCCCAGGATCTTCTATAACATTTTTATATGACAATTAATCTATTGACATTATCATTAAATTGTGGATGAAGAAATATTTACAATATAATAGTAAGAATACATAATGTATATCTAACTATATACATGATATGGTAATAAAAATTACTAAATTTTTGGGTCTAGGGAACCCACTATTTCAATATTAATTACATCAATGAGAACTATAGGGGAAGAATTCACTTATATTATGTAGATGAAGAAAATATTGGATGATATTGGTGATGAAGAAAAATATCATTTTGTCCTATTATGATCTATTACAATAAAATGTGTGTGATCAAACTCATGAAGAATCTCATGCAACACTCTCATACCAATCATATTGAGATATAATATCAGTTAATAAAAAAATTGATCAATGAATGACCAAACTAGTGTATTTTTTGAGTAATGAATAAGTGAAAGACATCATGACTCGGCTGCTAGACACTCTAATATTTGATAATCATTGTCTGAACCTTGGTGTTAAACCATATCCCTCATCTTGAAGAGGTTCATAAGAACCCTTATACCTATGAATTTATATATTTCTAACTATTTTTGGAGTGGTATAGGATTAAAAGGTAGAATTGTCTATGGATTATATATATTTCTACCAAACCAGTCAAAATCTATTGAATGTAAAATGCTGATTCTCTACAGGTTTATTGAAAAAT
Organism: Viscum album; assembly: GCA_963277665.1. Classification (NCBI taxonomy): domain Eukaryota; kingdom Viridiplantae; phylum Streptophyta; class Magnoliopsida; order Santalales; family Viscaceae; genus Viscum; species Viscum album. Next base: position 133,054,812 of record OY728120.1, read on the forward strand.
TGAGATAATTCCTATAGAAACCCTAAAATTTCATACATATACATTACATTACATTTTATAAATACTTAAAAACGTTTTATAAATAGATTCCCATTGACAGTATTTTTTTAGTGCCATTGGAAACATTGAATCATAAACACTGGTACATAAGTGAGCTAATGTTTGTCCCACTAGGTTCTCCAAGACTACAAACCCTCTTAAGAATATCATAAATGAAATATATCTTCATGACCTGGATAAGTAAACATAAAAAGGGGTGAGCTCGGATGCCTAGTAATGGTAAATAAGGGAGACATGTAAGAATAAACCTAAACATAGGGGGTAAGAGAATGTGATCATAACATTAGAAGATCATACCTTGTAAATAAATGATCATAAACATGAGTTATAGGATATATCTTGGAATTTCATAAGACATGAATCACACGGAAATAAACAACATGATCCATGAAATAAAAACTAATGTATAAGACATAGAATTTGTGGAAAACAAATAAGAATAGAAAAACAAATGTCAAGGTTACCTACCAAGACCTTTATAACATTTTAGGCTTGGGATATAAACTGTGTACCTACATCAGGCTTGGGAAAATAAACTTTGTACCCTATTAATTTTAGTATTGGGCTAAAACCCATGTACCATATTGTTTTCATGCTTGGGCTAAAACCCATATACATTCTTACTTTTAGGTTTGGGTTACAACCAACATAGCTTATTGTTTTTTGTGTTGGACTACAACCCATGTACCTTCTTGTTTTTTGGACTGGGAAATATTCCATGTACCCTTTTATCTCATATAAAACTTATCATTATCCAATTTATTGGATGGAGATATAGGTCCCATCCATCTCATAATAAAATCATTCATAAATGTGCCACAAGATAATAAGTCATTCATCATATCTTGACTCATAAAAAGAGATAAGTTTTCTAAACACTGAATCATCAACCCTGAAATTAAATGGGTTTCAATAACATTTCATCACAAAATAAACTATGAAAATATTGAGGTTTTATATTCACTTCATGAAATTATAACCCATGAAAAAAATGGGTTTCAAAATCATAAATCCCATATAAGTGAAAAAGGTGTCATAAGTATCATTCCATCAAAACATAAACCATTCAAGAAATAATATGAATGGAACCTTTGGATCATTTCCTATAAATACATGACTAACATAAATATATATTATCTTATATGTAAAATAACTTGTAATGTTAATTTGAAAATATATCTTGATGTAAATATCTATCTGTATTGAAAAAATCTCTTTAAAACATAAAAACTTTTGAAAAAAATTTCCTTAAATACTAATAAAAGAATCTTGAAAAACGTCTGAAAAAAATAACTAGAAAATATATTTTAAACAGATTCTAAAAAAATAACCTTTTAAATATAAATTTTAAATCTTCAAATAATTGACAGAGGGTAAATCCATACATGTCGTATGAGGTTGAAAGAACATTCCTTTTTCATGGTAAAAATAATAGAAAAAATTCCTCATTTAAAAAGCGATGGGAATATTCTCATAAAAAAATTGGTAAAAAATAAAGAGGTTTAAAATCAATTTTATATATTTTAAATGAATATTATAATATTCTTTGAATCCCTTTTTAGAAAACATTGTTTTGATGGAACACAGATTTCTGACCGAAGAGAGGGTAAAATCATGCTTTTCTAAAAACATGTTCTTAACTATTTTATATACCCAAGATTGGAAAAATTGTACCAATACATGAATATATCATGAATAAATATAAGTTTGTAAATTTCAAGATTTTTCTTTATATATGTATCATAAGATCTCATCAAATGTAGCATAACCATAAACAATCTCAAAATGTGATGAGATTATTTCAATAAACTCTTACCCCTTCGTAACTTTGAACCATACTCCCCATTTAAGAAAATGAAAATACATGATTCTTAAAAAATCATGAAAATAATAATATTCATGATATAATATTTCACAGGTAGTATACAAACCTCATGGATAAATATAGGTGCATTACATAGCATGTGTCTCATGCAAGGAAAATTGTGACAAAATAACTTTAACATTTTGGTATATTTTTAATCATAATCACCATATGAGAAAGATCATAAAATGTATATGTAAATTCCCATAAATTTATTTATCATAATCATATAATACATCCATGGTAAGTATACACCCCACAAAAAAATTATTGGTTGGAAAATAAATCATGTATCTCACAAAAATAAAAAAGTGAGATGAACCTCCCATACCTAGGATATTGACTCTAATCATACTCATTCAGAAATCCTATATAATAAAATATAAATTTATGATAAATATATCACAGAACCATATTATGACTTCTAATTCCATATATGGTTTGATTATGTCTTTATATTACCCTCTTGTTAATAATTCTATATTATGGTTTAACTTCGGGTCATATCTGCTTTATTTTTCACATGTGTCTTAATTTGTTATATCGTTGGTCCTCATACTTATATCATGATTTCAAGAATGTAAAACAATATTTAAATATAATTTATATTCATTATATATTTTTTATAATAATCCATATAATATTTAATTAGGAAACAGACTACACCATTCCCAGAGACAATAATTTGTACGTATATATGAATGTTATTTCAGTTTAATTATCGTGTTGAAAGAAATAAGGTAAAATAAATATATGTATATATATTTTTATACATAATTTTTTTATTATATTTTTTATATTTTAGTTAAATCAAATATATTTACTAAACCCATCCTTAATATATTCGATGTTGTGTATGAATGAATCACATCGCTTTGAGAGGGCATAAGTCCACACTTCCTCAAATGAAATTATCGTATTAACAAAAAAATAGAAAGTATAAATAAATGTGTTGTAAAATATTTACTGAATATTAATAAAACACTAAATATAATATAAAATATATATAAACATAGTTTATATTAAAATTCCCACCAAGATAGGACGTAAAGGAAAAATGAACAATCGTCGTTTCGTGTGGCGGTAGTTCTCTGTACACATTAATTGTATGTTAGTTACCCATTAGATGGAGGAGTGTGTAATTCTAGGTCAAAATATTATCATAAAAGCATAATATTATATTTAGGATACTATTTTTTATACAATAATGGAATAAATATAGTGTAGGGGTGGAGAAAGAAAATAATATTAAGGAGCTTGAGAGAAGACGGTATCTCTTAATTAGGTAACTCCTTTTGGTTTGTGCCAAAAGGATTCCTTGGGATGATTTATTATTTAATGTAGGATTTAAGGAGGATGGTAGGGATTTTTGTAAGTGTATTGGGTAGATAATAGCTTATCCAAAGTTGTTTTATATGTGTTAATAAGAACAATAGGTGATGGCCTTTTATATGGAAAGGAAATGGAAGACTTGGAATTTTTGAAAACAAGTTCATTGCACACATTTTTACCTAAAAAGTAATACCAAACCAAAAAAAACCAAAATAATTTAAGTTTAATGGCTGATTAATTTCTTTATAATGGGTTTGGGAAAAGTTTCTATGTCATTTGAGGTCTTAAAATTAAGGATTAGTACTTTATTATACTAATTTTTCTCTTAACCGTTGTAATTAATTTTAATCACTTTTAGTAATATTTTTGGTCAATAACAAATTTTACCATATTAGAAACTATATATTATAATGATTCCAAATATGGAACCCATTTTTCTAAATTATAATCACATAAGTGGTAGAAAATAATTTCAAATTAATCCCGCTGACGGGACGAAAATACGGATCCTTAAAGTAAAAACTTCCAAACTTTTGATAAGTTTTTATACCAAATTTGAAAGTGAAATGGATTCCAATGACCTAAACTGATTAAAGTTTTAAAAATAAGATCTAATTAAACATTTAAACTAAATTAAATTATAATTTAACTTTTGTAAATATATTAGAAAAAAAGGAAGTTTTGAATTAAATTCCATTGTTTTTCACTATTCGTCCAAAAATGAAGTTTCTCAGAAATATCCCCAAAATTTTTCATAAGATAATTTGGAAATTAAATTTTTAAAAAGTATTTTTATTTTATGAAATTAAATTTTAAATGTATCTAAAATTAATTTTATTTTATTTAATATAAGGGAATAAAAAGTTGTTTCTTTCAGAAAAGTTTATTCATAAACTTATATTGACTTTACCAAAAATTATATCTTTAATCATCAATATTTTTTATTAATATAAAACCATTATTAAATATATTATAAAATTTTTTATCACTATTCATATTACTAATTATAATGGCTAGTTTATAATTATATAATTTAAATTATTATAATAATAAAAAGACATTTCATAGAAACTCAGTGTTGTGTATAATGTACTCCAAGTCAATATTGCGTGTTGTGTGTGAAAAGTAAGTGTTTCATGTAAAATATTCTAATTCAAAATCTATCCACAGTGTTCCATGTAGAGAAAGATAAAATTTTTGTTGTTTGTAGTACATTATTAACATGGTGTTACATATAATGCAATCCAAACATATTGATTTAATATAAAATGATCTATCTTTAGTGTTACGTGAAATGAAAAATATCACAAAAGCTAAATTAATTAGAAAAAAACAATTCAAAAAATCTCAGGGTGTTACATTTTACCATCCATAAAATTAATTCCACCCTTGAAATTCATTTAGGTTATCAAGTGTTTAATATTTCAAAGTTTCATTCATAGAAACCCACATTGTAAAAATTGATACAAAAACATCCCTTAAAAAGGGAATGTTGGAACCATAATCGTTACACAATGTACCATATAACTAGGTTTTCATAGCGGAGAACATTGTTTGGGGTGAATATTGGAACTTTAGTAAATGTTTAAATAATTATATGGAGTGATGGAGGTCATCAATCCCAAATAAGTGAGTTATCAAAGAAATTTTTAGGGCCTCAAAGTCATAATTCTATGATGATTTAAAAGTTCATCAGTTCAACAAAATTACAGTATTATGAAAACAAATTTTATTTTGATCATTATCCTAGTGATGATAAATTCTTTTCTTGACCAGTAATATAAGGAAATATTTTTAATTGATATATTTCTATAAAAAAAATTCATTCTTTAGTGGTTATTTTATCATTTTTTAATTAATTCATTACTTCTTGTAATGGACATCCAGAAATTAATGTTTGTGCCTAAAGTGATAAAATACACTTTTATCACATCTTAAGGCCAATAAATGAAGGAATAGTATAACTATTTATCTATAACTATTCTTAAAAATAAATATGGTTAATATATTAATATATAAACATAAAAAGTAATAGTATTGTTTCGTCATAAAAAAGTATTTTTCAAAAATAATTATACATTAACCATGACATCATGTAGGATAATGGTAGGAATGAAACCCTTATATTCCTTCGGTTAAGGTTTCAAGACACTTTTCCTTACAAGACTTTATTGGTTGTCACCCGACATACATTATGTCCTTTTTTACAACCATAATAATATAATTTCCAAATGTTATTGACATCCTTGAAAAAACATTAATCACTAAATAACCTTTTAACCAAGGATTTCCATATAATATAAATACATAAATACTTCCTTGAAAGTTTAAATTAAGATTTTCCTGAATTTTTAATCATATAACCCTTATATAAGATGAAAATCCAATAACATATAAAGAAATTCATGAAATCAACTTAAAATTGATTCCCCTATATATCACAAAGTAGCTCTTGGTTGTCACATTCCAAACATTTGAATACTCTCATCATATATTCTCTTGAAACATGGTAATAACCTTAATTTCCATAAATTATTATTGGAAACATGCATTCTTACTTATTCAAGGTATATAGGATTTATTCAATAAATCCAAAAATGTTGTATGATTTGTCAATGATATCGTAAACCACCTGTTAACAAGTCCTTAATTAGTTCCAAGCTAATCAGTCCCATCCAATTTACTTATTCACATCCTGTATATATTTATACAAACAACATTATCATTACATAAGTAATATATTAAGGATTACCTTTCTATTAATCATGTGTTTTCCATGGACATCACCATGCCATTATATCCCTTTTCTATTCCATTAGAACCATTCAATGTGTTCTTGTAAATCCATAGAGAAAAACATAAGATGAAAAATCCATATATATTTCACACTTCATATAACATAATTCTTGAATCCAAATACATAATATATTTTATTATTCCAATTCGCACTTATTCCATTAGTAAGTCTACCTCATCTTATTACATAATACCTCTTTCAATTCACATTTCATCTCTAGTCTCTTAATCATCACCAGTATAATAGTTACTCATACCACCTTATTGATCCTCTTTAGGATTATTCATATTGGGATATTGAGTTTCATAATGATCATTTCTTCCACACTTAAAACACTTAACCTTCGATAATTTATTCAGGAGTCCAATATTCTCATCCATTTCATTAACCAAAATCATTATTTTTCCCTTGCATTCACTTTATTTGTTTCCTTATTTTCCATAGTCAAAACATCTTCTTGTTACTCTAATAAATTCACTTAGGTTATTCTTTCCACATTCTAGGCACAAAGATAACTTAATCATATTTTATACATGGTCTCTATTACTTGAACTACCAGCAAACTCCTTCATTCTCTTCCTTGGTGGGTCTGAGAGTTGGTTAAGGTACACATTGATAATCATGTTCTGTGAAAACTAATTAGGCATGATCACTACATCTTTCACTACAGCGATCATCCCACTTTACTTATCATCAGTAAATTGTTCATCACATTCAACATTAATTCAGTTCCGTCGGGTTCCCTCTATTGACTAAAACTGTAAGCATAGTGTGATCATTACATATCATAGAAGAAAACTCCATAATAATGAAAATAATTACTTATATGATTTCTAAATCATGAAACCTTATGTAATCTATAACACCGTAGGATCATTATAGGTTATTCATAACCAATTTATATTTAAATCATTCCTGATGGTTCGTGAAGATTTTTTGAGTTCCCATAGTGTATTCTATGGGAGTGTCAAATATGGTGTGATGCAATTCTTGTTTTCATGTACCAGATAACCCCGAGTTTGGACCGAAACATATTTTCATAGTTTTTATCCATAGGTACATTTGTTCTAAATCTGAACCCACTTGTATTATATATATAGTTATTTATTCCTAGTAAACCACTCAATATATCCTTTACCAAAATTCAATACATTTTCATATACTTTTCTGTATCCTTATACTTATCCCTAAACATGTCCTTAGGGTTATAACTATGGTTTTCTCATCATAGATTCAAATGGTTAACTAATGATTTTCTCTAATACCAACTATAAAAAACCTCACTATAGTAAATAAATATTACAAAACTTTTTCATAATACCTAAAATCATTTTACAAATGGACACACAACAACCGTGTTAGTCTAGTGCCTTTGGAAACATGGAAACATAAACATTGGTACATAAGAGAGCTACATTTTCACCCACTAGGTTCTCAAAGACTAGAACCCCTCTTATACATATCATAAATGAAAGATATCTTCATTACTTGGGGAAGTAAACATAAAAATGGGTCATATCAGATGCTCATAAGGGTAAAAAAAGAGACATTTAAGCATAAATATGAACATAGTGGTATGAGAATGTGATAATAATATAATAAGATCATACCCTGTATATCATAGATCATTAATATGAGTAATGGGATACATCTTGGTAGTTAATAAGACATGAATCGCAAGGAAATAAGCATCATAAGGCATGAAATCATAACTAAGAAATAAGACATATAATTTTTGGCATACATATAAGAATATAAAATCTTATTTCAAGGAAACCTACCAAGACCATTATAATATGTTAGGATTGTGCTACAACCCGTGTATTTTCTTCAGGATTGGGATAAAAACCCTTCTACCCTTTTACTTTTAGGCTTGGGAAATAACCAATTTACCATAATTTTTTCATTATTTGGATACAAGTTGTATGCCCTCTTACTTTTAGGCTTGGGATACAACCCTTATACCTTCTTCTTTTTTGGATTTGGATACAAAAATTGTACCTTATTTATTTGGGCATGGGATAAAACTAATGTAACATTTGATCCCATATAAAACATATCATTACCCAATGCATTGGAGGGATATATAGGTTTTTTCCATATTATAATAAAATCATTCATAAATGTACCACAAGATAATAAAACTTTCACCATATCACGATCCATAAAAAGAGATAGGTTTTAAAAACATAAAATCATAACCCATGAAATGAAATGGGTATCATTAAAATTTAATCACATCATAACCAATGAAAATTAATATGTTTCAAAATCACTTTATGAATGCATAAATTGTAAAAAGAAGCGGGTTTCAAAAGCATAAAATTTGAGGAAGTGAAACGGGTGTCAAAAGAATCATTCTATAAAAAAAATAAAACATTAAAGAAATAATAAAAATGAAACATTTGTATCAATACGTATAAGGGATTGAGTTACAATAAGGGATGTCATATCACATTTTAAATAACTTAGAATGATATTTTGAAACATTTCTTGAGGTAAAAAACCTTTATTCATTGAAAAATGATCTTTAACACATAAAAACTTTTGAAAACCATTTTCCTTATAAAATAATAAAATAATATTGAAAATTTTTTGGAAATTATTTCCTTGAATATATATTTTGACATCATTTTTTAAAAAATTAACCTTTTAAACATGAAAATAAATCTTAAATAATTAACATTGGGTAAATCTGTACATGTCGTATGAGGTAAAAAAACATTCTTTTTGTGTGGTAAAAACATTAGAAAAGTGACTCATCTAGAGAGCAGCAAGAAGATTTTTTTGAAAAGATTGGTAAAAAACAAAAAATGGTAAAAATTTATTTTGAATATTTTAGTACGATAGTATAATATTATTTTAATCCTTTTTTAGAAAACATTCTCTTGAAGGAATGTAGATTTTTGACTAAAGATAAGGTAATGCTGGGCTTTCTCAAAAAAACATACTTAACTTTATTGTGTAAAAAATATTGTCAAAATGGTACCAATACATGAATATATCATGAATAACCATAAGATAGAAAATTTCATTAGTGTTCCTGGGATATTTATCATAGGATTTCATCAATGGAAGCATAAATATAAGTAATACATAAAAGTGATGAGATTGTCTCAATAAACTCATACACATGGTAACATTGAAACATACTACCCATTTAAGAAATTAAAATTAAATGAAACATAAAATATCATTAAAAGTATAATATTAATGAAAAAAAATTCAACATAAGTATATACACCTCATGTAAAAATATAGGTGGATAACAAGGAATGTGTCTAAAGGAAGAAAAATTGTGAAAAACTTTCATTATCGTTTTGGTAAATTTTGAATCATAAACCCCATGAGATGAAGATCATAAAATTGATATTTAAATACCCATTAATTTCATCATAATAATAATATAATAAATCCACGGTCATTATACACACTACACAAAAGTAATGGGTGGTGAATAAAGCATATATCTCACAGAAATAAAAAGTGAGATGAAATTATCTTACCTTGTGTCTTGACTCTCATCATACTCATTAAAACCTCTTGTATAATAAATATAAATTTATTATAAATACATAAAAATCCATATTATTACTTATTAAACCATATAGGGTTTTATTATGGGTTTATATTAACCCCATGTTAACAATTCAATGATAAGGTTTTTCTTCAGGTAATATTTGCTTTATTTCTGGCATGTATCTTAATTTGTTATAAAGTTTGTCAATATACTTATATTATGATTTATAGAATTTAAAACATAATTTAAATATAATTTGAATTCAGTATATTTTTATTATAATAATCCATATAATATATTTGTTTTAAATGTAATACATCATTCATGGAGATAGTAATCCATACGTATGCATGAATATTTTTCCTATTTAATTTTCATGTTGAAAGAAAGAAAATAAAAGACATATATGTATATATATGTATATATATAATTGTTATATTATCATTATTATATCATATTTATGTCTTGTATATTCACTAAACCTATCATTAATACATTCGATGTAGTGTATAAATGATTAACATCACTTTCAAGGGGCGATAGTCCACACTTCTTGAAAAGAAATTATCATATTAACACAAAACAGAAAGTATAAAGAAATTTATGGAAAAATAGTTAAATAAGATTAAGGAAATAATAAATATAATATATAAAAAATATAAACATATTTTCCATTATAATTTCAACCATGATAGGAAGTAAAATTAAAATGAACTATCATTGTTTCGTGACACGGTAGTTCGCCGTCCATGTAAATCGTATGTTCGTTACCCATTAGAATGAGGTGTCTGTTTGTTTAGGTCAAAAACATAGAATAGAAATTCATATTATATTAAGGATACTTTTTTATACAACCATGGAATAAATAGAGTGTAGGGGTGGAGAAATAAAATAAAATAAAGGATCTTGAGAAAAGATATAACCTCTTAATTAGGTAACTCCTTTTGGTTTATGTCGAAAGGCTTCCTTGGATTGGTTTTTTCCAAATGTAAGGATTACATGAGGATGATAGAGATGTTGGTAATTGTGTTGGATAGATATTGGCTGAACATAAGTGGTTTGATATGTGTTAATAAGATGAATATGTGGTGTAATTTTATCAAGAAGGAAAAGGACATACTTGGCATATTTGAAAATAAGTTAGGTGTGCCAACTTTTTTACATAAAACAAGACATAAAAATCCATAAAAACTAAATAATGAAATTTGAATGGATTCATAATGGAAATAAATTTGTTTTGGATGATTTTATAGGTCTTTTGGATCTTAAATGTTTTTTTAGTACTTTATTAACCTAATTTTTCTCTTAACTGTTGTAATTAATATTAATCATTTTCACAAATATTTTTGGTAATGACAAATTTGACCTTATTAGACATTATATATTATTATTATAACAAATATATAATAATTTTATACAAATTATAATCATATAATTGATATAAATTAATTTAAATTTAATCTCACTGATGGGACGACATTGTGGGTTTTTAAAGTAAAAACATCCAAACTTTTTCTAAGTTTTTACACCCAATTTCAAAGTGAAATTGATTACAATGACCAAAATTGGATTAATTTATAAAAACATGATCTAATTAAAATTTTAAACCAAATTAAAATATAATTTATCCTTAAAAATAAATTAGATGAAAAGTAAGTTTTGAATTAAAATCTGATATTTTTCATTATTCATCCAAAAATGAGGTTTCACAGAAAAATCCCAAATATTCACCGTAAGATAATTTTAATATTATAAAATAAAAAATAAATTTTATTTTATAAAATTAAATTTATATATGTGTATAAAATTAATTTTATTGTTTTTCACAAAAGGATAAGAAAATTAGTTTATTTTAGAAAATAGTATTTTTAAACAAATAATGACTTTACCAAACAACAGGGTTTTTACTAATATTACCTAATCTAGAGGCATTTCATGGTAAGAATTTCTATGGAAGTTTATGGGATAATAATTTCCATGAGTCCAGGAATGTCTTCTTGAACTCTTGTTTTCTACAATATCCAACACTCACATAAGAATAGTGTCATAGATTACTTTTTCTAATTTCATTTTGAGTTGAGAATAATGAGTGTGGAATTAAATTTCACTTTAGATTTCCAAAAAACCCAAGGGGGAGTTTGGAACCAAGGTGTTCTATATAAGAGTTTTGGTTTTGTTTTTATTTCCAATTTATTTACATGTTTATCAAAGAGTTTTATTGCTAAGGGATATGGTGTATAGGAAGTGTAAGACTAAATGATGAATATGGTAATTATTTCATATGGTTTCACTCACTAGTGTTTTATAAATTTTTACGTGTGAAATGATATATAAAGGGAAAAGATAATTATTGTGAAAAGGATTTGGATATACAAAATTCTATGTGATTTTGAATAATTATGGAAGTTTTGTGAATTTATAGGTGTGATTTAACTAATTTTTTCCATTTGAATGAATTAAGAAGACTCCCATGCTGGTAGTATTTATATGAATGTACCATATTTTTATAGTTTCAAATGGATTATAGAAGTTAAGATGCCATATAATTTGAGTTTCCTAGATATATGTTGGATCATGGTGAGTTGTAAAAAGGTTGGAGTTTTTCTATAAATACCATATTACCCATCTCATTTAGAAATAATGAAGATTAAGAGAAGGATAATAGGATCACTTTTCATGTAGGTAATAATTTCAGGATTAGTAAATTAGAGAAATATCTAGGAAAATGATGTTCTATGTACTTCTTCTATGAACCGTGACTCAGTGAAGAATCCTGGGAATGCACACCTTATTAAAGGGAGTTGACTAAAGGTAGTTGTGAGAATATAGTTTTGTGAATATATAATAGAATATGAAACTATGTCTAAACACATCAATGAAATGATTTTCATGAATAATTAAGAGTGAATAGAGTAGCAAAATCCATAATTTTGAAAACTGACATTAGTGAAGGAGTTGTGTGAATGACTTATATGAACCAAACTTCTGCAATGTTACCTTAGAAAAAAATTAGTGAACCATGTGAAAATAATCTTAGGAGAAAGGTAGTATCTAGGTAAAATATATTTAGAGGATATTGAAGTATCGTATTCAGGACATCTTGATGAAAATAAAACCATACACATATCAATTTATGGGGAAAAATTCATGTCAATAATCTCATAAATACGTCATTTAAAGAAGTGATAAAGGAGGATTTAGTTGAAGTTATATGAGAGAGGTACACTACTAGAAAAGAAGGTTATACCAACAGTTCTAAACCGTTGGTATAGGCTGGAAAACCATTGGTATAGCCTATACCAATGGTTTTCCAAACTGTAGGCTAGTAAGCCGTGAGGAAGGCCTTATAACAACGGTTTTATCTAAACCGTTGGTATATACCACTGTATTTATTGATATACCAAATATTGCAAGAGAACAGTTGGTATATGTTTGTATAACATTTTTACCAAGAGTTTTCAGAAACTGTTTGTATATATTGTTTTTTTTAATTTCTCTCAATGTATACCAACGGTTTTGAACCATTGGTATTATATTTTTTGAGAATTATTATACCAATTGTTGAATACCGTTGGTATTGTGTTTTCTAGAACTCCTTTACCAACGGTTCTAAACTATTGGTATTTTTTTCAGAATTATAGAACTCTTATACCAACGGTTTTAAACTGTTGGTATTGAGTTTTTCTAGAACTGCTACACAGCAGCCCTCCAATATCCCCTCCACTATACACCTACATAAAAAATATCACAAAAACCACACACACTAAAAACAGTATAAAAACAACTAAAATAGCACAAATACACATAAAACCTTCAAACTCTTCCAACCATGTCATGTACTACAATTCACAATTTTAATCTTCAATTGACTATAATCATCTGGTAGTAATTCACCTCACCCCTACACAACAGCCCAACCAGACCAACCCCCCCACCTCCCCCTCAAATTCTAATAGGCATAACAGTCTTAGAAATACCTATTAGAGTTGAATAAGTGTTTGAAATTGGATCAAATCCCATTTTTTTCTGTTCCTAGATTTTGGTATCTAATGATTTGTGATTAATTTCACATTGAACATGTATTTTTTATAATATATGGTGAAAATGTATTTTCATAGGAGTCTCGTCACTTATGACCCCATTTGTGAAACTACCCAACTCATAAAAAAGAGTTTGCGCCTATCGTTCATGAGTGTAAATTTCAGTTGTATTCACTTAAAATGATGTCCTTTTGAAACAAAAGAGAGACTTTGAGTGGTGTCATCCACACCGTACCTTGGATTGAGGCGGAGTTGACTCGTACACGTCAAAAATGTCCAATGGATTGTTTTTCAAAAGTATCAACACAATCCTAATGTGTTTGGTTAGTTTCCCATATACCGGTTGTTTTTACTTAAAAGTGTATCCATTTTAAACAAAATAAAGAAACTTTGAGTGGTACCACCCACACCATGTCTCGGATGGAGGGGGGGTTGACTTGTACACATCACAAATGAAACATAGATCCTTTTCCTAAAGTATCAACATAATTCGAATGTGTTTGATACATTTTCCGTATGTCAGTTGTTGTTTTTACTTAAACTGTTGTCCATTTCAAAGAAAAGTTAGACACTTTGAGTGGTGTCGGCCACACCATGCCTTGGTTTGAGGTGGGGTTGACTCTTACATGTCACAAATGACCCATGGGTTGTTTTCCTAATTTTAAATAGAATCTTAATGCATTTGGTCATTTTTTCGTATGTTAGTTGTTGTTTTCACTTAAAATGATGTCAATTTTAAACAAAAGAGAGACACTCTGAGTGGTGTCGGCCACACCGCACCTCGTATTGAGGAATGGTTGACTCTTACACTTCAAAAATGAACCATGTATCGTTGTCTTAAAGTATAAACACAATTTGAATGAGTTTGGTTGGTTTTCAGTATGCCGGTTGTTTTTACTTAAAAGTGTATCAATTTTAAACAAAAGAAAGACACATTGAGTGGTACCATTCACACCATGCCTCAGATTGAGTTGGGGTTGACTCTTAAACATCACAAATGACACATGGATACTTATCCTAAAGTATCAAATGAATCCGAAAGCATTTTGTCCATTTTCTGTATGTTAGTTATTGTTTTTACTTAAACTGTTGTCTATTTCAAAGAAAAGTGAGACACTTTGAGAGGTTCCGGCCACATTGTTCCTTGGATTGAGGCGTAGTTGACTCATACACGTCACAGATGACCCATTGATCTTTTTCCTAAATTATCAACACAATCTGAATGTGTTTGGTTGGTTTTCCGTATGAAGTTTCTTTTATTTAAAGGCACATACATTTTAAACAAAAGAAAGACACTTTGAGTGGTACCGGCCACACCGGCCCTCGGATTGAGGCGGGTTGACTCATACGTGTCACATATGACCCATGTATCGTTTTCCTAATGTTTCAACAGAATCCGAATGCATTTGGTCAGTTTTTCATATGCCAGTTGTTGTTTTCACTAAAAATCATGTCCATTTCAAACAAAAGAATGACACTTTGAGTGGTACCGGCCACACCGTGCCTCATATTGAGGCGGGGTTGACTCTTAGACGTCACAAATGACCCATGCATATTTTTCCTAAAGTATCAACATAATTTGAATGTGTTTGATCCATTTTCCGTATGTCAGTTGTTGTTTTTACTTAAACTGTTGTCCATTTCAAAGAAAAGTGAGACACTTTGGGTGGTTTCGGCCACACCGCGCCTCGTATTGAGGCGGGGTTGACTCGTACATGTCACAAATGACCCATGGATCGTTTTCCTAATGTATCAACACAATAATAATGCGTTTTTTCGGTTTTTTGTCTGTCTTTTTTCTTACTTAAAAGCGCGTCCATTTTATACAAAAGATAGAAACTTTGAGTGGTACTGGCCACACCGGCCCTCGGATTGATGCGGCATTGACTCATACACTTCACATATGACCAATGGATCATTTTCCTAAAGTATCAACACAATATGAATTCGTTTGGTCAGTTTTCTGTATGCCAGTTGTTGTTTTCCCTTAAAATCCTATCCATTTCATACAAAAGAAAGACACTTTGAGTGGTACCGGCCACACCGTGAAATGGATGATTTTCATTAAGATAAACCTTTCACATTTGTACACAAGGTAACCCATGTTCTATTTTTCACAAACCTATTTCAATACCTTGAAAACCATTCAAAACTATTTATAATACATTTATCAAAAGCAAAGGAAACCCAATTTTTTATTTCAAAACACTTTTTCAACACATACAAAAATCATGCCAATTTCATTAATCAATTTATAAATAAATTTTCAAATAAAAACAAGTATTTTCATTATCATAGGATAGAAATGGAACCACCTACCTTCAATTTCAGGTTACACACACCAACAAGAGAATACAAACCCAACTTATGTTTTATGAACCAATCAATTAAAGGGAAAGAAACTCCTCACATTAACCCATAAAATCTCATATAGCATCACTCACCTCCAAACCATTATAACATCATTAAGCTTCCGTATTTGGTCGAAAATAAAGAGTTATACTGAATTCAAAAAAATCCATACCAGAGTGGAAAACCAGGTTCAAAAATAAAGAGTTATATAGATTTCAAAAATGTAAGGGACCAATCTGCCCCCGATCACCATCACCATCACCACTGTCATCATCAGCCTCATCCTCTCCACCATCTCTGTCGTCATCTTCATCCCCATCATTTTCCACATTCTCATCGTTGGCCTCATCCTCATCCTCCTCCCCATCCTCACCCTCGGCCCCATCCTCGTCCTCATCCTTATCCTCATCCCCACCCTCTTCCTCTTCAGCATCCTCGTCATCACTAGGAACATCATCATCTCGACCCCTACTAGATCTAAAACCTACTGCATAGGATAATGCACCCATCTACGACATAAATGTCTGATAAGACACGCTACCCTCTGGTTGAAGTGATGAAGATAAAGCTTTCATCAGTTTCATAAATTCTTTGTCCCACGTTTGAACTTGTACTTCCAACTCTGTGACCCTTTTATCAGACTGTCTTGTATGCTCCTTGACTTATTCCAACTTTGTGGTACTAGAATGGATACCTGGAGAAGACCAATACTTTGTCAGGACTGTATTCTTACTAGGTCGGGAGCATACTCGACTAGAGTGCTTCTCTCCAAAAACCTGATATAAATGATCATGTGGCCCAAAATTGTCAGGCTTCTGGGCATCAAGATCCTATAAAGAAGCCTTTTAAAAATATTAATAGATTATTAAATTTCAAAATAGATATTAAAATTTGAAATAAACAAATTAAAACATACAATCATTTCTTGGGTTGGTTCATTTAACGCAGTTCTGTCTTTTTTTCTTTTACTCGAGAAAAACAATTTTTCTCGAGGGATACGTCCTTAAATATTCAATTTCTGATTCTGTAATGAAATTGAAACAATATAATGTGCAAGTATAATCATATATTAAATATTCAATAAATCACATAATTTAAGTGGGAAACAATAAAAAGGGAAAGTCTTAAAGGAAAATTATAAACAACTATATCGTACAAGCTGCCTCTCATGATCTGACATAGTGGTGCGCCCCAAAGTGTGGAGGTATTGATTTGAATCAATGTTTTTTTGTTTTTTTCAGAAGATTCGTAAATATTGTTTAATAATAAATAATATTATATTAATGAAAAATATGGAAACTGTCATTTAAATACCTCAAATGATATTAATACCTTAAATTTGGCAGTCTCCCAATGGGTAATCATTTGGTGATATTTCTTTATCGAGAATTAATCCACGATAGGTAATTTCTCTAACTCCGTTCCCACTCTATCACACCCACCAACATACATCTCATGCTTATAATCTCTCCAAATCTCTTCTAGCTCTTTTAAACTTGCTGGTCATGCACCTTCTCCATCAGGGAAGTTAAACCTAAGATGAAACCCAATAGATTAGTTCATATATATAAAAAACAATACTACATGAAATCCAATGAATGTTTTACCCATATTTGTGCCCACGTGTTATCCTTGACTTCTTGTGGTAGATGTCTCCAAAAGAGAGGGTTGACAAAAATGATATCAGAGTATTTGGCTAGAGTCGCCAAAAAACCCCGACATTGCTGCCCAGATTTCTCAATCATTTGTCCATCAACATTGTATTCAACCATCAACTGTGTCTGGTGGTTCCATACTGCACGCAAGTGAGTACTCCCCCTCCCCCGCCTCCTATCTATAAATGAATCTGTTATTAAAGAAAAATATTATCATTACAAGTTATAATAAAAATTAATTTTGGTATAAAAATTTGATAGAGTTATATAAATATATCTGTGGTAGTCAGATCAATGGGAATCATTGGATGTGCAGAAGCTGAAGGAATATCCTATAGAGGTGGAGTGTCCCTCATTGTACACTCCTCAGCCACATATTTTGTCAGAGCAGGAGTCGAGAAAGGTGGAATATAATAGCTCATAGATAATGAACTAGAAGCGAAAGATGATGGAATAGATGTCTGTCCAAGTGGTAGTGTAATCATCGAAGGCCTAAATATCCTGTGTATCCCTGAAGACATAGTAGGATCAAAATGGGGCGTATAAGATACGTTTTTGGTAGTGGATCGTCTAACTCTCACACCACGAGCCCTCATACCACCGGCCTCAGTACCGGGACCACTAGGTGATCATCCAACTCTAACACCCTACCCCCTCCTACCACCAGCCTCACTACTGGGAGCAATATCAGGCACCTCGTCGGATATCTCTCGTCTAGGGGGTGGATCCTGAAAAAAAATGTTTAACAAAAAAGTAAACACATGATATTATAAGTTATTGAAATATTTATATTCGAAAAAAAATACTCATAATAGGGATGAGTGGAGAAACTCCCATCTGTATCATGCGATGATTATTTTCTGTCATCTTTTTTTACTGCCTCTCTTCAATGGGTATCATTTGCTAAAATGGGAAAAATATGGAAGTAAATAGAAACAGATAACTAATGTGAAACCCAAAAAAACAAAATATAGAAAAACTATTCTGATAAAAAAACATAAAGGAATACAAGATTTATGGTGGTTTGAAGGTAAGTACTACGATTCACACTCTGAATGATGTAGGTGAAACATGTAGGTGAGAACACGACTATATGATTCTATATATTTCCCACCACATCTCTGGGTTCACAATCAACTCTGAGAATTGATCTATTGGCATTATCATAAGTAATAAATGGATTTCTTCCAATTTTAGTAGGGATAGTGTCAACTTCATCATCACAATCATCAAAAACATGTTTGGGATTTACTTCAATAATTACACCAAATTTAGGATTACGATGATCTTTTACATTAAAAACTTGTTTCAACATTGATGCCAATACATATGGTTCATCGGTGGTAAGAGTGCGAGTCATGTCAATAACTCAAAATCCACAATCATTAATAAAGGTGCATTTCCACGTCATTTACTCAAACCATTGACATTTCATCATCGTGACTCGACCATGAGAGTAATAATCCAAAATTATTATTTTATCCACGACTCCATAATAAGATACATTTTCAGAACGAGGTCTAGTATCCGATGAACTGGCATAACAGTCTGTTGTGGCAGTTAGCATAACACCATTATGCTATGTTCTCATGTTTCTTGCTCGTCCAGTGATAATAAATTTGTATCCATTGATCACAAGTGATTTACAAGAATGAACCATGGTATTAGGACCAAAATCCAAAGATCTTATTTCCTCAGAAACAGAGTCTGCAAGAAAACTCAATACCTGAAATATAAACAAATAGTAAACTTAATTAAATATTATTTTTATTTAGTTATTACAGAAATATTTTTACCTTCAATTTCAACCAAGCAGAAAACCCTTTGCTATGAAAAGTCTCTTTCCTTATCAAAGATAAAGAACGATGCTTTCTATATATCAATTATTTATGTTCCCTATAGATAAAATTATTAATATTTTAACAAATATTTAAAATTACAAGAGATAAGATAAGAGATACATGCACAATTTACTTACTTGGTATACTCATCGAACAAATCACAATTGAACGACACTATGCGATGTGCCATCTCTAACTCTTCAAGGCTTAATGTCGTCAATATATATGATCCTAGAATTCCTCCTGTCTGAGGAAGTGATGGAAAACTGGGTTCAATTTTCCCATACTGTTCTTCTTCATTTCAAATTGGCCTATTTATTCTCGTAGTAAGACCAAACAAATACATTGAGCAGAAATCCATACATTCTTGAGCCATGTAACCATTCAAAATAGAACCTTAGGGATAATTCATGTTCCAAACATATGATTTCAATGTGCACATGTTTCTTTCAGTTGGATACATCCAACGGAAAGTAACGGGTCCTCCAAGAAGTATTTCGGTCGGAAGATGGACAGTCAGAGGTAACATGCATGTAAAAAATGATGGAGGGAATATTTTCTCTAACTCACACAAAATTAATGGTGTCTCTGCCAACATTTTTTGTATAAAGGATTTGGAAAACCTCTTAGCACAAGGATCTCTAAACAAATAGCAAAACCGAATAACTGAGACTCTAACATTATTGGACAAGAGATGACAGATTTCTATTGGAAACAACTCATGAAAAAGGACGTGATAATCATGATTCTTCAAAGATTTCATCTTCAACTCTTTTCTATTGACCCATTTTGATATATTGCTTGAATATCCATTAGGAACATTAATAGTCTCTATAACTTCCAAAAATTTATTTTTTTCAGCAAGTGTCATCACATAAGAAGCACATGGAACTTGCCATTTATTTTCACTAATACAAATAGGATGCAATTATGGTCTGATCCCCCAATATACCAAGTCACGCCGATATCATAAATCATCTTTTTTTCTTCCCATTTACATTTAGAATAATCCAAAGAAACATTTCACAAATATTCTTTTCAATGTGCATTACGTCTAAGAAATGACATAACAAGTTGGTTGACCAATACGACAACTCAAAGAATATACTCTTTTTCTTCCAATTGTAATAGGAATCATTGAAAACATTTTTCCTCTTTCTATATTTCATTATACCCTTCCCAAATGAGTAACTGAAATATTTCAATTGATTAAGCACATCAGTTTCAGACATACACTGAGGTGGATCTTCATTCACCATGGTATTGTCAAATCTTCGACGATTGTTTCTATATGGATGGTTAATTGGAACGAATCGTCGATGTCCCATAAAACTAAATCTATGATGATATTTTAGTCTTCTAGATAGTGTATTCTTCATACAAATAGGACATGACAATTTTCCTTTTGTGCTCCATCCAGAAATCATTGCATAAACAGGAAAATCATTGATCGTCCACATAAGCGCAGCATGCATATGAAATGTGTCTTTCGAACATGCATCGTATGTGGGCACACCCACATCCCAAATAAGATTCAAATATTTTATTAAATTTTGCATGTATACATCTATATCATTGCTGGGATCAGAAGGTCCAGATATCAGTATACTCTATAAAGTGTCAGGCTTTTTCATACACAACCAAGGGGGAAGGTTATAAATGTGTATGAAAACCGGCCATGTGCTGTGAGAAGTAAGAATCTGCCCAAATGAATTAAAACCATCACATGAAAGACCCATTCTCACATTACGAACATAGGCTACAAATTCAGGTTATCAAGCATCAAATCTTTTCCATGCAAATCCATCTGCGGGGTGAACCAACTCTTCATTATTATTTTTTCTCTTGGTGTCATGCCATCGCATTTTTACGGATATTTCATCAGACATGAAAAGGTTCTGTAATATGGGGATCAATGGAAAGTGCCACATTACTTTTTGTGGCACACGAGATGGTGTTACATCATCATTTGGCTTCCATTAGGAGGTTCCACATTTTATACAATCATTTCTTTCAACAGTTTCCTCCCAAAATAAGCTGCAATCATTCGGGCAAGCATGAATTTTTTTTGAGAATCCATGTTCATCAACTAACATCCATGACATATAGTGGTTTGAGGGAATATCTGCATCATTTAGAAATAATTCCTTCAACAAGGTAATAATTTAATCAATTTCAGTATTTGAAATTCCAAACATATTTTTTCCATGAAACAATCGGATTAAAAATTCCAAATTTTTCATTTTACCACATTTGCCGATATACTAGAGTTGTCGCAGCATCATTCAAATTTTTCACCCTATAAACATCATCATTTTCATTGGACGCATCATGTGTGCTTGTATTGAAATCTTGTTGTCTAGACATCCTTTCCTTCTCATGATGCCGAATAAATGGAAACTGATCATATATCAAACTCTCTAATTCAGTCCTATCATTTGGATCATCAACATTTTGAGATTCCATTTTTTCTCCTTTGTGATACCACACATAATAGTTTGTTTGGAAACCATATTTGTTTATATGATAGCTAACTACTTCACAACACGACCAAGGTCTTACAACACAATTAAAACATGGGTAGTGTATGCGACCACTATCTGAAGCCTTGTCAAATGTAAAATCTAGAAAGATGTTCAAATTATTTTGTAAATCGGTTGAAATCCGATCAGTTTCGTACATCCAACTTCTATCCATTATGTAAACAAATTGAAATAAGTCATTTAAAATAAATTCAATAATATTGAAGTTTAATCAAAAAATTATTTTGGTAAATGATAATTGTTTACTTTATATAAAAGCATAACTGACACATTACTCTATATGAGAATCATATTAAGAAATACAACAAAATACAGTGTATATAGTAAAATAAGATAAAGAATCTATACTCCATATATTCAAGGATTTCTAGTAAGATATTTGAAGTGGATCAAGGAATACATAATCCTTAAGGGTCTTGTTGGGAGTACATGAGTTTTATACTTTAACTTCTTCAGGGAGATCAGGATGAGGAGTAGGATGAGGATTAGGGGAGTGGCGGAACTATCCAAGGGGGTGAGGGGTGTCTAGGGGGTGCGGGGTTTCTAGGGGGTGGGGCCGTCTGGGGGGTCGGAAGTGTCCAGGGGGTGGGAGGCTATCTAGGGGGTCGGGGTGTCCAGGTGGGCGGGTTGTCTGCAGGGGTGGCCAGGTAGTCCAAGGGGGTAGGGGGAGTCCAAGGGGGGTGGGCGGGCTGTCTAAGGAGGTGAGCGGGGTGTCCATGGGGTGGGTGGGGCTATCCGGGGGTTACGGGGTGTCCATGGGGTGGGCGGGCTGCCCATGGGGGTGGTGGGGCTTTCCAGGGGTTCTGGAGTGTCCACGGGGTGGGCGGGCTGTCTAGGGGGTGGGCGGGCTATCCACGGGGGGTAGTCGGGCAGTCCACGGGGGTGGAGGCACTGTCCAGTGTGGTCAGGGGTGTCAAGGGGGTGGGGGGGGGCTTTCCAAGTGGTGGGGTATCTGAGGGTATGGGGGTGTACGGGGGTGGTGGGCAGGTGTACGATGGTAGGGTGGGTGGGCTGTCAACAAGGGTGGGGGGGGGGGCTGTCCAGGGGGGCACGGGCTATCCAAGTGGGTGGGCGGGCTGTCCACGGGGGTGGCGGGGCTGTCCAGGGGGGTTGGGGTATTCAAGGGGTAGGGGGCCTTCTAGGGGGTGGGGTTAGATCTATAAATTTAGCGGCAGCTTCGGGGAATCGTCACAGAATGTTTTTTAGTGGCGTTTTTGGTTTTAGTGACGGTTTCACCTGCCAAAAAATGGAAATGATATAATAGTGGTTTGAACCGCCATTATATACTCACCATTTATTGTCATGGAAAACAACTACTAAAACAAAAAATGGTAAACAAATATTGACCATAAATAGTGGTGGTTTAATCCACCACTAAGAAACCATTAGGAATATATAGCAGGGGTTTAAAACGTTTCTATATATCGCTTTAGAAGAAACCCAACTGCAGAATTTGCAACCCTGGAAGATAAATAAAATTCAGTACATATGTTTAAAATTATATCCATATTCACCACACCCACCTATGAGATAATATAATCATAAAGGTTATCAACATAGTTTACTAGAATGTAAAAATTAATTGACTATTCTGGGAATACATTACATTATTTAAGCCAGGAAAAACATTCAAGTGGCTATTAAATTATTAAGAAAACCTTGGAAGACATTAATGAAGGAAGAAGTGAACTCATTAAAAAATATAATGAGATGTACACAATCTAAAAATTGTATTAAGCTATGGGATATTAGTGGTAATGCTCAAACATGGATCCAAACTTATAAAGGATTTTCTAAGTATAAATATGTTTAATGAGAGTTTAGAATACAATAAAAATGGGATATGTCTTTGTACAGTTCCAAATAAACCACTTAGAGAACATTTTACCTATTTTATAAACATATATTTAAAAACCACTCATATATATCCCTAAAATATAAATAGGTTTCATTTTAAAAAAAATCGAACATTGGCATCATAAAAAAAACCAAATAGTCACTCAGTGAGTCGACACCTCCTACAAAACAATTAGGCACACTTCACGAATACAATAAAATTTAAGAAGAACTTAAGAATAACTCACCGGAAATTAATGACCAAAGGAACCAAATACATAATCACTATAAATCCATAAGAAACTAAAATACATTAAAAACCAACACTACAAACTCTATAGAATAAAAGAAGAGCAAGCCCCATGATACTAGGAAAATTCCACCATTCTTAGGTGGAATCATCATATTAGTTGTAGTATGTCATATGTTTAGTTACAAATGATATATGAAACCAAATTCAACCCTAGTCAAAGACATCTACCAATCATGTATTAGTCATTGATTCAATATCAAATACTGTGAATCATAAAATTTTCCAAAATCCCTAAAATAGGAAAAAATGACGTGATCTTTCTAGATATTTAAATAAATGTTGAAATTGGAAGAATAGGACTTGTATTTTAGAAGAGGATTAAAGATTCTAACCTAGATGGCGAAGTTGCAGCCGATCGGATGACAGAACTTGGGTTAGGGTTCACCTGGGTGCCGTGGCTTCTAGAAATTGGGGAAACCAATGTAAACCCAAATCATTTCACATCTTAATGACGATAAAAGATCATCACATATAGGTTAAATCAAAACAAAAACAAAGACATATACACATAAAAATCAAAATCATAAACTGAAATATTAGATAAATTTAAATAAAAATAAGGTACCAGTTAAGAAAATACCTAATTTAGGATTGGTCTGATAAGATTTGGCAGCAGATTAGCAGCTTGAATGGGATAGAGAAAGAGGAAGTCGACGGAGCTCCAAGATTTCCAAATTTCTCCCGTTTAGGGTTTTGTATCGCGAATGGGGGAGAGGACGGGATGCTGTTAATTTGGGGGAAAGTTTTACCAATAGTTTTTAAAAACCGTTGGTATATATTTTCAGGCCACACATATACCAACGATTCCTTTGAACCGTTGGTAAAATCTCCCCTAAACCACACCTATACCAATGGTTCTCATTGAACCGTTGGTAAAAACTCCCCTAACCACATCTATACCAATGGTTCTAATGAACCGTTGGGAAAATATCCCATAAAGACACCTATACCAATGGTTCTTTAGAACCATTAGTAAAAGCTCCCCTAAACCTTACTTTACGAATGATTTTATAAAACTTTTGGAATGGAAGTGTGGGGAAAAACCCACATTCCAATTTTGGTAGTTCAATTATCCCTAAATCAAATTTTAGATATAGTGTTACATGTATGGAGTTACCATCTCTCAAAATTTTATCCACCAAAAATGTGAAGATTAATGGATTCATGTACATTGGCACAATTCCATGTCTATACTCATTGGACTAACACTTAGTGGTGCTCCAAGTAAAATATATGTTCTTTGCATTCATTTAAATATTTATCCTTTAGTGGCCATGATTCTAATTGAAAAATTTTTTATTTATTCCTACCAATGTGGGAACATGATCCTATATAACAAAAATTAAAATTCTTATTCCAAGATTCTCCCTTCCCCTCTATGGGTGTCTCATGTTGTAATAGTTACTCTAATTTTTAATAATTGGGAGTATCCAATTGTGTGTAGGAAAAAATGAATTTTTGAACCAATTAGAATTAATGAGGTTTCTTTGATTCCTTTAAAGTAATTATATAATAAATGTGAATCAGTTTCTTAGATCACATTACTCAAAACTATAGTGCACCCAACTTCCATTTCAGAAAATACACTATATTGAACCTTATTTTAACTAATAATTAGAATCTTACCATCATTATTTTTAATATTTTGATTATAAATTAAATAGGGAGAATCAGCATTAACAATAGAAACATCATTTTCAAACTAATATATAGTCATTTTTATATTTTAACAACCATAGAATAGTAAAACATATCCTAAATAACCCTTTCATGAAACAATGTTATGCATGATACATAACTATCAACTAAGAGAACAAATTTTCTAGACATAAACCATATTGATTGGTTAAAATCTAAAAAATCCAATATTAGACCACACATCACTAAACTAAAGCCTCAATAGTAAATTAGACTTTACTATAATTTTATTTTCTACACATATTAATATTTTAACATTCATGTTTCAATGATTTTGTCTCTACTCCAACATTGATTAAAATTTCAAAATCATATTTGATAATATTTTAAAATTAAATTAACTTATAATTACCTTGATCACCAATTCATGATGATACATCATCTCTATTTCATTCTCCAAACCATTCTTGGTTAGAGAAAACTATAAAATTATTAAATGTAATAAAGGATGAATGATTACCCTAAAAACCAATTGAAACGTAAGTATATGGAATTATACTAATATTTTTCAAAGTGGTGTAGGTATGTAGTATATTCCACACAACTATTTAAAAAATAAATATTCTACCACTCTAGATCCACATTATTAGAGTTTCACGTAAAATAATGGGATTTATATGACAAATGTAGTCCATAAGAAATATATATAGAGATAATGCATAACCAATAAGTAAATTAATTTTCAGACCATGACTTATCCATAAATAGTTTTGAACCACATATAAAATACAACTTATATAAAAGTATGTATAGTGAACTAGGCTTATCATATAAATATATTACATCATTTTTTTTGTGAATATTAATTACATTACACAGACACATGAATGAGGACCATAATATTTTAGTGCCTTTAGAAACATGGAAAAATAAACGTAAATCCATTAGTGAGATACAACATCCCCCTATACATTCTTCACAACTATAACACTTATTAGACATATCATTCACAATTCATGTCTTCATAACATGTGGAAAGGAAACATAATAAAGCATGATCCTGGATGATCAGTAAGGGTAAACAAGGGAGATATGTAAGAAAAACATGAACAGAATGGTATGAGAACATGAGTATAATATTTTTAAAACAATAGACTACATATCAAAGTTCATAATAATGATTCATGGAATAATGATTTTCAGTTCATAAGACATGAATCATATTAGAATCAATGAACATTATCCATGAGAGCATAACATTGGAATAATATATGTAATTTTTTAACATCTACATAAGAATAGAAAATCATTTCTATATTAGTCAAGAGTCACTTCCTAGGCCATCATAGTGGACAAATTCCTTTACTGAATGGGTTTCTCTCCCCGTACAAGCCTAGTATTACGATTATAGGTTCACTCCCCATTCTAGACCTATCTTATAGAAATAAGTTCACTCCCCATTCCAGTTCTATCTTACTAAAATGAGTTCACTCATTATTCCAATCCTATCTATTTCATGAGATATAAATAATTACCCAATGAATTTAAGGGAGATATAGTTCCACACATCAAATAATTAAATGATACATATGTGTTCCACAAGATCATAAACATTCATCATATCATTACCCATGAAATAAAATGGGTATCATTAAAATTTCATCAAATCATAACCTATATAAAATATATAGGTTTCATAATAATTTCATCATTTAATAACCAATGAAAATAACTGGGTTTCATAATAATTTTTTCATAGTTAACCTATGGAATTGAAATGGGTTTCATAAACATCATGACATTAAAAAATAAACTATTCAGGGAAAGAATATGAATTATATCATTATATTTTATCCCCATAAAGGAATAGTTAACACCAATGGATTTCATCTCAAATGGAAAAGAGTGTTTAAATTTCATATAAAATATTTCTTTAGGAGAATATCCTTTCCTCTTTGAAAACTTATTTTTAAAACATAAACTATGTTGAAAACATTCTTATTTGAAAATAACCAAGATAACCTATAATGGAAGCATTAAATCTCATTTAAATTACTTTTAAAAAATTAAGCAAAAATAAAAAATTATTTTAATTGGAAATTAGCTTAAAATATCATTTTAAGAGAGTTTAAAAAAAATTTAGAAACCATATTTTTGGAAGAAAATAGATTTCTGGGTGAAGAGGGAAATATAGTTGGATTTTCTTAAAAGATTTTTCTTAATTTTTTTAGTACCAACATAAGGATAATTGGTACCATTGCTTGAATATATCATTAATAACTTTAAGATAAAAATAATAATAATTATTATATAGAGATGGATCAGGATATTTTATCATCAAAAACATAATCATAAAAAATCCCAATAAACGTAAGATTATAACATAAAGTTATTACCACTTAGTTAGTGTGAATAAAAATCCCCATGAAGGAATAACATAAAATGGAACTTCAAATATCATGGGGAAAATAATTTCATGATATTACATGTAATTGGGCATATATATACACCTCGTGAAATAATATAGGTACATATCATAACATATTGTCAATGATGGAAAATTGAGACAAAAAATCCATATTTGATTTGGTAACTTTGGAACCATAAATATCATAAAAGAGAGATAATTAACTCGATATTTAAATATAACAAAATTTCAGGATAATAAAAATAGAATAATTTCATTGATAGTATATATAACACATAAAATAATCATGTTACGAATATGGAATGATTATCACAAAAAAAAATATGTGAGACAGAAATCCCATACCTTAAGTCTTAACATATGTTGTACTCATTAAATCCTCTTTTATAAAAAAATATATTTATATTATAAACCAATTAATGAACCATATTCATATATACAATACCATACATTATTTTCTTATTACTTTTTAATAACCATTTATTAGCAATCTCATGTTAAAGTTATGATTCTGTTTGTTTTATTTTTGGTCACCATAATTTGATAATGGTTAAATAATATACATAATTATAACCCTGGAATAAATATGATATAAATATAGTGTATACAAATTTAAATAAATCAACAAAATTTTGTAATAGTAAATAAAATATATCCTTCATGGAGATGGTAGGCCGTACGTATGCTTAAATGTTGTTTTTTTAATTTTTCATGTTAGATTGAAATAAATAAAAGTAAATGATATATATTCTCATTAAATAATAATATTTATTTTATAAGTATAAAAAAATTTATACAATTCATTAATACTTTCCATTTAAATCGTGAATGAATCACATCGCTTCGGGAGGCGGTAATCTACTGTATGCACGAACAACGTAATCGTATTCCCAAAAAAGCAAAATCATGAAGGTATGTGTGATAAAATAATTACATAAGCATAATAACATCATTAATATCATATATATCATATATAAACTATAAATATATCAATATTACCAACATTGAAATGTGGTAATGGAAAAATGAACGACATCGGTTCATGAGACTGTACTCTACCGTACACACGAATGATGATTTCATAAACCATTTGATGGAAGTGTGTTTGTTTGTAGGCCATTACCCTAACATAAACAATATCATTATATGGATTATTCTAAGATTATTAAATAATAATTTTATAATAATAATGGGTGGGGAAAATTAAATCTAAACGCTCATTGGTGAACGTTACCTCTTCTTCGGGTATCCTTCTTAGGTTTTCACTAAAGCCTTTTTTTGTGGTCTTTATGTCCAAAATAATTATTATAGGATGACTGTTGGAAATTTTTTATGTGATTTTTTAAGATCAAAGTCGATCCAAATTAACTGATAGGATTGAATAAGTGGGGAGAGTGAGTTCCCTTTTATAGTTGGGGAGGAGTAGCATTGTTATAAATACTCAAAAGCATTCACTATTTGGAGGTCAATATTACCACATTTGGATCAAAATCTGATAATTAAATATTTTTAGGGATTATATGGTCTAAAAAGTCTACACCACACAATTATACACTTTTTTAATCATTTCATTCCTTGAATTTTATATATCTTTATTTTTACCATTTTAGTTTTTCACTTAAGTAACTAGTTTTCAATCCTTGATAATTTAAACTTAAGGAATAAGTTAGAGTGATATGTATTAGATAATTTTTACCCAATAATTATAAATAAGATATATAATTTATAAAATATAAATCCTGTGTGTTTTTTAAATTAATTTTTACATAAGCGCATAAAACCTACAAAAACACATATTTAACATTAACCGCGCAAATAGAGTTTTTAATATTTAACGGTCAATGTAGTCACTATAATAGAAATATTGTTCTACTAATGAACCATATATTATATTTATTAATATATATAAATTAATTGGAATAGGATAGGCTTTTTATTAAGTTTAAATAATTTAATAAAATATAATTTATTATAAAATAACATTAATGTTAATTTTGACATTATTCAATTATTTTCAATTTCAAAAATAAAAATATTTTTATGGAATTAAAATATATCTTTTCCAAAATTTTATATAATGATATATTCATCTATAAAAATAAATTAACATATTAATTAATTCAATTTACTTCACATTTAATATTTTTAGTATCATTTATTTTATTTAATTTTTAACTAAATAATCACGGTGTCAGCATTTATTACGCATTTAAATTAATTATATCATATCAAAAAAACTAAAATAAATTATCATGATAAAAAATAATTTATATTTAAAAATGATATATATAACCTAAATTATTATTTTTTTCTTATCCCATGCCTTTATATATATTAAAACTAAAAAAAGTGTCTTTTTTTTATTTCATTACATCGCTTATTATGTGGGTCATATTCAATAGAATGTAGAAACAAATTTCAATATTTAATAGAATATTATGTCCAAAATTTTATTAAAGTAAGTAAATAAAACTAATATATTATTTTATGTCATTTTCACTATTATCATTCTAGCATAACCCAAAGGTAAACCCATTTTTACTTTAACCATGATAATTAATTTTTACTCCATTAACTATTCATTTTAGTCAAAAACTAAGTTGGAATTATGAGAAATTATAAATTATTCTTATTCAAAATATGGAATCCATTTTTACAAATTTAATTAAAATAATTGGAAAATTTTAATTTAATATTAATCATGCAGATGTATTGAGAAAGCTGGTTTTTAAGGAGAAAAAGTTAAAAAAGTGTAAAAAATTTTTAAATCCAAAATCAATATGAAGTTATCTCTAATGAACTAAATTGGATTAATATATATATAATTGAAAAAATTGGCTTTAAAACCACAGCGAAATATAATTTAACTTTATAATTAAAATAAATGAAAATGTAGTTTTTAAGTAGAATTCAATATTTTTCACTATTAATTAAAAAAAGAAACATTTTAGAGAAATTCAAAAAATACACCATAATATAATTTTAAAATTATGAATTAAAAATTTATGCTTATTTTATCATATTAATTTTATAAAAATTTCAAAAAATATTTTTACGATTTCTCAAGATAAATAAAAAAACATTTTTTAAAAAAATAGTATTTTTGAGACATAAAAAGACATTAAAAAATTATTTATAATATTAACAATGTTTATTAATTATCTAAACCTATATATATGTGTGTGTTATTTAAATATTATTTATTACTATTCAAATCACTTTGTTTAATGGCTAGGTTATAATAGTCACAACAATAATATATCATTGTTTTGTAAAAACTCAATGTTTCGTGGATCGAAATCTCAGTTAGTGTTATATGTAGTGTAAGATTAACATGGTTTTTTGTATAAAGAAAAATATGAATGAGATTAAAATTAATTGAAATGAATATTTCATAAAATCTTTATTTTTCACTTTCTACCCCCATTAACATGAATTTTTCTTTCGAAATTTATCTCAGTCATTAAAGGTCTAGAATTTCAAATTTACTTTATAAAAACCCACAACATATAAATGAATTATATAACTTAATTTAAAAATGGAATGTTAAAAAAAATAATAGTTTCCCAAATTAACTCATTACTATATTTTCACCGAGGATAAAATATGTTGGATGTGAATATTTAGACATGGAAGAAGGGCATGAATAATTATAGAGAGTGATAAAGATCACTAATCACATGAATGTGGGTGAGCAAGAGAATGTTGGTGACCACAAAACCATAACGCAAAGAGGTGTGATAATTTCATTTATATCACCATAAATGATGATAATATGAAATCGTTTTAGTAAAAATATTTTTCTTAATGTTGAATAATTTTCACAAGAAGATATAATTACTTGATTTTATTCCATTATAAATGCACAGTCTCACCCATTGGTAGTGCCTTGATCAGTTTACACTTTATCTATTAATCCATCAAATAAAGGTGATTATTTTTTATTCCTAAAGCACTAATGGATCATAATATCCAAGGATATCATGATAATTCATTCCATATATCATTAGGTTTCATCACAATACAATGTTTGGAAATGGTTATCCAATATGGATAAATCTTCACATGGTTAAGTAATATGTTAATCTATAAAACCTCATCTTAATTTTTAATTAAACCATTACATAAATGGTTAACCTGTAACCATTAAAAAATTAAAAATTCCTAAATTAGGTTGCTGAATCTCTCAAGAGAAATGTAACATTAATTCCCCATATATGATAATGTATCTCTTGAATTTCACTTACCAAACATGTGAATACATTCATCACGTATTCTTTTGAAACATGGTATAACCTAAATTATCATAAATCCTTATTGAAAAAATAAATACATCCATATTCCCTACATAAAATATAGATGATTGGATATATCCCATATATCTAGAAATGATGTAATGTTTATACATGATTACATACACCACTTTATCAAAAAAATATTTAATCTATTCCAAGGTAAAAAGTATTATCCAGTTTACATTATTCTTAGCCAACATCTTTTTATCTAAACTAAACACCATTTTCTCAACATCATTAATATATTTAGGGTTACATTTCCTTAATCATGTGTTTTCCATAAAATATAATTTTTCCATTAAATAAATTTTATTTATAATCATCATCATTCAATATATTCATTAAAATTGTCAATGAAAAACTTATACTGAACAATCAATATATATTTCATAATTCTTGAATTCCAATACAAAAATAATTCCACAAAACTACTTCCTTCTCAATATTTTAACTAGGTTTCTTCATCTATTTCTTTAAACCTTATTTCCATTATTAAGTCATCCATAGTGTTTTCATCATCAATAGAAAAATCAATACATATAAACCCTAGATTATTCACTTCACAGTCATTCCCCATAGGACATCTATTTTTATAATCCCCATTAGTTCCACATTTAAATCATTCAATAGTTAGTGATACGTTAGGTAGATAGTTATTCTCATCAATTGTGTTTACTGAAAATTTCATTTTTCCTTCAAAATTACTTGTTTTTTGTCCATCTTTTCCACACTCAAAACAAATTTTTGCCCCTCTGATAGATTACCTTGACAGAATATTCCCACATTATAAATATATAGAAAATTTAATTTTCATTCCCCCTTGGTCTTCATTACCAGTTCTTTATGATAAATTTATCATTCTCTTTATTGGTGGGTCCAATATCTAGTTAAGGTGCATATTGTTAATCATGTCTGTGAAAACTGATTAGGGATAATCACAAAATCCTTTACTCTATCCCTCATACCATTTTGACCTCATTGACAAATATTCCATCACATTCAATTTTAATCTAGATCCTTATATTTCCCACTATTTTCTAAGACCAAAACGAATAGTGTGATCAATGATAATCATAATATGAAATCACATAGTATCAAAAATAATTTAGGAGGTCTAAATATAGACACCTTATATTTAATTTACGACACTTTTGGATTATCCTAAGTCATTCACAGTCAAAATCTATTTAAATATTTCCTGATGGTTAATAAAGAGCATGTGAATTTCCAAATCATATACTTCGAGAGTTTCAAATCATTTGTGTTGTAAGGCATATCTTAATGCACCAATTCATGATCTTGTATTTGTCAATATGGTGTTTTCATTGTTGTTAACCTAGGTACATCTATTCCATATCCGCATACACTTGTAGTATCGAAATAGTGATTTGTTTCTAAGAAATCACTCACTCAATCATGTACTAAAATTCCCAGACATTTTATAATTATTTAACTCATCCTTAGATATATCCTTAGATAACCATTTTTTATGAATATTCATTAGATAACACAAAAACATGCTCGAGGACTATAATAGTTTAGTTCCTTGTGAAACATTGAAACATAAACACTAGTCCATAGGTGGGAACCATAATCTCCAATTATGATCTTCATGATAAGAACCCTTCTTATCAATATCATCAAAAATAGATATATTCATAACTTGAGGGAAGGAAACAAAAGAAACATTGATCTCATATTATTAGTAAGTGTAAACAGGGGGGACATGTAAGGATTTCATGAAAATAATTGTATGAGAATATTATTTTCAAACCATACCATGCATAACAGAGATCATAATCTTTTGTCATGGCATAAATATTGGCAATTCATAAGACATCAATCATAAGGGAACCAAATTACATGATCCATCATTGAATAATGTTATCATAAAATTTATTTATTTTTTCATACAAATAAGAATAGAAAATCATTTCAAAATTAGTAAATGATCACTCTTAAGACTATATTGGTATAAAAATTTCATTATTGAATCGAGTTCACTCCCCATTCTAGCCTTGTCTTACTAAACCGAGTTTACTCCATGTTCCATCCTAGTCTTACTGAACCGAGTTCACTCCTTGGTCTAGTCCTTTCATACTAAACATAGTTTACCCCTCATTATAGTCATATATATCTCATGATATATAAATATTTTCCCAATTAATTGCAGATATATATGGTTCCTACCCATCAAATAATTAAATCATACATATGTGTTCCACAAGATCATAAAAAATTGTTATATCATAACCCATGATATGAAATGGTTATCATAAAAGTTTCATTATATCATGAACTTTAGAAAGATATAGGTTTAATAATCATTTAATCATGTAATATCCCATGAAAATAAGCAGGTTTCAAAAGAATTTCTTCACGGTATAACCCATGGAAGATAAGTTGGTTTTATAAACATAATTCCACAAAAATATAAACCATTTGGAGAAAGAATATGAATTATTTCCTTCGATCATATCACCATTAAGTAATATGAAACACCTATAGATTTATTCTAATAATAAAAAAATTTAAATATAATTTAAAACATATATTCTTGAATATAACCTTTCTGATGTGAAAAATTCTTTTTAAAAAATAAAACATTTTTAGAACCTTTTTTTTAAAATAACCTTGGAAACTTATAAAAGAAGATTTTAAAATCATTTAAAACATTTAAAAACATAAAAAATTATAAATCATTTTCCTTGAAAAATAAATTAAAATATCATTTAAAAAAATTTAATGATTTTTAGAAAACATGGTTTTGGAAGAAAACAGATTTCTAACCGAAGAGATAAATAAAGTAATATTTTCTTAAAAACATTTTATTAATTATTTTATATTCCAAAGAGGAAAAAATGCTACCTTTTCATGAAGAAATAATAAATAATATTTTGGATAATAAAATTCCTGATGAATATTTATAGATGTATCAAAATATTTTATTATCAAAAAACATAATCATAAACAATATCAATAACAGTTAGATTGTAACATAAATTTGTTACCACTTTTGTAAATATTAATCATAATCCCCATGAAAGAATAACATAAAATGGGGCTTAAAATATAATTAGGATAAATAAATTTATAATATCACATGTCAAAGTGTGTGTGTATTCACCTATTGAAAGAATATAGGTGCATATCATAACATACCTCTCAAAGATGAAAAATTGAGACAAGAAATCACATACTGATTTGGAAACATGTGAGCCATAAACCCCATAATATCAAATCTTAAAATGGATATTTAAATATACGTAATGTTTTGGATAATATCCATAAAGTAAATTAATGGGTAGTTTATACCCCACACTAAAGAAACATGCGGTGAATATGGCAGGGGTCTCATAGAAAAAAAAGTGAGATGAAAATCCCTTACCATAAGTATTAAATTCCATCATACTCATTAAAAACTCCTATATATTAAATATAAGTTTATTATAAAAATATTAAATAAACATAATCATATATATCATACCATATATTATTTTATTATGACCTTTTATTACACTTTTATTAGTAAATCCATGTTAAATTTAGGTTTCGGGTAATAACCGCTTTATTTTTCATATAAGTTTTGGTTTGTTAAATTTTTTATCCCATCTAATTGATCATAGTTCTATAATATCTAGAGTAAAATACATGATTTAAATTTCATATATATTCACTATATATTTTTTATATTAGTCATTAAATTTTTTTTCATAAGAAATTAAATACACAATTTATGGAGACGGTAGGTCGTACGTACATATGCATGCTATTATTGAATTTTCATATCATATTTAAGTAAAGTAAATAAAATGATATATATTATCACTAAATAATAATTTTTATGTCATATATATCAAAAAAATTAAAACCATCCTTAATTAATTTCATGTTAATCATGAATTAATCACATCGCTTTATGAGGCAGTAATCTAATGTACACACATACGCACACGATGTTATCATATTCCCCCAAAATGGAAATCATGAATGTATGTGTGATATGTAACACCCCAAACTTTCACGATACACTTCTCTTTTAATAATACAGTAGCGTGTGTTGTACGCAACTTCGAGCTTTAACACACCGCGACTAATCAAAGTAGCCGTTATGAATAGTAATACCCACTTTTTAAAATTATAGAAATTTTATATTTCAAAATGGACTTAATTTTTGTATTCTTAATATCGAAATTATCCAAAGTTTAATTTTTTGTAATTTTCTGAGAACTTCCAATTTTTTATGAATAGTGAAAAATACTTAAAAATCACTTTTTTAATCAAAGTATTTTATAGTGATAAATTATACTATTGAGTGTTTTTAAGGTATAATTAGAATATATTTTTACTATTTTATCCAATGGTGGTCATTATAATTAATTTCACTTTGAAATTGGACATAAACAATTGTCAATCTTTTGATATATATAGTTTCTTAAAAACATGCTATTTGTTGTGACAGCAGGAATTAATTATAAAATTAATTAATGAAACTTATATGTTTGTAATTTTGTAAAATAGAAATCATTTTTGGATTCGGAATATCAATTATAGCTTAGGGTGAAATTTTGGCATTGTTCTGAAAAACTTCAATTTTTGATGAATAGTGAAACCACTAAGTGGTAGTTAAAAAAACTGATTTTTCGTTTAAATGAAACATTACCACTTCTGTGTTTTGATTTTCAAAAATCTGACATACATGGTTGTCATTAGGAAGTAAAATGTGGTTCAATGGGATTAAAATAATTTTCGGTGAATAGTAACTTTTAAGTTTAATTAATTGTGATTAAAGGTAATTAGTTGAATTTAATGTAAAAATGATATTATAAAAATATGAAAATACCATTACACTTGTCCTAACCCTATTGGATGTGTCATGGCCGACCAGGAAAATCCATGGGTCAACTTAGGGACCCCATGGAGCCACTTTGGTTGGAAAATGACATAAATTACTTTTATTTAAAGTTAAAATAAAAATGTCACAAACATAAGTTTTTTTACTAAAACAATTTCTAAATGGGGTTATACAAGTCATATTTTTTACTACAAATATTAATTAGAAATCAAAAACGATTTCCTACATGATGATATTTTTTTTATAATTTTTAGACATTAAATAAATTAAATTTTTTATGACACCATGATGATGCGGCGATTACCTCATTAATTAACGATTTAAATAAAATGAAAATATAATGTAAAATATAAGCATTACACTTGTCCAAAGCCTATTGTATGAGAATATATCGAACCCTTATCACCTTAGCCTAGAATTATATTTGTGTGGGACCTTTACAATCCAAAAAGCATTGTAAAATAAAGTATCATTTTATGACTTTCCAAGAGTTCCCCTCCTCTCCTCTTATAAAAGGCCCCCACCACTACCACCTTAATCACACCTTCAAAGCCTTTTGGCTTGGCCATACTCTGCCCAAATACTCTCCCAACTTCCCTATCTTACTCCTAGAAGACTCACATTGGGCAGAACGCTTACCAAGGAAGCCTTTGGCTCAAATCAATAAGAGTTACCCAATTTTAAGGTAATGTCTTCTCTAATGTTGTTTTGTTTTATTTTCCTTCTCCAACCCCATAAACTCTTTTTATTCCTTTTTTTGTAACAAAAACAGTATCCTAAATATACTAGGATGTTGTTATAATGAGTATTCGAGCTACACTTATACACACCTACATCTAATTGTTAAAGAACATACGTTTTCTGTGGATGGCGAATTTCTGCCTCACGAAACGATGATTGTTCAACACTCATAAAACACCTTCAAAGGTGGCCATTAATATATCACTATATTTATACATGATATATAATATGTTTATGTTTTACTTAAGGTTCTGTATTTATCATTTATGGAATACCTTTATTGTTTCCATTATGGGTAAACGCGATATTTTCATTTTAGGAAGTGTGGACTACCGCCCCCTCAAAGTGATTTGAATCGTTAATACCATATGTGGTATGTATAAAGGATGGATAAAATGATATTATATAAGATATTATACTGGAATTATAATATACCTTTATATCATTATGAATTCAATAAATACGAAATAGAAATGAGAGTAGCGTTCATGCGTACATACGGCTTACCGTCTCCATGAACGGTGCATTTCATTTCTTACCTCTAAATGTTATGGAATATTATAAATGCATGTATATACTGGATATATATGAGATATATGATATCTATATCATGAATATAATTCTGGATATAATGGATATATCACCACATGAACAACTTCTAATTATAAGAATCTTATTTTTGACTCAAGTACCTAAGATTGACAAAATGACCGTTATTAACTTAAATAATGTTCATAACATCGTAATAAGTGATATAAACGGGATAATGAACTTGAAAAATGTTCTTAAGAAATTATAAATTAACTCTAGTTTATTATTCTGGAGGTTAAAGAACGGTTGAGTCAAGACAGGACGCAAGGTAAGGGAACTTCTTAACCCAATTTACATTCTTTGGGTTAATCTCCTACTTTCAAATTATGTCATGGTATTATTATGTCCTATCTTGTATTTATTCTATCTTTATGTTTACATATAGTGAATACACATAATAGATATATTTTATTTAAAAATTATCTTTTTAAGGGACTTCGTCTCAATCTCCATTCATTGAGGCATATTTTGTTTTATACACATACTTCTTTTATACGGTGTATAAACCCATTTGACTTTTACATTTATCTAAAAGGAATCTTTTTTATACGAAGCGTTTTACTAAACGACAAAAGGGAATTTTTTTGTCGTACGTATGCGGCGACAATGACTTCTCTGCCGTCGTGACCATTATTTGAGTTTCGGCTTTCTTTACATGCAATAACTTTTTAAAATGAAAAATAAATACAAAGTTTTAATTTTCATTAATTTTGGTATTTAAAATGGTTTTGAAAGTGTTTTTATTACATGAATGAGTTGTATTGATATCTTTTTATTGAAGTGTGGGAATCTTAGGTTTCTTTTATGCATTTTTTATGTGATACAATTATGTTATGGTTTATGATATGTTTAAACTTGTTCATATGAGGAATGCATTGGACTTAATAAGTGACGGGTGGAGACCGATATAGCTCTTCGATGCATCGGTAGGTCTCATGAGACAAACTAGTGTCTTGGCACAAGGCCTTGACAAAATCTTATTTGTGGTCTTGGCACGAGGCCTTGGCTACGTGGTTATGATAGTCTGGCAATATGCATTCCATAATTATGAAAGTGGTTATTGATATTGCATGTGATTATTCGACTAGTAGAATATCCATGTGAGTAAGTAAATGACATTATTTAATTTTATTTTTTCCATATTATGCTGAAGTTAAAGATTAAAATGGCTTTTGTTTTAGTTATACATTGACTTAAATGTTAATGTTTATTTTTTAAATCTTCCGCAATATTGTTATCCTTACTGAGCATCTGAGCTCACCCCTATCAATGTTTTAATATTTTCTTGGATGTGAAGAATTATTTTATGAATAACCTGCAGGGATTGTCCGAGATGGATATGAGTGTGGACTATGAAGACCTTGTTATTGTAGTTTTTTACTTTATGATTTAATGCAACATTTATGAATGTATCTATTGATTCCAAGGCTACTAAACTAATCGGTTTTTCGAGACTTGATCATTTGTGATCATGCCAATGTTATGAAGTAATGCACCGACTCTGGGTAGCTGGGGTCGGGGCGTTACAGTTGGTATCAGAGGCAGTTTAGTACTAACCTTGGAAACTAGATTTAGATAAACTCTGATTAGAGCACATAGCCCAAAGATAGACTTTGAGGATCAGTATAGAAGAACTTCCTAGAATTTTGTTATTATAGAGATTTTTTGAGTTTTCCGAGCAATACATCCCTGTCTGGATACGAGCAGGTAGAGGCGGCTCTGGCACACATGTACCTAGGGGTAAAACCCGAAAACACTGCTTTGAGCTGGACTTGAACGAGAACTGGTGCACGACAACGGGCCTTGTTTCACTCTTGGTTACGACACTCCAGAGGGATATGCTTAGGATAATTCTCATTTTCTTTACAAACCACTATGAAGGGTTATGAGTATATACTTCTTCAAAGAAAATATTTTTATGATTATGGATTATATCCATAAACCGTTCAATTTACATTAAGTTTTTTAGATGTTTGGAATTATTCCTTGCAATTCATAAACTAACCTAGTTTATGCCGTTGTATAGAAATGGTGCCCAGTTGAAGGAATGTGAACTACAACAATACGTATGATCCAAAGCGTAAGAAGGATCATATCTTTCATGGTATTAATCCCACATTTAGAAGGGAAATAATCTCCCATGTGTTCTCAACATATGAAGAAATAGTATCATGTGTTAATAAGATAAGCAAAGAATTCTCTAAGTCTTATGGATTTTAAGGGAAGAAAGAGAATAAAAGGATGGAAGAGAGAATGATGGAAAAAGGGACGTGGGAAAAGAAGAATTTTCCAATATGTGATAACTGTGGGAAGAAACACCATGGAACTTGCCTGAAGGGAATGAGAGTTTGTTATAAGTGTGGAGAAAAAGGACACCAAGTGCGTGACTGCAAGGGTAAGAAAAAGGTTTCAAATGTACAATGCTTCATTTGCAAGGCGTCAGGACACTACGCAAACCAATGTCCAAATCATTAGAGTGTGCCCCAAATGATTTTATTGGATAATAATAAAGTTATGATACTACCACAGATGAGGAGGAATGATTAGAGTTCTTATGTTGTTATTAAATAATTTTGTAATTTTAGTGTTGTATCAATGATGTACTAGTTATAATAATTATGTAGTATATAAGGATTGTACTACAGTACTATTTCATCAAGGACTTGAGATTGTGTGGAACCAAGAAAAGTGACTCCACAGGAGGTTAAATTTTTGGAAAATATATGGTTGAGAGAAAGATAAACCATAATATAGTTCTGATACCGAGAGAGTGATTTTGGAATAAGACATGATTGATGTGGATAAATTATATTGGATATTCTTAACTTCCTTGAAAATGATTGATGATTTGTATACATTTTTGGATAGAA
The DNA here is from genome assembly GCA_963277665.1 of Viscum album. Classification (NCBI taxonomy): domain Eukaryota; kingdom Viridiplantae; phylum Streptophyta; class Magnoliopsida; order Santalales; family Viscaceae; genus Viscum; species Viscum album. The sequence continues at coordinate 133,096,383 of OY728120.1, forward strand.
GGAGTATATCTAGTATTCTATAAGGAATAAGGGATCATGGTAATTCAGGATGTTGCAGTGTTTTAAAAGAATATATGATAAAGGTGTTCACATGTTGTTACACGAAAAAAGGGGATATTCATTATGTTTACCTTCCTCATAAAATTTGGACTGTGAGTTGGATAGAAGTATTTTGGATAACTATAAAGGTTGGAATGGATTAAGTTGAACCTTTCATAGTAATGTTTAAGGTTAAAACATTTCTAAATATTATTTTTGGAATATTATAATAGTTTTAAAAAAAGGACAACCTTTAGGTTGGGCGATAACCCGTCGCTTCGGACAATGCTGCAGGAATCGAACCCATAACCATAGTGCGACATGCCTTTATTACCTACCACTAGCCTACAGGAAGTCCATGGTTATTACAAAATAGTTTTCCTAATATAAATGGTATGTGGTAATATTTAGAACCTTATACAATTAGGATAAATAGAATATTTTTGAGTTCTGTTACCATTTGGAGTGAAAGATGGGTTTGTGGTAAAAATTTATTAAGGAATGAAAGTCTACACGACAAGTAAGTATATTTCCTTACGTTCTTAGAAAATCTCTTAAATAAATTCCTCAACATTATAAAAGGTAACTTAAAACAAAAACGTTGTCGGTTAACTTTTCCAATTGGGGATTCAATGACCGTTTAACCAATCACAAGTTTGTGATTTTCTTATTGTTAACTTTATCTTAATCTTGTTTTCTACAACTCCCCATCATACCTTGATGGTTTGTTTCTCCTCCATATCCATATTTTCATAGAATCCTAGTATGGGCTATCTCAGATGACCTTTGTACTTCTCTTTCTTTCTTTTAATGTTATATTCTTATTAACCCTATTTCCGATGTGGGTTTTCCACAAAGGTATTTTCTATTTTCAACCTTTTATTTTCGAAGAACATTTTCAAATTGCGAGGACCCAATTTATTAAAGGAGGGGAGAATGTAACACCCCATGCTTTCACGACACACTTCTCTTTGAATAATACAGTAGCATGTGTTGTATGCAACTTCGAGCTTTAACACACCGCGACTAATCAAAGTACCCGTTATGAATAGTAATACCCACTTTTTAAAATTATAGAAATTTTATATTTCAAAATGGACTTCATTTTTGTATTCTTAATATAGAAATTATCCAAAGTTGAATTTTTTGTAATTTTCTGAGAACTTCCAATTTTTTATGAATAGTGAAAAATACTTAAAAACAACTTTTTTAATCAAAGTATTTTATTGTGATAAATTATACTATTGAGTGTTTTTAAAGTATAATTAGAATATATTTTTACTATTTTATCCAATGGTGGTCATTATAATTAATTTCACTTTGAAATTGGACATAAACAATTGTCAATCTTTTGATATATATTGTTTCTTAAAAACACGCTATTTGTTGTGACAGCGGAAATTAATTATAAAATTAATTAATGAAACATATATTTTTGGAATTTTGTAAAATAGAAATCATTTTTGGATTCAGAATATCAATTATAGCTTAGGGTGAAATTTTGGCATTGTTCTGAAAAACTTCAATTTTTGATGAATAGTGAAACCACTAAGTGGTAGTTAAAAAAACTGATTTTTGTTTTAAATGAAATATTACCACTTATGTGTTTTTATTTTCAAAAATATGACATAAATGGTTGTAATTAGGAAGTAAAATGTGGTTCAATGGGATTAAAATAATTTTTTTGTGAATAGTAACTATTCCGTTTAATTATTCGCAATTAAAGGTAATTAGTGAAATTTAAGGTAAAAATGATATTATAAAAATATGAAAATACCTTTACACTTGTCCTACCCCTATTGGATGTGTCATGGACGACCAGGAAAATCGATGGGTCAACTTGGGGAACCCATGGAGCCACTTTGGTAGGAAAATGACATAAATTATTTTTATTTAAAGTTAAAATAAAAATGTCACAAACATAAGTTTTTTTACTAAAACAATTTCTAAATAGAGTTATACAAGTCATATTTTTTACTATAAATATTAATTATAAAGATAAAAATATTTCCTACATCATGATAGTTTATTTTATAATTTTTAGACATTAAATAAATTAAATTGTTTATGACACCATGATGATGCGGCGATTACCTCATTAATTAGCGATTTAAATAAAATGAAAAGATAATGTAAATTATATGCATTACACTTGTCCAAAGCCTATTGGATGAGAATATTTAGAACCCTTATCACCTTATCCTAGAATTATATATGTGTGGGACCTTTAGAATCCGAAAATCATTGTATAATAAAGTAACATTTTATGACTTTCCAAGAGTGCCCCTCCTCTCCTCTTATAAAAGGCCCCACCACTACCACCTTACTCAAACCTTCAAAGCCTTTTGGCTCGGCCAAACTCTTCCCAAATACTCTCCAAAATTCCCTCTCTTACTCCTAGAAACCTCACATTGGTCAGAACTCTTCCCAAGGAAGCATTTGTCTCAAATCAAAAAGAGTTACCCAATTTTAAGGTAATGTCTTCTCTAATGTTGTTTTGTTTTATTTTGCTTCTCCAACCCCTTAAACTCTTTTTATTACTTTCTTTTGTAACAAAACCAGTATCCTAAATATACTAGGAAGTTGTTATAATGAGTATTCGAGCTACACTTACACAAACCTACATCTAATGGTTAAAGAACATACGGTTTCTGTGGATGGTGAATTTCTGCCTCACGAAACGATGATTGTTCAAAACTCATAAAACACCATCAAAGGTGGACATTAAGATTTCAATCTATTTATAAATGAAATATAATATTTTTATGTTTTACTTAAGGTTCTGTATTTTTCATTTATGTCATACCTTTATTGTTTCCATTATGGGTAGACGCGATATTTTCATTTTAGGAAGTGCGGACTACCGCCCCCTCAAAGTGATTTGAATCGTTAATACCATATGTGGGATGTATAAAGGATGGAGTAAATGATATTATATATGATATTATACTGGAAATATAATATACCTTTATATCATTATGATTTCATTAAATATGAAATAGAAATGAAAGTAGTGTTCATGCGTACGTACGGCTTACCGTCTCCATGAACGGTGCATTTCATTTCTTACCTCTAAACATTATGGAATATTATAAATGCATGTATATACTGGATATATATGAGATATATGATATCTAAATCATGAATATAATTCTAGATATAATGGATATATCACCACATGAACAACTTGTAATTATAAGAATCTTATTTTTGACTCAAGTACCTAAGATCAACAAAATGACCGTTATTAACTTAAATAATGTTCATAACATGGTAATAAGTGATATAAAAGGGATAATGAACTTGAAAAATGTTCTTAAGAAATTATAAATTAACTCTATTTTATTATTCAGGAGGTTAAAGAACAGTCGAGTCAAGACAAGACGCAAGGTAAGGGAACTTCTTAACCCAATTTCCATTCTTTGGGTTAATCTCCTACTTTCAAATTATGTCATGGTATTATTATGTCCTATCTTGTATTTATACAGTCTTTATGTGTACATATAGTGAATACACATAAGAGATATATTTTATTTAAAAATGATCTTTTTAAGGGACTTCGTCTCATTCTCCATTCATTGAGGCATATTTTGTTTTATACACATACTTCTTTTATACGGTGTATAAACCCCTTTGACTTTTACATTTATCCAAAAGGAATCTTTTTTATACGAAGCGTTTTACTAAACGAAAAAAGGGAATGTTTTTCTTGTACGTATGCGGTGACAACGACTTCTCCGCCTTCGTGACCATTATTTGAGTTTCGGCTTCCTTTACAAGCCATAACTTTTTAAAATGAAAAATAAATACAAAGTTTTAATTTTCATTAATTTTGGTATTGAAAATGGTTTTGAAAGTGTTTTTATTACATCAATGTGTTGTATTGATATCTTGTGAGTGAAGTGTGGGAATCTTACGTTTTCTTTATGCATGTTTTATGTGATACAATTACGTTATGGTTTATGATATGTTTAAACCTGTTCATATGAGGAATGCATTGGACTTAATAAGTGACGGGTGGAGCCCGCTATAGCTCCTCAATGCATCGGTAGGTCTCATGAGACAAACTAGTGTCTTGGAATGAGGCCTTGACAAATTCTTATTTCTAGTCTTGGCACGAGGCCTTGGCCACGTGGTTATGATAGTATGGCATTATGCATTCCATCATTATGAAAGTGGTTATTGATATTGCATGTGATTATTCGACTAGTAGAATATCCATGTGAGTAAGTAAATGGCATTATTTAATTTTATTTTTTCCATATTATGCTGAAGTAAAAGTTTAAAAAGGATTTTGTTTTAGTTATACATTGCCTTAAATGTTAATTTTTATTTTCTAAAGCTTCTGCAATATTGTTATCCTTACTGAGCATCTGAGCTCACCCCTTTCAATGTTTTAATATTTTCCAGGATGTGAAGAAGTATTTTATGAATAACCTGCAGGGATAGTCAGAAAGGGATATGAGTGTCGACTATGAAGACCATGTTATTTTAGTTTTTTACTTTATGATGTAATGTAACATTTATTAATGTATATAGTGTTTCCAAGTATACTGAACTAATCGGTCTTTCGAGACTTGGTCATTTGTGATCATGCCAATTTTACGAAGTAATGCTCCGACTATGGGTAGCTGGGGTCAGGGCGTTACATGATAAAATAAATAATGATGCATAATTAAATCATAAATATTGTATATATCATATATAAAATATAATTCCATCATTATTACAAACCATTAAAGGTGGTAATGGAAAAACAAACAACATCGGTTCGTGTGGCAGTAGTCCACCATACACATGAACGATGACTTCAAAACCTATTTGATGGAATTGTGTATGGTTTTATATTTTATCCATAACATTAAAAAATTTAATTATATTTAAGAAACTTATTTTGTTATATAATCAAGGTATAAAAATATTTTAAGGGGTGGAGGAAGAACTAAAATGAAAACACTCATTGATGATCATTAACTTTTCTTCGGGTATCATCTTTAGGATTGCACTAAATCCATTATTGGTGGGATTTATGTCCAAAATAAAAATTCTATGATGAGGGGAGAGATTTTTGGAAGTTTTTTGGACATATCTTCGCTAAGAAAAATTAAATTAAAGGAGTGAAAGTGGGGATATTATGTTCCCTTTTATATTTGAGGACTAGTGGTATTCTGGTAAATACTCAAAAGTATTAACTATTGGGTGGTAAATATTATCACTAATGGATCCAAATAAAATAATTAAAGGTTTCAAGGGATGGTATGTCCAATACCCACCTACACCTCATAATGAAATGCATGTTTTAAACATTTTATTCTTTAACTTATATGTATCCCTATTTTTTCCATTTTGGTTTTTCACTACAGTAAATTTTTTTCCAACCTTGGTAATTTATCCATTGAGAATAAATTATATTACTAAATATGAGATACTGTAGAACCACTAATTAAAAAAATGTCTAATTTAAAAAATATAAATCCTATTTTTGTTAGAAATTAATTTAACATAAGCGCATGTAATGTGAAAAATCAACGCTTTAACATTAACAGCACTAATTGAGTTTTTAGTATTTAATGATAAATATAGTCACTATATGTAATGTACCATCCCAAGAGACACACATAATTTCCCCAATCTAGTCTGTCACATGACCTGAATCATGCATCCTCGTATGGTATAGGTTGTGAACTAGCAGCGAGGGTTGGGTAATTCAATCATGGGAGACTATATCTTCTTATATCAGAGTAATACACCAACAAAAATAAATAGAAAATTAAAAAAGCATATATATTCATAAATAATAGTAATAACTCAAGATAATGACAATTGGAAATACAATATCTAACTAAATCAGAAAACATGCCATGCTAATGTAGATGTCAAGTGTCTAAAATGAAAATTGAAAATGAAGACACTAATGGATCCCATGAGGGTCCCAAACCACATCTGGTTACCTCATCCAAGCTCTATCCCCAATCAGCAATGTATCCCTAGTATTTTCCCCTTAACTTATCCTGCAACAATAAAATCTATTCGGGTACTGATCAGGCATCCTGAGTAGGGTTTGAGTAAAACATAGTAGGATACCACCAATGGTTCCAACTTCAAATACAGTCCATAATAGTGTATATAGTTATATAAAGAAATAAATATAATGAATAAATAAATAGTTTATCACATTATTAATTATTCACTATTTAACCACATAAACCCCCATATACCTAAAGACATCTGATCCTCAATACCTAATTCATCCCATTACAAAGTGAATATATCTCCAATGGATATCACATTATAATTTCCATGTTACCATTCCTAACACTTCCCTAAATATCCATGTTACCATTCACCATTTAGTGTCCCATAATTTTATGAGCAAGTTACCATTCACATTTAATATCACACTATTGAATGATAATGTTACCATTCACATTTAATATCCCACAATTGAATGAGCATGATACCGTTCACATTTAATATCCCCCAATTGAATGAGCATGTTACCATCCAAATTTAATTTCACATAATTTAATGATCATGTTACCATTCACATTTAATATCACATAATTGAATGAGAATGTAACAATTAACAATAATTATTCAAATTTCCATGTTACCATTTACCATTTAATATCACATAATTGAATGAGCATGTTTTTCTTTACAAATCCATTATTTTATTTTATAAACTAGAAATAATCAAAGGATAATTAAAAAGAGTGGGGAACTATGACGGTCTAAAATAGTGTATACTAAGTTTATCACCTTAGACTAAGTCAACACCTTCACAAGATAATGAGTCCAACCTAGAAAAACGAGTGATTTACATACCTTTGGGGACCTAGAAGTATGTAAATCCATGAATTTATTAAATTCACACAAAGTTAGAAGGATCTCCATGGTGTTACCAAAAAGAAGCTTTTATTTACAAATATAATAAGTAATATTCTGAGGTGTGCTTCTTGTCTCAAGAAAATAGTTCATAAGGGTTTTGGAGTCAGTCTCCACCACTGCAAGATCCATAGTTTTGTTGATACACAACTCAAGGCCCATCATCATTTCCTTAACATCTGTTTGAAGAGAATCTATATAGGAAAATATTATAATAAAATAAAAAACTATAGGGCTTCAAGCATCGCGAACAATACCACCTCCCCTCATCATTACCATACTGAAAGGGACATCTGTTTTATGTTTGAGGTCATACATGTGAGGTTTATATATGATCCAATGACTCAGGGGGTGCTAGAACTACATTGTGTCATCATAGTATGAGAGAGATCCCTATAGGAGGGGGCCTCTTTCCAATTAGAAAAAATTAGATCCATGTCGATTTGGAGGCACCAAATTCCAAAAAAATAAAGCATGTTTGGAATAGGACATGCCCTCATACCGGCCTTTGTTTCCAGACTCCAATAAAATCGAACATCCTACTTCCAGAACAGAACTTATTGATTTCATCTACATTTTTCTATTCTCAACACCAGGAAACCATCATCTAGGAAAGGATTCATTTGAAGTGACCAATATATGGTGCCCTCTAAGATGCTCTAACTTCGACCACACCACACACCCCAAGTATATTTCCACAAATTGGTGTCTTGTAATTTATTCATGAGGGGTATTCTTACCTAAACACCTGTATACTAGATAGATTATTGTATGATTCACTTGGTCATCGGTTGGTATTATGTCATTGGGGATACTCCAAATCGAGAAGTTAAATTTAGCCAAGTTTTCAATTCACTAGAGAGATTCACCCCATGAATCCCCCATCATTTGAGGTGACTGGATCTTATAATATTCTTCCATGAAGAAATATCATGTTGAAGTCCCTGTAAAAATACATTTATCATGGTATGAGTAAAATTCATTGATATTGAATAGATTTCACTTCTCTATGTCTAGGAACATTTGAGTGAAACTCGGAGAATTTTTGGCTTGATTAAATGAAATGTTTGGGGTCAGGCAATACATATAATTGAGATTAACTCATAACCAATTGTGATACTAGAAGTTGAGATCTCCCCTTCCCAAAATCCAATGATACAGATGATGATGATGATGGATGTTAGGGTACACCATGTCCCATATTGGAGAAGTGGTTTTGATGAGCGTCTTTCAGTTTCTTATATATTTTTATTCCATAAGGCACCCCATAATGTGTGTCCCATGATCACCTCCCATGATAGATTGGCATACAGCCCACACATCTCACCAAAAACACTCCATACATTGATCCCTCCCTCTCTAGTTTTCCTCTCCATCCAATACCATGACACCCAATGTTGTTTTCCTTCCAATTTGGAGTCTTAGATAAAATAATCCATGGTATTTGCTATACCATTAATGACACCCTTTGGAACATTTGTATCGAAGTGAATGTGCATGGGGATTGAAGTTAAGACTCTATTAAACAAATTGATATGACCACCAGTGGATAATAATAGATTTTTCAAAATATTGATCTGGAAATTGATATTGTTGACCACCCGATTAAAATGATGATTGTGAATTCTACCTATAGATATCAGAGCCTCGAGGTTCACCATCAATACATGTCACCTAGAGATACCCAATATTCTTTCCATGGTGCTAGCCTAACTATCAATGTAATGGTAGGATATGTATAGGCCACTTTTATCCTGGTTAATTATCTTCCCACTCCATTTTTTAGTATTACTCTATTATATTTTTGATGTCTCAATTATATTTTATGCTTCCATTCAAGATTGTAATGGTGTCTTCTACATACTTGGGATGAGAATCACCATAGAAATTCCTTCTTCACCTCAACAAATGAATGGTTCAACTCTCAATGCTTTTGGTAATTTACGTATTAAAGGTTTTTTACATGATATTGTACATGCTAGGAGAGATTGGTTCACCATGATGTAGAACACTCATTGGTTTTATGAATCCACATTTTTCCCATTAAGGATAGATCCATCTAGGAAGAGCTAAATTGTTTATATAGTTTGTCATACCTCTACAGAGTGAACCATATGCAAGATAGAACCTTAAAAATGAAATTCTACTCTAGCCTATAATAGCCTTTTTCTATTTCCAATTTGATAACTACATTGGAACCCACCATTTTGAGGTTGATGTCCCTCACTTTCTCATACGCCAATTTAATTTCACCTTGAATTGATAGCCCCTTAATAAACATGTGTTTTTCAGAGGAAATCCATTTAGTTAGAAAGACCGCACTTCTTTTTTTGATTATTCTTGAAATAAAATTATACAAAAAAATTCACCACGTTGATGGGTCGATAATGCTTTAGGGAATTAGGGTCCTTCTTTTTAGGAATTAACACCAGATTTATGGCACTGTCGATACAAGGAATGTAACTCCCATGAAAGTAGTCCTATATATCCTGAATATATTACTATTCACAATACATGGTCAAATGTCTATGTTACTATTTACCCATTAATAACACATCATTAAATGAGCATGTTACCATTCACAATAGTTGTCTAAATTTTCATTTTACCATTTACCCTATAATAAAACAATTAACAACATCACAATATTATATATATCTCAACCACCATTAAAAAATTCATTAATTAATTAATCATACTCAAAATTTCAATATCTCATAATTTATCTTCTATTAGTTATCTCATCTCAGAAATTAATATCTCATAATTAATCTACCATTAATTAACCCAAGATATATATAATGATATCATATAATTAATTTATTAATTAATTATATCAATCCATTTTTTTCAATATCTCTTAATTAATCCCTTGATTAATTGTCTAAATCCCAAACCCCTAAATATCATAGTTATTTAAGCCAATTAATTATCTAATTCAATTATAATCTAAATAGTCAATTTTACATTTTCTAAATTAATTTATGAATTAAAATTTGATTAATAATGACATAAATCCTTAAAATTGCATACATATATAAAATTCATGACTATGGGAATTGAATATTATACCACCTACCTCGATTTATTAACAAATGTTTGGTCAACGAAAATCCCCAAAAATTTGAGTGGCATAATGACGTAGATCTAGATCCAAATCTATAAACTAAAAGAATATTTAATAATTCAAGATTTCTTATATCTATATTTAAATAGACAATCTTAGATCTAGAATAATTTAATTGAGATCTTGATCTAGCAAAAATAGAAGATAACTACCACCAAAAGATGGAGATAACAACGGAGGATGAACATGAATGCAATGAGACTAGATCCACATATTGAGAGGGATGTAGATATTAAATATGAGGTTAGAAACTTAAATAATTGGGGTAATACAGCCTTGGAATCCCTCCATAAATCTCTGAAATCATAAAAAATTGATTTGGTCCATGTTTGGGTCGAATTGGGGATGTTTAGGGGGCTTAGGTGAATTTAAAACAAATTTTCGGATAATTAAAAAATCCAGGCATGGTTTCCTAGGTAGAGACACATAGTTTTCCCAAACCGTGATCCAAAAATGTGCCTGTTATTTTATGGGTGCATGGTTTCTCCTTTTAGGGTGCTTAGTTTTCTATACTACGTGCAAACCAAGAGATTCCCCACTGTCCAAGGTTACATAGTTTTATGGGTTGGGGAGCATGTCTAGTTGTAACTATGTGCCAACTGTTCACATCCTTTTTTTTCTCAAATTTCTCTCAAATTTTACCCAAACACACCACATGTTATAACCGAATCAAAAATTTCACAAAATTTAACAAAATATTATATAATGTTGATATTGAGATAACTACAAAAAATATCAGGATCCTAAAATCTCATCACCTTATAATAGCTCATCCTCGAGCTACACTCTCGAATTTCTCTAAGATTTGAAGCCAAAAATATCAGGACACTGAATCCTCATGTCAGCTTCCCTTTCCCATGTTTCCTCCAACACACATCCATTTTTTCAAAACACATGTACTATCAACACGGTATTTCCCCCAAAACATGTTCTCACTACGATCCAACACACATATCAGATGCTCCTCAAATGATACATCTAACTCAGGATCAAAATCATCCACATAGATCACATGATATGGGTCAGGGTGATACTTTTGAAGTTTTCATACAAGGAAAACATCATTCATAGAGCTTCATTTTTGTGGAAAATACAATTGGTACTATTGGTGCTAAAATCCGAGCCTTCAAATAAATCAGCAAAGGTATAAGAAAATTTTTAAAAAAGGGACTCCCCATGAAGCTCCTCTGCAAAGACTCTAGCACCGTAAATCCATAAATCCCACAGGATTTCACCTCTTAGACCTCTTTAGAGGATGTAACAGACTCCTCTATGAGTCGATGGAACCTTATGGGAGTCAGGATCCACTATGACTACCGTGGAGGGAGTGACAGACTCCTCTATAATTCCAATAATCTTGATAGATCTTCTTAGGAATGTGTAGCTTTATTTTCATCACAGAAAATCCTTATCTCATTTTGATGACTAGAACATATAAATACTCTCCCCATCCCCCCCCACCCCACACCAAAGGATCAGGACCCTGACCATTCGACTTCTGCACTCTCAATTCACAAAGCACTCTTTGCTGTGTGAACCATCGATAAAATGAACCATCTGAGGTATTTAAGCATCATGAAACCAATTTCCATTTTATCTATTTTACCTCTAATTTGAGTGGGTATTCCCTTTTCAAATCCTTTTGGATATCAAGAAGAAATAATACCCCTTTGGGTACTTGGAACTTCATGAAGCACTCAGTCTTCATGAAGCGTCCTCCAAGAAAATGTAGACTCTATGCCTAGGATGGGACAATATGATTCACGAAGTACCCTCTTTCGTAAATCCCCTTCACTTCGCACAGCACCAGAGCTTCACAAATCCCCTCACTGTGAGGCCTTCTAATTCCCAAACCCCTCTTCTATGCGGCCCTCCAGGCAATTGCGTAGTGATTCTATGATCTCCCAAGTGGTTCTTAATGTTGTGTTGCCCTGCCTCATGCTTTTTTACATAGTCATGCTGACATATATTTCTTCTTCTCGTAGACACGCTAACATGGAACCTCCAATGGATCACTCCAAAACCCTGTTAATCCATGACATTGATGATGCCTTCCCTTCACCAAATGATAAAGCATGCCAAATATGTATAAACTAGGGGTGAGGGGTGAATCATCATCGTCTTAGCTGAAAAACATTAAACTTCCAAGAAACCCCACATCCTCAACAACATGACATTAAACTATGATCACTGAATTAGTCACAAGCCCTAAGGGTACCATATAGGTGAATATAACTAACAACTTCTCACACTTACCCCATTGTCATTTGTCTCTATGTGCACCCTGGGAAGTCTCTATGTAATCCATGACACCCCTTGATTGGTTTCTCCGTGTATGGTGGTCATATCATACTCATACATTTGGGCCCCTACTCAACGTTTCCTCTTAGAGTAAGTTCAAATATTCTTCTCATGAAATTCCAACCACGCATAATCCCTTATTTCCGCATTGGTCCACAAACCACACATAAGACCCTATTTCCTATTTGGGCCTCCAACCACGTGTATGCCCTTATTTCCTCTTAGGGTCTCTATCCTTGTGTAAGCCCCACTCCACTCCTCACAAATGCAGTTTCCACAATGTGATCATCATGTATTTTGTTTTCTATTATTTCTTACACCAAGCAGGACTCACATGATCTTAGAGTAAGAACCAACCATGACATCCCCTTCGGGTTGTTAACCATGTGTAAACCCCAAAACCCACTACCGAACTACATGGAATTAAATATTTTCCCCTTTCAATAAATGTATGTAGGAATCCTCCATGAGGTTCAATTCCATCACCCATCTATTCCAAGCATTTCACACCGGTTCACATTCATCCCACTTGAAATTAAAATATATTCCCTTTTTGTCCTAGGTTACGTTAAACAATATTCATACATTTCATCCATGTATCCTATATAGGGTACGAAGGAAGCCTCTCTAATTTTCAACCCCAAATATTGGAAAAAATTAGTGTCCCCATTGTTGGAACCCACATCATTGGTCTTCCCCTTAAAGGTGTCAGACCAGTTCTTGGGTAGCTAACCATGCATAAGCCCCACACCCAATCCATACTCCTCCAACCAAGAGTTTCCCTCTGATGACAGACTGTTAACCATGCATTATCCCTAGCATATATTTGGGTTGTTGTCCTTTATGTACACCCCAATACTATTGCCCCATATCCAAACTACGTGGACTTTGATCCTTTCCCTTTTTGATACAGGTGCATAGGAATCCTCCTTGATGTTAAATCCCATGACTCATCATGATCCTTCTCTCGAGCCTTTGTGTCTTGGGAATATCATGCCTTAACCTATTGGTAATACTCCCATCGAGCCCTTATCCACACATCCATCATCATGAGCCTCCTCCTCATGTGACTTATTTCCCCCTTTCTAGAACAAAGTTGACTTTGATTCCCATCCATTGGGATTTGAAGTAAACTTCTTTAAGGTTCAATCCAAACTCCGATATCTTCACATCAGTTCCATCCCCTGTTAGTCCATCCTTCAACACTTCATCCATATCGATCCTAATTTTACTCGAGCCTCCACATCTCAGTGAAATCATGCCATCTATATAGGAAGATAACCATGTGTAAGCCCCATCATATCTCTAGGTCATTTTCCTTTATGTACACCTCGATCCCATCCACCCATTCGAAATACAGGGGTTTTGATCCAGGCATTCTATTTAGGGTACATATAAAGCCTCTTTGAGGATCAATCCCATCCAATGGTAAAAATTGGTGTCACCTTTGTGTGGACCCATCTTCCTATCTGATCCACTATTTTTTGTGTCTAAATCAGTATTCATGGTGTGAAACCTTCCCTGTTTTAGGATATGCCACCCTGGTTCCATCCTTATTGGGCATTATGGCCCATCCATTTGGAAAATTTTCTTGTGCTCCCTCCTAGAGAAGTAATTACCTGATCCACTCTCATTAGTGTTCTGGTCAGTCTGATCCATCTCATCTAGGCATTAAACTCACAGTATTCCCCATGTTAAACATGGTAAGATGAAGAAAATCTAGGATACATGAATATGGAATATAATTCCCCAAATTCAACATGGGGTACCTCAGGATTATAGGACTTTGAGAATCCCTCTGATATGGGAAAATCCACATGTACCAGTGCTTCAGTTTTCAGACATGCCAGAAATGCCCCAACACAACTAATCTCTTAACTGAAGGTTGTTTCCCTGTCTTGACCCCCTTGGTAATTCCCTAAGAAAAGTAGTGTAATTAACCAACATCCAAAAAGATATGGAACTAGGAATATTTTCATGAACCATATATTAATCTTAAGGGAGACCCAGACTAGGGGATAAATTTCAATGATTAATTCCCAGAAGGAGATACCAACATCCCTTAATCATATTTTGATCAAGGAGAAAACATCTCTGAAGAAGTGATGAATGCTACCCACCATTGGAAAGCAGGATTGTGGGGGAAATAATATGTGCATCCTCATAAGAGAAGTACACCCTAGATAATGTGTTGGAAATAGAAATAGTGAACCCTATGTGAACTTATTCTAATCAATATGGGGATTAGTTGCATTCAGGGCATCAACAAAGAAGCATGTCACCGGATCTAGCTATCTGGTGCGAGGTTTCACCAAGAAAATAGTGGAAATAGAATAAAACTCACTAGGATATGGGGTAGTTTACCATTGGGAATCTAGTATTGCGACATTTTTAGCATGGATATTTCTATCCAACCATGAAAGACTGAATGGCACTAGGGCACTTGGAATCGCTTTCCAACTATCTGTATAAATGGATGAATCTTCTAGCTTTGTAGCACCCAAGCTACAGGTGTAGGAAACTGATCACCTCCCACCCATAGATATAGTGTCTAAGGTAATACAAATTCAGAAATCTTGCAGCGCTAAATGTATTTTGAGATATCTCCCAAGACCACCAATACAGGGCACACATGCCCCATATCACCCTCTGAATTTATTTTAAGGAGGATGATCAATACTCTTATTTAATGATACAAACATGAGGGGATCATCCCCATTAAGGATATGTCCCATAAATATTTTAAGGATTATATACCCCACCAACACTTCCACCCCAAAAGTTTTGTTGGGAACCACTAGTCCCCACTCCGACCTTTAATCATTTTGGGAGCCTCTCCCCAGAATACTCTTATGACTCACTCCCACACACTGATGAATTAAGGTATTTCTAAGTCCTCCGAGTTGCGACTTCAGCTAGGGATCCTCCATGAAGGAATTCCACCATGTCACGTCACTTCCATCAACTGATCCCATAGACCAAGGATAAGGTGTTCCATACCTAGCACAGTCAGCCCTAGCACGGCTATCCCAGAGTCAATGTCAGGTGCAAGCTCATGAGGATTCCTACCAGGGGACATCATCTTCTACGGCTTTAGTGGCCCGATCCACCATTGACATGTACAATCACCTCCCAGTTATTGAAAAACAAGGGCCCAACTACACCTAATCAGGATTAATGCCTCAACTACCCCACGGGTAAAATGGGTTGACTTCCTCAGTCACCAGTACAAATATCAGTCATCACTAGCCGAACTATGGTGATGAAATTCAGAATGAGGGTCCTCCCCATCTTAATGAAATCCAACACGAAGGTCCTCTTCATGACCATTGTCTTAGGTATGGGGGTTCTCCCCATATTTTAGGCTATTGATGTAAATTTCCTTCGTGTATAGTCACCAAATCAAGCGGAGGCCCTCTCCATGGTGGCATCAACCGGTATGAAGGCCCTCCTCGCCTTATCACCCATCACCAAGGGTTTCCTCCCCATATACATTCCAGCTCTAGCAGAGGCCCTTCCCACTTCATCATTCCAAATCATGAAGGTCCTCCTCATTTCCCATTTGACATTTTCTCAGGTGATCCCTACACACCAACTCATCCAAGAGAAGTTCCTCCCTGCTCCAATACCAACCCACACGAGGGTACTTCTCATGTTGAATATCTACCATGCCATGAAGAGATGTCCCGGGGTAGAAGGTTGGGTCATCTCCACTAGATGAAGAACCCTGAGAAACCTCATATCGTGGTTAGAATCGTCCACTTTTCAGACAATAAATCAGAGTGTGATTCGATGATGTAACCTTCAGCCTGATCCTCTATGTCGGGGACCATGGATGGAACTAGGAATATCAACTTTGTCCTACCAAAAAACGATAATCTTTGGGTCCCTAAATTCTTAGGCAGATACATACAGGAGGAGGAAGATTTGGCTTCTTTCTTGGGTATTGTTGTGAAATCATCCTTATCATCACCTGGATCATTCTCTACTTCAATGATAGATCATGAAGAATTGTTCAAGGGATAGTTCAATGACGAGAACCATCCTGATCCATCACCAATGACCACCACCCCTATGTGATATGTAGTGGTTAGTACCCTATACTATAGGGATTTGGTGATATATCTAGTGCATTCTTTGGAAGATATCCCAACATGCCGTAGTTTTTCATCTCTCACACCTTACTATCCACCACCTTGTCTATCGCTCCAATGGTATGTATCATGGTCATTATAAGTTCACCAACTACCACATTCAATTAATGGGGAAACCAAGGTCAAGATCTTGGGTTTGAGATGATATGTTTGGGGGAAATTCTCACAATAGACTATCACCGAGAGATATTCTAGCCAGATGTGACTTCAAGATTAAATATTCCAGATTCCCTCACCCAAGATGAGATTTTATGCTTCCTCCAAACCTTAGGGATAATGCATTTCCATCTTCATCATATACAATTATCTTACCCCAAGAGTTGGGATAACATCAATGAAATTTTCCAGTCGTTCCACCTTGTTGAGTTGGTCGCACTCCCTATTTCTCATCACCCTACATCACCAGGTTATCATCAATACCTCCTACAACGATGCATCAGAAACATTACTCTGCTCTATAGAGTTATTAAGGAGGCTCCCCCACATGTCTAGATTCATGGTTAGGGGAAATATGCTTCCCTACATTTCATTCTTATCATGCGCCAATCTGGTTCACCTGGTGATATTGAGGATATTCATTTAGGCCTCGTCAAAGTGAACATGGTCATTCTTATGATATACTTGAAAGGGGGTATTTGAACAGGGCCTATAGAATATGAACAACCCACTAGGGAAGCACAACACCCGGAAGACCCTGAAGGTGTCCACACCTACCAAAAATGGAAAACACTTGGACTTCTTGCACCTTTTGAGTCATTGTGTCTTGGTCGAGACCCCAACAAGGGTAAAGAGAACATTGGGACCATCAATCCCCCCAACCCATTTGGATTAGTGCATAAGATGAAGGATGATCTGGAAAAGGTTTCATTTCATCAAAAGCTTGCTGGACAGGAGATGATTGTGGATGAACTTCTTACCGAATGCATGGCGGAACAGCAACCAGATTACAGTAACCCTTGACCAGGGCAGCAGGGGTAGGCACAACTCCCTATCATCATGGTGCCTCCTAGTGATCTCGATAACCCTGTCCATCTAGATCGGGCAGAATCTAGAGTTTATGGAAAGCAAGCTTCATATGTATCACCGAATCCACCCAAGCTATGTTATTATCCACCTTAGGACCCAGCTCAGGTTCTACCGGTCGCTCCTCATGTTCTACCTGTTGTTCTACAGATTCCTCCAATGGCCCCTAGGGTCGTCCCATCAGCTTCTCCAATACCCACTCAGCCAGCTTACCATGTTGAAGAACCTTCCAATGCATTGGTGGCCAGGGACCCTATTCAAGAAAGGATTCCTCACCAGGATGATCTGATGGTCACTCTTATTTCTCACATCAAGGTTCTTGAAACTCGATAGGTAGAAATACTTCCTGATGGTAATCTATATTGGGCATGGATGGATAATATTCCAGCACCCCTGGGTTTTGAACATCCTACCTTCTCCCCTTTAAATGGGATGGGCGATCCTCTATAGCATCTGTACCACTTTATTTCAAGATGCAGACCCATGATGGGAACTCTACCACCGAAGGAAGCTGGTAAGATCTAGTGTTTCATAAAGACACTAGAAGGAACCAGGTTTTTCTGGTACAACTTGTTTCTCATAGGGTCTATAGATATATGGGAGGATCTTTGACTGAATTTTCTCTACTAGTTCAGTTCCAACACCTAAAAGACTAATATTTCGGACCTCTTAAAGTGTAACAAAATATCGGATGAGCGAGTTGCAGAATTTATCTCCATGTGGAAGGGCCTAAAATATTCACTTGACTTTTTAATGACTTAGGAATAGTTTCTAATGATGCAAGTAGGAAATGTGATGATTTAATTAGTCATTTACCTCATCACTCATAACATACTTGGTATATTTCAAGATTTATCTAACAAATATCAGTTTCTTGAGGAAAACTTGTAGCAAGAGAAGCAGGCACACTCGTTTCCTCTCACATCTCTCATAATAAGAGTCACCGAGGTAGAGATCGATGTTGTTGCCCAGATAGAGGCCCCTATATGGATAGAATTATTTTCATCAGAGCCACATCAACAACCTCACCAAGGGCCACCACCTTGGGCTCAACCTCTAGTTCAGAATCTACCTCCTCAGAATCTGAAGGTGCTTCCACATAACACACTGCCACCACCTAGGTGATACAAACAGGTTCCACCTACTCATCAGGCTCTGGTAGACCCTCATTTGGGCCAGTCTCCCAAAGCACCATTCCAAGATCTAAGAAACCAGAACTAATAATTCAATGAGCCTCAGGTCCCCAAATATTTTAGGAGTTCCTTGGATTAGGGAATCCTTCAGTTTCCAGGATACAGGAGGCCAAAGAGGTAGATATCGCTGATCTCCCAAATTAATACCCCTATCACCGATTCCTTGGACACACTCTAAAGAAGTGTTATGTGTTCAAAGACTGGATTAAATATCAAGTCAATAAAAAAATGTTTATATTGGGTTTGTCCCCTAGAATAGGTGGCATGTATGATCATAATGTCTAATAGTGACAGTGAGGGAGAATAGAAGTAGGTTTCTAGTAGTGATTCCCAAAATTATGACAACTAGATAGCTTACAGGGCAGTCATTCATGCCCATGGTATTATAAATTCATTTTTAAACTAGATCTGGACTTCTAAAGTTCCTACGCTACCTTCATATACTACCTTTGTGTCAACATCTCAGCCGTCATCCTCACATGAAAGAAATAATTGACGGTTCAAGGGAAAGAAAATCCCTCTATCAGTACCAAAGGCATCCTGTTCTCTTGGAGAATTTATGCCCTCGGAGATGTGGATTTCCCCCAGAATCATCCCAACAAAGGAGGACTATTCAAGTGAGTATCACGAGTACACATCCATGAATACAATTGAATTGGTGGACCCTTACAGGGTACCCAGTGATGAAGAGCACCAGGAAGGCCCTCTTAACGTCACCACTCAACACCAACGTCGATGGAGCTATGGATATATGAATTGCTAGAATTTCCACTCTGGTGCTCCTAGCCATGATGTGCATGACACTAAGACTAGACATCAGTCCCAGTGCAGAGATCAGCACTCGTGTCATTCTTATCCTATTTTGTTAGATTCACCCCCACTGTCTTTCAAATATCTTGATTAGGTAGAGCCTCCATGACCATGACATGACCAACCACGTTTAGCTTAGGAAAACCCTTAGTCATTTGGACATCATCTGATGGTCACTATACATGGTTCAATATATGGGTAGCAAGATATTCCCATCACTATTAAAAATCCTCTGGTTCGACTAGCAATGCACGTCATGACTCCTGTCGCGGAGCGACCTCCTGTCAGAAGAAGTGTGCACCTTGAACTGAAGTATGATGTACTTAAGCACCCTTATAGAATTATTGCATGTTTCTCAATCCTTTAGGATCTCCTACTATCTCAATACATTCATGTATACCTTACAGAGGCTTTAAGAAGCCCCCTCTAGTTTGAGATAGAGATAGTAGCCACAGAAGCCTTCCACGCTGAAGAAGTCAAGCATGCGGAATGTCAGGACATTATTTCATTCTCTAGGGAAGATGAAGGTACCCCCATATAGGGGCACATCTTCCCATTATACATCCTTGGTCAGTTCAATGGTTTGTAAGTTCATCATTGTCTTGTTGACACAGGTTTAGGGATCAATCTCATCCTGACCCAGATGCTCTATAATCCAGGACTTTCTGAAATAGATCTATGTACCTCTGACCTAAAGATTCAACCTTATGATAGGATGAAGTATAAACCAGTTGGAAATATCCTACTGAAGACCCAATTCAATGCCCTAATTTCCAACACTGAGTTCATGGTTGCCACACAAGACACCTCTTCTAATAAAATTATGGGTAGACCATGACTCCACCTACATGCATCAGTCCCTTACTCATATCTTCAATTCCTTAAATACTCCCTTAGTGGTCGAGTGGGAATTATCAAAGGTTATGTGTCTCCCATTGCATCTTGAGAAGCCCACTATTTAGATGCTGACTATTACAATATCAAAGAAAAGCATGTTCAGTCCAATGAGTTTGACCAGGCTACTGCTATATCTGACCCATGGATAGACTTTTATGGTTCCTTCATTCTCATAATCCACTGGTTAGAGGCCATGACCCCATACCTGGAGAACTGCTTCATCATTTGTGGAAGAAGTGAAAATTGTGTTCTCGTGTATAATGAATGATGTAATATTACTTCATACACATACACAAATCAAACTCAGGTGATTCCAGATCCCCTTGCCCCTATAAGGTATCAGTATATTCACCCCATGGAAACAATAACACATCACACTTACTTTTTTTGATGGGTTGGGTTGAATTGACTCAAGATGTTGTGCCATTGATGAGTTGATATTATCAAACATGGGCCCTTGGTTTGAAGTCCTGGTAGAATCAGATCGACAAATTTCATCACCATGGTTTCAACAACACAGGAATCCCCCAATGAATATTCCATGGCTACTCCGTCCAGCACCAACATTCCTTCAGGATCAGCCAACTTAGAATGATTTCCCCATTTAGGGTATCCTATCATCGTATAAAATGAATAGGACTTATAGGACACTCGTCCTATATTTTAAGAATTTGTATCCACCACCGTTGATGAGTTGGTATTGGAGATCCTCGGCACCGAGACATATCTGAAACCAACACTAATCAGTGCAACCATATCTGTAGAGGAGCAATAGTAGTATGTGTATTTCCTAAAGTGGAATTGATATGTATTATACTGAATCTATAATGAGATGCTAGGACTAGATCCTTAGGTCTCTGTCTACTGCCTTGGTCTCCCGATAAATAATTACAGGTTCAAGAAGCCTCCTAAGAAGATGCACCCTTCTCAAAGTTCTATGGTTGAGGCCAATGTTGATAAGCACATGAAAGACAACTTCTTTAAGGAGGTCCAGTACCTAGATGGTTAACAAAAATTGTTCCATTCTGAAAAAATGATAGAAAATTTAGACTCTTCGTCGACTTCTGGGATCTCAACCATCATTGTCCGAAGGATGATTTTCCCCTTCTTACGATAGACCTATTGATCAAGGCAACTAATGGTTTACAAGGACTCTACTTCATGGACAAGTATTCTATATATAATCAATTATAAATATCCCCTGAGGAAGAAGATTTTACTTCCATCAGAGCACCATGAGGTACCTTTTTCTAGAAATTAATTCCTTTCAGTCTAAAAAAAATGTAGGTACCACCTATCAGCGTTTCATGAACCACATATTAATGCCAGTTCTTAGAAAATTGGTGGAATGATTTGTGGAAGATTTGGTGTTAAAATCCCTCCATCATCAGGACCATCTCAATGATCTTGAGAAAGTGTTAGGCTGATTCCCTTAATTTCATCTGAATATGAACCCATTGAAGTGTTCATTTGGGGTTACCTGTGGAATGTTTCTCGGATTTGTCATCAGATATAGAGGCATCGATATCAATCTACAAAATATTAAGGCCATTAGTCAGATTCATCCTCCAAGAAACCTATGGGATCTTTGTGTTTTTCAAGGAAACTTATCCTATATACGTTGATTCATTACGAATCTCACCAGAAAGTGTAATCCATTTTCCCAGATCATGAAAAAAATTGTCAACTACCAATGGGATGAAGAGTGTCAGGCCTCTTTTGAAGAGATCAAATAGTACCTATTATAGTCTCTAGTTCTAATGCAACCCATCTCTAGAAATATTTTGGTCCTTTATGTGATCTCCCAAGAATGATCCCTCAGTGCCCTTCTTTCTCATAAGAATGATGAGGGGATGGAGAATAGTTTATAATATTTCATCATCATGCTCCCCGATACAGAGACCATATATTCCTTTATCTAGAGGAGATTCCATGCACTAGTGTTGGTGTTCCAGAAGTTCTGAAATTACTTGCAGTACCATGAGATATAACTAGTGTCTCATGTGGATCCAATAAAGTATATTCTGAACCACCCCATGTTGATAGTCCATCTTGCTCGGTGGGTTGTGATTCTTCAGCAGTTTGACATCAGGTTCAATTCATAGAAATCTGTTAAGGGTCAGGCACTGTAAGACTTCCTTGCCTCATATCCGGACCCAATGGTGCATTCTCTAGATCATGATTTCCAAAATAAAGAAATCCTATTAGTGGAAGAAGTCATGTCCTGTTGGAATATGCACTTGGATGATGCTTCGTGAAGCCCTACTGGAAGGATACTCAATGATCCCAAACATAATAGAGTTGGCTTGAGTATAGTATTAACCATTCATGCACAGGCTATCTATCCCTATTCATTTCTTCTGTCACAATCCTTTAGTAACAATGAGGCTGAGTATCAAGCTCTCATCACTAGTCTTCAAATTTCCCTTGATATTGATGTTCCCACCTACATGTGAAAGGGGAATCTGAACTGGTCATCAAGCAGATCAACGATTACTATTTCATGAGGAAGCTAGAACTAATATCATTTCTAGAGAACACACTACAGTTGATGGCCCAGTTCTCTTCTCATCCAGAAGTTACTCATATTCCCCAGTCGCAGAATGGTCGATTCAATGCATGGTTTTTCCTGGTTTCATCTCTTTTTGAGCCTGACTAGGATGATTTCATTATTTATGTGGCGCATCGAAGAGTCATTGCTCCTGTCACTCCAAATGATGATTAAAACTAGTAGGTAAGGAACCTTACCACCAATCCCTCCATATAAAGACCTCCAAGCCCCTAGGTGTGGTATTAAAAGGAACTCCCAGTTGGACAGCTCCCTTTTTCAAGTATCTCCAATGTAGTAATCTCTTGAAAGACTGATCCAAACATGAGAGAATCCATCGGCGCATAGTACAGTTCACCCTCCAGATCATTACTTATATTGAATATATTCTTTAAAGATGTTGTTTTTATGGGGTTCTCCTCTGTTTCATTCAAGGATATGGTATTCCCTAGGTTATGTAGGAATTCCATGTCGGTTCATGCGGAACTCATCACAAAGGGTTAGTGTTCTCCCAGAAAATTCGAAGACTGGCCAACTTCTTGTCCACCATGATCCATGACTATGTTGATTTCTCCAATAGGTTCCACGCATGCATAATCCATGATAATTTTTTACATTAGCTACCATATCCTCTCCATACCACCAAGTAGTCTAGGCCATTTGCAGTTTGGGGATCGATGTCATGGGACTGTATCCACCAGTGATAGCTCACCTGTGCAGGTTTATCAAAACTGCTATGGATTTATTTTTCATGTGGGAAGAGAAATTTGTACTCACAAAATTCAATGCTCATTCTATCATTTATTTCTTGAGATCCAATACCATCCACTGATTCAAAATTCCTCATGTCTCCCTCACTGATAATGGGACGAACTTCCGAGCAGCTGAGAAGAAAAAGTTGTATGCCAAGTGAAATATCCATTCTAATCATACCACTCACTTTCATGCTCAAGGTAATGGGAATATCGATGTGTTCAGAAAAACCCTCTCTAAAATCATACATAATATGGTTAATCAGAATAATAAGAGATAGATGGAAAAGCTTCCCAAAGCTCTCTAGGATTACCGGATGACGACTCTTAATTCCACCCAGGTGGCTCCATATTCCCTAGTGTATGGAAGAGAGTAAGTATTTCCCATTGAGATTCAGTTACCATCACTCCACACTGTTATCTATGATCAGAAGACATAAAAACATAGCAGAAGTCTATCTAGATGACCTGGAAGCCCTCGATGAGAATAAGCCTCGTGCCATGCACAATCTGGAGAGGCCTCAGAACAAGATAGCCAGATCTTTCAATAAAAAATTTCTCCTTCATTCATTCCATAAAGGTGACACAGTATTTTCCCAAATAATGTCATTGATCTCTGGTAGGAAGACACCAAATTTATATCTCAAATGAGAGGGACCTAATGTGATTCACAAGGTTTACCCCAACAGCGCATACTATCTGGTCACTATAGATGGTGAGCACATTAATCCTCCCACAAATGCCAGATTACTCAAGAATTAATTCACATGAGTGGTCCCTTTTGTCATATATGATGATAAACTAAAAATGTTATGAGTTGTATGACCTTAATCTATGATCTCCTTCATCCTACATGACGATAAAATGAAAACAGTCTGAGCTCTACGAACATAAAGTAAGATATCTTTCGTCCTACATGACGATAAACTATAAATGGTCTGAGCTCTATGACCTTAAACTAAGATCTATTTCATCCTTCATGACGATAAACTACAAACATAATTAGTTATAAAACCTCTAAACTATGATCTATTTCATCTTTCATGATGATAAACATCAAAAGCTTCGAGCTCTATGACCTTAAACTAAGATCTCTTTCTTCCTAAATGATGATTCATTGTAAACGGTCCTATATCTAGAACCATAAACTATGATCTCTTTATTATTTCATGATGATAAACTACAAATGGTCCGATCTCTATGACCTTAAACTACGATCTCTTTTTTCCTTCATGACGATAAACTGCAAATGATCTGAGCCCTACGACCTTAAACAAAGATCTCGTTCATCATGCATGACGATAAACTTCAAATTGTCTGAGATCTATGACCTTAAACTAAGATCTCGTTCATCCTACATAATGATAAAATTCCAATGGTTTGAGCTCTATGACCTCAAACTAAGATATTTTTCATCTTGTGTGACGATAAACTACAAAATGGTGTATACACCTTATGGTCCAAGATCAATGACCTTAAACTAAGATCTCTCTTATACTTTCCGCAAGACATTAAACATCACAAGTATTATTGTGATTTACATTTACCCTTCAATTGGGTATTCGTCATCATTCAAATCTAAAATTACCCCATAGAAGCCTAGTCTCAATCCACCTTTTCTCACCTACCATTCTTGGCCAGCATCCCAGAGGATCTCGAACCCCAATTTGATACTAGTCCCACATTGAAAATATAGCCAGCGGTCGATGATAAATTTTTTGTTTCCATTATAGGTCACACCATATGGATATTTTGATGTGAACATGGTTAGAAATTATCCTCTATTGTTATCTCCATCTCTATGGTCTCCCAAATATCGGGCACAGTGATTCACCTTTTTTTGTCCTTTTGTCCCATGAACATGACAATAAACTGGGAATATATAGTTTGTTCTCTATGACCTTAAACAAAGATCTCCCTCTTCCTTACTACATCATGTTAAACTAGATAAACTTTCAAAAACTATGGGTGCCTTAATTCCCATCCTTATGGGATATGTAGGAATGTCCAAACATTTATTCTTTGGGTCTAGAACCGGGTATCGTAGATTCTTCCTTCCTTTGGCCTCTTGGACTAAGTATCCCTGAATCACGTGGCACGATGTGGACTATTGTCCCCATTAACATTGGTGTTACAAATACCGCATCATGTGTCCCCTATTTTAGGTATCTCCTCTTTTACCTTACTTCCTTACCATATGATGTTAAACTACATGGCATTTCAAGAACTATGTATGGATTAATTCTAATCCCTATGGGATACGTAGGAATGCACAGACATTTTGTCTTTAGGTCCAGCCCCATGTTCCCCATTTTTTGTCTTATGGTTTGAAATTACTTTTTGGAATCATGTGGAATGATGTGGACTTATTTCATCCTCATTCACATTGGTTTTACAACATCCACACCATATACCTCATATGGGAATACCTTCCCTTCCACTTTTTCTTTACTTCATGTTGTTAAACTACATGAAATTTCAAGAACTATGTATGGATTTATTCACATCCTTATGGGATATGTAGGAACACACAAACATATTTTCTTTGGTTCTACCCCAGGTCTCTCGATCTTTTTAGGCTGTATAAACTAAGTTTCCCCCTAGGGATTGCACACAGTGTGGTGTGGACTTCTCCTGCCCTCATTCATGTTAGTTATTCATTATCACACCATCTGAATTGCCTTTAGAACCTTTTTCTTCGGAATTCATTCTCACCGCATGACATTAAACTGTATGGAATTCTAGAACTATGTATGGCTTGATTCTTTCCCTCAAAGAATACATTGGAATACCTGGGCATTTTTTCCTTGGGTCCAGCCCATCCTCCACAAATTATCTTCTTTTTTCATCCCCTTGGCCATGATTCTTATGGGATTATGTAGTGTAGCATGTGTAATTCTTTTTCCCCATTCACATCGGGTCTATAATAGTCATGCCATGTACTCTCCCCTATGGGATTATCCCTTTCATATTAATCTTTACAGAATGACGTTAAACTATTCAAAATTTCAATAACTACGTATTTCTGGATTCCCATCTTTATAGGATACATAGGAATGTCCAAAAACATTTTCTTTGGGTCTATCAATAGGTCTATACACCTATTTTCACCTTCCTCCACTCTTATTATTAATTATTTCTCTCTTAACATGGCCCCTCGACCTATATTATTCCTATAAATGTGATCACACACACTGAAGATTAGGAATTCAAGTGTTTTAGTCTATATTGACATTCTTTTTTCCATTTCCATGATTCATGAGTCCTTTTATTTGGATTTCCATTCTCTTTCACATACTAAAGGACCCCTGAATAGTATGGATCATCTTCCTTATAGCTTTCCTACCATTTTAGGCCAACATCCCCAAATATCTTGAATTCCATTTGAAGTAGGTCCCACATCACGAATACGGTCAGCGGTCGACCCTCACTTGTTTTTTCCCATCCTAGGTCACACAGTATGGATACTATGATTAGAATACATTCGAATGATATCCTCTGTCATTATTCCAACTCCATCACTCCATGAATATTGGTTTCTTGATTCAAATATCTTTCTGTTTCACCACGTTTAAACTGAACTTCCACACCCTCGGTGTTATCTCTCCATGCACCTTCGCATGCTGAATGGTAGAACCACTGTCATGGAGTCGATCCTTGACTTTGCACCTTCATCCCCTAACTTGTTCTTCTATATGTTGTAAATATCTTATCCTCCCTTGTTTCCCACACCAATAATGGCCCATGTGTGCTTAGGTATTTGGTTAAGGTTTGTACCTTCATTGAAGAGTCACGCCTTCTTTTTCTCTGAAATCTATCACCATAAACTATGAGATCTAGTCCCCTAGTCCACGCATCATGACTTTAAACTATGTGAATTCTCTTGGAAATTTTTTACGTAGTATAGACTACTTTTTCCTCATTCAAATAGGGTTTATTCATGGAACTGTGTCATATATTTTCACTTTGGGAATCTTCTCCATTTGTTCCAAACTCTATGACCTTTAAACTAAGCCTTTCAGGGTCCTAGTTCACATGACATTAAACTTTGTAATAACTACAATTTTTCTCACCTAAGAGGATATTGTTCTTTTTGGTATTTTTCATATTCCTTACCATCCTTGAGAACTAAACATGGATTGATTCTCATTCTAATGAGATACGTAGTGACGCCTAGACTCTTCATCTATGGTTCAGATGCAACCCCCTTCATCTTTCTGGCCTCTTAGCCCTAGACCCCCTTTCAGAAAAGTGTGGTGTGTTGTGGACATACATGGTCTTAATTTATGTTATGTTAGGTACCACACTATACATTTATCCTTTGGGGTGCTCATTTCCTCAACGTATGACATTAAACTACAACACCACCCTGGATAAGTTCTGGATTCCCCATAACAATTATGGGACACTTCAGTTTCCTCACCAGAGTGGAATACCCCAACTAGTGTTTGTTTCTAACCATGATGTGATTCAATAACTATGTGTATCTTGATTATGACCCTCACATGATACATATAGATGCCCGAGCACCTCACCTCAGGCCCAACCACAAGTTCATTAACCCTTTTGGATCTTCTCCCCTAATTATGGTCCAAACTATATGAACCTAAATTAGGAATCCCTATTCCTTATGAAACCACTTTAAACTGTTAACTAGGTTACAAAAATTTTGAACTTAAACTACGTACAACATCTTTTTCATATGATGTTAAACTATTCCACATATCACTCTCACCAAAAAACACTAAACTATGCATCCATCGTCCTCATTGTATGATGTAAAACTACAAGCCATTCTTGGCCCTCGCCAAAGGATTCCTGTTTTGAGTAGATTTGATCTTTTTTCAGGATGATATGCTCACCCAATGTACATTCATTACGGTGGTGTAATTTCAAGAGTGTTGGACTTTAATTGAACAACCCATCATTCCATCACCATGCTTTGAGTTCCCGCTATTTCGGATCCTCATTCACTTTTATGTTTGAAGGAATTCCCTAATGGTTAGGATTATTGGCCTTAAGTCTCACCTACCATCCTGGGTCAATGTTGTAGAGGACATCTGATGACACTTTTTGTTTGGACCTATGTTTTTTAATAAGATTTGCATTTTTCCCTTGTTTTCTTATTCCCATTTTAGGATAGCGTGATGTGTATACTGTGTTTTGAATTTGGTCAATAGTTATCCTCCATCGTCATGCCACCCTCATTATTTTCTAAATTTTGGGTATCATGATTCACACTTTCCATTCCCATTCATTTGAATATATTCCATCACCCTTTGAATTATCCCATTTTTTGCTAGAGAATGTTGGGAAAGGGATGTTTGGCTATTTTGAGAACTTTTTTCTCTAACTATGGCTCCCTTATTTCCTCTTAGAAACTCGAATTGGTAATTCATACCTCGGACATTCGGTAATTGGTTGGTGCTTTCTTGTTAATGGTGAATAATTATGTGGAAATCCCTTATTTCTCACACAGATTATACCCCATATGACCATAGGTATTGATCGCTAGTTATTTCATAGATATGATTGAGATGTAGTAATCGATGTAGATAAAAAGACTCACGCACACAACCACAATAAACAAGAAAGCATGAAATTATGATTGTGAGTTTGTACGAATTATATCCCCCATGGATTGACCCCTCCGATAAGTGGGTTGACCTATTCAATGTAGTGTCCTAGCTCCACCACTATTTGGCTTGTGACCTTCAAGATTTTCTAGCACCTGCTATGCTCCCTCTAATTTTCTCTACATATAGGGCACAATACATCGGGCATGATCGATTCTCGATATTCTTCGGCTTGGATGTTATCCATCACTTGGGATTCTCACCTCATATCCTCCTCATCCTCTACCTATTGTTCCTTCAATCACGATATGAGTTCATATTGTGAGATGATGAAGGTAGAGTCTTTATTCACCTACACCCTCAAGCATTGGATATCCTATTCAGCCTCCTGAATTTTCATGATATTCATAAACTTCCCCCAATACTAGATGACACTGAGGAAATGGTCATATTCCCATATTTTTTCAATCATGTAATCTTGAATGATCATAGGAGGGCATCAAGCATCCACTCCTCCAGCGCATTATTCGTGTATCCAGGAACAAAGTATCTCAATATAGTTTACCCAAACTTCTTGTGGGGTTTCCTTGATGAAGTACTTGGTCATTTTCCCTGACTGGAAATGGATATCCTTATTATCCTCCTCATTAGTAGTGTCTACCTCTTGTACCCGTCAGATAGGTTGGGATCCATATCATGTGGTTAGTCTTCATCATTGTATTCCACCTCAATAACCTCTATTTCTATCTCGAAAGTCACCCTACCCATGACCGTATATTTTGTGATTTGTTTATCTTGGATGTCCATTTCCTTGAAAATTAGTGATCCCCTTGGGATAGGAGTTCCAGTAGCCCTAACTATCCCCCCTAGTATGGCCCATGCCATTTAAATAATAGTTCCGACAAAAATAAAAAAATATTAGTTGGATTGGTTTGATGGACAACATGGAAGATTATATGAGGGAGAGGGCTTACAGAGATCAAATAATTGGTCTCTCACTCGAGTCACTGTCATCAAAACCCCATGATGTGTCCCCCCATATATTTTTGGAAGCTCCTATGTTTTTGTAAGGGTCACCCTAGTTATCACATCCCTACTAGATTTTCCAATCGTTATCATCCCAAGCATAGACCCTGAATCTATGTCCACTATCATGTAGGAATGATTTTTGCATATATGATTCTCCTATAAAGGAAAAATATTAGTTGAGAAATCCTAGATGACCTAAGTAAGTGTCATAGTGGAATGGTTTGAAGTTTACCTCAAGACTCTCAGCAAGCTCTTCTAGCTCCAAAGTCGCAACCTCACCATCCTCTAAAGGGGTCCCTCTATTAGCCTCTTCTCCTTGAGAGGACCCCTCAGGTTATTTTAGGTAAAGGGAATCGTTACCTCAGTTTAGGAGTTGGTAATAAGGTGAGACTATTTGATCATGCGGTACTTTCACTCAATCCTTCATTGGATGTAGAGTTCCCTAAGAATGCACCACATCCTCTAGCTTTATGATGTATTTCTCCCCTTCTTCCTGAGACACTAAGAAGCCGACCTTAGTAGGGAAGATCTATAAATGATCCATCCCAAGATGGGTAAGGAGTTCCCAAATCTGGGAAGGACTGAGAAATTGTCTGTTGATGTCCCAGGTGTCCTTATCCATTAGAAAAATAGCATCCTCAAGCATGTCGATATGGTGCAGCCGCTTCCTAGAAGTTTGATTGAATACCATGTAGAACCCCCCTAGTGGCCTCCCATTATATAGGATCTTCTCATCTGGGATCACTGGGTCCACCGCTTCTTCTTTCCTCCCACTCAGTGCAGGAACTAGAGTTGATTGACATGTCACTACCACATCCCCACCATCATAGTGTGTTCTTTCCATTTTCCATCCACACCCTCGAGGTTGAGTATGAACCACATTATCAGCATGGATAGTTTGTCTCTTCAACATTTTACCTGGGTTGGCTGCCTCCTAAATCTTGGAAATTTTTTTGACTAGATCGTATATATCTATGGGTAGAGGCAACTAATTCTGAATTTTTCCATCATTCCATGTAAACTTGAGCCAAATCAACCTCATCACACATGGATGATCCTCATATCATACCCCTAGGTAGACATTCGGGGTAAATCTCTACATGCATCGGAACTGCCTCGCAAAGCGGTGCATGGTATATGGATTGTAGATTGGCTTGCGGTCAACCTGTGCTATAAGGACCCAGCCTTATTATATTACATAATCTTGAATTTAGTTAAAAAATACCTGACTTTCACATTGAGTATCTCTTCATGTCTACAGCTTTATAGAATAGGGAAATAATACATTCATAACATTACACATTAATAGAGAGTGGATACCATAAAAATAGTATTAACTTCTTCCAAGATATAAAACTTTCAAATATAACATGATTTTCTTTGAAAAGTATTCAATCATTTAACTTAGATTCTTTCTTTGTCCTAATCATCCTTATAACTAGTGAAAATCATTTAAAAGCATGGGATGATTATAAAAGGCTCAGTATGGGATATTAAAAGAAGGAAAGAACATATTAGTCCATGAATACTTGTAACGTATTAAATCATTTTTGAAAGATATACTTTTCACCCATATATACTTGCTTTGTGAAACATGAGATTTTAACAAGATCCCCACAAAACATAATAACATAAATAAAACTATAATGTTTTCTTGGGGCATTACTTAAATAATCTTGTAACCCTCTCGGTTACCTTATAATTTGTAACCCTCATAGATACCTTTCCTTTTGTGTAACCATCACAGTTACACTTGGAGTAACCATTTGGATGACCTCCAACATACACATACCCAATTCATTAGAAGGAGATATAGGTCCCACCCTTCATCATAAAAAATTCCCAAAAACCAGATCATAATTATACAACATGAATCTTTGCGTAAAAACGTTGTTTTTAAATTTTGTAAACTAGAATTTTAAAAGGGGATTTTAAAAGAAGATTTTAAAAGAAAATCCCCATAAAAATATCATATAATTGAAGAGAAACTTAATGATGTGGATGGAATATATATATACACTGAAAATACACATAATTAAACATAATATAAACAAAATTTTTAAACAATCGAATTTTGATACCACCTAAATAATGAAGTAGATGGTTAACCCAAAGAATGGAAATCGGGTTAAGAATTCCCTTACCTCAGGTTCGTCTTATGTCAAAATTGTTTAAACCTCCTCTTGATCTCATCTACGTGAGATCCTTCTTAAGGCCTTTGGTTTTGGACTTTTAGTGAGACCAACAGCTCTATGACGTGGGGAAAAGCATTGGGAGGATTATTTGGCAGAATTTAGGTAAGGTTCAAGGCTTGAGAGGTGTGGGGGTAAGAGGGGAATGAAGGTGGTATTTATAGTGGATGAGAGGAGGTATTTTTCATTATTTTAATCATTATTGTAATATTTTTTTCAAGACTATGAATATTCTTAATTCATGTGACCGGAAATAGTAATAATGGGATGTGATTTCGAACCAATTGGTCTTACATCACTTATGATGTCATAAATAGTGTATTTAACTGATAATGTCAATATACGGTATTTTACTGTATTTCACTATTCATCAAAAATTCATCAATTTGAGAAATATCCCAAAAATTCACCCTAACTATTTCTCGATGTGTAGAATTTAAAAATGAACTCCATTTTTTTACTCATTATTATAATATTTTTCTCAGGACTATGAATAGTCTTAACTCATGAGACCCCAAATAATAATAATGGCATGTGAGTTCGACCCAAGTGGTCTTACATAACTTATGATGTCATAAATAGTGTATCTAACTAATAATTTGAATATACGGTATTTTACCATATTTTACTCTTCATAAAAAATTCAAGAATTTTTTAAAAATACCAAAAATTCACTCTAACCATTTCTCAATGTGTAGAATTCATAAATATTTTATTTAATATTTTTGGTGTTTGAAATTTTGTATCTAGGATTGTGAGGTTCACACTACTATAAAGTGGATTATTCAGAAAATGAAAAAAAATATTTCAGTGAAAACTATAACTATTTTTATATTACATTGAAAAATTAACCAATATGTCATTATCTTAAAGCCTAAACAAAATATAATAATAATAAAAATTACTATTCATTACGGTCATATTACTATTCATAAAGGTATGTTACTATTCACCAAAAAACAAGTTGGTTCTTTTAGACTCGAAATAACATACTGATCACAATTATAGATGACTTTTTATTGAAATTCAAAACATAGAAGTGGAAAAATTATATTTAAATTCTTGTTATAATTATCTACTTAAAACAATGTTTCTTGCATTTCAATTTATTTTTAGAAAACCTTGTGGGGTTACATTATCCCCACCTTCTAGAAATTGTGTCCTCGCAATTTTATTTACTTGTTAAACAAGTGAGGGTACCTTTCCCTAATAGCATTTTTAGACTCCCATGTTGCTTCTTCAACCATGTGGTTTCTCCACAAAACCGTTACCTGGTGGATTACCTTATTCCGCAATACCTATTCCCTTCGATCAAGAATCTGAACTGGTTTCTCTTCTTATGAACGGTTCTCTTCCAACTGAACTGCTTCTCGGCTCAAGGCATGAGTTTCATTTGGAACATACATTCTCAACATTGAATCATGAAAATCATTTTTTACCAGAGACAAAATTATAGGTGAAGCTACTCAGTATGCAACTGATCCAACTTTATCCAAAATTTCAATAGGACTGATCAACCATGTACTTAGCTTTCCTTTCATACTAAAATGCATCACACTTTTCCAAGGAGATATTTTTAAGTAAAACATGGTCACCTACGTTGAAAGAGAAGTCTTTCCTTCTGTTATCTGCATAACTCTTCTGCCTACTCTGAGCTGTCCTCATGTGCTACGGGATTATCTTAACTTTCTTGTCCACTTCCTCTTTTAATTTTGGCCCCATCAACTTCATTTCTCCAACTTCATCCCAAAAATCTGGAGTTCTACACTGCTTCCCATACAATGCCTCGAAATGTTCCATCTATATAATGGAATTAAAAACTGTTATTATAAGAAAACTCAACAAAAGAAAGATGTTGATACCAACATCCCTGGTAGTCCAATAAATAAGCTCGAAGAATATCCTCCAAATTCTGAATTATTAGTTCTGGCTGTCCATCTAATTAAGGATGAAAAGTTATACTAAAATTTAATATTGTTCCCAATGACTTCTGAAGTCCCTTCCAAAAAATATAAGTGAACCTGGGATCCCAATCCGATATAATGGAAAGTGTAACTCCATTTACCAGATAATATCTTTTAGGTACAATCGAGAAGAGTTGATCCAATGACATTGTATCTTGAATAGAAATAAAATGTTCAGATTTTGTCAGCTGATCAATAATAACCCAAATCACATTGTTTCCTCAAGAAGTCTTTGGTAGTACCACCACAAATTCCATGGATAAATTCTCCCATTTCCACAATGGCAATAGAAAAGGATAAATCATCCCCTTCAGTAACTACCACTCTTCTTTAACCTATTGACATATCGAACATTTCATGCTAAAATTAGTTATATCCATCTTCATTCCATCCCACCATTAAAACTCATGAAGGTCTGTGTATATATTAGTACTGTCGTGATGAATTGAAAATGGAAAACTATGATATTCACACAACAAATCTTTCTTCAATCACGAATCACAAGGCACACAAAACCATTAACCATATCTAATAACACATTCATTATCACAGTTAAATTCTGACATCTTTCCCATTTTGACCAATTCTACCTTTTCCTGTAGCTCACGGTCTTCCTTCTATGCTTTCTTAATTCTGTTTGATAATCATGACTACAATGATACCTGAAACAAAATAGAGGCGTTTCCTACACCAAAAACTTCTAAGATAAAATTCATCAATCCATTAATCAAGGGATCATGTTTCAAATGTAACATGGTTAATGTTTCATGATACTTTCGACTCAAGGCATCTTCCACTTTGTTTTCTTTTCCCAGATGGTAATTGAGTGTGCAATAAAAATCCTTTATTAGTTAAAGATATCTTCTCTACCTCATATTTAATTCCTTCTGAGTGAATATATACTTTAGACTCTTATGGTCAGTATATATTTTACATTTGGCTCCATATAAATGATGTCTTCAAAATATCAAAGAAGAAATTCACAGCTTCCATGTCCAAATCATTTGTGGGATAATTTCACTCATGAGGTTTATGTTGTCTTAAAGCATAAGCAATTACCTGATCATTCTACATCAAAACACGACAAATTCCCTTCAATTAAGCATTGATGTAGAAGAAAAAATCATCATTTTAGGAAGGCAAGACCAAAACAAGATCATTCACCAATCTCTTATTCAGTTCCTAAAAAGAAACATCAAATTCTTCTATCCAAATATATTTAACCACATTTTAGGTTAACATAGTCAGAGGGATAGATAACTATGAATTTGTTTTAATAAACCCTTAGTAATACCATATTAATCAAATAAATCTATGAATCTCTGTAACATTTTTGGGTCTTGTCCATTAATCAATCACTCTAGTTTTGGGAGGATCGACTATTATTCCATTCTTATTTACAATGTTCCTAAGAAAATAAATTTGTTGTAACAAAAAATCACACTTTCTGAATTTTACAAACAGTTTCTTTTCCATTAAGGATTGTAAAACAACTCTTAGATGCTTTTCATGCTCTTCTTTACTATTAGAAAATACTAGAATTTCATCTATAAAAACAACCACAAACTTATCCAAGAATACATGAAATATTCTATTCATAAGATTCATGAATACAGCAGGTGAATTAATTAACCCAAACAGCATAACAACAAATTCATATTGCCCATATCTAGTTAGAAAATTATTTTTTAGGATGTTATCTTCCTTCGCCTTCATTTGATGGTATCAGAATCTCAAGTCAATCTTGGAAAAGCAATCATCTACCTAGAGCTGGTCAAATAAGTCATAGATATGAGGAAAATGATACTTTCTTTTAAAAGTGATGTTATTTAAGTCTCTATAATCAATGAAAATTCTCATCGAACCATATTTATTTTTAAGGAACAAAACAGGAGCACCCCATGGTGAAGTTCTAGGACGAATGAATCCTTTAACAACAAAATCCTTCAACTCATTTTTCAATTCAACAAGTTCCATTTGAGCCATTCAATATGGGGGTTTAGAAATTGGATTAGCATCAGGAACTAAGGCAATTGTGAATTCGACTTCCTAGTCAGGTATGACACTGGGTAACTCATCAGGAAAAACATTAAGGTATTCATTTACCATTTTTACATCATTAATCCGAACAGTTCCCATGTTTTCAACAATATAAGAAAGATAACATTCATTTCCATCTTTCAATAGTTTCTTAGCTTCCCGATATTTTACCAATTGTATGGGTTCGTTCTTTTATAAAAACTAATACTCCTTCTGAAAACCAAATTTTTTATCTCTACTTTCAATCTTAGTATGATAAATAGAAAACCAATAAATTCCCAGAATGACATAAAACACTACTAAGAGAAAAACAAAAATGTTTTCAAGTAAATTCTTTCCACAGACCAAAATATAAAAATTCTTATAAATTATCTTTACTATTATATTTCTCCCAGGTGGTTTAACAATATGATATGTTCTCATTTATTGAGGTGATATTTCAAATTTAACAAGAAAATTATCAAAAATAAATGAATTTATAGACCCCTTATCAAAGAAAACATTAGAAAAATATGAGTAAACAAACAAAGTACCTGATAGAACTTACTTGTATGGCCTGATGTCTACTGACGTAGTCGCAAAGGATCTCACAACACCTTTTTTCTTGTAGTCTGGATTCTTTGAATCATTTGGATCTCTATTTGGGAAGACATTTGCATAATGACCCATCTCACCACTTTAAAAAACTTTATAGTTTACTTATTTGGATTATTCTTAGGATCATTTTCATTACAATCTCGAGCCATATGTCCAAACTTACCACATCAAAAACACTTCCTAGTTTTGGTGAGGCATTCCCCAGGGTGCTTCATTCCACACTTTTTTCAAAATAAAACTAGATTTTCTTACCATTAGATTTATTTGGTTGATTCTTACCCATTTATTTCAATATGGACATCTCCTTACCTTATTGTAAAATTTCATGTGATCATTTGAAAACTATATATCTACCCTATCAGCACATCATACATGTTTCTGATAACTTTTAAATTGTCCTATGGCCAATGCCCTTCAATACCTTGGATTAAATCCTCATTAAAAGTGATTTATTATTCTATCACGATCCAAAATAACATTTGGATCATACCTCGCCAGTTGGGTGAAGTTCGCTTCATATGCATCCACTGAATATTCCTCCTTCTGGCTCAATTCAAGTAATTTATTCTCCATCCTAAGTCGCACCACCTTAGGAAAATATTTTTGAAGGAAAATACTTTTAAATTCATCCCACTTTAGGGAATAAATATCCTCTCTATCATTGATATTATTTACCATTGAACACCAATGATCATCTTCACATACATAATGATAAATGGAGAGACTTGCCTTCTGATTATATAAACATCACCTAACATGAAATATGTTTTCAAGGTCATTAATCTATCCTTCAGCAACTACAGTGTTAGAGGAACCATTGAAAGTATGAGGGTGTTGTCTCATAAAATGTTCCACTATTGTCATGTTCCATTATGGTACCTCTAGTCATTATATTACAAGGATGTCACCCCCATTTATTTCCGATGTTAGCTGATCTATTACTATCACAAACTTCTCGGTTCTAATCCCTACCATTCCAGTTGATGATTTGGAAGGATATCGTTTAGTCGGTGCCTATCCTCTTCATCTTCCCTATTTCTTCTATGGACAACCATTCTAAAAAAACAAATCTTAGTCCAAGAAACATGGTAATATTTAAATTTTATAACATTTCAAATCCACCATAAAGTAAAAAAAATTTATGGTATTCTATTAATATCATCCAATGTCCTAAAGTTATCTAAACCATCCTCAGATACCAACTTTAAGGACCCAGCCTTATTATATTACATAATCTTGAATTTAGTCAAGAAATCACTACCTTTCACATTGAGGATCTTTTAAATTTTATAGATTTAGAGAATTGGGATATAATACATTAATAACATTACAAATTAATACATAGTGTATACCATAAAAATAGTATTCATTTCTTCCAAGATATAGAAATTTCAAATATAACATGATTTTCTTTGATAAATCTTCAATCATTTAACTTGGCTTCTTTATTTCTCCTACACATCCATATAACCTGTGAAAATAATTTAAAAACTTTGGATGAGCACAAAAAGCTCAGTAGGGGATATGAAAACAAGGAAAAAACATATTAGTCCCTAAATACTTGTAACATATGAAATCATTTTCAAAAAAAATATTTGTCACCCATATATATTTACTTTGTGAAACATGAGATTTCCAGAAGATCCCCAAAAAACATAAGAAAATAAATAGAACCATAAAGGTTTCATGGGGAATTAATTACATAATATTTTAACCCTCTCAAATACCTTATAATTTATAACCCTCCTGACTACCTTAAAATTTGTTTAACCATTTCATTTATACTTGGTGTAACTATACGGTCGACCTCCAACTTACACATAACCAATGCATTAGAGGGAGATATAGATCTCATCCTTCATCAAAATAAATTCACAAGAACCATAACATAATCATAAATCATGAATAATTACATAAAAACATTTCTTTTTAATTTTGAAAAACAGAATTTTAAAAGAGGGTTTTAAAAGATAAGCCCCTTACAAATATCGTATAATTGAAGAGAAACTTAATTTAGTGTATGGAATATTTATATACACTAACATACACATAATTAAACATAATATAAAAAAATGTCACACAATAAAATTTTAATACCACATAAATAAATAAGTACAAGGTTAAACCAAATAATGGAAATCGGGTTAAGAATTCCCTTACCTTGGGTTCTTCTTAATTAAAAATTCTTTAAACCTCCCCTTCATCTCTTCACCTTGAGATCCTTCTTAAGACCTTTGGTTTTGTCCTTTTGGTGAGACCAGCTGCTCTAGGACGTGGGGAAGAGCCTTGGGAGGAGTATTGGGAAGAACTTAGGTAAGGCTCGGGGCTTGAGAGGTGTGGGAGGAAGAGGGTAATGAGGGTGGTATTTATAGAGGAGGAGAGGAGGTATTTTTCATTATTTTAATCATTATTATAATATTTTTGATCAAGACTATCAATAGTCTTAATTAATATGCCCCAAATAGTAATTATAGCATGTGAGTTCAAACCAAGTGGTCTTACATCACTTATGATGTCTTAAATAGTGTATTTAACTAATAATTTGAATAAATAGTATTTTACTGTATTTCACTATTCATCAAAAATTCATGAATTTCAGAAAAATCCCAAAAATTCACCCAAACCATTTCTTGATAGGTAGAATTCAAAAATGAACTCCATTTTTTTTAAATAATTTTCTAAATATTATTAATTTAATTTTTAAACAAAATCACACTTTATTAAAAAATTAACAATTTTAAAACTATAATAGTTTTTATATCACATTGAAAAATAAACCAAAATTTCATTATCTTAAATCCTAAAGAAAATAAAATAATAATAAAATTTACTATTCATTATGGTCATATTACTATTCATATTACTATTCATAAGGGTATGTTAATATTCACTAAAAAATAAGTTGGTTCTTTCAGACTTGAAATAACTTACTGATCAAAATTGTGGATGACCATTTCTTAAAATTCAAAACATAGAAGTGGAAAAATTATGTTTAAAGGCTAGTTATAAATATCTACTTAAAAAAAATTCATGCATTTTAATTTTTTTTTAGAAATCCTGGGGGTGTTACAATATCCCCACCTTCTGGAAATTATGCCCTCTCAATTTTATTTACTTATTAAACAAGTGACAGTACTTTTCCCTCATAGCATTTTCAGACTCCCATGTTGCTTCTTCAACCATGTGGTTTCCCTACAAAACCATTACCTGGTGGATTTACTTATTCCACACTGCCTTCTCCTTTCGATCAGGAATCTAAACTAGTTTCTCTTCATAAGAAAGGTTCTCTTCCAGCTGAACTGCTTCTGGGCTCAAGACATGAGTTGAATTTGGCATATATATTCTCAACAATGAAACATGAAAAAAGTGTGAACATAAGACAAACTTGGAGGAAAACTACTTTGTATACAATTGCTCCAGCTTTGTCCATGATTTCAAAAGGACAGTTGGACTGAGGACTTAGTTTTCATTTCTTACCAAACCTAATCACACTTTTCTAAGGATATATTTTAATTAAAACAAGGTCACCTACCTTAAAATATAATTCTTTCCTTATGTTATCTATATAATCTTTCTACCTGCACCGAGTTGCCCTCATGTGCTTCTGGATTATCATAACTTTCTTAGCCAATTCATCTTTTAATTCTAGTCCAATCAACATCATTTCCCGGACTTCATCCCAAAAATAAGGAGTTTTACACTGCTACCCATACAATTCCTTGAAAGGTTCCACCTATTTACTGGAATAAAAACTATTATTATTAGAAAACACAACTAAATAAATATGTTGATCCCAATTTCCCTATTAGTGCACTATACAATTTCAATGCATATCCTCCAAATACTGAATTTTTTGTTCTTACTAGCCATCTGATTGGGGATAAAAAGTTTTACTAAAATTTAATATTGTTCCTAATGACTTCTGAAGGCCCTTAAAAAAATTAGAAGTGAACCTAGTATCCCAATCAGATATAATGGAAAGAGGAACTCCATGTAAATTGACAATATCTTTGAGGTACAGTTAGAAAATATGATCCAATGAAATTGTATCTCAAATATAAATAAAATATGTAGATTTTTTCAATCAGTCAACAATAACCAAATAACATTGTTTCCTCGATAATTATTTGGTAGTCCCACAAAAAATTCAATGGATAAATTATCTCATTTCCACTATGTCACAGGAAAAGGCTAAAGCATCCACATTGGTAACTACCACTCTACTATAACCTGTTGACATGTCAAACATTTCATGGTAAATTCAGAAATATCCCTTTTCATTCCATCCTACCAGTAAATCTCTTAAAGGTCTCTATACATATTTGTACTACCATGATGAACTGAAAATGGAGAACTATGAGCTTCATACAACAATTATTTCTTCAACCGAGAATCAGAAGTCACACACAACCATTTACCACATCGTGAAACACAATCTTTATCAAGGTAAAATTCTGGAAAGTTACCCATTTTAACCAATTCTACCTTTTTCTATAGCTCATGGTCTTTCTTATACATTTGCTTAATTCTGTATGATTACGATGACTGCACTAAAACCTGAAACAAAATAGAGGTATTTATTACACCAACAGCTTCTAATCCAAAATTTATCAAATCATTAATCAAGAGATCTTGTTCCAAATGTAACATGTTTAATGATGCATGATGTTTTTGAATCAAGTAATCCACCACTTTGTTTGACTTTCTCGGATGGCAATTGATTGTGCAATCATAATCCTTATCTGTTCAATCCATCTTCCATTCCTCATGTTTAATTCCTTATTTATTAATATATACTTTAGAATTTTCTATATATTATAAATTTGGCTATGTATAAGTGATGCTTCCAAATTTTCAAAGAACGACCCACAACTGCCAATTCAAAATCATGATAATTTAACTCATGAGGTTTTAGTTGTCTGGAAGCATAAGAAATTACCTAATTAGTCTACATAAAAACACAACAATGTCCCCTCAATGAAGCATCATTGTAGATGACAAACTCTCCATTTTTGTAATAAAAGGCCAAAACTAGATCATTCACCAATTTCTTCTTTAGTTCCTGAAAAGAAACATCACATTCCTCTAACTAAAAAAATTTAAGAACTTTTCATGTTATCTTTTTTAGAATGATAGATAACCATGAAATTTTTTTAACAAACCGTCAGTAATACCCTAGTAATACAATAAAAATAATAATCTCTATAACATCTATGGGTGTTTTCCATTCATCAACCACTATTTTTTTGGTAGCATCAACTATTATTCCATTCTTATTTACAACATTCCCAAGAAAATAAATCTGTTGTAACCAATAATCACACATTCTAAATTTTGAAAACAGTTTATTTTCCTTTAAGGTTTGTAAAAAAACTCTTAAATTTTTTTCATTCTCCTCTTTACTCCTATAAAATACCAGAATTTAATAAATAAACACAACCACAAACATATCCAAAAACTCATGAAATATTATATTAATAATATTCTTGAATACAATAGGTTCATTAGTTAACCCAAATGGAATAACAACAAATTCATAAATCTCATATCTAGTTTGAAAATCTATTTTCGAGATGTCATCCTCCTTCACCTTCAACTAAGGGTATCAGGATCTCAATTCAGTCTTGGAAAAACACTGAGCTCCCAGGATCTGATCAAACAAGTCATCTATATGAGGAAAAGGATACTTGTTCTTAACAGTGATTTTATTCAAAGATCTATAATCAATGCAAAGTCTCATAGAACAATTTTTTTTAACAAAACAATTGGAGCACCCCATGGTGAATTACTAGGATAAATGAACCCTTTATCAATAAAATCTCGTAATTAATTT
This sequence comes from Viscum album, assembly GCA_963277665.1. Lineage (NCBI taxonomy): Eukaryota > Viridiplantae > Streptophyta > Magnoliopsida > Santalales > Viscaceae > Viscum > Viscum album. The sequence continues at coordinate 133,139,346 of OY728120.1, forward strand.
TTCAATTCAATAAGTTCCATTTGATCCATTATATATATAGGTTTTTAAAATTTCCTTTTCATCAGGAACTAATTCAATTGTGAATTTGAATTCCGGATCAGGTATGACATCGGGTAACTCATTAGGAAAAACATCAAGGTATGCATTTACCACTTGAGCATCATTAATATGAATAGTTTCCGTGATTTCACCAATATGAGAAAGGTAATTTTAATTTCCATATTTCAACAGTTTCTCATCTTTTTTAAATGTTATCAATTGTATGGGATCTCTCTTGTATTAGAACTGAAACCCCTTCTGAAAAACAACTTCTTTATCTCTAAAGTCAATCTTAGCATGATAAACAGAAATCTAATCCATTACCATAATGACCTGAAACTCTACTAAGGAAAAAACATGGTTTGTAGGTAATTTATTTCCACAGACCACAATAGAAATATTCTTATAAATACTCTTTTCCATAATATTTCCCCCAGATGTTTTGATAATAAGTTCTGGTCCCATTTTTTGAGGTGATATTTCCAATTTACTAGAAAATTACTTAGAAATAAAGGGATGTGTAGACCCCATATCGAACAAAACTTTAGAAAAATCTGAGTAAAAAAACAAATTAACTGATAAAACTTCATTGGATTGCCTGACGTCTGCTGGTGTAGTCGTAAAGGAACTAAATACACCTTCCTGCATGTATTCTGGCCTCTTTGCATCATTCAGATCTCTCTTTGGGTAGGAATTTTCATAATGACCCATCTCACCACATTTAAAACACTTTATATTTTTCTTAACAGGGTTAGTCTCAGGGTCATTTTCATTATAATGTCAGGCCATATGTCCAAAATTACCACATAAAAAACATTTCCTAGATTTTTTAATTCATTCCTCAGGGTTCTTCATTCCACACTTTTCACAAACTAAAAACTAGATTTTCTTACCATAAAATTTCTTTGGTTGATTCTTACTCATTGCTTTCCAACTGGACCTCTTCATCTCCTTGTTTTAAAAGTGCATGTTATCATTCACAAACTCCATATCTACCCTCTCAGCACATCATACAAGTTTCTCATAACTTTTGAATTCACAGGAGGCCAATATCCTTTGATACCTTAGCTTCAATCCTAAGTAAAAGCAGTTGATTTTTCTATGAAGATACAAAGTAATATTTAGAGCATACCTTTCCAGTCAAGTGAATTTTTCTTCACACACATCCACTAAATCTTCCTCCTTCTGCATCAATTAATGTAATTTATTCTCCATCCTAAGTCGCACCACCTTTGGAAAATATTTTTTAAGGATACTAATTTTAAATACATCCCACTCTAAGGCATTAATATCCTCTCAATCCCTGATATTATTTACCATTGACAACCACTAATCAGCTTCACCTTAAAAATGATAAATAGAAAGTCTTACCTTTCGATTATATGAACATCCAATAACATAAAATATCTTTTCCAGGGATTTAATCCATTTTTCAGCCGCTATTGGGTCAGATGATTCATTGAAAGTATGAGGGTGTTGTCTCATAAACTATTCCACTATTGTCATGTTCTGTTGTGGTACCTATGTTCATTCTCTTTAATGGATTCCACCACCATTTATTTATTGAGTTTTCTGATACATTACTATCACAAACTACTCGGTTCCAATCCATACAATTTTGGGTTGAATATTTGGAAGGATATAATTCTATATGGGCCTCTCCTCTTCATCTTCTCTATTTCTTATGCGGACGACCATTCTAAAAAAACCATCTTAGTCAAAGAAAAATGTTAATATATAAATTCTATAACATTTCAAATCAACCATAAAGTAAAAAATCATTTATGGTATTTTATTAATATTATCCTAACCCCAAAAGTTATCTAAACCATCCTCAGATACCAACTATAAGGACTCAACCTTATTGTATTATATAATCTTGGATTTATTCAAGTGATCACTTCCTTTCACATTGAGAATCTTTTCAAGTTAATAGAATTAGAGAATTGAGATATAATACATTCATAACATTACACATTAATACTAAGTGGATACCATAACAATAATATTCATTTCTTCCAAAATATAAAACATTCAAATATAACATGATTTTCTTTGAAAATTATTCAATCATTTAACTTGAATTCCTTATTATTCCTACACATCTATATAACCTGTGAAAATCATTTAAAAACTTGGGATGGGCACAAAAATCTTAGTAAGGGATATGAAACTAAGGAAAGAACATACTAGTCCATGAAAACTTGTAACATGTGAAATTATTTTCAAAAGGAATACTTATCACCCATATATACTTACATTGTGAAACCTAAAATTTTCACAAGATCCTCAAAAAACATAAGAACATAAATAGAACCATAAAGGTTTCTTGGGGAATTACTTACATAATATCGTAACCCTCTCGGTTACCTTATAATATATAACCCTCACAGCTACCTTAAAATTTTTGTGACCATCACAGTTACACTTGGAGTAACTATATAGTCGACATCTAAATTACACATTCCGAATATATTAGAGGGAGATATAGGTCCCACCCTTCATTATAAACAATTCCCAAGAACTATAACATAATCATAAATCATGAATAATTACATAAAAACATTTATTTTTAATTTAGTAAAATAGAATTTTAAAAGATGATTTTAAAATAAATGCCCCTTAAAACATCATATATTTTAAGAGAACCTCAATTGAGTGGATGGAATATTTATATACACTAAAAATACACATAATTAAACATAATATAATAAATTTTCACAAAATCACATTTTAATACCACATAAATAACGAAGTAGAAGGTTAACCCAAAGAATGGAAATTTGGTTAAGAATTCCCTTAGCACGGGTTTTTCTTGCTTCAAAATTGTTTAAACCTCCTCTTGATCTATTCTCCTTGAGATCCTTCTTAAGGCCTTTGGTTTTGGCCTTTTGTTGACACCAATAGCTCTAGGACGTGGTGAAGATCCTTGGGTGGATTATTGGGAAGAACATAGGTAAGTCTCAAGGCTTGTGGGGTGTGGGAGGAAGAGGGGAATGAGTGTGGTATTTATAATGGAGGAGAAAATGTATTTTTCATTATTTTAATCATTATTATAATAGTTTTCTCAAGACTTTGAATATTATTTATTCATCTGACACCAAATTGTTATAATGGAATGTGAGTTCGAACCAAGTGTTCTTACATCACTTAAGATGTCATAAATAGTGTATTTAACTGATAATTTGAATATACAATATTTTACCGTATTTCACTATTCATCTAATATTCATGAATTTCAGAAAAATCCAAAAAAAATCACCATAACCATTTCTCGACGTGTATAATTAAAAAAGGAACCCCATTTTCTGAAAATAATTTTCAAAAAATTAATAATTTAATTTTAAAATAAAATCATACTTTATTTAAAAATTAATACTTTTATAACTATAATATTTTTATATCACATTGAAAAATTAACCAAAATTTCATTATCTTAAATCCCAAAAAAATAAAATAATAATAAAATTTACTATTCATTAGGTTCATATTACTATTCAAATTACTATTCATAAGGATATGTTACTATTCAACAAAAAACAAGTTGGTGCATTTAGACTCGAAATAACTTATTGATGACAAATATAGATGACCATTTCTTAAAATTGAAAACATAAAAGTGGAAAATTTATGTTTAGAGGATAGTTATAAATATTCACTTAAAACAATGTTTCGTACATTTCAATTTATTTTATGAAAACCTTGGGGTGTTAAACGTTCCACCAGAACTCCAACCTGAAAGGATAGAAGATAGGAATAATGATCTTTAGTTCCCTGGCTGTCATCAAAGAATACCCCTACGAGTAGGAAAAATAGATGGATATTGAATTCATCCACCTTCCAAACTCTGTTTAGAAACAGCAAAGGAGTCAGCTTGGCTGGAAAGCTCCCCACAACATTCCGGAAATATGGTAACAAGTCTCACCATGGGGGAGAAATAGGGTTTATATATTTGAAGACACTTATGTGTTCCGCTGTCCATCCATACAAAAAATAGAGCGGTCCTCACACCCTTTATGGATTTTTCCCCTCACTGATGTGACACATCACCTTTTACAGTTTCACCAGCACTTAGATCCCAAGGTTAACATGTTCCCCCATCACTAGCATGGATTCAATAAAAAATGTGCTCAGTCATACGCCCATGTTTGTATCTCTGACTGGACGCATCTAACCAAAAATAAGTGCATAGATAAATTCAGCCAACCTAACCAGTAGTTTCTGCTCAGTATTGACACTATACCCCCATAGCTTCCACTAGCTATCTCCAGTAGTAATTTTATTTGATGCATTGATCTCCCTTTGGATAGGTTGGAGGCCTTACCAGTAGCTTCTTAGGCACCTCATCCCCTTCAGTGGCATGATTTGGTGGGAAGTTTATGAAATGTTCAAACCACATTCTGAAATGGACATCCTTCATTGACTGTATGTCATCTCCCTACACCAAGTCCTTTAGTGACTTTTACAGTTGTAGAAAAATCTCTGGATCCTCCTATATGTTTTCTGTAGATAGGAATTCATCGTACATCGCCCCTAGAATGGGAATCCCTAAGATCATATAGAGATCCAATAGACTGATGCTAACATCCCAATGATGAAGATGGAATGTGTTGGTCCTCGACAGCCACCTTCTTAGAAACTCTAACATCATGTGTTTCATCTGGTAGATATGGAATTGGGAATCCCATGCAGATTCATATAGGCCTACCCACTTTATCTCTACCCCGAATTCTTTATAGTATGCACAAAACCAATAGGCCCGGGCTAAGTTATCCATGATGTTGTTGCCCAGGTGCAGGTCCCAATAATCGGTCCACCCCTTCTTCAGGTTTCGAAAGGATGCCTTGAAGATGGTGTGGTAATATAAGGGAGATATCTCTGGATGCAGTGCCTTCTAATCAACATTGTTAACATGGTTTTATAGGCAGTCAGCATTGATAGGCATGTGGTCTTCCCATGTATGACCGTCAGTATCCCTGAACCACTCGTTCTGACATGGAATACTCCTAAACTAGTAAGCTAGTTCATCACCACATGCTTCAAGGATGAGAACATCATCCCTCATACTGAATCCATATAGTGGAAGTATCTTGCAGAGGGGGTAGTTCTTTTTCCCTTCCAATGGTAATGTCACTAGGTACTTGTGATTAGAATGGATTCGCACATATTCCCCAACTCCTAGATTATCTTTCATATATTCCCTTTGATCAGCATTCACAAGGACATCCTAAGTAGCTTCTTGGTTGGCCATTCTGTCCCAAACACTAGTATTTTTCTTTCTTGATCACAGAGCTCGATTGTAGAGATCGATCGCAGAGAATGATAATATATCTACCTCAAAGAGTGCATTTTCCAAATCGAGACTCATAGATCACATGGTTACATAGCCTAAGTACTCACTACATGGTGCAGAGCCAAAAGGGATCATGGTGCACTAGTTCATTAAAAAACGGTCTCAGAGCACTTATCCGTAAAACCCAGTTTGTTAAGAGAATTTGTGGAGTGCTAGAGATTCACAAATCGACAGCTCAAAACATGATTTTTCAAGGATATATTGGACCAAAGTGGGGTCCTCTCTTTCTCTATTTATAGGTGATGACCCCATGAGATTTGTGGTGCTCTTGGCTATAGTGAGCTTTATGGTGATTTCAACCCGCACTCTACCTACCCGCATCACGACTCTTCTTCGTGATCTGTGTAATTTTGGAAATTTACCCACAAAATCTGACCCTCATTTTCTCCTCAACTCCCACTATGAGGGAGTTATTCTTTGGATCCAAAATATGATCCATGAAATAAATCAGAAACGTTTCAAGGAAATTTTCCAAAAATGGCCACCCCATGAATCTCCTCCGCAAATCCTCCTATATCGAAAAACCGCAATGACACCAGGATGCTGCCCCTACAAATTCCATGGAGGAATTGACAGACTCTTCTCTGATTCTAAAAAACTTTATGGGAGTTGGTAGTTTATGAAACTACTATGGAGGGAATGAAAAACTCGCTTATGACTCCAAGAAACATAATGGATCTGCCTCCAAATGTGAAGGGTGATTTTCTTCACATCACATCCTCATAGCATTGTGATGATAAGAGCCAATAAATACTCCCCACCCCCTTCCCCACACCAAAGGATTAAGACCTGGACCATTCATCTTTTATTCTCTCAATTCATGAATCACACTTTTCTCTATGAACCATCGAGAAAATAAACCATCCAAGGTATTTAAGCATGACGAATCCACTTTCCATTTTCTCTATTTTACCTCGAATTCAAGTTGGGATGCCCTTCGCAAAGCCTTTTGTCCATCGTAATGGAAGAAGACCCCTTTGGGTATATGGAACTTGTTGAAGCAATAAATCTTCATAAAGAATCCTCCAAGTATATGTAGACTCAACACCTAGTTTAGGTCACTATGTTTCATGAATTACCCTCCTTCATGATATACCTTCACTTCACGAAGCACTAGAGAATTGTGAATCCCCTCTCTGTGAGGCCTTCTTCTTCACGATCCCCTCTTCTATGTAGCCCTCTAGGAAAGTACATAGTGATTTTATGATCACCCAAGTGGTGCTTCCTGTTTTTTTCATGCCTCATGATTTTTCACAGAGGCATGCTAACGACTATTTCTTCATTTCATATCCACAGTAACGTGGACCCTCAAATGGATCACTCCACAACCCCATTATCCAATGGAATTTCTAGTTATTTCCCTTCACCAAAGGATAAATTGTGCCAGTTATTTAATTCCTAGGGGTGAGGAGTGAATCCTCATCATATGAGCTAAAAAATGTTAAACAACCAGGAAACCCCACGTACTCAACACATTATTTAAAACTATTATCATCGCATAAGTGACAAGCCCCAAGATGAATATGAAGGGGATGTGCACCGACACCATCTCAATCCTCTCCCATTACACTTTTTCATCATGTGTTCCGCGAGTAGTCTCTACGTAAGCCCTGATAGCCCTTGATAGGGTGCTCCATGTATGGTGGTCATATCCTCCTTGTACATCTAGGCACATACTCGGGCTTCCCTCCTAGAGTAATTCCCAATCGTCATCTCATTGGTATCAACCACACTTAAGCCCATATTTCCTCTTTGGGACACCAACCACAAGTAAGCCTCTACTTCCTCTTTATACTTCCAAACATGCATAATCCCAGCTTCACTCCTTGCGGAAGCACCTTTCACAACACAATCATCAGGTCTTTTGTTTCCTATTGTTACTCACACTGATCATGAATCACATGGGATTAGAGTAAGAATAAAACATGATATACTATTTGGCTCGTTAACCATGTGTAAACCCCAAACCCCACTACCAAACTACATGTAATTTTATCCTTACCCCCTTTGAATCAAGGTATGTAGGAATCCTCCCTAAGGTTCAAGCCCATCACCAATCTATTCAGTGCATTTCACGCCAGTTCACATTCATCCTTCATGATGTTAAACTGATTCCCCTTCTATCTCATGTGATGTTAAACTGTATGCTTATGAACTATGTAGGTTTTGATCCCTATATCCTAGATAGGGTATGCAATAATCCTCTATATGTTTTAACCCCAAACATTCATAAACTTTGGTGTCCCCATTGTTGGGTGACACATTTTTATTCCACACCTTAGAGGTTTTAGACCTACTCTCGGAAAGCTAATCATGTGTAATCCCAACACTCGATCCATACTCCTGAAACCAAGAGTGTGTCTCTTGTGATCAGCTTCTAACCATGCATAATCCCTAGCATGTCTTTAGGTTGTTTTCTTTTGTGTACACCCTGTTACTATGCCCCCACATCTGAACTATGTGGGCATTGATCATTTCCCTTTTTCAGAAAGGTATGTATGAAGCCACCCTGAGGTTAAAGCCCATATCCCATGTCTTGTCCTAGTACTTCTCTAGAGCCATTTTGTCTCAGGAAGATCATGCCTTAACTTGTTGGTTTTATTCCCTCCAGGCCCCCATCCACATGTCCATTCTCACAAGCCACCTCCTTAGGTGACTCATCACCCCATTTCCGAAACTATGTAGACATTTATTCCCGTCCATAGGGATACATAGGAAACCTCCTTAAGGTTCAATCCCAACACGGAAATCTTCATGTCGCTTCCATCCCCATTTTTTCTATCCTTCAACACTTCATCCATATCCATCCTAATTTTACCTGGGCTTCCACATCCAGGTGATATCATGTCATCCATATAGGTATCTAGCCATGTGTAAGCCCCGGCATATCTCTAATTCTTTGTCCTTTATGTACACTTGGATCGCATCCACCCATTCAAACTATGTGGGTTTTGATCCATTCTTTCTAAGTAGGGTACGTAGGAAAACTCTTTGAGGCTCAATCCCAGCCAATGTTAATCCTTATTGTCTCCTTTGTGTGGACCCATCCTCCTCTCTGATCTTCACTTTATGGTGTCCAAATAAATCTTCTCGGTGTGAAACCTTCCAATTTCTGGGACACGCCAAACTGGTTCCGTCCTTATTTGGTGTTCTGACCCATCCATCTGGTAAATTTTCTAGTGCTCCCTTATACGAAAGTACCTATCTGATTCGTTCTCATCAGTGTTCTAATCAGTCCAATCTATCTTCTATAGAAAATAAACCCATGGAATAAACATTATTAAACATGGAAGGCTATAGAAAACCTCAGAGACATGAATATAGAATAAAATTCTCAAAATTCTATGTTGGATTACTCAGGCTTTTATGTACTCAATAATCCCTCTTATAAAGGAAAATCAAGGTATACCATTGCTTTAGCATCCAACCATTCTAGCGATGCCCCAATGTGACTACTCTACTAACCAAAGTTGATGCACGAACATGAACCCCTTGGCAATGCCCTATTTGAAGAAATTTAATTAACAGGCTATCACAATGATATGTTACCTAGTAGAGTTTCATGAACAACATCTTATTCTTAAGGGAGACCCAGACAAGGTGACTAATTCTGAGGAGGAATCCATGGAAGGAGAGACTAATATCACATCATATGGTTTTAATAAAGGATCAAACATCTCTGAATAAGTGGTGAATGCTACCTGAAATTGGAATGTGGGAATATGGGGAAACAATCAGTGTGTACTCACAAGTGATGTGCACCCTGGTAAAAGTGTCGAAAATAGGTATGCCCTCAGCCTGATCCTCTCAACAACCTCATAGGGTCCAACAAACTTGGGTTCCAATATTCCCTATTTATGTATAATGTGGTGACATAATCTAGGTGACACCTGAAGGAATACATGATAACCTTTTTAAAATCCAAGGGTCATCACCTTCAGTTAGGATATAACTTCTACCTACTCTAATCCAGAGCAATATATTGCATAATTAGTTGAACCTACTCTGATGTCTCCTGCACAAGACTCGGTCCCAACAACTCTAAATCACCGGCCTCCATCCATCATAGAAGTGATCTGCATGGCCTAGCATAAAGAGTCTCATTTGGTGCCAAATATAGAGTTCACTAATAACTATTGTTATAGGATAACTCCACTAAATTCAAGTTCTTCTTCCCATACCCACTGATGTCATGCACACATGCCCACAAAATATCCTCAATCACTTGTATTGTATTCTCCTACTACCCATCTATTCGTGGGTGGAATTTCATACTCAATAAAACATACATATTTAGTTCCATATGAGAGATTTACCTGAAGCATGAAATAAATTAAGATTCATGATCAAAAACTATATTCTATGGTACCCCATGTAGTTGGAATATCTCCCGAACATACAAATCTCATAACTACTCCACTGAGGAAGTCTCCCTTATAGTTAAGAAATTTGATACTTTCATCAGTCGATCCAAAATAACCCATATACCATCTATTTTCCTAAATATATTTTTTATAACCACCATGAAATAAATTTTCACATTTTCCCACTTCAATTTTGGAATGGGAAATGGCAGTAGCAAACCACCAGGTCATTGATTCTCTTCCTTCACCTACTGATAGGTGTAGCATCGTGTCATGAACCCTGTTATCTCCTTTTTCATGTCATGTCACCAAAACTATCATCATAGGTCACTATAAATTTTGGTCACCCCTAGATGAAACGTCCACTTCGAGGCATGAAATTCCCACAAGCGATCCACTCGTATGCTCGTAGGTACCATAACCCGGTTCATGATGTAGATGATCACTTCCTCGTTTATGCTCCAGTCTAAAGGTGTCTCCCCTCTTTCAAGATTTTTCTTTAGGGTAAAACACACAATATCTTAATACTTCCTATCTCTCATTCAGATCAAAATTTTAGACTTCATTAAAACTGATATGATATTAAACTTCTCCTGACTCTCTTGAACCACCACATGCATTTCATCAAACAAGGTCATCATCTTCCACTCAACAATAGACTCATGAAAATCCTGAGTCTGAGTTTTCCTATTCAAAGCATCAGAAACCCTATTTCTTTTTTGTTTTCATATGCTACCTCATTATCAAATGACTTTATATAATCCACCCACCATCACTACCAATGATTCAAATATCACTATAAGAATATATACCTTAATCTCTTTTATTTGGTAAACACTATAAGATTCTCTCCCAATAGATAATGTTTCAAACACTTCAAAGCATAAACCACAATGGCCAGCTTGAGGTTGTGTGTCGGGTATTTCTATTCATGTGGCCTCAGTTACTGAGATCTATATGCCACAACACAATCTCCCTGCATCAACACTTCTCTGAGCCTGATCCCATATGCGTCACAATACACCATATACTCCTCACCTGGCTTGGGTAGGATCAAGATTAGTGTCGATGTCGAGCAATTCTTGAACTCCTGGAAGGAATTCTCGCACACCTCCAACCATTAAAACATTTTCCCCTTTTGGTCAAGCCCAAAATTAGTTCTACCATATAGGGAAATTCATGGATGAATCTTTGATAATATCTAGTCAACCCTAGGAAGCTACAGATATCGAATACATTCTTGGGCTACTCCTATGAAACAACTACCCGGACCATCACTAGGTCTACTAACACTCCTTCCTATGATATTACGTTTCCCAAGAAGTGTACCTAGATAATACAAAATTGATACTTATATAGCTTGGAATATACCTGATTTTATATCAGTGTACTCAGGATGATGTCAAGATGTTTGGAACATGTTGTCTTCCATGAACACCAATAAAAACTGATCTAGGTACATGTGAAATATTTGGTTCATCAAGTCCATAAAATATAATGGTTAATGTTTTAACCCATGTATAATTATGATGAACTCATAAAGGTTTTACATTGTTCTGAAAGCAGTCCTCGGTATATCTGATGTCCAAATTCTCAGCTGATGATACCTTGATCACAAGTTGATCTTCAAGAACACACAAACTCCTATCAACTAGTCAAATAGATCATCAATAAATGGAATGATATGAGGATTCTTAATTTCCATCCTATTAAATTTATGTTAATAAACACACAAGCGCAAACTCTAGTAATCCTTATTTGAAAACAACATAATATATCCTTAAGGTGGCGTGTCCAGATAGATAAATACCTTATCTTCGAACTCCTCCAGCAGAATCTTGAGATCTTGATGCAATGTTAGTTCCATTTTTTATACTGGAATAGATACTAGATTATCCCCCGACATGATCTCAATTATAAATTCCACATCACCCTCAGGTGGAAGCCTTGAGAAGTATTTAGCAAATACATACTAAAACAGTTCCACTATGGGTGGAAAGATATCATGCTTCACACCGTCATTGTCTCGAAATAAACTAGAAACATATTTTTTTGAAAACTCTTGGTTTCTGAGTAATTGACCCACTCAGCCTACTTGGATATCACACTCCCCATGGTGAATATAGTGGTCACCCTTAGGATACATTAATGTGACTCTCCTTTGGTAAAAATTAATGCCATCTCGGTACGTAACTCGCGAGTCCATACCCATTATTATCTCAAAGCCTAACATGTAAAGAATATAGATATCCCAAAAAATTTGTACTCTCTGATATCATGAGAACACCCCTTTCACAAATAGATGTCTATACACCATACTCCCAATGGTGTATCAATCATCATAACCTCAATCAAAAACGACACTTCTAGGATAAAACCATTAAAAATATTAGAAGATATAAAGGAATGAGGTGAACTAGTATCAACTAAAGTGATAACAAATATAGAATTTATATGAATTGTACCACTCACTTTCTATGTAACACATCACTATCCATGAGTATATGATGAACTGCATGTAGTTCTTCTACCCCTCCCCCATGTAATTATGTTTGACTCCACTAAGATGCACCACTATGCTGATATGGTGGCTTCTACACTGAATCATCACATCCTCTGCCTCTACCTCCTTGGCTATTAGAATGCTAGAATCCATTTTGATAAGATGTATAAGATTCCCTTACCACCCTCTAGCTCTTTCTAGTTTCACCCTCACTGACTATCTGTCACTCCATCTATTGAAATTTTGTAGATGTCCCATCTTGCCGCAAGATTAGAACTCTATTGGTAGTCTCAAATAGTCTCTACAATAATGACCAGACCTACCAAACTAATTATAGATCATTCCAATATGATCCTTTGCATTCAACCCTCTCGTATTACCATTCATTTTTTCACTTCCCTAGATAAATTTCTCATAACGAAGCTTCCTTATCTCAGAAGTCGCACCTTCTGTTCATCTGGTAGAAACAATATGTCCAACATTGGAAGTTTTATTTAAGTTCCCCTCAGTTATTAGATCCTGATCCACTACCTCGATAACATCCTTAATTGGAATAGGTTAACTCGGGAATTAATCTTACACTTCATTCCATCCTAAAAACATCTCACTGTAGCAATCTCATATCCTGAAAATGCATAATCAAAGCATTGCTGGTCTGTAAAGCATCCAACATAGTCCATCATATAAATTCTCCCCAAAGCCAACCACATGAACTCTACTACCTTCTCCTACCTCAACGTCTCTGGGTAAATTGTTCCAAGAACTTGTCCAAAAATTCCCTCTCTAGAATGCCATCAGCCTGTCCAATCCACACATGAATATCTCACTAGTGATTCACTGATCCTTAAAGGATATAAGTAAAACAATTGTCCCTCCTCTTAGTTGGTATCTCCATATGGTCAAGTATCATCAGTATTTACTCAACCTATAACTTATCTCTTTCAGGTCCACCCTCTCTAGTAAAGTTCAGAGGCGGCTGTAGCTGAAACTCCCTCATCAAGTTAATTCATTGGAAGTTATAGTAGTATTTCATGTAGGTAAAAATGATGCATATTAATATAAAAATACTAATATTATATCACTATTTATTCATAGTGATCAAGATAACAACCCATTGAGAGGTAGTGACGTGTTCAAGTGTTCAATAGTTGTGATCTATTTATTCAATAAGGGTTATAAACCAAAAGTGTTTGTGTGACCAAAGTAGACTCTAAATAAATTGTATTTCCCTTATTATTTTATTTGAATTAACATATCCCCATTTAATTATCCCAATATTAGAAAATTTTGGGTGAACCAATTAAATTTCTTTTTTCCCTCTATGATTTTCATCAACACATTATACTAGTTATGAGGGATAGGGTGTTCTTAGGAATGGCGAAAAAAATATCATTAGTGTGGGTAGTATGTGTATGATTGATATAACATGATTCACCCCTAGTTTAATGACCTTTTAGGGGACCAAAAAGTGTTATCAAATACTATTTTTACTTTTTTCTCTCTCTAACGAAATCGTAGAGGTCATTAATCACAAGTGAGTTATGATCTTTGAGGGACATAATTTCAATCTAGGAAAGATTTGAATGCAATAATATTTTTTATAATTGGGAACATATTTATTCAAGTATATTAAATATTTGATATCAGATAGTATGGAAATTAAATAATTATTAGAAAAATATTGGAGGGAATTTTCTGTTTATACTAAACAAGTAAATACATTATGAGGTTTTTTACAATAATATATATAAGAAGTTGATTTTATTAAAATCATCACATATTATATGGGAAAATATTTTAAAATACTATGATTTTTATTCGAAGTTATGTTTAGTAAATTTATAGGTACTTCCGAAAAAGTATGAGGATTTGAGGACGCACCGGGATGAGTTTGTTGATGCATTATTTTATCATGTGAGCATTATTATAGAGGACAAGCACAAACTATGAAAAATACTCATTGATGTCAAAATCATGAAGAGGATCCTATAAATACTACCACAACATTTCAATGTGATGTTCTAAAAGATCTAAGAAAAGGACCCATGGGTAATGATACTGGACAGTTTCACAACACACGCATTGTATAAGATATAATACAAAATGAAAACGATTCCTTGAAAATGAGAATTATCATAAACTGGAATTCAATTATATGAATAAACTCCCATATTCAGATCATCTCAATTAATGGGAAGTTGATGGTGCTATTTATTTCCTCTCTTAAAACTAAGGACTGCAAAAAAATATATTTAAAGGAAAGCTACATCTTTCTTAATTTTGATGAGTAAAATTTGGTATCTCATGGAATAATTTCCAATTAATTTATTAATTATGATGAAGATAAATAACCTATAAATAAATCAACTATGTATGTGAAAGGAAATAGGTGATCAGAGCATAAATTATTCAAATAAATAATATATTCTCATAAGAGGATGTATTCTTATAAGAAGAAAAAGAAAAAGACTTTGTGGAATACAAAGATAAAATCCAATAGACTGGTTGGTGATTTTAAACTATATATATAAAAAAGAAAAAAAAATATTTTTAATTCTGAGTATGAATGAATCAGATCAATAAATCTATTAAACATAAAAAAGGGAATCGAGTTCAAGCTCAAAATACCAAATAAGGCTCAAATTATAAATGAATTAAACAATTCTCTAAAAGATCCTATCAAAAAGATTTAGGATAGGATCATGAATTTTATGTCATGAATATGAGATGAAAGATAGATTATAAATAGAGACATCTAATTCTTGGCATGTCATTTTGATGTTAAATTGTGCCAGTTACTAAAGAAACTAAAGAGGACCATGGGGAGTGAATAAAAAAGTTTAACAATTTCTCAATAGGGTGGTGGTTAAAAGATAATGGAAAATACATTGAGGGGATTCATTACAGGAAACAATAAATGGTGTTTAATGGTAGACAACATGAACCCAGACCCTTGAAGATGGTTGACTTAGGTAATTCATAAAAGACCCAATATTTAATAATTGTGATATAAAGGACAAGAAAGGTTACACAATATAGCTGCTGTTATTTTTGTGGATACATGGGGAATTTAAAATATGTGTTATCCAAAAAAAATTATTTAAATAACCAAGGGAAAAATAAATATATAAGAATAATTTCATGTAATTGGTATGTTTTTAATGGTTATTTCTTTGGGGTTTCAATGTAATGGACACAGTGCTGTCAATTTTTCATCAAGGTTACAAGGAGTGTGGTCAAAGAAAAAGAATCCAGTTTAAACCTTGGTCTATTGTTTTATTTTTTTCAATTATAATGGACATGGAAACTATGAAATCAAATGCATTAAACGATTCGTTTTTGAAGATAACCAACAAAAACAACCCACAAGGCCAATAGATCATGGGTGGGATTGTGTTATTCCTATTATTGAGGTGTATCAAGGAAATAATGTGGGGATTGGTATGCACGTAATTCATTCCAGAATAGTGAATATAATATTTGATTTTATTTCTATGAACTCTTTCATATCATATATGTTTAGTATAACTATTAAATCACCACAACAAAACATAGAGGTTAATTTATCAGTGAAAACTATTAATAGAATGATAATTACATATCTAGTATATAACTCATCCCAAGTTGAAATATTTGGGATGAGTCTCCCAGTGATCACTACCATAATCCCTTTATTATACTTTGATTATATTATGGGATTAGACTAGTTCTCTCTAAATAGAGACTATATAAATTATCAAGAGAAGGAAATAACCTTCTGTATCGCAAAATAACCTCCAATTCTTTTAACAGGTGTGGAAGATAATGAATATCCTTTGTAATATTATTCAGAATAATATATATTGTTTCCTTATGATATATTATACCTAGCTCAAATGATTAAAACAAAGGATATGATCTGTCTTTAAGGAATTCCCATTATAAGTGATTATACATATGTATTCCTTAGTAATTTATCTTGAATTAATCCTTACTGAGAGGTTCACTTATAAATTAAACTTATATCTAGATATCTATTGATATAAAATAAACCATATAGAATTTCCCCTATTGAAATGGATGTATTAATGAGGATATTATAAGAACATCTGGACATGGGTTTCATACTCCTAAGTGCTTCAACATGGGGTGCATCAGTCCTCTTTGTTAAAAAGAATGATGGGTCCATTCATCTCTATATAAATTATCATAAACTCTACAAGATATTAATAAATATCAAGTATCATATTCCACATATTAATGAATTTCTCAATAATTTAGGGATAGATAAATACTTTTCTATTGTGTACCTTCAATAAAGATATCATTGGTTGAATGTATAGAAGAAGGATATTCCCAAAACCACCTTCTATATAATCTATAGGCACTACAAGTTCATAGTCATTCCATTTGGACTCATGAATAATCCAAAAATATTTATAGATATAATGAATAGATTCATTAGAGAGTACCTCAATAAATATGTTTTTTTTATTTTTAGATTTTATTATTAGATACTCCAAAAGAAAGGATAAGCATTTAAATGATGTTTATAATATTATGATGAATGATAAGTTATATGAAAATTATAATAAATATATTTTTTTATGGAGAAAGTATAATTCTTGTTGAATGTAATTACATATAAGGGTATATCAATGGACCCTTTAAATACTAAGGTTATTGAGGATTATCCTAGACTGTAATTTGTGATTGAGATCCATTATTTCCTCAGATTAGCTAGGTAGTATAGTAAATTTGTGAGAATACTCTCAATATTTTAAAACCCTCTAACATATATTATGTTCTTCACTTCTAAGTAAATATATATGATAATATTAGGTCTCCAATGTGAGTATTACATTTTTCTTAAAATTTTACCTATATTATTTATCTTATAAATATCATATATAAAAAACTATATAATTACATAATTATTATAATGATACTTTTATTAATTATATTAATGTAATAACCATAATTTATTCCTCCTCATCTACTATAAAAAATAGAAGTGTTGTTAGTATGTTGTGCTGACTAGCGCCATCAAAAAGCAACATATTTCATTTTTCATTTCCACCATTAATTATTGATAAGAAAGTTGTAATGGATGATTAAATATTATATATAATTAAAATATGATTTTAAAATTTTAAATTATCATGTACCATTTTTCTCTCTCATTCATATAGAAATGGAAACATTAATCGTGTGTACGGTCCAACTGTCCCCTCCACGTGAAATGATTTCCATTTTTCATCATCTCTCATCATGGTTGGATTTTAAAATAAGTATAATATATAAAATTTATTTCCATAAAACTATTAATATTTTTGTATATTGTGAAACTATTTTACAACACATTCTACCATGGTTAGCATACAAAAGGATTTATGAAAAACATACCAAACAACCACAAGTAATCAACATAGGTAGGAAAAGTATATTATAAATAAATAACATATGATAGTTAAAGGAACTTGTAATATGAAATATATTTGTATAATTTTATTATATATATGTATTTAATAAACTTAATTTGTTTATTCAAGAAGTTAATTGTGTGCACATAATGATTTTGGAAGCCAAGTCAAGGGATCTTTAGTACCTCCTTTGTGACTTGTCAGTTACAAGTTCACTTTATTTTACTCCATTTTATGAAATACTTTTCTCATGTACCTATTTTATTTTTGACTATATCTTCATTACATATAAACCTAGAAAAATATCAAATTTATTTTTGTGGCTATACATGTTTTTAGTTCGTTTCAAAATTCCCACTTTTAAATAAACCCAGTTTAAGTGAACTTTTTTAATTCTTGTCTCATATAGTGAATCACCCCCATAAAATGTTCCTAATACATGAATATATTATAAAAATATCATTATTTTACATATAAATCTATTGGATCAATTCTATTTTTATCAAAAATAATAATTTTCTTCCTTCTTTTAAAATATCCTTTACTTATTTCATAAAGCTTTATCCAAGTGGTACATTTTTATTATTTATTCTCATAGATCATTCCCATGAAATATATATATTGTAACTCCATTATCAAGACCTATATTTTATTTATAAATATTTACACTCAAATGATTTAATTATTTCTTCTCTTGTGAGTCCTTATAATTAGACTCATGTTATGCCTTGAAGTAGATTTATGAATCCCTCTTCCTTATTTTGTGTTTTTCAAGTTTATGATTTATGTATGGTTTATTTTCCCCATGTGGAAAACACATTTATGTTTTTAATTTATGTTATTGGTATTTTGAGAATTATAAATTCTTCTAATACATTATGTAAATATTTATATCTCATGAGATGTTATGTAAGGGATTATGGAGTGAACCTAAATGCACTGTGAGACTTTGTCCACTTTATGTTGAAACTCTAGGGAGTAACACTTAAATTAAGTGTATGTTATCATGTTTTCTATTTTTTGGATATTTTGTAGGATTCCATGATTTTATAATATTTTTTCCTTATTATTATTTATACACTTATGATTATCATATAATTATTTTTGACTCTCAAGTTATTCTTTATCTCCATGTTTATTCCCTTAATAGGATTTCTCCCTCAACGTTATCCTTATGTATTTTCCCAAGGATATCATATGTCATTTTATGTGATCTATGGTATCTAGGAGAAAAGTGTGGAGTTTTTAATAATGTTTATTTTTAATATTTATAATCTTTCAAAGACATTATACCTTTGTATCATTCTTTTTTTGAAAACTATGTTAGAATTATAAAATAATATGTGTTTAAGGTTTGCGTTTTTATAGTTTTTATCAAATAATAGTCTAGCTATTTTTGGATATTTGGATGATATAACCACATAAAAAACACTGGGGAAAATTTTAAAGGAAAAGCCTATTCATATGGGAACAATTTAAAAATTTTGTTAATATGAAGATTATGTTATTTTCCTTGAAATACATCTCTTTACGGACACTAAAAGTGGATGTGACTTTAGAATAGATGCATCTAATAGTAATAGCACTGAAAATAAATGTTCATGTATATCATGGCTATCATTCCTGGGAATGGTTAATCGGACTTTACCACATGCCTGGTTTGACAATCCAAGGGGATAGGCTTTTATTAATTCACATTCTATTTAATAACCATTAAGAAGAGTTTGAAAAAAAAGTAGGATAGAGCCCTAATCGGAAAATGACCATGGATTATGTAAATTGAATCTTATTGATTCATAATTTAGGTCATGAAGATCATGTATGTGTTACTTTTTATAATTTTAATTTTTACCTTTTATACAAGTATTAATCAATGTATTCTTGTCCCTAATTATCCTATATTTTAGAAAATGGATGGATGTTAGTGGAATCATATTAAAAACTTCTTAAATGGGAAATTTTATGACCATAATAATGAAATTCTTAATGTTGTGGAAGAAATAGGTAAGAACCTAATGGAAGTGCTGGAACAACTGACTCGAGTTATCAATAATAACATGAATCATATAGAACATCCTCTTGGAGAGAATTTTTTAGTTGAATATTTTATATTATAGAGGACCAAAATATTTACTGTATCTTTTGATCCCATAATTATTGAACAACGTATTATGTTAATTGAAAAGATATTCTTTATCCTCCAATGCTATGAGGATGATAATTTCATACTGGATGTTTAACAATTTGAGGGAGAAGATAATCATAGGTGGAAACTGATCAATAAGAAAAATCCCATGTAATAAATAGACTCTATGGAGTGTGAGGACTTAAAGAGGTAGTTTATAAATTAATATTCTCATTTCACTCTCCATCTTAAAATAGAGGGGGTATTCCTTACACTAAAGAAAAATGAATATGAATATGTCAGATCTTTTGAGGAAAAATTCAAAAGGATTTCATGATATGAATGTGGTTTTTTCATTAACAGTAAATGTATAATCAACCAATTATTTAGTTTAATATGTAAAAGTATAAAAATAGCATTCGAAATTCAAGACATTGATAGGTATAAATAATTTTTCTAATATTCCCTCAATTTTAAATGGAAAGGGGTGATTGTCCATGGTATCACATACTAGATATAAGAAATAGAAAATTTCCTTAAACTATAGGGTATTTCCAAATAAAAAACATGGTAGTAAGAAAACCCAACATCCCACTTATCAAAAGTGTGGAAAGAAGAATCTGTGAAACTATCTCAAGGGGACCAAGAAATGTTTCATGTGTGGAATAGAGTGACATAAATCAATTGCATGTAGACTTGTTATGAATAATCCAACTAACGTGATTAATGAAAAAATCAATATCAATCCTCATCCTATTGTCCAATGTTTCAATTAAAATTATTATGGACACTATGAAAACAAATTCCCTAAACCAATGGTTATTGTAACGACCCGAAATTTTGAATAAATCTTGTTTCCTAATTTTATGTGTTATTTTATTTTATTTTTATACTCAACTAAAATGTTTCATTTGATAACATGAGTATAATTAAAATGAGACCGTTGGGTTTTGACTGTTATATGACCATTGGTCAATATGACCGTTGGAAACTAAATGTTTTGATTTTTGTCTCTAAATACAAGTAATCTTAGTTAATTATTATATAGAGAAGATTCGATGGCCTCACCAAGTAGTCTTGGACCGATCGAAGCCCATCTAATAGAACTTGGGAAGGAGGTAGCACCACTGGGATTAGCTCTGGACCAAACTCAAGCCGAACTTCATCGTGTAAAGATTGAACGGAATCGCCTTCACGAGAAGTTCAACCTGATAGAAATTACTACTCATGTGATGTTGGTCGATCCTCCCTCAGATTCTCTCACCTAAGCACACCTTACACTTATGTCCTATGATGGCGTGATAAGGGGCTATTTAAGGAGACCGTAACTACCTTGTGTAATACTTTGTTTTAAATAAAAATTCGTACTTCTTCTTATGATAATTTTTAAGACTTTTCAAATGTCTGGATAAATATCGCATGCATATTTTTGGTGAATTTTAGAGAAAGGATATTTTAAAAAATGTTTATGTAAACCTTAAATAATTAAAAATGTGTAATGATTTTCAAAAAAATGGTTTTCTACAATTATGTTCAGTATGAAATTTAGAGTCTAATAAGATCAACATAATTTTTGATGAATAGTAAATTATTAATAGTGATTTTATGCTTAGGATTAGTAATGTTACCAAATGGATCAATAATCTCACTTAAAGAAAGTACTAATATAATCTAGGCACCTTGATTAAGTAATGTGATTCAATAAAATGGTTAAATAACGGTTTCATAAATTATTATTCAAGTATTAGTTTTTTGGGGTGAATTGTGTTTTTTAATTAAAAATTAAATTAAAAATATTTAGAAAATTATTTTTATAAAATTGATTTCATTTTTGAACTCAGAGCATCGATATTATGTTAAGGTAATTTTGGGGGATTTTTCTGAAAAAAAATGAATTTCCCGTGAATAGTGTATTTATTTAAAAAAAATTAAAAATATTTAGAAAATTATTTTTATAAAATTGAATTCATTTTTAAAATCAGATCATTGATATTTGTTTAAGGTGAAATTTAAGGATCTTTCTGAGAAAGTTGAATTTTCAGTGAATAGTAAAAATATAGTTTTAGGGTTTCGGTATGTTTAATGACATCATAACTGTGTCATGATGAAATCATGAGATATTTTATAGGTTTTATGAAAAAAGGTGATTAATTATTGTATAGGGGGGCCCATGTGGCCTAACTCCATGGGATATACCATGGGAGAGCACATGGTTTTGAGAAAACCACTTTTGAGGTGTCCCTTGGCCATTAATGCCTTGTCCCCTCACTTTCCCTATAAATACCAAGTCATCCTCTCATCCATTTCGACTCCCCACTCTCCCCCAACGAAGTTCGGGTCTCATTACCTCCCAAGGAGTCCTCCCATGGTGCCCCCAAGCCCTCAATGTCCCAACCTTTGAGTTTTAAGAGTTACGTTTTAAGGTAAGGGATTCAACCTCTCTCTTTTTTTTCAAGAAATCTATTTTATGTAATTTCTTTTATGCTCCATGTTCTTTTTTAAAGGATATTCTTTTATACTCATATTACATCCCTTTTCATGTTCATATAATTAGAGATCCTCTCTTACTCTCATTATTTCGTTTTATAAAGTTTTAAGTGGCACCATTAGGCTGCCGAAATTTTTGTAATGGATTCTTTCTCCCTTCTTATTTTTCAAGATCTGTTTTCATGTAAAGTATTTCATGTTCCTTTTTATTATGTTGGGGTGTGATATCTAAATTTATCATACTGATATTTTATGATCATATGATGAGATACCCTATTTAACCTCTTCAATTCAGTATTTTGATGTTTTAAGTGGTGCCGTTAGGCTGCCGAATTTTCAAGTGGTTCTTTCACGTTTCTCCTTTTTCAAAGTTTTAATTCCATGTGAAGTCTTGCAAGTTTATTTTTATTATGTTGGGGTATGATCTCTAAATCTATCATAATGATATTTTATGATCATATTATGAGAGACCCTATTTGATCTCTTCAATTCAGTATTTTGAACTTTTAAGTGGCGTCGTTAGGCAGCCGAATTTTTAAGTTGTTCTTTCACCTTTCTCCTTTTTCAATGTTCTAATTCCATGTAAAGTCTTTCAAGTTCCTTTTTATTATGTTGGGGTATGATATATAAATCTATAATACTGATCTTTTATGTTCATATGATGATAGATCCTATTTTATCTCTTCAATTCAGTATTTTGATGTTTTAAGTGGCGCCGTTAGGCTGCCGAATTTTTAAGGGATTCTTTCGCCCTTCTCATTTTCAAGATGTATTTTCATGTCAAGTATTTCAAGTTACTTTTTATTAGGTTGGGGTATTATATCTATATCTATCATACTGATCATTTATGTTCATATGATTAGAGACCCTATTTGATCTCGTCAATCCATTTTTGGAAGTTTTAAGTAACGTCGTTAGGCTGCCGAATTCTCATAAGAGAAATCTTTTTTTCTTCCATTCAAGTTCCTCGTTTCATATGGTATATCATTAAAATTTCATTACCATGTTCTTAAATACTTTATATTCTGTTCCGCTACTGTTTTATGTATCATTTTTGAGTGGGTGACCCATGTCCCCACTCTATTCAATGTTTTCTAAAACCATGTATCATAGACGTTATGCTGCATAGTTTTCGTCTCAAAATGCCTCCCTCTTTATCTCAAAATTATTTTATGTTATTAAGTTAATACTCAAAGCTCTTATTTTTACAGGGGTATTCACATATATATCAAAATTTTCTATTTTAAATTCTGGGATTTACATACATGAAACCCACTTTCCCTTTTCTGTGGGATTAAAGTGACATAAAGATCATGTCTTGAAAGAAGTTTTTAAAACGTTATGATTATGAAATGAAACCCATTTCCTTTATGCTATATGGGTTTTTTATGAAATGACTGATGATGATATATGTGGATCACATGATAATAAAGACATTTCAATGGTGCGCCCAGATAGCGCTCCAATGCATTGGGTAAAGAATTAATCTCTAGAGATGACCTTTTAGACTGATACCTTGTTGAATAACCTTGGTAATTTTTAATGACACCTTGGGGATGGAACTTGGTGAAACGAAATGATTTTCAATATTAAATGTTGTAGCCACATCTTTATTTTATGAAAAATGTTATTTTTATTATGATATATTTCATGATTTCTTTCTCATGCCTTAATGTTCTTTTCACGACCTTATTGAAGTATCTCAAGTTCACATGTAAAATGTTTCTCTTATTTCCCTTACTAGGCCTTCTGCTCACCCTTTCTTTTGATGTATGTCCCCAGGTTATGAGATGTAGTAATGAACCTAGGATAAATATGAGGATAAGACATTCAATTGTTTAAGAATAATGTTTTATGTTTTCATGTTTTAAGTTCCTGGTTTCCAAGACACTAAACCTTAAAGATCCTCGGTTTTGTAAAATGTAATGAAAGTTCATGTGATAAAAAGGCAGGATGATATAGTTGGTATCAAAGGATTGTTTAGTTATTTGTGGAAATTAGGATATGAAAACTCTAGGAATAACCCTATATAAAAGTTTAAATATAGGAAATATTCTTGGTATTTTGGTGAGTATTGAGTAAAGGGTTGCCAAGAAAATACATCCCTGTCTGGATATGAGCAAGTAGAGGTGGCTCTGGAATAGATGTACATAGGGGTAAAACCCGAAAACACCGCTTTGAGCTAGACTCGAACGAGAACTGGTACATAACAACGGGCCTTACTGCACTCTTGGTTACGACACTCCCAGGGGATATGCTTTAGTAAATTCATAAGCTTAGTATGAACCATTATTAAAGGAACAAAGATAAATAAAATAAAGATTCACATAAGAATATATGATCATGGATAACCTAGTTTGAAACCTAGGGGATCACAAGTTAGGGTATAATTTTCTTCTACAAGTTATCCTTATATGCTTTAAGTTCCTTTTCATGATTATTGGTTAAGTATTTAAGCCTATAATTATACTTTCTCTTCATAGTTAATGGTGGGAAATGGAAGAACATGTCCCAACAGCCAATGTTATAGGAAATGTGACGATTGCCATATTAATATGACATAGATGATTAGGGGATTAAAAGATTATTATTATTTTAAAATATGTTCACTATTTTGGGGACCCTATATGATCGAGGTAAATAGATTACTACGGTATTTTCATTGAGGAGTAAGGTTGACTTATATTTTGAAGAATTGATGAATTTAAGGTGGACTTATAGTAATTTAGGTTACTTATGGAAATGATTAACCTATCTTGGGTAAAATATGGTTAGGTTAGCTACTTTTGTTATAAGATGTTAGGAGTGGTTGATGTGTTTTGGAGATTAACAATGATGTTTATTTTGGAAGACTATGTTATCAAATTCTTCTTGTATTTGGGTTTCAATCTTAGTTTGGTTTATTTAGAGGAATTTTAAGAAAATTTATTTATATTATGGTCTATGATGAACTTTGGGTAGTACCATGGATCTTTGAAGATTTAAAAGTAGTTTCCCTTCCTATGGGATTCTTTATTTTTTAAAGAGTTGTTTTATCTTACCCTTTCTATTTTTGGGATAATGTTTAAAGGTAGAAGTAATTGATAGTTAATATTTTGTGGATTAAGTGACTCTCAAGAAGATGATTCTTGTGTTTTGATGAGACCAAGTTTTTTTGAATGATCATCGTTTGGAGAAAAGATTAGTTTTGGGTAGAAACTTATTAAAGGATGAAACTCTACATGAAGGTAGGTATATTTTCTTATGTTTTTGTTCTATGTAGTAAATGAATTCCTCAAAATTATGAAAAGGAACATAAAACAAAGACATTTTTCGTTTATGTTTCCTACTAGGTAATCAAAGACCGTTTACACACATCATAAGTTTGGGATTTTCTTATGGTGAACTTTCTCCTAATCATGCTTTCTATCACTCTCCCTCAGAACTTGACCCTTTGTTTTCTCCCCCATGTCCATGATTTCCTATACAGAATCCTAGTGTGGGTTAACTCGGGTGACCTTTGTACTTACCTTTCATTCTTTTAAAGTAATAGTTTTACAGACTCCTTTTCCGATGTGGGACTTTCAATGAAATTTCAAAACCCAATTTTAAAAATTGCGAGGACGCAATTTCTTAAGGTGGGAAGATTGTAACGACCCGAAATTTTGAATAAATCTTGTTTCCTAATTTTATGTGTTATTTTATTTTATTTTTATACTCAAAAAAATGTTTCATTTGATAACATGAGTATAATTAAAATGAGACCATTGGGTTTTGACTGTTATATGACCATTGGTCAATATGACTGTTGGAAACTAAACGTTTTGATTTTTGTCTCTAAATACAAGTAATCTTTGTTAATTATTGTAGAAAGAAGATTTGATGGCCTCACCCAGTAGTCTTGGACTGATAGAAGCCCATCTAACAGAACTTGGGAAGGAGGTAGCACCAGTGGGCTTTGCTCTGGACCAAACCCAAGCCGAACTTCATCGTGTGAAGCTAGAACAGAATCTCCTTCGCGAGAAGTTCAACCTGATAGAAATTACTACTCGTGTGATCTTTTTCGAGCCTCCCTTAGATTCTCTCACCTTAGCACACCTTACACTTAGGTCCTATTCTGGCGTGATAAGGGGCTATTTAAGGAGACCATAACTGCCTTGTGTAATCCTTTGTTTTAAATAAAAATTGGGACTTCTTCTTATGATAATGTTTATGACTTTTCAAATGTTCGGATAAAAATAGTATGCATATTTTTGGTGAATTTTAGAGAAATAATATTTTAAAAAATGTTTATGTAAACCTTAAATAATTAAAAATGTGCAATGATTTTCAAAAAATGGTTTTCTACAATTATGTTCAGTACGAAATTTAGAGTCTAATAAGATCAACATAATTTTTTGATGAATAGTAAATTATGAATAGTGATTTTATGCTTATGATTAGTAATGTGACCAAAGGGATTAGTAATCTCACTTAAAGAAAGTATTAATATAATCTAGGCACCTTGATTAAGTAATGTGATTCAATAAAATGGTTTAATAACGGTTTCATAAATTATTATTCAAGTATTAGTTTTTTTAGGTGATTAGTGTTTTTTAATTAAAAATTAAATTAAAAATATTTAAAAAATTATTTTTATAAAATGGGTTTCATTTTTGAACTCAGAGCATCGATATTATGTTAAGGTAATTTTTGGGGATTTTTCTGAAAAAAATGAATTTCTGGTGAATAGTGTATTTATTTAAAAAATAAATTTAAAATATTTAGAAAATTATTTTTATAAATTGGAGTTCATTTTTAAAATCAGAGCATTGATATTTGGTTAAGGTGAAATTTTGGGATCTTTCTGAGAAAGTTGAATTTTCAGTGAATAGTAAAAATACAGTTTTAGGGTTTCGGTATGTTTAATGACATCATAACTCTGTCATGATGAAATCATGAGATATTTTATGTGTTGGACGACCAAAGGTGATGGATTATTGTATGGGGGGCCATGCGGCCTAACTCCATGGGAAATACCATGGGAGAGCACATGGTTTTGAGAAAACCACTTTTGAGGTGTCCCTTGGCCATTAATGCCTTGTCCCCTCACTTTCCCTATAAATACCAAGTCATCCTCTCATCCATTTCGACTCCCCACTCTCCACCAATGAATTTATGGTCTCATTACCTCCAAAGGAGTCCTCCCAAGGAGCCCCCAAGCCCTCAAGATCCCAACCGTTGAGTTTTAAGTGTTACTTTTTAAGGTAAGGGATCCAACCTCTCTCTTTCTTTTCAAGAAATCTCTTTTATGTCATTTCTTTGATGCTCCATGTTCTTATGTTAAAAGATGTTCATTTATACTCTTCTTACTGCCCTTTTCATGTTAATATAATGATATATCCCCTCTTACTCTCATTATTTCGTTTTATAATGTTTTAAGTGGCACCATTAGGCTGCCGAAATTTTTGTAACAGATTCTTTCTCCCTTCTCATTTTTCAAGATCTATTTTCATGTAAATCATTTCAAGTTCCTTTTTCTTATGTTGGGGTGTGATATCTAAATTTATCATACTGATCATTTATGATTATATGATGAGAAACCCTATTTGATCTCTTCAATTCAGTATTTTGAAGTTTTAAGTGGCGCCGTTAGGCTGCCGAATTTTCAAGTAGTTCTTTCACCTTTCTCCTTTTTCAAGGTTCTAATTCAATGTCATGTCTTGCAAGTTCCTTTTTACTATGTTGGGGTATGATCTCTAAATCTATCATACTGATCTTTTATGATCATATGATGAGAGACCCTATTTGATCTCTTCAATTCAGTATTTTGAAGTTTTAAGTGGCGCTGTTAGGCTGCCGAATTTTTAAGTGGTTCTTTCACCTTTCTCCTTTTTCAAAGTTCTAATTCCATGTCAAGTCTTGCAAGTTCCTTTTTATTATTTTGGGGTATGATCTCTAAATCTATAATACTGATATTTTATGTTCTTATGATGAGAGACTCTATTTGATCTCATCAATTCAGTATTTTTATGTTTTAAGTGGTGCCATTAGGCTGCCGAATTTTTAACAGATTCTTTCACCCTTCTCGTTTTCAAGATCTATTTTCAGGTCAAGTATTTCATGTTAATTTTTATTATGTTGTGGTATGATATCTATATCTATCATACTGATCATTTATGTTCATATGATTAGAGACCCTATTTGATCTTGTCAATCCATTTTTGGATGTTTTAAGTAAC
This sequence comes from Viscum album, assembly GCA_963277665.1. Classification (NCBI taxonomy): domain Eukaryota; kingdom Viridiplantae; phylum Streptophyta; class Magnoliopsida; order Santalales; family Viscaceae; genus Viscum; species Viscum album. Next base: position 133,167,819 of record OY728120.1, read on the forward strand.
GTCGTTAGGCTGCCAAATTCACATAAGAGAAATCTTATTTTTTTTGTCTTCCTTTCAAGTTCTTCGTTTCATATGGTATATCATTCAAATTTAATTACCATGCTCTTAAATACTTTATATTCTGTTCCCCTACTGTTTTATGTATCATTTTTGAGTGGTTGAGCCATGTCCCCTCTCTTTTCAATGTTTTCTAAAACAATGTATCATAGACGTTATGCTGCATAGTTTTCGTCTCAAAATGCCTCCCTCTTTATCTCAAAATTATTTTATGTTATTAAGTGAATACTCAAAGTTCTTATTTCTACAGGGGTATTCACATATATATCAAAATTTTCTATTTTAAATTATGGTATTTACATACATGAAACCCGCTTTCCCATTTTTGTGGGATTAAAGTGACATAAAGATCATGTCTTTAAAAAGTTTTTAAAACGTTATGATTATGAAATGAAACCCATTTCCTTTATTCTATATGGGTTGTTTATTAAATGATTGATGATGATATATGTGGATCACATGATAATAAAGACATGTCAAGGGTGCACCCAGATAGCGCTCCAATGCATTGGGTAAAGACTTAATCTCTAGAGATGACCTTTTAGACTGATACCTTGGTGAATAACCTTTGTAATTTTTAATGACACCTTGGGGATGGACCTTGGTGAAATGAAATTATTTTCAATATTAAATGTTTTAGCCACATATTCAAGTTATGAAAAATTTTATTTTTATTATGATATATCTCATGATTTCTTTCTCATGCCTTAAAGTTCTTTTCAGGACCTTATTGAAGTATCTCAAGTTCACATGTAAAATGTTTCTCTTGTTTCCCTTACAGGACCTTCTTCTCACCCTTTCTTTTGATGTATGTCCCCAGGTTATGAGATGAAGTAATGAACCTAGGATGAACATGAGGAGAAGACTTTCAAGTGTTTAAGAAGAATGTTTTATGTTTTCATGTTTTAAGTTCCTGGTTTCCAAGACACTAAACCTTAAATATCCTCAGTTTTGTAAAATGTAATGAAAGTTTATGTGATAAAAAGGCAGGATGTTATAGTTATAATAGATAACCAACTAAAATAATATCCATTTCTAAGAGAAAATGGGTCGGATTATTCTATTATTACTATAGAATTTGATCAATGCTATGATATGGGGATATATATGCTAGTTATTTATTCATGAATTGTGAATATACTATTTGATTCTGGTTCTACACACTCATTCATATAATGTATTTTTAGTATAACAATTAAAAAATCACTAAAAATAGAGGTTAAGTTATCAATAAAAACTATTAATGGAATTATTTTATCATATCATGTACATAACTCTTCCCTAGTTGATATTTTTTGGATGATTCACCGGAAAAATGTTGTCATAATCAATTTAGTGGAAATTGATGCTATTATGGGAATATAATTTTTGTCTCTAAATAAATCACAAAATTATTACATGGAGAATAAAATCATCTTATATACACAAATTACACTAAATTCTATTCTAGAGTAAGGTAGAGGTTAAATATCCTTTGGAATATTATTTAGAATCATGTATTTTTTTTACTTATGGGAAAGTATACTTAGATCAAATGATTTGATCAAAGGAGATAATATCTCTTAAGGACATTCCCATTGTAAGGGATTACACTAATGTATTCTTTGAAGAATTATCTAGTCTCCCTCCTGACTAAAAGGTTGGATTCAAAAATGATCCTAAACTTTCATCTTTACCAATATCTATGTCTCTATATAGAATATCCCCTTTGAAATGGATGAAATAAAGAATCAATTATCATAAAATTTGGAGATGGGTTTCATATGCACAGGTTCTTCACTATGGGGTGAATATATCCTCTTTATGAAGAAGGATTGGTTTATTTGTCTCTTTATATATTATCAGGAACTCAATATGATCATGACAAAGAAGAAATATCTTCTTCCATATGTTGAGGAATTGTCTGGTCGGTAAAACAGATCTCAATACATATCTAAAGGGTAACATTGGTCATGATATCATTAGTTCCTGGTTAAAAAGGTGGATATTACAAATACCATCTTTTTTACAAGTTATGGGAACTATGAGTTCATAATCATGTCATTTTTACTCGTGAATTATCTCGTGATCATTATTGACTTAATGAATATATTATTTAGATATTGCCTTGATAAATTTGTCATAGTATTTATAGATGAATTTCAATACACTCCCCATGTAAGGAGGAACATGAGGGGAATTTGAATATTGATTTGAATACTTTGATAAAGGATAGGTTTTACGAAAATTGTAACAAATGTGATCTTTATATGGGGAAAGTAACATTCTTGGGGAATGTTATCACATGTAAGGGAATATTAGTGGACCCTTGAAAAAATAAGGTGATAGAGGATTGGCCTAGAAAATAATTTGTGATATATAAACCTAGTTTATTTGGATTATTTGGGTAATATAGAAAATTTTTCAGAAACATATCATGATTTTCAAACCCATTAACCAAACATTATCTAAAGAAAGTGTGATATGTATGGATAGGTGAGAGTGAAGATAGATTCAATGAGCTATCTAAATGGTTAAATAGAGTAATTATATTCACTATAACCTCATGTTGAGAAGGATTTGTGATCTATAATGATGAATCAAAAAATTTATTAGGTTGTATACTCATGAAGAATTATTAAGTGATAGCCTATACCTCAAGACTATTCGTGGTACATCAACAGAATTATCTAATTCATGAACTTCTGTTGGCCATATTAATCTTCATATTAAAATTTAGAGGAATTATATCAAAATATTTAAGTGTTATATATATATATATATGGACCACAAGAGGTGAAAATATTTATTCACACAATTGTATATCAACATACGAAAATGAATATTATTAGAGTTGATCAAGTGTTACGACTGTTCAATCCACTAACATCCAAGAAAGTAAAATAAAGTGGTGAATTGTCTATGTGGAAATGATCCTAAAACCATATCTATTATGTTGATTGAGAGGGGTAAAATCATAATGGGCATGAAAATGATGGATTTGTGAATCTTTTAGAAAGTAATATCATTCTACCTTCCTTAATTTATTTCTTAGTGATCATTACTTAAGAATATTAATAAATATCAAAGGGATGATATGGAAAATTATAAGAAGGTGGATGTCATGAGGATGGAAAAAATCTCTAATATCAATGTTGATGATAAAGGAGTTGGTAAATGTGGGAAAACAATTTGTGTTCCATCATATCTAGGGATGAACAATGATATAATGAATGATGATCATATCTCAACATTCTCCATCCACCCAGGAAATAGGAAAACGTATATAAATCTCTTAGAAAACTATTCATGGGACCATATAAAGAAGAATATTGTGGAATATAAATAGAAATTCCTACTGTGAAATAAAGTGAAGGATAAGAAGAAAATTTTCAAAGGGATATTGCAAAAATTTCCCACACATACATGGAAATAGGAAAAAATAAATATATATTTCCTTCATCGGTCATCCAATGATATTTAAATTGAATAATGTTATATGGGTTGTGTTGGACCATCATAAAAATACTAATCACTAAATTTATATTTGACAGGACTTATCACCAGATCACCATGCAAGGATATACATTAGAGTAGTGGTGAGGCTATATTGAATATCATTATTTATTGTATCTTATCGTGATTTGAGATTTATCTCAAAGCTCGAGAAGTTCCTATAGGATTCTCTATATACAGAATTGAACTTTAGTATAGACTATCATCCCCAAAAGGATTTCCAATCTAAATATAATATCTAGAAACCTGAGGATATGTTGAGATCATTCTCAGTGGACTTTAAGGGAGGTCAAGACCTACATTTTACTCTATTTGAGTAATCTTATAAAAACATTTTACACATAGGATTCAAAATGTCCCCATACAAATACCTCTATAGGAATAGATTTTGTACACCTTCTTGATGGGCTGAAGTAGGTGAAATATTTTTTACTACATGATATATTGAAGGATATGGTAGAAAATGTCAAGATGATTCAACATTTCATCAAAGCATCATATATTAAATAAAATATTTATGTTGATAAATGTCAATGATACCTGGAATTTGTGGTTAGTGATAAGTTGATCCTCTTTATACCTCAATGGAAGAGATTCATGGGATGTTGGAAGAAGGGAAATCTATGTATAAGACATGGTATACCCTTTGATATTCTCGATCATAATGTATATATGGTGTATCGACTAGAACTAACAAATAACATTTCCAAAGTAGATGATGTTAACTAGGTATATCTCTTAAGGAACCACATTCCAGATCACTCCCATTTTCTAAATTCATTGGTTGTACAGTTGGATAATGATATATCCTATGAGGAGAGTTGGTGAAGATATTAGTCCATAAATAAAAAGTTTATTGCAACAATAAAACTCCCATTTTCAATGTACTTTGGAGAAATCGTATGAATAAAGAGTCAATAAAAGAACATGAAGAGACCATGAAACATATGTAACCTAATTTTTCTCATTTTATTCTATGAAATCCAATTTTCAGTGTGAAATTTATTAAGGGGGGAAGAATGAAACGGCTTGAGATAATAATAATTATTTCCCCATAATACATATTATTTTGACTGCCTTATATTACATGCAATAATGTACTCAACCAAAAACCTCGAAACATTAACAAAATAAAATTATTTAATACAATTGATATAGTTTTTAAACAAGTGGAAATAGATAGCAGTAACTAAATTTTGAATTCCTTATAATAAAATTAAAATTTTAATTTGACCAAATTAATTTCATTTTTTGTCTTAGTATATCAATATTAACTTAAGTTTAATTTTTGGGATTTTTATAAAATAATTTATTTTTAGGTGAATAGTAAATATTCTAATTTTCCTAAAAAACATCACTTTTATAACAATATAATGAATTAAATTTTAAATAAAAAACTTTTATAAATATATATATATATAATGATAATTTTAAAATATTATGTTTAATTAATAAATCCCGTGTTTAACCTTTTTGAAACACAAGTATTATTTCACACTGAAAACTATATTTACAAGATTATAATAAAAAGTAGACTTTACCACTTTTAGATATTAATTATATAAAATTTTATTTCATATTTATTTTCAATAAGTAAATTTTATCAAAAAATTTCAATTTAATTTTGTAGGCATAAAGATAAATATTAATAAGAACGGTGTTAATTACCGTGATAACTATAAAATAGTTATTTAAAAGAATTATTTTATTAAAACCATGTAATTTTTGTATAATAATAAAATTAATATAAGTTAAATTATGAATCTAATATATTTTTTAAACCTATATAAAACTATATTAACACTTATTCAATTGATAATAAATACTAATTAAAATTAAATAAAACATAAAGGATAAAAGTTATTTTCTATAAAAAATATTTGTCATATATTATAAATATTAATTTAAATGTTTAATTTATTTTAATTATAAGTTGATTTAGATTTAACAGAGGTTAAATTTAGGTTCATAACAAAAAAATGGTAATATGGGTTACATTATATTTTTAAATAAAATAAAAATTACTTAGTTAAAAAACAAGTGAACTTGTTAAAAATCAAAATGTAAAGATTTAAACACATATGGTAAAACACATAAAACATATTTAAAACATCTATGAAAAGTATTTTATTAGGCTTTATTGAACCAATATAACCTGAAAATCCATTATTATAATATTTTGGAGTCATTGACCAAGTAATAGTGCATTAATATCTTGGAGTGTAAAGGGTATTCCCAAAAATGAAATTTTTTCACTTATAAAAGTGGTTCGCTTCTGCCTTTCCTATAATTGTATAGCCCTATAATGAATTAGTTAAATATTTATATATTATGTGATATCATGTAAGTTATTATTTATTGATCCTAAATCAATTGTCTTATTTTTTATACTATATTATGATAGTCTCTAGAGTGACCCTTGACATTTTTTTATGTTATCATGTTTTATGTTATGGCCAAAAATTTATGATTATAGGATCATATGATATCATTTTATTATTCCATGTTTCAAAATTCATGATGATCCACTTTTTAATATAATTTTATTCCTTTTAACTTGAATTTTATGCTTTATTTCCATGTTTACCCCCTTACGGGTCTTTCTAGCTTACACTTTTCCTTCTGTATTTTTCCAATGATATCCTATGTAGTTTTAGAAGATCTATTGGAGTTAGGAGCACTATGTGGAGTTTAAAATAAATGTTATTTTTTTATATTTATGATTATATATTATTATGTCTATTCTTCTAATACATGAGACCTATGAATCCTTCTATTGTATTTTTCTGGGAATGAATGTAATGAATTATGAAAGAATTTTTGTTTAAGGATTAGGTCTCCATACTAGTGTCCTGGAACCAACTCCTTCCACTTACCCCATGGTAATGTAGGGATTAGTGTAGGGGACATCTAACATATTTAAGGGATAACTCTTATTAGGGAGATGTATTATGAGTTCTTCCCTAGCATGAATGTTTGGGAGAACCCTAAACATACTTCTTCCTTAGCTAAGGATATGATCCTCATCATAAGGGGGGGCTAAAGGAGTTTCATAGATGTTTAATTTTTTCTTTCAAACATTGGATAACTATTTTCCTTTATTAAAGGTGTTCATTTCCAAATAAATTATTCCCTCATCACTATCCCTCTTGATAGGTTTGAGGCAATGAGGGATCTTATAGGGCCATTCTAGAGATCAGCGAGTGCACATCATGGGGATACAAGGTGAAGTTTGGAATGTCCCAATGTATTTGTTTCATGGGATTTCTATACGTATACCTAAATATATGTCTCTTCCCTAGTGGGGATTCGTGTTTGGGTGTTGGAGTTAGATCACTTGTGATGGAAACCGAGTTATAAGACGGGTGACCTCTCAACCCGATTATACCAACCCTTTCCCATATATATCAACTCTTAGGCCACATTCAATAGGGTAACACCACTTACCAGATTAGTGGGTCACACCACATTCTATTTTTCCATATATAAGATCACTTATAGATGTATAAATATTAATACTCTATTGAATATCCTCATTCCCTATTTAACCTAAGAATATTGAATTTCTTTAGGGTCGATTTGATGATAGTGAACATTGATGATGTAAAGACCTGAAAATTCATTAATGAGAATTCCTCTTGGCCTATTTAAATGTCTTCTTGTGGTTATGTAAAATTTTTGGACTTATTTGGTTTTATGTTTTGGATTTTAAAATAATATTTAGAATTGTGACCATTGCTAATATATTCATTGAATAGTGACCACATGATTAGTATAAATATAGGGATTTAACAAATCCAATTTACTTAGACAAAGGAAGCGATGGCCTTATCTAGTAGAATTTCCCCATATGAATCCCATTTTTCAGAGCTCAGAAAGGAGGTGGCATCATTGGGCTTCACTCTTGAACAATCCCAATCTGATCTTGAATACGTTAAGCTCAATTGGAACCGCCAACGAGAGAAGTGGAAGTTGATAGAGATTACCACTCGAGCAATGTCATCCAAGCCACCCCAAGAGTTTATCACCATCATGAACCTTCCCCTAGGGTCTTATGCGAGTGTTTTAAGGGGTTTTGTAACAAGACACTAGTACTATGATTATTTACATTACTCTTTTATACATAGTATACAGTCTTTTTATTACTGTTACTTTTTTAAATAGTTTTTAAAGGACAAGTAGAATTTTTAGTTAATATTCAACTATGAAATCTATTTTGATGAATTAATGGATTTTTTCATTAATTAATATTTTAATAAAATATTATTATCATTATTAAATTAATTTTTCTTGAATATAAATTATCATATAATTTTATGAATGCAATTGTAATTTTTATTTAGATTTGAAAGATGTTTTTGTAAAAACCCATGAATTTTTTATAAATATCGGTTTTTAATTTAAATGTAAAAAATTAACATATTTATGAAATTATTTAGATAAAATAAATATTATTTTTGTAATCAGGAAGTCGAAATTATCCAATGGTGAATTTTTCATAATTTTCTGAGATAATCATATTTTTGGGTAAAAATTAAATACCGTTTAAATATATAATGTGTTTTATGATATCATAATGACCCAATAGTGATGTAATAAAATAATATAAAAATTATTTTCATCCAATATATGTTTTACCATTAAAATAATGTTATTTTGGGTTTGTTTGATCTATTTTACAAAGCTTTAGTGGACCCTTCAAGGCTTATAAAACATTTTGTTTTTAAAAATTGTTTTCCTTGAAAGTGGGAATAACCTCCACATAAGAAACCCTATTATTTTAAGAATTTCGGATATTGACCTTATAAAATATTCTTTTCCACTCCCCTTTGGTAGAAACCATGGGAAAAAACATGGGCTGGTTTGTGGTTTTGATTAGTTTAATATGAGTTGTCCCAAACCTAAGTAATAAAGAATTCCCTCTCCTTTCCTATATAAACCCACCCAAGATCCCACTTCCTCTTCACTAAAATCCTTTTTCATTGAACCAACCCCTACCCTCATCTCTCTATAATCTCTCAAAGGTTACATAAGCTCCCAAGAAGCCTCTCTCAAGCCTCTCCCACGCTTTCGGGATAACATTTCCAAGGGATTTCATCCTTTCTCATTTTTGTCCAATTTTATTTAACTTGTCATTCCCTTTTTGTTTACAATTAAAAATTTTGGGGTATGATTTCGCATCTCCCCCATACATAAATATTTATGTTTTTATGATGTTATACCCTTTTCTCTCTCATTAATTCCTCTCATGTACACCTATAACCATGCCAAAATTCCGTGAGGGATTTCTTTCTCCTCTTTTACATCCATGTAATTCTTTAGTATTATGCATCTAAATTGCATTAAGTTTTTTGGGACATGTATATATATGACCTAATTGCTTTCCATTTCATGTACATATGATGATAATCCAATTTATCTCTTATCAACCATTTTCATGAATCCTTATGTCAAGCTGTTATGCTGCCAAAATTGCACCGCATTTTTCCAAGCCAAGATCATTGTGTAGTGAATACCATACCCATGTCTCTATAAACGGTATTCACCTTTATGAACATATAAATATTGAATGGTACTTTCCTGTATTTATTACTCATTACATAATCATGTAATAACTTATTATGTTGATTGATTCCATGTTTTATGATCCATGTGGCACACTTGTGCATGAAAAGAAATGCTTAAAGAGGGTGTGCCCTGATAGCGCTCCAATGCATTGGGTAAAGTATTGTATCATGATACGTCATTTTCAATGAGTGTTGAATCATGCTAATTCAAGTTCAATGAGGGTTTAATCATTCTTCTTATTAAATGATGGTTTACTCATGCTCCATATGCAATGAGCCTTGGCTCATTCTAATTCCATGTTAAGTGTTGTTGAAAAATTTCCATGTTATGGTTATCATGTTTTATCATGCCTTTATTCTAATGTTTCTCTTGTGTTCCATTAATATGTCTATTGTCTAACATTTATTGTATTCCTCATGTTATTCCATACTTATTCCCTTACTTGGTTTTATAGCTCACCCTTTTCTTATGCATGACCTCAGGTTATCCCATGCAATGCTAAGTATGTGGTAATGTAGTGGTCATGTAAAAGAAGTTTTCAATAAAGATGTCGTATATCATGTTTTAAGTTGTTATGTAATGATCCTAAGCCCCAAAGACACTATAAATCTCGATATTATATGTTGTATCAAGTGATGTTTATGTAATAAATCATGTTTTAGTGTGTAATAAAGAACATGATTGTTATATATGAGGTTATTGGTATGATGAGTAACCACTACATTTTCAATTTTATTCCCTAAATCACACCTTCTAGGATAGTTAATGATATAGGAAGTGGATCCCCAGATGATAGGTCATAAAAAATATCATTTCAGTGTGGTTTTATAGTATCTCTCTTAAAAAAATAGTAATTTGAAATCCATTCTCCCCTTTTATATTTTCTCACTAGTTTCATTGTACCTAGATTCATTCTTACCATCCTTTTTCTATCATGCGAATTAAACAAAACCTTAGACTTATTTGTTCATTTTAGATGATTCTAATACATAAGGATACTGATTCCAAAATCACCCTAACACCAACTAATTCTCCTATTTACATTTCTCAGGATTATGACCATGATTCGGAAGAATATTAACCATTCTGTATAATGAGCCAACTAGTTTGACAAGTCGACCAACCTCATGCTTCTCCAAACCCATTAATTGTGGCTATAATGGCACCAATTTATAACTAATGAATTCATGTAGTAAAGCACCCATGTTATGAAAATCGTATTTTGATGATGATGTAGTGGTTTTTTTTAAATTGGACCGTCCACACTAATACTAGATGATGAACCAATTAGAAGGGTTTTAAAGAATAATATTGGTAGAGGGAGATTAAATTGATCCACTTCCTTTGCTACATCATTGATTAAGATTGACCTTACTTTAGATGGCATGATACCTGAATATATCATATTTATCATTCCCCATGTAATCACACCCTTTAAAATGAATACTGAAAGAAAGGTAACATAAAGATGAACCTTGAACTAGATTCATGATTTAATTTTTAGATATATTTGGATGAAATCCCCATTCAAGGTAAATTCCACTACCAACTCTTATAAAAGAACGGGGGAATGTGGATTAAATTATAAGAGATTTTATGAAATCGTGAAACATATCCTATGAAACCTGTAATAACTATATATTAATGAGAGATATTATTTCAACCTTGATGATGGAATTTTTCTACTAAAATTAACAATTTTTTACTCAAAGGAGTTCGAAATAAAATTATATAGACTCTCATTTGTGTGATACGATAAGAAATTTTGCTACACCGATTATAAAATATAAAGCATTTTTAGATCATGAAATGTTTGATCCTTTAGAGATTCCATATTTACTAGAGGAAACTCTAAAATATGGTTATGATTTATTCACATAGATTGAGGCTCTTTATCCACTAGTGATGGTGGATGAAATAGAGTAGACAAGACTTCATCATCTAATTGAATCCTTCTGTTGGGCCTTTCCAAATATGGATAACATAACAGATCAAATTTTACTATGATCATTTTGTGTTTTTTTTATTCTAGAAGAATGCTCCATTTTTTTGTTGAATTTTATTTTTTTGGGGGATTATGGGAGATACTCCATATTTTTTATATTCCTCCATATTTTTAGAATTTTCAATAAATAAATCATTCAAATTCCATGTGTTATTCCATTCCTCTTCACTTTTCACCATGTTCATGACATCCTGATGACTCATTATTTTATATATCATCAAACATATTATTCTTTTTCTTAATATTAAATAACAATAAACCCAAACTTAGACACTCTAGTCATTAAATATTCCTTGTGGGAATGGCTCATCAATGAACTTTGGTATAAACATAATTGTTGATATATTAAGTCCATTCCTTTTTAAATAATTTTTTTAAAGGGATGACATGGGTGATTACATCATAGGGAAATAGTTCTCTATATTTTTCATAGTCTAGAGCATAGATATCATAGCTTGACTATTTTTGAGATCATATAATGGGGACCAGAATATTTTTATCTCTTTCTTTATTTCCCTTAGTGTTTCTTAATCATTCTAAAAGGAAGTCTATGTAAGTAGATACTTGACATTTTATTAGTCCCCCTTTACAGTATTTTGACCTAATAAGTTTTATGCCTCTTTTTTTATTGTACGCTCAATTTTTCCTATATCATATGAGGTGTGTGTCTAGAGATCATGGAATAAACTTTTGTTTGTACCACTCTTTATGGGTTTGTTCCCTACTGGGTATTATGAATTTTTCCATGGTCAATTTAAGGTAATAAAAATCATACCAATATATTTGATGTTTACAGACAAAATATTTGAACTAATAAAGATAATGTTTAAGGTCATATATATTGGATAGTACATAGCTGTAATTTAGGTTCATCTAACATAGACCAAATGTTTTTGTAGTATAAGGTCATATATCTTGGACCATATACTACTTCAGTTTAAGGATATATATCTTAGAAAAATTGTAATTTTTAGTTTAATATCCTATCACTCGGACCATAATCTGGTGTAGTTTAACTTCATATAGCTTGGACGATATAGTATGAGTAAAATACTACATCTTGAATGCTAGGATTCATGTCTTACAGAGATTGAATCAAGGTGTTTAAGTGGAAAAAACACACCGAGGATTTTGATGAATCAAACTTGAGTGACAAATTTCAATAAAATATTGTCATAGACCATGATGATCAGAGGAAATTTATACAAGGAAAATATTCCTATACTTCATAGGACATGGGTTCAAATGTATGGGATCGGTTAAAACATACAAAGTCAAACATAGAGTCCCATAAAGCATGGAATTATTCTCTATAGATGGTAGGGAATATTTGTTGAGGATTAAAATTTTTTAATACATGAAGATGGTCCTAAATGATGAATATTATATTAGGGTTTTATTACTCTAAATCCTACTTAAAATATTGATATTCAGAATGTTATATAGAACCCAAGATCATTTCCTCAATAAAGTGTAATTTAGAATGATCCAGGAACCCTGCATCTTTTCATTAGTAATTGGTATTGTATTCTGATACATGGAATCAAGTATGTCCAATCTACATGGATCATTGGATTCTAGAATGTGTAAATCATATCCAAGGAGTTTCAATTGAGGATGGTGAGATAGGGAATACATGCTAGGATACATGAAAATCAACTTGAGGTAATGTGTTTTTTATAATTTTTCTTGGACTCAATAGGATCAGAGAACCTTTTTTCATGAAAAACATGCACATATTTTACTGATCAGGGATCATTTTCATGAGTTAGGGATAGACATGCATATTCAAGGAGAGGGTCCCTTGAATCTAGACATGCTACATTCTAAGGGCCATGGAAAATTTGTGATGATTAGAACACTTTATTAGTGAAGTAAATTATAGAGAAATCCTACACAATGATAGTTCAGGCACCATATAGATAGACCATACAACAAGTGTCAATTTAAACTTAATATGAGTAAAGGGGAACCTTTTGGTATATAATAACTCAAAAAATGGGGAACTTAATTTATATTCATGATTGTCATTTCTATATATCATGGCATATAGGGTCTTCTAATGAGGACCACTAACATTTTTAAGAATGTGATACTGATTACTAGATTCATGAATGGGTATGGTATATGGTGATGTAACATCTTTGATGTAGAATCCACATTAATTATTATATTATATAGTATGTAAATAATGACTTGAACATTTGTAATCAAGGATGATGAGATAGTGAAAACAAGTCATGGATACTGAAAAATCACTCTAAGGTGATGAGTTCTCTCATATTTTTATCAGGGATCATAGGGATCAGAGGACCCTTTGTCACAAAAAATATTCCTCTGATTGACATTTTGGGGGGCTCATATGCATGTTCTTGGGGATTATATACATTGTAAAAAAGAGGTTTACTGAAATATGAATACCTTAATTTCCTATGGAAATGAGACGATTTTGAAGATCAAAACACTTGATCAATGAAGTAGCTTTTATAGAAAAGTCTACCAAAGGAGGGTTCTGGCACTCTAAAAGTTATTTTTTCCAGTACTGAACATGTTATAAAGGTTAATGGATATGATAAGGAAATTTTATATCTTTTTACTAGAAAAAAATCATTCAGTGAGCATGGATAGAGTTTTTCTAGGATTATGCGATGAACCCTGGGATATTTTTTCCTTTTTTAGTTTTTTTTAAAATTTTTCCTAAAATGTTTAGATGAAGATATTAGAGAGCAGAGACATTAATTTCTCCTAGACTATGCATTTTTGTTTTTCAATATAAATTATTTTTATCATTAACTAAAAAATTTTGGCCATGTGATTTGGACCATTGGGGATAGAGTTTAAGATCATACATCTTTAAACATGGTGCATACTATTTAAGGTAACGGTTCATATATCAGATTATGAGGGATATGTGTGACACAAAAACAAAACTATGGATCTCAATCTTAAGAACACCCCAACACCCTTTTTAATGGTTAATTATAATTCTCAAAATCATGGATAAACTTTCTCATATTGAGAGTAATGGTATGGGAAAACATGAAAGGGATGATTGGGAATCGCTATGAGGTGATTAATTTTGTTGCAATTTTTTTAGGGCTCGTGAGGATTATAAAGAATTTTACAAGGAAAATTAATATATGGTTCATAGTCTAGGGGCTCATATGCATGTTCCATTTTCATGTATGCATAGTCACAAAGAGGTCACCTTGAATCTGAACACACTCCTCAATAAGGTTTGTGGATGGTTTGGGGTTTGTCAAGACACTAAAGAGATGAAGTGTGGTTTATGGATCAAGGTTCTAAGAAATATGATAGAAGAACCCTGAACCCAGTTGACTATGGTTAGGATATTATTTTTCATTAATAAGGAGTGTTAATGGATAATGGTATGTGAAATTTAGCATAATTCGATTAGGATGAAACTCTCATGAAGTTTCATGTCGTGCGATAATGACTTATGTATTCTTAAATTAATGTTCATGTGATGTGGACCTTATGATATTTAGTTTATCATCATACATCTAGGATGATATATGGGGTATTATTTTCCTTGTATAAGTTTATTGATAAATATCTATATCTTGGATGCCTTACATAGATCAGACTCATGTATAAACAAACCTTACATAGCTATGACTCATATGTAAGTAAGAAAATCCTGTATACATGACCAATACAAAGTAGTTTAAGGTTTTTCACGGTTGGACATTGCTTCCTACCATCTTTAGTCATGAAACTACCTATGGGATATTCATCTAAAACCTATAATCTCTTATGATTCATGATCATTGTGAGAAATAAATGGTGGGTAGATAATATCATGTATTGTGTTTCCTAGGGGTGTGTGATCATGGGGGGAAGAAGATCTAGGGTAAATAATACCATGGAATAGGGTTATGGGTGAGAGAATCCTTGCTGAGGACACTCACGTAGATCTAGATCATATGTGGGAGCTTCCTTGTTTTTGGTTTCTAATATTGTGTGAATCTGACTTGCACCTGAGATAAAAGTTACTCTTATTTATATTAAGGACGCAAAATACCCATCATGAATGGAAGCTGGTTTCATCAAGAAACAATATGAAATTCATACATCTAAAATTTATATTTGTGGAATACACTAGGAATAATTTTACTTCTTTTAAGGACTAGGATCATGACACATATATCGCTCTCAATGAAATCCCTCTTTTTAGGTCTATCTCATATGAAAATGGAATAGACACATTTTTATAGACATTTTGGTTGGGCCAAGGATAGAAAACCTAACATCACTATGTATCATATAGGGATAGGAATCAACCTCGCGTAGTTTTTATATTAATTCCTACATAGTTCAAACTCTTATGTAGGTATGGGTAATAATTTTCATTCCATACTCAATATTTGTAAGGCATCCTCTATATAGATCTGGCTCCTATTCAGGGGAAATGATTAAATCATACCTTAGTGAAGGGTCATCAAGGTAGTGAAGTATCATATAAAAGGTTCAAACACTATGATAGAAGGATGCTCTTTTTTTTTTGAAATTTTCATTTGGTCCTAGGATAAGAGATCCAAGCATCACTAAAAATATTATACTAATAGGAATAAAGCCACATGTAGTTCTTAAGAAAAAGGAAACATACATAGATCTGACTCAAATTTTTAGGAAAGGGGCCTACTACTCATCAAAAGAGAAGTTATCCCATATCATCTGGGTGTATGATCTATAATAATTTACTATATTGTGAATTGAAAGAGCACATATATTGCGATGGTGTATCATTATGAGGGAATCTCCACAGTCTTGTTTCCAAATGAGGGTGACTTATTTTGATATGGATCAACCATCGAGGAAGGCTATGATGGTGTTGAACATGTGTCTTGGTCTAGGATAGCATACCTAGGCATCACTTCATATCCTAATTGGTCAGGATTGAAGCCACATGTAGTTCTTATATAAGAATTTCTCTATAAATATTAGGCTCATGTGTAGGGAGAGGGAATTATATTTTTTTCTCTTGACCTTGGGGTTGAGCCTAGGATAGGGGCTCTTGGAATCACTATGTGTCATTTTTTATAGGAATCCAGTGAAATGAATTTCTTTATAGGAAAAGGGGCCCTTATATAGATATAGCTCATATTTAGAGGAAATATAAAAGGTGAACTATTTTCATGGACATTTGTTTAGCCTTAATATGTGGTATCTAGGCCCAAATATTTATCTGGTATAGAACGGAATGAACCGCAGATAATTATTGTAAAAAAAATTAACTATACATATTGCAACCATGTGTTGGGAGAGGGCATTTTATAAAATTATGGTTGGTCCCATGAAATGGTATTTTGGTTTCACTATGTATATTTTATAGACAAGAATCAAAACACATATAGTTGTTATGAAATAAGGTTCCCCTATATAGATATCTATAATATATAGGGAAGGGGGATTTTATTTAGAGCATAGGTCCCCACATAACAGTGCCCATGTTGGAATCTCCTGTGTAGATCCATATCATACCCAAGAGGGAGACATGTTCTCATTTTTATCATGAGAATGGAGGTTTGGTCTATGGTATAGTACAGAGAAGTAATTATTTAACCCATATTAAGGGGAATAAATCCAACATGTGGTTCTTGAAAAGATAAATTTTTTTCATGGGCCTACTATGTATGCAAGGAATAGGGGAATTATTTCTCTAAAGGACATTCCAACCATGTGTTGAATAATTCAACATGGATCTAGCTCTCATGTAATAGATAAAGGGCCACAAAAATGTCTGATATTAGTAGTTTAAATTCATACAGGGTGTACCCCCCCCCCCCCACCTTGTTTTTTAACATAAAATGTCTGAGATGGTGAAAATGATGGTTAACATCATATAGGGATGACATTAGTGTTATGTAGTTTAAATAATTTTTGTTGGGACATGTGATTAGTTTCACATGGGTAAGAATCACATGTGAAGTATAAGAATTGAGTCTCTATTCTAGTTAAAGGAGAGACACAACATTAATGATTGAAGGGTTAATCACTAAGGTAAGTTGAGGGAATTTCTAAATTTTAGTTTGAAAAGGGGGAAATTTATCCTTTTCAAAATTTATAGTTGGGCCTAGAGTAAAAGATCTGAATGTTACTATGCATCCCAAAAGATTTAGAATCATGTTATTGTTACTTTATTAAATTATTTCATTACTGCATTGATCAGGATGAAATAAATAGACATTATTTAATTTTGCAAGATGGAGTTGGGACTTTGATAAAGATCCAAGAGTTACTACGTATCCCATGAAGACAGTAATCAAGACAGACATAGTTCTGGTAGAGAGACCATATATAGATATGGCTAATATGTTGGGAGGGGAATTTTTGGTCATTTAATGAGTGAAATTTAACATTATTATCAATTAAGGATCACTTATACAAATCAATTTCTCCTATAGTGAATGTGAATTCTTATATTATAATGTTTGTATGGGGATGGAGCATTCAACATTATCATTGATTTATGTATTGAGGCACATTCCACATATCCTTACATTGATATGGATCTCGTATAGGTAATGGAACCCATAAAATGTCCCACTATAATACGTTTATAGAAATGTAGGATAGACCAATTGTTATCTAGTTTAATGTCATGAAACAAGTATATAGTCATGAATCTTAACATTGTGCGCCTAGGATATAGGTGTTCTATATTTTTGGGCCATGCGACAATGACCACGAGTGGTATGATATTTAAAGTAATATTTTCATGACATATGATTCAAATGAAAGTTATGAAAATTGTAAATTGTGAACCCAAGAATTTTTTAGTGGTTTGGTGTGTTCCCCCTCTATTGTGGCTTTGGAGTAATATCCATTAGAGTAGAAGTTGTGTATAACCTGAGTTTTCTGACACATTCGTTCCAACTTTTGAAGTTTCATCCCTTGTGTCATCGAGGTTCTCAGACCCAATAGCATATCTTCTTGTCATAATAAGGGAAGGAAAACCTTCTTATTAAAGGATCATGCAAATCTAATTTTTTTGGACTTCAATTTTTTTCAATGTATGCGTCCTCTTCCCATCGATTTCTTATATCTCATCAAGGTGCTTTTGATATGGTTCATATTATGATATTCGGCCTTAGAAAGTGATTTACAGTGATAAAAACTGAACTTAAATGGGTGGAACCACCTCTATTCCATAGACAATAATATATGGGGTCTCTTGTGTTGCAATGTGTGTTGTGCTATTATTTTCCCACAACGCATCGGTAACACCCTGATATTTTTTAATATATATATTTTTTCAAATAAATTTAATCTTTTTATTATTTTACATTACATAAAACACTGATTTCATCATGCGTTACAAGGAATAATATGTTTATCTTGTGTCACATGCAACATTGAGTTTAGGTTGCCTTACATGCAACACTGTGTTTCAACCGAATTTCAAAAAAGATTAAAATATTATTATTTAATATAATAGAAATCACCTAGACATTGGAATAGAGGAAATGAATAGGATTTCCTAAATTATAAAATATATCATTTTCACATGTATATAATATGAATTATTTGGTGACCAATTAAATAGAAATGATAATAAATACTATTTGAAAACAAGGGAAATCTTTTTCTCAAAAACTATTTTTTGCGCAAAACCATGTTTTACAAAATTAAAATAAAAAAAAATAATTTTTTTGAATTGTTTTAATGATATTTATATAAATTATATATTCATTAAAAATTTTAACATTCATCTCTTGTGTTTTATATAAAAGAAATAATAATAAATCCAATTTTATTATTAAAACTATAATTTTTTAATAAGTAGTTTTGTTGCCTTTTGGGAACAAATTTTAAAATTAATTTTTTACACTTTAAGAAAATAAATTCAAAAAATAAACCTCATTTCTTAAATAAATATTTCGTAAATATATTAGGATATTTTAAGAATTTTTTAAGTAAATTATTCATTGAATATTGAAAAATACTGGTTTTGTTAAAACAAATTCATATCTTTTAATGATTTTAAAAACATAAATATTTAAGATGGTATAAAAGGTAAAATTAATTAAATTATATATATATATATATATATTAATCCAATTAATGCATTGGGTCTGGCATGTATCTCTTTAACAATGACATGTTGAACACATCATTAACTCTAGAGAGATTTGGCAGCATCGTTAAATGGTAAGCTGCAGCTTTGATTCTTTCTAGAACTTCAAATGGTTCGATATACCTGGGGCTCAGTTTCCCTTTATTACTGAACCTTAAGACACACTTCCATGGAGATAATTTCAGAAAGACATGATCTCCCACTGGGAATTCCAAATCCTTTCTCTGATTTTCAGCATAACTCTTCTGCCTACTTTGGGCTGCTTTAATATGGGCTTGGATTGTCTTAACCTTTGTCTTGGTCTCTTCAATAAGTTCTAGGCCTATAAGTTTCCTCTCACAGACTTCATCCCAACAAGTTGGAGTTCGAAATCTCTTTCCATATAGTGCTTCATATGGAGCCATTTGAATACTATAATAGAGACTATTATTGTGTGAAAATTCCACTAAAGGAAAGTATTGATCCCACATACCTTGGAAGTCAAGAGAACATGACCTCAGCATATCTTTTAGAGTTTGAATATTCCTTTTCGACTATCCTTCAATTTGGGGGTGATATGAAGTACTCATACGAAGATCTGTATTCAAATCCTTCTAGAGACATTTCCAGAATTTTGATGTAAATCGGCGATCTCGATTAGACACAATTGATAGAGGTTCACCAAGAAGTCTTACAACTTCATTAATATACAGTCTTTCTAGGAACTCAAGTTATAAATCCTATCTTATATGAATCAAATGTGCTGATTTTGTGAGACAATCAACAATTACCCATATTGCATCATTCATTCTAGGTGTCCTCCGTAGTCCGGTGAAAAAATCCATTGTAATGTTATCCCACTTCCACATAGGAATAGGTGTAGGATGCATCACTCCATTGGGATGTTGTCTCTCCTCCTTCACTTGTTGAAAAACTAGACACCATGACACGCAGTCAGCTATTTCCTACTTCATATTATCCCACCAAAAATATTCATTCAGATCGCTATACATATTGGTTCTACTCTGGTGTATAGAGAAATTTGATCTATGAGCATCGTCTAATAGTTCCCTTTTTATCTCAGGTATGGATGGGACACATAACCTCTTCCCAAACATCAAAACGCCTTCCTCATACATGAAGATTTCCAATCTCACATCCTTGAAAGCAATAATTTTCTTGTGTAGATTTTTTTCATCAGATTGAGAGCTTTTTATCTTCTCTAATAAAGATGGTTTATCAAACATTTGAAAGAGAAAATATGTTTCCCCTTCATTAACAATTCCCATATCCATATTTAGTTGATTCAAAAATATAGGATCTCTCTCAATCCTCATTTGAGTCATAAATCCATGATCCTTATTACATAATACATCCGCCACCTTATTCACCTTTCCTGGGTGGTAGTGTATTGAGTAATCATAATATTTGAGTAACTCTAGCCATCTCTGTTGCCTCATGTTCAGTTATATTTGTGTGAGAATGTATTTCACACTCTTATGGTCCGTATAAATCTCACATCTTTCTCCGTAGATATAATGACTCCATATTTTCAGAGCAAAGATTATGGATACTAACTCAAGATCATGATTTGGATAATTTTTCTCATGGGTCTTCAAATGTCTTGATGCATAAGAAATAACTTTATCATTTTTCATAAGGACGCAACCCAGTCCATTCTTTGATGCATCACTATATTTCACAAATCCATCACTTCCATATGGAAGATTCAAAATTAGAGCATTGACCAATCTTCTTTTCAATTATTCAAAACATTTTTACACGCTTTTTTTCACACAAACTTATCTCCTTTATGTGTGATCATGGTTAGCGGGTTAGCCAGTCGGGAAAAATTTTGAATGAAACACCGACAGTAACCTGCTAATCTAATAAAACTATGTACCTCGGTTATGTTTGTTGGTGTGGGCCATTCTTGGATTGCTTTGTCTTTGCATGATCAACTAGGATTATATCTTTAGAGACAGTATGGCCTAGAAAAGAAACTAATTGATGTCATAATTCACACTTGCTAAACTTTCTATATAATTTATTTCTTCCAAGAGTTCTTAGAATAATTCTCAAGTGATTATCATATTCTTTAAAGATTTATGATTATATAAGGATATCATCGATGAATACCCAAAAAAAGTTATCATGGTATTCCTTGAAAACTCTATTAATTAAATCCATGAAAATAGATGATGCATTCGTCAATCCAAAACGCATCACTGTAAACTTGTAATGCCCATACCTAGTTCGAATTGTTATTTTTATAATACCTTCCCTCCTCACACTCAGTTGATGATATCTAATTAGAAGGTAAATCTTCAAAAAGTATTGAGATCTATGAAGTTGGTCAAATAAATCATCAATCTGGGGTAGAGGTTACTTATTATTTATTGTAATGTCATTAATTTCTTGGTAATCATTTTATAGCCTCATGGATCCATATTTATTCTTGACAAACAAGATTGGGTCTCTCCATGGAGAAACACTAGGTCAAATAAATCCCTTGTCACTCAACTCTTCTAGTTTTTTCTTTAACTCCAGTAACTCTAAAGTGGCCATTATATATGGGGTCTTTTATATAGGTCCTGCACCAGGAATTAAGTCAATGGAAAACTCTATTTCACGCTCTGGATGATGTCTAGGAAAATCCTCTGGAAATACCTCAATGTATTCTTCCAAAATATGAAAAACATCAATTTGAAGATTTATTTCCTCGCCCATAGATATTATTTTATCTTCCTCTCCAATTATTGAATTTAGTAGAGCTACTGGGGGTGGTTCAAGATAATTATCAGATGGTGAAGTATCTTCTCTAAAGATAAGAGATTGTACATCATTTTCAAAAATTGTAACTTCCTTTTTCTTACAATAAATCCTCGCATCATCATTTGACATCCAATCAATACCAATAATTATATCAAATTCAGTCATTGGTATTATGATAATGTTAGAAAATAATTCATGTTTTGGTGTCCAGAGGGGGACTAGTAGACATTTTTTGTTGCAATGATACATCCCCTAGGAGTTTTGACTAACAACTCCTTTATTAAATCAAATTGTACATATCAAATATTCTTGGGAAACTGAGAAGATATAAATTAATACAATGATCTAGAATCAAATAATGTTTTGGATAATTTTAAGGATACAATTAAAGTACCTTCCACCATGTCATTTGTAACTTTAACCTTTGTGGTTATAATTTCATAGGCTCTCCATTGTTCTCTTGGATTTTTATGAGGCATGTTTCTTTAGAGCTTAGGACACTCATTTTCATAGTGTCCCATCTCTCTACAATTGTAGAATTGAATATCATTGAATTGTTTATGTAGAGACCCAAATCTTGAGGTACATGGGAAATACAATACTTTTGTGGAATACTTAATACATAACAAAAATAGACACACAAGGACCGTAATAGTTTAGTGTCTTTAGAAACTCAGAATATAAAATTCTAATCATGTTGAAATATCATCAACAACTCCCATAACGATATTCCCCTTTTTTCCCTTACCTAAAACCTTTCATTATTTCTTGGGGAAAATAAAACATAAAAAGGGTGTGCTCAAATGCTCAGTAAAGTCAAACATAGATAACATAA
Source organism: Viscum album (assembly GCA_963277665.1). Classification (NCBI taxonomy): domain Eukaryota; kingdom Viridiplantae; phylum Streptophyta; class Magnoliopsida; order Santalales; family Viscaceae; genus Viscum; species Viscum album. The sequence continues at coordinate 133,190,634 of OY728120.1, forward strand.
AACAATCCATAACCATTTGGAAGCAAAAACTTGAACATGGAATTTAAACATCAATATCTTGAGCAACGACATAAATCGTGGAAGTACGTAAGGCATATATCATAATAGAACATCAACCATGATAAAATATAATGGGAATAAAACATGTAATTGTGGAAACCATTCAGAACATGTTATGATTTCCATAGTAGCCAAGGCATTTCTGCCAAGACAATCTTAGTGGACAAAGTCCCTTTCTGAATCGAGTTTACTCCTCGTTTCAGTCCTGTAACACTGAACCAGATTAACTTACTATTCCATCTATGTCTATGTCATGAGATATAAATCATTACCCAATGCATTGGAGGGAGATATAGGTCCCACCCATCTCATATTGAAATCATTCTTACTTGTGCCACAATATAAACATACATCATTCATAAAAAACCCAATAAATAAAATGGGATTCATAAACATCATCCCATCATCACATAATCCATATAAAAGAAATGGATATCATTTCATAATAATAACATTGAAACCATGTAAATCATAGAGAAATTATACTTGAAACATATGAAATAATTTCATCTTAGATGAAAAATGGTTTTGATAAAATACTTGAAAAGAATTCTTGAGGGAAGTATCATTTCTTCTTCAAAATAAATTTCTTTTCACAAAAAATCATGCAATTTTAAAAGAAGGATATTTTGTTGAAAATATTCATGAAATATTTTGGATGAAGCTTCATGAAAATAAGGCTTTATAAAACCGTAAAAATCCTTTCATGCCGTATAAGTTAAAAAAACATTCTTCTCGTACTTTTGCCGAAAAGTCAAAAAGTACCTTGTAGAGTAAATAAAAGAAATATTCCTTCCATACAATGGGGTAAAAGTAAAATGGGTAAAAAAGACTTTAAACATACATGAATAAACTTTTATAAAACATGGACATGGATGATAGCAATCACCCCAGTAAATACTTACGAATAAGCAATCTCGGATAAAAACCATATTTGCACAATTTTCCCTTACCTTAGGTCAGATATGCTTCGTACGTTTCCAAAACTCCTGTATAATGATTTAAATAATTCCATTGACTTATTAAATAATCATATTCATTGTTATGATATCATATATGGTTCACTTATAACTTTATATTACCCGTTCTTTTGTAAGTTCCATGTTAAAGCAGCGTTTTGGGTTAAATCATTTTATTTATCGTACGTGTTTGGACTTGTTTTTCTTTATATTATTACTTTATCCTGATTTACGTAATTACATAATATAAAACATGATTTAAATATTATATATATTTCAGTATATACATATATATATGATAGATCGATTAAATGAAATGAAATACACCGTTCATTGAGACGGTAGGCCGTACGTACGCATGAACACTGTTTTCGTTTCCTTATTGAATTGAATGAAATTAAGAAGATGAAATACATATATCTACACATAAATCCAGTATCATTATTATGTCATATATTTCATGATTAATTATTATATATACTTTATAATCATTCAGGAATGGTTAACATGGAGAATGAATCTCATCGCGTCATGGAGACAGTAGTCCGTACGTACGCACGAGCGATGATGTCATTCCCATGATCGTGGAATTGTATTGGAGTAGATTTATACTATTTACGAATCAATATCACTTTACAATAATCATATATAGTTATTATTTACACCATTATACCGATCCAAGTAATGTGGTGGTGGAAAATGGATTACACCACGGCGTGGAGACGGTATTCCGTACGTATGCACGCGCAGTGATTTCGTTATCCGTAGGATTGATAGATGGTGAAATTGGGTTGTTTCATACATATAATAACATATAATTATATGAGTGATACTAATGTTATTACTTCATAATGAAAAAACTAAAGAAGAAGAAGTGGATAAAGAAATAAAGTTGAAAGAATCGGTAACGAACATTATCTCTTGTTTGAAGCGCCTCTTTGAGACCTCCTCTTAGAGCTCCAACATTGGTCTTTGAAGAATACCATGACCTCTAGAATGTTTCTAGGGAAGTGGAGAAGAGAATTTTTCAGGTTTTGGCCGAGATTGAAGGCTCAAAGTTGTGTGAGGAAGAGAGGGAGGAGGTGCCCTTTTATAAGGGAGGAGAGGGGCACCTTTGGAATAACTAAATATATTATTTTATTATAAAGTCATATTCGATTTTTAATAGCTCAATATTGAGTTATTTTTAATCTAAGGTTGGGATGGGTCGAATTCCTCTCATCCTATAGAATTTAGACAAGTTTATGTTTCTATTTTAACCTTATCATTTAGATTTAACTTTAAGTTAAATAATTTTTCTTTTACCGTGTCTTCTTGTTTTCTTACACTATACGGTTAATAAACATACTATAAAAATCCAAACGAACCCCAAGTTATTTATTATTAATATATATAACCTTATATAAGTCATCTAGCCGAAACTTATATTTTTAGGAATAAAATTACAATTAATAATATAATATTTGTTTTAAAAACTATTTTATGTCATTTTTGACAGTATTTGGTAATTTATTTTTGAGAAAATAATAATAGAAAGATTAGTTCGAATAAAGTTAATTAAATAAATAATAACATGTCATAATAACAAGGAAAATTATTTTAATTCATAAAAAGTCTCAAATTACATTTATTTGGGTATTTATAACATCAATTATGTCAATATTTCATTAATAATATAATTACTGCATCATCATTGTGTCATAAATAAATTAAATTATTTAAATCCTAAAAATTACAAATAAAAAACCATTATGTACAAAATCTTTTTATCTTTCTAATGAATATTTATAGTCAAATTTATCTTATGTATATCCCTATATTAAAAATTATTTACTTATTAAACATTGATTTTAACTATTTTAACCCTTCATTAAATAAATTAATAATAAATGTCCTAATCTAATCCGAGTGGGCCTAAATGGTAATATTTTATTCCTAAGGTGTTTTTTGGCCGAATTAAACTTATCCAATAGAATTAGGACATGTGTTAGGGTAATAATAATATCATTGTTACCCTTAATTATCCTATTTACTTTTAACCGTGGTAAAAAAAAGTCAAAAGTTACTATTCATCAAAAATTATTTTCATCTCATTGAACCACATTTTAGTCCTTGATATTAATCGTGTCTCTCGGATTTTAAAAATTTCCCTCACAAAAGTGGTAAAATTATGTTTCATGAAAAATTCAGTTTTTTGACTACCACTTAGTGGTTTCACTATTCATCAAAAAATGAAAGTTTCTAGAAAAATACCAAAAATTAGGCCTAAGATATATTTGATATTATGAATTCAAAAATGATGTCTATTTTAATAAATTCAAAACATATCAGTTGCATTAATTAATTTAAAAATTAATTCCCGTCCTCAAAACAAATAGCGTGTTCTTAAGAGATAATAACTATCAAAAGATTGTCACTTGTTTATGTCTGGTTTAAATGTGAAATTACATCCAATGACAAACATTGTATTAAATTGTAAAAATATATTTTAAATATACTTTAAAACCACTCAAATTAATAATTTATCAATATTAATTATTTTGATTAAAAAATTTGTTTTTAATTAAAATATAGTAATTTCCACTATTCATTGGAATATGAAAGTTATCGGAAATGTACCAAAATTTCACCCTAGGCTAATTTCGATATTCCGAATCCAAAAATGAAGTCCATTTTGAAAGATAAAATTTATTAAATTTCAAAAAGTGGGTATTACTATTCATAAAGTCTAGTTCATAATAATATTATAATAATATCTCGTTTAGTGAAACTCGGTATTGTGTACTACACACGCTATCGGGGAAGGTCGCGATTGCGTGTAATGAAAGGCAGGTTAGGGATGTGTGTTGTGCAAGCTCATTTTGGTGTAGTGTACAAAATGAGACATTAATTAAATTGAAAAGAATATTTTTCATAAAATCTCGGGGTGTTACATTCTACCCCCCTTAAAATGAATTTCACCCTCGAAATTCATCGGGGTTATAAATGGTTTACTACTCGAATGTTTATTTAATAGAAACCCACATCGTAAAAAGGAATACCAAAACTTGGCTTTAAAAACTAAATTATGAAACGTAACAGTTAACCAAATTAACTCATCACTGGGTTTCCACGTAGGAGAACATAGGTGAAAATATGGATATGGAAGAAAAATCTAACCATCAAGTTCTGATGGAAAATGTTAGAGAACATGGCTATGAAAAATCCAACAATCACAAATCCATAGATTTGTGATGATCTAAGGTAACATCTGATTCATCAGATATAAGAGAACTAGGACAACATTTTTGGTTTTCAAGATCATTTCCCTAATGTTGATGAATTAAAATAAATACTTACATGATTTTGGTACAATTTCACTGTTGTTCGTGAATTGAACAATTTTCACTTTATCCCTTAAAAAATGAAGTTGAATTTGTTATTAGTGATGTGTTAGCAGATCATGTCAATGATGGGTCATTCCATCTGTTTCAAACAAAAGGTTTGCAAAAGTTATAAGTCAATCTCATGGTTAGATTAATCGTATATGGTTCCAAAAATGAACTTCTACTTTATATATCATACCGCTTAATAAAATAAAACTAGTTTATACTAACCAGGGACTTATTGTAGGCTAGGGGTAGGTGATAAAGGCCAGTCACATTTCGGTTGTGGGTTCGATTCCCATAGCCTTGTCCGACACAATGGGTCGTCGCCCATCCTGTAGGTTGTCCTTTTTCTAGAACTACATTACTATAACATCCCATAAATAATATCGAAAAAACTCTTATCCTTAAACAAAACTAACTTATTCCCAACATAATCCATTCCAATATTTAGGCTTATCCATAATACTGCAGTCCCCTCTCATAATATAGTGAAAATAATTACTAGAGATTTCATATAACAAGTTTGTTAATACCATCGTTGATCCCCATATATCATAAGATATGAATTGTTGGTCACATTCCAAACATTTGAAGGCCTTAATCATGTATTCTCTTGAAAAATGAATACCCATTGAATCTTAGTGAAAACATGAATGCTGTCAAAAGTTAACTCTTTTCACATACCAAAACCTCAAACCATGATATAACTATTTTCTTATATCAGTCATGAGCTCATGAATACTGTCAAAAATTTCATTTTCTCCTTATCCCTTCTTTATGCGCATATAATCTTTTTTCCAAAAATATCACAATCACTTTCGATGGTTACCAGTACCATAAAATTATTGAAAACCGCAATAGACCAATACATAAATATTCTAATATTCCATGATACTATATACAACATTATTTTGTAATCACATTACATAAACACTTAATCATTCCACCACATCGTTGTCATATTCAACATCGCCAATAGTGATCGCATGTGACTTCCCTTTTTTCCTTTGCCTTAAGTGGTTTTTCATGTCGATCATCATTAACCCTTGGATTAGGGCATTGATTAGCATAATGCCCCATTTCATTTCACGTGAAGCATTGAAGTGTTAGTGGTGCGTTCTCTACAGTCTTTTCTTTATTCACATCATTAGAAACCCTTTTTCCATTACTTCGACACTCAGCTGCTCGATGACCTTTTTTCCACACTTAAAACATTTTCTAGTCCCTTTAAGACAATCTCCACCATGCTTTTTTCCACCCTTTGAGAATAAGGAAACATTCATCTTCTTTTCACCATTATTCTGATATTCCTCCTTGAACTCCATATTTTGTTTCATGTTAAAACCATGAGATGGATATGTAACACCAACTTCCATTTCTTCCTTGATATCACAACGCACAATTTCTTCATCGCTACTGAAGTCTCTTATAGATAATTCCCTTTGAAGATTTGGTTTTAAGCCACTGAAGAATCGATCAATTTTACTTTCAGTTTGAATGATAAAGCCAGATGCATACATTGCAAGCCTTGTAAAATTTGCTTCATATACCAACAGATTCATCATCCTTTTGCTTTAGTTAAAGAAACTCCTTCTCTATATTTGTTCGAAGAATACGAGGGAAGTACTTATTGAAAAATAAGTTCTTGAACTCGTCCCATTCCATGGACTCAATTTCATCTCTTAGCCTCGTAATAGTGACAAGTTTCCACCATTGATCAGCTTCACCTTCCAAACGATATACTGATAAGATGACTTTATCATGTTCATAACATTGAAGAACTGAAAATATCTTTTCAGTGGTACTGATCCATTGTTCTGTAACAAGTGGATCAGAAGACCCACTGAAAGAAGGTGGACGTTGCCTCATGAAGGACTCAATAGAATATTGTTCCCTTCTCTACTCATTTGGAAGTCCATAATGATTCATATCTTGTGTAAGTATAGCAATAAGAATTTTCACTCCATCTCCCATAACATTTGTTTGTTCAGGAGGACAATCATTTCATTTTCCATTACATTTATCAATACGGTTTATTCGGGTTCCAACCATCGTCTAAAATCCAAAAAGAATAGTGTGAGAGGAAAAAATCATGCTAGGGAAAAAAACATAATAAAGGGGGAGTACCTTCAATATCTAACATCTTAGGATAAATTATAATATTGTTACCGTAGTTCTATGACTATATCCTATACGTATACTTATCCTTAGGTACATCCCTAGACATACCTTAGAAATATCTCTAGGGATCTCACTAACATTTTCGCATCCTAGTTTCCAAAGGTTGACTAAACCTTTCTTCTGATACCAACTGTAGAGACCCAAAGCTTGAGGTACATGGACATTACATTACTTTTGCGGAATACTTAATACATAACAAAAATATACACACAAGGTCCGTAATAGTTTAGTGTCTTTGGAAAATCAGAATATAATCTTCTAATCATGTTGAAATATCTTTAACAACTCCCATAACGATCTTCCCCTTTTTGTTTCCTTACCTAAAACCTTTCTTTAGTTCCTGGGGAAAATAAAACATAAAAAGGGTGAGCTCAAATTCTCAGTAAAGTAAAACATAGATAACATAAAACAATCCATAAACATTTGGAAGAAAAAACATGAACATGAAATTTAAACATCAAAATCTTGATCAAAGACATAAATCGTGGAAGTATGTAAGGAATATATCATAATAGAACATCAACCATGATAAAATATAATGGGAATAAAACATGTAATTGTGGAAACCATTCAGAACATGTTATGATTTCCATAGTAGACAAGGCATTACTTCCAAGACCATCTTAGTGGACAAAGTCCCTTTCTGAATTCAGTTCACTCCTCGTTTCAGTCCTGTAACACTAAACCGGATTAACTTATTGTTCCAGCCATGTCTATCACATGAGATTTAAATCATTACCCAATTAATTTGAGGGAGATATAGGTCCCACCCATCTCATATTGAAATTATTCTTACTTGTTCCACAATATAAACATACATCATTCATTAAAAAACCCAATAAATAAAATGGGTTTCATAAACATCACCCATCATCACATAATCCATATAAAAGAAATGGATATCATTTCATAATAAGAAAAGTGAAACCATGTAAATAATAGAGACATTATACTTGAAACATATGAAATAATGTCATCTTAGATGAAAAATGGTTTTGATAAAACACTTGAAATGAATTATTGAGGAAAATATCCTTTCTTCTTAGAAATCAATTTCTTTTCACAAAACGTCATGCAAATTTAAAAGAAGGATATTTTTTTTAAAATAGTCATGAAATATTTTGGGGTAAGCTTTATGAAAATAAGGCTTTATAAAACCAAAAAAATCCTTTCATGCCGTATAAGTTAAAAAAAAATTCTTCTCGTACTTTTTCCGGAAAAGTCAAAAAGTACCTTGTAGAGTAAATAAAAGAAATATTACTTCCATACCATGGGGTAAAAGTAAAATGGGTAAAAAAGACATTAAACATACATGAATACACTTTTATAAAACATGGATGTGGATGATATCAATAACCCCAGTAAATACTTACGAATAAGCAATCTTGTATAAAAATGAGATTTGCACAATTTTCCCTTACCTTAGGTCTGATATGCTTCATACGTTTCCGAACCTCCTGTATAGTGATTTAAATAATGTCATTTACTTATTACAGAATAATATTCATTGTTATGATATCATATATGGTTCAGTTATGACTTTATATTTCCCGTTCTTTTGTAAGTTCCATTTTAAACCAACGTTTTGGGTTAAATCGTTTTATTTATCGTACGTGTTTGGACTTGTTGTTCTTGATATTATTAATTATATCCTGATTTAATTAATTCCATAATGTAAAACATGATTTAAATATAATATATATTTAAGTATATACATATATATATATATGATAGGTCGATTAAATGAAATGAAATACTCCGTTCATGGAGACGGTAGTCCGTACGTACGCATGAATGCTGTTTTAGTTTCCTTATTGAATTGAATGAAATTAAGTAGATGACATAAATATATATAAAAATAAATCCAGTATCATTATTATGTCATATATTTCATGATTACTTATTATATATACTTTATAATCATCCAGGAATGGTTAACATGGAGAATGAAGCTCATCGCGTCGTGGAGACGGTAGTCCGTATGCACGCACGAGCGATGATACCATTCCCATGATGGTGGAATTGTATTGGAGTAGATGTATACTATTTCAGAATCAATATCACTTTAAAATAATAATTTATAGTTATTATTTACACCATTATACCGATCCAAGTAAGGTGGTGGTGGAAAATGGATTACACCACAACGTGGAGACGGTATTCCGTAGGTACACACACGCGGTGATTTCGTTTTCCGTAGGATGGATAGATGGTGAAATAGGGTTATTTAATACATATAATAACATATAAGTATATAATTTATACTAATGTTATTACTTCATAATGAAACAACTAAATAAGAAGAAGTGGAAGAAAAAATAAATTTGAAAGAATCGGTAACGGACATTACCTCTTCTTTGAAGCGCCTCTCTCAGACCTCCTCTTAGGGCACCAAAATTGGTCTTTGAAGAAAACCAGGACCTCTAAGATTTTTCTAGGGAAGTGGAGAAGATAATTTGGTCGGGGTTGTCCGATCTTGAATTCTCAAAGTGGTGTGAGGAAGAGAGGGAGGAGGTGCCCTTTTATAAGGGAGGAGAGGGGCACTTTTGGAGTAACTAAATAAATTATTTTATTATAAAGTCATATTCGGTTTTTAATAGCTATAAATTGAGTTATTTCGAAGCTAAGGTGGGGAGGGGTCGAAATTCTCTCATCCTATAGAATTTATACAAGTTTAGGTTTATATTTTAACCTTATCATTTAGATTTAACTTTAAGTTAAATAAATTTTCTTTTACCGTGTCTTCTTGTTTTCTTACACTATAAGGTTAATAAACTTACTATAAAAAGCCAAAATAACCCCAAGTTGTTTATTATTAATATATATAACCTTATCTAAGTCATTTGGCCTAACCTTAGATTTTTAGGAATAAAATAACAATTAATAATATAATATTTGTTTTAAAAACTATTTTATTTCAATTTTGACAGTATTTGGTAATTTATATCTGAGAAAATCATAACAGAAATATTAGTTCGAAATAATTTAATTAAATCAATACTAACATGTCATATTAACAAATAAAATTATTTTAATTCATAAAAACTCTCAAATTACATTTATTTTGATATTTATAACATCAATTATGTCAATATTTCATTAATAATATAATTACTGCATCATCATTATGTCATTAATAAATTAAATTATTTAATACCTAAAAATTACAAATAATATATAATTATTTAGGATATCTTTTTATCTTTATAATGAATATTTATAGTCTAATTTATCTTATGTATAACCCTATATTAAAAATTATTTAGTTATTAAACTTTGATTTTAATTATTTTAACCCTTTTTAAATAAATTAATAATAAATGTCCTAATCTTATCCAAGTGGGCCCAAATGGTCATATTTTATTCCTAAGGTGGTTTTTGGCCGAAGTAAACTTATCCAATAGAATTAGGACATGTTTTAGGGTAATAATAATATCATTGTTACCCTTAATTACCCTATTTACTTTTAACCGTGGTAAAAAATGTAAAAAGTTACTATTCACCAAAAATTATATTCATCTCATTGAACCACATTTTATTACTTGATATTAACCATGTCTCTCGGATTTTCAAATTTCCACTCACAGAAGCGGTAAATTATGTTTTATGAAAAATTCAGTTTTTTAACTACCACTTAGTGGTTTCACTATTCATCAAAAAATGAAAGTTTCCAAAAAAATACAAAAAATTAGGCATAAGATATATTTGATTTTATATATTAAAAAATAATGTCTATTTTACCGAATTCAAAACATATCAGTTGTATTAATTAATTTAAAAATTAATTCTCGTCGTCAAAACAAATAGCGTGTTATTAAGAGATAATAATTATCAAAAGATTGTCACTTGTTTATGTCTGGTTTAAATGTGAAATTACATCAAATGACCAACATTGTATTAAACTGTAAAAATATATTCTAAATATACATTAAAACCACTCAAATTAATAATTTATCACTATTAATTATTTCAATTAAAAAAGTTGTTTTTAATTAAAATTTAGTAATTTTCACTATTCATCAGAATATGAAAGTTATCCGAAAAGTACCAAAATTTCACCCTAAGATAATTTTGATATTCTGAATCCAAAAATAAAGTTCATTTTGAAAGATAAAATTTATAAAATTTCAAAAAGTGGGTATTACTATTCATAAAGGCTAGTTCATAATAATATTATAATAATATCTCGTTTAGTGAAACTTTGTATTGCGTACTACACACGCTATCGGGGAAGGTTGTGATTGCGTGTAATGAAAGGAAGGTTAGGGATGCATGTTGTGCAAGCTACTTTTGGTGTAGTGTACAACACAAGACATTAATGAAATTAAAAAGTATATTTTTCATAAAATCTCAGGGTGTTACAGTTTATTACCCTTGCATTAATCAGATTGATGACCCTTTTCTCTGCAGTTATAGGAGACTCCCTTGCCTTTCAAGAATTTCCTGAGTGATTCTTTGCACAGTTCTCAAATAATGGGAATATCTTTGTTCCCTTTATCCTCTTTGGTGCTTCTCCTTTTCCTTTGTTATCAGAGTACTGCTTCTTATCTTGGTTTCCTTTGAAAATATTTGATCTAGAAAATTCTTTTTCTATTTGCATGGCACTTGATACAATTTCATCACATGATGAAAATGTTTGAGAAGGCAGTTCCCTTCAAATACTTGTCTTATGACCCTCAAAGAAATGATCAATCTTTTCTGCCAAGTAACGTACGTAATCTACGACATACTTGGCTAGCCTTGTGAAGGTAGCCTCATACTCTTCCACACTATCTTCTTCATTTTGTTTTAAGCCAAAGAATTTCCTCTTCATTTTAGTTCATTTCTCATGAGGGAAATATTTTTTGAAGAATATTTCTTTAAAATTCCTCCATTCCATATCTTGAATTTCTTCTTCCTCTGTGGTATTTTGAATTAGGGACCACCATTGATCAACGTCTCCCTTGAGACAATATACTGCCAGTAGTACCTTTTCATTTTCATTGCATCTTAACACCATGAATATCTTTTCAAGGGACTTTATTCATTGCTCAACGACCACTAGATTATTGGTCCCACTAAAATATGGGGGATTTTGCTGCATGAAACGATCCAACACCGGTGTGTAATGGTTATTCGTTTCAACTTGAGTAAGTTGTCTCAATATGGTCATGATCTGATCTACTCCAACGTTAACTGTGTTGACTTGTTCAGTGGGGAGATACCTACCTTTCCCATGAGTATCTATTCCACTTCTTCCATTAGATTACATTTCTAAATAATGGGATACACTATATTAGTTTAGGAATCTCAAATATAAAAGCACTCAACATAGATTGAAATTCTATGCATAGATAATCTTATAAACATGGTTCCTCTGAGGAAAAATTTACCTTAAACTCCTTCATAATGACTTATAAAAAATTGTCAATTATCCTAAGAATATCCCTTAGGAGTTTTGTAACCATGATTGCAACAAGGCCCATTGTCGTGCACCAAGATACCCCAGGTCAAGCCTGAAACTCCTTGTCGGAGCTTTCACTCCTAGGTACATCTATTCCAGAGCCACCTCTACCTTCTCGTATCCAGACAGGGATGTATTTGCTAGACAGATTCACATAATCTATTAATTAACAAAATACCAGGACATTATTGTACGTTTATCCTCAAATACTACATTAGGGCTCTGTTCCCTACTATACATTTCCTACTCTAGTTTCCCAGTTTTTTACTAAACTTCCTCTGATACCAACTATAACACCCTGACCCCTCTAGACCGGAGCTGGTGCATTACTTGTTATATTGGGATGGTTAGAAGGAATTAAAATCCCAAAAAATGATCATTTTAGTTGTTTTTATGAAACTAGATACATATATGCAACTCAAATTACATTGAAAACGGTTACAAAATACAATACATAACAAAAACCAAAAACTGCATCCACATGAACTCAATAAAAGACCTTCTCTTCATCACCTGTTGAAGGTAAACAATGGAAGGGGTGAGCTCAAACGCTCAGTAAGGTTTACAAATAGTAGATGTATGAAGCAATAATAACTTAATCATAGACAAATATGGAATGGTGAATTAATGAAAAAACACACGCCATTAATAATCTGAGAATGAAACTGCATCCATAGATTTTTTCATAGTGAAAACCTCATGGATATTAATAACTGATAATGAATAAAGATAATGATTATTAATTGGACGTCATTTATCTGGAACATGATACCATAATACAGTTAAAACGGTTTAGTTTTGTGGGTAGAAACCCGTCTGATTTTTTGGAAACAAACTTGAAGGGTTTATCGCCAACTAATTTGTCTCATGAGACCTACCGATGCATCGACGGGCTATAGCAGGTCCCACCTGCCACTTCATGTCCAAATCATTCGTTATAAATTTATTCAATACAATATAAATATTTCTTTTCAATATCCTTATAGAGTAGAGTATACGAATTTATCAATATTTCCATAATTAAAATAACATTCCAAATAAACACCATATGTAAAATCGTATACAGTTCAGACAAAAAACATATCCATGAAATGAGATTATGGATATTTAATATAAATATAATTTCAAATGAAAAGTGATCTCAAATGGGCAGTATTTACACCACATAAGGATTTTTAGGTGCACCATACAAAGTTAGTCACAACAAAATAGTAGTTGAGACAAAGTCTCTTACGACAATGTAATCGATCGAACCATATGACTAGAACATAATAACCCTCAAATGAATCATTTAATAAAATGAATATAAATATAATCATTTTATTATATATCAAATGGCTTTACACATAAACCACATATAGGAAATAAGTAGTGATCAATGATAATCTCACAGAAATGAAAGGGAGATGAGAAACCCCTTACCTTATGCCCGAGTGTGTTCTTAGTTTGTTTTAATGACCTGAATAATAAAATTTAAATTCATTAATTAAAAACTACAGAACATCCTATACATGTAATTTATTTATTATAACATTATTAGGTTCATTAATTTCCCTTTAATGGGTTTAAAAGGTTCAATTTTCTTGTTTTGGAGGCATTTTCTTCCTTGGTTTTCATGATTTTTTTACTTGTTTTCATGAATGGAAGTTCATTTAGAATGTCATTAAACATCAAAAATTGTTAATATATATTATTAATTAAATTAAGGATATATAAATGATCTTATAATGATTTTTGGTTATATACCATGATGATTATTAATTTCTTAAAAGTTTATTACAAATATTCGGATTAACTTGGTTGTTATGTTCATAATGAAGTTTTTTTTGTATTATAATTTTATATTATGAGTGTCTTAGGATTACGGAACATTTAATGAGATTAAATAAATATATTCTTATCTTTTTAAACCATTAAAATTGTTTCATGACTAGTTATGAAGTAGAAAGTGAAGAACGAAACTTCGTCATCCACAAAGGTTATAAATTGGATCCTCATGGACGCTGATTTCATTTAGAAAAATATTAGGGAGGGAGTAAAGATATTGATGATAGTTCTTCAATTCACATGATATAATTCCAGTATATAGATTATACTGATGTTTTTCATGTTCATTTGGATATAGGAGGTGAGGAGAGAAAAAGAAAAGAAATTAACTTGGAAATAAAAGAAAAGGTGAGAGATCCCTTGTGAAAATTCGGCAGCCTAACGGCACCACATAAAATTTCATAAAATGAAATGATGAGAGAAAAAGGGTATCTCATCATATTGAAATAAAAAGTACAGTAATAATAACACAAAAAATCAAACCCCAACATATGATAATGGAAAATCAAATAGATAACATAAAGGAAGTGTCGACTAAAAGAAGAGAATGAAGGATTCCCTTACCATATAGAGTAACTCCTATATCTTGAAGGATGGGACCACGGGGCTTACAGAAACCTTTTAAGTACTCCTATGGAGGTAATACCACCATATATTTGAGGATATTGAGTTTGGAATGAACTAAAACGAATGGATGAGTGGGTATTTATAGACAAAGAGGTCGTTTTTTAATAATTTCAAAGGGACACCTCATTAGTGGATTCTGAAAAACCATGGGCTTACCCGTGGTATTTGCCCATGGTTTAAGCCACTTGGGACACCTCATGTAATAATCTCATATTCACAAGTCTAACAGACCATTATTTTAATTAATACATCATTATGATGTCATTAAACTACCGAAAGCTCAAATCTGTATTTTTACTATTCATGAAAAATTCAAGTATTTTAGAAAAATCCCAAAAATCCACCCAAACCATTTTTTAACATTCATAATTAAAAAATGAACTCCATTTTTTGAAAATAATTTTATAAGTATTTTTTATTTATTTTTTAAAAAAAATCAATGTTTATTCAAAAAATAACAATTTAAAGGTATAATTAAGTTTGTATTACATTGAAAATTTAATTAACTTCTCATTATCTTATTACCTTAAGAAAATAAAATGTTATCATTATTTACTATTTATAAGGTTCATATTACTATTCATATGGGTATGTTACTATTCATCAAAAATTCAAGTTGGTTCTATCAGACTCAAAACAACTTTCTGGTCACAACTCTAGATGACTGTTTCTCAAAATTCAAAACATAGAAGTGGAAAATTTATGTTTAATGGATAGCATATAACTTTCTCCTATAATGTTTTGTTTCAAAAAAGACATAGTTCTTCATGAAATAAATGCTATCTAATGAATAGAATGTTTTTAAGAGAAACAAACCATAAAATGTTTGTGGTGTTATACATATTCTGAGAACTTCTAGTTTAGATGATACATCATTAGAAGAAAAAAGCCTAAATATTTATTTACTAATATATATTCAGTGAAACATTTATAAGTCATCAATATACTCACATTGTTAGTATTTGTTACTTTTTATGAAATAAGTTTATCTCAATTACATGATTATATATAAAATAGATTAATCTTATAGTTAAATAGAACATGGAATCATAAATTATAGTATTCATATAAGGAACTTAAAAACAAACATCAAGTTAATCTAAATCAAATTAAAGTGTACTATGGTTTTCAAAATAGTTAATATAGAAGGATTAGGAATTCACTATCAAATAATAATAGGACCACAAAAACACCCAATAAGAGAAGAATAATGGATGAATATGAGATGTACCCTAGAGAACAGAAACATTCCTTGACCTAGGAGGAAACTCCTCGATGAATAATAGATTGCTGATGGGATGTGCATCGATGAAAAAGATCAAGGGATAATGTCAATGGAGGATAAGGTCAGTTGTCAATTGGTTAATGAAATCACTCGACCTTGAGGAAATTGATCAACTTTAATATCCCATCAAACTAATGAAAACTATGAAATACCAATGCTATGAAAACTAATAAAATAGAGTTTACCCGAACCAAAATAGAGATAACATTAATGGAGAACCAAATCAACCTAAAACCATGTATACTAAACTTGAATATGTTAAATATAACCAACCTAAACAAAACCAAAATCAACTAGATACCACGGATAAATGAAACAATATGAAATGATACAACTTGAATCAACAAACCCCAAACTAAACTAGAATCTATTAAAAATACCAAATGATGGATTATAGTCTCACTATTAAAGAAGACCAGAATCAAAAAAACAACAAATCTGTAGAGAATTCTATACCATTAGAAGTTCATGTCATCAGGTGAGGAAAACACTGCTCGACTTAGGGGGTGCACATTGGGTGAGGGAAACACAGCTCAACCAGAGGAGCATGAGGAGGGGGGATTTGCGCAGACCATAGGAGGATGGGGCGATGTGTGCCAACCAGAGGAGGGGGATGTGTGTTGAATGGAGGAGGAGGATAAGGGGGTATGCATCGACTGGATGAGGAGAATGGGCGTCGGGTGAGGGAAACATGGGGGGAGGGAATGTGACCTGTGGGGGGGGGGGGGGTCGGCTTGATGAGTGAAGGGGGAAGCATGGGTGGGGAGAAATATTTTTTCCTCTATCCTAATGGTTCTTTAAAAACAATTGGGATAGAATATCTATACCCATGGTTTTAAATAGACCGTGGGTATAGCTCCATGAACATGGACCCTCTTTCTAGTAGTGAATGGGTTTTCTTATAATGGAATGATGTTTATGAAACTAATTTCTCTTTCATGAGTTACACCATGAGGAAATTATTATAATACTCACTTATTTTCATGAGTAATGCTATGATGAAATGATGAAATGATTATGAAACCTGTCTCTTTTCCATAGTTTATGATATGATGACATGATTATGAAACCCATTTCATTTCATGGGTTTTGATAGGTTGATTTTTTTATGATCTTATGACATGCATATGTTTGATTTTCATTATGTGACTGGTGGAACCTATATCTCCCTATAGTAAATTGGGTAATAATTTATATCACATGAGATAGATAAGACTATAATGGGGAGTGAACATGGTTCAATAAGAGACTTTTTCTTCTATGATGGTATTAGGATTGAGCCTTTACTACTATGATGGTTTAGGGATTGAACCCATTCTACAATGCTAGCCTTGGTAGTGAGACATGACTACTATGGAAATGATTTCTTATACTTAAGTGTATATCTAAAATTAAATGTCTTAAGAAATTGTTTTACTCTTATGGTTAATTTTTGTTGATTCCATTATGATTCCTGTCTTATGAACTACAAATATTTATAGCAAGACTCAAGATTTTGATCTTTCATATGTACGGTATGGTTTCCATATGTTATGATCATGTTCTCATACAATTATGCTCATGTTATGTTTAGGTATTTTCCCTTTTTTACCCTTACATAGAATATGAGTTCACCCTTTTTTATTTTTCTTTTACCTAGGTTATGATGATAGGTTTTATGTAGGGTATGTCTATGAAGAGTACTTAATTTAAGTTATTTTTTTGAAACATTGAAGATATTTCATTAAATAAGAAGATTTTTTTTAAATGTTGGGGCTGAAGCCTCAATTTATTATTTAAAGCAAAGACCACTTTAGACTAGGTATAGGGAGACCCATTACATAGCCCGAAGGTCCAAGGCCAAGAGGTCTGAATATAAGGCTTGAATGCCCATTTTTGGCCCAAAGGACCCCACGGTGAACAGTACTTCTACAGTACCCGTGCTGCTATAGTACCTGCTACATTACCCGTGTTGCAACAGTACAGTGGCCGCTACAGTACCTGCAACAGTCCCTCCACCGCTGCAGTGTTGTCGCTGCTATAGTTCCGCCGCTGTGACAGTACCTCAATAGTGCCCTTCTACAGTACTGCTGCAGTACCTGTGCTGCTAGGTAAGAGAATTTTGGGTCACTATATCATGTAGGAGTTTTTTTCTAATATTTATATTCTTTATTGACCATTCTCTAGACTATATTTGATATGGTCTTATTAAACCCTATATCAAAACATTTTCTTCTAAATGATAGTGATATTAATGGTAGTACTTGATGTTTTACTCCTGTTATAGCCGCTTCAACTCAGAAAAATAGAACTTAGTGTCATTTCCTATCAACATTGTATGAGGGACGCTAAATATTTAGATGATATTGGACTTCAAGAAGTTGATAATGTTTCTCATCCGGACTTTATTAAGGTTTATACAATTGGACCATTTTGAGAATAATTTGGTATCATTATGAATATAATTTAAATATTTGGTTGTATGTTGGGGTATATCCCCATGACATTCATGCCCATATAGAAAACATATAAGAGTATTTGGAGATATACAACAACTCCAAGGGAATATGGATGAAGATCGCATGTATTAGAAAAGCATGTAACTTATTAGGGAATTACATGAAAGATTTTATCATTTATAGAAATAAATAATCAAGACTACTTTCATGGTGGGAGATATGGTTCCCTGAGAGATGATCACCATAAGAAACCATGTGGACTTCTTGCATTGCAGAAAGGGTCTCTCCTTCTGTGGTGCATCTAAGGAGAACTCCATCAAAGCAACATTTATAAATGACTTTTTACTCATCCATCCCATAATTATGGGTGATGTTTTCCACCCAACATCATATTTCCTCATTTTTTGATCATTCAGATTGGAGGGTCCCATTTTTTAGTAGTTTGTTAAGTGGAATATCCATCCAATGATAGATGATGGCTCATCATGTCTTGAGGAAATGTTTATCTGATTGATCTTCTCTATGTCAAATTTAATGTCTAATAAATCCACCACCTGGTCTGAAATGTGGAATATTATCTCATCTTGATTAGGATTATCTAGGTTCATGGTTTTCTTAGCCAATGCATCATCCGTGAATGGAAGATATGATTTAGTGTTGGTTCAAAGGGGAATTATGCCATCAGTACCCTCACAAAGCTGATGAGAGGGGTCAATTATTCATTCTTGAATGTGTATTAATTTTTTATCTTATTAATCACTTTTTATAAATCACCATTAACATTCATATGGGATATCTGTAACTAAAAATATATTTGTAGGTCTCAAATTAGGGTTTGGTATTCTGACAGATTATTGGTGTAGCCTTCAAATAGTAGGAAGGAGTATTGTAAAATTTCCATGGTTGAGGAAATAAATAAATTCCTCAGACCAACCTAGTAGAAATTTAGTATTTACATTATTTTCATAGTCATAAATTGATAATCCCCATCAAAATACATCTCCCATGTTTGAGGAGTGTTAAGGGTATATATATCCTCTTCATATGAGTGGTCTATATTTAGTTTCATTCTTTTCGGATCGAGATTCTCTATAAGGAAATTAGATAGTACCTACCCACTGAATGCCTTGAATGATATGAATTAGATTTCTTATTATTGAATTATGAAATCCCATTAGGACACAAACCCATTCAGTATATAGTGGCTATTAATATACATGATTGGGTTGATATGACAGACCAAATAGAAATCATGATACTGAAAGTATTTCCTCATCATTTTTCATATAGAGATAAGTGAAATTAAATTCTTCTCGATATCAGAACATCTATTCTCAATATCTATAATTTGTGTATGTGAAATTAGAGTCATTTTTTGTTTCCTCTATCATTCTTCTATGTGATAAGGGAATTGGGAGACTTCTTCACAAATACCTCATATAGGATGATTTTATTAACTTATATCCATGGAATCAATACTAGTTTGTGTAGTAGATATTTATTAAGGTTTTTGACGGCTTATGGAAATATTCATCCCATTGATAAGAGACTCAATTCTTCAGTAATGTAGTGAATGTTAGGAATTTTCTATCCATGTTGCATATGAAAATTATGATATAAGAGATATGTTCCTTAATTCCTATCATCTCGTTGAGGTTTTGAGGATGAGGAATTAAGGAGACCCACTCTTTTAATACATTTACATTACATAAAATTTTTTGAATACTTAAAACATTATACACAGAGACTCCCAAAGACCGTATTAGTTTAGTGCCTTTGGAAACATGGAAACATGAACAATGGTATATATGTGAGGAACATTATCTCCCACTAAGTTATTCTTGACTATAATATTTCTTATCCACATAAAAATGATACATATATTCATTACCTGTGGGAAAGGAAACATGAAATGGGTGATCTCAGATGATCAGTAAGGGTAAACCAAGGAGATATATAAGCAAAATCATGATCATAAGGGTATGAGAACTTGATCGTGAAAATATAAGATCACAACATGAATATAAAAGATCATATAATGGAATGGAGATTAAAAGTTTATAAGAAATTAATAATAAAGAAATAAATATCATAATCCATGAAAGTATAACACATAAATAAAACATGGAATTATGGAAAATACATAAGCATATAATATGATTTCTGTAGTAGCCAAGGCATCGCTTCCAAGCCTATCTTAGTAGTATTGGTTCAATACCCATACCATCTTGGTATCCATGGTTCAATCCTAAGGACATATTAGTGGCATGACTTCACACCTCATATCATCTTGGTAGTCATGGTTCACTCACATGGTCATATTAGTAGTCAAGGTCCACTCCCAAAACCATCCTAGTCTATATCAAAAGATATAAATCTTTACCCAATGAGTTAGAGGGAGATAAAGGTCACACCCATCTCAAAATGAAATCATACATATCCGTTCCAAAGTAATCATATTCAATCATATCATAACACATAAAATGAAATAGGTATCATATATATGTAATCATATCATAACATGTGGAAAAGATACATGTTTCATAATCATTTCATCAAAAGAATAACCAAATTAAGAGAAACAGATTTCATAGAAATATAACCCATAAAATAGAAATGGGTTTCATTAAGGACATGACAATAAGGATAAACCATTAAAAGAAATAATAAGAATGGAACCTTTAGATAATTTCCGATAAAGGAATGAGTCACATCAACAGATGTCATCTTAGATGGAAAATAATTTTAAAAAATCTTTTAAAAACATTTCAAAAGGAAAATATCCTTTATTATTTGAAAAAGTATTTTCAATACATAAAACTATTTGAAAATAATATTCTTATAAAATACCTTGAAAACTTATAAATAATACTTGAAATCATTTTGAATACCATTTTCCTTGAAATCTTATAAGAGAATCTTGAAAACAGTTTGAAAATCTTTTTCCTTGAAGACATATAAAAGGAGCTTGAAAATGATCTAAAAATGATTTTCATTTAATACTTATAAAATAATCTTGACATTTATTTTTTTTAATCCTTGAAAATTTATAAAAGGGTCTTGAAATTTTTTTGAAAACTATTTTCCTTGAAAAATTATAGAAGAATCCTGAAAACATTTTGAAAACAATTTTCCTTTAAAACATATATAATAAGCTTGAAAACATTTTCAAAAAAAAATTCCTTGAAATTTTATAAAAGAATTTTTAAAATATTTTGAAAAAAATAATTCCTTGAAAAATTATTTTAAAAATATTTTTTAAAAAAATAACCTTTTTAAAATACAAAGGAAGCTTCAAAGAAATGATTGCGAGTGAATCCGTACATGTCGTATGAGGTAAAAATAATATTCATTTTTCATGGTAAAAAATTAAGAAAAATGTATTGTTCAGAAAGTGATAATAAGATTCCTTTGAAAACATGGAAAAATACAAAAAGGTTAAACATTTATTTTAAATATTATAGTATAATATTATAATATTCTAGGAATTTCTATTTAGAAAACATGGTTTTGATGGAACATAGATTTCTGACTGAAGAGTGGGTAAAGTTAGGCTTTCTTAAAAACAAATTATTAACTATCTTATGTATAAAATAGTATAAAAGGGTACCAATATATTAATATATCATGAATAAATATATGATAATAATATTAATTAGTTATCATGAGATATAGTTCATAATATTTCATCAATGGAAGCATAAACATAAACAATCTCGAAAAATGGTGAGATTGTTTTAATAAAATATTATCTCTTGGTAACATGGGGTCATACTATCCATGTATGAAAAGGAGATTAAATTAAGCATAAAATTTCATGAAATAAGAATATTATCTATATAACATGTAAAATTTAAGTATTTACACCATGAAAAAAATTATAGGTGCGTAATAAAACATGTGTCTCAAAGAAGGTAAATTGAGACAAAACTATCTAACTGATTTGGTAATGTTTGAAACATAAACACCATGAAATAAGGATAATAGAAATGATATGTAAACACCCATAAATTTAATAATAATCATCATATAATAAATTTGAGTGAGTTATATACATTATGAAAAAAGAAAAGATTCGTGAGTATGGAATCTATCTCATGGATATAAAAATTGAGATGAAATTACATTACCTTGTGCTTTAACACCCATCATAATCATTTATAACTTCTATATAATAAATATAAATTTTAAAATAAACATATTATTATATATAATATCATATATGGATATATTATAAATTTATATTATATTCTTGTTAGCAATTCTATGTTAATTTTTCACTTTGGGTAATGTCTGTTTTGTTCTTCCCATTTGTCTTAATTTGTTATATCCTTGTCCTTATAAATATATCATGATTTAAAGAATGTAAAACATGATATAAATATAATTATTATTCATTTTATTTTTATTATAATAATATATAGGATATAGAAATACAAAATGGAATACACTATTCATGGAAACGATTGGTTGTATGTACGCAGGAACGTTGTTTCAGTTTTATTGTTGTATTGGAAGAGAGTAAATGACTTATAAGTATCAATATATTTATATATATCATTATTACAGTATAATTATTATATCATATATATCAAATAATTTAAATATACACATCCTTAATACATTCTATGTAATGTGTGAATGAATCACATCACTTTTAGGGGGTATTAGTCCCACTTCATCAAACAAAATTATCATATTTACACAAAATGGAAAGCATAAATATAGGTTTTTTAAAAAGATTAAATAATATTATAGACATAATAAGTATAATATTTAAAAATAATTTCCATTGTAATGTCTAACATAAGAGGCAGTAAAGGAAAAATGGACAATCATTGTTTCGTTGGGCGACAGTTCTTCATACACGTAAATAGTATGTTTGGTGCCCATTATATAGAAGTGTGTGTAATTTTAGTTAAGAAACTTATCATAAAAACATCATAATATATTTATTATACTAGTTTTTCTATAAAATAATTTAATAATAAGACATGATTTAGTGGAGAATGAAAATAAAAGAAATGAGTTTGAGGGAGTGTGTTACCTCTTAATTGGGTAAATCCTTTTGGTTTTCACCAAAAGGATTCCTTGGAAGACTTTATTCCCAAATAATGGATTAAAAAATTAATTTAGGGATTTTGGGAGGATATTTTAGTATATCATGGTCTATACTAGGTGGTGTGAGAGGTGCGAATATGTGGGAGGAGATTATGGATTTTTATAACGGAAGAGGTGTGGCACTCTTGTAATATTTTGACAAAGAATTCCAAACACATTTTTCACATGTTAAGTGGATATGATATTGGACCAAATTAAATAAAAGTGAGTATAGTGTATAACTATGGCCATAAAATTACTCTTGAACTATTTTATAGGTCATTTTGGGTCTTAATATTATGGTTTAGTCCTTAGTTAATCTTAATTTTACATTAATTGATATAATTAATTTTAATAACTTTCACTAATATTATTGGTAAAAAAAATAATTTACCTTATTAGAAGATATAAATTTAAATGATTCCAAATATGGAATCCATTTTTCTCATTTTAAATCACATAATTTGAAGAAAATAATTTAAATTCAATCCCGCTAACGGGACGACACTGCGTGTTTTTAAAGTAAAAAAGATCAAAAGTTTCATAAGCTTATATATCCAATTTCAATGTGAAATTAGTTCCAAATAACTAAATTGGATTAATTGATAAAAATATTATCTAATTGAACTTTGAAACTAATTTAAAATTTCATTTACCCATATAAATAAATTAGATGAAAAATATGTTTTGAACTAAAATTTAGTATTTTTCACTATTCATTTAAAAATTAAACTTCACAGAATAATACCAAAAAATTACCCTAACCTAATCCTTATATTAAAATTTCAAATAGGAAGTTTATTTTTACATATTAAATATAATTTTTTTTTAAATTTGTATTCAAAATGGATTCTCTAATAAAAGGTGCTAAGACTACCTTTATAAAAATATAGGTTGTTATGCATAAAATTTGGTTTGTTCTGATATTATGTATATAAAATCTACTAGATGAATATAAAAAATATTTTATTGAATTTATAACATATATATTACATTAATATCAGTCACTAAAGGTAATTAATTTAATTTAATAGGGTGAAATAGCTTTCTGACCTTAAAAATATTAATATTTTCTTTTATATTCAATTTTTTCATATTCATTTCTAATTTATTGGTAACCTATAAATTCATATTATATTTTTTTTAAACCATATATTTTCATAAATTAATTAATACTATTCATAACCTCTTACTTAATTTCTAGGCTATTACTTATTATATTAAATGATAACATTTTAATAATATATTTTTGTTCTGTTAAACTAGATCTTGCATGTTATGAAAGCCATCGAAAAAAGTAATTGTTGTGGGTAAAAAAATAAAACCTCGGTATTCCATATAAGGAAATCCTAAAACTATGTTATGTGAGGTACAAAATTAACTTGGTGTTTCATATAACTCAAGCCAAAAATAGTGATTTAATATAAAATAAACTATTTTTAGTGTTATGCGAAATGAAAAATATCAAAAAGATTAAATAAATTAAAATAATAATAATTCACAAAATATCAGGGTGTTACATTCTACCTCACTAAAAATTAATTTCAACCTAAAAATTCATCTAGGTTAACAAAGGTTTAATACTTGAAAGATTCATTCATTGAATCCCACATCGTAAAAATGAATACAAAAACTTCCCTTAAAAGGGAAAATCATAACCATAACGGTTACCCAAAGTAATATATAACTAGGTTTACATATAGGAGAACATAGGTGGGAAGTGGAAACTTGTACATGGATAAAAGGCATAAATATTTATAGGTAGTGATTGAGGTTATCATTAATAAACAAATTAATGGTCAAATAAAATTTGAGGGCCTAAAAATCATAAATCTTTTATGATTAAAAAGGTCTTTGATTCAATAAAGATTATGGTATTAAGATAAAAAATTATTTTTATAATTATCCTATATTTGAGTAATTATTTTACTGACCAACAATATAAGGAAATATACGTACCTAATATATTTCTATAAAAAGAATTTCATTCTTTGGTTATGATTTTATCTATTTATAATTCATCCATTACTTCAAGTAATGGATTTCTAGAAATTAGCATTGATGCCTGAAGTACTGATATAAAAATTTATCATATCTTAAGTCCCATAAAAGAATGAATAGTATAACTATTTCTTCTAACTATTATTTAAAATCAATATGGTTAATACATTAATCTGTAAACATATAAGTAACTCTACTAGTGTATCATTAATATTTATTGACCAAAAACAATTACACATTAACCATGACATCATGTAGGTCAGTGATAGGGGTGAAACCCTTATAGTTCTATGGTTAGGGGTTCAAGACTAGTGTCTAGGCTAGACTTCATTGGTTGTCACTAGACATACATGATGTCCTTTTCTAAAACCACAATAATATAAATTTTATAATAAATAATATGGACATCCTTGAAATAATGTGAATCACTAAATAGCCTTTCATCCATGTTTTTCACTATAAACTCAGTTCATAAATACTTACTCCGATGTTTAACTTAATATTTTCATGAATGGTTAACCTTATAACCCTTTGGAAAGATGAAGAAACAAAATAGTAGAAATAAGGTCATGAAATCATCTTAATATTGATACCTTATACATTAAAAAGTAGATCTTGGATGTTACATTCCAAACATGTGAATATCCCCATAGAATATTCTCTTGAAACATGAAAATAACCATAATTCCTTATTGAAAACATGAATGTTCCCTTGTTCCAAAGTATATTGGGTCTATTCCTTAAATCCAAAAATGTTGTAAACTTCATCAATGATAGCATAAACCATCCATAAACAAGTCCTTTCTTAGTTACACGGTAATTAGTATCATCCAATTTACATATTCATATCCCACATATCATTATCCAAACAACATTATCTTATCATAGTGAATATATTGATAGATATATAATTCGGGAAGCTCTTCATCATAGCTCAATGATGGAAGAAATTCTTCCTTCTAGGTGTTGTCTCGACCATGGAATCATTTAACTTAGAAAGGGAGAGGTCCTCCATACCTCCTCAGAAGGAAAGAGAGGTGGGATCCACTTCCAAATTCATCCGAAAATCCATTTCATTTGAAGAATCTATTTTTGGACCTTCCACATCTGAACCTAATAGGCAACCTATTTTTAAGCACTTTGGGGATGAATCCATTATAGTGGTGGTAGATCTGGATGCCCTTAATCATAGAATGGATCTTTGTAAGTATTCAGGGGTAGGTTGAGCATCGTATGAGAAATGTATGAAGTTTTGGTCCTATACAGATCTGAAAAACACAATTTCACATTTCTAGGGTTTCTCATGGTGGAGGATCATACCAATCGATAAGGGATATTTCTAGGTAATTTTAGAGAGACACAATGGTCTTATTGTGGTTTTGAAAACTAGAAATCTAAAACTCAACCCTAGATTCTTTCGAATCTCGGAGTGGGATGCCAATTTCAACCCTTTCAAGTAGGGTAATTCCGTGGTGAAATTTTGGATAAGGATTCACAGAATTCCAGGGGTTTATTGGCACCCTAAAATTCTCAATGATCTAATGTCAGGACAAGAAAAGAACTAGGAAATTTATCAGTACAACATCAATAGAGACCTTGGTCTTTAAGTAGGGGTTCTAATAGAAATTAACATGGAATCAAAACCTCCTGAGTGTATCTATTTGGCTACAAGTGAACATAAAATAGAGATTACTTATGAGTTTGAGAACTTACCCTAGTTTTGTGATCACTATAAAATGGTAGGACATATAGTTAAAAAATGTCATGTGATACAAAAAATGGTGCAACCAGCTCCCACCAAGACAACTTGGGGGGAAGTCTTACGAGGAAAAAAGGAACAATATGATGGTAAACGGGGGAAACACTGTCCTGAATCTATGGAAGAAAGAAACAATAAACAAGCATGGGAATTAAATTCCCTCATGGGAATACCTATATGAGGAATAGAAGAAGCAGTGTGGTGATATGGGGAATCAAGGAAACTCATCTGTTAATGTCATGCAGTGAAATCATCTAGAGGAATAGTCTGACCAAGTTTTGGATTACTCCATTGATGTCTTTTCAGTTTCTATTTAAATGCAAACTGAAGAATATCTGCTAAACCTTATTTCATTTTATATTAATGTGTAGCTGGTGATAAATCATCTTATTTCAGATGAATTAATTCAAACAATTGGTTAGGAACTAGAATAACATGCATTTACCCAATAGAAGACTCTAATTGAAGGAATTACTGTTAAAAAATTTGAAATAAAGGAAGATCAAGTTTATGCCCCAGTAAAACATGGGGAGGATACAATTCTAGAAACTGGGACCCCATTAGTTGGGATGTAATTAGGGTAACTTGTACAAGCTATGGTATAAATTCAAGTTGAAGACACTACTTCCCAGAATAGTGAACATAAGACTAACCAAACCTGCACCTAGAGGAAATTTTTGGGTTCCCAAAAGGAATAAAAATCTGAGACCAATACTATAATAATAAGGAATTACAGGTAATCTAAAATAATATATAAGAATTGAAAGGGTGAACTCACCCCCAAACCAAAATCTCAATGAGGATTATTTTTTGGAACAATCAAGGACTACCCTGTCCAAACACAAAAGGTTCCATTAGTTTCCATTCAAGTACATAAAATCATGAAATTGTACATATATCTAAACCAAATATTAACTCTCTAAATCTTGGGACACTTTTCTGTAATCGAGGATACTCCATTCTGGGCACCAACCAAGTTGTGTCCAATCCAGAAAGGATATGGATTGTAACTCATTATAGTTTTTAAAGTCTTGTTATTTTATATGAAGACAATCATGTTATCACCTACAGCTTCATGGAGTCTGGCTGGAAAATGTTCGGTATGATTTTTTATGCTCATAAGAACTATATTGACAGGAGGCTCTTATGGGATCAGATAAAGCAACTTTCAAGTTCAATTATGGACCCATGTATCATAAGTGGGGACCTCAATTCTATTCTCCATGAAGATGATAGAATTGGACCTCTGGTTAATTTTTCCTATATAAAAGAATTCAGATACTGTATAGAGGAGGCAAGCCTAGCTGAAATAAACCACATTGGTACAAAATTCACATGGAATGTGAGGAATATTAATAGAATGAGGGTGAACAGAATTGATAGGGATTTTTTCAATGAGGCCTCACTTTCTATTTGAAAATATATTTCATGTGTTACTCTGTAGAAGCACAACTATAACCTTCATCCCATTTTGGATAGTTTTCTTAGAAATGAGAAGAATCACCCAATTCCATTTAGATTCAATAATGCATTGGATTCTATTCTAGATTGTTCAAATATAGTTCAGTAAACTTAGGTCTCAAAGACTTGCAATGCCAATCCACTAATCTGTATCTCTAAGCTCAAAATTCTAAAAATAAATCTAAAATAATGGAGCAAGGAAACTTTTAGCTCACTAGATGCAAAAATTGACAGTATAGAATGAATTTTACATAACATTCACAAATATATTACTAAATGTGACTTTTTGGGAGACATTAAACAAGAATCTAAAATTACCTCCATGATTAAGAATCTCGTAAAACTTAGAGACAAAATTAGTAAAGGCATTTTTAAAATCATGTGGCTCTCTGATGGGGATAGAAACACCAAGTTCATTAATGCACTACAAAGGTGTCGAAGGGAAAATAGATCTCTTACCCTACTTAAGGGTGGAGATCGAATTATAGAAGAAAGATAAGAGATATATAATCATATTGTATCCTTTTATGTGAATCTCTTAGATTGTACCCTAATGAGTTAAATGCTAAAGGACAACATCATTCCAAACTTGATAACAGAGGAAGAAAACCTTCTCCTCACCTCTCTACCACTAGACTTTGAAATTAATGTGGTTGTCTTTAGACTTAAGAAATAAATCTCCCAAAGTCCAGATGGGTTCACCAATAAATTCTTTCAAACCTATTAAAACATAATACAGATTATGGTATGTTATCTTGTCAATAATTTCTTCAAGGATGGGTCTTTCACTCAAGGTTTCAATGCTCAGTTCATTTACATTATTCCCAATGTTTAAAATTCTAGTGAGATAAATCAATTTAGGATGGTTGTTCTGGTCAAAAATATTTATTAACTGGTTACAAAAATCCTTTCCTATATACTTTCTTAGGGTTCGGAGAAAAAAATATCATGGAACCAACTTGGGTTTGTGAAAGGAAGGAATATTCATGACTATTCTCTCACTACTTTAAAATGGGTCAACCTTTTCAGAAAATCCAACAAAGGAAGAAACATATCTTTAAATCTTAACATTAAAAAATAATTTGAAACAATGGACTGGGGATTTATAGGTAGGGTTTTTAACAGCTTTGGCTTCAATATTAAATTCATTCACTAGATAATGCTTCTGATTGAATCAGCCCATATCTCCATTCTTATCAATGGTTCCCGAGATAGATACTTCACATGTTCCAGGGGTGAGAAAGTGGGATCCCCTTTCAACCATTATCTTTTATATTATAGATGATTACTTAAGAATTATTCTCCTTGACATGGTAAGAATGGGTGATTTGGTGCCTATCAGAGTATCTAGAGGTATTCTTACCCCCTCCCACTTATTTTTTGATGATGAAATTTTCATTTTTACTCAGGGGGATAAGAGGAACATAAACAAGATCAAAAATTCTATATAACATTTTGAAAATTTCTTTGGACATGAAATTAACTAGATAAAATCCTTTATATACTTTGGAAAGAACATTATATCCTCAAGAAATATTCATATCCCCAATGAACTGGGAATAAAAGAGGGAGTGTTACCATTTTTTTACCATAGTGTCTCAATGTTTTTGGTAAAACCTTGTACATCATACTTTTCAAATACAGTGGAACAAATTATAATAACACTTTCCTCTTGAAAAAGAAAGTTTCTCTAAATGGAAGGATGTATTCTCCTCGTTAAGCATGTGGTGATATCAAAGATTGTTTACTCGTTTATGGTGTATATTTGGTCTCCATATTTCATTAGAAATCATAACACCCTGATGAAAATATTCATTTGGGGTGGTAATATCTTAGCAAGTAAAATCATCACTTCCCCTTGGAAAAATTTTCCATGTCATAAAAACTTGGAGGTCTTGGTATCAAGAACATGGAATTCCTAAACCAATCCTTGCAAGACAAATTAATGTGGAGATTGATCAATAATAAAGTTACTGCACTGGATTTTCCAAAAACTAGATTCGTGGAAACATTTCTAGTAGGAATGAAGAGTTATATTGAATCCTCTATTTATCCTGGACTGAAGAGAATATTATAAAAAAAATCACAAACTCTAAATGGATAGTTAGCATGAATTCTTCCCTTCGGTTTTGGTATGATAAACAGATAGGTTCCCCTCTCATATATTGGGTCAACACTAAGGAGCATGACATAGATAACATCCTAATGATAAGAGAGCAGCTAGAAAATATGGCCATGGTCCCAGATGACATTTCTCCCATGGTTGTCAACAATGAATGCATTGATCAAGAGGATCTTCTCATTAGAGAGGGGTCTTCAAATAGTCTCCTAGACTCCAAAATATTCCTTAAGAATTTGTTTCTTGGGGGTCATTAGTGGATTTGTGACTTAAATAGGAACCAGATGATACCCTCAAATTTACCCTTCTATGGAGGTTGTCACTCAACAAAAATCCAATGGATGTCAACCTTCAAATAATTAGGATATCCTTGTGTTCTAAATGTGTCTTATTTCATCATCATAGAGAGTATGTGGATCACATATTTATGAGATAAAAACTACCTCTTTTTTATGGAAGGTTGTCCTTAAGATATTTTAAATAAGTCCCCCCAGATATCTTCTGTTCGCATTTTTTTGTCTACTATCCATTATGTTCATCTATACAAGAAAATCTTGGTCCACTTTAGGGTGGAATGTTCCAAGATGATCCATTACATTTTGAGAGGTAGGAAAAAATTCCTTCATAGCAATACTCGATTCAATGTTGGACATGAAATTAATAATATCCTTACTTTAGTGAAAAATTATAACAACCTGCACACAAAAAAATACAGAAACTCATTTTGTGATTTCATTATCCTCAAGAGGCTCAACATTGCTGGTAACATCACTATTCCTTATAGAAATTTTTTATGTTTTTTGGATTCCCCCCATTGCTGGATGGATAAAGTGAAACACAGAGAGGGAATCTAGGTGTATCTCAGGTCATTTAGGTAACATATCCATATTTAGATACCATAATAAGGATGTTTTGGAGTTCTTTCAGGGTCCTTTTGGCCATGTCACTACACTAGAATCAGAAATTATGGTCCTCATTATGGCCATCGATCTTTCTCACCGAAGATAATAAAGACGTATCTGGATTTAATATTATTACACTACTCTTGTTCAAACCATAATGATGGGTCAAATTCAGTTATCATGGAGGAAAACAGCAAAATGGGAAAACTATCTTGACAGGCCCTCTTCCGTGAACTAATTCATCAAAAAAACCTTTTGGGAAGAAAATTATATTTTATATGGGATTTTAAATAAAGGGGTCACTGCAGAATGATGTCTCTACTCAACCAAATTTCCTGATGACATGGTCCCACTTTTCCTTCAATAAAAATGTAAAATCCGCTCATTTCATCTCTTGAAACCTTGATTTGTTTTAATACAAGAGCCTCAGAGCTCACCTTTCTCAAAAAACATAAAGAACATATTAAGGTTTATCTTCCCTTATTCTAAATATCACATTGTCATTAAATCATTTTACCAATCCATCAGAAACCTTCAACATAAACTTGTAAATATCGAAAAACATTAATAGAACAATACCTATATATTTAATCATTTATACAACATAATTATTGAACCTGAATACATAAAAACGTTTATTTTTCAACTTCATACGCAATACAAAGGAAGGCTACCTCATGATTTTATTTAATACCAATTTCCTTTCACATTTCATTTGTAGTCTCTTCATCATCAGTAATATATCCATTACTCAAAACACCTAACTAGTTCTCTTCAGAATCATTTTGTAACACCCCGAGATTTTATGAGAAATTTTATTAATTTATTTGATGTCTTTTGTTGTACGCTACACCAAGATTATCTTTCACTATACACAACACAATATTAGATTGTATTATATGCAACACTATTCTTGGCTTCTGTTACATGCAATATCAACTTTCCTCGATAGCTAGTGTTGTACGCAATACCGAGTTTCACTAAACAAAGATATGTTCTTCAAATATTATATAAACTAGCCGTTATGAATAGTAATACCCACTTTTTGAAATTTTATAAATTTTATCTTCAAAAATGGAATTAATTTTTGGATTCTGAATATCAAAATTAGCCTTGAGTGAATTTTTGGTATTTTTCTGAAAACTTTCATTTTTTTATGAATAGTGAAAAACTGACTTATTGGTTAGAACCGACTTTTTATTTAAATAATAATTTATTTTATTTAAATTTATTTTATGTAAAAATAGATACATAATACTTATATAAGTTCAATTTAATTCATTGAGACATTTTATAATAATTTTAGATATATAAAAATTTTATTGACATTTTTACCGCCTTTTACCCACCTCCTAAGAGCATTTCAAATTCACATAAAACATACTTTTACCACTTCTGTGAGTTGAATTTAAAAAATCTGAGAGACACAATTGATATCAGTAGGTAAAATTTGGTTCAATGCGATGAAAATAATTTTTGGTGAATAGTAACTTTTAACTTTTATTTACCACGGTTAAAAGTAAACAGGGTAATTAAGGGTAAAAATGATATTATTATTACCCTAACACATGTAATAATTCTATTTTATAAGTGTAATTCGACCACAAAAAACCTTATGAATAAAATATTACCCTTTAGGTTCACTTGGATTAGATTAGGACATTTATTATTATTTTATTTAAAGAAGAGTTAAAATAGTAAAAATCATAGTTTAATAACTAAAACATTTTTAATATAGGATTATACATAAGATAATTTTGACTATAAATATTCAGTAGAAATATACAAGGATTTACTAAATAATGGTATTTTATTTATATTTTTTAGACTTTAAATAATTTTATTTATTTATGACACAATGTTGATGCAGTAATTACCTTATTAATGAAATATTAACATAATTGATATTATAAATACCCAAATAAATGTAATTTTAGAATTTTTTTGAATTAAACTAACTTTATAGGTTAATATTACATATTAGGGTTGGTTATATGAATTTTTTTCTAAGTAATAATGCTATTATTAATTTATAAAAAACAAAATATAAAATAGTGTCAAAATTGACATAAAAGAGTTTTTTAGACAAATATTATATTATTAATTGATATAATGGTCGTAAAATCTAATGTTCTTATAAAAGAATTATTTTATAATATATATGACATTAATGAACCAATTGGGATTCTATTGGTAGTTTATAGTAAGTTTATTAACCATATAGTCTAAGAATACAAGAAGACACGGTAAAAGATAAATTATTTAAGTTAGAGTTCAATCTAAATTATAAGGTTAAAATGGTAACCTAAACTTGTCTAAAACCTATTGGTTGAGATTATTTCGACCCATACCCACCATAGACTCGAAATAAGTCACTTTTGATCCATTATAAACAGAATATGAATTTATTATAAAATAATATTTTATGTTTTTCCTTCGGTGCCCCCCACCCCTCTTATAAAAGGGTACTCCCCCTTCTCTTTAATTCATACCTCCAAAGGAATTTGTCTCGTATAACCCCTGCCCAAATACCCTCTCAACTATACTCCATTAATCCTAGAGGCCTTTATTTAGTCATAAAGACAACATAAGGATCCCTTTTGATTAAATCAAAAGGAAGAACCCAAAGAAGAGGTAAATATCTCACCACCTATTTCAAGTTTCTTTCTTCTTCCACTTCCTCCTTCTATGTTGTTTCCATTATAAAATTATAAATCCAGTATATTATATATACTGTGATGTTATCATAAAACTTTTACAACCATATTAGTTATTTTATCCATCCTATGAATGAAAAAGTCACCACACGTGTGTGCGTACGGTCTGTCGTCTCCACGTCGTGGTGTAGTTTGTTATTCAAACATTTCATCATTTGGATGGGTATAATAATGAGTATAAATGATATAAATAATAAATATAAAATTATTATTATTCTTTATATATGATTATTTATATATGATATACCATCCAATTATATATTATTTTAATATCAAAATAATGATATTGTCGCTCGTGCGTACGTACGGACTATCGTCTCCATGAACGCGATGAGATTCATATTCCATAATTAAAAATTAATGTATGATTATAATGTATATATAATAAATAATCATGAATGATATTACATAAGAGTGATACTGTATTTATGTACATATATGTTTCATTTACTTATTTCCATTCAATTCAATAAGGAAATGAAAACAGCGTTCATGCGTATGTACGACCTACCGCCTACATGAACGGTGTATTTCATTCAATTTATCAATCTATCATATATATTTATATTATAAATATGTATTATATATAAATCATGTTTTACATTTTGTAATTATGTAAATCATGATATAAGTAATAATATCAAGAACAACAAGACGAAACACGTACGATAAATGAAACGATTTGACCCAAAACGCTGCTTTAACATGGAATTAACAAATGAACAGGTAATATAAAGTGTTAAGTAAATCATATATGATATCATACATATTATTATGGTTGTTTTACAAGGTAATAATATGTTTATACCCACTATACAAGAGTCTCGGACGCATACAAAAGTAATTGTACATAAGGTAAGGGATAATTTTGCAAATCTCACTTTTATCCGAGATTGCTTATACGTTTGTATTTACTGGGGTATATTTTTCATAAATGTCCATAAAAATGTTTTTAATAAAGTGTTTAATATTCTTTAATGTATTTTTAAATTCATTTTTACCCATATTTTACTTTTACATAGTGTTATGGAAGGAATCTTTATTTTTTTCACCATACGAGGAACTTTTTGACTTTTCCAGCAAAAGTTCGAGGAGAATTTTTTTTAACTTATTTGGCATGAAAGGATTTTTACAGTTTCATAATGAATTATTTTCATGAAGCTTCCACTACAATATTTCATGATTATTTTCAAAAAAATCCTTTACTTTTAAAAATGAATGGCATTTTGTGAAAATAAAATGATTTTGAAGAAGAAAGGATATTTTCTTAATGAATTCATTTCAAGTGTTTTATGAAAACTATTTTCCATTTATGATGATGTTATTTAATATGGTTGTGTTTCAAGAATAATATATCTATGATTTACAAGTTTTGATTTTTCTTATGATGAAAAGATATACATTTGATTTATATGGACTGTGTTATGATGGGATGATGTTTATGAAACCCATTTTATTCTTTGGGTTATGATGAATGATTTATGTTTATTTTGTGTCACAAGTAAGAATGATTTCATTATGAGATGGGTGAGACCTATATATCCCACCAATGCAATGGGTAATGATTTATATCTCATGAGATAAACATGGCTGGAATAGAAAGTGAATCTGGTTCAGTAATACAGGGCTAGAACGGCAAGTAAAACTGATTCAGTAATGGACTTTGTCTACTATGATGGCCTTGGCAGCAATGCCTTGGCTACTATGGAAATCATATCATGTGATTAATGGTTTTCCACAATTACATGTTTTATTCCAATGCTATTTTATCATGATTGATGTTCCATTATGATCTATTCCTTATGTACTGCCAAGATTTCTGTCATTACCCAAGATTTTGATGTTTTATGTTCATGTTATTACGTTCAAATGTTTAGGGATTGTTTTATGTTCTCCATGTTTACACTTACTGAGCATTTGAGCTAACCATTTTTATTTTTTCTTTTCCCCAGGATATAAAGAAAGGTTTTAGGTAAGAAAACCAAAGGGGAATATTTTTATGGGAGATGTTGATGTTCTTTAACCATGATTAGACGATTATGTTCCGAGTTTCCAAAGACACTAAACTATTATGGCCCTTGGGTGCCTATTTTTGTTATGTATTATGTATTTTTCAAAATTAATGTAATGTACATGTACATCATGTTTGGGCCTCTACAGTTGGTTTCATAGGAAAGGTTTAGTCAACCTTTGGAAACTAGGATGTGAATACATTAGTAAAATCCATAGAGATATTTCTAATGTATGTCTAGGGATTTCCCTAAGGTTTACTATAAATATAGGTTATAGTCCTAGAATTATATTGACGATCATGAATAACATTGGGTGAACCTAATGTGTCATGAATTAAAGAATGTGTGATAAGTTAGACATCCCATAAGTGACATTTTATAATTATGTGGTTCCTTGTTATTTTAACTGTTTCTCACACTATGGTTTATGGTTTTAGTCAATGGAGGGAACGAGAAGGAATTCGGTTATCATTGATTCCAATAGAGAAATAGGTGACTATGATCAAAAAAAATTGTAATGGCTGGAATGAAAGATATTATGATTATGCCGAATCAGTCATTGCGATATATGATTAACAAGGTGAACATTAGTTGTATTCCTAAGTCATCAAATAAGAGGAAGATGGACTTTTATACATGTTCGCATGGTGAGGATCATAGAGAAAGGATGATTGATATTTCTAAAGAAGGGAAGAAGAACCCTAATGAATAAATCAAATTGAGGGGAAGATGTTATCTATGTGGGGAGAAGGGTCATAGAGTGACTGACTGTTATGGAGTTCAATGTCTTATCTATGGAAAACAAGGGCATTACCCAACTCAATGCCCTGACCTAAGAGGTTAATTCTAAATAAATGAAGGACATATTCAATTCCAATCAATGAAGATGATGTATTGAAGGTCTTATGTATTGAATTCAAGAATAATGTTGTTGAGGTACTTTTTTGTATATTGAAATATCTATGTATTGGTTCATTGTGGTTTTCTATAAGAATATGGTACTGATAACCATGAAAAGTGATTGAAATATATTTGGAAAGCAGATTATATGTGCATAATGAAGGGATAAAGAGATAATGAAATCTTTGATAGTATTAATGAGATCATGACTAATATAAGGACAATGTGATATCATGGTTTGAGTATATAGAAATTTTGGGAATTTGGTATGTGGAAAGAGTTGACATTTGACAATATTCATGTTTTCACAAAGATTATATGGTAATTCTTGTTTCAAGAGAATACATGATTAAGGTATTCACATGTTTGGAATGTGAGCAATAACAAGATATATCTTATGATATATAGGGTACAAATGAAGAAATTCACATTTTCGGTAGACGACACTTATAGAAATCGGACAGAAGTATTTTCTATTATCCTAAAGGTTGGAATGGATAAATTTAGACATCCTATAGTATTTATTAAGGCTATAACTTTTTGATTTTATTTCTGAAATGTTATAATAGTATAGTTTTAGAAAAAGGACAACTCGTAGGATGGGCGACAACCCGTCGCGTCAGACAAGGATGCAGGAATTGTACCCACAACCGAAGTGTGACAGGCCTTTATCGCCTACGATTGGCCTACAGGAAGTCCCTAGTTAGTAGATATTAGTTTTATTTTCTTAATATGAATGATAGATGAAGTATAAGTCCATTTTATAAACCATATACGATTAATATCACCATAGATGGACTTATGTATATTTAATAACTTTTTCTAACCTTTTGTTTGAGACTGATGGAATAACCTATCATTCTATCGCATGATCTACTAACACACCACGAATGACAAATAAAACTTCATCTCTTTAATAGATGAAGTGGAAATTGTTCAAGGAGTGACCAACGATGAGATTTTACCAAAATCAATTAAGTATTTCTTCAAATTCCAATTTTTTTAACTTTATGGAAATGATCTTGAAAACTAAAAAATTTGTCCTAGATGGTACATTATATCATCACAAATTTATGGCTTTGTGATTGTCGGATTTTTTATATCCATGTTATCTACCACTCTCCATCAGAAATTTATGGTTATATTTCTCTTCCATATCCATATTTTCACCTATGTTCTCCTATGTGGAAACCCAGTGATGAGTTAATTTGGGTAACCGTTGCATTTCTTACTCTAAATTATAAAATTAAGTTTTAGTATTCCTTTTTAAAATTTGGGTTTCTATTAATGAAACATTCAAGTACTAAACCATTTATAACCCCTATGAATTTCGAGGGTGAAATTCAATTTAAGGGGGGTAGAATGTAACACCCCAAGATTTTATAAGAAATATTAATAATTTCTTTGATGTCTTGTGTTGTAAGTACACCAAGATTATCTTGTTCTATACACAACACCATATTAGCTTGTAGTATACGCAACACTATTCATGTCTTGTGTTACATTCAAGAGTATCCTTCCTCAACAGCTTGTGTTGTACGCAATACCGGGTTTCACTAAACAATGATATGTTATTAAAATATTATATAAACTAGTCGTTATGAATATTAATACATACTTTTTGAAATTTTATAAATTTTATATTTCAAAATGGACTTCATTTTTTCATTCGGAATATCGAAATTATCTTAGGGTGATTTTTTTTATTTTTCTAAAAACATTCAATTTTTTATAAATAGTGAAAAAACTGAGTTATTGGTTAAACCCGAATTTTTATTTAAATAATAATTTGTTTTATTTAAATTTATTTTAGGTCAGAATAGATACATAGTACTTATATAATTTCAATGTAATTAATTGGAGACATTTTATAATAATTTTAGATATATAAAAATTTTATTGAATTTTTACCGTCTTTTACCCACCTCCTATGAGCATTTGCAAATTTACAAAAAAAATAATTTTACCACTTCTATGAGTTGAAATTCAAAAACCCAAGAGACATGGTTGATATCATTAAGTAAAA
This sequence comes from Viscum album, assembly GCA_963277665.1. Lineage (NCBI taxonomy): Eukaryota > Viridiplantae > Streptophyta > Magnoliopsida > Santalales > Viscaceae > Viscum > Viscum album. Next base: position 133,229,819 of record OY728120.1, read on the forward strand.
TGTGTTTCAATAAGATGAAAATAAATTTTTTTGAATAGTAACTTTTAACTTTTATTTACCACATTTAAAAGTAAACAGGGTAATTAAGGGTAAAAATGATATTATTATTACCCTAACACATTTCCTAATTATATTGGAAAAGTGTAATTCGACCAAAAACAACCTTAGGAATAATATATTACCCTTTATGTCCACTTGGATTAGATTTTAATATTTATTATTATTTTATTTAAAGAAGAGTTAAAATAGTTAAAAACAATGTTTAATAACTAAAATATTTTTAATATAGGGTTATACAAAAGATAAATTCAACTATAAATATTAATTATAAAGCTTCAAATATTTCATATGTAATGGTATTTTATTTATATTTTTTATACATTAAATAATTTTATTTATTTGGGACACAATGATGATGCAGTAATATCCTTATTAATTAAATATTAACATAATTGATATTATAAATACCCAAATAAATTTAATTTGAGACTTTTTATGAATTAAACTAGTTTTCTAGTTTAACATAACATATTATAGTTGGTTATATGAATTTATTTCTATGTAATAAGTCTGTTATGAATTTAGACAAAACAAAATACCAAATAATGTCAAAATTGACATAATAGAGTTTTTAAAACGAATATTATATTATTAATTCATATACTGGTCATAAAAATATAATGATAAGCCAAAAGACTTATATAATAATATATATGACATTAATGAACCAATTGGGGTTTTATTGGCAGTTTATAGTAAGTTTATTAACAATATAGTGTAAGAATACAAGAAGACACGGTAAAAGTTAAATTATTTAACTTAGAGTTAAATCTAAATGATATGGTTAAAATGGTAACCTAAACTTGTATGAAACCTATTGGTTGATATTATTTCGACCAATACCCAGCATATCCTAGAAATAAGTCACTTTTGAGCCATTATAAACCGAATATGAATTTATTATAAAATAATATTTTAAGTTTTTCCTAAGGTGCCCCTCACCCCTCTTATAAAAGGTCACTCCCCCTTCTATATAATTCACACCTCCAAATCCATTTTTCTCAGCCAAAACCTGCCCAAATAACCTATAAACTATCCTAACTTCATCCTAGAGGCCTTACTTTAGTCATAAATCCATCCTAATGAGCCCTTTTGATCAAATCAAAATGAATAACCCAAAGAAGAGGTAAATATCTCACCACCTATTTCAAGTTCATTTCTTATTCCACTTCCTCCTTTTTTGTTCCATTATAAAATAATAACTTCATCATATTCTATATAATGTGATGTTATTATAAAAATTCTATAAACATATTAGTTATTTTATCCATCCTATGAATGAAAAAGTCACCACACGTGCATACGTACGGCTTACCATCTCCCCGTCATGGTGTAGTTTGTTATTGAAACATTTCATCGTTTGGATGGTTATAATAATGAGTGTAAATGATATAAATATTAAATCTAAAATTATTATGATTCTTTATATATGATATACCATCCAATTGTATACTATTTTAATATCAAAATAATGATATTGCCACTCGTGCGTACGTACGGACTACCGTCTCCACGAACACGATGAGATTCATTTTCCATAATTAACCATTCAAGTATGATTATAAAGTATATATAATAAATAGTGATGAAAGATATTACATAATAATGATACTGTATTTATGTACATATATGTTTCATTTACTTAGTTTAGTTCAATTCAATAAGGAAACGAAAAACAACGTTCATGCGTACGTACGGCCTACCATCTCCATGGATGGTGTATTTCATTTCATTTATCGATCTATAATATATATTTATATACTGAATATATATTACATATAAATCATGTTTTACATTCTGGAATTAATTAAATCATGATATATGTAATAATTTCAAGAACAACAAGACAAAACATGTACGATAAATGAAATGATTTTACCCAAAACTTTGCTTTAACATGGAATTAACAAATGAACGGGTAATATAAATTCTTAAGTGAGTCATATTTGATATCATAAATATTATTATGGTTCTGTTACAAGTTAATAATATGTTTAAACCCACTATACAGGAGTCTTTGACACATACAGAAGAAATTGGACATAAGGAAAGGGATAATTTTGCTAATCTCATTTTTATCTGAGATTGCTTATATGTAAGTATTTACTGGGGTATATTTTTCATCCATGTCCACAAATATGTTTTTCATAAAGTGTTTAATATTCATCCATGTATGTGTAAAGTCAAGTTTACCCCTCTTTTACTTTTACTTTTTGTTATGTAAGGAATCTTTCTTTTGTTTACCATACGATGAACTATTTTACTTTTCCGGCAAAAGTACGAGGAGAATGTTTTTTAAATTATATGGCATGAATAGATTTTTACGGTTTCATAACGCCTTATTTTCATGAATCTTCCTCTACAATATTTCATGATTATTTTCAACAAAAAACTTTTCTTTTAAAATTGAATGGCATTTTGTGAAAATAAAATTATTTTGAAGAAGAAATGATATTTTCCTCAAGAATTCATTTTAAGTGTTTTATCAAACCTATTTTCCATCTATGATAACGTTATTTAATATGGTTGTGTTTAAATCATAATGTATCCCTGATTTACAAGGTTCGATTTTTATTATGATGGAATGATATCCATTTTTTATATGGATTGTGTTATGATGATATGATGTTTATGAAACCCATTTTATTCTTTTGGATATGATGAATGATTTATGTTTATTTTGTGGCACAAGTAAGAATGATTTCATTATGAGATGGTTGGGACCTATATCTCCCTTTAATGCATTGGGTAAATATTTATATCTCATAATATAAACATGGCTGGAACGGAAAGTGAATCTGGTTCAGTAATATAGGGATGGAACGATAATTAAACCTGATTCAGTAATGGACTTTGTACACTATGATGGTCTTGGAACAATTCCTTGGATACTATGGAAATAATATCATGTGCTTAATGGTTTTCCACAATTAAATGTTTTATTAAAATGATATTTTATCATTATTGATGTTCCATTATGATATATTCCTTATTTACTGTCAAGATTTATGTCATTACCCAAGATTTTGATGTTTTATGTTCATGTTCTTACGTTCAAATGTTTAGGGATTTTTTTATGTTCTTCGTGTATACCCTTACTTATCATTTGAGCTCACCCTTTTTATGTTTTCTTTTCCCCAGGATATAAAGAAAGTTTTTAGATAAGAAAACCAAAGGGCAAGATCTTTATGGGGGATGTTGAAGATCATTCAACATGATTAGAAGATTATGTTCTGAGTTTCCAAAGACAATAAACTATTACGGTCCTTGGATGTCTATTTTTTTATGTATTGAGTATTCCGCAAAAGTAATGTAATTTCAATGTGCATCAAGTTTGGGTCTCTACACTTTTCCCTTAGGACATTGACTTTCATAATAACCATTCATTCCAGACATAAATTTTTTTACCCTTGATGATGAATTAGGGAGTCCAATATTCTCATCCACTTCATTAACCAAACCCTTCATTTTTTCTTTATAGTTACTTGATTTGATTACATATTTTCAACGATCAAAACACCTTCTTATTCCAATAATAAATTCACTTATGTTATTCTTTCTAGATTATTGAAAAAAATGACATGGAATATTCTATTATTAATTGTCTCCATTACTCAAACTCTTAGTGAACTCTTTCCTTTTCTTGGTGACTCCAAGTGTTAGTTAAGGTAAGAGTTGTTGACAATGTTCCTTGAAAACTGATTAGGCATGATCACAAAATCCATCATTCCAGTTATCATCCCATTTACTTATCATTAACAGATTTTCTATCATATCCATCATTAATCTAGTTCCTTTTGGTTCCATCCATTCACTAAAATCGTGAATAATTGAGTAATAAATGATTATCATAGTGAGGAATCACGTAATCATGAAAAACACTTTATGATATCTAAATTATGACCACTTATTTATTCTATGATGCATTAGGTTTATATTAGGTTATTCATAGACAACTTATATTTAAATCCTTCATTATGGTTCATGAAGAGTTTGGAATTTCCAAAGCATATCACCTGGGAATGTCAAATCAGGTGTGCAGCAATGCTCATAGTTGTGTACAAAATTACCTCAAGTCCGGACCAGGACATCATATCAGAGTTTTTACCCTTAGGTACATTTTTTCCAGATCCACACCCACTTGTAGTATCCAAATAGGGATGTATTTCAAAGAAACAACTCACTCTATCCTTAAACTATATTCGAGGACATTTTCCTAAAGGTTGACTCATCCTTATACTTATCCTTAGAGACATACCTAGACATATCCTTATAAATATACCTAGGTATATCACTAAACTTGTCTCATACTAGTTTCTAAAGTTAAAAAAAACATTTTCTCTAATACCAGCTATAGAAACCCCCACTTTTCATACATTAACATTACATAACATTTCAGGAAATCATTAAAACATTATACAAACAAATTCCAAAAGACCGTATTATTTTAGTGCCTTTGAAAACATAGAAACATGAACACTGGTACATAATTGAGATATATTATCTCACACTATATTCTTCTTGACTATAACCCTTCTTAAACACATCAAACATAATACATATCTTTATACCCTAGGTGAAATGAAAAATAAGTGGGGTGAGATCAGATTCTCTATAAGGGTAATCAATGGAGATATGTAAGGATAATCATGAGCAAAATTGTATGATAACATGATCGTGAAAATAAAAAATCATATCCTCCATATCAAATATCATAAACATGAATCGTGGAATAAATATTTGCAGTTCATAAGACATTAATCATAAGGAAATAAATATCATAATCCATAAAAGCCTAACATGGTAATAAAACATGGAATTGTAGAAAACACATAAGTATATAATATTATTTTCATAGTTGACAAGGAATTTCTACCAATACCATATTAGTAGTGTGGGTTCACTCCCCCTACCAACTTTGTATTCATGGTTCACTCCCATGGCCATCTTAGTATCATGTGTTCACTCCTCATACCATCTTGGTAATCATGGTTCACTCCCATGGCCATCTTAGTAATCAAGGTTTACTCCCAAGACCAACTTAGTTTATCTCATTAGATATAAATATTTACTCAATTCTGGGGAGGGAGATATAGGTCTCACCCATATCATAATGATATCATACATACATATTCCAAAAAATCATAAACAATCATATCATAACTCATGAAATTAAATGGGTATCATAAACATCTAATCATGTCATAACCTATGGAAAATTATATAGGTTTCAAAATCATTTCAATAAAATCATAACCCATGAACGATAAATAGATTTCATAAACATATTACCTATGAAACAAAAATAGGTTTTATAAACGTTATGACATTAAGTATAACGAATTAAGAGAAAGAATATGAATGTAAAAATTAGATCATTTTCAATAAATACATGACGAACATCAACGAATTTCATCTTAGATAGAAAATAATTTTAAAATTTTTTCCAAAAAATTTTATTCAGTAAAATATAATTTTTTCTTTTAAAAAAGGTTTTCAATACTTAAACACATTTGAAAATAATTTTCTTATAATGTACCTTGATAGTTTTAAAAGAAGACTTGGAATCTTTTTTAAAACCTTTTTCCTTGAAAACAAATAAAATAATCTTGGAAAAATTTTGAAAACATTTTTCCTTGAAAACCTATAAGAAGAGCTTCAAAACATTTTGAAAACCATTTTAATTAAAAAAATTATAAAATAAACTTAAAAAATTAAAAAAAATCTTGAAAACATATAAAATGATATTAAAAATGTTTTGAAAACCATTTTCCTTGAAAACTTATAAAATAATCTTGAAAACAATTTTTCTTGAAAACATATAAAAGAATCTTGAAATCTTTTTGAAAGAATTTTTCCTTAAAAACGTATAAATAAGCTTGAAATCATTTTGAAAACAATTTTCTTTTAAAAATATTTTTTAAGAAAATTATTAAAAAGTAACATTTTAACAATGAAAAATAAGATACAAAGAAATGATGATGGGTAAGTTCATACATGTCGTATGTGTTAAAAATAATATTCCTTTTTCAAGGTAAAAAGGTATGAAAAATTCCTTGTTCGGAAAGTTAATAGAAGATTATTTTGAGAAAGTTGTTAAAATAAAAAAAGGTAAAAATTTATTTTAATAATTATAGGAGAATAACAAGATGATCTTTGAATCCCTTTTAAGAAAACATGGTTTTGATGTAACATGGATTTCTGACTGAATAGAGGGTAAAGTCAAGATTTCTTAAAAACAAATTCTTAACTATATTATATATCCAATAGTGGATACATGTTACAAATACAATAATATATCATATATAAATTGAGTATAATAATATTCAAGAGTGTTCTTTATAGATGGATCATAATATTTCATTAAAGGTAGCATTAACATAAACAATATTGAAAAAAATGAGATAATTAAATCTTATTTCTTCGTAACATGGGTTCATAATCTCCATGTAAGAAAATAAAATTATATTAAGTAGAAAATATAATGAATTAATTAAAATAATGTTAAAATTTTTAAAATGTAAGTATATACACCATGAAAAAAGGAATGTAGGTGCATAACAAAACATGTGTCTCAATGAAGGATAATTGAGACACAATTATCTAACCAATTTGGTAACTTTCGAAACATACACTCCATGAATGAAGGATCATATAAATTATATCTAAATTCCCATAAATTTTATAATTATAATAATATAATACATTCATGGTAAGTATATACACCATGAAAAATAAAAGAGTCATGAACATGGAATGTATCTCATAGATATAAAAAGTGAGATGAAATTCCATTACCTTGTGTCTTGACTATCACCGTACTCATTCAGACCTCCTGTATAATAAATATAAATTTATTATAGATATATCACAGAAACATATTATTATATCTAATTTCATATGTGGTTTGATTATGACTTTATTTTACCCTCTTGTTAACAATTCTATGTTAATGTTTCACTTTGGTTAATATCCTCTTTGTTCTTTTCATGTGTCTTAATTTGCTATATATTTGGTCCTTATACTTATATAATAATTTCAAAAATGTCAACCATGTTATAAATATCATTTATATTCATTATATTTGTATTATAATAATCTATAGTATACAAAAGCATGAAATAGAATACACCATTGTTTCTATTTTATTATCGTATTTGAAAAAAAATGACTTATAAGAATCAATATATGTATATATATCATTATTAAAGTATCATTATTATATCATATATATCATATAACTTCAATAAACACATCCTTAATACATTCTATATAGTGTGTGAATGAATCACATCGCTTTGAGAAGGCGGTAGACCATACTTCCTCAAACTAAATTATTAAATTTACCCCAAATGGAAAGTATATATATGTGTGTTTTAAAAGGAATAAAAAAGATCAAAGATATAATAAATATAATATATAACATATATAATTATATTCTCTATCATAATTTCTACCATGAGAGGTGGTAAAGAAAAAATTAACAATCTTCGTTTCATGAGGCAGTAGTTAGTCGTACACATAAACATTATATTTGTTTCCCATTATATGGAAGTGTATGTAAGTTTAAGTTGAACCATTATAATAAAATAATACTATTATGTTGAGTGTAATTTTGTTTTTATACATTCATTGAATAACAATATATGAGGGATTGGATAATGAAAATAAAAAATTGGAGTTTGAGGGAGAGTGTTACGTCTTAATTGTGTAAATACTTTTGGTTTTCACCAAAGGGATTCCTTGGAAAACTTTTTTCCAAAAGGTTGGATTAAATTAGGAATTAAGAATTTTGGGAGAATATTTTATAAGATAATTTCCTAATATAAGTGTTTTGATAGGTTTTAATAAGTGTGAGGAGAGGAGGCCTTTTATAGTTGAGGAGGAGTGTCACTCATATAATATTTTGAAAAAGGAATTCCATACATCTTTATCACATTTCATGTGTATAAATAAATGAAAAAATTATATAAAAGGTAGTATAGGTTCTAAATATTTCCATCCAATGGATCATGGAATAGTTTCTGGTCATTTTGGGTCATAAATTTAAGGTTTAGTCCTTAGTTAAGGTTGATTTTACCTTAATCAATGTAATTAATTTTAATTAATTTAACTCATATTTTTTGTCAAAGAAGAAGTTAAAATTATTATAAATTATTAGTTGTTATTATGATAAATATGGACCCCATTTTTTCAAATTCGAATCACAAAAGCGACAAAAATTAATTAAAATTTAATCCCACTGACGGGACAACACTGCAGGTTTTTAAAGTAAAAATGATCAAAAGTTTGCTAAGTTTTTATATTAAACATCAATTTGATATTGGTTCCAACGAACATAATTGAATTAATTGATAAAAATATTATCTAATTAAAATTATAAACAATTTTAAAATTTAATTTATCCTTATAAATAAATTTGATGAAAAGTCAGTTTTGAACTAATATTTGGTATCGTTCAATATTCATTAAAAAATTAAACTTCACAAAAAAATACCAAAACATTTACCCTAACCTAATTCTTATTTTCATATTTCAAATATGAAATTTATTTTTAAATATTATATCTATAATAATTCCAAAATGTGGATTTGAAATGGATTCTCTATTAAAAGGCGGTAAAACTACCTATATAAAAATATAGTTTTTAATGCATAAAATTAGGTTTCTTATTATCTTATGTCTATCAAATATATTAGACGAATATAAAAAATATTTTATTGAATGTATAAAATATTTAATACATTAATATCACTCACTAATAGTAATTAATTTAATTTATTATAGTAAAACAGCTTTGTGACCATAAAAATATTAATATTTTCATTTATATTCAATCATTTTTGATATTAATTTATAATTAATTGGTAACCTATGAATTCATCTTATATTTTTATAAACTATATATTTTCATAAATTAGTTAATAATTTTCATAACCACTAATTTAATGTCTAGATTATATCTTATTATATTAAATACTAATATTTTAATAATATATTATTGTTCGGTAAAACTCGGTCCTGTGTGTTACACAATCCATCAAAGAAAATCAATATTGTGTGTAACACAAGTTGACCTCGGTGTTCCATATAGGTCAAACTAAACATTATTTTAAGTGTAGTGAATGATTAAATTGGTGTTGTCTATAACTCAAGAAAAACATAGTGATTTAATATAAAATATACTATTTTTAGTGTCGAATGGAATGAAAATATCAAAAAGACTAAATTAATTTGAAAAAAGATTAATTCAAAAAATATCAAAGTGTTATAGGGATTATGAGTATTGCAATATTATTCTCTTGTTCAGCCTCAATATTGAAGAGGTGTACCACAAATTCAAGGAATTTACATAACAGTAATCTAAAATTACACTTCATAATGTTCATCTTTAAGCTATACTACTATAATTTTTCATACATTATTTTAATGTCACTGAGATGGCATGGAATTGTTGAGTCGTAACCACAAAATTATTGACATAGAATTATATGATTTTTACTAGAAAGGGATTGAATATGTGTGGCATATCTTCACTACAATAAAATGCCTTATACCAATAGAAATGTATTGACAGATAATTATTATGTTGGTAAAAATGAGAAATTCTAACATATATTATGTTTTATTGATATTGATTTTAAGAACTCACATTTATTTTTACCAATAGATCTATATGTGGGAATCAATCATTTAACCCCAAAAAATCTTTTACCAACATTTAAATCTATTTATATATCATACTATTACCAAAATTTGTTTTACCAACACTTAAATATATTATTAATAATAACCATTACCGTCAGATCTTTTATCATCAATAAAATCAGTTACAATAAACCATTCAATGATAATAACAAATTAAAAGAAAAAAAAATTTATATAGTTTATTATTTTTATGACCAAAATCAATATTTAGGGTTTTATTAAAAATATATCATTAATTGATTTTAATTTTAAATTATCTCTAAGTATTAACAGTGCTTATATTTTATAATGCTTTTAATTTAATAAACATTTAAATACTACGTCTAAAATATTAAAATCATTATGATATTTGAATTTTATAAACATAATAAATATAAAAAAGATAATAAATAAAAAAATAATTGAAAAAAAATTAATAAATAATTGATATAAAACATAATTAACATATATAAACATAATTGACATTTTATTTTATATTATAAAAAAAATATATTATTTTTTGTAAAATTTAATATTTATTATAAAACAATAAATTAAGTAAATAGTAACATGTTGAAATTTTATTTTTTGGTGACATTTTTCTGTATATTTAGTTTTATTATATATTATATATATTTAACTTTACAAAATTACTATTAGTTTTCAATCCATGGGTGCTTATACGATAATTTGTAATTCACCCGCACACAGGCTCTATCTCCCATATTCCTGAATCATCACCATGATGGTTTCCTCCGTATCAATACACCCCGAGCGGCACCGAAATCATATTCTTTGAGTCCTATACATGCCCTGGTGAGTGGAACTGACTCCCTTTATTCTCCTCCAGTATGTACACTTGAAACCATACTGATTCCACTTCTCCCCACAAACAACACTGAAATCTTTTTTTGATTCCCACGAGTTGAGCATCCCCTCTCCCATAAGCTATCTGAAACCCTGATCTTACCTCATATCCTCACCTCTTACATGACCAATCATCAACTAGAAATTCTCCTAGTGTATTCAACCCATCTAATCAAATGGCTTGAAACTTTAATCTGATGGCTTCCACTAATTAACTGCTGGTAAGGTAATGTTGACTGCAAATCCATCCCTTTACTTTGACAAGATTTCCCTCTCAAACATTCCTCGTTCAGTCAGTAAAAAATCCCTTAAACCCCTCAAAATACCTGATATGTTTTTAGGTAATGGTTAATTATTTGTCAATGTAGATCCAAATAAGTTTTTTCATCATTTTTGTATAATTCGAGATGTCTACCTCATCGATCCACAACAAAAAAGATACCAAAATTGATGCTAATAAGGTCATGGTGTTCCAACCATCCAATTCCATGACCCATGTTTGTGTTATGGGTACCAAAAGTTTACCTTTACACCTATTTGAGGCTTGAAAAATTCATTTTCACTATTTTTTGTTGCACAACATACAAACACATTAGAGTTTCACATGACTAGATTCACTATTGAAAGATTCATGTTGTTCAAATCATCAATTGAACCCACATTCTAGTACTATAGGTGCCTTAATTTCCAAAATTTTACTACATCACTTAATCCCACATCCTTCCCCCAAATCCCTCCACCACATCTGATTTTTTTCCTCTTATTTTTCTATATCATTATTTCAATTCTATACTAACCATGCACATTTTCTTAAATTATTAATTGTATTTTTTGTTTATGTATTTTCTCTCTAAATGTTAAGTATCATCTTTATTTGATCATTAAATTCACACGTCAATAGTTCAAAAACTATCATGGTTCCTTTCTTCGCAAGATCAAATTTCTTTATTTTTTGATTTTTGATTTCTATCCATTTAGGTGTTTGTTATTGTGAGTCCCCTTCAAATTTTTAAATTATGATTTTCCATGGGATTCAGGATTATTAATTTCAAATTTATATAGCATTGGTAATAGTGATGTGATTTCATGACCTTACCGGTATGTTTTAATTCATTTAGAAATAACCATTGATTCTCTCAAATCATGGATTATATTTATCTGAAATTGGGTTTTTGGAAAATTACATATGTTTTTTCAGTTCTTTTGGTATGTTGTCTCAGTACTAACTGGTTGATCTGCATTCAATGTAGGGGTCCTACACTAAATTTGAACCCTCTAAATATTTATTCATTAACTACCTTGGATGGATGGAGATCCTAAATAAGACTAAATAAAAAACCCCAAATAAATTGAATACAAACAAGTAAACATTATAGTTTCCTCAATTGGACTCTTATTGAAACCTCAATCTAAAATATATCAATTTAACCTCATATTTATGTACAATATATCGCCATTTCTATAATCATGAAACTCAAAAACTCTTTTGAGATGTATGTGGATGACTTGTTTTTTCTTGTATTCAGACAGGGTTTCTTCATGGACATTACTGATTTGACTCTGATAATATGGTCACCAGTGACATGGGAATATGAGGAACCACAAGATTATGTTGTATAATTCAATTAAGGTATATTCTATTTCATTAAATTCATTTAAAATGTTTAAATATTATGTTTTTTTATAAATAGAAATTTTTATACAAAGTTTCATTACCTTTTTTAACAAATAGAATGGTCTATTCTACTACCATTAATTAAAGAGGAAAAAACAAACCAACATACTATTTATTACACTATAAATTCATCCAAATTTCATCCTAACATTTATCAAAACAAACACTCTAATTTTTTAACCAAATAACTCCTGAGTTGTTTTTATAAATTCCATCACTTTTTTTGAAGACATTTTAAAAGACCACCACTAGGTGCAACCACTAGGATGCTCCCATGCAGATAAATTCTAGCACTTATTACAACCAATTATTTGCATAAAATGGTTTAAAATTCAATATGATCATCAATAAATCAATACCAAGGCTTCTAAAAATTATAAAATAGTATTTAAATGCATACCAAAGTTTAAATACATAGTAGTTTTCATGTTTTGCGCAACGAGAATCATGTTACTTTCAATAACCAATAACACCCCTTCTGATTAGATTTCAGAAATTCCAATACTTATTACATCCAATTATTTTTTTTAAATAGTTTAAAATTCAATATGATCATCAAGAAAATATTACCAGGACATTGAACAACTATAAAATTTTAAATATTGACATTGATGCATTGTCATGTAGTAGTGTTATTTAACAAGTGTGAAGTGGGTTGACAAACTATGATAACCCCTTTTATTTTTCTTACAAGGTGTCATTTTTATAGGTATAAAGTGTTACCCTTATTTAGTGGACCCCAAAATCCCCTTGTGGATGTATGTTCCTAATTTAAAACCCTATTATAATCCTTTTTTAATGATTTTAAAAATTAATTATTTTAAAACCTATTAAAAATTTACTGATGGTTTCCCACAGAAAAGGCACTTTCCTTCCGTGACCTATTCACGAAGTTACAATGACATTGGTCTAATCTTGTATTGTTTATACCGACACAATGTCATTTGGAATGTGATTCTCCATTAGGAATTATAATATAAGTAATATTACTCACTACCCCTATATAGAGGTGAATATGTTCAATAATGGAATAAGGAAATTGAACTATGAAAGAGATGTTGATGTGGGATACCAAAACACTATAATTGTGATGATTATACTAAATCTGAGAAAACCACAAATAAGAACTTGAGCTTTAAGTGTAGAGAGAAAAAATACTTAAGAAATGTACAACTAAATATGTGATATCTTCTACCTATCCACGAAGTGAAATCCTATTAGCAATGATGCTACTGAAGACGAACTATGAAGGACTAGTGTATATTGGTGAGGATTGAGGTTTTTATTCCAGCATAGGATTGAATCATCAGAATGGTGAAACATCAATTTAAAGGAAATCATGATATGTTGATCAACATGTTATATCATTAGGTCTATAGAAAAAGGTGCATGAATTGAAAGATAATGATCATTGCACTCTATACTAGTAGTGTATAATAGGGTGCTGGTATGGCACAGAATGATTTGTTGACTCTTAATACACAAGGTTGGTGGGGACCATCATCATTTTCATCACCTTTGGGTAGAATGAAATTCATGAGGAACTACTTTATATCTTAATCAAAAAAATCAACAATTCTTGGAGCACATTGAAAAAGATATCCTTGTTTAACCTTAGGGTATTTCCATCCTCTCACTAGATTCCATGGTAATTTTGTGCTTAATGTTTTACTTCATGATATAGGACATGATATTTCTAATGTTATATCTCTAACTTCATTTCAATACTTATATTTAAAACCATTAAGGAATTATAACTTTTCATTTTATTAGTCTGCTGTTCCATAGGGATAAGATGTTTTACTATTGTATTTTGACTAATTATATTTTCATTTTAACTTGGTTTTCATTTTTTAATCTTGTATTTTTTACTCTTTCATTTTGACTAAACGATTTTTAATTTCCATTTTAACTATTTTAATCCTTTATTTTTCATTTTAAAAGATTTTTATTTTCCTGTTTAACCTTATTTTTTCTAATTTGGTTTCATTTCATGTAGATTTTTGTACTAATTTGAGAGATCCATTTAAATATTTTTAATACTTTTTCCACCTTTAAACGTATATCCAGGAAAGTATGATCAGATCCTTCATGCTTAATTTTCGACTTTTTCTTATATACTCATTTGATTCGAATAGTTAATTATTTGACACTTTAAAAGGATCTTGGTGAATGGTAATGAAACAACATAGTGATATAGTGGTCATCTGGCCAATAATATTGTTTTCTTTTTGTATGAGTTTTTCTCAACTAAATATTCCATCTTCAGGATGCTCAGAAAGGAGTCACTTTTTTAGGTCACTATGCATTCACAAGAAGTGAAACTACTTCTATTTGGTTTTAGGTATGAAAATTAAACTACCCTAAGCAATTTCATTTCTAATTATCATTTTTTTCTTTTTCCTTCACTTATTATATTCATTTTTTTACTTATGTAATTCTTATTCTATATTGAAAAGTATGAAAAATGACTCTTACTATGTTATCTTCTTCGGCAGTAATATTAGATTGGGATCCTAGGTTATATATAACCATAATGAGGGTTATTTTTCCTATCAGTGTTATTTTCTCATAACTATATGTTTGGTTCTTGAAATTACTATTTACATTGAATTTTCTACTTATGATTACCTACTGATTTTTTTCAAAGAGTTAATTGTTTGACACTTTATAAGGACCAAGGAAAATGGTAATGAAATAACACACTATTATAGTTGTCTTCAGGCCTTTAATATATTTTCTTCTTTTTATGATTTTTTTTCAACTAAATATTCCACCTTCAGGTAGTTTAGAAAGTCTAAATTTTTTAGGCTATTATGTATTCAAAATAAATGAAACTACTTCTACTAGGTTTGAGGTATTAAAAATGACTCTCCTGAACAATTTTATTTCTAATTTTCTTTTTAATTATTTCCCTTAATCGCTTCGTTTTTTAACTTATGTAATTATTATTCTATAATTTCAAGTATGAAGTCAGATTCTCTGGAGCCTCTTTAACAGAAGAATTAGTTTGTTTGGACACATAAAGAAGTTTTAATTAAATTTTATGGGGTTTGATTTTCTGTACCTTCCTATGTTGTTTTAGAAAGTTATAATTATATATATCTAAAAAGAACTTATGTATAATCTATATGTATGTATACAAATTTCCTCTATGTCTATTTTTATAGTAAAATGTATGAACTCCACTATACATGTTGCATTCTCCTTTGTAATCCATAATCATCAATCCAGCCTTGATGTCATTTTAAGGTGTTTTCACATCTTTTAGATCATGAAAAAATTTCTGCACAAAAAATTATATGATTGTCTCAATTATAGTACATAAACATATGCCTCGAGGATGGACTTTTCTCCTAGTGTCACATGGTTATCATCAGGGTATTGAGTTGGAGTGTGATTTCCCCATATTATAACATTATTAACATCAGAAACTACATCACCCAATCTATAAAAAATATAAACTAGTGTTGTTTAAAATCTAGTATAGTAATGCATGTAATTTTTTTCAGGGATATATGGTGAAAATACTTAAGGATCAATGCATTAGTATTTGTAGGATTAGAAACAACTAGAACCTTGTAGTTTGGTGTGGCATACTTTTCAAGATCATAAGGTAAATGGATACATTTTTTGAGATCATATATTTCCTTTACATGCCATACTTCATAGGAAAAAAACTAACCATAATGGAAATATTTACTCCCTTTCATGCCTCACCCACATTAGTTGTAGAAACAACACCCTTCAATAGTGGGAAGGCATCATCTATCAACTCCATTTTCACCCCATTCAATGAATCTGAAGCAATCTCAATATCAAGCACATGGAGGATGAAGCAATCTTAATATCAAGAACATGGAGGATCATCAAATGGTTTACACCCAGCATCACCCCTCTTGAAATTAGGGGGAAAAGAGCATGACCAATTTGGCCTGCAGCTCTAGTAACTAGAAAGTAGACTGGTTCCCTAGCCATCAGAGTATTTTTTTAGGAAAAAAATCATCTTGTCATCCAAAATGAAAATATCATCCAGGAGAGGATGTTCAAGGCCCCAGATATGTTGGTAAGAAAACCAGGAGATGTATATCCCTTAAGGTTCGCTGCTTCGTGAGCCACACAGTCAACATGCACCAAGCTAGTTACAGTAGTGGCTAGGGGTAGAGAACCCTATGTGCATATACACCTTATCTAGTTTATATATGTTAATAGTTTTACACTTTATATATGTTGTTATAAGTGAATTAGACATGAAAATTGTATGTATTTAGTTTCCAGTTTTGAATATGAAGTTATTGATTTTAAATTTCCAATTTTAACTGAATTTGAAGATGAATTTTTTTATTCTAATATTTCAATTATGAATATCTTGTTTATGATCTTGAATCTTTAGTTCATATAATATTGTTTATTGTATTTAATATTTTGATTGAATGTTTTTTATTGTAAATATGAAGCCTCCAATATTGAATATCAATATTTACAAATAGAAGTATCTAGATTTCAATTACAGGTACTAATATCCAAATTCTACTATTAATTTTCTGATACTATATCATGTTTTCAATTATGGTTTTTAATTTTTTAGTTTTACCAAATTTTACATGGTATCAAACATTTCATGTCCAAAACTTATGAAATTTTTGGTCTACGGTATTGGTAGATTTATCTCATGAAATTTTAAGAAATTATGTTTCATATTTGATTAAATCTCATTTCCATTTATGATGGAGATTGTATAACATGTTAATCTTTGAGTTAGTTTCACTCTTAATTTAAATTAGGGTCATTCTCAACAGTTTTTGGCTATAAGTTTTGTGACACTATAAATTGAAATTAGTGATTGTGATTTTTTTATTATTGTTTTAGCTAGGTGGATCTAATGTCATATGTAGACAGAATGATGTAGTGGGATGGGGCTGTGAGCTAATAGGCATACCCACTATTATAAGATTCTTGATATTTCAACAAGTATAATGAAAAATGATCACTATGTAAGTCATTTTGTATACCTCATTATATTTTGGTTTCAATTTATGAAGATATTTTTCATTGATTTGAGTTGGATTTGGCTCGGTGGTCCTGATGCTTGGATGAATTGTTGGTCCCTATTATGGCATGGATGAGCAGGATCTGGCTCAGTAGTCCTAGGTCATGGAAGGGTTGTTGGTGATCGCTAGTCCCTGGTGTGGCATGGATTAATGATATTGTCGGGGGTGGTAGAGGGGTCATCGTGGGGTGGGGGTGTGTGTTGGTGGGATGAATTTTTTATTGATAGGTGTGATGGATCATAATGGGGGATTAATTTTGTTTGATTCGTTTTTTATTAAATTTCATTTTTAATTTAATTAATTTTTTTCTTCTAATTTTCATCATGTGTCAAAATTTTCATTGTTTTTAATAATTAAAACAGATGAATTATGTATGATAAATTAAAAAATATATTATGAAATTTAACAAGAAAAAAATTTATAATTTTTATTCAAATGTAATTTATAAAAAAATATTATATGTTTGTAATATTATTACCAACAAAAAAAATTGTCCTTATAATCTGTTGGTAAACATTATAACCAACATATATATTATCTGTTGGTATTATTATAATTTCTACACTACTAGAAATATTAATAATTGTGACCGCCTATTTGCGATGTGATACCGTCGCAAAAAGGCTTTAGTGACGGGGCCCCGTCGCAAATAGCTCGTTGCAGAATATGTTGTCGCAAATACAAGTATTTCTGACGGGCCCGTCGCAAAAAATATTATTTGTGATAGGAAACATCATCATCGCAAATAATCTTCTGATTATATGTATTATATATACATAAACTTTTTCGTGACGGGCTCGCCACAAAAACTATTTACGATGGGCTCTCATCCCGTCACAATATATATATATATATATATATATATATATATATATCTGTGACGGGCCCATCGCAACAAATTATTTGCGACGGTCAAGTAGTACCGTCACAAATATGGTTTTAAAAATATTTATTTAGACTATTTGTGATGGGACTCCGTCTCAAATGGTCCCTTCACAAATAATAAATTAATTTAAAAAAAATAAAATTTAATAAAATTATGATTAATGAAAAAATAATATTACTATTATTAAAACAATAAAAAAATAAAAAATATTAAAATTCTCAATATTCAAAAAAATATAAAAAAAATTAAATTATGTAATATTTGCACCGATATAAAAGAAAGAAAATTTAAATAATTCATATTACAATGTTAAATTCAAATGTTTGTAACATAAAAAATCACTTGGGGGTCGTCTTCTGGAGGAGGTGGAGGAGCTGGTGGAGGAAACTCCATCCCTAAACTACGAGTCAGATGGCACATGTACTCCATCTACTCGTGATGCTACTACTACCATCGACACATCTTCTCCTCGTAATGCTACTCCTACAGCTGCTGCCACCGACACATCTCTTCTTGCTGCTTCTGCAAAGTCTCTATATGCTCAACCCGAGTTCACAACTACTCCTGATACTGTGGTCCATAAGATGATGCATCTTCATGAGCTCCTCTCGAGATGGACTTCGACATTGTAATACTACCATAATAAGTACCAGGCATCAAATTAGAGTTGATGCCAACTACTCTGCCCTTCTTAAAGCCAAACTGAGTCGCCTGCATCCATGCCGCCTCATTGAAATGGTGAGCACTGGTCTGCTCAGCCGTCTCGTCCAACCCTCATCCTGTGTTTGAGAGGTCGCAGCCTCATATGACTCCTTCAATTCAAATTTAAAATTAAAATTGTCAAAATATTATATTAAATTAATTGTTAAACTGAAAAAATAATACTAACCACAATCTGACACTGGCGATCACCTCTAATCTCTCCAGTAGCTGGATCATTGTACATCCTCCAATAAACGTTGAACTCCGTAATATCGGGATGCTCGACTGCGTATAGAAATATAAAATAAACTATTTATATTTATAGTTATATAAAATATTTAAAAAATATACTTACCAGATTCTCTTTATGAGAACTTAATGTGCAACTACCAGCTCGATGCATCACCTCTTGTCTCCCCCGGTTTTGTCGTCCCACTGAAGATATCCTCTAAAATACACCACCCAACCAGTGTAAACATAATCCATACCAAACATGAGATGAAATGTACTCTGGTCGGTCTGCTCTACACGACTCATCAAATTCTGTCACCCCTACTTTCTTAATGGTTGTCCTTCTCAAATTGTGTAAAAACTAGCAGAAACGGTCACGCTTAGAAACATTCCATGCCGCATGGATAGCGTCGTGCATGCTATCATCAATAGGATGTCATAAACCCTACAAATAATTTATAATATAAAGTTTTTAATAAAATAAATTTCAAAATAAATATTATTTATTTACGTACCAGCCAATACTGGAACATGTCGTGTCGCACATCAATAGGAATTTGTTACCATGTGATCCATGGCTGAGAAAAATAATTGTGCAATATAGCACTCCCTTGTCCAATAGCTACATGCTGAAAACTATTAAAAAGGAATAAATAATTAAACAATTAGTATATATATAAATAAGTTAATGAAATATAACTAAAATATATAGGTTACCTTACCTCTGTGTGCATGGATCAAAACCAAGATGTGGACATCACTCAGGGATAGGGTCAGGAATCATTAGTCGTGCAAGACCGCGCCCCCTCCGCATACCTCCTGAACCACCAGTAGGCTAAGGGTCATCTGATCTCACATCCTCATCATCCAAAGGTATCTCAACCTCCTCTAACTCATGCAATAGATCAGAGTCCATATGAAACACAAAATGATTATTGTTAGCAGATAGTTGAAAAAAACTATTATATATAGATATATATTAGTTATTATTATAACACGCATTTAACTGTGTCAATGTTCATCTTGATCCTCTTCTCCATAGCTGTAAATGTCAATATCTTCATCTTCCTCCTCAGAATCATCAATATCCATATGAGTTTCAATTTTAGCATCTCTTTTCATTTCAAATTCATTTGTAACATCATTAACATCTTCATCACTATCGATCCTTAATTGTGGGGTGTCATTGTCTATATTCACCTATCTTTGTGAATCAGATGGATTTTGAATCGTCTCTTGAGAATTATCAATTCCTTCCACTTCAGCGGAACCACATTCAATTTGAGTAAACTTATTTTCCGAAGATTTCATTTTTATAAGGCTCCACCAATTGCTCAAGTCTCTTGAAGTAGCATAGTACTTTGCATAATAAATTTGATGTTCCTATTGAGCTAGTAAAAATGGTTCATTTACTACAATAATACTCTTATATTTAATATCGATGATTTCATGAGTCGGATGAACATGGAAACCTCTCTCAGTATCAAACCACCGACATTTAAACATTGTTATGTAATTCTATCATAGATAACACAGCTCAATAATTTCATCCAAAATGCCATAAAAGTCAACTTCATTTTCTCTGGGATGTGATCCTCTCAATAAAACTACATTGTTCATTGTTTTTTTCTCCTATTCATGTGTATGAAATTGAAAACCATTCACCACATATGCATTATAAGATTTAACCATTTTGGATGGTGGGTTTATAAATATACACAGCGGCTTATCAATTTTATCAGCATATTGTGACACCTGAAAATTTGTAAAAAAATTATCAATATAATAAATAATAAACAGAATTGATATTAAACCATCAATAATTTATGTTACCAGTTCTTGAAAGAATTGAGGAAAAAAATTTGTCTGCGTTCTTCAAGAGAAGCTGCTGTAATTGGTGGAAGTTGTTCCTTGATATGATTATCATATAACCTATAAATAAAATAAGTTTAAATATTGTAACATAAATTATAGAATAAGTGATAGAATCACTCACAGGACAAATGATTTCATTTCTTCATAGTTGAGCATAACGTATGTATGAGCTCTGTGATTTTCATCATATGAAAACCATCGTTCATGAAATCCACAGAATCCAAGATTTGGCTGATTAAAAACTGTTAATTGATTGTCTATTTTTTCATTAACATTCCCCTCGTTTTATCCCATGTGATTCTGTTTTGAGGGATATTGAGATTCAAAATAACAGGAGTAGAAAAAATCAATTTCCTCTTTCAAATAAGCTTAAGCAATTAAGCCTTCAACTTATGATTTGTTAAGTATTTTTTTCTTCAATTTCAACATGCATCTCTCGAATGAGTACATACATCAAAACTATACTGGATCTCCACATTTATCTTCATGTAGAAAATGTAATATCAGATGTTCTATTGATTCAAAGAAAGCCAATGGAAATATTTTTTCCAATGTACATATAATTACAGCAACATCTTCTGCCAGTTTTCATAGCGCATCATAGTCTGTTGTTACTACACAAATGTCTTGAAAAAAATATGATATGTCTGTTATCGAATAGAAAATAATAGAATTAAACAAACCTCTGAATCCAATTGGCATAAGTATTTCCATTATAACATGAAAATCATAACTTTTTAATCCAGTAATATAACCATTCTTAACACATATGCCCAAATTGGAAGCATAGCCATCTGGAAGACTCAAATCTGCAATCCACTAACAAAATAATAAGAAACACTCTTTGGATAGTTTATAAGTTTTTTTTGGCTTCATTAATCTCTGTGATCTGACATTTTCAAATAATTTAAGTTCTGTTCGCCTGTAAATTTGGGCAGATCTAATCGTGCCTTTACATTATCTTTGGTATTACCTGGTGTATCCAAAACTGTATGAAATAAATTATCAAAACAGTTCTTCTCAATAGGCATAACATCCAACATGTAGTGGACCAACAAATCAGGCATATATGGAAGATTGAAAAAAATGCTCCATTCTATCCAATTATGTTCTTTCCCAAAGCCATTAATTTTTTATTGGTTTACTGTTGGTCCAAAAGTGATGGGGGTAATGATAATACAACTGATTTTAACTCTGTACGTGAGATCATCTTTTGAGGTTCATCCCTTTCAATTGTACCTTTTCTGAAATAAGATTTGTTCCTCTGAAAAGGATGATCGGTTGGAAGAAATATACGGTGACAATCAAAATAGAAAGTTTTTTTCCATTGACCAGCATAAAGTATTCGTTTTCTTTCATACAGTAAGGACATGATTTCGGGCCATGTGTACTCCAACAAGATAACATGCCATATGATGGAAAGTCACTAATCGTCCACATCAATGCATCTTTTAAAATGAAATTTTGGTTCGTATAAACATCATATGTATTAACACCATCACTACACAATGCATTTAACTCATCAATCAATGGTTTCAAATAAACATCAATATTATTTTTTGGATGTCCTAGGATTAATATAGTCAAAAAGATATAAGGCTCCTTCATCAACATCCATAGAGGCAAATTTTACGGAGTTATAAAGACAAGCCTACATGAATACTGACTACCATAAGAACCAAACGAACAAAAACTGTCAATAGAAAGACCCAATCGCATGTTTCGGGATTCTATAGAAAAAGAAGGATGCACACTGTCAGAATGTTTCCATGAATCACTATCAGATGGATGATTCAAGCTTTTATCAGTTGAAATCTTGTTTCTGTTCCATGACATCATTGACGTTGTGTTATGAGACATAAATAAATGCTAAAACCTGGGTGTAAGGTGGAAATATCTCAACTGTTTTATTGGAATCGATCTAGACTTCCCTGGTTGAGATTTTTTATACCTTGATTGTCCACATGTGGGAAAAATATCCAATGACTCATTTTTTCCAGAATATAAGATGCAATCATTTGGACATGCATGAATCTTTCAATTACTATGAACCAAATTACGAATCAGGCTCT
Source organism: Viscum album (assembly GCA_963277665.1). NCBI lineage: Eukaryota > Viridiplantae > Streptophyta > Magnoliopsida > Santalales > Viscaceae > Viscum > Viscum album. The sequence continues at coordinate 133,252,925 of OY728120.1, forward strand.
TGCCCTCATAGTAATTTGCAGACAACACATTTCCTTCAGGTAATAGTGTTTTAACCAAAGAAAATATCTGATCAAAACAATTGTTTGACATTTCATTATCTGATTTAATAGCCATAAATTTTGAAAACGCTTCTGTCACGACCTGTCCTTGGGGCCCATGTCGTGACTACCCCAAGCCTGCCTTCCATAGGCCAGGGGCTGGGGACTAGCAGCAAGCCGTAATTCCTGATAAAAATGGAAGGCATTGCCTTTGTAAAGTAAACAAACACCACAGAGAATGCAAGTCAGAAGAAGCAAACACTAAGTAAAGGTGTGTACAATAGAAAGGGCGGTAAAGTATGTGGGCCAGAATACAAACCCAAACTGAAGTAAAGTAAAACTGAAAAGGAAAATACAGCAACTGAAAGGTAAAGCTGCTACGGAGATCCATCCACTGGTACTCCCACCTGAAGGGTGGGTATAGATATACACCTCAGATCCTCGGGTCCAGCCGTCTGCTCTGCGTAAGTTCCACCTAGTGGTCCACCTCCAGGTAACGACTGTTCTGCATGCCTCAACCACGATCTGCGATGTCTGTCGTCTGAAACCAACACAACGTATTGTGGGCATAGCCCGTGCAGGGGTGAGTATAAGCTACTCAGTAGGGACCCCGAGACCCCTGAAGGTCTCCCAGAATCCACAAAGGATAATCCACAAAGGAAAGATACAATCACGAAGTAACATCGGATACTACTTAGGTATATGCCCATACATATACCTAAGTCATCAATTCCAGTTCGGCTCCAACATCTGAGCCCAAGTTCGATCACGTCCACACAGGATAGCACAACACAATCCACACAGGAAAGAAAGTCAATCATATCGAACATAATGACTGAAAGTCAAGATTCAGCTCACATAGGTATACTTCTTCGTAAGACGATAGAGATGATTAGATGTAGCCACTGATTCATCTAAGCCTTCGGGACCACACATGATCGATATGTACTAACCCCTGCAATGACCCACAATGGATCGATAGGTAACTAACCCCCGCAATGACCCACACAGGATCAGACCCACATAGGATCAGTAGCCGCTGGCCCACACAGGACGGCTGAGCGCTGACCCACACAGGATCTGACCCACACAGGATCGGTAGCACTGATCCACATAGGATCACTGAGTGTTGTAGTCCTCGCCGTCGAATCCACGGAGGATTTCTGTATAGTCTTCATCATCGTTGCAGTCTCAGCCAGCTCTAGGGTTCCCGCACACAGAAAACTCGTTCGAGAGGGTCTGCTCCATGAGCCGAGGGGCTGACACATCAACTCACACATAGTCTGAAATAGATGTATCCAAAAGTTCTGTATCGTCAACAGGAACTCAACGTCACATACATCAAGTCAATCGAACGCCCGGTCTGAGAGTTATTGGCCTTTTCGTCCCAGGGGCCCGGTTGGTTTTTAAGTCAAAACCAACCTGACCATACTCCAACTATGTCCAAACCTCGAGCGGAGTAAGCCAAAAGGTCTGTCTAACTTCGAGGAATCCATCAAAGTTGACAGCACGTCAATAGGACGTCTGGAGCTGAAGTTATAAGCGTTTCTGCTCCGAGGGCCCGGTTTGTTTCGTGTACGAACCAACCCGGCCGAACCCAAAGTTTTCCGAAACCTTGAGTGTAATATACAGAAACGATTGTCTCGATCTAAGGATCACATTGCAGCTAATGGTGCGTCGATCGGAGGTCAGTAGCCCAAGTTATGGGAAAAAGACCGTGAGAGGTCCGGTAATAGGGGGTTTGGGCCCGGTCTGATACCCCCAGGGTAGGCCCAAACCGGGTCGACCTGACCCGGGTCCGGGTCTGGCCTGCTTGGGAGCGACCTGGCACGGCTGGCGCGGCCCGGCCTGGTTGGCGCGGCCTAGCTGGGCCTGGGCATGGCCTATCCTAGCGGCTCGGCTGTAACGGCCGAGCGAAGGTGGGGGGGGGGGGGGGGGCTGCCCCCCCGCGTAGTGAAATAACGGCCCCCATGTGGGGGGGCCGCACCTGCTTGCCAACCAGGGGTTACGAACCCCCGGTTTTCCCCCTGACCGGCCGGCCTGCTCCGGCCAGCCGGCTACTGCCGCCACTGGACCGGGCGGTCCCATCCCCCTGCTCTGATGTCGGCGGCCGGAAACTGGCCGCCGTTCCCTACTCCGCTGCGGCCTATGGCCACGGCCCTGGTCTGTCTAGCTCCGTGCGACGGCGCCGCGCCCCTCCGCCGTGGCCCCGCTCTGACCGCGGTGCCTTTGTGGTTCTCTGACGCGGCGTGACGGCACTGTGGATTAGTTCTTCTTCAACGGCACGACGCGACGGCACCGCGCTTCTCCACCATTCCTTTATTATTTCTCGCGCGGTGTTTCGGAACCGCATTGCCTTGCTCATGCCACAAACAATATTAAACAACCAAAGGGGAGAGGAGGGTCGTCCGTGTTCGTGCGGTCCGACCTCCTCCCATTATTACGATAATAGGTGGCCCAAATAAGACGATAAGTCAGCGATGAATGTAATCAGGAACAAATGAAATAATAATCCCCCTACCTCGAGCGTAATTGAACGAAGGCTCATCATGGGATTGCACGTCGTGGAAGGAGGCGTCGCGGAAGGAGGATCGTCGCATCGCAGAGAAAAGATTTGTCGGCATCGCATCGTCGATCTCTGAGGATCCGGCGTTCTTGTTGACCTTCATCGGTGGTCGGCGTTCTTCGCGTTCTTCGCGTTCTTCGTCGAGGAAGAAGAACTTCAAGAACTTGAGAAAATTCTCCCAATTCCCCTCACAACCCATCAACTCTAATAAAATTAGATTTTGCCTTATTTTATTTCTCAAGCCATGTGTTTTGAAATTCAATAATGAAACAATCAATTAAATGATTTAATTACAACATTTAAACAGCCCAAATTAATAGATGCGTTTCATAAATAGAAAAACGCAAGGGTTGACTTCCACTTAAAAGGGGTGAGGGTGCATTACCTTAATTAAAAAGGGGTTTAAGGAAATTGAAAGAAACGGTGGGGCTCATGTGGGTCCCACCTCACAAATATCCTACCTAGTGGGTAGGATATTGTGGGTCCCACTCCAATCACTTATCTTAGGTTAAGCAACTTTAAGTAAAATAAAAATTTCTCACACCATTTTTATTTTATTCCATTACTTAACCCAAAAATTTAAAAACCACAACTGCGCAAACACAAATATGGAAAAGGTGTTTCTAAGCAATTATCGGCGCTGTGATTCCATCGGTGCCCTCAGAATTCGATTCGGAGCAACGGTTCAAGAGTTAGAAAAACCCTCTCGTTCGTTCACTGAACGTACCCGATCTAAACATCAGAAAACGATTCTGGGTTCACCGGGCCTCGGAATCAGGTGCCGTCAAAAACTATGTTCTTGTAAAATCCCAAATAAAATTAAGAAAAAAAATTCCCTTAGATTTTACAGGTCATTACATTACTCCCACCTTAGGGATTTATGTCCCCGTAAAGATACATCATAAACTAGGGAAACAAAAGTGGGAACTGAGCACCCATATGAGCCTCCCGCTACCAAGTGCTCTCCCGGAGGTTCTTGTGCTGCCATCTGATGTGCACTTGAGGAATCGACTGTCCATGTAGGACCCGCTCCTGTCGATCCTCAATCTCTACAGGACCTCCGCAAAAGTATCCCCATCATCAATGTCCAGCTCCCCATGGTTAATTATATGCGTCGGGTCGTGCACGTATCTCCTCAGCTGGGATACGTGGAAGACGTCGTGCACCCGGTGCAACTGAGGTGGTAGATCCAGGTGATATGCCACCCCTCCAATCTTGCCGAGGACCTGGAATGGTCCGATGAAGCATGGAGACAACTTGCCCCCTCGGCCAAATCTCTGTAATCTTCGTCGTGGTGAGACCCGCAAGAAGGGGTCGTCGCCATCCTCGAACTCTAGTGGCCCCCACCTCCTGTCAACATAAGACTTCTTCCGGCTCTGATCTATCCTCATCCTCTCCTAGATGACCTGGAACTTCTCTATCATGGCCTGGACCACCTCCAGTCCCACAAGTGCTGACTCCCCAGGGTCTGTCCAGCACAAAGGAGATCTGCAAGGTCGGTCGTACAAGGCCTCGTAAGGTGCCATACCGATGGTGGAGTTGTAGCTGTTGTAGTATGCGAACTCCACCAAGGGTAGGTGGTCCTCCCAGCTGTGACCGAAGTTGAGGACACATGCGCGAAGCATGTCCTTGAGAGTCTGAATGGTCCTCTTCATCTGACCATCCGTCTGAGGGTGAAAGGCAGTGCTCAGGCATAGCTGCGTCCCGAACTCCTCCTGAAACCCCTTCCAAAGCCGGGATGTAAAGCGAGCATCTCGATCGGAGACGATAGATGATGGTACACCATGTATCCGTATAATATCCTGAACGTAGAGATGTCCCAAGCTCTCTACTGAGCCATGCTCTCTGATGGGTAAGAAGTGATCTGACTTGGTGAGTCGGTCGAAAATCACCCAAATGGAGTCGTGACCACTGGAAGTGCGTGGAAGTCCAGTCACTAAGTCCATAGATATGTCGTCCCACTTCCACTCCGGAACCTCCAAGGGATGTACCAAGCCTACTGGTACTTGGTGCTCTACCTTCACCTGCTGTAAGGTGAGGCATCGAGAAATGAACTCTGCCACAACCTTCTTCATGCCTGGCCACTAGTGCTATCATCTGAGATCCTGGTACATCTTCACCACTCCAGGATGTACCTCCGAAGGGGATGTGTGAAACTCTCTCAGAACCTCCTCCCATAAAGCAACTGGTACCAAGGTACGTCCTATGAAAAGGAAGTTGTGCTCTCCTCCTAAAGAGAAACCATCAGGTGCCTGTCTTGAGGATATCTGTGCATGCGGTGTCTCACAGTCGGCGTCCCCACGTTGTGCCTCTCTGAACCACTGCCGTAGTGGAGGAGTGATTGTGAGTGACTGAAGAAAGGTTATTCTATCTCTATCCCCGAAAGAGATCTGCAAAGCAGCTAGCTGCTTTGTCGCCTCCCCAAGTAGCTGAATGCCCGTCCTCCTGCTGAGAGCATCAGCTACTACGTTCCCCTTTCCAGGAGTATAGACTATCTCAAAGTCATAGTCCTGGAAGAACTCAAGTCATCGCCACTATCTCAGGTTCAAGTCCTTCTACGAGATAATGTACCTGAGACACTGATGGTTAGAATAGACTGTAAAGCGCTCGCCCATCAAATAGTGTTTCCACATCATCAGAGCGAAGACCACTGCTGCTAACTCCAGGTCATGGGTAGAATAGTTCTTCTAATGCTGCCTCAACTGTCATGATCCATAGGCGATCATAGCCCGATCCTGCATCAGGACACATCCGAGTCTTCTCCCTGATGCATCGCAGTAAACTACGTACCCAACTCCCTCCTCCGGTAGACTCAAGATAGGCGCGCTGCTCAATCTCTGTCTCAGCTCTGGGAAGCTCTGTTGACATCTGTCTGACCACACAAAGGGTTTCCCCTTCTTTTTCAAAGCTGAGTGTGGTGCCACAACTCTAGAGAAGTCTGGCACAAATCTCCGGTAGTACCCAGCTAGAACCAAGAAACTCCTCACCTCCGTCACGCTCCTGGGTGTCTCCCAAGCTAGCACTGCTTCGATCTTCGCAGGATCCATCGCAAATCCCCCCTCAAAGATGACGTGTCCCAAGAAGTGGAACTCACGTATCCAGAACTAAAACTTCGATAGGTTTCCATAAATCTAGTGCTCTCGAAGTGTGTCTAGTACAACCCGTATGTTGTTGGCGTGCTCCTCCTCAGTCGTCAAGTATATCAAAATGTCATCGATGAAGACCACGACAAATCGATTGAGGTATGGCTGAAAGATCCTGTTCATGAGGCCCATGAAAACTTCTGGAGCAATTTTCATGCCGAAAGGCATAACCAAGAACTCATAGTGGCCATACCGACATCTGGAGGCCGCCTTCTACACGTCCTCGTCTCGAACTCTGAGCTGATGATAGCCTAACCTGAGGTCTATCTTCGAGAACCACTATGCTCCCTTGAGCTAATCGAAGAGGTCATCAATCCTCAGTAATGGATACTTGTTCTTCAATTTCACCTGGTTCAGGCGACGATAGTTGACAAAAAGTCGCAAGCTCCCGTCCGCCATCTTGGCGAACAATATCAGGGAAGCCCAGGGTGAAACACTGGGTCGGATGAATCCATTGCCTTTAAAGTCCTCCAACTGTACCCGTAGCACTCATACCTTGGCGGGGGCCATCCGATATGCTGGGGTGGATATCGGGGCTGTCCCGGGGTACAGATCAGTATAAAATTATACCTCTCTGTGAGGAGGTAGTCCTAAAACATCGTCGGGGAAAACGTCTGCATACTGATCCACCACTGCAGGAAAACCAGGACTCTGCATGTCAACTACTCCTAGGATGAGACTATCCAACTGATGAGTGATGGGTTGTCCTCTCCTCTACAAGAGTCCATTCGGTTCTGTGAAGGCTCCCTTCTCGCCGGTGAAGGTGAACCTGCTCTCGTTGGTGCGTACACACTGCATCTTGCGCCTAATACAGTCAATCTGAGCATGGACTGTAGATAACCAATCCATGCCCAAGTTGACGTCGTAAGGACTTGATGCCGCTACAAGAAGATCCCAGCCGAAGCTCTCGCCTCCTAGAGTATTTTCACACTGCCGGCACCAGTGCGTAATCGTCGAGTCTGCTCCCGTAAGAGTCTCTAGCCGTAATGATCGAGCCAACGGCTCTGTCAGAATCTCCGAGCCCCGTACAAGGGCAGCGGCTATGAAAGAATGACTTGCTCCTGTGTCTATAAGAACTACATCAAGGGTGGAATAGACACAGATAGTACCTCTAATCATCTCGGGCGTTCCGTGGTCGTAGGCCTCCGCTGCCTAAAACTGTGCCTACCTCTGCCCGCCAGCTCCCTATGGTCGGGGTTGTCCTCCTATTGGTGGTAGTGGTAGAGCCTCAAACTGTCGCCCACCACATGCTGCTCGGCTAGCTCCTCTGCCTTGTCCACCTACTCCCTTCAGACCACCAAGGTCGACCCTATGCCTCTGCCTAGGTGGTCCCTCAACTGTCTGCTGCTCCTCAGTACGGCGGGTCAGGAAGTCACGAGCCATGGGGCCCTGCCCACTGCATGTGTAGCACGGTCTGCCTCTCTGAAGACTGGCTCTGCACTGTGTGCCCCGCACCTCTGAGCTAGTGTCCTGAGGTCTTCTGACTGAGGGTGTGGTCTTCCTGGACCCATGATTCATCCATCGACTTCCTGCTGCAGAAGACTCTGCTACGTGCCGCCATGCGGTAGGTCTCGTTCCTGATGTAGGCACAACAAGGAATCTCTCGATCAGAAGGTCTCGCTCCAGTACCCCTGCCTGTGTTGGAATGATGAGAGAGATCAGTGATGCCCTGTTCTCATGCCTCAATCCCTGCTCAAAGGTCTGGGCCTGGAAGAATGGGTCCCATACCATGTCCGTTGAATAGCGTGAGAGATCGGTAAATCTCGCCGAGTACTGGGTGACCGTCAAGGTGCCCTGCCGCAGCTGTAGAAGCTCCTGAATGCACACCGCAAGGAGGATGGATGGGACTAACTCCAAGAGGAAGAGGCTCTCAATGTCCATCCAGAGGAGAGATGCCTTGTCGTGGACCTGGAACATCAAGATCCACCATCTTCCTGCTTCCGCGTGCAGGAGGCTTGCTGCGAGGATCACCATGAGGTCTGCTGGTGTCCTCACTAACCTGAAAACTCATTAAATAGCCTCCAGCAAATCCTCGGCTGCCTGAGGGTCTGTCTCCCAGCGGAACCTGGGTGGTCGCTGACGCTGAAACTCATGCAGTGCACTAAGGCGACGTGCAACATCAGCGGCTGGGGCCGAAATCATCGGTGGCTCGGTAGGTAGAGGTACCGTCGGTGGCTCGGTAGGTATAGGTACCGTCGGTGCCTCTTCTGTCAAAGGGCTTTGTACTGAGGACGCGTCCATCGATGGGCGGTCATCACGTACAACGCTTGGAATCCTAGCTGGCTGTCATCGTGGGGCCATCCTGAAAAGACACAGGTTCTCCATGGTCAAAACAGTATACCTGGTGAGCTGACACAAAGTAATCACAATGAAAACTTTTAAAAACACACATACAATCAATGTTTTCATGTATTAAGTCGGAAATCATAAGTCAGGGTCCTTTTGTACAGATACGTCGGCCGCCGCACCAACACTGGACTCCCTGGACTGATAACCACACTCAATACCCTTATCATTATTTCTTCACATAGAAGAAAGTTCAGAGTCCGGAGTTCTGCGGTAGAACCAAACTCCTATGATACTAATTTGTCACGACCCGTCCTCGGGGCCCATGCCATGACTACCCCAAGCCCGCCTTCCATAGGCCAGGGGCTGGCGACTAGCACCAAGGCGTAATTCCCGATAAAAAGGTAAGGCATTGCCTTTGTAAAGTAAACAAACACCACAGAGCAAGCAAGCAAGCAGAAGTAAACACTAAGTAAAGCTGGGTAAAATAGAAAGTGCGGTAAAGTATGTGGGCCAGAATACAAACCCAAACTGAAGTAAAGTACAACTGAAAAGGAAAATATATCAACTGAAAGGTAAAGCCGCTACGGCGAGCCGTCAACTGGTACTCCCACCTGAAGGGTGGGTACAGATATCCACCTCAGCTCCTCAGGTCCAGTCGTCCGCTCTGCGTACGTCCCGCCCAGTGGTCCACCTCCAGGTACCAACTGCTCTGCAAGCCTCAACCACGATCAGCGTTGTCCGTCGTCTGCAACCAACACAACGTAGTGCTGGCATAGACCGTGCTAGGGTGAGTATAAGCTACTCAGTAGGGACCCTGAGAACCCCGAAGGTCTCCCAAAATCCACAAAGGATAATCCACAAAGAAAATATACAATCACGAAGTAACATCCGACACTACTTAGGTATATGCCCATAAATATACCTAAGTCATCAATTCCAGTTCGGCTCCAACATCCGAGCCCATGTTCGATCACGTCCACACAGGATAGCACAACAAAATCCACACAGGAAAGAAATTCAATCATATCAAAGATAATGATTGAAATTCAAGATTCAGCTCACACAGGTATACTTCTTCGTAAAACGATAGAGATGATCAGATTGTGCCACTGATTTATCTGAGCCACCAGACCCACATAGGATCGATATGTACTAACCCCCGCAATGAACCACAAAGGATCGATAGGTAACTAACCCCCACAATGACCCACACAGGATCTGTAGGCGCTGACCCACACAGGACCGCTGAGCACTGACCCATACAGGATCTGACCCACACAGGATCGGTAGCACTGATCCATGTAGGATCGCTGAGTGCTGTAGGCCTCGCCGTCGAATCCACGGAGGATTTCTGTACAGTCGTCATCATCATCGCAGTCGCAGCCAGCTCTAGGGTTCCCGCACACAGCAAGCTCATTCGGGAGGGTCCGCTCCACGAGCCGAGAGGCTGATACATCAACTAACACATAGTACAAAGTTGATGTTTCCAACAGTTCTGTATCGTCAATAGGAACTCAACGTCACAGACGGCGCGTCAATCGGACGGTCGGTCTGAGAGTTATTGACTTTTTCGTCACAGGGACCCAGTTGGTTTTTAAGTCAAAACCAACGTGATCATACTCCAACTATGTCCAAAACTCGAGCGGAGTAATCCAAAAGATCCTTCTCACTTAGAGTAATCCATCAATGTCAACGGCACGTCAATCGGATGTCCAGAACTCATGTTATAAGTGTTTCCGCTCCGAGGGACCGGTTGGTTTTGTGTACGAACCAACCCGGCCGAACACAAAGTTCTTCGAAACCTTAAGTGTAATATACTGAAATGACCGTCTCGATCCATGGATCGCATCGCAGCTGATGGTGCATCGATCGGAGATCCGCAGCCCATGTTATGGGCAAAAGACCGTGAGAGGTCCGGTAATAGGGGGTTCGGACCCGGTCCGATACCCCCAGGGTCGGCCCGAACCGGGTCGACCCGACCCGGGTTCGGGTCCGGCCTGCTTGGGCGCGGCCCGACCCGGATGGCGCGGCCCAGCCCGGCCGGGCAGCTCGGCCAGGAAGCTCGGCCGTAACGGCTGAGCGAAGAGGGGGGGGGGGGGCTACCCCTTGCATTGTGAAACTGCAGCCCCCATGTTGAGGGCCGCACCGGCTGGCCAACTGGGGGTTACGAACCCCCGGATTTCCCCCTGACCAGCCTGCCCGCTCCGGCTGGCCGGCTGCTGCCGCCTCGGGACCGGGGCGGTCCCGTCCCCCTGGTCCGACTCCGGCGGCCGAAAACCGGCCTCCATTCCCTACTCTACCGCGGCCTATGGCCGCGGCCTTGGTCCGTCTACCGCGGCACGACGGCGTCGCGGATTAGTTCGTCTTCAACGGCGCGGTGCGATGGCGTCGCGCTTCTCCACCCTTCCTTTAATATTTCCCGCACGGTGTTTCAGCACCGCATTGCCTTGCTCGTGCCGCAAACAATATCAAACAACCAAAGGGGAGAGGAGGGTCGGCCGTGTTCGTACGGTCTGACCTCCTCCCATTATTGCGATAACAGGCGCCCTAAATAAGACTATAAGTCAACAATGAAAGTAATCAGGAACAAAAGAAATAATAATCCCCCTACCTCGAGCGTAGTTGAACGAAGGCTCATCGTGGGATTTCACGTCGCGGAAGGAGGCGTCGCGGAAGGAGGATCGTCGTGTCGTGGAGAAAAGATTCATTAGTGTCGCATCGTCGATCTCCGAGGATCCGGCGTTCTTTTCGACCTTCGTCGGTGGTCGGTGTTCTTCGCATTCTTCGCGTTCTTTGTCGAGGAAGAATAACTTCAAGAACTTGAGAAAATTCTCCTAATTCCTCTCACAACCCAACAACTCTAATAAAATAAGGGTTTGCCTTATTTTATTTCTCAAGCCATTCTTTTTAAAATTCAAAAACGAAACAATCAATTAAGTTAATTAATTTCAATGTTTAAACCGCCCAAATTAATAGAGGTGTTTCATAAACAAAAAAACGCAAGGGTTGACTTCCACTTAAAAGGGGTGTGGGTGCGTTACCTTAATTAAAAAGGGGGTTGAGGATGTTGAAACAAACAGTGGGGCTCATGTGGGCCCCACCTCACAAATATCCTACCTAGTGGGTAGGATATTGTGGGTCCCACTCCAATCACTTAGCTTAGGTTAAGAAACTTTATGTAAAATAAAAATTGGTCACACCATTTTTATTTTATTCCTTTACTTAACCCAAAAATTTAAAAACCACACTCGAGCAAACGCATCTCCGGAAAAGGTGTTTCTAAGCAATTACCGATGCTGTGATTCCATCGGTGCCCTCAGAATTTGATTCCAAGCATCGGTTCAAGAGTTAGAAAAACCCGCTCGTTCGTTCACTGAACGTACCCGAGCTAAACTTCGAAAAATGATTCCGGGCACACCGGGCCTCGGAATTAGGTGCCGTCAAGAAACTGTGTTCTGGTGAAATCCCAAAAAAAATTAAGAAAAAAAATCCCTTGGATTTTACGGGTATTTACAGCTTCTAATTTGCTAATCTTGCAACCAGGATATAATTTATCCTCAGCAGACCTCAACAACTCATAAAATTATGATGGTGCCAACTCAGGAGTTAAATCAATATCATCGTGAGTTTCAGTTTGTTGCACAGATGGACCTGCAACATCATGTACTAAATATTGAAATCATGATGGATCCAAAATCAAGTTATTAAGATCTTCTCTGGAACTGTGTTCACAATGTTGATACCAACAAACATAATATGGCTGAAAACCAAACCGCAAGAGATGTCCCCCAACCTTGTCAAATGTGTCAAACGTTCTCAGAGAAATTTTTTTACAAGGACACATAATTGTGCCTTCTGAAACATATTCTGGTTTTGATGATGCAAATGCGATGAAAGCTTCAACACCCTCAATATATATAGGATTTAAACAAGAACCATTTGGATTTCTGCACTGATTTATCCAAGCTCGATCATCTAATAATGACTGATGTCGACTTCCTTGTTCTATTTTTTTCTACATAAAATATAAAATAATCACTATTTTTGAATAGTTTGAAATTATAAAAACGCTAACCGAAAAAAAAAGATAAATAATTACAACTACTTAATAATTATCATTAATTTAGGGCGACACAATTTCTAGTGGATTGACGGCTACTCTTTTGTATGATAGCTCATTTAATTGCATCTTTCGTCACACTTATTATTGCTAATTATTGCTAATTACTCCTAATTCTTCCTAATTATTTCTAATTATTACAAATTCCTACAAATTATAACTAATTGTTACTAATTATTACAATTTATTACTAATTATTACAATTTATTACTAATTATTACAATTTATTACTAATTATTACTATTTATTACTAATTTAGAAATACATAGCAATACATAGAAAATGGAAAACTGCAAGAATAATGAAAGAAAATCTGGTAATCATCATTATGGAGATGATTACAAATTTTCCCTTCATTATCTAAGAGGATTTCATTTACTAATTACTAGTAATAAAAAAATTATATTATCAATATTTATGAAAAAACAATATTAATATTTTAAAAAAATAAAAAAATATTAAAATTATCAATATTCACAATAGACTTGTTCTATTCTTAACATGTTCAAATCTTAAAGGGTCATCAATTGTCAGGTCATGCGCAATAAAAATTTTGTGTCAGTCATGTCCAATGTAAACTCTATAATTGTACTTTCAGGGTTGATCACTTTTCAAGTAGTGTTGCAATAGGACGACCAAAGTAATGACGTTCTCGTCTCTAAGAATCATCTCACATGACACTTTACATAGATCATTCTTCCTTAAAAATTTGAATGGATATCATTATTTTTCCCTCAAATTTTCATGGAAGAATGGCCTATGTAAAGGTTCATGTGAGATAATTCTTATAGATTAGAAGTGAATGACATGGTTTGTCCGATTGCAACACTACTTGCGAGGTGATCAACCATGCAAGGACAATTACAGACTTTACAATGGACATGGCTGACACAAACTTTTTATTGCGCATGACCTGACAATTGGAAACCCTTTGAGATTTTAACATGCTAAGAATAGATAAAATCCTATTGCGAATATTGATAATTTTAATATATTATAAATTTTTTATTATTTTAATAATATTAATTTTTTTTGTAAATATTGATAATATAATTTTTTATTCATCATTATTGCTATGTATTGCTAATTATTCTTAATTATTCCTAATTATTCTTAAATATTCCTAATTATTCCTAATTATTCCTAATTATTACTATTTATTCCTAATTATTCATAATTATTACTAATTATTCCTAATTATTCCTAATTATTCCTAATTGTTTCTAATTATTCCTAATTATTCCTAATTATTACTAATTATTCCTAATTATTACTAATTATTTCTAATTATTACTATTATTACTAATTATTACTAATTATTACTAATTATTACTCATTATTACTAATTATAACTAATTATTACAAATTATTACTAATTATTCTTAATTATTACTAATTATTCCTAATTATACCTAATTATTACTAACTATTACTAATTATTACTAATTATTACTAATTATTACAAATTATTGCTAACTATTACAAATTATTTCTAATTATTGCTAATTATATCTAATTATTGCTAATTATATCTAATTATATCTAATTATAGCTAATTATAGCTAATTATAGCTAATTATAACTAATTATAGCTAATTATATCTAATTATAGCTAATTATATCTAATTATAGTGAATTATAGATAAATATAGCGAATTATAGCTAATTATAGCTAATTGTTGCTAATTATAGCTAATTATAGCTAATTATTCCTAATTATTCCTAATTATTCCTAATTATTCCTAATTATTCCTAATTATTCCTAATTATTCCTAATTATTACAAATTATTACTAATTATTTCTAATTATTACTAATTATTACTAATTATTACTAATTATATCTAATTATATTTAATTATTACTAATTATACCTAATTAATACTAATTATATCTAATTATTACTAATTATTACTAATTATATCTAATTATATCTAATTATTACTAATTATTTCTAATTATTCCTAATTATACCTAATTATAACTAATTATTCCTAATTATTACTAATTATTCCTAATTATTACTAATTATTCCTAATTATTACTAATTATTCCTAATTATTCCTAATTATTACTAATTATTCCTAATTATTTCTAATTATTCCTAATTATTACTAATTATTCTTAATTATATCTATTTATTCCTAATTATATCTATTTATTCCTAATTATATCTATTTATTCCTAATTATATCTATTTATTCCTAATTATATCTATTTATTACTAATTATATCTATTTTTTCCGAATTATATCTATTTATTCCTAATTATATCTATTTATTCCTAATTATATCTGTTTATTCCTAATTATATCTATTTATTCCTAATTATATATAGTTATTCCTAATTATATCTTTTTATTCCTAATTATATCTATTTATTCCTAATTATATCTAATAAATATTAATTATAACTAATTATTTATAATTATAACTAAAAATATCAATTTCTTAGTAAAAATAAATATAAATAAAAATCAATTGATATCTAATTAAATTAGAACTAATAAACAGCAATTAAAATTAACATAAAAAATAAAATAAATATAAAAAAAATAAAACATAAATACCTTAAACATTGATATTCTGAAGATATTGACGCCCACTGATTGCCCTCGTATAAAAAACTTCTACTAAAATAAAATTTCTCTTTGAAACTGAAGAATGAAGAGAGAGAGAGAGAGAGAGAGAGCAAGATCTGAATGATTTGGGGAAAAATGGATGGGGGTATTTATAGGATAGATTAGTTGCCACGTGAGTATTAGAAACGGGCTTCCCGTCACAAATAGTGGTATTTGCGACGTGGCCCGTCACAATTACCATCGCCCGCATTAATTACAGTCAGCGGTTAAAAGGTTATTTGCGATGGGACCTGTCGCAAATAGTACCTGCCAACATTCTTTTTGCGACGGGAAGACATCTCGTCGCAAAAAGTTATTGACCGCCGCCGGGTATTTGCGATGGTTCCTGTTGCAAATACCCATGCGTGGTTTGGCGCGCAAGCCGCGCCAAACTATTTTCAACAGGAGATGAAATCCTTTGGAAAATAATTGGTTATTTGCGATGGGCTACTTTCCCAGTCGTAAATAGCTTCCTGGACGGGTTATTTGCGACGGAAAGAAATCTCGTCGCAAATAGTGATTTTTCCCGTAGTGCAACATAATGATTTATCTATCGCAAAAATATTTAGCGGCAGAGTTTTTACCGATAGTTTTGTGATAGGGACATATATGTTGGTGAAATTTTTTACCAACAGAAAAAAGTACTTTTACCAACAGATATTCCCCTGTTGGAAAAACTGAAATATTTTATAGTGCATGTTGGTAAGTTGCACCATTATTCTTCAAATTGAATGAAATTACCTAGTAGTAGAGTATAAGTTATGGTTCTATGAAGAAAGTGGATTCCTTATCTTTAGGATCAATATTGATCTAATTGTAGATTGAGTACCCATATATAAAGAAAGGGGAATGAAAGAATTAAATTTCCTCAATTTGGAGTTTTGTGATCAGAACTGGGAAATCCCACTTTAGAAAATGCCAATTTTGATCCTTGAAATCAATGAAAATGCTATTATGCCAATTCTTTTTCCTAAAAAGGGTGATATTGGCTATCCATTTTTAGTATTATAACTATAATATTTAGTGATATTTAACAATAATATAATATTAGAATTCATCCTTGGAAGTATGTGAAATATTCATTCTCTTGACTGACTACGTTAAACATCAATGATCATCTAGAAGGACCATGTGATGGGTGGCTAAATCGAGGTCCAATTATGGAATTTTTGTATAATTATTGGTGAACATGTAAGGATTATACATTATGAATAAGACATAAATCTCTTGTTCTTTGGTACGTATTAAAAAATTGGTCAATTTTCATCATGTGTCCTCTACTACTTCTAGATTCACCAACCTGGTCTCTTCGATGGTGGGGAGAAACATTCCTCAAATGCAAGAGGGATACCGCTAAGGTCATCCTCTTCATCTTAAATCTCCTTGTTCATAGAAGTTCTCTCTATACTTATAGATAATATAGGATCATCTTTATCACTTAATTAAGGAGTGTAGGTGAACCTTTAGGTTAACCGCTTGCACAATGTGATTTTGGTATCTTTACAAGTTATGAAACACTTAGAGCATGATTGATATAAAGGCTTTCAACATGGCTAAAAAGACATCATCCCTCTTATCTAACATCTTATAATTTTAAAACATCATATGAAGATATGGTATTTGAAACACCATAGTTATAACAATATATTTTGCATACACTAGGGAGTATAGAGTCGTTAGGGTGGTGTTTTGGGTCGTTATCTGATAGGCCCATCAAGCATCAAATATTCTACCAGGACAAATAAATTTATTTCTCCCCACTATATTATGTAGGATGTTGGAGAGAGTTTTTAAAATTCCTTTGTCTTCCTATTTTCCAAGATTTGATAGTAGGAGGTGTGGATGGATTGGATTTTGTACATGGTGTAAAAATTATTCAACTCAGTATCTTGAAATTTCATGCCATTTTATATGATAATAGTGTGAGGAATCCAAAAAAAATGGATGATGTATCACTTAAGAAACTCAATCATAGACCATGTCTAGAATTATTTGAGTTGTACATATTATTCACTTTTGAGAAGATGTCGATGGCCGCCAGAATGAACCCGCACTATCAATCACTTTCTGGCTCGTAGGTGACCACAGAGTCATGCACCAATATATAAAATAGCCAAAATTATTTCATGGAATGTATATTCTCTATTAGATGATTCATTAGGTTTTAATGGATCTGTAATGTAAGATACTTCATGGAAAACATGATGCAGTCATGAACTGTTGTCAGCTATAAATTCCCTAATCTTTGTATATGGTGAGAGGGTTTCAATCCTGATTGATGGTCCCATGTATGAACTAGCATAGAATTATTCCATGATATGAGGGATCTACATACATTGGATGAAAGGTATGAGGATTCCATCGAGACAATACTTGTATCAGGATTTCTCTAGGTTGGTTCATCCTATATGGTAAATCACATCACACAACGATGGATTTTCTAATGCTTGGATCAGTGTGTTGGGAATCTATAAAGTTCTTCCCCTTTTGAAGTAAAGGGAATCACATGTATAAGGACTCTTGTGTGTTGAAACCACATCATCACATGTCTATCATTGTTCAATGTCATATTACTGTGATGTTTTCATGTAGTTTATTGTTATACAACTACGATATGGATTTTATTCATTTTAATGTCTTGTATATTGTATGTGGGTTTTGATCCCTATCTCCTAACATGGTACATTGGACACCTCCCTGAGGTTCAATATCAACACCATCGCAACCCTATCTATCATTCATCTAGGAGGATAGAACCCCAATGTTTAATCATATCCCCCCACTCATGTGGCGTTATTACCCTCTCACCATTAAACTTGAGTTCCTCACAAGGATTTTGTGACTTCATATGGTGATAACCTGTATCTGGCCTATTACATGATGAACGTATATGTGAATCATCCCCACAACACATTAAACCAATGACTATGTCCCCCCAAGACCTAATACATGTGACTGTGTCCCAAAAGACCTTAAACCTTTGAATGAATCCCCACAAGACCTTAAACATGTGAATTCATCCATAAAAGACCTTGAAACTATGACTATATCTCAACAGACCTTAAACATATGATAGTATCTCGATAAGACCTTATACATATGACAGTGTCCC
Source organism: Viscum album (assembly GCA_963277665.1). Classification (NCBI taxonomy): domain Eukaryota; kingdom Viridiplantae; phylum Streptophyta; class Magnoliopsida; order Santalales; family Viscaceae; genus Viscum; species Viscum album. Next base: position 133,270,813 of record OY728120.1, read on the forward strand.
CCACAATACCTTATACCTATGAAAACATACCCACAAGACCAAAAACCTATCCCCCGGATGGATTAGAATCCCTACCACATGTGATGAATGTGAGATGCCTGAGAAAAAAAATCCTTGGATTCCTTATGACCATGGTTCAAGTTTCCTCATGGTGTACACGAGATTCCCTATAGGTTCCACACCAAATACACCTCATACATGAGATTCCCTCAAATTGGAAAGAGAAATACTTTTACAGATTCCCAACACACCCAAAATCCATAGATGTCAAGACATATCAAAAGTCACCATCATCATCGACCATAGGTAGCTACCATGCCATTGTAGAAGAATTGTAATTAATCAATGTTCACTTTAAGATGGCATCGGGAATGATATTAAAAAAATCACTGAGTGGGCCTAGACTATGTAATGAAATTCGAGGATAAATCCATAAAAGGAGGAACTGAAATCCCATTATCCAGTTTCAATCAATGAGCCAACATCATCAACCACTGTGGTAGGGGTCAAATTCATTTGGAATGTTGGAATATAGGGATACCACCACCTTTGAGGGGTCACCACTAATATAAGGATGAAGACCACTCTAGGATAGGTAAAGAAATTTTTTCATCAACTCAATGAGATCCCTAATGGAAGGTTTCAGAAAAAAAAAATTGAAACTAACATGAAAAGAGGGCCAGAGAGGCCTTGAACCACATGTGATATTTCCAAGACAAGATTCAAAAAGTATAAAGTCATGATTCTTCGAACAGGACTTCTAGTGGTTTAATTTCATGGAGCATGGATTGAACTGGGGGTGACATTATGTTTTAGAACGTCTGTACATCTTAACCATGTTGGGAAATATTCTTCCACCACTTCTATCCTCACTTGAACCATGATTACTATGAGAAATAATTATATATGAGCATTTTCCATTATTGTAAAGGTTATCACAATATGGTAAAAATAATACAACTTGGGAGGGTCCCAATGACGATGAATTTCTATGTCTTCATGCACAAATGCATGTCGGAATAACACCAAGGGTTTTAAAACTCCACCATAACATTAGGAGGTGGGAAGGGGTTAAATATTTTCTAATATGATTTGGACCAAAATTGGTATGAATTATGGGTAAGGTACTATAACACTATGTGATTTTATGGTATTTATCTTCTTAAATAAATTTAATCTCTTCGATATCTTATGTTGCATACAACACTGTGCCTAAACAAACCCCAAAATATTATTATTTAAATATGAACATTATAACCTATATATTAAATTAGAGGGTATGAATAGTAATGACCAAATTATTATGTATATATAATGTACCTACTCAATACAATTTCATTGATTAATTATTATGTAATAAGTACTCAATTTTCATTAAATTTATTCTTCAGAAATTTGTTTTCTTCAAAAATAATTTTTATTTTTTTATAAGTTAATATTGTAATTAATGTTTTGAAATTGTAAAAAACTTATTTTAAAATTTTAATTTCATTTTTTAATTTATCATTTCAAAATTATCTAAGGGTGAATTTTTTAAATTTTTTTGAAAAGATTAATTTTTTTGGAAATAGTGACAATACCAATTTTTATAAAACTTCCATTTTACTTATATTAAAAATTTCGTTTATGATTTTTAATTTGATATAAAAGTAACATAAGTACTATTTAGTTATTAGTAAAAAACTTTATTACATTTTAATCATCCTTATACAATATTTTTGTATAAGTAATTTTTGTGCTTCAAATACATTTTTCAAGAAAATTGTTTTTCATTGTGTTTTGTGAGATTAATTTTCAATTAAATTCTACCACTTTTGAGTTAGATAATGATTAATGGATTAAATATTTGGAATCATTGGGTCCAAAAATTAAAAATATATCCCTTTTATACTTTTTCCTTGTGAATAGTAATCATTCCCTTCATTAAAAATTCGATTATTATTATCCATGAGAATTTCACTATGTTATTATCCATGGATTCATATTGTGAACAAGTTATTGATTAAATGAAATTTTTCCCAATAATTTACATTAAAAAATGATTACGCATTATCTTCTCATAATAGAAAAGTTATTGATTAAATTTCATGTGTTTTTAGTTATTTACCATGCCATATTGATTATGCATTATTAATTCAGGATAGTTTCTATTGTATGTAACCCTTACTAAGAATTTGATAATATCCTTATTTTTTTCCTTTACCTAGGTCATGAAGGATAATCCATTGAATGATTTTTAATATACTTAATTTTTTCAATTTCTATGTTTTTTGTTTTATCCCAAATGTAAATTATGTATCATGTATGTATCCAGTTTTCCAAAACTAATAAATTGATTAGTCCTTTGGGATATAATTACTTGCATTTGTGCCAATGTAATAAAGTGACATCCAACTCCAAGATATTATAGTTATAGTTATTATGGTAATTACTACCTACCAGGTTTGGAACATATGTTCCATAGACAGATCAGTCAAGGATGGGGATAGAAAATGCTGGATCGACTTTTGGCCATGTTTCAAACATAGGATCAATTAAATTGTCATTATAGATCCTATAATGTGTGTACCTAGAATGATTGGTGATCAATTTTTACCACGAATCATTATCATTAGGGGGCCTATTTAGACCCAAAGGTTGATGAGGATCCAAACTAAGGACGTTATAAAGTGTGGGAGTGAACATGTTGTGATGTTTGGAAGATAGTTAAACACTCCTTGATATATTCTACCATAATCTCGAATGTGATACATGGGTGTATTGGTAAGTGAGAATTGGTCATTTTAACAAGATATAAAATCCTATGATAGGATAGTGGTGGGTTCTAGCCTGAGATATTAGGTCTTAGCATTACTATGTATCATATAATGAATGGGAGTTAAGAAATATGTAGTTTTGGAAAGTTGTGTGGTAGATGACCATCACTGGTAGTGAAGAATATTCTCTAGTAAGGACCCAAGGTATCATGAAGTTTTACATCATGTCATGGCATCATGAACCATGCATTTTAACATCTTATAGTGAGGATTTTAGACATAGAGTTTCATGTCGTATAGTTAGGATTTAGAATCATATAGTTTAATATCATGTTACCAGGATATTATCTTATGGATTACCATCATGCAGCTGATAAGATTTTGTACATTTTCAAATCATGTGACTAGAATTATGTTGTATATTTTTATGTCATGGGAGTATGAAATTGTCTATAGTTTAACTTCATGCAATTGAGATGATGTCATACATAATTATATCATGTGACTAGGATGATAATCTATATAGTTTTAAGTTATATAGCTCAGACTCAATTATTTAAAATAAATATTTCTTGAGGAACATGGAATTGGGGGTAAGTGTAATGTACTCCCCATCTATATTGTTCAATGAGTATTAACCCTTAGAATATACCATATGAATGAAATAATTCCATTCCCATTTTTGTTCTATATTTGGTGGATTCTTCCTAGGAATCATCGGTATACATGGAGATAATTCCATGTCATCATAAAGAAAGGATTGGAGATGAACCATTTTATTTAGATCACATTCCATGTGATTCTTATTCCATTTTAGGTTATGAAATGCTAGGTTCATGTTTTCTTTGAAGGCATCCAACATGTACAGACGAACCTTAGCCCTCCCATCCAAAATCTTCTAATCATAAATAGTTATTTAAAAAGATGATAGTTCAACTTATATGATTAGAACATAATCTATCCCATATAGTGGGAATTATGGATTTTTCTAGGTGGAGTTTTAGGTTGTTGTTATATAGAGAGATTCCAGGGCCAACTCTTTTTATTTTGGTTGACCATCTTTTGTAGGATATTAAATAAAGTTTTTAGAATTATCAATCTTCCCATTTTCATGAACGTGATAGTGGGAAGTTTGGTTGGAAAAGAAATTATTATCATAAAACCTCTTTAGCTCATCTGATCAAAGGTTGTTCCATTTTATATGAGAATAATATGGGTAATACCAAATCGATGGTTGTTATAGGACCTCAAAAACTCAATCACAGACTGAGTCTTAATTTCATTGAGGGTTCAGATTCTAACCACTTGAGAAGAAGTATATGGTAGTCAAAATGGACCTACAATATTGAGCTATTTCTAGTGGCCATGGTCTGACAATGCCAATTCCCATTATAGTGAATTTCCATGAGTATTTGGTGGAATAGAGAATCTATGGTGGTTATTCAAGATGTTATCCTGGATCTAGAAGGAATAAAACTAATTTTTGAAATCAATTTACTCATAAAACATGGTGGGATATGAATACCCCAATCATTAGATCTGGTAAGAGATAAATCATGCTTAATGGGTCCCAAATGAACTAGCATGGAATTTTTTTGATTCCTTGGGGAATCTCCTTCCATAATATTCAATGGATGGGGATTTAGTCAAACCTGTGCCTATAGAGGGATTGGTCTAGGTCGGGGCCATCTAGGAGGGTAAATCATGCTGAACACTGATGGTTTCACTCACGCTCGGCTCAGTGAGTTAGGAATCTGTAAAGGTATTCCTATTTTGAAGTCGATGGAATCTCATGTATGATATATTTAAGGTGTAGAACACAAGGCATAACATTTCCACCATGGAAAACTTATACTAGGTGAATAATTTATCAAATGCTCATTTCATTAGGCATCTCACATTCTTTACATCTGGTATGGATTCTGAGGCATCATTATAGGACAAGTTTATGGTCTTGTGGGGACACAGTCATAGTTTTAGGGTATTTTGGGGACACAACCAGATGTTCAAGGTCTTGTGGGGTCACAATCATAGGTTTATTTTATTTTGGGGATGCAGACATATTTTTATGTTCCTGAAGGGATGTCGTCACAATTTTATGGTATTTACCTGAAATGATCATAGGTTTAAGGTCTTGTGGAGAAATAAACATAGGATAAATGCATTGTGGGGAAATATCCATAATATTAAGGTGTTTGGGAGTTCTACCCATATACATATGTCACATACTGGGCCAGATATAGGATAATTCCATATGGTGAAACCGAAGTCTAGTGTGGACCTAAAGTTAGAAAGTGAATCCTATGTATGCCACAAGGGGGGAGATAATTTACACTTTGGGGTTTTTACCTCCTAGGTAGAATAATTTTAGATTTGTGATAGTGTTGGGATTTAACATTCGTGATTTTTCTTATATACCTTGATAGGATACATGGATGAAAACCCACATAGTTTAGGTACACAATTTAAGTTTGTGAAGAAGGATTGTTCCATGTAGTTTAGAATTATGTAGTAATAATTCCTACACAATTATAAGTGTGACAAAAGGGATGGTGTGGGGATTATGCATGGGATCTACCAAGATATGTGGGATCATCTCATGATTATCACATGAGGAATCCTATGTTTATCACATATGGTAGGGATATAATTTAATGTCATGTTTTGAGGATGTTGTCTTGCAGTTTAACATCATACATCTTCGGTGTTTTCATACAGTTTAATATCATTTGACTAGAACATAGATGTTATGCAGTTTAAAGTCTTATAGATCAGAAGTGGGTGTTAAAAAATTTAAATTCTTGCATCATGAATATAGGTTCTCTACAGCATAAATCCATGTATCTATTATTTGGGTGTTATGTAGTTTAATGTGTTAAATCTAAAACGTTTTTTGGACTTATGAATGAATCATCCCATTCCTGGCCGAGGTTGGGTGAGAACAAGATAAGGAACTAGCCATAATTTAAGGGAAAATATAGTGGTTTCCCATGATGATACAACCAATGGGGAATCACCTGGGGTCCTGATGTTACAGTTTATATTCTCAGGATCAAGAGGAGATGAGACTATCTTTGGTATGCTTGGAGAAAATTTCCTAGATATTAGGGTCTATAATACAAGTCATATGGATTATCTAGAAATTAGTGGACCAAGATTCAATGGGTGTGGGTCACCTGAGCACTAAACTTGTGCACAATTATGCTTAGTGGAAGGTGGTGTTTGGTTGGGGACCATAAGATTACATCCTGAATCTTTTGAGTTTCATACACCATGAAATTTTCATGATCCATGCAATATATAACAAGGGTGGGTATAGGATTCATGGGTAATGGTTTTGTGAAACTTTTGGGGTTTCATGAATCTTGGGGTTGTGCAAAGGAAGTTTATATTGCGTAAACCCTTCTTTCAATCAAGGAAGGTTGTGCAAGGCCATCTCTAAAAAAATCAAAATTTTTGTAGACTATGTTATGGATATATCACAAATTATATACCTATATGAATACATTGGATGGTTTTAGTTGTGAATGTTCAAAAAAATACTTGGTTTCATGAATTATAGCTTGATGCATCAATTTCCAAAGTTTGTTCCCTGAAAATGGGGGGTGATTCTATATTTATAGATGAATTCAGTTTTCAGTCATAGGTTTATGAAACCTTATCTAATTCACATAATTTCTAGCTACATCATGAAAATATGTGTTGTGAACCTCCCATTCCTTTTCCAATAATGAATGGACCTAGAAGGTAGTCGTTTTATGTCACTTTTCCCCAAAAAATAACATACATGAGAATATTACGGTTTAAAAAAGTAAATAAAGTTCCACGTGACCTTCTCTATTTTTTCATGAATGATTTTCTATAATACATGCCAGCTATGAAGTTGATGTCACCTTTTTCATGAAAGTTATTTTCACACCAAAATTGAGAGTTCCATGAAAATGTACAAGCTTGTGGGCACTCACTCCCTTGGCTCCAAAATAGTCCCCTAGTTTTTTTTTCATGTTTTTGAAAAAACACACATTCTTAAGGTTGAGATGAATTTATCTTTCCAACAATGTCCTTTATTGGGTAACATATCACTGTAGGAGGTTTGTATATGAAATATATTATGGGTAAAATCCATATAATATATATTTATGATGTTTCAAGAAGGAATGACATTATAGGCATCCCCTTTTACTTCAGATGTAGATTTTGTGGATCCTTGAGACACATTATTTATATATTGTATGGCATAAATAATGGTGGTATTGATTATGGTAGGAATATGAGACTCATACTACACTATGGTCAGAATATGATGACCATCTATTTGGGGTTGTGTAGGTGTATGAGCCTACTATGTGGTTGTTTTTGAAGTATTTTGATGACTTTATTCTATATTTGGAATATGATCCCATAGCTAAGAATATTTTGGAGTATGTTGGTGAGTTTCTATGTTTTTTATGCTTGTATGATCCCACAATTTTGTGTACATCAAAATATGTCGATCATCCCTTGGTGAATTGAGAATATGATCCCAATTCATATGTGTGTTCCCCACAAAAATATGGTAAAAGAACTATGGAATTTAAGAAGAAAAATCATCCTCCTCCTATTCATTCACTGAAGGATGTTGGTGTTATCCTTTATTGGTGGGATAAAGAATATGTTCCTAGCTCTAGTAAGCTGTTGGAATATGTTGAGTAGCATTTCTGGTAGGGATATGATCCTTCATGTAGGTGAATACCGAAATATATCTGCGAATCTTCATTACAAGGGGAATATAAACCTAATCTTGTTTTTCCTTTGGAATATTATTTTGGCATTATTTTAAATTAATATGTTCCTATCCTGAAGTGATTTTTAAATTGGGTAGACAAACCCCTGTCAGAATGATGGTATGATCTTGTTCATGTTGCTCATACATTACCGGAATGTGTCAATAATCCTCTTAGATGGGAGAAATAATATTCACTTGATTTTGTGTAGCGATCTGGTCACATTGATATGATACTCTAGTATTCAAAACAATATTCTGTTTATATCCTTGTATCATTGATTTAATATACCGGTAAAACACCTTAGTGGTTACTACAATACCATGGAATGTTAGAAGGGTATGTGTAGGAATATAGGAATGAAACTTTTTGGTCAACATGATTTTCTATAATATATCTTCAATTTAAGCTGGCGTATATACCAAATCCTACCATCTATTTTCCACTAGGATGTGATGATGGTATACCTATAAGGGGTTTGGAATATACACTTTTCACCTACTTTTTATATATCTACATGTAGGGTTGATATGGGAAAGAAGGGATAGTATCTCGATAACTTATTTCTACTAATATATGGTAGAGTGATTTATAATACTAAGTGGGGATACGATCCTAATTCTTATGGTCTACATCATTTCATACCTGTAGATACCTCTATGTTTCCCAGATATGAGTGTCCAGGGAGTTGACCTATTGAGAATCCCCCCAATGGGGGACTAAGGGGTTTTTATGGGAAGATGGTAGTGGGGGCAGTACACAGTAACCCTCTTTAGAAACTCATGAACTGGGGTGAAGCATTAGTTGACTTCCTGATCCACCTTCCTAAGATAAGTCTCTAATTTTCATTCTCTGAAGATACAATCCAAAACTGGTTGGTGAATGTGACATGTGAGAGTGGATTCATTATGACTTACCAAGTTTGATTTGATTTGGTATGTTTTAATTCCTAGGGATACATACATATATCCTATAAGGTTGGTATGGTTCATTTCTAGTGATATTCTCTGACCATCATGTTTTCTACATGATGATGGTGCCATTGAGTAGGTGATTTCATCTTTCAGTTTTCAATGGCACCAGATTTCATGGAAGCTTCAGTATCGAAGAAATATCTTGATGATGATTCCATTTCTATGTAATTTAATGGAGTTTTTGAATAAATTTATTTTTGTTTATAAATAAAAAAGGTCAATAATCAATGAAATAACTGAAGTAAGATACATGAATAATTTTATATGAATGTTCCAATAAAAATGGTTTGATGTGTGGTATCCTGATTTTTTTCTATTTTTTTAATTATATAAATATTCAAATTGGGTTAACCATTTTTTTTACGTATGATGCCCTAAAAATGGTCCAATGGGTGGAAAACTAGTTATTTTCCTTTTTTTATTGTAGAATTATTTGAATTAGTTTCTATTTTTTTATAAGTTCAACCAAAAAAATTAATTGATGATTGAAATCCTAGTTATTATCTTTTTTTAATAATAAAAATATTCATTTCTGAGTCAAAACTTTTGTTTCAACCTAGTATGGGTCTTGCAAATGAATAGAGTGTTATATGGGATCTAGAAAATTGATACCTTTTTGTTTTGACAAGGGGAATAACTTCTTTATCATATAGTTTCCAATTTGGTTTAATCATGGAACCAAAAAAACCAAATTGTTCTAACATCTATAATGAGCTATGGGCCTACTCTCCAAAGGTAGGTAGTCATTGGAGTTTCTTACCAATTATTCTTGGTAACTCACACTGGTTGAGATGATGGGTGTTCAGGCTCATCATACCTTGTTGAGTGGAGTTATTTCCCACTTTGTTACTCTATAAAAGCTTTTTAAGATATGGTTCTCAATCTTTCTCATTCCCTAATATAGTATTAGTTACCCTAACATTGTAAAACTGGTTGTTGACCATAGTTCTAAGTATATGAACATATCATAAGAATCTCATTGACATGACCATCTATAAGTATCAGTGGTTCCCCATCATGTTACCCATTATTTCTTGGTCATGTTGGATCAAGGGTTTCAATATTATAAATACATAAAACTATGAAATCTATATTGTATCACCATCAAAGAGTGAGATATTTTCTTATGGTATTGATATTGATCCCATAAGTTGATATAATGAGGAGTAAGGCCATGTGAAGATGATCCCCACTAAGAATATAGCCCAATATTATGTGGATAACATAATGGTACCTAAAAGGAATGGTTCCATTTATGTGGGTAATTTAATTATTTAGGAATATTTTTTGATAGAACAAGGTCTACATAGAATATAGCCATGATGAATTATATTTCTAGACTCACTAGAGTGTATTAATGAAAGATAAGGGCTAAAATAATCTCATAAGGGGTATAAAAATATGAAACTGTTACTGAATTTTCATTAATTTTTTTATTGGACTTTAGGGATTCATCTTATATATCCTTTCATGACAATAATCAAAGACAATTAGGATTTAATGACATTTTTTAAGATCATATGATATCACTATACCATGTAGTTTAATTTAATGTGGTAATAAAATATACAAGGATATTTCTATATGACTTGTGGAGGGTGATTAATACTTAGAGAGGTATCATATGTATCTTGTGAAGGAATGAGTCACAATCCACATAGTTTCAATGTTTAAGAGAGACTTATGTATATAAGTATACCTTGAGATACTTTATTGAGACTATGGACCTTTGAAGTTGTGTAGAATATAGTCCGGACATAAACTAGAGGAGGAAGCCCATGTTGGAGGTATATCTTTCATAAAAATGGAATAATCATTTTAGGTTTCTAAGCCCATGTGATTCATGCTCAGTTTGAAAATTAAGAGATAAAAAAATATTAGATGCATAATATGAGATCATACGATTGAATTAATACAAGACTTTCACATTGAGGCTTCCCATGGATGCCTCATCCAGGGTGTGGACCTATGAGGAAAAATATATTGGATCTTACACCTAAGAATAATTCAAATAATGGGGGTATGTTGGTATGGTATTACACAGTAAGATTTCCCTAAAATAAATTTGATTATGAGTCTCGAAGGTAATATGGTTCCATGAGAGAAGAATTATGAGCCTCCGCATGGGACATTAAAATCTGAAATCTACATATATGAGTTTATTGTGGTTTTTTACAGGGGATATATTCATGTAAAGATACCTGTGTGGATATATTGTATATGGAACTCGAGATATAAAAATAGGTCCCATGTATTCCAATTATAACATGAATCAGAGTCCTTGTAGTTCATATATTCCTTTACCATTGATAGGAAAGACTGGTTGATTGAACTCATAAGGATAATTTTACTGGTATTTAGTGTATTGTTTATGATATTAAGGGGTATAACATTATTGGAGATGATAGACTTATGATATTTTTAGTGTAACTCTTAAATGTGGGGTGATAGAATGAATTTCATGGGGTTATGCACTCTGTATGAAGAAGGAAAGGTCATGAACTTCGTATGAAGGAAAAGGGGTCATGTGAGAATGCAAGAACATGAGTGTCAGGCGATATCACAACTAATACAAGGTTGGGAATTCACATGGAATGGTTGTATGAGTAAGAGACCATATCAATATAACTTTACAAAGAAGTCGACATGTGATTATCTGGACAAAATTCCATTACATGATTGTGTCTCACACGGCCATGTGAAAATATTACTCTTTCTTATTTAATTTATTCATAATTTTATCATAGAATTTATCAGGACTAAGGCTCTAAAAAGACATGATTTCTTAGATATAGAATTTTTTTACATTCCAAAAATAATATCACCAAAAAATGATCTTTTTATTTGAGTTTCTATGTGGTTCATATGAGTCTCCCCTATCTCTATACCACTTATTATGATGGGTGATCCATGTACCCATTCCAAATTTTGAGAAATACATCCTAAATAAGTAACCTCAGGCTCATGTGCTACACGTTACTTGTCCCATGTCATCATTGAAGTCCCCAGGTACATCGCATAAATAATAGTGATTGAAAGATTAGATTGTCATAGATAGATTCTCCTAACTATGTTTATGGTCGGTCTTTCTTTGGGAAATAACATGACTCTGGGGAAATAGTTTGTGGAAAAATGATTGTGTTATTGGACCACCTCAAAAATATTTGATCACCAAATCCTTTGGGGAATAAGTAATCACATGTCTATAGGGAATTTTGTGAAGATCAATGTACATCTAAAGTCCCCATCATGGATATCTTTAGTCATGTGAAACGTTTAACATTAGTAAATCATTTGTTTCTAGGGCATCACATGAATATGCTTGGGTTATACAATCTAGTGTGAACCATGACACAAATATCTCATTATATTGTCTTGGATGCATCATGTAAATCTTGGATGGAAGGGGGGGTTATGTGATCATGTATCCCTTTGGGGGTTATGTGATCATGTAATATGGTCAAATTCCCCTCAAGTGGTCATTCTTTCTCTTTTTTCCCATCAAAATGGCACTGGTGTTTTGGTTATTTTCCCAACTCCAATTCTTTTAATGTTCACTTAGTGGGTTCCAACAAACATAGATACCTAAAATGGAAATTACATGGAGTTTTTCATACTAATTTAGGTATTCTAGAAATTTTTATCCTATAGAAACAATTTCCTTCCTTCCTAATACCATCTCTAGGTTTCAATGACCTTGACTGGATAAATTTATAAACATTATTGGAATTTCCAACTAACTTTTCATTATCCAAATTAAAATTTTAACCACTTTTACTATCAATATAGAATGATCCTAAACATAAATTTTCGTGATCATTTAACTTTATAACATTAATAAAATAGGTTAAAAATTTCATGAACACATTATCATTTTTAGAATATTTTGAACAATTATTTTATAATGAATTTCATAACCATAAAAAGACATTAAAGTAACCTATAGTATCAAAAAGTCATTATCACACTCAATCACACTGAGTATATGAGTGGATATTAAATCCCATATGGCCATCATGAAAATAATTCATTTGAAATCCTGATTAAATCATTATATACCTCATATAAGAGTCTATATTAATGTGTTAAACAATTTCAATAGTAAGTTACTTGGGTAAGGTTTTTCTTTATCACATATAATATTTTTAACTTACTTGAGAAATGTTCATTAAGATTATATACTAGTTTATAGATTTCTTATAGTAGGATTATCTTTTCATGAACTAATCTCAATTCATGTTTATTGATGATGTCCCATTATATCTATAGCATAATATTTTTGTCAAATGTGTATCATATTTTACATTTATTTAATAAGTAATTTTATTAAATCTGATCCCACAAAATTTCTGACCATTTTAATTCCATAATATTCCTTAGTGGGATAAGATATATATATCACTAAATATTGAGTCTGAAATGAAATTTATCTCACCGCATAGTTTTTTAATAAAGACAACAACCCATTCATATCATATATGACTCTTGGATTTTCATGTGGATAACTCTTTTCCCAATCTATCATATGGATAAACATAACACTATTCCTCTAGTAAACTAATATTATCAGGGTCTCCCAGCTAATTTTAGCCCAAATAAAATTCCAAAAACAAGAATCTAATCATATTACAGTCTCCCATTATCTAATATTCTTATATAAGATAATCTAGGGGAATCCAAATTTGGTAGGACCTGCCTTGTTGGATGACCATAGTAATGAAAAGTGTTTTTTTAAGGAATCTAACACATAGTAATTTGAAGGTAATTTATACTCACCATATTTTCTCATCTATTTCCTTTACATATATACATTCTTTTAAGGATTTTTTTTTGAATCCATATTCATTACATGAAGTAAATATGTTCAAACCATATTTTTTGTATCTCATTACATAGCCAATAGATTTTGTTACTAACATAAATTAAATTTCAAACATATTTATACTTATCCAAATGAATCTCATGCATAAGGTATATAAAATTATTTCATTTAAATTATTATAATTATATGTAATAAAAAACCCATATGAGTAACATTGGAGCCATAGATATCCAACCCAACATTTCTATATAAGACACAGGCCTCTAGGCTGGTGAGTAATCCAAAAAAAGGTTACTTTACTCAAGAGATAACTCAATTTCATCATAATTCTAACACCTAATATTTATAAAATATAGTGAAACTTTAAATTCAAGATCATTACCTGGTACATTCTAGATTCGAGGTACAATTAAACTAAATTTATTATCATAACTAGCATGTAACTACTTATATGGATGTATGACTATTTTATAGAAGATGTTTAACATGTTAAACCATTGCATATATTTATTTATAATATAAATATTTTATATCTATGAATATGGATGATATTAAATGCAATAAACTAACAAATCATATATTTAGACACGAGATAGACAATTTATGAACAAGTCATGCATAAACCAATTACAAAAACATTTTAATTTATCTGTTCATTATAGAAATTCAATAATTAATTAAATAAAAAAACATAATATTTTCATCCAATATGAACTCCTAGTATTAAAATATATGTGGAATATTTCTTATAATATGATAACGAAAATAAAAACATTATATATATGAACTATATTTTGTAAAAGTTGATAACATATACCCAACTGGAATAAAATTTTACAATTATAATATCATGTATACATAGAGTTTTACATGATGTAATATTTTAATAATAGTATTATTACTTCTTTATATACTATTTACATGGAAATTTACTTGTATTACATTTTGTATCACAATTTTTTAGTAGTTCATAACTAATTTGAGAACCCTAAGATACTATGTGAGTATTGAAAAATGTGTATCTTAGATTCTAGATACATTATACTGATAGACACAGATGATTTCTAAATATCATGTGTTAGAAAATCATAATCATTGAGACTTATTTTCATGATGTTTTCACTTGGTGATATCAGGTAAAGGGGATCATGAGGATTGAACTCCCATGATTAACACCAAATTTTTTTGGTCTCTTTGGATATTCCTTTCTATAAGCATGTGTATTGGTCTCTCAACTTGATATCATTATTTTTTTTATTTCATCACATACTATGATGCATGATGATTATCATGAGAATTTATTTTGTGGAGATGTATCTTGTGGTGGATTCATTATTAATGGAATGTATTTAATTAAATTATCAATATAGGATTTGTTTCCTCCAAGAGGAAGAAGAAATAATTTTCCACAAGACTAGGATGAAAGATCATTAAATATATCCATGAACATGGTATATGAATAAAATTTAATCCAATATGTTAATAAACATATATAAATCATTAAAGGATGAGGAAAAAAATTATGAATCCTAATTTAAGAGATATCATGGGGAAAAATATTATATTACACAATGTGTGTTAATAGGATGTTATAGACGGAATTACATATTCTTATCTATTTAGGGTTCAGGATGAGTTAGTAGATACTGATCCTAGTCTATAAATATGATTCATTACTAATAAAAAATGGACTAAAGGAATACACATATAGTGTATCGAAAAGTTCAACCAATTCAAATGAATTTGAGTATAGGATGTAGTGGTCCCCACACATGGGATTGGTGAACATTCTAGATTGAATGATCAAAAGTAAATTAACTCAATTTTTCTATTTTATTTCAGAATAATAAAAATTAAATTTCATTCTAAAGGTATTCATAAATTATTTGAGTTAGAATAATTTAATATAATAAATATTATTTTTAAAATTATTGTTACGTGTTCAAGGTATATTAAATAATTTCGGGATGAACATGATGAGTTAATAGCTAATAATTTGTAATGTAACAATTAATAGTGTCATGATTTAATATTGAAATCTCATGATATGTGAAACACATTAACTAAGTCATTCATTGAGGTTCCCTAAACCCTCACTCCAAGGTTTGGTTCTACAAACACATTCATTAAACATATGATTTGATTAAAAGTGAGATTAACTTATCTATATTTTATAAAATTTCCATAATCTATACTTCATATCTAAAAATAATCAAAAAATATCAAAAACAGATGTTTTAGTGACATTGACTACTAGATACACAAAAAAATTACAACACTATTGAAAATTTCTCTATAATTAAGCCACAACAGACTCCCTTATAGAATTATCATAGGTTATACTCATCTTACTAACATGGGGAATTGAAATATAAGATATTTGTGAGATCATTCTCTTTTTAAGGAAAAAATTACAAATATATCATTATGGGTTAGATAATAGAATGTTGTAAAATATAATAAAGGTATAAATATTTTATTAAAAATAATATAGAACAATAGGAGTTGTCCATAAGTAATGAAAGAATGATTTTTAATCTAAAACAAACAAACATGTACCATTAAATAAGATTCTGAGATAATAAACATAATAGATATAGTATAATAATTGGAATATAAAATTAAATCATGAAATTTCATTGAATCATATTATAGTAAGTATGTTGAGCCTTTATATTTTTAATAGATCTGAGCATGTTCAACCTTTATATTGTGTACAAATCCAAGTGTGTCCACAATTTATCTTTTAAATATATCCAATCATGTCCATGCTTTATGTTGTGATTAAATCAAATCATGTCGATTATTAATATTGAAAACAATTATATGAATGCCCATGATTTATGTTTTGAAAAAAATCAATGTTTTTTCACCTTATAAGTTGTGAAATAATCCAATCATGTCTATAATTTGTGTTGTGAACAAAATAATGAAATCCCATACTTCATTATCTCATTATATATAATACCATATCCATTGAATTGGAGAGATATATAGGACCCCAACCATAAATAATATTTTCATATGTATGAAAAATGAAAATGATCAATCATCG
The DNA here is from genome assembly GCA_963277665.1 of Viscum album. Classification (NCBI taxonomy): domain Eukaryota; kingdom Viridiplantae; phylum Streptophyta; class Magnoliopsida; order Santalales; family Viscaceae; genus Viscum; species Viscum album. The sequence continues at coordinate 133,287,183 of OY728120.1, forward strand.
CATCATAAAGAACCCATAGAAATACAAATGGGTTCCACAATATTTTTAGATGGAATCACAAAAATTAACCTCAAGTATGTGAATGGTTTATATATATAATTTCATTACCCTAAAAGAGTATTTCATAAGAACATTTATATAGTGATTCATGAAAAATAATTTCTATATAAATAATGTCTTTAGAGATAAACAGGAAATTATAAGTGAAACATAAAAGAGTTTTTAGAGAAAAATTGTAATATTATTAAAAAATGAAGAAGTTATGGATAAAAAAAGTTTTTTTAAGAGATGGAGTGAAAACATTAGAAAAAATTAAATTTTAAAAATATTCTTCAATAATTATTCTTAAAAAGATATAAAGGTCTAAAAAAATAAGTGATTTTTTTTTGAAAAATTATAATTTAAAATGAATCTTCAATTATAGAGCTCTGAAAAGACATAAAGGTTATCAAAAATGAATGAGTAGTGGATTATTATACATTATAAAATGGAAGTAAAAACATTTTAATATATTAAAATACATTTTTTTTAAATCCCACATTAAAAAAAGGGTAATAAAAATTCCTTTTAAACCTAGGAAATTATAAATATGAATATCAGAATAGATAACACATAATTGGGTTGAAGAATATATTGGATAAGACTGGTGGGACGAGAAAATATGGATCATGTGAGGAAACCATCATTAAAGAGGATTTGAATTATTTTCAATGATGAAATAAATTTTGAGGAAAAAATTCATAAGGTAAAATATTTGAATTAAGAATTCATTCTCTCTATAAAGTAAAAAAAAGTACCATGAAATAAAATATTAATCTAGAATCAACCATTCTTGGATGAAATATGTTTTAGAAGAAACATTATAACTCAATGAATGAAGTTGAGTTAAAAAAGCCCCTTACAAATTTGGTATCTTTTTAATAAAAATACTATGAAATATAGAATGTCATATGGATTTATAAAACCAAAAAATTGAATAAAAAATATGAAAAATAAGAAAATTGATGGCTAATATATACAAAAAAAGGAAATAAGTTATGAATATGAATCATATATGAATGAAGAAAAAATGAGATGCAAAAAACCCTTCCCTTAAATCCTTCTTAGTTAGACATTACCTAACCACCAATATAACAAAAATAAATATCCTCATCACCTATTTCATGAACTTATTCCTACTTAAAATAATTTAAAAGTATAATTTATAATCATTTATTTAACATTTATTAGTTATTTAAATTTTATTTTCATAATCTGATGTTATTAGTTTCGATTGTTTGTTTATTACTAGTTTGTAATAGTGGTGTTGATTATTATTTATAGATTAAAATTTCATCATTCCAATAAAATTTTACACTCTATAATATATTCATTACAATGATTTATCATGGTTTAATTTCATTTTATAATAACTTTAGTTATGATTTATGATGGTGACGTCATTGGCATACTGATTTCTAGGATTTTAATGAATGAGGGGTGATTTATTAATAACGGGATAGATATTTCCATTACAATTCACAAACAAAAAAATAATAATTATTTACTTATTAATATGTAATTTTATAATTAATTATGTATCCTCTATTATCCATGATATTAATTTATTTAATTTTTAATGTAGGTGGTTAAACCAACCTAAATATTAAGTTATAATATTTGGGTGACTATAGAAAGGAAAGGGATAATTTTAGCATAATTTCATGGATGACCAACATGACAAACATCAAGGAATGTTTCTATACATATCGAGAGAAATTCTGGAAATAGATGAATGCCCTAATAATACGGTGAATTTAGCTGCACCAAAATAATGCATCTAGAGAGGATTTAAATGTAGAAAGAATGAAGGAAGATTCCTAGATTCACTGAGTGATATACAACTCACTTGATAGAGGTTGAATTCAACACAAAATAATGGGGATCAATCCAACCCTTTCAGAGGAGAGGATTGGAGGAGCATTATTATATGATTCATAAATATAAATATCCATTAATACAACATAAGGATCATAAATTCCTAGCGCCTTTGTAAAAATGAGTTCATAATACATAAAATAAAAAATGATAAATCAAGAAAATGTTAGGTCATGAAAATGTTTGGTGGAAACTTTGTGCCACATAAGATATATATACAAACCGACTGTTACCATATTTGTCTAACATATCAACAATATAATTAATCATTATTCGATGATGAACATAGCTCTTGACCCTATCCACCTTCATCTATACTTTCTTCTACCACCTGTAAGAACATTATATTGAAAATTAAATACTATTGTATATTTATATTTAAACATAAAACCAATAAATGTTTTCAAAATAAATGATTTTGAATTTTTCTGATTTACCTGCTCACAACTAGTTGATGCAATACCGCCAGTGGAAGATCTGGTCATCTTTTTATATAAATCAATTAATGCATTCTGCAAAGTAGATATCTGCCTCCAATCGTCATACGAAATAGGGAGGGAAACCAACTTTGTGGCCACCTGGCCTATAATCTGGCCAAGTAATCCAGCGGCGTCATCCGTAGAGACACCATATGAATAAAATGTGACAACTATCTTCTCTTCGGTAAGATTCCATACTGGATAATTCTTCCTCATTGGGATTCATGTCATTTAATAAAATAAAATTATGTTCAAAACATATATTTCAAAAAAACTATGTAGAAAAAAAATTAAAAATGATAATAGATAAATAGTACCAACAAACAAAATATACATAACAATGATAATGAATGACTACACAAATGGAATAACTAGTTTCTAAATGAATACAGAACTATATATATAATAATTTTCCCCTCAATCATGTTAGTTCTCTACTCCATTACGTCATCCACTTCATCCATCCTTGCTAGAATAATATTTTCAATATCATGATGGAAAAATAAGTCATCTTCTTAATGTTGATGAGATTCAATGTCAGAGGTCAAATCTTCTACTTCATCGCCCATATCATACAAATCTCCTTTTTTATGTGATAAACTACACTCTACCCATCATCCACAACATCATTCATATAATATACCATTTTCACTTGCGATGATAAGATATACGAATCATGTCGTTCATGATCACCAACATCCATCAATCGAGAGAAGTTCACAAGAGTAAATTTCAAAGAATCTCTTTTAACACCTCTAATAATATTGACCTAATTTCATTTGAATAAAAAAACTAAAAAATGACCATAGTAGTTTAATTCAATAATATCAGTCAATTTCCCATAGTATCCCACTTCATAAAATGTAAATATACCACTATTCTGGGTTTTAAAATCATCTTCTCAATTGACTGTACAAAATCTAAATCCATTTATGTTGTAAGCGCTGAACTTTCTAACTTGTTTTAGAGGACCTCAAACAAGAAACTTCAAACCTTATGACAACTATGCTCAAGTATCATATTCATAATCTAAAAAACTATAAATTATTAGATTTACAAAATATATTTGGAAACCTAATTTTGGTATTTATTGTAATATTTATGGAATTATACATCATACAAACCATTATACAAGATCTTTATTAATAGATTTAGTTATATATTTATCATTTCATGTTTGGCCTCTCATTCATTTATTTGTTTGTATCCTCTACTATTCAATAAATGGATCTGAAATTTCACTATTCAACAGCACATATCTATGTGCCTGTAATAAATCCATTTCAATCACAGTTGAATTTGAGGTCCTCCCAATTGATCGGCCAATAGCAGGAAATATTCTTGATTTCCCATGTATTTGAGATTGATTCGATGTGTCATCAACACATCCAAATCGATTAAATCTTGTCTCAATATCATCCAAGTATCTATAAAAAATGGTAAAACACTCTTCTACCAAATAGCCTTTAGCAATAGAGCCTTGTGGTTGAGATTTTTTTCTCACATATGATTTCAAATGCCCAATATATTTGTGAAATAAAATAAAAAAACATAATTATACATTTAATTTTGTTCCAAGAATTTTTTATTTAATTGAAAATTTTATAAATTAAGTACCTATCAATTGGATACATCCAACCATAATGTATGGGGCCTCCTAATTTAGCTTCCTCAACCAAATTCAAAGTTAAATCCATCATTATAGTAAAAAACACTGGAGAAAAGATCATCTTCATTGCACAAAGTGTCAATAAAAACCTCTCCTGAATGTTGTCAAGCTCAAATGGATGTAATGATTTCTCACATAGCTGTCTAAAAAATGTGCAGAGTTGGAGTACAACAGCAGTAAGGTTTTCAGGTAATAATGTATGTAATGCCAATGGTAGTAACTACTGTAACAAAATATGTGAATAGTTACTTATCAATCCATGTAACCTATGATTATTTAAGTAAACACACCTCGATATATTACTTGAATACCCATCAGATACCTTCACATGCTTTAAAATTTGAAGGAATGTATCTTTATCCCTATATTTCATTGTAAACAATTCTTGGAGCATACTTTTCATTCTCATCTGGCCAAAGATCACATTTTATATTCATTACTTGTATGTATCTCCAAGCATTGAGATGATCCTTAGAATTTCCATGCTCATTAGACAATGTGAAGATAAAATTTTCATATAAATTCTTCTCAATATGCATCACATCAAGATTATTCCATAACAAATTAAATTCCCAATAAAGAAGTTTGAAGAATATACTTTTTTCATCTATTGTTGCGTTATGATTTCACCTAACGATTGTAACGTCCTGGTTCCGGGTGCCACTCAATGGGTGACCTGAACCCGGTTCACCCTGTGACCTCAAGCTCATTTCCCCAAATGTCAGTGGCAGCCGACTAGCAGCGAGGGCCCAGGTCTGATAGTGGGGAAACAATGCCCTCATTTGTCAAAGTGTAGCGCAGCGGAAAGAAATAAAACATACAACAACAGCGGAGTCCATAAACCATACACAATTGAATTAATAAATTGTAGTAGAAATAACCAACCAGTGTATATTTAATGGTGCAACATGCCTCAATTCTAAGAAAATAGCTAGAACATGTTACACAACAATACAGTACAGTACAAGTACATGAAAGAAAAACAGAACAAAACAGTCGATAGCATCGTGAGCCTCAGCCCAGTCTCATGCTCCCCTACTCCTTAGTAGCAATCAAGTACCTGTATAAGGACCCTTGCCCTTATCCACACCTGCAGAAACGTAATCTATTTGGGCCGAAAAGCATGACCCAAACAAGGTGTGAGAAATAATTCTCAATAGGCACCCACCAAAGGCCCATGCTCAACTGTGTGTAGACATGCAACAGTGTGTAGTAGTAAAATGAAATAAACAAAGTAGTCCTAAAAAGTAACCAAATTTACTAGTTATATTGTAATTTCATTATTCATTTTAACCATTTAATTTAGTAACATCCTATTCTCAACAGAACCAAGCACTCAGGCGAACCATAATCTTTCCCTTAGGCTAATATATTAAAACCATTCCCTCAGGATTGCCCATAGGCTATATAGAATCATGCCATCAGGCATTTACCTCAGGGTAATATAAATTTCCCTCAAGCATAGGAAGTGTCGCACTCAGGAATAGAAGTCAATCCCTCAGGCATGAAAGGTTTCCCTCAGGATAAATAAAACGTTGCCCTCAGGCTAATACAGTCACTCCCTCATGCTATAGTAACCACCACCCTCAGGCATAAGTAACCGGGCCATGCCCTACATATAAACATTCAATTTACACACAATTACTCTCAAGGAAAAAGTAATGCATAATTAAACATGTCATACCCTCAGGTATCCTGACCAAACGGCTAAACAGAGGAACACACCCCTTGGGATGGTCCAAGATCCAAGCAGTGATCCCAAATAGTATTTTAATATCACGTTTAATTACCTATTCACTTCTAGGTATCTAAACAGCTACGAACTCAACCACACAACACCCCAACATGGGTTTGTGGAACAATAATTCACACAAACACACAATATTTAGAAAAATAACACCAAGCCACCTACCTTTAACTCCCACGAACGATATACACGAACGAAGATCCTCGATTCATCCTAGAACGAAGTAGATCTTAGGTAAAATAAAACCCATTTAAATTCAAATAACTTCCATTAGAGGAATAATTGGCAAGAATGGATTAAGAAGAGTGGAGGGATTACCCGTGTGGTTCAAAAAAGATTGTCCAAGGTGGAAACGGATTCCCTATGTGTGCCTGTCAGATCTCCAAAGCTTCGGCCTCCCACTTCCGCTCCTCCTTCGCGTTCTAAGCCTTCCATGTGAATTGGGGAGGCTACTGCCCATTTTAATCAAAAAAAAAACAAATTACACGGCTTGTACTTCTGAGTGCATGGCGTGTACTTCATTCATTTTACTGTTCATATGGAGGTTTCCTGCCAGTGTGGCGTTGTTCATCTGCCGACATGAGTACACGGCGTGTCTTCTTGAGTACACGGCATGTTCTGTCGCACAAATGTCCACTGCCTTACTATTTTCCTCCTGACTGACTACACGGTGGGTAAAGGACCCCTACACGGCGTGTAGTCGGTTTTTACACACTTCATTGCCGACATGGCCACACGCCCCGTGTACTCATCCCACACGGCCAAAAGTACATAGCGTGTGGAAAAGTACATTGCGTGTACTTTCCAAAATTTGGGATTTTCCACCATTTTCCTTATTTTCTCAAAAACACATAAGGAAAGACGAAAATAATAAACCCGTACCTCAGAAATGAGAACCAGGTTCTTACAAACTTCCCCCTTAAAGCAATTAGTCCCCAAATTGCCCTTCAAAGGGTGGCGATTATATAGCCGAGAACAACTCTGGCCACTCAGTACGTACGTCAATCTCCCACTCCTCAGTTTTATCTTTCACTCGGTCATGCTTCCATAGCACCCTTACGAGAGGAACTGACCGGTCTCGGAGAACCTTTGTTCCTCTATCCACGATACGAATCAAATTCTCCTCAAAGGACGCATCTACCTGAAGCTCAACCTCCTCGAGCTGAAGGACGTGAGGCGAATCTGAATAATAGCGGCGTAACTGAGATACATGGAATTCGTCATGCATGGCTCAATACCTATATGGTAACTACAACCAATAGGAGATCGACCCAAATCATTCCTGAATCTAATATGGGCCCACATACCTCGGTGAAAGTTTACCCTGTCTCATGATCCGCTCGTGTCCCAACCTTGGTGAAACACGCAAGAAACCTTGATCCCTGACCATGAACTCCAAAGGTCATCTGTGGCGATCACCATAAGACTTTTGACGAGACTGTGCAGTAGCCATCTGCTTCTGAATCAACTGGACCTGCTTAGAAGTCTCCTTCACGAGACGTGGTCCCAGTAAAGTTGTCTCACCTACCTCTAACTAGCACAAAGGTTATCGGCATGGACTACCATATAAAGCCTCGTATGGTGCCATCTCAATAGTTTCCTGGAAGCTATTATTATAGGCAAACTTGACTAGGGGTGTATTCTTCTCCCAAGAGCCCCCAAAGTCTAGGATGCATGCACGCAGCATGTCCTCGAGAACATGTATCGCACGCGTTGACTGGCCATCGGTCTAAGGGTGGTAAGCTGTGCTCAGAAGCACCTGTGTACCCAGTGCCCTCTGAAAAATCTGCCAGAAAAGAGACATAAAATGAACATCCCTATATGAAACTATAGAATGAGGAACCCCATGAAGACGTATGATCTCTCAGATATACAACTTCCTAAGCTTGTCAACTCCGAAGGTCTCCTTGATCGGAAAAATGTGAGATACCTTCGTGAGTCTGTCCACAACAACCCACACGGCATCATTGCCTCTAGGTGACCTTAGCAACCCAGTCACGAAATCCATCATGACATCATCCCATTTCCACTCTGAGATGCGTAAATGCTGTAACAGTTTGGCTGGCCTCTAATACTCCACCTTCACCTACTGATAGGTGGAACACCTCATAACAAAACATGCTACATCTCTCTTCATACCCGACCACCAGTACTGATGTCTCATGTCACGGTACATCTTGGTAACTCTAGGATGAACTACCCAAACTGAAGCTTGAAACACCCACATCAGCTCCTTGCATATATCCACTAGAACCCACACTCGTCCATGGAACCGTAGAATTTCATCATCGCCTATCGTCCAACCAGGAGGAAGATCCTCACTTGCCACTGACTCCCATGGAACTAGGCCATCTGAATCAAATAGTTGTCTCATCCTCACTCTATTTAGGAGGGTAGAAGTCACGGTTAAAGAGGAAAGATAGGTCTACCCCTGAATGTCATGCACCTCAAAATGAATCTCAGAGAACAAAGCCATAAGCTGTCATTCACCACTGTCCTCCTGTACTGCATGTATCTGAGTCTTCCTGTTCAGTGCATCAGCAACTGAATTACCTTTACCAGGTGTATAGGAAAGCTCAAAATCAAAGGACAGAAGGTATTCGACCCACCTTCGCTACCTCAGATTCAAGTCAGGCTGAGTAAAGATATACTTGAGACTTTTGTGGTCGGTGAAAACCAAAAAACGTTCTCCCAATAGATATTGTATCCAACAGCACAACACATGCACAAATGCAGCCAACTTGAGATCATGCATCAGGTAATTCCTCTTAAGTGGCCTAAAATGCCGATAACCGTATGCAACAACTCGCTCACCCTGCATCAACACAGCACCTAGCCCAATATCTGATACGTCACAATAAACTGTATAGCTCTTCCCTTGCTCTGGAAGTATCAGGACTGGTGCTGATGTCAACCTTCCTTTCAGGTCCTGAAAGGCTGTCTCACAAGCTTCTGACCAAAAGAACTTCACACCCTTCTTAGTCAAACCTGTCAACGGCACTGCTAAGTGGGAGAAGTCCTGGATGAAACATCTATAGTAACCGGCCAACCCTAAGAAACAATGTATCTCAAACACGTTATTAGGCTGCTCCAAGGAAACTACAACTTTCACCTTCTCTGGGTCTACTAAAACTCTTTCCTCTGAGATGATATGACCTAGGAAGTGAATCCGGTCCATCCAAAAGTGGCACTTTGAGAGCTTAGCATATAGATGATGCTCTCTCAGTGTACCCAATACGATCTCAAGATGGGTGGCATGGTCGTGTCAAGTGTGAGAGTACACCAAGATATCATCCACGATTACTACCACAAAAGAGTCCAGATAATGATGGAACACACGATTCATCAGAGCCATGAAAACTGATGGCGCGTTCGTGAGTCCGAACAGCATAACTGTATACCCGTATAGACCATACCTGCTCCTAAAATCCATAAGTGGTATATCCAGCGGTCTCACACGCAAATGGTGATATCTTGATCTCAGGTCAATCTTCGAGAACACTCGTGCTCCACGAAGTTGATTGAAAAGTTAATCAATCTTTGGAAAAGGATATCGGTTCTTAACCGTCAACTGGTTCAATTTCTGATAATCCACATAGATTCTGAGAGTACCATCCACCTTCTTCGCAAAAATTACTGGAGAACCCCAAGGAGAAGTACTGGGTCGAATAAAACACTTTGTCTGTAACTCCTCAAACTACCTCTTGAGCTCCTGCAACTCAGGCATGGCTATCCTATAAGAAAAAATGGACACCGGTGCTACTCCTGTCACAAGATCGATAGAGAAATCCACCTCACGCTTCAGAGGTAGACCTGAAAAGTCGTCCGGGAAGACATCCCTGAAACGATCAACCACTGGAGGGAAATCCTTATGAAAATTCCCCTGGTCATCCAGATATAAACTCACAATCTCGGCTGTGGTTCCACCTCGCCCATGATGCTCTGGTCTAGCTCGACTCGCCTGAACATCCCATTCACCCTTGTATAGAAACTCTCCACTCTCTAGTGATGTGATACTCACCCTGCAACGATAGTAGTATACAAAGGCTCGAAAGGGAACCAACCAGTCCATCCTGAGAATGATGACATAAGCTGTCATCTCTAGGACATAGAGGTCCCATAGAAGGTTACACCCACCAAACTCAAGGGGGAACTCCTTGCATTGACGCACACTAGTCGTCCTATTCCCCAATGAAATGTCTAGTGTCAGGATATCAGAAGAAGTAGAAACAAAGAGATCAATTCTCTCCACAATGGGTATATATATAAAACTATGTGTAGCACATGTATCAAAATGTACTGAAGATAAGACAGAAGCTACTAGAATAGTACCTATGACTGTAGACGGTCCGGGATCCTGCTCCTGCTGGGTCTGTTGCACTGCATATGTCTGCCCAGTGCCACGACCCTATGACACAGCCTGACTACCATGACCTATCCCTCCCTGGTGCCTCTGAGATCCTGGTGTCTGGATAACACGACACTGACCACCATCTCTACCTATACACCCTGACTTATTCCAGTTCCCTAACTGGTAAGAAGCCATTGGTCCTACTCCCGCACGCGAAGTCTGCACAGAACCCCTCTCACTAGCCACTGGTAGAAACGCCCTGCAAAAGCGATGCAGATGACCCATATTACCGCAAGCTCGAAACTCTACTAGATCACGTGGACACTGTGGTCTCTTGTGCCCATCCTTACCACACTGGTAGCACCTAATCGATCCACCTAATGAAAATTCCTGGCTGGTACTGCCACCCTGAGAGAATTCCATCTATCTCTTCCTCTTACCAGCAGAAATACTACCAGTAACTACTACTGAACCACCCTGGCCCACACCACTAGATTATTATAGGTTCCTCATTGTAATCAGCGCCTGGTTCACAATAGCTTGTACTAAAGGCAAACTGAAAACATTCACCAGTGCTCGGATGTCATATAAGATCCCATCCTCAAAGCGCCTGGCCCTCAACGTCTCATCACCCACTAGTACAGGTACAAAATGCTGAAGCTCGGTGAAACGAGTAGAATAGCCCATCACCGACATAGAGCCCTACTGCAGATTCATGAACTCTCGAGCTCTATCTGCCCGCAGCATCTCTGGAATGAAGAAGTCAAAGAAGACTGCCTGAAAATCATCCCACACCATGTCTCTGTGATTCTCTGACTGGGTGGTAACATCCCACCACTCCTTGGTAGAATCACGCAGCATGTATGTCGTGAGCATGACCCTCCACCCTGGAGGTGTCTCAAGATGCTCTAAAATAGTTCTCATTGATCCTAGACAAGACTATGTTGCCTGTGGTCCGCCATCCCCTGAAAACGTAGGCGGATGCTGCTGCTGGAAGATACGAGTCAGCTCAGACATAGATATGGCAGCCTGCGCTGCTCCCTGAAAGGTCTGCATGAACAACATAGAGCCTTCGCGGAATTGAGCCTCCACGCTTGTGTCCGGTATAACAGCTGGTGTCATATCTGGCTCTGCTGGAGGATCCACTGTTAGCCCATGGACCACCATCTCTGGAGTATACTCGTTTCCTCTCTCCTAGCGAACTGCACATGGTCGTCTCGGCGGCATGACTCTACAAGGTCAAATGAACACCTTAGAACAATATTAACAATGAACAAAAATGAAGAAACCCAAAAAGAGAACAGGAGGAAGAAGGAATTCAAAATTTACAAAACAAGACTACACAGCGTGTATATTGACTACACGACGTGTACTTGACTTCTCTTTCCCTTCCTGGATCCTTCTACATGTCTAAGCTACATGGATCCCATTTGAACAAAACTACATGGCGTGTATTTCATCCACATGGCATGTATGGTGTAATTTTCCAAATGCCCATGTCGTTTGTGACACGGCCGACAACTCAGATTGATACTACATGGAATGTGACACCCTAACACGGTGTGTACACCACCCCGTTTCCCAGCCACATGGATAACTCCACACGGTATGTCCTCGGGCAAGACGACACGGCGTGTCCCACAGGTACACGGCGTGTACCAGACGAGCTCTGTCGACCCGTGTTGTTAGTTACATAGTCGGATACACGGCTCAACCCAAACGGCGTGTTTTATATACACACGGTGTTTACACGAATGGATTTCCCCAACCCGTGTTGTTAGTTACACGGCCGGGTCCCCAGGTCACACTACACGCCATGTGCTTTATTGACCCGGCATGTTCAAGAAACGACTACACCATCCCATGTTTGTTAGTTACACAGCTGGGTCTCCGGGTCAACACTACACGGCGTGTACAGCCAGTACACGATGTGTTTGCCCCACACATTTCCCTTCCCCGTGTCACCGCCCACATGTTTTGTGACATGGGAAGAGACTACACTGCGTGTACCCCCAAAGTTTTCTTTTATTCCTGAACATAAGAACACACACGGAGTGTTTAAGTAATACACGCCATGTATACTGGGTTTCCGGATAGTATTCCTTAGAAACTTCCCCGGAACCCATAAAACACTAAAAAACAACATCTAAGTGCCAAATTCCGATCTGTGAGGGCCCATACTCCCCACGAGTCAATGTTTGGAATCTTATCTGTGTTATGAAATATGGTAAACACCCAATGATCCACGAAATTCCAGTCAATGAGGGAACATACTCCCCAAAAACCAAATTTTGGCATCCATTCTAAAAACAGGCTCATACAAAAAATAACCTATCACATAGTAGGTATTTATCAAGAATCTTTCACAACAGCATGCTTTAGTAGCACAATATCTATCACAACAACATGAAATTTCTAATGCACCTACATGGCATGGAAACTATGCATGGCATGTGATTTCTAGTATGTGACTAAATGATGCATGATTTGGCATACCCTCATCTCATTAGGTTTCAACTAAATAGAACCCATGAAAAAAATATAACAGCACACCACAAGTGCGTCACCCAATGGTGAAATCATATCCACTGTAAATTGAAAAATCAGTAAGATTTCAATATGAGGTAAATTGGTTTTTCCCTGTACACGGCTTATCTACTCCCAGGAACAGCTTATTACCAACTACCATTCCCATCCTATCCCCGACTAAGGCTCAAAATAGTAAGTCAAAGAAAAGAACCTCTTTGATACCACTTTGTAACATCCCGGTTCCGGGTGCCACTCAATGGGTGCCCCGAACCCGGTTCGCCATGTGACCTCAAGTGCATTTCCCGAAACTCTAGAGGCTACCGACTAGCAGCGAGGGCCCAGGTCTGATAGTGGGGAAACTATGCCCTCATTTTTCAAAGTGTAGTGCAGTGGAAATAAATAAACCATAGAATGATAATGGAATCCATAAACCATACACAATTGAATTAAGCAACTGTAGTAGAAATAACCAACCAGTGTATAAATAATGATTCAACAAGCCTCAATTCTAAGAAAAAATCCAGAACATGTTACACAAAAATACAGTACAGTACAAGTACAGGAAAGAAAAACAGAACAAAACAGCCGGTAGCATCACGAGCCTCAGCCCAGTCCCATGCTCCCCTACTCCTCAGTAGAAATCAAGTACCTGTATAATGACCCTTTCCCTTATCCACACCTTCAGAAATGTAATCTTTTTGGGATAAAAAGCATGAACCAAACAGGGTGTGAGAAATAATTCCCAGAAGGCACCCACCAAATGCTCGTGCTCAACTGTGTGTAGACATGCAACAGAGTGGAGTATTAAAATGAAATAAACAAAGTAGTACTCATAAGTAACCAACATTAGCAGTTATATTTCCATTTCATTATTTATTTTAACCATTTAATTTATTAACATCCTGTGATCAACAGAACCAAGCCCTCAGGAGAACCAGAATCTTTCCCTTAGGCTAATATAGTAAAACCATGCCCTCAGGCTTTCCCTCTGGCTCTACAAAATCACGCCCTCAGGTATTCCCCTCATGCTTAATAAAAATTTCCCTCAGGCGTAGGAATTGTCACCCTCAGGCACAGAAGTCAAGCCCTCAGGCATGAAAGGTTGCCCTCAGGAGAAATAGAACATCGCCCTCAGGCTAATACAGTCACTCCCTCAGGCTATAGTAAACATCGCCCTCAGTCATAAGTAACTGGGCCTTTCCCAACATATAAACATGAAATTTAGACACAATTCCTCTCAAGGAAAAAGTAATGTATAATTAAACATGGAATACACTCAGGTATCCTGGCCAAATGGATAAACAGAGGAACACACCCCTCGGGATGGTCCTGGATCCATGCAGTGATCCCAAACAGTATTTTAATATCACGTTTAATTACCTATTCTATTATAGGTATTTAAACAGCTACGGCCTCAGCCACACAACACCCCAACATGGGTTCGTGGCACAATAATTCAAACAAATGCACATCATTTAGAAAATTAACACCAACCCACCTACCTTTAACCCCCACAAACGATATACACGAACGAAGATCCTCGATTCGTCCTAGAACAACGTAGATATAAGGTAAAAGAAAACCCGTTTAAATGCAAATAACTTCCATTAGAGGAATAATTGGCAGGAATGGCTTAAGAAGAGTAGAGGGCTTACCCGTGCGGTTCAAACAAGATCGTCCGAGGCGGAAACGGATTCCTGACATGCACCTGGCGGATCTCCAAAGCTCCGGCCTCCCACTTCCGCTCCTCCTTCCCGTTCTATGCCTTCCATGTGAACAAGGGAGGCTACTGCCCATTTTAAGCAAAACAAAAGTACCCGGCGTGTACTTATGAGTACACGGCGTGTACTTCATTCATTTTACTGTTCATCTGGCGGTTTCCCGCCAGCGTGGCACTGTTCATCTGCCGACATGACTACACGACATGTCTTCTTGAGTACATGGTGTGTTCTGTCACACAGCTGGCCACTACCTTACTATTTACCTGCCTACTGACTACACAGCGTGTAAAGGACCCCTACACGGCATGTAGTTGGTTTTTACTCCCTTCATCACCGAAATGGCTACACGCCCCATGTACTCATCCTACACGGCCAAAAGTACACGACGTCTGGAAAAGTACATGGCGTGTACATTCAAAAAATTGGTATTTTTCGACCATTTTACTTATTTTCTAAAAAACACATAAGGAAATATGAAAATAAGAAACCCATACCACATTAATAAGAACCAGGATCTTACAATCTTCCCCCCTTAAAGCAATTCGTCCCAAAATTTCACTCCCAAGGGTGGCGACGATATAGCTATGAAAAACTCTGGCCACTGAGTACTTACATCAGTCTCTCGCTCCCAGGTTTCGTCCTGCACTCGGACATGCTGCCATAACACCCGTACAAGATGAACTGACTGGCCTCGGAGATCCTTCGTGCTTCTATACACAATACGAATTGGATGCTCTTCAAAGGACGCATCTACCTGAAGCTAAACCTCCTCAGGCTGAAGGACATGAGACAAGTCTGAATGATATTGGCGCAACTAAGATACAAGGAAGTCGTCATGCATGGCTCGGTACCTCTATGGTAACTACAACCGATAGGCGACCGAACCAAATCTTTCCTGAATCTCAAATGGCCCCACATACCACGGTGAAAGTTTACCCTAGCTCCTGATCCGCCTGTGTCCCAAACTCGGCGAAACACGCAAGAAAACCTGATCCCCGACCATGACCTCCAAAGTTCATCTACGGCGATCAGCATAAGACTTCGGATGAGACTTTGCGGTAGCCATATGCTTCTGAATCAACTGAACCTGCTCAGAAGTCTCCTTCACAAGACGTGGTCCCAGTAAAGCTGCCACACCCGCCTCTAACCAGCACAAAGGTGATCAGCATGGCCTACTATAAAAATCCTCATATAGTGCCATCTCAATATTTTCCAGGAAGATATTATTATAGGAAAACTCGACTAGGGGTATATTCTTCTCCCAAGAGCCCCCAATGTCTAGGACGCATGCATGCAACATATCCTCAAGCACCTGTATTGCACGCTCAGACTGGCCATCAGTCTAAGGGTGGTAAGCTGTGCTCAGAAGCACCTGTGTACCCAGTGCCCTCTGAAAACTCTTCCAGAAACGAGACAGAAAATGGGAATCCCTATCTAAAAAAATAGAACTAGGAACCCCATGAAGACGTACTATCTCTCGGATATACAACATCCCGAGCTCATCAACTCCGAAGTTCTACTTCATCGGCAAAAAGTGAGCTACATTCGTTAGTCTGTCCAGAAAAACCCACATGACATCATTGCCACTAGGTGACCTCAGCAACACAGTCACGAAGTCCATCGCGACATCCTCCCATTTCCACTCTGGGATGGGTAAATGCTATAATAGTCTGGCTGGACTCTGATGTTCCACCTTCACCTGCTGATTAGTGGAACACCTCTTAACAAAACCTGCTACATCTCTCTTCATACCCGACCACCAGTACTGAAATCTCAAGTCACGGTACATCTTGGTAACTCTAGGATGAAATGCCCAAGCTGAAGCATGAAACACCTACATCAGCTCCTCTAGTATATCCCTTGGAACCCACACTCGTCCATGGAACCGCAGAATTTCATCATCGCCTATCGTCCAACCAGGAGGAGGTTCCTCACTTGCCACTGACTCCCGTAGAACTAGGCCTTCTGAATAAGATAGTTGTCTCATCCTCACTCCATCAAGGAGGGTATAAGTCACAGTTAATGGGGAAAGATAGGTATCCCCCTGACTGTCATGCACCTCCAAATGCATCTCAAAGAAAAAATCCTAAAGCTTCCCTTCACCATTGGCCTCCTGCACTGCCTGTATCTGAGTCTTCCTTCTCAGTGGATCAGCAACTGCATTTCCTTTACCAGGTGTATAGGGAAGCTCAAAGTCAAAGGACTAAAGGTATTCGACCCACCTTCGCTGCCTCAGATTCAAGTCACACTGAGCAAAGATATAATTTAGACTTTTGTGGTCGGCGAAAACTAAAAAATGTTCTCCCAATAGATATTGTCTCCAACAGCGCAACACATGCACAACTGCAGCCAACTCGAAATCAGGCGTCGGGTAATTACTCTGAAGTGGCCTCAACTGCTGAGAACCGTACACAACAACTCGATCTCCCTACATCAACACAGCTCCTAGCCCAATA
The DNA here is from genome assembly GCA_963277665.1 of Viscum album. NCBI lineage: Eukaryota > Viridiplantae > Streptophyta > Magnoliopsida > Santalales > Viscaceae > Viscum > Viscum album. The sequence goes on from OY728120.1 coordinate 133,304,052, forward strand.
TCTAATGCATCACAGTTAACTATATAGCTCTTCCATTTCTCTGGATGTATCAGGACTGGTGTTGATGTCAACCTTCCTTTTAGGTGCTGAAAGGATGTCTAACAAGCTTCCGACCAAAAGAACTTCGCACCCTTCTTAGTCAAACCTATCAACGGTGCTGCTAAATGGGAGAATTCCTGGATGAAACATTTGTAGTAACCGGCCAGCCCTAAGAAACTCTGTATCCCAAACACATTCTTAGGCTACTCCAAGGAAACTACTACTCTCACCTTCTCTAGGTCTACTAAAACTCCTGCCTCTGAGATGATATGACCCAAGAAGTGAATCTGGTCCATCCAAAAGTGGCACTTGGAGAGCTTATCATATAGATGATGCTCTATCAGTGTACTCAATACGATCTCAAGATGGGTGGCATGGTCATGTCGAGTGTGAGAGTACACCATGATATCATCCACAAATACTACCACAAAAGAGTCAAGATATGGATGGAACACACGATTAATTTGATCCATGAAAACTACTGGCGCATTCATGAGTCTGAATGGCATAATTGTATACTTTTATAGACCATACCTTCTCCTAAAAGCCATAAGCGGTATATCCGACGGTCTCACGTGCAGATGGTGATATCCTGATCTCAGGTCAATCTTCGAGAACACTCGTGTTCCACGAAGTTGATCAAAAAGGTCATCAATACATGGAAAAGGATATAGGTTCTCAACCGTCAACTAGTTCAATTTCTGATAATCCACACAGAGTCTGAGAGTACTATCTTCCTTCTTCGCAAAAATGACTGGAGAACCCCATGGAGAAGTATTGGGTCGGATAAAACCCTTTTTCTATAACTCCTCTAACTACCTCTTGAGCTCCTGCAACTCACGTGTGTCTATTCTATAAGAAAAAATGGACACTGGTGCTACTCCTGGCACAAGATCGATAGAGAAATCCACCTCACGTTCCGGAGGTTGACCTGAAAATTTGTCCGGGAAGACATCCCTAAAACGATCAACTACTGGAGGGAAATATTTCTGACAAGTCCACTGGCCATCTAGATATAAACTCACAATCTTGGCTGTGACTCCACCTCGCCCAGGATGCTCTGGTCCAGCTCGACTCGCCTGAACATCCCATTCACCCTTGTATAGAAACTCTCCTCCCTCTGGTGACGTGAAACTCACCCTGCGACGATAGTAGTCTACAAAGGCTCAAAAGGGAACCAATCCCTCAGGCGAACCAGAATCTTTCCCTTAGGCTAATATAGTAAAACCAAGCCCTCAGGCTTGCCCTCAGTCTATACAGAATCGCGCCCTCAGGAATTTTTTAGGAGTAATAGAAATTTCCCTTAGGGATAGGAAGTGTCGCCCTCATGCACAGAAGTCAAGCCCTCAGGCACAAAAGGTTACCCACAGGAGAAATAGAACGTTGCCCTCAGGCTAATATAGTCACTCCCTCAGGCTATAATAAACACCACCCCCAAGCATAAGTAACTGGGCCATGCCCAACATATAAACATGCAATTTACACACAATTCATCTCAAGGAAAAAGTAATGCATAATTAAATATGGCATACCCTTAGGTATCCTGGACAAACGGCTAAACAGAGGAACGCACCCCTCGGGATGGTCCTGAATCCAAGCAGCGATCCCAAACATTATTTTAATATCACGTTTAATTACCTATTCACTTCTAGGAATTTAAACATCTATGACCTCAGCCACATTACACCCCAACATGGGTTCGTGGCATAATAATTGACACAAACACACAACAGTTGGAAAATTAACACCGAGCCACCTACCTTTATCCCCCACGAATGAAATACGTGAATGAAGATCCTTGATTCATCCTAGAACGACTTAGATATGAGGTAAAAGAAAACCAGTTTAAATGCAAATAACTTTCATTAGAGGTATAATTGGGAAGAATGTCTAAAGAAGAGTAGAGGATTTACCTGTACAGTTCAAACGAGATCATCTGAGGCAGAAACAGATTCCCGACGTGCGCTTGGTGGATCTCCAAAGCCCCAGCCTCCCACTTCCACTCCTCCTTCCCATTCTGAGCCTTCCCTATGAACAGGGGAGGCTACTGCCCATTTTAAGTGAAAAAAATGTACACTGCATGTACTTCCGAGTACATGGCATGCACTTCTTTCATTTAACTGTTCATCTGGCGGTTTCCCACTAGCGTGGAACTGTTCATCTGCAGACATGACTATACATCGTGTATTCTTGAGAACATGGCATGTTCTATCACACAATTGGCCACCACCTTACTATATGCTAGCCGACTGACTACACGGTGTGTAAAGGACCCCTACACGGTGTGTAGTCAGGTTTTACACCCTTCATCACCGATATGGCCACACGCCCCGTGTACTCATCCCACACGGCCAAAAGTACATGGCGTGTGGAAAATTACACGGTGTGTACATTAAAAAATTTGGGATTTTTCCCCCATTTTCCTTATTTTCCCAAAAACACATAAGGAAAAATGAAAAGAAAAAACTCGTACCTCAGAAATAAGAATCAGGTTCTTACAACGATGCACTTAGAACTTGTTTCCAACTATCATTAAAATGATGAACCTTCCAAAATTTTGTTTCAACATTTCCAAGTTGTGCCAATATTTCAGAACTAGTTAAAAACTTTGTAGGTGATCAACGATCAATGAAACCATTAAATTTTGATATGTTCAGCCGAAATCGATGAGATGCATCGAGAATTCTTAAATGGTGTAAGACGAACCATTTTCTACTATGTGTTATCCATTTGGGATAAAAATAAAAGTTACAAACAGGACAATCCAAACCCGTGTAAGTGTTCCAACTATAAAAATTCCCAATTCCTTGGAATTCACTTGTGGTCCACATTAAAGAAGCATGCATTTTGAACATTGTTTTAGAAGAATAATTGTATGTCTCAACACTGTTACTCCATAACACTTGTAATTACTCAATTAAAAGTTGTAAGTATACATCAATATCATTTCTAGGCATTTTTTTCCAAGAATAATCAATGAAATAATAAAAGACGATTATTGTATACACATACATGAAGGAAAATTTTAAGGGATCCAAACAACTGGCCAATTACGGTAATAGGTACTCAAAGTCCAAAATGGGTTGAATCACTTAGCATCCAATCATAATAGAACATTTCTAGGATTAGCTAAGAATTTTGGATGTAATGAATAAAATATATTCCATGATTTTGAATCTTGTGGATTTCTCATTGACCCATCATTGTTATTATCTACAGAATTCCACTTCATGTGTTTGGTGGTTTTTGATGACAAAATTAATCTTTACAGTCGATGCTTTAAAGGAAAGTAACACAAAACCTTTGAAGGTGTGTTCCTTTTCTTATTCTTCATGTTAGTATACTGATTCAGACTTCTAACATCACCCATTGAAGGCCATCTAGAAGAAGAAATTTTTTTGCAATCCTGTCTACTTGAATCCTCTCTCCAATAAAGAATATAATCATTGGGACATGCATGTATTTTTGTATAATTCATACCAGCCTATTAACAACTTTTTTCATATCATAAAATGACTCGGGGATGTTTTCTTCAGGAAATGAATCACGCAACAATTACAATATCATATAAATTGCCATATTTGTAATTCTACATCGATATTTTGTATGGTACAACTTCAGTAGAAAAGAATGTTTTGACTATTTCAAACATCCACTATACAACTCTAGATTTCCATCGCCAACTAAACCATGAAATGTATTTTCCTCAGTTTTGTATTCTTTTATATTAGTCTTTATATAATCAAGTGGAGGATCCAATGATATGTTACAATCATAATCTAGTTTTCATACAATCTCAATAATATCACTTGTCATGTTGCAATTTGTAGAAACCTCATCTGGTTGTTCTAGTTTGTTTTGATGTTGATGGTGGGGCCTTTAAATGCCGAATTCATCATTTATAAGATTTTTCATTTAATTTTACGTTGTAGATTAATTTGGGAGCTCATTATGTGGATTGACATCAGTCCTCAACTTTTGTGTAACGTTTGATTCTCTGTGCCAAATCCAACACAAATATTGAGAAGGAAATTGCTTCAATATTAAATGTTCATAAACTTCATCTCTCTTCAACCATCTTCTAAATTTACATTTAGGACATGGAAATATTATTCTCCAATCAAGGGATCTATTGGAAATTTCAAAATCAAAAAACTCCTCCAAACCCTTAGCATATTAAGGTGTGTTCTTCGGTAATGTGATGCAACTTTTATCCATTTATATCACAATTTTTCTACACAATATGAAAAAAATTATAACACATAACTATTACTAAATAGTGAAAGAGATTCATATATATTAGTTGAATATATATATATATGTGTGTGTTAAATATGTTTTTCCTCTATAAATACTTGTGGTAAATAATGATCCCACCCACTATAAAACCAAATCATGCAAATTAAAAATATCCATAAAATAATATAGAGATAATAAAAAACAAACAATGATATAAAAAATGGACTATATAATACATGTTAGGAAATGAATATATTAGTATTATATCATATACATTCGAACCCACAATTCCAAAAGACAAAACTAGGAAAAACCTTAATGATGGTCCCAAGTCTTATGCTAGTCCCAAACTCCCATGCATTTTCCTAGTAATTCAATCATCAAGCACTGAGCCTTTCCCAAACCGAATCCTACAATCAAGTAGCATCAACTTGGGTACCAAGTTCCATAGTATCCTGAGAAATGTGTGAATATAATTAAATAGGCCACCACCAATGATATCACTAAATATAACCATACTATAATAATGTACATGTAGAAGTGGTACAAATAAAAAATTAATAATTTAATTAAAATGTAGTAAATAACCACTAATTCTCGGGCTCTGCGATGAAACCTAATAAACTGATGAAAAAAATATCTCCTATGAAATAAAATGTAATGAATTTATGGATGAAATAAATTTCATTGATGATAATAATATTGCATGCATTATCAATCACACTAATGATAAAAAATACATAGAATAAAAAAATGACATTGCTAAAACCAAGAGTATATATGATGAAAATGAGACTAAAAACATTTTTACATTGGATAAAATCAAAGAAACATATGCCACCAATTAAATAGATGACATGGATTACATGTTTATGAAAAAAACACAAACAATGTTAATGATTCGAAGAACAAAAATAATTTCAATGATTGTGGTGATGTAGTAAAAACCTTTCAGGATGAAGACCCCAATTAACTGAAGAACCAAGGAAAAATTGATGTTGATGAAAAAAATAATAACCAAAATGACTCTAAATACATAGATCATACCAATTAAATTTATTACATGGACCATACTAATGGAAATTATGACATAAATAATTTCATTGATGCTAATGAAATTAAATACATCTATGAGACAAATAAAATCAGTGACACCTATGAGATGAACCATACTGGATAAACTATTGAAACAAATAAAACATATGAAACCAATGACTCTAAATAAATTGAGGACACATATCACAATGATGAAACTTATTACCATGATCACATCAACATATCCAAATATGATAATAAATGTGACAACACTGATGACATCAATGATGTTGATGACTCTAATGACATCATAAATTCTAGAAAAACTAATGAACCCAATGAGACTAGAGACACTGATGATATTGATGAGATAGAAGAGTCCAGTTATATCTTCATCACTTATGAACCCAATAACAATGATGGAATGGGGACATTTAGGAAATTGGGTACATTTATGATATAGAGGATAGTAACGAGGATAAAAATATAGTTTTACCTAATGAAAATTAATGCATAAACAACATGAGTGACACTAAAAACCCTAATAAATCTTATAACATCAATGAAATTGGTGATTTTGATGACATAAATTACACTAACAAGACTTATGAAACTAATGATATAGATGACCCAAACTAATGATATAGTTTTACCACATCGAGGGCTTCAACCGTTCTCTAGGGTCATGGGGGTTGCCAAGGTCGCGGGCTCTTAGGGCTTCGGGGGGGTCATGGGGGTCTTGATGGGCGGCGAGGCGCGGTGAGGGGAGGCGAGGTGCGATGACAGCTTCGGTGGGGTCGTCAGGGTCATCCAGGTTGTGTGTGTCACTAGGGTATAGGGTTTTAGGGGGTCATGGGGGTCAGGATGGGTGGTGAGGCATGGTGAGGGATGGTGAGGGCTTTGGGGGTCACTGGGGTCGTGCAGGTCGCCGGGGTGTAGGGTTTTGGGGGTTTGTGGGGGTGTCGGGGGAGTTTGGAGAGTTGAAGGGGAGAAGTTTCATCGCTCTAAAAAACCATGTTTCATCACAATTTATTAAAAACCGCCACAAATTTATTTAAAAAAATTAACAACTGTTTATTAAACCACCGCTAAAAACCCTCCAGTAAATGCTAATAATTTTGTAGTGATAATAGTTTAAGATTGATCAAAAATCCTTATGATTATATCTTCTAATCATAATAATTCAGTATTTACATTTATTAAGGACATATCATACCCAAATATAAAAATCCAAAGCATTGGATTTAAGTTCAAATATCACAATGTCATGATTTTTTATGTGATTCTAGCTACTAGAGAAGAATAAAGATCCACAAAGAAAGTAATTTTGACAGAAACAAAAATATGCATGATTTTCAGACATATGTAGAATTATTGGATTTTATTTTTGAGAAGAATTAAAAGTAAAATAATTCCATGGTATTTTTTAATATAAAAAAGAAAAAATAAATAGGAAAATTGTAGGTCTTCATCTGAATTTACATGAAAAATTTAATGAATCATTGACAAAAATATTCTGAGTTTTAAAGGTTAATATTTCAATAACATGAAATGCAGAGAATAATGGAAATTAAAAGTGACTTATTTTCATGGTACAATGTATATTTATTATGAGAAAATTGATGAAATAAATATGATACTCCTGATTATGTTTGAACTGAATTTATACTTCAAGATGAAATAAAATTAGAATGGGTAGAATTGATAGAACATGCTATTTCAAATCTTATGTATAGATGAGAAGAAGAGGTTTCCTAGTGTACACATCTTAAGTATAAGAAATCATTCACCCCTCTTTCTCCCATTAATCAACTATATTAAATCATAATTTATGATAAAATATATCCTCCTCGTGCATAAGATATTTCAACCACCTTTGGGATTATTCCATGTAGATATTTATAAGTTGTTAAGTTATATTTATATATTTTATCATAGATCATTGCTACATTATTATAAATTGAATGGATAATCCATAATTATATCTTTATTCATGTAAAATCCCATGACCTAGAAATTTAAAAGAGGAATGGGTGTATATTTCAATGAAAATATAAAAGAAAATGGAACATTTATTAATAGGGATATATAAAATATTTATATATTTGGGATTTTTAATTTTGAGGCCCATACAATAAAGGAAATAGTTGATCTATCAAGTCCCCTAAAATTTTTTATTACTAATTAGAAGCATTAAACCACACTTTAAATTATGATTTTCTAGATGTATTAAATGTTTTTTGGGAATATAGTCACTTAACATTAAAAGACATCAAATTTTGGTCTTCCTAGATGTCTTCTTCCATGGAAACCATCTTATAGATATCCTTTTTAGTATATAAAAATTATTATTAGATTCATTCTACCTTATCCCACTTCTTAGTAAGAAAATTCCACAACTGAGACCCCACCATTTTTCATTTGATGAAATTTTTTGTAGCTTTATCCTAGAATTATTTGTGATAAATCATGGATATGACATTATAAAATTATAATTTACAACCCTCCCACTACTCCAACATCATTAAAATTTATTAATGTATCATAAAAAATTCTTGATATTGAATTCCTTTGGTTCCCATATTCATAAGGAGATGTCGAATACAATTAATTTTACCAATAATCTCCACTAAAGGGGTCTCCATAACCAAGTAAAATTAGTATCACAAAACCAACATCCTAACTATATGGTTTTAAAAACCACTTTTGGTTTTGATTTTTCCTCATCGAAAAATGTTGGTTCAAAAACTAGAATTGGATCAACCATAGAAGGATCCATCTCAGTAGAAATATTACACAGCTATCGACTAGTTTCACTAAAAGGTAAGTTCACTGTAGTTGAGAATCATGTACTTAATCTATGAGATAGATCATAAAATTAGTAGAAAAATTTAATGTAAAAAAATTTTAATATAGGTTGATGTGAGGAATATCTATCACCTCTTATAAGGTTTATAATATGTCCATCGATATTCAATAAAAAGGGATATCATGAGGTACGAATACCTTCCAGTATCTATTGAGAATATATAATTTCTATTTATATTACCTCAAAATAAGTGTAACTCCAAGAGTTTTTAAAATCATACCATTCATGATAACATAATTAATAGGAAACATTGATCTTTAGGTGAATTGAGATATACTATAAAAATATTATTTTTCAAATGTGATCATTATAACCTAGACATTGAATTTTAAGTTATAAATATGATTAATCACATTAATATATATAGGTCATATTCAACAAATATTTATTAACTAATGATTAGGAAATAAAAACACAATTTTTTAGTAATGTTCTTTTACACTTCAAATATATATTTTCTTCAAGAATGATTTTTTTTATTTTAATGATTGAAAATTATAATTAATTTTGGAAACATTTATAAATGTCATTTTAGAAAAAGGATATATTTTTTTAGATCATCATATCAAAATTATATTAGGGTGATATTTTTTTATCTTCCTAAAAAGAGTGTTTTTAAAATGAATAGTGAAAAATACTAATTTTTATTGAAAACTGTATTTTCCATTCAAGTATTTACAAATTAAAATTATATTTTGGATCTATTTTAAAATATTAATTAGATAATTTTGAATAACCATAATCCAATTATGGTATATTAAATTATTTTTTTACTTGAATTTGGTATAAAACATTTTTATACTTACAATTATTTTTTCAACAGACCTGATTTTTATCACATTTAGTAGGTTTAATTATAAGTTAAATTCTTCAAATTATATGAATTTAATATTGAAAACTAAATAATATATTTTTAATCACCAGTTCAAAATTTGGTAAATGTTTCCTTTTAATTTTTTTTCATTATGAATAATAACCTTAGTAAATTTTTATCACCTCAGTTAGGGTGCATCTGGTAATTAAAGATAAAAATAATATAATAAAGAACAAAAAAAATACCCTAACACTTGAATTAATTTCATTGGATGAGTCTATTTCATCCATAATCATCCAAAATTTGAAAATATTACCTTTTTTCTATTTGTCCTTGATTTGTACCTTTATAATATTTAAGTGAATGATAAAGTTAAAAATGTTACTCTCTTGCTTTTAATATCTATAAATTTTTGTAATGGGTATAACAAAACTTATGTTTAGTTATAAATATTTATTAGAAATATTAATGAAATTTTTTTATCATTTAAATTTATATTTAATTTTTAGTGATTAAATAATTACCTTCAACTCTTACGCAACGCCGACCTAGTGTTTATTCAATTAATTGTAAAATAAAATAAATGATTTTGAAAATATTAAAAGAAATATAAATTGAATAAATTTTTGTGTCCCCAAATTTTTTTAAATAAACATTAATTTTTAGGTTTTATTTGAAGGATTATATATGAATTCCATTGTGTTATTGTTTTTCTAAGTCAAACAACATGAATAGGTTTATTAATGACATTAATGATATTTTATAATAAATTATGTTTTATTAAATGATTTAAAATTACTAAAAATTTTATGTTATTCCATTTGAATGGTATATAATTTTGGATATTAACCATATTAAATTTAAAATCCACTTAGCTTCTTATAGTTACTTTGTTGACTCCTTTATTGTAAAAAATCCGGATACTGTGGTAAGTGTCAAAAGGGTTAATGGGGGTTAAAAAAGAGATATGGGTGAAAACATAACCTAAATATGACAAAAAATTTATTTTTTGACATTATTTAGACTCATATTAATCATATAATATAATTTAAACAATTTGGGGAAACTTTCCCATGAAATTAAATTGTATTAATTTAATATTTTATGTAATTCCAGGAGTGTCTCTCCCATCACTTATAAAATGGAACCTCCTCTCCTCTATTACTCACACATTTAGAGTGATCAATATAACCCTATTTATGTCCTTATCCCTTCCTTAAATCCATCCCCACAACCTAGATGCCTTTATTTTATAATAAAACCAACCTAGAAAATCTTTTGGTGTAAACCTTAAGTGGTTGTCTGAAGAAGATGTATAGTTCTTATCAAAGCGTTTTTAATTTTCTTCTTCTTCTAACTCCTTAAATATTTCATCAAAAATTAATAAATAAAAACATAATAATATTAAATATACTTAAAATTTATTATATTAATTTTATAATTTATATCCTTCCCCTCTTCATTCAAAATGGTGAAGGAAAATATCGATCATGTGCATAGTGGGAGCGGATGTAATTCATCTTCCGTCACCGCATATCATGGATCGAAATAATTATTTAATTAATTTATATATATAATATATTATATTTATGACATATTTAGCATTATTTATGGATAATATATCATATATTTTCTTATATTTCCATCCATTTAAAAATGATAAAATCCTTTGTACGTACTTGTGGACTACCACCTCCATGAAGCAATGTGATTTTTTTCCATCACCACACCACATAGATGATATATATATAAGTTAATATAAAGATATAATAATATTTTTATGATATAATAATCATTCTATATATATAAAATAATACTTTTATTCTTTAAATAATGATCATTGAAAAATGGAAATATTACTCATGCCTTCATACGACTTACAGTCTCTCTGATTGTAACATGGATCATTTTTCATAACTATATTTCATGGTTGGTTTTAACATTATAATTTACACATAAAAATGATAATTATTTCATTGTTATTATTTGATATATAGTTCAATAATTGCCTCTTACATCATAGTCTACCTACCAAATTCATTTTTGACATATGAGTCAAATGTCGTTAGAACATCCAATGTGAACTTCATTGATTATGTAATGGATTATAACATGGTAAAAGAAATAATCATGTTGAAAAAGTTTCTTATGAAATTAAATGATTAACATAAGTTTGTATGTGAATAGTCACACACAAGGTAAGAGACACTTTCTGTTAAATTTTTTATAGATTTATTTTCTAAATATTTTTCTTACATATTTTCTAAATTATTTTATGGATGGGAAAAAATAATTATAAACGAAATTTTATCTCCCTTTTAAATATATTTAAATTAATTTAAAAATGAATATTTTTACATAATGTTTTAAATTTCTATAAAAATATTAAAAGGAATATTTTCCGTTAACATATAATGTGTTATTGGTTATTCATGTCATCCGACACATTATTTTATATTTGGATTCCTTTATAATATTACTTTTTTTATTAAATGAAAAACTCTCCTTCCATGTGTTCAATTTATTTCCAAATAAAGGGTTTTAAATGGAATGGATATTCCAATATTGAGAAATTTTTTTCTTATAGGTGCATGGAATTATTTTCTAAGTATGCAACATTTCATGTGTTATGACTAATATATGGTTCTTGGGAATTGTTTACATTGATGAGTGGTTCTATTAAAAAACAAGGATGGGTGGTCCCATTATAATAAAATTATGGGTGGATACTTTATAAACTAATTATTGGTGGTCACATTACAATATAAGGATAGGTGGGTCTATTATATCCCTTCAATGCATTGAGTAATGATTATGTTCTTCAGAGAATTATGATGGAAGTTGAAAATTTGGTTATTCCATTTGTAATAGTGCTATGGAAAATGATTTCCCAGGTTACCTACATGATTTTTTTAATTATTCTATGAATTTTTATCAAAATCTTAATATTTCACAAGTTAAGATATTGAGCTTATGTTTAAAGGAATGTATACACTACTTCTAAAGTGTTATATGTATAATTTTTTTAAAAAGTATTTATAAATTTTCCATGATTTTAAATTAAACTTTATGTGTTTTATTTTAACTTTAAAATTTCTTATTAAATGTTTTATGAAATTATATTGTAAGATAAGTTTATTTCATGGGTTAGATAATGTTTATTTTGAGCTCCAAGTTTATTATGAAAAAGGAAAAATTTTATAAGTATTTAGGGGATAACATGTTTCTTTATTTCTTTTTATATGTCCCATACTGAGAATTTTTTACCCATCCACATTTTAAAATGTTTTTTATTATGTTATTAAGGATGATTAGGGACAAGGATTAGGTCAATATGAAACTTGTAAATATATGTCAAGAAAATAAAACATGTTATATCTTAAAAGTTTTTTATTGTGGGAAATCTTAATACTGAGCAGAACTATCCAGTTTTTGATGTAATATTTATTTTTTTTAAGGGTGATGTCCTAATTCTATAAAACTATAAATTGTAAAGATCCTAAAATTTAAGGGATATAATTCTTGAAATAAAAATTGTGATTATGTAATGTTTAAGATAGGTTCCATACATTTTGTATTATATGAAAGGTTTTGAAGACATCATAGGTTAGGATGTTATTTCAACTTATGATAAAAATCCTCTATAACCACAAAATTTAGTGTATTAGGGAGAATTATGGTTATTTTGAATAAATATAGATATTTTAATATAATATTACTTGGTTAAGGATATTATAGTGTTTTCCTCCTCATAAGATGGTTTATTATGATTTATTGATATAATCACAATAATGTTTTTTAGTAAATGTATAGAACCATAAAGAACCAAAATAATAATAGATTTTAATAACAATGTAGTGGTTGTCTGAATGTGAAACCAAATGTGATGGGATCAATATTTAAAAAATTTGTGGTTATTATTAACTAGCTATCATCAGTAATGATAAATAAAATGAACATAGGTGAGTTTCCTAATGCATCAAATATGTGATAAATGAATTTATATGGATGTTCAAGTGATAAATATCATAAAGGTAAAAATATTCAACATATTAATTGTTAATAACATTGCAAGAATCACCTAGATGAATTTCTTAAAATAATTGTATGATGTTTTGTATGTGTTAAAGGATGAAATTATGAAATAATCTAAAAAGGGAAAAATGAAGAGTTCAATTAACACCATTATGGGTAATGAAGTTATTCCCAATGTATCAATTGATTTTTATAAATGTGGGGAGTATAATAATTCTGATAATCAATTCCCTAGGAGGAATCCTTAAGAATGGGATTATTAAGTCCATAAAAATAAATGTTTATCAACTCTTAATGGATGTATTAAGGAATAAGATGGAAAATAATTGTCAATGGAATATGAAAAATGTTGAATGAATAAGGTATCTATATGTAGGGATTAAAGAGTTATAATCTAGTGGTTAATTTAAGGATGATCATAACATTAAATGAATTAATAATATTTTTATATTTTATGTGATGGGAGTACCTTGGAGAATTTTTTTGAGTCTTAATAGATGTCTGAGGTATATGTAACCCATATGATTAACATGTGATTTAATTAAATGTTTATTGTAGAATAATTCTATTTTGGTTTAAATAAGTTGAAATATATTGATATCCTTTAGGTTTAATAATATCATTTATGGTGAGGTAATTATGGATAATTGGGATAATTGATTTATTAAATATTTATAACATATGTTTTATTGTATAGAAACCATGGGATTGAAAATCTATTTTTTTATGTTAGTAATTTTATTTCTTAATAAGTTCTCTATTTCATGAACTATGTATGGTTAAGGTACATGAAAATACTTTTTTCTAATATGGGATTTTATTTGAGGAATAAAGGATAAATTATCATTTCAATTTATTGATATTTTTATTTTGTTTATATAATGATTTAGGTTATTTAGGGAAATTATTATAATATTTTAGAGAATATATGATTAGAGAATATACCTTTTTAGGTGTATGACTTTATTAGTGACTAATATTTATGGGGGATAAATGTTAAATTAATCTTGTAAGAATATTTAAATAAATATTTTTTATTTTTGGGTTTCAGTCATGGTTAGGAATACTTTCAATAACTTCAAGGTTAGTTTTTTATATAATTATTTAGTATTAATGTTAGGCATTACTATTGACTTTTGGAAATTAATGTATTATTTATTTATATAAAGGTTTATTCATACTGGAAATTTTCTTCCCTTATGTCAACCATTTTTTTGTTAAATTTTAAAGACAAGAGGAATGGATTTTGGATTATGTGATCTAATAAAAGTTAATTTTAGTGATTTAGGCATGAAACATTATCCTTTAACAATCAATTATCCATATTAAAATAATATATTTCGGTTTAAATTGATTAAATGATGAAATTTTACTTTTCAATTAATTATATTTCATTATTTTCATAGTCTAGATCAAAAAGGAATTCCAAAACTCTAGGAAAAGGATATTCAAACAAAAATGTTTTCCTATTAACTTTATTTCTAATGAATCAATTTTCTACTCACATATTTTTTTTATAGTTTTTTTGTCATTAACATTCTCATGATCATTAAAATTCTTATGATCGATGATCTATGTCACTCTCTATCATTATTTGGAATTTATGCTTCTTTATATGTCTTTATTTTCACTTTCTAATAATTTTCTCTTATTTGGAATACTTTTTATGTGTTATTCTAGATGAACTTCATATTTCCCTTTACCTCTTTTCAAGAGGAAGTTTTATAAACCCTTTTTACAATGTGTCATTTCAACAATGGTATTTTAAAATTTCAAACCACTGATTGCTAATATTAAGTTCAAATTTCAAGGATAATTTTTATTAAATGGGGGTTGAATGTAACATCCAAAATTTTTAAATAATTTTTATGTTTTTTAGCTAACATAAAATTCAACACTGAGTGTAAATACCCCAACCCCATTAGACTAAATTTAGTGCCTTACTTTATTACATTAGTACTATGAAAAAGTAATTTCATCCCAAAGGACTATATAGATTAGTATCATTGGAAAACTAGATACAAACATAAGTTTTACATTAAAACATGAAAGAAAAAATAACATTGAAACTATATTGGAAATACCCATAAAATCTATGATTATCCCTATATGTCATTCATAATATACATCTTCACATCCTGGGGAAAAATTAAACCTAAGAATATGGTGATATCGAATGCTCATTAATAGTAAACAATAAAATAGAAGATATCATAGACCTAAATAATAATGAAAGGTTTTTAACTAAAAACCCATTTTATTAAAACATAATATTGATCATAATATGGCAGAAATAAATGTTGATCTAATAATACTATATAAATAATCATATGAGAATGAAACTTAACCATGGATATTCTACCATTAGAATAATAAAATGGTTTATCAATTAATAATATCATAATGATGAGAATTTGAAACAAACCATCGAGGCCTCATCCAAGACATATGACAATAAATGGGTAAGGCCTCGGTCAAATGAATATCTGAAATTAAATGGGAAAGGCCTTAGCTAAGTCCATACCTAGTTTGTCTCATAAGACCTACTGATGCATCGAGGGGATATATAAGTCCCCTCACATCACTTAATAAGTCCAATTAATTCCTCATATTAATGGTGTGAAACATAAAAAACATATCAATATGAAATGTAAATAACTTCCCCTAATTAGTAATCATAATCACTAGCCATTCTGAGTGATATGGAGAATGGTATGAAGATTGAACATCCATGACCAAAATGATCATAACCCATTTGAAAAAATATTATATATGAAATCATAAAAGATAAATTCAAATTAAAAATAAGATTCAATATAGGGTGTTTAAATAGATAAAAATACTCTAATAAAATCATCGATAAATTCTTGACAGAAATAATGTTTTTACTTTTTAAAGAAGAGTTATTTTGGGAAAAATCATTCGTATTTGTCATAAAATAATATTTTAAACATTTATATACCAGAAAATAAAAGACATGGACAATTAAATTATGTTTTATTAAAAAAAGAGGTCTAACAGGTAAAAATAGTTTTTAAGAAACATTTGAATTGGGCCACTTTATAGAGGTTAAGAGAAAATATAAAAGTGTCTTTAAAAAGAAAAAGTTAATAATTATTTGTATAAAATTGGAAATTAAAAAAGATATTATTTCATGAAAAACATGGTTATTTTATAAAAATAAAGGTGTCTTAAAACATATTATGTATGGTAGTTGAAAATGGGTAAGAAATTGGGAAGTTCCCTTAAATTGAAATTGATTAATGGGAATAATTAAAAAGGGAACCTTATAAAACATGTAATTCCCCATAAAAGAAAAATTAATAGATCTCAATAAATTATTTTTGAAAATATTAATAGAATGTTTAATAATTATACAAAAAAATTACATTTGGGTTAATGATAGAGAAATCATAACCCGAATAAAAAATGGAGGTTTGGGAAGAAGCCCTTACCTTATGTCTGAAAGTGTTCTTCACTTGGATTTAATATCCTGGATAATCAAATTAGCTTAATTATTAATTAAATTCAGAACATATAAATAATTTATTTTATTTATTAATTTTATTAAGTTCATTTATAGCCTTTTTATGAGTTATAAGATTCAAATTTGTCATTCAGGGGTGTTCATTTCTTGGTTTTCTTGATTGGTTCACTTGTATAAAGGTATGAAAGATTGTGTAAAATGAGAATAGATATCCAGAATTGAAATTATATGTTATTAATGAAATTAAGAATGATTTAATGGTCTTATATATAATTTCTTTATTCATATATGATGATGATTCATTAGATAAAGCGTTAATTATAGCCGTTTAGATTATTTTGGTGTTTTTTCGATCACCTTGCACTAATTTTGTTTTATTAATTAATATTATGTATATATAATAGTTAAAAAACATTAAATAAGTTTTAATAAATATATTATAGTCTGGTTTAACCATAAAAATGGTTTTATGACAATCCTTGAAGACGACATTGAAAAATGAAAACTCATTGTCCACAAAGGTGCTAAATCAGAAACTCACGGACGATGTTTTCATTTTTATAATGAAAGAGAATGATATGTTAATGGATGGTGGTTATACCATTGACATAATACAATTCCATTATATATAATATAATATAGTTATATTTCATTTTTTATAGTTTATTTAAGTAAAATTTGTGAAATTAAAAGAAAATTAAAAGAACAAATGAGAATTTTTCCTCTTGAATTCCTTTCCATGAGAACCTTCTTAAAGAATTTTAAAATTTCCTTTTGGGTGAGACTAGAAAGACCATAGAATTAGGGAGAGGATTTTGAGAGGAAATTTCTAGAATATTAGAAATATTCAAATCTTTTTAGGTGTGAGGAGAAAGGGTGATGAGGGGTGGTATTTATAGTAGAGGAGGGGGGTTTATTTAATTCATCTGTTTATTATTTTTCCTCAAGAAAATGAATATTTTTTTATTAACATTACTAAATATAGTAATGAGTGAAGTTTATTTTGATATTATGGTTCTTACATCCAAAAAAACCCCAAGAAATAGTGTACTTAACTTAAAATTTTATATACTATATATTGTCGTATTTCACTATTTTCCAAAAATTCAACTGTTTTAGAAAAATCCAAAAAATTTACACTAACCATTTTTCAGTGTGTAGAATTAAAAAATGGACTCCAATTTATGAAATTAATTTTCTAAACATGTGAAATTTAATTTTTACATAAAATCATCATTTACTCAAAAAATACTCATTTTAATATTATAATCGTTTTTATCACAGTTTCAAAAATTAATTAAGGTATCATAAAATTATCATATAATAATAAGACAACATAATAATAATTTATGAATGTATTTCAAGAAAATAAATTTTCTTTTAAACAATTATTTTAAATATAAAATTGTGTATAATCATTTATGTTTCACAAAAATACCAATACTTAATTTATCATTTATAAAAAATTTATTTACTTATTCCATTATATAATAATATTATATTTTCATTGATAATATACATAAATTTTTTATAATTTCATAGTTGAAGTTACTATTATATTGTTCATATTACTATTCCTAATGGTCACATTACTATTCCAATGGACAAATATAATATTATATTATGCTTTTAAACTCAGTGTTTCATGAAGCATAAACTATCAAAGATTTTAAATTTTAAAAGATACATACCACAAAATTTTGGGATGTTACATTCTCCCCTCCTTCAAAAAATTCATCCTCAAAATTTCTATAATTTCACCTCATAAAAATATTTGGGTAGATCTTTTTCATAAATTTTTCTAGTTCCCACGTCGCCTCTTCAATTCTATGATTTTTCCGAAGTACCTTTACCATTCAAGTCATTTCATTCCATAACACCTACCATCTATTGTCTAGAATCTGGATAGGTTCTTCATAGTAAGATAATTTAGGTTTCAATTTTATTCCTTTAGAAGTGAGGACATAAGTTGGGACTGGCATGTACTTCTTTGAAAAATAGATGTGGAACACATTGTGTACTTTAGAAAGGATAGGTGGAATCGCCAAATGATAAGCCACAGCTCCAATTCTCACTAGTATTTGAAAAGGTCCATTGTACATAGAGTTCAGTTTCCCTATCATTTGAAATATTATAACACCCCTCAATGGAGATACCTTCACGAAAACCCGATCTCCCACTTGAAACTCCAAATCCTTCCTCTAGTTATTAATGTATATTTTTTATCTACATTGAGATGATTTGATATGTTTTTGAATAGTCTTTACCTTTATTGTTGTTTCCTCTACTGGTTCTGGGCCTATGAGCTTACTTTCACAAACTTCACCATTACAAGTTGTTATATGGAATCTTTTACTATATAAAGCTTCATATGATTCCATTTTAATACATGAATGGAAACTATTGTTGTATTAAAACTATAAAAAAGGTAAATACTAATCCCACAATCCTTTAAAGACAAGTGTGAATGATCTCAAAATTTCTTCTAAAGTTTAGATTGTCCTTTCAAATTTCCCATCAGTTTGAGGGTGATAAGTAGTGCTCAATTGAAGATTATTATCAAGATCCTTCTAAAGTTCTTTCAATAATTTCAATGTAAATTGTGGGTTACGATCACACACAATTGATATAGGTTCACCATGAAGTATTACAACTTCATTAATATATAGTAGTGAAAGGCGCCCTAGTGGAAAATCCTTCCTTATAGCGAGGAAATGTGCATATTTGATAATTTGGTCAACAATTAAGCATATTTCATCATTATTTATTATATTATTTTGTAATCTAGTGAAAAAAACCACAGTAATTTTATCTCATTTCAATGTTGGAATAGGAAAAGGTTTCATGACTCCTTGAGGATATTGTCTTTCAGCCTCCACCTATTGAAAGACTAAACATCTTGATATATAATCATCAATTTCCCACTTCATATTATCCCACCATAAATGTTCCTTCAAATATTTTTATTTCTTAATACTACTAGGGTGTGTTTATAAATTTGAGCTCTGAGCATCATCCAATAATTCCCTTTTTTACATGGGTATATATGGAACACAAATCTTCTAACAAGATTTTATATTTTTATCCTCAAACACAAAGTATTCCAACTTCCCATCATTCACTTATTTAATTTTCCTTTGAAAATTAACGTCTTTATACTATGAACTTTTAATCATTTCCAATAAAGATGGTCGGTCAACCAATTGAAAAATTAGTGATGTTCCTCCTTTCTTGATAATTAATGTAATGAACTAGGTATTAATTGAATAATACATTTTCATATCTATTAATATTTATGAATAAGATATCAATTTTATGTTAAAGAGGAAACTTTTTCCAATAGCGTACTCAACATGAAATAATGGGTTTCTTTGAAATCGTACATTGCACCCAACTTTAAGTTATACTGAAAAATAATATAATATTATTATTATTTTAAATGGAAGTTAACACCTAGCCGTTGTATTGGAAGAAATGAATACAACTAACTAAAATATGATTATACATGTTATTTAAATTTCTTTACATTTATCCAAAAAAAATTAGTGGCTCAAAATAAGAATGAGTCTGATTTTAAGCATGAAATACCAGAATATTTTTTAAAAAGGTCGTTTTACTACATTTTAATGAAAAACCCTTTTTAAATATAGTTTTTGCCACTTTTATATATTCTATTTTATAAAATAAACTTCTTATATAAAATTGAGACATAAAAATTTACTTTGGATAAATTTATGGTAATTTTTTGATAAAGTTCATTTTTTTAATGAATAGTGAAAAATACCGCATTTTAAGTCAAAATTGTCTTTTAGTCTAATTTATTTATACATTTATATTGTAATTTTAAAAGTTTTTAAAGATTAATTGGATTATATTTTTATCTTTTAATCCAATTTTACTCATTAGAAGTAATTTTACTTTAAAATTTGACATAAACACATGTTAATCTTTTGATAGTTTGTACTTCTTAAAAACACATTTTTTGGTTTTAACAATGAAAATTAATTTTAAATTAATTTCTACAACTTATTTTTATAGAATTTGGAAAAATGAATTCATATTTGGAATCAAAAGTTCCAAATTGTGAAAATAGGTACATTTTATTTTTAGACATTATGAATAGTAACTTTAGTAATTATTTTATTTACCAAGGTTAAAGGGTAAATCTGGTAAATAAGGGTAAAAAATAATATTATAATATTATTAAACTACCATAACACAAGTCTTAATACTATTTTTTTGAGGTATTTCCTACCATGGTCATCCTTCGGTTGATTTTGGGACCCCATGGAGAAAATTGGATGTGAAAATGACATTTTATAAGAATTAATTTAAAGTAAAGAAAAATATAACATAAACATATATCTTTTACTAAAACAATTGTTATATAGGGTTATATAATTTATCTCTTAAACTATAAATAGTAATTAGATATCTAAAAAGACTTAAAACATCATGGTATTTTATTTATAATTTTTAGACATCTAATACATAAATTTATTTAGGACACAATGATCATATAGTGATTACCTTATTAATGAATGGTTTAAATAAATGAGATTATAAATATTAAAATAAATTTATTTTGAAACTTCTTATGATAGAAATTAATTTTAGGGATTCTTATGACTTTTTAACTTTTAATTAATAATTTTTTTTTGAAATAATCAAGTTGTTATGGATTTTTAGAACGTCGTGATATAAATAGTATAAAAATTGACAGAAATGAATTTTTAAAATAAATACTATTCTATTAAATGATATAATAGTCCTAAAAATATAATATTTATCCAAATTACTTAAATAATATTTAAAATTTCATTAATGAACGAACTTAGGTTCTATTGGTATTTTATAGTAACTCAATTAACCATATAGTATGAATATACAAGAAGACATGGTAAGAGTCAAATTAGTTAACTAAGGGTTAAAGATAAAATATAATGTTAAATTTCTGACATAGACTTTTCTGAAACTTATTTTTTGAGATTTTTTCGAAACAAAATATTCTTATCTTTTAAATAAATGAATTTTGGACCATTTGAAACTGAAAATCATTTTTTTATAAAATAATATTTCAATACCTTCCTAAAATGCCCCTCCTCCCTCTTATAATCACACCTCTCAAGCCCCTTGGATCATCCAAAATATTAAAAAATAATCTCCCAATATCCCTCTATTCTTCTTAGAATCCTTACCTTAGGCGTAAGGAAATTCGAGGAAGCCTTTTGGATCAAATCAAAGGGAGTTACACATTTTAAGAGGTAGCATCTTCTCTAAAGTACCTTTCCATTATTTTACTTCTCAACTCCCTATTATATTCTTATTATTTGGTAAAATAACAAAACAAGTATACTAAATATACTAGTATTTTTTTATTTTAATTATTCTAACTACACTTACACACACCTCCATTTAATGGATACGAACATACTGTTTCTATGGACGGTGAACTACTTCCTCACGAAATGATGATTGTTCAATTTTCTCCTACCACCTCTCATGGTGGCCATTATGATGAAACTATATTTATATATGATATATTTTATATTTATATTTTCACTATTATTCTATTTTCTTATTTAAATCATACCTTTATGTTATCCATATTGTGTAAATATGATAATTTGATTTTAGGAAGTGCGAACTACCACCCCCTCAAAGTGATATGACTCGTTCATGTCATACATGGAACGTATAAAAGATGGATTTAATAAAATTATGTAATGTATATAAAATATTATATTATACTGTAATCATAATATACCTATGTATAATTTAGTTTTCATTCCTTTAAATATGAAAAATAAATGAAAGTAGAGGTCATGCGTACGTACGTCTTATCGTCTCCATGAATGATGCATTTCATTTTTTATCACTAAATGTTATGGAATATTATAAATAAATAAATATATATAATGGATATATATGGTATTTAAATCATGAATACTCTTCTATAGATAATAGACTTTGGACCACATGGACAATTTGTAATTATATCAACATCACTTTTGAATCAAGTACCGAATATCGAAAAAATGACCGATATGAACATAAATAATTATGTAATTTTTATAAAATAATGATAAGAATTTTAAAATTAATAATAAACTTGAAAATGGTTCTTAATAAAGAATAAATTACCCTATGTTTATCATTCAGTAATATAAATAATTAATGAGACAAGATGGACTCAAGGTAAGGGAACCCTTCACCCCCCCCCTCTTTTAGTCAAAGACTTATTTTAGGTTATCTCTTTTAATTTCCATTATCTTATGTTGGGATATGTTATTATATATCCTTATTTTTGTACATTTTATGTCCAAGTGAGTAGATACCCTTTTCTCTCTCATCAACTCATTTTTTGAATTTTTAAGTGATGTCATTAGTCTAATAAATTTTCGTAAGGGAATCCATCTCAATCTCCATTCATTGAGGCATATTTTGATTTATACGCGACTCTATTTTATACGGTGTATATACCCCCTTTGACTTTGGATTTCATTAAAAAGGAATATTTTTTCTATAAAAAATTTTATTAAATAGAAAAAATAATGTTTCTTTTTAACGTACACGGCGACAATGACCTTTCTACCGCCACAAGAATTATTTGAAATTTGGATTCCTTAACAAGCCATAATGTTTTTAAAAGAAAAAAATACCACATACCCTTTTTACATATTTCTTTATTGAAAATGTTTTTTAGAAATTATTTATTATTTCAATATCTTTAAATGATATATTGTGATTGAAATGTGTAAATTATATCTTTCTTTTATGCTTGTTTTATGTGTTAGGAATATGTTGTGGTTCTTGGGAATTGTTTACATATACCGGTGATTCCATGATAAACCTTGGGTAGGTAATCCCGATATATCTCTCCAATTCATTGGGTAATATGATAGAGGTAAACATTAATGTTTCTCCTAATAGATTTATGGAATATACTATGATGGGTATTCCAAACGTAACTCTCTATATAACTGTGAAAGCTAAAATTTAAGTATGTTATAGATGCCAAAATTTGCCTTTTTGAATTTTGATTTAGGTATTTTATTCATAAGTCTTATGATTTCATGAGGTATATTAATGATATCATTTTTTATGAGTTAAAATTCTGATTTCATTGATTTTCATGTATTGATTGACTAATGTTTTCTTTCATTATTTTATAACCCTTACTGATCTCTTTATCCTCATCCCAAGTTTTTGAAATATTTTTCACAGGGTATTAGGAAGGGTAAGAGAAAGTTAAAATTCAAGAGTATTTATATAAAGAAAGGAATTATTGATTTATTTAATGAGTTTTATTTTTGTGAATAAAATTGGTTAGAGTAGAATTGTCTACTTTTTAATATTTAAGATGTAATGTAATAGTTATGGCCTAATTCTCTAAAACTCAAAACCTGAAAAGATCCTCAATGTTCAATTCTTGACTTAACTCAAGATTATGTAATGTTTAAGGCTGGGCCTTATAATTGGTATCAAAGGTCGGTTTAGATGACTTTAGAGGTTAAGGTGATATTTAAGCATTAGTGACATGTTTTATATAACCACAGTGGTTAGCATATTAGAAAGAGTGATATTTATTTTAGATAAATTGAATGAGTTTAAGATAACATGAAAAAGTATATCTAAGTGTTTACCCTCCTCATAGGATAGTATATGATGATTTTACTGATATACTCACACTGACCATTTTCGTTTTAGTAAATGGTTGGATATAGCATACACCAAAGTAATAATGGATGTGAAGGATACTATGGTGGTTTTCACAATAAGAAATGAATGAAATGGGATTAGCAATGGGAACCCTTGTGGTTATTCTTAACCAACTATCTAAAGTGAAGATTGACCACTTGAACCTTGGTGATTTCTCTAAGGCATCATATATGCGTGAAATGAATCCCTATGGATGTTCAGGTAATAATCATAAAGGTATTTATATTCAAAAAACTATGTGTCAAGGATGTGGAAAGAAACATCTAGGAAAATGTTTCAAAGGTACATGAAGATGTTATAAATGTGGTAATGAAGGTCATAAAGCAATAACCTTCCATGGAAAAAGGAAATGTTTGGTTGGCTCCAAGAAATGGAAAGAAGTTATTTCTGAGGGACCAATTGAATGTTTTAAATGCGGTGTGCATGGTCATTATGTATATAGATTAACTATGAAAAAGGTTTGGGAATGGGATCAACTGGACCGTACAATTATATGATTACCAATTCCTAATGCCACTCCAATTAAAGATGGGGAAACTAAAAATGACCTATGAAAGGAATGGATTATTTCTTAGCTCATGTTTTGACATTACTGAAATCTTAGGACATTATGCATGATTTATTTTGTAGGAAGTGTGTATAAAATAATAAGATGAAAAAACATGGATAAAGGATCATGAAGAATGTTCGATGATTAAGATGTATGCATTTTAGGAATTAAAGTGTTATGTTGGATCTATGGATGATTATATGTTTAAATGTATTAATTATGGGATTACTTTGGAAGACTTGTAGTATTTATAACCCTTAAGTTTCTTATATAAATATTTTAATTGAGGAAGAATTATATTTTCCTTTGTGGATATATTTATAAATAACCATTAGGGTTTATATGATCATTGAATTTGAGGAAATTAAGGTTTATTACGTTTTGGGATGAAAAATGAGAGGTATGAGATAACCTTTGAGATTAAAATATGTTATGGTTATTTTTTATGATTTTACCTCATTTTGGGAATGTTTTAAGAATTATATAGTTTTACGAAAAGGAAACCCCACTGGAAGGGTGAAAACCTGTCACGTCCGACAAAGTCAGAAGAATCGAACCCACAACTGAAGGTCAACAAGGGTGTATCGCATACCCCTAGCCTACGTGAAGCCCCTAGTTAGTATGGCTTATTCTCTTTAATAACTGATTTTATAGATGAAGAATAAGTTGATTTGGGGAAAATATACTTTATTAAATGGATATTCTTATTACGGGAAAATTGTTTTGCTATCACAAAATAGGGTTTCTGCAGCACCAAACATTATCAGCGCTAAAAAAACACTGATAAAGGGGGTGCCTTTATTAATGTTAACAAAAAGAACACATAAATGGAAATTTTAAGAGTGCTAAAAAAGCGTTGTTAAATGTGAACCTTTATCAGCATTTTTTCTTAGCGCTGTTAAAGGGGCCCCCTTTATCAGCGCTTTTTTTAGTAGCACTGATAAAGGGGGGCTTTATCAGCACTTTTTTTCTATAGATGATAAAGTGTATAATTCAAAAAATAATAATTTCATGAAAAATAATATATTGATATATAAGTTAATTTATATTGATATAAATATAATATATATTTTTTAAATATGTTTTAGATAAGTATAAATAGACTATTACATTTAATATATAAGAAATTTAATGAAAATGGATTTAAAATATTTTAAAAAATATTAATAACTAATAATTTACTAATTATCATTGACTAATAATCATTTAATAACAATTTAAAGACAAAAAAAATGGAAAAATTTAATAAAATATTTAAAATAAGTTGAAAATGTTAATCTAACTTCAAATGATTGTAACTTTTGATCCAGATATCTGTTTGAGCTCTAGAGTATATCAAATTGAAGCCAACAATCAGATCTACATTCTAGTGATCAAAGGAATCCTTTGGTCACATTTTTCGAGGCCGAAAAATGTCTAAAAAGCCTCCAAAATGAGTTTTTTGTTGGGATACCCTGATTTTTTAACATTCGATGGAATTTCAGCCTTGTTTAAATGAGTATTTTGCCCTTTTTAAGTGGGGAATGAATTTATTTCAATGGATTATATTAATATTCATATTATGGCTTTGAAAATTTTATCATTTTTTAGAATGTAATATTATTTATAATAAAATATATAACAATATATACATATTTTTTATATATTCGCACAAAAAACTTAATTTTATAAATAAATAATTAGGCATATTTACATATAAAATATATTTCCCAATATATAAGCC
The DNA here is from genome assembly GCA_963277665.1 of Viscum album. Lineage (NCBI taxonomy): Eukaryota > Viridiplantae > Streptophyta > Magnoliopsida > Santalales > Viscaceae > Viscum > Viscum album. The sequence continues at coordinate 133,330,565 of OY728120.1, forward strand.
TAATATAAATAATAAACTAATATCCATTTTATTGAAAATATAAATATATGAATATTTATATACCTATATAGTGTGTGTGTGTGTCTATGTGCATTTGTATTGAAAAACTAATTTATATTTTCTATATATTCTAAAAATATGTATATACATATTAATATATAATATTTTTAGACATATATAAATATGTACAATTATACTTATAGATACACATATAATATATGTGTGTGTGTGTGTCTGGATGTTGTATATATGTATTTATTTATTTATTTATACACACACAAAAAATCATATTTTATAAATGTATTTAAAGCCGATATGATAAATATATATTAATATATGAATATAAAAATAAATATATAAATATATAAATAAATATAAATATATACCAATATATATATAATTATATAAATATATATTATATATATATGTATGTATGTTTGTTTGTTGGTATATATATATAAATATAAATATATATATTAATATATATATATATATATATATATATATATATATATATATATTAATATATGAATAACTATAACTAAATATATATATATATATAAATAGATAGATATATCAATAAATGAAGATCAAAGCGAAATCAAGGAGTGGAAAAGTGTTAGGCACGCATGTGAGGGGTCCTGAGTTCGAATCTTGGGGAATCCAGGGGCGGCGCGTGGGTGGGTAATAAGTCTTAGTGCTATTAAAGGGGGGTAGGGGTGCTTTTAAAGGCCTCGGGCGTGGTTGGGGCATGTGGGCTTTGGTGTTGGGGTGGGGCGCTTTTAAAGCCCCTCCCTGAAATGAAGAAATATTTGTTAATTTTTTTTAACTTTTATTAGTCATTTTTTAAATCGCTGATAAAAGGGGAATTTTATCAGTGCTAAAAAAGAACTGATAAAAGATCCCTTTATCAGTGCTTTTTTATCGCTGATAAATGACCCCTTTTATCAGTGCTTTTTTTTAGCAGTGATAAAAGGGGACTTTATCAGAACTTTTCTAAGCACTGATAAAAGGGGCCCCCTATCTTAACCTCAATTAATAGAACATTTTTAGCACTGTTAATGACCTTTTATAGCACTGATAAAGGCCATATTTATAGTATTTTTTGGTGATTAAATGATAAATTTCATTTTGGAAGACGTTCTCTCTTTCGAAAACACTATATGCCTAAGGAAAATAGAATACTAGTGGATTTTCTATGAAGAGTAATGGTTGAGTTTTATTTTTAAATAATCAATGTTTTTATTATGGACATATGGTGATTTGGGTTATTTATGGAAATGATTAACCTATCATGGAGAATATGTTATTTGGTTAATTACTTTTAAATATGATACTTTAAGAGTAGTCGATGTTATTTAGAGATAAATATTAAGATTTATCATGGAAGACGTGGTGATCAAATCATTATGAATTTTTGGGTTTCAATATTAGTTTGGATTACTTTGAATATTTTTAAGGACAATTTTTTTTTGAATGGTCTTTTTTGAACTTTGGGTATTGTTTGTTGAATTTTTGAGATTAAATGATTATTATTTTAGGGGGATTATCTGATCTTGTACTAACCATTTTGGTTTTGGTTAATGTCTAAAGATAGGGGAAATATATAATTCATCTTTTATGGATTATTTTATCCTATAGAAGTTTATTCTAGCACTTCAGGTATGACCAAGTCATTTTGAGTACTCATTGTTTGGAGAAAATATGATTTTGTGGTAGAAATTTATTAAAGGATGAAACTCTGCTTGATAGGTAAGTATGTTTCCTTATTTTCTTAGTCAAGCTCATAAATAAATTGCTCAATGTTATAAAAATTATAATAAAAAACATTTTTCATTTACTTTTCCTACTTCTAAATCAAATACCGTTTAACCCATCACAAGTTTGTGGTTTTCTGGTGGTTAACTTTCTTTGGATCATGTTTTCTATCACTCTCCATCAAAACATAATGGTTATTTTTTCATTCATATCCATATTTTCCTACATGGAACCCTAGTATGTTTTATCTTGGGTGACCTTTTTACTTCTCTTTATTTCTTTAAATTGGATAGTTTTATTGAATCTTTTTCTGATGTGGGCCTTTCAATGAAGTTTCTTATCCCAATTTTAAAATTGTGAGGACAGAATTTCCAAAAGGGAGGAAGGATATAATGAACCAGGTATTAATAAAAGATTACATATTCATACCTATTAATATTTATGAATAATATATTAATTTTATGTTAAAGAGAACAATTTTTCTGCTAGAGTAATCAACATGCAACTATGGGTTTCTTTGAAATCTTACGTTGCACAAAACATTGAGTTATACCAAAAAATAATATAAAATTTTTATTATTTTAAATGGTAGTTAATGCCAAGATGTTGTATTGGCATGAATGAACATATATAACATAAATATGATTATAAATGTTTTTTAAATGTCTTTACATTTATCCAATAAATTTTATAGTCTTAAAATAAGAAGGAATCTGATTTTAAGCATGAAATATTCTAATATTTTTTAAAAATGTCATTTCATCGCCTTTTGATGGGGAAACATTTTTAAATCTAGTTTTTTCAATTTTTATATGTTATATTTGATAAAATAAACTTCTTATATAAAATTGGGACATCAAAATTTACATTGGATAATTATTTGGTAATTTTATGAGAAAGTTCATTTTTAATGAATTGTGAAAAATACCGCATTTCAAGTCAAACTTGTCTTTTAATCTAATTTATTTATATAGTTATATTGTACTTTTAATTAGTTTTAAAGTTTAATTGAATTATATTTTTATATTTTAATCCAATTATATTCATTTTAAGTAATTTCATTTTGAAATTATACATAAACACTTGTCATTATTTTGGGAGTTTTTACTTCTTAAAAACATTCTTTTTGGTTTTGACAATGGGAATTAATTTTAAATTAATTTTTGAAACTTCTGTATTTTGAATTTTGAAAAATGGATTCCATATTTGGAATCATGAGGTCCACATTTTGTAAATATTTACCTTTCTTTAGACAATATGAATAGTAACTTCAGTGATTATTTTATTTACCATGGTTAAAAGGTAAATCTGGTAAATAAGGGTAATAAATAATATTACAAAGATATTAAAATACCTTAACATGTTTTGTAATACTATTGGATGATATATGTCTGACCATGGGAATCCTTGGGTCAATTTTGGAACCCCGTGGAGCCACATGGATGTGAAAATGACATTTTATAAGAATTAATTTAATGTAAAGAAAAATATAACATAAAAATATATCTTTTACAAAAAAAAATTTATATGGGGTTATGTAATTGATATATTCAAATATAAATATCCATTATAAATATAAAAATATTTCATACATCATGGTATTTTATTTATAATTTTTAGACATCAAATAAATAAATTTATTTATGACACAATGATGGTGTAGTGATTACCTTATTAATGAATGATTTTAATAAATGAGATTATAAATATTGAAATAATTTTTTTTAAACTTTTAATGTCATCCAAAAATTTTAGAGATTATTATGAATTTTTATATTTTAATTAATGAAGTATTTTCTAAATAATAAAGTTTTTATGGATTTTTAAAAATTCATGATATGAATAGTATAAAAATTGATATAAATGAATTTTTAAAACCAATATTATTTTATTAAATTATATAGTCCTAAAAATCTATGATTAGGCCAAATGACTTATATAATGTTTATAATTTCTTTAATGAAACACTTGAGGTTCTATTGGTATTTTATAGTTACTATATTAACCACATAGTATGAATGTAGAAGAATACATGGTAAGAGTCAAATTAGTTAACTAAGGATTAAAGCTAAAAGATAATTTTAAATTTGTGACATAGGCTTGTTTAAAACCTATTTGTTGAGCTTTTTTCGACCCAAAAGAATCTTATATTTTAAATAAATGACTTTGGGACCATTATAAACTGAAAATCATTTTATAATAAAATAATATTTCAATACCTTCTTAAAGTGCCCCTCCTCCCTCTTATAAAAGGGTATCACCACTAACAATTTAATCACACCTCTCAAGCCCTTGGCTCATCCAAAATCCGAAAAAATAATCTCCCAACATCCCTCTCTTCCTCCAACAATCCTTACCTTAGGCATAAGGAAATTCAAGGAAGCGTTTTGGCTCAAATCAAAGGGAGTTACACATTTTAAAAGGTAGCATCTTCTCGAAAGTACCTTTCCATTATTTTAATTCTCAACTCATTATTAAATTATTATTATTTGGTAAAATAACAACACCATTATCCTTAATATACTAGGATTTTTTTATTTGAAGTATTCAAACTACACTTACACTCACCATCATCTAATGGACATGAACATATTGTTTCTGTGGATGGTGAACTACTGCCTCACGAAACAATGATTGGTCAATTTTATCCTACCACCTCTCATGATGGACATTATGATGGAACTATATTTATATATGATATATATTATATTTATTTTGTCTCTATGATTCTGTTTTTTATTTAAATCATACCTTTATTCTTTCCATAATGTGTAAATACGATAATTTCATTCGAGGAAGTGCGGACTACCGCCCCCTCAAAGTGATATGACTCATTCGTGCCATAAATAGAATTTATAAAGGATAGAATTAATAAACTTATTCAATTTATATAAAATATGATATTATACTATAATTATAATATTCCTATGTATAATTTTGTTTTCATTCCTTTAAATATGAAAAATAAATAAAAGTAGCGTTCATGCGTACGTACGGCTTATCGTCTCCATGAACGAGAAATTTCATTTATTATCTCCAATTTTTATGAAATATTATAAATATATATATATATTGGATATATATGATATTTAAATCATGAATACTATTCTATAGATAATTGAATTTTGATGACATAGACAATTTGTAATTATATCAAGTTCATTTTTTACTCTAGTACCGCATATCAACAAAAGGACTGATATTAACTTAAATAATTTTATAATTTTTATAAAATGACTATAGGTAATATAAAATTAATAATAAACTTGAAAATTTTTCATAATAAATTAAAAAATAACCTAGGTTTATTATTTAGGAATATAAAGAATGGACGAGACAAGTCAGACTCATGGTAAGGGAACCTCTCACCCTCCTCTTTTTGTCAAAGACTTCATTTATATTATGTATTTTAATTTTCATTTTATTATGTTGGGATATGTTATTATATATATTTATTGTTTTAAATTTTATGTCTAAGTGATGAGATACCCTTTTTACTCTCATCCAATCATTTTCTGAATTTTTAAGTGATGTCATTAGGCTGCTGAATTTTTGTAAGGGTCTTCGTCTCAATCTCCTTTCATTGAGGCATATTTTGATTTATACACGACTTTATTTTATACGGTGTATAAACCCATTTAAATTTAAATTTCATTAAAATGGAATATTTTTTCTACAAATCATTGTACTAAATGGTAAAAAAAGAATGTTTCTTTTTAACGTACGTGGTGATGACAACCTTTCCGCCGCCGCAAGCATTATTTGATATTTGGATTCCTTATTAAGTCGTAATGTTTTTAAAAGGAAAATAAATACCATATACCCTTTATACATATTTTTTTTATTGAAAATGGTTTTGATAAATCATTGATTATTTCAATATCTTGAAATGATATATTGTGATTGAACTGTCGAAATTTTATCTTTCCTTTATTCTTGTTTGTATATGTTTATGAATATGTTATTGTTATTAGGAATTGTTTATGTATACGGGTGGTTCTGTGATAATACTAGGAAAGGTGAGCCCGAGATAGATCTCCAATTCATTGGGTAACATGACGAAGGTAAACGTTAATGTTTATCCTAAGATATTTTGGGAATATACTGTGATGGGTATTCCAAATGTAACTCCCTATGTAGCTGTGAAATCTACAATGTAAGTATGTTATGGATGCCACAAGTTACCTTTATGATTTATGATTGATTTTTGTTATTCATTAATCTTTATATTTCATGAGGTATGTTAAAGATATCATGTTTTATTAGTGAAAAGTATGATTTTTTTGATTTTCATGTATTTATGGACTAATGTTTTCTTTCATTATTTTATAACCCATACAAATCTTTTTATGTTCATCCCATGTTTTTGAAATGTTTTTCATAGGGTATAAGGAAGGGTAATAGAAATGAAGAATTCAAGAAGATTTATATCAAGAAAATTATTCTAGTTTTATTTAATGAGTATTATTGTTGTGAAAAAAATTGGTTAGAGTAGAAGTGTCTACTTTGTAATATTTGAGATGTAATTTAATAGTTATAGACTACTTATCTAAAACTCTAAACCTGAAAACATCCTCAATGTATAATTCTTTACATAACTCAAGATTATGAAATGTTTAAGGCAGGGAGCTTATAATTACTATCTCTTTATTTTCTAGACCAATGTACACAGGATACCTATCAATCATCATTTAGTTCAGAACTCAATGATCCTTCATGCTCAATGAATTTTCTACCTTATTTCCATTGTTTATGTGGTATTTTATTAAATAATCATAATCCCAAAGTAGTTCAATCCATTTTATGTTCCTAATGCTGAGTTATTTCTGTGAGAAGATATATTTCAAATTCTTGTGATCTATATATATCTCACATCTTTCACCATAGAGGTAGTGTCTCTATATCTTCAAAGAAATGATTACTCATGCTTGCTCAATATTGTCACGACCCATCCCCCGGGGCCCATGTCATGACTACCCAAGCCTTCCTTCCCTAGGCTAGGGGTTGGAGACTAGCACCAAAAGGCGTATTCCCTAAAACCGGGAAGGCATTGCCTTTATATACTATAAACACACACAACCAAGCACACAACAAGATATGAACACAAGTAAACTATATAGTAAAAATAGTGTGTACAAAATGAAAAAGGGGCCAGAATACAATCCAAACTTAAAAGTACAAGAAAACTAAAAAGTTCAAGTAAACTGAAACAGCTCCTGTGAACTCCCACCAAGGATCCTACCCGAAGGGTAGGTAAAGCTCTCGAATGGCTGTCTCAACAATAAACCTCGTATAATGTCCACCTCCGAGCTACTTCCAGTCCTGGTACTCTCATCCTCAGTCAGCGTTGTCTGTCATCTGCATCGAACACAACAAGGTGCGGGTGTAGCCCGTGCACGGGTGAGTATAACGATACTCATTAGGGACCCTGAGACCCCCGAAGGTCTCCCAAAATCCAAAAATGATAAACTAAAATCATGGAAAAAATTGTCAACCCTACTTAGGTATATTCCCATACATATACCTAGGTTATCAAGTATACCCATCTCGCTCATGAGAAAACACAAGGCCCAACTTATTAGCTCGAAGCTCAACTGTTCCACGAAATAAATAATACCACGAAGGTAACACCACAATGGTAAGAACCACAAAGGTAATGCCACACAGAAAAATACCAAAAAGGTATCACCATGAAGGAAAGTACCACACAGGTTCAGCACACAGAAGAATACCACCAAGGTATCACCATGAAGGAAATTATCACATAGGTATGCCAAACAAAAGAATACCACAAATGTATCACCATGAAGGTAAGTACAACACAGGTACGCCACACAGAAGAATACCACAAAGGTGTCACCACGAATTAAAGTACCACACAGGTACACCACACAGAAGAATACCACAAAGGTATCACCATGAAAGTAAGTACCACACAGGTATGCCACACAGAATAATAGCACAAAGGTATCACCACGAAGGAAAGTACCACAAAGGTACGCCACACAAAAGAATACCACAAAGGTTTCACCATAAAGGAAAGTACCAAAAAGGTACACCACAAAGAATAATACCACAAGTTATCACCGCAAAGATAAAGACTCAGCTCACACCAGGTATAACTTAGGTATGGTAGTAAAGATGATTAGATGTAACTACTGAATCATCTTACTCTATTAAGAGGCAGACCCGCATGGGATCCTAAATCATCAGACCCATGTAGGATCGTAAATCATCAGACCCACATAGGATCCTAGTACATCATCAGACCCACACATGATCCTAGTACATCATCAGACCCACACAGGATCCTAGTACATCATCAGACCAACACAGGATCCTAGTACATCATCAGACCCACACAAGATCCTAGTAAATCATCAGACCCACACAAGATCCTAGTACATCAAACCCACGAAGGACCCTAGAGTAGTCACACATGGATTCCTAGAGCGGATCCATGTGGGACCCTCAATCACAATCCCAAAAAGGATCCCAAAGCATAGACCCACATAAGATCCCTTTCTCATGTTACAACCAACTACAGGGTTCCCACACTAAGCTCTCTTGATTCTGGAAAAAAGGGATCTCAACGCAACTGACGATACGTCAATCGGATGCCCGGTCTACAAGTTATTGGCCTTTTAGTCCCGAGGGCCCAGTTGGATTCGTGTTCGATCCAACCCAGTTGTACCCTAACTTTATCCAAATATCAATTTGGGTATACCAAAAGGACTGTATCAATCCAAGGTTTCTATAACCGCAGATGGTTCGTCAAACGGACATTCGAAGCTCAAGATATGGCCGAAAGAGTGAAAATTGGTCAAAGTTGGTCTGAGTCCGGTCTGACCCGGTCCGACCGACCCAACCTAGCATGGGTTGACCCAGCTCAGTTTGGGTAAACCCAACCCACAAGGTCTGGCCCGGCCCGCTGACGTGGCCTCACCCGTCGGGCTTGTAGTGCAGCGACCCACCGCAGCTGCCCAGACGGCCAACCTCTCCTCCGCGTGGCGCGGTCGTGCGCCGCGCCATCTCCGGTAGCCGGCGTCGATCCAGCCGCGCCTTGCCTCGCTGTCACGGCACAAGTTCATGGCTCTTCTCCACCAGGCAGTGTGGACGTGTGGATGGCTGGAGTGTCGGCCACTGCTCTAGCTCCACCGCGGCCGACGGGTTACGGCCCTTCTCCGGCGGTGCGGTTGCGCCGCCACCTTCATCACAACCAACCGTGGTGCTGGCTGCCATTCTTGAGCCCCACCGGTGTCATTCACCATACTCCTCTATCGCGAAGAACACATCAAGAACCACAAAGATTTGTGGAGAGTTTGGTCCATGTTCGTTTGGCCCGCACCCTCCGCGTTAGGACGGTTGCAAGTGGATCAATAATTCTTGAGTCACGAAGAATGCCAAGAATGGGTAAGGGGGTATTCAAAACAACAAACCCTACAGGATACTCCGCAACATCCTCCCACAAAGACGAAATAATCGCGGGTCAACCCATTAGTCGGTTGACCCACGTTATTCATATAGATTCGAGAACAGGGAATAGAAAATCAAAAACGTACAAATGAAATAACCCCTACCTCAAGTTCGATAGAGAGCGTCCACGTTTAAGGAAGTGTCGACATTCGTCATCCCCCGTAACTAGACTCCAAAGACGTCACTCGTTCATCAATCTTCGGTTCAGGGTTTCAATGTCGCTTGTCACCTCCCACTGGTATCGACTCTGTACTCCAAGGGTTTGGCATCACTGCACTTTGTTAGCACTTTGTCGATTGGTGAAGTAGTGCCAACACCTCTCTCCAACCTCCAAATAAATAGTAGAAGGGAAGGGTGTTCAACGTTCTTGTGATTAATGGAGGCCCATTAATTAGGAACCTTCCTAATTACCCAATGGTGCGATTACATAGAATTGAATGGTCAAGCCATTTATTGGCTTAACACGTTGCCGGTCCCACCTTACTGCTCGTCCGTTGGAGGAATATAATAAAAATAAAATAATAATGTTATTTTATTTATTCTATTAAAAGTTCCAAAAAACTAACATTTTCTCCAGACCTACTATAGTTGAAGTGAAGGTCTCCTTAAGAAAGTATCGGAGCTGCAAGTTCAACGGTGTCTGCATATTTTAATTCCGAGAACCAGTTCAAAAGTTACAAAACGCCACTTGCATGTTTTCTGAACGTACCCAAAAAAAAGTTCGGAAGATTAATAAGAGTTTCCATTGACCCATGTCTGTCGAGTTTTGGCTCTGACTAAGTGAAACATGCCCCAAAGAACCCAACGGTGCTCTCATATTTCCAAACCGAGTTACTGTTTAAAATTTAAGGATTTTACAATAAAATAATGGTCACTTAATTATTTTATTTACAGCCAAAAACTATCTTTCACTAGTGGCTCGTGCCGACCAATGTTAGTATTTTCCTCAAGAGAGTATACCCTCACTAGTTCATTGGTGGTCTCAAATTTTGAATCCAAGTTACCGTTTGTGAGTCATAAGCATTTGAAAAATAAAATAATGTATTTAATTATTTTATTCACGATTATGCCAATTTTGGGTTTCCTCACAGGAGGCTTGCACCAAGTAAACTTAAGTCGCGCGTAAGGTAAACCCAACATCCTAAACACAACGGTGCCATAAGATTTTTGATCCGAGTTACCATTTAAGAGTTATTCCACTTTTTTAAGAAGACTACTTATGCGCGATAATTAGAACTTAACCAAACTTTGACGGATCATTATAGGCCCTCCGGGCCTCAGAATCACGCGATGTCAGATTTTGCGGTCTAGAAATAATTCCATATAATAAAAAAATTATATGGAATTTCTGGTACATTACAAATATCATGAGTTAGATTGTTCTCTTCATGAGTTTATAACTACCTTAATTCATAAGAAATAACTTTATCATTCTAAATAAGGTCAGTAAAAATATTTTATTTGATGAATTAGTATAAATAAAAAATATAACATTTAACAATGGTAGAATAAATATTAAATCATTCAATAATCTCTTCAATTATTCAAAGAAATCCTCACAATCCTTGATCCATATGAACCTAACCCCTTTACGAGTAAGCTTGGACTACAGGTTAGATAATCGGGAAAAATTATAAATGAAATGATGATAGTAACTTATTAAAGCAATGAAACTACATACCTTGGTTATTCTCGTCAGAGTAGGCCATTCCATAGCTACTTTTTCTTCATAGGATCAACTGTAATTCCATCTATAGAGACAATATGTCCAAGAAAAGAAACTATTTGAAGAAAAAATTTACACTTTCTAAACATCCCATATAACTCTTTTATTCTAATAGTCTTTAGAAAAATCAGAAAGTGGTTCTCATGATCCTTATAAAATTTTTAATATATAAATTTATCATCAATAAATACCACAACAAAATCAACAATATATTCCTTGAAAACTCTTTTCTTGAGATCCAAAAAACATAGGGTGTATTAGTCAATCCAAATGAAATTACTGTAAACTTGTAATGTCCATACCTGGTTCAAAATTATTTCTTTGGAATATCATCCTTCCTCATACACAATTGATGATATCCATATTGAAGTTCAATCATCAGAAAATATTGAGCTCCAAGACTTTAATTAAATAAATCATCAATGTTAGATAGAATATACTTGTTCTTTATTGTAATAGAATTTATTTCTTTATATTCAATGCACGGACTCAAGGATCCAAATTTCTTCTTAACAAATAGAATAGGGCCTCCCCATGGAGAAACACTAGGGAGAATAAATCCCTTATTAATCAACTCCTCTAGTTTTTTCTTCAGCTCCAATAATTACAAAGTGGTAATTATATAGGGAGTCTTTAATATTGGCTATGTGTCAATGATTAAATCCATAAAAACTCAAATTCCTGCTCTGTAGGATATCTTTGTGAATCCTATGGAAATATATCAACGTATTATGGTACAATAGGTACATCCTAAATTTATAGATTTCTTTCCTCACCCATATATGATGTTTTCTCTTCCTCCCCAATAATTTCATTTATTAGAACATATGGGGGTGGATCTAGATAAGAATCAGATGATGAAGTATCCCCTCTAAAGAATAGAAATTCCATTTCCTTATCATGAATAATAATTTACTTCTCTTTATAATATATTTTTTCATTAAATTTAAAAATATATTCCATTCCAAGGATTATATCAAAATAAACCATAGGTATATTGATAAAATCAGTAATTATAGAGCATTTATGTGTCATAATAGGAACTACTTGACACATCTTTGTTTCAATATGTTTTCCACTATGAGTATTTACTAAAAACTCCATTGTTACAATGAATTTTAAATATAAAATTTTTATAGAAAACTGGGAAGATATAAAGGAGTGCGATGATCCAAAATCAATGAAATATTTTTCTAAATTTGAGGAGATGATTAAAGTACCTTCCACCGCATCATTAGAAAATTCATCCTTAGCTATTTTAGTCACATAATATTATCATTTCTCCCATGGACTTTTCTGAGGCATGTTTTTTTAATGCTTCAGAAAATCATTTTCATAGTGTACCATCTCCCTAAAATTGTAGCATTGAACATTGGTAGATTCTTTATTACCCTTGCACTCATGAGCATGATGGATTTTGTTCACCACAATTGAAGCAAACTCCTTTTCAATTTAAGCAAACACCAAGAGTTTCCTTCCAATAGTATCATATGTTGGAAAATTCCCTTTTTTATTCATCCCTTTATCCATTCTTTAATCTTACACCCTAATATTATCTTGTTTTCCCTTAAAATAATAAGACTTAGAGAATTATTTCTCTTTCTTGATAGCATATGAGACTATATATTTATATAGTGAGAAAGTTTGGGAGACTAGTGCCCTTTAGACTAATGGTTTTAAACCATCAAAGAGTTGATCAATCTTGATCATTGAATTATGTACATAATCTGTAGCATGTCTTGCTAACCTTGTAATGTTAGCTTCATACTTGTCAATTTTTTCATCTTCTTTTTGTCTTAGACTCAAGAATTGTCTCTCTGTGTCTACTCACTATTCCTGAGGGAAATATTTTTCCAAGAAAATTTCCTTAAAATCCTTCTATTCCATATTTCAAAACACTTAACATAAATTATACTATACACCATTTATAAATAATGGAATACACTAAATTATCTTATAAATCATAATACATAATTTTGAACTAGAAAAACATTTAACATAAATTATAAATTTATGCATAACTAATATTATAATAATTGTTTCTTCAGGAAATTGGGATGAACTTGTTTGTTTAAGGATAAAACATTCCAATTGGTTTCTGACGGGTTTATTCATAGGATCGGAAACACCCGATGATTCTATATCCATTTGGACCTACTTTCCAAAGGTAGGTGCTCATTAGTTCTGGACCAATAAGGCTTAATAATTTGCATTGGTCGAGAGGATGGGAGGTTAGGCTCATCACACCTTTTTGGGGGGAATTATTGCCTACTTTGGGACTCTCTTAAAGATTTAAGTTATGTTCACGAATCCTTATCAATTCACCAAGAATGAAAATGAGTTTTCCATTAGATTTGGAAATTTATGATTGATATTTATGGTATTTACATAATATTTTATATTTATTTTAAGTTCTTCATCGATGGAGAATCATCTGTATGTATTATAGATTCTTATTCAATGGTATCCTTTGATACATTATATAGAAATCTCTTGGACATTATAATGACGATACTAGTTTTAATGCCACTCAGTGGGGCACATGAAGTTTATTGTCATTTAGAAAGACAAGGATTATTTCATAGTTGGGATCATACCCATAGAAGGGATACCTACGTATCCTCGTTAAAAAGGAATTAGAAACCATGTAGTTCGATAGGAAGGATATAGTTTAACATCATATGGGACAGAAAATAATTAATGAATGATGGGCTTGAACCTTTGAAAGGATTTTTACGTACTCTACTTTTAAGGAAGAGATCAAATTACACATAGTTCGGGAAAAGAAATATGGGGCTTATGCATGGTTAACGTCCCAAAAAGAGATGTCATGGTTACTTTTACACTCTAAGCTCACGTGAGTCATGCTCTGTGTGAGAAACAAGAGGTATCAGTAAACCCGAATATTGTGTGATGAAAGATGCAGTCACAAGAAATGATGTGGGGCTTACATATGTATGACTGCCCAAGTAGATGAAGATCAGGAATTAATTCAGGGAAAAAATCCCAAGAGTAGGATCCATAAAATTATTTGTACTTTTATGGAGATTTGGAGTTTTAACCCAATGCTTACTCCTAAGGAGGATTCCCAAATTAAAGGGGACTTATAACTTGGGGATTACTCCTAAGAAGGAGGTCCAAATAAAAAGGGACTTATGATTGGGGCTTATTCCTGAGAATGAGGCCCAAATCAAAAGAAATTAATATTGTGGATTACTCTTGAGAAGTATCCCCAATGTTAAAGGAAATTAGGACTGAGGCTTACTCTTGAGAAGGAGGCCCAGGTTAAGGTGGCTTGGGGTTACTCCTGAGGAGGATTCCCTATATTAAAAGAAATTATGACTGGGGTTTACTCCTGAGAAGGGGGCCCAGGTTAAGGGGACATGGGGTTTACTCATGTGGAGGATTCCCTACTTAAAAAAATTATGATTGGGGCTTATTCATGAGATGGAGGCCCAATCTAAGGGAACTTGGGACTTACTCCGGAGAAGGATTCCCTAAATCAAAATATCTTCTCATCTTAAAGGATGAGTTTATATGGAGGAAACCTATAACCATAATGACATAAATTATGTATGTCACAAGGTTTTGGGAGAGGTTCTCACATAATTCCTTTCAGATAAGGAATCCAACAAAGAAATCATGCCATAAATGGATTTGAAAAGGGGTTCAAGGGATAATATCTTAAAGAGGAGAGGTGAATAGGAGAGAGGCACACAAATTAGGTTTTGGTGAATGTCTTTGCCACAAAAGTGTACTTTCACATAATGGTTTCACCTGGGTGACAAAGAATATGTAGGGTAATACTTGGGTGAGACATAACTCAGGCCTTTAGTATTATCCTAAGATGTTTCCAAAAGGGCGGTGCACAAGTTTCATCAAAAGGGTCGGGCAGCGAGCAAGTGTTTCCAATTTTAAGGAGGTATGGACACTTAGGTGTGGAAGTGTTGATGAATTCTAAAAACATAGCCCTTATTATACTCCTTCAGGTCTTCCATTCTAGGTATAAAGTTACCTTAGAATCTTTCATAACAGTTGAGTTGAATATTAGGGCGACCAGAGCTTGAATTTGACAGTTGGAAAATCCTTTGTCGTAATGGGGGCACACACAGGCTATTTATAGTCCACCTTGCACCTTGGGAGAAAAATCAAATAGAGCATGCAAGTGAGCTTTGAGACCCATTGGTGGAATGCAAGTGACTTGCGTGGCACACAAGTGACTTGTGCACCTCACTCCAAATGGGCTCTTGGTCCATGATTTCATCAAATGTTTGATGTTCTTCAAAGGGTGACCCTATTTTTGCTTAAAGTATTCCCCTTTTCCATTCGTTGGAATATATGATGGAAATGAGTGTCAAATAAAATTCCCCCCTCAGAGTTGGATCCAAAAAGGAAGGAGGATCTGGCTCTAAGGTAAAGCTAGAGGAATCAAAGGTCTATAGCACGCAAGTTTGGATCGTAGATGATGGGGTGCGCAGGTTTTCTGGATCACCTATATTTACAGGCTCACTCCCGCACAAACTCACATGGATTCCAGCAACTTGAGCTCTCATCGCGCAGGTGCTTCTGTCTTCGGTGAATCACCCTTCTAGATTTTGTTACGCTTTTGCAGAAGGTATTTGACTTTTGCTCCATAACTAGGGAGGCAAAACATGCATGACCATTTTGACTTGCGCGCCAAGTTGGAAATTGCGCACCTTAATGCCTTTTCCATTTTTTTGATTTCATTCATCAAAATTTCACAAAACAAATATACTCAAAAGTTGATTATTTAATCTTTGTGTAGATTCAATGGCTCCCAGAATAATTGGATCAGCTGATGAGTTCTCCAGTAAGAGAATATATGACATGATGAACGTCATCGGCCATGACTATTATGTATCCTATGAAAGCACTCTCCCAGATATGGCTAATTACTTGAAGAAATATCATGCCAATTTCCCATAGAGCATCTACATTCCCTTGTATAGCCATGGTCATCTGTGAGGATTCAACATTCTAGAGGCGAAGAATTATATCCCTCATTCCTAGTTTCATACCTACACCAACATCTCTTCAGAAAATGTCTCATTTGCAGGATCATTTTTCAATGATGGGATAGTAGATAAGGCATAAATATTGCATCATAGACCATGTGCTCCAGATCTAAAGCCTCACATGCTTGATTTGCAACCGCATTGCTATCCCTCTATTTTCCAAAACTCTTAGATGGACCAATCTAAGGGATGGAAGAAGAGTTGGGATTTCCATCTGGGAGGAGGTGTGAAGCCGACTTGGATGTGGGAATATTGGGTGAGACAAACCTGTGCAGAGTTTGTCGATGATCTGAAGGGAGCTACAATATATAAAGTTGTCTGGGCTGGGAAGACATATATCAAAAGGAATGAAAATTTTATGCCGTAGTTAATCAGCCGCCGGAGCCCAGAAATGAATTCATTCCATCTGACCCATGGAGAAGTAGGTATTAGTTTGTAGGACGTCTACAAGATTTCAGGGGCTCCAATTTTGGGTGATATGTATGATGAATTCAACCCCCCCAAGGTGACCTGGAATTATTTGGATAAGACTTCGGCTTTGGCTCGAGAGTTAATGAAAATTTTCTACAAGCATAAGAATACCTCCACAACGAAAACCCACTATAGAAAATAAATCCATCCAGAAGAGTGGATGGACATGTTTCTGATTAAGAAGAGGGAGAAGGGACCTTCCTGCACTCATCCTACTAGTTACCCTAGAGAAGAAAAGAGGGGTGCTCCGGGCACATTTTGGCCAACTCTGGAAATTGGAGAGTTTGATAAGTCGGGGTATGAATTGAACCAGAAAATCCCAAAGAAGACCCATCTGGAATGATTTTTGGCCTTGGGCTCAGTGTTTAACTTTTACCAGTTCGGGATTCAAAAGGATGTGTGAGGCTGGAGACCATTGTCGTTGCAGCCAAGATGGCTGAAAGGAAGATGGTTGGGTTGGTCACCCCAGTTTTGGAAAAGATTCATACGAGCTTACTTTATGTTTATATGGGTATGTCTCCTCTAAGAATATTGGGACCATTCCAAGTTTTATAGAGATGGATCGCCACCCACTTCAGAACATATGATGTACAAAGTGGGGTACAGGTTCTTGGAAGTTCTTTCTGGACATCTTTTCAGGACTTTTCTGCAATTTCTCCCTTATCCATCAACACTTATGATATCAAAATAAGGCTGATCATGTTCAAGGATTTTAACTTCTTTCCTAATGGAAATCATCCAACATGGCGATTTGTTGATGATGGAATAGCTAGCCTAGAGTTAAGGGAATATATGCTGGTATGTTGAGATGGTACACTAGCCACAAGGATTGACGGAGAGATTATATGCGAGACCTATGCTCTATAAAGATTTGCATGTCAATTAAAATTTCTGTAGAAAATTACCGTATCCCCTCTAGTGCATGTTAGGTTAGAGCAGCATCTGATGGTTACTCAACAACTATGGTTGCTGAAATCTATGGAGATGACTGGGGTGGTATTTGATCTACCAGCTGTTGAGGTGGCAATTCGATTGACTATATGGTATGCTGAGATCTGGTTAGCATCATACCCTGAAGGGGTACTGAATCAATCGGTCCTTCGATTGGGGATAAAGAAGAGAACCATTATGAAAGAATCTCTTCATTAGGAAGGTGACTCTTCCTCACCCGGAGATGATTCATTGGATTCCCAGGATGGGGATGATGAGGCTCAAAATGCATCAAAGCAGCCTCGTGCCAGATATAATCCACTTTCTAGAGTCAATATACGTACTCCATCAACTCTTGGTGAGTTACATCATTGATTAAATTTAGTTGCCATTATTTTGAAGAGAAACAAGTTTCATTTTCTTATCCTTTATCTGTGATTGCAGGAGCTGGGAAGAAGTTGAAGTCCTAGATTGTAGGACCCTCCTCACGGCCTTCTGGTGCACATTCTGAATATTTAAGACTAGAGGCTATATGGACATGGAAAAGTTTATATTGTGATGCTGAAACTGCCTGGATGAGCTTATGCAAAGGGCTACATATCCCTAGAGTGGGGAATCTTTAGGCTTCCTCTGACATCTATTTTAAAAACAACCCTAATTAAGTGAGGGATTACATTAAAGAGCTGAAAATTCTCATATATTCCACTGATGATTCGGTTCATGTCAGTAAGCGGGTGAAGGAAATGATAGACCATGGTACCACTAAGGGGATTGGTCCTTCATTAGACAAAGAGTGGTGTGATTACGTGGCTCTTAAAGATGTAAGTTTTGTTTTTATCATATTTATATTTTCTATGAAATTTTAATTTAGTCAATGCTTTGTTATTCAAGGAAATAATCATCTTCATCCTACATCTTGTAAAGGAAAGAACCACTGATATCCCTTCGCCATGGTATAGCCCTGGTGGCACCGCTCTTTGATCCCCTGAATCTCCTCGTGAGTCGGGTGAATTATCTCCAGGCCAACAAGTCATGGATGTGGAGCTAGAAAGGGATTTATTGTCTCTGATACCTGTTTTCAGATATGATGACTCCAGTACACCCAAAAAGGCCAAGAAGAAAAAGAATTTAAGAATGAATACCACAGTCAAATACTTTATCAGTTGTGGTATGTATTTCTTGTCTGAATCTTTACTTATGAAAAAGTGCTCATACTTCTCAGGATTACAAGGGCTTCTTCAATTTCCCATTTAAGGGAAAGGACTATCCATCCTCAGAGTACAATGGAGGGTGTTATAGAACGTCCGAAAGTTCCTGCTGAAATGGTTGTTCCTGAAGAAATACTAAGAGTAGATGAGCTGACGTCTGCTCCCAGCACCTCTCATGTTTCTAATTCCAGGAGAGAAAATACTTATAGTAAATTAACAATAATTCATAGAAACTCAAATGAGACAACAATTTACTTCCATTCTGTGATGTTTTAGGTTCAACATAAGAACCCAAACATTGGGAAACCACCAAAGCTGACCCCACAACTGTCTTTAAAGAAGCTATATGGGGGCAGAGATTGCTAGATGAAAGTCACGAAGAATACGTGTCGAGTGCTCCCACAGGTGAGACTAACCTGGGATCTATGACATAATTGGATAAAATGATGAATCTGGGAATTTCCTTTGAATAAATTTTAGAACATGTTAATTTACCACCTGATTTAGAAGATTTTAAAGATCTATTTATAGAATCAACTGGATGTGAGTTTCATTATTTGTCCTGTTAATATTCTCATGATTATACTTCTAACCATGTTTGGTTAAAAAATATATAGTTCTATCTAAAGAAACTATTGAACCAAAAAAGCTTGAAAGGGTTGTAGACATTGATGTCAACCCTATTATTGCAGAAACAGTGGCTCGGGTGGAACTAGCACGACATATCCTCCTAAAACCCATCCTGAAAATCCTATTGAAGTTAGGAAATATGGGGATGAGTCTTCACAAGTTTCTGATCTGCTGTTAGGTAAAATATAATGATATTTGTGGCTTACCTAACCTGCAAGACAATCAATTAACATTTACGGTCCTTTGAAACTAACCATACTTTCAATTGACCAAATAGGGATATCAACTTCAATGGCTAGATTGGAAGGTGAAGCCTCATCCTCAGCCCAAATAGTTGTAGAAGGTGAAGCAACCAGGGTCAGGGAAGGAGAAGAACAGGGCACTTTCTTATGTGCATTAATCCCATACTTTGTTCCTCCCTATGAAAGCGAAGCCAAATTAGACCTAGAGGTGCAAAAGGCTCACCAATTCTCATGTAGCAAGGCATGAAAAAATATATGGAAGATAATATCTGAGAAGCCTCTTGAAGATATGCCTTAAAAAATTCCAATAATTTCATCCATGTTCATCATTCTAGGACTTAGCGGTTTTGAATATCAAGAAATCCATATCGTAGTGAAACAAGTCATTTGAAGGAGGGAGCAAGAGCAAAGCTTTCATCAAGACCTGATCAGAGCTAGATTGCTAACCAATATTACTGAATTTCAGGTTGCAGTGTCATGAGTTGAGGCTAATCATGCTGCAAAGCTGAAGGAAGTGAATTAGAAGATCAAGGAGAAGATTTTCCAGCAGTTTCACCTTCAGCAAGAGATAGATGTTGATATTGGGGAGCTTGAACAACTTCATAATTCATTATAAGAAGTCCAAGAGGATGCTATAAAAGCCATCACATATGCTAAAGAAGCACTTCTTCGAGCTAAAGAGAGTGAAGATGGTCGATTAAATGAACTTCAAGAGGCTGCTGATGAATCTCGGGATGTTGTGAAACAGATGAGAAATAATATTGAAAGTCTTCTGTAATTTATGAAAAAAGAGAAGAGGCTCCAGTCTGTGTATGTTCTTATAATCTTGTTCATAAATGAAAAATAGTTCATTTTCAATCATCTGTACCTTCATTTTTTTGATATTTGCTCTTATTTTTACCTAAGGCAATGGGCCTAGTAAACATATTTTGATTTTTACTAGGGTTATATAAACAACCCCACAAACTTTTCATCATTAATTGCTCAATATTGCCTAAATCATACAAAATGTACGTTTAGTGAGCTGGGACTCGACTTTTGTTCATAATACCCTTTATTGGTTCTCAATTTAATGAGTACTATGTCTTTTGTTATTTGAAGTTTAAAGTCATGCATGTTGGACTATAAAAAGGATAATGTTTAAGGTTGAATAGCTTTGACCGAATAAATGATATTGACTCAATTATTGATAATGTTTTTTGGAAACTTATTACCATATTCAATTATGGAGGGGGGAAATTGTAAACTGTGACTTGAGAAATTTTTAATCTGAGGAAAGTCATGTGAAAAGAGCTAAATGGAATTAGAGGAAGTCTTTTCTAAGAATGAAGTTACCACTACTTGAAAAACCCGTTATGGGGGCTGAATTATGCATGGACAACTAGGTCATATGTTGCACAGTCAAATAGTAGTATCTTTTGGCTAACAGCTCTGTTATGTAGACAACTTATGCAAGGCCTCATAAGGGCATGTGATGCATAGTCGGGCAAAAGAGCTCTCAGAAATTTAACTTTCTATTGCTAAAAGATGAAAAAAGTTTTATGGAGATCCAAATTTTCCAAAGCATAGAGTCTGCTTTATAAAGAAAGGTACTTGAATATGGAGAGGATATTTCCAATCAAAATGGTCAAAGAATTGGAGGAATGTGACTTCTATGAAGGTCTCACCCAAATGTAAGAAAAAAGGTATCTTGGGTTTTAAATCATATGAATAAAACTAGAGATAGAAACATTATACAACATATGGTCAAGTGGTCCAAGGTTATTTCATATTTCTCAGAACATATGGAGGAGGAGGAAAATGTAAACCTTAGACTTGAATAGTTTTATATCATGAAACAGAGTATGGAATAAATATATTTAGGATGGTAGTTTTTTTGCAGATCCCTACATATCGCCATTAAGACCAATAGGGACAAAAGAGGATTCTCCTAAAAATGAAGTTACCATTACTTGACAAACCCATTATGAAGGTTGAATTATGCAGGGCCAACTGGGGAATAAGATGCATAGTCAAATAGTAGTATCTTTTGGCTGATAGGTCCGTTATGTAGACAACTTATGCAAGTCCGCCTAAGGGAACATTCTACATAGTTAGGCAGAAGAACTCTCAGGTATCAGACATTTTGCAACCAGAAGTCAAGAAAAGGGTTATGGAGACCATCAATATTATTTGTATAATGTTGTGGATGGGTCCTGAATTGAGATTCTGGATGTCACTACGTATCTAATTAGTATGAGAATCAAGCCACATGTAGTTCTTGAATTACAGTTTAACGTCATTCAAGGAAAGATCATATAAGATCTTAGTTTAGGGTCGTAGAGCTCGGACCATAGTGAGGGAGACACATCATGAATTTTTTATAAACCTGATGTGAATAAAGACCAGGGTGTTCCATGTCAATCCATGTGCTCCCAGGGGGGCTTTTCAGCCAAGGGACCGAAAGTGGAGTTTGGGGTTAGGCCCAAAGGCTCAGGGCTGGACTCGAGGAATGCTCGAGCATTCCTACGTATCCCATGAGGATGGGAATCAAGTTGCATGTAGTTCTTGAAATACCCTTTGTACAAATTTGGATCGTACATATGAGGGGTAAAGAGGACATTATTGCAATTATGTCTAGACCCAAGATTAAAGACTTGGGTGTCACTATGTATCTCATAAGGATGAGAATCAAGCCATATGTAGTTCTTGAAATATGACATGGTCGGAGACCATATCAATGATTATTCCTCTTGAGTGAGGGTATCAAGGATTGTTGTAGTTTATTTTCATACCGGACAAAAGTTCAAATAGTTTAAGGTCATATGCATGGACCAATGCTATTCAGTTTAATATCATGAAGCAAGGAAAATGGGGGACTGTATAGTTTAACGTCATATAGCTAGGACGATGGGACATACACAGTTTAATGTCATGTAGGAAGAAAGTGAACCGATATGAATAAGACGGTTGATGGGGGATTCACGGATCAACATCATATGGGATGGAGGTGAATCGATGTGAAGAAAGTGGTTTTGGTCTTGAACTTCAGGAGGTTGCCGACATACCCGGCGTATGAGGCAAGGATCAAAGTCCAAATAGTTCAATTGAGAGGGATTCAGCGATCGAGGTGTACTTGAGGACAACGACCCGAAGATGATATTGGGACTTAAGTGTGGTTAGCGTCCCAGAGAATATTTCATGGTCGAAGATTACTCTAAGCTCACATGAGTCATGCTCATAGTGAGAAACAAGAGGCAGCAACAAACCTAACGATTATGTCATGAAAGATGCGACCATGAAGGATGGTGTGGGAATTATGCATGGTTAGCTACCCGAGGCATGTATAGAAACAGAGTTTAAAAGACAATTGTGCATGAGGCGATCACAGTTTCATGTCATGTGTCATAGACATGGGGTTCTTGGTAGTTTAACGTCCTGCAGCTCAGAAGATGCACAGTTTAACATCATGTTGGACGATTGAGGGGACACAATTTAATGTCATGTTAGACAATAGAGGGGGATATGTAGTTTAATATCCTACAGCAAGGAAAATGGGTGTATTTGTGTTACAAAAAATACTTCTTCAAGAATCCTGTATTGGTTGGAGTTTTAATGAGTTCTCCATCCATTGAGATTAAAGAATATGTTCCATTGGAATAGACCATATGTACTGAGTAAAGTCCATCCCACTTTGGATCAAGATTTGAAGCCTTCTTTCCTGGTATCATTGGGGTTCTGAGAACTAATCCCAATTCTCCTTGAATGAATGAATGAAGAAAAAAAAATTATTGAAGGATCGTGTTATTTGATTCTAATAGACTTATAAATGGTGCAGTGTGCACAATCTTTTTTCATCTAGTCATTCCAATTCATCCAATCAATTTTGATATTGTTCATATGTAGATAAATAAAAACAAATGGAGACTCTAAGTGAAGGTAATTGAACTTCAATATGCAAGACTACTTCCGTTCCATATACCAATGAATATAGAGTTGATTGTGTAGCAGTGCGGGTGGTAGTTCGATAACCCCATAGAGCATGAAAAGGTTTCTCAAACCATGAATTCTTATATTTATCCACCATCTTTTGAATTATGTTTGAAAGAGTCTTATTGAAAGCCTCTACTTGACCATTGGTCGCTGCATGATACTGAGATGAATGATTGGATCTGATATTGTATTCTTGATACAATGTTCTTACCTAAGATGAACAAAAGTTGGTTCCATTATCCATCAATATGGTATGAGGAACACCAAATCTGGTAATGATGTTGGACTTGACAAGGCTAACAATGATTTTAGCACCGACATCCTTGATAGGTATTGCCTCTACCCATTTGGAAAAGAAGTCAGTAGCAGTAATAATATACTTAAAATTCTTAGCTGTAGTCAGAGGATAAGGTCCTACTATAACCATTCCCCAAGTAGCAAACGGCCAAGAGTATTTAGACGTATGAAGAAAATATGGGGGTTGATGAATGAAGTCATCAAAGACTTGGCAACAATGACACTTCTTAGTGAAATCAATAAAATCTTGCATCATTGAAGGCCAGAAGTATCCAAGTCTTTGAATTTGACCAGAAATTCTATGTCCAGACTAGTGGGAACCACAAACTCCTGCATGTAATTCATTCATGACAGTCATTGTCTCTTCACCATCAATACATATGAAGATAATTCCATCAAAACCTTGCTTGTAGATAATTTTTTTTTCTGATATGGGCTATCATAAAGAGTAAAATTGACCACACATTGCCGGAATTGTTCTTTCCTAACTCTATCACGTGGGATTGTTCCATTTTGAAGGTATTCCCTGATAGGTGTCATACATCATATAGTATGACCATATGGTTCAGAAATGGGACTAATTTCATTGATTTCCTCTATTCTGATTTGAACAAAAGGTGAAACTATATGACGGTGGGCAATACTGATGATAGTTTCATCCCGATTTGGATCTGACAGGGTTGTGGCTACATTATCCAGTGCATCATCTTGGGCATTTTGTGATCGCAGGACATAAGAAAATGTCAGTTCCGATGGAAACTCCACCATTAACTCTCTGACATAATAACACAAAGGTATTAACTCTTACTTTCTGATGGAATAATCCCCATTGATTTTTTTGATTTCCAAATCCGAATCACCTTTTACCTTTAAGTGATTCACCTATGCCTGAAGCGCCAATTCAAAGCCTGTGATGAGAGCTTGATATTCTGCTTCATTGTTTGTACCACCTTCCAACAATAATAAGGAATATGGTAGCACTACCTTTTCTAGGGAAATAAGTACGATTCCTAACCCAACTTTGTTGAATTTAGGATCTTCCATTTTCTTCCCTGTTGAACTTCTGGAGGCACCATCAAAGTACATTTCCCATGTTTGAGGATTATCTTGAATAGAGAAGACTTCCTCATTAGGAAGTTCAATATTTAAATATGTATCTTCTACAAATGGTTGTTCATAAAGATCTTGGCCTTTATTTCCTTTTGAGACACATATTGTATATCAAACTGCTGCAAAATAATTTCCCACCTTGCCAGATGTCCTGTTAGCATTGGATGACTAAGGATAAATTTGAGCAGGTTATTGTGAGATGCCAATTGGACATGATGATGTTGTTGGTAGTGCCTCAATTTCTGAACTGCAAAAATTAATTCTAGGCAGCACTTTTCAATACTTTAATATCGAGTTTATGCCTCAAGCATAGTCTGAATGGGATAGTAAAGGTTTTTTTTCATTCCCAACATCATTCTTTTGGGCAAGGAAGGAACCCAATAATATCTCTAAAGTTGTCACATAGATAATAAGTGGTCAACCTACAACAGGTGGCATTAATACCAATGGACTGAAGAGATATTTCTTGAGGATATTGAATGCTTCATGACATTCTTCAATCCACCGGTATGTGACTCCCTTCTTCATTAATCTGGCGAAGGGTAAACACTTTCCTGCCAAATTGGCAACGAAACACCGAATATAGGCCAAGTTTCATTGAAGTCCTATTAATTCCTTCAAATTTTAGGATGTGACATTTCAAGGATTGATTTTTTCTTCTCTGGATAAACTTTGATACAATGATATCATACAACAAAGACGAGAAATTTTCCTAAGGTTAACCCGAAAGCACATTTCAAGGGGTTTATCTTCAAATTATGTTGTCGAAGTTTGTTGAATATGATTTCCAGATCAGCCAAATGATCATAACATTGTCTGTATTTAACCACCAAATCATCCACATAACATTCAACAAATTTACCTAAAAAGGGTTTGATGATATGGTACATGGTACGTTGATACATTGCACCTGTATTTTTTAGGCCAAAGGGAATTACCCGATAGAAAAACACACCATGAGGAGATCTGAAGGCTGTAGAATCCTCATATTCTAGGGCCATTCATACTTGATTGTACCCAGATTATCCATCCATGATTGAAAGGGATTTATAGCCAACTTTTTTTCAATTTATAGTTTTGTGATCAGAACTATAAAATCATCCTTGGGGAAATGCAAACTAAGATCTCTGAAGTCAATGAAAAATCTAATTTTTCTATTCTTATTTTTCACTAGGACAATATTATCCAGCCATTTTGGATATTCAACTTCTATGAAGAAGTTATCCTTGATAAGCTTATCAACATCAGCTTCAATTTTGGAGGCATAAGTTGGGTGTGTTCTTCTTTCTTCTTGCTTGAATCCTCGATGTTCTTCAGGAAAACCCAAATGATGAGTGGCAACATTGGGATTATGACCTGAAATTTCTCTATAATTCCAAGAAAATAAATCTCAATTTTTCTTTATAAATTAAGTATACATTTCTTGATCTTCAAGATTCATAGATGCACTAATTAAATTGGGGCGTGGATCTTCTTTTGTACCCAGATTTATTTCTCTGAGTTCATCCAATGTGGAAGAGATACCCTCTTTAAATGCTGGAGGAGCATCCATGAGATCTTCCTCTTCTACTCCAATATGGGTTACTTCTTTTGTTTATACTTTCATAGTAGATGACGAAGCAGAATTTCCATGATCATGGAAGAAGTTAGAATTTGAACATCTTGAAGAAGAGGCTGCCATTTATGACCCTATTGATGATGAAGGGTCTTCCTAGGATGATAGAGAGGATATGATGGATTGAGAATCAACATCATTGTTTTCCTCTGGTATTGCTATAACTTCTTCTGGCCTAGTTGATGAAGTAAAGAATTTCTAGATTTTAGAAGATTAAATGAAGACATTTCCATTTGAACTTTCATCACTACTTGGTGAATCAACAATATCTCCCATGATGTCTGGCTTGATTGCTGTAATTGAAATTATGGAACATTCTTTAATAGTGTTTGGATTTAGGTCCATCCTATCAATTTGACTAACAGACAACACATAATCTGTACTCACATGTATGAATGGGTTTACTGGAATCTTTTCTAAACCATTTGGAGCATTAATTTTGGTGACCTCCTTTGCTGTGGATTTTTCCTTTCCCTCCATGTGATAAAATTATGCCTAATGTATTTAGATTCACACATTTTGAATGGGGCCTTTTCACCATACAATGTCCCAATTTGACCATTGAAAACATATTTGAGACATTGATGGTATGAAGAAGGTACAGCCGCATGTTGATGTAGCCAATGTCTTCCAAGAAAAATCTTTAAGGCGGTGTCCTGACGAACAACCATGAAATCTGAATTAGACACAGGTTCTCCAAAATGAATTCTGAGTGTTATCTCACCCAGAGGTTCTTGTTCATTCTTATCATATCCTTGAACCATCAAAGTAGAAGAATATAAATCAGATTCGGTGAGGCCCAATCGATGAAGTGTAAGAATAGGAATGAGGTTGACTCTTGAGCCATTATAATTGAAATCTCATCAGATGTCTATGTCATTTACTTTTCCAAATACATAAAAAGGTATAATATGTCCATGTACAACATCATCTTCATCTTCATCTGTAAAATATATCACTGCATGGAATTATGTAGGATCATTCTCTATACGGTAGACCTCAGCCACAACAATTTCATTTTAGAGTTCTTGAGGACTTGACAAAGCCTCAATAAGTACCTCCCGAAGATCTTTTGATAGATTCAAGGAATCCAGAATTGATAACTTTGCTGGTACTTGGGCCTAGTGTTTCATGAAAACATACTTTTTTCCAAAGTTCTGTGTTTCCTAGCATGAAAATGTGGTTTTGCAGGTGCCTTGGACGTTGATGCTTTGGCAATAGATGCACCCCGTATTAGAACAGGAATCAGAAACACTTCTGGCTTCAGTAGATTAGACCAACTAAGTATATCTATTTTTTGAGTGGAAGAAGGTGTAACCTCTAATTGGTCCCCCAAAATAACTGTGTCAGGACCGAATCAGCCATGTGTGGAATAACTTTCTTATTCTTGTTGAGCCCGCTGAAGGGATTTTCCATGAGTTTCTGATGCATATACAGTTCTAGTAGGGGTAGGACTGGAATAGTGGCTTCTGGAATATCTACGTCTTCCTTTGTATCCTAGACCTCTGTCTCTTCCTCTAATTCCTCTGTTAGATATAGGTAACATAGGATCATCATGATAGAAACTATCATTGGAATAGGGATCTGTTAAATGAATCGTGTTAACAGAACCAAAGATCAATTATTCATCTAATGATGACTCTACCTGATTAACCAATTCAGGTTGTGCCGTTTGGTGGAGCAGTGCCCGTTCTTTTGAAACAGATGGCATAAAATCTTCCAGAGTCAAAGACAACTTAGGCTTTGACACGAGCTTGTCTTCTTACGACATCTCTTCTTTCTTCAAATTATGCCGCTTCTTTGAGGATTTTCCTTCTGATAGAGGGGGTTTTGTTTTGGAAGAAATATAATAAGACACAATTGGTTGATTCAATTGTGTTCGTAAATGGAATTAGTTTGGTTGATCATTTTCCTGACCATCCAATCATCATATTTCTGCGCATTTTTACTTTTGACTTCATGTCACTCACCTTCTTCCTCTGGATCATTAGCAGTAACACATGCTACCTAGGCTGAAGAAACTTTCAGTTTTACTTTTCCAGAGTCCACCATATTTTTCAGGAGGTCTTTGAAGAAAAAACACTCCTGAATGGGATTCCCCAACATTTGATGAAATGGTAAATAGTTGGGGAGGTATTCATCTCCTTCCTTGTTCGGCCTTTTGGGCCTTAGCAACTAAACCAGATTGTTTTCCAGAGCCGAGATGAAGTAACCAAGAACATGTTCATTCCGTAAAGAATAAACTTTGTTCTTTAAATACTCATGTTGTTTCCGCCATTGATCTCTTTGATCATCTTGAAGAGGCAGCTGTTGTTGTTGATTCTCAAGAGGTGGAGACCTTCGATATGGTGATGGTTTTGAAGTGGAAGTAGGTACAAGTGCTTGTTTAAGTGTAACTATAGTAGTCTCTTCTTTCCCTATTCTCCTTCCTGGAGCTGAGGGAATAAAATGAGTTTTAGCCCTAGTCATTATAATAGAGTCTTCTATATGCTGAGCAATTGAAGTAAGGTCTTGAAACCCACCGGTGTATTTCACAGGGATCAATGGTGTGCGTAAATCATCATGCAGATTTTCCACACAGATTGGCAGCAACTCTTCTTGAGAGAGTGCTAAACTTAAGGAATATGTTAATCCCATCCAGCGAGCAATGAAATCGGAAACTCTTTCATTTTCCCTTTCTTTACAATTGGTAAGATCAAAAACTATCTTCTTTGGTAATGTTGAGCTAAATATAAGAAGGAGTTTTTAACGGAGATCCTCCCACCCAGTAATTGACCGAGATTGCAAACTTGTATACTAGACAAAAGCATGTCCTTGTAATGCCTGCACAAAACACCTAAGCTTAAGTGCTTCTTGTTGTTGAGGAGTTCCCATCATAGAATCACAACGAGAAACAAAATGTGTTAAGTGTTGTTCTGGATCTCCTGAACCATTAAAAATTGGGAATGTGGTATTTGAAAATTTTGATTGGAGAGGAATTGAATCTGCCCATTCAGGGTAAGCTCTCTATTCTGGTTGAACTGATGCACTTCGTCCTTCCATAGCTTCCAACTGATATGTTAATGACTCAATGGTAGTCATTAAGGTTTGAGAATCATCTGGTTGATCTTGGACCTGATCAGGTGGAATAACTGGAGTCTGGATGGGTTTGGCGACCGGTACTGCCACTTATGGTAGTATTGTCAGTTGATGTCACGTATGACCCATATGATTGGACCTGTGAGGGTATACTTGAAAAGGGGGATATTATTGATCCATACCAATAGCTGCAACAAATTCCCTTGATTGACTAACTATATCATTCTTAGGAGGAAGACTACCTTGAAGTAGTTCTCCATTTATCCTCCTTAACTCCTTCATTTATTCTTCTTGTTGTGCGAACCTTTCCTCTAATGAGAGTGATTGGACTTCTCCAGAGGTAGGTTCGGATGTAAACTAACTTTTACCCTTTTCCTTGGCATGTGCCTTTCTGTAGTATGGAAGGGTATTACCCTAAGGAATGTATTGCCACTTATAAACCCTCTAGCTTCTAGTACACACACCTCCTTCATTTGTTTCAATGTATACAGCCTCTTGAACAAGAACTTATTCATCTGATTCCTCTGAGTGAGCCTCATGTTCTCGGGGATCAGTGACAATGGAATTGATGACATTTATCAATGCATAACGCATTGCAGCCCTTCTGTCAATTTTTCTGTGATATTGTCTTCTTCCATGTCCTTTATGAGACATTTCCTTTTGTTTGGTTGATCCCTTGAGAACTTCTTGATGAACCATAATTTGGAGGGAATTTCCTCATAATTCGTCTCTGCGTTCCTCTTGTGTCTTCTTCCCTAATCGAGAGAAGACTAACTTTTTCTGAGGAAGGGATTGAGATTTTGAAAAAGTCCCCAGTCCGGTGGACTGGGGCTGTTCCTATTTTTCCTGCTCAACTCCTCGAATCCTGTCTGTTGATCCCAAGGGTTGGATTAAAAGATTCCTCATCCTGGAAAGCTGAGGTGGCCCTTGAGCTGCTACATCTGAAACTTTCTTTAAATATCTCCTAATTTTGCAGATTTTAGTCCAGAAATTGGCTGGATGCATCATCCTACATCCACTCAAATCACCTAGCTCAGATGACCATTGGATTATTTCTGACACCTCTATCACCTGATTAAGCACATGCTCTAAACGAGAAGCATGTTCGATATTTTCATTTTCTTGATGCAAGAGTAATTCGACAACTTGTTATTTATGTGCCTGACTTTGGGAAGAACCAGTTGAGGCCTATTCTTGAGAAAGCCTTTGATTACATGAAAAACCAGTTAGTTGTGGCCAGCCATAGTAAATAATATTGCATGAGACCACTTTCTGCTAGATTTGTTCACTAGAGAGCATAGTGAAATGCAATGCTCCATGAACACCCCATCCCCTGATATGAAAACTAGATGGGGAATTGGCAATTAACTAGTGCAACCTTTTTAATGCCCCAAGGCATGTACGCTAAAGGTCTCTCTGCTGCTTTTCAAACTTTGGATGTCGGGAAACAAAGAGAGATGCCAAGTCAATCTGTTGTTGCAATCCTTCTATTACTTTAACATTATTTTGATATTCATCATAAGGTAATATTTTCTCTTTTAAGTGACAAAGAGTTTTCCATATTTTGAGATGCATATCGTGAATACAGTCTTCTATCAACGTTTCTAGAATATCATACTAAGAGTCAGCCAATGGCCAAAACGTGGCAGGTATTTCACATTTCTCCAATTTGTTTCTCATATTCAACACTTCCTCTTTGTCATTTGATGACGATTCTTCTACCTGATTGGACAAAATATGGTGCTTCTTTGTTGCTTCATTAGATTCAACAATATTGGTAGAGAATTCATTTGTCAAATTAGAAGATGAATGACCCAAGTGTGGTTCGGATAATGACCTACATGAAGGACCCCGGGACACCCTGAGAGGGGAGGGGTGAATCAGGGTGACCACTTTTTCTTTTAATTTGTTGGATCTTGTTCCCACGTTGGTAGGAACTTGTTGAACCTGTATGATGATTACGATCAAAAAGGAAACATTCACACGCACAGAGAAGACACAATCATTTTTACTTGGTTCACCACTAAGGGCTACGTCCAAGGAGCATACGCCGACAGGTTGCCGGTCGTACCTAAATCCACTATACTTCACTAGCTGCGGATACAAAAGTTAGGGTACAGACACCCTGTCCCAGGCTCACTGCCTTTACAATAGTTCAGGGATAACTCACTGCGTCCCTCGGGTCACTCCCGTTGACTCCCCCGGGCTCACTGCTGTTGGTGAAGTCCCACTCAGTTTATAGACGTGTAGGTCTCTTCTTCATTTGCATAAGAGTGCATCCTTTGTTGAATGTAGATGCTCTATTGAAGTCCGATTCTCACCAGAAGAAGAATATCACTTTTCCTCGAATGAACCGAGTAGTTTCTCGGCTTTCGTGCAGCTCCAGCAAGGCAGGCGTGCTTCAACAGTGTCTAGGTCTCCTTTTCAAGCTCGGCGCGCAAGTCTCCCGGCGGCGCGCAAGTCTCAGGCGCGCAAGACTAAACTGGCGCGCAAGTGTCACTGAAGCACCTGCGCGACACTGCCTTCTTGAACTAAAAACTTGCGCGATCCACTTCCTTTCTCTTCCAAACTGCCTTGGGAGAACAGCCAAACACCGGCGCGCAAACTCTACTTGCACGACAAAACAACCACCTGCGCGACTCTACCACCTGCGCGACGAGAGCTCGAACAATCTCTCGGCCTTGAACTCCGTTGGAAATGAGGAGGGGTGGTCCAGTATTTATAGGCAAACTGGACCCCCTGCGCGGCGACGCGCAAGTCCCTCGACGGCGCGCAAGTCCTATCTCCAGATCCTCTGTCGCGCAAGTTACTTGCGCGACCCAACCAACACTTGCGCGACCTTCCTTCCTTAGCCAAATTTTGATGTTCTGATCCTCAAAAACATATGGCGCGCAAGTCTTTCATCCTCCAAGAGCTCGGCGCGCAAGTATCTTTGCCAAAAACACTTTACTTTATTTACGGATTTTCAGGCCCAAAAATTTGGCAAACACTGGGAAACAGCGCCACCTTCACTACTGTTTTCTTCCTGAACGGTAGGATCGCTTTGTTGGTTCACACCCTGAACTTCCACTGAGGATTGACAACAAACACAAACCATACACCAAATCATGCTTTGAAGAACCTGGTTCCAACAATCTCCCCCTTTGGGTTTGTTGGCAATCAGAATAAATTCAATAGATCTTCAACCATGAGCAAATCCAAAACGCAAGCATCAACTCAGCTAACACTCTAAGTCTACGTGAGCAATGCTCGGTGTAGAAAACAAGAGAGAAAGCTTGAATTGGGTCTTAGTGTGCTGAAATCGTACACAAAATCCTCCATCCCGATGTTATCCTTATTAAACTTCTCATCACAAGCTTACACTTCTCATCACAGAAGAATTTCTTGCCTTGAATTTATTCCTTTCTCCCCCATTGACAATAAAACCAACGACCGAAAAGTTTTTTCAACATTCAGCTCAAGCCATACTCCCCCTGGATAGTATCTCCCCCAAAAACCTGCATCACAGCCATAAACAGATAAAAACAGTTAAAACAAACGGGGAGAGGGGACTTCCGGAGCCTCCTTATGCAGTAGGAGGTGGTCGAACACCGAGGTTCAACCGATGCTTCTCGAACACAGCCGCAGACAATGGCTTGGTTAGGATATCAGCCACTTGCTCATTAGTTCCAACATGATCCATTTTAATCACGCCTTGTTCAACCTTTTCTTTGATAAAATGATACCGTATTTCAATATGTTTTGTACGAGAATGCTGAACCGGATTCTTCGTAAGATCAATTGCACTTTTGTTATCACAATAAATCACCATTGGTTGCTGCACCTTATCACCAATATCTGTTAGCTGCTTCTTCATCCAAAGAAGTTGAGTGCATGCTTTTGTGGCGGAGATATATTCAGCTTCAGTAGTACTAAGAGAAGTACTTTCTTGCTTCTTGCTTAACCAGCCAACACATTTATGCCCAATATAGAAAGCTCCACCACTAGTGGACTTTCTGTCTACTACATCCCCAGCCCAGTCAGCATCAGAAAACGCTGATAATTCATTGTCCCTGCCTGCAGCAAAAAATAACCCGAAGTTATGTGTGCCTTGAATATACCTCATGATTCTTTTTACTGCTGACATATGTTCCTCCTTTGGATTACTCTGGAAGCGGGCCGCAAGGCATGTTGCAAAGACAATATCTGGCCTTGTCGCTGTCAGATACAGTAGGCTTCCAATGATCCTCCTGTACATGGTGGGATCAACAGAGTTCCCATCCTCATGCTTTCCAAGTTTAGTTCCAACAGGAATCGGAGTTGACATTGGTTTGGAGTCTTGCATATTGAACTTCTTCAGCAACTCTCTTGCATATTTTTCCTGAGAAATGAAAGTGTATTCCTTCTTTTGAATTACTTGCAACCCCAAGAAATATGTGAGCTCCCCAATCATAGACATTTCAAATTCTGATTTCATGTGGTTGGCAAATTCATCCACTGATTTCTGCCTGCTGCCACCAAAAATGATATCATCAACGTAGACAAGAACCATGAACTGATCTTTTGGAGAATTCTTCACATAGAGATTGTGATCAACTCCTCCTCTTTTGAATTCCAACTTCTTGAGATATGAATCTAGCCGTGAGTACCATGCCTGTGGTGCCTGCTTCAAACCATATAGATCTTTCTTTAGTTTGCAGACCTTTGTTTCGTCGGTACCCAAGACAAACCCCACCGGTTGTTCAATGTAGACTTCTTCTTCGAGTACACCATTCAAGAATGCTGTCTTAACATCCATTTGATATACTTTATATCCTCTTTGGAGTGCCATGGCAAGGAAAAGCCTGATTGATTCCAGTCTAGCAACTGGAGCAAAGGTTTCTTCAACATCAATACCTTCAATCTGGGAGTATCCTTTACATACCAGTCGTTCCTTGTTTCTGATAACACTTCCATGCTCATCAAACTTATTTTTGAAAATCCATTTGGTACCAATCACATTGTGACCTTCAGGTCTCTAGACAAGATCCCATGTCTGATTCTTATCAATCTGATCTAATTCATCATTCATGGCTTTCACCCAAGATTCATCCTTTGCAGCTTCTTCGAATGAGGATGGCTCTACAACTGATAGAAATGCAGATTGCGTGGTATTCCTCATCCTTCTGGTTTGTGTGGGTGCACTCCTATCCCCAATTATGTTGGATGGATCAATCTCAGCTCTTCGATTTCTCCTACGAGGTTCAGTAGTATTCTCTT
The DNA here is from genome assembly GCA_963277665.1 of Viscum album. Lineage (NCBI taxonomy): Eukaryota > Viridiplantae > Streptophyta > Magnoliopsida > Santalales > Viscaceae > Viscum > Viscum album. The sequence goes on from OY728120.1 coordinate 133,365,352, forward strand.
CAGCCATAGTTTCTTCTTCAGATTCTTCTTCTGAGTCAACATCATTATGTGATTGATGAGTGTTTTGAACAGCTTCCTCTATTTCTGCATTTGTAGTTTCTTCATGTCCACATTCTTCATGACTTTCTATCACATCAGCATATGACGTCCGTGAAGCATTTGTGGTTTTCTCTTCAATTATCTTAACATCATTGCTTTCCAAAATCCTTCCCAAACGACTGTTGAAACATTTGTAGGCTTTGCTGTTCATTGAGTAACCGAGGAAGATTCCTTCATCTGCGTTGTCACCATATTTCCCCTGATTTCCTTCTTTGTTCCTGATGAAGCACTTACTTCCAAAAACACGAAAGTATTTTAGAGAAGGCTTCCGTCCATGCCACAATTCATATGGTGTCTTCGTCTCACCCATATAAAGTCCTGTTCGATTCTGAATGTACACTGCAGCTTGAACAGCCTCTTTCCAGTAATGTCGTGGAATACGACTCTCAATCAGCATAGTTCGTGCCATGTTGTTCACCTGTCGATTCCTTCGTTCAACAACTCCATTTTGTTGTGGAGTTCTCACAGCAGCTACCTCATGTTGTATCCCATGCTTCTCCAGATAATTTTCAAATTCAATGGACGTGTATTCTCCTCCATTGTCAGATCGCAACACTTTGATTGTCCGTCCAGTATCATTCTCGGCGATTCGCCGATATGTTTTCATGCATTCAAGGACCTGTCGTTTCCGGTGAATGACCATCACACATGCCATTCGACTGTAATCATCTATGAAAAGGACAAAGTACCTTTCTCCATGAGTTCCGGCAACATTTATTGGACCACAAACATCTGTATGAATCAGATCAAGAAGGTGGGATGCCTTTTTCTTCTTTGGCCGATATGAACTACAGACCAACTTCCCACGAATACAAGCATCACAGGATTTTTCACGCTCACGCTTCAGGTTGGGAATGTCCATGACAATTCTCAATTTTGATATTTTCTCCATGTCTTGTTGATTGATGTGTCCCAATCTCCGATGCCACAGATTGTTTTCTTCTTCAACAGTCATGTAACATACATTCTCTTCACTATCAACCTGATACAAGTTTCCTTCTGTTCTGCATCCCTTCATGAGAGAATTGCCAGTTTTTCCCTTGATAGTGCAGCCTTTCTGATTAAAAGTAACAACAAGTCCTGAGTCACAGAGTTGACTCACGCTGAGGAGATTATGACGTAGGCCATCTACGTAAAGGACTTCAGTCTTCTTTAGTTCTCCATTAGCTAATTTGGTACTTCCACTCCCTTTGATTTTCAGAGCCCCATCATTACCAAATCTTACTGTACCATCAACATTCTTTATGATATTTGTTAGTAGACCGGCATTACCTGTCATATGAGATGAGAAACCGCTATCTAGAATCCAGGTACTGTTGTTCTTTGTAGCTTTGAGAGCTACCTCTGCAAGGTTTGATTTCTCAATCTTCCTCCTTTCCTTCCATGAGACATTAGATTGAGTATATAGAACTGATGGCCTTTCAAATATCTCTTCCGCAAACCCAGGTTCTTCATAGTCAAAGTCTTCTTTAAGAGGTGAGAACCTGTTTGAAAGAGAAACATCGTCCTGCTGACGAGACTTGACATGTCTGGAACTTCTGTATGAGGTGTCAATGTCCCTTCTCTGCCTGCAATTAATGGCCTTATGACCGAAGTTAGAACAATGAAAACAATATCCATAGAAATTATTTCTTCTATAAGAATTAGGATATGAAATTGTTCTCCTTTGTTGAGCATCTATATCTTCTCCATTCAGATAGCTTCTTGCCTCTTCACAATAGGACATGGTATGGCCCAGATAGCCACAGAACTGACACTTCATGAGAAGAAATGTCTTCTCACTTGAATTTTTCCTTATAGCTTCTTCCTTGGGAGAATAGTAAGACTGTCTGCCATTTTTGAAAGTTTGAGGATAATTTTCAGGTCTCCTTTTAGTTTGGATTGAGGGTTCCTTTTTCAGCACTCTAGGTAACATTTCAACATGTTCAACTTTCATCTTATCTGTCTTTTGGATCTTTGCACTTCCAGCAGTTGATGACTCAGCCTCACAGCCAATTCCACTCTTTCCCATGCAAGCAGGTCTTTGATCACTCAAGACTTTTCCAACCCCATCTGAACCACACTTGGCTCTTGAAAGTAATTCTGCATCTGAGAATCTTCCGAACTGTATTTTCTTCCTCGATTCTTTTGGAACTGATTCTGTCTCCATTTTACTCCTCAGAGTAACTACTTCCTCCTCAAGACCCTCAACAGTCTTGGATTTTTCATCCAGTCTGGATGTGAGGTCATTGATGACCTTTGCTTGCTCTTCAATTCTCAGCTTCAGATCAACTGCATCATCATTGCTTTCAATTATTTTAGACTGTACCTTCACAAATTCTTCCAGTCGTTCAATTTCAGCTTCAAGTTGATCAACATATTCAGTTGATTCTTCTACAATTGATTTCCACTTATTGCAGCTCTTACATTTAATCTTAAGCTTACTAACTGCATCCTTAAGTTGCACCTCAGGATCTACACAAGTTCTCAGTTGTTTTTCACCATCAGTATCTTCTGACTTTTCAACAGTGGCCATCATAGAAGCATGGTTCCCAGTTTTGAATTCTGGTTCTTCTTCATCACAGAATTCATTGTCATCTTCTTCCTCTTTACAGACAAAACTCTTTCTTTGCATTTTCTTACCAGATTTGAAGTCTCCCTTTTTGAAGAACCTTCTTTGAGGCTTCTTGAAGTTTTCATCTTCACTGTCATCATCATTGATATTCTTCAAGCACTGAGAGGCAATATGCCCAACTTTTCCACAACGGAAGCATGCGAGAGGTAACTTCCCTTTGAATTTCCCTTTCCCCTTCTGGAACTTCTTTGCAATGAGAGAAAGAATTTCTTTCTCTTCGTCATCATCACCGCTACTATCCTTTGATATTTTCAATTTATCCATGGACTTGAATGCCATTTCCTTGCTCACCCGAGTCGTAGCATCTTCTGGTTTGACTCTCATTTCATATGCTACCAAACTGCTCAGTAAGTCATCAAGAGAAAGTTTGGAAAGATCTCTTTCCTCAAGAGCTGACACCTTCGCATTATACAGAGGTGGAAGTCTTCTTAATATTTTCTTTACAATATCAATATCTTTGATTTCTTCGCCTAGACCCCGAATTGCTCCAACCACTTCAGTAATTCGATTGAAGAAAGAGTCTGCATTCTCGTCTGGATGCATCTTCAGATCATCAAACCGATTGTGTAGCACTTGTAGTTTCGCCTCCTTCACTTTGCTATCACCTTCATAAATATTCTCAAGTTTATCCCACATAGATTTTGCTGAGGTGCAATTCATCACCTTCAGGTAAATCTGATCAGAAAGGGCAGCAGTGAGAGCATTCTGTGCTTTGGCATCTGCATCAAGAAGTTTCCTGTCTGTTTCAGTCATAGCCAGACCTGTTGGATCAGTGACATGTATTCCTTGCACAGTAGAAAAAAGAACTTCCATTCCAAGAGATCTTAGATGAGATCTCATTCTGTTCTTCCAGATTTGGAAATTGCTTCCATCGAAGTGAGGGACTCCCCTGACATTGATCGCGTTTTCCATGACGAAGAAGGTCAGATTCAACGCCCACAACCTTTACCCTCTGATACCACTTGAAGGACCCCGGGACACCCTGAGAGGGGAGGGGTGAATCAGGGTGACCACTTTTTCTTTTAATTTGTTGGATCTTGTTCCCACGTTGGTAGGAACTTGTTGAACCTGTATGATGATTACGATCAAAAAGGAAACATTCACACGCACAGAGAAGACACAATCATTTTTACTTGGTTCACCACTAAGGGCTACGTCCAAGGAGCATACGCCGACAGGTTGCCGGTCGTACCTAAATCCACTATACTTCACTAGCTGCGGATACAAAAGTTCGGGTACAGACACCCTGTCCCAGGCTCACTGCCTTTACAATAGTTCAGGGATAACTCACTGCGTCCCTCGGGTCACTCCCGTTGACTCCCCCTGGCTCACTGCCGTTGGTGAAGTCCCACTCAGTTTATAGACGTGTAGGTCTCTTCTTCATTTGCATAAGAGTGCATCCTTTGTTGAATGTAGATGCTCTATTGAAGTCCGATTCTCACCAGAAGAAGAATATCACTTTTCCTCGAATGAACCGAGTAGTTTCTCGGCTTTCGTGCAGCTCCAGCAAGGCAGGCGTGCTTCAACAGTGTCTAGGTCTCCTTTTCAAGCCCGGCGCGCAAGTCTCCCGGCGGCGCGCAAGTCTCCTGGCGGCGCGCAAGTCTCAGGCGCGCAAGACTAAACTGGCGCGCAAGTGTCACTGAAGCACCTGCGCGACACTGCCTTCTTGAACTAAAAACTTGCGCGATCCACTTCCTTTCTCTTCCAAACTGCCTTGGGAGAACAGCCAAACACCGGCGCGCAAACTCTACTTGCGCGACAAAACAACCACCTGCGCGACTCTACCACCTGCGCGACGAGAGCTCGAACAATCTCTCGGCCTTGAACTCCGTTGGAAATGAGGAGGGGTGGTCCAGTATTTATAGGCAAACTGGACCCCCTGCGCAGCGACGCGCAAGTCCCTCGACGGCGCGCAAGTCCTGTCTCCAGATCCTCTGTCGCGCAAGTTACTTGCGCGACCCAACCAACACTTGCGCGACCTTCCTTCCTTAGCCAAATTTTGATGTTCTGATCCTCAAAAACATATGGCGCGCAAGTCTTTCATCCTCCAAGAGCTCGGCGCGCAAGTATCTTTTCCAAAAACACTTTACTTTATTTACGGATTTTCAGGCCCAAAAATTTGGCAAACACTGGGAAACAGCGCCACCTTCACTACTATTTTCTTCCTGAATGGTAGGATCGCTTTGTTGGTTCACACCCTGAACTTCCACTGAGGATTGACAACAAACACAAACCATACACCAAATCATGCTTTGAAGAACCTGGTTCCAACACTACACCCCCGTGAAATCTTTTAATTGAGAATGTATTTCACCTTCTAGTGGTAAGGCATTAGATATGACTGGCTTCGCATTTGAAAGTTCCTCTAGATAAGAGGGATTTCTTATTACTGCATTGTCCGTTGAAGAATTTTCCAGGCAATGCGAATTTCTACTTCAGTGAGGACTTTCGTAGCTAAATTCATCATCATGGGGTGGAACACCATGGTGGGTTACAGCAAAGGATGAATCATTTTTCTCCTTGGTCTTCTTCCCATGCAGAGGGTTATCATGGCTCTCATATGAAGATGATGCTTTGAGATTGGCTAAATTTTCATGAAGCAATCCTTCATGAGGAAGTATCTGATGAAGTCCTTCAGAATTATAGTAGTTATTTCAAGAATTTGGAAATTAGAGAGTAGACTTTTGAGTTGAAATAGATAATTGTCTGGGGGATTCAAGAACTCCATCATTGAGAAAGGCCTTATTAAAGATTGGATCTTGATTTTTCAACTGTGTTAGATAGACCTTTTTCTTGGATGCCTTCTTACCCACTTTGAAACCACTTGTTGACGAAAGTGGTTATTATGGGCAGGTGTATGTTCCTTCTCAGGAGAAATGGTCAGGTTAGGATGACTATCACTATTTAAATCGAGTGTATGTGTCCAAATTGATTGTTTTTATGACACGGGAAAGTATGCCCCATGACCCTCATGGACTAGAACAAATGTGTGTATCTGCATTGGGGTGACATGTTGATGAGTCACTCCACTGATAGGGATAGAGTTATGTTTCTTTCCCTATTATGTCACTAAAGTTGTTATTATATTCTGACAGGAATCTATAATATGGGAAGGGATTTGCTTCTTCTCTTTCACCATTGTCAGAATGTGCTTGGTGACTTCAGCTGCTGGAATAGGAATATACATCCATTCAGTGTTTGGAGTAGGTGTGTGTTCCTGCTCCTGTCTGCCTTTTCCTATTAGTGAATTCTGACAGTACTCATGTGTGGGGGTAGAAAGTTGTGTATGCCTTCTGTTTGTCATTGGAGATTTATAATTGACATCTCTAAGTTCTACAAAACAATATTGTTGGTCAGCTTGATGACTTGCAGGTGTATGTGACTACTGATTGTTCTCCACAGAATATGATTGATGAACTTCCTTCAATACTGGCAGATGAGACTGCTAGTAGAATTGATGAGTGTAAGCAGGTGTATGTGCCTGTTTACAGGTGGTCACCCCATTTGGTTGGCAGGCTTGTTTGGATGTAGTAAGATGAGCATGCTAACTAGATGATGATTTATAAATAGGTGTATATGCCTGCCTATAGTACTCTACCATAATTTCCTATCAAGATTGGTGTGTTACTTCCAAATGAGTCTGTTGGGCAGTGAAATTAGGACGGACGGGTGTATATGTCTGCTCGTTGTTTTCCATCAAGTTACGTTGATGGACTTTTTTGGAGGGGGCATAGGTAAGAACCTGCTCCCTGTTGGTCGAAGTTATCCTCTGATGGTTCGTCTTGTGTGATTGGGTCTAAGGAACCTGATCCAAATGAAAAGAGTTGATACCCCCATCATGTTGAGGGTGCACTACCGCACGAGTCTGGTGACAGTTGTTGGTGGGAGTCCTCGGGAAGGACTCCTGTATTCTTTAACTAAGGCCTTGAGTGACCTCTTGATTCACCTCACTATAATATGGGAGGGACTAGTTGTTGTGTTCCGGTGATAAAGACCTTAAACAGTTGGAGACGGTGGTTGGAACAACCTGCTTCTTGACCACTGGTCATCGCTATCCAGACAACCAGGGTGAGTGTTTAACTTTGAGGGCTTTTCTAGCGGCCTCCAGAGTCAGGATGGTACCATGTTGATGGTATTCCCTCACCAACACATTTGAGACCGAGCGTTGAAGATGCTAAGTAGGTTGTGTCATTATCAGAGTAGATGAGGATCCAGTAGGAGTAGCGGATAATGCATTCATAGGTGTGAAACTTAAAGAAGCCATTTTGTGTTGCAGAGAGATCTTGGAAAAGAGTGCATGTTTGATATAGTAGACATAATCCGGATAAGTCTGGCTAGACTACATCTTTTGGATGAGCACATATGTTATTGATTGCTTTGTTGGCCATCATATTGAGTATAATAGGGGCCTAACAAATAAGTAAAACATCATTTAACTTGGTTAAGGATTCACATCAGCTTCACCATTTTTTCGTCTGGAATGGGGATGACCTTGTTTGTTTAAGGTTCAAACTTTCCAATCAGTTTCTAATAGGTTTATTCGTAGAACCGGAAACACCCAATGATTCTATATCCATTTGGACCTACTTTCAAAAGGTAGGTGCTCATTTGTTGTGGACTGATGAGGCTTAAGAATTTTTATTAGTTGAGAGGATGGGAGGTCAGGCTCATCACACCTTTTTGGGGGAATTATTACCTACTACGGGACTCTCTTATAGATTTATGTTATGTTCATGAATCCTTATTAACTCACCAATCATGAAAATTAGTTTTCCTTTAGATTTGGAAAACGATGATTGATATTTATGGGATTTAGATAATCTTTTATATGTATTTGAGGTTCTTTATTGATGGAGAATCATTTGTATGTATTAGAGATTCTTAGTCAATGGTATCCTTCAATACATTATATAGAAATCTCTTGGTCATTATGATGACCATACAAGTTTTAAATCCACTCAGTGGGGTACTTGAAGTTTATTGTAATTTAGAAAGACAGGGATTATTTCAGAGTTGGGATCGTACCCGGAGATGGGATACCTACGTATACTCATTAAAAGGGACTCAGAACCCATGTAGTTCGATAAGAAGGATATAGTTTAACATCAAATGGGGTGGAAATGAATTAATGACTGATGGGATTGAACCTGAGAATGGATTCCTACGTACTCTACTTTTAAGGCAGAGATCAAAGTTCACATAGTTTGGGTGAAGAAATATTGGGATTATGCATGGTTAACGACCCAAAAAGACATGTCGTGATTACTTTTACACTCTAATCTCATGTGAGTCATGCTCAGTGTGAGAAATAAGAGGTATCAGTAAACCTAACAATTGTGCCACGAAATATGCAGTCATAATAAATGATGTGGGGCTTATGTATATATGACTCCCCAAGTAGATGAATACCATGAATTACATTAGGAAACAAAAATCCCAAGAGCAGGGTCCATAAAGGTATTTGTACTTTTATGGATATTTGGAGTTTTAACCCGGGGATTACTTCTAAGGAGGATGCCCAAATTAAAAGGGACTTATAACTTGGGGATTACTCCTGAGAAGGAGGCCCAAATAAAAATAAATTAAGATTGGGTCTTACTACTAAGGAGGATGTCCAATGATAAAGGAAATTATGACATGGGATTAATCATGAGAAGGAGGACCAGGTTAAGGGGACTTGGAGCTTACCCTTGAAGAGGATGCCCTATGTTAAAGGTAATTATGACTGGGGCTTACTCCTGATAAGGAGGCCCAGGTTAAGGGGACTTGGGGATTACTCCTGAGGAGGATTCCGTAATTAAATAAATTTATGATTGGGGCTTATTCCTGAGAAGGAGGCATGAAGTAAGGTAACTTGGTACATACTCTTAAGGAGGATTCCCTAAATCCAAAGTTCTTATAATCTTAAAGGATGAGTTATATGGAGGAAACCTCTAACCGTAATTACATAAAGCTTGTAAGTCATGAGGTTTTGTTAGAGGTTCTCACAGAATTCCTTTTAGATAAGGAAGCCAATAAAGAAACCATGCCATAAATGGCTTTGAGAAGGGGTTCAAGGGATAATATCATGAAGAGGAGAGGTGAACGGGAGATATAAACACAAATGAAGTTGGCACGCATGTCTTGGCCGCACAAGTGTACTTGTACAGCATGGGTTCACCTACGAGACGAAGAATATGTAGGGTAATACTTGGGAGACACTTAACTCAAGCCTTTAGTATTATCCTAAGATGTTTCCAAAAGGGCGGCGTGCAGGATTCATCGAAAGGTTAGGGTGGAACGCAAGTGTTTCCATTTTGAAGGAGGTTAGGACACTTAGGTGCACAAGTGTTGATGAATTGTAAGCACTTAGGCTTTATTCTACTCCTTCAGGTCTTCCATTCTAGGTAAAAATTTACCTTAGAAGATTTTGGAAGAGTTGATTTGAATACTAGGGTGACAAGAGCTTGAATTTGACTTTTGGAAAATTTTTCATCATAATGGGGGCCCATATGGGCTATTTATAGGCCACCTTGAACCTTGGGAAAAAATCAAATAGGTCACGGGCAAGTGAGCTGCGTGACCCATTGGTTGCGTGCATGTGACTTGAGCAGAGCGCAAGTGACTTGCTCGCGTCCCTCCAAATGGGCTCATGGTCCAGGATTTTGTCAATTTTTTTGATGTTCTTAAAAGGGTGACCCTCTTTGTGCTTAAGGTATTCCCCTTTTCCATTCATTGGACTCTGTGATGAAAAGGAGTGTCAGCAATCATAAATATGGTTTCTTTGGCTACATGTTTAATTTTAAATATTTTATAATGGTTTGTAAATAAAATTTGAATTATCCTAAGCATAACCCTTGGGAGTGTCAAACTAGGTGCGCAGTAAGGAACATTGTCATGTACTAGGGTATATAGAGTCATGCCTGATACACCATGTTGGAGTTGTTACCCTTATGTCGATATGTTCCAGAACCATAGTCACTTGTAGTATCCATACGGGGGTGTATTTCTAGGAAAACCAACATAATATCTACCTTACCAAAATTCTAGGATATTCTTATATGATTATCCTCAAAGTCTATCTTCAAGTTATGTTCCATAATCTATGTTTTCTAAATCAATTTTCTATGGTTTCTAATAAACATTCTCTGATTCTAGTTGTAAATACCCCAACCCCAATAGCCTGGAGTCGGTGTATTACTTTATTAAATTGGTAATATGAACACATGATCACATCCAAAAAGACCAAATAGTTTAGTAGATTTTTAAAACTATATACAAACATAATTTTTACATTACAGCTTGAAATGAAAAAATAGCATATCAACTCCATTGTAAATGCCCTTAAACTCCAAAAGTATCCCTAAAATTCATTCGTAATATTCATATTTGCATCCTCGGGAAAAATAAAACATAATAAAGGGGTGATATCAGATGATCAATAAGGGTAAAAAATATAGTGGAAGTTATCATAAACATAAACAGAAAGGTAAGGTGTTTAACTAAAAACACATGACATTAAAACATAAATTTGAGCATAATATAGAAGGAATAAATGTTAATTGAATAACACTATATAAATAATCATATGAGGATAAAACATGACCGTGGATATTATACTAGTTGAATAATCACATGGATTATCCATTACTAATATCATAATTATAGAATGCATAATGATGGATATCTGAAACATACTTTTAATGCCTCGTCCAAGAAATATAAAAATAAATGGGTAAGGTATTGGCTAAATCCAAAAATGGGAAAGGCCTCATCCAATTCCATATTTGGTTTATCTCATGAGACATACTAATGCATTGAGGGGATATAGAGGGCCATTCCCATCACTTACTAAGTTAAATTCATTCTTCATATGAATATGGTGAAATAAAAATAACATATATATTCAAAATGTAAATAACATCCCCCAATCAGTAAATATAATCACTAATCATTATGAGTAATATAGTTAATGGTATCAATATTGCACATCTATAGTAAAACTGATCATAAACCATTTGATAAAATATAGTATATGATATCACAAAATATAAATTCAAATTAATCATAATATTAAATATAGGGTTTTGAAATAGATAAAAATACTCTAATAAAATCATCGAGGAATTCTTAAAAGAAATACCATTTTTACTTTGAAAAGAATATTTATTTTGGAAAAAAAATTATTTTTAATAAAATTAGATTATAAATATATATCCCAGTAAATAAAATGTAAGGATAATAAAATTATGTTTGAGGCATAAATGATTTCCAAAATGTAAAAATATTTTTTAAGAAACATTAGAATTGGTCCACTTTAGTGCGGTTTAAGATAAAATATAAAAGAGTCTTTAAAACAAAAAGGTCATAATTGTTTTTATAAAAACAGAAATAAATGAAGGCAGTTTTTCATGAAAAAAATAATTGTCTTATCATAATAATGGTTTCTTAAAAAAATTATTTATAGTATGTAAAAATTGATAAGAAAATGGGATATTCCCTTCAATCAGGCTTGCTTAACATGGAGAATTGAAAATGAAACCTTATAAAACATGTATTTACCCATAAAATAAAGATGAACTAATATGAATACATGATTTTGAGAAATATACATATAATTTATATGATTTATATAAAAATTAATAAGAATTATGTTAGGGTAAAGAGAGAGAAAGTGTAACTTGAATGAAAAATGGAGGTTTGGGAAGAAACCATTACCTTATGTCTGGAAGTGTTCTTCACTTTTATTTAATGTAGTGTATAATGAAATTAGATTCATTAGTAATTTAATTAAAAACATATTCAACATTTATTTTTCATTATAATTTTATTAAGTTCATTTATGTCCTTTTTGATGATTCATAATATTCAATCTCTACATTCAAGGGTGTTTGTTTCTTGGTTTTCATGATTGGTTCACTTGTATACATGTATGAAAGATCATGTAAAATGAGAATAGTTATCTAGAATTGAAATTATATGCTATTAATGAACTTAAATAATATTTAAGGGTCTTATATATCATTTTTTTCTAGATATTAGGTTGATATATCAGATAAAGTGTTAATGATAACTGTTTAGATTATTTTGGCACTTTTTTCGATTATCATGCAGCAGTTTTATTTTATTAATTAACATTATAAATATATACTAGTTACATAACATTAAATAAGTTTTAATAAATATATTATAGTCTATTTTAGACAAAAAAATTGGTTTCTAATCAGCCTTGAATGTGGAATTGAAAAATGAAAACTCATCTTCCATGAAGGCAGTAAATCGGCACCTCACGGAAGATGTTTTCATTTTTATAAGAAAAGGGGAAGAGAAGATAAATGATGGGGGATATATAATCAAAATGGTATAATTAAATTATATATAATATACTGGATTTATCATTCATGATTTGAAAAAATTAGTAAAGTGAAGTATGATAAAATAAAGTAAATTAAAAGAAAATGAAAAGAACAAAAGGGTGTTTACCTCTTGAATTCCTCTCCTTGAGAAACTATTTAAGGAACATCGAAATGGTATTTTAGGTGATACTAGAAGTAACATAAAATGGGGGAGAGGTTTGGGAGAGTAAATGGGTAAAATATAAGAAATATTCAAGTCTTTAAAGGTGTGGGGAGAAGGGGTGATGAGGGGTGGTATTTATAGTGGAGGAGATGGGTGTTTTTCTATTACTTAATTCATTTGTTTATTATTTTGGATCAAAACAATGAATACTTTTGATTTCAATGACTCAATAAATTAAATATATTAGGGGACTTAGAGATTATGGTAATTACATCAGAAATGAATCAATAAATAGTGTATTTAACTTATAATGTTATATACTGTAAATTACAATATTTCAATAATCACAAAAAAATCAATTATTTTAGAAAAATCCCCAATATTCACCCTAACCATTTTTTAATGTGTATAATTCAAAAAAATGACTCCATTTTATGAAAATAATTTTTTAAATATGCGAAATTTAATTTTTTTAATATAATCATCATTTACTTGAAAAATTCTGATTTTAATATTATAATTGATTTTATGACATTTTTAAAAATTATTTAATGTCCCATAAAATAATCATATAATTATATTATAATAAAAAATTAATTTATGAATATATTTAATTAATATAAATTTTATTTTAAATAATTATTTTAATTATAAAATTGTGAATAAACATTTATGTTTCACAAAAATACCAATACTAAATTTTTCATTTTCAAAAAATTTATTTACTTATTCCATGATATAAATATTCTATATTTTCATTTATAAGATATCTAAATTTTATTTATACTTCCATCGGTTAAGTTACTATTCTATTGGTTATATTACTATTCGTAATGGTCACATTACTATTCAAATGGTAATATTTAATTGTATATTACAGTTTTAAACATGGTGTTTTTTGAAGCATAAACTATCAAAGATGGTAAATATTAAAAGAGTAATACTACAAAGTCTTGGGGTGCTACACTGATATTTAAGAGAATTGGGATATACTATAAAAAATTATTATTTATATATAATTTTTATACAATATACGTTGAACAGGTAGGTATTAATAGGATTGACTATGTTATGAAATATATATATATATATATATATATATATAAAGGTGATAAAAAATAAAAACTTATTGATTAATGATTCATAAATAAGCACACAATTTTTTGTAAAGTTATTTTATGTTTCAAATATATTTTTTCTTCAAATTGGATTTTTATTACTTTTTATGACTAAATGTTATAATTTGTTTTTTGGAATTCCATAAATTTTATATTATAAAAACAATAACATCTTAAAGATCATCATATCAAAATTATATTAAAGTGGGATTTTGGATTTTTTTTGAAAAGATTGAGTTTTAAATGTATAATGAAAAATACTTATTTTTATTGAAAACATTATTTTCCTTTCAAGTGTTTAAAAATAAAAATTATATATTTGATTATTTTTAAAAAATAAATTAGTCCATTTTGATTAAAAATAATCCAATTATGGTCTTTTAAATTTATTTTATAATATAATTTGGTATTAAAACATTTTTCACTTAAAAATGAAGTTTTTTGAAAAACCGCTTTTCATCATATTATGAATATTTAATTTAAATTAAAATTTTACACTTTTAAGAATTGAATCATGAAAATTTAATTAAATATTTTGAATAAAGATATCCATATTTCATAAATACAAACCTTTTTTCATTATTAAGAGTAACCTTAGTATTTTTTATCACCTCACTAAGGGTAAATTAGATAATTAAGGTTAAAAATAATATGATATGGACTAAAAATGACCCTAAAACATGCCTTAATTTCATTGGATGAGTATAGTTCATCCATAATCATCAAAAATTTGAAAATATAACCTTTTTCCACATAGCCTTCTGTAACACCCCAAGGTTTTCTAAAAATAAATTTAAATGCTTGAAATTTTGTTTAATGTAGATATTTATAAGTAGCCTTTAAACATAATTTTACTGCTTCTAAGTTTTGAATTTCAAAAAATGTTCATCTACTATTGTGTTCAGTATGTTATTTGGAGTCTATTGGAAGCAAATTATTTTTTGGTGAATAGTAACATACCATTATGAATAGTAATATGACCCTATTGAAAAGTAAATTGTATTATTATTTTATTTTCATAAGGCTTTAAGATAATTACATCTTGATTAATTTTTCAATGTGATATAAAAACAGTTATAGTTTTTAAATTATTAATTTTTGAATTAAGTATGATTTAATTTAGAAATTAAATTAAAAATATATAGGAAATTATTTTCACAAAATGGACTTCATTTTTGAGTTCTGAACATCGATAAATTGTTTGGGTGAATTTTAGGGATTTTTCTGAAATAGTTGATTTTCGGTGAATAGTCAGAAATACAGTTTTGAGTTTCGGCGTGTTAATGACATCATTAATCATGTAATAATGATGTAATAAATCTAGTCGACTTGTGTAAAGTAAAATAATTTATTAGGTGTCCCAAATGGCTCATACCATGGGCAAATACCATGGGAAAGCCCATGGTTTTACAAATACCACTAATGAGGTGTCCCTTGGAAATTATTAAAATAATGCCTCACTTTTGCTATAAATACCAACCCATTCCTTCAATAACTTCCTTCCAAATTCCTCATAAACTAATATCTGGCCTCCTTACCTCCATAGTATCCCTCCCAAGGTTTCCATAATCTCCCAAGGTCCCAACCTTCAAATTCTAAGAGTTACTCTACAGGGTAAGAAAATTCTCAAATTCTTTCTTTTTCCATTCAAGTTATCTTTTATGTGGTATAACATTAAAGATTTCATATAATGTTCTTATTTACTTCTTATTCTTGATCTATTCTGTATTATGATAAATTTCTGGATGGGTGACCCTTGTCCCCTCTCTTTTTAATATTTTCTAAAAATATGTTGCATAGCCGTCAGACTGTCGAATTTTTGTAAGGGATTTCTCAATTATTATTTTATTTTGAGTTCCTTTATTTTATTATTCTTTCTTTATATCTTCCTACCCAAGTGGAATGTAATATATAATAATAATGTATATTATTTATGTTCTCATGTTCATGTAAAATTCATCATCACTATTCTTCTCCTCTCCCACTTATTCGAGGAATAAAAACATTGTCTGTGATGTGTTGAATTATCGACATCGTGGACGATGTGATTTCAATTTCCATTAATTTTGTCAAGTCTGGTCATGAAACCATTTATATGGTTGAAATAGGTTATAATATATGTATTATGTCTCATCCATGGTTCTTTAATTCTTTTTTCCTCATGGTTTTAATTTATAAGACAAAATGAGGTTGTTATTAACAAAGAACCACTAAAATGATCTAAATGAACATCATTACTGTTTTAACTTATGAATCATCCTCATATAAAACATCAAAATGATAAATGTTATAAATTATGGTAATTTAAATATATAAAATACTTTATATTCTAATTCTATATTTTCACTTCCAATCAACAAGAACATCCTTCATGAACCAATCATGGAAATCATGTAAGGAACTCACCCATAAGAATGCAAGGAACAAAATACTAACAATTAAGGGGTCAAATGAGGTTATTAAATGACCATATAAGATGTTATAAACATGAATATATTTCTTTAAAATACTAATAATACTCTTTTAACCATTATACAGAAAGTTTAAACATGTTTGAAGTAAGACAAGTCTGAATTAAGGGTATTCATAACCCGATTTATGTCCTTTGGGTTAACCTTCTACTTCATTATTTATATGGTATTAAAATTGATTGTGTGATGGGTTTTGTTTATATTATATTTAATTATGTATAATTACATTTTATATACATATTCCATCCACTATATTAAGACTCTCTTCAATTATCTGATTTATGTAAGGGGATTTTCTTTTAAAATCTTCTTTAAAAATTCTATTTTACAAAATTCAAAATTAATGTTTTTATGCTATTATTAATGTTGTATGATTGTGTTCTGGTTATTGGGAATTTTTTATGATGAATTGTGGGACCTATATCTACCTTAAATTCATTGGTTATGTGTAATTTGGTGGTCGGACATATGGTTACTCCAAGTGTAACTGTGATGGTTACACAAATTGTAAGGTAGTTGTGAGGGTTACAAATTATAAGGTAGCTGAGAGGGTTACAATATCATGTAAGTAATTCCACAAGATACATTTATGGTTCTACTTATTTTTTTATTTATTGTGTAAATCTCATGTTTCACAATGTAAGTATATGCATATAGGTGATAAGTATGTATTTTGAAAATGATTTCATATGCTACAAGTATTCATGAACTAATGTGTTCTTTCCTTCTTTTATATACCTTACTGAGTTTTTGTGATCATCCCAAGTTTTAAATGATTTTTCATAGGTTAATGGATGTGTAATAAAAATAATGAATCCATGTTAAATGTTCAATAATTTTCAAGTAATCATGTTTTAAGTTTTAATATTTTTAATTTTGAAAAAAATAGAAATAGTTTTTATGGTATCCACTCTATAAGAATGTGTAATGCTATGAATGTACTATGTCCCAATTCTCTAAAACTATAAAATTGAAAAGATCCTCAACGTAAAATGAAATTTTTTCTTGAATAAATTCATGATTATGTATGTAATAAGGTCAGGTCCTTATACCTTGATTTTGACCTTTATAATATTTAAGTAGAGGATAAACTCAAAAATGTCACTCTCTTGCTTGTAATATCTATAATATTTTGTGATAGGGATAAAAACAACTTATGTTAAGTTATAAATATTTATTATAAATATGAATTAATATTTTATCATGATAATTTATTTATAATTTTTAGTTGTGAGATAACAACCTTCAATTCTTACACAACACTGACATATTATTTATTCAATTAAAAGGAAAAATAAATTAATTAATATAAAAAATATTAGAAGTAATATAATTTTAATGAATTATTATTTTTCAAAAAAATATTTAGGTATATATAACATTTAAGGGATATGTTAAAGAAATATATTGGAATTACCTTGTTTTCATGTTGTTTTCAATGTCAAACTAAATGAGTGTTTCCTAAAATGAAATTAATGATATTTTACAATAAATAATGATTTAAAATTACTAAAAAAAAATATCTTTTTACATTTTATTAGATATGTTTTAAAATATAAACTCTTATCCATTTATGGGTCAGCTTAATTTTTATAGTAACTTTTATGATTCCTTTAGTCTGAAAAATATTGATATCATGATAAGTATCAAAATCGATAACGGGGGATAAAACAAAGATATAAGGGTGTAAAAATAATCTAAACTTGTAAAAAATTAATTTTATGAGATTATTTCAACTCATACTAATCATATATTTTAACTATATAATTTTTGACCCATTTTACCCAAAAATGAATTTATATTAATTTAATATTTTAAGGAGTTCCAAGAGTGTCCCTCCCATAACTTTTAAAAGTGAACCTCCTCTCCTCTCTTCCTCGCACTTTTTTAATACCATATATATATAATTACATACTCAAATACATTCATTAAATACATAATCATACTGTAGAGACCTTGGTTTGATAATAAAACTAACCTAAGAAATATTTTGGTGTAAACCTTAAGAGGTTGTTCAAAGAAGTGGTATAGTTTTTAACCAAGAGTTTCCAATTTATTTCTTATTACACCTACTAAAAATTTACTTAAACCACGATGAAATAATAAAATAATTATATTCCATATAATATGATGTTGTTATATTGATGTATTAATTTATATACATCTTCGCTTTCATCAGATGGGGAAAAAACATCATTCATGTCTACAACTGACTACCGTCTCACGAACTGATGTTATTCAGTTTCCATCACAGACTCTAAATTATGGTTACAATGATAGAATTAATGAACATATATAATATTCATGAAATTTTTATCATTATTTGGGGATTATATATAATCTATTTTCTTACCTTTCCATCCATTTAAAAATGATAACATTGTTTGTGTGTATGTGTGGCTACCACCTCCATGAAGTGATGTGATTCATTTTTCATCACCACATCACATGGATTATATATATAATTTTATATAAAGAGATAATCATTTTTATGATATATTAATCATCCTGAAACAAAAAATAAAATATCATCCTTTCCAAAATGATCATTTAAAAGTGGAAACTTTCCTCATACGTACGTACGACCTACTATCTCTATGATTGTAACATAGATCATTTTTCATAACAATATTGCATGGTTGTTTTTAAAATTATAATTAATATATAAAAATGATAATTATTTCATTATTATCATTATAAAGATTTTGTAATAATGACCCCTTTGACCATATCCAACCAACCAAAGTAATTTTGGACATATTATTCGAATATCATCAAAAATTATAACATGAACTTAATTGATCAAGTAATTGATTAAAAAATGGTAAAAAGAAATAATAAACATGTAAAATTTTCTTAAGAAAGTAAATAATTAACATAATATTTCATGTGATGATTCAAACTTAATTTTTTTAGGATCTTAAAGGTACATTAATGGGTATAATATGGGGGAGAATTGTAGTTTATAAAATAAAAATATATAATTACCTTAAACTCCCGTTTTAATAGATTGAGAAAACATTATATATGATATATAAATATGTTATCAAAAAGGATTTCATATGATAATTTTTATAAATAACACAATAAGAAAATGTTCGAATAAAGTTAAAAATTTCATAATAAATGAACAATAGAAATAAAACATTTAAAAACAATACAATTAAAACATTATAAAGATCTAAAGAAAAAATTACATGCACTGTATAAAAGAATATCAACACTTTAACCATCGTTGTAAAGAAATTCAAAATCCTTGAATTAATATATCCATAGTTTAAACTAACCATATATTTGGTCTTTATTTAGTAATAAATACCTTTATCACAATGATCAGGATTACCCTATCTTCCTATCCCCAGAGGCCCTTTATCACAAAGATCCGACACAACAGTCTTCTGATGCCTAGAAGACCTAAATCAAACCCTATCGGACATGGTGAATAAAATCACAAAAAAAAATTTAAGTCATTTACCATCCACATATGAATTAAATAAAATAAAAAACATATAAATATTACAATTATTATACTTGTAACAAGATGTTACAAATATATATAAAGAATTATAAGATTGAATGAGTTGCAAAAGTATCAACTCCCTCCTCCTCAAATGAATCTCTATTTATTTTAAATTATAAAATTGTCATATTTAGTGATTCTCAATGTTGATTTCAATGGGTTTTAATGAACTATTCCTTCTCTTAGAATGTACTGTATATACTTCATCTAATGGTCATTTTGGTATCATCATCAATTGCTGAAAAATCTTATATTTGATAGAGTAAAATTTTTTCATCTAATAGGATAGATTTTAATCGTTCAGTGAAATGAAAATACTTATTTGATTTTTTTTTCAATGTTTCATCTATAGAGTGTTTATACCTCTATATGATGAATTTCTATCAGGTTAACAATGTGGAACTTCATGTGGTGAGACTTATTTATACGTTTTAATTTAAAAATTATAAAATTTTTTTTTGATGAAATATGAAATTGTATATCTGATTTACAAAGTAAATTTTCTTCTGATTATAATGTTTTTCCTAATTATAAATATCATCCTATTAAAAAATATCATCCAATTAACAAATATCATCACATTAAAAAATATCATCTGATTAGTAAAGATTTCTACATTCAGAAAAATAGATTTTTTCTAAAAAAATATTCTAAAACCTTAGGAACTTTAAATTTAGTAAAACATTGTATTTAAGAAAGTGTGTTGTGGTTTTCTAAATAAAGGTTAGATAGTGTGTGTTGAAAGTGTAACATTCAACTCAACAAACTTCTCACTTTTTAAAATAACAGAACACAAACCATAAATAGAAAATCATTGAAAAACATACATTCCATTATTTATATACACATTTAACA
This sequence comes from Viscum album, assembly GCA_963277665.1. Taxonomy (NCBI): domain Eukaryota; kingdom Viridiplantae; phylum Streptophyta; class Magnoliopsida; order Santalales; family Viscaceae; genus Viscum; species Viscum album. The sequence continues at coordinate 133,385,527 of OY728120.1, forward strand.
ACTTTAATCTTCATTTATTCTTCTTAAAAAAATTATTATTCATTGATTTTTTTATCCCCTTATCTATAGTTATCTCTCTTTTGATAATATTTTTCTAATTTTTTTTAGAACATTGTGTTTTTCTCAACATTCATAAGATATGTTCCTTTTCTCAATTTCTCCCCCTTGGTGATTTTGAAAAAATGGGATGAATAAAGCGTACCTAAAATGGTATAAAGAAATATTTCTACAAAACAATTTATTATAAATGAATATTCACCCAAATCATATAGAAATAACATTCATACAACAAAAAAATGGAAAAACTTCATTTATAAAGTTATATAGAAACATTAATTGAGAATTTCTTTCAAAATAAGTTTAATTATTACAAAATAATCAAGATTTTATAGAAAATTAATTATTTATTTGAAAATTTATACATGTTCAATTTCACATTCATAAATTAATCCTATAATTTATATGACTCAACAGAATAAGAATCCATCTTGGTGATCCTATCCTCTAGTACTTGAAACTTCATGTTATCCTACTTCAACCTTAGCACTACATCATTAAGAAACTAAAATTTTATATTATCAACATTCAAATTTAACATTTATTCTTCAAGAGTAAGAATTATCATCCTCTATTATAATTAATATTCTTTTTTTATCAAATAAAGATTTTTAATATTATCTACATCTTATTTAATTTATGAAATATCAAAAGAAAAATATCTAAAATACATTGTAATAACCAAAGTGGATTTCTTGATACATTCTATTTTCTCACCATAAAACATTATATCTACATCCATTTGTTTCATCCATATCATACTTTTCTTCAAAATTATTCTTTCTTCATTAAAAATATATTGGAAACATTTTAAATATGCTTTATTTTGAAAATTTGTTTCAATAATTTGTTTGAAATCAATATAATTTTCTTAATCATCCAGCTTTCCTTGAATGTATTTTCATCTGGGTTCAGTATTTATAAAATAATAAATTTCTTTTTCAATTTTATTTAGAACTTCATTAATGGTTGTGAATATCATTTATATCCCTTCATGATAACCACTTATAGGGGAATGACTTGAATTGGATGAAAAATTTGGAACCTAAAGATTAAAAGTCCCAATATTTTTTCCTTTACCATTCACTTCATCTAAAACTTCTATTGCTACAAAATTCTTATTTAACATAAGATTGTATAAAACCTTGGTGTGAAAATTTTGATCTTGTTTTTATTTCACTATAAAAATATTGCTAGTTTGCATCGGCTTCTTCATGGTGGTTCTAGTAACCCTGAAAAAATAAATCCGGTTAAAAAAATATAATATATTCGTGGTTTCATAAAACCTCTGTGATTTTTTTATGTTTTCAATGAGTGTCATTTTCATTTAAAGATCAGGTAGATTTTTAAAAAAACCCTAATCCCTCCTCCTCCTCTGATTCTTTTATAATACCCTGACCCCCCCATTCCCCCGACATCCTCCTCTCCTCTCCCCGACAGCAACCCTGAGCCTGCAACTCCCTTTCCCCACACCCCACCTTCTCTCCCATCCCTGGTGGTGACCCTGTGCACATAGCCACAACCCCTCGGCCCTGAGCATGCAATTCCCCCCCCACCCCCATCCCCCATGACCCTCCCCCCTCCGACCTCTTCTATTGTCAGCTCGCTAGTGACATGAACCCCCTGACCTCCCTCACCCTAGTTTGATTCCCCTCTTTGGCAGTGACACAGACCCCCCCCCTCTGAGCTCCCACTACCTATCTTAGATCCCCTTCATGGTGGTAATACATCCCCCATTAAAGGTTTCTTCATCCTCACCCTAATTTTATTATTGAGTATCACTAGATGGACAATAATGGGTGATAAAAATAGTATAGAATTTTTTTTATTTGTAGGAAAATAAATTTATATTTAATTTTGGTTTATAATGTGTTATTTGGATTTTTTAGTTAGTTTTTTAGAGTTTTAATAATCATTAATTTTGGTTAGGTTTGATTAAATTTATGGAAAATAATTATGATATATGTCAGTTATGGATTCTAGATTGTTAATAATTTCATGGTTTTTATTTGAAATTAATGAATTACACTTTTTTCTATATATAATAATGCCTCATATTTTTTGACTGATACATAATTGAGCCTTTTTTCCAACTCATGGACAATTGGTGGTAGGGTTTGGGGTCACACATGGTTTCATAACCAACCCTGGAAAGGTCTCTAAGGATAAAGGCCTTGAAATGAGATATTAGACCCTTTTTAAATTTATCATAATGCTTCATTTTTTATGAATATGCGAGGAATAATTTAGTTTAATAAAATGTATCGAATAATTATAGAGTAGTTAGGGTTAAGTTTTACATGCATGATAATCATTTATTAATGTTGGTAACTGGAACAACCAACATAGTTTCATTGATTTTATTTTAACTAACGTTATTTTTAATAAAACTAATTATATAGTGTAGTTTATTTTTTAGTAAAATGACTAATTTTTTATCATTTTATTTGAAAATAACAATAGAAATTATTAAAATTTATGTTAGTGTCATGTTTTTTATGTTTTGATGAAATTGAAGGAACATATGATTTTATGTTATGCAAATAAAGTTGATTTATATAATTCATGGAACAACATGAAGTCACATAAAACTTGTTCAATATAATATAGACATATAAAGTTGGATATTTTTTGTATGCATGTCATATCATGATATCCAAATAAATTATACTTTGAATTCATATTTTTAAAGGAGTGCTCTGGATCTTAGTTAGATCATGGGAAATAGTTTGGACATTGATCAATGTAGATATTGTTTCAATGTAATGAACCCTCTTTAGTTACAACACTATGGTAGAATGCACCATTATCTATTCTTTGATTCATCTCATTCATCTATGTCTGTGAGAAATAATAATTTATTTGATTCATGTTTTTATATTATAAGTTTAGTAAGAAAAAATTCATTATTTGATTCATCAAATTTTCCTTTATAGTTGTTACGAAAGAGTCAATGGAGAAGTTGGGTGATAATTATTTTTGATTTTACATCTTAGATTAAACATCTAAATCTTTGTATTTAAATTTACAGGGAGAATACAATCCAATACCTATGGATAAAAGTTGTAATAATTTACCTCAAAACACACCTCGATATTCGAAAGGTTTGGACGATTTTTTTGATTATGCAATTGTAAAAAGATCAGTGGATTGTAGAATAAAATGTTCTTTTCTTGATTTTAAATTCAAGCAATGGATGAATAAAAATGAATTATATGATCATTTTTTATTGAAATTGTTTCCTGGTTGATATGTATTTTGGATTTTTAATAGTGAATCAAGTGTTATAGAAATTCAAAACAATAGAAATACTATCAATGAAATACAAAGTTACCCGACAGAGGAGAATTCAGTTTGAAATTTGTTAAATGATGCATTTGGTTTTATAGAATAAAATGTCCAAGATTTCAAAAGATAAATAGAACCATTAGTTGATACTGAATAGGTTAATCTTGATCATAAATTTAGTGATCAAAATATTATTTTTATGAATTAGTTGAAGATGGACAGTAAGAACTGTATGAAGGGTATGCCAAGTATTCAAAGTTGTCTTTTCTACTTAATTTTTATAATATCAAGTGTCATTGTGAAATTACTGACAAGTAAATCACCATTATTTTAGAGTTTATTCATGATTCATTTAGTGATGCTAAGATCCCTACAGCATACTATGACATTAATAATGTCATTAACAAATTTTTACTTGATTATACAATGATATATGCATGCCCTAATGATTGAATGATTTACTAGGGAGAAGATTTTGATAAAGAAGAATATGAAATATTTCATATAAGAATATAGAATTCAATGAACAATAGTGAGAGTATAAATAAATACACCCCTAAGAATAAATATAAGAAGAAAAAACCTGCAAATTTATTATATTACATTCCTCTAAAACCGCTCTTGCAAATATTATTCATGTCGTCTAAGACTATAGATGGCATGATGTGGGATGCTTAGGATAGTAACGATGGCTTGATGAGACATACAAAGGATTCAACATCATGGAAGATGTTTGATTCCCTATATCTATATTTTTCTTTGGATCCTAGTATTGTATTTTGGTATTGGCTTCTGATGGTTTTAACCCTTTTAGTACTTCAAGTACTAATTATATCATTTGGTAGGTTGTTTTGATCACCTATAATCTACCTCTATGTATTTGTATGAATAAGACTTCTTTCATTATTTTGATGATTATTTATGGACAGAAAATTCCCGTAAATTACATTGATGTATACCTTTAACCACTAATCAAATAATTTTGAGAATTATGGGATGATGGCGTGGAAACATATTATTCCTCAATGAGACCATAATTAAAAATGCATACTGCTTTAATTTGGAAAATTAGTGTCTTTCCAAGACTATGAAATTTATCTATTGGGAAAACTCATACTGGTTTGGCTTTTCCAATTTGTAATTTTGATTTTGAACATCAACCATTACCTTATAGCAGTAAATGGTGTTTTTTGTGTCATAGTTAATTCCTTGATTCTTCTCATTAATTAAGGATTAACAAGACATGATTAAATAGAGATATTGAAATGAAAAAGTCACTAAATGTGTTATCTTGTTTAGAAATATAGGGATAATTAATTAATTTCACCGAATAATTTAGAAAATGTCATCAGTTTAAAAAAAGGGGGAATGGGTAAGAGGTATAGTATCCAATGTAGTTGGAATACAATAATGGATGAAAAGGAGTATATTTTTCAAAAATACTTATTGGAAATTTAATTTGATACATTATAATAATTACATAATTCATATGAAGAATAACGCCTCTAACAATGTAATTTTTATAGTGCTTAATGAGAAGGGTAAATCAAAGGATCACCTTAATCCTTGTAAGGATTTGGATTAAATGAATATAAAGAATGTTTTGTGGTTAAATGAGAATTTAAAGTATCCTTTAGATATTTTTACAATGAAAAATCATGATAAAGACATATTCCTTCATACTTTATTGAATTTAAAAGTGACAAATGGATATTCTAGTATCATATCAATGTGAGTTGACTTAAAACATCAAAAGTTATATGGATTGAAAATTCATGACTCGCATATTTTGAGGGAGCAGTTTTTTCCATTATCTTTGCATAATAAATTACCTGAAAAGGTAACTACGGTTTTAGTTGAGTTTTTTACCTTTTTTAGATAGATTTATTGAAAAACTCTAAATCCAATCAAGCTTGATAAACATCAATAAAGAATTTTTTTGACACTATGTTATTTCGAGATGTTATTTCCCCCTTTATTATTCACAATCATGGTTCATTTGACTGTACATTTGGTTGAAGAAGCTAAACATGGTGGACTGGTACACTCTCTATGGATGTATCCAATTGAGAGGTATGTTGATTTTTTTCAATTTCATTAGTGAATTCAATTTTATCAAATCATTTCATACATTTTTTTAATATGTTTCTTTTTTTCATCAGGTATTTCGGTCATTTGAAATCATATGTGAGGAATAGATCTCAACTTAAATGGTCTATTCCTGAAGGGTACATAGGTGAAGAGTTCATGAAATTTTTTTCTATGTATTTGGTTGGGATTGAGACTGTATTCAATTATATTGGGCATGCTGACAATATCTCCACCAATTCCAGTTCTAAAAATAACTCATCGGTATTTCCAACTATTGGAAGACCAATTGGAAAGGGGCCAAATTTTAAAATGAATGAATTAGATTTTCTACAATCACATAGATATGTGCTACTCAATAGTGTTATTGAAGATCCATTTATTGAATAATTGTGACTTCAAACAAAGAGGTGACTAATGGGTCGAGCTCCAAATGAGTTTTAATTAATAAAATATGTTAATAAGGAAATTGTTGAATGGTTTTACCATAGTGTAAGTGTATACTCATATTCATATTATTTACATGTAGTTATTTTTTTATGTTAAAAGTAATAGCTTATATATTTTTGTCTAGATAATGAATGTTAACAATCAAGCTGAAATAGTGAATGATTTGAAGTTTTTTGATTGAGACCCTCTAAGGCAGTCTTAGAGATTTAATGCCTACAATATTCATGGCTTCTTTTTTTTGTACAATTTATCATGATAAAGATTTAAAAACTCAAAATACTAGTGTATTTATAATTGTAGTGGTGGGATACCATGGGAAGATAATTGATATAATTGAATTAAAATATCATGGTCAGTTTTTAGTTTTCTTATTCAAATTCAAGTGGGTAAATATTTATAGGGGTATAGTGAAAGATTCGTGACATTTTACTTAGGTCAAATTATCTTACATGACAGATATCGGTGAGCATATAGAGCATGATCCATTTATCTTGGTTTCACAAGAGAAGACGGTTTATTATGTGGATGATGAAATACATGATGTATGGAGTGTTTTTGTATACTTAAAGTAGAGATACTTATATAATTTGGGCTATGAAGATCAATTAGTGCTTTATGACAGTGAACCTAATCAACCAAAAAATATTGAACATTTTTTTTGACAATATCAAAATGGTAGAACTTGCAAGAGAGGGTGAAAATGAAGTTCTCATTATAATGGAGATAAATGATAATGAAGATAATGAAGATGAAGATAATTGAATGTATAAATTGGTAATGAAATTATATTACAATTTCTCATTGATAAGTGTTTCATACATATATACATTGTTTTAGTTTTTCTTTCTTTTTCTTTTTGTAAAAAAGTTTTTAGTTTTTAATTTTTTTATATTTAATGTACCTTAACCATCTGAAATATAATAATTCAAAGAACAAAAAATAGGATTCTATACTTTCAGCATCTTGGAGCACACCACCACTATCATCATCTTCTATGGATCCTAGTTATTCTGTTGTACCAGAGATTACTAGTGATCCTGATATTTCCCCAAATATAATTGGTATCCCACATCTTGATCCACCTCAAGCGATGGAGTAGTTGGTTACCCCTCCATCTAGGGAATATTAGTGGGTTACCATTACTGGTATGTATGTCATTTTTCAAAAAAAACTATATATTTTATTAATTGTTTAATGCATTTTTTAAACAGATAATTATTGGATTCATATTCCTACAACTTGGAAAAATGAGGTCTTTAATACTCAAGTAAAGGTCATATTAATTTTATATTCCTTGAAAACTAATTTAAAAGGCATGAGTAAATTTTATAATATACTTATAAAGGGTTATGTATTATATTTCTAGATGTTTATTCATTTTGATGTCCCTAACTCTATTTAATGCCCATGGACTTTTCAAAGAACACATACCATATCTATAAAAAAACTAAAATGATATTGTTATATAAAAAACATGAATTGAGAGTTATACTGACTATATCTTGCACTGGATTGATGTGTGGTTTATTTCTACACATCAAAAATAAATTGTAGATCATTATACATAAGTTTGAAAACAATATGAGCTTGTTTGCTCAGTTTATACTTAGTAAACACTTATGAAAGGTACAAAAGACTTTCAAAACAAGTGTCAGGGGGTCAGAACCATGAAAATGACATTGGATTTTCATAAAATCATGGGATAATGACCGTTGATTTAATTGTGAAATGTAATAACTAATGGCACATTATTCTAAATGATGATTTTTCTGTTATGGTTGTAGATGTGTTTTTAGTTCTTTAAAACACTAAAACATGCATGGAACGATCAAACCAAACAATAGATGTCGGATTGTTCTGAAAGTAGGGTAAATGACCATACTTTTAATTGTGAAATGTAGGAAACGATGGCACATCATATTGAATGATGGTTTTCCCATTATGGACATAAATGAGTTTTTATTATTTTAAAACACTAAAACATGTGTGGAGTGGTCAAAATCAGAAAAACAATGTCCAATTGTCTTGAAATCAGAGGATAATGACCATGCATTTAATTTTGAAATGTAGGGACTTATAGCACATCATTCTGAATGACGGTTTTCCCGTTATGGCCTTAAATGTGTTTTCAGTGTTTCAAAACACTAAAAAGTGTGTGAAACAGTCTAAACCAATAAAAGACATCATATTGTCCTAAAATAGTGGTACAAACACCACAGATTTAATTGTTAAATGCAGGAACTAACAGAACGTCATTCTAAATGGCGGTATTCCTGTTATGTCTATAAATGCATTTTTAGTGTTTTAAAACACTAAAACATACATAAAATAATCAAAACCAAGAAAATGAAATCATATTGTCCTAAAATCAAGGTAAAACCAATGTTTAGTTGTTTTTAACGTTTACGTGTAGACAACATGTCAATGCAATGCGCGGTGGGTTCAATTTTGAATCAGTAAACACTTATGAAAGGTACACAAGACATTAAAAACAAGTGTTGGGGGGTCAAAACTAATGAATGAAAATTGGATTTCCCTAAAATCAAGGGAAAATTACCATAGATTTATTTTTGAAATGTAAGAACCAACGACACATCATTCTGAATGAAGGTTTTTCTTTTAGGTATGTAAATTCATTTTTAGTGTTTTAAAACACTAAAATGTTTTTGGAAAAGTCAAAACTAGAAAAATGGTGTCGGATTGTCCTAAAATTAGTGTAACACCACCATATATTTAATTTTGAAACGTATGAACTGATGTCTCATCATTCAGAATGATGGATTTCTCGTTATGGCTGTAATTGCATTTGTAGTGTTTTAAAACACTAAAACATGCATGGAACATTCAAAATTTGGAATACGATATTGGATTGTCTGGAAATTAGTTGATAATGACCATATATTTAATTTTCAAATGATAGAATTGACAGAATGTCATTCTAAATGACAGTTTTCCTATTATGCCTGTAAGTGAACTTTTAGTGTTTTAAAACACTAAAACGTTTGTGGAATGGTCAAAATCATAAATATGACCTCCAATTTATGAGTAATAATTGGAAAACCATCATAGAGTTAATTTTGAAATATTGGAACTGACACCACATAATTCAAAATGATATTTACCCAATATGGACGTAAACGTGTTTTTAGTGTTTAAAAAAAATAAAATGTGCATGGAATGGTAAAAAATAGAAAAAATATGTAATATTATCCTAAAATTAAGGAAAAATGACCATACATTTAATTGTGAAATTTATGTACCAATGACACATCATTCTGAATGATGGTTTTCTTATTATGTCTATAAAAGTGTTTTTAGTGTTTTAAAACACTAAAACGTGCATGGAATGGTCAAAACCAAACAAATTATGTTCAATTGTACTAAAATTAGTTCAAAACAACCATACATTTAATTATGAAATATAGGAACTAACCACATGTCATTCTAAATGATGGTTTTCCCATTATGGCCGTAAATGCATTTTTAGTGTTTTAAAACACTAAAACGTACATGAAATAGTCCAATCCAATAAATTGATTTTGTATTGTCCTAAAATAAAAATAAAACCCTCCAAACATTTAGTTGTGAAATGGAAAAACTGACATCACATCATTATGAATGACAGTTTTCCTGTTATGGCCAAAAATGCATTTTTAGTGTTTTAAAACACTAAAATGTGCGTAAAACGGTCAAAACCAAAAAACGAAATCGGATTGTCATAAAATCACGGGAAAATCATCAATTAGTTTTTTTTATGTGTACGCATAGACAACACATCAATCCAATGTGTGTTGTGATCGATTTTGAGTCGGTAAACACTTATGAAATGAATAAAAGCCTTTAAAAAACAGTTTCGGGGGGTCAAAACCAGGAAAACAATGCTGGATTTCCCAGAAATCAAGCGACGATGATTGTAGATTTAGTTGTGAAATATAGTAACTGATTACACGTCATTCTAAATGAAGGATTTCCTGTTATGTCTATAAACATTTTTTTAGTATTTTAAAAAACTAAAACATGTGTGGAACAGTTAAAACTGGAAAAATAACATTGGACAGTCCTGAAATTAAAGTATGACCACCATAGATTTAATTGTTAAATCTACGAACTAATGGTACATCATTCAGAATAAAGGATTTCCCGTTATTCTCATAAATTCATTTATAGTGTTAAAAATCACTAAAACGTGGATGGAACAGTCAAAACCAGACAAATAAAGTCTGATTATCCACAAATTATGGGACAATGACCAATGATTTAATTGTGAGATGTAGGAATTGACTTCACGTCATTCTGAATGAAAATTCTCCTATTATGGTCATAAATACATTTTTAGTGTTTTAAAATACTAAAACAAGCATGGAATGGGAAACCCCAAGAAAATGGCCTTCAATTGATGTGAAATAATTGCAAAACCACTGTAGATTTAATTGTGAAATTTAGGAACTGACGGCATGTCATTCTGAATGGTAGTTTACCTGTTATGGTCGCAAATGCATTTTTAGTGTTTTAAAACACTAAAACATGTGTGGAACGGTCAAAACTATGAAAATTACCTCTGAATTATGTTCAATCAGGTTACAACCATTTAAGATTTTATTTTGAAATGTATTAACTAACGGCATGTCATTCCGCATGATGGTTTTCCCGTTATGGTCGTAAACACATTTTTTGTGTTTTGAGGCACTAAAACATGCATGAAATGATCATAAGAAAAAAAAAGATGTTATATTGTCCTAAATTCAAGGGACAACCACCGTTTAGTTTTTTTAACTTGTACATGTAGATAACACATCAATCAGACATGCAGTGTGATCAGAATTACTCAGTTAACACTTATGAAAGTTACAAAAGCCTTTTAAAAAGTGTCAAGGGGTCAAAACTAGGAAAATTATGTTACATTTCCCTTAAATTAAGGTATAACGACTATAGATTTAATTTTGTGACGTAGGAACTGATGACACATCATTCTAAATGACGATTTTCCCATTATGGTTGTAAATACATTTTTAGTGTTTTAAAACACTAAAATTTGCATGGAACAGTCAAAACCAAAAAATGATGTAAGGTTGTCCTAAAATAATGGAAAAACAACCATTTATTTAATTTTTAAATATACGAACTAACGTTATGTCATTCTCAATGACGGTTTTCTCGTTATGACTATAAATACATTTTTGTGTTTTAAAACACTAAAAAGAGCATGGAGGATCAAAACTACGAAAAAGATATCATATTGTACTAAAATCAGGGAAAATGACCATTGATTTAATTTTGAAAAGTAGGAACTAATGACACATAATTATGAATGAAGGTTTCATGTTATGGCAGTAAATGCATTTTTAGTGTTTTAAAATACTAAAACGTGTGTTGACCGGTCAAAACTAGGAAAACAACTGACAATTGATGTGAAATTATGGGAAAAATTATATATTTATTTTTTAAATATATGAACTGAAGACACATCATTTCAAATGACGATTTTCCATTTATGGAAGTAAAATTATTTTTTAGTGCTTTTAAACACTAAAACTTGCGTGGAATGGTCGAAACTGGGAAAACGATGTCGTATTGTCCTAAAATTAGGGGGAAATACAGTAGATTTAATTTTTAAATATTGGAATCTACAAAATTCTATTCCTAAGGATAGTTTTCTCATTATTGTTATAATCACTTTTTTGGTGTTTTAAAATACTAAAATGTGTGTGGAATGGTCAAAAATATTGCAAACAACCTCATATTGATATGTAATAATGAGACAAACACTGCTTAGTTTTTCTTAAATATAGGACATGATGTGATATCAAAATATTTAAAAAAAATATTTAATAAATTTCAAGGACAACACACATCACTTTAAAAATAAATTAGAATATTTACTTATTTATTTTCAGTTTCAAGTGTTGAATCTTATCTTAAATAGGTATGTTCATATATTCAAAGTGTTTTGTAATATATATTATTTATTTATGTTAAAATTCCCTTTTTTTATTAAAAAAATAAAAAAAAATTATCTGTAGCTATAGCATCCTAGATCTGGGTGCCACTCAACTGGTGCCCCCTACCCAGTTGGTCACATGGCCTCAAGTGCATGTCCCCAAACGCCAGAGGCTTCTGGCTAGTAGCAAGGGCATAGGATATGATAGTTGGGATACTATACCCTCATTAGTAGATTGTAACATAGAGGGATAAATAATAATACAATAGCGTAAACAGTAAACAACATACAACTGAAATAAGCAGTGAAAGACTGAAAAAATAAATAACCAAGCATCATTAAATATAAAAGATGATGCATCATGTCACGTGTTCTAGGAATGCATCCAAAACAGGATACACTATGGTAAGATACAATATAAAATACCAAGGTACATAAATACAAAATAAAACTCAGAAGCATCATAAGCCTCGGCTTGGTCACATGCTCTCTTGCTCCTAAAATCAATCAAGTATTTGAAGAAGGGTGCTTGCCCTTATAGACACATGAAATCATATAATCTGTTTGGGCCCAATAAAATGACCCAAAAATGGTGTGATAAATAAATCCCAGTAGGTAACCACCAAAAATCCGTGTCAATCTATGAGTGAGTATATGCAACAGCAGTGTGCAATAGTGAAAGCAGTAACAAGGAAGTACTCAAAAGTAAACAATCCTACATGCACTTGCTTCCATTTTCATTCATTATGTTCAGTTAAACCATTCAATTAAATTGAATTATGTAAGCCTTGAGATCTATCCTAATCCCGTCAATCCCCTATATAAAGGATGCACAAAAGATACCTTATAAGGCTATCTAAACAAGTTATGTGAAAACTGAATCTATGCTTATGCTTTGGCTTGGCAGACGCATCATAAGTCATTAAATTTGAATATTAAATTCAACACCTTTCCCATAGACATAGAGAAACCCTACATGTAATCATAACCAATCCTCACCTGCAGAAATAATAAATCCTCTCCTGCAGACATAAAAAATCTTCACTCATAGGCATAATAGTCAATCAGGGTAGAGCTCGGTATATTAGCATGTCATCATGTTTCAAGGTAAAACCTGATATATAATCATTTCATCATGTTTTCGGGCCAATCCCAGTGTTATAATAATTTCATCATGTTTCAGTTCCAAGCCCGGTGTATAATTATTTTAGCATAATAAACAACACATGTAAATTACACTGTTACATGGTTAAAATAATAACAACTCACTTGGGAATTATACATAACAAGAAACAAGATTAATTAAACTATCATAAGGCTGAAACAATTATACTCACATGGGAAATTCATATCACAAGACTAACATGTAATCTAATAATTACAGGGCTTAAATAATTATACTCACATGGAAAATTCATATCACAGTCCTAACATATAATCTAACAATTACAAGGCTTAAACAATAATAGGCATAACATGGGGAAAAGGGAAAAAATACTAATCCCACACCCTTAATCCATCCAATTTTAATTTAACCCAATCGCAATCCCATTATAATTAAATTCATTTTTAAAAACCCAAATAGGGAAAACAAGGCTTGCCTCTACGGAAACCTAGGACAAATGGCTATAAACAACAATTCAAGGGAAATGCACCCATGGGGTGGACCTAATTCAAGGAAATCAACATTACGCGTGAAGAATAACACATGTTCAATTACCGAAACATTATTAGTAAATAACACGGGTCAAAAATAAATCAAAATGAAACCCAAAAATGGGTGCACGAGACTTCAGAACATATATTAATCTCGACAATTAACGAGAGGCACAAGACCACTTACCTCATACTCATGTGACTCTCCTCATCTAGTTTTGACCTCTAATTCAAGATATAATGGATAAGATCAACAAAATGTGGAAAAACACTCAAGCTCTAATAACTTCATTGGGATCATGAATCATGAAGAACAGATCCAGAAGAATCGGGAGATTACTAATTGGGTTCAAATGCCTCTCATGGAATTTGATTTAGAGTTCATATAGACAAATGGGGGGAAATGAGGTCTGGTGGTGATGCTCGTGATACCCGATGATCCCTCTATCCAAATGGAATAAAAACGACACTACTCCCATTTTATCCAAAAAAAACTGCACAGCATGTACTAATAGGCTACACGCCGTGTAAGTACTAAAATTGTCCCCCTCTATTGACTCCCCTTAAACACCATGTTCAACCATACACAAATAAGTTACACGGTGTGTAACCCCCATGTTTGGTCATGTAAGGCCTAAAGTCATCATTTAACCCCTTTAACTATTTTTCCTCTTATATGAACCAAAAAAGAAATTATTTGTGCCTCAAAATAAGAATCGAGTTCTTACAAACTTCCCCCATTAAAGAAATTCATCCTTAAATTGCCCTTCCAAGGGTGATGAAGAAATATTTGAGAAAAACTCTGGCCACTGTGATTGTACATTGGCCTCCCTCTCCAAAGTCTTGTCTTTCACTCAGTTGTGCTTCCATAGAACCCATACTAAATGAACATACCAGCCATGGAGAACCTTCATGATATGATCAACAATATGAATAGGATGCTCCTAAAAGGAGGAATCTTCCTAGAACTCAAATTCCTTAGGCTGAAAGGCGTGATATGGGTCTGAATGATAGTGGCGTAGCTGAGATATGTGGAAGACTTCATGCATGTCTCAGTACCTCTGAGTTAACTGCAACCGATAGGAAACCGACCCAACTCTCTCCAGAATCTCGAACGCCCGACATATCACGATGAAAGTTTACCCTAACTCCTGACTTGCCTATGTCCCAACCTTAGTGAAAGGCGTAAGAAAACCCAATCCATGAACTCGAACTCCAAAGGTCATATGAAGTGATCGGCATATGATTTCTAACAAGACGTTTTAGTTGTTATCTTCTTCTGAATCAACTGAACCTACTCAGTGGTCTCCTGGACAAGACAAGGTCCAAGCATAGGTGCCTCCCCTACCTTCAGCCAACATAGGGTTGATCGGCATGGTATATCATACAAAGCCTCATAAGGCACCATATGAATAGAATCATGAAAGATATTTTTATAGGAAAACTCATCCAAGGGTATGTGTCTCTCCCATGAACCCCTGAAATCCAGGATGCATTCCCAAAGCATGTACTCCAGCACCTGAATCATGTGATCTGACTGGCTATTTATCTGAGGGTGGTATGTTGTGCTCAGAATCACCTGTGTACCCAGTTCCCTCTAAAAAAATTCTAGAAAAGATACGTAAATTGGGAATCCCTATCAAAAATGATAGAGTATGGGACTCCGAGCAATCGTAAAATCTCATGTATGTACAACTTCCCAAGCTCTTCAACACTGAAGGTTTTCTTGATCGGTAGGAAAGGTGAAACATTAGTGAGATTGTCAAGAACAACTCAGATACCATCGATACAAATGACACATCCTCTATTGGAAAACCCCACAAAGCACACCCATGATTGTTTTAGTGATGCTACTAGTGTGTTATCCCTTAACTGGGCGAACCCGCACACAACTAAGTTCAAAAAAGTTGACTCATAGCAAAGAACAGTCGAACCCTGATCAACGTCATAAAAAGAAGTCATGAAATATTTCCTCAAAATACATTGTAGACCTTTACACCACACCCATATTAAACTTTCAGAGTGTTTAAACTAGTCCAATGGAACTAAACATGAAGAACACATAGGATAATGAGTCAAAGCATCACTGAATGAATTATCTCAGAAACGCCTAGCTTAGAAGGTCAACGTATTGCAATAGAAAAAAACACCTTCTCCCAAGGAAACATATTCCAACAATGATCCCATTTACCGAAGTTCATACCCATATCTCGGGGAAGATCCTTCATCAAGTCATGCCTTGATCAATTAAAAAGTCATGACACAACATGAGAAAAAGCTTAATTCCATATCCATCCCACTTGAACCATTATATATTTTTAAAACATCACATCTGAGCTCGACTAAAAGTCTGAGATAACCTCAGATTCATCAACCTGAGGTCCAAGGAACTCACCAATGGGATCCATACTCCCCGTTACTAGTGAGACTTTGGTACAAGGCTAAAATTCCACATAAGAGAACTAACTGAACCCAGAGTGGCATCTTCTTTGAAGTCACGTCAAATAAAATGGTAGGCATCCCTGATTCTATCCAAGGATTTCCTACACGGTAACCCAAGTATCACTCAAGTTAACCAAGCCTCACTAAAACCACACATCTAGAGTACAATATGGAAGGAGATCACGAACTAACCCAATGGATTTAAACTATAGTGTGAGGTATAACCAACGCTCTCTTAGTTCATCCAGGATGATATAAAGATAGGTGACAAGCTCATTTCTTAAGAAGGAGCACACTAAGTGGATTTCAAGGATCACCATAAAAGGATATTCGAACCACTAATGGTCAACCTCCTGAAACTAACTCGGCTTCTCTTGATGTCACATCATAATTTAACTAACCACAATGCCTTTATCCCAAGACATTTCTGTGATGGAGCATGATTAACCACTGAGGTCCATCCATGATCATTGGTACCTCACAATGGCTATACACACAGCTAACAACAACAACATCATGTGCCAAGCGAGTATCAACATGAAACAAGACTCAAAGGTATTCAAGTAGAATTGACCATTTCTGAATGGTCCTTGATTATGATCCTTCCACCTAAAAGGACACATTTAAACATAACTGATGTGATTCTCCCTACCTAAGAGTTCCCTAGATTTTGAGAAGGAGGACTATCCTCTCTCAACCACACTAGTTCAAAACTAACTTAAATGCACTTGTCTTGTTACACAAACCACGATAACCATGTCAATCACTTGGAATGAAATCCAAAATTAAACCGATTGGCATGTCAAAACACCCATATCCCAGAAGGTTTTCCCGATCCGTGGGATGAACTTGGTTCGAAAACTTTTAGATCACTCTACTCTAGAGAAAATAGAGAACAGACAAAACAACTAAAAGCTCAACAATTTAACCAAACTTGATGGATTGTTTTAATCATTTAAAACTTGAAAGATACCGCATATGTCAACATATACTACCACAAGTTTACAAGAATAAACAACACATTATGGGTACTATTCATAGGTTTTCCACCCTATGCATACTAGTACCAGATGGCTCACACAATAACCGGATCGAAATAACATCATCAACACAACCATTTACATGGATGAAGACGTACCAAGTCGCCCATCACCTAAGGAAAGAGGGGTTCACATTACCTGCGAAGTAGATGACCATGCCCGAGGCATGTTTAATCTACTAAAATGAGCATTCTTTAATACTTGTTCCCATACTAAGGGTTAAAATACAATGATCACTCATCCAAATAAGAGTTTCTTCATTAAAAACCAACCGTTTTACTCAGGACAATTGTACCTGAGTGGAACCGACGCTAGAAAGTTCATAGCTCAAAAGTGCAGATAACAAAACAGGATAGGTCAACACCTTCCTTTATGTACTCACCCCTCTACCTGCTCCATGGGTTAGTTCAATGTGTCCAACAATGAGAGATACTTCCAAAATCCCACTATGTTGGTCAGGTTTGGTCATGTTGCACACTGAGAGGCATCCTACTTGGGATCCTTCAGGTAAACATGAGTGACGGAATCCTACATGGGATCCTTAGCTAAACAAGAAAAAAGGAATCCTACACAGGATCCTAAAATGATAGAAAACATAGGTATCCTACAATGTAGATCCTTGAATGATAAGAAATAGAGGTATCCTACAAGAGACTCCCTAGATCTACATGTAAGAGAAGGCATCCCCCAATGGATCCTTAGAAGAAAAAAGTATCATAGGCTCATAGTCCAGAAGGGCACACCTCATAAGGTAGACATCCTCAAAGCATAGGTCACAAGAGATAGCCCATATCTCATATCAAATCAAAGGTCTCAACTAGGTTGTTCCAAACACCCAACCAATCATTCTTGCTTTGGTCTCACTCTCAAAACACAACAGAAAATAGTATTGTAGGAAAAACCTCTCCATTTAGATAAAATCCCCCAAAACATCCATTAAAAGTCCTCATAATGATCCACAGGTGTCACCAATGCAATCTACATGGAAAACTACTTTTAAATAACTACTCACGGGTACAAGACTAGCATTGTGGAATAAAACAAGAATAGACCCTCAGAAGGTACCAAAAGAGGTGTATACGGTGTGTAGAAACCATACACAATGTGTATCCTTAAACTCCCACATGGTCTTGTACTTCCGCTAGTGTGGACATGTAAACGCCTAAGATACATGGCATGTAGAATAGGTACATAGCGTGTACACAAGTCTCTCCTCCTAGCCATGTAGTTAGACACAATCAGATTCACATGAGTTTTTCCCGAATAAAACTACATTGTGTGTACCTATAGTACACGGTGTATTCTAATCAAAACTCAAAAACTCATTTTTTCTCTCACACAGTGTGTACATAGGGTACACAGTGTGTACATAGGGTACACATCATGTACATTAAATAAAGTTATTTCTTCCCAAACGGAAGAACACAAGGCATGTGTTCATAGGACCACACACTGTGTTGTCTAGGTTTTTGGATAGTAAGCCTTATAAACTTACCCATAACCCCTATTTTCTGCAAAATATAGCAACGGTGTTCCAAATTCTAACCCATGGGGCCCATACTCCCCGCGAATTAAATTTTGGAATCACATATAGCACATAACTACACAATTTCAACTCATGGAAAAAACATGATCCACCAAATTTTAATCCAAGAGGGCCCATGCACCTCAAGAATCAAAGCATTAAATCCATACAATTAAAACCATAACACATATCAATACACCAATCATAATAGTAGGTATATCTTTCATGGTACCTATCATAACATCATGCATATCTTGAATGAAATATATCACAACAGCATGCAATCAGTAATGATCCTAAATGGAATGGAAATAATGCATGGAATGTGATTTTTAACTAGTTTTTATATGATGAATTAGATGGAATACCCTCGTCTCCTTAGTTTGTAACAAAATAGAACCAAAATAATATCAATACTAATATCTCAAAACAAGCGTGTCACCCAATGGTGAAATCGAATCAACTATAATAGCTCAAAATATAAAAATCATAATTCAATTCGAGGAAATTTGGATTTTCCCTATACACAGGGTAGCTACTCCTAAGCATAATTTATTGACAAAATCCATTCCCTTCATATCTATATCTAACTTCACCAAATAGTAAGGCAAGCCAGAAAAGAACTCCTTTGATTCCACTTTGTAACATCCCGAATCCGAGTGCCACTCAACTACCGCCCCATACCCGGTTGGCCACATGGCCTCAAGCTTATTTCCCCAAATGCCAGAGGCTGTCGACTAGTATTGAGGGCTTAGAGTGTGATAGTGGGGAAACTATTCCCTCATTGGAAGAGTGTAACATAGTGGAATCAATAATAATAAAATATAAGAAATAGTAAACAACATACAACTAAAAAAACAGTGGAAGACTGATATGATAATAACCAAGCATCATTCAATACAAAAGATGATGCAGTATGTCACATGTTCTAGAAAAGTATCCAAAATAGGATACAATATAGTAGGATATAAGATACAAAATCAAGGTACAGAAATACAAAATAAAACTCATAAGAATATCAAGCCTTATCTTGGTCTCATTCTCTCCTACTCCTAATAGCAATCAAGTACCAGAAGAAGGGCACTTACCCTTATTGACACCTGCAATCATATAATATGTTTGGGCCGAAAAACGTGACCCAAACATGGTGTGACAAATAAATCCCAGTAGGAAACCACCCAAGATCTGTTCCAATATGTTAGTGAGGATATGAAATAGTATTTTACAATAGTGGAAGTAGTAACTAGGAAGTACTCAAAAGTAAACAGTCCTACATGCACTGGCTTCCATTTTCATTCGTCATGTTTAGTTCAAAGATTCAATTACATTGAATTATATAAATCTCAAGATCCGGCCTAATCTCGTCAATCCCCTGTATAAAGGATGCACAATAGATACCTCATAAGGATATATAAACAAGTAAAGTGAAGACCGAATCCAAGCTTATTCTTTGGCTTGGCAGATGCATCATAAGTCATTCTATTTCAATATTCAATTAAACACCTCACCCACATGCATAGAGAAACCCTGCCCATAGTCATGACCAATCCTCACCTGTAGGAATAAAAAAATCCTAGCCCACAGGCATAACAAATCCTCACCCACAGGCATATCATTCAATCCGGTTTAATCCTAGTATATCAACATTTCAGCATGTTTCAGGTAAAACCCTGTATATAATAATTTCATCATGTTTCAGGTTCAATTCCAGTGTATTATCATTTTATCATGTTTCAAGTCCAAGACTGTTGTATAATAATTTTATCATAATAAAAAACACATGTAAATTAATCTATTATGTGGTTAACATAAAAACAACTCGTGTGGGTATCATACAAAACAAGAAACAAGTGAATTAAACTATCAAAAGGCTTAAAAAATTATACTCACATGGGAAATTCATATCACAAGACTAGTATTAAATCTAAAAATTACAAGGCTTAAACAATTATACTCACATGGGTAATTCGTATCACAAGACTAACATGTAATCTAACAATTAAAAGTTTTAAATAATAATAGGCATAATATGAGGTAAAGGGGAAAAACACTAATCCCAAGCCCTTAATCCATACAATTACAATTTAACCAAATAGCAATCCCATTATAATTAATTTCATTTTTAACAACCCAAATAGAGAAAAACAAGGATTACAACTTATGCAACCTAGGAAAAATGGCCATAAAAGACAATTCAAGGGAAACACACCCATGTGGTGGCCCTAAGTGCAGATACAAACCAGAAAACCTACAAGGAACAAGCTCTATAAGTGGATGATAAAGGAGCTTTTACCATAGTAGAAGCTACATAGATTTAAATAATGAGAGGGTATGCCACCTGCCATCGGGACAAGTCTGTGCATGCATGGGATAGCCTATTCGAATAGCCCAGCGAAGGTGGAGAGTTAATTTCATGATGAAGATGCTGGGGAGGAGCAGTTCCAAGTAGTTAGTCTGGGTTTTATGTAATGTTTGAAGCCTATGATAAATGAATTACTCTAAAACCTATGGGCCATGTAATACATACGCCTATAGGCATTGTAAGGGTTCTACCTCACCCCTTGAAAGGTGGATTATCAAAATCAATAAAAAAAATTATGCCCTTCAGGCCATTGGATGAATAAAGAAGAACAACTCAATAGGAATTGATGTCTTGCCGATTGGGTTGAAACACCTTTGATAGTGTTTGATTTGGTGTTCAGACTGACAAATAGGAGGTAAAATGAGGTCCAACAGTGCTGCTCATAATACCCGGTGATCCCTCTATCCAAATGATGGAAAAATGATTCTACTACCCATTTTAGACAAAAGAAACTACACAGCGTGTACAAATAGGCTACATGCCATGTAAGTTCTACAATTTTCCCCCTCTACCGACTCCCCTTACACACCATATTCAACCATATTTGGGTACATTACATGAAATGTACTAATAAGTACACGATGTGTAACCACCAAGTTTTGATGGGTAAGGCCTGAGGCCAACATTTAACCCCTTTTACTATTTTTTCACTTATATGAACCAAAAATAAAATATTCATACCTAAAAAAGAAGAATCAGGTTCTTGTAGTAGCATTATGAATATATTTTGTGTCTTTTTTATTTCTTATTTATTTAATTAAATGTTATGGTTTTCATTATAGGTGGAATATGTTGATAGTAGGCAAGAGTTTGACCATTTCGATCCACATAATTTTTCATATGGTAGTTGTGAAGATTCTTACTTTCAGTGGTATATTAAAATTTTATCAATTATTATAATATATTTGTTGATTTATTATGTTTATATTTATTTTTTGTTTAATTTTTTATAATAGATAATGATAAGGAATGGTCTATTTCAGTTGATGTGATGATGTAGAGGCCGACAGATGTAGTGAAGGTCATGAAATAAATGTATATTCAACATGGTTTGTTGTTGGACATATTTTATATGTATATATTGATGAATGAGGTAAGGGTTGATGTATGGTGTTATTGAGCCTTAGGTTAGGATTATATTGGTTGTTTATATGATTGTGGATGTGTAATGTATGAATGATGGGTTTATCATATATTTATGTTTTTCCTTATATCATGATACTTTTTATAAATTTATAGTTTTTTATAAAATATTTTTTAGAAATTTCAAAACAGATTTAGTGGTGTTTATTGTAACCACCACTAAACATATATTACTGAATGTATTTAGAAGTGGTTCATATTAACTTCCTCCAAAAATAACCACCATGAAATTATTTATAGCGGTTACTTTTATTTTATTTTTATTCCCAGCAGATATTTTTTATTAAAAAACAACTCTAATTAAACAATAAATTGTTGTTAAATTATCCAAAAAAAACACCTAAAACAATAGCCATGAAATAAAATAAACCATTATTAATTGACTAGAAATATTGAAATACGTGGTATTTTTATGAACCTTATTCAAAAAATTAGTTTGCAGTTTAAACTGCCACTAGACCACTAAATAACCTCCACTAAACATCATTTTATTGTAGGGTTTTTCTTCTCATTTTTTTTCTATTTATAAAACTTCCAAATTAGTATCCTTCTAAGGATAAGATGAAAAATTTGTGGAATCAGAGTAAAATTATTTTTATTTTTATTCTTCTAACTCTTCTTCTAAACCTTTGCTGAATTAATAATGGCCTCTCAAATTTGTTTTCCAAACTTCTTTAAAACTTTGGAATCATGTTCTTCTTCAACCAATTTATATGGAGCCTTTTATTCAATCATGACATTTATGTTTTCTTTCATACTATATTGATAAAATTTTTAAGTTACATTTTTATCTACTTATGGTTGAATGGACAATGTAACTGAGGATTAGACCACGGTGGTATCAGATGAACAGTTGATACTAGAAAAACTAAAACATGTTTTTCTTGGACAGAGAATTGAAAATATCCATATGATTTTTTCAAAATATTTATTGTAACCTTCATAGAAATGGACTCATATAATATTTTATTCCACCACTTATTATTTTCATCTTCCCTTAGAGAGTTTTGGGTGTTTTCTTTTAAAACTAAGGTTTCTTCCTTATTGACTCCAAAACTAGGATCTCTAGGCGTTTTCTGTTCTTTCATCATTGACGATTATTTGAAAGAGTCATCTGACACTATTTTTCCTTTCTTTTTTGTACATGGATCATATGTTATAGATGTCCTATTTTCTTTAAATTTCTTTTTCAATTTTTTTGAATCAATTACGGATGAATATTTTTCTAATTTATCCACAAAATGTTTCAACTTCAGAACATACACCATCTTAATTATATTGATGGTATCTTATATGATAAAAGAAACCTTCAATCAGAGTGATTTTACCTCATTCTTAATCTTATAAAATTTACTAACATCTTGTTAGTAAAACATTAAAATAAAAGAACCTATAATTTTATAGTTCCTTTCTACACAACCTCTACTGATAAAAACATGAAATTCACCAAAATGAACTTTTTCATCTTACAACGTTAATAAAGAACATATAAATCATGGACCATTAAAGTATATCTATCCTCATTACCTGGGAAAATATAATTTTAAATCTAAAAATCCATTAACCTTTCATTGAATAATAGATGATAAACCTTTCTTATGTTCTCATAAGAAGTAAATAATGATGTTTCTACTTTTTTACTTTTCAAAAGATTCTAACTTATGAGGAAGTTTATGGGTTATAAAAGTTTATCCTATATGAAGTGGATCACCAACCAAGTTTTCAACAAGTTTAATAGTTATATTTTTATAATATTTGAGTAGCTTGAAATTTAGAACTTCCACACATTCATTTTCACTAAACTCTAAATAAGGTTAGAATTTACTTACAATAGTTGGACAGTGAAGATCGAAATCTTCCTTTTCAAAAAATAGATCTTTACAACAATGGAATATAATCACATTCATTAGAAATGAATTAACCCAATAAAAACATTTATTTTCTATTAAAAATTCCTTCAAACAATCGTTGTTGACTAAATCTTCTTATGTTTCATTTATTCTAAATTGGTTAGAATGTTCATGAATGGATAAAGCTAAAAGAATCAGACAGAAAATAACTTGGGTGGTGAGAGCTGGTAGCAGAAGTGAAAGATTGAAGAGGAGTTGTAACACCCTAATAATATTATGAAATATTTCTCATTGAATTATTTTATTTATTCTAAATCTAATGTTACACGCAACACTGAGTTTAAATTAACGGTCATATACTTTTAAAATGTTATTATTTAAAATGATAATTATCACCTATCTGTTGGACTGGAAGGCATGAATATGAATAACTAAAATATGAGGCATTTATGGTTTTATATTTATAAAATAATTCACTGGTTATCAAATTAGTATAAGAGAAAATAAAAAACATTAGAAATAAAATGAAATATTTTTATAAAAAACAATTTTAAAGCGTGTAATGAAATTTTATCTTCATAAATTAAATTAATTTATACTATTTGAATTATTTTAATGAAATATATATTATTTACTTGATAAAATTTTTTAGACAATAAAAAATGTTTTTCTAGACATAGTAAAAATAATAAATCCAATTTTATTTTTAAAAATGCATTATTTTCTAAAAAAACAGTTTTTGTAACATTTTGTGCACTTACATTAAAATTAATTTATCCATTTATAGGTATTGAAATATATAAAATAAATTAAATATTTTTTATTAGGAGGATCTAATTTGGTAAATAAGCCCCACTTATTTTTTGTCAATATGAATAGTAATCGTGATAGAATTTATCACCTCGGTAAAATGTAAATCAGGTTAATATAGATTAAAAATAAGGGATAATTCCATAATTATTCATCCAAATCATTATTTCATGAAATTAACTCGACACATAACACCTTAGTTTCTAAATTTATTTTTTTAATGGACAATTTCAAATGAAAATAACATATATATTGTTTAAATCATAGAAAGTTTCAAAATGTTACTCTCTTGGTTTTTAATATTTCTTGTGTGTCCATATAGAGAAAAAAGAAATTAATGAATGAATATAAGTATTTATTTTTCTATTACTAATATTATTATAATTATAGAAATTTATTTTTAATTTTTAGTAATTATATAATGACCTTAACTACTTATGAAGTACTGATGCAATATTTCTTCATTTAATAAAAATATATAATAAATGATATAAAAAATATTAAAAGTGATATAATTTTAATGATTTAATGTGAAAAAATATATATTGATATATATGAAATAATATGGAGGTTTTAGATTAATAGATTCTAATTATATGTTTGTATTGATTTTTTTTAAAGTTAAATAAAATGAATATTGTCAAAATTGTCATTAATGATATTTTATCAAAATAATATTTTATTAAATTATTTATAAACCATAAAAGTGTTCAAATAGGACAAGGTGAATATGATATGGTTTAAAATTTCATAATTTTCGATTTATGGGCCAATTTTAACCTTATAAGTAAAAAATTAAACCCATTTAATATTAAAAAATGTGTTACCATAGTTAAAATTAAAATTTGTTAACTAATGGTTATGTAATATCTCAAAATTAAATGGAGTTTTTTTTAAATCTAAATAAGATTTTTATGAGACTAGGCTCTGAGACGACATTTAATTTCGAGACCTAGAGTGGCCAAAATTAATTTTTGAACTTTTTTTAAAGTTTATTAATTAAATGTGAGAGCGGGTTTTTCTATCTTTTGAACCGGTGATTGGATAAAAAAATATGAAGGTACAGTTAAACTCAAATTGGTGGGATTCATCTAGAAATAACTTAACTTTGACTAGCGCAGGATGACCAGAAAAGTTTTTTTCAGTCTTTTAAAAAAAAGTTAAAAATAAAATAGACTTATTTTATTTAATTTTTATTAATTTTCAAATCATTGCAGCTCAATGGATTACCAACCAAGTTAAACTGAATACGTTGATTCGTGTTTCGTCCTTTAATGGCCACGTAGACAACGCAGGATTGTTGGCACAATCATGTTTCTTCTCCATAGCTCTGGTGGGTGACAATGACGAACACCAACCACCCCCCCCCCCTCGAACGGATTGTCACCAACGATGATCAACCAATGGTCGTAAATAGAGGATCATGCAATGACGAATGCAGTGACACCATTAATCGCCAATGAACAATCCAACCTAGGTAGGGTTTGTTATTTAAATTTTGTTCTTTTCCCTATTCTTGATTTTAAACGACAAATGTGGATCAACCCACAAACAGGTTGACTCGTGATTCGATTGTTCTTATAGGAGGTATTTTTCTATTGGGATTAACATAGGGAAGTAAATCATTTCATAAATTAATTGTATTTGATTTGACCCATTGATCCTTATAAAGGGAGTGGATCAACACCATGATGAACGATGGTGGAGGTATGATCCTCACTTTTTTTTTGGTTTTCTTCTCCCCATTGACACATGTTCTTATCATTCATCACAGGTCGATGAATGGTTGTTCGTTGCGCAACTATTCATGGTGCAATGATAAAGGAGGTGTGACAATGATAGTCGTGATCAGATTGGGGAGGTGTGGGAAATACCAACAGACAAGCGCTTCCTAGAAGAAGAAATGAAAAGAGGATTTTGAAACCCATGCGATGAAGATTGTGGCCTGACGGATCTAGAATACCCTCAAGATCAAATAAAGGACCACCGAAGCGCATTCGGTGGTCCGTGGAAGAGGCTGTTGGCGCACGAGGAGGCAGTAATGACGACAACTGTTCGGCTGCCGCATGAAGAAAACCATGGCTCTAGTCGCAGTGTGACTAGGACCTGTGGAAAGTCATGGGTCATGTAAGAGGTCAAGTCCATGTGAACAGACTGGTTAACCCAGGGAGCAGTGCTAGTTGGCACCATGTACTGCTGGACAAACGCGGCAGAGCCGCCTTTGGGATGAGGGAGTCGGCACGTTCCAATGCGAGTTGGGCTGGTTCTAGCAGGCCAGGATGGTAGCAGGATGGACCCTGGGCCCAACGGGCTGAGCCCAACCTATTCGGTTTGAGTCGGTTTGGGTCGGACCGGACCTGGACCCAACCGACCCCCGTTTCGCTAAAATAGTCATAACTCTTAAACAAAGAATCTGTTTGATGAGATTCTATGGCGTTGGGACCCTTGGGATGAGACAGTCTTTTATATATACTCTAAGTGAGTTTTTGAGAAAGTTAATGGATGTACTATTTGGTTTGAAGGGTTGGATCTCCCATTATGTGTATACTTTGGGTAGAATAAGGGTGTTCTTATGACGAGATGTTATGATGGTTACTCCTTTGATTACTCAAGATGCGGGTACTCCTTATCCCTTTGTTTTGGTAGAAATGGGACTCCCCACGTTTCTGGGTATAGGATCATTTTTACTTTAAGTGGTTTACTCCAAAAGTGTTATTCCCCTGTAGGTTTAGGGTGTGGGTTCTCAGAGAAGTTTATAAAGGAAGAGTTTGTACACCCTTGTCATGCCAGGGAGCGGGTCTCTATCCTTAGAGTTGGTACTCCCCTATTGGACTAGGGTGATGGTCCTCCATATCTAACACATATAGAGTTATTCCTCCCCTACTGGGTAGGGAGAATGTCCTCTATTGTAGGAGTCGGTACTCCCCAGTCGTTCTTGGGTGTGGCTCCTCCTTATACAGTGCTACAGCAGAGTCGGTACTCCCCTACCATGTCGGGGAGCGGGTCCTCTAGCTTGGGGTCGGTACATCCCTAACATACTAGGGTGCGGGTCCCCCATAGCGAATAGACAGATAGAGTCAGTACTCCCCTATATTACTAAGGTGTGGGTCCTCTAGTCACTGAGTGGTACTCCCCTACCAGGATGGGTGTGGATCCTCGATATACGAAGTTGTACTCCCCTACCGATATTGGGTGCAGGTCCTTCATGAGTAATACTCCCCTGTCGTATCAGGGTGTAGGTCCTTTAGTCACTATGTATTACTCCCCTATCAGGTAGGGTGAGGGTCCTTGATTGGAGATGTAGCTCCCTCGGTTGTTGGACATAGTAGTGAGAAGTTGGTCCATCCACTTGATGAAAACGATACCTGTATAGGATTTATTTCTCCCTCGACAGAATGAGGAATGGACCACTTCTTACAAGATCCCTCAATTGAGCGTAGTAATGAGGAGTGGGCCTATTCACTCGGGTTTCCTTAGTCTTTCATAGGGTGCAAGGCTGTGACGACTAGACCTCTAGTGTCGAGCACTAGAGTCGGACCTAGTAGAATCTTCCTGATGGAGCATGTTCTCTCGGATGTACCATTCAGAATTGTAGGATTGTACCCGATGGAGTGCATCTCTCGGACCGGTGCCATCAAGTATGGATGAGCTCATAGAGCGTGATCTCCTAGTTTGTTTGTTATGACTTGAGCCTTCGATGAGAGTCTTCAAGATGGTTGTGTGGTTGGGATGACATGTTTTCTTAGTGGCTGAAATGATTATATTTGGATGTTCATGGTATATGTATGGGCATATACCCGAGTAGAGCTGATTGTGCATTTCTCTTTATTTTTTCTCTTGTGCTTTACCTTTGTGGTTTTGAGGTCCCCAACTAAGTATTGTTTTTCTCACCATTTCATGAGCTTTTCTCGCACATGTCATGTCTTGCGCAAATGACTGACGCTTTGATGGACTCCGTAGAGGACCAGGTCCTGGTGGTGTTCAGTGAGATCAGACAGATGAGATTCACTTCTACATCTTCAAGAAGCTACCCTTCACTTACCCTTTACGTAGGCTTCTCGGTGTATGAGCTTCAGGGATTTGGTGTTTTACTTTTGTTCAATTTTTCTTTTGGTGGGCTTCTATACTGGCCTAGGTTTCCACCATGTACTTTACTTTCCCTTGAACTCTGTTTTTGTTTTACTTATTTTACTACATGCATGGTTTCCTTGGATTTTACTTTATAGTATCTTTGGCATGAAGTTGTGTTTTTGTGTACAGGTACTCAGGAAAATGCCTCCCACTTGTGGAATAATGCCTTCGGTACTAGTCTCCATCCCTTGGATTTTGGGAGATGGGCTTGGGGTAGTAATGGCACGGGCCCCGAGGGACGGTTCGTGATTGGTTAGTCCAAATAATAATGATCATATTTACACCAAAACATGTCTAAATTATATTATTTAATGTTATTACGATCCTATACTACCTTATCATCTAATACATGGCCATTATAAGTCATTTTTCTTGAGAATTTATTTATCATAATTTAATATTTGGAGAAATTCCAAAAGTTTATGTCACCTCAATTATTAAAGGGAACCACCTCCCTCTATTATTTACACCACTTTGAGCCTTATATATTGAGAAAAATCTATAAATTTCACTTCAAAAATTCCTTATACGCATTCTATAAATTCTTTTTTCCAAAATACAAACCCTAGAGCCCTTTAGAGGAGATTTAATGGAGTCTTTTCCAAGAAGAGGTAACCGCATTAACTGATAACTTTAATTTTTACTCTTCTTTACCTCCTCTAAATCTATACTATGTGTCATAAAATCATAAATTAAGTATCTGAAATATAATTAAATTTTATTATTATTATTAAAACATCATTATACACCCTCTTTCCCATCAAATAATAAGTGAAAGTAATGCTCATGCATACGTATGGCTTACCATTTCCATGTTGCGATACAATTCATTTTTCAACACCAACTATTATATATGGAGATTATTATGGGTTTAATGTTTATATATGATATTAATGACAAAATTATACATCACAAATAACAATATCATGTCTACCTTTTTACCATGCAATCTTTTGAGAAACAATAATGTCGCTTGTGTGTATGTGTGGACTACTACCTACACAAAGCAATATGATTCATTTTTCATTTATATTATACTTGGATGGTAATGAGTAAGGATTTTATAAATATATATATATGATATATATGATATAATAATTATCCTATAAATGTGAATTAATATTTAACATTCTTTTATTTCATCCATCACAAAATGAAAACATTGTCCATTTGTATGTACGGCCTACCATCTCCATGAATGGTGTAATTCATTTTTATATCTATAAAAGTTAATTTATAATCCTAAATATGTATATAAGAAATATATATGACACTTATATCATTATTTATATTTGTTAGTTGATGTAACCATGATAAATTTATAAGTACCATAACTACTTACATGAAATACTCATGATAAATGAAACAGATAACACCTGAAAATGAAAATTTTAATAAGGAATTATTGGGAAAAGGGGTGTTAAAATATTATACAGGGATAATATATGATATTATAAGTAGGAAAATGACTCTGGTATGAAATTACAATAACATTAAATTTGTTATAAATGATTCTAGACTACTTTCAAAGCCTATAGACTCAAGGTAAGGGTTTATTTCAAAATCTCATCAATATTCAAGATTGTTTATGTTTAACACTCCACTATGGAATATTTATCTTCCATATCCATATTTTATTAAAAAAAATATTTTTTTCCATTATCATATTATTTTTTAAATTCATTTTTTATCTATGTTTTTCTTTCTACAAAATGGTTTTAAATGAATCTTTTTTCATTTTCAAGATGAGGTGCTTTGTGAATTTTTCAACAAAAATATATAAGAAATGTTTTTTAACATATATAGAATGCATGGATTTTCCCACTATCATGACTAAATTTTTAATTGAATATTACTTTACATGTTTACAAGATTATTTTAGAATAAAATTTTTTTATTTATAGTTGGGTAGCTTTTTAAAAAGAAATTTTTTTGAAATGGAAAGGTTATTTTTCTCAAGAATTATTCCAAGTGATCTTTTGGAATCGTTTTCCATATAAGATTAAATTATTTTATGTTCCTTATTCATTAACATGGTATGATCCAATAATACCATATTTATTATTTCTCTATATGTTTTATCTTTATGATTAAAATCTATGTACAAAATCCATTCCTTTTCCATAGGTTATACTATAATGAAATGATTAAATTTTTATGAAAACCATTTATTTTAATGTGTTCTAATATGATAAAAAATTTATTATATTTTTGGCACACATATGTATGATTTTTATTATGTGATAGGTTGGAACTATATATCCCTCCAATGCATTGGGTAAATATTGATATATCCTGAGATAAATAGGAGTTGAATGGGGAGTGAACCCAGTTCAGTAATGGACTTTGTCCACTATGATAGCATTGGGAGTGAACCATGTCTACTATTATGGTTTGGGGGTGAACTCATTCTACTATTATAGACTTTTAAATGATCCTTGACTACTAAGTAAATGTTTTTCCATGCTTAGTGTTTTCCACAATCTCATGTCTTATTCCTATATTATGATCTCATGGTCCATGTTCTTTGATTCCATTATGATTCATGACTCATGAAATACTAATATTTATTACATG
Organism: Viscum album; assembly: GCA_963277665.1. Lineage (NCBI taxonomy): Eukaryota > Viridiplantae > Streptophyta > Magnoliopsida > Santalales > Viscaceae > Viscum > Viscum album. The sequence continues at coordinate 133,416,884 of OY728120.1, forward strand.
ATTCAATATTTTGATCTTTGATATGTATGGTATGGTTTTTATATGTGATACTCATGTTCTCATTCCTTATTATCATGTTATGTTTACGTATTTCACTTGTTTACCCTTAGTGAGCATCTGAACTCACCATTTCTTATGTTTCTTTTCTATAGGTTATGATTATAGGTATTATGTGTGATATATCTAAGAAGGTTTCTAGTTATGCGGAACTAAGGTGGGCATGATGTATAACTCTTATTACCTAGTTTCTTATGTTGCCACTTTTCCAAATGCTCTATACATTTACGATCATCAAGCATATGTTTGTGTAATGTAATGAATATTCATCCAAGAAAGATATAATATCTATGTATGAAAATATTGGGTCATTATAGTTGGTATCATAGGAATAGATTTATTTAACCTTTGGAAATAAGAATGATAAAACCTTAGTGATATCCCTTCATATACTTCGAAGGATGATTCTAAAGATGATTATACATAATGGAAAATATCCTAGAATATTGGTGAATGATAGAGCTAGTGGTTTCCTAGAAATACTTCCTTGTTTGGATACTACAAGTGGATTTGGTTCTACCACAGATGTACCTAGGGATAATAACTCTAAAAAAGTAACATCGGGCTTTACTTGAGCATTATCTGGTACATGAAAATGGGTCTTACTTTTCTATAGTTTTGACACTCCACAGGGGATATAATTTTGTTAACTTACATTTTATTTATGAAAAATCACGAAGTATTTGAATAAATTATGACTATGAATGACCTAGGTTAATCCTAAGGTGTCATTTAATGAAACTAAGGTGTCATTATTTAGAAATAATTCATAAATATTCATTTTTTCACTATGATTAGTGCTTCTTACGCTGTACATTTTGGTTTTAGTCAATGGATGAAACTATAAGGAATCATGTTGAAACTAAATGTGTTAAAAAATTCAGTGGCTATGAAAAATATTGGATGATGAGTTGAGATAAATATATTGTAATTTTTCTTAATCAGTTGTCTTGATATATTATTAACAACGTGAACTTAGGTGAAATTCCCATTGCACCATATAAGAGTAAGATGTACTTTTATGAATGTTCATGTGGTAATGAACATAGAGGAAAGATGATTTATCAAACTACATTTAATGAATGTGAGAAGAAGAACCGAGAATAACATCTCAAATGGAGGGGGTTGTTTTATATGTGTAAAAGAAAGGTCATATAGTGATTAATTATATAGGAGTTCAATTTATTTTGTGTCAGGAACATTGGAATTATCCATGTAAATTCAAAAATCCAGGATTTAACTTCTATAACATGGAAGGAACTATTCCATGTCATTCATTTAAGAGGAATTATTGAAGTATTCATGTATTGGTAATCAAGTATTATGTTATAGAAGTATATTTACCAATGGTATTTGGGTTGTAATAATCATGAAACATCTAAAGATTGTATTAATTTTGAAATAATATATGTATCTATGTATTATTAACTTCTGTTTTAGGGATACCATTATAGGTTTATCAGTTTAATTCTAATCATATGTTCAAAGTCCTAGATAGACCCTTTGAGGTTTTATGAATGGGATTTTATCAATATTAATGGTACTTTGGGTGATATTTAAGGAAATACAACCCTTTGGTTTTTTACATGTTTTAGTGAAATTTTTTTTGAGGTGGATATACCTAAGATAAAAAAATTTACAAGGTATGGACACAATGAATATATAGTAATAACTTTTGGTCTTATTAAGTCCCATAGTATCTTTATTTATTTAATTAATATAGTCATTAGAGACTACCTTGAACAATATATGGTAGTCTTTATAGATAATATTCTTATTTATTAAAAGATAAATTAAAAGCATGAATATCTTTTGAGAATTGTGTTTAAGACCATGAGGAAGGATAATATTTATGAAAAATTTACAAAGTTGAAATTTTGGCTTTAGAAAGATTCATTTTTTTGGTCATATAATCTCTAATAAAGGTATATCAATAGACCCTTCAAAGACATAAGTTATTGAACATTAGACCAGAACAAACACTATGATTGAGAATCATATTTTCCATGGTTTTATTGGATATTATAGATGTTATGCGGATAATTCCTCATGGACATCGAATCCACTTACCAAGTTAACTCTGAAGGGAGATAAGTTCTTTTGGACGAATGAATGTGAGGAATGTTTTAAGGAACTGGAGAGAAGGATAGTCCGCGCACCTATTCTAATAGTACCTTTCAGTGGAGAAGGTTTTGTAATCTATAATGATGTATCAAAAAGGTATTGGTATGTGTCCTCAGTAATAATGATATATTTATAGATTATGCCTCATGAAAATTGAAAGTACATGAGAAAAATTACCCAACTCATGATTTTGAGTTAGTTGTGGTAATTTATTCCTTAATTATGTGGAGGAATTATCTATATGGATAAAGGGGTGACATATATACTGATCAAAAAATAATATATTATATATTCACACAAAAAGAGTTTAATATGTTCTCGATAAGTTGTTTGGATATGATTAAATATTATGACTACTCAATAAATTACCACCCTGGGAAAGCAAACAAGGTGGTAAATGCTCTTTGTCGAAAGGACCATGCTAGAATATCTGTGATGATGATAAAAAAAGATATAATATTTATGGACTTGAAAAGTATGGATCTATAAATATTTAAGTAAGGGTAGAAATATTATCTTTCTCATATGTGTGTTCAACCATATATCCATGTAAAGAATAAAGGGGAATATAAGGAAGATGTAGAGCTTCAAAAAAGGTGATAAATGTTCCTGAGTTCAACCTTGATTGTGATGGAATAATAATGATTGAAAATTATATATGTTTCCCTTCAGTACCATATTTGGAGAAGGATATTATGGTTGAAGCTCATAGTTCTTCACTCTCTATTCATCCTAGAAGTCTGAAGATTATATATATTTGAAAGAGAATTTTTGGTGGGGTGACATAATGAGATATATTTCATAGTATTCTTTTTTAGTTATTGGTATTTCAAAATGTTAAGGTTGAGAGGAAAAAGTATAAGGGGATGTTACAACCATTACCCATACCAGAATGCGAATGGGAAAACATCACCATGGATTTCTTCAATGGACTCCCCAAAACATCTAATGGGCATAATATTATATGGGTTATAGTCGAACACCTTACAAAGTCAGCACAATTAATTTCAATTAGAAATTATTTCTATGTTGATCAAATTACTCAGTTATAAATTAGGTAATTAGTAATATTTCAAGGGTTAACACTATCAATTGTTTCTAATGGGGATCAAAGGTTTACGTCAAAGTTTTGGAGAAGTATTTAGTAGGATTTGGACACATATTTTTGTTTTGGCGCTAATTATAATCCTCAAATAGATGTTCAGTCTGAGGGGCCCATTAAAAATTTCAAAGACATGTTTAGAGCCTTATATATAGATTTCAAAGGTGTATGAAATCAAAAACATCATTTGGTGGAATTTTCTTTCCACAAAATATTTCACTCCAACATTCAGATGGCTCTTTATGAATCTCTCTATAGTAGGAAGTGGAGATCTCCAAAATGTTGGAATGATGTTAGAGAAAGAAATATTTTGGGACCTGATCTAGTTGGAGAAATGGAAGATAAGGTTATAGTCATTTAATAGTACATAATAGTACCTCAGAGTCGACAAAAAAATTATGGTGACAATGATTGGAAAAATAAAGAGTTTGAAGTCTGTGATAAGGTTTTGTCAGGTCGGAAAAAAGCGGGAAATGATGGCAAGAGGGGGGGTGAATTGCCTTTTAAAAAAAGATTAATAAATTAAAAATCAAAGTTAAAATGCAGCGGAAATAAATAGGCAATCACACAAGAAATTGATAACGGAGTTCGGCCAAAACCCGGCCTACGTCTCCGCTCCCAACTCAACCGTTGAGAGATTCCTACCGCTTGCTTTTCAATGGTTTTAGCAAGAAACCCACTAGGCTTTGAGGTAGCACTAGGACCTATTACAGCTTGCTTTTATTGGTTTAGCAAGAACCCACTTGCTTTTGATGGTTTAGCAAGAACCCACTATCCTTTTTAACGGGTGAAGGCTAGCTCACCGGAGACACAATCCTTTTAAAAGGAAAGGCTTGAAGAAACCTCTTCACACCTTAATGGTGGTGTGAGAACCCAAAAGAAAGGGGGATGAGAAAAGGGTTTGGGGTTTGTAGGCACAAACCCAATTTTAAGCTCAAAATAAAATAAACAATAAAAACCGTATAGGAGGAAGACTTGGGCGCCAATTGGATGATGGAGTTGATGTAGCGTGCTCTCCCAAGCTTCTTGAGGTGCTCCTTGGATTGGAAAATGGTTGGAGCACTTGTGGATCCTTGAAGGTGGAGCGCCGGAGGTTCGCCAAATGTGCAGCAATATGTCCGGGCGCTTTGTATGTGATCCGATTGGGTTCCGGGGCATCCTTGGCCTTTATTTATAGGCATGGAACCCATTGGGGGCCTTCGGAGCCGTTGGAGAAGTCCTCGGAGCCGTTGGAGGCCAAAAGATGGTTGACTGGTCAAACCCAACGGCTAGTTTGACTGGGCTACCGGCTGGCCGGTACAAGGCCACCGGCTGGCCGGTGCCTTGGTAGAGAAGAAGAGTCTTGATCCAGGCTCTACCGGTCGACCGGTGGAGGAGCCACCGGCTGGCCGGTGGCAAGACAGTAGCAAATACTATTTGGGCTGGGTGCCACAGGTCGAGCGGTGACAGAGCCACCGGTCGACCGGTGGAACCTGGCAGTGGGCAATCCCTCTGCCAGTTCCACCGGCTGGCCGGTGCTATCACACCGGTTGGCCGGTGGACTGAATTTCAGTCCATTTCTTGTCCATTCTTGGGCCAATCCTTTGGCAATAAATTGCCTATCAACAAAAACACTTAAAACACAATTAGATAAACATGAAAGTGATTGTGATCATGAAAATTAAACCACGAGGGGATACGAGAGGTACAACAATCTCCCCCTATTTTGATGATCACAATCACCAAAACAATTAATGTAAAATACTGAAATTGAAAGGAAATGCTAAGCACGATGAAAAGGATTCTCCCCCAATCAATCAAGAAATTTCTCCCCCTTTGTGATTATCAAAATAGAATGGGGCATAAAACTTGATTGAGGGAAACGATGAAAAAAACGAGATTTTAAATCAATTGAAAATGATATCAATTGTTGAGAATTTTGAAATGAAAATTGAATAACAGTTTGAATTGAAAGTTTTGAATCAAAAACCAATTGAATAGAAAAATTTGAATTGAAAATTTTGAAACCAAGAGTTGAAATTGAAAGTTTGAATAGAAAGTTTTTGAATTGAAAATTTGAAATGAGAATTTTGAATGAAAATTTTTAATTCACAAAAAGGCTTAAAAGAACCTAACTCCCCCTAAATAAAAACAATAAATCACCGGGGAGAGGAAATAAATTTTGGCCCGGAGAGACTCGCAAGAAGGGATTTTTCAATCCATACTTGTCTCATAGCGGGTCTTCTCCTAAAAAACTCGTCCGAATAAAAAATGGATTTGGGTTGGCCGTACCGGGCATTTTTACAATTACATTCATAAATAAGGTGCCCGGGTTTTTTACAGTAGTTACAAAATTTAAATTCGGAGCTCCCCCTTACAAAAACAGTGGGTGCATGGGAGGAGGAAGCTTGGTTGGTGTAGCCAAGTCCATGTGTGGTTCTAGAAACACGTTGAGAACCAAGGAGATTGGACAAATTTTGTTCACCTTGGGTGAACTTGGCTAGGGTCTCTCTTAGATATTTGATGGTTGATTCCATAGAATCAACGTTTGGAAAATTTTGGATTTTGAGGGAGAGTTCCTCCTTCTCTTTGAGAAGTTGGTCTTTTTCGGAGGAAAGCTTTTTGAAATTCTTTTTTAAAGAGACAAATTTTGACGATAAAGTATGAAAACCTTTTTCCAATTGATCTCTAGCGTGTGAGAGTTCTTCATAAGATAAATGATTTAAAGAATTTGAGTTTGAAGAACATGAGGATGAGGAGTCGGAAGAAGTTACCTCATGAAATGCCATTAGGCATTTTGTACCTTGGTTGCTTGAGGAGGAGGAGGAGGATGATGATGAGGTGTCACTCCATGTCGCCTTGAGGACCTTCTTCTTTCCTTTTTCCTTGGCCCGTTTCTTGTTGAGTGGGCAATCGGGCTTGTAATGGCCCTTTTCGCCGCACCCGTAGCATTTCACCTTGGGCTCGGATCTTGCGGTGGGTTCTTGCTTTCGCGCCTTGCGAGATTTCTTCTTCTTCTTGTGCTTCTTCATGAATTTTTGCATTTTGCGGGCGAGATTCTCCATTTCCGAGTCGCCGCTTGATGATGAGGAAGATGAGGAAGGAGATGAGGAAGAAGATGAGGAGGAGCTTACTTCCTTTTGTACCTTGAGGGCAATGTTCTTTGGTGTCTTGATAGGGGTGCCCTCCTTTTGTGCTTGCCTCCTCATTGTGATTTCGTACGTCATAAGGGATCCGATGAGCTCCTCTACCGGCATATTTTTGACGTCCTTAGCTTCTTGGATCGCCGTCACCTTTGGTGCCCATGAGCTCGGAAGGACCCATAGGATCTTTTTAACCATCGTTTCTGTGGAAACATCATCACCAAGGGACTTTCTCCCATTGCACACGTCAGTAAATCTAGTAAACATTTCAGAAATAGATTCATTTGGGTGCATAGAAAAAGACTCAAAATCCTGACGGTACATGTCTAACCGAGTATCCTTAACTTTATTAGTGCCTTCATGGGTCACTTCTAAAAGCTTCCAAATTTCATGTGAAGTGGTGCAAGTGGATACACGATTAAATTCATTTCGGTCAAGGCCGCAATGGAGAGCATTCATGGCTTTGCCATCAAGCTCGAAATTTCTAATGTCGGCTTGGGTCCATTTGGATTCATCGGGAGAGGAGAGGGTGTAACCTTGCATGACTATTTTATAAATGGGATAACCTATACTTCTAAGAAAGGTGGTCATGCGGGTTTTCCAATAATTATAGTCGGTCCCATCAAAAAATGGAGCCCGACCCAAAGAGTAGCCCTCGGGGGCGAAAGAGGTAGATGCCATCAAAAAGGATCTTTAAATTTGAAACCGTTTAAGGTATTACTCAAATTACTCCCTTTGATACCAATTGTTAGGTCGGAAAAAAGCGGGAAATGATGGCAAGAGGGGGGGGTGAATTGCCTTTTAAAAAAAGATTAATAAATTAAAAATCAAAGTTAAAATGCAGCGGAAATAAATAGGCAATCACACAAGAAATTGATAACGGAGTTCGGCCAAAACCCGGCCTACGTCTCCGCTCCCAACTCAACCGTTGAGAGATTCCTACCGCTTGCTTTTCAATGGTTTTAGCAAGAAACCCACTAGGCTTTGAGGTAGCACTAGGACCTATTACAGCTTGCTTTTATTGGTTTAGCAAGAACCCACTTGCTTTTGATGGTTTAGCAAGAACCCACTAGCCTTTTTAACGGGTGAAGGCTAGCTCACCGGAGACACAAGCCTTTTAAAAGGAAAGGCTTGAAGAAACCTCTTCACACCTTAATGGTGGTGTGAGAACCCAAAAGAAAGGGGGATGAGAAAAGGGTTTGGGGTTTGTAGGCACAAACCCAATTTTAAGCTCAAAATAAAATAAACAATAAAAACCGTATAGGAGGAAGACTTGGGCGCCAATTGGATGATGGAGTTGATGTAGCGTGCTCTCCCAAGCTTCTTGAGGTGCTCCTTGGATTGGAAAATGGTTGGAGCACTTGTGGATCCTTGAAGGTGGAGCACCGGAGGTTCGCCAAATGTGCAGCAATATGTCCGGGCGCTTTGTATGTGATCCGATTGGGTTCCGGGGCATCCTTGGCCTTTATTTATAGGCATGGAACCCATTGGGGGCCTTCGGAGCCGTTGGAGAAGTCCTCGGAGCCGTTGGAGGCCAAAAGATGGTTGACTGGTCAAACCCAACGGCTAGTTTGACTGGGCTACCGGCTGGCCGGTACAAGGCCACCGGCTGGCCGGTGCCTTGGTAGAGAAGAAGAGTCTTGATCCAGGCTCTACCGGTCGACCGGTGGAGGAGCCACCGGCTGGCCGGTGGCAAGACAGTAGCAAATACTATTTGGGCTGGGTGCCACAGGTCGACCGGTGACAGAGCCACCGGTCGACTGGTGGAACCTGGCAGTGGGCAATCCCTCTGCCAGTTCCACCGGCTGGCCGGTGCTATCACACCGGTTGGCCGGTGGACTGAATTTCAGTCCATTTCTTGTCCATTCTTGGGCCAATCCTTTGGCAATAAATTGCCTATCAACAAAAACACTTAAAACACAATTAGATAAACATGAAAGTGATTGTGATCATGAAAATTAAACCACGAGGGGATACGAGAGGTACAACAGGTTTTCCTACGAATATATCCCTAGTAGTGTGTGATGATATTTGGGAATAAAGGAATATTATTCCCTATGTATATTGGTCATTTTTAAATTATTTTTCATTTAGGTATGGTATCTTATTGATTGGTGCTTCCACCAAATATCTCTCATGTTTATAATGTGTTCCATGTATCTCTCATGAGAAAGTGCATACATGGTCCTTCACATGTACTAAACTAAGAGGTTATACCAATAGATAATGATATTTATTTTTAAGGGTAACTGGTAGAGATTTGAAATCATATATTGAAAGTTCTAAAAAAATAATACCACTAACCTGATCAAAGTTTTGTGGTGAAACAAACAATTTGACAAAGCAACGTGAGAACCTAAGGTTGCGATTATAAATAGGAATCCCCATATGTTTGAATTAGAGTGATAAGATTTTAAGTAAAATTAATTTTAAGGGTGGTAGAATGTAACACACTACGATTTTAATGATATATTTCTTTTAAAATAATTTAATTTACTTGATAGATTGATTTACATGCAACACTGTGTTTGAACAAAACATGATGTACTATTAAAATATTATTATTTAAAATGATAGTTATCGATTAGTCGTTTCATTAGCGTGTATGAATTGTATAAACAAAATTACTAAGAATTTATTTTTGTATATGTATGATATTAATTCATCGGTGATAAATGGATTATAAATGGAAATAAAAATCATTTCAAATTAAAAAATCTGAAGAAAAAGTTTTTATGCGTGTAATATATTTTTTTCTTAATAAAATAAATTAATCCCTATCAATGAATTATTTTAATTAAATTTATATATTATTAACTTGATAAAACTTCTTAAAAAATCAACAAATACTTTTCTAGTCATACGATAAATCCAGTTTTATGCTTTATATGTATTTATTCTAAAAATCATTTTTTTCACATTTTGTGCACATACTTTAATACTAATTTCTATTATTTATAGGTATTTAATTAGGTAAAATTAATTACATATTTATAATTATGAGGTTCAAATTTGGAAAATATTCCCCATTTATTTTTTATCAATATAAATAGTAACCATTTTAAAATTTATCACTTCAGTAAAGGATAAATTGGATTAATCTAAATTAAAAATAAGTGATAAGATCATAGTTTTTAATAAAAGTTATTATTGGATGAAATTAATTCAAATATTAACACCTTAGGTTAGAACATGAGTTTTTTAATGGACACATTTCCATGAAAATGACATATAACTTATTTAAATCGAAGAAAGTAACAAAATGTCACTCTCTTTATTTTTAATATGTCTTATGTTTCCACATGGGGAAAAAAGTAAGATGTCAGTGAATATAAGTTTTTATTTTTATATTAATATTATTATTTCAATTATATAAATTTTTATTAATTTTTAGTGATTATATAATGTCCTTAATTTTTTATGCAAAACTGATGCAGTGTTTCTCCATTTAATAAAAATATATAATAAACTATTTGAAAAAAAGTGATATAATCTGAATATATTAATGTGACCCATGAATGTTTTAGATCTATAATGAAATATAAGGGATGTTTCAAAGTATTATATTATAATTTCCCTTTTTTTATTGATGTATTTAATGTTAAATTAAATGAATAACATCAAAATTGACAATAATGATATCTTTCAAAATAATATATTATTAAATTATTTAAAAATCATAAAAATCATAAAATAAGATAAGGTGAGTTTTATATGTACTAAAATGTTAGAAAATTTCCATTTGTGGGTTAATTTTTCCTTATATGTAAAAATTTCTCTAATTTAATATTGAAAAACATGTTACCATGATTAAAATTAAAATTAGTTAACTAAGGGTTAATCAAAATGATAAGGTTTAAAATTACCACAAAGCATGTATAAATTATATTGGTTGATGGGATTAAAACCCTATCAGGACTTATATTCAAATACATCTCCATTTTGAGGCATTTATCTTGAGAATGAGTTTATTATAATTTAATATTTTGAGAGATTCAAAAAGTGTCTCTCACCTCAATTATAAAAGGGAACCACCTCTCTCAATACTTTACACCAATTTGAGCCTTTTAAATCTACCATACTCTACCAATTTACATTCTCAAATTCTATATCCAAATTATAAAAGTTTTTTTCTTCCCAAAATACCAACCCTAGAACTCTTAAAAGTATATCTAAAGGATTTGTTTCACTACTACAAAAATGGGCTTTATCAGTGCTCAAAACGGGCTTCAATAGTGCTAAAAAAATGCTTTAAAGCTCAGCACTAATAAACGAGGGGGTCCCCTTTATCATCACTTTTTTAGAACTGATAAAGGATACCTTTATCATCACAAAAAATTCACTGATAAAGGGATCCTTTGTCTGTGTTAAAAAGGCGCTGATAAAGTATACCTTTATCTTCGCTAAAAAAGCGCTGATAAATTCCCTGCCTACAGTAACATAAAATTCTACAGCAGCACACCCAAACAAGAGCTACAAAAATATCAGCATATCAACAAGTATACCCATACAAAATTAACACATAATTCCTAAGGTGATTTCAGCAATTATACCTATACAACATGTATACTCATACACCATTAACACATAATTCATAAGTTAATTAAATACATAAAGAATTCAATTCAGAATTCAAGGGGGAGGGGTTGTTCAAGGGTTTGGGGTGGCATTCCAAGGGGGGTAGGGGGTGTTCGGGGGGGGGGGGGTGGGGGTGTCCGGGGGGGATAGGGGGTGTTCGGTGGGATAGGGTTGTCCAAGGGGGTGGGGTGGTGTCCAAGGGGGTGGTGGGGGTTGTCCATGAGGGTGGGGTTGTCCAGGGGGTGGGGGTTTCCAGGTAGTGGGGTGGTGTTAAGGAGGGTTGGGGGCATCCAAGGGGTGGGGGTTCATCTAGGGGGATGGTGGGGTGTCTAGGGGGGCTATCCATGGGGGTGTCTAGGGGGTGGGTGGTGTCCAAGGTGTTGGGGGGATTTCTAGGGGTGGGGGTGCCTAGGGGGTGGGGTGGTGTCCACAGGGCAGGGGGTAGTCCAGTGGGTTGGTGGGGCTGTCCAAGGGGGGTTAGGATGGTTTCCAAGGGGTGGGGTGGCTATCCAAGGGGTGGGGTTGTATAGAGGGGTGGGGGTGTCCAGGTGGTGGGGTAGTGTCTAGGAGGGGTGGGGTGTCGTCCAGGGGGTTGGTGGGTGCCCAGGGGGTGGGGGTGTCCAGGGGGTGGGGTGGTGTCCAAGGGGTTGGGGGGCTTTCCAGGGGTGAGGGTGTCCAGTGGGGTGGGGGTGTCCAGGGGGTGGGGTGGTGTCTAGGGGGTGGTGTGGGGCTGTCCAAGGGTTTTGGGGTGGTGTCTATGTGTGGGGAAGTCTAGAAGGTTGGTGGGGCTGTCCAAGGGGGTGGGGTGGTGTCTAGGGGTGGGGTGGCTATCCAAGGGGGTGGGGGTGTCTAGGGGGTGGGGTTTCCAAGTGGTGGGTGGTGTGTAGGAGGGGCGGGGGTGTCGTCTAGGGGGTTGGTGGGTGTCTGGGGGGAGGTGTGGGGTGTTTAGGGGGGCTATCCATGGGGGTTTCCAGGGTAGGGTGGTGTCTAGGGGGTTGGGGGGCTTTCTAGGGGGTTGGGGTGTCCAGAGGGGTGGGGGTGTCCAGGGGAGGGGTGGTGTCTAGGGGGTGGGGCAGTCTAGGGGGTTGGTGGGGCTATCCAAGGGGGGTGGGGTGGTGTCCAGGGGGTGGGGGTGGCTGTCCAAGGGGGTGGGGGTGTCCAGGTGGTGGGGTTGTGTCTAGGATGGGTGGGGTGTCATGCAGGGGGGTTGGTGGGTGTCTAGGGGGTCGGGGTGTCCAAGGGGGTGGGGTGGTGTCTAGGGGGTGGGGGCTGTCTAGGGGGTCAGGGTGGGGGTGTCCAGAGGGTGGGGTGGTGTCCAAGGGGTGGGGCGGTCTAGGGGGTTGGTGGGGCTGTCCAAGGGGGTGGGGTGGTGTCCAGGGGGTTGGGGTGGCTATCCATGGGGGTGGGGGTGTCTAGAGGGGTGGGGGTCCAGGTGGTGGGGTGGTGTTTTGGAGGGGTGGGGGCGTCCAGGGGTGGGGGTGTCCATGGGGTTGGGGGTTTCCAGGGGTTGGGGGTGTCCATTTTAAACAAAAGAGAGACACTTTGACTAATACTAGCTACACCGTGTGTTATATTGAGGTGGGTTTGACTCTTACACTTCAAAAATGACTCATCGATCATTTCTCTAAAGTATCAACACAATCCAAATGCGTTTGGTCAGATTTACTTATGTCAATTATTGTTTTCACATAAAATTCTTTCCCTTTTAAACAAAAGAGAGACTTTGAGTGATACCAGCAACATTGTTCCTTGGATTATAGCGGGTATTACACATCACATATGACCCATAGATCATTCCACTAAAGTATCAACACAATCCAAATGCGTTTGGTTGGATTTTTGTACGTCAGTTGTTGTTTTCACTTAAAATTCATCCCATTTTAAACAAAAAGACAGACAATTTGAGTGATACCGGCCACACCAGGCCCCAGATTGAGGTGGGGTTGTCTCTTACATGTCACAAATGAGCCATGGATCATTCACCTAAAGTATAAACACAATATGAATGTGTTTGGTTGTATTTCTGTATGTCAGTTGTTGTTTTCACATAAAATTCTGTCCATTTTAAATAAAAGAGAGACTTTGAGTGATAACAGCCACAGCATGCCTCAGATTGAGGTGGGGTTGACTCTTAAAATTCAAAAATGACCCATGGATTGTTCCCCTAAACTATCAACACAATAAGAATGTGTTTGGTCGGATTTCTGTACGTCAGTTGTTGTTTTCACTTAAAATTCTGTGCGTTTTAAACAAAAGAGAGACACTTTGGTGATACCGGCCACCATGTGCCTTGTATTGAGGCCAGGTTGACTCGTACATGTTAAAAATGACCCATTAATCATTCTCCAAAATTATCAACACAATCTGAATGTGTTTGGTTAGATTTCTGTATGTCAGTTGTTGTTTTCATTTAAAATTCTGTCCATTTTATACAAAAGAGAGTCTTTGAGTGATACCAGCCACACCATGCCACAAATTGAGACATGGTTGACTTGTACATGTCAAAAATTACCCATTTATTTCTCTCCTAAAGTATCAACATAATCCAAATGCGTTTGGTCATATTTTCGTACGTCAGTTGTTGTTTTCACTTAAAATTCTGTCCATTTTAAACAAAAGAGAGACACTTTGAGTGATACCAACCACAACATGCCTCGGATTGAGGCAGAGTTGACTTTAAAACTTTAATAATGACCCATGTATCGTTCCCCTAAATTATCAACACAATCTGAATGCTTTTGGTTGGATTTCCATACGACAGTTGTTGTTTTCACATAAAATTTTGTCCATTTTAAACAAAAGAGAGACAATTTGAGTGATACCAGCCACACTGTTCCTCATATTGAGGCGAGGATGAATTGTACATGTCAATAATGACCCATGAATCGTTCCCCTAAAGTATTAACACAATATAAATGCGTTTGGTCATATTTCCACATGTCAGTTGTTGTTTTCACTTATAATTATGTCCATTTAAAACAAAAGAGATACTTTGAGTGATATTGGCCACACCATGCCTCTTATTGAGGTGGTTTTGACTCATACACGTCTCAAATTACCCATGGATCATTCCTCTAACATATAAATATAATCTGAATGTGTTTGTTTGGATTTTCGTATGTCAGTTGTTGTTTTTGCTTAATATTATGTCCAATTTAAACAAAAGAGAGACTTTGAGTGATACCAGCCACACAATGCCTCGGATTGAGGCGGGGTTCACTCGTACACATCACAAATAACCCGTGGATCATTCCCTTAAAGTATCAACACAATAAAAATTCATTTGGTCGGATTTCCATAGGTCAGTTGTTCTTTTCACATAAAATTTTGTCCATTTTAAACAAAAGAGAGACACTTTGAGTGATACTGGCCACAACATTCCTCGGATTGAGGCGGGGTTTACTAGTACCTCAAAAATGACCCATGTATCATTCCCCTAAAGTATAAAAACAATCTGAATGTGTTTGGTTGAATTTCTGTATGTCAGTTATTATTTTCACTTAAAATTCTGTCCATTTTAAACAAAAGAGAGACCTTGAGTGATACCGGCCACACTGTAACTCGTATTGAGGCGGGGTTGACTCGTACACATCACAAATGACCCATGGATCATTTTCCTAAATTATCAACAGAATACGAATGCGGTTGGTTAGATATGAAGGTATTTTGGAGATTTTACTACTTTTTCTTATCCAAAGCCCTAAGAAAAGTGATTCATCATTCTTGCATGTTGCTGGTGCATTTGATCTGTTAAAATTGGAAAATGAATCATTGGAGAAAGGATGTTTTATTTAATAATAATTACATTTTTTCTACAAACATTTACATACAACAATGTTTCATCTTTTTATCCCCTTAACCCCTCTGAAAAATGACCACCAATTGTACATGTCCCCAAGTCATATCTTCAAGCCATTTGTATATAATCTTCCATCAGGTATGAGGCCCACTCATTTCTGAACAAATCTATATCGTCTTGTGAGTATGATGCTTTTCGACAGTCATAGTAGTACTAAAAAATATATAAATAATTAATTAATAAATAATTTTAATGAAATAGTATTTGTTTTTGAAAATACCTCTTTAGGGATGCTGGTTTGTTGATGAAAAATGATCTATTTTATAAATATACAAGCATAATAACCACAATCATTATCGTTTGTTTGTTTTGGACACTGCAAAAAAATTTATCATTAGGAGAATAAGTAACATGTGTTGATATGTGTTTGGATAGTGAAATTGTATTATATATACCCTGATATTTGTCTAGACGTAGTAATTTCTCACCTCCTTATGCTTATCCCCTGTCATCATTCCTTTTTTAGATGACAATGATACACTTCCCTATCATAATATAATTCTCAGTAAAAGATAATATAAATTATATTACTTGACTTTTAGACCTAAAACATAGGATTTAGTGTCTTACAGATTCACAAACTTCATCATGTGTGGTCAGTTGGTTGGATATCTTTACATTGAATCAAGAAAATAAATATTTGGGGTATCCAAGTTCACCGCAATTAGCAGCCAATGTTATATAAAAACACAAAAAGGAATAAGTACTAAAAGAAGTTAAAATACAATTGATATGCTTTAATCATAGATTTTTACCCCTGCATGGTTGGTATTAGGAAGCGTATGTCATCCGTAATCTTTCTTTCAAATGTTTTCAGCAAGTCGTTCACTATTTCATCCTTTTTTGATGGCTCTAATTTCGTTAGTTTTGTTGATGTGGTATGAGGATTAATGAGTCCAAATTTTGGATCATGGGAAGATTCCATCAACTATTTTTCATATATACGTTTGTCAATAATATAAAATCCATTTAGTCATAATTTTCACATTATATCAGCTTTTAGAAAATCAATTCATGAAAACATACCTCATATATAAATTTACAACAATGACGCCTAGCTAACTGTATTCAAGGATCTCATTTAAATTTTCAGCAGCAAAAAAATCCTGAATTTCCTCTCCGTATATATTCTTTTCAAAAACCACTATATGACAACTACCACCTCTTGGATTCATATCCACATGAGTATTTAATGCTAGTAAATGTTGATAGAGAACAGGTGGTGTTATTGTGCTCTCACTAGCTCTTTAGGATCAGTTGGTCTATCTTTTATATTCTTTTGAGCTGACATTTCTTGTCACCCCCTTCCCTTTCTCAATCTAGAATAAAATTAATTGGTTCATAACACTTTTTCATTAATTGTTAAAGGTTTATCTTGAAAAAAAGAAAATAAATACCTCTTTGTCCATATGTACTCTTACAAGTTGTGACGACCATACAATGAATGTCCCAATAGCCTTTTCGATTGTATGAATATCATCGTCATCAAGTGGAATAGGTAGCTCTGCATTTGGATCATGAGCTACAGTAATCGTCACTTTCAGATGATCTTTCAGAAGTGGTCTATTATGTAGCTTATCCTCTGAGATGTTGAACATCGTAGCCCTCTCTACAAGGTGATAGGTGAGTGTTGATTGATATAAATCACAGTCATTATCACCCTTTAGAAGATCAATATAGGAAAAGTATTAGTGTTTTTCTGATTCACATTTCATGTGAATAATTATTGGAACATTGATTACCACGGCTAAGACATTTCTTTGAGGGGAATGGCTCACCTCAAAGCTAGTGGGGGGTGGGTCGGGATATTCATGCCCTGGTTGTTCTTGAGTTGTGTCTTCTCTTTTCTTATCACCATAATGATTTCTAGCAACTACCCCTGCCATTTAAATCATTATTCAAGAGTTGTTATCCTTTCTCTCTTTTGTTTAATTTTTTCATCTCTATCATCCGTTTGTTTCTTTTCTCTTAATATACTCGGGGTGTCACCCCAAACCCCACTCCTCTGACATGAACGTATTGTTCTGGACACTTCAAAGTCGTCGATAATAGGTCTATATCCACTTCAACAGTAGTTGATTCCTATGACTGTCGGATATAGGAAAATAAATAATTATTTTTATGTAATATAAATTTAAAACAAATCTTTTTATTGTGTCATACGTACAAATTTTTCCCACACTTTTTGTATGTTTTCATCTACTAGCTTCCCTTCCTTATTCACACATGCCTCGTTCTATAGCACATGACGTGGGATGAAAGTGTCTTTGGTTTTAGACTCATCAATCTACATATAAATATAGAAAGATAATTATGATGTTGTTTCTTGAAACCTAACAATATTTCTATAAATTTAAAATAAGTACCATTTTCTTTTCTAGTGAAGAATACCACATCCTTGCTTTACGATAGGGGTATGTTGGTTTTGATGCACATTACCTATTTTTAGTACTGATTTGTTGTTTCGTAAATGAAATATTGACAATCATAGTGATTAATACACGTATCCTCAAACAACCTATTATCAACCACAATGTACCCAAAACTTCTCATCCCCACGGTGGCCAATAAATGCATCCCATGCTTCTTGGGATATCAGGTGAGCGTAGACAAGGGGTGGGTGCGGGTTTATTTTTTCTTTGGAATCTTTCAGGTGACATTTTGTTAAAATAGTGCGAAAACCTCGATGACACCTCCCTGCAAGCCTTAGTACATAATTCTTGTGTGAATCATCTACTATAAATGTACTCTTAAAGATATTGAGAAGAGTAAGACACCGATTCATTATTTTATTTTCCAATAAATTAAATAAATAATATCATAATTTTTCCGTAATTTCTTCCCAGATCACAACCTTCAGCCCAGACACAACTTGGTGCCATGAATTTATGTCAATCAGCATGCATTGCCGAGTGACAATTCAAATGTAACTACTAAACATATCCTTGTTGGGATTCACATGTTGGCCTCATGCATTCCATCCAACATAAACTTTGATTCCTTTGGTTTTCAGCTTAATAACATTGGCTAAAACCATCAAACTACGATGCACCTATGTTTTCTGCGACATCAGTCCTTCATCCCCGACCATTTCATAAATATAAACATCATCTATATATTCATCTGAAATGATAGAAATGTCATGTGCTGATGGTTGTTGGACCTCAACACTAGGAGAAACAACATGTTCAGAAACATGTTGTTTCTCTGCACTGCGAGAACCCACAACAGAAGCAGCAACAGCTTGAGAGACTTGTTTAGCCTCGAGGTTAGGAGCACCAGAACGTGCAAAAGTCATTATCTGAAAAAGTGGTTAAACAATTAATTTAGATTACATAAATTTAGTAATGATAAGATAATAACATTAGATAACAAGATCTATATTACAAACAAAATATAACTTGTTTATTGAACTCTCTTTCTTTTTTTCAAAGGCATAAGGGATTTGACACCTCTATCAATTATTCAAATCCCTTCATTATGGTCTCCTATAACATATAAAACATCATCTACATTGGGACCACTGTGAAATGATTGCAACGTACCACTAAAAGTATCGTACTAAACTAAATTTTCATTGGACCCTTCAGTAGTTTTGGAAGATAACAGAACAATCAACCACTTTCAGTTTGCGGGATCTAGAACATAAAATACTTGTACTGCTTATGATTCCATTATAAATTGTTCGTCTTTGTACCCTTCATTACTAAAATCAACTTTTAAAAATATCAATTCATATATTTTAGCACCACTATTGTTATCAACCCATTTTCATTGAAAAATCGGCACTTGGAATGTCTTATAATCCAAATCCCATATTTTTTTGATAATGGAAAAGTATGACATATTTGCATAAATTGGATTTTTTTTCCTTACTACCAGAAACATGCACCACTTCAGCCACAAGTGTAACTCCACTATTTTTCATGGTACTAACTTCATCATGTTCATATGTATAGAACATATAACCATTAATTAAATAACCATTGTAAGATAATACATACACACATAGACTGGAGGCTAGCCATCGAAGTTGTTCTAAAATTGAATTCAAATTTTCATCGAACTCCTTAAAAATATGGTCCGGAAACCATCCTATAAACTGGTGATTATGTGTATTTGATATCCATTATTCAGCCTTTGATGGATTCAACTGCCTACGAATTTCTTTGTGGGATTCAATATATGGACCAACCTCTCAACTATTATGAAAAACATAAAGGTGAACCTACTCCTGGTCTGTAATATTGATTGTCACAAAATTTATTTCAAAAATTCCTTCACCCTCAATGCATCCAGGGTGATGAGATTTTGGGAGACCAATTCTTTCCACATCAGATAGGTATTTGGTACATAATTCAATGGCTTCCTCAACAATATATCGCTCCACTATAAATCCCTCTGGCTGACGTCAATTTTTGACATACCCTTTCAAAATCTTCATATACCGTTCAATGGGGTACATCCATCTATAGTGCAAAAGACCACAAAGTCAAATCTCTCCCACCAAATGAAGCATTAAATGAACCGTCTTATCCAAGAATGTTGGTGGGAATAACATTTCTAATTCACATAATATGATGAAAATTTCTCTTTCCATAGTTGGAAATTTTGTCGAGTCTAAAACATTGCTACATATACCTTTGAAAAAGAAACAAAGGTCGGTTAATGTATGAAGAACATTCTTGGGTAAAATGCAACGTAAATCTATAGGAATTAAATCGTGCATCAAAACATGGCAGTCATGTGATTTCAAACCTTTTAACTTCAAATAATTCATTGAAACAATGCTCTTGATATTTGATGAATACCCCTATGGAACCTTTATATCATTTAAGAATTTGAAAAACTGATATCTCTCCTCCCTGGAAAGAGTGTAAGCAGGTGGAGGAAGAAAAATTTGATTTTCACCCTTCACAGGATCAAAATCTTCTCGTATTCTCAAGACAACCATGTCCAAACTTGCTTTAATTCCATCCTTTTTTTCAGGGGCATTTACCAATGTTCCGATAACACTATCACATAAATTTTTTTCCACATGCATCATATCAAGAAAATGTCTGATGTACAAACAGTTCCATTATGGTAATTGAAAAAAAAACTAATCAGTTTTCCAACCGATTTTTGTAAGTTTTTTCAAAAATGGTTTACCAAAAACAGTGTTCACATCTATTAATTTCTCAAATAGCTGATCACCTGTTAGTGGAGACGGTGTTGTGCATTGTTCTAAACATCGATTGAATGATGTCATCTAATATCGGTACCTATGCCGACAAGGTATAAATATATGATTTCCTTGAAACATAGTTTTCGATGAATGTTTCAACCTAATTGATTATGTATCTCCTTCACACATGGGAAACCCTTGAGTTCCTTTAATGCTATAGCCTGAAAAATTTCCATAAGCAGGGAAATAATTTATCGTCCCATACAACATCACTCTTAATGTGAAGTATTCACTTTTATAATCATTATAAAACATAACACCTAAATCCCACAATAACATCAAATCCTAGATCAAAGGAGACAAATAAACATCAATATTGTTACCTAGTCATTTTGTTCCTGATATAATCCTAGATAACATGATAAATTTCCTCTTCATGCATAACCAGGGTGGCAAGTTATAATTTACCAACATAACAGGACATGTACTGTGAGTGCTGGTTTGAAAACCAAAAGGATTCAATCCATCTGTAGATAACACAAGACGAAGGTTTCTCGGCTCTTTTCCAAATACAGGATACTCATGATAAATTATCTTTCATTGAGGAGAGTCGGTCAGGTGACGTAATTTCCCATATTTATTTCTTTTATCTGCTTGTCATGATAATTTTCTTCCAGTTTCTTCAATTCCATATAGACGCCTGAACCTTGGAATGATTGGAAATTACCATACATCTTTCATAGGACTGGATTCATCTTTCTTGTATCAAGAAGCACCACACTTTGGGAATTCTGTAAGTGATTTTTTCTTCTTGATAAATAGTATACAGTCTTTCGGGCAGGCATGTATTCTTTCAGAAATCATATCCATCGAGTGTAGCATTCGTTTAGCCTCATATGTTCGGTTTGGGAGCTCATTATATTCTAGGAGCATGTCATTAAAGAGAGAAAGTAGTTCCATAAAACTGACATCACTCCATTCATTGCCTACTTTCAATTTATACAACCTCATTACAACTGACAATGCAGTATATTTAGTGCAACCAGTATACAATGACGTCTTTGCACAACTCGTTAACTTATCAAACAAATTTAGGCAATCACGGAGTTCATCTTCAACTGTCCTTGTCATTTCCTCAATACAATCTTCATCATCATTGACATATGTAATCACATCCTCCATATGGTCTTCTTTATTATACATATTTGTATTCATATCTGATGATCCATAAAATGTAGTTTTATCCCAGCCAGTAGCTACATTCGCTTTTTATCCATGTTTATTCCAACATTTATAACTCTGATATATTCCATGACATATAAAATGTTCTTCCAACTCCTTTGGAGTAATTAGTATATAATAACAACAATGTAAACATGGAAAAAGAATTTGAGAAGAATCCTTTGCGTTCTCCTTTTCAAAATTGATGAACTCTTTCACTCTGTTATCATACTCTATTGTCAGATGATTAGCATCCATCCCATCTTTATTCATCTTCATCCTATTTGAATCTCAAATATTAGTACTTATGATTCAAATACACAAAAAAATACTTCCAAATACAGTATAACGGAACCACTTCCTTATAAAAATAGATATTAATAGAGCCTAACCATTTCCTATAAAGATTTGGAAATCAATAGAACCAGGATAGACCCCCCCCCCCATCAAAATCAACACACTTTCCAACCGCCTTACCAATAGTTATAGCACCCACCACCCTTGAAGCAAAAAATTAAACATTCTTTTAACCACCCCCACTGGCCACCTCATTCATAATAAAATAATCACATTAAACAGCCCAAAACTAGTGACCAAAATCAAATAAAATGAAAACAAGGATACAATTTTGATGAGAAAACTAATATAGTGGATACATTTCCAAACACAAAGGGGTTCACAGGGGAAGAAAATAACCTATTTTTATCCAAAATCACTATGGAATATCATAGGTTTTGTTACCCAAATTAACATAAGAAATAAAAAATTATGGTTAGTGAACATAAATTCTATCATGAACATCTAAAGAATATGAAATAACTCTCCCTCACTAACATGGGGCCCTACCAAATCCTACCATATACCTAGAAAATAATTGAAAAAATTAGGAAAAATAGTTTCTTGTACCTATTTCTAATAGTACTACAAGAAAATTATAACGAACATAGATCGTACCTCCAAACACTCCTGGAGCCTCCTAGTAAAAAAAATCGAGTGACTACAACTATCCGAGATTCAAACCATTAACTTCCCAATATAGGAGTGGTCGACATAGTGGTAGTATTAGTAGAATCAAACCAACCAAAGTTCTGTCCACCTGATGCTGCTCCCCGATCTCCTCCATCACTTTAGTGTTGTACAGACCTCCTTTCTCTAGTTCCTTCCTCTGCCTAGGCTATTCATCGACTACCTATCTGACTGTAGCATGAATGTTAAGAAAATTCAATGTGATATGTCTATACCCATCACAATCATATTAAATTCCTTAGATTAATGGGATAACCTTGAGGTACCTATGAATGATAGTGCCTCCTCAGATGAGACTTGCATCACACACCTACGGTGGGTGGGTGCTGCTAACCCTGCATCCCAGAAGATCACTACCTTAAAAGATTATGATATCAACTCAAACCATAGGCATAATAATAGAACACTAATATAGACATCCAAAGCTTATTATTAAAGGTTTAATTCCCCCAAACCACTAGAGGTCAGTATATGACTTGATCAACAAAAATTAATTGATTTAATAAAAAGATCTGAAATACAATCCAACCAAGTGAAAGACATTTACAATATGCAGAGAATAAATTCACCCCCCATCACGTAATCAGGTTCTCCATAATGTAGGTATACTTATCAAAAATAACTTGGCTAGACACACCAAGGTTAGTTCTTTACTAGATCAGTCTCGATTCCAAATAAGAATCTTGATACTCATAATTGGTATCAGGGAAGAATCGCTATCTACCCAATGAAGTGCATGGTGTCTCCCCATTTTCAAGAAAAAACCTTCTAAACTAGCACCTAGGAAAATCTGGTCATAGAGGCTCACTAATTCGACACCACCCTTAAATTATCCTTGACATAAAAGAAAGATTTTTGGAATTTACCATTGATCGAAGTCAAGAAACATCCCACAATCCTAAAAAAAATTAACCACCTAAATACAACTGCTCACATGTTCATACCACTATCTAAACCCAAAGTCCTTTTCCAAATAATACCATTCACCTTTCCATGGATTCTGTACTTTGATCTCCTCATCTTATGTGGCCATAGTGCATGAAGATTGGAGGTCACTCCATGAATCTTGGTTAAATGATAAATGAACCTAATTGTCTTATAGGCTCCAATATGAACCGTCTCAAGGAGAGATTCAATTTAGAACACTATAACTTCACAAAGACGATCATCATCTTTGGTATATGGGTTGATGCATACACCATATCCTTACCGATAGTTAACCATAAGACTCCCTTATGAAGCATTCCAAAATTCCTCAACATTCATAGGGAGTAAAAGTATTCTTCTTGCACACATCACATAAAACCATGGTCACCAACTAAGGTAAATATATCTTAACATCCACAGGGTCAGATACACTTTCTATATTTGAGGGGTCCTAATCACTCTCATAAATAGAACCTTCTCCATTAACACAATCACC
The DNA here is from genome assembly GCA_963277665.1 of Viscum album. Classification (NCBI taxonomy): domain Eukaryota; kingdom Viridiplantae; phylum Streptophyta; class Magnoliopsida; order Santalales; family Viscaceae; genus Viscum; species Viscum album. The sequence goes on from OY728120.1 coordinate 133,440,563, forward strand.
AGCACATCGTGGCACCCACTAAGTGTATCCACTTAATAATGAGGAAGGTACTATCAAAACTCTTCTTTTTCAAGAGGGGGTTTATAAAAAGACCACTTTCCCCAGTATAGATAAACCCACCAGAAGTATGAGGAAAAAACACTCAACATTAATAGAATGTTCATGTATAACAAGGTCTAGATTGAGGTTTCACGAGAATATCAAAACCTCATACATATGACACTTGGAGAAAAATAAATTATAGTTCCAAACATCATAAGGACCCATGGGGAAACATTAAAAAATCATACTTTTGTTAAAATCATCTACCAACCAAGTATAAGAATCCACTACGTGTGTTATTTTGTGACATAGATTGTTAGAACTCTATGTTAGTTGGAATATAATCCAAGGGTGGTGATTATGGGGAAGAATCTAAAAATTACTTTAATGAAAACTACTCTCACAAAACCTATCCACCAAAAATAAACCTAAAAGGAGATGTAGGAGACTTACCTAGAGTAAATCGCACCCGTGATGGAGGGAGAGAAGAAGCATCGAGTGGTCAGGGAGCCTTCTGCACTACGTCGGGAGGGGAAGGCACGACCGCGAGGGGGATATGCATGAGAGGATCTGCCACCGTTGATAAATGGAGGAGTAGGGTTTGTGGGGAGTCTAGCAGGGAAGAGGAAGTAGGGTTTGCGGGGAGAAGGATCCGCAGAAGGGGTTCGAGGGGGAGGAGAAAGAGTAGGGCTAGCGGCGGAGCTCCGGAAAAAAGAAGATCGTGGGGGAGGGGAGTTTTCATAGGGGTACATCACCGAGAGGGATTGAGGGCACAATAAACAGAGGATATTGTGCACCAAATTTTATAAAATATGGGACTGTGGTTTTATTAGGGATAAAAAAGCGCTAATAAAGGAATCCTTCATCAGTGATTTTTTAGCACTTATAAAGCGTACACTTTATAAGAATTAAGAAAAAAGAACTGATAAAGAATGCCTTTATTAGCGCTAAAATTTTAGCACTGATAAAGGGTTCCTTTATCAGTGATTTTTTCTTAGTGCTGATAAAAGGTGGTGCTTCCCTTACCCATTTTTTAGTAGTGTTTCTAAAAATAGGTAATCACCTTAACTAATCACTTTTTTCCCTGCTCTTCTTTAACTCCTCCAAATATATGGTATGTATCATAAAAAATAAATAATGAATCCTTAATATAATGAAATTTCATTATGATTATTAAAACACAATTATACATCCTCTTTCCCATCAAACGAGAAGCAAAAGTATCATTTGTGTGCATGTACGGATTACCGACTCCACGTAGTGATAAAATTCATTTTCATCACAGTATTTAGGGATGGGTATTATGATTAGTTTAATGTATATATATGAAATTAATGGTAAAATTATAGTTATATAATAATAAAAATAATAATATCTTATATACCTTCTTAGCATCTATTCCTTTGAGAAAAAGGTACGTCGTTCGTGCATACGTGTGGATTCCCACTTCCACGAAGAGATACGATTTATTTTTCATTTACATTTTACTTGGATGGTATTGAAGAAGTATTTTATCAATATAGATAATATATATCACTTAATAATGAACCAATTAAGGTTAATTAATAGTTACCTTTCTTTCGTTCCACCTGTCAGAAAATGAGAACAAAGTTCATCCATACGTATGACCAACCATCTCCATGAACAATGTAATTCATTTTTATATCTTTAACTTTTATATATAAATATAAATATGAATATAAATAATTTATATTATATTTACATAATTCTTTATATTCTTGGGTTGTGTAACCAAGATAATTGTACAAGGACTATAACTACTGAACATAAATACTCATGATAAAAAAACAATTAACTCCCAGAAATTATGATTTTAGTATCGAATTATTGATTTAATGGGGTGTTGAAATGTTATAAAGGGATAATATATGATATTATAGATATGAAAATAACTTTATTTTAGAATTATAATAAATTTAAATTAATTATAGAGGATTTTATAGTTCTTTATATGTAAGAAGAACTTGAGTTAATGGTTTATTTCACAATCCCATCAATATCTGATATTATTTATATTTAAGACTCCACTATTGAATATTTTTTTATCTATATCCATATTTTTAAAACTATTTTTTCAATTTTTATGAAAATTATCGTATAATTTCAATATCATTTTTATCCATGTTTAACATTTTATAAAATTGTTTTAATGAATAGGGAAAAATGAATAGCGTTATAGATCCCGAGAACACAACAAACGCGCCACCAAATTTTCAAATCCATCTGTCTGTTAGCTCCATCTCAGCTCGCTCGTCTCCAACAGTGCCACCATGTTCGGTGGATCTAGGCACTGGTTCCTTCTATTTGGGGTCCGTTTTACCAAGTATTTCTCCATATGTGCTTCGCGCCCCTCCAGATCCGCATTCGCTCGAGGTTCCATCTACCAAAGAGATCCTATTGTGCTACCGAGTTCTTTGAGGATTCCCTATTTCCTGGATTCACTTTAGTGTGGGGATCCGCTTCACCCATCCCCATAGGTGGTGCATCTAGTTCTGTGTTTCCCCCTCCTCTTACAGGGAAGCCTCATATCGACAGGCTTGAACCCTGGTGGCAAGATTCTGAGCTAATAAATCGTCGCTCACTGAGTTTAAAATCTTTGTTCGCTCGTGATCTAGCGGGTCATGTGGTCGTCTCAGTTCTGAAAAAGAAATCATTTTGTATCTCACTTTCTTCTAGAAGAGAAATCATCAAATCCTGCTCTTGGAGATCTATATCGCTAGGTCGATGGAGCTTTCATCTAATTTGGTGGTCGATGGATGTTCTCTTCGGGCGGTACACCTCCACCTCGACGGTTTGGATCAATATCCCGGGCTTCCCTCTACCCTTTCACAACATCAATTTTCAAAAATTCATAGGCAAATGCTTGGGAGATTTTCTTTCTGCAGACTAGAGAACACTCGAATTGCAGGAATCTACGCTTTCTGAGATATGTGTGGAGGTAGACTTGGATAATCTGCTCCCTTCTTCCTTGAATCTTCAGGTGGAGGGTGCTTTCAATTAGCGATTGAATCTTTTTTTCTCTTCTCCACCACTATTTTACGCATCTTGTCACCTTCAAGGGAAATTTTTAGTGACATGCAGGATGCTTCATCATTTGGCTATTCGATCTCATCAGAAGTGTAGTGCTCCTTGCCAGCATGTCTCCTTGGACTGAGGACCTACCTTATGGGCACTCTAGGAGGGCCTTCCCACCCCATCCCAAGGAATCTCATTGTAAGGTTGGGTAAGAGGTGTGTGCACTCATATGGAACATCTGTGTAATGACCCGCATATCCACATTATCTTGAGAATACAACAAGTCATTACTTGGCCTTAAGCGACATCCCAAAGGCACCAAAGACTAACAATAAATGCCGTAGGGTTTCAAAATAAGTGGGGGATGATTTACCCTTTTAAAAATAAACTCATCCATTAACCATTAACTATGTGATGCATGAAAAATGAAAGACAACCCAAGAACTTCATTATATTAAACCACATCAGAGTACACAACAGCGGAAGACCAAACCAAACATCAATGTACACAACGGAAGAACAACACAAGATTCTCAAAAGACACCCAAACTCTGTGGTCCACAAGCTCCAAGCTCTACAGCAACTCCCAAACATCACCACGAGCCATTAGTAATGAGATACTTTACCTTTACCTGTGTGTTGGAACACAACATCTGCAAAAGTACCAAAGTGCCAAAGCAGGGGTGAGTATAAAACTCAGTATCCTTTCACCAGTGACTTCCTTACTCACACCACTAAGATAGAAGAGTTTGCCACATTTATATAAAAATATTTTATATAAAACATTTCTACCAAAGCAGTTTATAACTAAATATAAACAAGTTTTCCAAAACCATCCATGCTCAAAGCATCAAAGTGAAATTTAACCATATTTTCCAACACATTATTTTTCCAGAAAAATAAACAAACAAATTTCCAAACTATTTCACAAACATCCCATTTTGGTATTCCCAACCATTTCACAAACCCGTGAAATCAACCATGCATGCATCGTTATGAAATTTCTATACTCGTGAGCGGTTTCTCATAGATCTACCAAGTCTTCACAAGGTAATTACTTCCCATGTTCTATTACACCTTTGGCACCGAGCACACGGTCATATTTCAACCAAGCATCTTACATATAGTTACCACGTACCATTAAATGTTTGGCACCAAGCACAAGGTCATATTTTAACCAAGACCCATACATGCAATATGAACACACACCACAGATTCCCAACAACCATACCAAGCCATCCTTTCAATAAAACACCTTTTATTGAAAACCATTTTCCATCCAAACCATGTGTGTTCAAACAATTCAAACCATTTCAATAAAGCTGCCTTTTTATGGAAAACCAAATCCATCAAAACCATTTCAATAAAACAACCTTTTTATTGAAAACCCATTTCTCATAAAACCATTTACAATTTCAAAAATATCATAATTTAAAATAAACATTTTAAATTCAAATAGTCGAGTCACTTTTCACACAATTCACCAAGATTCCATAATTTCATCAAAACCATAAATCATCACTAAAGAAGATTTATTCAATGCTTTTCACCATCAAATCCATTCAAATAACCAATTTGAAATTGACCCAACCAATTCTAAAAAGTGGAGTCGAGAGTAAATCCACCTACCTTAACAAAAAGGAAAAACCAAGAAACGAACGAAGAATGCTCAAGTACACTGGATCAAATCTCCAAAAACCCACCTTAGATCTCTTCTCCTGACACAATTGAGACCAAATCTCAACATATTTTCCATCCACAGACTTAGTTATACCCCTAATGGGAATAGATCTAAGAAATTGAGAGAAATGTAGAAGTAGATCTAATTATATCTAAGAAACCATTCAAGAACGAAGGAGAAAGATCCCATACCTCAAGAATCCGACTACAATTCGCCAAGATAAGCCTTAGGATCGCCTCCAGAATAATGGGAGAACCCTATTTAACATTAGAAGAACCAAAATCCTGAGTTATGGCTACTTAGAAGCTTTAATGAGGCAATTAGGGGCAAAACGAGTTAGATCCACAATTTAAGGATCTAATTTTAAGTGAATGCACGGTTAGTCTGCACGGTTTGACAAACCATGCGCTAACCGTGAATTAGATACTACCTCGGCCACCCTTCTCGCATGACCTCATCGCATGGTTTCCCTTAACCGTGCGATAACCATGCAGAGGCCACTGCCTCCTCATTCAGCCATGCAGGGTTTGGCCACAGGGTTTAGTCAAACCGTGGGCCACCCGTGCACCTTCCCATTTGCATCAAACTTCAGTCCAGGATCTCCCGACTCTCCCATACGTCTCCCTTAACTTTTAAAACCCAGAAAAGCATCAAGTAAGGGTTACATACCAGAAACCGAGGGTACTACATTCTCCCAACCATTGGCCTTTTTGTCCCCAGAATGTAGAAAAACATCGCTTTCCTGAAAGAGTTCTGGCCACTACTCTTTCATTTTTTTGACGTTCCCAAGTCTCTTCCTGAATCTGACCATGTTGACACAAAACCCGCACTAGACTGATTCTTTTCCCAGGCAAGACTTTATCCTGCCTATCCACAATCCAAACTGGGATATGTACCAATGAAGCATCTGGCTCTAGGTCAATATGATCCCATCTGATCACATGGTTAGGATCAGGCTGATACTTTTTTAACTGAGATACATGGAACACATTATGCACCGAAGTGAACCTTGGTGGTATTGCCAACTGATATGCGACCTCTCCAACCCATTCCAGTATCTCAAAAGGGACTATATATCGAGGAGATAATTTTCCCTGCTTCCCAAAACGATGATGTCCAAGCCTTGGAGAGATTCTCAAAAAGACATGATCACCCACTACAAATGACAACGGTCTTTTACAGTGATCTGTATAAGATTTCTGATTAATCTGAGCCATTTGCATCCTATTTCTAATCAACTTAATCTTCTCTGTTGTTTCTTAGAAAAGGCTCAGCCCGACTAGTGAAGTTTCACCAGTTTCCACCCAGCATAGTGTATAACGACAATGATGCCCATACAATGCTTCAAACAGAGCCATGTGTACCGAGGTCTGATAAATGTTATTGTATGAGAACTCCACTAAGGGTGTATGCTCCTCCCATGAGCCACCAAAGTCCATTACACAAGCCCACAACATGTCATCCAATGTTTGCATCGTACGCTCAGATTTCCCATCTGTCTGAGGATGATACGCCATACTCATCGTCAACTGAGTCCCCATGGATTTCTGTAATGATTTCCAGAAATGAGATCTGAACCTCGAATCTCTGTCTGATACTATAGACACTGGAACACCATGCCTCTTTACTACCTCTCGGATATATATTTTTGAAAGATCTTCCACTGTATGAGTTTCATGAATCGGGATGAAATGGGATGACTTGGTTAGATGATCCAATATCACCCAAATGGCATCATGTTTCCAGACGATTCTTGGATGACCTGTAACAAAATCCATTTCTATATGCTCCCATTTCCACACTGGGATAGGTAAATACTGTTACATACTAGCTGGTCTTTTATTCTCTTCATTAACCTACTGATAAGTTAAGCTACACGAGATGAACTCGGTCACCTTCCTTTTTATGCTGGTCCACCAAAACTGCGCCTTTAGCACCTTATACATCTTCTGTGTACCCGGATGTACAGCCCATCTTGAATGGTGGTAATCATTAAGGACTTATTCCTGAAAAACTATAGGTACAACCATCCGATCTATGAAACACAAAACTGAACTCCCATCCAGCTTCCATCCCTCAATGGTCTCCCCACCATTGAGTTTTGAACTCATTGCAACACAGTCTACATCGGATGCTTGTGCCTCCTTTACTATCTCCACCAAATCAGGAACAAGTGTAGTTGAAAAGAAAATAGCAACATCACCTCGGTCTTCACATTCCACATGCATGTCATCTAAGACCGACATCATCTGCCATTCGTCTGAAGCTTCCTTTGCCAACTGAGCATACGACTTCCTACTTAATGCATCGACCACCGAATTGCCCTTACCCGGTGTATACATTAAGTCAAAGTCAAACATTTGAAGATACTCCATCCATCTCCTCTGCCTCAGATTCAAATCTCACTGTGAGAAAATGTGTTTAAATCTTTTTTGATCCGTAAACATAGTAAATTTCTCACCAAAGAGATAATGTATCCATGTTTTCAAAGCATGGACGACTGAAACTAACTCCAAATCATGTGTTGGGTAATTTTTGTCATGCAATCTCAACTTCCTTGAACCATAAGCAACAACATGGTCTCCTTGCATGAGAACACAACCCAACCCTGTTCTCGAAGCATCACAATACACCATATATCCTTGCCCTAATTCTAGAAAGATTAAGATAGGAGCTGATGTAAGGAAAACTTTAAACTCTTGAAAATATCTCTGACATTCCTCAGTCCATTGAAATTCACTGTTCTTCTTTTGCAATGCCCTCATAGGAAAAGCTAGTCATGAGAAGTCACAGACAATGTGTCGGTAATAACCAGCTAGACCAAGAAAACTTCGTATTTCAAAGACATTCTTCGGCGGTTGACAAGAAAGAACAGCTTCTATCTTTTTTGGATCCACTGAAACACCTTTCTCAGAAACAACATGACCCAGAAAACGTACCTCTTATATCCAAATATCACACTTTGATAATTTGGCATACAACTGATGGTCTCGCAAGATTTCCAACACTATCTCCAAGTGTTGGTAATGCTCAGCCCTTGTTCTTGAATTCACCAATATATAATCCACAAACACCACAACAAAAGAATCCATATATTGCTAAAATGTTAGATTCATCAAAGACATGAAGACCCCTGGTGCATTCGTTAGACCTAAATGCATGACTACATATTCGTAGTGGCCATATCTACTTGTGAAAGCTGTCTTTGGAATATCCTCATTCCAAACTCGCAATTGGTGATATCCTAATCACAATTCAATCTTGGAGAACCATTGAGATCCCCTTAATTGATCGAACAGATCATCAATGCGTGGATGTAGATATCTATTCTTTATCGTAACTTGGTTAAGTTTAAGATAATCAACACACAGCCAAAGAGTTCCATATTCTTTCTTTACAAACAAAACTGGTGCTGCCCATAGAGACACGCTTGGCCGAATGAAACCCTTGCTTTCCAGCTCCTCTAACTACACATTCAATTCCTTTAACTCCATTGGTTCCATCCTATAATATGGAAGTGAGATTGGACTGGTCCCCAAAAGGAGATCAATCATAAACTCCACTTTTCTTACAGGTGGTAATCCTGAGAATTTTTCATGAAAAACATCAGGAAATTGATCCACCACAGCTAGAAAACTATTTTCCTTACTCTCTTCGAACAATTCCAAAGTCAACGCTGCCAATTGGTAAGTGTTCATTCCCACCATTGGTTCCAACAATCTCTTCGTGCCTTTCTTTACTATCCTTTCTCCTCTAAATAGATGCTTAAATCTGTTCTCAATCGGGAAACTAATTGTTCTCCCATAACATTTGATGTGAGCCTTAAATATTGTCAACCAATCCATACCCAAGATTACATCATAGACATCCATATCCAACATAGAGAAGTCTCATTTCAGCTCAGCTCCATCAACAATTATAGAACATTCTCTACACACGAAGGCTTGACATTCTCTTTCACCAAGAGGAGTTTGCACTTTCAAGACAGAAGGCATCATTTCCAGTTTTAGGTTCAGCAAATCAGCAATATGAGAAGCAAGAAAGGAATGTGATGCACTAGTATCGAACAACACTTTCATGAGGGTAGAATTCAACAGAATAGTACCTCTCACCGTAGATGGTTCAGCCTGATCATAGACCATCATCTGTTCGGCTCTATAAAATTTCTATGTTGCTGTACTTTTATCCTTATTTCTTTGTTGAGATTTCCCTACCTGAGGAGTCATGGTTTTCCTGGAATCACCATAACTAGCTCTATTCTGCTGGCGAGACTGATTTTGCTGTCCTCGCCCTATCGAAGCATACGATGCTTGTGACGCCTAAGAAGTGTCCCAAACACCCAATCATGGAGCACTACGATAATATCGCTGAAGATTCCCCATCTTGTTGCAGTTTTGGCATGCTCTTGGTGGTCCAATACATTCTCATTTCATGTGATCAGTCGAACCACATTGAAAGCAACCTGCTTTGATCTGGGGTCGTGGAGGAAAATTGACTGATCCTGTCATCTGGTTCTAATTCGCACTCCCACATTAGAAGTAGGTGTCCCTCTTCCTCTTTTTCCCAGCATTGGAGTTCCCACCCATTCCTGTGGGTATTATTATGCCTCCTCTTATCGATCCCGAGATTTCACGTTCAGCAACAGCCGCTCTGTTCACCTTCACTATATAATCCATAATATAGAGCACCACAATCTTCGATCGAATCTCCTGCCTTAGCCCCGATTCGAAGATGCATGCTTTCAAAGAAGCACTTGTCACAACCTCTAGTGAAAAACAGACTAAGTTCATGAACTTAGCCACATACTTTGTGATAGAGAGGCTCTCCTGTTTCAAGCTGAAGAAGTTCGTTATTTTTTGGATCTTGAACGTGTGAGGATAGAATTGTTTGTTAAAAAATTCTTCAAAATCCTCCCACATAAGGCCTTAATCCAATTTAGCATGCACCACTGAATCCCACCACTGACATGTAAGATCCTCGAGCATATACGTTGCCTTCTTTACTTTCAGCTCCACTAGTGTGCCAATGAAATCAAATATACGATTCATCCTGCTTAACCACACCTCCTCCTTCTCGGGTTCAGCATCACCCCTAAAGTTTGGTGGATTCTGCTTCATGAACTCGATGGTATGATCCACATGTCATGGATCATTCCTCCGGTTCCCCGTATCCACATCTTGAAAGGCAAGGACAATACTCTGAACCAGCTCTTGGTTCACATGTGGTTCAGGTGAAACCACATTCTCCATAGCTTTTTTTGGTTTGGTTCCGACGACACCTCCCAGGTGCCATTTTCTTAACCAACAACAAACTCTGTCAATCTCACTCTCTAGAAACAATTGGCTTAGAATTTCAAATTATATCACATCAACTATCACAACATTATTCTCAAACAACCTTTTTCCATGTTCAACCATTTTTTGAAACATTAAACATACTTTTTGAAAATCAAACCATTTTCAAAATACACCAAATACCATATTTTCAAAGTCTTTCGGTTGAAAACAATTTCCGAATTTTTTTAAAAAATTGTCACCTTTCACAAAATTCTTACTCATTCCTCACAATGAGATATGAAATCCCAGTGGGAATCCACTCCTCTAAAATGCATGTCATGATCTTCTCATTAGATAAACCCATGACAATGAGATTTCCATCATTCTAGATGTGTATCGAAAACACTTATGTACCCAACACTCTAGTAACTTGAAGTTCAGCATAAATGGGTTAGCTATGTCCTTTTATGCTATACATTTCATGTTCCAACATTCTTACTCTTATCTAAGATGACCACCCAAGGAATAGACAAGAAGGAACTTCAACTCCAAGACTAAGAACATCGATGACCACTTGTTAGGCAAGGACTGAACAAGATGATACCCTTTGTAATGACCCGCTTATCCTCATTGTCTTGAGAATACAACATGTCATTACTTGGCCTTAAGCGACATCCCTAAGGCGCCAAAGGCTGGAAATAAATGCCGAAGGGTTTCAAAACAAGTGGGGGACGATTTACCCTTTTAGAAATAAACCCATCCATTAACCATTCACTATGTGATGCATGAACGATGAAAGACCAACCAAGAACTTCATTATATTAAACCACATCAGAGTACACAACAGCGGAATACCTAACCAAACTTCAAGGTACACGGCGGAAGAACAAAACGAGATTCTTAAAATACACCACAAATCCGTAGTCCACAAGCTCTAAGATCAACAGCAACTCCCAAACATCACAACGATCCATTAGTAATGAGATGATTTACCTTTACCTATGTCTCAGAATAAAACATCTTCAAAAGCACCAAAGTGCCAAACCAGGGGTGAGTATAAAACTCAGAAGGTTTTCCCCAATGACTTCCCTACTCATGCCACTAGGATAGAATTGTTAGCCACATTTATATAAAAACTGTTTATATAAACAAAATTTCACCAAAGCAGTTTATAACTAAATATAAACAAGTTTTCCAAAACCATCCATGCTCAAGGAATCAAAGTTCAATTTAAACCAGATTTTCCAACACATTATTTTTCTAGAAAAATAACCAAACAAATTTCCAAACCATTTCACAAACATCCCATTTTGGCATTCCCAACCATTTCACAAACCCGTGAAATCAACCATGCATGCATTGTTATGACAGTTCCATACTCATGAGTGGTTTCTCATCGATCTACCAATTCATCACAAGGTAATTACTTCCCATGTGCCACTACACCTTTGGCACTGAGCACAAGGTCATATTTCAACCAATCCTTGTTCATATAGTTACCACGTGCCATTAAACGTTTGGCATCAAGCACAAGGTCCTATTTCAACCAAGCCTCATACATGCAATTTGAACACAAACCACACATTCCCAACAACCATGCCAAACCATCCTTTCAGTAAAACACCTTTTATTGAAAACCATTTTCCTTCTAAACCAAGTGTGTTCAAACAATTCAAACTATTTCAATAAAGCGGCGTTTTTATTGAAAACCAAATCCATCAAAACCATTTCAATAAAACACCCTTTTTATTGAAAACCCATTTCTCATCAAACCATTTACAATTTCAGAAAATTGATAATTTAAAATCAACATTTTAAATTCAAATAGCTAAGTCACTCTGCACACAATTCACCAAGATTCCACAATTTCATCAAAACCATAAATCATCACAAAAGAAGACTTATTCCATGATTTTCACAATCAATTCCATTCAAATAACCAATTTGAAACTAATCCAACCAATTCTTATAGGAGTAGTTGAGAGTGAATCCACCTACCTCAACAAAAAGTAGAAACCAAGAAATGGACAAAGAATGCTAAAGAACACCGGGTCAAATCTCCAAAAACCCACCTTAGATCTCTTCTCCTAACACAACCAAGACCAAATATCAACATATTTGTCATCCACATACATAGTTATACCCCTAACGGGAATAGATATAAGAAAATGAGAGAAAGGGAGAAGTAGATCTAATTATATCTAAGAAACCATTAAAGAACAAAGGAGAACGATCACATACCTCAAGAATCTGGCTTCGATTCACCTAGAGAAGCCTTCAGATCGCCTCCGGAATGATTGGAGAACCCTCTTTGACCTTAGGAGAACCAAAATACCGAGTTAGGGACACTTAGGAGCTTTAATGAGGCAATTATAGGCAAAACGAATTAGATCCACAATTTAAGGATCTAATTTTAAGTGACCGCATGGTTTGACAAACTGTGCGCTAACCAAGCATTAGATACTGACTCGGCCACCCTTCTCGCACGGCCTCCTTGCATGGTTTCCCTTAATCATGCACTGAACATGCAGAAGCCACTGCCACCTCAGTCATCCACGCACGGTTTGGGCACACGGTTTAGACAAACCGTGCGCCACCCGTGCACCTTCCCCTCTGCTTCAAACTTAAGTCCCGGATCTCCTGACTCTCCCATACGTCGCCCATAACTTTTAAAACCAAGAGAAGAATCAAGTAAGGGTTACATACTAGAAACCAGGGGTACTAAAATTTGCCACAACCCAAATCTTCTCAGCAGGATATCCCTCCTGGCTATGTTGATAGTACTTGTGCCATGTCTTTTCGCTGTTTGGAGTTAGTTCCTTTCATGTCACTGAAGGTGCCTATTTCTTCACCTGTCAGGCCTCGGATGCTCCCTGATATTAGAGGAGTCTACCTTGATCATTGTAAGCCTATTTTCTTGATCATTACCCATGTGTAGGTTATTGGTGCAAGGGATATAGCTTCGTCCAGCAGCTCGTTTTTTTCTCTCCAACAATCCTTTCAGGGTCTTATCTAATTCCAATAAAGCCCCCATTTACACAGTTTCATGGTTTCCTCTTGACTAGGAGAACAAGTTTCTTGAGGATTTTCAATAGACCCACAATAGGTGTAACCTCTTTTAATGATCTCTTTTCTCCTCTGGAATGCCTATGGCCTGGGAGCCTGGGTAAAAACTGGTTTTATCTCCTGTAAGGTTGTCAACAACCATCTTGCAGTTGTGTCTATTTTCGAGCCCAAGCATCATCCATCCATGATTTAGACCTTTTCTCAACAAATGAGTTTGACATCCTCTATGCATGTGGATCCTTGCAACCGGTATATCTGGCTATTTTGGAATTTAAATTTCACAGTGGAGCTTGTGGCTGCCACAGACCAGTATATTACTATGAGGATCTCTCTTTCTTTATAGTGTTTATTTGTCACCTTTTTTATGAAAAATGTGATTCTCTTGCTAGGGAGTCGCTATGGAGAGACATAGAAGGCTTCAACCTGGGTAATCTTCCATGGATGACAGGGGAGATTTTAATGTGGTTTTGGACATATTGGAGAAGAAAGGGTGAGGGGAGCATTTGAGGAATTCTTTGAAGAACTTTGCATCATTTATATCTTGAGATGGTCTCTAGGACATGGGTTACACTTGGAACTGATTTACTTGGTGTAATAACCAAAAGGGTGTCAATCTCCCATAGAGTTGGCTTGATCAATGTTTATCAAATCTTAATGACATCTCCCATTATCTAGAAAAAAAGTTACTCATTTTCCTCGTGTTTTTTCTATTCATTCTGTAATTGTAGTCGAACTTTCTTCCAGGTTGGATCACAGAACCCATTTTCGTTTCTCTCATTGATGGATGTCAATCCCAGTCTATGACCAAATGTTGAGGGACTTGTGGGTCAATCCATTGAATTCCATCCTTTGGTATGGTCTGCACAATAAGCTCAGGCGACTGAAAGGAGACCTTCAACAGTAGAGCACATCTCTTCCCTCCCGATTCCAATCCTTCGATGACTATAATGTAGATATTGAGAGAGAAGAGAATATGATGGAAAATAGTTGGGATGAGGACAACTTCAATGAACTTACTCACAAGAAAAATTCACTAGATGAAATGATCCTGCAACAAGCGCACCATGTATGTGATCTATCCAAAATAAAATGGTTAAAAGAGGGTGACATGAATACAGCATATTTTCAATCATATGTCAAAGAGAAACGAAATTTTACCAGGCCTGACATCCTTCTTGAGGATGATACCTACTCGGAGTATTGTGATGTTATGGGTGTTCTATCCTAACATCACTTCAATTCTATTATCTCATGCATGGTGGGTATCCAAGGGGAGTAGGTAGGATCTTAGATGTTGTACCCTGAATGGTGTTTGCCTATGATAACTTGATATTTGAAGTAATTCCTGATGATCAAGAAATTTATGAGGTCCTGCAAGATCTTAACGTGAGAAGCTCCCCTAGTCCAGATGTATTTTCAGGGTCTTTCTATGTCACTTCTTGTTCACAGATCAATAGAGATGTTGTAGAGACAATTCAAGACTACTTTCGTGGAGGTCGTCTCCCTTGTATGGCCTTGACAACCACTATGGTTCTCATTCCAAAAATCAATGACCCATCTTCTCTAAAGCATTATCGACCAATTAGCATGTGAAAATTCCCTTACAAGGTACTGGTTAGTATCATTAATCTTCCTTTATTACCTTATTTATCTAGATGGGTGTCAAAGGAGCAACATTGTTTCATAAGGGTATATTGATCAAGGAGCCATTACTTTGGCATAGGATAAGATCAGTGATGTCAACATCAAGGAAACTGGCCCCAATGTTGTCATCAAGCTGGATATGTATAAGGATTACAAAAGACTTGAATGGAGAATTGTCTTAAAGGTTCTTAGTAGAATGGGATTCAACTTGTGGGAAATTGAATTTATTTTTTGGTTCTTTAATTCTTCTAGGTTATCAATAACTTTCATGGGGAAATTATGGTTTCTTTAAAAATGTGTGTGGGCTTATACAAGGAGATCCATTATCCCCTAGCTTATTCAATCTCATACAAACATTCTCTCCACCGCTCCATAAAAAAACCTCGTGGATATAAGAATACTCCCCTACCGATGTATGCATCATGAAAAGGGCATTTCCCACCTTTTTTATGTAAATGGAATGGTTATTTTCCGGAATGGAAGTAAGAAATCAATTCAGGGTATCAGCATCATTCTGGAAGAGTGTTGTAATTGGAGTGGGAAAGTGTTGAATCACGACAATAGTAGCGTGTTCATATCGAAGAGGTGTTCATATAGAGCTTCCTTGCTGGAAAGAAGTATGGGAATATATAGTCATTCCTTCCTGATGGACTACCTTGGGGATCCTATTTATTTGGACAAGCCACGTATCCTCCATTTCAACAAGGTTTTTGACCGGATCATTGGATGCATTAATAATTGGAAGAACTAGTTTTTTTTCCTTCGGCAGAAGAATCAAACTTGTTAATAGAGGTCTAACTTCTATTCCAATGAATATTTTATCTTCCTTCCCAGTTTCGAAAACAGTGATCACCAATATTGAGAAAGTGTTGACCTCTTTTATTCAGGATGCTTATTCGGATGAGATACATAATTGCGTGTTTTGGGATTGGATGATGAAAACATATAAGGAATTTGGCATCTACATGCATAGAATCTCCAGTGAAATTCATGGATTTCATGCAAAACTGGCTTGGGATATTATCGAGGGCTGGTCTTTGTGGGGGTGGATCTTGGTGAAAATGTATGGTATGGTAATGGGATCATGCAGTAGGGTCTCATCCTCCTTTTAGGGAATTATTCAACTGCATTTATTGGTTCTCCAAGGGATCTCTTGGTGGATTCTGGGTATACAAAAGATCGGTTTCTAGCATGAAAATTGTGCTGAAATCTCCCTGGGCTTTCTGAGCTGTTTTGTGATGTCCATGAACATCAAAAAGCCAAAAAATTATTGTGCATCCCCAATTTAGTCTTGAGAAATGTTCAAAAATATTTATTGGAGCTTATCGAGGTATCTTCATATTCTAATAGATGTGTGTTTATAGGCTCGACGTTGGGAATTTTCTCTTATAGTGATTACCGTCGTCTGGTTGACAACATCTCCGAGAAGGATACATGGAGGATTTACTCTTGTGCAATGTAATTCCTCCAAAACACAATTTCCTCATCTGGAGAATTCATAATAATGCTCTCTCCACAAATAATTAGGTGCAACAGTAAGGTATCATCCTAGATTCCAGGTGCTATTATTATGGTAATCCTAGGGGAAAATCTTCTTATCACTTGTTTTTCTAGGGGGAGTGAATGCAAGAAATATGGATTGACTTCAGGAAGTTTATTGCTCTCCAACATCTTGGTCCTTAGGAGGATCTTTCTTTGATCTCTAGTTATATGGACAGTAGCCAGGAATAGAAATCGGGAATCTTCATCTTAGTGGTGGGCTGCTAGAGCATCTGGTAGGCAAGGAAAAAATCTCATCATGAGGGGATAGGGTGCTCGAATCTTGTCCTAGTCTTCAGAACAAAACTTTTACTCATTAATCTATCTTGGATGACCAAGGATTGGTCAGAATCCCTATATTTTAGGTTTCTTATGAACTCTAGATATCCCATTTTTACTACCATTGGGGACCAACAAGGGTGATGGATCACCTGGCATGCTCACAGATCAGGACTCAAACTTAATACTAATGGATCGTCTAATGTAGGTATCATGCGGGGAGGGGGAATTGTTCACTACTATAACAGATCGATCATTCTCTCTTCTATTGATTTTTTGGTGGTGGTGACTCTATTCATAATTAGTCAAGGGAAATGTTGGGAGGTCTCATTCAGTGTAGGTTGAACAATATCAATCTCACTTCAGTTGAAACGAGCTAAAAATTTATTTATAATTCTTTATCTGAGCTCACCTCTATTCCTTAGTCTATCTCTTATCTTATTCACAAATGAAAAGGCCAAATTAGTAATGGGATGGAAATCCTTGATACGTATCATGAGGGGAACAAATTATTGGACTTCCTTTCTAGCTACACTTGACATGTCGGTCACCCGTTTCTTCTCATTGGGCTTCTTTCCCCTCAAAGGTGTGGATTTAGTTCACGGTGATTCTCTCTATCTTCAATACTTTATACCCTCTTGATTTTCTCTTATTTCAATGGGTATTCCCCCTCTTTTTGGTAAATAAAAAAATTATTATGAAAAAAATGGTTTTAATGGAATTTTTTATCATTTTATAATGGAGATACTTTGTGACTTTTTAAAAAAATATACAGAAGGAATGTTTTCTTCAAATTTTATGGCATGAACATATTTTCTCACAATCATTAAGAATCTTTTCTTTGAAGCTACATTTATAAGTTTTAAGGTTATTTTAAACAAATGATTTCCTTTATAGTTGGGTAGATTTTAAAAAATAAATGAATTTGAAATGAAAGTATTTTTCCACAAGATTTCTTCTAAGTGATCTTTAAAAATGATTTTTCATCTAAATATAACATTATTTGATGTTACTTATTCTTTACTAGAGATATGATCCAATTATACCATATTTATTATTTCTCAGGATTGTTTCTATTTACAATGAAAATATGCATGAAATCTGTTAATTTTTCAGAGGTTATGCTATAATGAAATGATAAAATATTTATGAAACCCATTTCTTTTCATGGGTTCTAATATGATTAAAGTTTTATAATCTTGTAGAATACACACAGACATATATATGATTTTTATTATGTGATGGGTGACACCTATATCTCCCTCCAATGTAGTGGGTAAAGATTAATATCTCATGAGACAAATAAGACCGGAATAGGGAGTGAACATAGTTCAGTAAGGGATTTATTCTACTATGATAGTATTCTGAATGAACCTTTACTACTTAGAAGGTTTGGGGAGTGAAATAATTCCACTATGATATCCTTGAAAATGATCCTCAACTACTAAGGAAATGGTTTTGTATGCCAAAATTCCAAGTCTTATATTATGATCTCATAGATCATGTGTTTTGATTTCTTTATGATTCAGGTCTTATGAACATCCAATATTTATTCCATTAGTTAATTTTACCATAAAATTGTATTTAGATAAGTTTTAATATCATTTTATCCCTTATCATTTTACTATTAATCCTTTAACATGTTTTAACTCTTACTAGGGAAACAAATTTTTTACCAAAATTACTTTTCTTAATGATTAAAAATGAAAGTTTCCTTATCAAAAAAAGTTTACATGTTGATTCAACATATAGATTCCAATTTATCAAATTTAATTTCTAAATGTTTTAGAAATTTCTTTTAAAATAAACCCCCAAAACATGATGAAAAATATTATTCTTGAAAAAATGCATTTTTAAGTATAAAAAAGTTTATATATGAAAATAAATCATAATATTGATTAAAATTAAATTACCTGGATTATATTTATTCAAAATTAAATAATGATATTTTAAAAACAATTCAAAACAAAATGTGACTATTTAAATGACACTTTTCTATAAAATTGTTATTTTCACTAATCATTGAAAAAGAAATCTTTTCAAAATAATTCCAATAATTTCATCCAAAGATAATTTCCATATGATGATTTCAAAAATGGTATCCTTTTTATAAAATTAAATTTACAAAATTTAAAGTAATTAATTATAATATCTGCACAAAAAATTCAACAAAAACATTTTTTGATGAAATGTACCTTTGTGGCAAAAAATGTCTTTACTAAAAATTCAGTACTTATTTAATATACATTTATCAATAAATTTTCATTATATAAAACCATTACACATATTTTTTTTATATTTTCATTATTCTTATTCATACCCATCAACCTAACAGCTAGGTTATAATATTCATATTTAAATAATATTATTTCATGGTTTGTTTAAACTCAGTGTTGTGTGTGTTACACGCTATCGAGTATAATGTTAATTTTAAAAGAAAATATAAGCTAAAATCTTGGGGTATTATAACAGTTCCTCCGACCATTGGAATTGTCTTTCGAAACTGCACTCATACACTATAAAAACACACTCAAAGAAATTTACAAATCATGACACCCCATTAAACATGAAAACCCTTGTCAAACATCAATACTAGCCTCATTCCTAAAATCAAAATTGATATGGATGAGTTATCATCATCTATACCAAATGCTGATTGCTGAAATTTCCTTCAAAATACCCATATGATACTCAAAACTCAACTTTCATATCCAATACAATGCACTCTAGGTGACATACAGGCCACTGTATCAAATTACAAGTGAGAATGACAGTTGAACCACCTCTGGTCTACCCATATTGTAACGCTCAAATTAATCCACCGAAGCACCATCAAGACCTCTGATCACAATGCCTTAAATCATGGAGGCATTCTGCGATTGACCAAACATGATCACTGAATTTGATTCCCAACTCTCAATGAAACTCCATGATTAAAGCACTAAATAGCCAAAACTGTCATCACGCTCCTCCACACTACGAGCACAAACCTCCCTCTGACATAAACACGTGTGAACCCTCTCAGAACATATCAATCTCGATGCAAATTCTTAGTCTCAATTTATCATTATATCTAAATTCTTACCTATCATGAACCAAAGAATACAAATAAAATTGAATTCATTAGGTCACCAACATTTAAATACAAAAAAGTTCATCTAACGGCCAATCCCATGCACCAATGACCCTTCCAATACAATGGTTGCAACACCAACATATTAAAGTTTACTCCCCACAAAAGGATTTTCCTTATCATCACTCCATCCAACCCAAAAACCCAAATAACATGGACCACTCTCAGTATATTCTCAGACAGGATGATTGGAAATGTCCAAACCCACTCATAACTGAGTACCAACCTGAAATATCATTTTTCCTCTAGTCTCTGACTTAAGAGAATGTCACCTAGGAAAAACATCAAAATTCTTTTCAAAGATGAGGCCTATGACCTCAAACGGAAAATGGTGCGCCCCCTTCATAGGGACATACTTACTCCACTCCTTGAGGACAACCACAACATGTTCTATAACTAAATCACATGTTTTGATCCTCTCGATCCATGCTCACCCATGTTAGCCCCTGACATCATGTCTTCCTCAGTATCATATTTGTTAAAGGGGCCCCATGTGTAACCTACACATTTCCTTGATTATATCAAAGCCCAAGGGTTGCATGTTCTCCTAGGATCAATACATCTCAAATCATGGCTTTGTGAGTCTCACATCATTAAAACTACCTTACCCTATTCCATGGTATGATAGACTCATCAAGTGTTAGTCATCTTGGATGCTTCATCCATAAATTCCTGACATCTCACATAAACCAATTCTAGGCACCCAAAACTACTAACAATGCTCCTACAACATGTCAGTTTTGACCATCTAGGAGAACCCTATCCACTCCATTTCAAAATCAGGCACTTCACTTGTGCCACGCTCTAGCGCACGACTTTCAGCCAATGATGTTGTTTCATAACCTCAAGTATTTATCTATTATCTAGCTGTGGTAAAATATATCTATAAATAATATGGTAAAACACCCAAATAGTTATACCCATCAAAAATGGCCTCGATACCAAAAGTGCTTTCACTCAATATGATTAATCTCAGGAAAATTTAAGGCACCATCATTCCAAAACCACACCCTTGATAAAACCTCTCATATATCGATCCCACACACAAGCATATACCTATGCTTTCTACCTAGAAGGATCTAATAAGACTGGGTTACTCCCTCTCACTGGTTTTCCTCACATACCACATCATGCCTACTCAACAATATCATGAGTCACATCTAAAGGGTTTCTAGGGTCTATCACCTAGCCCATAGGTCATGTCTCATAGAAGTTAATATCCTAAGGAATGTCATGCACACTCATCTCGAACAATCAATGACATCCAACATGACCAACCACCCATCACGGGCCTCATATACTCATAGAGACATCAAATTCCAACCAATAAACCTAAAATGAAACTTATACTATTTGATAATCCACCTACATGGCTACTCCACCGAGAATAAAAAACTCATCGATCAACATTTATATATATACATAACAATATCACTCTAGATGATCTGTGTCAAGTAACTATAATCACATGGTTTGGTTAAGTTGATTTTCATTCCAAGAAATGCATGAAGCACCATATTGGTCTTACTAAAGCATTAAATAACAAAACATATATGATAGTCAACCATAAGGGGTTTAACACTGAGGCATCGAATTCATATATCAATCTACATGGGTCATCATAAAGGATAAAGTGTATGTACCGACCTACTAGGGTCATCCAATGTTCCATACACCGAGGGACTATGTCATCATTGTCAATGAGTATCTCACCATAGATCCACATGGTCTACCATCATAAGGAAACATATACATGGTAGTCCAACTACGTATAATTCCACCAAAAACATATATGGTAAAAAATTGTATGATCCATTTTGGACACTTTAAATAGTTGAACCTCTATCATCAGTGATAAAAATCACACTATAAGTTATATACATGTGATTTGAATTCAACGTGCCTAATCATGATGCCTAAGATACCTCTTTACTCTATGTATCAAGAGGAAAATCCTTAAAAATCATAAATCTAAACACCATGTGAATCACATGAGGTTAAATTATGTATATAATTATAACTTCCCATACAAAAAATAGCAATCTTACCCATAGTAACATAGATTTTAAATTAGAAAGTGTTCACGACGCACCAACCTGAGGTACATCACAGGACCCGACACATTTCAATGTCTCTTGTCTACCATATCATAAATACTAAGACAAATAAAAACATTCTATGATACCACTTGTAATTTCCCAGCATGGCTTGCTATTACTAGTAACTATACTAGTGGTGCAACATGGTCTTAGGTGCACCTCCCCATATGCTAGAGGCTGCCAACTGGCTGTGGGGGCGTAATGAGGTATCATGGGGAGACTATACCACCCTTTTCATAGATCAATATCAAAAAAAGAAATAACCAATTATCATACATAATTCAAAATAGTGCAATTAGAAACAGTGAAATAAAATAAGCTATAATAAATGAAATGAAGGATAAAAGACATGATTGGTTTTGAAGCATATAGGAAGGATCTCCCATGTAACTGATCACATATATGGAATAAATAAATAAATAAATACAACTGAGGATGCAGTATATAGGAAGGATCTCCCATATAACTCATCACATATACAGAATAAATAAAGAAATAAATACAACTGAGGTCCTACTCTCAAGTCCAAGTCTCACATACTCCCAGTATCTAGACTTTGAGATATCCTTCTTGATCATGCAAAACCTGGGCCCCTGCCCAATCTATACTTAGAACAAATTGAGAGTATACTCTAGTACCCAAGTGCAATAGAAGCTCGAGTAGGTTTTGAGTATAAAACTCAGTATGAAACCACCAACATGTTCCTATAATACAGGTAATGTGGTGATATGTGTATGTTAAATGATTGGAATAAATAAATAATTTCTGAAAAATAAATATATAAACAACTGTCGATCCCCAATTCTATGACCCCGATTAACTATACCTATATTGGCTAGTATCGTATTGTCTTTAAGTACATCTTAATGACTATGCCAACCATAATAATGACCCAAGGGTATTCAATCATGGTATACATTTAACGAAATGGGGGCCTCATCAACCCTAGTATACAACGATAATAAACTGGGGGATAAACTCAACCTGGTATACCAAACTAGCCACACCTTGGTAGATAGGGCCCCTAGTAGGCAATATGTTGTGATCCCTCACCGTAATACCCCCATTGGGATAGCATGTGGTTATCTACCCCAATATACATGATCTTCCATGCCTTGGTAGATAGTAGTCCCCAACAGATAGTGGGCCATAAACTCCCACCATAAGACCATCATTGGGATAACATGTGATGATCCACCATGGTATATATATCCTAGATACAAATTCATGGCATCCCCTACAATATTATCAGGACCAAATCATTTTATTATTTTGTATAATGACTGTCACTTAGGAAATATTGTTGATATCTTGCCACAACTTCCCCAAGGGAAGTTTTTATATATATCACCATTGGTGTGAGGGAGTATGCCATATCGCATCATAACCACCACCATGCCATATAATAATAGTTTCATGACCGCATCATAGTTTGTTCTCATATCATTTATAAAAAATAAAGGAAGCAAGAGTTGGTTATATGATTAAACCCAACATGCTTGAATGAGGTCGTCCCCCTAGGAGTGCAACCCTAAACATCATAGCCAATGCATCCCCACAATACTAATTTGGGTTCTAAGGTGACACTTGTAATCATCTACGCTAATCAATATACAGCTTCTCAGGGTCAGGTAACTCCCGAACCACAACTTGGGTCCCCTAAGTCAATACAATAGAAAAAGAACCTTGCTTGGGGCCCTCGGTATCTGTCTCAAGTCTTTGATCAACGCATATTGCAAGAGGGAATCATATCCCATGTAAGTACCATACATGGTACAACCTCATATGTCTTAATGAAATGCTACAGACACCCAAACTATCAATAATATACCCACAAAAGTAGTTATATCTCAAGAGGAAGAGACACTTTCCCTAAGTTCAGTTCAATGAGTCTAAGGGATCATAGGAATCAACATGGTTATGTATGGACTATAGGGAAAAACTCATCTAAGTCACTACACCTCATCCAACAGGTTTGGAGGGTCTCTTTGATGAAATCCACTAAGTCAAAGGCATCATAAAAATATTCACGGCATCAACCATCAATGTCCAAGGCATGTGAACTGGTGCTCATGGGTTTGTTATGGATCTTGGCACTTTTCTCAGTCCATGTAACTTCATATGTTTGTAATGATTAAGATATAAATTAAACCATTTAATTTAAATTGAACAATATAATAATTAAAAATGGATCTATCACCCTTAGTGGTGAGACTGAACATCCACCTGCATCATAAAAAAATTATAAATTCATTGGGAAAGTGTTAGGACCACCTAACTCTTGACAGATCCAACCTGAATTTTCCTCAAAGTCTAACAACCATGATTAGGCCCACCAAGTTGCATCCAATCTAGAACATCACTTGAGCATCTAACCCAAGATAGAAGATCAAAATTAATTAACTAAAATTCAAATAATATTTAATTCAATAAGTTAGAATTTTTTTCTAAATTTATGCAACTCAAAATAACTGATGAAACACCTATTGAGTGGCCTCGTCATATCCAAACCTCGACCAAACAAAAATGGGAGGTCTATTCCATGCTCTTATCACCACCCCAAGATAATTCCCTATCAACTAGCATCATTTCCATAATTAGTATAACTAAAAACCTTGGGGAAAACTAAGAAATTTCATTATGTGATGCATGTTGGGGATTGGATCCCGACGCCGTAGCGGAAGTCGTTGCAGAAAACATACCACATGAAAATTCATCCAAAGGTCTTTTATCACCTAAATTAATTTTACCACCTGAAGGAATTTTACATCACCCGAAGTATTTTTAACATCACTCGAAGGAATTTTACAACTCTCTTGAAGGATTTTTCTCTCGACACACTGACACCCATGAGCCTACCATTTTTGTTGTACCGCCGATCGTCACAACCGGGACTCACCGCTTGATCTCCGCAACCAAGAGGACTTTTGATACATAGAACCATCTTCATCACATGACATATTCAAAGCTTTCAATATTTCTTGCCGACATGACATCATTGATGTAATCACTTTCTTCGCTTCCCATTGGTTACCGTAAACACCGCAATCCCTTCCTAGTTCTCTCTTGTCGGCTACATCTTTGCTGACCCATATTCCAAAACACGCTACCACATCCTCTTATATAGGCATCATGTCCATATCTATATTAATACGGTCAAAATTAATTCTTCCATCAATTAATTTTGGGAATAACTCTCTATTAATGTTGGGAGAAAATCCTCCATTAATGTTGAGATAAATTATTCTATTAATAATTTACTCTCCACAATTTTCAAATTTTAAATCAAAAAAACAAACAATTCACACTCCTTGTATCATTGTGAAACGACATTCATATGGAATTACAAGATTCCTTCATCGCAAGCAGAATGAAAGGCCTTTGATGCTCGGTTGATTCTACCACACTCTGGGGAATCAGAATTGATGCCTCGCTGGAGAAAAGAAAAATCATGAACAAAAAGAAGAGTTAGGGGAATAGAAACTGAGTTCAGAACATTGCTTAAATAACTTTAAATCACCTCAAGAATATCCAAAATTGAATAAGATCCAAGGGTGTGGTCTGGTCTGCTGGGGTTCGTGCGCATAAAAGTAATGGAGGGGGATGCTCCTTCTAAAAACCCAGGGGGGGTTGTAAAGTATCCTCAAAAGAACCAAAAGCTAGTTGGTACTGGTCCACTGGCCAGCTGGTGTCCTACTACAACTAGGCAGGCTACAGACTGGGCCAATGGCTTGATGGTGGCTACAGTTGTAGCTCAAGCAGCCCCGAAAGCCCTTTTGTGCTCTGCAGAACCTCCAGACTTCCATCCAAGCTTCATTCCATGAACAAAAACACTTTTTTGATGTGTCCAAACTATCACAATTAAATTTCCAACCCCGATTCAATATTTATCCCCACAACCAACCTAAAACTCAAATACCACCTAAATTTCAAGACATATACAAACACAAAATCTTATAGTTTCAATCTTAGTAACCGAGGTTCAGATTCTCTAGTATGCCCTTTTTCCCTCAGCCATCATGCTAAACCACATCTTCAGTCTTGGATAATGGTGTTTTTGGTGGTTTGGTTATTCAATGAAGGGATCAGGTTATTTGGTTGTTTTGGCTTTGGGGACTGATTTTATGGGTTTGTTTTTTCGTGGTTGCAACTCTCTGTTAGGATGATATTTCTTTTTTCCCCTACTCTTGATACCTATTCTACCTCACTAGACCACATTTTATTCTGTTGTGATGGATTTATGGGCATTTTTTGAGATGTGAGGATTGATCATTTGATGGTGTTATAAGAGGCCTGACACATTTTATTCTGTTGTGATGGATTTCTAGGATTTTTTGTGATGTTAGGATTGATCGTTTGATGGTGTTCAAAGATTCCTGACACATTTTATTCTGTTGTGATGGATTTATAGGATTTTTTGAGATGTGAGGATTGATCATTTGATGGTGTTACAAGAAGCCTGACTTTCATTTATCTTAATTGATGATTTTTGATAATAATGGTTTCAATCTAATGGTGGGAGTTTCCAACTTGTTTCTCACGATGATGGTAGTTTTTTCTTTCATGTTGATGATTTTTATTTTGAATGTATGTGGTTGAATTTTTTTATCTGGTTAAGGTCTTTGGATGGGGTTTTTGGATTTTCTGGAAGTCTGGCTCGGTGATGCGGGTTTTTTTTCTTTGATTCTATATGATTATGAGGATTTATTGGCGATGGTTTATGTGGGTTGTAGTGGCGATGTTGATTGGGTAGTCTGTAGTCTTTTGTAAGCATGAGGCTCGTGGAAATATCATAGGAGGTAGTCAGCGTCCTGATGGTGTTGTCATTGGTCAACTTACTCAATGGTGTGATAGAAGGTGTTGTCGGTGTGGGTCTTGAGGTACTAAATTCATGTGAGGTATCTAGTTAAGGCTATAAGGATTCCAACTTATACATAAAATGTGGTTTTTGTGGAAAATAAAATATGGATCGATTAGGAATTATCAATTATTTATAATTATTAATTATATGTTATTCAAAATTTTAATTAATTATTATTTATTAATTATTATTTATAATTAATGAATTTTCAATTAATAATTATTATTTATTAATGAATTTATTAGTAATTAATTAATTAATTTTTAATTATTAAATATCAATAATTAATTAATGCTAGTTATTATATATTCATTATTAATTAATAATTTTATTCTTTAGTTATTTATATAGTGTTATTTATTTATCAAATAGATTTATTGATAAAGTGTTACATGTAAATTCATTTGGTGGAGGGGTTGGTGCTTAGAAAATTAAGCGAGAATGGGTGGGAGTAATGTAAAAATGGACGATCTCTTGAGAAGTTGTGTAATGTAAAAAATATATTGAAACAACTAGGTTGAATAACATTTATTAACATATTAATACAAGTAAATGCATTTGGTGTACTGGTTAGTAGTTTGAGAGTTAGGCCAGAATGAGTGGGGGAAATAAAAACATGGGTGGCTTTCTGTGAAGTAGATTTTATATGTATAAAAAATATGAAAACAAGTATAAGATAAATAAAAAAATATATTTTAAATAATAAACAACTATATAAGTTAAAAATATTATTTTTAATAAAAAATAAAAAAATAACAAAATAACAAAATCCACTAAATTATTCACGGCTAATCTACACCCTTCCATGAAATGATTCCCGACATAGAGATTCCTGGTGTTTTTTAGAAACTGTTTTGAATCATATAGTACTATTTTAAACGATGGCTAAATACCATTTTTCGTAGTGTCTTGTAAATCAGTATAAGGTTCAGTGGAGTAATGTTTGTCTTTCCATTGACTACAGTGAGACAATTTTAAGATATTGGGTTAGTTAGGTTGATAATCTATAATTAAGGTTAGTTCAATGGCAAAACAAATTGCCACTCTAAGCATGGTTTCTAGTAAGAGGTGTCGAGTGGCCTTGTTATTTCTTTAGTGAGGTTCTTGTGTGGGTATATTATATTGGTGGTTTATCGATGAGGGATTTACCTTGGGTGGATGGTTATGGGAAGAGCATGTATGCATTATAAAGGTCGTATCACTATTGTTAATGTACCTTGTGGTATTATGGTTTATATTTTCCTAATATAGGGGTGGTTTTTGGGTTTATGTGTGGTAATATATTGAGATAGAAATCTAAGAAATCTATACCAACAAATACAAATCACTGATATTGTCAAAAATGGCCACGTATAGAATAAAAAAGACCCACATATGTCCATAAATGCTCACTACTACCATGCATCCTGGGTATTTTCTTACATTATCATGTCTCTTCCATAAATGAGTCTCAAGGGTTTAAATAAAAACTGATTACTCTATCATTTGATTTAAATCATTCAACAATCAATCAGATATAAAGGATTTCATAAAAACCAGATCAGAAAATGCCCAATCTAATATAAAAGTTCCAATAAATAGTACCTCATACAAAATATGTCCTTTTACCATCATCAATCGATGTCTACTCAATAATGAATATATAACCTGAATTAGTATCATAGTTTTTCCATTGGGAGACTTGGATCCCTTAAAAAATTATCCCTTGCTATCAGGATCCCTGTAAACCATTTAGGACACCGCACCAACACCTATTTGATAAAACCCTTCTACCACTTTGAGGAGACCCAAAAAACTAGTTGTGTGATTCCTATAGATTATCTATTACCTACTGATTTTATCTTCCCATGGACATGATAGTAGTTTCCAATATTACCATAGGAATGACACTCCTGCTAATTAATACATTCATACCAAAAATGAAATCTCTGATCGCACTAATGACTCTCCAAAAAACTCTTTCATTTAAAAGGATGAAAGGAAGAACATCTGACGAAGCTTCCTTATTGATTACCACCCTGATGCATTCAATCAAAACTCAACTTTCAACTACTAGAATAACCACACACTGAAGTACGAGAAAAAATGATTTTCCTAGTCCTCGAACCTCTATAATTCCTCTCTCAATATTGAAATCCTTTTTCACCACATCTATGTACAATTATAACCTAACATTTCTAACCAAGTTACAAATAGTCAGTGGTAACCCAATCTCAAATTGAACAAATTTAGTATACTCATCTCTTACCAAAGTTATTTTATACCAAAAACCGGTTTAAAATACAAAAAAAAATCCTCATCGCATATTCTATCACTAATGAGTCCATCTTAGAGAGTTCCATAAACTCCCAATCCTTGACCATCCTCATTGTCCCTATGAAAAATTATTTAAAAAAGAGAACTAGAAATGGATCTGAGGATAAGCCCTCACAATTATTTCCCTAACCAAGATATTACATAAGTGTCACATTGATATTTCTAGAATATATCTCTCCTACCTCGACTTCTAATCATATGGGGTGCCAATAATCTCAAATACGATGAAGATCATCTTGATCTACTCCTCCATGCCCAGTGGATCAAAATTCCCCTGGGAGATAAGTGGATGTTTTATATGCAATTCCATAATTATTTCCGTCATAGTGGACATTAAAGGGTTTTATATCCATAAAATATAACTACATTTAGTGGAATAAAACTAAATCCAACACCAATATTATCCAAAAGATGAATTAATAAAATAAAATGCATAAAAATAAAATTATGTGTACCTTACTATAGATCATCATAATCAGCCAACTAGTGAGGTTGATGGATATTACCTTGAAACAAACAAAGTGTTCATTCCTCCAATGGTATAAAATAACCCCTTGATTCACTAAATTATTTCGTAAGATCCTTTATCTTTTAATGGTGTGCTAGCACCTCCTTCTCAAAGGGAAATGAAGAAAAAAGTGAGAAAGTGTGTTTTATCATTATATATGATGATTGTGCAAACCATAAAAAAGGTAAAGAACACTTACTTTTATAATATAGTTTCATTTTATAAGGTTACACTAAGATTCTATACCTCCCATCGAACCATTGTTCTTCTAACATTATAACATTTACAGTATTTACCTCATCTAATTTAGCGATTCATTAAATACTATAATAATCACTAAACCATCAATCCATCATTTATTTATCCAACTGTTAAAATACTATTAAGAATATTGATACATTATAAACCAATAATGATAATCATTTTTGAGGTAATAAGATATCATGTTTCATGAAAAATATGTAACACGACATGGTTACCTTTACCATTGCATGGTTTTTCACAATACAAAACATGTCATGGTAACTCTCAAAACAACATGTTTTTTTGATTTAATGCACATATTTAAAAATTTCACAAATATACTAAATCCTCCTAGACATTATTAAAAACATTTAAACTATTTTTGAATTTATAAAAACACTTTTCGAAATGTTTATTATAAAAAACATCTTAAATTATGGAAAAATTATTTGTGCCAAAGTTAATCCTTATCCCACGAACTAGCTAGGTGGTTCTATGAGAATTCACAACATTGTTAGAACATACAAAATATTTAATCCATAATCATAATCAAGAAGTGACTAGAATAAAAACAACCTTTTCTACTCAATCTATAATGGCATGTAGCATGATCACTATCCAACACACTCATATCATCATACAAGCATGTCCACCAGAATATGTATCACTATATTATTGTCTCAGTAATGTTAAAGACATAAAATCAAGGGGGGGGGATGAATTTAATCCTCAAAATAAATTCACCAATTCAAAACATCCTCATTTAAATTTTTTTAATATGTCTGTATATTTTAAACTAAATCATGTAGTGTAAATAATGTAAAGATACATGAAATGAAATATTTTTATAATAGTTCGTGGCTAAAATAACTTCACCTAGTCCACTCCACAAACACCCAATGTAAGCTTGGTGATTTGTATTCAAATAATTTTTATAGGGATCACACACTTGATTGAAAGTAGTTGATACTTGGTACAGGGTTCCTAGAGCATTTATCAGGTTTCCCCTTATAAGGCTTTTATAAGGCCTCACTCTCATACTTGGTATAAGAAGTGTGCAAGTAAAATAAAAATAAAAGGGTTGAAAAAATGAATATATATCACCTCATAGTTGAGAACTTTAGGAACGGATAGTAGATGAATAAATTTATTTCAAATAATATATAAACCATTAAAGTACATTCTTGTAAAGAAATCATCGATTGTTGAAAATATCTTCAGAAATACATAGTCGTAGCAAAAAACTTCTTCTCCTTCCTCCTTTTATTCAATTATAATCTATATAAAAAACATGTACATTTAAGTTTGAGAAAATTCAAAGAATTTAATTACTAAAGAGTACCAATTTTATATCTTTTGATCTATATATGTATAGTAATATTCCTGGAAGAATATATATATATATATATATATATATATCCAAAAATAATTGATTGAAATCAATCAATGATTACCTCTACGAGAATAGCATATATCCATTATAGAATATATCCATTTGATAACTAACCACCTAATCATTTTATAATCCATCATAACCATTGATTAATTCATTCTAAAAATAAAACTTTGAAAAACTGTGATTGCAACTTCAAAATAAACTCCAGAATTTCATCATTGAGAATTTCCATTTAATTACCATGAAAATCACTAAGTTTGAATATATACATTTAAATATTAAATTAATTCCACTAATATTATTGGATTTTAGTGAAATAAATATTCCTAAAATCTTATGATATAAATCTTTTTAAAATTAAAAACATTTGATTTTTGATTAAGTAGTGTTCCAGATATCAATCATATCTTATGATCAATAGTCCAATCATAATCAGTGATAAGTATTTCTCCATGACACTTAATACCTTACTTCCCTAGTTTCTTTAGTTTTTATATCCTTATAGGTTATTGTAGGGTGATAATATTCTTCACATTATACCCGTTTTTTTTATTTCAAATAGGCTTTCATGATTTGGCCATGGTAATCTTCTTCATATTCATGATTTTGAAGAATATTATGAATATCCCAAAACATATTCTTCATGTTTATGCTTCCATCTTCATAGTTTGAACATAAAAATATGGTTTCTTCAGTGTTGTGACTAACTATAAACAAATAGAACAACCAGAATTCATCTAAGTCTTTTAATGGAATGAAAAACTCTTTACATAAAATGATAAATTAAATAAGTAATATGTATCAGTGAAATATATTAATATTCAAACCAATTATGGTGTTACTATCTTCAAAATTCCCATTTTGGGTCTCCTTGGTATACACATGGATTTTTTAATCCCAACACATTCTCTTCCATGGAATGAAACTCATCATCTCTATATTTTATAGCCACTATGGTCACCAAAACACCCACTGAAATGGCTTTCAAGTCACTTTATCATATCTAGATTTATCCTTATTTACTGGTTGAATACTCTTTATGGTGTATCCCTTTATCCCATGGTGTGATCAATTATTCTCCTCAAAATTACTTGACTCACAAAACACATATTTAGTATAATTCATATAATATCTTAAAGAAATTAAATTTAGTCCACTCACATTGACCAAATGTAACTTACGAACATTAATACATTATAGAATATTTTAAATCTAGATAACTCTTAGAATTTGAAATCCTTTACTAAAATAAATTTAAAATATTCTTAGAAATTAACTTTTGAAAATAAATACATTGGATTTCTTTAAAATATTAATGATTGTGTAGATATTTCCTATACATTGAATGATACATAATATTATACCCTTAGTAAAATTCTAACGTCTAACACTTTGACTGTAATACATATAGATAGCTTACATAGCCAAATATAACTTCTAGATTCTATAACTTCTTTAAATCCAAAATATCAAACTTCAATATGTATATGTCTTTTACTTATAATAATTTAAAATATTCTTTGTCATACTTATGGTTCATCTACTTACTGAATTTTCTAAAATTCGTCCATAATATAAAAATCTCATAATTCTATTACAAAATAAAAAATTCGTACATAAAATTAAATAAAAGTATAAATACCTAAAATCCATCAAGTAAAATCATTAGTAATAAAAATTAGGGTATTTATGAGAATCAAAATATAATGTAAATGAGATTTTGTTGGATGATAAATTGTGCCCAATATTGTAGTTCAATAATCTATCTCTTTTTATGATCACCAAACCCATAAAATCACAACATAAAATTTACAGAGTAGTCAACTATAAATACGAATATAACTATAAGGATTAATGAATCAATATGATAAATTTTTTATTTAAATAGTCTCCCCTTATTATGAGATATCAAGAAGGAAATTGTATAAAAGAGCACAACACATCCATTTTTTATAATGAAATTAATAAACTATGAGATTATAGTATATAAAAGAATATAACGTTGGATGTTACCTGTATTTATCAAGAACAATCAAAACTCAAAAAAAGTGAAAGAATAAATAAAAGAAAATAGAAAACCTGAAAATAAAAATAGTAAATATACATAAATAAAATAATTCAATATCATATAAAATCAAACAAACCCAACTAAACTTTAATAAATTCAAACCGATCAACAGTAAAAATCCTTGTAAAAATATCATCTAACTCATGTTAAATGTTA
Source organism: Viscum album (assembly GCA_963277665.1). Classification (NCBI taxonomy): domain Eukaryota; kingdom Viridiplantae; phylum Streptophyta; class Magnoliopsida; order Santalales; family Viscaceae; genus Viscum; species Viscum album. The sequence continues at coordinate 133,473,906 of OY728120.1, forward strand.
ATAAATTCAAGAGAAAAATCACCTTTTTGTGTAGTCTCTAATAATATGATTCCTAATGATAATGAGATTGGTACTCAAATGTCTTATATGATTTTTTAAATTATTGATAGCACTATTGTTATCACATTTTATTGGAACATGTTTATAATTAAAACCAAAATCCATTAAGTTATGTTTCATCTATAAAACCTTTTCACAATAATTACCAAATGAAAAATATTATACTTCAATTGTAGATAAGGAAAAAGAGTTTTATTTCTTACTAGACCAAGAAAAAGTGATTTTTAAAAAAATTAAAGGTTCCAAAGGTACCCTTTCTATTTAATCTAAAACCCCCAAATTCCGCATAAAAATATGAAATTAAATTAAATACGATCCTTTTTGGAAAAAAAATGAAAGAGATAAAAACCCTTTTAAATATCTTAAAATCCTTTTAGAATCATTCAAAAGTGATTTCTTAGGATTTTCTTAGAATCTAGCATAGAGACATATAATAGACATGATGGCTAGCCTACTCCTAGTTAGATCTAACATGCTCAAAATTATTCCTCTATATAACATGTTTTCCACTAGTTCTCATCTTCATCTATATCATGTTTTACATTAAAACTCATATGAGTTGTATATATTTTACTATTTTGAAGTAAAAACCTTATTAGTAAGTCATATATATACTTTCTTTAATGTATGACATTCCCAATGTCTTTCAATGGGATTTAAAAGCCAGAAATAAGTTCAATGGACCCATAATGCTCATTTAAAACCCATATTTCATTATTTCTCAAAAATATTTACATAATTTCTGGTTTGTTAAACCAAAAATCACATCATCAATATATATTTGAACATGAAAAATACTTGAAGGAGATTTTTTCTTAAATAGTGTAGGATCTAATAAGAATAATTAAAACTCATTTGGTAAAACAAAATAACTACATCTTTTATACTAAGATCTATGTGTTTTTTTAAGTTCATATAATGCTTGGGTAAGTTTAAAAATAGAATTTTGAAATATAATATTTTCAAAACCAGTAGGTTTTTCTATATAAACATCCTATAAAATAAAATCATCTAGAAAAAGAATATCTAACATCCATATAGAAAATTTTAATGTTAATATGAGATATAATGGATAAGATAAACCTAATAGATTCTATTATTTCTACTGGTGTAAAGGTTGAATCATAATTTATACTTTCCGCTTGATTTTAACCTTTAGCCACTAATATAGACTAATTCCTAATAATAACACCTAGACCATCTTTCTTATTTTTAGAATCACATTTATTACCTATAATAGGACAATTAGAGGGTTTATCAACAAATTCATAAACATTTTTCCTCTTGAACTAGATTAATTCTTCTTACATGTCTATATCCTAATTCTCACCGCTCAATGAATCTTATATGGTTTTTAGATCAAGTTGTAATATACAATTAAAAAATCCAGTAATGTTTCCAACACTCCTTATAGTTTTATCTCCTTCATCTAAGCTTCCAATAAAAAAAATATAAGGGATAGTGTTTTAAGGTTCCAATATATCTAAAAAGAACACTCAAAATTTCTCTAGTTTTTAACCTTTTAGGATAGGTTTTTGCATGAAAATGTTCTCAATCATCATCCTTTTTAATATTAATAGGATTTTATAGTCTCAAGTTACTCATAAAATCATCAAGGTCATCCATGTGAGTTTTCATATGAGTAAAGGTATCACATTCTTGATAATTTACATGAATTGAATATTCAATTATACTAGACTTCTTATTGAAAACTCGATACGCATTAGAAATTGTAGAATAACGAAAAAATATTACTTCATTAGAATTTAGTTCAAACATACCAAGATTATCAAAAATGTTAATTTTATCAAACATTCATAAAAAACATTAAAGTATCCAAATATTATTTTTCTATTCTTCTATAACTCATAAGTTGTTTTCTTTAAGATGGAACTTAATAAAACTATGATTATAAAATTGTACACATTGTTAACATATTTTTTAATGACCAGAGATTTCAATATATATTATCCTTAAATAAATATTTTGATAGTATTGTACCTCACATGTAGAACTGAATTAATGAAAAAAACCTTGATATATTTTGATTATTAGATATGATTGTTAAAACATTTCCATTAATTTATCCCGTATAAATTGAAGTAACCATATCACAAAACCAATAAATAATGTAAGAAGAAGTGGAATCTGGAAGAAGAATTATTCTTTATAAATCCCATTTATCTTAACTCAGAAAGGAGGAAACTTCATTATGTATTCCCTTGACCAATAAAAAGTAAACCTCAAGCAATTTTGGTTTGAGAAAACCCACATACGAGATAATTTCACTCTCATAGTGATTTCCACAAGATTCGTGCCAGCTAAATCGCCACCCAAAACTACAACCATAGATAATATGATACTTATGTATTATACATAGATCATATTATGTTATTCATGTAAAAATTAGTATTATATCAAAATGCAATAAAATATTTATATGTATATATATATCATGAATTTATATACTTTTTGAAAGTAATTTTTTCTAAATTCACTTTATACCTAAAAATGTAGTTTTTTATAAATTGGAATTTTATTTCATGAAACTAAGTTTATTTTTTATTTAATAATAAAAAAATATTTTAACACTATATTTATAAAAAATAAATAGTTAATATACCAAAATCCATTTTTCAATAAAAATAGTTTTCACTATATTTTATGTTTTTAAATAAAATAAAATAAAATATATTAATTTGTGATGTTAATTTAACAAAATTAACATCATTTTAGATTTATCATGGCTACATCATATTTAGATTTATTTTTTTATCATTTTCTAAAAAGTTTTATTTTCAGTCGAAAAATAAGAGATTTCAAAAAATTATAATTTCCATGACTTTTTCACTTTGTAAGAATAACCTCAAATATTTACAAACCATTAAAGTAATAAAATATGAAATTTTGGAATAAAATTATACATTTTTAAATATTTTTGGTACACAAAAAACCTATGTATTTTTTTAGAACTAAAGTAAAATGTAACTTTAATATAAAAACTATTTTGGTCTTCTCCTTAAATCAAGTATTTTCATAGTGAGGTTTAGTTTTTTCCTTGATGTGGAAGCCTCATAAATTTTATTCAATTCATAATAAATAATTTTATGTATTTAAATTATTTAAACATGATAATTTTATCACATATATATATATTTAATAGTTTAATAACATTATTTTTTTAAAAACATTTTACACATTTAAGTGTTTTTATTTTAAAATTATCATTTCTTGCATGTAGAAGCTTTAATTATTAAAATGGATTTAAAAATTTAAATCCTAAGAATCAATTTATCTAATAATTTTAATTTTAATTTTAATTTTTTATTTAAAATTAATTACTAAGTTAAAAAATTAATTACCCCAGTAAAAGTAAAAGTGGTAAATTGAGATTAACATAGATTAAAATTCCTAAAACATTTCAAAGCATGGATTTAATTGAATGGATGATATTTTTATTGATATATAAATTTCACCCTAAATTTGTTTCCATTTTTGAGCCATTGAACCTTGAATAGTTTCATTTAATTATTGAAAATTATAAAGGTGTTTCCAAAATGTCCCTAATTTTCGCTTATAAAAATATACCACTTAAACCCTTCAAATATACACCTCACCTTTGAATTAATACTTGAAAATCTTCCATTTTACTCTCAATATTATAATATCACATTATAATAATTCCCTTGTCACTCATAGTTATCCCAAGACCTTTAATTTCAAGGGGGTTTCAAGGAATGATCAAGTCTCTAATGTAAGTAATATCTCCTTCTTAAGTTATTTTTACTAATTAAACTCTTCCAAAAATCTTATCACCATAATATTATTATGACTTAAGTATAATTATAATACTAATATTTTGTTATATTAATGATAAAAACCTTATTTATTAATTTTCATACAGTTATAAATACAAATGAATGTCAATCGTGCATGTGCGTAGACTACCGCTTCCACGAAGAATCATTTTTTTCTATTTTTTTCTAGAATTTAATTATTTATCCAAACATATTAAAATATAGTTCAAAATAATAAAAACATAAAAATAATTTCATTATTATTCTATTATAATTATATTATGTCAAAATAAACATGTCCAAAAATATACTAACCAAACTAGTTAATGTGTGTTCAGGTTTGGGACAGTTTAACCACCTACATGAACGGTGCTAAAAAACTATATCAGAGATGACTTTGGGACCATAAAAACTAATATTATTATAATATAATAATAAAATTCTTATTTGTATATGGTTCTGAAAAATTATATTAAGTGTTTAATTTATTATTAACGTGTCATCTTCATTTGATAAAATCATCGAAATAAGCCAACACCAGTTCCATTTTCACGCAGTGTTACTAAAAAACTTATGGGATGATATGTGATATTTTTAATTATAATTAAGTTATATATTACGGAATCTTAAATAATATATCAATAATTAACTTCGAATCAATTAATAGGTAATGATATCAAAATTATTAAACATGTGCAAAATGGTTAAAGTTACTAACACCTGATGGTCATAATATGCTATAACAAATTAATATAATCATGATAAAAAATTATAATAAGGACTATAAAATGGAAATATTTATGATTAAGGTTATGAAATATGATATTAAGTAACTTAATTTTGTTTTAATGAAGGTTATAGTGTGATAAACTAAGCAACGAAACAAGGTAATAGTTTATTTTTAAAAAATTTGAATTCCTTGAGACATGTTTAAGTTGCACACCATGTTCTATTTCCAATGGTGTAAATACTTACCTAATATAATTTGGTATATTTATAATTTTATATATCATTATATTTAATGTTATATTTAAATTTATACCTCTCATGGGGTTTTGATTCAAAAGTTATAATGGTTTTAAGGGGTTTTGTGACTCAAATCCTTTCCTTAGGTTGTAATCACTCATCTTGACTATTATATTTCAGGATTGATTTATTATAATATATTATATATTTTTTATATCTCAAGCTTATTTTATAGGAAAATCATGTTACACACCGATATTTTATTCCTTTATGAATCAATTGTTTTGTTAAAATTCATTTTGTTAAGAATAATTCTCATTACTTATAATGGATTTTTTTCATTCATATACATGTTTATACTTCCTGCAAATGTTCTCATTTTCCTAATGGAAAATCAATTTTTTATCTCCAATGATCCTCTAACTAAAATTAATATATTTTAAATAAAATGTTTCTTTATCTTTGTTAATGATACGAGCTTTCAAATAAATGTATTTATGAGGGTAAAAAGGGGGTCTCTATCCTTTCGAAAATAAAATATTTTATCTTCCACAATTCATTTTTTAGGTATTTGTTTTAATTTAAATGTTATTTTATATGTAAATCTTTATAATAGGGTTTTCAAAAATTATTTACTTTCCTTTATCAAAAATTCATTTTTTGAAAGTGATTTACACTTCATTTTTTAAAGCAATACTAAAAAGTTTTTGTGAAAACATTGGTATTTTCATATCTATTTTTCCTTCGAGGTTTATCTCTCATGAAGTGATGTTTTAATCATCGATTATATGTTTTTATATTATGATTCATTTTTTAAAATGATATTTTTTATCAATAATTACTTATGTTCATGTTATGTGAAAACCCATTATTTTTTCTTCAGGTTCATTACTATATATTTATGATTGATTTTAAGTGGCACACATATATATGGATAATGATAGGTTGGACCCTATATCTACCTCCAATGAATTTTTTTAATTTTATATCTCCTGAGATAATTAGGCATGGAAATTATAAGTCTTTTTACGTAGGTGTAGGCACAATGGGTTTGTTCACATTTCAGGACTCAGCATAATGCGTTTTTTCACATAGTAATAGGCATAATGGGTTTTCTCTCATAGTTTTTATATACTTATAGATGATCCACATTCCCATGTTTTTTCATAAATTTATGATAAAATTTCAAGATTTATTTCATTTAAATGAAATTATATGTTTTCATGATTATGTCTAATTTTTAAACTTATTCCATACTTTTATGTCATGGTCACATGTTACATGACTATTGAGATATGTTTTGAGGTATGAAATATATTTTATGGTTACTTAATGATATTTTTTAGATCATATTTTACTCTAACATGGTTTATAATTATTATCTAAGGTCATTTGATCAATAATTATATTGTATTTGAGTATTCCTCATAATTTCCTTCATGTTATGATTTGTTTTACCTTACTGAGAATTTGAGCTCACCCCTTTCTTATTTTCCCAATCCATAGGTTATGATGATTATTATATTATGTAATACTTCTAGAAAAGGGTATATAAGATCATGTTTATTGAGAAATGTTCACGAGTGTATTAAAATAAGATGAGTATGTAGTTAACTTCCAAGACACTAAACCTTTCGGTCCTTGGTATGTGCGATGATTGAGACATATATTATTTAAATCATGATATTTATTTATTATTTAAGTCGTGATTATCTTGGGTTTATATTGTTGGAATCAGACAAATTTTATTTATTTTTGAAGATTAGTTTAGTTAACTTTGGTGTTAAGGTTAGGGAACCTTAATGAAAAACCAATATATGAGTCCAAGTAAAGGATGATTCTAATGGCCCTAGCCTTTTACACATATTATTACATGATTTTAAGCATAATTAACCATAAAATAAAACCAAGGATCATAAAGTCGCGTTTCTTTGGAGGATTAGGTACATAATTAGAAAACATGAAACCAAAGTATAAACATCTTTTATTTAATCTTCATAATGATATCCTGACCTAAATTGAGCTATTACATCTGCATAGGATAACCTTAGGAATACATTATCAGAAGGGATGAGCTAAAAATCCTAACAATAGTATAAAAATAGAAATAAAAATATCACATAGGATAAAAAGGCATAACGTGATGACACAAATAGTCATGAATAAATATAAGGAATTATAACATGTATAACATGAGATCATGTAATCATGGAATCATAGGAATATGGAAACGTCATACAATATGACTTAATCATGAGTCATGGATAACTTCCAATACCATTACACATGGAGTATCATGAGTCAAGGCTAATATTGAAGACCATTGCACATGGCAGACAAAGTCCCATAAAGGATTCAGATTCACTCCATGTTCTAATATGATGTCTCATGAGGCTAAGCATTACCCAATTAATCAGAGTCCTATATAAGTGAAACCATCATAACATTTTCATTAATATGTGTTTCACATGAATAATCATACATAAGGAATAAAAATTAGGGTTACTCATTGAAAGAAATGGGTATCATTATAATGTCATAAGGCATAAACAATGGGTGTCTCATAAAGGTGGCCATGAAAGAATATATTTTAATAATAAACAAACATTCATAAGGGAAAATAGGCACAAATAATAATAAATTATTTCCAAATTAATTTAATACATGTAAAAAAGAGTGTTTAAGAATCTTTATAAATGAGCCACTTTAGTGCAGTTTAAGGAAAATTTTAAAGATTCTTTAAAATAGAAAATAAATAATTGTTTATATAAAACCAAAAATGAAACAAGATAGTTTTTCATGATAAAATGAATGAATTTATGGAAATAATTATGGATTAAAACAGAATATGGAGTGCACTTGAAAATTGTTAAGAAATCGAGAAGTTCCCTTAAATCAGACTTGTTTATCATGAAAAATTGAGAAAGGAACCTTTTTAAAACATGTATTTCCCCATAAAAGAAAGAATAATTTGGATAAGAACATGTTTTTTAAACATAAATATAAAACATAGGAAGAGTACATAATAATAATTAATAATTATATTATGGTAAAGAGAGAGAAGACATAACCTGAAAGAAAAATGGGAGTTCAGAGAGATTCCCTTACCTTATGTCCGAAACTTTTTTGCACTTGATCCTAATGTCCTGGATAATAAAATTAGATCCATTATTTAATTAATTAAGAATATATTATATATGTATTTTATTTATTATTATTATATTAAATTCATTTATGGTCTTTTGGATGATTTATAAGATACAATTGCATCATTCCATGAGCATTCATTTCCTTAGTTTTCATGATCGGTTTAATTGTATACATTTATAGACAATCATGTAAAATTAGAATAGTTGACCAGAATTGAAATTATAAATTCTTAATAAATTAAATAATATTAAATGGTATTATATATCATTTGTTTTCAGATGTTAGAATGATTCATTAGATAAAACATTAATGATAACCGTTTAGATTATTTTGGCATTTTTTCGATCATACCAAACTAGTTTTGTTTTATTAATTAATATGATGTATATATACTAGCTACATAACATTAAATAAGATTTAATACATATATTATAATTAGTTTTAACCATAAAAATGGTTTTTTGACCATCCATTAATGCAGTAATGGAAATTGTAATCTCATAATCCATGAATGTGATAAATCAACACATTGCATACATTGTTTTCATTTTTAGAACAAAAGGGGAGGGGAAGAGAAGTGATGATGGATTATTCCATTAACATAATAAAATTACAGTATATATAATATAATATATTTATCATTCTAATTGGATAATGGGAGGTGAGGATATAATAAGAAAATAAAATAAATTGAAAATAAATTAAAACAAAAATAAATAGGTTTTTGTCTCTTGAATTCTTCTCCTTGAGAACCTCCTTAAAAGAATTGTGTTTGGTCTTTTGTTGAGACCAAAGGCTCTTAGATGTGGGGGAGGGACTTGGGAAAAGGATTTAGTAGAATTTTGAAAATCTTCAATGATTTCTATCTTTGAGGAGAAGAAGTGGTGAGGGGTGATATTTATAGTGGAGGAGAGGGGCAGTTTTTGATTATTTTATTCATTTGTTTATTATTTTGGCTCAACACTATGAATAATGTGGATTATTGTGACTAAATATAGTAAATATTTTATGTGTGTTTGAACCAATGGAGCTTACATCATCTATACATCAATCATGACTCGATAATTCGTGTATTTATCTTATAACATAAATTAGCGTATCTCACTATTCACCAAAAAATCAGGTATTTTTGAAAAATTACAAAAAATAACCCTAACAATTTTTCAATCTGTAGAATTAAAAAATGAACTCCATTTTATGAAAATAATTTTCTAAACATTTGAAATTTAATTTTTCATTAAAATCATCATTTATTCAAAAAATAACAATATTAAAATTATAATTGCTTTTATAACACTTTGAAAAATTAATTAAGGTGACATAAAATTATCTTATAACAATAAGACAGAAAAATATTAATTTATGAATTTTTTTTTTGAAAATAAATTTTCTTTTAAACCATTATATTAATTAAAAAAATATAAACAAACATTTATTTTTCATAAAAATATCAATACTTAATTTATTATTTTTAAAATATTTATTTTCTTATTCCATGATATAAATATATCATATTTTATATTAATTGTTACATTTTTTACATACGTATTAGTTAAGTATACAATCCCCTCCTAATTGTACTTTCTTTTCTTAGTTAATGGTTGTAAATAGGCGAACACATGCCAACATTCAATGTGATAGGCCATGTGATGATTCCCATAATGAAATTCCAAATATGATTATAATGAGAAAATTGGGATATATTTTTTAATACATGATAACATTACTTTCTCAACTGGATCAAATTATGAATAGTAACTTGAATCATGTGGAATTACCTCCTTCTTTTAATAAAGAGAAAATTTTGGTCGAATACTTCATGTGACAAAGGTATCCCATGTTTATTGGATCTTCTGATCTCCTCCTCCTGGAATAATGGATTAACTTCATTCAGAAAGTATTATTTGTCTTCCAGTGCTTAGATGAAGAGAGAGTTTTGCTGGAAGTCTATCATTTTGATGGGGAAGCTGATTAGTGGTGGACACTAATCAAGAACACGAAGTCCAAGTAGGAAATTGATTCCATGGAATGGGAAGATTTCAAGAAAATATTTTTCAATAAATATTTTTTTACTGAACTCTCCATCTTAAGATGGAGAGGGAGTTCCTAGGATTGAAGAAAAAGTAAGATGAGTCTATCAGGCCATATGAGTAAAAATTTATAAGGCTTTCAAGATAGGCCTTTGGATTTTTCATGAACACTGAATGTAAGGTGGATCGTTTTTTTAGCAGACTAAAGTCAAGTCTATGAAAAGCATTGGTGATTCAATACTTTGTTAAATATTAGGATATTGTTCGTTGTTAAATGGATATCAATGACTCTTAGTGGTTTTGTGTGTCTAGATATAAAAAGAAAAAAAAAGGAATTTAATATGGGAGGATAAACAAATGAATCCTATGAAGGAAAGAAAACCCAACATCCCACATGTCAAATTTATGGGAACAAGAACACTGGGAATTAGCTAAAGGGAACTAGGTGATGATTCAAATATGGAACAGTAGGACATATGGATAATAAATTCCAAATGTATATGAATAATACTACTAATGTGGACGAAGAAAGGAAGGTTCAGATCAACACTCAGCCTACAGTGTAATGTTTCAAGTGTAAGGAACATGGGAATTATGTGACCCATTTTCCTAAGCCAAGGGTTTTTTTAGGAAATCAACAATGAAACCCTCCAAGGTAGTAATAACTGGAATATGTTCTTACTACTACTCAGGTGGAGCTTGATAATGATGTGGTGACAGGAATGTTAGTAATTCATTCAAGAATAGAGATTGTATTATTTGATTATGTGTCTTTGTATTATTTCATATATTTCAAGTTTAATATAACTATTTAAACACCATATCAAAATATATAGTTTTAGTTATATTTGAGAACAGAAAATGGGTAAGTATTTCATCCAAAGTATATAAATCCTCATTGGTTAAGGTTTGTGGACTTAACCTCCCAACTAATATTGTCTTACTTCCTTTGGTGGAGTTTGATGCTATATTGGGAATGTATTGGCTATCATTATAAAAATTCAACACAAAATGACTGAAAAGGGATATCACTCTTCACATACTAAGGAATTATATAATTCGGTACAAGTTTAAGGATGAGGATGAATCTCCAACATAATCATCATCTCATGTGTGGATATTATTGCCTTCTGATAAAACATATCTAGCACAAATGTTTGAGACAAATGAGAGAATCATGATTGAAGACATTCGCATTATGAGGGACTAAACTGAAGTGTTTCCCAAAGAATCATCTAGTCTTCCTCTTAACTGAGAGGTTGAGTTATTAATTTAACTCATTCTTGAATCTCTGCCTATATCAAATACACCTTATATAATGGGAACCACTGAGTTGGAGGAACTGAAGAAGCAGTTACAGGAGTATCTGGAATAGGGTTTTATATGCATGAGTGCTTTACCATGGGGTGCACCAATACTCTTCATCAAAAATAAGGATGGATCAATACTCCATTACATTGATTATTGTCAGCTCAACATAATCATGATAAAGAAAATTTATCCCCTTCCATGAATATATGTTTTGTTTGATCAACTGTATGGGACCAAGTATTTCACCAAGGTGGACCTTTATTTGGGGTATCACAAATTCATGGTGACAAAAGAATATATTCCAAAGATATCCTTTTGAATGAGGTATGGGCACTATGATTTCATAGTGATGCCTTTCAGACACACTAATTCTCAAGAAATATTCATGGACTTAATGAATAGTGTTATTAGAAATTACGTCAACAAATTTGTGGTAGTATTTATAGATGATATTCTAATATACTCCAAGAGAAAGGGGGACATGAGGGGAATTTGAATACTACACTAAAGACTTTGATAAGGGAGAAAATTTATGCAATGTACATTAAATGTGAGTTCCAGATGGAGGAAGTATTGTTATTGGGGAATGTTTTCAACAATAAAGGAATATATGTGGACCCTTACAAGAAAAAGGAAATTGATGAGGGCCCATACCTACATTAATAATGGAGATATATAGCTTCCTTGGCCGAGCTAGTTATTAACAGTGATTTTTGAAGAAATTATCATGATTTCGAAACCCACTAACCAAGTTGACTCATAAGGTAGAAAAGTTTTTTGGGACCAGTGAATGTAAAGATTTCTTTAAAGAGTTAGAAAAGAGGCTTATCACTATTCCAATACTCACACTTTAGACAAGTGGGGAAATACTTTTGGTGTACAGTGATGCTTAAAAAGGGATTAGGTTGTGTGATAATGAAAAATTATAAATTGGTAGCTTATGACTCATGGTAGTTGAAGATCCATGAGTCGAATTACCTAATGCATGATCTAAAGTTGGCAGATGTGATCTTCATGTAGAAAACTAGGTGGCATTATCTCTATGGGGAGAAATGTGAGATATATACTGATTTTAAGAGACTCAAAAATATATTCATTGATAGGGATCTTAATATACGCAAATAAATATGGTTAGAGGTAATGAAAGATTATGACTACTAAATACACTACCATCCTAGTAAGGAAAATAAAGTGGCAGATGCTTCAAGTTGGGAGGATCCTACAACATTATAAATGATGAGAATTGAGAAGGATCCAATCTTCTTAGATTTACAATGGATGGGCATGGGAATCATTTTGGAAGGAATATCATCAATCCTTTCTCAAATGATTGTTTAACCATCTTTCATAGAGAAAATAAAGGATTCTCAAATAAATAATGTGGAAAATCATAAAAAGGTGGAAGCTATTATAAATGGGAAATCTTCATAGTTAAAAATTGATGGAGAAGGAGTTTTAATATTTGGATCACAATTATATGTACCATCCAATACAAATATAAAGAAAGATCTTTGAAATTATGCACATAGCTCGACCTTCTCTATTCACCCAAGGAGCACCAAGATGTATCGAGATCTCTGAGAAAACTATAGGTGGGACAATATGAATAAGGAGACCACTGAATATACATCAAATTGGTTGGTATTTAAATAAGTTATGGATAAAATGAAAAATTCTAAAGGGATGATGCAAGAATTACCCATTCCAACATGAAGATGGGAAAACATCACCATGCACTTTATCAATACAATTCAAAATACATCTAGAGGAAACAATTCTATATGGATTTTTATGGATCATCTTACAAAGACAGTTCAATTTATCATAATTCAATAGGACTTCTCAATTGATCAACTTTCATGGGTATACATTAGAAAAGTTGTGAGGTTCACTCTCATCCTCCTCATGGATACGATTCACATGTCTTCTCAAAGGAGTGATGTTACACAACATCAACATACAACATGGAACACATTAGGTAGTGCTAAAATAGAGAAACAACAAAAATTAATCTCAATATAAAGAACAAAAAATATTTGGATTTCACATTATCCAAATAAAAATAGTGAAAAGACTATAAATATTCCATAAGACATCTTTCCCTAAACACCCTTGGAGGATTAAGGTTCATTGTGGTGAGAGATGAATAGACACTCAATCCCAAATATCTCTTAAGTACGATATGATTTCACTAATTCCTACTAACATTAAGACAAAATATCAACATAGACATTAGATACCACTTTGTTATGAACCAGGCCAGGTACCTTGGTAACCCGATAACCGAGTTGAACCATATATAACTCGAAGGGAATTCCCGATCCCCTTGGATCGACAACTAACACCAGGAATCATAAAAACTGGAAGTGGGAATGATTTTTTCACTAATAATATTGAAGAAAAAGAAGCAAGACAGTATGCACAACAAAAGAAACTCCATTGGGAGTGGTTTACCAAAATAAAACAAGGCATAAAAAACCCAAATTACTACAACCAAAGTACCAAATAGGGGGAAAATATCCTAAGTCCCTATGTTTTGGGAAAAAATCCCTCAAGGTGTCATTGAGGAATTTTTGAGGTGATTGTGTTTGTTGACAAAGCAGACCACGATGTTCAATTTTTTGAAAAAAGGGGGTTTTCATGGTGAATTGTCGAATTATAGATATGTTGTTGAAAATCCATGTTGAAAAAGAACCATGAAAAAGTAATAGAAGATCTGGAGGTGGTACAAAATAATAGATATGAGGTGGAGACATTTTCCAGTGTTTGCCAAATTTTTGGGCCTTAAAGTTGACAATTGGAGAAAAGTGTTTTTGGAAAACGGACTTGCGTGCCAGTTTCTTGGAGGATTGGAAAGTTTCATGCCATATATTTTTCAAGATAAGAACATCAAAATATGGAAAAGGAAAGAGGGGTGCCCGTTTTTGGGTTTGGGCGCGCAAGGTGACTAGGGCGATAGAGGCTCAGGCGGCTGTACTTTCGTGCTGGGAGGAAACTTGTGTACGGTGCTCAGGGTGCCCAAAATGCCTATAAATAGAGGGATAACCCTCCTCATTTTGGAATATCCTCAACACTTAGAGATAATTTGAGCTCCAGTTGCACAATTAGGTTTGGGCATGCAAGTGGTGGTTTGGGCGCACTAGTATAAAGTTATTCAGAAGCTGCACGCCTGTTGATAGATGTGCACCAATATTGGTTTGGGAAAAAAGGGTGTGATTCTCCCATGATTTGAGTTAAATAAGGGAGTGTCATGCAAGGGTTTTGGTGACACTTGCGTTCCAGGATTGGAGAAGCACGCCGGTTATTCTAGGGTTGCACGAATGTTGGATGATTTCCTAGTACACCTATGATAAAGTTGTATTCATCAGTGAATGAAAGTGGAACTTCAACAGAGAATATACATACAAAGGAAGATGCATTAATTTGTGATAATTATGGGACATAAATGTCTTTAAAACATGAGTGGATATTTTGAAGAAGCAGTGAGCACACTTCATTTGAGAGAGTAGTGAGATTTCAAATTTTGATTGGTGGTAAACTAGGAAAGATAATGAGTCTGCTCCAAACTTTGTAAACAATAGTGCACTTTTAGTGGATTTGGTACATCGACACATTACCAGTGTATACTCCTTGGATGTAACCCAGTGAGGGTGAAACAAGTAAAAATTATTATTTCATGTGCTTGATTTAATTTCTGTTTATACTTTTCTATGGGAAATAGAGAGAAGATAGTTTTTCTTAACAAAAAAACAAGATCTAGAGGGGTAAAGGTTTAAATTTTTCATACACTGATTCACCCCCCTCTCAGGGTATTTGGACTTGTGAGACTAATAATTGGTATCAGAGCTAAAGGTTGATTTCAGTGTTTCTATCTCAAATGGAAGTCACCAATCATAAAGGGATTCTGATATTCGACAGGAATAAATTTTAGCTATGGAATAATTAGATGCAACACTACTTTTGATCTTCAGGAATGGATGTGTTTATAGCAGCAATTCATGGTATCTTAGATGACATCAATAGTGGTGCTTTATCAGAAGCTGAGAGAAGAAAATTGGATACTAACACCAAGGGAATCAATTCTTTAGGGGGAGCTGATTATCCACTAAATGAGGCTAATATTCATTGTTAATATATATAATATTCATGTTCTTTATTATTCATAAACTCCATTTTAGTGCATTTTACACTTTGAACGTCATCTCACATTTTGATTGTAATTCCTTATTAAAATGCACTATTATGTGGTACATTTTTTAACATCATTTAAAGTACCCAATGATCTTAATATTATTTTAATATTTAATTTTCAGGCTTATAATTATATTGGGAACAATTCATACTTTTGGAGTGTTGGAATATTCACATTGGAAGACAACCAAAATGGGATTTCATGCAAACAATTCTGGAGAAGGAAGATTGGACACCAGCCCACTGATGAGAATCTGGGTCCCAACATAAAGGCCCAATGAAGCCCAATTTCGTGAGACTATAGAAAAAATATATAGGAACAAATCATTATTCAGGATCCAGTGCTAATTCATCCTCCATTGTGGTTATTAAGGTGGCCCAATTTAGAGATAAAAGTTTGGGCCAGATTCTGCGGCCCAGAAAAACATCCCACCAATTTAATCATATCTCAGAAACCACATATCCATTTGGGATGAAATTTTACATAGGGATAATAGAAATCCGTAGATTCACTTTTTTATTCTATGGCTCTCTCCAAGTAGGCCATCTAGAAGGTAATTCAGATGCGTATATTCAGTGTATGAATGTTTTCTGTCACCTCGGGTCAAGGATAAAGAAGTCCACTCTCCCTTACTTTCCACCACCCTATGCCTACCATAATCAAGTGGGATGCTTTGTACTATTGGGAGTTTGACCCATTCCACTTTATATGACTATTTAATGTAGTTTTGGTGAAGGAGTTGATCATTCTTTGAGATTTTTTTCATTGTAATGTTATTATGTTGATTTGACTTTGTAACGTTGTTCTTTCTCATGTAAGTAGTTCAAATCACCTTCATTCTTAATAAAATATCTTCCTTTACTCTTATTCTATTTATATTCTTATCACTTTGATATCTTTGCCTTAATGTCTGAATTTACTCACACCATACCTTGTGATATTCTTCACACAATGGTGGAGTGATTGCTTTATTTTTATTTTTTTATTACTTCTCTAATTCCCCTCCTGAGTCTACCTTCCACTTCCATTGAAAACCAAAGAATCAATGGAGGGATAAATATTTTATGGGTTGATCTGAGGGAGTTTCAAGGGGATGGTATGGATGTTATTTCTCACTACATTAATTTCTAATCAATTCTTTTAATTTAGAGTTTTGTTTGAATATCTTTAAACACCTTCATCCTTGTTGAATTTAAGGCCGCACACTTCAAGTGATAATAAGAACCTTTACCTTGATGTGATCAAAACATTGATCCTTCAATTGTATAGGTGATTAGTATTAAAAGGGTTTAGGTATTAAACCAGTAAGTGATGATGTTTTTTGATCTTCTTAAATGAACCCATCTCAAATATAAGAAATTAAAATCATTAAAAAAGAATTCATCCAATCCACCCTAAGCGATAACCTAGGATCAACTCATTATCTAAATTTGAATTAACTTAGATCTGTTAGTGATACCTTAAACCTATCTAAAATCAACTAAAGTTGGCCACTTCATAGCCAAAAACAATCCATAGAATGTACGTGTTTGTAGGTTACTTCTTAGGTCTCTAAGGATTTGATAACCGAAGATAAACTACAAGGACCTTTCTACCTTAATCTCTTGGGTAAATTTGAGCATGAATTAGGAGCCCTATAAAATTATATTTATATGAAGGTTAGGTCATTAAAAACAACACATGATATGTGGGAAAATCTATTGAACATATATGATGGTGATGGAAAGGTCAGAGAGGAAAAGCTGAAAGTGTTGTGGAATAAGTATCAATATCTGAGAATGAATCCAAATGAGACTGCTGATGCACTCTTTGACAAGGTGAGCATTGTAGTAGAGGACATGTGAGGTCTTGGTGAAGTCATTGAAGACATAAAAATTGTGAAGCACATCCTGAGAAAGCTTCAACCCCGATTCAACCTGATGGAGGAAAAAGACCTGAATGATATGAAACTGGACAATTTTCATTGTACTCTAGTAGCATATGAAATGTGAAATGAAGATAATAATGCTGGGGAAAAGGGGAAATCCAAAGAGGTGGAATTCAAGGCCATGAAGAAGATCACCATTGAAGATACTAATGATTAAGAAGAGACAGATGAGGTGATGTCATTACTCTCCTCAAATATGCAAAGAGGAAAAGGAATGTTTAAACAGAAACTTCCACTAGCATGATTTAGATATATAAAGGTTGGTTATCTTGTAGCAAGGTGCCCCCAAAATGTTTCAAGATAACGATAATTATGATGATGAAGTTGATATTCCCAAAAATAAGTCTTCAGCCTATGTGAAAGGGAAGAAATAGTTCAAGAGAAATTTCTTCAATAAGAATAATATTATTTCACAATAATTTGATAGTTCAGATGAGTCTAAGGTTGAAGAGGATAAGGAGATTGAAAACAGTAATGATTGTTGAGAAAATTCTATGGTGGCTACTGTCGGTAGTTCTCAATAAAAGGAAGAAGTCGACATTGATGAAGAAGAAGAAGTTGAAGGAATAATTAATATGAAATCTGAGTTAGATGATTCTCTCGAAGAGGTAGATGTTTGGAGAGCCAAAAAAAAAAAGAAATCCAGCGAAGTTTTCCATGACTCCAAACTCTACATGCAACAATAAGAAAAAGAAAAATCTGAGCTAATCAATGAAATTGAGAAACTCAAGTCATCAGCACCAGAGAACCCAGAATCGACAAGTGAGCCTAAAATAAATGTTGAAGAGTAGAAAAGGTATATTTATGGCTTGAATAACATAGTGAAAGATCACATAAAACATATCAAAGATCTTGAATAGGAAGTTTTCGGTCTGTGACAAAAAAAGTTAAGGACCAAGAAAAACATCTGATTCCCAGCACATTATTGAGAAAGAAGATCATTAAGAAGATTGATAATATGAAAGAGTCTCCTAGTAGTTAAGTAGGAAAGAAGAAATAATCGAGATAAGATGTTAAGGCTGATTTGGGTCTTGATCCTAAATTCAAATCATTTAGTATTGAAGTCAGACTGCAAGCACCCATTCTGAGAATGAAAATTAATGTGGGTATAAAGAAAAATCAAAAAATTCAAAGAACCCAAGGGATAACTGGCAGTAAAAAAGTGACAGGAAGGAATGAACCTTTCATTTGGTGTTATTTATACGGCAAGATGGGACACTCACAAAATGTTTATTCTATATCTAGAAGATACTAAAGGGAATAAGAACAAAGGTGGTATCCAAACATAGAATGGTTCTTTAGAACATATTTTTAAGGACAATGTTTTTGGTGTAGACAATTTAGGAACATGGCTAGATACTGTAAATTGCCCTTACAGAGGGATGTGCGAAAGAAGAATCAAAATATTCACTAGTAGTAGATCAATATGCCAACAAGTGAGTTGGAAATGAAAAATAGATTTGCATCTTTTCAATATGAATCTGGTTCATAATACTCTGATAAAGATCAGAAGTCTCAATCTCTGCCGAGTGTGAAGGAAAAAATATGGACCAAGAAGAAGAGAGCAAAGAAGGCAGTGGTTTCTGAAATTTCCATTAAAGCATCAGACCATTCTGGTGTATGGATCCTTGATAGTGGTTTCATGTATCACATGATAGGAAATAAGGATCTAGTTATAGGCATAAAATATGAAAAATAAGAAGTTTTCATGTTTGGAAATGATGAAGGCCTGAAGATAATTGGATCAGGAAATTCCAGGTTTGGGGTAAAAGAAATAAGACATACTGTTGTCTTGGTTATAGAAGGTCTCAGTCATAATTTTCTCAGCATCAATCAACTGTGTGACTCATGGCATTCTATATGGTTTACCAAGAAGAAGTATGTTGTTAAGGGAAGAGATGGTACAATAATCCTATAGGGAAAAAGAACAAAGGGAAATCTCTAATTGGTAAGTGGAGAAGAAGATATGTGATTGTTATCCAGAGAGGAAGAAAAGAAGTTGTGGTATAAATGACTTGGTCATCTATGTCATCCATACCTAGAAGATTTGGTAAAGTTTGATGCAACTAGAGACCTCCCTAAGATATAACGGGATCATAATCCCACATACGATGCATTCTAACAAGGGAAACTCATTAGAAAGACGAATAAGGCAAAGGAAAACAAGTCAATAGAGTGCTCGAATTGGTTCATGATGATGTTTGTGGGCCTATTACACCAAGATCAATTGACGGAAAGAGGTACTACATTCTTTTCGTTGATGACTATAACAGAATGGATTGAGTAATTATAATTACCCATAATTCCGATGTGTCCAGTTGCATAAAGTTGTATCCTAGGTAATATGAAAGGATTC
Source organism: Viscum album (assembly GCA_963277665.1). Taxonomy (NCBI): domain Eukaryota; kingdom Viridiplantae; phylum Streptophyta; class Magnoliopsida; order Santalales; family Viscaceae; genus Viscum; species Viscum album. The sequence goes on from OY728120.1 coordinate 133,493,695, forward strand.
ATGGGAATAAAATATTGAAGTTTTGTACTGATAATGGTACATAATTCACAAAAAGTCAAGTGGAAGACTATCTAGAGAAACACGAGATAAGGCATCAATTTTCTTCGGTGAGAACTATCCAACAAGATGGAGTGGTTGAAAGGAGGAATCAAATCATCAACAACATGGCTAGAACGATGCTTATTGTAAAGGACCCACGAGAGATGTTTTGGAAGGATGCAGTTTTAACATCAGTAGACATTTCTAACAGGGCTCTGTTGTGTTTGAAGAAAGGAAAGAGTCAGTATGAGATGTGGTACAAAATGAATCCAACAGTGAAATACTTCCGAATCTTTGGAAGTAGGTTCATAATTCTCAACAAAGAAAAAAAAGAAAATTTGTGTCACATGGAGATGACGGGATATTCCATGGCTACTCAGGAAAAAACAAAGCATACAAATGACTTAAAAAGAGGCTGGGAAAAGTAATTAAGAGAAATGATGTCACTATTGGGGAAAATGAAGAGAATACTCAATAACACAGTGAACAATTTCTTGATGAAAGTGATGAAGAGGAAAGTAACACAAGGGGTGTAGAAGTAGAAGATGCTGACTTAGAAGAAGACACTGATGATGAAAAAGAAGATGTGAAGTCTATATTTGTAAAGAAGGCAAATATTCGAGTTGAAATTGATAGAAAAAAATATCATTGGTGATCAGACAACACCAGTTTAGAAAAGAAGATTGATGTCACTGCAGTAAAAATCTCTCTTATCTCAGGTTGAACCTAAATGTTTTACTGATGCAGCTCAAGATAAAAACTGGGTTCAAGCAATAAATGAAGAGCTATAACAGATTGAGAAGAATCAGACATGGGAGATTGTTTTGAGGCCAGCAGATAAAAATGTCATCATGACTAAATGGGTCTTTCATAACAAGATTAATGAAGATGGATTAGTGATTCGAAACGAAGCACGACTAGTGTGTAAAGGATAATCCCAGAGAGAGGGTACGGATATTGATGAGACATTTTCACCAGTCACAAAGATGGAGATAATTAGATTATTCTTATCTATTTTAGTGCAACAAAATATCAATGTGTTTCAAATGGACATCAAATCCACATTTTTTAATGGGGTTCTAGAGGTGGAAGTTTATATTGAGCAGCCATATGATTTTCTCATTCATTAAGATGAGAAAAAAAAATTTCGATCGAGGAAAGTGATATATGGGCTAAAACAAGAAACAAGAGTATGGTACTTGAGGCTTGATCAATATTTGAAGAATCTTGGCTTTAAACTTGGTGGATTTGATTATAATACCTATTTCAAAAATGGTAGCAATCAATGGATGATAGTGATTGTTTATGTCAATGAAATAATATTTAGTGGATCATATGAAGCTCAGTGCAGATAGTTTTCCAAATTCATGAAAAGTAAGTTTGAAATGTCAATGATTAGAGAGATTATGTTTTTCCTTAGTTTAAAGGTGACACAAAGAAGTAATGACACTTTAATTTCTCAATCCAAATATGCCAAGAAGGTTCTGAAAATATTTTTAATGGAAAATTACAAGGAGATACAGACTCTGATTGAAACCCAAATGAAATTATCAAAAGATGATAATACAAAGGTAGTTAATGTAACAGAATACATGTAGGTTATTGAAATTTTACTATACGTGACAGTGACAAGACCTGATATTTTTTCCACCACATGCCAAGGAACACGAGATCAAATAAATCCCAAGGAAATCAAAATGTTTGCAGTGAAAAGAATACTTCTGTATATTAAGGGAACTATGTATTTTGGTTTGATTTATATTGATAAATCTTAGCTAATGTTTTTGGGATATATATATGCATATTGGGTTGGTTTAGCAGGTGACAGGAAATCAATTTCAGGAGGTGATTTCTATATTAGTGGATTGTGTATTTCTTGGATAATCAAGAAGAAAGATTTCATGTCATTAATCAATGAAGAAGTTAAGTATATTTCAGCCACTCAAGAACGCACATAGTAATTATGGATGAAGCATAATCTTGATGACATGGGAGTTGAAGTGAAGTCTCTGATCAGAATCCAGTGTGATAACTCAAGTGCTATAAATCTTAGAAAAAATCATTTCCATCACTCATGGAAAAAGAATATTGAGACAAAGTATCATTTTATCAAGGATAAGGTTAAGTAGGGAATCATGTTCCCATATAGTTACATGTTGCTAACATTCCGATAAAGGAATTACCCAAAGAGGATTTTGATAGACATCGACTAGCTCTGGGATTCTGGTCGACTCCACACACTTGAAAAACTGTGGATGTGGACCCCCCTTCTCCTCGAGGAATGATGAGTTTTTTCATAATGTACTAATATGTGTTTTTACCCTGTTGCAGACCACAAAAGAGTGTCCTTTGGGTTCATTGAAAAAGGTAAAGAAAATGTTCATATTCAAAGTGGAAGAAAATTTCTTAGTCAAGACGCGGGGAGAAGCTGACAGGTGGAGCAGCAAGATAGTGGGAGAAGAAATATAGGGGTAGAATCCTTCAGTGTTTAATGTGATTAGATAGAGCTTATCTTGGACATCACAAGAGTTGAGAAGTGAAGGAGTTGGAGTAGTAAATCTGACGATGCTTGAAGTGATCGATCAAAGAAGATATATCACGAAATATGATGTTAGTGATGAAAGAAGTATATTGATATCAGTATGGTATCAATGATCAATGTCATAAATGAAGTGATTCATTGATGAAATTTTCATATTACTCTTATTTCTCACACCAAACAAGAATCATGTGGGCTTCGAGTATGTGGTGCGAGAATCTTTGCTTACTATCTGAATCATAAGAGGTGAATGATGGTGGATGATGGAATGATTTTCAGTGATGTATCAAAGTTCATAGAATCATTATGGGAAGAATTTTCAACAAACCCAAAGGGGGATATTTTTGGGCAAAAATCCCTCATGGTATCATTGAAGCATTTTTGAGGTGATTGTGTTTGTTGACAAAGAAGACCATGATGTTCAATTTTTTGTTAAAAGAGGGTTTTCATGGTGAATTTTTGAGTTATAGAGATGTTTTTGACAATACATGTTGACAAATACCCATGAAAAAGGAATAAAATAATTTGAGTTGGTACAAAAAACATATACTAGGTGGTGTTATTTTCCAGTGTTTGACAAATATTTGGGCCTCAGAATTGACCACAGGAGAAAAGTGTTTTTGGAAAAGGTACTTTCATGCTAATTTCTTGGAGGCTTGGAAAGTTGCATGTCATATTTTTTTCAAGATAAGAACATAAAAATATGGAAAAGGAAAGAGGGGAAATCATGTTTTGGTTTTGGCGTTCAAGGTGACTAGGGAGACAGAGGCTCAGGCAGCTGGACTTGCGCACCGAGATGAAACATTCGTGCGATGCTCAAAGTGCCCAAAATGACAGGTAATACAGCAAATACTGAGTAATCCTCTAGGAATACCACCTGAAGGGTGGGTACAGATGGCCTCCTCAGCACCCCAGGTCCATCTGTCTGCTCCGTGTATGTCTCTCCAAGTGGTCCACCTCCGGGTACCATCCAACTCTACAGCTCTCTACCTCAATCAGTGTTGTCTGTCGTCTGCAACCAACACAACGAAGTGCGAGCATAGCCTATGGAGGGGTGAGTATAATGATACTCAGTAAGAACCCCGAGACCCCCGAAGGTCTCCCAGAATCCATGAAGGATAAACCACATAAGAAAGATACAATCACGAAGTATCAACCAACCCTACTTAGGTATATGCCCATACATATACCTATGTTATCAATCACAGTTTGACTCCGACTCTCGAGCACAAGAACAACCCAGTCCACATAGGAAGTAAAATCAATCACCTCAAAGATAAATGATTGAAATTCAAGATTCAGCTCACACAGGTATACATCATTCGTAGAGTGATATAGATGATCAGATATAGTCATTGATTCATCTAAGCTGTCAGACCCACATAGGATACAAGACCAGCTATTTTGTCAGACCCACACAGGATACAGGAATAGAAGTTAGAACTGCCAGACCCACGGAGGATCCCGGTACAGTAGTCATCGTTGTCGAACCCACGGAGGATTCCAGTTCAGTAGTCATCATTGTCGAACCCAAGGAGGATTACGGTACAGTAGTCATCACAGTCGCAGTGAGCCCTAGGGTTCTCGCACACAACACGCTCGATTCTGGGAGTGTCTGCTCCTTGAGCCAAGTGTCGATATATCAACTATCACAAAGTCCTGAGTTGATGTATCCTGTAGTTCTGTCTCATCATATGGAACCCAACACGATAGACAGCACGTCAATTGGACGAACGGACTGAGAGTTATTGGCATTTCTATTCTAGAGGCCTGGTTGGATTCACACTCGATCCAAACCCAGCTATTTTCCAAATTTTTTCAAAACTCACTTAGAGTATCCCAAAAGGACCACCTTGTTGCGAGGGTCCCAGTGCCATAGAAGGCGCGTCGATCAGATGCGCGGTCTTGGAGTTATTCACATTTAAGAGAAGAAGGGCCCGGCCCGTAATCCCAGTGGGCTGGCAGGTCGGCCCAACCCGGTTGGGGGTCGGCCCCACCCGGTGGGGCACGACCCACCTGTAGACCCGGCCCACGCTGTGGGCCCATCCGGTTCGCCCAGCGGTGTCAAGAGGAGCCGCCTCCTCCTCTGCCCGGCCGGCTGTAGCCGGCCGGTTCGGCCCGGCGCACACGGCCCACGCTGTAGGTCGTAGTTCTTCCCACACAGCACCTCTGGGTGTAGCGGTTCTCCACCCCGGCCGACACGTGGATGGCCAGTTCGCCCAACCGAGTGGCCTGCAGATGTGGGCCGTGTCCTCCTCCACATAGCGCCTGAGGGTGCCATGGTTCTCCAGACCAGCCGGGAAGTGGCTGGCCGGTTCTTCCAGCCGAGCGGCCCGCGGATACGGGCCAGGGTCTCCCTCCACGTGGCACCTTCGTACGCCGTAGCTCCTACATGTGGACCAGTCGGATCGGCCGGCCGGTTGTTCCGCAAACTGGGTGGCCTGAACGGCTTCCGGTCCCTCCACGTGGCCGGCGCGTGGCCCCCACTGCAGCTTCCACCTCTTCTGTCCTCCGTGGCCCGCATGGCCACTGCCCCCTTTCATCCACCGCGGTTTTTCTTCGTCACGGTGCAACGATACCGCACCCTTTCGACTCAACCTCCAACATCAAGACAAAGAGAACAACAACAAAGGGGGGGGGGGGGGGGTCGGACCGTGTTTGTGCAGTCTGAACCCTCCTCATTACGTTTCTAACATTTGGCATCAAGAGCACAAGACACGATGAGGAAATAAGAGTATAACTCATACATAAAAACAATCCAATTTACCCTATCTTGATTCATTGTCTGTTCGTTGATGATAGTATCGTTTCGTTGACATTGGGGTGCATTTGAGGAAGAAGTGTCATCATTGGCAATGTTCTTCACAGGCAGCGTCTACTCCTTTAATGCGGATGGACGTCATTGGAGATGTTCTTCATGTTCTTCTAGGGAAGAACGCTCTCTCTCTAATCCTCCAAAGTTCCACCAAGGTAATATGTTCCAACCAACTTAAAAATAAAATAACACATCTAATTAAAATAATGGCTTAATGTATTCAAAATATTAAAATTCATTAAGATTCATCTATTAATTAAAATGGTGGGTTGACTCATTAAATTGGAATGAGGAGGTGAAGAGGCTCCAAAATAATTAAATTGATAGTTTCATCCTCATTAATTGGGGGTTCAAGGAGTTAAAGGGGAGTTGAGGAGTTTGATCCTCCTGTAGGCCCCACCACATAATATCCTCCCATGGGAGGTTATGTGGGGGTGGGACCACCTCCAACATCCCTTTTTAGAAATAAACCACCACCTACATAAAAATATTCTAGTCATATTTTTATTTAAATTATTTAGAAAACCCCCAAAATTAACTTCCGTTCTCGACAAAATGAAACTGTGCTAAAGGTATCCTTAAGAGAATACCAGTGCTGCGAGTTCATTGGTGTCCTCGGATTTCAATTCCAAATACTGGTTCAAAAGATATAAAATCCCACACGTATGTCTACTGAACGTACCCGAAAAAAGCTTCAGAAATTGATTCTGGGCACACTGGGCCTCAAAATTAGGCACCGTCAGAAACTGCGGACTCGTAAAATTCCCATGTATTTGAGAAAAAAATTTCCATAGGATTTCTGGATCGTTACATTCTCCCAAAATCAAGGATTTATGTCCCCATAAGAAACAACACACATTAGGGAAACAAATGGGGGTACTAAGCATGCATCTAATCCTTCCGCTCCAAAGTGATCTCCTAGAGGTTCCCGTGCTGCCAGCGAACATGCACCAGAGGAATCGACTGTCCATGCAGGACCCGCTCCTATCGATCCTCAATATCAACTGGAACCTCCGTGAATGTCTCCCCATCATCGATGTCTAGCTCCCTGTGGTCGATGATGTGGGATGGTTCATGCACGTATCTCCTCAGCTAAGATACATGGAAGACGTCATGCACCCGGTGCAACTGAGGTGGAAGAGCCAAGTGGTAATCCACCTCGCCTACCTTAATGAGGACCTAAAAAGGTCTGATGAACCATGAAGATAACTTTCTGCCTCGGCCAAATATCCATAGACCTCGTTTAGGTGAGACCCGTAGAAAGACGTGGTCGCCATCATCGAAATCCAGTGGTCTTCATCTCCTATCAGCATAGGACGTCTGTCTGATCTGTGTAGTCTTCATCCACTCCTGGATGATTTGCACCTTCTCCGTCGTAGCCTACACCATCTTTGGTCCTAAAAAATGCTGACTCCCTTGGGTCAATCCAGCACATAGGATATTTTCAAGGTCGGCCATAAAGTGCCTCATAAAATGCCATCCTAATGGTAAAGTGGTAGCTATTGTAATACACAAACTCTACAAAGGGAAATTGATCCTCCCAGCTGCGAAAAATGTCAAGGATGCATGCACGGAGCATGTCCTCGAGAGTCTGAATGTTCCTCTCAGTCTGGCCATCCATCTGAGGATGGAAGGCAGTGATCAAGTGAAGCTGCATCCCGAAAGCCTCCTGCAACCCCTTCCATAGCTGGGAAGTGAAACGGGCATCTCGATCGGAGATAATCGTTGATGGAACACCATGAATCCATACGATCTCTTGTACGTAGAGGCGTCCCAAGCTCTCTACCATTCCCTGCTCTCTGGTCGGTAGGATGTGGGATGACTTGGTGAGTCGTTCGATAATCACCTAGATAGAGTTGTTTCCTATGGATGTACGTGGTTGTCCCTTCATGAAATCTATGGATATCCCATCCCACATCCACTATGGAACCTCTAAGGGCAGAACCAAGATTTCTGGACTTTGTGCTCCGCCTTCACTTACTGACAAGTGAGGCATCAAGAGACAAACTCTACTACCACCTTCTTTATAACCAGCCACTAGTGCTGTAATCTGAGGTCCTGATACATCTTCACCACTCCTGGATATACCGCTAGAGGGAAAGTGTGGAACTCCCTCAACACCTCCTCTTGTAGTGAAACTGGTACCATGGTATGTCCTCTAAATAGGATGACTTTCTCCCAACCTTCATAAAATCCATTAGGTGCCTGCCCTGAGGATATCTGGGTACGTCGCGTCTCATAGTCAACGTCCCCATGCTGTGCCTCACTGACTCGTTGAAGTAGTGGAGGAGTGACTATGAGAGACTGGAGAAAGAATTATTCATCTCTATCCACAAAGGATATCTGTAATGTGGACAGATTCTCTGTCGCCTCTCCTAGTAGCTGAATGTCTGATCTCCTAACTGAGATTATCACTTACAACATTCCCCTTTCCAGGAGTATAGACTATCTCGATGTCATAGTCCTGGAGAAACTCAAGCCATCTCCACTGTCTCAGGTTCAGATCCTTCTGAGAGAAGATATACCTGAGACTCTGGTGGTCAGAGTATACTATAAAATGCTCACCCATCAGATAGTGCCGCCACATCTTCAAGGCGAAGACCACTGCTGCTAACTCTAGGTCATGGGTAGCGTAGTTCTGCTCATGCTGTCTCAACTGTCGTGAACCATAAGCGATCGCTGCTCACTCCTACATCAGGACACACCCAAGTCTAGTCCCTGATGCGTCGTAGTAAACTACATACACAACGCCCTCCTCTGGTATCCTTAAGATGGGACACACTGGTCAACCTCTGCCTTAGCTCCTAAAAGCTCTATTGTCATCTCTTTGACCACATGAAGGGTTTCCCCTTCTTCGTCAATGATGAAATCATTTATGAAACTCTAGAGAAGTCTAGAAAAAATCTCTGATAGTACCCACCCCAATCCCAGGAAAATCTGCACCTCCATCACACTCCTGGGTGGCTCCCAAGCCAGTACTGCCTCGATCATTGCTGGATCCACTGCAACTCCAGCCTTCGAGATGACGTGTCCCAAAAAGTGAACCTCTTGAATCCATAACTGGAACTTCAAGAGCTTACCATAAAGATGGTTCTCTCGGAGTGTGTTTAGTACTACCCACAAATGGTAGACATGATCCTCCTTAATAGTCAAGTAGATCAGTATTTCTTCGATGAAGACTACGACAAAAAGATAGAGGTAAGGCAGGATGATCCTTTTCATGAGACTCATGGACACTGCTGGAGCATTGGTTACACCAAAAGGCATATCCATGAACTCATAGTGGCCATACCGACACCTAAAGGCCATCTTCTACACATCCTTATCTCTAAATATGAGCTGTTGATTTCCTGACCTGAGGTCTATCTTCGAGAACCATCGTGCTCTCTCGAGCTGATCAAAGAGGTCGTATATCCTCGGGAGTGGATACTTGTTCTTCCTGGTCATCTGATTTAGGTGACAGTAGTCCATAGATAGTTGAAAGCTCCGATCTGCCTTCTTGGCGAACAAAATCAGAGATGCCCAAGGAGAAACAATGGGTCAGATAACTCTTTTCGCCTGCAAGTCCTCTAACTGTACCTGCAGCTCACGAAGCTCGGTGGGAGCCATCTGATATGTTGGAGTAGATATCGATACCATCCCAGGGTACAGGTAAATGTATAAGTCTACCTCTCTATGAGGAGGTAGTCCTAGAACTTCATCAGGGAATATATCCATGTAATGATCCACCATAATAGGAAAACTCGGACTCCACACATCAACCACTCTGAGGATGAGACTAGCCAACTGATGTGTGATCGGCTGCCCCCTCCTATGTGCAAGTCCATCATGCGCTGAAGAGGATCCTTTCTCACTGGTGAAGGTGAACCTGGTACCATTCGTGTTGTACACCGCACATTGCACCTAATACAGTTAATCTGAGCATGAACTGTGGATAACCAGTCCATACCCAAGATGATGTCGTAAGGCCTCGACGCCGCAATCAAAAGATCCCAGCCGAAGCTCTCTCCTCCTAGAGTAAGCTCACACTACCGAAACCAGTGTGTAATCATTGAGTCTGCTCTCGTAGGAGTCTCTATCTATAAGGATCGAGCCAAAGGCTCCGTCAGAATCTCCGAGCTCCGAACGACGGCAGTGGAAATAAAAGAATGACTCGCACCTGTGTCTATAAGTACTATAGCAAGGGTGGAGTAGACAAAGATAGTACCTCGAATCATCACAGGTGCGTCGTATTCATAGTCCTCGACTTCCTGGAGCTGCGCCTGCCTCTGTCTTCTAGCTCCCTGTGGTCAGGGTGGACCTCCTGGTGGTGGTGGTGGTGGTGGTAGATCCTCGAAACGTTGTCTACCACCCGCTGCTCGGCCAACTCCTCTACCACGTCCACTTGCTCCAGGCAGACCACCATTTTTGAACCTTTGCCTCTGCATGGGAGGTCCCTCTAATGTCTTCTGCTCATCTGCATGGTGGGTCGGACAGTCACGAGCCATGTGGTCTTGCCTGTCGCATTCATAGCACTTCTTGCACCTCGTATAGCTGGCTTTGTCTCGTGTTCCCCGCACAACAGAACCTATATCCTAGGGTCACCCACCTGATGGCCTAGTTCGCTTGGACCTCTGCGACATCTGTCCACTTCCGGCTATAGAAGAGTCTGCTACGTGTCACCCTGTGGTGGGTCTCACTATTGGTGACTGCTCAGCGAAAAAAGTCTCCACTAGAAGGGCTCGCTCTAGCACCCCCGCCTACGTCGGGATGCTGAGGGGGATCATCGAAGCCTTGATCTCATGCCTGAGTCCATGCTTGAAGGTCTGGGCCCTAAATAATGGGTCCCACACCATATCCTTGGAGTAGCACAAGAGGCCGGTGAACCTCACTGAGTACTGAGCTACTGTCATACTACCCTACTGTAGATGAAGTAACTCCTGAATCCACACTGCACGAAGGGTGGATGGAACAAACTCTAAGCTGAAGAGACTCTTGAAGTCTATCCAGAGTAATGATGTCTCGTTGTGCACCTGGAGCATCAGGATCCACCATCTTCCTACTATTTCATGCAGGAGACTCACTAAAAGGATCACCATGAGGTCGGATGGTGTCCCTACCAATCTGAAAAATCTCAAGACAGCCTCCATCCAATCCTCAGGTACCTGTGGGTTTGTCTCTCCCCGGAACCTAGGCGGCCTCTGGCACTAGAATTGGTGCAACGCACTCAGGCAGTGTGCATTCTCTGCTGCTGGAGCTGGTGGTATCAGTGGCCCAGAAGGTAGTGGTACCGCTGGTACCTCTTCTGTGATGGGGCCCTGCACCGAGGCCTCATCGCCCGGTGGGCTACCATCTCGTACGAAACTTGGAACCCTAGCTGACAACCTTCGTGGGGCCATCCTGAAAAGAAACAGGTGCACCACGGTTAAAACAATATACCTGGTGATATGACCAAAAGTAAACACAAAGGAAACTCTTGAAACACACACGCAATCAGTGTTTTCGTGCACTGAGTCGGAAATCAGAGGTCAGGGTCCTGGTGTATGGATACGTCGGCTGCCGCACCAACACTGGACTCCATGAACTGAAAACCACACTCAATACTCTTAACACTATTACTTCATAGAAAATAATGATCAAAGTCCTGAGTTTTGCGGTATTACCGAATCCTCTGATACCAATTTGTCACGAACTATCCTCAGGGCCCATGTCGTGACTACCCCAAGCCCACCTTCCATAATCCAGGGGCTGGAAACTAGCACCAAAGGCGTAATCCTGATAAAAAGGGAAGGCATTGCCTTTAATAAGTAAACTAAAACAACAGAGTACACAATTGGAAGTAAACACTAAGTAAAACTGTATACAAAAGAAAGTGCTGAAAGGAAAGGGACCAGAAATACAATCCCAACAGTAAAGTAGAAACAACTGTAAAACTAGTACAACTGCAGAAAGGTAATACGGAAACTACTAAGTCATCCTCCGAGAATCCCACCTGAAGCATGAATACAGATGGCTTCCTCAGCACCCCAGGTCCATCTGTCTGCTCCGTGTACGTCTCGCCATGTGGTCCACCTTCGGGTACCATCCAACTCTACAACTCTCTACCTTGATCAGTGATGTCCTTCATCTACAACCAAAGCAACAAAGTGCAGGCATATCCCATGCAGGGGTGAGTATAACGCTACTCAGTAGGGACCCCGAGACCCCATAAGGTCTCCCAGAATCCATGAAGGATAAACCATAGAATAAAGATACAATCATGAAGTATCAAACAACCCTATATAGGTATATTCCCATACATATACATAAGTTATCAATCACAGTTCGGCTCCAACTCTTGAGCCCAAGCACTTCCCAGTCCACACAGGAAGTAAAGTCAATCACCTCGAAGATAAATGATTCAAAATAAAGACTCATCTCACACATGTATACATCTTTCGTAGAGTGATAGATATGATCATATATAGTCACTGATTCATCTAAGATGTCGGACCCACACAGGATATAGGACCAGCTAAGCTGTCGGACCCACATAGGATATAAGACCAGCTATTCTGTCAGACCCACATAGGATACTGGAACATAAGTCAGAACTATCGGACCCATAGAGGATCCCGATACAGTAGTCATTTCTGTCAAACCCACAGAGGATTCTGGATCAGTATTCATCGTTTTCTAACCCACGGAGGATTCCGGTACGGTAGTCATCGCAGTCACAGCCAGCCCTAGTGTTTCCGCACACAGCACGCTCGATTCCGGGAGGGTCCACTCCTAGAGCCAAGTTTTGATACATAAACTATCACAAAGTCCTTATTTGATGTATCCCGTAGTTCAATCTCATAATAAAGAACCCAAATTGATAGACGACACATCAATCAGACGCACGATCTTAGAGTTATTAGCATTTTCGTTCCCGGGGTCTGGTTGGATTCACGCTCGATCCAAACCCGGTCATTTTCCAAATTTGTCCAAAACACACTTAGAGTATCCCCAAAGGAATGCCTCATTGCGAGGGTCCCAATGTCATAGACGATGCGTCGATTGGACGAGCATTCTAGGAGTTATTCACATTTAAGAGACGACGGGCCCGACCCGTCAATCCCAGTGGGCTAGCAGGTCGGCTCGACCTAGCTCGGCGGGTCTGACTCGACTGGGGGTTGGCCCGGCCCAATGGGGCGTGGCCCACCTACAGACCTGGCCCACGCTACAGGCCAGTCTAGTTCGCCTAGCGGTGCCGCCTCTTCCTCTGCCCAGCCGGCCATAGCCAGCGTGTTCGGCCCAGCGCATGCGGCCCGTGCTACGGGTCGTGGTTCTTCTGATGTGGTGCCTGTAGGCACCTCGGTTCTCCATCCCGGCTGACACGCGTCCAGCCAGTTCGCCAAGCCGAGTGGGCCACGGATGCGGGCCGCGTCCTCCTCCACACAGCGCCTGAGGGCACCACGGTTCTCTAGCCCGGTCGGCAAGCTGCCTGTGAGTTCTTCCAACCGAGTGGCCCGCGGATGTGGGTTGCGGTCTCCCTCCACGCGGTGCCTTCGGCACCGCTGATCCTACACGCGGACCGGCCAGATCAGCCTGCCGTTTGTTCCGTGGACCGAGCGGCTGTCGGTCCCTCCACACGGCCAGCATGCGGCTACCGTTGTCGCTGCCGCCTCCGGTCGCCGGTGCCGCCGCCTCTTCCGTCCGCTGCGGCCCTCATGGCCGCGATCCCCTATCATCGGTCTTGGTTCTTCTTTAGCGTGGTGCGACAGCACCGCGCCCTTTCGACTCTTCCTCCGACGTCAAGACAAAGAGAACAACAATAAAAAAAGAGGGTAAGGGTCGGACTGTGTTCATGTGGTCCGAACCCTCCTCATTACATTGATAAAATTCGGCATCAATAGCACAACACACGGTGAGGAAAAAAAGAGTATAACTCATATGTAAAAACAATCCAATTTCCCCTACATTGATTCGATGTTTGTTCGTTAATGACGGCGTCATTTCGTTGACATCGGGGTGCGTCTGAGGAAGAAGCGTCGCCGTTGGCAACGTTCTTCGCGGGTGGTTTCTACTCCTTTAACACGAATAGAGTTCATTGGAGATGTTCATTGTGTTCTTCGGAGGAAGAATGCTCTCTCTCTAATTCTCCAAAGTTCCACCAAGGTAATATGTGTCAACAAACATAAAAATAAAATAACAAAACTTAATAAAAGAGTGTCTTAATGAATTCAAAAAGATTCAAATTCATTAGGTTTCATCCATTAATTAAAAAAGTGGGATGGCTCCTTAAATTGGAGGGTGGAGGTGAAGAGGCTTCAAAATAATTAAAGGGAGAGTTTCATCCACTTCAATTAGGGGTTCAAGGAGTTAAAGGGGAGTTTAGGAGTTTTATGCTTATGTGGGCCCCACCACATAATATCCTCCCAGGGGAGGTTATGTGGTGGTGGGATCCACTTCCAAATTCCCTTTGGAGAAATAAACCACCACCTACATAAAAATATGTTAGTCATATTTTTATTTAAATTATTTAGGAAACCCCCAAAATTAACATCCGCTCTTGACAAAACGCAACAGCGGTAAAGGTCTCCTTAAGTGAATACTGGCGCTACGAGTTCATCAGTGTCCTCAGATTTCAATTCTGAGTACCGGTTCAAAAGATATAAAATCCTACATGTATGTCTACTGAACGTACTCGAACAAAACATCAGAAATTGATTCTTGGCACACCGGACCTTGGAATCTGGTTCCGTCAGAAACTACAGACTCCTAAAATTCACATGTATTTAAGAAAAAAAATTCCACAGGATTTCCAGGTCTTTACAACATTTTTTGGACTTCTTTTTAAATAAAGTATTCTCAAATCCAGGTTCAATTTTTTCTTTCCTTGAAAGACTCATAAATTTTATTCAATTCATAATAAATCAATTTATGGCATTAATATCAATAACCATAATAAAATTTTCACATATATAAATTTAAAATCTTAGTAATGTTATTTTTCAAAAAAAAATTAACTAACGCATTTAAGTGTTTTTATTTTAAAATTGAGTTTTCATACCTATAGAAATTTTATCAAATATTTTTTTTTCAAAATTTGAATATGAATACTAAATTTAGGTAAAATTTTCATTTTTATTTTTTTTCTATAAATTTAGTTACTAAGGTTGAAAATTAATTATCGCGGTAAAAGTAAAAGGAAACATTCAGTTTAACATAGTGTAAAAGTACTAAAACAATTTAGAAAGTGCCATGAATTGAATGGTTGATATTTAGATAGACCAATACATGTGTCCCCTAATTTTTTTCAATTTTTATACCATTTAAAATTTAATAGTTTTATGGAATTATTGAAAAATGTAATGGTGTTTCCAAAAGTTATTTTACTTTCACTTATAAAAGCATACCAATTGCACCCTACAAAGATAAACATAACATTAAAATTACTCCTTTAAAATATTCTATTTTACACTCCTTATAACTATATCTCATGAAAATAAGCCTCTGGTCACTCATATTTAGCCTAAGCACTTCAATTTCATGGGGACATCCAAGGAAAGATCAAATCTCCATCATAAGTATTACCTCTTCTAACATTTTTTTATTAATCATAATTTCAAAAATATATTATCACCATAATATAATGATGAATGAAATATCACTAGTATATTTATATTTTTTTATATTAATGTTAAAACCCTTATTTATTCATTTCAATCCACTTAAAAAACCAAGGATTGTCAATCACGCGTGTGTGTAGACTACTGCCACCATAAATAATCATTTTTCTATAGTTTTCAATTAATTATTCAAACAAATTAAAATAATATTCACCATATTAAAAAATTAAAATAATATAATTATTATTCTATTATAATGATATTATTTCAAAGTAAACACATCATTAATCACACTTGTCAATCGAGTTAAAGTGTGTTCCACTTTGGTTCGGTTTTACCACCAACATGAACTATGATATAAAACTCTATCATGGATGACTATGGGACATATATTCTGAAATAATTATAATATACTAAAAATATCATTATTATTATATGGTTTTTTAATTATTATATTATGTATTTAACTTATTATTAATGTTTCATCTTCATTCTCTAAAATCACCTAAATAAGCCATCACTATATCCTTTTTCACGCGGTGTAACTAAAACACATATAGAATGATAAAAAATATTATTAAATAAATTTAATTTATATATAATAGAATCTTAAATTATATATTAATAATTAACCTATCATCAAATTATGGGTAATTATATCAAAATTATTAAACATGTGAAAAACATTTAAAGTTAATAACACTTGATAGTCATAATACGCTATAACTAATTAATTTAATCATGATAAAAAATTATAATAAGGACTATAAAAGGGTCATCTTTGTGGGTAAGGATATGAAATATGATATTAATTTAGTTAATTTTTATATATGATGTTAGAGTGTGTTCAACTAAGAAAGGAAACAATGTAAGGGTTTCTTTGTCTCAAATTTGATCCCCTTGAGACATGTTTAAGCTATACATCATATTTCATTTTAAATTGTGCAAATACATCCATGTTATCATTTTAAATCTTAAACCTTTTATATTTAAATATATTTATTTGAAGTTATACCTCTTGTAGGATTTTTATTCAAAAGTTACAAATGTTGTAAGGGGTTTTCAAGACTCAAATCTTTTCCTTGGATCATAATCACTCATCTTTGACTATTATCTTTCAAGATTGATTTATTCTAACCTATGATTATGTTTTGTTATATTTACACTTTATTTTATTGGGTATTAATTTTAAAGATTAAACACTTCTTCCATAATGATTCTATTTTTTAATTAAAATTCATTTTGTTAAGAATAATTCCCATTAATTTTAATGGATTTTTTCTTCTATATCCATGTTTTTACTTCCCACCAATGTTCTCATTTTCCTAATGAAAACTAAACTTATTTTTTATCTCTAATGATCATTTTATTCCACCTAATTAATTTTAAATAAAATTTTTAATAATCATTTTTAACGATATGGGTTTTAAAACAAATATATTTCAAAGGATAAAAGGTGGTTTCTATCCTTTAAAAAACAAAATTTTTTTTCTTCCCCTCCAATTTTTTTTGGAAAATATTTATGCATTTTAAAGGATATTTTATTTGTAACTCTTTATATTAAGATTTTGAAAAATTATTCTCTTTCAATTCTCAAAAATTTATTTTTTGAAAGTAATTTCGACTTCATATTTTATAACGATGCTTAAATGGTTTTTTGAAAACCTTTTATTTTCACTTCTATTTTTGAACGAAGGTTTATCTCTCATTAATTAAGGTTTTGATCATACTTTATATGTTATTATGTTATGATTTCTTTTGGAATATTTATATTTTGATATACATGATTACATAAGTTCATGTTATGTAAAAAATCATTTTATTTACATGGTTTCATTAATATATGTTTATGACTTATTTGACGTGGCACACATATATATATTTATGATGATGGGTGGGGTCCTATATCAACCTAAATTGTGTTAGTTAAAGTTTATATCTCATGAGATATTATGGTGTGGACATGATTAGTTTGTTCACATAATCATGTTCATGATGGGATTTCTCACATTTTAGGCATTCAAATAATGAGTTTGTTTTCATTGGTGTGGGAATAATTGGTTTTCTCACACTGGTTTTCCAATGCTTATAGATGTGTGACATTTCCAGGTTTTTCATTAAGTTATCTTAAATTTCCAAGATGTAATTCATTTCTATAAAATGTTTTGTTTTCAAGATTCTATCTTATTTTTTAAAAGTATTCACCATTTATGTCATATTCACATGTTATATTACTATTGAGATCTGTTTTGAATCAGGTCATATATATTATGCTTCTGTAATGACATTTTTAATTTTTATGTTACTCTTAACATATTTTCTTAATTATCATCTAAATTCTTTTGATATATCATTATGATATTTAAGTCTTACTCATGTTAGCCTTCATGTAATGATTTGTTTCTACCTTACTGGGATTTTGAACTCAAACCATTCTTATATTTCCAATAAATATGTTATAATGATGATTATATATTGTGAGACATATAGAAAAGGGTCTAAAGGAGAAATGTTATGAAGAAAGTTTCCCAAATATAATAAAATAATATGTTTATATAGCTAATGTCTAAGATACTAAACCTTTCAGTCCTTGGTTTGTGTGATTTTTATAGATATGTTATTTAAATCATGAAATTAATGTATTATTTAAGTCATGTTAAGCTTGGGTAACTATATCTTCAGCATAAAAATGATTAGGAAATCTCTATTCACATAACATAGTTTTATAAATTTCTTTAAAATCCATGTTTCTTATATTAAACCCAACTCCAATAACCCATATCTAGTGTCTAATTTATTAAATTAGCATAGATGCAAGGGATATAATCCTAAATTTGTTATTAGTTTAGTAGTCACGAATAACTTGATACATTAATGATTCCAATATTAAATTGCAAATATAAAATACATAACATAAGAAACATTCTAGCATCCTTGATATCATTAATAAAATCCTTCTTTATATCCTAGGGAAAAGAATAAAATTAAATGGTGAACTAATATTCTTAGTAGGGTTATGTAAAATATAATATATCATTAATAAATAAGGAATAATCAATATGTATTGGTAAATAACTAAAAATCATAGTCATTTAATAAGAAAATTGAGCACAAAATCCATCCCTAGATAATATAAATACAGTAATATAATGGATATTAATAACTAAATTATCAATGAAGGAATTTCTTAATGTTGGTCATCATGATCTTAGACATCACGATATCTCTACCACCAAATCCTTGTGCCAAGAGAGTTTAAACTATGGGTAGGCATACACTAAAAACCAATTTAGTTTGGCCAACTATTTTATCTCATGATACCTATTGATGAGTGAAGGGGATATATAATTTCGGCCCCCACCCATAACCTTATGTCCAATGAATTCCTCATATATTGAATGATAAATTTAATTTATAAACAATATTCCTTATCAAAAAATATCTATATCGAATAAAGAATACAAATTTATCAAGTTTTTTCCTAATCAGTTAATTAAATTTCATACTAAAATGCCATATGAATAAATGGAATATGTTTTAGGAAATAATAATATCCATGATATAAATAATATGTTTATTTAAAATAAATTTAATGTATAATAATTTCAATAAATTGACTATTTCATGAGAAATTTAATGAAAAAAATTAATAAGAGATAAGACATAACCATTTATTCATCAGAAATATATGTTTTGAAATAAAATATTATCATTTGGAGAGATAAGGAAAATGGAAGTGATGTATTAAAACAGGCTATCATTAAATACTTTTCTTTTAATCCCATTCAAATCTTATAGAATAATATAATATCATAATATGATTATGGTGGTGGGAAAATCTATTAATTTCGTATACGTTAAAAACATTCTGTTAGACTGTTTGTAAATAAATTGAAAAACAAATCTTTCCAAAATAATTAGAAATATTCCCTTAAAAAATCTAATAATAAAAGGAAAAATTAAAATTTCTATAATAAATCATTTGAGTAAATTAAAGGACTTCTCTAAAACAATTTTGAAAAAATAAACATGAAAGAAAAATCTACCCGATCAAAAAGATGAATACGATCAAATTTTATTTTAATCTTTTTTTTATTATTTAAATTAAAAATTCAGGAAAAGTTATAAAAAAAAGAAAAATCATTATCTATCTATAATATAAGAAAATAGATGGAGTTTAATAAGGATAGATTACAAAATTCTTTTAATAACATGAATCCCAAAAATGAGATTGTGAAATAAACTCTTACTATTTTAGTAACTTTAAAATTGTAACCCCTTGAATGAGTAAACATGAAATGAAACATTAATCATATTGAAAAAATATATATTCATTTTAAATAATTCAAATGGGTAGTATAAAAACTACATAAGAATAAATTAGTTCATAATACCAAATTTTTCCCAATGGAGGGGAAATTGAGTTGAAGTCCCTTACACTGGTCATAATGTTGAAGTGAGAGTTAATAAATGAAGTGATTATTTGTAAAAAATATAAATCCACAAAAAAATTGTAAATAAAATAAAATAAAATTAGAGTTTTTTTCACACATAATAATGGGAAAACATAGGCAATAAAGTAGAATTATAAACAAAAGAATGGAAATTGATTTAAGAAATCTCTTATCTCACATTTGACTTTCCTCTTATGTTATTTTAACTGCATATATAATAAATTTTGATCTATTATACTTACATACTAGAACCATGTACATATCTATAATATCATATATGATCTTTTTATAACATTTTATCAACCATTGTTTTTCAATATTTTTTAATTATCATTATTTCAGGTGTTATATACTTCATTTTCATGTTTGTATTGATTTTTTAGTCTTGTTACTTATGAATATATCATTTTTAAATCATAAAAATAATTTTATTCAAGATAAAAATATAATATATATTTTATATATATAAATTTCTAATCATCTATAAAATATAGTGATGGAAAACATAATTACACGTTTCTTGGAGACAATAGGCTGTATGAACGCATAAACGTTGGTTTCACTTATCAATGGATCAAAAAAATGAAAGTTAAATAATAATTCACATTTTAATGATCATTTTTGTATCACACATATATTATATATTATTTAAATTTATCCTTATTCTCATCCATGTAAAGAAGAAATGAAAAACTGATTGCATCACTTCATAGAGGTGGTAGTCCACACGTACGCACGAGCGACGTTAGCATCTTCCAATAGATTGGAAGGTAATAAGGTATATAAAATATTTCCACACCCTAAAACTTGGAATTATTTTATTCTATTCTTTTCTCATATTCGGATATTTTTTGGAGGTTAGGGTTGATCCTCATTTAAATTTTTTGAATTTTGGAAGTCTCGGGTGAGTTTTTAGCTTGTACATGGTTAACGAATAGTTTGGGTAAATCATGTGGATTTTCATAGGCAACCTTACATATGGGTTTGAGGTCCAGGGGTAAAGAGCACGGGTTGTGCATGATTTATGAAACCATTAGGAAACTATGCGAGAGGTTCTGTCCATTTAGACAATAGCGACCACACGATTTACACACAGTTTGTCAAACCATGCGGTCAAAACATGTGATCTACCTAGATTCTTGAAAATTAAAAATTCTAAGAATTATTCCCCTTGTATTTAACCCTAAATTAGGATTATTTTTCCTTGTTTGACCTAAGTGCACTAGGTGGTCCTCCAAAATCCTCCTCCCATGCTCTCCTTCCATTTTTGAATCCCCTTGAAGGTTCCAAGGTATGATACCTTTGTTTTTTGGTCGATTTTATCATAATCTTCCCAAACTAACTTGATTTCTTAGTTTTACTTGGTGGGGTTTCATTTTGTAAAACCCTAAAGTATGGGGGTGATGTGTGGTTTTATTTATTTTATTTTAGTGTGTATGGATCTTGTCTCGGTCTTGGATGTTCCTTCTCCCAAATATTTGGTGCGTCCTCACTCCACTATGGTAGGTGCTTACATCTATTTTCTTTTAGATTCATTCCATTTGATGAATGGGTATTCCTAAATAATTTATAAATATTTATTCCATGATTGTGATGTGTGTTTTTGATTTTTTTATATTTCTTTCATGTTGTTGGAATTTGATAAAAATGGTTTTCAACAATATTCCTTAAATATACTTATGTATATAATCACTCAAGATGTTCAATAAAATTTCAAGTAGACATATTTCGATGAAATTGGGTATTTGTAGCATGTTTTTGGATTCGTTATATTTTTATTATGTGGGATGATTGTGATGAGGGCCTTATGTATGGATTGTAGTGACTTTTATTTTTTTCACTTATGTATGGATTATTGTGTTGATGGTAGAACATGTGTCATTACCATAAAAATTGTTTTGGGTGATTTCATGGATACTTGTGGTGTTTCATTAGTTACAGGCACATCCATGTGCACATAGAGTGCACACATGGATGGGAACACAAATTATAATGGAATTAGATAAACCTTTTTAACATTAAACCCAGATTTTAAAACACTTGTTTGATTCTTTCAAATATTTTGTGCTTTACTAAATGTCCCTTGGTCT
The DNA here is from genome assembly GCA_963277665.1 of Viscum album. Lineage (NCBI taxonomy): Eukaryota > Viridiplantae > Streptophyta > Magnoliopsida > Santalales > Viscaceae > Viscum > Viscum album. Next base: position 133,515,207 of record OY728120.1, read on the forward strand.
CAAATGATTCAAAAGAGTTTTTAAATGTTTTTTTAAAAATTATGAATCATTTGGTACATTATAAAAGATGGTTGGTTTCTAATTGACATGAAAGCATGTTTGGCCTCTTTAAGTAATTTGTGTGTTTTCATTTTGTTTTGAAGTGGCATTGAAGATGAAATTGGATTTAAAATGTAAAGGCCCATTTGGAATTGTGAACATGAAAATGGTGCTTTTATGTTGTTTTGGAAATGGTTAAAAAAAAGTAATGTATTAGAAATTTTTATGTTGAAGTCCCGATTGGCACTTTATAATGTTTTGGAAACGAATAGTGTCTTTTAATGTACAAAGGCCCGGTTGGCATCTTAGCATGTTTTGAGAAATGGTTTGAAAAATCATGTGATGTGACAGAACAGTTGGAACTTATTAAAGGATTGATATGATATGAACACCCCTATAGAGTATTTCCTGATTTGGGTTATCGCATGGGTGGTTTTAGTGTCCGGGGTAGGCAAGTGTGGTTGAAATAGGTAAGGTGAGTCATGCGTGAAAGGGCCTCCCCCTTTCACATGTACTATTTCCATGGGTTTCCTGGACGTTTTTTAGAGGGTTGAGTGATGGTTTCTTTTCAACCCCTATTAGATGGGTTGATACCCCCTTGAATGTATAGGGGTTGGTTGGATCTTCCACTATATTGGTAGTTAGAACAACCAGTTTGTTATTCACTATGGAGTTGTACCATATGTTGGTAGGTCAGTCCGACCTGAGTACATCTAGGGATCATTCTAGGGATGTTCAGGAAAAACCCATGATTACCTATCTATATGTTCTATTTTTTTCTACTTCACTTTGGATATAATCCCTACTTATTTTTTTCCCTTTACATTAAGCACAACCCTGTCTGGTTACATGATATAAATTCGTATTTGAGCCTTGGTTTTAAAATGGGTTTTGGGAAGGTGAATTGTTCTAAAATGGAATGATGTGTGTGTTGTTTTAACAGAATAATTTTTAGAAATAAATATTTTGTTTTTAAAATTTTTAAAACTGAGTTTTTTAAATGCACTTCAAACCAGTGTTAGTGGACTATTTTCAAGAAAGGGAATGTATGGATTCTATGGTGATTTCCTACTAAACTATTTTATCTCACACCCTACTTATACTGTTCAGTTTTGGTAGACCGAGGTTATTTTGTAGTTACATGATTTTATTTTGGTTCCTCTTCAAGTAGGTTGGTTTTTGGATGGAGGTGACCCAGAGGTCACATGGGGATCTTGTTGGCATTGTCCTGTTCTAGTTTTTTGTGTGTTTAGTTTTGTTTTATTCACATGTATTTTTATCTGGATAATTTTGTGTATCTATTTATGATCAGTTTTAATATTTTGATACATTTATAGTTTTTATTATTTCATCCTAGTTATTGGACTGAAATTGTTCCCATTTGGATTATATTTGATTACTAACAGTAGTTTCTAGCCCATGGGGATCCGGAATACCCTTCAGGCCATGTCTCAAACTGGGTCAGATGCTGGGTCGGATAAAAACACATCTTGGTTTGTGAAAAAATGGTATTTTTAATTTCCTAGACCTATCTGGTCCATTTTTTTTCTAAAAGCTGGTGTTTGAGGTGTTCTAGGAAGTCAAGGTGACTTATTACCAACACTTCTCCAAATTTAAAAACGGTTTTATGAAACTATGTCACATTTCTTTTGACAAAATTCCAAACTGGTTCATGAAACGGTGTCACATTTCCTCTTCCAAAATTCCAAACTATTTCATGAAATGGTGTCCATTTCCTTTGCCAAAAACGGTGTCACAGAAATGGTGTCACAAAAACGGTGTCATAGAAACGTTGTCATAGAAACGGTGTCACAGAAACAGTGTCCCAGAAACGGTGTCACAGAATCGGTGTCCCAGAAACGGTGTCACAGAAATGGTGTCACAGAAATGGTGTCCCATAAACGGTGTCACAGAAACGATGTCACAGAAATGGTGTCACAGAAACGGTGTCACAGAAATGGTGTCATAGAAATGGTGTCATAGAAATAGTGTCACATAAATGGTTTCACAGAAATGGTGTTATAGAAACATTGTCACATAAATGGTGTCACAAAAACTGTGTCACAGAAATGGTGTCATAGAAACAGTGTCACAGAAACGGTGTCACAGAAACGGTTTCATAGAAATGGTGTCAGAGAAACGGTGTCACAGAAACGGTGTCATAGAAACGGTGTCATAGAAACAGTGTCACAATTAATATCTCACAGTTACTGTCTCACAGATACTATTTTATATTTCCTTTTCCAAATTTCTAGATTTTTCCAGATTCACAGATCTAACATTTTCTTTCATGAAAAATGCATTAAAAGCCTTGTTTAAGGGATTTAAGGCTAATTCAAATCCCATAACTCTTATATTAATTTTCCTAAGGATCATGATCATTTACTTGGTCAAACCACGTGGTTTAATGCGATCCTCTTTTAATGGAAAATCCAGTGTATCTTAAACCGCTGCTCCGTTAAATCTTCTAAAGGGATGATATATATTCCTCCCCTGTTCTACCTTCTTTTTCTCTAGTGTGAGATTCTTGAACCTTTACTTCCTTCACGTAGGAGTCATGGGATCAAACTTTCCTCATTGGTTTGGTTCCCCTTAAATTTCTTCTTGCTGCAAGTACACCCCCTGTTTTGGTGAAACCAAGAAGTATTGATCAATCTTCAATATAAGGTATGATATATCATCATTATTTTGGGTTCATATTCTCTTGTTTCTAGTTTCCATGTTATAGAATGTGATATCCATAATTCTAGTAAAGTTTTCTTGGGTTTCGGTTGGTGTAATCATGCTGCGACATCCTCAGGTGGATGTAGTTGTCATGGTAGGAGACGATTGTGTTCCGTTGTGTAGATCGTTCTTGTATAAAGAACGTAAATAACCTTATGAGGTAGGGGATTCATTGATTCTCAATTATTTTATGTGAAACTATAGAGTTATCATGTTTTATCCCACTGGATCAAAATGGAATTGAAATAATAAATATTTGAACCAGATAAATAAATTGATATCGATCATATGTTATTGCCTCTTGCTTTTATAGATAATGTGATATCTATGATTTCCTTGTTTAGATTTTCATTCTTGATGGAAATTGTTAAATAACATAAATCCTGAATTAATTGATAATTATTTGGATAAAGATAAAGATGCATTTAAATGAATCTAGTTGTTGTTGTTGTTGTTGTTATTTGATGTTATTCAAATTGATGCAGTAAGCATGTTTAATCAGTTTGTGATATCTATGATAGCTTTCTTTTTAAGTTATCCATATTTGGAACCTATAAATAATAAATTGATTAATTCTAGATGGAATAAATAACCAACTGTTCGATAAAAAGATAATTCCTCGTAAGGTTCTGAGTTACCCTCTTGCTAGTAAAGGCCAAGAGCCTAGTTCTTGGAGCTGTGAGAGATAATTGTGTTTGAAGGTTGGATGCCTTGGTTAAGGGCCAAGAGCCCAACTGATATGATGTTTTTTTCATGCTTCTTTTGTTGTGTTGTGATCCTGGATGGCTGTTGTGATATGTGCGGGTAGGGAGGCCCATTGTTTGTGGCAGCAGTTGACGCCTAGAGTTTTGAGATGCATTGGTTTATGCAAGTGAGTATCAGTGAGGACACCAGAGATGATGAAATAGGTTGGATGTGAATGTTTTTATGTTTTCGGAATCATTTTGATTGTTTATCTTCTATACTTTCCCCACTGATCAAGGTAGATGTTTTTCTTACCCTCCTTTCAAAAGGAGCGAAGATGCATGGGGTATGACATGTGCTTTCCATTTTTAGATTTTCATGAGAGGATGGGTCCACGCTCTTGATATAGGTGGAAAATACTTAACGGGTAGTTCAACTACCCACCATGTTGAGCCCCCTTGTATTTAGTAGCTTAGAATGTATATCTATAATGCCTAGGAATATGGGAAAGTAATAATGGTTTTAATAAATTATTGAATGAATTATGTTAACCCATGGGGTTGGAGCTTGCTGGGACACAAAGCTGAGGTTGCGATTTAAAGGAACAATGGAATTTGGCTGTGATTCTAATGAAATATAATTTTTAATGGTTAATTAATGTTTAAATATTCAATTAACATAAAGTGAAACTTATAAAAAGGGAATGAAGTAATGAAATAAATCTTTTTAAATGGTTGTGTACTTATAGGATACCTAGTCTTAGTAGTGGTGGTTGGGTGTCTGAGAGACATTAGATGGAGTTGATTATGAGACTAGTTTTTTCCCATAGTGTGGTTGTGAGATATATTATATCACCTAATTTTTTTTGTTTATATATGCTACTCCACCCGATCAGTTAGGGAAACTAAAACCCCAGGGATTCTAATCCCTAAGGGGTGTTTTCACTAACATTCCAGTGGGAGGATGGATGGATAACTACACCCTTTGGCCCCGCTCTCTTCTCTTGGTAGTTACATGAACTGGTAGGAAAAATGATTATTTTTCCCCATATATGTGTGTAGAGGGCTATAATGTCTTTTGGTTATTCACACTCATATATTCTAGATATAGTTTCCTATGGACTACTACAGGTGTAACATGTATAGGATATGATAACTTGAGGATACTTACTCTGTGTATGGGATATAATGGCTTGAGGTTTAATATCCAACATATGATACATGTTATGTGAGATGTGGTGGATCCCAAAAACTTCCTGGTTACTTTGATAATGTGGACGTGGTGGTTTGGTTTCATGAGGTGCGTGTTGTGGTGCTATAGCTAAGTGTTTGTGGGAAATCCTTTTTAAAGAGAGATTGTTAGGATGTATGATGTTGGGAAAAAGAGGAATCCCAGTAGGGAAGTGGTAGTGGGGTACCCTTGATATTCTTTTTTATATTATATACTCTTATATGAGATACTTGGTGAGAGTAATCATGGTGAGGCTGGGAACATAGTATACCTATTTAGGTGATGAGTTAGTTTCACATGTTGTTCACTGTTCTTTAGCATGCTTTATTTAATTTTTCATGGGAGGCTCTGGGGAGGATCCTACTGAGTATAATGTTATACTCAACCTATGTATATATAAACTACTTTTAGGTAACTTATAGAAGGTTGGAGATCAGGCTGGTTTCTACTAGCTTGGGGTTGCAGGACCTGTTCAGGCTTCGTGGTTGTTGTCGTTTTTTACTTTCCTTTGGTACTTGCAATTTTAACATTCAGTTGTAGTAGTTTTTCATGACATTAAATATGTGTAATTGGTTTTTATTTTATATTGATGTTTGAGTTGGAGTTAGTTGGTGTCTGTCTTATCTCTCTCTTTCGCATGTGTTCTCTTAAAGGGTAATGCCTCCCATTTGTATGTTTACTATACTCTCGGTGCGAGTCACCAACCCGGGACCTATTGGACGTGGGACTCGGGGGTCACTATCAGCCTTCTCACATTTCTGGCCCAGGTGGGGTACACCTTGTGTAGAGGGGGTCATAAAAGAGTGGTATCAGACCTCTGGTTGAGGTATATGATGGATTTTGGTATTAGGAATAGGTTAGGTTGCATGGGTTGGTAGGGAAATGGTGTCAGTCAAGTTAGGAAGTGATGTAAACACTGGAGATCGGCTGAGACATAGGTGTTTAGGGCCCCCTGTGATCTGATGCACGAACCTTTAAGGATATAATGGCTACTAAATGAGGTGATTCTAGTTATAGGGTAGAGACTTAGGAAATTATCATGAATCATTATTCTTTGTGCCTATGTTTGAATGGGTAGACCTTGGGGTAGGTTAACCTAAAATGATTTAAAGAAAAAATCAATTAATTAATGTTGAGTCTTCCATATTCCAGGTTTAGGATCTATAACTGTTTGTTATTTTTCAGGTATAGATCTTTTTCAACGTCCTGATCAGGTTCATGAAAAAGTTTTCTAGCAGGCTATGCCAGCAGATCGACGTAGGGTATAGGTTTACGATGACGACACCTGGAGGAGGAAACTATGAGAGTTCCAACTCTAGAGTCCGTAGAAGTATGAGGGCTCCATTTCAGATGAAGTCTTGGAAGTCTGGTTGGAGGAGGTCAATCTAGGCTTCAGTTTGATCTATGCTCAGAAGTAGCACTGGGTGTCTTTGGTTGTGACGATGCTGCATGGAGCAGCGAGTCAGTGGTGGTCCTTGTTCCTCTAGGATTGCGAGGATTTGGCGATCTCATGAGAGGATTTTTAAGACAAGTTCATAGTAAAGTTTCTTTCTTTGACTGTGAATGCGTCTAGTCACCAGGATCTTATTACCCTTCGATAGATGAGTTCCAGTGTGTGAGAGTTTGGAATCTATTTTAGGAACCTTTTACAATATGATTCAGACCTTTTTCTAGATGAGGAGGCCAGGGTGAGGCATTTCGAGGAGGCTTTGCATCCAGAGATCCAGCTCCAAGTCACCCAATTTATGTTGAAGACATATCTTGAGGTGATGGAGAGGGAAAAGGTTGTTGACAGGACATTGGTCAGAACTGAATCATCATGAGAGGGGAGTCTCGTGATTCCTCATGAAGCAGAGTTGTTGTCTAGGGTTCCTTGTTTTTAGGGCAGAAGAATTTCCATTTGGATGGGGGTAGGTCCCAGCCCTTAGAATTTCGTTTCTCCTGGGGTGGTGGATCTAAAGCCTATTCCAAGGGATCAGGTACTTGTTTTTCTTATAGAGTATGAGATCATCAGCAATGAGAGTGCCCGAACTTTTAGACTAGTCATCGTGCACCAGGTGTTCCGATCCAGGTTCCTCCATTGAGGCAGTTCCAGCTGAGCCATCAGCAGCAGGTTGTACCATCTTTGGATGTTTAGAGAGAAGGTTTGGAAGGCATAGGACAAACCTGTGAAGCTCCCTATCCTTAGAGAGTAGAGCACGACCATGGTGGTGGTCCTCGTTAGGGTCAGAGAGGTCATGGAGGAGGGCGTAGTCAGCTTCATGCTCTAGCGTTGCCAGCACCAGGCGATCCAGATGTGAATTGAGGTACCCTTTTCTTGTTTTATACTTGGGTGTATGCCTTGTTCGATTTTGGAGTGACACACTCCTTCATATCACATGCCCTTTTCCATGCTTTGGGACTTTAGGTAGAGAGGCTTCCAGTGCCCATTGCGTTAACTATGCCAGTTGGAGGTCGACCTGACTTGTTTGAAGTATGTAGAGACTGTGAGATAGTGTTGTGGCAGCACTGCTCTTGGGGAGATTTCCTATGATTATAGATAAAACCATATGATGTCATCCTCAATATGAATTGGTTGTATTCGTTGTAGGCTATCATGGATTGCTTCAGGAGGCAGGTGGTGTTCTTCGATGCTGATGGAGAGATGGCTCTATTTGTTAGCGAGCGAGACCCTTAGATGGGTTAGAGGCGTGTTCCATTCTTATCATCCATGATGGATGAGCAGATGCTGAGTTATTCAAAGGTTCAGCAGTTAGTCTTTCCCAGGGTCATAGAAGAGTACCCTGATGCCTTTCCAGAATAGGTTGTAACATTATCCCCTAGACAAGAGATTAAGTTTGGGATCAAGATACAGCTAGGAGAGTCTCCTATATCTATGTCTTCATATAGGATGGACCCTTATGAGTTACAAGAGCTACATATACATCTTGATGGTCTGTTACAATCTGGTTTTGTTTGACAAAGTGTTTCACCATGGGGTACACCAATTTTTTTCATGAAGAAGGCTGACAACAGTTTACGATTGTGTATCGATTATCATCACATAAACAGAGTGACAATGAAGAATCTCTATCCTCTTCCACAGATTGATGATTTATTCGATCAACTGAAGGGTGTAAGTTGGTTTTCAAAGATTGTCTTGCAGTCAGGATTTCATCAGATGCGTGTGAAGGATGAGGATATCCCTAATAATGCTTTCCATTATTGTCATGGGCATTATGATTTCGTTGTAATGTCGTTAGGTGTGACTAATGCTATAAATGTGGTCATGGGATTGATGAATTTTGTGTTCCATGAGTTCCTGTATAAGTTTGTGGTGGTTTTAATTAATGACATCCTTGTGTACTCCACATCCTAGGAGGAGCATCCATAGAATCTTCACGCCATATTAGGAGTTCTTCGTCAACAAAAACTATTTGGGAAGTTATAGAAGAGTGAGTTTTGGGCTCTAGAAGTCCGTTTCTTGGGGCATGTGGTTCCCCAGCAGGGATTAGTGATGGATCCATCGAAGATAGAATCCATTGTGTCTTGGGAATCCCCCAAGATAGTGGTAGAGGTGTGAAGTTTCCTTGGTCTTGCAGGCTAATACATGAGGTTCATAGCCGATTTCTCTCGGGTTGAAACTACTCTAATAGCATTTACCAGGAAGGATCGGGTGATCATGTGTACTAATTAGTTTCAGGAATCTTTCAAGTATCTGAAGGAGAATTTGGTAAGTGCTCCAATTCTTTGTCTTCCAGGAGAGGGGGGTTAGTTTTATGTTTTCTGCGATGCTTCTCATCTGGGGTTAGGCTGTGTTTTGATGCAGTAGAGATCGGTCATTTCATATAGGTCTCTATAGTTGCATCCCCATGGACGCAACTATGCCACCCATGATCTTGAGTTTGCATGCATGGTGTTTTCTCTGAATTTTTTGAGATATTACCTCATTAGAGAGCACTTTGTGGTTTACACCAATCATAAGATCCTAAGGTATGTTTTCTCCCTGTGTGACTTAAACTTGTGAAAATGTTAGTGCATGGAGTTCTTATAAGAACACAACTTCAAAATCTCATATACACCTAGGAAGGGGAATGTTGTAGATGATGTGATGAGCAGGATGTCGCGTAGTGGTGCAGTGCATGAATCTAGTGATTCTTGGAGAGTGATGGAATAAATTTCAGTATTACAACTCAAAATGAGAGAAGTTGGGGGCAGTGGTTGTCTTTTTTTAGATGACAGTGCAGTCATCTCTGGTGCAGTAGGTGGAAGAGTCCCATTTGGGGGATCTATAGGTGGAGGTCTAGAGAGACCGAGTTTTTTGTGGAGAGGCCCTTAATGGTTGGTCTGAGGATTAACAACACCAAGTGTTGTATCATGGAATACTTTTTGTTCCTTTGGAAATGCATGATATGGTTCTCAGAGAGTTCCATAGTTCACCTTTAGAAGTGCATCCTGGCATGAAAAAGATATAAAATGGCTTGAGGAGTCAGTTTTGGTGTCCTGAGCTAAAGCATGCAATTGAAGAGTTTCTGTCTTGATTTTTGGTCTGTCAGAAGGTGAAGGTCGAGCACTGTGTCCCCGGTGATTTTCTCTAGCCATTAGATATTCCTCAGAAGAAGTGGAAGGACATCTCAATAGACTTTTTTATTGGTTTTCCTCAATCTTAGGGGGTCCATGATGCTATTTGTGTGGTAGTTAACAAAATCATCCCACTTTATAGCGATCAATGAATCGAGATCAATTGATGTTTTGTGAAGGCAGTATCAAGAGGAGGTGGTGAGACTCCCCGGAGTCCCGGTGACAATAATTTTTTATCGAGATACTCGTTTTACCTCTAGGGTGTGGAGAGATCTCTAGAATACTTTTGGTTCTCAATTATGCCTTAGAATTGCTTTTCATCCACATATGGATGATCAGATAGAGCGGACTATCCAGACTCTTGAAGACATGTTTCACTCATGTTTCCTAGATTTTAGAGGTTTCTATATGAGGCACTTAACCTTGGTGGAGTTTGCATAAAATAATAGTTTTCACTCCACCATTTTTATGGAACCCATGGAATCCTACTATAGAGGACCTTTACATTCTCCATTGTGTTGGACTGGGGTCTATGAGTCAGTAATTCTCAGATTAGAACTATTATAGAATACAACAGAGATGGTTCATGTTATTTGTGAGAGGATGAAGACAGTGAAGGATCCTCAAAAATCATATGAAGATCAAAGGAGGAGACCTTTGGAGTTTTATTTTTGGGATCACATGTTTCTAAAGGTGAATCCCCATCATGGGATGTGACGGTTTGGTCATTGAAGTAAGCTTTATACCTAGTTTTTTAGGCCTTTCAAGGCGTTGGATCGTGGTAGAGTCATGGTGTATCGAGTAGCAATTCCCTCACAAATGATCCAGATGCATGATGTTTTTCATGTGTCATAGCTCCATTATTATCTTCATGATGACTCTCACATCATCTATTGGGGAGAGATCAATATTGATGAAGATGCGACCTTCGAGGAGCGACCTATGGAAATCCAAGACCGCAAATAGAATGTGTTGCACATGGATTCTATCCCCTTGGTTCATGTATTGTGGCGACACGGTCGCATGGAGGAGAGTACATGGGAATGTGAGCCATAGATATGTGCTCAATACCCCAATTTGTTTTATGTTTACCTTTTTTCATGTAAAAAAATGTTCTCTTTGTGGTTATAGATCGTTTGTGTTTATAAGATGGATTTCCTTTGTTGATTCTTATGACATTCTCTCTTTTGAGAAGTATCATGATGGGTGGCTGTCCAGACCCCTTTTCTGTTTCCTTTTGGGTCGGTTGTTTATTCTTGAGGAAGAGAATGTTTTTAGAGGTATCTGATGTAATGGAACTGGTCCTAATTTGTCCATTAATTGTTGAAATCTGGTGTTTGAGGTGTTCTAGGAGTTTAAGGTTACTTATTCCCAACACATTTCCAAATTTACAAAATATTTCATGAAACTTTATCACATTTCCTTTTACAAAATTCCAAATAGTTTCATGAAATGGTTTCACATTTCCTTTTTCCAAAATTACAAAATGTTTCATGAAACGGTGTCACATTTCCATTGCCAAATTTCCAAACTATTTCATGAAACAGTGTCACATTTCCTTCTAAAAATTTCCAAACTGTTTCATGAAATGGTGTCACATTTTCTTTTTCAGAAATTCCAAACTGTTTCATGAAACGGTGTCACATTTCCTTTTCCAAAATTCCAAACTGTTTCATGAAATAGTTGCACAAAAATGGAATCACAGAAACAGTGTCACAGAAACAATGTTTCATATTTCCTTTTCCAAATTTCAAGATTTTTCCAGAATCTCTAATTTAACGTTTTCTTTGACAAAAACGCATTAAAATCATTCTTTTAAGGGATTTTAGACCAGTTCAAATCCCATAACTCCTATATTAATTTTCTTAAGTATCAGGATTCTTTTACTTGGTCAAACTATGTGGTTTAATGCGATCCTATTTTAATGGAAAATCTTGCATATCTTAAACCACTGCTCTGTTAAATCTTCTAAAGGGATGAGATATCATCATCCCTTGTTCTACCTTCTTGTTCTCTAGTGTGAAATGCTCTAATATTTCCTTCCGCCTCGTAGGAGTCATGCGATCAAGCTTACCTCATTGGTTTGGTTCCCCTTAAATTTCTTCTTACTGCAAGTGCACCCCCTATTTTGGGGCAACCAAGCAGTATTGATAAATCTTTGATATAAGGTATCATTTATTATATTTATTTTGGGTTCATATTCTCTTGTTTCTCCTTACCATGTTATGGAATGTGATCTCCATAATTCTAGTGTAGTTTTCTTGGGTTTCAGTAGGTGCGGTCATGCCGCGACATCCTCAGGTGGCTAGAATTGTCACAAGAGGAGATGATTTTGATCCGTTGTGCAGATTGTTCTCGTATAAAGAAAATAAATAACCTTATGAGGTAGGGGATTCGTTGCTTATCTATTATTTTATATGAAACTATAGTTTTAGCATGTTTTATCCCACTCGATCACAATGGAATTGACATAATAAATATTTGAAGTATATAAATAAATTGATATCGATTTTATTTTATTACCTCTTTTTTTTCTAGATAGTGTGATATCTATGCTTTATTTTTTAGCTTTTAGTTCTTGATGGAAATTGATAAAGAATATAAAGCTGAAATTAATTGATAATTATTTGGATATAGATAAAGACGTATGTAAATGAATCATATTGTTGTTGTTGTTGTTATTTGATGTTAATCAAATTTATGTAGTAATCATGTTTAATCAATTTATTATAGCTATGATAGCTTTCAATTTAGGTTACCCATAGATGGAACCTAAAAATAATGAATCATTTAATTACATATGGATTAAAGAACTAACTATTTGATAAAAAGATAATGCATCGTAGGGTTCTGAGTTACCCTCTTGCTTGTAAAGGACAAGAGCCTTATGCTTGGATCTGTGAGAGGTCATTGGGTTTGAAGGTTGGATGCCTTGTTTAAGGGCCAAGATCCCAATTGATATGATGTTTGTTTTCCTACTACTTGTATTGTGATTTGAGTCTGGATGGATGTTGTGTCAAGTGGGGGCAGGGAGGCCCATTGGTTGTGGCAGTAGTTAACACTTAGAGTGGATAGATGCATCAGTTTATGCATGTGGGTGTTGGGAGGACACAGAAGTTGATGAAATAGGTTAGATTTCAATGTTTGTATGTTTCATGAATCTTATTTATTATTTATCTTCTTTACATTACCCATTAATCAAAATAGATGATTTTCTTACCCTCCTTCCAAAAGGGGAGAAGACGTGTGGGGTATGCCATGTGATTTTCGTGTTTAGCTTCTCAAGGGAGGATGGGTCAACTCTCTTTCTATACGTGGAAAAGACTTGATGGGTTGTTCAAATACCCACCATGTTGATCCCCCTTGTGTTTAGTTTTCTAGAATATGTATCTAGAATTCCTGGGAATATGGGAAAGTGATAATTATGTTAATAAATGATTGAATGAATGATGTTAACCCATGGGGTTGGAGCTTACTGAGATGCAATTTTGAGGTTATAATTTAAAAGAACAATGGAATTTGGGTGTGATGATAATGAAATATAACTGTTAATTATTAATTAATGTTTAGATATTTAATTAACATAAAGTGAAACTTATAAAAAGCGAATAAAGTAATGTAATAAATGTTTATAAATGGCCGTGTGCTTATAGGATACCTAGTCTTAACAGTGGCAGCCGGGAGTCCGAGAGACGTTAGCTGCAATTGTGTCTGAGACTAGGTTTTTTCCATAGTGTGTTTGTGAGGTATATTATATCATGTAATTATTGTGTTTCTATATGCCAATCCACCCTGTCAGTTAGGTCAACTAACACCCCCAGGGATTCTGAGCCCTAGGGAGTGCTTTTCCAAATATTCCAGTGGAAGGATGGATGGATGACTACTCTCTTTGGCCATGTTCTCTTCTCTTGGTAGTTACTTGTGCTGTAAGGCAAAATAGTTAGTTTTCCCCATATATGTGTGTAGAGGTCTGTAATGTTTTGTGGTTATTCACATACATATATTCTAGATATAGTTTCCTATGGACTACTATAGGTGTAACGTGTATAGGTTGCGATGGATTGAGGATCCTCACTCAGTGTATAGGCTATAATGGCTTGAGGTTTAATACCCAATGTATGATACACATTATCCGAGATGTGGTGGCAACCAGAAACTACCTAGTTACTTTGCTTACGTGGACGTGGTAGTTTTTTTTGCATGAGGTTCATGTTGTGGTTCCACTCCCAAGTGTTTGTGGGAAAGCCTTTTTAGAGATAGATGGTTAGGATGTGTGACATTGGGGCAAAGTGGAAAACAAGTGGGAAAGTGGTATTGGGGTAACCTTGATATTCATTATTATATTATATACTCTTGTATGTGGTACTTGGTGAGAGTAGACATGGTGAGGCTGGGAACTTAGTATACCTATTTAGGTGACGAGTTAGTTTCACTTGTTGTTCATTGTGCTTTAGCATGCTTTATTTACTTTTGTATGAGAAGATCTAGGGTGGATTCTTCTGATTATACTATTATACTCACCCTACGTATATATAAACTTTTTTAGGTCACTTAGAGTAGGTTGGAGATCAGGATGGTTACTACTAGCTTGAGGTTGCAGGAGCTGTTTGCGCTTCTTGGTTGCTGCCATTTTTTTACTTTCCTTTGGTAGTTGAATTTTTTTATTTCAGTTGTATTAGTTTTTCATGACATTACATATTTTTTACTTGGGTTTTCTTTTATATTGAGGTATAATTTGGAGTTGGTTCATGTCTACATTATCTCTCTCTTTCGCTAGTGTTCTCTTAGAGGGTAATGCCTCCCATTTGTGTGTTTATTATACCCTCAGTGCTATTCACCAACCTAGGGCCTACTAGAGGTGGGACTCATGGGTCACTATCTCCATTCTCACATTACTAGACTAGGAGTGTTACACCTTGTGGGTAGGGGGTTGTGATATTATTAGTGAAGGACTTTGTTATTTTAGGTGTCAGGTAGATTGGATACTAGGAATTTTGGGACTCGAGAGGTAGGTATGGGATGGAAATCATGAAACGTTGTTCATTTTGATCCTCAAGTTTCTAGGGGTAGTTAGAGATTTGACTCTTTTGTGTTTGTTTTGGATTTAATAATGAAAATGGAGGTGATCCAGTGTCATGTTGTGATCTCTCATGGAGTAGTGAACAATGTGGAGTCTAAGGGCAAAATTTAAGGTCCTCTTAGTTGTTAATGAATACTTGGGGCATGGCCCACTAATAATGTCACTGAGTTAGGAATGGCCACTAGTTCCTCATTATGATAGTCTAGTGTGAGTTTCATTCAATTTTAGTTTTGTTTTTTGTAAGTGAACTTTTATAATGAAAACTATTTCTGAAATTGAAATGGTTTTTTTCAAATTGTTTTGGTTTGGAAAATTGGTTTTTAAAGATAAATTGAATTAGAATTTTGAAAATTTTGGGAAAATTTGAAGGAAGTATGAAATGATAATTTGTTAAATGATTAGGTTTTGTGATAAAGTATCATGTGTTACCCTTGTTATTCCTCAGATATGTTCACATATGTGTGCGTATGTATAGAAAGAGCGTGTTGGATTGTGTGCATGATTCATATAAGAAGAAGTGGGATGGACATATATTAGACAATTAATAGGATTCCATTTGCGTATATTTAAAATTAAATTTTGTCTTGAGTTTTTAAAATGGATCTGAATGAGAATATGATTTCAGAAATTAGGTTTTATTGAAAAAGCAGGTTCTTGTTTTTTGGAAATAGATCTCCATTTTTTAAAGGAAACCTTTGAAGGAGGTGGTATTAAAATTGAAATGAAATTGGTATTTTTTGAAATGATTATTTTGGTTTGGTTTGTATTTTTCTATCTTGAAATCTTATTATTTTTGATTGAGATGTTATTTTATATTATTCTTTGATTTGATGTTGGTTTTGGAATCATGATCTTTGTGCTACTCAAAATATGATTCCAAAAAAATCCCCAATGTCTCTAATGGGTCTTTCCCACTTTCTGATTCTTCTTAGATTTTCCCATCTTTCTTCGTGATCAAGGTCTATTAGAGGATGTGGAATGGGATGGGGAAGTTTAAAGAATCATTAGATCATTGGAAACTCCTGAAGTAGTGAGGGTTTAGGATATCTTGGGTTTGATTTAAGGTCTAAGTTTGGACAAGTAGAAGTTGATTGTACATGCATCACTATGAGATAGGATGTCTTGGAAAGTATTTAAGACCACTTTAACCCAAAGGTTCATACCTAAGGAGGTGAGGAAGGGGAAGGTGGAAGAGCTTTAGGATTTTCATTAGGTCAAACAGTCAGTAAAAGCTTATGTTGACCACTTCAAAGAGTTAGTTTCCTTCTCCCTAGAGGCGATGAAAAAGGATCATTTGAAAGATACTATTTTAGTTTGGGGTATTCATCTAGATATTTTGAAAAAATTACTCTCATCTAGTGAAGTATATTTTGAGAAGTTGACAGCTGAATGAATTTTTAGGTGAGTTAGTTTTCAGAGTTTAAGAAGTTGGAAAACCACTGTCTCTTATTGTTCATGAAGGTTCCCCATCTAGCTGGAGGCATGTTCCAGAGGAGCATATTTTTTCAAATCCCCATTAATTGTCTTTAGATTTTAGTTCTAAGGATTTCTCACTTATGTGTTTTTAGTGAAGTCAGTTTGGGTACTCTAAGCCTTCATGTCACAACCCTCCAAAGACTTTCTATCATTGTGGTCGTTTGGGTTATCTGAAGAAAATTTTTAGGAAGCGTTACCTGAAGAAGACTTCTTGATCAGGGGATATGAATGCCTGACTATAGGGAAATAGTTTCTTCAAAAATTAGGGATACATCCATAGGCCCCAAAGTGAAACTTATCATGCAGTCAGGAGATCACAGGGGGTGTGGGAGACTTTGGCCCAGTTTTTTCCTCTAGTTTTAAATCGATATGGTTGAAGTTTCTATCTGTCAGTTTTATAATTGTTGTAAGAACCTCTTTCTATTATGAATGTCTGATGGCTTTGTTATTTTGTAACTCAAATGGTTGCGTTTATCTAGATGTGGCTCTTTTATTTTTTTTCTTCCTTGTATGCACTTAACCCTTATGGTGGGTTAGTTCCGGGTTAGTTTTTCTCCTTTAGAGGTGCTTTCATTTTATGGAATTGATGGATTGTGTTTTAGTCCTCTATTTGGTTTGAGTTCATCACATGGGTTCACTCTTGTGTAGAGTGTTTCTAGCTTGGGTTGGGAGTTATTTGGTTTCTAGGTTTCCTTGTATTAGGGTTTCCGTCTTTGGCGGTGGTGTTGTTAAGCTTCTGTAGAGATGTTCATATTAGTTTGGTTCTTGTGGTGGGTAGAACACTATGGTGTTCTCCAATTTTTCTTCATGTTATGGTTTCCTCTAGAATCGGTCTGGTGTGAATTTTGAAACGGATGGAAACCCTAAGGTTTATGGTTTTTTTTTTGGCTTGTTTTGGTTTTGGGACTGAGTTTTGTTGATCTTTCAGCTGGGTGACTTTCTGGGGGATGAAATTGATTCTGGTGGGGATAATTGACACACCCTGACAATTGGAATTACATTATTTTAATATTTTCTCAACTTTGGATCTTTTTGGTTGAGGTTTAGGTGATCCTTGATTTATTGTTTTGAATCTTGGAAGTCTCAGGTGAGTTTTTGTCCTGTGTTTGGTTTGGGTAATCTGTTTGGCTTCTCCCAGGTAACTATGTAGCTAGTTTTGGGGTCTAGGGGTAAGGCACATGGGTTGTGCAGGGTTTGGGAAACCGTGAAGAAACAGTGTGAGAGGTTCTATCTATTTGGATAGTGGAAACCACATGGTTTGCACATGATTTTCCAAACCGTGCTTCCAAACCGTGTAAGATACCCATATTCTACAAAATTCAAAATTCCATGTTCCCCCACCATGTTTTTAACCCTAAACCATGATTCTTATACTTTGTTTGACCTAGGTGCATTAGAGGGTCCTCTAAACTCCTCCTATATTTCTCTCCTTCATTTTTCGAATCCCCTTGAAGGTTTAAAGGTAAGATTCCTTTGGTTTTTGGTTGATTTTCTCATCTTCTTCCCCTCCTCTCTTGATTTCACAGTTATTCCTTAGTGGGGTTTCATTTTGGCCGAACCCTAATGGATGGGGGAGATGTGTTGTTCAATTTATTTTATTCTAGGGTGTGAAGATCATGTCTCTAGCTTGTATCTTCCTTACCTTGAAGTTTCCTTTCCTTCGCACTCTATTGTGGTAGGTGTTTCCATCCATTTCATTTCCGTTGCATTGTAACACCTGAGACTTTTATGAGAAATATTTTGTTTTTATGTTATATAAATCATAAAATAAATCTTTCACTACACACAACACTATCTTAGCATGCTTTACATGCAACCTTAGCCTTCCTCGATAGCTTGCGTCCTACGCAATACCGAGTTTCACTAAACAACGATATGCTATTAAAATATTATTAAAACTAGCTATTATGAATAGTAATACCCACTTTTTGAAATTTTGAAATTTTATTTTTCAAAATGGACTTCATTTTTGGATTTGGAATAATCAAATTAGCCTAGGGTGAAATTTTTGTATTTTTCTGAAAACTGTCAATTTTTGATGAATAGTGAAAACACTAGGTTACTATTTAAAAACTGACTTTTTATTTAAATAATTATTTAATTTATTTAAATTTCTTTTAGGTCAAAATTTATACATAATACCTATATAAGTTCAATGCAATTAATTTGAGTCATTTTATAATAATTTTAGATATATAAAAATTTTATTGAACTTCTCACCGTCTTTTACCCACCTCCTAGGAGAATTTGCAAATTTACATAAAACGTAATTTTATCACTTTTGTGAATGGAATTTTAAAAATCCGAGAGACATGGTTTATTTCAGTAAGTAAAATGTGGTTCAATGAGATGAAAATAATTTTTGGTGAATAGTAACTTTTTACTTTTTTTACCACGGTTAAAAGTAAATAGGGTAATTAAGGGTAAAGATGTTATTATTATTACCCTAACACATGTCCTAATTCTATTTTATAAGTTTAATTCGACCCAAATAACCTTAAGAATAAAATATGACCATTTAGGCCCACTTGGATTAGATTAGGACATTTATTATTAATTTATTTAAAGATGGGTTAAAATAGTTAAAATCAAAGTTTAATAAGTAAATAATTTTTAATATAGTTTTATTCATAAGATAAGTTAGACTATAAATATTCATTATAAATTTAAAAATAATTCCTACATAATGGTATTTTATTTATAATTTTTAGACATTAAATAATTTAATTTATTTATGACACAATGATGATGCAGTAATTATCTTATTAATAAAATATTGACATAATTGATGTTATAAATACCAAAATAAATGTAATTTGAGACTTTTTGTGAATTAAACTAATTTTCTAGGTTAATATGACATGTCATTATTGATTTAATTAACTTTTTTAGAACTAATATTTCTTTTATGATTTTCACAAAAATCAATTACCAAAGAGTGTCAAAATTGACATAAAATAGTTTTTAAAACAAATTTTATATTATTAATTGTTATTTAATTCCTAAAAATCTAAGGTTCGGAAAAATGACTTAGATAAGGTCATATATATTAATAATAAATAACTTGGGGTTCGTTTGTCTTGTTATTGTAAGTTTATTAACCTTATAGTGTAAGAAAACAAAAAGACACGGTAAAAGTAAAATTATCTAACTTAAAGTTAAATCGAAATGATAAGGTTAAAATAGTAACCTAAAGTTGTCCAAATTCTATTGTATGAGAGGGGTTCGACCCATCCCCACCTTAGCTTCGAAATAAATCAATTTGGAGCTATTTAAAACCGAATGTGACCTTATAATAAAATAATATTTTTAGTTTTTTCAAAGGTGCCCCTCTCCTCCCTTATAAAAGGGCACCTCCTCCCTCTCTTCCTCACACCACTTTGAGCCTTTAAGCTCGTCCAAACCCTGACAAATTCTCTTCTAAATTTCCCTATAAACATCATAGAGGTCATGGTATTCTTCAAAGACCAATTTTAGTGCCCTAAAAGGAGGTCTCAAAGAGGCGCTTCAAAGAAGAGGTAATGTCTGTTACCGATTCTTTCAACTTTATTTCTTCTTCCAATTATTCTTATTTAGTTGTTTAATTATGAAGTAATAACATCAGTATTACTCATATAATGATATGTTATTATAAGTATTAAACAATCCTATTTCACTATCTATCCATCCTACGGAAAACGAAATCACCGCGCATGCGTACGTATGGAATATCGTCTCCACGCCGTGGTGTAATCTACTTTCTACCACCACCTTACATGGATGGGTATAATGGTGTACATAATGACTATATATGATTATTGTAAATTGATATTGATTCTGAAATAGTATACATACACTCCAATACAGTTCCACGATCATGGGAACGATATCATCACTCGTGCGTATGTACGGAATACCGTCTCTACGATGTGATGCGACTCGTTCTACATGGTCTTCATTGCATAATGGTAATATAAATGAATTTAATGAATAAATATGATATATATTACACTAATAACATTCTGTAAATGAGTTATCTATAACGTAAAGAGAAGAATAAGAATTTATTCGAAAAAGAACGCATAAGAACAAAAAGTAATAAACACCCGAATAACAAGTAACAATGAAATATTAATAATAAGAAGCTATGAATATGACCATATATGATATCATAAAAAAAATTATTATTCTGTAATAAGTCAATGACATTATTTAAATCATTATACAGGATGTTCGGACACTTACGAAACAAATCGGACCTAAGGTAAGGGAAAATCTCGTAATCTCATTTTTTTATCCGAGATTGTTTATACTTCAGAATTTACTGGGGAATATTTATCATCCACATCCATGATTCCTCAATATGTAATATTTATATCCTTATACAATTGTTTAAATCCAATTTTACCCTTCAGATTGTTTTTAGTAAAATATATGAAAGTAATCTTTTGTCGTTTTTCGTACGAGGTACTTTTTGACTTTTCTGACATAAGTATGAGAATAATGTTTTTTTAACTTATACGACATGAATAGATTTTTTTTAAAACATTATTTCCAAGAAGCTTCCTTTACAAGTTTTCAGGTTTATTTTTAATCAACATATTTTAGTTTAAAATTGTATGACATGTTAATAAAGGAAAAAAAAATTTGAAGTAGAAAGGATATTTTCCTCAGGAATGGAGTTCAAGTGTTTTTTCAAAATTATTTTCCATCTAAGATAATATAGGGTTCTGTTTCTATCCCTATTTTTACATTGATTTGATTTTGTTATGATGGAATTATTTTTATGATGTCCTTTTATCTTATATAGATTATGAAATGATGGCATGATGTTTAAGATTCCCATTTTCATTGCATGGGTTATGCTATGATGTATGATTTTTGATCTTGTCGCAAACATAAGAATGGTATGATTATGAGATGGGTGGGATCTATATCTCCCACCAATGCATTGGGTAAAGATTAATATCTCATGAGATAGACATGGCTGGAATGGCAGGTTAAACCAGTTCAGTGAAACAGGACTTAAACCAGGAGTGAACTCGGTTCAGAAATGGACTTTGTCCGCTAAGATAGTCTTGGAAATGAGTCTTGAATACTAAGAAATGGTTCTCTATGATTATGTGTGTATTCCATAATGTTTCATGTTTTATGTTATGATTATTGGGATTACATTTCACTACTATTATTTAACCCATTTTATGAAATTATGATCTGTTTTGCAGGTTAAGATTTCAAAAAGTTATGTTCTTATGAATATGATGCGATTGATATTTCTTTTGTTTACCCTTATTGATCATTTGAGCTCACCCTTTTGTATGTTTTCTTTCCCCAGGTCAGGAAGAAGGTTATTAAGTAGGATATGCCAAAAGGGACTCTAGATATTATGAAATAAATGGGAGGCAAAGTAGATGCTTTATGAACTAGTTGATTATGTTTCCCAGTTTTTAAGACTCTATAACTATATGGTCCTTTCCTAGTTTTGTTATATGTTTTAATAAGTGTTCTTCAATTCTGAAGTAATAACTATGTATGTAAAGTATGGGTCGTTATAGTTAGTATCAATGGAAAGGTATATTCAACCTTTGGAAACTAGGATGTGAATGCCTTAGTAAGAACCCTAAGGATAAGTCTAAGCATAGAACACAATCTTAGTGTTTTAGAAATGGCCATGAATAACCTATGATAAGACCTTAAGTGTGAAATTTTATTCTTGATTATGTGTTTTTCCTCTTATAATTAGTGTTTCTCACACAATTCTTCTTGGTTTTAGTCAACGGCTGGAACCCGAAGGAACCGTGTTAATGCGGAATGCGACGGGCAATGCAATGATTGTCCCCCCTGAGCAACCAAACATTATGGGAGCTAGAATGCAAAATCTTGTAGCCATTCTCACACAACTTTCTCAAGCTATGAATCATGCAGGACTTCCAAACGAGCAAAGGAAGGAGAAACATTCTGTTGAATCCATCATGAGGCAGCGTCCACCATCATTTAGCGGGTCTACTGATCCATTAGTTGATGAACAATGGATTACTACTACTGAAAATATATTTTCAGTTCTTCAATGTTCTGAACATGATAAAATCATCTTATTAGTGTATCATTTGGAAAGAGATGTTGATCAATGGTGGAATCTTATTAAGAATACGAGCAAAGGGATGAAATTGAGTCCATAGAATTGGATGAGTTCAAGAACTTATTTTTCAATAAGTAATTCCCTCGTATTCTTTGATCAAAGATCGAGAAAGAGTTTCTTGAACTGATGAAAAAGGATGATGAATCTGTTGGTACCTATGAAGAAAATTTTACAAGACTTTCAAGGTACGCTTCTGGTATTATTATCCAACCTGAGAGTAAGATCGATCGATTATTTAGTGGCTTAAAACCAAGTCTTCGAAGGGCCATAGCCATAAGGGACTTCAATAGCTATGAGGAAATAGTTCTATGTTCTCTCAAAGTTGAGATGGAGATTGGAGTAACCCATCAGTCATATGGGTTTGATAAGAAGAGGAAAATGGAATTCAAAGGAAAATCTAAAGAGCACATTGAAAAAAATATGAGTTTTCCCTTATGCTCAAAGTGTGGAAAGAAACATAGAGGGAGTTGTCTTAAAGGGACAAGTAAATGTTTCAAATGTGTAAAGGATGGTCATCGGGCATTTGAGTGCTGCAATGATGGGAAGAATATGTCTAGTGATTCAAACAAAGAAAATTCTACATAGAGTGCACCTCCTACACTTCAATGTTACAAGTATAAGGAAATGGGGATTTATGCCAATCAATGCCCTAATACAAGGGTTGTTAATGATGATTGACATCAACAAACTCTTAAGTCTAAAGACAACGGAAAGTCACATGCAATTTCTATCAGCGATATGGAGTATGATAACGAAGTGTTGAAAGGTAAACTTACCATCCACTCTAAAGTTGAAATTTTTTTATTTGATTCTGGATCCACCCACTCTTTTATTTCTGAAGAATTTTATAAGGGTATCACCATATTACCTCAACAATTAGATGTTGAGTTAGCTGTGACAACCCGTAATGGCACAACAGTCGCATCAAAAGTTCATAATTCTTCCCCAATTGAAGTTTGTGGAAACGTGCTTCCTACAAATCTTGTGATCCTTCCTATAGGGGAATTTGATGTGATTCTTGGCATGGATTGTCTTTCTTTATTTGGAGCTCATATCAATTGCCAAATAAGGGAAGTCGCATTTAATATTCCAGATCAATCTATGACCGTCTATCGATGCGAGGATGAACATAACCTTCCAGTGGAAATTTCTTCTATCTTGTGGGTATTGATTCCACTAAATGAGGGTTATTCATCTCAAATGGCTGGAGAGAAACTCATGATTAAGAATATGCCCATTGTACGAGAGTTTGATGATGTCTTTCCAGAGGAATTTACGGGTCTTCCACCAAATCGTGAAGTCGAGTTTTTAATAGAACACGTACCGGGTTCTTGGCCTATTTCAAATACACCTTATAGAATGGCCACAATTGAGTTGTAGGAATTGAAGAAGAAACTCCCAGAGAATCTTGATAAGGGATTCATATGCCCTAGTGTGTCACCTTGGGGAGAACCTATTCTGTTTGTTAAGAAGAAATATGGATCAATGAGACTCTGCATTGATTATCGAGAACATAACAAGATCAATATCAAGAAAAAATATCCTCTCTTGCGCATTGATGACTTATTTGACCAACTATGCGGAGCTCAATACTTTTCCAAGATTGATCTTCGTTCAGGGTATCATCAATCAAGGGTCAAAAGGGAGGATATACCAAAGATGGCTTTCCGTACAAGGTATGGACACTATAAATTTATAGTGATGCCATTTGGTCTTACTAATACCCCTACTATCTTTATGGATCTAATGAATAGAGTATTTAGAGACTATCTTGATCAATTTTTGGTAGTCTTTATAGACGATATTCTTATCTATTCAATGAGAAAGGAAGAACATGAAGATCACTTGATAATTATATTGAAGACCGTGATAAAGGAGAAGCTTTATGCCAAATTTACCAAGTGTGAATTTTGGCTTCAAAAAGTTGCATTTTTGGGTCACATAATCTCAAAAGAGGGGATATTTGTAGATCCAGCAAAAACAGAGGTTATCAAAAGATGTTCGAGACCAACAATAGTAATTGAGATCCGAAGTTTTCTTGGTTTGGATGGATATTATCGACGTTTTGGGAAATATTTTTCACGATTATCTAATCCACTCACCAAGTTGACTTGGAAAGGAGTTATGTATGTTGGGACGGAGGAATGGGAAGAGAATTTCAAGGAGTTGAAAAGAAGGTTATCTAGTGAACCTGTACTCACACTGCCCTGTAGTGGAGAAAGGTTTGTGCTCTACAGTGATGCATCCAAGAAGGGGTTGGGGTGTCTTATTATGCAAAATAATAATGTGATAGCTTATGCCTCATGACAGTTGAAAATCCATGAGCAAAATTACCCAACTAATGATTTAGAGTTAGCTGCGGTAATCTTTGCATTAAAGATTTGGAGGCATTATCTTTATGGAGAAAGGTGTGATATTTATACTGATCATAAAACTTTAAAGTATATTTTCACACAAAAGTAGCTGAATATGCGCCAAAGAAGATGGTTGGAACTGATTAAGGATTACGATTGCTCAATTCATTACCACCCTGGGAAAGAAAACAAGGTGGAAGATGCATTAAGTCGACAAGACCATGCTAGCTTATCCATGACGAGGATCACAAAAGATCCAATATTTACGGATTTACAAAGGATGGATCTTGGAATTATAATGAAAGGGGAAAATCATATCTTTCATAAATGAATGTTCAACCATCTATACATGTGAAGATTAAAGAGGCACAAAAAGAAGATTTAGAGTTACAAATGAAGGTGAGAAATGTTCTTGAATTCAACCTTGATTGTGATGGAATAAAAAGATTTAGGAATTGGGTTTGTGTTCCTCCCATCCCCGAATTAAAGGAGCTGTTGGATGAGGCTCATAGTTCTTCATTATCTATTCATCCTGGAAGCACAAAGATGTATAGGTACATGAAAGAGTACTTATGGTGGGATGGCATGAAAAGAGATGTTGCTGAATATGTCTCTCGATGCTCGGTTTGTCATCAAGTTAAAGCTGAGAGACAGAAGTCTAAGGGGATGTTACAACCATTACCCATACCCGAATGGAAATGGGAAAACGTCACTATGGACTTTGTCACCAGACTTCCAAAAACATCCAAAGGAAATAATGCTATCTGGTTCATAGTTGATCGTCTTACAAAGTCGGCACACTTCATTGCTATTAGAGAAGATTTATCTCTAGATCAGCTTTCCAGTATATAAGTAAAGGAAGTGGTAAGATTTCATAGAGTACCACTTTCTATTATATCTGATCGGGATCCGAGGTTTACCTCAAAGTTCTGGCGAAGTCTTCAGTATACTCTGGATACAGATTTGAGTTTCAGCACTGCTTATCATCCTCAGACAGACAGTCAATCTGAGAGAACAATTCAAACTCTAGAAGATATGTTAATAGCTTGCTCTATGGATTTCAAAGGTGGTTGGGATCAACACCTACCTTTGGTGTAATTTTATTATAATAATAGCTTTCACTCTAGTATTCATATTGCTCCTTATGATGCTCTCTATGGAAAAAATGCAGGACTCCAACTTGTTGGGATGAAGTTGGGGAAAGAAAGCTATTAGGACCTGATCTTGTTGATGAGATGGTAGAAAAGGTAAGATCTATTCAACAACACATAAGAAAAGCTCAGAGTCGACAAAAAAGTTATGCTGACAACCAAAAAAAAGACATAGAGTTTGAAGTGGGTGATAAAGTGTTCTTACGAATATCTCCTTGGAAGAGAGTAATGTGATTTGGAAAGAACGGAAAGCTGAGCACTAGGTATATCGGTCCTTTCGAAATACTGGATCGTGTTGGAAAGGTTTCTTACCGATAGATTCTTCCACCAAATCTCTCTCAAGATCACAATGTGTTCCATGTATCTCTCCTAAGAAAGTACATACCTGATCCTTCACATGTACTCAGCTCAGAAGTTGTACCACTGGAGCAAAATCTTTCTTATGAAGAACAACCGATAGAGATTCTGGATCGTAGCGAAAAATTCCTACGGAACAAGACCAGTCACTTGGTGAAAGTCTTATGGAGGAACCACCAATTAGAAGATGCTACATGGGATCTTGAGGATATGATGAGGGAGAGGTATCCTCATCTGTTTGTTACAAAGTGACGAATTTCGAGGGAGAAATTCATTTTAAGGGGGTAGAATGTAACACCTGAGACTTTTATGAGAAATATTTTGTTTTTATGTTATATAAATCATCAAAGAAATCATTCACTACACACAAAACTAGCTTGGCTTGCTTTACACGCAACCGTGGCCTTCCTCGATAGCTTGCGTCATACGCATTTCTGAGTTTCACTAAACAACGATATGCTATTAAAATATTATTAAAACTAGCCGTTATGAATAGTAATACCCACTTTTTGAAATTTTGTAAATTTCATTTTTCAAAATGGACTTCATTTTTGGATTCAGACTAATGAAATTAGCCTAGGGTGAAATTTTTTTATTTTTCTGAAAACTGTCAATTTTTTTATGAATAGTTAAAACACTAGGTTACTATTTAAAAACCGACTTTTTATATAAATAATTATTTATTTTATTTAAATTTATTTTAGGTCAAAATTGATACATAATACCTATATAAGTTTAATGCAATTCATTGGAGTCATTTTATAATAATTTTAGATATATAAAAATTTTATTGAACTTTTCACCGTCTTTTACCCACCTCCTAGTTGAATTTGCAAATTTACATAAAACTTAATTTTACTGCTTTTGTGAATGGAATTTCAAAAATATGAGAAACACGGTTGATGTGAGTAAGTAAAATATGGTTCATTGAGATGAAAATAATTTATGGTGAATAGTTACTTTTTACTTTTTTTACCACGGTTAAAAGTAAATAGGGTAATTAAGGTTAAAAATGTTATTATTATTACCCTAACACATTTTCTAATTCTATTGGATAAGTTTAATTCGACCAAAACCAGCCTTAGGAATAAAATATGACCATTTAGGCCCACTTGGATTAGATTAGGACATTTATTATTAATTTATTTAAAGAAGGGTTAAAATAGTTAAAATCAATGTTTAATAAGTAAATAATTTTTAATATAGGGTTATACATAATATAAATTAGACTATAAATATTAATTAGAAAGATAAAAATATTTTATACATAATTGTATTTTATTTATAATTTTTAGACATTAAATAATATAATTTATTTATGACACAATGATGATGCAGTAATTATCTTACTAATAAAATATTGACATAATTGATGTTATAAATACCCAAATAAATGTAATTTGAGAATTTTTATGAATTAAACTAATTTTATAGGCTAATATGATATGTTAGTATTGATTTACGTAACTTTTTTTGAACTAATATATCTGTTATGAGTTTCAAAAAAATCAATTACCAAATAGTGTCAAAATTGACATAAAATAGTTTTTCAAATAAATATTATATTATTAATTGTTATGTTATTCCAAAAAATCTAAGGATCGGCCAAATGACTTAGATAAGGTTATATATATTAATAATAAACATCTTGGGGTTCTTTTGTCTTGTTATAGTAAGTTTATTAACCTTATAGTGTAAGAAAACAAAAAGACATGGTAAAAGTAAAATTATCTAACTTAAAGTTAAATCGAAATGATAAGGTTAAAACAGTAACCTAAACTTATCCAAATTATATTGGATGAGATTATTTCGACCCATCCCCACCTTATCTTAGAAATAAATAAATTTGGAGCTATTTAAAACAGAATGGGACTTTATAATAAAATCATATTTTTAGTTTTTCCAATGGTGCCCCTCTCCTCCCTTATAAAAGGGCACCTCCTCCCTCTGTCCCTCACACCACTTTGAGACTTAAAGCTCGGCCAAACCCTGACAAATTCTCTTCTAAACTTCCCTAGAAACATCCTAAATGTCCTTTTATTCTTAAAAGACCGGTTTTAGTGCCCTAAAAGGAGGTCTCAAAGAGGCGCTTCAAAGAATAGGTAATGTTCGTTACCGATTCTTTCAACTTTATTTATTCTTCCACTTATTCTTCTTTAGTTGTTTCATTATGAAGTAATAACATAAGTATTAATAATATAATTATATGTTATTATAAGTATGAAACAAACCTATTTCACCATCTATCCATCCTACGGAAAACGAAATCACCGCGCGTGCGTACGTACGGTATACCGTCTCCACGCCGTGGTGTAATCTATTTTCCACCACCACCTTACTTGGATGGGTATAATGGTGTAAATAATGACTATATATTATTATTGTAAATTTATATTGATTCTGAAATAGTATACATATACTTCAATACAATTCGATGATCATGGGAACGATATCATCGCTCGTGCGTACGTACGGAATACCGTCTCCACGATGTGATGCGACTCGTTCTACATGATCTTCATTGCATAATGCATATATAAATGAATTGAATGAATAAATATGATATATATTACACTAATACCATTCTTTAAATGAGGTATCTATAACCTAAAAATCAGAATAAGAATTTATTCGACAAAACACGCATAAGAACAAAAAGCAATAAACACTTGAATAACAAGTAACAATGCAATATTACTAATAAGAAGCTAAGAATATGACCATATATGATATCATAAAAATAATTATGATTCTAGAATAATTAAATGACATTATTTAAATCATTGTACAGGAGTTTCAGACACTTATGAAACAAATCGGACCTAAGGTAAGGGAAAATCTCGCAATCTCATTTTTTTTTATCTGAGATTGTTTATACTTCAGAATTTACTGGGTAATATTTATCATCCACATCCATGTTTCCTCAATATGTAATATTTATATCCTTATAAAATTGTTTAAATCAAAATTTTCCCTTCGTAGTGTTTTTAGTAAAATATATGAAAGGAATCTTTTGTCGTTTTTCGTACGAGGTACTTTTTGACTTTTCTGACATAAGTACGAGAAGAAGGTTTTTTTAACTTATACGACATGAATAGATTTTTTTTTTAAAACATTATATCCAAGAAGATTCCTTTACAAGTTTTCAGGTTTATTTTTAATCAACTTATTTTAGTTTAAAATTGTATGACATGTTAATAAAGGAAAAATGTTTTTGAAGTAGAAAGGATATTTTCCTCAAGAATGGAGTTCAAGTGTTTTTTCAAAATTATTTTCCATCTAAGATAATATAGGGTTCTGTTTCTGTCCCTATTTTTACATTTATTTGATTTTGTTATGATGGAATTATTTTTATGATGTCCTTTTATCTTATATGGATTATGTAATGATGGCATGATGTTTAAGATTCCCATTTTTATTGCATGGGTTATGCTATGATGTATGCTTTTTGATCTTGCCGCACACATAAGAATGGTATCATTATGAGATGGGTGGGACCTATATCTCCCTCCAATGCATTGGGTAAAGATTAATATCTCATGAGATAGACATGGCTGGAACGGCAGGTTAAACCGGTTCAGTGAAACAGGACTTAAACCAGGAGTGAACTCAGTTCAGAAATGGACTTTGTCTGCTAAGATAGTCTTGGCTATGAGTCTTGAATACTAAGAAATGATTCCCTATGATTATGTGTGTATTCCATAATGTTTCATGTTTTATGTTATGATTATTGGGATTACATTTCACTACTATAATTTATCCCATGTTATGAAATTATGATCTCTTTTGCAGGTTAAGATTTCCAAAAGTTATGTTCTTATTAATATTATGTGATTGATATTTCTTTTGTTTACCCTTATTGAGCATTTGAGCTCACCCTTTTGTATTTTTTCTTTCCCCGGGTCAGGAAGAAGGTTATTAAGTAGGATATTCCAAAAGGGACTCTAGATATGAATAAATAAATGGGAGGCAAAGTAGATGGTTTATGAACCAGTTGTTTATGTTTCCCAGTTTTTAAAGACTCAATAACTATATGGTCCTTTCCTGGTTTTGTTATATGTTTTAATAAGTGTGCTTCAATTCTGAAGTAATAACTATGTATGTAAAGTATGGGTCATTATATGCATTCCATTTGATTCTTGGGTATTCTTAAATAATTTAAAAATATTTTTCTCATGCTTGTGATGTGTTTGTTTGGTTTTTTGGTGGTGATTTCATGTTGGTGGAATTTGATAAAAATGGTTTTCAAAGTGATTATGTAAATATTATTATGTATATATGCACTCAATATATTCAATAAAATGACATGTTGCCCTATTTTGATGAAATTAGGTATTTTTAGCATGTGTTTGGATTGATTATATTTTGATGGTGTTGTTTTATTGTGATAAGGGACTTATGTATGATTTTTAGTGAATTTTATGGTTTGGAACTTATTTATATCTTATTTTGTTTGAGTTAGAACATATTTCGTTACTTTAAAAATCATTTTGGGTGATTTCATGGATACTTATGGTGTGCCACTGGATGTGGGGACATCCACGTGCGTACAAAGTGAACACATGTATGGGAACAGAAATGATAATGGACTTATGATTATCCACTGAAAGAGGATAATATTCATTGTTAATATCTTAATATTAATTTGTTTCAAAGTCTATAAACATTAATTTTAGTGAATTTTATAAATTTAACTTCATTTCTCATCACAAGTGCAATTCATATTTAAAGTGGAAATTTGGGCCCAATAAATCATCTATTTTTGGAATTCATTTATTTAATTTTTTGAATTTAATATTTTGGGATATGATTGATCACTTTTTTAGAAAATTTTATCTTTTATGATCAATGGATGAATCCCAAGGGAAGATAGAGATTTTTTATCATGAATGAAGAAATTTTCTGTACAATGCATAATGGGCCTAAGGCCCATCAAACAAAAGTAGGGCCCGAAATCCAAGCCCAATGAAGATAAAAATTTTACTATAGGAATATAAAAATATAGGGATCATTTTATTCAACTGTGGTCAGAGATAATTTTGATTTTTTCGTGGAGATGATGGGAGCCTAAGTTGACATTTAAATGGTGGGCTAGATTTGAAAGTTCATAAATTCCTTTCACGGGATAGACCATAAATTCCAAACAGATGATTTAATTGGATTGAAATTTGGAAATATGTTATAGGACACATGCAAGAAGATTGTTTCCTTCTACCACCCCTTCGGATTCAGCAACATTCAATTATAAATTCATACGTTAATAAGGGGGATGAATCTAGATGATTTTATTGGTCAACTTCGAAACGTCCAATTCCCTTGATTTTCTTACCGTTATTTTGACTCTCTAAATTAAGGGGTATGGAATTTATTATTGGGGGGTTGAAACTAAGTCTCATAATATTTCTATATAAGTATCTTGTGGTAAATTTAATCAGGATGCAAGTATTTATTTGAATGCAAGTCTTTCTTTCAATTTTAATTTCCCGCTTTTATTTTGTAACCGCATCTTCATTTTTTCCATGAATTTTTTTCAATAATTTTAGTTTATTAATATAATTTGTTCTTCTTATTTACTTATTCTTTTACTTTACTTCACATTTTTATACCGTTGAATCAAGGTGTGAATTTATTCAACCATGACTTCTGAATTTAATCACACAACGGTGGAGTGTTCATTCTTTTAATATTTCTCTTATTCTTTAATTCTGCCCCATAATTCTACTTCCCAATTCCATTGGTAGAATAACATAAATGTAGGGATAAAATATTATGGGTTGATCCAATGGAGTAAAAATTTCATGGATTTAATGTTATTTCATGTACATAATATTTAAATATTTTTGTTATTTTAAGGTTTCCATTTCATGAGTTACATTCTTCTTCAACTTCGCTAACTTTAACGATGACACATTTTGAGTGATAGTAAAATATATTTAATTTGAGTGATCATTAAAGTGATCCTCAAATTGAATTGGTGATTGTACTTGGAATTGTGTAGGGATTACATTTGTGAATGATTTGGTAGAATTATATCGTTTTTTGGGTATGCCTTGAATTAATGAAATGAAATTTTCTAAGAAAATAAATTCATCCAATCCACCCTAAGAGAAAACCTAGCATCAACCCACCATTAATAATTATTTAGTTCACATCATTTTTTTGTTTCGTATTTAAATTATATCATTAGTTCTCCAATTAAAATATACCCCAAAGTTGGCCACTTCATAGCCAATCCATTAACAAATCTAAGTGTCTTAAGGTTTCTTCTTCATTCCCTGTGGATCCATTCCCTACTTGTACTTCAATGATCGCTTTTACCAGTATGATAAATTTGGGTGAAACCAACTTAGATAAACATTTTTAACATGAAACATTGATTCTTGTATGATTCTTTCAAATATTTGGTTTCTTATTAAATGTCCCCTGGTCTGAAAGGATTCAAAAGTGGTTTTAAATTTCATGTTAAAAATTATGGAACATTTGGTACCTTGTAAAAGATGGCTGGTTTATAAATGACATGAAAGCCCATTTTTAATCTTTAAGTTTGTTGTGTTCATTCATTTCGGTTTGAAGTGTTGTTGAAGATGAAATCAGATTTGAAATATAAAGTCTCATTTGGCATGTGAACATAAAAGTGGTGCTTTATGTTGTTTTGGAAATAGTTAGAAAACATTTTTTCAATGTATTATAAATGTTAATGTTGAAGTCCCGATGGGAACTTCATATTGTTTTGGAAATTAATTGTGGGTTTAAAAGTAGAAATGCCCTGTTTGAATCTCAGAAAGTGCTGAGAAATGGTTTGAAAGATCTTGTGATGTGATAGCCCAGTTGGAACTTCTGAATGAATTGATACAAAATGGGAACCCCTATGGAGGATTTCCTGATGTGGGTTATCACGTGGGTGGTGTCGGTGTTTGGGTTAGGAAAGTGCGGTGGAGGTAGGTAAGGTGAGTCACGCGTGTGAGGGCCTTCCCCTTTCACCATGTACTATTACCAAGGGTTTCCTAGGTATCCTTTAGAGGTTCGAGTGATGGTTTCTTGTTGACCCCAACTAAACAGTTTGGTACACCCTTGAATTTATTGGGCTTAGTGGTATGTGCCACTAGATAGGCAATTAGAATGACCAATAATTTATTGACTATGGAGCTACACTACATGCCTTTAGGTGAGTCCGATCTAAGTACATCCAGGGATCATTATTTAGATGTTTAGGAAAAACCCATGATTACCTATAAATATGTTCTATTTGTTTTTGTTGCACTATGGATATTAGCCCTACTTGTTTTTTTTCTTTTACATTCTACACATCTCTTTCTAGATACTTGATATAAATTTGTACTTTAGACTTGGTTTTAAAATGGGTTTTAGGAAGTGAAATTTTTTTAAAAGGGAAATCTATGTGTGTTGTTTTAAAAAGAGAATTTGTAGAAAGATATATTTAGTTATTTAAAATGTTTAAAAGAATGTCCTCTAAATTTACATCAAACCAGTTTTTGAAGACTATTTTCATGAAAGCAAATGTATGGATTCTACACAATGATTTATTACTAAGCTATTTTAGCTCACACCCTACTTGTACCATTCGGTGTCGATAGACCTGAGTTGTTTTGAAGGTGCAGGTTTCTGGTTTGGTCGCTCTTGGATCATGTTGGTAAGTGGATGGAGGTGACCAAGAGGTCACATGGAGATCTGTTTGGCATAGTCCCATTCTATTTTTTTGTATTTTGTTCAGTTTTGTTTTATTCAGTTGTATTTGTATCTAGATCAGTTTTTGAATCTATTTATGATCAGTTGTTGGGTTGTGCTGCATGTATAGTTTTGATTATGTGATTTTGGTTATTGGGATGAAATAATTCCCATTTGGATTATTTTTATACCCGACACTAGTTTCCAGCCTATGGGGATCAGGAACTCTCTTCAGGACATGTCTCAGTCTTGGTCAGATTTTGGGTTGGGTGAAATCTCATCTTGGTTCATGATAGATATTATAATTACTTAAGAATATTTTTATCATAAATAAAATATATATTAATTATTTACATCTTTATAAACATCCATGTAATGTGGTGATTAAAAGATAATTACATATATATGTGGAGATGGTAAGTCACATGTATGCATGAGCGATGCTTTTTCCCTTTCAAGGATGGAAAATAGAAGAAATATGGTTGTACCATAATCATAATAAAATATTATTATATTTATGAAACTTGAGTTATTGTTTTATTATGGTTACAACACATTAAGTGTAAGTAGAATAAGAAATAAACATGGAAGAGTCAGAAAAGATGATTAACTCTTCTTCTGTAGACTTCCTTTAGATCTCATACTAAGGAACCTAGGGTTGGTCTTTTGGAAGGGAAATAACCTCTAGAACTTGGATAAGAATGTTGATACTTTAATTTTTCATGGTTTGGTCAATATAGGTTTTTCAAATTAGTTTAAATAAAAGAGATAAAGGGTGTCCTTTTATAAGTGATGGGAAGGGAATTCTTAGAATTTCATAAAGTATTATATTAATAGAAATTATTTTTTATAAAAAAATATTTCAAAGTTGATATAATTATAATATAAGATCAGGATGAGTTCAATTACTCTCATGTAATAAATTTTATAAAAGTTTTGGTTATATTTTTATCCTTATCCCTTAGTTTTAACCCCTCGTTAATCATTTTTACAAACACTACAGTATTAAAGTTTTCCACCACTGAATGTAAAAAAATGTTACCATAAGAGGAAAAAATACCCATAAATGGACCATAGGTGATGTTTTAAACTATATGATTTTTTTTCTAAATATAAGAACTTTATGAATATAATATCATTTAATAAAATATTATTTTCTATAAAATATCATTAAATTCATTTATTACACTATTCATTAAAATTGAATTTAATTTCATCAAGAAAAAGAGGGAATTCAAATATAATCCTTCAATACATCGCTAACATGTGATATTTATCTATAAATTTGCTATAAAACAATAATTCATCCAATTTGTATTACTTTTAATATTTTTAATTTGATTTATTTTTATTAATTGTATAAATACTGTGTCAGAGTTGTGTAATAATTTAAGCCAATTATTCAATCACTACAAATATAAAAAATATTACTATTAAAAAAACAATTCATTAATATTTCAAATAAAACTTTATAAAAAAATATAAGTTTAATTTATCTATTTCACAAAATATTATAGATATTAAAAAAAAAAATTGGCATTTTGTCTTTATCTCTCACTAAAATATTAAAAGGACAAAATCAAAAAAATATAGCACCAAATTTCCATATTTTAGAAATTATGATGTACATAAATTAAATTAATTCATTTAATTGGATAAATTAATTTTTTTTAGTTATTTTAATTCCTTATTACTTAATTTTTGACATTAATTACCCAATTTACCATTATCGTCTTAGGAATTATTTTATATGGTTACTATTCACAATGAAAAAAAATAAAGGGGACCTATTTACCAAATTTGGACCTCCCAATTAAGAATATGGAATAAATTTTTAAAAATTAAATTTTTATAATGTGTAGAAATTAATTTAATATTAGAACACATAATGTAATGAAAGCAGTTTTTTAGAAAACATCCTTTTAAGTATTAAATTTTTTTATACTAAATTAAACCATAAAATTGATTAAAATGAAATTAATTAGTTTTTTAATAATATAATAGAACTAATTTTACTTTTAAATAATTTTAAAATACAATGGAACTTTATAAATTCTTGAAAAAAAACATTTTTCAATAAAAATCAGTATTTTCCACTATTCACTGGAAAATCAATCTTTTCAGAAAAATATCAAAAATTAAATATAATTTAATTTTGATAGGTGGATTTAAAATTGATATAATTTTTATTAAATAAAAAATCTAAATTTTATAGAAATAAATCATAATATTACCTCATAAGAAGTAATAAAATCCAATTTTGAAGAAAACATATTTTGATGAATAAATTTTCTTTTTTAAAAATTTAGTGCTTATTTCCTAAAAATTATTCAATAAATTTTTATTGAATCATTAAATTATAAATATTTCCAAATTTGTTTAATATTATTCATACCCAAAAATTAAATTTCTTGGTTGTAACCATTTTATTTAAATAATATTTCATGGTTTATTTAATCTCGGTGTTGCGTGTTGTATAGACTATCGATCATAGTTCTCTTTTTAAAATCATGAGGAATTAAATTTCTCATATCAAAAAATCCATTATGTTGAGGTTTTTTAGGTGTATAAAATTTATATTTAATATCATGGTTTGAAAAAATTGAATTTAATTCATTACTTTCGAATTCTCCTTCACAGTTACTTCTTAAGAGAATAATTTTACACTAGTACAAAAACCTTTTTTACGCTAGTTTTTTAGCTTTTTAACATCTATTTTGAGGTTAATTTATTGAATGTGATGTTGAAAATATTATTTTTACATTTATTATTTAATAAAATACATTAAAAATTGGGTTTTTTGCGTTTTAACATTAGTTTTTAAAAAACCGACCTGAAAGACCGTCTAGAAATGGCGTTAAAAAGCCATTTTTACTTCGTTTTAAAAAAATGACTTTAAAAGTCAGTTTTAACATTGGTTTTTAAATAAAAGACATAAAAAAATGTTTATAATCATGTAGATAATTTCTTATGCTTCTTTTTGACAGCTCTTAGAGCTCAAACGGAGTTAAGGATCAAAGGTTATGACCATAAGAAGTTTGATATATATTTTTCGAGGAAAGATAGAATGAGCCAACCATAGCTTCATCTTAGAATGAATTTTAGAATCCATAGGATTTTTATTTTTACCATGATATAAATAATTATAAATAATTATAATAAAATAAGAATCATTAAATGGTATATCAATTAATAAAACTACTCGTCATAAAAATATTGATCATGGAAAAATAATTACAAATACCTTGATGAGATCTTGGAAAGAAGAAATAGTGGATTCACA
Source organism: Viscum album (assembly GCA_963277665.1). Taxonomy (NCBI): domain Eukaryota; kingdom Viridiplantae; phylum Streptophyta; class Magnoliopsida; order Santalales; family Viscaceae; genus Viscum; species Viscum album. Next base: position 133,551,949 of record OY728120.1, read on the forward strand.
TGGAATATAAAATAAGTATATTTGGCAGAAATATGTTGTTTTAAAGAAATGATCATTAAATGGTATATCAATTAAGAAAACAAATCATAAAAACCATAAATCATAGATAAATAATTACAAATACCTTGACGTGATTGGGGAAAGAAGAAATAACTGATTTACGTTAAAGATCAAAAAATTAGAGTTGGGGGAATGATGGTGGTCGAAATAAATGATCGTTAAATTAGGATATGTGTATAATTGAAACATATAATTTATATTATAAAAGAAAACATGGTATTAAAAATTTTAGGAGGCAATTGGAAATTTTGATGTCGCGATGTAAAAAAATTGAAATTTCACATTGGTGGGATATTAAAATTATTTTTAATATTGATTTTATGATAACATTTGTGAAAAGATATTAATTTTTTTCTGATTTTTCATGTCATTTATATAATAAATGATGTGAAAAATTAATTTTCATCACTTTTTCACTTTGATTATTTAATAACTAAAGTTAAAAGGTATTTTTTAGGTCAGTTATTTAATAACTAATGTGAAAAGTGTTTACAAATATTTAGTTAATTTCCAAATCTTCTATTTGACATGTTACAAAGCTCAAACGAAGTTATGGATTAAATGTTATGGCCTTCGGAAATTTTCCTTCCCTAAGACTTCGTTTAGAGATGATCAACTTATGATGACCATAAATTTTGATATGTAACTCCGTTTGAGCTATATGACCTATCAAATAAAATATTGGGAAATTAAATACATGTTTGTAAACATTTTTCATGTCATTTATTAAATAATTAATGTGAATAATACCTTTTAACATCGGTTATTAAATAAGAAATATGAAAAGGTCATGAAAATTGAATTATCATGTCGGTTATTTAGAACTGACGTGAAAAATTTGAGAAAATGGATTTTTCATGTCAGTTATTATATAACCGACATGAAAAATCAATTTTCATAGATTTTCACTTCGATTCTAAAAAACTGACGTGAAAAAAGGTGATGTTAAAAATAGTTTTTGTACTAGTGTTAACATCTTTCTCATTCTGAACTTGTTTAAAAAAATTAATGCAGATTGTACAATATTCAATTTTAAGCCTTGAAAAGTAAACCTATGTAAATCTAGAAAAGACATCTACCAAAACAAAAAACAAAATATTTTACAACAAGTCTTTTTGTTCTAGATAGTCAAAATAAATCCATGTGGATAAGTTATAAAAGTATAAAAGTATCTACCTTATTTATTGATTTAAAATATGATCTATGTTCTTTTCCCATTTTTAATGAATCATATATCATATTTACATAAAAATAACGTTAATACAAAACATAAATCAAAATATTCTTAAACAAATTCAATAAATACAAAACATTAAAATGTCCATGTGTTCTATATGAATCTAAAGATTCATTAATTTTAGTATCAAAACAATATATATTTTTTCTATAGAAAGAATATAAGATCTAAATTATATACATTCTCAGTTCTAGATTCCTTAAATTTAATAAATTTTACCCAAAAAATAGAACATCAATTATTTGATAAAAAATTGAATATACTTAATCATAAAGTTGATAAATACTAATTAGGTTTTGTTTTATCCATTTAACATAAATGGTGTTTTTGATGAGGATAGATTCTATTTTTCTAATACATAAAACTCCAATTATTCTTCCTTTATAACCATATCAAAATGTGATATAACCTCCATAAATATTTTATAAATATTATAAATTTGAGAAGTCTCCACTCATATTTCTTTATTAGAATCTATCCATATACCTTTTAGTGTTGTTTTTTATGGATCATTTCCAATAAAAATTTCTAAAAATAAATTTTTTTTGTTACCCATACACTTTTTGGTGAGGAAATGTTAGTAACTAACTACTTAGGTAACTAAATGTATTTATATCTATTAGAAATTTCATCCTTTAATTTAGATAAATGTTTAAAAATACAGGAATTCATAACACCATATAATTTATAAATTATCAATAAAAATTCATTATCATAATTTTAAGTAATTCTACAATTAAAAACATTAATAATATCTATGATCTTACTATTTGAACCCGATGTAAAATAATTCCTATATATCTATGGTTTTTCACCATTTCTTCCAATTCCAATGCCTTTATTTCCATTTTTATTGCCACTGATTTTAGTAAGGTCGTACTCACCCTTAGTAAACATACTAACATCTAATTTCAAATATTTAATTTTAGTTAATAAATCTTTAATTATAGTTTCATTCATATAATAAGTAGTTTAAACTATATCAAATATATAATTTAATTATAATTTTTTTTAGAAAAATCATCTTTCTCAATAATATCACAATCAAAATAATAGACTTATGATTTTTCTTAAATGTATCAAATTTATCTTCTAGCATAGAATAATTATCAATAAACTCATTAAAAGTATAAATTTTAAATTTGTCATTAATAGAGTATGATTATCGTACCACTTAAATATGAACCATAAAAACATATTTTATTTTCAATTTTAATGTTTATCTTACGAGTTATAATTTGATTCATCACTTGAATCCACTAAGGCACTCTCAATATCATTTATAACAGTTTTACTTTTCCTCTTTAAGTATTATTTTTTGTGAAACTTTTCATATTTATTCTTATCATTGAATTTAGGGTATCCGAAATTGATATTCCAAAGATTATTTCAATCATAGATTATAACTTCAATTAAATTTAAACCATTCATCCTAAATTTATTAAGGAAATTGAAAATTTTCATCCTCTTATAAATCATTTTTAATATTATTTATATTTGAGAAAGTATATCTATAGAATATTACCAACTTGATTCTCCTTCATCAAATGATCCCTAAAATATTTATTTATGATTTTTCTTATCCTTTTAAATAGTAATATTATGTGAAGAATTTTCTTTTTTGAACAACTTATGATCATCAACATCTATTTTCATTTAAATTTTTTACATCATTATAAATCTAATCAAATTATTTAGTTTTATCTGTCTCATAGGTGTATATTGTCTAATTATAGTAGGGGTTAAACTCCATCAAGCAGGCGAAACTCTAAAAACTTTAAAGGCTTGATTTGAATATGGTACTATAGTTCTAAAGGTATCAATGTTATTCACTTTCAGAATGAGTCTTCTATTAATTTGAGTAATAATTTCTCTATCAAACATCTTGAAAGTATAAAACTCTTGTTTTATAGTGTTATACCTTTGTTATATTATATTTTCAATTCCTTTATAAGAAACAGTAATGAAATCACACATATCATGAGTAGTGTAACATTGATAAACTCTATTGAATTAATTTATTCTTAATTCACAGATGCTGTCATTCATAGTATTTTAATTTAAATCATAATTAGTTTCTTGATCAATACACCAAAATTAAAGTTCACTAAAAGGAATATTTTAGGGTTTAATCACTTTTATATAAACTTTTATGTCACGATTCTTCATGTAGATAACCACTATAAATTTCTTACAACAATAATTATTACCATTGAAATAATCATCTCTAATCATTTAAATACCTTATCTAGGATCCTATTTCATATTATATATTTGTTTAGAAGATCTCACTCTCTATATTTTTAGGGATAAAGGGGTAATATATTTGAAGATTAATATTTTATAAAATCACTATAATCCAAATAGTGATCTAAAGAGTATTGACTCGTGACCATTTTTAGTCCCAACAAGTTTGAAGAAAAGTGTCAACATGTGGTGAATTCAGTCATTTATATACTTTCATCAGTTTAAAACATATACTTTTATCTTGCTTAAATATTTCCTTTTCATTCAATCATATTATGCAGTGGAAAGAAATTAATGTAATGATAAAGGAAAAAATGATACTTTTATAGTATTTTGGGACTACAAGAACCTCCCCTAATCGACTCCACTAACACCCAATTAATTCATGGTAAATTGTATTTAGATCAATTTCCTACAGATCTCGTAACTTAGTGAAAGTAGTTGAAAGATAATATAAGGTTCCTAGATATTTTACCAATATCTCCCTTTTATAAATTTTATTAAGCCTCTCACGTAAACTTATTATAATAAGTGTACTATTACCATATAAATGGAAAGGATGTATAAAGGAAAATATCTCATCTCACAATTGAAAAATTTAGGAACTGACAGTAGATGGAATAATTTCTTACATAGAATATATAATCCATCAAAGTATAACACTAGAAATAAATATTCTATTATAGTAAACTACTTCAAAAATTAATATTAGTAGGGGAAATTTTTTTATACTTCCACCTTATTTTCAAATAGTAATGTGTATCTAAAACTTGTATAGTAGAGTTAGAGAGAATTCATAGTGTGTAATTTCTTAAGAGTATCACTTGTATATCTCTATATCTATATACACTAATCTTCCCAGAAGAATATATATATATATAGAAATAATAAATTCCAATAAATTCATGATTAACTTATTAAAAATAGTATATTGATGATGTAGAATATCTCACATTAAAAATGAACTACTTTAGAGTTGTATAATCCTATATAACTGTTGTAGAATAATTTCTTATAATAAAACATTGAATAATAGTTGTTTCCTAATTGAAATAAACTCCCCAATTTCATCACTAGGAATATCAATTTAATTCAAATGAAAATATCCATGTTTGAATATATATTTAAATTATAATTTAAATCCCCCAATTCAATCATCTTTAGCTAAATAATTATTCCTGAAATCTCAAGATATAAATCTTTAAACATTTCTAAATATTTAAATTTTAAATAAGTAGGATTCCTATTATTATTTATAACTTATTATTGATATTATAATTATAATAAATGATAATTAATTATCCATACATCTTTATATTTAACTTATGTAGATTCTTTAGTCATTGGACCTATCTAGGTCATAAGAGTGTGAAAATATTCTTCATAACGTAACTCATTCTTTCATCTCAAACAGATCTTTATAATCGTTTTGTGGTAATATTATTTAGGTTCACAGTATTTATGAATATTAAAAATATCCCTTATAATAACATTCATGAAAAGGATTTTATCATCGTGATCTAAACATTATGTGATGGTTTATTTAATCATGGAATGGTTATTCTTCCATTATGAGACCAACTCCAAATAAATAGAACCACTAGAATTCAATTAATTATTATAATGGCATGAAAGAAATAATTGTGTTTGGAGAAAACCATTACTTAAAATGGTAAATTAAAAATTCATATATGTGAGTAAAATATTTTGATCTTCAAACCTGTTTCAATTTGAATATATTCAAACCACCCATGTTGGGTCTCCCCATTTTCATAGGGATTTAGTAATCGTGATACGGTATATTCCATGGAGTGAAGATCATCGTATTTAGGTTTCACAACCATCACGGTCACTAAAACACCTTATAAAGTGAATTTTGTTTCATTTCATCATCTCTATGTCTATAATGATCAGCTGGTTGAATTTGTTTCACAGTGTGTCCCTTCATCCTATAGTGTGACCAATTCTTCTTCTCAAAAAACTTAACTCCTCAAATACATCTTTATTATGATTCATATAACTGACCTCCTTAGATAAAATTTTAGTTCATCCAACTCGCTCTATAATTTCTATGGATAAAAAAATTTATCTTCATAACTTAAATACTTTTTTGAATATTAGAAATATAGAAAAATCATAACATCTAAAATCCTTAATTAAATTTTGAAATCATCAGAGAATTTATCTTCTAAAAATAAATATGTAAGATTTCTTGAAACACCTACTAAATGTGTAGAATATTTCAATAAATTCATATGGTGTATAATATTTTTTCCTTCATAAAATTCTATAATATAACACTTTTACAATAATATATATTGGTATAATACTTATCTAATCATAACTTCCAGTTTTTTGTAAATATCGATATTCAATACATATGAGACTTTTACTTATCCCAATTTCCAATATTCTCATTCATATTCATAGGTCATATAGTTATTTTTTTAATTCTTATAGAATAATAAAATTTCATAAATTGATTCTAGAATAAATAATTCATTGAGAAACTTAATTAAATAAACAACTAACTTTAAATCACTTATGTAAACTCATTTTTAAAAAACTAGGGTTTTTGTGAGCATCAAAACTCAAAGTAAATGAGATTATGTTGGATTATATATTATAAGAAACAATATAGTCATATATATATATATATATATCATTTTTATATTCATATAATCCTTTTGTCCAAGATATTTAGTGACCAATTGACATAGAACATGTCAACATAGTATAAGAAATCTTATATATTCTATATTCCCTGAAATAGAATCACCAAATTGAATGAATACATAACAAGTTATTTATCAAAATATATGAACACATATTATGTATATCACCTAATAATGTCCATGAATTTTCACATTCTTATTCAATCAAGGTCTCATATTCCATACCTTTACTATAAGCGGAAAACATTATCTTGGTTAAACTCAAGTGAAGATATAATCAACAATATACCAAACAACCCTCTCATTAGATTATATTTAAGGATAACATACTAATGGTATCAAAGTATGATGGTTCATATGATATGTATCTATAAAATATTGGGTAATTGGGATTTATATAAATCATACACCATTATATATTTCAATAACTATATAAAATTCCACCACTATTACAAAAAATATTTTTAACATCGCCTTTTTCACATCGGTTTTTTAGAACCAATGTGAAAATATATGAAAATTGATTTTTCACATTTGTTCTTACATAACCGACCTAAAAAATACATGTTATCTTCTTTTTCACATCATTTTTATAAAAAATGATGTGAAAAATCAATTTTTATGACTCTTTCACGTCGGTTCTAAATAACAGATGTGAAAAACCAATCTTCAAGAATTTTTCATGTTGGTTATTTGATAACTTGCAAGAAATTTTTTTGAAAACATATATTTAATCTCCCAAGTTTTTATTTCACTAGTCTTGGAGCTAAAATGAAGTTACAGATCAAAAGTTATGGCCATTGGAATTTGATTATCTCTAAACAATGTCATAGAGAAGTTCAACTTCTAATGGCCATAACTTTTGATCTGTAACTATCTTTGACCTTCATGACTAGTCAAATAGATTTTGGGAAATTAAAAACACATTTTTAAATTTTTTCACATTTTTGTTCTAAAAACCGATAAAAATAATTCTTTTTAAATCGGGTTCTTGAAAAATACTGATGGTAAAAGGTAGTTTTCCACGTTGGTTATTTTACAACCGACATGAAAAGTTAGTTTTTCAGGCCAGTTTTTTTATAAAATCTATGAGAAATGATAATTTTAATAAATTTTCATGACATTTATCATAAAACTAGCTTTAAATATAATTTTAATATCCCACCAATGTGAAATTTTAATTTGTTTACAATGTGGCATCAGAATTTTTTATTGCCGCCTAAAATTTTTAATATCGCATTTTCTATTACCGTATCATTTATATGTTTTCATTCTATATGTTTATTAATTTAATGATCAATTCTAACAACCATCATTTTTCCACCGACTCAACTCATTTGATCTTCATCGCGAATCCACTATTTCTTCTTTCCATGATCTTGTTAAGGTATTTATAGATATTTTTACATGATTTATATTTTTTTATGATTAGTTTTTAAATTGATATACCATTTAATGATTAATATTTTATTATAATGAGTAATAATTCATTGTATCATGGTAAAACTACAAATATTCCTTTATATTCTAAAATTCCTTCAAATATGAAGCATTGTTTTTCTCTTTCTATCTTTCCTCGGAAAAAAATATTTACATCTTTTGAAGGTTATAACTTATGATTCTTAACTCCATTTGAGCTCTAAGACCAGTCAAATCAAAGATTAGGAAACTATCTACAAGTTTATAAACATTTTTCACATTTTTTATTTAAAAATGACATTAAAAATAACTTTTAACATCGTGTTTTGAAAAATCGATGTGAAAAGTTTATTTTTGACATCAGTTTTTCAATAACCAACGTGAAAAAATAGCTTTTTAACATCTTTTTTTGTAAAATAGGTGTAATTTCACTTCATTTTTAAAAAAATAAGCATTAAAAATCATAAAAAAACATTTTTAACATTAATTATTAAAACCGATGTAAAAAACATATTTTCAACATCACTTTCAAAGACATCGCCTCAAGAACCGATGTTAAATTTCTAAAAAAAACCATTGTAAAAAACTATTTTTGTACTAGTGAATGTGTGAGGTGGATCAAACCTAGAATAACGCTCGTATCCTCTCGGTGACGATGGAATATTTAGTGCCAGTCCCTCCACCCTGATGGGGGAGGGATCTTTGAAGTCCAATTGGAGAGATGAAGCTCCATTCTATCCCTTCTCAAATCCTGATTTCCTCCCTCATTTTCTAGAAGTTTTTATCTACACTAAAGTGATGGATATCATCGAAGAACTTCCAAATCTACAAATTTCAACTGTAGAGTTCACGGAATCCACATTTCTTTTAAATCTCACCCTGGTTTCTCGTTTTAGGCAGAGAAGAACCTTAGTTGATTCCTTCTATAGGTTTATCTTTAGTTCGTGGGAGCTTCAGAAGTAGGAGACTATGAGATTGCTTGATAGCCATCATATCATGATCCATTTTTCTTTGGAGGCAAACTGTATCCTCACCTGGTCGAGTTCCCCTCATAGTTTCAACTATTTTTGTTTATTTCTTCTTCACTGGTCATTTGAGATTCATATGAAACGTGATACTCCAGCTGCATCGGTTTGGGTAAGCTTCCCTAACATACCCTTTCTGTTTCAAAACACTTCTTTGATTAGAATTCTTGGTAATCTCATCAATAGATTCTTTTGTTTGGATAGTCTCACATATTCTATTTGTCACCCGGTAAATCTATGGGTTTTTGTGGAACTAGATGTGTCAAGGATGCTATTTGATTATGTTTGGATCACTATCGTTGAGGAGAACAGATGAAAACAATGGGTGATTTATGAGAACTGGATGGACTTATATTCTACCCACAAGAAGTTGGGCCATACTTCAGAGCTTGTCGATGGGGATCTTTAACGCTGATGGTTTGGGGATTTTTCAAGGATGTTTGTCTGGTATCCAAGCAATCAAGCCACTTGGAGGAGTTTTGTTGTTGGGGAGCACATGTCTCTCTTAGGATGGAAGATAGAGGTAGGGGTATGGTTACATTTTTTTGTGTGGAGGATGGCTTGGATCAGATGGAAACAAATTTTGATGGTAGGGGTTGGGGACCTTAGGCGTTGTAGTCAGTGGAGGAGGAATGTGTTAACCGTCTTTCGATGGTATGTGAGGCGAGTGTGAAGGATGTCCCTAGGATATTAATGGGGAGGAAGTCCATGGTGCCTCAGACAAACCCAAAGGTGTATGAGGTGTTTAGCAGGATGAGGTAGGACATAGATTAAGGTCCTTCCAATCATAGTGTTCTAAAGGGTGGTGAGTTGGTACAACAAGAGGATGGCCGAGTGGAGAACTAGAGTAATAGGAGTGAAATGGTTATGGACCAGTTGGTGGGAAGTGAGGAGGCTATTGCAGCTTCCTCATTCTCTGAGGTGTTAAGGTATGGCTATGGTGATGTGTGAACGACGAAGAAGGGTTTTGATATGGATGCAGCTGATCCAATTAGAGGCAAGAGAACAGGGGGTTCAAATTATTTTATCCAGACCATAATACACTTGAGTAATAGGTTTGAAGGACCTGTGGAGGTATGTTTGAGATCTAAGTCTGCTCAATCGATTTATAGTGAACGGGTGTGTGTGAAGGAACCCAATGGAAGTGAACCCTAACACTCGACTGATGAAGGTTCAAGTTCGAAGAGTAATAAGAGTTTTAGGAGGAGGAAGGGGAAGAAGGATTAATCCTCCTTACAACATTTTTTTGAGACTCAATCTTCAAATAAGATGAATGGAAAGAAGATATCCATGGAGACTTCGAGTCATCAGGGACCAGAGGACTAGGATGACCCATCCTTGGTTTTGATTTTATGTTCTGAAGAAGAAGTAATAGAGAAGGTCTTGTTGCTTAATGAAATAGAGGAGGTGGAAAATAAAATGATGGGGAGGTCTCTAAGAGTGTCTCTCAATAAGGAGAAATACTTAGGTATTGATAAGTAGGACCTAAGTATAGTAGGGGGATTCAAAAAATGGAAATCACTATTGAGGAGTACATACAGTCCTAGGGCCAACTAACATATGAGTTTGAGAAATTGGTGATGGAGGTATCAGGCATGCAGGTATCATCTCTATTCTAGAATTTGTTTAGGGAAACAAAACCTGGTAATCTCAATATAATCTTTAATGACTCTATTTATGTTTTTGGTTTTGGTTGGTTGGTTTTATAGGAATGCTAGTAAGTGTTGTTCCTACTTTAGGGTCATTTTTTGTTTGATATTGGTGTGACATTTGTTGCTACGTAACCAGTATTCTACTTGGATCTACATTAGAAGTGGATCAGATCATGAGGTCTTCATAGATGTAGGTATTTTCGATTTTCATGATTGAGAGGGTATGGCTTTGCCATCAGTTTTGTGCCCATGTACTTCTGTATAGGACTACTTGCTGAAGGATCCTTCTCTGGTGAAGGCTTGATATCATGGTGTACTTGCTGGGGAGAGGTAGATCCTACAGTTTGTTCTGGGATTCTTTTTTTGTGAGGTTTTTTATGTGGTTTTTTTGATGGATTTTATGGTTTCTCACTTTTCCATTAAAAGTGATATGATAAAAAAAAGTAATTTTCAATCAGTAATAGTGCATGTGATATAATTTTTTGGTTCAATTCGAATAATAATTCTGAAATTGTTATGTCATGATTCTCCTCTATATAATATATGATATCCCACTCATAATAATATTGACATATCATCAAAATAAATAATTCTTTATGGTGATCATAATTTGGGGGAAACTCAAAGATATACTTTGAAGGATTTTTATCATTCAACTTTTCATGAAAAATACAAATCAAAAAATAATGAATGATAAATAAGGGGTAAATTTTTTAGAAAACCATTATAAATTTATATTGAAAACTGCCATTACATCAAGTATACCATGTATCTAATACCTAGATAATTTAAATTACCCTTATACTTATACTATATTAATGGCTTTGTTATTAGATACAATAATTCCCCCCTTATCCATCTAATAAATATTAACATCACCCCTCTCAAAGATTTTTAGAATTATATGGTGTTATTAAAGTGCGGGTTTTTCCTTGATGGGATTGGGGTTCATTTTCATTATAAATAACTACATTATTATCACAATAAATCTTAATTTCTACCAAAATTTTAGGAAAAACTCCAAGTTCAAAGATTAACTCATTAATCCAAATATATTACTTCATAATATCTGATATAATGATGTGATCTATCTATATTTTTAATTTCATATAGTGGGGTTTTAGAACACTTCTAACTAATATATCCACTTTTGAGGTGAAACGTGAAACTAGATTGAGATTCTAATTCATCCTTATTAGTTTTGAAGCTTAAATCAGTGTAACCCCATACAATGAGTTCATCATCACCAAAAAAATACTAAGAAAAAATCGTTAATTATTTTGATACACCTAATGATATTATTCGGGGTAATATATTGACTCTCTCTAGGATTGGATTTATATATACTGATAAGGTTCAAATCATATGACACATCTGTTCAAGTTTACAACATGATATAGATGATGGATCCCATTATCTAATCATAAGTAATCTTATCTATGTTTTTTCTATCTAACTCATTAGAATGAAGATAATTATTCTTATGTTCTCATCATGTAATAATGATAAATAACCTTTCTTGGAATTCTATTTGAAAAAACTATTTAGTAATTTTCTAATGTGCATGTTCTTTCTAAAACAAAGAAAACACTTTGATCTATATATATAGATCATCATACTCAATATATAAGTTATTTCACCAATGTATTTAATTGGGAAATAGTTTACCAGCAATACATTTATAGAGTGTAAATTCTGGATATCAATTTTGATGAGCAGTAGGTTATTCATATAGAGCACCAAAAATACCACAACACTTACACTAACCAGTTTTTATTCATAAGACTCTTCTAAGTTATTGATAAAACCAAAATCTTTGATTGTATCATGAAACCATATATTCTAACCCGACAAAGCTTGCTTCACTCAAAAAATGGACCATTATAACTTTTATACTTTAGAAAGACCAATTGGATCCTCAAAACCTTTGGGTTGTATCATATACTCATCCTTGAATAAATATAAATTAATTAAAGAGGTTTTGACATCCATTTGATATATCTCATAATCATAATGAGTTTTTATGATAGGTAATATCCTAATCTACTTTATCATTGCAACCATTGAATGGGTCTCTTCAAATTTAATACTGGGAATTTATCTATACCCATTTTACACTAAGAAATATTTAAAAGTATACACTCTATCATTCATATTAGTATTCTAATGGAAACCCCACTTGTACCATATGGGTTTCATACCTTCAAGTGTATCCATCAAGTTCCAAACATGGATAGTCTATATGGGGTCCTTCCTAGATATCATAGCCTCTAACTATTACACATAATTAGAACTATTGATGGAATCAAGGTAAGTTTTAGATTTATCCTATACGAACATCAATTCATCATAATTATATATAATAAATACATATCTATAAGTCCCTTGATGAATCATATTAGGACATGAGATTCTTGTTTAATCTATGTTAGTTTAATTTTAAAAAAAACTTATGGAACCAACTCACTTTCCACCACTATAACCATTAGTTTTTATTTATTTTTAACTTCACCAAGTTCATCCTTTCTCCTATAGACTCCACGAGTGATATATTATTACATAAGGCCTGAATGGATTGAATGAATTTTTTTATTGATTTTTTATAACCCCCCTTTCATGGGATGAGGGGGAACCCTTACAATACCTGTAGGCTTAGAGATTACATTGAACGTAGGCTTGGAGACATTATAAGACCTATAGGTCTTAAAGAAATCATACAGACTAAGACTACATGAAACCAACCCTCCACAACATCTAAATCATGATCATCTCTCCACCTTTTCATAGTTTTTCGGCAAGCTGCCCTGTGCAGAGATGCACAAACCTAGTACTGATGGAAATTCCATAATATATCATTCTTCCAAATCCATTATCCCTGCTCTATTAAATGCACCCTGCTCTTGAATCCTACTTTGGAGATGGTTCCTTGTAGAATTTGTCTAAGCATCTTCATATCAGGTGGCCCTGAAGGCCTCAAGGTGGCCCAAAGGCCTTGAGGAGGCCCAAAGGCCTTGAGGTGGCCCAAAGTTCTTGAGGTGGTCTGAAAGCCTTACTAACCCAAAGGCCTAGGTGGCTCGAAGGCCTTAAGGACTCCAATCCCAAACCGGTGGCCCAAGGTGAACAGTTCCAGCTACAAAAGTACTGAATAGTAACTGCTAATGTAACTGCTACAGTACCCACACAGTGCCTACTACAGTACTACTACAGTCCCTACAACAGTACTGCTAAAATTCCAGAAATATTTCTCTACTTGGTTTCAAACCTGGGTCTCGTGGATATACATAGAGATACCTCACCAACTGGAATGAGGCTCATGTGATATATTCTTACATAAGGAAAATTAATGTACAATACCCAAACATGTTTCATTTATTAGATTATATAATTAACATCTAATATTTTCCTTTCAATAACCAAAAAATAATTACTTTTTTATTTCATGTTAAATTTATTTGAAAAAAATATTGTGCATATGAATCATAGCCTCAAATCCTCATAAAAGGAAAATTGGGATGCAACCCCGTCTATATAACTTACGGTGTTTTTATAAACACATTTCATAGAGTAAAATTTAGTAGGAATATAGTGGTTTTTAGTGAATATACATATAATGATATAGGAATATCACACATACTCAACATCAATCAAGACATGTACAACATGGTACAATTACTCCTCTTAGACACATCATTCTACTGTGGGGTTTTAGTAGGATAGGGTTATGAAAAAATTATACAATCTCTTAGATGATTAATAAATTCATGTCTTAATTATATAGAATCCTGATCTAATTAAAGAATCAAAATAATTTTTTATATTTCACTTTTTACTCATTTCATGAACATCTAAAACATTATAAAGGTGTTTAACTTGTGTCTCATATGTAACATATAACCATACTGAATAAAGGCCTTAGTAAATTTTATAAATTACCAATACTCATAACATTAATCATTGTTCTATATACGTCATTATATAATAGGTTTAATATTTTGTTATACCTCTCACCTTTTCTATTAAAATTTTATTTGGTCCATTTTTCTAGTAAATAAGAACCACATCTAAGAAAATATTCATAGTCAAATTATTCAAATAATCCATATTTATGGAGTATTTTGATGTTTTTCACATTTATATGCACAAGGTAAAAATAATGGAGATAATTAGTGTTATAATTAACCTTAACCATAATATATTGAATTTTATAAAACATATTGTCTATATCTTAAAATTATAAACCATTCACTATATTCTTAATGCCATCAAATATTTCATTCTTGTATATAAAAAATTTCTTGTTCCTTATCCTGAATAAAAACCTTTTCTTATTCAAAAAATATATAGAAATTAAATTTCTATTAATGACCATAACATATTAGTAGGTTTCCAATTACAAATTTAATCCACTGGGTATATGTAGTTCATATGTTCCTACCTCTAATGCAATAATTGTAACACCCTGAGATTTTTAAATAAGAAAATTATATTTGATAACTTAAACAAAAGGAAAAAATGAGTTTATATTATGTTACACATGACATTTTTTCATCTTGTGCTAAAATAAACACATATTTTGGATTGACTTACACACAACCCTATGATTTTTAATCTTGATTGTGTATTCAATATGCAACATTAAACTTAAACGACCCATCATATATATTAATGTTATAACCTAGATGTTAAATTGGAGAATATTAATTGAATTAACTAATTTATGATATATATATATATATATATTTCATACTAAATTAAAATTATGGATAATTTTTTAGCAGTTAAACAATATTTTTTAAAAAAAGTGATTTTATTCTTCAAAAATGATATTTTTATTCCATTTCATTAAACAACCATTATAATAAAATTTTATAAATTTTAGAAAAATTATTTTACAAAAATAATTTTTTTTCAATCATAATATAAATATTTAAATTGGGTGAAATTTTGGGATTTTTCAGAAAATATTGATTTTTCAGTGAATAGTGAAAAAATCCGTTTTTTGTTAAAAAGTTTATTCTTTTAAATAAATTAAGTAATTTCAAAGTCAAAATATATTTTAAATATGTTTTCAAGTAACCTAATTATTATTTAGTTATATTTAATCCTATTAATTACTTTGAATCATCTTTATATTGGTTTTTTGTAATTTTTTATTTTTTATTGTTTTTAAATAGTTTTTTTCCCAAAAACTATTTTGAAATACATAATGTTTAAACTTCTTAATTAATTAAAATATTATCAAATGGGAAATTTTTTAAATTAAATTTATATAATATGTATCATTTAATATTAATTTATGTTCATAAAATGATTATTATTACTCATAGATTTAATATAGAAATATTTTTTTTAAAAAAATGTGCCTTTTAAAATCCCGTTGTCTCACAACTTCCGAGAGATTAGTATTAAAGAAAATTTTTAAAATCCTCTAAATTTAATTTATAAAAATGGATTAAATACTTTTAATCAAAATAATTTATATTATATAAGATGGTCAACATAATTTTTTACCCAAGTTATTAGTGCCAACAATTAAAATTAATTACAATGATTAAGGTAAAAACGAGTTTACTTAGTGGTTAAACATAGAATATAAGATATAAAAGTGAACCAAAACATTTAAAAAACCCAATTATGTTGGTATTTAAAATTTATAACATCTATTATTGAGAATGGACTATTATGGGAGCCTATTCACATGAAACAAATGTGGTTATAATTTATTCCTTCAAAAAAATACAAGTGTGTCACTCACCTCACTTATCAAAGGATACCCCCTCTCCTCCTCTCTTAAAACCATAAAATCTATTTATATTAGAAAATAAATTCCCAAATAACTTCAAAAAATCCATAATATAATCCTATAATACATATTCTGGGAATAAATTCAACCAAGGAAGGCCTTTACTGCAAACTAAAAGGACTTTTCTGAAGAAGAGATGGAGTTCTCTAATGAGTATTTTTATTATATTTCTTCCGCAATCCCTTAAATTTTTATTATACCATTATGATATAATAACCTCAGTATATTTAACATTATGAGATTTTTTTATGTTAAGGTTATGACCTATAACCACCCAAACATCCGTCAAGTGGATTACGAAATCATCATTCATTTGTACGGCGGACTACCACTTCACGAAACAATGTAATTCACTTTTCTATTAACACCTCTCATGGTAGGGTATGTTGATGGATATAAAGTTTATATATTATATTTATAACATAATTATACCTATATTGTAATTATAACATATATAACCTCTTTATATTCTATTTCATAAGGGATACGATCACATCACTCGTGTGTACGGCGGACTACTGCCTCGCAAAGTGATATGATTTGTTTTTCGATTTTGTGTTTCAAGGTAGGGAATGTGGATAAATATAATGAATATATGTGATATAAATTACAAATTTATGATATTAATTACTTATTTATAATTATTTAAATATAATATATGATTTTATTTTTCCCTTTTCGCTCACAGAAAAAAAGTGATAACGTCGTTCATGGACGTGTGGACTATCGCCTCCTCATAGAGATGTGATTATTTTTTTCATCACCACATCACAAGAATGATATATATAAGTATATAAAATTATATTTTATTTTATTTAGTATATTATCATATTTATGGAAGTTTTAAATTTTAATTACCTTCTTTCCATAATGATCAATGGAAAATGGAAGTGTTACCCATGCGTACGCACGAGCTAAGATCTCCATGATCATAACTTTAATTTATTTTTCATGAAAATATTTCATGATTGGTTTAAAAATTATAATTTATTTATAAATATGATATTTATTTCATGATTATTATTCTATATATGTTCAAGTAATTACCACTTTAACCATATTCAACCAACAAAAAGTCATTTTTGACACATAAGATGAACATGTTCAAAACATCCGACTTAAAATAAATTGATTGATTAATTATATATACCATGTTAATAAGTGAAATAAAATTAATAATAAACATGAAAATGGTTATCAATAAATTAAATAATTAATATAAGTTTGTTATTTAGGAATATAAACAATAAGCGTGAAGAATCAAATTCGGCGTAAGGGTTTTCTCATCTCACTTTTATTTATATGAGATATATGACATATTCGCTACTTATTTTTTGTTGTGTGGTGAATATAATACATGTGATGGTATTTTATTTTTATTATCATAAAATTTATATGGATTTACATATCCATTTTAGGATCTCTCTTTCATGGGTTTTACAGTTTCAAAGTTACCAAAACAATAAGGGATTTTTGTCCCAATTTTCCTTCTTTGAGACGTAAGTTATGTTTTACACCTATCTTATTTTATGATTTGTATATTCTTCCACTTGAAATTTTATATAATTAATCTCCTTATTTTCATTATATTATAAGTTTCATTCAATAATATTATTTCATGTGGATTACAATTCAAAGTTTGCAAAGTGGTAAGTTTTTTATGTTTTAATCTTATTGGTTATTGGGATTGCTTGTGATTAAGTCTTAAATGTTGAAATATTATGATATAAATATAAATAATTCTAATTAATTTTCTTATAAAAATTTTATTTCATGGTAATACATGATTCCTCTTCATTTTCCTTTCTTTATGTACCGAAATTTTCAAATGAATGTTTTTTTGAAAAATCCTCTTTTCGATCGAAAACACTTTTTCTTCCAAAACCATGTTTTCTAAAAATATTTCAAAAAATGTATTAAAAAGTTTTTTCAAAGATTAAAGAATATTTTTCTCAATAATTTTTTAAATTATTTTTTTAAAATCATCCTTTTTAATTTTTCAAGGATGTTTTTAGTTAAAATGATTTTGAAAATGTTTTATGTTTTAAAAAATATTTTTTAAAATGAAAATTGTATTTTCCTCAAAATGTTTTAATAATATTTTAATGGTATTTCAATTCATATACATCAACAATCCTTTTTTCACTTATTATTTTTTGGGGATGTTTTGTAATGATACCAACTCCTTTATTTCTTTGGATGGATTATTATTGTTTCAAAGATATTGTTATAGAACATGTTTGTTTTCTGTGGCTTAATCTTATTTCAAAGATTTTGACACGAAACCCATTTTATTACCATTGGTTAATCAAGTTATTATAGGAATAATGATTATTTTTATGAGTTTTGTGATGAAATTTAACCTCTTTGTACTTTATTCATGTTGTTGTTCTTTGACACTACTTATATGATGGAGCTTCCCAAATAGAACCATGTGAGACCCTTATAACTTACATAATAGGGAGTCCCATATAGTGTTGGTTGAGCAAGTTACAACTTACATGATGGGGTAGTGCAGATAGAATTGGTGAGCTCATTACATCTTACATGATGGGGTGGCCCAGATAGCACCATGTGATCCTTTTATAGCTTGAAAGATGAGTTCACTCATACTGTGCTCCAATGAATTGGGTAATATATCGTATCTTAAGAGGCATGAAAGAGGGAGTTACCTGAGGGTTTATCATATGGATTTAACTGGGCTCTAGTTATTTCTAAATTGATTTTAACACAAGTTATGAAACAAAATATAGGAACAAGTTTTTGTTATTATTTCTATGGATTTATAATGTTTCTTATGATCAAGATTGATATCGCGTGGTCATGATTATTTATTCTTATGAATCTTTCCTTTTACATGTTTTCATATTTTATATTATAGTTATTTATGTGTGTGAGTTCTTTTGTGATTGTCTCATGCACTCTGATTATTTCATCATACCCTTATGCAGTTCTTATGCTCATTGATGAAATTAAGTAGATAATTATTATGTTTATCCTTGCTAAGAATTTTATATAACCCTTCTTATGTTTCCTTTTCCTAGTGTTATAAAGAATAAGGTAAAATTAATTATGTCTATAAGGTATTTCATATGTATTATGATGATGAATTAATGTGAAATAATAAATTATTGGATATTTGGTAGAAATTATCGTTAGATGACATGGGTATTGTTTATGTAGGAGTTTTTAATAATTCTAAAAAACTTTAAACATAAAAGGTACTCAATAATTTAAGTGAACTATTTTGTCCTTTTTTATGTTTTATGTATTGGAAGGAAAAAATGGATCATAATCATCAGCATTAAAGACGAAAATGTAAAGTTTATGATTTTAACACTGGATCTGGGAGTGTGGGTTATGGGCTATTATAGTTGGTATCAGAGGAAAGGTTTAGATAAATTTTTAGAATATGATGTTTTCATGTGATGTTATATTTATAGTTATGGATAACTTCATTAGTTTATAAGATTAAGGATGGTCATAATTTGAATGGATTAGACACCCCTTTTGGGTTTTAAGAGTTGAGATATTAATGTAATTAATGAAATTTTAGGAGATGTTTTGAAAGGTTGATGTATTTTTAAAGATATGGTTTAGCATGAATTATGCATTTTTTTTGGAAATGAGATTTTAGATATTCATAACCATTAGGTTTGATATGATCATGGATACTAAGAACAAAAATTTTATCGTACAGATAACCGTAGGATTGAAAAGTTATTTAGTGACTAAGTGATTAATGGTACTTCAAAAGAATATTAGTATATTTTTTGGTTGAAATATTAAAGGTATGAGATAACCTTTGAGGTTATAATACTATTTAATTTTGAGGTTATTGTAGTTATTTTGGATATAGGGTTATGAAATGATTTAGTTTTTTATTTGGGTATTACTGCTAAAAATTGGAGATTAATGTATGAAGGTTTATTCATTTTAGTAATTATCTTACCATTTTCTAACCATTTTGGTTTTGGTTAATGTCTAATGATAGTAAGAATATCTTATTATCCCTTTCAAGGTTATTAGGTCTTTAAAATTTGGTTTTTATGCTTCATGAATGAGTAATTCATCTTGAATACTCATCATTTAAATAAGTATATGACATTTTGGTTGAAATTGATTAGAGGATGAAATTGGACTCATAAAGTAAGTATATTTCCTTATTTTATTTGTCTAGATGGTAATATAATTCCTAAAATTTAGGAAAATCTTCATGAAATAAAAATATTATCCTAGTACCTTCAATTTTGTAGAACCAATGGTCTTTTTGATCCTCAAATTTTCTTGATTTTGACTCCCTTAAATTTCTATTGATCATTAAATTTCTTGGGATCAATGGCCTCAATCCCTCTTTATAATTATTTATTATTTTCCTCCATTCCCACCTATGTTCATCTATTTGAAAACCTAGTTATGTGTTTTTTCATATGACCTTTATAATTACCTTCCTATCTTACTATGTGTATCCTTTATTAGCCTTTTTTATGATGTGGTTTTACCAAAAAATTATTTTTCAAATGTCCATGATTTGATTACTCAGATAAAATTAAAATTTTGATGATGCAATTTATTAAGGTGGAGGGGGGATGTAACACCCCATTATTTTAAAAGAATTAAATTATATTGGATAATATAAAGGACACACAACACTGATTTTATCTTGTAATACACACAACACTATTTTCATATTTCATTACTCACAACACTGAATTTATCTTTCATTACATAAAACCCTGTGATTTTTATGTTCGATTGCTTATTAAACATGCAACACCAATCTTAAATGACCCATGATATATATTACCATTATAACAAAGCCGTAAAATTGGCTGCTATGAATAATATTAACTACTTTATGATATATATATATATATATATAGATTTCACACTCAATAAAAATTATTTATAAATTATTTATTTGTTAATCAATTACTATTTTTAGTATAGTGATTTTATGCTTCAAAAATGATATTTTTATTAATTTTCATTAAAAAATATTTATAATCAATATTTGGAAATTTTATAAAATTTATTTGATAAAATTAAATTCATTTTTTGAGTTATAATATCAAAATTTACTTTGGGTGAAATTTTTAGGAATTCTCAGAAATTATTTATTTTTCAGCGAATACTGAAAAAATCTATTTTTTGTAAAAAAGTTATTTCTTTTCAATAAATTAATTAATTTTAAAGCCCCAATATTCTTTGAATCTGTTTTCAAGTAAAATAATTATTATTTAATTAAACTTAATCCACTTAATTACTTTTAATAAAAATTATATTGGTTTTCAAGACAAGTTTGTCTTTAGTTTAAAAATGGTTTTTTTCTAAAAACTTATTTAAAATGAGAATTTTATCACCTTATTAATTAATTAATATAATCCCTATTGGGGAATATTTTAAATGAAATTTATATATTATATATCATTAAATATTAATTTATTTTCAAACAATTATTATTATTAGTTAGAGAGTTAATATATAATCATATTTTTCTAAAAAAACACTCTTCTCAAAATCTCGTTGTCTCACTGTGTCAGTATGATTAGTATTAAATTAATTTTTTACATATATATGAATTTAATTTGTCTAAATTTATTAAACATTTTGAATCAAAATAATTTAAATTATATAATAAGTTCAACTTCATTTTTATCAAAGCAATTAGTGAAAAAAAATAAAATTAATTATGACGATTAAGGTAAAAAACGAGTTTACTTTATGGTTAAAATTAGAATATAATGTGTAAAAGTGACCCAAAACATTTCCAAAATCCATTTCATAGACATATTTAGACCTTATAACTTCTAGGATCGATAATATTGGGGCCTGGTGACATGAAAACAACATGTGTGGAATTCACTCTTTCAAACAATTACAAGTGTGCCACTCACCTCACTTATAAAAGGAAAATCCCTCTCCTCTTCTCTTCACACCTTCAAACATATTTGGTTCAGAAAATACCTACCCAAATAACTTTTTTAATTCTATATTCTCATCCTAGAATCCATATTTTGGAAAAAAGGCATCCAAGGAATGGATTTGGTGAAAACCAAAAGAAGTTACCCAAAGAAGATATAACATTCTCTAACGAGCGTGTTTATTTCATTTCCTCCTACGTCCATTATATTATTCTTATACCATGATAATATAATAACCTCAGTGTCTTCTGTATACTGAGATGTTGTTATTTTAAGGTTACTACCTACAAAAACAAACACTTTCATCAAATGGTTTACGAAATCACCATTTTTGTGTATGATGGTCTACCGCCTCACAAAATAATGTCATTCATTTTTTTGTTACTACCTATCATGGTTGGGAATGACGATCGATATAGAATTTATATATTATATTTATAAAATAATTATACCTTTTGTTTCATTATATCATTTTTTTCAAAAAAATATATGTAATTTCCATTTTCCCAATGCTTGGTTATGAGGGGGGTTGAATTTGATGCACTATTCTTTGTGTTTAGTTTTCCATATTTTAATTTAATGGAAAATCCCAAAGGTTCACATGTAAATAACTGAGTATGAAGGTAATTTCCAAAGTTAGGTGTTCCTTTGGGGTTTCAAACCTAATGATGTCAGGTAACTCACATTATCTGAGAGGATGGGAGGTCGGGCGCATCACACCCTTTAAGGGGAAATTATTTCCTACTCTAGGAATCTCTTATAAATTATAAATATGTTCATAAAATCCTTAACAGGTCTCAATACAAGACCGGTTTCCCCTATGTCAATAATTTTATTAATAATATGTATTGATATAAAAAACTGTGTTTATATCATAGGTTTTCCATCATTCACTTATTTATTTATGATGCATTAGTTTATAACCATGTTTGGGTACTTTGGAGTTTATTTCTGTCTAGGGAGGAGGTTGGTGTATTATAGATAGGATTTAAAATTTATGATGAATCTTATGTATCATGTGATAACATGAAGAAAAAACCATTTAGTTTGTCTGACATAGTTAAGGTGATTTTTTAGGACCCATCCATGTAGTTTAACATCTTGAGGTAATGAAGTAAATATAGGGATCACGCCACAAAGAGGCATCCTATGTATACTTTTAAGATAGGAATAAAAGTCTACATAGGTCATGTATGAGTATCTGTATCATGATAAATACAAAAATAGATCCCTTAGGTTGGACATATGCATATAAGTCTTCACTAGATTTCCTCATCGGGAGTAGGGCCGTTTGAGTGAAGATGAGATGTAATCAGACTTACTTACCAATGGTGGGAGAGAAGTTGGGGAATTATTATTATGCTATTGGTGTAATCATCTCTATTATCTAAGGAAATTTTAGTCATTCTTTGTGTGAGAAACATGAGATAACAAAATATTTGTCACATTGCATGAGAGCATATTTGCATGGGCATTACACATTAAAGTTTCCCATTGATAGGTGTGATTTCCAGTCTCATAGAGTATATGGTATCGATCTCGGGTCTTAAGAAGGATTCCTACAAATCCTATTTATAATAGGAATTAGATTCATCATAGTTCAGTGTTCCTTAGCCCACTGACTAGATGGGGAGGGATATCATGCTCAGAGACATTATGGTTATTCCTAAGGCTTTAGAAATTATAGGGGATTATAACAGTATGGATTCACTTTGGAATATTCCTTATGTATATTCTGATAGATAAAGAGAGATGGAGACCATGAAAGGTTTGCTGAATATGTTTTTTATGTCCAAGGGTGGATCACCTGAGAGGATGAAACTAAAAGGGTCACATGAGTTTATAAACCTAATCCATTAAGAAACTCCCCCTTATAAAAGGGTATGTGTCTAAAGGTTCCTCACCGAGGGTCCACATGGTATATGTATAAGTGTACTTTTCAGATGAAGTGGACATTTTCAAGGTGATTTTCTCGATATGTCTTGGTTGTCCAGTTGAACATGTATTGATTATTCTCCAGAAATGTTTAGTGTGTCCTTCTAAAATGGAATACATGTTCAAGGGTGTCTTATTGACATGTCCAAGATTCTTCTCAAGATCAATTGAATCATCTTGTATATATTTACATAATCAAAATGGAAAAGTTCATTGTCGTTCAAATGATCAACTAACTTATACAGGATGTGTTTTCATGATTGAAGTGGTCATGTCCAAGGTATTTCGCATGATCAATTGAATTTTCTAGTAAACATTCACATGATCATCGTAGACATGTTTTGTGTCTTTCTCAAGATCAACCAACTTTTCCAAGATTTCTTGACATGATTGAATTGGACATGTCTAGGATGATTCAAATAATCATAGAGTACATATCTAATAAGCTTCACATAATCAAAGAAAACATGTCCAGTGTCTTGTGCATGATCGAAGAAAAAATGTCTATATGTTATCTCATGATCAAAATTACTTTTCCTCAGGGCATTGCATGATAATTCTGACATGTCAATGGGAAATCATGTGACAATTTTGACAAGTTAATAATTTGTCACAAAATAAACCTGTCTTCTCATTAGGAAATCAAATAATAATGTTGGCATGTCAATAAGTTGTCATGGGATCAACATGTAATGTCCATGGTTTCCTAAGGACGTCATGATACTAGTGAAAAAATTATTATTTCTTAGCCTTAAATAAATCAAAATGCAGGATCTTGTGAACATGTTTATGATCCTGTGCCTACCAGAATATTGAAGATGCATCTCCAATGAGATCATGACTCAAGGCTACATCAAAAATTTATTCATGTAAGGAAAATACATGTACAGTGGGTTCATTTCATAGATTTACTTCCTTGAGTTTTCATGGATATGGAAGGGAATGTCCTCAAATTCAATTGTATTCCAAGACCTTGTATGGGATGAGGAATGTACGCATGAAGGATTCACATGAATATTCATTTTTCAGGAAATCACATAACCTCTATGAGTTCTTGAGATGGGTTCTAAAATCATGCATAGGGGAAGTTTTTTGATTCTGTATACATGTATGAGGGTTCACACTACATGGTGAAGAGGGTGCATGATGTATAGAGAAAATGTCCTCATTGTTCATTTGCATGGAGTGGGTTACTGCAGGGAGGATGTGTATTGAGGCATCCAGTTCTAAGGCTACGTGCGAGCACCACAAGATTGAGGTATTGTGACATCATGATACTAAGGTTTTTCATGTCCACTAGTGTATTCATGCATACACTAGTATGGGTGTCATGTGCATCTAGGGCATGCACTGGGTGGAAAAACAAAGGCACCGTAACACAGATGGATCTTCTTCATATCTTCTCACAGAGAAGAATCATATGTTCTAACCTCACAAATATGTCACATGATAATGGTTTCATGATTATCATTTGATCATATGATATCTAAGGGATCATGCAAGGCACTATTGTGGATGTGCACTGGGGGCTTCCCATTAGTGTAATGACCTAGAGAAGGGTGCTCATTCAAGGAATATAAGCTAACCTTAATGAATGGAGAACTTATTATAGGTTTTTCAAATGATGTTTCAATCATAATATGGTTACATGATCCTAGGGGAATCATGCGAGGAAATATCATTGTTTAAATTGTGGCAAATCTCTTGATTACCCGGGGGAATTATTCTCAAGGTAGTTGTGAATCCCCTTTGTTTTCCACTATCCTTGTCTACTACCCCTCCTCTCTATAATATGTATTTTTTATGGGGGAGTAATGGTTTATATAGGCTTAGTATAGCCTCATTTGATGCTAATTTTCATAGGTATGATACTGTGTGCACTGGATGAAGTGATTGAGGTTTCCTGGAATTAAAATCACATGACCTCAAGATAGATTCACATGGTATTCATTCATTCATGTGATGGACTTATATAGGAAAATAAATCAAAATTTCCGATGGAGGAAGCCTCTTTCATTGATTTTCTTCATGCGACAACTCTATGGTATCCAAATTACTTCGCCTGATTATCACCAGTTTATCATGAGACTCTTCTTGTGACCACCAATTCTAGTTTTCATGAACGGATTCATGATGTGGTATCTCATGTCTAGGTTCTTCGAAGAAAAACATGCATGAAAATGAAGTTTCATGCATGCCTTAGGGACATCACATGAATTCGGGATTCCTTTTTTTGATCTTTAGAGAGGTATGGGATCATGCGAATGACATTAGGGTGTATCATTGTGTTGAATTAGGGGTGTTAGTGGGAGAAGTAGATGAGAAGTGGTTGAAGGCAATGCAGGTGATGGATCATATGGTCAGGATCTGCCTAATCAGATGGTCGCGCTTCTATCATTATTTGTTTTTATGAAGGAATAATATACATTCTGAGGGTGTCTTACATCATTGATCTTCTGGCCAAAACTTCCATGCCTAATAATAAAATTTGGGTCATCAAGTCACCATAAGTAAGCATCAGGGTTTGTTCCCAACCTTTGCTGACACCAACCAGTGTTGGACCACTCTCCCACTATGCTTCCTCCATACAGTATGTCTCTACTCCACTTTTGTGGACTCATGAATGCACAGCCTATGCCACCTATGCTAGCTAGCCGTGTTCCCTTGGAATGGTTGAGGTGACTCCCACATGAGCCTGGGTTAAGCTAGATAGGATTTTTATCCCTTATTAGCACTTTTTTTTAAAAAGTGGAATATATAAATACTAAAAAAATTCTATGTAAAATGAATACAATGAAGAAAAAATGTATATTCCCTTGCAATGAAATTCCTGAGACCATATTCTTAAAGTATGATGCCTATGAACCCTTTACTTAAAAATAGATCAATTTTTTCATGGTCTTCACATTTCTGATATCTTCAATGGAAAATTGCATGGAACACAATTTTGGGTGCCTAAATATTCCCCTTTATAATTAGATTCATTCAGGTAAAAATAATTTTATTCAATGGTAAATGTTGATCACTTTTTCATTTATCTATATTTTTGACGGGCTTTGATATTATACCCAGGGAAAGGATTTGTCTAGAGTTTTTTGAATGAGGGATTTCATGAGTTATCAAGAAGAGACTCCTGACTATGTGTGCTTGGAAAAATAAAATACATAATGAAGATTTTTCTTGAGGCATGAGTACCCTGGAACTAGAATGTGTATGAAGTCCAGAATAGAATAGGTATTTGGAGAAAATAGTCATGTGGGTGGATCTAAAGTAAGGTACTTGGATGTCACCATGTATCCCATGAGAATGGAAATCAATCCTTATATAGGTCTAAAATATAACATTGTGTAGATCAAACTCATGCATATGAAACATAGGTTGATGGATAAATAAATCTATGATGAATTTACTTATGTATATCTGGGTCATACATAGGAAGAGAAATGCCACTTTTTTGCGATGAAATCCCATGTAGAGACCCATGTTTTAATGGAGATATTTCATGGATAATCCATAATATTCATCCTTTGGGTAATATCAAATAGACCCAAACACCTATAATTTATTTCTTTACTCACAATAGATTTTCCTTGAGAAATGCTCATGAATTCCCACCGACATGAGGTTCCTAATTGATATACCTCCTCTAGTTTTCTTAATATCTCATGATTTACAAGTATAATTCAGGAAATATATATATATCCTAGAGGTAGAATTCTCTAATTTATTCCTATGTTAGGGGACATAGAGAGAATATCTTGATTTTTTCTAAGGCCATATGGTGGGACCCACAAACATTGTATCCTTTTGTTTATATTGCCCTAATTTTTTTTCTTTGGAATCATATCGAGGAAGACTTAATGGTAATCGACTTTGATCTTTCACATGCCTCCCTCTTATAGGTTTTCAAATTGAAATGTTTTATGTGTTTGTTTCTTTATAAATGCTTAATATTTCCCACTTCACACAAAGTGTATGTCCAACGATAAGAGACTCATCTTTTTTGCAGGGTTCCCTTAACGATTTTTCACCCTAGAAATCATCATGTCTCTTTAGTTCTTTCAAAATAGACAATTTTTGTTCTATATTTTATAAAATTCTATCTCAGACCATCTATTGTTATAGTTTATGGTCTTTTTGCTCAGACCTTGTATTATTATAGTTTAGTGTCTTCTAGATCGAACCTTCAATTGTTGTAGTTTAAGGTATTTTAGCTCTAACATTATGTTAATGTAGTTTATGGTATTTTGGATCAAACCATATATAGATGTAGTTTAGGATTTTTTATTGGACCTTATGTTTCTGTATTTTAAGGCATTTTAGCTGAGACCTTCTATTCCTGTAGTTTCAGTTCTTATAGCTCAAACTTTTTGTTACTTTAGTTTATGGACTTCTTGATCAGACAATCTATTGTTGTAGTTTAAGGCCTTCTGGCTCAAAAATTATATTGGTAGTGGAAAATTGGTATTCATGAAGGGTTTGAGAACCCCACATATTTTATAGTATTTAGAAGAATGAGTGTCCATGAAGGGTTATGAGACCCTACATTCTTAATTGATATTCTAAATAATGAATGTTCAACAAGGGTTATGACACCCTATATTCTTGTAGAAATCATGAAGTATGATTATCCATAATTGTTCGTGAAACCATGCATCCTTACCTTAAAGGGTGGTGGTGGATGGTGAAAGATTAGGGATACTAAGTCCACTTGGATTGTTAGAATATGAGTTAAGTATATCATAACCCAAAATATTGAACCGCTGAATAAGGAATGGGGAAGATATACTAGGGATGACCAATGATACCCTATGGTGTTGAGTTATATCATGGTACCACTAGGGATCATGAGGATCAGAGTTCCTTAATTACAAGGAGGATATGACTCTAGTTGGTAGGTCAAAGACCCCCTATGAATGTTCCCATAAGGATTATATTAATGGTTTAAGTAATGAGGATCCCCGCCCTTTTCCAAGGGCCATGATAGATTTTTGAATACTGAAACATCTGGGATATGAAGTTTGATATAGATTGAAAGATATAAAGAAAGGGTTTTGGAACCCTAGGGAATTTTATCTTTTCATGGGGAGAATCAGACCCTACATCATGTGGTCTCGAGTGACATGGTGTGGTCCATAAATGGATTTGGGAATAGAGTGTCACATTCCTTCTTTGATAAGGGGTATAATACACAATGATGTAACATAGAGGATGTAAAATCAAAAGAATAGTATATTTATGGGGATCTAAATTATGGATTTGGAATATCTGAGTTTACTAGATGTGGTAATCAGTGGGTACAAGTTAACCATTGGTAATGTTCCAAGCCTCTAAAATTCCATGTGGTTAGGACAATAACTCTGTAAGAACCTGGTTCTTCCTTGAGATAAAAATACGTTATTTTCTAAAAAATCATAGTTTAAATTTCTAATTATGGCCTAATGTGGGTACCCAATTTGATAATGGGTGTTTTCGGGGGTGTCCAAGTTTGTTTTAGAGCCTGGAACCAAAGCTTTTGGGTTGGAAATGGCTTGGAACATGGTTAGTTTAAACCATCCAGGGTAGGCTACGTGGTCTAATGAACCATGTGAGGCATGGTTAGAGAGTAGGGGGAGGCCTCATAGTTAGGATAAACCATACGATTTGGGCCACACTACCATGTGAAAAACTATTCAATTATAACAGATTTTTTTCACGGTTTCTGTATGGTTAGTCAAACCATGTGAGGTTCCCTTCCCTATAGCTAACCATGGACGATTGGTGTACTGTTTGTCAAACCATGCACTTAAATGATGAGACCAAGATATTTTGGGAAAATTCTTTATTTTAAACTCAATTAATTTTTAAACCTAAATCTATATTTTACTTCTCCCTCATGTTGGATAATAGCTTCTTTGGAGCTCCTTTGAGGGCTTATTCTTGAATTTGATACCGACTCTCCATCTGATCTCTAACTCAAGTGTCTCTTGTATCATCATATACACATCAGTGAATCCACAATTACTTTTTATACATTCTTTGTTATTCTAGATAACAGTTGTGCTATTTAGGTGCCAGATAATTTTTCTATTATTAGTTTCTTTATAATATATTCAATTCTCTCCTAATCATAGTCGAATCAGGAGCTGATACTGGATGAACTATCAGCTACAGCCCTAAGGTAGGTGGTATCATTCCTTTTTCTAAAATCCAAGGTGTTTATATATGTCATTGTTCCATATTCCCAATTTATTGTTGTCACCTTAAATGAATTTTAATCCTTGAATTTAATGGTTAGGCATGGCCTATTCAATTAAAGAGACTAGAAAGTAATGTTATAGGTTATGGACCTTGATTTAGAAACAAACCTTGGGTGTGTTGGTAATATAGATGAACCACCATGGGGGGCCTTGAAACTTGGATACCTTTAAGGTGTGCCTTTACCTTTTCAAGTTTTTTAAATTTTTGAATTGAATTTTTATTTAAATTTATGAATTTAATTGTATGTTTTTATGTAAATTTAATTGTGATATAAATTATAAACGAAATGATTAAAGGAAGGGGATGGGTGGCCAAGACCTTATTCCCTTACCTTGAGTTGCTCATTTATGCTTTAAATTATCTATTTAATGAAGTTCTCGTGTGATATGAATAGAGGATATGCCATGTATTGGGTTTTTAATAATGATAATATTGTTATAAATATTTTCCCATGTGAGTATGTGGTATCCAAGACCTTTAATATTGGACAATAACTCAGGTCACCTTTCTAGGTGAGATTGAATTAAGATGTCCCGGGGGATGAACTTGACATGTTTAAATGATTTTTATTAAATGGTTTGAATTGGTTAAATTTTTATATTCCTTGGGTGACACATGAACTCATATAAGAATTACATGGGTGTACTCAATTGGATTTCACCTTTCTTATTCCCAAGTGATACTTGGTTTCCTAATATGGTTTTCCCAGGATAGACTCTTAGGGGTGGAATATTATGCACCGACTGATACATGGATTCATATTATAATTCCATGTACATACTCAAAGGTAATTTGATCATATTTATATGGGTGATACTTGGGTTTCCTTAGTGGACTGCCATAGATGGACTCAAGTAGAAGTGACTTTATATTGCACCTAGAGTGATACCTGGGTTCTTGAGGATCCCCATGGATGAGATCTTAGGGTTTTGGTTTATAATATACGTGGGGGGAAACATGGATTAAAAATTAGGAGTGTCAGGGAATGGATCAGTTCTAAATTGAACAAATAATGAAATGAGTTATATGATGTGTCTTCCAAGTTAAAGCACAATCTTGGATTCAATCATGACTTACACCTTGAGGATGGCCTATTTATGAATCCATGGATACATGTTCTTACAGGGAATTCAGGGATTTATGCCTGGTCCTGAGACTTTTTGATCAAATGAACTATATAATGTTAAATTAGCATGATCATATATGAAAAAGGACTAATTATTAAATTAGATAATCATTACTTAAATGAACTTGACCATAAATGAGAACCTTGAATTACAAGATGTTTACTTTTGAGTACTTTCCATTACTAGTTATAATTCTATCTATACATTGTTATTATAAATATTCTTTGACTGATTGGAACTTGATCTGTGGGTGGTTTCCTACTAGGATTATATCTTACACCCTATTTGGCCCGCCTTTGGGTACCCAACCAGACTATATGATTGTAGGTATGGATAAGGGAAAACACCCTTATATAGGTTCTTGATTACTGTTTAAGTGAATAGGAGCATGAGACCGAGATGAGGCTCGTGATGATAGTTGAGATACTTCTTCCATTTTTTTAATTTTATTTTATGTATTGTATACCTACCTTGTATAAATGTTTTGGCTGATTCATTATAAACACATGACATGTATCATTATTTCGTATATGATGTGACTTCGAAAATTAATTATATATCAATCATCTTTTGTTTACTTATTTTATATATGATTAACCACTTATGCTAATTATATTTTATTGATATTCATATTTTCTATTCTCTGGTGATGAGGGCATTGTCCCCCCACAGACACACATAGGCCCTCACTACTAGTCGGTAGCCTTTGGTGTTTGAGGATATGTGCTTGAGGCCATGTGATCTGCTAGGCTCCGGGTCACTATTGAGTGGCATCTGGGACTATCTTAAAAAGTGGTTTTAGAGCCTTATTTTCTGATTTTATTTACTATTTGGTGATAATAAAAAGGTATAGGAAAGATTATGAGTTTTGTAATGTGCTGTTCCTGGGAGTAGCTACCTTGCTTTTAGGAAAAAGACAAATTATGTCAAATTGAATTGATATTTTTTAGGTTTTTACTATTATTATTTATTTGATTATACTTTTGGGTAATGAACTTGGATTTTTATGTTATTATTGATATGGTTGTGGTTATATTGTGTTTCAACTTGATGAGATGATGTTGTTCCATCTCATGCATCATATAGGCACTTGTTGGAATCACATGCTATGAATTATGCCATGGAATTTAGGTTGAAATACTTATTGAATGATGTTTTTATAGGTTACATGATATATATTTCTATATGTATTCTTTTGTAATAGACATTCTATAACATGTTATGGTGTGAAATAGTAGGATTCTAAACTTTGGTTCTTGAGGGGTATGAGCCCTCATGGATCAGAATTTGGTGAACCATTTAGATTAACCAGTTGGAAGTAAATTTTGATATAATGATAAATGATTATTGATTCAAATGAAAAATGAATTCAAATGAAAATGAATATATATGAATTCAAGTGGGAATGAAATTTAAACTAAAATTTCTTATAGTAGAGAACATGACCCATACTAAAATTTATTAGTGGGAAAAAGGCAGTGTCTTTGGATTTTATATAATCTATACAACCCCCAGACCTAAATCTAGGAGTAGGAAGAGGTGTCTATTATAATATAAGAAGGCGTGTTACTATCTAATTTCAATATATGTGCTTTTGATATGTGAACTTTTATAATTATCTCGAACTAAGGTGTGTGATTAGATTCAAAAAATGTACAACTGGCCCAAGTAGGACAATCAGGTCCTGTTTCTTTTGAGATGACCTGTTATGGGTGCTTATGACCTTGATAATTAAACAACTACTATTGGGTTTCTTTCTGAAGAACATGGGTTAGTTTAATGGTACCATTATAGGTCACCTTATCTTAAATAATTTGAACGTATTTTATTTTTATAAATTTCCTTATTATGAATGAAATTCAATAAATATTTAATTATTTAAAATGTAAGTTTTAAAAGAATTACTTTTTTTCCTTTATGGGTTCGTTAAAATAGGTACCAAGTGCTTTTGTTTTATAGTTCGTGCTTCATGTTCTGATCAATATCTTTGAGATGTTAAAGATTAAAGGTTAATCAAATTAATGAATTTAAAAATAAACCAAAAGTTGAAGAATTCATTAAAATCCCTCATGTAAGGGTAGTTTAAATGTTTACTTTATGTTTCCTTAGAGTAGAAAAGTGAGCATCTTCCATAGTATTTATCTTCTTAAGAAATGGATTAAATGATAGGTGTAAACGCTAGTGACATTATATTTTATGTGACTTGGAGTTAGGGGTATATGTTTATTATCTCTTAAGGGGATAGATCAGGGTAGGTATCACCCTTAGAGCTTAAATTCATTGCTAAAAGCTGTGATATTTCTTCCATATGGTACTAGTTGGGTACCGTTGTCCTTAGTAGGACTCTTAGCTTTTAAATGACGCCTTTTTTCGAATAAATGGTCATAGTATACTTGACCCTTCTTATGGTAATGAACATCTGGTAAAACTTGTTTTGAGAAGGATAGAAATGCCTCAGTCATGATCAATCACTTAGTTGGTCTTGTGGATAGTTGTTCTTCCTTAGTGCTGGATGACTTGGTGTGTCACCATCTAGGTTAATGGTAGCACGGGATAATATGAATCTGGGTTAAATCTCTTGTATGTAATACTTGATACTTGAATGCATAGGGTGAATATCCTATGGGTAGTGTTGAGGATGTTCCATTTTACTTATGTATCCTTGGTGTAGTATGTGTTGATATACATGGTACACATCGAGATGCTTAGTGATGTAAAAAATCAGTTTAGTTCGGTCAAATCATTGAGACTTGTGCTATTGAGTACATTATCAGATCATATTAGGAGTAGAATGATTGGGGAGTTATAGGAATAACATTCTTCCCAATTACTGGGATGAAATCCAAGATGATCAGGTGTTTAGGAATAGCTATCAGGTTGGTTTTGGCTTTATTTTATAATGCTATGACGTATGTGAGTGTGGATCAGAGAAGAATAACATGTGAATTTGATGTGAATATGACCTATAATTCTTGATATTGGCTGGTCTATATCTTATTTGAATTACTAGGAAACTCCTAAGGTGGAAATTGTCACATCGTTTCTGGTGTAGGTGTTTGTTCTTTCTTGGCAGTATGTCTCTGTTGGTGTTTGGATGCATATGCAACCTCTGCGAAACACCATTGGTCTCAGATGAGCTTCAATGGTAAACCTTGAATGATTATAGTATTCCTAGAGTTGTAAAGGAATAAGGGTTCAGTTAATGGTGATGTATTTGTAGGTGAGGATGATATTATTTTAAGAAGTAAACCAATAGTGGTTCAGCTATTCTTCTTTTTTTATTGGTCATTTTGAAACCATTCAAATCCTATTAGTGTACCCTTATTTGAAAGATGAGTGTGTCCCATATCTTTAAATTTTCCTTGATACACTAAGAGAGAATCAATATTATGTCTTGAAATTGTTTAAAATATATTTTGTTTAAAAATAGTTCTCTATCAGAGTCGTGCGTTGGACACATGGTTGTTTAAATGGGATTGGTTAGTCTAGAGTGACACTTGGGTTCCTGTGTAGGAATGCATTGGATGAACTCTTGGACATCAGTCATTTTCTTTAACGTGACCGCCAGGTGGATGAAACTCTGGGCTCTGTCGATGTTCTATTGTAGACATTATGGTCTTATGACAACCACTCACTTATAGACATGCAGTATGGACTCCCAGAGATCTATTCCTTGGACTCCAGTTTAACAAAGCTGAGGTTTCCCCAGACATGTAGTGGATCTTGGAGGTAATGTTTAAATGGGTAACGATTCTAGTTGGCTGGAACTGGAAAACACCCATTCTCATGCTATGGCATGATAGTTTAAATGATTAGGTGGTGTTTTGACCATGGAACATCAGGAATTCAGGTATAGACTTCGGTGAATGTGCTTGTTGTGAACACATGGTTCCTTTGGAGAATGCTTTGTGGTTTAGATTGTAATATGTAGGGTGTCTAAGCTGGGAATTTTCGAGAAACGTCATCCATAGTGGATTGACTTATTTTTCCTTCCAATACATGTGTATTATTGAAATTAACCTATTTAAAACACGTCTGCAGGTTAAGTATGGTGTGGTGTAAAGGTTTATAGTGTCTTCCTGGAAAGTTTGTCTGACCAGTTTCAGTTTGGTTCATTGAGATTCAATCGTTCCTTTATGGTGAGGTCCTTAATATGACCTCAGATGTAGTGGGGATCACCAGTAATGGTGTCCTAGTATGAAAAGAGATGTAGATGGTTTTTCATTAGGTCTTCCACTAGTCAGTAGTTGATGGTGGAACACTAGAAACCAGCTGAGCTTTTATAGTAGTTACCTATCCCTAAATGGAAATGGAATGATGTCACGATGGATTTAGTGATATATTTATAAGTTCATCTTGAGTTAATGATGTTGTATGGGTTTTTATTGATAGGATCATGAAAGTTTCACTTTTCCTACCTATCAAGTGAGAATTTCAGTAGATGATCTTGAGAGATTGTATATCGATGAGATAGTACGACTTCATGGGGTCCGGAATACCATCATTTTAGATTGGTATCCCTAGTTTACTTCATGGTTCTAGAAATTACTACAGAAGGTGTTAGGTACATAGGTTCTTGTGAGCATGACATACCAACCCCATAAAAAATGGTCAGTTAGAGCACACAATTTAGGTGCTTGAGGACAATATTTGAGTATGCATCCTATATTTTAGGGGCTATTGGGAGAGGCATATACCCTTGGTATGATTCTCCAAAAAAAATAGTTTTTAGGCTACATTTAAGATGGTACCTAATGAGGCTTTATAAGTTAAGTGATGCTGATCACCCATATCTTGGTTAGAGGCAAGTAAGGAAGCTATGCTTGAAACTCATCTTTTTCAGGAGACCACATAGTAGGTGTAGTTGATTCAGAAGTAAATGAATACTATGCAGTCTTGTTAGAAATATTGTGTCAATCTTCATAGAATACCTTTAGAGTTTGATGTCAGGGATATGGCTTTATTACATGTTTGAACAAGGTTGGTACATTGGAGGATCAGAAGATAGTGTAATATTTCACCACATTATTTCAGGATGTTCGAGATTATATAGAGAGTTGGTCCAAAGCCTGTCGGTTATAGTTACCTCATAGGTACCGAGCCATACATGACAAATTCAACATTTCTCAACCACGATGCTACTATTCAGACCCATCTCATGTCTTTCAACCCAAGTAGGTCAGGTTATAAGTAAATGTTCCCTTTTAGGAGTCTTCTATATGTATTGGGGATCATAGCTTCAAGGTTCTCCGAGGATGGCTAATTCCTCTAGTATGGGTGTTATAGCCACATGGACAAGTACACGATGAGACCTAGGAGAAGGAGGCCAATGTATGATCATAGTAGCTAGAGTTATTCTAAGATCATACATCACCACCCTTGGAAGGGTAATTCAGGGATAAATTTCTTTATGGGGGGATGTTTTTAAGAAATCGATTCTTAATTGAGTTAAAAATCCTTTATTTTCTATCAATTCTCTATTTAAATGTATAAATATGGGCTAATGTGGGTACCCAATTTAATCACAAGTGTTTCAGGGGTGTTTTGGGCTAGTTCGGAGCCCAGAACCCAAAATTTTGGGTATGAAATGTCCTAGCACATGGTTAGTTCTAACCCTGCTAGGTAGGCCACAATGTCTAATAAACCATGAAATTCATGGATATAGAGTACGGGAAGGCAACACGGTTAGGTTAAACCATGAAATTTGGTACACGCGAACATGAGGAAACCTCTTAAATTTTAACAGAGGAATTTCTCATCGTTTCGGTATGGTTAGTCAAACCATGCGAGGTTCCCTTTCCTACAGCTAACCATACACATTTGGTGCACGGTTTTTCAAATCGTGTACCTAAACCGTGTGACCCAGATATTTTGGGTAAAATTATTATTTTTCCTCACTTAATGTTTAAACCTAAATATATTTTTCACTTCTCCCTCACATTGGACAACAATCTATTGGGAGCTTCTTTGAGAGCCTGTTCTTTGATTTGATCTCGACTCTCTATATGATCTCTTACTCAAGCACTGATCATCTCATTGGATCCGTATCAGTGAGTTCTCAATTTTTTTAATCTATTCTTCATTCTTCTAGATAATGGCTGCACTATTTAGGTTCAAGCTAATTTGGCCTATTTTAGGTTCTTCATCCATTTTTCAATTTTATATCGATCTAAAATGAATCAGGAGCCGATACTAAATGATCTATCAAATACATTCCTAAGGTAGGTGGTCTCATGCCTTTTTCTAAAAGTTAAGGTTTTTATATATTTCATTTTCCCATGTGTCCAATTTATGGGTGTCACCTTAAATGAATTTTAATCCTCAAATTGAATGGTTAGGCATGTACTATTCAATTAAAGAGACCAGTAATGAATGTTAAATGTTGTGGAACTTTATTTAGAAATAACCCTTGGCTATGTTGGTAACATAGATGGACCACCATGGGTGGCCTTAAAACATGGATACCTTTTAGGTGTGTCTTTACCCTGACATGGGATTTAAATGGTTGAATGGAATTTTTATTTAAATTGATTAATTTAGTCGTAAGTTTTTATGAAAATTAAATTGTGATCTCAATTGTAAATGAAATGATTAATTGAATGGTATGGGTGACCAAGACCTTAGGATATTACCTTGAGTTTCTTGTTTAAGCTTGAAATTCCATTTTTAATGAATATACCATGTGAGATTAATAGATTCTATTCCATGTATTAGGTTTTTAATCATGATAAGCTTGTTATAAAGATTTTCCCATGTGAGTATTTGGAATCCCATCCCTCTAATCTTAGCCAATGACTTGGTTCACCTTTCTAGGTGATATTGAATTGAGATATCCTTGGGGATTACCTTGACTTGTTAAAATTATTTTGATTAAATAGTTTGAATTAGTTAAATGATTATATTAATTGGGTGGCCCATGGATTCGTATGATAATTCCATGGATGAACTCAATTGGATTTGACCTTGCTTATGCTTGAATGACACTTGGAATCCTAATATGGTTTTCTAAGGATAGAATCTTAGGGGATGACTATTATATTCTGAGTGATACATGTATTCATATTATAATGTCGCAGATGAACTCAAATTGCCTTTGATCATATTTATATAAGTGATACTTGGCATTCCTCACTGGAATGCCAAGGACGTACTCGAGTAGTAGTGGCTTTATACCACAAATAGAGTGATATCTATCTTCATGAGGATTTCTATGGATGGGATCGTAGGGTATTAGTTTATAATATAAGTAGAGTGACACATGGATTACAAATTATAAATTTAGTGGATGGGATCATGTTATACATTGAAAAATGAATGAAATTAATTATATGATGTGTCTTCCAAGATAAAGAAAAATCTTGGATTCAGTCTTAACTTACACCTTGAGGATGGCCTGTTTAGACATCTTTGGATACGTGTGCTTATGAGGAATGTTTTGATTTATGCTAGGTCTTGAGAATTTTTGATTAAATGAACTATATAATGTTAAATAATAATGATCATAAATAACATAGG
Source organism: Viscum album (assembly GCA_963277665.1). Taxonomy (NCBI): domain Eukaryota; kingdom Viridiplantae; phylum Streptophyta; class Magnoliopsida; order Santalales; family Viscaceae; genus Viscum; species Viscum album. Next base: position 133,590,808 of record OY728120.1, read on the forward strand.
TCTAAGTGTTAAATCAGATACTCATTTCTCAATTGAATTTGAGTAAATGAACTTGACTATAAATGAGAACATGGACTTATAGGATCTTTACTTTTGAGTACTTTCCTTTAATATTTATATTTCTATCTATACACTATTGTTATAAATATTCACTGATTGATTGTCACCTGATACTTGGGTGGTTTTCTATTGGAATAATATATCACACCCTATTTGGGAAACTTTTTTATACCAAAATAGACTATATGATTACAAGTATGGATGAGTAAAAATTCCCTTTTATAGGTTCTTGATTTCTTTTTAGGAGTATGGGATCATGGGAATGAGTTGAGGCTCATGATGATAGATAGATACTTTTGAACTTCTTGTACTTTTGTTATATATATTGTATATCTACCTTATATACATGTTTTGTCTAATTTATTAGTGACGCATGACATGTATCGTCATTTTTTAAATTTAGTGACTTCTGTAATTGCTAATATGTCAGTCTTTCACTGATTACTTCTAATATGTATGATTTACAACTTCTAATAATTGTATGTTATTAATATTCTATTGCTCTACACTCTAGTGATGAGGGATTAGTCTCCCCACAGACACACTTAGGCCCTCATTACTAGTGAGCAGCCTCTGCTGTTTGGGGAGACGTGCTTTAGTCAATGTGGCCAATCGGGCTCGGTGCACTATTGAGTGGAATCTAGGTCTAGGACATTACAAACTCTTGGGTATAAGGGGGGCCTTCCTGGGATTGGACAGTCTATTTGAAGGATGCTATTACTTTTACTAGAATTCTACATGGTATATCCAAGAGAAAATAGGGTCAAGGTCCATGGGGTTCAAAACATTCTTGTAGTTGGGGGTTAATTTTTTTTCTTTTATCATTTTATATGTTGGTTATAAACCCAGGATTGATGATTTATGTGTACCTATGTATCCTATAATGGAAGGAATTAATAATAATGTAGTTTTTTCATGAAATATATCTATTCAAGTTTAACTCATACACATGGAGGGGTATTTCAATATTTATCATTTCATCTGGAATCAAGATTGGAGAACTGAGTGTCACTATATATCTTGTGATGATAGAAATCAATCCCCATGTAGTTATTGAATGGGAAACTCCCTACACATGTATGACCCATATGCAATGGGGGGAATTTTTTCCGTTGATTGTTGCAGATGGTCCCTATATTGGAGATTTGTGTTTCATTACATATCCTATGATGACAGTAATCAAGACACACATAGTTCCTAAGAAATCATGGTGTTAAACATAATATTGAAAGGATGTAATCTCCTTGTTTTGAAAAGGGAATATTTTTACTGGGTCTAAGAATGGAGTTATGGGTATCACTATGTATCTTGTAATGTAAGGAATCAAGTCACACATAGTTCTTTAATGATGGTGTGGTGGGAGACCAACCCCAAGGATAGTGGTACTATCAGGTTAGGCCCATGGTAATTCCCATTTTTTATGTTATGCAAGAGAAATCAACCATTTATTTTAACATTATGTGGAAATGACTCATGGTGGTCCATTTATGTTATTGCATCCAGGACCTTGATAACCCAGTTCTGAAATGGTATGTCTTGGTCATGTAGGGAAGCCCTTACCGATTTCTTAAGATCATGTGGGCTATTATTAGTGTAATAATCAAGGAATGGAAAAGTTTTCTCTCACCACAAAGAGGAAATTAAAGGAAGAAAAGGGGAATTTTGTATCATGCGGTGGATAGGCCATCATATAGGATCAAGGAATCCATATGTATATCATTGGAATGAGAATCAAGACATACATAATTATATAAAATCGTGCAGTTTAGTGTCATGTGGAGAGGACATTAGTTGTGCAGTTTAATGTCATGTGGTTAAGACAAAGGTGAATCGACATGAAAGAAGATAAATGTTTAGGATCCTTGCAATTTCAGGTTATGTGGTGAGGAAAAAGGTTAAATCACATGAAAAATAAATACTATGGTTGGATCTAGGACCAAATACATGGGTATAACTGCATATCTTGTAGGGGAAGGAGGCAATCCCCACATAGTTCTTGAATGTGGAGATTCTCTATGCGGATCTAACTTTCACACAAAGATGGGGGAAATTTATTTTTATTTCTCATAGATATTTCTCTTGTGTAGTGAATGTTTGGTAAGACAATGCTCCCCATGTAGATTAACATAATGTGGTAAGGACATCTTCTATATAGTTTAACTTCATACAGTAAGGACAAAAGATGTTGTGAAGATTAAAGTCTTACTGCCAGGATTGTTTCCATACATTTTAGCGTCATGTGGTCATGATATGTTTTTTAGTTTAACATCATATGAACAGTACATAGTACCATGATAAGGGTTCATTTTACTCTCTATTTACTATAAACCTCGATGGTCATTGGGTAAGAGTTTGTGATGCGTATACACATTAGGGTTTAGATCTGGAATTTCCATGTAACTCCAAGAATACACATATTGATGCTGCTTTAGGAACGCAATGTACATGTTCTTCTCCTTGAGAGGCAAGGAATAACTAAATAATATAAGCTTAAGATCTGCTTTTATTCCCAGATTTACCTACCTGATCTCATCAATGGTGGTGGAGACACCTTCCTCAAATTTGGGAAAGGCATTCCTGAGGCCATCCACTTCTTATTCCACCTTTGAGTTCATGGTGGAGTTTCTAGGTGAGGTAGGAATTTTGAGGGAATTTCTTTCACCTTTTGGGATGAGAGAGTCCATATGAAGAGACCTTATCATTGTCTACTTCTAGGCTCATTGTATAGAGATTACAAAGATGATTTTCTTAAATGTTATCACTAGGGATAAGAAGATCTTGGGAATATGGGATTAATAATACTACCTCAATTTGGTTAATGAGTATCACATAATTTCTATGAATGATATGGTAACGTAGAATTATGATGGCACAATCTACACTCAAAAACCTTGGCTATAATGACTTCTGCATCAAACTCATATGGGCCCTAAAGGGACCTAATGAGTGTCGCTCTGTTTTATCTTGAAATATAGAAAGAATCCCAGATTTTGTAACTTCCACATGATATTGAAGAAGTATTTAGGATATTAATATGTCTTAATGTAATGCCCTGATCCTAGTTACCCAGAGTCGGTGCATTATTACATAACATTGGAATAATCACAAGGGATCAAATCCCAAAAGACCGACCAGTTTAGTTGTAGAGACCCGAATCCTGACTTACATGGACATTACATTACATTTGCGGAATACTTAGTACATAACAAAAACACACACACAAGGATCGTAATAGTTTAGTGTCTTTGGAAACTCGGAATATAATCTTCTAATCCTGGTGAAAGATCTTCAAAATCTCCCATAAAGATCTTCCTTTTTTTATTACCTAAAACCTTTCTTTATATCCTGGGTAAAAGAAAACATAAGAGGGTGATCTCAAATTCTCAGTAAGGGTAAAAAAAAAAGAAATATCAATCACATCGTATACACAAGCACATAACTTTTGGAAATCTTAACTTGCAAAAGAGATCATAATTTCATAGCATGGGGTAAATCATGGCAGTGAAATGTAATCACAATAATCATAACTTAAAACATGAAACATTGTGGCATACACACATAATCATAGAGAATCATTTCTTGTTAGTCAAGACTCATTGCCAAGACTATCTTAGTGGAAAAAGTCCCTTTCTGAACCGAGTCACCCTCGTTCCAGTCATGTTTCACTGAACCGGTATAACCTACCGTTCCAGCCATGTCTATCTCATGAGATATAAAATCTTTACCCAATGCATTGGAGGGAGATATAGGTCCCACCCATCTCATAATGATACCATTATTATGTGTGCCACAAAATCATAAACCATACATAATAGCATAACCCATGTAATAAAAAATGGGATTCTTAAACATCGTGACATCATAAAACAATTCATATAAGATAAAGGAATTCATAAAAATAATTCCATCAAAAAACAGAACCCTTTATTATCTTAGATGGAAAATAATTTTGATAAAACACTCGAACTCTATTCTTGAGGAAAATATCCTTTCTACTTCAAAAACATTTTTCCTTTCTTAACATGTCATACAATTTTAAACTAAAAGAAGTTGATTAAAAATAAACTTGAAAACTTGTAAAGTAAGCTTCTTGGAAATAATGTTTTAAAAATCCATTTATGCCGTATAAGTTAAAAAAACATTCTTCGTACTTTTGTCGGAAAAGTCAAAAAGTACCTCGTACGAAAACGACAAAAGATTCCTTTCATATCTTTTACAAAAAAACTCACCGAAGGGTAAAATTGGATATAAACTATTGTAGAAGGATGGAAATAATATTACATATTGAGGGAACATGTATGTGGATGATAAAATACACCCCAATAATTACCAAAGTAAAAACAATCTCAGATAAAAGTGAGATTGTGATATTTCCCATACCTTAGGTCTGACTTTCTTTGTAAGTGTCCGAACCTCCTCTTTTTGACACGGCTTCACTTAACCTCCACTTAAAGAACAAAGGATGGTCTTTGAAGAATACCAGGACCTCTAGGATGATACTAGGGAAGTGGAGAAGAGATTTTGGCAGAGTTTGGCCGAGCTTGAAGGCTCAAAGTTGTGTGAGGATGAGAGGGAGGAGGTGCCCTTTTATAAGGGAAGAGAGGGGCACCTTTGGAATAACTAAAAATATTATTTTATTATAAAGTCAAGTTCGGTTTTAAATAGATCCAAATTGATTTATTTCAAGGATAAGGTGGGTATGGGTCGAAATCCTCTCATCCAATAGAATTTAGACAAGTTTAGGTTCCTATTTTAACCTTATCATTTAGATTTAACTCTAAGTTAAATAATTTAACTTTTACCGTGTCTTTTTGTTTTCTTACACTATATGGTTAATAAACTCACTTTATGAAGCCAAACGAACCCCAAGTAGTTTATTATTAATATATCTATCCTTATCTAAGTCATTTGGTCGAACCTTAGATTTTTAGGAATTAAATAACAATTAATAATATAATATTTGTTTTAAAAACTAATTTATTTCAATTTTGACACTATTTGGTACATGATTTTTATGAAATTTCTAACAGAATGATAAGTTATAACCAAGTTACTTAAATCAATAAAAACATGTCATATTAACCTATAAAATTATTGGGATTCATAAAAAGTCTCAAATTACATTTATTTTGGTGTTTATAACATCAATTATGTCAATATTTTCTTAAAACGGTAATTACTGCATCATCGTTGTGTCATAAATAAATTAAATTATATAAAGTATAAAAATTACAAATAAAATACCATTATGTAGGAAATCGTTTTATCTTTCTAATTAATATTTATAGTCGAAATTATATTATGTATAACCCTATATTAAAAATGTTTTAGTAAATAAACTTTGACTTTAACTCTTTTAACTCTTCTTTGAATTAAATAATAATAAATGTCCTAATCTAATCCAAGTGGGCATAAATGATAATATTTTACACATAAGGTTGTTTTTGGTAGAGATACACTTGTCCAATAGGATTAGGACATGTGTTAGGGTAATATTAATGTCATTTTTACCCTTAATTACCCTATTTACTTTTAACTGTGGTAAATAAAAGTAAAAAGTTACTACTCACCAAAAATTATTTTCATCTCATTGAACCACATTTTACTTACTGACATCAACCATGTCTCTCGAATTTTTGAAATTCCATTCACAGAAGCGGTAAAATTTTGATTTATGAAGAAAAATTAATTTTTTAACTACCATTTAGTAGTTTCACTATTCATCAAAAATTGATGTTTTTCAGAAAAATGCCAAAATTTCACCCTAAGCTATAATTGATATTCCGAATTCAAAAATGATTTCTATTTTACAAAATTCCCAACATATAAGTTGCATTAATTAATTTTATAATTAATTTCCGCTGTCACAACAAATAACGTGTTTTTAAGAGATAATAACTATCAAAAGATTAACACTTGTTTATGTCTGGTGTAAATGTGAAATTACATCCAATGACCAACATTGTATTAAATTGTAAAAATATATTCTAAATATACTTTAAAACCACTCAAATTAATAATTTATCACTATTAATTATTTCGATTGGAAAAGTTTTTTTTTAACTAAAATTTAGTAATTTTCACTATTCATCAAAATATGAAAGTTATCCGAAAAGTACCAAAATTTCACCTTAGGCTAAGTTCGATACTACGAATCCAAAAATAAAGTCCATTTTGAAAAATAGAATTTAAAAAATTTCAAAAAGTGGTTATTACTATTCATGACGGCTAGTTTTAATAATATTTTAATAGCATATCGTTGTTTAGTGAAACTCGGTATTGCGTACTACACACGCTATCGAGGAAGGTCGCAATTGCGTATAATACAAGGCAAGTCAAGGATGCATGTTGTGCAAGCTCTTTTTGGTGTAGCGTACAACACAAGACATTAGTGAAATTAAAAAGAATATTTTTCATAAAATCTTGGGTTGTCACATTCTACCCCCCTTAAAATGAATTTCGCCCTTGAAATTCGTCGGGGTTATAAATGGTTTACTATTTGAAAGTTTCTTTAATCAGAACCCACATCGTAAAAAGGAATACCAAAACCAATCTTTCAAAACGAAAGTATGAAACATAATGGTTACCCAAATAAACTAATCACTGGGTTTCCACATAGGTGAAAATATGGATATGGAAGAAAAATCTAACCATCATGTTATGATTGAGAGTGGTAGAGAACATGGCTATGGAAAAGCTAGAAATCACAAAGCCATAAATTTTTGACGATCTAAGGTACCATCTGATTAATCAGATATAAGAGCACTAAGACAACATTTTTGGTTTTCAAGATCGTTTCCCTAAAGTTAAAGAATTTGAATTAGAATAAATACTTACTTTATTTTGGTACAATCTCACTGTTGTTCGTGCCGTGAACAATTTCCACTTCATCTCTTAAATAAATGAAGTTGAATTTGTTATTCGTGAAGTGTTAGCAGATCATGTGATAGAATGATGGGTCATTCCATCTGTCTCAAACAAAAGGTTAGCAAAAGTTATTAAATATACATAAGTCATTCTATAGTGAGATTAATCATATATGGTTCTTAAAATGGACTTATACTTCATATATCATACTGCTTAATATAATAAAACTAGTTTCTACTAAACAGGGACTTCCTATAGGCCAGTGGTAGGCGATAAAGGCCAGTCGCACTTCGGTTGTGGGTTCGATTCCCACAGCCTTGTCCGACGCGATGGGATGTCGCCCGTCCTACAGGTTGTCCTTTTTCTAAAACTATATTACTATAACATCCCATCAATAATTTCGAAAAAAAACTTCTATCCTTAAACAATACTAACTTATGTCCAACATAATCCATTCCAATCTTTAGGCTTATCCATAATACTGCAGTCCACTCTCATAACATAGTGAACATGATTACCAGAGATTTAATACCATTGTTGATCCCCATATATCATAAGATATGTTTTGTTGGTCACATTCCAAACATTCAAAGTCCTTAATCATGTATTCTCTTGAATACCTTAGTGAAAACATGAATGCAGTTAAAAGTGAACACCTTCCACATACAAAAATCCTCAAAATTCTATATACTCAAACCATGATATCACTTAGTCCTTATATCAATCATGAACTCATGAATACTGTTAAACATTTCATTTTCTCGTTTTCCCTTCATTATGCGCAAATCATCTTATTTCCAAAAAATATCTCAATCACTTTGAATACCACATTAGACCAACACATAAATATTCCAATACTTTATGATACCACATTATTTTGGAATCCCATTACATAAACACTTAATCATTCCACCACATCGTTGTCATATTCAACATCGCCAATAGTGATCACATGTGACTTCCCTTTGTCCTTTGCCTTCAGTGGTTGCTCATGTTGATCATCACTAACCCTTGGATTAGGGCATTTATTAGCATAATGCCCCATTTCCTTGCACTTGAAGCATTGAAGTGTTGTTGGTGCGTTCTCTGCAGTCTTTGCTTTATTCACATCATTAGAATCCCTTTTTCCATTACTTCGACACTCAGCTGCTCGATGACCTTCTTTTCCACACTTAAAACATTTTCTAGTCCCTTTAAGACAATATACACCATGCTTCTTTCCACACTTTGTGCATAAGGAAACATTCATCTTCTTTTCACCATTATTCTGAGATTTCTCCTTGAACTCCATCTTTCGTTTCTTGTCAAAACCATGAGATGGATATGTAACACCAACTTCCATTTCTACCTTGATAGCACAACGTACAATTTCTTCATAGCTGCTGAAGTCTTTTATAGATAATGCCCTTCGAAGACTTGGTTTTAAGCCACTGAAAAATCGATCAACTTTACTTTCAGGTTGGATGATAATGCCAGATGCATACCTTCCAAGTCTTGTAAAATTCTCTTTGTATATACCAACAGATTCATCATCCTTTTTCTTTAGTTCAAGAAACTCCTTCTCCATCTTTGTTCGAAGAATACAATGGAAGTACTTATTGAAAAATAAGTTCTTGAACTCGTCCCATTCCATGGACTCAATTTTATCTCTTTGCCTCGTATTCTTGATAAGATTCCACCATTGATCAGTTTCACCTTCCAAACGATATACTGCTAAGATGACTTTATCATGTTCAGAACATTGAAGAACTGAAAATATATTTTCAGTGGTACTGATCCATTGTTCAACAACAAGTGGATCAGAAGACCCACTGAAAGAAGGTGGACATTTCCTTATGAAGGACTCAATAGAATATTGTTCCCTTCCCTGCTCATTTGGAAGTCCAGGATGATTCATAGCTTGAGTAAATATAGCAATAAGATTTTTCACTCAATCTCCTATAACATTTGTTTGTTCAGAAGGACAATCATTGCATTGTCCATTGCATTGATCAACATGGTTCCTTCGGGTTCCATCCATCGTCTAAAACCCAAAAAGAATAGTGCGAGAGGAAAAAATCATGCTAGGGAAAACAACATAATAAAGGAGGAGTACCTTCAATATCTAACATCTTAGGTTTAATTCTATGATCGTTAGAATAATTCTAGTACTATAACCTATACGTATACTTAACCTTAGGGACATCCCTAGACATACCTTAGAAATATCTCTAGGGATCTCACTAACGTTTTCACATCCTAGTTTCGAAAGGTTGACTAAACCTTTCCTCTGATACCAACCGTAGAGACCCGAAGCCTGACTTACATGGACATTACATTACATTTGCGGAATACTTAGTACATAACAAAAACAAACACACAAGGATCATAATAGTTTAGTGTCTTTGGAAACTCGGAATATAATCTTCTAATCCTGGTGAAAGATCTTCAACATCTCCCATAAAGATCTTCCTTTTTTTTATTACCTAAAACCTTTCTTTATATCCTGGGGAAAAGAAAACATAAGAGGGTGAGCTCAAATGCTCAGTAAGGGTAAAAAAAAGAAGTATCAATCACATCGTATACACAAGCTCATAACTTTTGGAAATCTTAACCTGCAAAAGAGATCATAATTTCATAACATGGGGTAAATCATGGCAGTGAAATGTAATCACAATAATCATAACTTAAAACATGAAACTTTGTGGAATACACACATAATCATAGAGAATCATTTCTTGTTAGTCAAGACTCATTGCCAAGACTATCTTAGTGGACAAAGTCCCTTTCTGAACCGAGTCACCCTCGTTCCAGTCCTGTTTCACTGAACCGGTATAACCTACCGTTCCAGCCATGTCTATCTCATGAGATATAAAATCTTTACCCAATTCATTGGAGGGAGATATAGGTCCCACCCATCTCATAATGATACCATTCTTATGTGTGCCACAAAATCATAAACCATACATCATAGCATAACCCATGTAATAAAAATGGGATTCTTAAACATCGTGACATCATAAAACAATTCATATAAGATAAAGGAATTCATAAAAATAATTCCATCAAAAAACAGAACCCTTTATTATCTTATACGGAAAATAATTTTGATAAAACACTTGAACTCCATTCTTGAGGAAAATATCCTTTCTACTTCAAAAACATTTTTCCTTTCTTAACATGTCATACAATTTTAAACTAAAAGAAGTTGATTAAAAATAAACTTGAAAACTTGAAAAGTAAGATTCTTGGAAATAATGTTTTAAAAATCCATTTATTCCGTATAAGATAAAAAAACATTCTTCGTACTTTTGTCGGAAAAGTCAAAAAGTATCTCGTACGAAAACAACAAAAGATTCCTTTCATATCTTTTATAAAAAAACTCACCGAAGGGTAAAATTAGATATAAACTATTGTAGAAGGATTGAAATAATATTACATATTGAGGGAACATGGATGTGGATGATAAAATACACCCCAGTAATTACCAAAGTAAAAACAATCTCGGATAAAAGTGAGATTGTGATATTTCCCTTACCTTAGGTCCGACTTGCTTTGTAAGTGTCCGAACCTCCTCTTTTTGACGCGCCTTCACTTAACCTCCACTTAAAGAACTAAGGATGGTCTTTGAAGAAGACCAGGACCTCTAGGATGATACTAGGGAAGTGGAGAAGAGATTTTGGCAGAGGTTGGCCGAGCTTGAAGGCTCAAAGTTGTGTGAGGAAGAGAGGGAGGAGGTGCCCTTTTATAAGGGAAGAGAGGGGCACCTTTGGAATAACTAAAAATATTATTTTATTATAAAGTCAATTTCGGTTTTAAATAGATCCAAATTGATTTATTTCAAGGCTAAGGGGGGGATGGGTCGAAATCCTCTCATCCAATAGAATTTAGACAAGTTTAGGTTCCTATTTTAACCTTATCATTTAGATTTAACTCTAAGTTAAATAATTTAACTTTTACCGTGTCTTTTTGTTTTCTTACACTATATGTTTAGTAAAATCACTATATGAAGCCAAACGAACCCCAAGTTGTTTATTATTAATATATCTGTCCTTATCTAAGTCATTTGGCCGAACCTTAGATTTTTAGGAATTAAATAACAATTAATAATATAATATTTTTTTTAAAAACTACTTTATGTCAATTTTGACACTATTTGGTACATGATTTTTATGAAATTTCTAACAGAATGATAAGTTAGAACCAAGTAACTTAAATCATTACTAACATGTCATATTAACCTAGAAAATTAGTGGGATTCATAAAAAGTCTCAAATTACATTTATTTTTGTGTTTATAACATCAATTATGTCATTATTTTCTTAAAAAGGTAATTACTGCATCATCGTTGTGTCATAAATAAATTAAATTATATAAAGTATAAAAATTACAAATAAAATACCATTATGTAGGAAATCTTTTTAGCATTATAATTAATATTTATAGTCAAAATTATATTATGTATAACCCTATATTAAAAAATATTTAGTAAATAAACTTTGATTTTAACTCTTTTAACTCTTCTTTGAATTAAATAATAATAAATGACCTAATCTAATCCAAGTGGGCCTAAATGATAATATTTTACACTTAAGGTTGTTTTTGGTCGAGATAGACTTGTCCAATAGGATTAGGACATATGTTAGGGTAATATTAATATCATTTTTACCCTTAATTACCCTATTTACTTTTAACTGTGGTAAATAAAAGTAAAAAGTTACTATTCACCAAAAATTATTTTCATCTCATTGAACCACATTTTACTTACTGACATCAACCGTGTCTTATGGATTTTTGAAATTACATTCACAGAAGCGGTAAAATTATGATTTATGAAGAAAAATTAATTTTTTAACTACCACTTAGTAGTTTCACTATTCATCAAAAAATTGATGTTTTTCAAAAAAATGCCAAAATTTCACCCTAATCTATAATTGATATTCCGAATTCAAAAATGATTTCTATTTTACAAAATTACCAACATATAAGTTGCATTAATTAATTTTATAATTAATTTCCGATGTCACAACAAATAGCGTGTTTTTAAGAGATAATAACTATCAAAAGATTAACTCTTGTTTATGTCTGGTGTAAATGTGAAATTACATCCAATGACCAACATTGTATTAAATTGTAAAAATATATTCTAAATATACTTTAAAACCACTCAAATTAATAATTTATCACTATTAATTATTTCGATTGAAAAAGTTGTTTTTAACTAAAATTTAGTAATTTTCACTATTCATCAAAATATGAAAGTTATCCGAAAAGTACCAAAATTTCACCTTAGGCTAAGTTCGATACTACGAATCCAAAAATAAATCCATTTTGAGAAATAAAATTTACAAAATTTCAAAAAGTGGTTATTACTATTCATAACGGCTAGTTTTAATAATATTTTAATAGCATATCGTTGTTTAGTGAAAATCGGTATTGCGTACTACACACGCTATCGAGGAAGGTCGCGATTGTGTGTAATACAAGGCAAGTCAAGGATGCATGTTGTGAAAGCTCCTTTTGGTGTAGCGTACCACACAAGACATTTGTGAAATTAATAAGAATATTTTTCATAAAATCTTGGGCTGTTACATTAGTAGCTTTGGAAGTACTAGATACATACATAAATTTTATATTATATTATAAAATGAAAAACAACAAAAACATTGTCTCCTATGAACACATTAATATTCCTTATACTATACCTACAGGTCAATCATAATATTCTTCTTTGAATCCTATAATAAATAAAACATAGAAATGGGTGAGCTCAGATGCTCAGGAAGGATTACAATATAGCAGAAACTTTCATAAATAAGCATAAACATTTAAGGCAATGTATAAAACTAAAACACAATCCTTTTAATCTTAAACTTCTGCATAATATAAAAAAAATAAATAAAATAATTCCATTTACTTATTCACATGGATATTCTACTAGTCAAATAATCACGTGTAATATCAATAGCCAATTTCACAATGATGGAATGCATAATGCCAGACTTCATAACCACATAGTCAAGCCCTCGTGCCAAGACTAAAAATAATAATTTGTCAAGGCCTTGTTCCAAGACACTAGTTTGTCTCATAATATCTACTGATTCATTGAGGAGCTATATCAGTCCCCACCCATCACTTAATAAGTCCAAAGCATTCCTCATACGAAAAGGTTGAAACATAACATAAACATTCGTATTAAAACTAGAATATGAAATGTTAATACTTTAACCATAAACCATGAATTGTATAAAAATAACACATCCATAGTCAAACATATCACAAAACCTTCAATAAAACATGGAATATTTGTATCTTAATAAATCAACTTCAAACAAGTGTAAAATCCATCAAAGGATGTTGACATAGATGAAATAAAAACTGTTTGAGAGAAATATATCTTTCTATTTTGAAATCATTTAAAAGACACATAATTATAAAAGAAAAAATTTATTTTTTAAATTTTCTTATATTATTGTAAGGGATGATTCTAAGGTGTTATAATGGTAGAAAATATCTTCACTCGCCGTATAAGTTTAAAAAACATTCTTTCCTTAATTTTGTCGAAAAGGTCGTAAAAGACCTTGTTTGGAAAATGACAGAAACAATCCTTTATAAATAGTTTATAAAAAGTCAAATAAGGGTATAAATGACTTTAACCCATAGTCTAGGAAATAGTAAAAAAGTTTTTAAATACATTTTTAAGAAACACAGATGTGGGTGATAAAGAGGTCCTAGTAGATACTCATGTATAAACAACCTCAGATAATGAAGAGATTGTAGAATTAACTATTACCTTATACTTTTCCATGATTGAGGGTAATTTAACATTTTGTATGATAGTTAAATAATTTTTATTAAATTATACAACAACCACATACATAAATATGATATCATATATGATCTTATAATATTGCTTTGTTAATAATATTTCAGAAGTATCATTGTTTTGGGTGTTAACTGATTCATTTTACTTTATACGTTTTGTTATGTAAGTCATGTTTGTTATGGATAGGATGCATTTGATTCATATATAGAATGATATTATGTTCTTAAACATTATTTTTAATCATAAAATTAAAATTATTCTTGAATGGTTACGATGGGGAATGAATTTCATCGCGCTCGTGGAGACGGTAATCCGTACGTACGCACAAGCGACAATATCATTCTATTGATGGTGAAATCGTATGTAATTGGATTTTATATCATATATAAATAAAAATTAACATGTTATCTTTATTATTTACATCAGATATACTCATTATTATACCCATCCAAATATTGAAGTGTTTGAATAACAAAATACACCACGACGTGGAGATGGTAAGACGTACGTACGCACGTATGGTGACTTGTCATTCATAGGATGGATAGAATAATGAATATGGTTATACCATATTTATAATAAAATAACCATATTTATAAGTTATTGGAGTTATTATTTTGGTATGGAAACAACAAATAAAGAGGAAGTGGAAGAAAAAAAGAACTTTGAAAGAGGTGGTGAAATTATTACCTCTTTTTCAGGTGATTCCTTTTGAGTTGATCAAAAGGGCTCCTTAGGTTGGCTTTCTGATAAAATTAAGTACTCTTGGTCTAATTCAGGGTAGTTTTAGGGATATTTGAGCCGGGTTTGGCCAATCCAAATGGATTTGGTGGTGTGATTTTGAGAGAAGGGGAAGTACCCTTTTATAAGAGAGGTGGAGGTTACATTAGGAAAATATTGAAAGATTATTTTATTATACAATCATATTAGGTTTATAATGGCCCCAAAATGATTTATTTAGAGTATAAGGTGGGTATGTGTATAAAACCTCTCAACCAATAGGTTTTAGACAGGTTTAGGCCACCATATTAACCTTATCTTTTAGATTTAACTCTTGGTTAAATAGTTTAACATTTACCTTGTCTCCTTGTATCTTTATATTATATGGTTAATGAACTTACTATAAAATTAAAATATAACCCCAAGTGGTTCATTAATGAAATATCAATTATTAAATAATTCATTTCGTAGAACCTTATATTTTTAGGACAATTATATCATTTAATAATATAGTATTTGTTTTAAAAAATCATTTATGTCAATTTTGACACTATTTAGTATTTGATTTTTGTTAAAGTCCTAAAAAATTTATTACTTCTAGAAAAATTCATTTAATAAACCCTAACATGTCATGTTAACCTATAAAATTATTTTAATTCACTAAAAGTCTCAATTTACATTTATTTAGATATTTATAATATCAATTATTTTAATCTTTCATTAATAAGGTAAATATTGCATCATCATTGTGTCATAAATAAATTTAATTATTTAATGTCTAAAAAAATACCATTATGTAGGAAATATTATTATCTTTCTAATGAATATTTATATTATAATTTATCTTATGTGTAACCCTTTATTAAAAAAAATTTAGTTATAAAAATTTGAATTTAACACTTCTAACTCTTCTTTAAATAAAATAATAATAAATATCTTAATCTAATCCAAGTAGACCAAAAGGACCATATTTTATTCCTAAGGTTGATTTTGGAAGAAATAAACTTATCCAATATAATTACGAAATGTGTTAGGGTAATAATAATATCATTTTTCCCTTTAATTACCCTATTTACATTTAGCCGTGATAAATAAAAGTCAAAAGTTACTATTCACCAAAAATTATTTTCATCTTATTGAACCAAATTTTACTTACTGATATCAGTCATGTCTCTCGGATTTTTCAAATTCAATTTACAGAAGCGGTAAAATTACATTTTATGCAAATTTGCTAACGTTCATAGAAGGTGTGTAAAAGACGTTAAAAAAATTCAATAAAATTTTATACATCTAATTTTATTATAAAATGACTCAAATTAATTGCATTAAACTAATATAGATATTATGTATATATTTTTACTTATAATAAATTTAAATAAAATAAATAATTATTTAAATAAAAATTCAGTTTTAAACAATAACGCAGTGTTTTTCACTATTCATAAAAAAATAGAATGTTTTAAGAAAAATACCAAAAATTCACCCTAATGTAATTTTAATATTCCAAATCCAAAAATGAAGTCCATTTTGAAAAATAAAATTTATAAAATTTCAAAAATTTGGTATTACTATTCATAACTGCTAGTTTGATTGGTCGTGGTGTGTTAAAAATCTAAGTTGCGTATAACACAAGCTATTGAATTATTCAGAGGGAAACGTACCATGTATGATTGGGGTGTTTCACTTAAAGTTTACCTTCCTAGGATCGGGATGTGTTTTTTCATTTTAGCATCATGCAGATAGGACGTTGTCGAGTAGTTTCATGTCATGAGACAAGGAAATTCCATGCAGTTTAACACCATTTGACTATGATGCGGTCATTAAATTTAGCTTCATGTGACTAGAATGTATTTTTACTTATATCATGTGTCTAGGATGGGTTCCTTGTAGTTTAACATCATGCGACTAGGACGTATTGTGCCAAAACCTATCAAGAGTGTGGCTATCTATTTTTTGATGGATCTTAGATGAATCGTATGCATAGTACATGAGTATTTTGATCCTTTAACTCAATAAAACCTTTATTTACATTCCACTATAACCAATCTTTAAAGATAAATCAATTCTTGATTGTGTGATAGAGATTTTAGTGGTAGGGGTAGAAATTATCATGACCTATCACCCACGACTCACCCAATTTCCTCATTTGTGGGAGTTTAAACCAATCATTCAATATGGAATGATTAAAGTACCTCAGGACATGTTCTTATGGGAAGGAATATACCTTCTTCTTTTTTTCTTCATGAGTTTAGTGACCACACAAATTATTATGCATGCTACAGATACCTCTATTAGCTTGGATATATGGCTGAGTTTGGAATTTGGGGTTTAAAGCCCCAGTCTTCATTGGTTCAAGGTTAGGTGATGAGGCATCGGGGGACTTAGATGACATATATGATCCCTACTAATTAAAGGGTCCCAAATATCATGGTGGTTTTGTGGAAACAATTGAGGGTGGATGGTTTATGAATTCCCTCAATAAAGAGGTGGAAAATATGGAAATGCACCCATCCCTGTGGGTTGGGGGTCTTGAAAATATAAAATGCCCCCAGACATATGGGCTGGGGTGAGGATGAACAATGTCTGGATTTCACCTGTTTAGGGGACGATTAATATGAAAATGTCCTCACACCTGTAGAATAGGGAACTTCCCTGCAAGTTAGAATTTTATAAGAAGCTGATGATACATCTTTCTAGGGTAGAGATTCCAGGATAATTCCAAAAATTATCTCTCAGAGATCCCTATTCTCTCGTTGGAGTTTAGAAATATATTCCTCTATAGAAATTGACTTGTTATCTTCAAGCGGTTTACAGGAAGGATCCATTAAAACACCCTCTCCCCTATCGATGGTAGGGTCAGTGGATAATAATGAGTGTTTTGAAATGTACTCCAATGACAGAATTCACTGATGTCACTATCCATACATTTCATTTTCATTGTCCTTTGAAATACCAGCATGGTTGGTAACACCCTCTATAGATTCCTAAAAGATACCACTGATCGCTTTTTTCCCTATATGAGAGACTGATGTTAGGATAACCTAATATGGATCAGATGACTGTAGGTCGGTATGACTAAATTTTTTAAGAGTGTTCTTGTTTGGATCCGATGAAAAGTCTTCATATGCAATTGATATCATATTTACGGAGTCCTAAGTGGGATGGTTCTCCTCCTCAATGGAGTATCCTATTTAATTGTTGTTGCTTGATATACCATTTGGTGGGACAATTGTTGTTGTACTATTTGGTTGGTCAGTTCCTGATGTTTCGTTTGGTGGGATGGTACCCATGGTACCATTTGAGGGGTTGGTTCTCGATGTTATGCTTGCTGGGATAGTGATCATGGTACCATTTGAAAGGTCAGTACCCATGGTACCATTTGAGGGGTTAGTGACCATGGTACTGTTTGAGGGGTATATTCCCATATTGAAGATGATCCTAGGGTAAAATATGAAAACAAATTCTCCCATCCCACAAGGTTGGGGTGCTCCCTAGGATTCAACAGTCACCATGGTTAACTATGATGAATTTAGAGGCTCCTGGCTAGTTATGATTTGGTATTGATTCTGGTCCTCTGTTAGGATACACCGGTGGGCCTCTGAACAATTTGAAGTAGTAGGGATATAATAATTCTTTAAAGCTGCATTATTTGGATACCCCTGGTGGGATCTCATGTTGTATTCCCCAATTAGGATAGTTAGTGTAGTAACAACTTCCTCTAAAACTCCCTACGGAATCCTAATCATATAACGATGTTGATGACCAAAACTAACAGGAGCCCTACTAGGAATCTCCTTAGTGATTTAGTTGACATGGTGACTTTCCTCATCCACTTCCCTTAGGTAGGTAAGGTGTATGTTGTTGTGCTATAGGGATAAGCTTACAGAGTGGTTGAATGTGCCAACAAGGGTCACTTCTTCTCCTGAGGCCTATCGTAGGAAAGATGGATAGTGGTAATTCATGCACTAAAATATTTCATTAGCTAATTAAAAATTTGGTATTGAATCATTGATGTGGTAATCTCAGACCCATACATTCACAAACTGGCATTTGAAGTGTTGCATTGGTGACTGTGTACGTTGAGGCCTCAGGGCTAAACAATCTTGTCCAGTGATCTTAGAATCTATTGTCACATTCAATAATTTCATTTTTATTATAAGTAATTTGATAATCCATGAATAATAAACATGACACTTTATTAGTGTGACATCATATATAGGATTACATGTTCAATTAATTTCTTTCATAGTTAAAGGATAAATAGGAGGACCTCATTTTTTATTAGAGGTTAAGTGTAGAAAATAAATGTTGGGTTAAACATTTTTTTTCTTGAAAAATTAAAAGAACTATCCTAATAGTAACTAGGTAGTCTATACATTTTAACCAATTAAAGTGATGACACAGTTAAAAGATTTCACATTGGGATCTTTGTTTTGTTTCCCAAAAAAATGGAATGGTCATTTTCCCAAAGCTTGGTTATAAGGGGTGTTGAATGTTTTGTACAATGCATTATGTCAGGTTTTCCATATTTTTATATAATAGAAACTCCCAATGATTCCCATATCCATAAAAGAGTACAAAACTACTTTCTAAAGGAAGGTGGTCCATTGGGGTTTGAGACCCAACGACGCTTCAAAACTCACATTGGTCAGGATGATGAGAGGTCAGGATCACCACATCTTTTTGGGGGAAATAATTTCCCACTTAGAGACTCTTATATAGTTAATTTGTGTTCTTTAAATTCATCATAGGTCCTGATATGGGACCAGTTACCCCTTTTTCAATATTTTGATGAAGACCATGTATTGATAGTAACAATTGTGTGTGTATCATGGGTTATCTATCATTATATTATTTATTTATGATTCATTAGTTTATATCCCTATTTGGGATGGAAGATTTCAGTTTCTTGGATATTGTATTGAACCTGTATGAGGTTCCCTACATATCTTGTGAGAATAGGAGTCAAAACCCACATAGTCTGTTTGACATATTTTAAGGTCATGTGTCTGGACCCATCCATGTAGTTTAACATCATGTGTTAAGGATGTAAATATATGGATTGGTCCTTGAAGAGGAATCCTATGTATCCTATTAATATAAGAATAAAAGTTTATGTATTTCATGTATGGGAATATGCATCTTGAGATATAAGACAACAGATGCCTCAAGCATAAATTATGCATATAAGGCTGCTCGAGATTGCCTAATCAGGAGTATGTCTCTTTCGGTGATGTTGATATGTAATCAGACTTACATCCCAATGGAGGGCCCACACTAGGCGAATTCTTATAATGTTTTTGGTATAATCATCACTAGTCTCTAATCCCATGTGTGTCATGCTCGGTGTGAGAAAAAAGAGATATCATAAGATTAGACACATTGGATGGGACCATATTTTCATGGGGAATACAAATTAAAGATTCCCATTGAGAGGTGTGATTACCAGTATCATAGAATATATGGTATAGATATCGAGCCTTAGTAATTGTTCTTATGTATCCTATTTATAATAGTAATCAGATTCATCATAGTTCAGTGTCCCCTTAACCCACCGATGGGATAAAGAGGCTGATCACACCTAGAAACATTATGGTTATCCTTGAGGTTTTTGGAATGCTAGGTGCTTGTACCAGGATAAATTCACTTTGAAACACTCATTCTCTATATTTTGATTTATAAGCAGATATGTAGATCATGAAAAGTCTTCTGGAAATGTTTGGTATGTCACGAGGGGGGTGGTGGGCTCACTAGAGAGCATAACACAAATAGGTTCACATGAGTGTGAAACCCTAACCCATTTAGGGATATCCCTCTTATAAAGAGGGGTATGTGGGTAATGGTTCCTGGATAAGGGTACTCATGGTATATATATAAGTGTGCCTACCGAAAAAAGTGGACATGCCCTAGGGGATTTTCCTGACATGTCTTGGTTATCCTATTTCAAATGTCTTGATTTTTCACCAACATGTTCGAGGTGTCAGTCTGACATGGAATTCATGTTCAAGGGTGTCTTCCTAAAATGTTTATGATTCCTCACATGATCAACTAAATTTTCTTAGATTTATTATCACAATCAAAGAGTAAATTCTTGGTGTATTTTGCAATATCGGCTGACTTGTAAAATATGTCTTCTCATGATCAAAGCGGTCATGTCCAAGGTCTTTATCATGATCAATTGACTTATTCTGGACATTTTTGCATGATTGAAGTGGAAATTTTCATTGTATTTCACATGATCAAATGAATTTTCCATGACATATTATCATTATTTAAGTTTATATGTCTAGTATTCTTCACATAATCAAAGATGACATGTCTAAGATGCTCCACATAATCAAATTGGACATGTCCAATGTCTTTTGCATTATTGAAGCAGACATGTCTCTATGTTGTCACATGATCAGCCTAACTTTTCCTTGGGATGTCACAAGATAATGATGCCATTACAATAGAAAATCACATGACAATGATGACATGTTAATAAGTTTCCATGGGATTATCCTATCTTGTCCTTAGGAAATGGAATTATAATGACGACATGTCAAGAAGTTATTGTGGGATCAAACTGAATTGTATAAGGCATATATTATGATCAAATTGAAACATAAAGGGATACCCAAGTACTTCATATGACCATTGAATAATCTTATGATCTCATGACCTTAAATTAATCACATGGTAAGGTCTCACGAACATGTTTATGATCTTGTGACTACCTGAATGTTGAAGTTGCATATCTAAAGAGATCATGCCTCAAGGATAAATGTAAAATATATTCATCAAAGGAGAGTGTATTTATATTATTTTCATTACAAAAATTCACTTCCTAAGGTTTTCATTGAAATGGAAGGATGTGTCCATTGGTTCTCTTATATTCCAAGGCCTTGTATGGGCTGAGGAATTCCCGCATGAAGGAGTTGAAAAAAGTTACATTGGTCATGCGATAGCATGAACTCTATGCGTTATCATGATGGGTTCTTCCATCATGCGTAGGGTATTTTTTTTATTCCATTTACATAGATGATGGTTCACACTACATGGTGAAGAGGGTGCATAAATAATGGGGTGGATATCCTCATTGTTTTCTTTACATGGAAGGGGGTGCCTTTGGGGATGCTGCATATTGAGGAAATAAAATCCAAGGATTCATGAAAGAATTATAAGAAAGAGTTATCATTGCATCATGAGAATGAGGTTTTTAACATCCACAGGTGTATTCTTACAGAAACCAGTATGGGTGTCTTGCACGTTTGGGGGCCTATAATGGGTGGCCGAACAAAGGCACCATAAAACCAAGGTTACTTATTCCTAACTTCACCAGGGGAATAATTTCATGATCAAGACTCAAAGATAAATCACAAGATAATGGTCTCATTATTATCATGAGATCTCGTTATATTTAAGGGATCATGCGAGTGTCTTCTACAGGTGTGTGCTGGGGGCTACTCGTTGGTGTGACGACCTGGACAAGTGTTCTCAACCAAGGAATTTTGGACAACCTTCATGCATAGGGCACATACAATAGGATCATCACATGATATTTAAATCATTATGTGGTCACATGACACTATGGTAATCGTGTGAGTAAATATCATGATGGAACACACAGTAGATCTCATGATTACCTGGGGGAATTATTCTAAAGGAAGTGTTCGATCACCTATGTTTTCTAGTATAAATATTCAATACATTCCCCCTATCTCACATGTGTATATTTTATAGGGTAGGTAGGGTTTATATAGGCCAAAGATGGATTCAGTTTATTCCATATTGTTTAGGGAGGACACGGTGTGTATTGGATGAAGGCAGTGGAGGCTTCATGGGATTAACATCACACGACCACAAGACGGCTTAGCGTGATATTAATTCATTCATGAGACAACCTTATGTATGAAAATAAATAAAAATTTCCAAATATAGAAGCATATTTGATTGATATTCTTCATGATATGACTCTATGGAGTCCACATTTCTTCACTTTATCATCATCATTCAATTGTGAGACTCTTTTTGTGATTGCCTCTTTTGATTCGCATGAACGGATTCTTGTTATGGTATCTCATGGAGTAGTTTATAGAAGCACTAAATGCATGAAAATGAAGTTTCATGCATTCCTTAGGTACAACACCGGAATTATAGCTGTCTTGGTTTGATCTTTGAAGATGGATGGGATCATGCATATGGTGTGGGGAATCTCGATTTGTCGAACCAAGGGTGTCAGTGAGGGAAGCAGATGAGTTGAGGTTAAAGAATATGAGGGCGAGTGATCGGATGGATGGGACCAACATGATTAGACATCCATGATTCAATCCATATTTTTTTATGAAGGAACAATATGTGTTCTTAGGGAGCTATCCCACATTGATCTCCTAGTCAAAAGTTTCTCACTTAATAATAAAACATGGATCCACTAGCCGCCAAAATCGAGTAACAAGATTTGCTCCTAAAATTTTTCAGCACCACCCCATGTCATCCCACTCTCCAAATACACTATCTCTAGGTGGAATGGCTCTACCCCACATGCATGGGCTCATTATTGTGTACCCTCTTCCACCTGTTTTGGTCAGATGGGCTGGCTCCCTAGGCTTGGTTGAGGCAACTCCCATATGATCCTGATTCGATCTAGATAGGCTTGTTAGATCTATATAGATCATATTTTTTGGGAAATGGGAATTACTAAATTCATTGAATAATATTCTATATAAAATTAATACAACATATACATAAAGTATATGTGCTTTTAATGAATCCCTTGAGCCCATATTCTTAAATTATGATACTTTTGAACCCTTTTATGTCAAATACATCGATATTTTGTGTGGTCTTCACATTGTTCATATCACTGATGGAAAAGTACATGGATAACAATTTTGGGGGCCCATGATCATATATAACCTTTTTATATCCCATTAGAAAGTGGATACGATAATTTCTCTCATGTTTATATATGACTACTACCTTGCAAAGAGACGTGATTCATTTTTCACCAACGCGTTACATGGAAGGTAATGAAGGAAGATATAATAAATTTTTGTGATGGACATGAAATATTTATGATATTCATGTAATATTTATCATTTTTTAAATATAATATATAATTTTATTTTTATCTTTTTTACTCACTAAAAAAAGTGATAACCTCATTAATGGACATGTAGACTACCATCTCCTCAAAGTGATTTGATTTTTTTTCTCATAACCACATCACAATAATGATATATATAATTATATATATTTAAATATTTTGTTATTTATGATATAATTATCATTCTATAATGATAAAATTTTACTTACTGACTTTCCATAATGATCATTGGAAAATGGAAATGATACTCATGAGTATGTACGTCCAACCATCTCCATGATCGTAATGTTGGTACAATTTTCATAACCATATTTTGGGATTGGTTTTAAAATTATAATTTAGTTATAAATATGATATTTATTTAATTTTTATTATTCTTGATATCTTCAAATAATTATCTCTTTGACCATAGTCAACCTACCAAATTCATTTCTGGCACATAAGCCGAATATGGTCAAAACATATGACTTAAACATAGTTGACTAGTTAATTATAAATAAATTGTTAAGTAATAAAATAAAAATAATAATAAACTCAAAAAGGGTTCTAATTTAATTAAATAATTAACATAATTTTATTATTCATGAAGATAAATAAAAATCATGATGAATCGAACTCGAGGTATGGTTTTTCTCATCTCACCTTTATTTATGTGAGATATATGCCATATTGACCACTTATTTTTGTTATGTGGTGTATATACTACCCATGAATATATTTTTTAATTATTATCCATAAATTTATATGGATTTACATATCCATTTGAGGATCTCTATTTCATGGGGATTATAGTTTCAATGTTATCAAAGCGATAAGGGAATTTTATCTCAATTTCCCTTCTTTAAGATGTAACTTATGTAACACACCTACCTTATTTTATGATGTTTATATTCATCCACATGTTGGAGTTGGTGTCTTATGACCAACTATTTATACTTTGATTACATGAATATTTGTTGTATTAAATATTAATAAAACTTCTTCTTATATATTGTTTGTTGTTCTGCATGACTCTAATGTAATAATGTCCTAGAGTATATGTCTTATTGATAAGGTCATAACATTTCCCTGCTATGATGAGAACCTTGATGAAGTATAATGATATCTTCAAATAATAATCTATGGTTAGATAATGTACTATGATGAGACACATAGTATATAGACTATCAGGTGACAATACTCATAAGAAGATGAGGTTTCTTCTCATGAAGTTCGCACATGGTAATCTCTATGATGGGAGATTATGAGAAAAACCCCACTACTTTTAATTCCACATGTTTTGGTGCCATTATATATTTCTATCTATGAGCATGTGTGATGGTCCTTAGACTTTAAGATTATTATTAATTCATGTTACAACTCACATACTTAGATTTATATTGTAAACTATGAAGATAATAGTTCATAGAGAAGTTGGATATGTTGGATACGTCATGAGTGACATGTCATTAATGAATAAGTCAAGGAAGGATAATTCCCTTCTATATTTATAGAAGTTGATATTTTTTTCCCTTTGATTGGAATAAAACCATCGTATTAAATTTCATATCCATGGTGTAATGACATGTTAATTTATAATATTCAAAGAAATATATATCAATCATATAGGTTGGTGACAAAATTATGCAACCTGGTTGATGAGAATTATGACAAAGAGATCGTATTATATAGTGAGAATTTGTAGGTGGTTGTCAACATTATGACGTTAAGTTATTTCTCTTGGGTTCCTTAACCCATTGCTAGATAGTAATCTTGGACTTTAGACAAGCCCACATAATGCCAATGAGAAAGAATCCTAGAGGGTCAGACACTAAGTGTTTCTATTTATCTTGATTAAATTTTATTTGTGTTTAATTAATGGAATAAATATTATTCTCATGCCCGATGAATAATTTTATTCAAGTTATATTTATTTTATAAATTAAATAAATATTTATTCACTAGCTTGTGAATAAAATATTTATTTTAATTATTTAATATTTTAATAAATATTTATTTTCTAGATTCTGAATAAAATATTTATTCTTGAATAAAGTGTTTATTCGGTTGTTCAAAAAATGGTAGAGGATTTCGAACTGACCACGATCAAGACTGATGACAAGTATTAATTAACATGACCATTACAAAATATTTTTTATTTCACAAGTCGGTATGTGCCACAAAATAATAATAATATAATTATTAGTATGTGGCATGGGGTTTTTTAAAGGTAATAAAGTTTATTTAATTGACAGTATGCAATTAAATAATATTTTAAATCAAATCCTAACTCTATAAATTGACATCTATGTATATTGTGTAGAGAATACAAAAATTGAGAATAGGGAATTTTTCCCCACAATTAATTCTCTCTAAACTCCTCGTTATATCAATTTTTAAAGAATGAGATGTGTAAGAGATATTTATTCAAGAATAAATAACTAGAATTCAAGAATGAAAAACACAAGACATTTGATTCACCGCACTAGCACCTTGATATTGGGTGATGTTTCTTAGAGATCATAAGAGCATGTTTGGATCACCGCTAGATAGATTATATCCTTGGATCCTCACAATGAATTGAAGGTAATACGAAAGGGTCTTTTGGATGGTCAACATTAACCAATGAAGAAAGTTCCTAAGACCAAGTATTTTTTTCATCAAATATTAAATAAATTAATTATAAATTTGATGTGCAAGATCCTCTCTTTTTGTTTTGGGAAATGATAATTAAAATAAATCTTAATATATTTCCCATCTTTGTATGCTTCCACTAAATCCAGAACCAATTTATGTCATCAAAGTGGTCATGGTTATATTTATAATTATTTATTTGAATGTTGATATATGCACAATTGTAGCAAGATTTTCATTTCAGGTTATACATTCTTTAATCCTATTTGAATTAACATGTTATCTACATATTAATGATGTTCCTTAAGTGTTTCATTTTCTTAAATATTTAAGATCAAATGAATAACGACTGGAGATGACATCGTTAAGTGTAAAATCATTACCCAGTAAAACTAGGTTACATGTTGTGCGGCTGAAGCAAACATCGTATACCCATGAACATTGCATCTAGATACACTGAGAAATTAATTACACACTGTGATTTTATTTCACATCGCAAGTTGATCGGGCCAAAATAGAACACAAAAAGAAGATACAGGGTGTGTAGCTGGCATGTACACACCATGTAGTCTATCAATGTTAACATGCCGAAGCCCCGGTCATTTGACTTGGATATACGACAACTGAGGTACATGGCATGTAGTTTTATATACATGTCATGTAGTCTCCCATTAATGGATAAAAATTAAAATTACATTAAATTTTAAAATTTCAACATTAAAACCTTGTCCTATTAATTGGAATAACACTGTGTATTTGAAAATTTAACAATTTTTTAAATAATTTTGAATGATCAATTAATTTATTATAATTAATATGTCATTATTGGTTCTACCATTTATTTTCCAGGAATTCCATTTATTATGGGTATCTTAAAATAAGATCATATGATCATTAAGATGAAAAGAAATTAATTAATTAATTAATTAATTAATATAATCACTTTCATATTAAATAATAAAATAATGAATAAAGAAATGAATGCTAGCCATTTAATTTTTTGTATTCCTTGCATGTATGACTGCTTATGAGCTTGACCAAGACCTGTTCATGTGTTGGATGTTTTAATTTAATTTATTTCAGGATTTTACAATTATTTAATACTAAATTAAATGATGGGCTAAGACTCATCCATATCTTCATTATTATGTAGGACCTACATGTACAATTATATTTATTTAACCCCTTTAACCAATCCTTTGGCTCTCCTCACTTGTGCATGAGTAATAAATATTTTCATTTAATAGAGCAACCCAAGGCATGTGGAGGCGGTTCAAGATGAAGCCATAATGATTCCAACCCAGGTGATACACAGGTAGATAAATGGTATATTGTAACTCATGCCAAGACCAACAATATGAGTTATTTACCCTAGGTAAAAGGTTGACTTAATGTTTTCTCATTAAATCAATCGTTAGATAAAGCCCATGAATAGTTCATTTAATTAATTAATTATTTATATCTATGAAATTATTTATTTTATGGATGCAAGGCTGTGATCACATAAAAAAAATGAATTAATGTGAAAATATGGAAATTAAATAAATGAATTATGTGAAATTTTTTTATCCAACATGATTAATTTATTAAGTAACATCCAATTAATATTAAAAATATATGTAAAGGACAAAACAAGATAAAGATTTATGCGTAATAATTAAAGTCCCTCAATTCAAATCAGATTCCATGTCTATCATTGTTAATGGTTCCCTGAAGGGTTACTTTAAGTACACTAAGGGAGTCAGACAAGGTGATACCTTATCTGCCATTCTCTTTGCTATTGTAGAGGATTACTTAAGTAGATTGCTCACTCTCATTGTGGATCAAAATAAGATTAAACCTATTAAGGCTACCAGAAACATAATGTGCCTACACATATTCTCTATGCTGATGACATTATCGTATTCTTACAAGGTGATAAAAAGAATATTCAAAATTTAAAAAATTCCTTGTCTTATTATGAAGAAATATTTGGACAATCTATATGTTGGAAAAAATACCATGTTTTCTTTTGAAAAAAACTTCTCCTCTCCTAGAAAGATTAGTATCATAAATAATTTAGGAATAAAAGAAGTAAATTTACCATTCACCTATCTTGGAGTGCCTATCTATTGGGGAAGGCCTAAATCAATGTACTTTTCCAACATTTTTGACAATGTCATAAATCAACTGTCCTGCTAGAAGGGTAAATACCTTTCCATGGCTGGTAGGATTTGTTTGGTGAAGTATACCATTGTCTCAAAATTGGTCTAGTCGATGATGGTCTATAAATGGACTGTTGGTCTTTTAAAGAAAATTAATTTTTATGTAAAGAATTTTGTTTGGACTGGTAGCACTATTGGAAGGAGGCTTGTGACCGTACCCTGGGCCACCTATTGCAAAACATTAAATAAAGGTGGTATTAGCATAAAAAATCTTAAACTTTTTAATGATTCCCTTTAAGACAAACTCACCTGAAAGTTGATTCATAACAACTCTGATCCATTGATTTCCTTAAAAAAAGATTCCTTATGAAGATAAAAAAGGGAAATTTTAACTACATTAACTCTATGGTCTGGCATTCCATCAAACAATCCTTTACCAATATTATGAATAATTCTAGATGGATGGTTAGCATGAATTCTTCCTTGAATTTTTGGCAAGATAACTGGATTGGTTCCCCCCTTATCTCTATGGTGTCTCCTAATTCTCTTCCGAATCATACTAACTTCTCTATAAAGGAGGTAATGCAATCTTGTAATTTCAATTTTCTTGATAACAACATTCATGTTATTGATAATAACCCCATCTCTAACTCTGATGATTTCTTTATTTGGGAGCCTCCTCACAATGGTGTCCTTGATTCCAAAAGTTTTTACAATCATAATTTTTCAAACTCTGATCTAAAATTTTGATGGTTTAAATCTTTTGATAAACTCTAGATTAAACCCTCGAGACTTGATCTTGTTTGGTGTATTTATCACAATCATGTCCCCACTAAGGTTTGTCTTCAGTCATTTGGGGTCAGAATTTTCTCCATGTGTCTTTTTTGTCACCAACATAGAGAAGATACTAACCATCTGTTCTTGTCTTGTGTTACAGCTTCTACCCTTTGGAATTATATTTATAACATTTTTGACTGCATATGGTTACTCTTTGATGCTATCATCTCTCAATTAAAAAATTGTGTGGATCTTGATACCTCTCAATAGATCAAGAACCTCTTCCTAACTGATATTGTCGAACTCCTCCATGTGATTTGGTATGATAGAAATTATATTATCCATGACAATTTCTCATTCAATCTTAATGCAGGTTGGACACAAATCCTCATTGCTATTAGGGATGCTTCTACGACTCAAAAATCTCACTGTGATAACTCTGTTGGAGACTTTGAAATCCTTCGTCAACATCGGATTGATGGGATCTACAAACAACTATGATGCAATATTGAGGTATTCTAGAAATCCCCACTCCCATGATGGATTAAAGTGAATGTTGATGGAGTTTCTAAAGGAAACTCGGGTCCCGCAGGTTGTGGAGCTATTTTTAGAGACCACCTTGGTCAGTTTCATGGATGCTTCTTTGGTAGCTGTGGCATTGCCTAGCCTTTAGAGGCAATAATTATGGTTGTGATCCATGATTTTAATTTTTCCAAGGAAAAGGGATGGAATAATATTTGGATTGAAAGTGATTCCACTACTATCATCCATGCTATTTGGGAGGGGTGGTACATCTCGCCTGGCCTTTGACCACCTGTTGGATGAGCTGCCTTGCTTTGCTTCTGGAGACCAACTACATTGTGACTCATAAATTTTGTGAAGCAAACATGGTTTCCGATGGTCTTTCCAACAAGTTAATCAACCAGGGCATAACTTTGATAGATAACTTGCTTGCATACCTTCTCGCTTTTTATGATAAAGATTGTAATAATATTCCTTACATCAGAATCATGTAGTTTGTTCTTTCCTTTTTTAATAAATTGTGTCTCGTACTTTGTCTGAGTCACCAACTTCCTAAAAATATGAAAATACCTCAATTAAATATTAAGATAGACTAATCCTTCCATTACTTTTTTTGGGAATGAAACCATAGAACTAAGTGTAGTACATGACCAAAGTCTAGAAACTTACTTTTATCAGGGAGTTCTCATGATATTTTTGGGTTGAATTAACTAAAATTGTATTGAATTTAATGGAAAAATTATATTCAATAAAAATTTGGAGGCAAGTGATGATAAAATCTAAGTCAGGATTTCCAGATAGGGGAATCTACTCAATGCATCAAGTAGCCCCAAGTCTACAATTGGTAAGACCACCTACCTAATTACTTTATTATGGTTTTCTAGGCCATGGTCTGGATCATTAAGAAAAGTATCGGGGATCCTTTCCACTAGAATGTTAAAGTAACTAGACATTCCAGGTTCAATGGTGAGGGCTATTAAGACTTGATAAAATAGTGGGATATTTAATAAATAAATAAATAAAAACATTTAATTTATTTTATCTTTCTTATTTTTTAATCTAGATAAGTACTAACAATATTATCTTTTTAATTTTATAATACAATGAAAATTACATCATCCACACTATCCCTATGATCAATATTGGAGAAATATAACCACCTAACTAGAAGTAACATTCAAGAGTGGTTTATATTCCTTTTGGTTGTGCTATGACATGAACAAAAATATTACATGCTAGAATCCTTAATGCCTAATCCTCCTGCTAAATAGGTGAGTGATGAAGAGTTCCTTATCTGTAAAAAACATTTTATCGATGTATTTGGCATTAAATGTTTGATGTTTTCATGGATTTCTTGTGAACTAATGAATTCTTATGAAAACATGGATGTGTATTTCATGCTTGAGCTCCTACATAGTCTTTACCATGAGAGAGTTAGATAGGAACAATTTGAGATTTGTAAGGTACTCTTCTAGAGAAATCCTAGATAGGTTTCCCTAGTTAGGCCTCACATAGTCAAGCTCATCAACTACATTGAGCGCTTAGAGGTTATGGGGATTAAAATCCCTAAAGAACTGGGCACTGACCTCATTCTAGAATCACTCCATCAAATATTCTCTAGTTTTTTGTGAATTTTAATATGAACAACATTGATAATTCTATGTCAGATATTCTTACTCTTATTATCCAAGTAAGTAAGGATTCAAATCATGAAAACCCTTTTATCCTTATGGTAAATAAACAGAAAGGGAATGCAAAGAGATTTAGGCCCAAAACTTCTTCACACCCTTCAAAGAAGTCTAAGATCAAGGAGAAATTAAGGGAACATGATGCTATCTGTTTTTCATTTGGAAAGATGGGCCACTAGAAGAAAAATTTCACCCAGCCAAAGAAGCACGAGGAAGCTTCAGGTGTGTTTGTTATTGAGTGAAATTTATCTATTTCTAAAAATTGGGTATTAGATTTAGATTGTGATTCTCACATATGTATTCAAATATAGGAACCAATTAGATTCAAAAATATTGACCAAGGATAGGTAGATATTTGAGTAGTCAATGGTGCTAAACCTGCTGCTATAGCTATTGGGGACTACCACCTCACATTTCCAAATCGAATGATCTTGGTTTTAAAGGGTTTTTATTATGTTCCTTCAGAAACCAAAAACATTATTTCTAAATCTAGATTTGATACTGATGGATTTATTTTCAAATTTAGGAATAAATGTTCCTTCTTTTATAAATATACATTTCTTATGGTATGTTAAATTTAAATAATGATATTTATATTTTGGATTACATGAAACAAATAATAGAAATCGATAACAAAATTACATCACACGACCCATACCACACAAAACTTTGGTATCACTAGCTTGGTAATTTAAATGAAAAGTGCTTGACTAAATTACATAAATATGGATATTTAGATTCTTTTGATCTAAAACCATTTGGTTTATGTCATGCATTTTTAAAAGAAAAAATGACCAAATCCCAATTTAGTGTGAATGGTGAAAGGGTTAATGATATTTTTGAATTAGTTTATACCGATGTGTGTGGACCATTTCCTATTGAAGAAAGGGGTGGGTACTCATACTTCATAACTTTTACTAATTATTTTAGTTGATATGGACATATATACTTATTGAGTTATAAGTCATATTCTTTTGAAAAATTCAAGGAATAAAAGAATGAAGTTGAGACCCATCTTGGTAAGAAGATTAAGAAACTTCACTAAGAACATGGTGAAGAATATCTTAATCAATACTTCATTGATTATCTATAGGAGTTCAAGATTTTATCTCAAATCACTCCTCTTTATACAGCTTATTGTAATTATCTAAGTGAAATGAGGAACCAAACCATGTTGGACATGGTAAATCAATGATGAGTCATTCGAGTCTTCTATTATCCTTTCAGGGATACGCATTACAAACATCAACATACATACTAAACTGAGTTCCAAATAATGAAACAGATGGTGTACCATACCAATTATGGAATTAAAAGAAACTCATGTTGTCTTACATACATGTGTGGTGTTGCGAATAATTTTGTAAGGTCTCTTCAAGTAACAATATTTCACCTCGAGGAACAAAGTGTATCTTTATATGATATCCCACAGAAACAAAGGGATACTACTTATACAACACTTTAGACAAAAAGTTTTTGGTTGATAGAAATACCACATTCATTGAGGAGGATATTATCTTTAAAAGAGATAGTGTGAGAAAGATAGAATTTAAAGAAGTCCAGGCTCAAGATTCACAAGAGTTGGCACATGAAAAAATTCAACAAAGCCCCATGGAAGAAGAAATGGATCTAGAGACACAATTACTGTGTATGAGTACTATAGAGGTTATAGAACAATAATGGTATGTGTTTCTAGTCACCTAGGATTGTGAATCATTATTAGTTAATAATAATGATCCTCTAACCAACAAGGAAGCTGTAAGTGGCATAGATATTCCCAAGTTGCAAGAATCCATGAATTCTGAAATGGATTCTATGTACCAAAACCAAGTCTAGATTTAGGTAGACCCTACATAATATGTAAGTAACGTAAGTTGAAAATGGGTATTCAAGAAGAAAATATACATGGAAGGATAATTCAATATCTATAAGTTGCGATTGGTTTCAAAATGGTTTAAATAATGTTAATGGTTTGAATATGATGAAACCTTTTCACTAGTTTCAATGTCGAAATCCATCATAATTCTACTTTCCATTACGGATCTCCATGATTATGATATTTGGAAAATGGATGTCAAAATAGTTATCCTTAACGTGAACCTTCAGGAAGATGTGTATATGACACAACCCAAATGGTTTGTGACTCCAAAGGATTCCCACAAGGTATGCAAGTTACAAAAATACATTTATGGATTAAAGAAAGAATCTAGGTCATAGAACATTTGTTTCAATGATTCTATAATGAAATTTGGATTCATAATGAAATAATTTTAGCTATCTATCTATAAATAGTTTATTGGGAGTGTGGTTATTTTCTTAATAGTATATGTTGATGAAATATTACTCATTGGAAATGAAATATCAGTCTTATAGTCTGTTAAGGTGTGGTTAAATAAATTATTCTATATAAAGGAATTGGGTGAGGAAGAATATATTCTTAGGAGAAAGATCCATCATGATATATCCAAGAGGTTTCTCAGCCTAATTCAAAGTACATACATTGACAAGATACTAAAGAGATTTATTATGGAACAATCTATGAGGGGATTGTTTCCAGAGTCACATGGAATTCATCATTCTAGGAAAATGCATCCTTATACACGTGAGGAAAGAAAAAAATAACAAGGATTCCATACACATCACCGATTGGGTTAGTCATGTATGTTATCCTATATAGTAGACAAGATATCACATAAACATTAAGTGTGGTAGTAAGATATCAAGATAATCTAGGTGATCACCATTGGATGGTATTCAAGACTATCCTTAAGTGTCTGAGGTGTACTAAGGATATGTTCCAAGTTTATGAAGGATATGAGGAACTAGTCATCAAAATATATGAAGATTCTAGTTTCTAAACTGATCAAGATGACATGAAGTTTAAAAAAAGATACATATTCACTTTGAATGGAAGTTATTTGAGTTGGAAGATCTCAAAGTAGGCTATGGTTGTAGATTCTACAGTAGAGTTCAAGTATATTATGGCTTATTAGGTAGATAAAGAAGATTTATCAATGTGAAACTTTATCTAAGAGACTAATGTGGTACCTATTAGTAAAGATCCTTTCACACTCTATTGTGATAATATGAAATTGGTGGATCTTGCAAAAGATCCAAGGTTACATAATCGGACGAAGCACATACTTTGGAAGTATCATCTCTTGATGGATTTTTCTTATATAGGTGAAGCTGCAGTGAGTAGTATTTCCCTGAAAGTCAAAATGGAGGACCACTTGACTAAAGCCTTGATTTAGCATAAACTTGACTATAATGTGAGTTCTATCAGACTAAAGGTTATAGGCAGTTGGCTCTAGTTCATGTGGGGGTTTGTTGGAGCTGGTGTCCTAGGACCAATAGTTTGTTTTTTGATTACATGAATATTCGATGTATTGAATATTAATAAAACTTATTATTACTTATTATTTGTTTTTTTTATGAATCTAATGTAATAATTTCATAGAGTTTTATTTAAATTGATTAGTTTATAGTAGTACCCTCCTATGATGAGAACCTTGATGTTCTATGATGATATTCTAAAATAATGTCTTATGGTTGGATAACATACTGTGATGGTACACATAATACATAGAATTTTAGGTGAGAGTTCTCATAAGTAGATGAGGCTGCTTCTTATGAAGTTCTCACATGGTAATCTCCAAAATGAGAGATTATGAGAACATACCCACCGGTAGGAATTTTGAATGTTTTGGTTTCATCGTATATTCCTATATATGAGCATGTGTGATGGTCCTTAGACTTAAATATTATTATTAATTCATGTTACAACTCACGTACATAGATGTATTTTGTAAACCAGGACGATAATATTTCATCGTGAAGGTGGATATGTTGGGTAAGTCATGAGTGACATGTCATTAATGAATAATTCAAGGAAGGATTTTTCCCTTGCATATTCGCAGAAGCTAATATCTCAGCCCTTTGATTGGAATAAAATTTTCACATTAAATTCCAGGACCCTGGTGTAATGATGTGTTTATTTCAGATAGTCGAAGAAAGACATATCAAGAATATAGGTTGGTGACATGGTTATAGAACCTTCTTGATGAGATATTGTGACAAAGAGATTATATTACATAGTGAGTGTTCGTATGTGGTTGTCAATGTTGCGATATTATGTTCTTTTTCTTGGGTAACATGACCCATTTCTAGGCAATAATCATATACTTTTTGGAAATCCCGCCTAATTCCAACGAGAATGAATCATAGAGGGTAACACACTAAGTGTTTCCATTGATCTCGATTAAATTCTATTCAAGTTTAATTAATGGAATAAATATAATTCTCAATTCTGAGGAATAATTTTATTCAAGTTATATTGATCACGTAAATTAAATAAATATTTATTCATCATCCTGTGAATAAAATACTTATTTTATTTATAGAATATTTTAATAAATATTTATTTTCATGATTGTGAATAAAATATTTATTTATGAATAAAATATTTATTCAGTAATTCAATAAATGATAGAGAAGTTTGAATGGACCAAGACTGAGTATGGTGAAAAATATTAATTAACAAGACTGTTACATAATATTTTTTATTGCGCAAGTTGGTTCATGCCACAAAATAATAATAATATAATTATTATTATTATGTGGAACTGGGTTTATTAAATGTTATAAATGTTATTTAATGGATGATATTCAATTAAATAATAATTTAACATAAATCCTAACTCTATAAATAGACGGATATTTCTATTATGTAGATCATCCAAAAATTGAGAATAGAGAATTGTTGCGCATATTAAATTCCATCTCAACTCCTCATTCTATGTACCTCTCAAGAATGAGAAGTGAAAACTATATTTCATCAAGATAAAAGAATGAGTGATAAATATTGAACAATTAAATATATTCAATTCACCATGCTATAACCTAAATATCATGTGGTGCTTCTCAGAGATCATAGCAGCATGTGTGGATCATCACTAGAGGGATTCTATGCTTGGATCCTCACAGCACAACGAAGGTAATCCAAAATGGTCTTTTCAGATGATCAAAATTCACTAGTGAAGAAAGTTCCTAATCCTAGATATATATTTCTTAAAATATTCAATAAATTAAGTGTATATTTTTCATTCAATATACTCTCTCTAGGTTTCAAGCAATGTTTATTAAAATAAATTTTAATATATTTCCCATCTCTACATGCTTTTACTGCACCACGAACCAAAACCCCATTGATACGTTATATTGTGAATCTCATTATTTTAATGACATTAAATGTTTGATTCAAAGATATTCAATCATTGTGATTATGATTCAAATTTATCAAAGTGGTAAGAGTTTTATGTCACAATCTCATCAATTATCAGTATTGTTTGTGATTAAGTCTCCAATTTTGAAATATTTTGATCCAACTCAAAATAATTATCATTAATTTTCCTATACATTAATTATTTCATGAGAATAAAATATTTCCCTTAATTTTAATTTCTTTATGTACTCAGAAGTTCAAAAGAATTTTTTTTTATGAAAAATTGTCTTTTAGGTCAAAAAACTCTTCCTTCCAAAACCTTGTTTTCTAAAAATGTTTTAAAAGATGTTATAAAAACTGTTTTTCAAATATGAAAGGTTATTTTCCTAAAAAATGTTTTAAATTATTTTTAATTTTATTTTCATTCGTCTATATCAACAACCCTTCTTGTTACTTATGCTCTGTTGGGGATATTTTGTAATGAAACCATTTTCATTATCTTGATAGATTAAGATTCTTTCAAAAAGATTTTTATGGAACCCATTTCTATTTCACAAGTTAATCATGTTTCAAACATATTGACATGAAACCCATTTATTTTCCCTGGTTTAATCAATTTATGAAAGGAATAATTATTTTTTATGAGTTTTATGATGAAATGCACACTATTTGTACTTTATTTATTTGTGGTTATTAGAAACTAATTATACGATGGGGTGGCCCAGATATGTCTGGGTGAGACCATTATATCTTACACAATGGGTTTTACATTATAGTTTTGGGTGATCCAATTACATATTACATGATGGGGTGGCCCAAATAGCACCAGGTGAGCCTGTTACAACTTACATGATGGAGCAGCTTGGATAGCACCAACTGATCCTGTTATATCATAAAAGATGGGAGTTCACATACAACTCTATAATGCATTGGGTAATAAAACTTTTCTTGAGAGGAAAAAAGTAGGGATTTACCTAAGGGTTTATCATATAGATTTGGTTGTTCTCTTGTTATTTCTGACATGGGTTTAACATGGGTTAAGAAGAAAAATGTTTCAATATACCAACTTTTTTTTGTTAAGATTTCTATTGGATTATAATGTTTCTTATGATAAATATTGATATCACATGTCCCATGATTAATGATATTTATGAGTCATTACTTTTCTATGTTTCCATGTTTAATGATCCATGTATTAGTAAGTATGATTTGTTTTATGACTTTCTCATGTCCTATGATTATGTTGTCATACCCTTATGCACTTATCATTCTCATTGAAGTAATTCAATTGATAATTCTTATATTTATCCTTACTGATAATTTAATATCACCCTTATTATTTTTCCTTTTCCCGAGGTTATAAAGAATGTGGTTCAATGAATAAATATCTATAATGGATTTTAGATTGATGAAAATGATGACTTAATGTGAAATAATAAAGGCTGGGTTAAGTATGAGAAATGATCATTTGATGAAATGGGTATTTTTCATGTAAATTGTTTTCTTAATTCACTAAAACCCTAAACCTAAAAGGCCCTCATGAATTTAAGTGATCCAATTTTTTTCTTTTTTTCTTTTTTAAGGTTTGAATGAAAAAAATGCTTCACAATTATCAGCATCAAATCCATAAATGTAATGTTTATGATTTCAGCAATGGATCTCAGAGTGTGGGTTCTGGGATGTTATAATAATTCTTTCCATATTTCCAACATATAGATCTACATCTATTTTCATGAAATTTCTCCAATTTTTGAGTATTTTCACAATAGAAAAAATGTGTTAAGGACACCTGATATCCAATACCCAAGAGTTATAATTAAAGAAATTATTTTTTATAAAATTCAAATCATTATGCTCAGAATGATTCTCCCAAAGAGAACTTCTCAAACTTAATAACCAATCTATTAAATTACTGGTATAAACTATAACATATATGAAATTGATATTCACTTTGTGCATTATGATCTTTACTAAGAGATATTTATTGAGTGATTATCATGTTTTATATCAATTCAATAAGGAATTTTATTAAACTTGTTCCCACTAAAATGATGATCTAATGCGTTATATATATTAGTGTGATAAGATCTATATTTTACTAAA
This sequence comes from Viscum album, assembly GCA_963277665.1. Classification (NCBI taxonomy): domain Eukaryota; kingdom Viridiplantae; phylum Streptophyta; class Magnoliopsida; order Santalales; family Viscaceae; genus Viscum; species Viscum album. Next base: position 133,629,419 of record OY728120.1, read on the forward strand.
TATTTAGTCAAATTGGAATTTCTCCTAACATTTTTCTATTTAGGTAGGTCATAATTCCAGTTATATTACATATACTCTTGGATAGTTTTTTGGATTTTCCTGTTCATTATACGAATTATCAAAACCCCATTCTTTTATAATCCCAATACTATTACAGACACCCTATAACATTCCATTTTTTTATATAAAAAAATTCATTTTTAAAACTTATATTGTTTCCATGAATAATAGAGTATAAATAAACTATAATAACCATGCAATAAAGAAAGAATATTTTATTTATTAGTAGGGAATTATAAACAAAGGATAAATATATTCCAAAGGATCAATACAAGTATAAAAGGATAATAAAAACACATAAACCAAATTAGTAAAATTTAAAAATCTAATGGTTCAGGGTTTCCTAAAAATACCACTTTCATAGAAAAAAGAAAAAACATTAGAAATAATAATAAAATATTGTAAATTATGTATACATAATTTTAAGTGGAAATCAAGGGAATAGAGATTGGTGGAAATAAGAGGTATTTATATGATGTATAAATATTTTTGTGACTGTTGGATATATGATAATCAGAATAATAATGTAACTATTAGAATAGTAACAAGGCTTTTGGAATAGTAAAATTACTATTAGGATAACTAGCGAAGTAATAATATAATTATTTTTTATAAATAATAAAATAAGTGATAATAATTATCAAATTACAATAAATTATTTACTCAATCCATATAGAAAAATATAATTAAATGTTTACATTTTTAGTAAATCATGTTTTACAATAGTAAATAAAAAACTACTTTTTTATACTAAAATTAAATATTATAATTAACTAATTTAGACATTTTTTTGGTAACATGGATTTCTTTATTATCATCATCACCTCAAAATTGGGTATGAGTGATTTTTTTAATTTCCATAGATAATTAAATATAGAGGTGAATAATAAAATATGGTAAAATACATTATTTTTTATTTTAAGATAAATACATGAATAATTATATCATTGATGATGTAATAAACCTTTATTTCATCCTGAAATGTATTAATTACTATACGTATTCATAAGAATCAATATTATTCACAATTTTTAGCAAAAAATTAATTAATATTTTATTTTTAAAAACTCTGTTCCCTTCGCTAATATATACACCCCTCCTCCACCCATTTATCCCCACTTCTAAAACATCTTCTTTTTAAAAACCACTTCCAATTAGTTCCTTAAATCCACCCTAGAAAATTTGGGAAGCTGTAGTCAAACTAAAAGACAATCCTTCACTATATAAAGGGGTGTTCTAAAGGAGGTGTCCCAAAGAGAAGGTAACAACATCTCATCCCTATGTTTTAAATTTCTTCCTTATATTAACACATCTATATCTAAATTAGAATTATAAAAATACTAAATTAATAGAATAATTCTATAACAATATAATTATTATACCAAATATTTATTACATTTTAACTATTTATATATTTTCAAAAATGTTGTTCACACTTTGCTAGGTCCATATCGCCTATGTGAATGAAGACATTTTCTTTACCATATTTCTTAAATGGTTTTATAATATATTTAATTCATAATTATGATATTAATAATAAATTTAAATAATATTTAATTTTTATTTTTGATAATATATCAAGGTAATAAAAATATTTAAATTACACAATTATGGTCATTTAAAACATCCAAAATGAGTGTGAAAATACATATTTCGTGATTTGAAATAATTTTGGACTATCCATTTGACTATGAAAATTCTATTCTTATTGAATGATGAAGAATCCTTATCTTTTTACATTTGGATATTATCATACCATTTCATAGAAATTTTAGTTATTAATATTATATTGAAGCAATTTTGGTGTTGTGGCCCAAACAACCCCAAATGATTAACAGGAGTGATATTTATCTAAAAAATTAATAAAATATAATAATAAATGAATTATAAAATAACAAAATAATAAATAATAATGTTCTAAAGTTTGAAATTAACATATTTAATTTAATTATTCAAGAGGTTAGATGACTGTTCTAGTGAGTTGAGACTATTCTGGTAAGACACTAGCTATACTAAGACTCAATATGTGTTTGAATTAAGTTCATCAAATTTTCATGGATTTGAAAACCACCCTATTTATGTTATGATAAGTTTTGATATTTTCTTAACACATATAAGTCGAGAAAATAAAAGCACAAAGAAAGATATCGAACACAAGATATTTATAGTGATTTAATGAACATAAATCCCCTAGTCCACTCCACCAAATATCAAATCCATGAGCTTGGTAATTTTCACTAGTATCGGTCCTTTTACCAGGGACTATCAGTCCTTTTCCTGGGGACTGTATGTCCTTTTCCTAGGGACTACACGCATGAGTGCAAGTAGTCATCACTTGGTACAAAATAGGAATATTTTACTAGGATGCTACAATTACATACGAACACCATCATTCAATTTTATTTTAATAGGGGCCTTTACGTCATAGTATAAGAAGATGACACTTCCAGTAAAAGGAAATAATAAAGGATAGATTAAAAATGGAGGTCATATTTTCAACATGCAACTAAAAAAAGAGAATAGTTCTCCAAGTGAGATAATAAGAGTGAAGTGTAGATTGAGGTGAGTCCCCTAAAACAAATCAATGATTATATTGATATAATATCTTTAGAAAACTTGTATCTTATTATTATTTTGTCATGGAATTGAGTAAAAACATGAAATATTTGAGATATATATATATAGATAGTTGAGAGTGAAAGGATTTCTTATATTCTTATTACTATTATATAATTATCCTCTTATAGGAATACTTTATTAAAAACAACTCTTACTATAACACAATATGAGATCCCATAAAATATGATCATTGAGTTAAATTCTAGATGTTATTCTATCAAAAATACCTTGGCAGTAGGATTGAGCCTTAAATTATTCTTATATTATTTATTCTCTAAATACTTGCAACATTTTTATAAATGATTTTACTATAAATAGCTATTCCAATATTTAATGAAAGCATGAAAGAATTAAATTCAAATTTTAGTACACCAAAAATAATAAATATGCATGTTGTGGAATGATGTATTTTATTCTAGATCACCATATAGGTGAATTCATCTGATTTAAATTCACATAGTTGAATTGATCTACATAGTTGTTTTATAAATAGTTGATTTAATCACATATACAAATTATGTATCCTTTCTATTAACGTAGTCGAATGAATCCAGAATCCATTTGGAACTATATATGAAAAATTAAAATGTATCTATATCATGTAGCTGATTACTCCCCCTAGTTGATTCATGCAGTTATTTCATCGCTGTATTAATTTTCTCATGTAGGTGATTCATCGACATAGGTAATTTTTACATAGCTGATTTCAAGATGTAGCCAATTTATGTCCGTGTTTCTTTCATGTATCTGATTAATGTAGTTGATTGATCGATGTAGCCAAATATCCACATAGTTTATTTCCTCACATATTATATTTTCCATAATTATGTAAGTATTATAAAAATGTATATGATTTAAAACTAATATTAGAAAGGGCTTAAATAAATATAAAACCTAATGATAAAACATAAAAAATTAATTAGTAAGAAATAATGGTTATTTTAGATCATTAAAACATAAAGTACATTGGATGTTTTAGAATGAAATTAATAATCAAAAAAAATAATCTTTTTCGGTGATTAAAAAACCCATTAAGCAATAAACATGAAATATAAATAGAATTAAGGATTTTGAATAAAACTATATGATATATTAAATCCTTAAAAAATTATCATTTATTATCCCCTTTATTATAATTATTCCCCTTAAGAGGATTTTTCCCTTTTAGAGAACATCTCCCCCTTTTATATCATTAAAATGGAAGGGTAAGGATAGTAAAAACAACTTTAATATAGAAATTTGAGTGAAGAAATGTGTAAATATTGTTTTGATACTGAATTTTAATTATGGGAGGACTAAATTTTAGAATATTTCAGCAAGTAAAAAAATCAAAAAGATTAAAAAAATATAAAATAAATGAAAACTATCATTTTAAAACACAAAAAAGAGATAAAAAACATTAAATAAAAACAATCACTTTGAAATAAATGAAATATGATATAAATTGAATGAAAATAATCACTTTGAAAAAAAATAAATGGAAACAATCATTGAAAAAAATAACTAAAAATACAATAAATGAAAATAATTGTTTTCAAAGACAATAAGGAAATACAGACATATTTTGTTAATTATCAATGCTTGTAGAAAATTACAAAGAGCCAAAAAACAAAAATCTAACAATTATATGACCTCAGTTTTTTGATTGGATTAATTTTAGAAGGGGTTTTGGGTGAAGGATCCCTGAAGGTTAGAGAGGTTAAAGAGGTAGTTGGAGGGTTAATTATGGGAAGTAAAACCACTCTCCCAAACTATACAACTGAATAGTCCTCTATCCAAAAACTAAATCTATTTTATAGACTTTGTATAAGTATATTCAACACCTTCTCAAGATTCCAGAAAGAAACACTAACATTATAATATCCAATACTTGAAAATATTAGCTTTTTAATAGTAGTTGAAGAGGTAATTCCTTTCTCATAAGTATCAATAAAAACTATAGAAACTACCTTGGAATGTTATTTTTGATAAATCATAACTGTGTCAAAAAAATTCACTCTCTGTCTAGAACCTCTGAAGGTATCTAGTGATGTTGTTCCAATATATTTTCTTCCTCTTAGTGTAAACAAGTTATCATCACACAAATAAATTATCGTTATGAAAGTTGATTTATAGAAACCAATAATAGTAGTGGAGGATAGTCTGTATATATAGGAAACTATTGAAAGACCATTATTCAGCATCCCTTTTAAAGATTCAATCTTCTCAATAAAAATACTTTGGGGATCACTGATCAAGGAAGCATGCGGAGAAGAAGATGGTGTGGTTGGAGGCTCTAAAAACAATTTCTTATGAATCATATTATCTGGAAATTAAAAACCAATAATCCTTCCTTCCAAATATTTTTTTCCATATTTTTTAATTGTTCTATTATAATCTGAAAATTTCATTAATAGAACTAGATTTTTCTTGGAGTTTTAGAGCACTAGGAGTAGCAACTGGCATTGGGACACTAGATATAGTAGTTGGGACTTGAAAAAAATAGCATGTAAGGTCTATAAAATATAAGATCTCTCCTACTAAGAGAAGATTACATAGAAAGGGATTCCTCATACTCTAAAAAACTAGAGTCCTATTATTAATAATCGTTGTATAACATAGTAATCCCATAATAAATCTTATACAGTACGGATGAAAATAACTAATTATTCCTGTTTATTGGACCAATGGATCAAGAAACCTTACCCATTAGTTTATTGGTTATTCTAAAGGTTTCTTCTAATTTACCACCAATAGATTCTTAAATATGTTGAACCATGTTGTCAAGAGACACATTAGTCCCAAGTCTTGATCTTATGATAGATACTTTGGTCTCATGAAACTCAACTGATAGATCTATTTTTGAACTCTTGTATAGGAACATGAGTGATCATGTCACACTGTAAAGATTCGATCTAATAGGTTACTATATTCAAATATTAAAAAAAATGATCAAACTATTCCTTGATATCTAGAGCCATAGAAGGTGGAGTGTTAGATATGTTAGTTAGTTGAGAATTTTTAAGGAATTCAAACTAACTCACAACTATATTATTTAAGGTGTGAAGACTCTCCTTTATGTCAATCTTGAATGTAACACCCCCCAACCTGGGAGCCACTAAATTGGTGCCCCGAGCTGGGTTGTCACATGACCTCAAGTGCACCTCCCCATAAGACAGAGGTTTCAGACTAGTACTGAGGGCCTACAAGTCACATGGAGACACTATGCCCTCTTTACCAGAGTAAGACATAAAAGAAAACATAAATAATAGTAGAAATAAGATGGATTAATCAATGAGCATGCACAAATAATGACTTCTGATAACTGGGTATAAACCACAACAATAGTAAATATATCATGTCATGCCACAACGCCAAGTTAAAAAAACCCAAAATAAAGAAAAATAGAGGAATCACCAAAATAGCCTTGAATCCAAGTCCATTGCCTCATCCACACTCATCCCAATTCTGAATCAATTCTCAAGAATACGACCTTTATTGTTTTCCTGACCCACAACCATGAAATCTGCTCAGGAACCCATCAGAAACTCGATTAGGGTGTGAGTACAACTCAGTATGCAACCACCCATGGTGTCTAAAAATTATTCAATCTAAACAAATAGTGAATGTAATTATTAAATAAATAAAAAATAAATAAAAGACAGTTTGAGGCCTCTAGTTAACAATATTTACTTAAAAATTACTAACCATGGTGTTGAATTCATTTTGTGAATCTTCTTATTTACTTAGTTCATCACCAACTTGTAATCCATGGGTTAGGAATTTACATTATTCATATAGGGGTTCATGGAATTTATCATTATACATAAGGGAATAGTCAAATCCTTATATCACTAGGGGTATTTAATCACAACATCACAATGTCCTCACCTCAAAGCCTCAGTCTGAGTGGAATGAAACTGTTCGGGGAATAGAGCTTTGTCCCCTTCCCTAAGCTATGAATTGTGGGTAGAGTTAGAGAATTGATCCAACTCGACCCATGAGAGGAGCCTCAGTCATTTATCCCACACGTGAGGCTATGTGCACACTCTTATTCATCCATTTACCACACATAAACCATATCACAAAAAAAAATACATATAACAATAATAATCCATAACAATAAAAATGGGAATTAATATTATTACACAGACCATTAAAACATTTTCCATTTACATTACATAGCCCATTTAGCCCAAATCTCGTTCTCATGCCTAGCTCACTAAGCATATTTAATAATTCCCTAATATCATCCCATTTCACATATTTATCAATTTTATTACAAAATATCATTTCAAATATTATTTCATTTCACATACCATTACCAATTTACATATTAATCATTTCATATGCACTAATTTTCTTAGGAATTTCTAATATAATTCATAAGCCACATGTCACAATCTCTATTAACCGAATTAACCCATTTTCATACTATGCCAAACAACCCCTTAATCCATTACCAAAATAATAAAAATTTACAATATTCCATTTCAACATCCATTAAACATATCAACATACTTAAAAAGATCTCTACATCATCACACAATAACCTTGAACTTACTTAACCAATTTCTAGGCTCGGGGATAACGACACACCCCATGGGTGACCCTAAATCGGTCAAACCATCCTCAATGCATCCTATAGGGACCATGAGGGTTTCTATTCATAATTTAGACAACCATTTAACCAAATATCACCATTGGAATCAAAATCATAACAAGAGGTGACCAAGAACAAAACCAAATATGCAAAAATCTACAACCAAAAAAATGGGATATAACTTGTAGATCACCTACCTCAAATTCATTGAAGAGCACAATCATAAACATGGTATTAGATCTAGATCCGACAACCTATTTAAGCATAAACCTAGATCCAACCAGAAATAATAATTTTAAAGATTTAGAAGAATATTTCCCAAGGTGAAAACCCAAATCTAGAAAATAGAAGGGATGAGGAGATTATAATCACCAAGGGATTGAATCCAAAACTGAAGACACGACAAAAAACCTAGAGATGATGTAGAATCACCCTTTTAATACCTTGAGTGTTATTTTTCATCACTAAGGATCAAATTAGGAAATTAGGGGAGAAAATTATGTGAGGTTTTAAAATCCTATAAGGGAAATGTTGTAATTTTTCCAACTTTTACAGGGGCACACGATTTACCCACAAGATTATCCAAACAGTGCACAATCCACTATCCTAGGGAAGATAGGTCACATGGTTACCTAGGTAGGTCACAAAATTTGACAAAACTTTCACTAGTAGTTTCATATTCCATTGTCTTAGGTTTCTTGGTTTTCCTAGATTGGCTGCATAGATTACTTTACTGTGTGAAAACTGCGCACCTTGCACAGGTTGGCCATGTTTTCCTTTCTTTCATGTATTGAACCCCTAGAACACCCCTGAGGCCCCTCATACACCTAGGAAACATTTAATTAACACTAAATAATAGATTTAAACAAAAATATAAACAAATACATACCTCCATGAATTTCAGGATCTTACAACCTCCCCACCTTATAACATATCGTCCTTGAGCAGCTCTTCTCGAGCATTACTGAGTTTCCAAAGAAAAGAGATCAAGCCACAGGGCTCACATATCTGATTCTCACTCCCATGTTTCTTAATGAACATTTCCATGCTTCCATAAAACTCTAACTAAGGGCACAATATTTCCCCACAAGAATTTATCACTATGGTTAATAATACAAACTAGATTCTCCTCAAAGGACGTATTAGTCTCAAGCTCAACACTTTCAACATCAATCACATGAGATGAATTATGGTGATACTAGAGGATTTTTGAAACATGAAAAACATTATGCATTTCACTATACCATTGTGGGAGATCTAGTAGTAAGCCACATGTCTGATCCTCTCCATGATCTCAAATGGCCCCACATAACCAAGTGCCAACTTGCCCTATTTCTGAATTCGACGAACACCCAACATTGGAGACACTCGGAGAAACAAACTATCACCCACAAAAAACTCAAGAGGTCTATGATGAAAATATTTATATGAATTATTCCTACTATGAGACATTATAATACAATTCTAAATCAAATGAACCTTTTTTGACGTCTCCTATATGAGACTCAGTCCCAATAACTCAAACTCTCTAGCTTCTAACCAACACAATGAAGATCTACATGGTATCACATAGAGTGACTCAAAATTTGAAATATGAATTGTGGCCTAAAAACAATTGTAGGAAAAAGAAACAAATGACAAGTGATTTTCCTATGAACCACTAAAATCCAGAACACAATCTCTCAACATATCATCTAATACCTGAATTGTATGCTCTGACTACTCATCTCTCTACCAGTGATAGGTCGTACTCAAAAAAATATGGGTACCAATTTCCTTTTATAACTCCTACTAGAATCACAATGTGAAAAGTGGGTTATGATCCAAAACTGTGGTTCTCATCACACCATTCAACCGCACTATCTCCCGAACATATAACTCACCCAACCGATCAACTGTGTAAGTATCCTATATTGCAAGAAATTAGCCACCTTAGTTAACCGATCCACAACTACCCCAACTACATCATTATTCCGAGTTGTCATCATAATGACCACTATGAATTCCATAATTATGGCATTCCACTTCCCTCTAAGGAATGGGTAATGACTGTAACAAAACACATGGGCATTGATGCTCGACCTTCACCTGTTGACAGGTATGGCATCATTCCATAAAATTGGCAACCTCTTTCTTCATTCTGGGCCACCAATACTGCCTACAAAGATCATGATACATCTTAGTCAAACTAGGATGCACTTCCCACTTTTATTTGGGGAACTCTCACATCAAATCTTTTCAAATACCGACTAGAACAAACACATGGCCAAAAACATTAAAAATCATATCATCACTAATAGACCATCTAGAAGGTGGCTCCCCACCTTTAAGACTTTCCTTCATTGTCAGACACTCCAAATCCACCAGATGACTCTCCTTCAATTGGATAAAAAGTGTGTACTCATCTGTTATAGACATAAGGGTCATTTTCATGTTGCCATCATGTACTTCCAAGTGAATCTTAGTGAATAAGGCCATCATTTTTCACTCGAAGTTGGATTCCTGAACTACATGATTCTGCGTCTTCTAGATTAGAGAATTCATAGTAATATTCCCTTTTCCTAGTGTGAAAACTAACTCAAAATCAAAGGATTTCAGGTACTTAACCCCCCTTCTATACTAAATATTCAAATCCCACTGAGAGAATATGTAATTATGAATTTTATGATGGGTAAACTCTGTGAACCACTCTCCCAAAAATAATGCCTCAAAAACTTTAAGGCACAAACCATGATGGCCAACTTAAGATCACAAGTAGGGTAATTTATTTCATGAGGCCTCAAATTCCTTGACCCAAATGCTAAAACCTGATCATCCTACATCAAAACTGCCCCAAGTCCAACACCAGACACATCATAGAACAAGGTGTACCTCTTTCCTGGTTTGGGTAATATCAAAATCGGTGCGGTATTGAACCACTTATTTAACTCTTGAAAAGAATTATCACATTCCTCTAAACACTAAACCTTAAATTCATTCTTAGTTAAGCCTGAGAGTGGCACAACCAAATGGGAGAAATTTTTAATGAAAATTTGGTATTAACTGACCAAACCTAAAAATATTTTAACGTCATAAAAATTCTTAGGCTTTTTCCAAGACACCATAACATTCACTTTATTTGGGTCCACAGACACACCTAACTTAGAAATGATGTGTCCCAATAAAAACAATTTATCAATCCAAAATCGACTTTTTGATAGCTCAGTGTAAATCCTATGGTCTTTTACTATAATCAAGATGATGGTAATATGTTTGGAATTATCATCAAGAGTTCTTCAGTACACTAAGATGTCATCAAAAATGATAACCACAAAATAATCTAGATAGGGGTGAAATATTTGGTTCATTAAATCCATGGATATATCCAATTCATTGGTCAACCTGAATGGCATCACCATAAACTCATAAAATACATACCTTCTCTAGAAAACTATCTACATTATGATAAAAGGCCTCACCCTCAACTGATTGTATCCCAATCATAACATGATCTTGGAGAACACTAAAGAACCCCTCAGTTGGTCAAAAAGGTCATCGATTTTGGGAAGTGGATATATATTCTTAACTGTCATTTGATCTAAATTTCTATAGTCCAAAAATAACCTCAATGATCCATATGACTTCTTGGAAAATAGCATAAGAGATCCCCAAGGAGACATACTAGGACAAATGAACCCCTTTCACTCCAACTCTTCCAGCTAAACCTTTTGTTCTTGGAGTTCTTTCAGCACATTTTGATATGGAAGAATGGAAACTGGTTCTTCCCCTGGTAGAAACTCAATAATAAACTCAAAATATCTCTCACGTGGTATCCCTGAAAATTCCTTAGGAAACACATCCTGGAATTGATCCATAATGGGAGGGATGTTTGGTTTCTCCCTTCCTCCTTAATCTAGCACAAGACAAGCAACTTGGTCTATGAGTTCCCCCAACTACTGAAAAAGTAGCACTATATGGTCTGCTCGAACATCCCACTCAACATGAAGGAAATAAGTGTCTCCATAAAAATATGTGAACATTACCTAAGGTTGGTAATATTAGACATGGGAAAGATAGAGCACCATCTAGTCCATACCTAAAATCAAGTCACACCCCTAATAGAGTATCAATTAGCATAACCGCACACATACTTTCCACTATTAGGACCAACAAAACTAGAAATTGTGTAGAAATAAAATAATGTGTAGAACCTGTGTCAAATAAATCACTATAGGGCGTGGAAGCTACAATAATTTTACCTTTAATAGTAGACGGTCTAGTCTCTACATCTCCAGGTGTAGTCTGAACTGCATGAATAAGACCTTCCTCTCTACCTTGGGTCCCAGCTAGAGTACCATGCACTGCACTTCGCTAATGTTATAGACGATCTCTCACTGGAGTTCCACATCCACCACCCCTACTAGTATGGCCCATAGATCTCTAACTGCATACCTGATACTGGGTGACCAACCCCATGCCTGAACTCAGCATATGCCTCTAACCTCTATCTATTCCCAGATACCTAGGGTTCTTATGGAACCTCTATATATGTACCAACATTCCAAATGATCAGTAATAAACTGGTGGTCGGGCTCACTGAACCTTCATGTATCTCGGTCTACCACACTAGTAACAGAATACTTGATCACCAACCAAAGGGATTGGACCTCTCTTTTAACTATTCTGCACTGTAACCCTATTTGAAATTCCCAAAAGGATGCTTCCATCCCTCGAAAGTTATACCACTTGTCCACCCGGATGGCACCAAAATTCCACCACCTAAAGTTCCCATTAGGTTACCTTCTGAGATTTGGGCATAGTCCACTACCTATGAAAACCTCTTTAGATGGAATATATTCACTTGGGTCCTAATTCATGCCTAATACAATCCTAGAGGTGTTTCTCTATAGTCGCATCATCTCCATCCAACGTTTGAATAAAGTGGAACAATTTAGTGAAATGACTAGAATAATACATCACTGAATAAACCCCTGAGTAAAACTCATAAAATCCATATCCTTCTCCTTTCTTAAGGTTTATAGGTAGTAATGTTCCAGAAAAGTTTCTTGAAAATATTTCAACCCCATTCCTTCAGCCTTCTCTGTCTGAACCATAATGTCGATCCAACACCTTTCCTAGCCCCACAACATATAGGCTTCTAAATTGACTCGCTTCTTAGAAGGAGTCTCTAGATGATCAAGAATTTTCTGGATAAACTCTATCCAGATCTCAGATTCATATAGCCCACACTCTCAAAAAAAGGTTGGAGTGTGTTATAGAAGAAGCTCCCTTGTCAGCTGAACATACTCAGTGCAACCTACCATGGGTCTCGTTCTATCATCTACATAAAACGAGAAATTTCTCATGAAACTTATCTTCCTTATCATATTTAACCTCTATACCTTCTCGATCCACTACTGGGGATAATTCTTGACAAAATCCTATTGTAACCCAACCATCACACGTCTCCATGGTGTCATTTATCTACAATTATTAACATGTTCTTTAGAAAAAAAACTATATATCTTCTACAAAATATAAAGGAAGGATAACCACTGTACATAAAAAAACATTTCTCATACACTTTCTAAATAGGCCTTATAATACCTATAACACTACCCCCAACCATCTCTATCGATGACTATGGTTAAAATATGGTAACTAACTCACATGGTTACAAACCTTTCCTTCTACACCATTTCAGAACTATTTCCATATCACAACTTACTTCAAAAAAGTTTTAATTTACTTATCACCCCTTATCAAGAACCAATATTTAATTATAATTTAACATTTTAATTCCCTTTTTATCAATTTGTATCATTTCATGAGACACCGTTTTCATCAATATCAAGAAAATCAAATGGATCCTACCCTTTGTGTCCCCCAAACTTGTCTCGTGTGTGTGCCTGCCATGATGTATGTCACTTATATACCTAGGTTCCTAGAATGATTCATGAATTAAAAACCTCACACCATTCCATCCATCAGATAAATATCATAAAATAGTCACATCACATAAAAAGTCTATCAACCAATGGTGAAATATCATCAAATATAATAAAACACAATAAGAACAACAACTCTTGCCCTGGGTGACTTGGGGTTTCCCTCATACTTAGGTTAGATACTACTAAGAACGAGATAATTTCCAAGGCCCAACAACTTCCTAACCTCTTGTCTACCATTCCCAAAAAAGTAAGTCACAGAAAATACTAGTTATAGTACTAATTTGTATTGTTCCTGACCTAGGAGCCACTAAATCGGTGCCCTGAGCCAAGCACGCCTCTCCATACACCAGAGGTTTCCGAATAGCAGTGAGGGTCTAAAATTCACATGGGGAGCCTATTCCATCTTTAATGGAGTATGCCGCAACAGAAAACATAAAGAATAGCATAAACAAGATGGATTAATTGATGATCATGCATAAATTACCACTTCCCAAAACTAGATACAAACCACAAACAGTAATTATTTCATGTCATGCTATAGTTGTAAGTAAAAAAAACAAAATAAAAAAATAAAAACTGTGGAATACCTAAAATAGACTTGACTCCAAGTCTGGAACTTGATTCATGCTCAACCCAATTCCAAATAAATTCCCATGCATAGTTCCTTTTCCCTTTTCCTGATTTGCAACCATGTAATCTTCTCGGGTACCCAACAAGGGGCCGAACAGGGTGTGGGTAAAACTTATTAGGATTCCACCAATGATATATAAAAATTATCCATTATAAAATAAAAGTTCATGAAAGTATAAAATAAATAACAAGTAAATAAAAGATAGTTTTAGTCACTAGTTAATAATATTTACATAACTATTACTAACCATCGTGTCAAACTCATTATGTGCACCTTCTTCTTTACTTAGTTAATCATCGACATGTAATTCATGGGATAGAAATTTGAATCATTCACATAGTGATTCATAGAATTTATCATTCTACATAATGGAAAAGTCAAGTCCCAATATCACTAGGGGTATCTCATCACAACATCACAATGTCCTCACCTAGAAGACTCAGTTCGGGCAGAATGAAACCATTAGGGGAATAAAGATTCATTCCATTCCCTAACTTATAAATTTTGGGTGGAGTTAGATAATCATTCCAACTTTACTTATGGGTAGAGCCTCAGTCCTTTATCCCACACCTCAAGCCATGTACACATGATTATTCATCCATTCACCATACAGAAACTATTTCACAACAAAACACAACCAATAAACATAGCAATCATAATCCAAGACAATCAAAATTAGAATTAATATTATTCCATAACCCATTAATACATTTTCCATTTACATTACATATCCCATTTATTCCAATTCCCATTCTCATTCCTAGCTCTCTAAGAATATTCAATAAATCCCTTATATAATCATATTTAATATATTCATAAATTACCTTATGAAATCCCATTTAACTCACATATCATCCCCAATTTACATATTCATCATTTCATATTCACTAACTCTCTTAGGAATTTCTAATATAACTCATAAGCCTCATGTCACAAACTCAATTAAACAAATTAACCCATTTTTTTACCAAGCCAAACAACCCCTTAAGACATTTCCAAAACTAGAAACATTACCAATATTCTATTTTCAATTATATAAAACATATCAACATACTCAACAAGGTATCTACATCATAACACAACAACCTTGTACTTACATACCAATTTCTAGGCCTAGGGATATTGATACACCCCATGGGTGGCCCTAAATAGGTAAAATCATCCTCGATGCATACCATGGGGACCATAACTTTTATATTCATAATTTAGACACCCATTTAACCAAAAATCACTAAATACATCAAATAATAATAAAATGTGATCAAGAAAAAACCAAACATGAGGAAATCTATAATTAAACTATGGGATATAACTTGTAGACCACCTAGATCAAATTATTTGACGAACACACTACTAAAAATTGTCTTGGATCTGGATTCAACCACCTTTTTAATCTTAAACCAAGATATCACCAGAAAATATGGTTTTTATAGATTGGGAATAAGATTTCCCAAGGTGAAAATCATAATCTAGAAAAGAGAAGGGATGAGGAGATTAGACTTACCCAAGGCTTCGATCTGCAACCGACGACACTCCAAATGGCCTAGATATGAAGTAGAATCACCCTTGGAAAACCTTTATGGTTATTTTTCATCACTAGATCTCAAAGGAGGAAATGAGGTGATAAAATTGGGTGAGGTTTTAAAATCTCATAAGGGAAATTTTGTAATTTTTACCATTTTTACAGGGGTGAAAGGTTTACCCTCATTGTTTTCCAAACAATGCACACTCCACTGTCAGAGGGAAGTTGGGTCACACGGTTACCTAGGTAGGGTGAACAATTTTAAAAAGACACACTAACCTTATAATATTCCACTATCTAAGGTTTCATGGTTTTCCTAGACCAGATGCATGGTTTAATTAACCATTCCCAAACAGTGTGCCTTGTGTAGGTTGGCCCAAGTTTCCTTAATTTTGTGTCCCGAAACACCATAACACCTCTGAGCCCCATCATACACCTAGAATAAATTTCATTAACCCTAAATAAGAGATTGAAACCAAAATTTAAACAAATACATACCTACATGAGGTCTGAGATCTTACATTGAAACTCTAAATCTCATCAAGAGAATCCATAGAAAGATAAAACTAAATGATTACCAGTATTGTAATAAAGAGATCACATGTGTTCTATCCCTTAATTGGAAACTAGTATGGTATTTCACATATCATAAAATACTCCACATTGTGAGACTTAGTTAGACTCATCAGGACTTAGTCCACATATAATAATATTCATGGATTTGGAATCTGATCCATAGTTGTTTTGTTGTTATAATCCCATGTTTTAGGATATATCTTGGGAATTTCATAAGTCTTAGTAGATTTTAAATAAACCACATTAAAAGTGTTAATAAAAAAGAATATAATTTGTTCATTCGATTAACCATATTTGTTTCCATTGATGTAGGGAGATCATACCATTTACATATCTTCTATATTATTATCAATTGAATCCATTTTACGAAATACCTTTAGAAATTATTCTTTTATATCTGAGGATAAAAAATTCAGTATCTATGATACCAATTTTTTTTTCAGAGACTAGCTTCACTAAGACTCAAGATGGGGGGGGGTAAATAAGTTCTTGAAAATTTCATGGATTTGAAAGCCACTCTCTTTATAGTATGATATGTTCTGATATTTAATTAACATATAAAAGAATTGAAAATATACGCACAAAGAAAAATATAGAACACAATATATTTATATTGGTTTGGGTAATAGAAATCCCCAATTCTAATCCACCAACACTCAACTCTAAGATCTTATTTCTTTTCACTAGTATCAATCCTTTAACTAGGAATTTATTGTCCCTTTCAATGGGATTTCAGGATTGAGTTTAATCAGAAAAAACTTGGTACAAAACAAGAAGATTTTACTAAGATCCTACAAGGATATACAATCTCATAGAACGATATAATCTAAAATCCAATCATTTAATTAAATTCAAGATTCCCTTTTCTGTAAAATACCTCAGTAACAGGACTGAGTACTAAATTATTATTGCACTATTTTCTTCTATCAGTAATTGAAAACTTTTTATAATTTATTTTACTATAATAAAGAAATATAATATTTAATTTGTGCATGGTAGCATTAAATTCCCCTTAAAGTACACAAACGGTAATAAATATGTTTGTTACAGAATGACGTTTTTTATTCTACATCACCACGTATCCAAATTCTACTGATTTGAATTCACATAGTTGAATTGATCCACATATCCACTCTTTGTGTTTTTTATTTAGTAATGTATCAAAATTTTATATCTATATTACTTGAATAGCTAAATTTAACATATCCAAATGAATCATGTATCCATTTGGAACCACACAACTAAATTTACCACATCTATATCACGTAACTAAATCACATAGTAGTTTCATTGATGAATTTGTTTGCTCACGTAAGTGATTCATCAATGTATAGAATTTTCACTAAAATTTATTTCATGATGTATTATATTTACACAAGTTTTTTCATCATGTAGATGACTACGTTTCCTATTTCTATATATCAACAAATATCTACGTGGTCGATTTCCTTAGGTAGACAACTTTCTATACTTTGGAATATTTTAGCAAAACATCCAGATTTGAAGACTAATAGAAGAAAAGAATTAAGTGAAGGTAAAACATAATGACCACCATTAAAAAAATTATTCAAAAATGAAGGGTATTTGAGATAATCAAAACATAAAGTACCTAGGATATGTTGGAACCAAATTAGTAGTCTGATAGAATCAAGGTAATGGGACACTATTCACTCTCTCTTTATTTATTTCAATTTATGCTCAAACTTTCTCTTTTTTTCATGAATTATTTTTCAATATTCTATCTACATCTCTTATTAAATTATTTTCCCCCTTTTTTAGTTTCTCTATAAGGATATTCATATTTTTTCACTTTTCTTTCAAATAATTTATTTATATAAAAACTCTTTAAAGTATATAAGTGATAAATTTTTCCCTTGATATTTTTTTAATTTACCCTTTTAATAATGATTATTTCCTAAATTATTATGAAAACCCAACTATTATACATCAAATATTATGGTTCTTTTCTACTTTTTAGTAAAACCTTATTCAATTATTTTATTCGAAAGATGTTTTAAATAAATATTTAATTATGATGAAGGTATTTATTTCCATAAATTCTTATTCACCCATTATCATAATTATTTCATTAAATTTAATCTCAATATTCATGGACTATGATTATTTATTCACTTATGAATAACCAATATGAGATGATCCCTTCCTTTCTTTGAAACTTCCATGTTTCCTTAATGATTTATGATTTTTTTATATTATTATATATCCCATTTCCTCCTCATAGGTTATTTCATGTTTATGTTATATGTATATTAATTTTATATGAGGTACACATAATCTTGAAGTATTTGATGAGTGGATATGAAATTATATAGCCTAGAATTGATTGGGCAAGTCATAAATCTCATGGAATATGATATACGATGCATGGGTAGTGATCCTATCACATTATGTTATGATATCATGTAAAATATCATTGAAATATGTTTTTTATAACTTGTTTTATATTGTGCCACATTCTTATTAATAAAATTATTAACAAGATATTAAAATATCACTTCCCCTATGATATGTTTCTTGGTTCTATTTTGTGGTACTTCTCTTTTATGATTTCATGATTATTCTTATTGACACTTATGATATCTCATTCTCGTGATTATTTTTATTATCACCTTATTTGGATTTTTAGCTCATCCATTTCTTTTATTCATATCTCTAGGGTATCCAATGAAGTGATAGAAGTATAGATACTTATAGTATTATACTATTAAATGAAATAAATTATTTTATGGTTTATTTAAACAAATATGTATGTAATATTCTTGAAAAATTAAATTATATATTTCTAGGTGTGGTTTCATTAGTTTGTTTATTTTTTATGTAAAAAATTATGGAATATTAAATGTATGAGATACAGTTCATTATACACTCAACTAAGTGTAACTAAAATATTACAACTGAATATGGTCATCTAATCTTTTGTAGTAGAGATTCATTCTCAAGGTTACGAGTTATCAAGGATTCTAAGGGTGGTACTGTGACTTATTCTTTTAGTGTTATTCATCTATTTGTATCTCTATTTTATTTATGGGAAGGAAGTTTGGATTATTTAAATTGAAAATGGGTATTTGGAAAGGTGATCCTATTTTTATAAGATTATTTTTTCTTTCTCAAGACTCTCTTAGTAGACCTATAGTCGATTCTTTAACTTTTGGTTTGATTCACCCATAAAAATAAAGGTATGGTTTTTATAGTATCTCTCAGTTATGTTTTGGAGATATTATTTTATTTATGAATGTAATGAAATTCTCTATTACGGGTTTTAAATACATCTTGATTGTGTATGAAAAATAGAGTGGTCAATGAATTAGTGATTCTAAGAGTAATGAGTATATTTCCAGAGCTAGTCCAAATAATCATAACCATAATATTATGAACATGTTGGGTATTTATCAATGTTACTTTACCATAGAGTATCTCAGACCTCCCCTGTCTATTAGAAGAATCAAAATACATTACTTTGAAAATCTGATGCAAAAAATTTTGGGGGGAATTAATAAGTGAAAGATTAAATTACTCAATTTTTGTGGGTGGATTACTCTAATTAAATTAGTTCAATCTTTAATAGTTCTGAATATTATTTATATGATCAATATACCTTTAGTATTTATTTTTTTCATTGATAAATCTATCATTTCTTTACTATGGGAGTCGTTCCATGAAGGAAAACATAACTGTGATAGTTACAATAATCTTTATAAAAATATTAAAGTAGGAATATGTCTTAATATACTTTACCTATGAATGAAAGCTATGAATACAAAACTCACTTATGATGTGATTATAGTTTAATCCCCATAAGATCGATTTTAAAGGAAGAAAAATTAATGTTCTCCTGATGTATTTATTTCTACTAAATGTAACTCATCTCCACTGTGGATAAGCATTCTTAATACCCTTAACACTCTCCTCGATCATTCTTGAGGGGTTATTCATCACAGTGAGAATTATTTTTGGGAAGATAACTGAGTGGGTATCCCTCTATTATTTCTTCACTTCCCTACACCCAACATCAAATTCAATGATTCTAATAATTATCTAAATTTCCCAAACTATGTTTTATCTTAAGAGAAAATAAATCATTTCAACAATATTTTTTTTGTTTTAAGAAGATGATCGGAGTTTGTTTGTCCCATTTAGTTTAGCCTCCTTTAAATCTAAATATTTTCATAGTCTCTCAAATGTTTACCATGATACTGATCTGTGGGAAAATATGTGTTGGTATTGGATCATTCTAGTGAAGTAAAACTTTCTTCATTGGTGTTCCAGACATCATGATAACTCTACTGAAAATGCAATGCAGTGTAGGTGAGTGAATATTTCCTCTAAATTCTATTATTTTTTTGTAACACAAAGTGATAAATAAGAATATATTTTCCTTAATGGTTATTGATATTTTTTTAACAACTCTATTTTTCATATAATTCTTTCAAATATATATTATAATATTTTTAGATCCAGGTTGTGAGATGTTACGAGATTCTGAGGCCTAGAGAGGCATGGTTTTGATATTATATAATTATTAATATATTATATCATGTACACAAATTGTTCCCAAAATAGTGGAATAAATCCAAAATAGACTATCTGATCAGAAATCTGAGATCTCTATTGAGTCTGGAATGTCAGTTTTACCCTAGTGATGACCAAAACTATGTCAGAATCATGTGTTATGTAAAATTATTATTATAGTTGAAAATAATAAAACAAATTTATTTATTTATTATTTTAAGAACAAAACCATTACTATATTCTCTAAAAGAACATGGTTATAGACAATTCCCAGGTTTAGTCGTGTAACCCAGTTAATTTATAGAGACCATTAGAGGAGGGATTAGTGAAAAACTATAATGGATTGAGGATCATTTTCACCAATTTAATTCAAGGATCTCACTAACGATGAAAATGAAGATTCATTCTTCATTAGAAATTGGTCAAATCCCAAGGTTGAGCATTATGATAACCCTGCTCTTTATTACACACATAAACATGATTTATAACATAAAATATTCACTTGATACAACAAAGAATATAGATATTTATAGTGTATTTGGGGCTTATTAACATTACATAATGACTTAAAACATGAAACACAACATCTTTATTGAAAACTTCCTTTACATGACCACTACATTCCCTCATACTTAGCATTGCATGGGATAACCTGAGGACATGCATAAGAAAAGGGTGATATATTAAACCCGGTAAGGGAGTAAACTTGTAATAACATTAATAATACAATACATGTTAGGAAATAGGCATATCAACGGAAAATAAAAGAAAAATGAACAAAAAGGCATGATATAGCATGATTATCATAACATGGAAATGTGGAAACAACACTTAACATGGTATTAGCATGATCTAAGGCACATTTCACATGGGACATGAGAAAAACCTAATTTCACTTGAATTATAATGAGTTAACCTTTATTTCACTTTACGTATCATGATACTAATCATTACCCAATTCATTGGAGCGCTATCAGGGCACGCCCTTCTTTAATATTTCATTTCATGCTTAAGTGTGCCACATAGATCATACAACATGGAATCATTAAAGATCATAATTTATTCCATGATAAAGGAATATGGAATTCATACATGAAAATATATAATCATTAAGTAAATGTGCATAAAGGTGAATACCCTTGATAGAGAAATGGGCATGGTATTCAAGACACAATGACTTTGGATTGGAAAATCGCGATGCAATTTCGGCAGCATAACAACGTGACAGAAGAATTATTAAAAAATGGTTGATGAGAGAGAAAGTGGTGTATCGTCATATTTACATGAAATGGAAATTAATGGGGTAATATATATATATATATTTACCAACATAAGTAATGGAATTTTAGATTTATAATACCGAAGAATTGCTTGAATGTAAATAAGTAGAGAGAAATTCCTTTCGGAATTTTAGTATGGTAACTGGTGTATATGGGAGGCATTAATGAGAGATAAAGAGGTATATCATCATTAAAACAAAAATAGAGAAGTATGAGGGAGGTGAGAAACCATACCTCGACATTTAAAATTGAAAATGAAAGGGTATAACAATATTAAGAAACAAGGATAAAATGAGAAAGGAAGGAATCCCTTACTTGGAAGTGTGATCCCAAAGGCTTGAGAGGGGATTGAGAGAAGCTTATTGAGAGATTGGGGCACCTTGGTAGGATTTTGGAGAGATGATTTTAGGGGTTGGTCGAGCTTCAATGTATTTGAGTGAAGAGGAAGTGGGAGCTTGGGTGGGTTTATATTGGAAAGGAGAGAGAATTCTTTATTATTTAGGTTTGGGTCGCCACACATTAAACTGATCCAAACCACAAACCAGCCCATGGTTTTTACCAAAGGGGAGTAGAAAAGAATATTTTATAAGGCCAATGGCCAAAATTCTTAAAATATTAGGCTTGCTTATGTGGTGGTGAGTCACACTCTCAAGGAAATCATTTTATTAAGATAAAATGTTTATATGTTTTGGAGGGCCCACCAAGGATTTGTAAAATAAATCAAACAAAACTAAATTAACATTATTTTATAGAAGAAAATAAATTGTCCAGAAATAATGTTTATAGTATTTTATTACATAACTATTGGTTCATTATGATGTCATAAAAGATATTATATATTTAAACAGTATTTAATTTTTACCCAAAAATTCAACTGTCTCAAAAAATTATGAAAAATTCACCGTTGGATAATTTTTACATCCTAATTCCAAAAATAATATTAATTTTATCTAAATATTTTTCTAAATATTTGAATTTTTAATTTTAAAATAAAAACTAACATTTATCGAAAATTAATGTGTTTTAACAAAAATGACTTTCAATCCTTAATAAAAATCAAAATTATATTCATAAAAATTATATGATAATTTATATTTAATAAAAAGTAATTTATTAACAAAATTTTATTAAAATTTTATTTAATTAAAAAATTCATTATTTCATCAAAATAGATTTCTTAATTGAATATTAACTACAAATACTATTTGTGTTTTAAAAACTATTTACAAAGTAACAATAATAAAATGAAAGTATACTATTTCTTCTATGCAAATATAATATACATAATTGTAGTACTAGGGTCTTATTACATAACCCCTTATATCACCCGCATAATACCTAAGGGTAAGGTGTGCGATGGTGACAGACTCTTTGGGTGGCTCCGATAACATCGCTCGGGTCATAATCTCTATCAACTTCCCATAGGCAGTTCTACTTAAGCTTAACTTATTGAAGCTCATCTTGGTCTTGGTCAAGAGAGAATCCCAATAACACCACCACTTTTCTGAGCTCCGAAAAATGGGCTTCGTATGGAGAAATTCTACTGGATGAGGCCATCACTTCCTTTTTCTGAGTAAATTGGATTGTTAAAGCCCTATATTTATACTAATCATGTGACCAGTGTTTAACAACTATATCAGAAACGGTCACAATGCTTAACAGTATTTTAAAATCCAAAAACATAAAACCATAGAAGTTTATAAATTTTATATATCTATAATAATACATTTAACTAGATCAAGAGAAATTTTCATTAATAAAAGTTTGGGTCTTTAAAAGCATTGTTTTTTGTGAATTATTTCCCATTTCATTATCCCATGAAAAACATAAATTAAATCAACTAACAAGTTGATTGGTGGGTATATCATGTTATGGGTGAAAATTTATTTACTTCAGATTTTCAGGAAATTATTATTATTTGTTTAATACTAGATATTAATTCATCATTAAAATGGAAAAAATCAAGCCCAACCCAAACAATGAAGAAGGTTTGTTCCCTCATTTTTTTGGTGAATTTCTACCTCATTTATTTTCTTGATTCATCATCAGTATATACTTGGTTGGAAGTTTAACCAATACTTGGTATTTGACCATTGTGCAACCATTCTACAGTGGAATGGATCAATACTATGGGTTTTCATTTTTTATTGAGGGAGTGATCATGGTGTGATGTCAATGGTGAGAGATCAGCGGAGGATTGAGACTCGATTGGAGATCTCTATTTTTCCATTTTGGCCTGAAATGATGGAAAGGTGTGATGAGAACCGATTCTTTATTGGTTTAGTTGACCAGAATATGTCAAGAGGTGACAGTAAGCCTGGTTAACCAAATATATTTAATATTTTGGAGTCATTTTTGGTGACAAAAGTGAAATAAGAAGATGTATGAAATAACCATAGGATTCAGGAAAATCTCGCATTACACGGTGATTACCCCAAAGAAAACACCATGTGTGGGGTTACTAGCTGTGGAACTAGGTTTTACACATGAAATAAAATATCAAATTCCCTGTGACATGTGTCACATTCCATGTGATCTAGTTATAACTTCTCGGCATGTACCTCGGAGGGTACACAGGCATAGACACAGCCAAGAACACATGCATGGGTAGAGTGCACATGCCAAGCCCAGTACTCAAACATGGCCAAGTACATGGCCACTAAAATAGTACATAGGAACAAATATCTGTACATGGGAATATGTATAGGAACATGGGTACGGTAATAGTTAGGTTTGGGTTTAGTGGTACATGACGACTACCCTCTATACACAATGTGTACATTTTCATAGGTAGTTTCAAGAAATTATTTTTCTCAATATAGATAAGAATTCATTGATTGTGATTCCTTAGTCCATCCTTTTGAGGGTATAATGTGGAATTACAACATAAACATCTGATTGTGATCCCCTCTACGGGTTCTATTTTGGATAGATTTCATGGTATCCCTCTGTAAGGCCAAAGATGGGATCCTCTATTATATCTTTATCCCTATGTAGGGTTCGTGGTATTGGCTTGAAAACCACACACTAGGTATCAATCCCATATCTAGAATATTGATCTAGTATGGTTTGGGGTGTCCACCCAGCAGTCCTAGAAGTGACCCTCTACCTAGATGTCGAGATCTTCATATTTCTAGGGAGTACTTATTTGGTGAGACCTAATGAGAACTACCACTCAGATGAGTAATAATAGTGAAATCATGGATCATGGAGTGGATTCTCTTATCTGAGTGTTTCCTTGAATCCTTATGCATAAACCAATTACTAGTTGTATGGTTGAGACCCCTTGAGACTTGGAGTCTATTATGAGTATATCTAGGTTATTTTTTATTATTGTTATGTCTCATATATTGATTGACATACCTATATATTTATAAGATGACTACTCTGGATGCTTTATGTTTTGTATTTCTAGGGTGTCCTACTGGGTATTGTTATACAAACCCCAGCATAGGTTCTTCCCCAACAATTGATATCTTATACAGATGATGGGCCTTTTTATAGTGTCCTAGAAGGACCGATAGAAGGAATAGCATTGCTTGGTCTAGATAGACCAAGGTTCATACTGGTGTTTCATTTGACAGAAGTCGCCTAAATATAATCATGTTGGAATTTATTTCCTATTTTTTTGGGCTTGAATTTAGCCCTTATACTTTCCAGTACTCTGTCAAACTCTGATTGTGGGTTAAAGATGAATTCATGCATTGGTATTAGTTGTACTATACATTCAACATTGTATGGGATTAGATATTTCTATGTGAATATAAGTACCTTATGCTAATTATAACGACCCACACTTTACATACATTGTTAATACTTCAAAATTGAATCACTCTTATTACAACATATGACAAAACCACAAAGGACCGTATAGGTATAGTGTCTTTAGAAACTGGGGAAACATAAACAACTGGTTCATAAATCTTCTACAGTGTCTCCCATTTATTTCATCATATCTAGGGTCCCTTTTAGCATATTCTACTTAATATCCATCTTCCTGACCTGGGGAAAAGAAAACATAAAAGGGTGAGCTCAAATGCTCAGCAAGGGCAAATAAAGGAAATAAAAAAAAATCATATCATATCTTTATGAAAATCAAAACCTGCAAAAGAGATCATAATATCTTAACATGGAATAAATCATAGAAGTGAAAATGAGATCCCCATAACATAAAACTTGAAACTTTGTGGCATGCACACATAATCATGGAAAATCATTTCTTGTTAGTCATGACTCATTGCCAAGACTATCTTAGTGGACAAAGTCCCTTTCTGAACCGAGTTCACTCCTCGTTTCAGTCCTGTATCACTGAACCGAAATAACCTTCCGTTCCAGCCATGTCTATCTCATGAGATATAAAATCATTACCCAATGCATTGGAGGGAGATATAGGTCCCACCCATCTTATAATGAATCCTTTCTTATGTGTGCCACATAATCATAAAACATACATCATCGCATAACACATATAACAAAAATGGGATTCTTGAAACATCATGACATCATAAATCAATTCATATATGATAAAGGAATTCATAAACATAATTCCATCACAACATAGTCAAACCAATGTAAAAATATGGATAGAAACAGAACCCTTTATTATCTTAGATGGAAAATAATTTTGATAAAACACTTGAATTGAATTCTTGAGGAAAATATCCTTTCTTCTTCAAAAATCAATTTCTTTTCACAAAACATCATGCAATTTTAAAAGAAAGAGATTTTATTAAAAATAGTCATGAAATCTTTTGGAGGAAGCTTCATGAAAATAAGGCTTTATAAAACCGTAAAAATCCGTTCGTGCCGTATAAGTTAAAAATAACATTCTTCTTGTACTTTTGTCGAAAAAGTCAAAAAGTACCTCGTACGAAAAACGACAAAAGATTCCTTTAATTTCTTTTAATAAAAACTCACCGAAGGGTAAAAATGGATTTAAACAATTGTAGGTGGATGGAAATAATATTACATATTAATGAAACATGGATGTGGATGATAAAATACACCCCAGTAATTACTTACGAATAAACAATCTCGGATAAAAATGAGATTGTGACATTTCCCTTACCTTAGGTCCGATTTGCTTTGTTCGTGTCCGAAGCTCCTGTATAATGGTTTAAATAATGTTATTGACTTATTCCAGAATCATACATATTGATATGAGATCATATATGGTCATATTATTAGCTTCTTGTTAGTAATATTTCATTGTTACTTGTTACTCGGGTCTTTATAACTTTTTGTTCTTATGCGTGTTTTGTCGAATAAATTCTTATTCTTATCTTTAGGTTATAGATAATTAATTTCCAGAATGGTATTAGTGTAGTATATACCATATTCATTCATTCAATTCATTTATACAATCATTATGAAATGAAGATCATGTAGAACGAGTCGCATCACATCGTGGAGACGGTATTCCGTACGTACGCACGAGTGATGATATCGTTCCTATGATCGTGGAATTGTATTGGAGTATATATATATATTATTTCAGTATCAATATTACTTAATAATAATCATATATAGTTACTCATTACACCATTATACCCATCCTTGTAAGGTGATGGTGGAAAATAGATTACACCACGGCGTGGAGACGGTATTCCGTACGTACGCACGCGCGGTGATTTCATTTTTCCGTAGGATGGATAGAAGGTGAATTAGGGTTGTTTAATATTTATAATAACATATCAGTATGTAAGTAATACTGATGTTATTACTTTATCATGAAACAACTGAAGAAGAAGAAGTTGAAGAAGAATGAAATTGAAAAGATCGGTAATGGATATTACCTCTTCTTTGGAACGCCTTTTTGAATCCTCCACTTAAGGAACTAAGATTGGTCTTTGGAGAATACCAGGACCTCTAGGATTATTCTAGGGAAGTGGAGAAGGGAAAATGGCAGGGGTTGGCCGAGCTTGAGTGCTCAAATTGGTGTGAGGAGGAGGGGGAGGAGGTGCCCTTTTATAAGGGAGGAGAGGGGCACCTTAGGAATATCTCAAAATATTATTTTATATTAAAGTCAAAATCGGTTTATAATGGTTCCAAAGGGTCTTATTTCGAAGCTAAAGTGGGGAAGGGTCGAAATCCTATCAACCAATAGGATTTAGACAAGTTTAGGGTATTATTTTAACCTTATCAATTAGATTTAACTCTAAGTTAATTAATTTAACTTTTACCGTGTCTTTTTGTTTTCTTTCACTATATGGTTAATAAACTTTCTATAACATGCCAAACTAACCCCAAATTGTTTATTATTAATATATATATCCTTATCTAAGTCATTTGGCCGAACCTTAGATTTTTAGGAATAAAATAACAATTAATAATATAATATTTGATTTAAAAAATATTTTGTGTCAATTTTGACACTATTTGATATATGATTTTTGTGAAAGTCATAACAGAATTATATGTTCGAACCAAGTTGATTAAATCAACACTAATATATCATAGTAACCTAGAAAATTAGTGTAATTCATAAAAAGTCTCAAATTACATTTATTTTGGTATTTATATTATCATTTTTTTCAATATTTCATTAATAAGATAATTACTGCATCATCTTTGTGTCATAAATAAATTAAATTATTTGATGTCTAAAAATTACAAATAAAATACCATCATGTAGGAAATCTTTTTATCTTTCTAATGAATATTTACAATCGAATTTATCTTATGTATAACCCTATATTAAAAATGATTTACTTGTTAAACTTTGATTTTAACTATTTTAACCCTTCTTTAAATAAATTAATAATAAATGTCCTAATCTAATCCAAGTGGGCCTAAATGGTCATATTTTATTCCTAAGTTTGTTTTTGGTCGAATTACACTTGTCCAATAGTATTAGGACATGTGTTAGGGTAATATTGATATCATATTTACCCTTAGTTACCCTATTTACTATTAACCGCGGTAAAAATAGTAAAAAGTTACTATTCACCAAAAAATTATTTTCATCTCATTGAACCACATTTTAGTCCTTGACATTAACCGTGTCTCTCGGATTTTTGAAATTCCATTCACAGAAGCGGTAAAATTAAGTTTTATGCAAAATTCAGTTTTTAACCTACCACTTAGTGGTTTCACTATTCATCAAAAATTGAAAGTTTTCAGAAAAATACCAAAATTTCACCCTAGGCTAATTTCGATATTCTGAGTCCAAAAATGAAGTCCATTTTGAAAAATAAAATTTATAAAATTTCAAAAAGTGGTTATTACTATTCATAACGGCTAGTTTTAATAGCATATTGTTGTTTAGTGAAACTCGGTATTGCGTACGACGCAAGCTATCGAGGAAGGTCGCGATTGCGTGTAAAGCAAGTCAAGCAAGTGTTGCGTAGAAAAAGATTCCTTTGATAATTTATATAACATAAAAGTCTCGGGTGTTACATTCTACCCCCCTTAAAAATAATTTCTCCCTCGAAATTCGTCACTTTGTAACAAATAGATGAGGATACTTCTCCCTCATCATATCCTCAAGCTCCCATGTAGCTTCTTCAAGTTGGTGGTTCCTCCATAAAACTTTCACCAAGCGAGTGGTCTTGTTTCGTAGGACTTTTTCGCTACGATCCAGAATCTCTAT
Source organism: Viscum album (assembly GCA_963277665.1). NCBI lineage: Eukaryota > Viridiplantae > Streptophyta > Magnoliopsida > Santalales > Viscaceae > Viscum > Viscum album. Next base: position 133,658,740 of record OY728120.1, read on the forward strand.
CGGCTGTTCTTCATAAGAAAGATCTTGCTCCAGCGGTACAACTTCTGAGCTGAGTACATGTGAAGGATCTGGTATATACTTTCTCAGGAGAGATACGTGGAACACATCGTGAACTTGAGAGAGATTCGGTGGAAGCGCCAATCGGTAAGCTACCTTCCCAACACGATCCAGTATTTCAAAAGGACCGATATATCTAGGGCTCAACTTCCCCTTCTTTCCAAATCTCATAACCCTCTTCCAGGGAGATATTCGTAAGAACACTTTATCGCCCACTTCAAACTCTAGGTCTTTTCTTCGGTTGTCGGCATAACTTTTCTGTCGACTTTGAGCTGCTCTTATGTGTTGTTGAATAGATCTAACCTTTTCTGCCATTTCATCAACGAGATCAGGTCCTAATAGCTTTCTTTCCCCAACTTCATCCCAGCAAGTTGGAGTCCTGCATTTCTTTCCATAGAGAGCTTCATAAGGAGCCATCTGAATACTGGAGTGAAAGCTATTATTATAAGAAAATTCCACCAAAGGTAGGTGTTGATCCCAACCTCCTTTGAAATCCATAGAGCAAGCTCTCAACATATCTTCTAGGGTTTGAATTGTTCTCTCAGACTGACCGTCTGTCTGGGGATGATAAGCAGTGCTGAAACTCAACTCTGTATCCAGAGTATGCTGAAGACTTCGCCAGAACTTCGAGGTAAATCTCGGATCTCGATCAGATATAATAGAAAGTGGTACTCCATGCAATCTTACCACTTCCTTTACATATATCCTGGCAAGCTGATCTAGAGAGAAATCCTCTCTAATAGCAATGAAGTGTGCAGACTTTGTAAGACGATCAACTATGACCCAGATAGCATTATTGCCTTTGGATGTTTTAGGAAGTCCTGTGACAAAGTCCATAGTGATGTTTTCCCATTTCCATTCGGGTATGGGTAATGGTTGTAACATCCCCTTAGACTTCTGTCTCTCAGCTTTAACTTGTTGACAAACCAAGCATCGAGAGACATATTCAGCAACATCTCTTTTCATGCCATCCCACCAGAAGTACTCTTTCAGGTCCCTATACATCTTCGTGCTTCCAGGATGAATAGAAAATGATGAACTATGAGCCTCATCCAGCAGCTCATTCTTTAATTCGGGGATGGGAGGAACGCAAACACGATTCCTGAACTTTATTATCCCATCACAATCAAGGTTGAATTCAGGAACATTTCTCACCTTCTTTTGTAACTCGACATCTTCTTTCTGTGCCTCTTTAATCTTCACATGTATAGATGGTTGAACATTCATTTGAGAAAGATAAGATTTTTCCCCTTCCATTAAAATTCCAAGATCCATCCTTTGTAAATCCATAAATATTGGATCTTTTGTGATCCTCATCATGGATAAACTAGCATGGTCTTGTCGACTTAATGCATCTGCCACCTTGTTTGCTTTCCCAGGGTGGTAATGGATTGAGCAGTCATAATCCTTAATCAGCTCCAACCATCTTCTTTGGCGCATATTCAACTCCTTTTGTGTGAAAATATACTTTAAACTTTTATGATCAGTATAAATATCACACCTTTCACCATAAAGGTAATGCCTCCAAATCTTTAATGCAAAGATTACCGCAGCCAACTCCAAATCATGTGTTGGGTAATTTTGGTCATGGATTTTCAACTGTCGTGAGGCATAAGCTATCACCATATCATTTTGCATAAGAACACACCCCAATCCCTTCTTGGATGCATCACTGTAGATCACAAACCTTTCTCCACTACAAGGCAGTGTGAGCACAGGTGCACTGGATAACCTTCTTTTCAACTCCTTGAAATTCTCTTCACATTCCTCTGTCCAGACAAACTTAACTCCTTTCCGAGTCAACTTGGTGAGTGGATTAGATAATCGTGAAAAATATTTTACAAAACGTCGATAATATCCAGCCAAACCAAGAAAACTTCGGATCTCAGTTACTGTTGTTGGTCTTGACCATCTTTCGATAACCTCTGTTTTTGCTGGATCCACAGATATCCCCTCTTTTGAGATTATATGACCCAAAAATGCAACTTTTTGAAGCCAAAATTCACACTTGGTAAATTTGGCATAAAGCTTCTCCTTTCTCAGGGTCTTCAATATAATTCTCAAGTGATCTTCATGTTCTTCCTTGCTCTTTGAATAGACAAGAATATCGTCTATAAAGACTACCACAAATTGATCAAGATAGTCTCTAAAGACTCTATTCATTAGATCCATGAAGATAGCAGGGGCATTAGTAAGACCAAATGGCATCACTATAAATTCATAGTGTCCATACCTTGTACGGAAAGCCGTCTTTGGTATATCCTCCCTTTTGACCCTTAATTGATGATACCCTGAACGAAGATCAATCTTGGAAAAGTATTGAGCTCCGCGTAGTTGGTCAAATAAGTCATCAATGCGTGGGAGAGGATATTTGTTCTTGATAGTGATCTTGTTAAGTTCTCGATAATCAATGCAGAGTCTCATTGATCCATCTTTCTTCTTAACAAATAGAACAGGTGCTCCCCAAGGTGACGCACTAGGGCGTATGAATCCCTTATCAAGATTCTCTTGGAGTTGCTTCTTCAATTCCTGCAACTCAATTGGGGCCATTCTATAAGGTGTCTTTGAAATAGGCAAAGCACCCGGTACAAGTTCTATTGAAAACTCAACTTCACGATTTGGTGGAAGACCCGGCAATTCCTCCGGAAAGACATCATCAAACTCCCGTACAATGGGCATATTCTTAATCGTGAGTTTCTCACCAACCATTTGAGATAAATAACCTTCATTTAGTGGAATCAATACCCATAAGATGGAAGAAATTTCCACTGGAAGGTTATGTTCATCCTTGCATTGATAGACGATCGTAGGTTGATCTGGAATATGAAATGTGACTTCCCTTCTTTGGCAATTGATATGAGCTCCATGTAGAGAAAGCCAATCCATGCCAAGAATCACATCAAATTCCACTAAAGGAAGGATCACAAGATTTGCAGGAAGCACTTTCCCACAAACTTCGATCGGAGAAGAATTATAAACTTCTGATGCGATTGATGTGCCATTATGTGTTGTCACAGCTAACTCAACATCTAATTGTTGAGGTAATACGGTGATACCCTTAGAAAATTTTTCAGAAATAAAAGAGTGGGTGGATCCAGAATCAAATAAAACATTTGCTACTTTAGAGTGGATGGTAAGTGTACCTTTCACCACATCGTTATCGTACTCCACATCGCTGATAGAAATTGCATGTGACTTTCCTTTGTCTTTAGCCTTAAGAGTTTGTTGACGTCGACCATCATCATCAACCCTTGGATTTGGGCATTGATTGGCATAATGCCCCATCTCCTTGCACTTGAAACATTGAAGTGTAGCAGGTTCATTCTGTGTATCCCTTCCTTTGTTTGCATCATTAGACATCTTCTTCCCATTATCACGGCATTCAAATGCCCGATGGCCTTCCTTTCCACATTTAAAACATTTACTTGTCCCTTTAAGACAACTCCCTCCATGTTTCTTTCCACACTTTGAGCATAAGGGAAAGTTCATCTTCTTTTCCGTGTGATCTTTAGATTTTTCTTTGAATTCCATCTTCCTCTTCTTATCAAACCCATGTGACTGATGGGTTACTCCAATCTCCATCTCGACTTTGAGAGCACATCGAACGATTTCCTCGTAGCTATTGAAGTCCCTTATTGCTAACGCCCTTCGAAGACTTGGTTTTAAGCCACTAAAGAATCGATCGATCTTACTCTCAGGTTGGATAATAATACCAGAAGCGTACCTTGCAAGTCTTGTAAAATTTGCTTCATAGGTACTAACAGATTCATCATCCCTTTGCTTCAGTTCAAGGAACTCTTTCTCCATCTTTGTTCGGAGAATACGAGGGAAGTACTTATTGAAAAATAAGTTCTTGAACTCGTCCCATTCCATAGACTCAATTTCATCCCTTTGCCTCGTATTCTTAACAAGATTCCACCGTTGATCCGCATCTCCTTCCAAACGATACACTGCTAGGATGACTTTATCATGCTCAGAACATTGAAGAACTGAAAATATCTTTTCAGTAGTACTAATCCATTGTTCAGCAACTAATGGATCAGTAGACCCGCTGAAAGATGGTGGACGCTGCCTCATGAAGGATTCAACAGAATGTTGCTCCCTTCTTTGTTCGTTTGGAAATCCTGCATGATTCATAGCTTGAGAAAGTTGTGTGAGCATGGCTACAAAATTTTGCATTCCAGCTCCCATATCGTTTGGTTGCTCAGGGGGACAATCATTGCATTGCCCATCGCATTCCGCATTAACACGGTTCCTTCGGGTTCCAGCCATTGACTAAAACCAAGAAGAATAGTGTGAGAAACACTAATTATAATAGGAAACCACATAATTCAAGAATAAAATTTTCATGCTTAAGGTCTTATCCTAGGTTATTCAAGGCCATTTCTAAAACACTAAGATTGTGTTCTATGCTTAGACTTATCCTTAGGGTTCTTACTAAGGCTTTCACATCCTAGTTTCCAAAGGTTGACTATACCTTTCCTCTGATACCAACTATAACGACCCACACTTTACATACATTGTTAATACTTCAAAATTGAATCACTCTTATTACAACATATGACAAAACCACAAAGGACCGTATAGGTATAGTGTCTTTAGAAACTGGGGAAACATAAACAACTGGTTCATAAATCTTCTACAGTGTCTCCCATTTATTTCATCATATCTAGGGTCCCTTTTAGCATATTCTACTTAATATCCATCTTCCTGACCTGGGGAAAAGAAAACATAAAAGGGTGATCTCAAATGCTCAGCAAGGGCAAATAAAGGAAATAAAAAAAAAATCATATCATATCTTTATGAAAATCAAAACCTGCAAAAGAGATCATAATATCTTAACATGGAATAAATCATAGAAGTGAAAATGAGATCCCCATAACATAAAACTTGAAACTTTGTGGCATGCACACATAATCATGGAAAATCATTTCTTGTTAGTCATGACTCATTGCCAAGACTATCTTAGTGGACAAAGTCCCTTTCTGAACCGAGTTCACTCCTCGTTTCAGTCCTGTATCACTGAACCGAAATAACCTTCCGTTCCAGCCATGTCTATCTCATGAGATATAAAATCATTACCCAATGCATTGGAGGGAGATATAGGTCCCACCCATCTTATAATGAATCCTTTCTTATGTGTGCCACATAATCATAAAACATACATCATCGCATAACACATATAACAAAAATGGGATTCTTGAAACATCATGACATCATAAATCAATTCATATATGATAAAGGAATTCATAAACATAATTCCATCACAACATAGTCAAACCAATGTAAAAATATGGATAGAAATAGAACCCTTTATTATCTTAGATGGAAAATAATTTTGATAAAACACTTGAATTGAATTCTTGAGGAAAATATCCTTTCTTCTTCAAAAATCAATTTCTTTTCACAAAACATCATGCAATTTTAAAAGAAAGAGATTTTATTAAAAATAGTCATGAAATCTTTTGGAGGAAGCTTCATGAAAATAAGGCTTTATAAAACCGTAAAAATCCGTTCGTGCCGTATAAGTTAAAAATAACATTCTTCTTGTACTTTTGTCGAAAAAGTCAAAAAGTACCTCGTACGAAAAACGACAAAAGATTCCTTTAATTTCTTTTAATAAAAACTCACCGAAGGGTAAAAATGGATTTAAACAATTGTAGGTGGATGGAAATAATATTACATATTAATGAAACATGGATGTGGATGATAAAATACACCCCAGTAATTACTTACGAATAAACAATCTCGGATAAAAATGAGATTGTGACATTTCCCTTACCTTAGGTCCGATTTGCTTTGTTCGTTTCCGAAGCTCCTGTATAATGGTTTAAATAATGTTATTGACTTATTCCAGAATCATACATATTGATATGAGATCATATATGGTCATATTATTAGCTTCTTGTTAGTAATATTTCATTGTTACTTGTTACTCGGGTCTTTATAACTTTTTGTTCTTATGCGTGTTTTGTCGAATAAATTCTTATTCTTATCTTTAGGTTATAGATAATTAATTTCCAGAATGGTATTAGTGTAGTATATACCATATTCATTCATTCAATTCATTTATACAATCATTATGAAATGAAGATCATGTAGAACGAGTCGCATCACATCGTGGAGACGGTATTCCGTACGTACGCACGAGTGATGATATCGTTCCTATGATCGTGGAATTGTATTGGAGTATATATATATATTATTTCAGTATCAATATTACTTAATAATAATCATATATAGTTACTCATTACACCATTATACCCATCCTTGTAAGGTGATGGTGGAAAATAGATTACACCACGGCGTGGAGACGGTATTCCGTACGTACGCACGCGCGGTGATTTCATTTTTCCGTAGGATGGATAGAAGGTGAATTAGGGTTGTTTCATATTTATAATAACATATCAGTATGTAAGTAATACTGATGTTATTACTTTATCATGAAACAACTGAAGAAGAAGAAGTTGAAGAAGAAAGAAATTGAAAAGATCGGTAATGGATATTACCTCTTCTTTGGAACGCCTTTTTGAATCCTCCACTTAAGGAACTAAGATTGGTCTTTGGAGAAGACCAGGACCTCTAGGATTATTCTAGGGAAGTGGAGAAGGGAAAATGGCAGGGGTTGGCCGAGCTTGAGTGCTCAAATTGGTGTGAGGAGGAGGGGGAGGAGGTGCCCTTTTATAAGGGAGGAGAGGGGCACCTTAGGAATATCTCAAAATATTATTTTATATTAAAGTCAAAATCGGTTTATAATGGTTCAAAAGGGTCTTATTTCGAAGATAAAGTGGGGAAGGGTCGAAATCCTATCAACCAATAGGATTTAGACAAGTTTAGGGTATTATTTTAACCTTATCAATTAGATTTAACTCTAAGTTAATTAATTTAACTTTTACCGTGTCTTTTTGTTTCCTTTCACTATATGGTTAATAAACTTTCTATAACATGCCAAACTAACCCCAAATTGTTTATTATTAATATATATATCCTTATCTAAGTCATTTGGCCGAACCTTAGATTTTTAGGAATAAAATAACAATTAATAATATAATATTTGATTTAACAACTATTTTGTGTCAATTTTGACACTATTTGATATATGATTTTTGTGAAAGTCATAACAGAATTATATGTTCGAACCAAGTTGATTAAATCAACACTAATATATCATAGTAACCTAGAAAATTAGTGGAATTCATAAAAAGTCTCAAATTACATTTATTTTGGTATTTATATTATCATTTTTTTCAATATTTCATTAATAAGATAATTACTGCATCATCTTTGTGTCATAAATAAATTAAATTATTTGATGTCTAAAAATTACAAATAAAATACCATCATGTAGGAAATCTTTTTAGCTTTCTAATGAATATTTACAATCGAATGTATCTTATGTATAACCCTATATTAAAAATGATTTACTTGTTAAACTTTGATTTTAACTATTTTAACCCTTCTTTAAATAAATTAATAATAAATGTCCTAATCTAATCCAAGTGGGCCTAAATGGTCATATTTTATTCCTAAGTTTGTTTTTGGTCGAATTACACTTGTCCAATAGTATTAGGACATGTGTTAGGGTAATATTGATATCATATTTACCCTTAGTTACCCTATTTACTATTAACCGCGGTAAAAATAGTAAAAAGTTACTATTCACCAAAAAATTATTTTCATCTCATTGAACCACATTTTAGTCCTTGATATTAACCGTGTCTCTCGGATTTTTGAAATTCCATTCACAGAAGCGGTAAAATTAAGTTTTATGCAAAATTCAGTTTTTAACCTACCACTTTGTGGTTTCACTATTCATCAAAAATTGAAAGTTTTCAGAAAAATACCAAAATTTCACCCTAGGCTAATTTCGATATTCTGAGTCCAAAAATGAAGTCCATTTTGAAAAATAAAATTTATAAAATTTCAAAAAGTGGTTATTACTATTCATAACGGCTAGTTTTAATAGCATATTGTTGTTTAGTGAAACTCGGTATTGCGTACGACGCAAGCTATCGAGGAAGGTCGCGATTGCGTGTAAAGCAAGTCAAGCAAGTGTTGCGTAGAAAAAGATTCCTTTGATAATTTATATAACATAAAAGTCTCGGGTGTTACACTAATGAATCCCATATTTGTGATATTCCTACTCAACACTAGTTTCCAGACCTTGTCTTATTAGTGGCGGGATTGGGGTTGCCACACTTAGATTATCATCATCCAGGAAAGCCCTAGTGGGTTGGGTTATGATAGAGTGGTATAATAGAAGTCATTTCTACCTTAGGATTGAAGTTTAAATATTTTATAACTGTGATTCTTTGTTTGTGATTTATTATAGCAATGTTAAAGTGTTTAATTATTTTATTTTAGGCCATGGACTATAGTGTAGGAGCAATGGATGATATATCCATTAACCAGGACATTGATAACCTACCTGTTGACTTGGTGCATGTAGGAACTAGTTGCAAGGAAAACATCAATACATGAATCTTATAGGATTAGGTAATGGTTTCCATGACCTTCTTGAGTTAGCTCCATAGATATACTCATTAATCATGGTGCATCTTCATTATTTCAGTACACCTACACAAACAGATCCATCCAGGATTCCACTATGGGATCATAAGGATGATCCATCGAGTGTCAAGGATTTAGTACACTTTACTATATATAAGGTGATTCAGTATGGTGGGTTTATATTTTTTACACCACCCATTTATCAGAAAACTATGCTAGTATTAATATCAAAGGATGTTTGCAGGATAAGAGTACTCTATGAGATTCATAGGTAGTGACCTCCTAGGTTTCGGGGTGAGCCAGGCCGCCTGTAAGTTAAAGACTGGAATGTGGTAGTAACCTGAGATTTCTAAGTTTTGAGGACACCTATATATCATTTGGTGGTCCTAGAAGTGGTTATTATTTATGGAACCATTGGGTGATGGTGGAGTCTTGTGAAAAAATCACATGATGATACATCTCTCTCCTGATCATATTTTTAGTGTCTCTTCAGGGAGGAGTTTTATCCAGCTATGTTGCGATCGGTGTGCATCCATGATCTTCTAAATTTACAACAATTCAATATTATTATAGTATAATATTTTTAAAGCTTCACTAACCACTTGATATATTCTCCAGAAATGTTTTTAGATCCATTCATTAGGGTACAAACCTTTAATTAGTTCCAATTCCATGATATCAGGGCTTTAGTGTTAACTCCGTACATTCCCACATTTTCTGGAGTTCTCAAGTGATACTTAGTGGTGGAGAGAATTATGGTAGAGAATACGCCGAAATTGGGTTCTAGTTGTGGGAACACAAGAGATGAGACTTAGTCAGTTGGTATCCAATTAAATTCATAGGGATCTGGGCATTTAAGATGCTTCAAGGGCTGATCCTTGGATATAGGGTATATGTTTCAAGTCTCTTAGTATGGTTAAAATAAGGCTAGATATAGGTGATTTTTCTAATGTGATGGTTTGGGAAATATCGATGAAGATTGTCTAACCCAACATACAGTTGACAGGGACATAGTTGATGGACCACCCAGATAGGGACAACAAAAGGAGAAATGAGTTCCATAGGAACACAGGCATAGTTGATGAATGGGTAGAATAGAAGGACGTGGTAGATGATTTATCCAATTTTCACCACCACCCTAGGTGGTCCACGCCAAGCTTAGGAAGCTTGTGGGCATAAAAGAGGATAACTGCATGTAGTGGAGGCCATTGACCCAGAGGCCCCTAGTATGATTAGAGGTATGATATGTGACTTCTCTAATTTATTTTTAGTATAGATAGACATGTGTTTGATCTACTATTTTATTTCCATACATGTGGTTTGATACATAGAGAACCACTTGAGCCCTTGGCTTGACTCATGTTCTTGGAGACTTCTTCCCTATGTGACTTAGTGATCACACAATTCTACCAATAGTGTGACCTGACTCTCAGAGGTGAGATCTTATTATGATCTATTTCTTTCAACAATGATACCATAAGATGTTATCCAATGTATGGACAAACTATCCACAATTCATGACCAAATTGACTATTTAAGGTAGAGAATCTGATGCATCTTTAGTGAAGGGATGAGGTTTTCTTTCATATATGAGAAAGAAACCCTGATAGATTATGATGGGATCATACATAAGAGTATATAATTGATTAATCAATAGTTGGATAGTATTTCCATTAGAGAAGTGTATTTTATGGGATTTCAGTGTCCTGTAGTGGTGGTAGAGTATGTGGAAATATTTCTTGATGGTGTTTTGGGCTTACCACTCCACTAAGATATAGACTTATGAATTAAAATTCACCTAGGGATGGCCTAGATATCTACACAAGTATATTGGATCGATCCTGTCAATATTTGTGAGATAAATGTATAATTAGAGGACATATAGAGGAAGTGATTTTTCAAAACCAATGTGTCACCCTAGGCAACCCCAGTGTTTTTCAACAAAAAGGTGTATAGGATCTTGAGGTTGTGTGTGGATTATCATCACCTGAACTAGGTTACCATGAAGAATAAGTATCCACTACTAAGGAGAAATGACCTATTCAATCAGTTTAGAGGGGGTGATATGGTTCTTTACAATTGATCTCAAATCAATCTATCACTATCTTCAAGTATGGGATAAGGATATACTAAAGACAACATTCAAATTTACTAGGTTCACCATGAGTTATTTTTTATTCTTACTAGAATAATGAAATCCCCAGAAGTGCTTATGAGACTCATGAATCATATCTTTAATCCTCTCTTATACAGTTTTGTGGTGGTCTTCATCGATGCTATCCTAGTGTACTCGACATCCAATGAGGAGAATGAGAGACACTTGAGGACACTTTAAGACTTACTCTAGGAGAGCTAGATTTATGGGAATCTATTGAAGTTTCAACTCTGTATTCAAGAGGTCTAATTCCAAGGACACATCATCTCTGTAGTGGGTGTAGTAGTGGACATGATGAAGGTCGAGGTAGAGTTAGCACACAAGCCACCCAAGATTGCGATGAAGGAGTATAGTTTTCATGGGTTGGTAGGATACTATAATAGATTCATACATAATTTCTCTAGGATATCATCTTCCTTGACTTATTCAACCTAAAAGGGGAATATTTTGGTGTGAATAGAGAGGGTACAGTAGGATTTATAGGAGTTATGGTAGAGATTGATAAGAGTTACCATTTTGAGATTTCTAGAGGATGGTGTCAAGTATGTAGTCTACTACGATGCCTCAAGGACCAATCTTGGTTGTGTTTTGTTGTATAAAAATACATTGATTGCCTATGGGTATCGATAGTTGAGACCACATAAAAAGAACTATGCAACCCATGATATAGAGTTAGTAGTGGTAGTCTTCGTCCTGAAGATGTAGAAACACTAACTTATGGGTAATCAGTTTATCACATATTCAGAACACAATAGACTCAGGTACATCTTCTCTCATAAAGATCTTAACATGATACAAAAATGATGTCTATAGTTCTTCTAGGATTATGAATTGAATATATTCTATACTTTTATCAAGGAGAATTTAGTGGAATATGTTCTAATTAGAAGATATTGATCGTAGTTTTTGGCCAAGGCATCAGAGCAGTTAGCCTCATTGTAGTTGTCCTTAGTAGATTAGGATGAAGCATCTTATCTAAAGTTGATGGTTGTAACCCCACTACTTATAAAACAATTAAGGGAGTCTTAGCATGAAGATATTGATTGTGATACCTTATGTACATAGATTTTTACTAGACATGATCCTAATGGATTTTATGAAGATGGGGAGCACATCATCTTTTTCAGAGGATGGAAGATGGTAGCAATGGAATTATGTAAGAAGGTTATGAGGGATTTTCATATATACCCCTTGGACATATATTAATTTGTGGAAAAGATGTATTGGGACCTTCGATATTGATTTTGGTGGATAGGTATGAATAATTTTATAGTGGGGTTTGTCTCTTGATGCCTCACTTATCAGTAGGTGAAGGATTAGGACTAGGTTCCAGTAGGTTTAGCTCAAACCATTGAGGTTAAAAAATAGATGTGGGATGGTATATATTTAAAATTCATGATGGGGCTTCCCATATCATCTATATTACATGATTCTATTAGGTTGATTGTATAAAAATTCACAACATCATTCTACTTCCTAGTTATACAAGAGTGATGTTCAATAGAGAGCTTTGAATGCCTTTTCCTGCAGAAGATAACATAGATTCATGGAGTTCCCTAGAATATCATTTGAAACCATGATACTCGCTTAATTCCAAGAATATGGAGAGAACTATAGGTGGCCTTTGAGAATCAGTGTAATTTCAGCATGGTGTTTCACCCATAGACTGATGACCAGACTGAGTGGTCCATTTGGGTTCTAGAGGACATATTTTGGGCTTTCATGTTGGAATTTGGAAATAGTTAACAAAAACAATTCCACCATCACCATGCCACCATTTGAATCCCTTTAGGAGAGACCCTATATATAGTGACTCAAGTGTTACCATAAAAAACTTTTTAATAATTCTAATAATATTTTCAAATCTAGGAACTAAATTAGTGAATAATTATGGGGTTTTGAGAGCCTCAACACAACGATATTAAAAATATTAAATATATTATATCGCTCAAGAAATTTTATTTGGAAATTTCAAATAAATCATATTTGGAGACATGGATTGGAAATTTCAGACCAAAGTTGAGATAAAAATGTAGTGTCTACCCTATGTGAAAAATAAAGTTTCTTGGAGGCGGGCATTTCGTTAAGGATGGTTGATGTTGGAGGAAAGGGGTTATTTTATCCCTTATGTGAAGAATAAACTAAGGAGGGACTGAAGAGAGGTGGTACCACAAGACTCCATTTTTAATTTCTATCGACACCATATCGAGGTGCATCAGCTTCCAAGCATTACGTTGGACCCTAATATTTGGTGTTTCTCCATGAGGAAGGAATATTTATAATATTTACATCATGATCCTTATTTTTGAGTTTTTTTAAGGTTTTAGATCCCTTATATGATTTCTTGTGATCCCCTTAGGGTTCATATATCTGAAATTAGAAAAAATATAGGATTTTGGGAGGCTCAAAAGGATTTATCATTTATAAATACCAATCACAAGGAATATAGTGTAGGCACACATGACTTGTGTTCTTCCTGTTTAGGGAATATTTCACTTTTTGGACTGCATGCCTTGTACTAGTGGTAAACAATATGTAGTGGTCCTTGGTTATGTGGCCAAGTACATGTAAAGACTCACCATGCCAATGGACATGGACATGTGCTAGTACACATCTAGATGACATGCAAGTGCAATGAAATACACGGGCATGGGCCAAAGGACATGACCATCTACCCTGGGTTCTAGGACACGCCATGTACTGGGGGTGCATGTCACGTATGGAGACATGGCCATCTAGGCTGTGTGTGGACAAGGACACACCCAAGTGTTTGGATGAGGTCACACTCCATGTGACATGGGTAACATGCCATGTATTTTCATTAAAATTCTATGTAATGAGTGGGGAAATATCTAGGGGCCAATTTTGAGATATATAAGTGGAATTTGGGTACATACCATGTACTCCCCTTAACAAATTTCCCCTCATGCATATTTGTCTTCAAGAATTGGATGGATTCATGTGATTATCCTATCATGTGTAACTTTCCACATAGGACATAATGGAGCCCATGATTTTGGTATTAGATATGCGACGTAAGGTGACATTTGTTAGTCTCTTCTGTTAGGGATGTATAGACTAGTATTAGTTGAGTGTGTTACATTGGTCTATTAATATTAGTTTATTATGTAGAATCAATTACATAATATTTGATTCTGAACCCTATATGTATTTTTACTCTGATAGGGTTCTTGATTTCCCTCTGAGTGGCTCGTGGTGTGATCTTCTATTATTCTAGTACCCTATGTGGGGTTCACAAAATTGGTGTGACTACCATGATATAGGATGAAAACCCCCATATAAATGGTTATCCCATGAGGGTTTTTGATATCATATATGTATGATCCCCTCACTTTTTGGGTTACTCGATAAGGGTTCATGATGTCCCCTAGCGATCCTCGGTGTGAACCCCTATTTGGGTGCTGAGATCTCAGTAGAATATTTTATTATGGTTTGCAATGTCACCTAGTGGTCTTGGATGTTATCCTTTATCTTTGAATCAAGATATATGTATCTTGAATATATGTCTAATATTGGGATTATGGTGCTCCCCAGTAGTCTTGGGAGGGATCCTCTATCTAACCATTAAGGTCTCATGAGTTCTAGTTTTGTTTCATGGCATCCCCCGATGGTCTTGAGAGTGATGCCCTATTTGTGTTTTGAGACCTTATGAGTCCCAGTGTGACTTTATCCATGGATAAAAACAAAAACAATTTTCTCTCATATATTTTACACCAAGGATGGAAGGGTTATGACACCATCTTAGAGATACCAAATGTTTGAGAATTCTCAGATAAGTTCTATAAGGGATGGCAAAGCTCTTGGAGAGAATACTCCTAAAAAAACGATACCCTTGAACCTAGAGTAGGATAATGTGGATGGAATTATGGTTGGGACCATGATACCTGAATTATATTATGATTATATATGGGATATTTTCAGATTAATTTTGGTATGTGTCATTTTTTGACATTCCAAATGGTGATGAGATGACTATTCAAGTATAATCAAGGAATGATCGAGGTAGAGTTTCCTATTATCTATCACTTGGGTTTTATCCTCGAGATTTGGGCCTAGAATACTACTTCCTTTACTTTTATCCCTTTTTTAGGTTTGGGGTACATACTGAGTATGGTTATACTCACCACTTCATGGTCTATGCCTATACATGTCATTTCTTATGAAGATGTAGGTATCTTGATGGTGTCCTTAGGGGACTAGAAGTAGGTGAAGCTTAGTTTTGGACTAGACAGACTGAGGTGTGTACCAGTCATGAATTTGATAATATTCCCTTATTTTTGAGAATTTTAGGCTCTATAGAAGTTTTTTGTGGGATTTTATTTTTCCTTTCCATGATTTCTAGTAATTATTTCATACTATGTTTGTGGGATAGATGAATTCATGCATTTTGGTATTAGTTGTTTTATTATCTCTACACTATTTAATGGGGATGGTTGTGTGTATGTGCATGTAGTTACCATCGGATAAGGCCTCCTATGTGTTTGATATGTCTACTCAGTGCTAGTTTCCAACTCTTAACCAATTTGAGGTATGCTTGGGGTAGTCACAATCAGATCATCTTTGTCCAGGCAGGACCTATTGGGTCAGGTCATGATAGAGTGGTATCAGAGTAGGTCCATCCTTAGGACCAGAGAAAAGAGTTTACTTGTTTTGAGCTTGGTTTGGGGTCTATGGTGATAATTTTAATGTTTCATGAGTTTGATTTATAGGGTAGAGACTCTTGTATTGGTGTGGCGATCGATGTATCCATTCTCTAGGAATTTGATAACCTGCTTATTGAATCATAACATTTAAGCAGTGGTTATAGAGAAAAATTGCTACATTAATCATGTAGGATTGGGTTGTGGTTTTCATGTCCTTATTGTGTTATCTCCCCGGATATACTCTTTGACCATAGAACATATTTTCTTTTTTCAAGATGTTTCTGTGACGATAGACTTTGGGGTTTTCTATAGTTTTGATGAGGATATGACATGATGAGTGATGAGTCCTCCATGTATGGGCCTAGTCATGGGATAGTTTGTCTTTTGAGTGGATAGTTTGTACTACTCCCACCCATTGATCAGTTTTTAAACCCACTTCTTATGGATCATGTGGATAGATCTTGTCAAACTGATCCATGGATGGCCTTGTTGGTGTTGGGAGATAATGTAATGGGATCAAGAACATGTCATGAGCGTCTGAGGTAGGAATCGTCTATGATATAGGGTCATCTCGACCCATATATTGAATTCGTATGAATTATATCATGGAATAGGAGGTTGCGATGTTCATGAGGACCTCATGAATACTACATTCCTTTGAGTAAGAGGCATTGTTATTCTTTTGATGTATGTGGACATCTCTTGAGGTATTGTCTTACCCATTGAATTTTAGTTGGAGAGACGGTTGATGGAAAATAGAGGTAGAGGTAGTGGTTTCATCCAGGAGGTTTGTAGGGTGGTGGATGATGCATGAGAGGTGGAGGAGCATTAGGATGTGGCTTGCGCTTTGATCAATTTACAACACCACCCCTAGGTGACCCTTTCTAGGAATATGGGGCTTGTGGAAATGGATATTGGTGGATGTAGGCATTAGATGTTAATAAACCAAATTATTTTAGAGTGTTTCAAAGTGTAATATGATTCTTGTTTTCTTATCTATTGATTCAATACGAATAGGTGAAAGCCACTCTTTCCAAGTCACATATTTTTTTCAAGACATGGAGTTTTTGATGGATCTCCAAGTTGGTGTTGTGTGATGTCTTTAGAATCAAAGTAATGAGGTACACTCCCACCCACTGAGATGTATCCTTATGGAATGATGAAAAACATACGAGTGAGTCATTATTTCCCAATGAAGATAGTGTTGATGTTTCACAGATTGGTTCCTTCTATTTTTTTGGGGAAGGTTTTTGTGAAGAGGTTTCAAAGCAGAACCTGATCATAGTGAATAGGTGGGTAGGGGAAAGGATTTTTTTCAGGTATATGGGGTTTCTATCTTTGAAACTTGAAGTGTTATCTATGTGAGGACACATAACTTTACATCCAAGTTGTTGTTTTCTCACAGGGTAATGAGCCACATTTCCTTTAGTGTATCCTCTGTTTGAGGCCTAGCGTTACTTGTGTAGCCTTTAGATTGACACTTGTGTTGGAATATCCTATAGAGTATTAGTGACTACAAACTTCTATTGATATTGTTACCTAAATATAGGATGAGATATCTTCAAATATAATCATTCTGAATTAGTAGGGAAACCCTATGATATTTTTCTAAGTATGGATTGGTCAACATCCATTGATGCTCAGTTGGTTTATTCTAGTGGGTATGGTAGTTTTTTTTGTTTTATAGGGCAGATTTTTCCTCCTTTGATAAGGAGTGATTCCAAGATGAGTAAGTTGAGCTAATATATAAGAGGATATAGCCGATTTATTATTAAATAGCAGATATAACCCATAGAGGAGTGGATTGTTTAAGCTTTTGGTTTCCTTCGATGTTTGTGGAGTATATGGATGTATTCCATGGGAATGTGTCATTCTTATCAACACATCAAGAATTTTTGTATTATATAGATTTACACCTAGGGTATACCCGGATATTTTTTTTATTATATCATATGTATCCCATAGAGATTTATGAGCAAATTCTATGATTGATGGTTCTTGGAGAAAATGTGTTTTCCAGACCGAGTTCATTTTCTTGGGAAACACCATGATGTTCTCCTAGGAGGAAGACGAGATTTTGGGGTAGGTGTTGATTGATGTCACCTGAATCTATTAAGTAGTAGGGAGAACTATCCACTGCTAATAATCAATTACTTCTTCATCCAATGGTTAGGTGTGAAGTAATTTGTAAAGTTTGAACACATGATGGGTTATCATCATCTCCAGGTTCATGTAGAGGTTATAATGAATGTGGATTTCCAATTTCATTATGGTTTCTTTGAGTTCATGGTGATACCATTTGGTGTGTTAAATGCCTCATTATATTTTTAATACTTAGGAACTAGTCCCTTAATCCTTCTTGAATCAATTCAGAGTTGTCTTCAATGCTTAAATCCAAGTGTGATCAACGTTAGTACTGGAACACGTGATACACATGATGATGGGTTTAGATATGGTCCAAGAGAGCCTTCCATGTTTCAAGATATCTAAATAATGGGTCAAGATTCAGGAGGTCCACTTATTATGAAATTTCTCATGAATCATGGGATTGACTATGGACCCAGTAAAGGTTGGGGAATAGATAGCTTTGGAGTCTCCTAAGGGCATGATTGTAGTATTATATGCTTGTAATGAAGTTTTACATCCACCATGGTTGAGTGGGGTAGCAATGTAGCTAACCCTTAAGGTTGAGGTTGATGCATTGTATCTCTAATCGATAATCATTACCCCTAATGTTTTTTCAACAAGTTAGTGATGCACATATTTGGGATATATTTTTTGAGGTCTCAAATGATCTGATATACATTGGATGTGTTATGTATAGATTTTACGATGGTTAGGAGTATGTAGACCTTATTAGTATTGATGATGAAACCATTGATGTTGCGAGATTAGGTACTAAGGAGGTTCCTTTACCTTAATGGTACACCCAGAAGAGGGGTTGTTGTGCTATTTTTGGAAAATTGTTTGGGTTTTGAAGAACATGATTTGGTTTAATATTGGCATGGTGTTGTTGTCAGTGCACCATCAGCATAAAACCATTTAATTCCAAATTCAGAAGGCCCTTTATGTCATTGGTGTACAATTCAGAGCCATTAAGAGACATATTTTTTGGTCCTAGAGTTGATGATAATGATGGATATTGAGGGTGAAGTTCATCCAAGGGAGGATGAGGATTGTCATGTTATATCAGTTCCTACATTGGGTAAGTGAGGTGGTATAATACTAGACCCCATGACCAGAGTTAGACCAGGTGATTTCAATTTTCCACCTTTCATAGATAAAGAGAAATTCTCACACCTCATTACACTATGTTGACCCAGAAGAGTTGGGAATTGGGTGCATAGTTTCCTTTTTGAGGTACCTAATGGTGGGAAAGTGGTTTCCCCAAGTTCATGTTTGTTGATAACATGGGAACCTTCTAGAGATATCACTAGTGTGGGAGGACCAGTTGAGAGATTATTTTCCTTCTTTATGCATAAGATTTTACATTTTAGTGATGAAAACCTTAAAGTTGTGGAGAGTGTAGTGACTCAAGTTTTTCTATATAATAAATTGGAATAATTATAAGAATATTTTGGAAACTATATGCTAAGACAACATGGAATTTTTGGGTCTGGAGAGACTTCATGTGACAATTTTAAATATATTATATCACATGCATGATGTTTTTATTGAAATTTGGAATAACTTCTTATCAGAGTTTTATATAAAAAATATGAGACTGTGGTTGATACCGAAATGTGGTTTTTACCCTAGGCACAACGTAATGTTTGTTTGTGTTGGGAGTCTAGTTGAGGAAGGGTGATGGAGGATGAGTAGTTGGTATATTAGTTTATTTGATAAAATAAACTAACATATCCCCCATAGGTTGCATGCATATGAGAAAAGGGGAGATTTTATCCTTTGAATGATGGTTGACTTGAGGAGGGGATGAGGAGAGGAGGTTCCACTGAACTCTGTATTTCGAGGTTAATTGACACCAGATCAAGGTGCAATAGCTTCTGGGTGTCATGTTAGAGTTGAAAAATTGGTGTTTTTCATGAGGTAGGTTGATTTATGATCTTTACATAATGATCCCATTTTTTTATTTTTTATTTTGTTTTTAGATCCCTTATATGACTTATAGTGATCCCCTAGGGAATGATCTATGGGACAATGGAGACAATATGGGGGTTTGAGAGGCCCATAGGTATTTATCATTCAAAAACCTTGATCACACAATATTTAGTAAAGGATCACACACCATGTGTTCCTCTTATTCAGGGAAGATGGAACTTTGTGGAATACATGTCGTGTATTGGGTGTACATGCTATGTAGTGGTCCTTAGCCATGAGGCCGAGGAAATGGAAAAAATCAATATTCCAAGGGACATGGTTATGTGGAAGTAAATGGTCAGATGACACGGGCATGAAATGAGATACACGAGCATGTGTTGAAGGTCATGAACATCTACCCTAGGTTCCAAGAAAATCCATGTTCCAGGAGTGCACACCATGTATGTAGACATGGAAGGTCAGGCAGTGTGTGGGAAAGGACACACCCCAGATGTTTGGATGAGTTCAAACATTGGGTGAAATTCTGTAAATGCCATTTATTTTCAGTATACACACTGAGTACTGAGTGGGGATAGAGTCATGGGCCGGTTTCAAGAGACATTTTCTGTACTATGGGTACACTTAATTTAATCCCCTTAGGTAATTTTACCTGACACCTCTCAGTCTTTAGGACTCAAATGGAGGCCCATGATTATCCTATCCTTTGTAGTTTTCCATTATGTACATAATGGTGGCCATGGTTTTGTTTTTAGAGATGCAACAAAATGTGACATTTGTGGGTCAATTCTATTAGTGTTGTATAGACCAGTATCAGTTGAGTGTGTTCCCTTAGTTTATTCCTATGAGGTTACTATGTAACATCACATACATAATATTAGATTGTGATCCCTCTATATATTTTTCCTCATATAGAGTTCTTAGTGTACGTTCATGTTTCTTAGGGTGTGATCCTCTATCATTCTAGTACCCTAACCGGGGTTAATGGTATTGGAATCACCATCATGATACAAGATTCCAATCCAATATCTAGTAGGACATCCTAAGAGGCTTATTGGTATGATATATTTATGATCCAATCACTTTCAAGGTTAATCCATCTGGTTTTCTAGTTCCCCCTAGTAGTCCTGGGTGTGATCCCCAATCTAGTCATCGAGATCTTAGTAGGATATTTCAGTAGGGTTCAGGTTGTACCCCAATGTTTCTGGGTGAGATCCATTATTTTCATATAAAGATCTATGTATCATGTTTGTATGTCTCATAATGGGTTCGCACTATCCCTTTGTAGTCCTAGGAGTGACCCCTTATCTGAGCATTATGGTCTCTCGAGTACCATTTTGGGTTCATGGTGTCCCCCAGTGGACTTGGGAGTAATCCCCTATTTGTGTTTTGAGATATTTTCAGTCCTATAGTGACTTTCTCCATGGGGATACCTGAAGACCATGATCTGTTAGATAGTTTCTACTAGGGATGGTAGGGATGTTAAATTCACTTAGATATACCTGATTATTAAGACTTCTCTGATGAGTGTCATTAAGGATGGTAAGGCTCATGGAGTGAGTACTCATGGACAAGCAATACCATTGAGTCTCAAGTAGGATCATGTTAATGGATTTATGGTTACGAACATGAGACTTATAGTATGTTATGAGTATATATGGGATATTCTAGAATTCATTTCGGTATGTTTTATATTTATTTTACATACTAGATGGTGATGAGATGAATAGTCATGTATAGATCAAAAATGGTTAAGATAATGTTTCTTGTTATCTCTCACTTGGATTTTATCCTATGGATTTGAATCGAGTGGAATATTTCCTTTTAGTTTATACCTTTTTTGGGTTTGGGGAACCAACTAGGTATTCTTATACTCACCCCTACATGGGATCATCTCACATATATTGTGTCTTATACAGATGATGGGTATCATGAAATTTTCCTTAGAGGATAGGGAGAAGGTGGATCATAGTTATGGGATAGACAAACAGAGGTGTTTACCAGTCATATATCTGATGGTATTCCCCTCTTTCTTAAAAGGTTGGAAACTTTATCAGTTTTGGTGTGATTATATTTTACCCTTTAATGCTTTCCATTAATTCTCTCATACTCTATTTTTGGTATATATGTATGCATGACTTTTTGTATCAATTGATTTGTTATCTATGAATTTTTTCATGGGGATGTGTGTGTGTGTGCATATAGGTATCATAGGATATGACCTCCCATGTGTGTGATATGCCTACTGGATGATGGCCATGAACCCATATCCAATTGAAGATGAACTTCTTGTAGTCACATTTGGCTCATCACTGGTCAAGCATGCCCCATCAGGTTAGGCCCTGACACTACAGGTCTCCACTATGTTGGATTGAACTAGGTGATTCAATACTCATTGGCCGATAGTTGGTGTGACCTATAAAATAGAAGGTTAAAATCATCCAGATATAGATAATTACTACCCAAATATATCACAATTCCTTTGGAAACTGACAAATGGGGCCTTTGGAGTTTGAGTAGAGAGACCATCTGTTCCTAAATCTTTCACCTCAACATGGATTGTGGATATTTGGATATGGGGAAAAGATATCTTTTAGATTCATTATCCCTTTCTAGATACTATGTAGGGTCAAAGTGGTGGTGTAATCCTTATCTCTACTACCGTAGTTTGGTCAGGTACATGACATATTCAATGTGTAACAGTTGAGGAAGTATGTTCATGACCTTTCTCATGCTATCAACTAGAGAAAAATGGCCATCGAGTATTGAGATGACTTTACAGAGTACCTGATAGATATTGAGGATCGACAAGAGAAGATCCTCGATAGGTTAGTTATTTCCTTCATGTGTGTCAGGTGGCATCATAAGAATCTTTAAGAGAGCACCTATGGGCATGATACATAGATGTGAGCTTAGTACCCATATCTTTTCTAGTAGTATTTTTTTCTTCTTAGGATGAAAATACCCACAGTGGGGGGAATTTTAAATCTCTATTTTTTCTATGTAATGTTTTGGAATAAATCATATAATATTTTTAGAGATAATTTCTAAGATTACATGACATTCTGAGGCCCAGAGAGGCTCATTTTTGATATTATATAAATATTCAATATATTATATCATGCATGAATTTTTTTTCTAAAATAGTAGAATAACTTCCTAATGTAGTATTGGGATAGAAATATGAGACACAAATTTAGTTCAGAACATGGTTTTTCCCTAGGCATGGCATTACCTATGTCATCACCAAGCATTTTGTAAAATTGATGTTGTGGGAACAAATAATAAAATAAATTAATAAATTTATTTATTTATTGTATTAGGAACATTGACCTAACTATCACCTCTATAAAATAATTGTTGTATCCAATTCCTAGGGTTAGTTTCATAACCCTGAGGATTGAGGGAGACCGTTAGAGGAGGGCTTGGTGAATAATGATGAAATATCATGGTTCATTTTCGCCAGTGTAGTTCAAGGATCATTCCGACGATAATAATATAGAATCATTATTCATTAGTGATTGATCCAAACCTGAGTTAAGGCATTTTTGTGGATTATTTCCCCATTTTATTATCCCCCAATGAATGTGAATCCAATCAACTAACAGGTTAATTTTCAGTTTTATTATGTTATGTATGTGAATTTATTTATTTGGGATTTAGGGAAATTATTATTTTTTATTTTAGGATATTTTTTCATTATTCTAATGACAAACAATTTAGTCCAACCTGAACAATAGTTGATATAGATTCCTAATTTTGTTATTTTTTAATTTCCCTCTCATTTTTTTATTCGATTCATCATCTTTATTTCCTTGGTCGGTGGTTTATCCACTACCTAGTACTCAATCATTTCAAGAACATTCTTCATTGAAAAATATTGGTATAGTGGGAACGGGTTCATGATCGGGGGAGTTATTGAGGCATAATTTCAATGAAGAGTGATCGTTCGAGGATCATGAATATATTAGAGATCACTATTTTTATGGTTTGGTGTGTGACAATAGTGAAGTTTGATGGGAACTGATTCATGATCAGTTTGTTTGTCTAAAATACAGCATGTGGTGATGGAGAGATCGATCAACCACAGAGCCAATATATTTTAGAATGATTTGTGGTGGTAGAGGCAGAACTAGTAGATGCATGAAGTAACCATGGGATTATAGATAATACAACATTACATGGTTTGTACCCAGAAGAACACAAGCCATATAGAATCTATAGATGTGGCTCTAGGGTTTATCTGTGAAATAAAATATCACACGCTATGTGACATGTTTCACATGCTATGTGACATGAGTCACACACCATGTGACGAGGTTCTGGAAGCTTGATGTGTACGTTACACAAGAATGGAAACACCTAAGAACCCAGGAATGGGTAGAGTACATGAGCATGGACCGATACATGGACATGGCCAAGTACATGGGCATGGCCAAAGTACATGGTCACGACTAGGTGTACATTGGTTCGAACACGAGTAAATATGGTTTTAGAGGTACATGCCATGTGCCCTCTATGAACACTATATACTTCCTCTAAGGTAGTTTAGAGCCCTTTGTTTTCTCAGTATAGGAAAGGTTTAGTTCAATTTGATTCATTATTCCATCCCTATGAGGGTATAGTGTGGAATTATTTCCTCATCATTGTCTTGTTATCCACTCTATGGGTTCTATTTTGGATAGAGTTTTATGTATCCCTCTATTAGGCCTAGGGTGGAATCCATTATCGTATATTCTTTCCCAAGTAATTTTAGTTGTATCGGCATGAACAGCATGCACAGGAAATCGATCCCCTCTCTATAATATTGATCCAGTAGGGTTTATGGTGTCCCCTAATGGTCATGGGTTTGATCCCCTACCCAGATGTCAACATATTTAGAGCCTCAGTGAGTTTATTTTTAGTGATACCAATTGAGCATGACCTATCATATGTGCACCATTAGTGAAAGCCTGGCTCATAGAGGCTTTTATGAGTATATATGGGTTATTTATTATTATGATTATGTATCATATCTTTATTAATGATCTAACTACTCTTGAGGATTTTTATTTGGTGTTTTTTAGTTATCTTATTGGGTATTATTATACTTAACCCTGTCTGGAATCTTCTCACACATTGCTTTTATTATATAGGTGACATGCCTTTTGATGGTGTCCTAGAAGGTTTGGGAGTAGGTAGAGGATACTTTGGGCTAGATATATTGAGGTTATTACCAGTGTTTCATTTGATAGTAGTCCCCGCCTTCTGAGTAGTTTGGACTTTATTTTAAGTTTTGGTGGGATTGAATTTTTCCCTTATGCTTTCCAGTACTCTATCATGGTA
Source organism: Viscum album (assembly GCA_963277665.1). NCBI lineage: Eukaryota > Viridiplantae > Streptophyta > Magnoliopsida > Santalales > Viscaceae > Viscum > Viscum album. Next base: position 133,683,508 of record OY728120.1, read on the forward strand.
CGACTGTGGGTTGTAGATGTATACATGAATTGGTGCTAGTTTTAATTAACTTCCAGCATTTTAAGGGCTTGATGATGTGTTTGTGTGAATACAAGTAACTAAGGATAATTTATCTTGTATTTTTTATATTCTTTCTTGTCACTGGTTTCCAGCCCTAAGATATTGGATGTGGGCTTGGTGTTGTCACACTCAGCTTATCAACAACCAGGCGGGCCCCATTAGTTAGGGTCATTACATTAAAGTTCTACTCATATACATTAAAATCCATGTAATGTACATTGGTAGGGGTGAGTCCAACACTATATAAGATTTCCCCCACTCTCTTTGACATAGTGAGTACTAATGATCAAGTTGATGGATATTAAAGTATTTTGTGAGTATAAATCAACCGTCCAAGAACACAACCCATGCATGCTTAGAGAAATCCATACATCTGTGTCTTTGTGTCCAGAAGATACTCATATGATGAAGAATCATACTGGAACTACCCGACTCAAGAAATTTCCTATCTTCCTATGATAAAGACACATATACCCTCATTTTATCAATGAGGTATACTGCACAGTAACTATCATTTAAAAAAACTATCTCTAATAGGTATTTTATATATCCAAAAATACTCACATCAAAGTCCTACCTAACCCAATGATCACCTTATTATTCATTAATTTCTAAAATATGAAATAACAAGATAAATAATAATCATATTAAGAAAAAAAAGGCATTCAATTAACACCTAACGATTAATATAAATTATTAAAAAATAATGAAAAAATAAGGTTAATCAAATGGAACAAAGAAAAAAATATATTCTAATCCAAAATATCGTGATAAATAAAATGGGTTAAATAAATATTGGTTCCCAACTTCATTAAATAAAAATCCAATCTCTTGAGCCCTACCCCATCTTGTCTCATTAGTCCTCACTAATGTTATGTATCAAACTACCCATATATCACCTTCATATCTCTTCCATGAATGGAAATTCATCACAATGGATAACTTCTAATAAATGACAGTATAACATTATGGCCTGATAGTGATCCCTTAGATCATAGATCAATATAATCATCAAACATCTCATGTGTCATGTCCAACATACTAAAATAGTGAATCAATATATAATAAAAACTTCCACTTAGGTAATTATTATCACTTACATCAAACTAATCACACATCCCTCTTAAATCCAAATTCAAAAATTACATAGCTTCCAGTCCCCTAAGAGGAAGATAACTACAACTGGGTGTATCATCATTTGTGTGTGTGGCCCCACAAATATATATGTCCTAAAAAACATGAATGATCATGATCCATGAGGTCACATATAACATATACTCCCCATATAGGTTTTATCATGATTCTAGATGTCATCCTAGACATCACCTCAAATCATGTGGTATGTTATTAAACCATACCCTACCTCTCAAGCTATATTACTAGTCACTTAATCTCACTCTAGAAAAATATGTCTACAAGAACGAATTAAACCCTCTCATATATTATCCCATAATTCATGTAACCTCTAAGGATCTCCACAATATGAGGAACTACTTCCCAAAAATATAGACTTAGTCATCATCCAAAAAATTATAATGCATATGTCCATCCTCCATCAGTGAGGTTAATCACAGGGCACTCATACAAGGAACTTAAAAGGCCTACCAATCAAAAAGAGCTTCAAATACAACCTAAATCCTACAATTTAATTCCCTAACTATATATCACACTATCCTAAGTTTATCTCATGACCTATACACATTTCATGCATGATCACTCATTAAGTATAACTATTATTCCTTGACTCAAATTGAAGTAGTTAGAAATAATAAGATTTCATATTATACCTCTATTTTAGGTATGCCAATTTATAATTTTTACATATATTTTGTGATCATTTTCAATGTTTATAGGTGGGATAGTGGTTTTCATGTTATTATAACAAAGAATAAGTAGGACTGGGGGACTTGTGCTAACTTTTAGAGCTTTAGAAATCCCACCAATTAGTCTCTTGGAAGAGATAGAATCTACAGTGAGGCCCTTTAATAGAATTGATTCATCTAAGAATCCATGAGATCACTAGTGGTTCTCCTTCATAGAACCAAATATACCTAGAAACCATTGTCTAGTCGGTGGATTATGATGGAGTCTAGTAATGATGCCGTGTTTATAGGTGATTTTCTTAAAACCCAAACCCTACTCACTTATCATCATTCTATATTTCCCTCTTTGAATCTTAGACCCTAGGATACTCTATAAAGATTTTTAAGTTCCCTCTCTCCCTTACACCACCTATTTGTGACATACTAACAATGATTCGATCCTGCGTTCTTTGTATGGTGAGTTCTTTTTCATTCTGGATTAGTTTCCTTATATTCTCCTTGATAAAAACTGAATATATCCAAGAAGTATTGATCAAATATAAGGTTTTTGATATATTCTAATGAGTATTTTATTACCATTGATATAATTTGCACCTTGATTAATGGTTTTGGTGTTATTTCATCAATAAAAACAAGATTGTTGTCAATGATGAATCTTCTTAGGATATGATAGTGCTTTTGGACTCGAATGTTAACCATTTCTATCAATAATTATTGTGCTAGAGGTTGGAATCCATTGACTTGATTAAATTTTTTCTATTGGTTCTTGAAATGATTTTTTTTCATGCGTGTGTAGCCCTATGATACATATATTTGATTATTGATAAAAATAGGTGTGCATGTGTAGACACGTGAGAACCTATGTTTGATGTTTTCTCATATATGGTTTGTTATAAATATGAATATTTCCTATTATTACATGATCATTTTTCTATCATCCCAAATACATGATTTTCATGTGCTATAACACCCTGTTATTTTTAAAAAATAAAACTATATTTGTTAGTTCATACAACACACAACTCTGATCCTAAATGAACCATAAAATATTATTATTTAAATATTATTATTAAAACATATTAATTAAATTAATGGGTACGAATAGGATTAACTAATTTATTAAATATATATAACATTCCTACTCAATATAAATGAATTGATAAATTCTTAGAAAATAATCACTCAAATTTTAGTAAAGTCATTTTATTCTTCAAAAATATGGTTTCTTCAAAAAATGGATTTTATTGTTTTTTGTGAGAAAATATTATAATTAATTTCTAGAAATTTAGAAATTTTATTTGATAAAAAAGATATAACGTTTTTAATCATCATATCAAAATTATATTATTGTTAAATTTTGAGATTTTTTTTTGAAAATATTGATTTTTCAATAAAGAGGGAAATACTAATGATTTTTATTGAAAACAATATATTTTTTTAAAGTGTTTACAAAGTCATATTCTATTTTTTTAGATTAAAATTTTTATTAGTTAATTTTAATAAAATTTAATCAAAATATAGTCTTTGAAATAAATTTTGTATATGAAATTGGTATAAAAATATTTTTTTACTTAAAAATTCATTTTTATGAAAAACCACTTTTCATCGCATTTTTCTTGTTTAATTTTACATTAAATTAAACTAATTTTGTAAATTTAATTTTAAAAAATCAATTACATACACGGAATCTTGAGGTAAAAATTTGGTAAATATTTCCCTTTTATTTTAATTTATTATGAATAGTAACTATAGTAACTATTTATCCCCACAGTAAGGGTAAACCAAATAATTAAAGTTAAAAATAAATGTATATGGGCTAAACCTTGAACCTAAAACTTGAATTTATCCTATTGGATGAGTGTATTTTTTCTATTTCCATTTAATTCTCAAATATATGGCCAGTTGGTTCCAAATTTCCTTGATTTTGACCATTATAATATTTATGTAAATGATAAAGATAAAAATGTCATTTTATTGCTTTTAATATCTATGATATTTTGTGAAAGAGATTAGAACAACTTATGTTTAGTTATATCTATTTAGTATAAAGATAAACTATTATTTTACATGCTAATTTATTTATATATTTTAGTGATGAATAACTACCTTAAATTCTTATTCAACTATAACATGGTATTTATTCAATTAAAAGAAAAATAAAAATAAATGATTTTAAAAATATTAAAAGTGATATAAATTTAATTAATTATTGTGTTCTATGAATTTTTTAAATAAATATAAAAATTTAGTGATGTTTTAAAGGATTATATTCAAATTCATTTTTTTTCATTTTTTTCAAATTCAAATTAAATGAATAGTTCCAAGAATGAATCACTCAAAAATACCTTTTTATTTATAGATACTGAAACTCAGGTGGTCTAAAATGATTAATACCAAGATAATAACCACATAAAATGAGTTCAAAATCACTAGGTAAGGTTCTCGTAATATAATATTTGTTGATACTATCTTCCAGGAACCCCTTACTTATGAGGGTGTCATCAGAAAAATTCCCCTCCCTCCAGTGGTGATTGACCTCTATACCATGATCAATGAGAATTTTACACATTTTGATGAGATGGGTTAAATACCTTGGATACTTCATATTTTCTCACAAGAATCTTTCCAGATGTTTGGAGTTTCATTCTACCATGGTGATAATGATTTTATAGACTTTACACAGTGAGAGTCTGGTGTGTAAGGCTCTAGTCTCTACCTCAATAGAGTTCCTCGAACCATAGAATATGCTATAACCCAAGATCATTGCCCCTATGTCATTCTGAACCATCCATACCCCATTAATCACTCCTTTTACACATTATACATCCATGTTTAACTATCTTGACCCCTAAATAGTAAATACCTTATTATCAAAGTAATTGTCAAAAAGGGTTAACATGGGTTAAGACAATAAGATAAGGGTAAAACCCTAATCTAAACTTGTCCAAATTGTATTCTATAATATTATTTAAACTCGTAATCTTATTATATTATAATTATATTATTTTTATCCATTTGTACAGTATAATTTAATTTATATTAATTTAATAATATGAGAAATTACAAAAGTGCCCCTCCCCTCACTTATAAAAGGGAAGATTCTCTCCTATTTTATTAAAAATTAAAATTACTTTTTGTTAATCCAATAAATTCTCAAATACATTAATTACATCCCTAACCATGACCTAGAGTCCTTGGTTTTATCATAAAATCTTCATAGGGAGTCTTTAGTTATAATCCAAAAGAGTTTTTTCTTATAAGAGGTTCAATTCTTGACCATGTATTTTCATTTAATTACTTATTTCACATCCTTGAAATATTATTAAACCATACTGATATAATAAAATAAAATTATCCCATATAATGAGATTTTATTATTTTAAGGGAATAGCCTACATCCATCTACTCTTCCATCAAATTGGAAATGAAACCGTCATTCAAGTGTACGAAAGATTTCCACCTCACTAACTGATGTAATTCATTTTCCATAATAACCTCTCAAGGATATTTATGATTATAGTTTTAATGTATATATGTGATATTAATCAAAAAATTAAAATTAATTAAAATTATTTTATCGTATATTTTCTTACCTTTAAATTCATTGAAATATGATAGCGTTGTTCGCGCGTAAGTGTGGATTACCACATCCACGAAGTGATATGATTTTTTTTCATTACCACATAATAGATATGGTATATATAAGTTTATTTAAATAAATAATATTATATTTATTTTATAATTATTATTATTTAAAGATAAAATCACAACTAGATTCTTTCCATCATGATCGTTGAAAAATATAAACGTTTCACATGCCTGTGCGTGACCCATCGTCACTACAATTGTAATGTAGTTCATTTTTAATAACCATATTTAATAGTTTGTTTTAAAAGTATAATTTATGTATGAAAAAGATAATTATGAAATTATTATTATTCTATGGATGATGAAATAATGGCCTCATTGACTATAGTCAACCTACTAACGTTATTTTGAACTTATGAGTTGAATATCATCGAAACATCCAACATGAAATTAAATGATTAAGTAATTGAATACAACATGATAATAAATAAAATAAAAGGGATAATAAAATAAAAAAAAGTTTCTTAATAAAATAAATAATTAAAATAATTTTATTATTTTGGAAGATAAATAACGTATGTGACAAATCAGACTCGATGTAAGGGACTTTCTTAAAAAAACATCTTTTAAAGTTTCTATTACTACTCTTGTTTTTCCAAGTCCATGTTCCTATAAATTTTGCAATAAAATTTTTATTTATCATTTAATGGATGATAAATATCATTTGTGACCATATTTAACTTTCTATAAAGTGTTTTTAAAAAGGAATATTTTTATGGTTTTACTTAAGGGACACTTTACTTTAAAAACCTCATTTTAAATGTTTTAAAGATTTATGTTCATAATCTATCTCTTCAATGACCATATTCTGAAAATAATTTTATTTATATATTTATATTGAAATAAATGAATTATAAAATAAATTGTATGCCCTTTTTACTTTCATTCAATGTGTTTTAAATGGAATATTTTTTTATATTTTTTATGGAACATTTTGAATTTCTTTATAAAAGAAAAAATGAATGTTTTATTTTAACATATATGGAATCAACTTATTCTCCTACCTCCACAACCATTATTTGATACTTGTATTTTTTTATAAGATTCCTTGTTTTCTTCAAATAAAAACCTTCTTTCCCTTTGTTCTTTATAGTTTTTAAAAAGGTTTTAAATATAATGGATATTTTGATATCTATAAATGTTTTTATTATGGGTGTTAAGGGTCTCTCTAGAGCATATTTTTTAGTTATCCCCATTTTCTATATAACCCACTTTCTCTAGCTATTTAATTTTATTTAATGCTTATAAATTCTGTATATATTAATCTTGAATATATACCTATATTATTCCCCATTCTTTTGATGGTGTAATACATTACTTGTGATCATTTATCAAATTAATCCTTTAAAAAGTCTCTTTTGATTATGATATGTGGAAAGATTATGCAACCAATTTTATTTACATTTGTAATTCATATGTTTATTTCTTATGATTGATTTAATTTGTATGGAACACATAATCATGAATATGTTATGATGGATGTGCACATATAGTGATCCAATTAATTAGGTAAATCTTTTGTCTCATGAGACATTATGTATGGGATTAGGGAGTAATACTAATCCACTATGGGACTCTGTCCACCATTTGATGTTGTCTTGGTAGTTAGCCTTAATTTTTTCTTATGTCATGTTTTATGTTTCCACCATATTTCATTTGTTTCCATGATTTTTGATGCCATGTAATTTAGGTTATTCTCCCATGTGAGTACTCAAGAGATTGTGTTTAAAGAAAAGTATATGACACATTAAAGGGTGAATTGTATATATTTTTTTAAAAAAATAATAGTTTTGAATGATTTAAGAAGAACCATTATGAGTTTTATTTTTCCATTAATATTTATTATGAAATGTTTGATGAAAATATTTTGGTATAGAAGTTGATTTATTTAGTAAGAAAATGTTTATTTTGATCCCAAAGTTTAATTTTTAAGAAATAAAAATTTCGTATAAGTTTTCATGAACTAACAGTTTTCTTTATTTCTTTTAATATACACCTTACTAAGCTCTTTGTACTCATCCAATGTTTTAAAAGGATTTTTACCAGGTTTTATGAATTATTCTGTTAAAGGATGAGGTTAATATGAAAAATTTTATGATTTTCCATTAAAATAAAAATTTATATATCATACAAGTTTTATTTTGTGGAAAAAATAGATACTAGGTGGAAGTTTCCACATTATGACGTAATATTTCATTATGTAAAAGTGATGGACTAATTCTCTAAAAATCTAAAACATAAATATTCTAAAATGTATGAAAATTAATTCCTTATTTTAAACTCAAGATTATGTAATGTTTTATACTGGGTTCTTATATGTTTTATTCTCTCTATCTTTTACAGTTAATGGAGGTTGTTCCATATGGATTATACTACTTAAGAGGAATGTGTGAGATACTGATTGACACAAACATGTTTATACATTTGAATTTAATTCATCAAACATGTTTTTTGAAAAATATTTTTAGGGAGTGGGAAGTGTTAGACATGGTCAGTTAACATTCATACCTGCATAACACTAAATTAGGTAAAGTTGTTCTTTAAGGACCCAATATATGTATTGTGCATGTGTAATATACTTGATGTTTATATATTTTTTATTTACATTCATGGAATTCCCCATATATCTTTTGAATTAATTATTAAGGTCATTTGTGGTGTCCTACTAAGTCTTTTACACACACCTTCTCATAAATTTTCGATCTCATGTAGATTTCAAGACTAAGGATCCAGAAAAGAAAAAAGTCTATATAGTGGATGGTTTAATAGGTTTATTAATAGGGTACAGAAGTTTCCAAATGGTTTTTGGGATGTATTTATGTTTTTTCTTTTGTTTAATAGAATTACCTAACACATTTAATCCTTTATTTAGTTTTTTTATGTATATGATGTTCCATATTGAAACTATGTGGGATGGTTTTATTTATGCATTCCACTACTATAATGGTTATTGATAATTTTTTATTTGTTCATTATTATTATCACTTTTCTATTTTACGCTAATGTTTAACTATTAGTGATCTCATAGTCTCCCCATGATATTCTATAGGCCCTCACCACTAGTCGATGACCTCTTGAATATGAATAGTATTTCATGAGGTTTTGTGTCATCCCATCTCAAACCCAGTGGTTCTTTTCACGGTGTTACAAAATGTTATCATAGGACCAAATTCACTAACTTTTTTCTAATATTTTCCTTGATTTGGGATAGGTTATCTATGATATTTTATGGTTATGACTCATGTAAGGGAACTATTCTAATCCCTAGACAACACTATATAGTGTAGCTCTAAGTTTTTATAAAATGGGAATTGGTGTTCATGTTATTTGATCTTAGCTTTGTTTAAATTTACCTTAGGTGATGAACCTAATGTTTGTGTATTGATTTATGAGATTTAGTGTGTGTGCATGAATCATATTAGTAATTTAGGATCACATTCCATATACTTATTCTTTGAATTAAATAGAACCCAAATAATTAAATTCCTGTTGAAATTTTGATATGTTCAATGGTGGATTATTTCTATCATTATTTCATTTGAGCTTTTTGTGTTTTTTGTTTGAATGTTTATATGTGTTTATGATTAATGTGTAGGTATTGGAGGCTTGTCTTGGGTTTTGGGTAGTGTTTAGGGGGTTATTCCTTGTTCTTGTTGGTATCCTCTTAGGTTGAACCTTGTTTTGAACCATTTTGTGTTCTTATGTTCTATAATCCATCTTCATGATTAAGTTTATAGATTTATCTACAGTTTATTATAAAATTTCATAAAATGTCACCTCATAGATGTCTCACATAGCCATTTTCACTAACTTTTTTTAGGAGGATGAAATTTAGCATTCTCCCTTGGTTGATCTAGACGGATAAGAAATTTAATTGATCTAGTCGGGACTCTTCCTACAAGTTTCTATTTAGGGTAGAGAATCCCATAGGGGAGGGATGACGATGGTCAATTATGATCATAACTTCTATCTCTAGAACCCCAATATTTTTAGGGTACCAAAGAACCCTATGATGCGAAGGAATGGATAACGGTTATTGAGAGTATTTTGAACTTGGTAGAGACCGTAAAGGATTGGAAGGATAAGATTACGTCCTTTATGATTCAAGGAACAGTTAGACGATGGTGAGATATTAGGAAATAGGAGGTTCAACATGAATTTATGACTTATGAGACCTTCAAGGATTTCTTATTCATGGATTTCTTTCCATGTACAGTGAATTTAGACTATAAGAGTTCATAGTGCTTCAGTATGGGACGATAGTAGTGCCCACCTATTCAGAATGCTTCATAGAGATAATTCCCCTAGATCTTATTCTATCAGGGAACAAAGCATAGAAGGTTTCAAAGATTGAAACTGTTCTTCACTCAGAGTTGAAAATTCAGGTCAGGAACTTCAATATGAAAACCTATCATGTAGTGCTTCGTAAGTCACTAATGATGGAGAATGTGTTTGATGAAGAAAAAACTTATAGTATCCTTCTAGCCACCAATGGTTGGACAAGTACTTTCTAAAACACATACCCAATTGCATAATATATAAATAAGAAGCAAAATTCAAAGGTTGGACACCAACATGGTGGATGGAAGTCACATAAGAGTAGGGGTTCTTCATATCCCTCCATGGGAAATGACTCTAGAAGGTGTTATAACTATGGGAGGAAGGGACACTTCCTCAAGGACTACTCTATTTCTCTCAATACTTGTCATCATTTTATAAATATTTTTCATCTAAAGTGGTTCTATGATAAGGATATGAGAATGTACATAGCAACGTCATGCAACAGACCTCAGTAGTAGGTGTAGACACTAAAATGGTTGGTGAACCTAGTGACTCATGATTCTTTAGAGTGTTATGGTGTGGTGTTTGGTAGGTATTATGTAGTTGATAAAGCTTTAGATGATGGTAGAGAGGGACATTCCATAGTTTGAGGTCTAATCCAAATTTCTTCTTCTCTATCTATTCCTTTATTTTACATAGGAGAATCACATTCCTTCATATCATCTCAAGTAGTTTTTGGGTTGTATTTACTAATTAAATTCTATTATGATATATTATCCATCGATACACCCATGGGAAAGAAATATTATCATCTTAAAATCGATCCAGATACTCCAATTGTTATTTCTATCTTTAAGCTAGTTTGGAGCTTCACAATTCTAGAGATTACAGGTTTTGATTTAATCCATGGAATAGAATAGTTGACCAGTTTCCAGGCACACATTGATTGTTATCGAGCTGAGTAACATTCATGTCATCAAATGGTTAATAGCTAATATGGACTGGTTAATGGAACATCGATATAGGAATAATGAGGTCAAATACTTTTCAGAGAGAGTTCATTTCAGCATAAGTGGCTAGTATGACCCATGTAGTGGATTACGTGGTGACTCACTCCTCTTTTCCTCCAATTGCATACCTATACTAATATGTCTTTCCATAAGATTTATTAGGGTTTCCTCCACATAGGGGATTTGATATTGAGATCATGTTTGTGGTTGGTGCATGACCCATACCGATTCCACTATATCATATGGGACCAGCCAAGTTAAATAACTCAAAGTAAAACTGAATGATCTTGAAGCTAAATGCTTTATCATATTAAGAAATTAACCTTAGGTTAATCCAAGTTTCTTCACCAAGATGTTGGTTGGTAGTATTTTCCTTTTTTAAAACTATAGGATGTAAAATATGATCACTCTGAAGAACATGTACTTGTTTCCAAGAATTGACAACTTGATTGATTAATTTAGGGGATACCCTTGGTTTTCAAATATTTATTTACATTTTGGACATAACCATATGTATTTAAGAGAATAATACATACTAAAGACAATGTTTAAGAGAGGGTAAAAGTTATATGAATATATCATTATGTAATGTGGATTGAAAAATTCTTTAACAGTGTTCATGGACCTCATGAACAAGGAATTTCACCCATACATGGATTCCTTAATTTTTGTGTTCATCAAAGACATCCTAAAATATTATAGGATATAAGAATATCATTTGAGACACCTTGATATTTTATTGATCATGATTTCAGTGCATCATTTTTATAACAAATACTCAAAGTGTCACTTTTGGATACATGAGGCATGCTTTCTTGGGAATGTGTTTTCTCAAGAAGGAATATCAGTTGATCTAGATAAGGTTAAGGATGTCATGTCTTGGTAATGGAAAAGTAATATGTTCAACATTTGGAATTTTATTAGGTTGGTTGGGTACTATAGGAGGTTCATTCAGTAATTTTTTCACATGAAAGAACCCATAATCATTCTTAACAAGAAGGGATTTAAGTTTGAATAGATACAAAAATGTGATGAATTCTTCTTATAGATTAAAAAGAGGTTGATTTCAAATTCATTACTAATTCTTCCTAAGCCTGGAGTTGGTTATGTAGTATATTGTGACACATATGGCATTGTATTTGGATCTATTCTAATATAGAGTGATATAATAGTTTTTTTTGGTCTAATCAGCAATGGAACCATGATAATAACTACCCTACCCATGACTTAGAGTTGTAATTTGTGATTTACCCATTGAAATGTTGGTGGAACTACCTATTTGGAAAGATATTTTTCAGGCATATGGATCATAATAGTCTATGCTATATATTATCCCAGAATAACCTAAATATGCATCAAAGGTTTTGGGTAGAGTTCTTGTAGAAACTCAACATTGAGTTGGATTATTCACTTGGGAAAGTATATTTAGTTACAAATGTGTTGAGTAAGATAACACAGGAATTTGGTGAGACAACATCATATGTTGAGTGGAATCTCATGTCATTATTGGAAAAATGGAAATTTGGTGTAGCTGATGATCAAGGGACATTATATTGTACACCCTTAGTTATCACATCCTTGTTGGTCGAATAAGTGAAGTCCAATCAAGATAATTATCCTAAGTGTTTCTAGATTCATGAGAGGTTTCAATGAAATGGTTTTGTTCTAGGTTTAGTTTTAGACAGATGTGGAGATATTTTAGTTCATGATAGATTGGTGGTTATATATTCCATGAGAGAGGATAGGATAAGATCCTCTCATGATTAATGGTCAGAAGTACAACTGGGGTTGACTAAGATGGATCACAATTTCTAGTGGTAGTTATAGTGTCCTGACATGAAGAGATACATTAAAGGCCTTGTCTCCCACTGTCTGACATGTTAGAGGATAAATCCTAAGCATTAGAGACTAGGAGGATTTCTCAAGACACTTTTAGTGCCTATGTGGAAGTTAGATGAGGTGAGGACAAAAATAAAATTGGCATTCCTAGGACCCTGTTAGGTAGAGACCCTATTTGGGTGGTAGTGGATCAGTTGACCAAGGTGGCTCACTTCATACTAATATGAGAGACAAACATAGTGGATTAGAGAGGAAATCTCTATGTTTAAGAGATATTATGGATTTATGGAGTATCATCAAGAAAGGTATCTAAAAGAGACACCAATTTTACCTCATTGTTTTTGTAATTCATATATAAGGTGAGGAAAACTTATTTTAAGTTGAGTAATTTCTTTCATGCTTAGACCTATAGGGAATCCAAAAGAATGATCTAGAATTTTTAGGATATTATTTTATTATGTATTATATATTTTTTAGGATATTAGGATGATCACTTGGCTCTAGTAGAGTTCAATTAGAGTAACAAATTTCATTACTTGATTTAGATGGCTCCGTTTGTGGCCTTATATAGGTAGTCATGTTTTTCACTACTATGTTGCCATGAAGAAGGTGAATCCTTGGTTGTTGGGATGATCAGGCTATAAGAGGCCTTAGAGAGGGTGTATATTATTAAAAACCATCTTGTTATATATCAGAATAGGTATAATTATTATTTTTATCAAAGGAGATGATCCTTGGAGTTCATTATCAGTGGCAAGGTCTTCTCACAGGTGTCCCAACAATTAGAGAATAAAAATTTGAGAAGGAATGGAAAGCTGGTGTCATGGTACATTGGATAATTTGATATCACAAAAAAATTGATATTGTGACCTATTGGTTTTACCTTCCTCCATGGTATCAAGTTATGAACAATGTGTTCCTCATGTTTCATCTTTAGAAGTATGAGATCGATCATGAATATTTACTCGGCTATGAGGATGTTGATCTGGAGTAGGATGAAACTTCTATAGAATGACCTTTTCAGATAGTGGACCAAAGTAATATGGGGATAAAAGGAAATATTGTTCCTATTTTTTTGGGTACTATGGAAAAATGGATGTCTTCTAGAAGAGATATGGGATTGGGAAGTTGAAATTCAGGAGTAATGGCTTGTGTTTTTCAAGAAGACCTATGGGGATACTTCTTAAAGATGAGGATTAATAAAAAGGAGATAATTGTGACATATTTATTTCAAGTATTCTTATTTAAAATTTTTACTCAACTTTTGATATCATTTTTAAGTGTTTGGAGGTAGGCTAGAGGTACTCTGGGGGTTATAACTTGGCTAAGGTAGGGAATGGGGGACTTTTTTTCTTTTAGATCTACAAAAATCCCCCCAGACAAAAAATGTGGCTCTTAAGAAGAAGTGATTCTTCTCAAAATCCACTATTAAGATAGTTATGCTACTAAGTAGAACTAAATATACTTCTTGTACATTGGGTAACTGGTCGAGGCCACAAACTAGTCTACAGTGTCTGATGGAGCCTAGTGAGGATGTTAAGTTTATAGGAATTTTACTTAAAATATTAACCCACACTCTTTACTCATTATTTCTTGTTCTCTTTAACTCGTATCCCCCAAGGATCCTCAATGTTGATTTTTGGGTGCTCTCCCTTCCTTCAAAAAAACTTTTTTCAATTCCCAAACAACGTATTGATCATGCATTCTTCATCCAGTGAGTTCTTCTTCATTCTAGATCAGTTCCCTTCTCTTCTACATGACCATAACCAATTAGATTCATGATTTATTGATTGGATATAATGTTTTTGATAAGTTATAATTATGGGTTTGTGATCATTGATAGAATTAGAACCCAAATTCAAGGTTTTTGTGTCAGTGCATCAATCAGAAAAAGGTCATTGTCAGGAGTGATTTTCTCAGGATCTGTGGGTACTTTTAGAATATGATGGATACCCTTTCTATTGATCTCCATGACGATCAGGGTAGGAAGGAATTGATATTATAACATGTTTTCTACAAGTTCTTGGAATGAATTTTTAGATTGTGTGTTACCACCTGTAATACCTATGTTCGATGATTGGTCACATGAGGTGTTCGTGTGTTGCCGTATGCGAACCTATGTTTGATTTTTTCTTGTATATGGTTTGTTATGGATAAGACACTGTCTTATTATGATGTGATGTTTGATCTATCATCTTGTATGCATGTTTTTTCATTTTTCATTCTCTTTTTTTCTACAATTGCTTCTATTTTTTCCATATAGACTATCCCCCCTAAGATAAATGTGTTAGATATTGATCAGTATTTACATGGGTTATCCCTTCGAATGTGATCTATAAAACATGTTTTGTAAACTATCCCATTGAAGTGGGGGATGTTTTAGACATTTCCAATTGATATTCTTTCTGTAATGGTGTTGGAGTAAGTAGATGCAATCTCTAAGGAGCCGACATATGTATTTTTTTGTCTGGGATATACTTTCTATTTATATATATTGTTTTTAGTTTTGTGGAATTCATTGTATATCTTACGCACTCATGTTAATGGAATTTGGTGGATCATACCGAGTCTGGTACTCACACCCTACTTAAGAATTTCAATGTGATTATATATTTCATGATTATAGATCCAGTAATGGGAAGGGTCCCTTTAGTCGATGGTTGGGGAGGTTTTGAAGGAAGATGAAGACGTTAATAGATGGGATTTAGGATAGATGTTGAATTCTTCTTTTGTTTCTTGGATTTACCTCTCACATTGGATCATTTGATTAGTTTTTTTTATTTATCTAAAATTCCATATTGATATTTCATGGGCTGGTTTTACTTATGTATTCTCCTACTGTGATGGTTATTTATTAATAATTATTCATTGATTATTATTATCATTTAATTATTGTACTATGATTTTTACTTAGTACTAAGGGTATAGTATCCCCATGAGGTTCTATAGATCCTTTCCACTAGTTGGAAACCTCTTGCGTATAGGGAGGCATGCATGAGGTCTTGTGAAATCTTAACTGAGATCCAATGGTTTGGGTTGGGGTGTTACATTCCTAGACTTAGTTTCCATTTGAGAACCTATTGAGGTTCTATGATACAAAACCATCATAAATACTATTAAACATCACATCCAAGTATAACTGATGCATCAACCAAGGAAATGATTCCATAATAGTTCTTATTTCACCATTAATCACATAAAAACATGACAAAAATTACAAGTAAGCCATAAGTAAATGGCCCACACTTGCACACATGCTTTAAAAAATAGGTCATTTTCATTACAAGGTTAAAACGAACAAATCATTTAATTCTTTCAAAACCCTTTACATTCCTATAAAATACAAGTCAAAAGACCCTTTAAAAATCATTTAAAAATGATTCATTTTTCAACATACTCACCACGTATCTTTTCCCAAATCCCAATAAAAACCTCTTTAGATTATTTTTAAAGTACCATAACCCAACTACACCTTTAAAACACCCTTTTCTTTATAAATTCCTTTTAAATCTAACACACCCTTTAAAATTTCATTTAAAAGGTTTAAATAATTTTTTATTTCAAAACAAAAATCAATTAATAACTCACACCATCAAGAAATCTATAATACTAGTCACCAATACTTATTTAATCAATAAAACACAAATGAATCATTTAGCAAGATATGTGGTCATTGTTGACTATTAGGTCAACATGATCTCAAACCATTTATAAAGAAATGAAATATCATGAAATCAATCCTTCAATAGTCATAATAAATACATGATAATAAAATAATATATGTGATCAAGATACTAAATGCATAAAGTCTACATGTCATGATTCTCTATCCATTTAATTATTCCATGCTCATTCCATCCACCACCAAGACAATGATCACCAATATTATCAATAAAACCCCATTAATAAAACACTGAAATATTTTTATTAAAACTATATAATTATATTAAATGGAATGAAACTCGCAGAGTGGAAATATATTGACAATATCCTAAGAAACAAAATATTGTCCACTCTTGATGCACACACAAACCTACAATGCATAAAATAACTATTTTCAATCTAAAATAAATGGTTAATTCCTCCCTAAATTGATGAAATATGTAAACAAAATCATAAAGTTTAAAAACTCAATAAAAAAGATGCTGGAATATGAGAATATATCCTTTTCAAGCCTCCTCTATGCACTATATATGAAATCCCTAATTAAATGAATTTATTCCACTATCTCTGGAAGAATCTCCCCACAAATACCTAGGTATAAATGTAAAAATTATATGAATAGAAGAAGAAGAAAAAAGACAACATAAGAGGAAAGGGAATGAATTACCTATGATTAAAGAAATAAAATGGTCTCAACAAACATGAATAAAAGGTGGGTATTTAAAATCTTATATTCTTCAATAATTAGTAAACACAACATCACTGAAACTATTACACAATGAACATTTATTACCTTGTCGTTATATTACAGTATAAATATATTTTATTCATAAATATATTTAAAGTAATATTTATAAATTTTATAATATAAGTTTTATAAAATGAATATAATTTTGGGATTTGGAATATTAAAATTAGTTATTGGTGAATTTATTCGATATTTCTAAAAAATAGATTTTTTGTGAAAATATTGTTTTATTAATTATATAGAAGATAATTTTTTATCACTTTTAGAAATTCAGTCCAATAAAATAGATTTCATATTTTCAATCAAAAATTTCAAATTAATTAATGATTTTTATTTCATCTTTTGTCATAAAAACATGTTACCTAATATAAAACTTTGTCACCATGGTAATGGTTAAAATGGTTAAAGAGGGTGTTTAAAAAATTGATAATGTCTAAAATATTAAAAAACATTAAAATTAATTTAAATGGTTGAGTTTATTTATACCTATTCTATTATATCTTCAAATTTGGGATACCTTGGATCCACTTGAACTTGAGAAATACATTTATATTCTTATAATGTTAAGTGTATTTACAAAAATGTTACCCCTCTCACTTATAAATGGATCCATTCACCCCTCACTTATCCATACAACTTGAGAATCCTAGATTAACCAATAAATTTAAAAAACACTCCCCAAAAATCTTATTCAAATCCTATAACTTCTAGTCTCATCAAATTACCAAGCTTTGAAATCATAAAACACTATGTAATGGATCCCTCCCAATAAGTGAGGTGAGAACTTTTAATTATTATTTTTCAATTCAGTTTTCTTCTTATACTTATTCAAAATTTATTATACTAATGTACATATAATATCATTAGTATAATTAATGCATTTAAATTTTATTAAGTTAATTGGATACCTATTATCTATCCTCCACTCCCCTTTTAAAAAATGGAAATGTTGTCATTGTTACATGTGTACTACCGCCTACTTAAAAGGTGTACTATGTTTTCATCACCCCATTACATGTATGGTTTATAAATGGATTTAATTATCGAATAAAATATTTATAATATAATTAATATTATAAAAATATAAATGGGGAATTATATTAATGATATTAACATTAATTGATAATAATAATTTGAACTGTCAAAAAATGAAAATAATGAGGCATCTTTCATAATTTGAATCAGTTTTAATAATCTATATAACTGTATAACTATTTTATTAATAAAATTATAAATATATAATAATTCTACAATTATAGATATTTTTAAAATATTTTATAACTCACTTATCCATGATAAACATACCAAATTGGTTTTAAGGAAATTAATCGAACAATGCTAAGTGACCAATGAGAGTAAACAATGTGTGATAAATGAAACTCATATTGAAATAAATGAACCTTAAAAAATGAAATTTTTATGAAACAAGTTATCAATAAAGTATTTTATTAAATTAATTTGGTAATTAAATATGTTAGACGAACATAAAAAATTACTCAGAACATGAGGTAATGGAATTATTAACTCAATTATCTTCCATTGAGTTATGATTATCATTAGTGTTCTTAATGTGTATGTAATTTCCCACAATTATGTTAATTATTCATTATAAAGATTCCAATTCATATTTTCATTGTTTCTTGAAATAAAATCTTTACATTTTTTTGGAATTTTTTGATTTTAAATGAAATAAATGAAATATAAAGATTTCAAATCCTCTACTTTTCTTTTCAATTACAATTTTTTTTTAATATCATCAGAAATTATTTTTCAAATATTTACATCGTTTAAAATTAATAGTATTATCATCCCTTTGACATATTTTTAATGATATATTCCTTCTCATTATACTACCTTCATAAGCCATATAAATTATAAAATATTAGAAAAAAATGTGGGAATAAATCTATGTATAATAGATCTTACTAAAATTTTGGTAAAGTTTCATGGTTTCCAAGAAAAGAAATCCCTATTTAGATAAAAAAAAGTGGATACAAAATCTATCACAAATTACCCTAGGTTTAATAATCCTAAAGAAGTATTTTTAGGTATTAACTCAATCATCACTCATTGCACAACTAGTGGGCTTAAATTCACACCTATTTTGACACTCACAAAGGATATCCTTTTGATATTTTTCACATTTCATTATAAACCAAAATGAAGGATTTGAATGTATTGATTTGTATATTAATGTCCATTAATCTCATAGATTAATGTTATATGTTGTCTTAACCAAATATAAATTTCTCTATATGGTGTGAAAACTTTAAAAAATGAAGGGTTTTTATCAAGAAACTTATTTGATTTATTGACTGGGGAACTATGGAAAAAATATATGATTTTTATTTTAATATTGGCATTTATTGATTAACAAGGAATAGTTATTATTTAACATTAATTCATTCATATCATATGATGAATGAATTATACTTATATAGTGATGTTTGGGGACTAGAATTATATATCCCCTTAATGCATCAAAAAGGCCTAATGTGACAAACTAGTTTGGGAATTTAGAATATTCCTTACCATTTATATATGATGTCTTTGTTTATAGACTTTACGGTAAGATTAATTTCATGACCCATCCCAGTGGGGCATGTTCCATGACTCCCCAATCCCACCTCCAATAGGCCAGGGTTGGTGACTAGCATCGAGTAGGCTTGTTACTAACATGGGAGGCATTGCCCAAGTAGTTGTACACACGCACACATCTCCAAGCCCACAAATATAGAAATTTCAAAACCCACAAAGGGAAAAAAATGAATGCATACAACTAAACCCAACCAACAGAGTATAATGGAATGTAAAGTGTAGTAATGTAAACTGTGTCATAATATAATCCCACCAAAAGAAAGAGTATGCCAACTACAAAGTCCAAACTGTAAACAAGATGGTATTGGGACCGCTAATCGAAGCCATAGGAACACCTCGACCTTTCTAGAACTCAAAAATATCTATATGGTCCTATTTTTACCTATAATATATCAAAAGGTTGCTTATATTCACAAGACACAACATGTGTGGGAAAGCCTATGCAGGGGTGAGTATAAAAATACTCAGTAAGACTCCTCAAAAACTAAAAAGTAATAAACAAATTAATGGTACAATCATCTCTACACAGTATATTTCTATAGTACATATAATTAGAACAAATCCATTTATACTCAAACCCAGACCTGTAGTCTAAAGGTAAGTCATAATGACCCCATAACCACGCTAGGGATTCCGTATGAAGATTCCATGAAGCACTCATTCAGAAGAACCAACTTCTGAGTCTGATAACACTGATGATCTCCATCTAAGAAGTACTATTATTTAGTAACCATCATGATAAATAGATACGTTGATAGATCTGAAGAGATAATATGATCCACTTATTCTAAGAGAACCAAATCCACGAGTGAGGAAGATCACAATACACAGATGAGGATCACATCAAGGGTCTTGGAATATACAAAGAATCATCTAGATTCACCTGCTATGTAGAGGATTGATGTCAAGTAGGATTGGTCAGATTGATACCTGAGTCTACCTAGGGAAAAGAATGGATAGAGGATCCTACTTTGGGCCTCTATGAGGGGACTCTCGACTCTATCTAGAAAGTCATACTTAAGGGGGGTCAAACTCCTATAGATAGGAAAAGACACTACTGACCTTCCAGGGAATGAGAAAAGGGGAACCAACCCAAAGAAAACATTTCCAAGATACAGTGTATAAGGAGATCAAGACATGTAGAAAATAGTACATGGCATGTAGAAGTGTAACATGCCATGTAACTTGACCCCGGGTATTTCCCATGTACAATGAAATGTGTCAGAAGAACATATTGTGTAGGAAAAAGTATACAAAGCATGTAGAAAGGATTACACAGTGTGTCTGACTATCAGAGGTGCACTCTGTGTATGATGGCCTTGCTCCAGTACACGGCTTCAACCCATGTTCGTCTACCCATGTACCAGTACATTGGGTAGCCCATGTATCTGGTCACTTCCTAGCTCTGTGGTGGAGTACATTCCATGTAATCCACCCCGTGTCAATGTATCCTCATAGATAAACTTCAAGTCTCAGGTTCGGTCCCACATTCCATGTTATAGGTGTCACACAACATGTCACATTCCTCTGCAACCGGAAACTCTAGACCCCACTGAACTAGTCTCACACACTGTGTATATTGAGATACATGTTGTGTTCTTCATGATATTCCAGAATCGTTGTTCTTCCTCAGGTGCTTCGGTTGATCAATAGGCATTTGATCTAATGACTTGTTCACATCAAAAATGCATATCCATGGTCTCCTCTCCCCTACAACACTGATTTGGTAGGTTTGAGACCTTCAATCGGTTTCGAAAACTGAATCTGATCATCCCCTAAAAGAATGCTCGAAGAACGTTATCTCCTAGAATACATTGATCCATCTGTCACCATCATTGTCACACCTCTGTTATGTCATCACGATTCCATATCTATGATTTTATATTTTTGCGCCACAAATCGAATGTGCAACGATACTTCATTCAAAATCCCTTGAAGAATGATGTACAATGAGAATAAAGGGGGAAGAAATCACAGAGATAAATCCCAAGGAATGAACCCCAACCATTATTTGTTATGGGATTGATCTTCTCTCTTTAGAAGGATCAAGAAATTAAATTTAAATAGAACCAATTACCCGAATCAAACCTGCAATCAACCTTCCCAAAAGAACGATCGAATCGCAGGTCTACCTATTCGTGGGATGATCTGCATTATCATTGAATCCAAGAATAGGATATGAATAATTTAAATCACTCACCCAACCTCAAGTTTGAATTGATCATTAAAGAAGAATGATTTTTCTCCTATCATTGATGAGATCCTCTGACTCCACTAGCACAATGATTAACGATCGCTTGATTCGTCGTCATTCATCATCAAGAGGTTTCTCTGAGGGTCTCCACTCCCATGATCTATATAATTCTAGGGTTATTTGGATAACCCTATAAATTAATCTTGACATATTATTTAAAATCTTATGTCATTGTGTTAGCGCAATGGAAGAATAAAATAAATATTAAATTTATTTTATTTTCTTAAACATCCAAAAGATAACTTTCACAGCCAACCTGTATCAGCCAATGATAGGCCTTGCCTAAGGTAAAGTCACTACACCGAATGCAATGGTTCCCTCATATTTTTGATCTGAAAACCCATTTAAAAGTTATTCAACTTTTTTAGGAAAACCTCTCACATGTGCTATTTAATATTTTTAATATATTTCAAAATTTTATTTTGGGAACACCAAGCCATGGAATTGCACGTTGTCTCAACTAATGGTATTGAATTAATCCCATAAAATATTTAATAATAATAATAATAAATAGGAAAAATCTGGGACATTACATTCTCTCCACCTTAGGGATTTACATCCGTGAAAATCCCAAAAATAGTTATACAAAGAGATGTGGGTACTATGCATGAATCTAAGCCTCCTACACCCATTTTCTCTCCTAGATATTCCTGTGCTACCACTAGAAATGCACCATGGGAATCGCTTGCACATGAAGTATTCTCTCCTATCGATACTTGATCTCCACTAGGTACTCCGCAAAAG
This sequence comes from Viscum album, assembly GCA_963277665.1. Classification (NCBI taxonomy): domain Eukaryota; kingdom Viridiplantae; phylum Streptophyta; class Magnoliopsida; order Santalales; family Viscaceae; genus Viscum; species Viscum album. The sequence continues at coordinate 133,706,176 of OY728120.1, forward strand.
TCACTCCATCATTGATGTACAGCTCTCCCCAGTCGATGACTTGTGACAAATTGTGCACAAACCTCCATAGATGTGACATGTGGAAGATATCATGTACCTGATGCAACTGTGGAAGTAGAGCTAGGCGATACACTACCTCACCAACATTTAGTAGTATTAGAAAAGAGCCTATGAAACTCATAGGTAACTTTCCTCCTCAGAAAAATATTCATAACCCTCTTTGAGGTGATACCCAAAGGAATACATGGTCTCCTTGAACTCCAAAGGTCTCTACGATCTATCAGCATAAGAATTTTTCTAGATCTCTACAGTCTTTATCCACTCCCGAGTGATATGCGCCTTCTCGATAGTATCTCCCAAAAAATCTAGTCCAATGAGTGCGGACTCTCTTGGTTTAGTCTAGTAATGTGGGGACCGACAAGGTCTCCCATACAAAGCCTCGAATGATGATATACTAATTATGGAGTGGTTGCAATTATTTCACGCAAACTCCACTTGTGGTTGGTGGTCCTCCTAACTACGGTCGAAGTCCAAGATGAAATCCCGAAGCATATCCTCTTGGACCTAAATGGTTCTCTCTATTTGGCCATCTATCTGGGGATTAAATGTTGTGCTCAAGCGTAACTAAGTCCCAAAATCCTCATGTAATCCCTCCCACAACCGGGATGTGAAATTAGCTTCATTATCTAAAACAATTGTCAATGGGACTCCATGAAGTTGTATTATCTCCTACACATAGAGGCGTCCCAAGCTCTCTACTAAGCTCTACTCTCAGATAGCTAGGAAGTTGGATGACTTGGTTTGTTGGTCAACGATCACCCATATATTATCATGCCCCTAGACATATGTGGTAAACCCACTATAAATTCCATAAATATTTCATCCCACTTACATTATAGAACCTCAAGGGGGTGAGATAAACCCAATGGAACATGGTTCTCAGTCCTCACCTGCCGGCACGTAAGGCATCGAGAAATGAACTCTTCCACTACCTTCTTCATCCTTGTCCACCAGAACAGACGTCAGAGGTCCTGGTAAATTTTTGCAACTCTAGAATATACCACCAAGGTGATGTATGAAACTCCCATGGAACCTCTTCTCACAATGTAGCTGGTACGACTATGCATCCTATGAAAATATCGACATGCTCCCTACCTTTTGAATATCAATCGGGAGCATGCCATGTGGACATCTGATCACATAAGGTCTTGTAGTCGGAATCTCCAAGTTGTGCCTGCCTAACTCACTATAAGAGTGTACGTGTGACAACCATCGACTGGAGGTAAGATAAATCATTTCCATCCATGAAGGATAATTGTAATGAGGAAAACTACTCTGACGCCTTGTTCAGAATCTGTGTACTAGATCTCCTATAGAGAGCTTCAAATATCATGTTCCCCTTCCCATGAGTATGGATAATCTCAAATTCATAGTCCTGGAGGAACTCGAGTCATCACCTCTGTCTCAAGTTTAGATCCTTTTGAGAGAAGATATACTTGATACTCTTGTGATCAAAGTATATGATAAACTACTCACTCCCCAGGTAGTGTCACCATATCTTCAATTTGAAGACTACCATTACTAACTCCAGATCATGGGTCACATATTTTTTCTCAGGTGACCTCAAACAGTTTGAACCATAGGCAATCACCACTTTCCTTTACGTCAAGAAACAACTAAGTCCAGTCTCTAATGCATTTCCGAACACTAAGTACTTGACACCCTCCTCTGAAAATCTCAAGATCGGGGAACTCATCAAACTATGCCTCATGTACTGAAAATACTATTGGAACTTCTCCATCTATAAAAAAGGATACCCCTTTCTATACGAAGCTATAATTGGTTATGATATCCTAGAGAAATAAGGTATGAATCTTTGGTAATATCCTGTTATCCTATGGAAGCTCCGTACCTCCGTCACCCTAATTGGTGGCTCCCATGCTAACACTGCTTCCACCTTGGTCGGGTCCACTACTATTACATCTGCTAAGATAACATGTCATGGAAATTGGACCTCCTGAATCCAAAAATAGCACTTCAATAGATTCTAATAAACTTGGTGCTCTCGTAGTATGTCAAGAACCATCTGTGGGTGTCTTGTGCGGTCCTCCTCAAACGCTAAGTACACAAGGATGTCATCGATGAAGACCACTATGAACCAGTCTAACTATGGTCAGAATATCAATTTCATGAGTCCCATGAACACTATTGGGGAGTTCATAATACTGAAGGGCATCACCAAGTACTCATAATGACCATAGTGGCATCTGTAATCCATCTTCAATATACCCTCATCTCATACTTGGAGATGGTGATATCCCGATCAAAGGTCAATATTTGAGAACCATTGTTCCCCTTTCAACAGATCTAAGAGGTCATTGATCCTCATGGATACATATTCTTCACCATCACCTGGTTCAGGAACTGTTAATACAAACACATCCTCAAGATCAATTTTTCCTTCATGTAAAAAAACCTAGGGCCACCTCGGGTGAAATGTTGGGTCTCTCGAACCCCTTACTCTACAAATCCTCCAGTTTCACCCTCCGCTCATGAAGATCTAAGGAAGACATTTTATTTGATGGTGCTGGTATCAGTGTTGTCCCAGGGTGTATGATGATTCAGAAGTCGGTCTCCTAGCGGGGAGTTAATCCTGTAACATCTTCTAGAAATATTTCCTCATACTTCATCACTACATCTGGGAACAGAAATTTCAAAACATCTGATGCTCTGGGAGTAAGGATATCGAACTAATGAGTGATCGGCTACATCTTCCTTTGCATGAGTCCCTTCTACACTACATGGGTTTCATTTTCACCATCAATGGAAAACATCATCCCATAGCTGCGGAAACACTGCACCCTTCGCCTAAAGTAGTCAATCTGAGCATGGAATGAAGATTTCCAATCCATATCAAGAATGAATTCATAATGCCTTGACACTTTCACCACAAGATTCCAAAAGAAACTATCACCTCTAAAGATAAGATCACACTATCAGAAAAGGGTGTGATCATTGATTCTCCTACCGTAGGTGTCTCCAAGTGTAAGGGTTGAGTTAATGGTTCTACCAGAATATCAAGGTATAAAATAATATATGTGGTGAGGAAATAATGACTGGAACCTATGTTTATATAAGTATGGTAGCTAAGGTAGAAAATACATAGATCATACCTCGGATCATCCCTGTAGTACCTGGGTCTTACTTCTCGACAACATGTAGTTTTCCCCATCCCTATCCTCCATCTCCTGGAGCCCGGTGAGGACCTCCTAGTGGTGGTGGTGGTAACATGTCAAAAGTCCTACCACCTCTTGTATCTCTCCCTACCCCTCCACCATGTTCTCCACCTAGTGGATCTACCTTATCCAATCGTTGGATCTATCTCGGTGGTCAATCCACCACCTCCCTATCAGCGTCTCGACAGGTTGGACAATCTCTAGTGATATATCCTCTACTGTCACATATGTAGATTCACCTATCTCTAGGCAGACTGGATCTGTCATAAGATCCATGGATTGTAGATACCCTGTCCTGGGACCTCCTGTGACATCTTCCATGTCCAAATCCCTTTTTCTAACATCGGATTCCTGCTTTTGAGGTCTCTACACGTATCAACCTGCTGTTGACTGTCAGTGGCTATCTCTACTCATCCAACAAGCTCTTGACCACCAAATCTCACTCGAGCATTCTAGAATAAGTCGGAATGCATATAGGTATAACACCAAAATAGATGTCCCGAAATAGACCTCACTCGAAGGTCTTATCCATGACGTACTAATCCCTGATCATATCCATCGAGTACATGGATAGGTTGGTAAACCATGATGAATAGATATCCACTATAAAGATACCCTTATAGAGCTAAAGAATCTCATGTATATGGAGTTACCTCATCATAACCAGAGATAAATCCTCTCTAAAGAGGTTCTCAAACTCCTTCCACGAAAGAGCCACCTCGTTGTATGATTGTGTGGTCAAACTCTACCTTTGCCCTATCAAAACCTGAAAAACCCTCATCGTTAGGATCACCATCTAGCATGTTGGTGTCATCACTAGGTGTAAAAATATGGTCACTACCTCAAACCAGTGATGTTTGGGATCACCATAGAACCTGATGGGTCTCTGTATCTGAAACTCGTGGAATGTGCTCAACATGTTCTCATCATCTTCTAGTACTACAGGTACCATGTGTTTCTCCACTGGTGGTGGTATAGATGGTGCACTACCTAGAGGTAACACCTAGTGAACTGGTCCTTGTATATATGTCTCTTAACTAAGGGGGTAATCCTCATGATCAAGCTACTGAATCCTAGCTAGTATGATTCATGAAGGCTTCCTGTAAGAAAAAAGATATACTATGACCAATGAGTATATATGGAGAGATTACTCAATAAGGACATGGAAACCACAACCTATTACTATATGATACAATTACCCTTATTTTTTACCTAAAATTAGTGTTCTCATGAACCAATTTGAAAATAAGGTTATCAGAGTCCTGGTGTATGGATGCGTCGGCCGCCTGCACCAACACTTGAGTTCCTGACCATAAAGCAGAACTCAAAAAAATTAACACTCTTTCCCCAAACCAATATTCTAGACTCTCAGTTTTAACATTGAACCAGACACCTCTGATACCATTCTTTCATAACCCATCCTAGTGGGGCCCATGCCATGACTCCCCAATCCCACCACCAATAGGCCAGGGGCTGGTGACTAGCACTGAGTAGGCATGTCATTAACATGGGAGTCATTTATTCAATACATGTACACATGGACACATATATAATCCCACAAATACTAAAATTTAAAAACCCACAAAGGAACAAAATCCATGCTTACCGGTAAACCCAACCAATAGAGTACACCAGAATGTAAATAGAAGTAATGTAAACGAGGACACAATACAAGCCCACCAAAAGAAAGAGTCTTACAACTACAAAGTCCAACCTATAAACAAGATATATACTGGGACTACTACTCAAAGCCTTAGAAACACCTCATCCATTATAGAAGTTACCATGATTTTTCCGGTCCTAGTCCACCCTGAACCACGTCAAAAGGACACTCATCTACCCAAGTCAAGACATGTGTGGGAAAAGACCGTGTATGGGTGAGTATAATAATACTCTGTAGGATGTGGAAAAAACTACAAAGAAATACAAAAAATAAAGGTATGATCATATCTACATAGTATATGTATACAGTACACATAACAAGAACATATCTAGATATACTCAAACTCAAACCCATGGTCTAAAGGTAAGTCACAGTGACCCCATACCCATTCTAGGGATTCAGTCCAAGGATTCCACAAAACACTCATCAGGGAGAACCAACTCCCGAGTCTGATAGCACTGATGACTTTTTTATAAGAAGTACTATTATTAGAGAACCTTATTGAGATATAGATATGATGATATATCTAAATAGATAATATGATACACTCATTTTGGGAGAACCAACTCCATGAGTGAGGAAGATCGCGATATATAGATGAGGATCCCTACCAGGTCCTTGGAATATACCATGACTCAACTGGATTCACCTAATAAGTAGAGGATCGATGTCTACTAGGATTGTTATCATTGATACCTGACTCTACCTAGGGCCAATAATGGATAGAGGATCCTGCTCTAGGCCTCTCGGAGGGGACTCCCGACTCTATCCAGAAAGTCCTGTTGAGGGGGGTCATTCTTCTGTAGATAGTAAATGACACTATGAACCTTCAGGGGAATGATAAAAGGGTAAAAAACCAAAATAAAACTTTTCCAAGATATGGTGGACAAGGGGATCAATCCATGCAGAAAATAGTACATGATGTGTAGAAGTGTAACACGTTGTGTCCCTTGAACCTAGGTACTGCCTATGTACAATGACCAGTGTTAGAAGACCATATCATGTAGGAAAAGGTATAAATGGAATTTAGAAATTCTTACACACAGTCTATAACTATTCGGGGTGTTCTCCATGTATGTTGGCCATGTTCCATTACATGGCTTTAACCCATGTTCTCCTAACTATGTACTAGTACATGGGGTAGCCTGTGTATCTGGTTAGGGTTTGGCCATGCGGTGGAGTACATTCCATGTACTCCACCAGGTGTCTATGTATCCTCTATGATATATATTGAGTCTTAGGGTAGGATCCACACGTTGTGTGATAGGTTTCACACTCCATGTCACAGTCCTCTACCACCTGAAACTCTAGCCACTTCTGAACGAGTTCCACACGCCATGTATACCGACATACACGTCGTGTTCTTCCTAATTTTCTAGAATCGTTTTTCTTCCTCCAAAACTTCAGTTGATTTTACGGATTTTTATTTGATGCTATGTTCACCTTGAAACTATATATCCATGGTCTCCTCATCCCTAAAACATCGATTCAGTAGGTTTTGGCCCTTCGATTGGTTTCAAAAACAGAATCTGGTGATCCACTTAAAGAACGCTCGAACAACAATATCTCTTGGAATATGCTAATCCATTATTCTCCATCATCGTTGTGCCTATTATAGGTATTCAAGATTTAGATCTATGATTTTATATTATTTCACCACGAATCAAACACACAACGATCCTTCGTTCATAGACCCATGAAGAACGAAGAACCCATGGGAATAAAGGGGGAATAAATCATAGAGAAAGAACCTGAGGAACTAACCTCGGCCATTGTTTGTTACGACATTGATCCTCTCCCGTTATAAGAACCACAAATCAAAATTGAAATGAAATCAATTCCCCAAATCAAACCCGTAATCACCCATCACACATGAATGATCAAATCACAGGTCAACCTGTTCATGGGTTGATCAGTATTTGTCATTGAATCCAAGAACGAGAAGGAAAGAATTGAAATCACACACCCTAAATTTTGTTTGGATTGATCATTGATGAAGAACGATAGTGCTATCATCGGTGACGAGATCATCCAACTCCGCTGGCGCAACAATTCATGATCACTTGATTCTTCGTCGTTCGTCATCGAGGGGTTTCTCTAAGTCTCTCCTCTCCCACAATCCAAATAATTATCGGGTTATGTGGATAACCCTGGAATTTTTTATTAACTTATTATTTATAATATTAGTTCATTATGTTATAACAACATAAAAATAAACTAAATATTAAATTTATTTTATTTCCTTAAACATCCAAAAACTAACTTTCATAGTTGACCCGCATCGACCGATGTTATGCCTGACCTAAGGTAAATTCACAACTCTTAAAGAAATGGTGCCCTCATATTTCAAATCCAATCACCCATTTAAATGTTATTTCACTTTTTTAGAAAAACCACTCATGCATGTTATTTAATATATTTAATATATTTCAAACTATTATTTTGGGCCCATTGGGCCTTGGAATTGCACATCGTTTCAGCGCTTGGACTCGAATTAATCCCATATAATATTTTAAAAAAAAATAATAATAAATAGTAAAAAAATCTAGGACATTACAGTTAAGATGTATGGAATTATAAATTCTATCACTATAAAATTAATTATTATTTTCCTTGGTATTATTTGTATTTATTTGGTTATATACCATGATAATTTTAATAGTTTTATGACATATTTGAATATTGTTCCTTATAATAATATCTATCATTCCCTAGGATTATGTGATAGATTTTTTTGTATGCTACCCCTTACTAAGAATCTGATCTCACCAAATTATATATTTTTTTCCTTTCCCTAGGAAATCTAGAAGAGAACTCAAAATAATTTCATAGATATGCTAGGAGTAATAATATAGTTTTCACTATGAAGATAATTTTTGTTTTATATTTTCAAATTTGATGTGTAATCCATGTGTTTATCTCGACTTACACGAAAATTAAACAATTTGATCCAATGAAATTTCATCTATTTTATTCTATACCAATGTACTGATATAAAATCAAACTCTAGGATAATAAAATCTAGATTATTATATGGGAAAGGGAGAAAGGAGATAAAATAGGGTGGCTCTACCCTCTTTTTTATCTAGAATAAGAAAATCCTTGAGTTAGGGTATTAAATTAGAAGGTATAAATTCATTTTATATCCTATATTTTAAAATCTAGGGTCGAGTCTCACTGGGATTCCTATAATCCTCACTATATCCTAGCTGCATGGAAAGTATGACAGCCTCACTACCTAGCCCACTAGACTCTAGATAGTTTGTCACCAAGAGTCTGGTATGACTTATTTCCACTCACCAAGTCCTAGTTTCACCCACAAAAAACCATTTTCTATCTTCTCTTTGAGTTAGGTCAAGTCCTAAACATCCACTTAGACTATTGAATTCCATTTAAACAACCTTCCTCTCAATATTATCTTAAAAATTCAAATTCAACTGGTTATAAAATCCATAAAAGCCCAGACATCTCCCTACTTCACTAACACATAAATGCTAAGGTCCATATATAATCCTTTTATAGTGTGATATCCCTTTTGATTAATTTGTTATGTTTTTTATTAGGTACAAGAAAGACTTAAATGTGGAGGAATTTGATTGTGTTTTTCTTAACAAAATTTTTCGATAATTTTTATGTGTTTTGGTTCATTATTAATTAAATACACTATAATTTTAGTGTTTTAATCATTTCATGGTAAAAATGTAATTTTGGGTAAATTCAGGAATTATTTGAAATTTTTATTTTATATTTGAATTTATCAAAATTGATTAATTATATTAGCTAATTGATATACCATAATCATTATTTTGAATTGATTATGAAGCCCCAACAATTTTTATCCTTGTTATATATATATAACTAAATTTATGTATTTATATATATATATAAAAACATAATGAAATTATATTAAATAAAATTTAATTTTACATAATTAAAACTAGAAAATTGAAAATGAAGAAAAATAAAGAATAAGTGGATTTTAACAAGGAGATATGGAGTACATAATCTAATATAGGATATAAAATATATCTAAAAAATAGGGAAGAATATGTAAATTATTTTTCACCCAAGGAAATTTTTTTTTTACAAATAGGATTTAATTTTAGTTATTCTATAACTAACATAAAATAATTAATAATCCAAAGTTTTGTACACAAGTTATGTAGTAACTGACATGGAATTTTTTTTTAATTGGTTATTTTATAAATGATATTGAAAATATTTTAAAAAAATATTCAAATGTCAAGACCCCATACTTTTTTATATTTATATCTCTCAATGATGCTCTTTTTTCTTCTCATGAACCAAATCCTAACCCCTCTTTCATTGATCTTCTTACCCTCTAATATCATTCAACCACCATCTACCACTGTCACCGGTCTCTCTACTCCTTTATCTAGTCTTTTCTGTCATATTATCTCTTTGAATATTTTTATTTTATTTTGTTTTAGTTTTTTCAATTAACTAATTTTATTTTGTTCTTAGGAAGGCATTTATATGTTCCATTGTATTAATTTTAGGTTTTTTTTATTATTTTTTATTGTAATTTTTTTTTAATTTTAGAGTTTAGAATTGTTTGTGTTCTGCAGATGAATCTTTTTCAATATTTAATTATCTATTTCTTTATTTCTATGTTTTTATCTATGAGATATTTTATCATTTTTTTGTGAAATATTTTATGCTTTTTAGTTATTTGTGAAATGTTTATTCATATTTTTTATCTTTCTTTTCTATTTTTAAATATCTTATCATTACTTAATCATTTATATATTTGTGACTTATTTTATAATACTTTATAGATAAATAATATTGAGACTAATACTTTATAAATTTTATTATATTTCATAAAAATATAATATATTTAAATTATATACTATATTTTATAAAAAATTTGTCATTATTATTATAACTTTTTAAAAAATAGTTTTTTTATTTTTTATTTATAAAAGTAAATTTAAATTTAAATTTTAAAATAAAGAAACTTAAATTCAATACCTAAAATTTTTATTGGTGATAATGAGTCATATATGGATTACTTCATGATGAAAAGTGGTAGATATAAGGTAGGGATTGATTTTATTTTGTAATTTTACAAATAGAATTTTTCAAACAACAACTTGTTTTTCTTTCCATTTGTGAAATGTTTAAATACAAAAATGTTGAAAATCATATAAATAAAATATAATTTAATTTTTAATGGTTTTAGTATGTGTTATAGTCATTGAAATTGGAAATAATTCCAAATACATTGATGGTGGAGGTTTTCAATATGATAATTATGATGAAATTGATGAATTGATATGTAATATTGAAGTGGAATTAGTTAAGAAAACCCCAACATTTTATAACTTATATGGTGATTTTGAAAAGCCATTGTATTTAGGTTGTATGAAATTCATAGTTTTATCATAAGTTCTAATATTAGTGAAATTGAAATCTTTGAATGGATATAGTGATAATTATTTTTCTGAATTATTACAACTATTGAAAGACATACTTCTTTAAGACAACAATATTTTTGATTAAATCTATAATGTTGAAAATATATTATGATTAATGGTATTGGGGTAGAAGAAGATATATTTCTACCCCAATGAAAATGTGCTATATTAGAAGGAATATGATGGTCTTTAAGAGTGTCCTAAATGTGATTAATCACTATATAAGTTGAATGAAAAATTAAAATTTGATTTTTGTATTATGAAAATTACTATGACTCCTATTAAGGAAATTTGGCATCTACCTATAATTATACTTTGTAAATTATTTATTTGAGAATTATAATTATGAGAAATATTTAAGATATCATATAGATGAATGAATATCTAATAGAAAATTACATCATCCATTTTATTGTCCATGGTGGAAAGAAATTGATCAATTATTTTCTAAATTTGGAAATGAAGTTAGAAACATCATACTAGGGCACTACATAGATGAAATGAATCTATAATTAATCCTAAGTATAAAATATAATTTATCGAATGTTTTTTTGGGAATTTACAAATTATATCTTGAATTTTGTATGAAGTGGAAATATATAAAATTGAGTTTAATGATTTCTAGACCAAAATGACCTAAAAATGATATAAATGTTTACTTATCACTATTAATTGATTATTTGAAATAATAATGGGAGGAAGATATGATATTTTATGATTCTAATAAAAAGGAATATTTTAAATTTCATGTAATTTTTATGTTTAATATAAATTAATTCCTAGAATTTGGAAATTTATATGGATACAATGTAAGGGGGAATAAATCATGTGTAATTATTGATCAAGGGACTTCATTTTTTCAATAACAACATAGGATAAAATAGTGTGAATTGGTCATAAAAATGTTTTTGTTTATTGATAACACTTATCATTGATTGAAAAAAATAATTTTATGGCTCACTCTAATTTGATATTTCACTAAATCACTTATCAAATAATCAATATTTTTAGAGGGTGAAAATCATTTATGTCGTATTTAGGAAGTTGCAAAGATCGGGTAATGACCAGAATATATGGAATAAATGATCAATATTTTTTGAGCTTCCATATAAGATATATCCAGAAATTAAACATTTAATTGATATAAAACTTCTCAAGAAGAATATTTTTTAATGTTTGATTAGAACCCTGTGAGATATTAAAGAAAGTTAAAGGATGGTTTGAATGAATGATTGGGTTTACTATCAATGGGAATAAATTCCGATTTGGATACCATATATATAGGAAAAAACATACATTCATATATATTTTCATACATTATACAATAGGGATAAAACTAGTTTTTCCTAGTTCCTAAATGGAATCAAATTACCTCAGGGTTATTCTCTAAATGTAAAAAAATTGCTTCATTAAAATATTTGAATTTAATAAGCATGAAATCTTATGCCTATCATGTTATGATGAAACAACTCTAACCAGTTTCATTACACAGAATATTATTCATCTAAATCAGAGTAGAAATCATTAAGATCTATTATTTTAAAATTCAATTTGTAAAAAATTGACGGATCTAAATTCATTAAATAATTTGGAGAACGATACATTAAATATACATTGTCAACTAGAAATGTACTTTTAATCATATTCTTTTTGATATTATGGTACATTTGAAGGTTCATTTGGTTCATGAAATAAAGCATTGTGGTTTTGTATAATTATGTTGGAAGTATACTTTTGAAATATATATGATGACATTAAAAGGTTGGGTAAAGAATGAACATCGACTATAAGCCTCCATTATTGAGAATTATATTTTTGATGTGGTGGAAGAATTATTTATACACAAATTGTTTGTAGTGGAGCACTTTTGTTTACCTACACCATTCCATGAACAATATATATTTGGGGTAAATGGGATCCACATATTGAAAATAAAGTCACTAACAGGTGAAAGAATATTTCAGGTTCATTTTTAAATCTTGAATAACACATATGACACTCATCCATATATAAAACCACATATTAATATGTTAAAAAAGTTATCTGAAGAAAAAGGAAATATAGTTACTAAATGATTATAGAAAAATGTTTTTCTAAGGGGTAAAGAGACCATGATTTGTAGATATGATGTGTCGTAAACATTAAGATGGTTAGTGGGTGTCCCATGTTTGAATGTGATAACATGGGATATTTATGAAATTAATGGTCATACATTTTATATGAAATACCAACACAATTTTAGTGGATTCTACAATAGTGTTGTATTGGTGTTCTTTTTAGCAATTCATTTTTTGAGTAAAAAATATAAAAACCCTTTATTTTCACCAAGTGCATATTATGAAGTTGTTGAAGATATATTGGATATTAATTTCATTAATTTTTTAGTTTCTATGTTCAAGGGTAAATGGGTTATCGATAACAGTAGAGTCAAAAATTATTATTTTAAAATGACACTAGTTAATTAAAAGTTGAGGCGCAATGCCCTCTTTATTGAAGCAGAAAAAAAAATCAACAGTAGAGGTTATAGAGCAGAACCAAAAAGAACATCATTGACCATGTATAACAAATTACTTGGTTCTAGATAGGGTACTCATGCTGTGATAGGGCATTCTCCCACCCTTCCAACATGGATTCCAACCTCTCTTCCCCCTTACATGCGTCAAAGTTCTATTTGAATCATCCTCTGCAGCAATGGGAGTGGATAAAGAGGCAGTGGGATCATCATTCTTTGATACTCCGGTGAGAAAAACAAAAGGATTCGAAGTGATAAAATTACAATGAACCTTCTCATTTGGAGATACAGTAATGCTCATTGGAGTTGGAACTTCTTTTGGCTAAAATTCATCAGATCTATCCAACATCATAGTGGACTGATCCAAAATATAATTGTTGGTTACACCTGAAGCCTACAGTAAGGAGGGGTCTCCAAAAATAATTCTCACAGCATGACAACTTGAGGATGTTGGAAAAGCAGGTTCTATAGCCGTAATTGAAGAGTTAGAATAGAATGAGGGCATTCTAACTTTAGATTCAATAGGGGGACTTACTTTTTCCCTTTGTTGATTAGTCTTAACCTTATATGAGGTTGTAGAATCCAGAATAATCATTCCTTTTCTCCATTTCAAAGCATGCATCTCCTACCTTACTCTCTCATCCACCATTGCTTGATTTGATTGTTCCTTCTTTGTTTGTATATCTTCTAATTCTGAGTTATTTTCCTCCCCTTCCTTGCATGTAATAAAAACATATCTAAATGAGATATTTCTTTCAGATATATAGGTACATTCTATAATATCAGTGCAGATGTCATTCATTACTCCAACCAGATGAGGGGAGGAAGGGTCCCCCTTTTCCATGTGAGAGCACTAAATTCATGGCTGACCAAGGGTCTTCATCACAGGTTAGGTTTGCATAGTCTGGGAATTTTCAGAAGCATTTCTTAAGCCCTCAGTGATTGAAGGCGCCCTAAAGTGTGGATTCAGAATAGCATAACTTCCTTGAGAGTGTTTGAGTTTTTTCTTTCTTTTGCATTTTGTTTTATCATGTCCTCTTCACATGAAATAAGTATATTTAGTACCTGGTTGACATACAGAGCTTGAGTGTCCTATCATACCACAAATTTTCCAAAACACAAATCATTTTTCATACACAACTCTCAAACTAATTTCATCTTTAGAGGTGGAGAGAAAGACTTTATTAATCAAAGTGGACCCTAAGTCAAATTCTACTAAGATTCTGGAAAAATGACCAAAGGCATCTTTCTTAGTGTCTTGGTCCATATAGATCGCGATGCCTATTGCAAAGGAAATATCAAAGAGAACTTCATAATGCCATAAAACCCAATTCAAGCCATATATATTTATCCAGACTTGTGAAAATGTGTCTTTAAGGTCATAAAGAATAAATTTAGGAGTCCATTCGTAGATCCTAAGTGTTCCTGGTTTGAAGTTTATTGACCCACAACCCCAGGTGCAACCTTTAAATTTAGAGGAAGGAAACGTCAAATAGAAAACTCCCCTCCCTAACAAGATGCATTTAAACTCATTGAAGCCACATATTATTGAAAGATGGGAAACTAGGACAGAAAATTTCTATGATTTTATTCCTTTGGAAAGATAAATATGTGAAATGAAATAAATCTTGCATAGTTATATCCTTTGTGTGATTACACCATCCGATGTAGAGACATGAGCTGTGTAAACCTTTCGAATTATATGTTGTGGGATGCGATTCTCTAGGAAGACAAAGGAGCCAGTAGGAAAACTAGTGGAAGAGATGAGCTGATTTTCAAGTTCCCGAGCCTTATGCATGTCCTTTAGTAACTAATGGTAGAAATTGTGATGAGCATCATATGGGGAGAGATTCAATCCTCTTGGGTGGGAGAGATCTACCCAGTCTCCAGTCGATGAAGGTTTTATATCGCGCATATCCCTCCTCCAATAATCATTTGAATGAAACTAGTAGATCTGGATATATTATCATATTTAAATGTCATGTTTATCATAGAAACACATTTAGAAAAAATATTCTAGGTTATTAATCCCTAAAATTTAAAGTGGTTTATTAGTTTTCAAGGAAAAAATAGTATTTTGGTGATGAAAAATATGATGATATGGAAAATTATATATGATTACTAGTTCCATGGAATGAATATCAGGGGATATTTATTAATACAATATAGTAATGGTTCAATCCATAAAAAATGATCTTAAATAAATAATATTGAAAAAACCCCTATAGTATTATCTTAATATTATAAGTAATATATATTTATTTCCTGTTTAACTTATAATTTTTTTTCAAAACATGAGATATATTATTTAAAATTATATTTTTTATTTTATTAACATTTTTTAATAAATAAAATAAATTCTTTATTTGGTACTCCAAATTAAATTATATTTTAGTATTAAGATTTTATTATATTTTTATCATTTTAAATGTTACTTATGTTTTTTTCGATCTATATCATTTTATGTCTCATAAATATTCTCAGCATTTTCTTATCATTTTAGTTATCTATTTTAATGAAAATGATAAAAATTGAGTTTACATTAGTTTAATATTTTAAATATCATTTTAAAATTATTTTTCAATTTTATATATAACTTTTTCATTTCTATCATATTTTACTATTTTTTTGTTAATTTAATTTCTTGGGATATGTAAAATCAATCAGATCAGTCATCTAAATCTTCTAGGTAGGAACCTCCACATACTCTTGTTGAGGGTCCTCATAATTCCTCTTTATAAGAGACTTATACTTCTCTAGTGAAATAGAAGGCTTCCAAGCTTGGTAAACATGGTAGAACATGTTTTCCTAAATCATCACTTAGTCGTAGTAAGGAGTAGGGGATATCAATTTAGTTTGATTAGAATGGTAATATCATAGGTCCGGATTCAATTAAATTTCAAAGTTTTATGGCTATATAATTTGGAAAGAAAATAAGTATTTTGATTTATCATTGGAGAAGTGTCAAACAGATGCAATGAGGACTGCTATGGGAGCCCATTTTGGTAAGATCGTTTATTTTTATTTTATATATTACATATTTTTTTTGTAATATAGATTATTTTTTCTTCTCACTATCATATGAAATATGATTTACCTAAAACAAATAAATCAAACAAATATGTTTATCTTTTTCTATAATGATATGGAGGTTTTTAAAATTAATACTTCAGATTTTATTTTCAGAAAAATACAAAATGAAAATCCATGTGAAATATATAAGTTTTAAATGAATATAAATGGAATAAGTTTATTGAATTTAGGATGTAAGAATAATTTTTGGTAAGTCAAATTTCAATTGTTTGAAGTTTATTTTTTTATAATCACTAAAAATGGCCATATTAATGATTTTATAATTAATTTATAAGAACTTGGGAGATCTCATCAAGATATCTAATCGGATAAAATACACCCTCATACTTTATCTCATAGGGGGTATTTGTTACTTAAAGAATAGATGATAGTTTAAAAATGAAAAAAATTGAGAGTTGAGTATTCAAGAACTGAAGGTATTTCACCTAATTCCCCTATCCAAAAATGAAAAATGGAAAATGTAACAAATAAATAAAAAGGAAAAATATATTACAAAATACCCAAAGTCTATAGATGATAATATTCTAAGAAATTTACAAGTTAATTAAAAAATATTTAGTTTGTTAGTTCACTAATATATTTTTGGAATATTATTTACAGGAATCCCTTAGGGATAAGATCATATGGGAACCTTCATACTTAAGGGTTGAAAGGATGTTTTGGCTACTATATTAGGAAATGTTGAACACACGGGTCATGTAAGAGGATATGGGTTGGAAAATCTATTATAAAAGTGTCCATTCATTATGTGGCTTCATCAAGTGGTGATGTACATAAACAAAAAATAGACTATTTAGAAGCTAAATCTTAGGATAATGGAAAAATGATAGAGGATAATATTTCATCCATAGTACAATTGATGTTTACATACATAAAGGGATAATTTCTTGTTCCATCACCCACTAATCCTCCTCTTCCCACATATCCCACCCCTAAAACTCCACCTTAGTAGATTATCATATACTATGAGTTATATATTGAGGATCCTTAGAATAATACTGTTGCTTATGGTGTCATACATTATATCTGGGATACCTTACATCATAAACAATTGAAGAAATGTCATCTTAGGGTTATGATACAAGATATTATATATTCATCTGCTAGAGTATTTCTCCATGTGGATGAGGTTTCTACATTTGGAAAAAGTGTAAAACATTTCTTACCTTGTACATCTAAACTTTTCTAATAAATTACCATTGATTTATTCATAGATGTAAACACCCATACATAACCATCCCATAATTACATTATTTATACCAAATATTTAATTGAATATATTCCCATGAAAGTTTAGGTTTATATTTTTATAGTATTAAGAAACCCATTATAAAAAAAGGACCGCACTTTCACTTAGTGTACATTCTTTTCCATAAGAAAAAGTTCATAAAATGATACACTTACTTTTGTCAATAAAAATATCCATAATTGGAACATGAATTTTTTATTATTCCCATTCATCTATAAACCATATAAAATCATTATAAAACTTTGGATAATAAAATAAAGTTAATCAAGGGGTATACTATGAAAACCTATTTTTTTATTGAAAAGATTGAAATCCTTAAAAAATTGTTCCTTTGAAAACTGATCTTTGAGAATATACATGAATATAAACTTGTATTTAAACCAACACTCAACATTTTTTCTCAAAGTGTTCCATAAAACAATATTTTATAGAAGAATAAAATAAATAGAGTAATCATGAAGGTTACTTGGGACATAATATTCATAATCACTCATATAATAATCCTTATAAAGGAACAACCTATCTAGTCATATCAAACATATTTTTTCTAGATAATAAATAATTAAGAAACTCATTATATGGATATATTTAACCCACATGTCATAATATATAATTACCATGAACCATGACATGAGAAAAAATATTGGATATTTATTTTCATCAAAAAACTCATAAAAAATACTTTTCAACCTGTAATAATGATCATTTTTAGTCAACCATAAACATAAGATGAAAACCCATTTACAATTTTAACAACATTTGTTCCAATGTATAAGATTCAAAAAAAAAATTGAATATAAATTACATTAGAAATATTTTAAAACATGTAAAGTAATATTCATAAATAATAATGAACATAATGGAGGGATAATGTGTTCATTTATAAAATATTAAAAATGGGATTCTTTTAATAATTTTTTATTGAAAGTCCCTTACAAAAAATGTGAAAATATATTTATTTCTTAATTTTATAGATAAATAAAAGGCCAAAAATGGCCTTAAGAAATAAATGAATCATATATAAGAGAATTTATAATAAAAAATAAATAATATGGATGAAGAGAAAATTTTAAATGAATCCTACAAAATATTTCAATTAAAGGTTTTGAAAAAAAGTACATTTTCCTTGAGTCCTGACTCACCTCGTACTTCCTATACTCTCCTGGATAAAAAAATTATATTAATTATTTTCTTTATTAAGTACCTGTTTAATGTCCATTCCCTTATTATTATTCATTTTATTTAATTCATTATCATGTTTTACCAAATTGGTATTATTTAAATTGGTATTCTTCTAATTGTTTGGTTCATAACATCCAAAAATATTGTGGTATAGTGGGAATGGTAAAATATATTTTTCCATGGATTATATAATATTTATAATTTTCAAGGTATTATGTTCATATCATTATATAATAAATTTTTTTCAATAGGTTATGAAATATTCACCATTTAATAAATCTTCTCTGAACTGGTTATTTTTTATGGGTAAAAATAACTAAGATTGTTTACCTTTAATTTCACTGTTATGATGGATATTTTACCATTTATAATAATAACCATGAAATTAATTGAATATAAATTTTATAATCAATCATGAAATAAATTTTTAATAATATAAATGGAAGTTATAAGTTGATAAAAACATCATCATTCACTTAGGTTTCATAAAACTCTCATTATGAGCGATGTTATTAACAAATTTTAAAAGTAGGGTGAACCCAATATATATTCTAGTTTTGTAGAAAAAAATTATTTTATAATTAATATAATATTTTAGGTTTAATTATAAATAATACTTATATTTTTAAAAATATTAATAGTATAATTGAAATAAAAATACATCATTTTTGAAAAAGTCATATTTTGATGTAATAACAGATTATGAAAAGTTTTGGGTAAGAGGTAATGAATGATATTTCATCATTAGAGTATAAAAAGGATTAACATTCCAAGTGAATTGAGTAATTTTATAAAAATAAGATATTTTTTAAAACATTTTTAAGAAAAATAATCATAAATTAGAAAGGATAAAATGGATTGAAAATTTGTACCTTGCTCCTCAAACTAACTCATTTGGATTGAGTCCAAAGCCTTGGGAGAAAGGTATTTTGGGATTTCTATAGCCTTATGAATGTAGAAAATGATACATGGAGAGGTATTTTTGAAGAATATAGAGTGAAAAACTAACCTGATATGTTTTTATGAAAGGTTAAAATGAGTCCCCATTCACAGGCCAAGTACAATGGTGTTTTTTAAATTAATCAATATTTAAGGGTCAAGAATGATCTTATAAAATGGAAAATAGATAAAAAAATGGAAAATTGATGATATTATAGATCATTAACCAAACTAATTTACTCAATATATTATTTAATTATTTCCTATGAATTTATAAATTATTTCTTAACATTAAATACCCTTTAATGTCATTTTCAGGGTTATTTTGATAATTTTACTTTAAAGATATATAGATAACTATAGAATTAGAATTTACAATTTTTAAATAATTTACTAATTATAATTGTACTCTCTATAAATCGTAAAACACCATATCTAACACTAATCATATCATTTTAATTTTTTTAAAATCATTTGATTTTAATTTTCCCCCTCTGGTATAAGTGATGCATCGACGCTGCATAAGTGTTTTGGAAAATTATATTTTTATTTAATATTAAAAATAAATTACTAACATAAAAATATTATATTATTAAAAAATAATCTAAAACCATTCATAAAATTACTTATTTTAATTTATATCATGATAAAAAAATTTATGATACGAATCATGACTTTTCTTACCATATGGAAGCACTGGGTAAGAATTTAGATAATTATCTAGTTATATAAATCTAAAATTCAAAAATATACATCCACATAATTGAATTTTTATCATATTAATCCTTTAATTTTATCATATATTTATATATTCTTATAAATTATTACAAAACACTGAATTTTAATTTTCCAATGTTTCCTATGTACTGCGTCGACTTTGAAATTATCTTTAATATTTAACACGACATGACAATGTATTTATATTAATTGAATAATAATAATATTATATTTTTTAAATATAATACTGTAATATATTTTATATATGTTTTTCAAATTTTTATGTCACTTTTATATCATAATGATGTCACAAAAAATATAGTATTGATAAAAACTGTATTTTCTAACAATTCACCAAAAAATAAAATTTCTCTGAAAAATAAAAAAAATGTACATAAAGATAATATCAAAATGTTAACACCAAAAATTAATTCCATTTTATCAAATTGAATTTTTAAAATTTTTTAATTTAAATTTTAAATAAAACCATATAGAATATGGAAAAATAATTTGTTAGGAATAAAAAAATTTCTCTTTCAAAAGAAGAATCATATTCTTGACTCATAAGTTAATAAATTATTTGTAATATTTTAATAATAAAATATATTAACATATATCCATATAATTAAAATTAATATTAATAAAATATAGCATTTATGTATTAATAAAAACACATGTTTTTTAAAATTATTCCTCCTTAAATAGATTGTGTCCTTACAATTTTTAATCATTGTTAAATAAGTAGGGATACTTTTACTCTATAGATTATTTAGATTCCCGTTTTTATTCCTCAATAATATTATTCATACATAATCTATACTAGTTTTTCATCATAAGAATGATTTTATCAATTTATACAACTTCAAAGATCAGTATATGAGATGCATCATGTATATATTTCATTAATAAGGAAACATGAAACAAATTATGTACATGAGATAATTTTGGAGTTAAGGAAACTCAATAAGAAATTGGTCCCACTTTTTCTAGGATTTGACATGGACCAATAAATGTAGGTATTAATTTTCCATTCTTACCAAAACACGTCACATATTTTCATTTAGATATTTTAAGAAAAACATGATCTTATAACTTAAATTATAGATATTTAATTATATTCTATGTGTATCTCCTTTAATTATTTGAGATTATTTACAATAAAATTGAATTAGTTTCACCTTTTCAACCATCTCATTCACCAACTTAGGACCCCACAACTTCCTTTTATCAATGTCATATTAGCAAGCTGTAGTTCGAAAATACTTTCCATACAATTCTTCAAAAGGATCCATTTATATACTAAAATTAAATCTATTATATTAATAAAATAAATCTAATGAATGGTGTTGATCTAAATATTCATGATTATCCAATTAATAGGCTCAAAGTATATCCCTCATAGTTGTAACTGTTCACTATTATTTTCCATTATTTTGAGGATGAAAAGTTGTACTAAAAAATAATTTATTACCTAATGATTTTTGACGTCCTCTAAAAAAATTGGATGTAAACCTTGGATAATAGTTAGGATAAATAGAAATAGTAATTTCATGTAATTTAATTATTACTATAAGATAAATTTGGGAAATATATTCCAAAGACATATTATTTTGAATTGGAAGAAAATGATCAGATTTTGTCAAATGTTCAACAAAAACTCCTGTTTTATTTTTAATATGAGATGTACTTAGTAATACAACAATGAAATTCAAGGTTATATATTCCCATTTTCATTCTAAAATTGACAAGAGATAAATCATTCCTTTCAGTAGTTTTCATTTACCTTTAACCTCTTGAACAAACATACATTTCAAAAAAAATAAGCAATATATTACATCACTCCATCACACTAAAAATATTCCCAATGATCTTTATAAAACTTTGTAATCCTTGGTTGATTAGAATATGGTCAGTTAAGAGCCTCATGAAATAATTTTTATTTCAACTGGGAGTCATATTGTACACATAACCTTTTCCATATCTTATACCACATTTTTATATATATTAAACTCATTTAAATTTCCTTTGTTTTTCAATTTTATTTTCTCTTACAATCCATGATCTTCTTTTTTGGAATACTTTATTATGTCCAACAAGTATTATTGTATAGTTAATTGACCAGAAATATAGGATTTTTATGCTTGAAAAAATTCCAATCCAAATTATATTTAATTATTAACTAACATATCATTCTCAAAACATAACATGGTTAATGATTCATTATACATCTAACAGAAAGTATATACTACCTTATTCACTGTACCAAGATGATAATGAATTATAAAATCATAATACTTTATCAATTTAAACCTCCTTCTTTATCTCATGTTCAATTTTTTTTAGTGAATATATACTTCAAAATTTTATAATTAAAATATATATCACAATTATACCAAAATAAATTATACCTTCACATTTTTTAAGGAAGAAATTGTTGATTCAATTTCAAGGTAATGCATTGTATAATTTTTCTCATGGGTTTTCAACTATCGTGATACATAAGAAATTACATAATCATTTTACATCAATACACTATCAAGACCCTTTGATGTAGAATCACTGTAAATAAAAAATTCCTCATTTCTTTATAGAAAGGATAATAATATGATATTAAAAAAACCATTTTTTAATTCCTTAAATCATTCCTCTTATTCATTTTTTCAAATTAATTTAATACCTTTTTGAGTTAACTTGGTTAATGGGCTAGATAAACAAAAACAATTAACAAACCACCAGTAATGACTGGATATTCTAAGAAAACTATGAATCTCTTTGAAATTAATTGGTCTTAGTCATTCTTCCACCACATTAGTTTTATGATGATATAATTTTATAACATATTTAGATAAAATATTCCCAAAGAATAAAATTTCTAATAAAAAACTAATATTTCCAAAATTTTCCATTTAATGTATTTTCTTTTAAATTCTGAAGAATAATTCTCAAAATTTTCTCATGATCCTCATAATTTTAATAATATACTATAATATCATCCATGAATAC
Organism: Viscum album; assembly: GCA_963277665.1. Classification (NCBI taxonomy): domain Eukaryota; kingdom Viridiplantae; phylum Streptophyta; class Magnoliopsida; order Santalales; family Viscaceae; genus Viscum; species Viscum album. Next base: position 133,729,211 of record OY728120.1, read on the forward strand.
CACCAAAAACATTTCAGAATATTATCTAAATACTATATTCATTAATTATATAAATATCACAGATGAATTAGTTATCCCAAAGGGAATAATTGAAAACACATAATGTCCATACATCATTCTAATCATCATCTTAGAAATATATTCTTCCTTTACCTTAAACTGATGATATAAATACCTGAGGACAGTCTTTAAAAAGTACTAATCTCCCTAGATCTGATAAAAAATTCATAAATATGAGGAACAAGATACTTATTCTTAATAGTAATGTTATTGAATTCTCTATAATCAATTAAAATCATCATAGAACCATATTTATTATTAAAAAAGTAGGATCACCCTAAATTAAAGTGCTAGGATGAATGAAACCCTTATCATGATTTTTTAAACTTCTTTCCCATTTAGAATAGCTCTAATGGATCCATTTGATAAGAGGATTTTGAAATTTTCTTAGCATTAGGAACTACATTAACAGTGAGTTATACCTCCTAATCAAGAATAAAACTATTAAAGTATTTAAGAAATACATCAAAATATTCCTTTATTATAAGAACATCATTAAGTTAGACATTTTTTTTATTTTCAACGATATAACCAAGATAACTTTCACCTCTGTCTTTTATCAATTTTCAGATTTTTATATGTTATCACTAGTATGAACTCATTATTAAATAAAAGTTGAAACTCATTCAAAAAAAATTAATTATAAATTCATTTTCTCTTCAATCTATCTTAACATGATAATTCAAAATCCAATCCATACTCAAAATAACATCAATCATTGGTATAGGTAAGGCAATAATATTTTTGGTAAAAATAATTCCATAGATAATTATTTGATGATTCTTATAAATATTTATTTCTTTAATACTTCCATAAAAATTTCTTAACAGAATTTCAATCACCATTTTTTTGGGATGAAATTTCTATGTTACTAGAAAATTTCCCAAAAATAAATGAATGTATCGATCTGGAGTCAAACAATACATTAGCATAATCTATGTAAATAAAAAAGGTATTTATCACCACTTCATTTGATAGACCAACATATGTCATAGTAGTAGTAAATAACTTTTCCACACCTTTCTTCATAGTATCTTGATGATTTTACCATTTATACTTATATACGGACACACATTTTCATAATGAATCATCTCTTTATAAGTAAAACATTTCAGTTATTTTTGACTAATATTGGTATGATCATTGCTCATTTCTGTGAAATCTTGAGCTATATATTAAATTTAACCACATTCATAAAAATTTATAGATCTCATAATCCACTCCCTAGGATTCCTTTTACCAAATATAATACATGAGGGGAATTGAAATTTTTTTACCACCATATTTATTTATTGGTTAATTAACTACTTCTTTCCACCATGATCACTTATTATACTTGCTATTATGAGATCTATAAGAGTCAAAAAAAACTCTATCTCAACATTTTTAGAACATCAAATAATTGCCTCATAACATCCAAAATCATGAGAAGAAAAATTCCACCATAAATTTGACTTTAAATTGGTGTAAGTTCTATCAATTTAAATTTCATTGATTAGAAAAAATTTGATGAATACTTATCAAATCTAGTATAATTTTCTTCATAAGTAGTAACAAAATCCTCATCATTCTTCTTTAACTCATTAAATGCCCTTTACATTCTAAGTTGAAGTACATTAAGAAATTATATTTCAAGAAACAGATCTTTAAATTCACTCCACTCCATAGTATAAATATCATTATTCTCCTTGGTATTCTTATCCATATCCCACCATTGATTGTTATTGCCTTTAAAATGATAATCTTAAATAATTACCTTATGATTCTCTGAACAACCCAAGACTTTAAATATATTCTCGAAAGAATTTATCCATACTTTAGCTATCACTAGGTCATATGTCCAACCAAATGTTTTTGGATGTTATCACATCAAAATTCTCCACTATTAACAATTACTTTGTGGTGAATTTGGTCACTCCATTTCATGGGTACCACCATTTATGGTATGTGTTAATTAAGTTAAAATATCCCTAAACTTTTTAGTTTTTATGACCCTGACCATCAGGGCCTACCTGGTTGGTAGTTATATGATAGTGACACCCCAAGATTTCCTCTAGTAGACCAAGGGATGAATACTAGTTCTGAGTAAGAATATCACACACATGGGAGGCATTAGGATAAGGTACCTACACACACACACACACACACATCTCTATAAACTAGTACAAAGATTATAGGCACATGATTAATACTAAAAATACATTCATAACATCTAATCTCACATAATAGTATTAAAAAGGAGTATAAAAATGAAAAATGGGACTAGAAAAATCCCACCAATACTATAAATGAGTCTAACCTTCTAACAAAAGGGGATTGTTACCAAACTACAACTTTAGGATCCATCCATGATTTATCTATCTGATAAACGATTCACCTAATCTTAGTACACCTAGGGTTCCATAAAATGGTTTATCATCTACATAACACACAACACCTGAAGGTATATCCCATGAAGGGTTGAGTATAAATATACCTTGTAAGACCCCCCAAAATCCTGTAACACAAATAATCATGAATGGATTTATCTCTAAATCAAAAAGAAAGGGAAATATACAATATAAACCAGATATGATCAAGGAAGACTCCACATATCTAGGTGAGTTCTATCCCCACTACCAGTCGAGGGATTTTTCTTAAGTCTCTAAGGTAATGCGCATATAAGAGAACTCATTCCTCAGGTCTCACTAACATTGATGAAACTCATCTCAGAGGTCATACTCATTGGGTATTTCCATGTTTAAGTACAAAATTACTAAGAGGGATCATATGAGATATTCAACAAATTAGAATATACCTAAATGGAAGATAATATGTGACAATGTATAGAAAGGGGATCATACCCAAGGCCTATGGGGGGGTATCTGACCTTCTATGGAATATACCACTGGGAATGGGATTGTCATGAACCAACCCACTAGAGCCTGGCTGGATGGCGGAGAGTCAAGCCACAACTACCCCAACCCTTCCTCTACAGGCCAGGGGATAGTGATTTTTCCCAAAAGTAATAACTAATATGGGAGGCATTTTCTTAATGTACCTATAAGAATTCACCAAACCTTCTCCATACATAAATACATAGGAATAAATCTAAAATATAGTAACATCTAGTGTAACAACTATGCATGCAACAACCTCTAGGGAATACAATATTATGACAACATAATCTAAAAAGTAATGGGAAAAAATACATTCCCAGCCAGGATAGATTTACTAACATGAACATTGTTGGAAAGGTAATTGTTGAGAGAGATAAGATATAGATCTCAAAGCCCTGACCATAATATGCAGTCAAATGAACATCGGTGTCCCTATTCTCCTCTGAAATTTCCATCGACCTGTCCACCATATGTATAAGACATGAAATGTTCAAGAAAATCCCCTGAAGGGGTGAGTATATACATACCTAGTAGGACACCCATAAAGTTTAATGGGGAGTAATATGAGACAAAATAGAAGTAGACATATCAACCCATAAAAAGTGAGGAAGGAAAACCAGCAACAAATAAATATGATCATAGAATAAACCTAGATTATAGAGAAAGTGGATCTATATATCATATCCTAGCCCATGTAAATGAGTCTACAAATAGTTATAGAAAGGTTCACCAATGATTCGTATCATCTCATGTGTCTGCCCGAAGAAGTATCCATGTGGATCCACACCTCACTATTATACTAAAAAGCTGATGGTACATAATATCTATATATAGGACCCATACCCTAGTACAATAGGAGGGTGACATTCAATAGGTAGAGGACCCATTTCCTAAATCTATATGAGGGTCCCACTCAGTGGGTAGAGGACTCATTCCCTAACTCTGTAGGAGGGTAGTACTTAGTAAATTGAGGTCTCATGCCCTAACTTCGCAGGAGGGTTCCACTCAGTAGATAGAGGACCCACACCCTAACATTACAGGATGTTTCAACTCAATATATAGAGGACCCATTCCATGACTCTGCAAGAGGGTTTGATTTAGTATATAGAGGACCCATGTCTTGAATCCGCAGGAGGGTTCCACTCAATAGATAGAGGACCCACTCATTAACTCCATGGGAGGGTTGCACTTAGTGGGTAGAGGACCCATTCCCTAACTCTATAGGAGGGTTCCACACTCGGATGTTCCTACCAAGGTTCTATCATCAATGAGAAACATATAAGGAATATTCATGCTAGTAACACCTGGCATCATACCTCAAAATTTTCTACAAAAGAAACTATCAAGTTTTTCATGAAAAAATACTTAGGATGGGCTACTCAATATCCAAAATCCAATTCAAAATGAATAATATACAAGAGGTAGAAGTATCCTCAAAAGGTGGAACATGACAAGTAAGGGGTCCACACGGATTGTGGACTGACTCCTCTACCTAATGAGTTCCTTACCTATACACTGATCACTAACCATTAGTACTACACAGTGTGTAAGGTACTACATGGCATGTCTCGGCCTCCCAAGGATGAGACATGTTCTCTTGGTCATTCTTGTGACCTTTGGCTCATGTCTGTGTACACTGGCTATGTGCTAGTACATTGTGTGTGCCAACCCTACATGTCATGTAGGGCCACATGGGCTCTCGGGTGTGTAATCCCTATACACACCAAGTAAGAAAACTAGGGGGAACATGGAATGTGGACCCTTTACATAATTTATGATATTAAAATCCATCATGAAACCCTATCCACCATAAAAACCAAACTACATGACACATGTTCATCAAATTATACACTTTTTAGGTCAGATTTTTTCAGAAACCAAAGAAGGTATCATACGTCTTATAGATATGGTTCCTCTACCTAGAATCATGTATGTTAGCCACCCATTACTGATTTTATTCACCTCTATCCAATAATTTTATCCCTCTGGCAGCTAAAAATCAAATCTTGATTCTTCCACATGAATCTTGTATGCACAGATCGTCACTCGTGGCACCTCCCACTCCATCATTAGATTCCCGATCCATGGTGGAATCACTCGCATCCCCCAAAATTTCCCAATTTTATCCTCCAATCATCAAATAGTCCTTTGTACATGAATATGCTAAAAGTATGAGGGTTTGATTGTTCTAAAACCCTCCCAACAATGTCAAACCACGACCCCATTGTCCAATGGAGAAGAACATCAAGAATGATATAGGAAAAGAAAAAATAAAGTGCTATAATAATTGGTCAAATATTCTTTGCCAACAAATATAGATTGGTGATAGATGGGGTAAAAAAAGAGCACCATAAGAATAATCAATTGAATAATCAATTTAAATATAACACACAGTATCATGAAAATGGTTATTCAAACACAGATCGTAGAAAGGTTTTTATCATGATCAATAATTTAATCATAAGTTTATAAAGAAAAAATGATGAGTCCTACCTTGATATTGGATCAATCATTGGTGAATAACGTGTTTTCCAATGATGGGGAATATATATTGTGTTTGTTTCACCATAATTCACCTTGATTTGGATGTTAGTTGTCGTTTGATCTCAATTTGTCAACAAAGAACCGTGGAATCATCCCCTCAATGGTCCCAGGGTTATGAGGATAATTCTAAAGATTCACCATAACTAAATATATATAGAGGGAATACATTTTAGTTCATTTAATGAATTAATTAAATTAATTAATTAATTAATCCACTTAACATGTCCACCAATAATCAATTTTTATGAATGTTCAGTTCCAACCAATTTTAGGTCCTACATAGGGTAAATCCCGCACTATAGATTCAATAATGGTCTCAGATCTTCAATTCGAGACTCCATTTAGGAGTCATTTGATCATTTCTAATAAACTGTGTCCATATGATATAAAATATAATTAATATTTTTACAAAATTAAATTTTAGTGCATCAGGCCTTAGAATCGCGTGCCATCTTAGCACCTGGATCCAAAAATATTCCTTGATATATTTTAATGTCTTACAAGGGAAAAAAGTGTCTAGATTATTTACTATTTCAATATTTTCATCCTCTAAAGGAAAAATCTAAGAAAAAATGTGGGGATACTTAGCTCGCATCTATCTCTCTCATTCCCTAGTGCTCTCATGCATGCTCCCATGCTGCCACAACACACAAACCAAGGGAATGGTTCATCCATGCAGAATACTATCCTACCCATACATGATCAACATTGGGTGCTCTATTAATGTGGATCCATCCTAAATTTCTAGCTCTCTCTAGTCAATAACATGTTTTCTATTGTGCACATATCTCCTCATTTGTGAAACATGGAATATTTCATGAACCCGCTTCAACTGTGGGGGTAAATAAATATGGTAGGCACCCTATACAACCCACTAAGATATATCAAATGGGTCGATAAAACTCAAGGATAAATTTCCTCCCTGAATGAACCTATGCAAACCTCTCCATGGGGAGGCTCTCAGGAAAACATGGTCTCCCTACTCAAACTAGATGGTCCTACGACATTGATCTGCATAAGATTTCTACCTACTTTGAGATATCCTAATCTTCTTACAGATCACCTGGACCTTCTCCATCATCACCTACACTATCTCTGGTCCAAAAATAGAAGTCTCACCAATCCTAGTCCAACAAAAGGGTGACCTACAGGCAAGGATGTAAATGATCTCCAGTACTCATGATCTACTTGATATTTACTCAATATATACTCAAACTCACCTTGTTTTTTTTCTAGGTGAACTCAAGATTGAGCTACTCGAGTACTAACTTGAGTCAAGTTCGAGTATTATAACAAAATAATAGCACTTTTTTTAGATTAATCAAGCATATAATTTTTTAGTATATTATTTTTAATCAAAATATATGTATTTAATTTCAAGTTCAATATTTTGATATTCAATAAAAATTTGAGTTCAATCTATAATTAGAGTTATATTTTGCAATTAAAATGTTGAAAAATATTATAATTGAAATGAATCAAGACAAATAGAATAGATCATTCAATCCTTTTTCAAACATTAGATTGAGATCGACCTAGGAAATTGATACTTAGTCAAGAACTAAAATGATCATGAGCATCGATTTCAAGTATCAAGATCGAGATCAAGTACTAAGATGCTTGGCTTGAATAGACATGATTACACACCTATCTTCAAGGTCTCCCGTGTAGGGACTTGAATGTTTCCATGTTGATAGTAGAGTGATATTAATTATTATAAGAAAAATATACCAAGGGTAATTGATCCTCCCACCTATAGAAAAATCCTAACATGAAGGAACTTAGTATATCATATAGAACCTGGATAGTGTGCTCAATCTTCCCTTTCGCATGGGGGTGAAAGGATGTAATCATATTCATATGGGTCCTGAATGACTCTTGAAAACCTCTCCACAAACGTGATGTGAAATTCATATCATGGTCACAAATAACCTTCTTGGGAACCCCATGAAGGTGTATGATCTCCCACATGTACAAATTCCCCAAAATATCCACCAGACTCTACTCCCTAATAGCAGGGAAGTGCATCGAATTCATAAGTAGGTCAACTATCACCCAAAAGGAATCATGGCCTATCCCTATCTGTGGAGTTACATTCATGAATTCCATGTACATGTCATCCCATTTCCACTTCTAGATCTCAAGAGGCTGCAAAAAACCAACTAGAAATGGGTGTTCAGCCTTTACCAACTGATATGTGAGACATCGAGAGATGAAATCATCCACACTCCACCTCATGATAGTCCACCAAAACTACCATTGAATGTATCTATACATCCTCCCACACCATGATGCACTACTAAAGGGGAGTCGTGAAACTGTCTAATCACCTCCTTTTGCATCATGACTGATACCACTATCCATCCATGGATTAGGATTATGTGATCCCATCTTTTAGAAAATCCATCTAGTGAATCTCCTAAGGATATCTAGTCATGTATGACTTTGCAATATATTTCTCCCAACTGATCCTCCCGCACACACTAGATAATCGGAGTATCCAACACCATTAACTGAATAAAAGCTATACTATCCCCCTCTACTAGGGTATGTTTTAATGATGCCAACTGTTCAGACACCACCTCCATCAAACGAGCATGGTACTTCCTTCTTAGGTTATTTACAACCATGTTTCCCTTCCTGGGAGTATAGAATATTTCAAATTCATAGTCCTACAAGATCTCTTACAAGAAATTCTTTCTCAGGTTCAGTTCTCTCTCCATGAATACATACCTGAGACTCTGATGGTCTGAGTAAATAGAAAATAACTCTCCAAGAAGATTGTGCCTCGACATACTCTGAATGAAGACTACCACTACCAACTCCGAGTTGTGAGTCATGTAGTTCTTCTCATGGGGTATCAAATACCTAAACCCATATGAGATCACTACCTACCTTTTCATCAACACGCAGTCGAGCCCATCTCAATAGGCATCACAATATACTATGTACCGCACACCATCCTTTTTTAGTCTCAATACAAGAAAACTCATCAGCCTCAGCCTCAACTCCTAAAAGGATATTTATCACTACTCATTCTAGGTAAATGACTACCCTTTCCATGTAAGGTCAGTAAAAGGTGATACAATCCTATAGAGGTCTTCCAGAAACCACCTGTAGTACCCCACTAATCTAATAAAACTCCATAATTATTAAAAATTATTTTCTATCTTCTAATAAATCACTAAATAAATATTCATCAAATCTATAGAAAATATTTTATCAGAGAAGAAATTCCCTAGAAATTGAACCACATGGATCCAGAACTAGAACGTCAAGAGGTTAATAGAAATAAGGTTCTCCTAAAGTAAGTCTAGGACCATCCTTAAGTGTTTATCTTTCTCCTCCTCTAACATAGAGTATAAAAGTATGTCATAAAAAAACAACATATTAGTTCAATTATTACTATAAGATCTAATTAATCAGATCCATAAATAGATTGGGGTTTTTTCACATAGAATGATTTCATTAGGAACTCATAGTGTTTGTAGTGACATCATATTGTCATATTTGAAATATCATCTTTGTAAACTCGCAACCGGTGGTAGCCATACCTAAGATCAATATTTGATAAATTGGTAATTTTCCTCTATTGTTCAATGTTTTAGAATATGATAATAAAAACAATTATAGGTTCCTATCCACTGTTTTCATTAACAACACTGGATCTACTTAGGGGGACACACTGGGTATAATAAACCCCAACTTTTAATGGTCCTCCAACTACAATCGTAGATCCTGGAGCTCATTAGGTTCCATTATATATTCCATAAAAGATATAAGAGTGTTCCTGGGGTTCAATTTGATGAAAATATCCATCTCCCAACTTGGAGGTAGTCCTGGAACATCCTCAGGGAAGATGTCTATATAAATCCTCCTTGACTGAAGGAATGTAGATTCCTGAGGATATTGGTGCATTAAGGTATAAAATCACCTACTAATGGATGATGGGGTGAAGATTCATACTCAAAATACCCACTCTCTTTATCATTAGATATATCTTAACCACAAATGAGAATCTCATCCCATCTGTCTGAAGTAATCTGGCTCGTCTACAGTGATAATCAATCTGGGCTCGAACCGTGGACAACCAATCCATACCCAATATAAATTCACATGGACTCATAGAGATGACCAAGAGGTCCCATGAGAATATCTCTCCACTAATAGATATCTCTCACTACTATTATAAAAGTTATATCGAATAATTTTTCCCTATAGGGTCCTCAAGGAAATTTTGTTAGGAAAAATTCCCATTTAGGATCCCCAAATCTCATGCTAAGATTAATGATACGGAGGAATGAATTGATCTTATTTCTACTATTATTGAATAAATTGTATAATAAACACATATAATACCTCTAATCATATCATTAGATACCAATTTATATCCCTCTATAGCCCTGCAGTTTCCCGCGGATCTGGCTGCCAGCTCCTTTATTCCCTCCTCAGCACGTTAGGTCAGGAAATCACATGCCATGTGACCTCTCCTATCACATCCATATAACTTCCCCTCTTTCGGATACCTTGTTCCTCTGCATAATCCCTATTACACATGAACATGTGCTCAAGTCTATTCTTGGGAAGATCGACAACACCAAGATCCTGTTGATTGACACCTTCTAGTTGCTACAAATAGATGAGGCCTATAATTCACAATACCATCTCCAGCTGCATAGAGTCCATTTGATTGAAATTTATCTATCACCAATGCCTTATCTAACACTCTAGTACACATGGGAATGTATAGGGGTACCACAATGGAACAAATATCTCTACAGAGACCCTTCTCAAACTTCTGCTCCTGAAAATAACTATCATGAATCATGTTAAGGGAGTACCATATTAGGTTAGTGAACCTTGAATCATACTTAGAAACTCTCATCACTCCCTACTAAAACTCCAAAATATCCTAGATTTTAATATAGAAAAGAAACCAGGGGTAATACGCCTCACAAAAAAACTACTGGAATTCTATCCATGAGAGTGTCAACTCATCATCAATTTGTGTGACTAAACTTCACTAGTGTCGAACTTTTCCATGCAAAATACTAGCTCCTTGAAAAACCACATGATCAGTCAGTTTTTGGATAAGTTTGAAATCTTAGATCACCTAATATGTTCAATAATCTTCCACTTAAAAAACTGTATCACCACAAATCCTCAGCGGTCTATGGCATTGGAACTCATAGAGTGACCTAAGCATGCATACATCCTCAGCCTCCTTTGTTGTTATAATATACTACTCGATAGGTGGGTGTTCTGATACCTTCTTTTCTGGGAGAAATATCTTACATGATGACCCATGAAATGAGGCCTCATTACTCATCAATCATTATCACGATCATGAATCAGTATCCAGACTGGTTGTCTTCGCTGATGAATCCAAAAATTTAATAAAGATATACCATGGTCAGAGGATTATATATATATGGAGAGATGACTCGAGTGGGACAATCAAAAGAATCAATCTTATATGATTCATGTACCAATTTTTTCATGAAACCAATGTCTTAGCATACCAAGTTGAAAATAAGTCAGTCAGATTCTGGGGGAATGGATATGTTGGTCATTGCACCAACACTAGTTTCATTGGAATAAAATATACACTTGATATAGTTTGACACCATTTACATATGTTCCCAAACAAACCTCACAATTCGTTCTAAATCAAAACATTTCATGAGGTCAAAAAAACTCTAATACCAATCTTTCATGACCCAAACCACTGAAGCCCACCTGTTCAGTGAATTCTTGAGCTAAAACTACCCCAATCTCACTTTCCTAGGCTAGGGGGTAGGTGAAAATACCTAAATGGAATAAATAATATGGGATTCCTTTTCCAAATGTACATGTATCCATGCACCCAATTGTATTCATGCATAAATGAAGAGTAATAAATATAAATGATAGTAATATTTATAGTAACAACTATTTATGTAACAATGTCTAGGTAATACAAGAGTAGGATAGCGTAATCTAAAAAATAAAGGGGAAAATATATTCCCAACAAGAATAGATATCCCAACCTAAAAAATGGGAAGAGTAAATGTTGATAGTTCCTGACTCCATATCACCGATCCACAACCACCATATGTGGTAAAACACACTTGGGTATCCCTATGATCCTCTAAAAACACCAACGACTTGTATATCATTTGTATAAGATAAGACATATGCAGGAAAAGCCAACGTTGGTGTAATTATATGCATACATAGTATGATTCCTCAAACTCTAAATGGGGTTAATAGGAGACACAATAGTTGTAGGATGTTCAACCCACAGTAAGTGTGGAATGAAAACCAACAACAATGATATATTCTCATAAAAAAACTTAGATGAGAGAGAAATAGGATCTCCATCTAACATCCTAGCCCATGATGATGAGCCTTAAAAAAGTTATAGAAAGTCCTACCAATGATTCCTATCATCTCACATGTATATATAAGGAAGTATCTATATGGACCCATACCTCTATTGTGTCACATAGTTAAGGAGACATAATCCCTAGGTAGAGGACCCTTGCCCTGATAGAAGAGGAGGGAGTCACTCAAATAGGTAGAGGTCCTGTGTCCTTAATACACTAGAGGGTTCCAGAAAATGGGTAGAGGAACAATGCCCTAACTCTACGGGAGGGTGCTAGTTAGTAGATATAGGACCCATGACTTGACTTTGTAGAAGGGTTCCACTTTGTAGATAGAGGACACATTCCCTGACTCTACAGAAGGGTGCCACTCACTAGATAGATGACCCATTCCCTGAATCTATCGGAGGGTTCCACTCAGTAGATAGAGGAACCATACCCTGACTCCACAGGAGGGTTTCACTCAATGGGAAGAGGACTCATGCCATGACTTTGTAGTAGGGTTCCACTATCTAATTTCCCTTCTCAGTTTTTGTCACTGTTGAGTGTTTCGCAAAGGAAAATCACAGTCATATTACCTCACATAAAATCATTAAATCCACTAAAAATCCCACTATCATGTTCTAAATGGAAAAACCCTTAGGATGGGCTACCCATAGGCCAAATATTAGTCCAAAAGAATGAGATGAAATATTTATAATTTTACTAAATGATGAGGTACACAACATGTAAGGGGTACACACATCATGTGGATCCACTACTATTCCAAGTCATGAACTCACCAGTACATAGATTTATGTTCATATTTTACTACACAGTGTGTAAGGTATACAAGGAATGTATCGGCCTCTTGCAGGCAAGGCATGTTAACCTGGCTCTACCCATGTTCTTTAGGTCATGTCCGTGTACACTGTCCTTATTCCAAAACATGGTTTGTTCCCCACCCTACATGGTGTGTAGGAGAACATGGGATCCTGGTCATGTACTCCCAATACAATATGAGTTAGAAAAATAGGGGTCAAATGGCGTATGATCCCTCTACACAGTGTGTGATATTTAACTCCATCATGAAACCCTAAACACTATAATAAAATGACTACATGGTGTGTGTTCATTAGAGTAGAAACCGTATATGTCATAATTTCCTAGAAACTGAAGAAGGATTCAGGAATCTTCCATATCTGCTTCCTCCACCTTTAATAAAACCTTTCTCCTACTCGTTACTAAAGTTATTAACCTCCATCAAATGATTGCATCCCTCCAGTGACCAGAAATCAAATCTCGATCATTCCGCACAAATCCCATGCACACCACTTGTTTCTTGTGGTTCCTACCACTACCTCACTAGATTATTAATACATGTTGGACTCACCTTCATCCCACAAAAATTACCAAATCCTTCATGAAATCATAAAACTATCCCTCTCATGTGAATCATCCATGAATTTGGGGGTTCAATCATGCTCGAACCCACCCAGAAATGTCAAAATGCGGTCGCATGATAACATCGAAAAACACGTAGAATGGTAGAGGAAAGAATAAAACCAAAGGTGAAAAAATAAGTGCATAACAATACTTGGACAAGTAATATAGATTGGATATACTTTTGGTGATAAATAAATCACAATGATAATACTAAATTGAAAAAAAATTAAATATGATATGATGGATCATGTAAAGGATTATTCAAACACAGATCGAAGAAAGGTTATGATCATGATTATTAATTTAATCATAAGGGTATAAACCAAAAAATGAGTCATAAATAATTATTGGATTGATTTTTGGTGAAGAATGTGTTCACCAATTATGGATAATATCTATTCTGTTTGATGCGCCTCAATTCACCTCGATTTGGATATTGATCATCGTTTGATCTCAATCCACCAAAAAGGAATGGTGGAAACATGATATTTAAAAAGATATGAAAAACATGTTCATTATGATGAAAAATTTTATATGGAGTTTTTTGAAACTTATGTGCCTCATGATGAGAAGAATAAGAAGTCTTTAGGTTAGAAGTCTTTGGGGAAGAAATCATCAATGAAATTTGGAGTTAAGAAAATCAAATTCCTTTCTTTTGAAAAGTGTGGTAAAAATAATCATTTAGAATGTATTTTAAATTCTAGTAAACTCTATTTCTATAGAATGTTTTGACACATGGATCATGAGTATAAGGAAATTGATCAAAAAAATGAAGATAATATGATGATAATATGTTTCAACTATAAGTAGTTAGGTCATTTTGCTTATGTGTGTCCAAAGTTAGTCACTCAGGGGGGAAATCCACAAGATTGGAAATTTAATGGTGTGTAAAAATACTTTGAAACTATTTCAGCATATGTTAATCCATCAAACGATGTGGTATCAGGTATATTTCTTTTTTTTACATATTATACCAATGTGTTTTTTGATTCAGGGTCTACACATTCAATCATTTTTGAAAATTTTTCTAGTAAATTGGAAATCCCACCTCATAAAATGAAACTAGAACTTCTAATAAAGACACTAAGGGAAATATTAAGGTAAAAATAAATTATAATAATCTTCTTGTCATTGTACATTGAAGGGATTAAACTAAAAACATTTTTTTTTTGCATCTAGTAGAGTTTTATGTTATTCTTGATATGTATTGGCTTTTGGTTTACTATACTAAGATAGATTTCATAACTACAGAATTTTCTTTTCAGAAAGTGTTTTAGTTTGTGTATAAGAATGAACCCATACCATTGATAACATATCAAGAATCGGACAAAATGTTGAAATATAGAAATAGAATTTATCTTTCACATATTGTTGAAAAAAAGGAACTGTTCAGATTAATGATGTGTTGGTGGTAAATGAGTATCTTGATGTTTTTTTATGACATTCCTGGTGTTATTCCTGATCAAGAGGTTGGGTTTATTATTGACTTAATACTAGATTCTAAGCCTATTTCTAAACACCATTATCAAATGGCTCAAGTAGAACTTCTAGAATTGAAAAATTAGTTATAGGAGTTTCTATATAAAGGTTTTATCCAACCCATCACTTCACTATAGGGTTCTCTTATCTTGTTTGTTAAAAAAAGTTTCAGTGAGTCTTTTCATTGATTATAGATCCTTGAATAAAATAACTATTAATAACATGTATCATTTTCCTCATATTCATGGTTTTTTTATCAACTCTAGGTAGCATAGTATTTTTCAAAGGTTGACCTGAAGTTGGGGTACCATCGGTTGAATTTAAAGGAATTAGATCTTCTAAAAACTACTTTTTAGAATATATATGTGAATTATGAATTTTTATTTATGCCATTTCAGTTATCTAATGCATACAATGTATTCATGGATCTAATTATTAATATATTTAATGAGTTCTTGGATAAGTTTACGGTTGTGTTTATTGATTATATTTTGGTATATTCTAAAAGTAAATAGAAGCCTGAAAGGTTTCTAAGGGTTGTTTAAAAAAACATAAATGAAAACAAATTGTATGGGAAATTTATAAAGGGTGAGTTTTGGTTACAAAAAATTTCATTCATTGGGAACATTGTTTCTAAACATATAATAACTATTGATCCTTATAAAATTAATGTTGTTGGTGACTTTACAAGACCCAAAAATATAACTGATATTCTTAGTTTTCTTCATTTAGTAGGCTATTACCAGAATTTTGTTGAAAACTTTTCATAGTTATCTAGCCCACTAACTAAGTTGACTTGGAAAAGATTTAAATTCATTTGGATAAAATAATGTTATGTTTTTTTCAATAACTGAAAAGAAGATTAGTGAATGCTCTAATTTTATCATGTCCTTCCAAAAATGGTGAATTTTTAATCTATAGCAATGCTTCGTTGAAAGTAATCGATTATGTCCTAATACAGAATGATCGATTAATTGATTATTCTTCACATTAGTTGAAACATCATGAGTTAAACTACCCTACAAATGATATGGAAATAACTTCTATAGTTTTTTGAATTAAAAATTTAGAGGTGTCATTTTTGTGGATTAAAATGTGAAATATATACTGATCATAAAATCTTGAAGTATATATTCATTCAAAAATAATTGAACATGATACATAGAATATGGATGGGTATAATAAATGATTATGACTGCACAATTCATTAAAATATTAGAAAATAAAATAAAGTTTTGATTCTTTGAGTTCGAAAAAATTATATATTATGTGTGTTATATTTGGAATATAATACCTTAGTTAATGATTTGATGAATTATAGCATGGAAGTGGTTCATGTGGGAAATTACTCTGTTTTGTTTCAGGTGTCAATATAATAATCTAAATCTGGATGAATTAAGAAATTGTAGTAGGAAGACCATAAGTTGTAGAAAAATGTAAAATTGATTAAAAAGGGTAAGTTTCCTAAACTTAACATTGATACAGATTTTGTTTTGAGATTTTGGAAGAGATTATGTGTGTCTTGTGATTCTCAATTGAGGAAAGATTTGTTGATTGAAGCTTATAGTACTCCATTTTTTGTTCAACTGGGTAGCACTAATATGTAGAGATACCTTCGGGAGTATTATTGGTGGGATAGAATTAAAAAAGGTATTGTAGACTTTTCTATTAAAGGTTCGACTTAATAGAAGGTTAAAAAAATGATAGTTGTTGAATGGGATTATTCAGACTTTTCCAATTCCATATTGGAAATAGGAAAATATATCTATGGAATTCATAGTGGGACTACCAAAGACTACTTGAGGTAACAATATGATCAAGGTTATTATTGATTGATTGACTAAATCTACACATTTTATTCCTATTCAAGACACTCTCTCTCAAGATCAAATTTCTTAGTTGAATCTTGAATATGTAGTCATGTTACATGGCATTCCTCTCTCTATTGTATCTGATCGTGATCTCAAGTTCACTTCTAACTTCTGGAAAGGAAAACATAAGTCAATGAGTTCTGCATTAAATTTATGTACAACTTTTCATCCCCAATTATAAGGGTAGTCAAAAAAACAACTCATGCCTTGGAGGATATTCTATGTTCTTTTTTAATATATTACCAGGGATGTTGGTATTATCATATTTCTTTGATTGAGTTTTCTTATAATAATAGTTTTCATTCCAATATATAGATGAAACCATTTGAGTAATTATTTTTAAATCAGTGTTTAACATAATATTTTTTCATTTATGTTGGTGAAAAGAAGTTGATGGGGCTAGAATTGGTAGAGGAAATTTCAAAGAAAGTTCATTTGATTCAGTGACACATGAGGACATCTTAGAGCAAGTGGAAAATTTATACGAATTAATAGAGGGTGGATCTTTCTTTAAAGGTAGGTAATCATGTATTTTTCAATGTTTCTCCATGTAAAGGTGTGATGAATTTTGGTAAAAAGGGGAAACTGAGTCTATGGTTCATTGGACCCTATGAAAACCTAGAGAATGTTGGACCAATTTCCAATTGAGTGGCTTTGTGTCTGAGTTTATCCAAGGTATATGATTTATTTCATATTTAAATGATAAAGAAATATGTTCCAAATTAATATCATGTTTTGAGCCTAAAAGTAATTTAGTTAGAAAAAAATATCTCTTATAATGAGCCACTTGGATGACTGTAATCCATATATAGTATGTTATACAAAGAAAAGTAAATTTTTTTAGACATCTATTTTTAATAAGTGAAATATTTTTAATATGGTGTTATATAAGTGATATGTTTGACTATAAATAGTCTTTTGAAATAGAAAATGTTTATCTTTGTCATAATAATTTATTTTTAATTTTTATAGAAGAAACAATTATATTAAAGGATTTAACAATGATGAGTCAAAAATTGTTTAATTAATTGAAATATCAAATAAATGTTATTAAAAATATTAAAATAAATAAATTTTATATAATTAATGTCATCCACGAATTTTTTAGATGATTTTGGAATCCTAGTGACGATTTAAAAGAGTTTTTTCGAAGATATAAAGTTGTTATGATATTTTTAAAAAATCATGTAATGGATCGTGTCAAAATTTACATTAATAATATTTAAAAATAATTAACATTTTATTAAATGGTATAAAATTCATAAAAATATAATATTCTTAAAAATAATTTGGATAAGGTTAAAAATTTCATTAATGATCCATTTTTTTATTTTTTATTTTTATAGTAACAATATTAACCCTTAAAGTGTAAATTACATGATATCGTGGTAGGGGTTAAATGGGTTAAAATGAAAAATAAGTATTAAAAAGTAATAAAAACTTGTATAATTTTTATTGTATGAATGGATTTAAAGCCATCAGAATCTTATCTCCGAAATAAATCAGTTTGGATCCATATGGAATTGTAAATTTATTTTTATTAATTTAACATTTTGAAGAATTCTAAGAGTGACCCTCCCCTCTCCAATAAAAGGGAACCCATTCTTCTCATTTCAATACACCTCAAAACCTATTTGGTTCATCAAATATCTACCCAAATCCATTCCAAGAATACCTCCCCACATTATTTATCACTTATTTTTGTCATTACATCATCCTTTGTGGTATTAATGTGTTAAAAAAGGAGATCGTTCAAAGAAGAGGTATTATTTTAATCAAGTATTTATGTTTTATTTACTCTTACACTTTCTTCAAAAATTACTAAACCATGATGAGATAATAAATATATTATCCTAAATATAAATAGATTTTATTATGTTAGTATCATTTCCTAAATTCATCTCCACTTCCATCAAATGGGAAAATGATTATCATTTGTGTGTTTGGAGAACTACAGCCTCATGAACCAATATAATTTTTTTCATCACTGTCTGTAAATACTGTTTATAATGATATAATTATAGTTTATATATAATATTCATGAAATATGTATCATTATTAAATGATAATATATCATTTACATCATTACCTTTCTGTGAATGGGAAAATGATAATGTCGTTTGTGCGTACGTGTGAACTATCACCTCCATGAAGCGATGTGATTCATTTTTCATAAAAAAAATCAATGGATAATATATATATATATAAGTATATTCTAATATATAATACGATATATATGATTTTATTATCATTTTTTACAGTTAAAATTGTATTAAACTTCTTTCCATAATGATCATTAAAAAATTGAAAGGTTACTCATGTGTACAAACAACTTACCATCTCCATTATTGTAACGTATTTCATTTTTTATATAAATATGTAATGGATGGATTTAAAATTATAATTAATGTATAAAATTAATTATTATGTCCATAATATTATTATTTAGATTATTGAATAAGGACCACTTTTACTATTGACAACATACCAAAGTCATTTTGGACTCAAGTACATAATATCGACAAAACATCTGACATTAACATAAACAATTAAATAATTGATATAACATGATAATAAGTGATAAAAAAGAATAATAAAAATTGAAATATTCTCAAGAAAGTAAATAATTAACCTAATTTTATTATCCAGGAAGATGAATATTTTACATTATGATTTGGACTTGGGGTGAGGGACTCTATTTTAAAAACCCTTATTTGAAGTTCCTTTTTCAACTCTTTTTACAAAAGTCAACGAGAATGTGTTTTAAATTTATATGGAAATTTTTTTTCTACCTCTTTTATGACACTTTATTAATTTAATTTTTTTTATAATTTTTTTTTCTTTTTGAAGAAAATTATTTCATAATTACATTCACGGTTTCTATATTTTAAAAGTTATTTTTTCAGTAAAGGGGTATTTTTATATCTAAAAGTGTTTTTATCATGGTTTTATAAGAGTTTTAAAGGGATTTATTCATGATATATTCCTCTTACATTTTTTATTATGGATTAATAAAATTATATCTCAACATATGATGGTTTTATCCCCATTATGGCTCAATATATGATGTTTTGGCCCCCATTATAGCTCAAGATATGACGAGTGATCCTCATTTTAGCTCTCAAATGAATTGGGTACTATAGAGATGGAATTCGACCATAAAGTTATTATATTTCTAAGGATAAATGCAAGGGTGATTTGTTACTAATGTCCCAAGCCACCTATGTGATTTTTCTGTGCATGCTTATGAGTTTTTAAAAAAGGGGTTTTAATGGGATTTCATTTTTTCACAAGACTAACAATTTTATTTCTTTATATTACTTAAAAATATTTTGTGGTCATCCCAAGTTTTAAAAAAATTTCATTGTGTATAACAATGGGTAAGATAAAGGAGGAATTCAAATTTAATATTATGGAGATTCTTTAGGAAAATTAATCCAGGTATTAATTTAAAATGTTTTATATTGGAAAAAATAGATATTATTTTTTTATAGTATCCACTTTGTATGAATGTGGAATGTTTATGAATGAATTATAACCTAATTCTCTAAAACACTAAATTTAAATTATCCATGAATGTAAATTCTAGTTCAAAAACACTAGAATATGTAACTTTTAAGGTCGAGTCCTTATAAGGAGTCCATGTAAAACTAATGAAGAAATCCGTAGAAACCTCATCCCACTTCCATACCAGAATGGGTAAAGGCTACAATAACCCCATAGGCCTCTGGTCTTCCACCTTAACACTCTGAAAAGTTAAACACTTTGAAACAAAATCCACAATCAACCATTTCATCCTCTACCACCAATACCAAAACCCAAGATTATGATACATCTTGGTGGTACCTAGGTGCATGGACTAACATGAACTATGTCCAATGTCTAAAAACTCCTTACTCAAATAAAATAGAACAAACAAAATTCTATAGAAGAAAAAAATATCCATTGGGATACTAATACCACTCACCTAAGGTCTCCCCACCATATAGGCTTTCACTAAAGCATTAGAACATTGTGTCTTTTAGCTGCATGAGTTGAACTTTCTCATCAAAAGATGAGTCGGCTGTCATTGAAGCCAAAAACACATGTCCACCAACCTCTTCAACTCCCAATATCATCTCAGCAAAAAAAAAATCATCAAATACTACTACTCAAATGATCCCTTAATGACTTTTGTTTGTGATCTTCCACTGAACACATCAGCAACCACATTCCCTTTCCCAGTGGTATAAGAAATATCAAAATAAAAAGTTTTAAGATACTCTACCCAACATCTCTCTAACGAATTTGGATCCCTATGAGTGAATATATATTTTAGGATCTTATGATCATAACATACAATAAATTTCTCCCCAAAGAGATAGTCATTCCATGTTTTAAGTGAATTCATAACTACCGCCAACTCAAGATCACGGGTAGGGTAGTTATTCTCACTAGGTCATAATTGGAAAGGGTCATAATCCAAAAAATGTTTCTCCTACATCAAGGCACATCCAAAACATATACCATAAGCATCTCAAAAAACATCATAACACTATCCAAATTCCAAAATAATGAAAATTATAGCTGAATTCAACCTCACCTTCAACTCCTCAAAATATCTCTGGAACTTTTCATTCCATTCAAAATTTACACCCCTATGGGTTAAAGTTATCATCAAAGTAACAATCTTATAGAATTCATGAACTAACTATCTATTGTAACCAGTAAAACCCAAGAATTTTTAGATCTCAAACATATTTTTATGATAATCCCAAGATTTAACTGACTATAAATTTTTAAGATCTACTAAGATGCACTTATCGGATATCACATATGCTAGAAACTTCAATTCATGGATCCAAAAATGAAACTTGTAAAAATTACTAAACAGATAATGTTCCTTCATGGTTTGAATAATGATATCCAAATGTTCCATGTGATCCTCCTCTAACTTGGACTAAAGAAAAAATTTCATCCATTAACACCAAAACAAAAGAGCCCAAGAACTGATGAATGATCTATTTCATCAAATCCATGAAACTATAGGAGAATTAGTGAGACTGAATTGCATAACCCTAAAGTTCTTAAAATACCCACTTGACTAATAGTCATATATATACCAACCTTGAACCGGAAGCAACAACAATAAGAGAATCCAACATACTACAATATTTTATTCCCTTTTCCTAAATCCAGAAAGAAACATCTACAAACACCCAAAGGCACAAGTAATGAATGAGCCAAAGCCTATTAGGATACCAATACAGTTTCTATACAAGGTCTAATATCAAGAATTCCATGATTCTAGCTTTTAAAATCGAATAGTTTTAAAAAACATTTTTATATATCCAAAAAATTTATAAATCATTTTCCCTTTTTCTTCCATTGGTTTTCATAAATGACGTTTAGATTCTCATTCCAGAAATATGAAATGTAGAAGTGATTAAAACAGGAAGGAATATTGATGCATCAATAGGTATAAAGGTAAAAACATATCCATAAAATAACCTATCATGTTAATCTAATTCATACAACCTTATATATAAAAACCCATTAGAGACAATCCATGATAAAAACAATCTTGTGATAAATAAAGCTAAATAGAAAATGATAAATGAAAAGTAACCTCATATTGAGATCTAGATTTTGGGATAATGTGTAAAAGACACTAAAAATATTAAATAGATATACATTGGATCCAATAGAAATCAAGTCCTTCCAGTAAATATCATAGAAATCTAACCTCATTGTGGTGCAATACACACTTAGGCAACCCATGTCTCTATTATGATGGACTCAAGGTTCCCAATGTGAAATTGTCCAATAAATTTCCAAAACCATGCTCATAATTTTACAAAACGTTTTTAAAGGAAAGATAATCTACATCATAGTTTGAAAACCCATTCCCAAATCAATAAAATCCATTTTCAAAGAAAAAACCCCATGTTGAAACATTTTTCTTTCCAATAATCTTTTGAAACCATTTATCACTTCAAATCAATGAACATACCAAATAAATGTATCAACAACAACATGTAATTCATCAAACTAACCCATTATATAGAAACACATACCATAACATGGTAAAACCTAGATTATTTCAATAATTATGATTTTAAACTAAGAGAATGACATTAAAAAGTCAAGGAACACCAATAAATTTAAAAGAAATGACAGAAAACACTATCTAGTCCCAAATTCATAGCCAAACCATAGTTATAACCAAACCAAAGAAGAAACATAATGATTACATACCTATAAGGAATAAATAAAACCGTAACTATCATAAATCATTAAATTATGTGATTCAGATGGGAGGGAGTCACCCAAAATCACCTAAGAAGATCATCTAGGTTGAAAGAAAGGAATCCTACACAAATTGAGTAATAATTCTATCCCACCCAATTGATTAAAAATAACCCTCAACAATTTACATGGTGCATGATCCAATTACATGTCTAGTAATATTTGAGTCCCAAAAACATAGAAAAAATCAATATTTTATAATTATAATACATGTAACCTTTACACATCATGTAAAATTATTATACTATGAATTTAATTCATTGGTTCTAAATTTCGTATATATTTCTATAACATATATACCTAGATTATTACCCTTCTTTTGATGAGGTAATGCATTACCTATGACCATTTCTAAAATTTATCCATTATAAAATTTCCTTTGAATATGATATGAATCAAGATTATGTAACCCATTTTCATTACATGAGTAATTCTTACCTTATGACTTATGATTTATTTCCATTATGTAACACACATATATCATGAACATGTTTTGATGGGTTCACCCATATAGAAATATAATTCATTTGGTAAATATTTTGTCTCATGTGGTATCTTGTTTGACATTATGGAGTAAGCCTAATTCATTATGAGGCTTTTTCCACCATGTAATATTGTCTAGAGAGTTATCTTGGACTAATTTTTATGTATGTTTTTTAATATTTTCTATGTTTCTATGATATTTTTTATTCCATTCTCTTTATGTTATGCTTCCAATTTATAACTTTGGTAGCTTCTGTTTTATGATATCATGTTATACCTTTGACTAATGTGTTATGCTTCCTTATAATTTTTATTCCATTACTAGGATTTTTTTCTCACCCATTTCTTTCATGTATTCCCTAGGATATCCTATGTATATTTAGAATCTAAAATGGATTTTTGGAGCTAACTATAGAGAATAAAATAAGGATTCTATGTTTTAGTTTCCTTTTATGTATTATGAACCTGTCTTCTAATTTCAATAGGAAATTAAAATATTTGTGTTGTATTAGTGAATATTTTTGTTTAGAAATAATATAATAATATGTTTAATAGGCTTCGGTCACTATCGTTTGTATCAGAGAAAATTTTTAGTTAACATTTTGAAACTAGGATGAAAAAACTATATTAAGAACCCTAGGGATGAGTAAAAGGATAAGTCCAAAATATAAGTATAAGAATAATACTATGTAAAGAAAAATATATTGGATTATTTTTAAAGTATAGATAGAGTGTTTTTAGAGAAATTACATCCCTATCTGGATAATAAAAATAGGAATGGTTCCCAAATAAATGTACCTAGGGGTAATTACTTCGAAAAGACATGTCGGTCCTAACTCGAGAATTATCTAGTACACAATAATAGGCCTTACTATGTACCTTGTTTTTACACTCCTGGGGGATTTGTTTTGGTAATTCACACACTATTTAGAAAACATCATGAAGGATTTGAATAGATGAATCCAAGACCATGGTTAAACCTAAGGTGTCATAGATTGAAAATAAGGTGTTCTAATTTAATACATCCTATAAATAATTCTTCATGATTATGGGATTTCCCTACTATGATTACTATTTTTCAAGATATGGTTTTTGGTTTTAGTCAATTTATGGAAGTTGAATTAGTAATTTTAATGCTAAATCTGAAAAACAATGGAATGATTCTCCTCTTAATAGACCAAATAAAACTGGTGTTTCATGATGACCGCGTGGGAAAGAAAGTTCAAATTTACATATGTAATGAATGTGGGAAGAATCATAAAGTAGAATTTATCAAAGGATTAAGAAGATGTTTTGGGTGTTGAAAGAAGGATATATTGAGAGTGATTTCTGAGGAAAATTGAATGGATTTGTTAATGAAACATATGGTAATATTGGTATCTCTAAAATATTATCAATGGTTGAATGTTCTAAATGTGTAAAGTATAAGAATTATGAAAATCTATGTCCTATAGAGAAGATCATGAAGGGGATGAACAAGGTTGTATGAGTAATGGTTTTACTTTGGATGATGAAGAGACTACAAATGACATATAAAAGGAAAGAATTATTAAGGAATAGGATTGTGCAGCATGGATAATGGTGTATTAAGAACTATAATTATTGAATTGTTTATGTATTTGGATTTCATAATTATGTTTTACAAGTATTTTATCAATGAAATTATAGATTATAAGAATCATGAAACATCTACAAATTGTGTTAATTTTGGAAGTATATATGTCTTCAAGAATGATTGAAATAAGAGTTATGGATATCATATTGAGTTTATGAGTTAAAGGCTGATTATATGTTCAAAGTATTAGATACCCCTTCTAAGTTTTTATGTTCTGGTAGTTTACTATGATTAAGGATGTTATGGTAGACATTTATTACAATATAACACTTTATTTTTTATAGGTTTTAATAAAACGTTATTTGAAGAGGAATGAATATACCTTTCTTGGTAATAATATTAAAGGTATTGTAAACCTTTAGGGTTTATATTATCATTTATTATGAATTAATTATGGGTTATTTCAATTTAGGAATAAAATAGTAATTATATTAGTATAATTTTTTATAAATTATAGTCGGTATACTTGGAGACAACTTATTACATCTAGAAAGGTTGTAGGGTATGAAACCACAATTGAAGGTAAATAAGGGTACATTAACTGCCACATTCCTATGTGATTTCCTAGTTAATATGAAATTGTTTTTTCTAAATTTGTCTTTTATTAAAATTGATTTGATCAAATATTTTGATGTGAATAATGATATTTCATGACAAGTTTTATTTTAGTTGAAATATATATAACCTTTTATGTTTAACTTAAAGGATTAATTCTGAGTATTATATTGTATTTCTAGAGAATAAATATGAAATATTTTAAGGATAGGAAATTGTATAATGTATTAAGTTGAAATT
Source organism: Viscum album (assembly GCA_963277665.1). NCBI lineage: Eukaryota > Viridiplantae > Streptophyta > Magnoliopsida > Santalales > Viscaceae > Viscum > Viscum album. Next base: position 133,755,015 of record OY728120.1, read on the forward strand.
TGGGAGTTACTATTGAGGTATTAGTTATTGATTTATTATCCAATGGGCCGAAGGCCTTCATTTTTTATTGATTTTTGATAATCCACCTTTCAAGGGGTGAGGTGGAACCCTTACAAGGCTTGTAGGTGTTAGTATTACATGGATCATAGGCCTTAGAGGAATTCATTTCCCGTAGGCTTCAAACAATACATACCACCCAGACTAACTACTTATAACTTCTCCTCCCCAGCATCTTCATCGTGAAATCATCTCTCCACCTTCGCATGGCTGTTCGACTAGGTATTCCCATGCATGCACAGGCTTATCCCGATGGTAGATGCCATCACCTCTCATTATTGAAATCCATTTAACTTCAGTTGTGGTGAAATCTCCTTGCTCATCCTCCTTGTAGAGCTTGTTCCTTATAGGTTGTCTGGTTTGTATCTACACTTAAAGGTGGCCCGAAGTCCTTGAGGTGGCTTTAAGGCCTTACTGACCCGAAGGTCTGGGTGGCCCGAAGACCTTAAAGGACTCGGGGACCAAATCGGTGGCCCTAAGGCCGAAATGGGGGCATATTCTTAGATGCTACAGTGTCAAATAATTACTACTACAATTCCTGCTACAGTACTGCTACAGTACTCAGAAATTCTGCCTCCACCTGGATTTGATCCACGGTCACTTGGATGCACTTACGAATGAAAAATCAACTACATAACTATTTGTTTGGATTAAAATAAGATATTTTTGTGGAAATATATTAACAAATTAAATTATACTCATAAAGTAAGTATATTTCCATACATTCTTCATTTAAATGGTAAGGAAATTCATTAACTCTTAGAAAAGGATCTTAAAACAAAAAAATTATCATATTACCTTCATATTTGAGGAATTATCAGACATCTAACACTACAAAGTTTTATGTTTTTAGGTCGTTGACTTTCCATTGATCATTCTATTTATTTTTATCAATTACCTCTATCATTCTATATAATTATTTATGATTTTCTTCATTTAAATATCGTTACTTGTCACCAATGTTCACCTATTTGGAAACCTAGTACGTGTTATTTCAGATTAACTTCATACTTCTGTTCCTCTATTATCAAGATTATTTTTTGTTAAACCTTTTAAAAATGCGGGTTTAGAATAATGTTATTTTAAAACATCAAACCCTTGATTACTGAGATCAAGATTAAAATTGTGAGAATGAAATTTATATAAAGGGGTAGAATGTAATGCCCTAAGATTTTAAAAGAATAAAATTATGTACAACAACATAAATGGAATGAAACACTAATATCGTATGAAAATGTAACAAACCAATACTTTATGGTCTATTTATTTTTATAATAAATTCAATCCACTAGTGCCGAAATTTTCCACTGAAAATACTAGCTCCGAGAAAACCCACCTGATCAGTCAGTTTTTGGATATGTTTTAAATCTTAAATCACCTAATATGTTCAATAATCTTCCACTTAAGGAACTGGATCACCACAAAACCTCAGTGTTCTATGGCATTGGAACTCATAGAGTGCCCTAAGCCTGTATACATCCTCATCCTTATTTGTTGTTATAATATACTACTCGATAGGTGGGTGTTCTGATACCTTCTTTTCTGGGAGAAATATCTTACATGATGACCCCTGAAATGAGGCCTCATTACTCATCAATCATTATCACAATCCTGAATCAGTAACCAGGCTGGTTGTCTTCGCTGATGAATCCAAAAATTTAATAAAGATATACCATGGTCAGTGGATTATATATATATGGAGAGATGACTCGAGTGGGATAATAAAAAGAATCAATCTTATATGATTCATGTACCAATTTTTCATGAAACCAATGTCTTAGTATACCAAGTTGAAAATAAGTTAGTCAGATTCTGGGGGAATGGATATGTTGGTCATTGCACCAACACTAGTTTTATTGGACTAAAAGATACACTTGATATAGTTTGACACCATTTACATATGTTCCCAAACAAACCTCACAATTCGTTGTAAATCAAAACATGTCACGAGGTCAAACAAACTCTAATACCAATCTTTTATGAACCAAACCACTGAATCCCAGCTGTTCAGTGAAGTCCCGAGCTAAAACTACCCCAATATCACTTTCCTAGGCTAGGGGGTAGGTGAAAATACCTAAATGGAATAAATAATATGGGATTCCTTTTCCAAATGTACATGTATGCATGCACCCAATTGTATTCATTCATAAATTAAGAGGAATAAATATAAATGATAGTAATATTTATAGTAACAACTATTTATGTAACAACCTCTAGGTAATACAAGATTACGATAGTGTAATCTAAAAAATAAAGGGGAAAATATATTCCCAACAAGAATAGATATCCCAACCTAAAAAATGGGAAGAGTAAATGTTGATAGTTCCTGACTCCATATCACCAATCCACAACCACCATATGTGGTAAAATGCACTTGGGTATCCCTATGATCCTCTAAAAACACCAACGAATTTTCTATCATTTGTATAAGATAATACATATGTAGTAAAAGCCAACGTTGGTGTGAGTATATGCATATATAGTATGCTTCCTCAAACTCTAAATGGTGTTAATAGGAGACACAATAGTTGTAGGCAGTTCAACCCATAGTAAGTGAGGAATGAAAACCAACAACAATGATATATTATCATAAAAAAACTTATATGAGAGAGAAATAGGATCTCCATCTAACATCCTAGCCCATGATGACGAGCCTTACAAAAGTTCCAGAAAGTCCCACCAATGATTCCTAGCATCTCACATGTATATATAAGGAAGTATCTATATGGACCCATACCTCTCTATTATGTCACATAGTTAAGGAGACATAATCCCTAGGTAGAGGACCCTTGCCCTGGTAGAAGAGGAGGGAGTAACTCAAATAGGTAGAGGTCCCATGGCCTTAATACACTAGAGGGTTCCACCAAATGGGTATAGGAACAATGCCCTAACTCTACGGGAGGGTGCTAGTTAGTAGATATAGGACCCATGACTTGACATTGTAGTAGGGTTCCACTTTGTAGATAGAGGACACATGCCCTGACTCTACAGAAGGGTGCCACTCACTAGATAGATGACCCATGCCCTGAATCTATAGGAGGGTTCCACTCAGTAGATAGAGGAACCATACCCTGACTCCATAGGAGGGTTTCACTCAATGGGAAGAGGACCCATGCCATGACATCATAGGAGGGTTCCACTATCTAATTTCTCTTCTAAGTTTTTGTCACTGTTGTGTGTTTCACAAAGGAAAATCACAATCATATTACCTCACATCAAATCATTAAATCCACTAAAAATTCCACTATCATGTTCTAAATGGAAAAACCCTTAGTATGGGCTACCCATAGGCCAAATATGAGTCCAAATGAATGAGATGCAATATGTATAATTTTACTAAATGATGAGGTACACGACATATAAGGGGTACACACATCATGTGGATCCACTACTATTCTAAGTCATGTACTCACTAGTTCATAGATTTATGTTCATATTTTACTACACAGTGTGTAAGGTATACAAGGAATGTATCGGCCTCTTGGAGGAAAGCGTGTTAACCTGGATCTACCCATTTTCTTCGGGTTGTGTCCATGTACACTGTCCTTATTCCAAAACATGGTTTTTCCCCACCCTACATGGTGTGTAGGGGAACATGAACTCCTGGTCATGTACTCCCAATACACTACGAGTCAGAAAAACAGGGTTCAAATGGCGTATGATCCCTCTACACAGTGTGTGATATTTAACTCCATCATGAAACCCTAAACACTATAATAAAATGACTACATGGTGTGTGTTCATCAGAGTAGACATCGTATATGTCATAATTTCCTAGAAACTGAAGAAGGATTTAGGAATATTCCATATCTGCTTCCTCCACCTCTAATCAAACCTCTCTCCTACTCGTTACTAAAGGTATTAACCTCCATCCAATGATTGCATCCCTCCAGTGACCAGAAATCAAATCTCGATCATTCCACACAAATCCCATGCACACCACTTGTTGCTCGTGCTTCCTACCGCTACCTCACTAGATTAATGATACATGTTGGACTCACCTTCATCCCACAAAAATTACCAAATCCTTCATGAAATCATAAAACTATCCCTCTCATGTGAATCTTCCATGAATTTTGGGGTTCAATCATGCTCGAACCCACCCAGAAATGTCAAAATGTGGTCACATGCTAACATCGAAAAACACGTAGAACGGTGGGGGAAAGAATAAAACCAAAGGTGAAAAAATAATGGGATAAAAATACTTGGACAAGTAATATAGATTCGATATATTTATGGTGATAAATACATAACAATGATAATACTAAATTGAAAAAAAAATTAAATATGATATGATGGATCATGTAAAGGATTATTCAAACACAGATCGAAGAAAGGTTATGATCATGATTATTAATTTAATCATAAGGGTATAAACCAAAAAAATGAGTCATAAATAATTATTGGATTGATTTTTGGTGAAGAATGTGTTCACCAATTATGGAGAAGATATATTGTGTTTTCTGCGCCTCAATTCACCTCGATCTGGATATTGATCATCGTCTGATCTCAATCCACCAAAAAGTAATGGTGGAAACATGATATTTAAAAAGATATGAAAAACACGTTCATTGTGATGAAAAATTTTATATGGAGTTTTTTGAAACTTATGTGCCTCATGATGAGAAGAATAAGAAGTGTTTAGGTTAGAAGTCTTTGGGGAAGAATTCATCAATGAAATTTTTAGGTAAGAAAATCAAATTCCCTTCTTTTGAAAAGTGTGGTAAAAATAATCTTGTAGAATGTATTTTAAATTCTAGTAAACTCTATTGTTATAGAAATTTTTGACACATGGCTCATGAGTATAAGGAAATTGATCAAAAAAATAAAGATAATATGATGATAAGATGTTTCAACTCTAAGTATTTAGGTCATTTTGCTTACATGTGTCCAAAGCTAGTCACTCAGGGGGGAAATCCACAAGATTGGAAATTTTATAGTGTGTAAAAATCCTTTGAAAATATTTCAGCATATGTTAAGCCATCGAAAGATGTGGTATTAGGTATATTCCTTGTATTTACATATTATACCAATGTGTTTTTTGATTCAGGGCCTACACATTCATTCATTTTTCAAAACTTTTCTAGTAAATTGGAAATCCCACCTCATGAAATGAAACTAGAACTTATAATAAAGACACTAGGGGAAATATTAAGGTAAAAATAAATTATAATAATCTTCTTGTCATTGTAAATTGAAGGGATTTAACTAAAAACATTTCTGTTTTGCCTCTAATAGAGTTTTATGTTATTCTTGATATGGATTGGATTTTTGTTTACTATACTAATATAGATTGCAGAGCTACAGAATTTTCTTTTCAGAAAGTGTTTTAGATTGTGTATAAGAATGAACCCATAACATTGATAACATATTAAGAATCTGAGAAGATGTTGAAATATAGAAATAGAAGTTATCTTTCACATACTGTTGAAAAAAATGAACTGTTCAGATTAATGATGTGTTGGTGGTAAATGAGTATCATGATGTTTTTTATGACATTCCTGGTGTTATTCCTTATCAAGAGGTTGGGTTTACTATTTACTTAATACTAGATACTAAGCCTATTTCTAAACACCATTATCAAATGGCTCAAGTATAACTTCTATAATTGAAAAATTAGTTATAGGAGTTTCTATATAAAGGTTTTATCCAACCCATCACTTCACCATAGGGTTCTCTTATCTTGTTTGTTAAAAAAAGTTTTAGTGAGACTTTTCATTGATTATAGATCCTTGAATAAAATAACTATTAAGAACATGTATCATTTTCCTCATATTCATGGTTTTTTTATCAATTCTAGGTAGCATAGTATTTTTCAAAGTTTGACCTGAAGTTGGGGTACCATCGGTTGAATTTAAAGGAATTAGATCTTCTAAAAACTACTTTTTAGACTATATAAGTGAATTATGAATTTTTATTTATGCCATTTCAGTTATCTAATGCATATAATGTATTCATGGATCTAATTAATAATATATTTCAGGAGTTCTTGGATAAGTTTAGGGTTGTGTTTATTGATTAGATTTTGGTATATTCTAAAAGTAAATAGAATCCTGAAAGGCTTCTAAGGGTTGTTTAAAAACATAAAAGATAATAAATTGTATGGGAAATTTATAAAGGGTGAGTTTTGTTTACAAAAAATTTCATTCATTGGGAACATTGTTTCTAAATATAGAATAACTATAGATCCTTATAAAATTAATGTTGTTGGTGACTTTACAAGAGCCAAAAATATAACTGATATTCTTAGTTTTCTTCATTTAGTAGGCTATTACCAGAGTTTTGTTGAAAACTTTTCATAGTTATCTAGCCCACTAACTAAGTTGACTTGGAAATGATTTAAATTCATTTGGATAAAATAATGTTATGTTTTTTCAATAATTGAAAAGAATATTAGTGAATGCTCTAGTTTTATCCCTTCCTTCCAAAAATGGTGAATTTTTAATCTATAGCGATGCTTCGTTGAAAGTAATTAATTATGTCCTAATACAGAATGATCGATTAATTGATTATGCTTCACATTAGTTGAAACATTAGGAGTTAAAATACCCAACAAATGATATGGAAATAACTTCTATAGTTTTTTGAATTAAAAATTTAGAGGTTTCATTTTTGTGGATTAAAATGTGAAATATATACTGATCATAAAATCTTGAAGTATATATTCATTAAAAAATAATTGAACATGATACATAGAATATGGATGGGTATAATAAAGGATTATGAGTGCACAATTCATTAAAATATTAGAAAATAAAATAAAGTGTTGATTCTTTGAGTTCGAAAAAAATTATATATTAACGGTCTTATATTTGGAATATAATACCTTAGTTAATCATTTGATGAATTATAGCTTGGAAGTGGTTCATGTGGGAAATTACTCTGTTTTGTTTCAGGTGTCAATGTAATAATCTAAATTTGGAAGAATTAATAAAGTGTATTAGGAAGACCATAAGTTGTAGAAAAATGTAAAATTGGTTAAAAAGGGTAAGTTTCATAAATTTAACATTGATACAGATTTTTTTTTTGAGATTTTGGAAGAGATTATGTGTGTCTTGTGATTCTCAATTGAGGAAAGATTTGTTGATTGAAGCTTCTAGTACTCTATTTTTTGTTCAACTGGGTAGCACTAAGATGTAGAGATACCTTCAGGAGTATTAATGGTGGGATGGAATTAAAAAAGGTATTGTGGACTTTTCTATGAAAGGTTCGACTTAATATAAGGTTAAAAAAATGATAGTTGCTGAATGGGATTATTCAGCCTTTTCCAATTCCATATTGGAAATGGGAAAATATATATATGGAGTTTATAGTGGGACTACCAATGACTACTTGAGGTAACAATATGATCTAGGTTATTATTGATTGATTGACTAAATCTACACATTTTATTCCAATTCAAGACACTCTCTCTCAAGATCAAATTTCTTGGTTGAATCTTAAAGATGTAGTCATGTTACATGGAATTCCTCTCTCTATTTTATCTGATCGTGATCTCAAGTTCACTTCTAACTTCTAGAAAGGAAAACATAATCCAATGAGTACTACATTAAATTTATGTACATCTTTTCATCCCCAATTAGAAGGGTAGTCAAAAAACAACTCATGCCTTTTAGGATATTCTATGTTCTTTTTTAATATATTACCAGGGATTTTGGTATTATCATATTTCTCTGATTGAGTTTTCTTATAATAATATTTTTCATTCCAATACATAGATGAAACCATTTGTGTAATTATTTGGAAATCAGTGTTTAACATAATATTTTTTCATTTATGTTGGTGAAAAGAATTTGATGGGGATAGAATTGGTAGAGGAAATTTCAAAGAAAGTACATTTGATTCAGTGACACATGAGGACATCTTAGAGCAGGTGGAAAATTTATACGAATTACCAGAGGGTGGATCTTTCTTTCGAGGTAGTTGATCTTGTATTTTTCAATGTTTCTCCATGTAAAGGTGTGATGAATTTTGGTAAAAAGGGGAAACTGAGTCTATGGTTCATTGGACCCTATGAAAACCTGGAGAATGTTGGACCAATTCCAATTGAGTGGATTTGTGTATGAGTTTATCCAAGGTACATGATTTATTTCATATTTAAATGATAAAGAAATATGTGCCAAATTAATATCATGTTTTGAGCCCAAAAGTAATTTAGTTGGAAGAAAATATCTCTTATAAGGAGCCACTTGGATGACTGTAATCCATATATAGTATCTTATACAAAGAAAAGTAAATTTTTTCAGACATCTATTTTTAATAAGTGAAATATTTTTAATATGGTGTTATATAAGTGATATGTTTGACTATAAATAGTATTTTGAAATAGAAAATGTTTATCTTTGTCATAATAATTTATTTTTAATTTTAATAGAAGAAATAATTATATTAAAGGATTTAACAATGATGATGCAACAATTGTTTAATTAATTGAAATATCAAATAAATGTTATTAACAATATTAAAATAAATAAAATTTTATATAATTAATGTCATCCACGAATTTTTTAGATGATTTTAGAATCCTAGTGACGATTTAAAAGAGTTTTTTCGAAGATATCAAGTTGTTATGATATTTTTAAAAAATCATGTAATGGGTAGTGTCAAGATTTACATTAATAATATTTTAAAATAATTAACATTTTATTAAATGGTATAAAATTCATAAAAAATATAATATTCTTAAAAATAATTTGGATAAGGTTAAAATTTTCATTAATGATCCATTTTTTTCTTTTTTAATTTTATAGTAACAATATTAACCCTTAAAGTGTAAATTACATGATATCATGGTAGGGGTTAAATGGGTTAAAATGAAAAATAAGTATTAAAAAAGTAATCAAAACTTGTATAATTTTCATTGGATGAATGGATTTAAATCCATAATAATATTATCTCTGAAATTAATCAGTTTTGATCCATATAGAATTTTAAATTTATTTTTATTAATTTAACATTTTGAAGAATTGTAAGAGTGACCCTCCCCTCTCTAATAAAAGGGCACCCATTCTTCTCATTTCAATACACCTCAAAACCTATTTGGTTCATCAAATATCTACCCAAATCCATTCCAAGAATACCTCCCCACATTATGGATCACTTATTTTTGTCATAACATCATCCTTTGTGGTATTAATGTGTTAAAAAAAGAGATCGTTCAAAGAAGAGGTACTATTTTAATCAAGTATTTATGTATTATTTAATCTTACACTTTCTTCAAAAATTAATAAACCATGATGAGATAATAAATATATTATCCTAAATATACATAGATTTTATTATGTTAGTATCATTACCTAAATTCATCTCCACTTCCATCAAATGGGAAAATGATTATCATTTGTGTTTACGGAGAACTACAGCCTTATGAACCAATATATTTTTTTCCATCACTGTCTATAAATACTGGTTATAATGATATAATTATATTTTATATATAATATTCATGAAATATATATCATTATTAAATGATAATATATCATTTACATCATTACCTTTCTGTGAATGGGAAAATGATATTGTCGTTCGTGTGTACGTGTGAACTATCACCCCCATGAAGCGATGTGATTCGTTTTTCATAAAAAAATAAATGGATAATATATATAAGTATATTCTAATAAATAATACGATATATATTATTTTATTATCATTTTTTAGAGTTAACATTTTATTAAACTTCTTTCCATAATGATCATTAAAAAAGCGTACAAACGACTTACCATCTCCATGATTGTAACGTATTTCATTTTTTATATAAATATGTAATGGATGGATTTAAAATTATAATTAATATATAAAATTAATTATTATTTCCATAATATTATTATTTAGATTATTGACTAAGGACCACTTTGACTATTGACAACATACCAAAGTAATTTTGGACTCAAGTATGTAATATCGACAAAACATCTGACATTAACTTAAATAATTAAATAATTGATATAACATGATAATAACTAATAAAAAAGAATAATAAACATTGAAATATTCTCAATAAAGTAAATAATTAACCTAATTTTATTATCCAGGAAGATGAATATTTTACATTATCATTTGGACTTGGGGTGAGGGACTCTATATTAAAATCCCTCATTTGAAGTTCCTTTTTCAACTCTTTTTACAAAAGTCAATGAGAATGTGTTTTAAATTTATATGGAAATTTTTTTTCTACCTCTTTAATGACACTTTATTAATTTAATTTTTTTTATAATTTTTTTTTGAAGAAAATTATTTCATAATTACGTTCACGGTTTTTATATTTTAAAAATTATTTTTTCAGTAAAAGGGTATTTTTATATCTAAAAGTGTTTTTATCATGGTTTTATAAGAGTTTTAAGGGGATTTATTCATGATATATTCCTCATACAGTTTTTATTATGGATTAATAAAATTATATCTCAACATATGATGGGTTTATCCCCATTATGGCTCAATATATGATGTTTTGGGCCCCATTATAGCTCAAGATATGACGAGTGATCCTCATTTTAGCTCTCAAATGAATTGGGTACTATAGAGATGGAATTCAACCATAAAGTTATTATATTTCTAAGGATGGATGAAAGGGTGATTTGTTACTAATGTCCCAAGCCACCTGTGTGATTTTTCTATGCATGCTTATGAGTTTTTAAGAAAGGGGTTTTAATGGGATTTAATTTTTTCACAAGACCAACAATTTTATTTCTTCATATTACTTAAAAATATTTTCTGGTCATCCCAAGTTTTAAAAAAAATTCATTGGGTATAACGATGGGTAAGATAAAGGAGGAATTCAAATTTAATATTATGGAGATTCTTCAGGAAAATTAATCCATGTATTAATTTAAAATGTTTTATATTGGAAAAAATAGATATTATTTTTTTATAGTATCCACTTTGTATGAATGTGGAATGTTTATGATTGAATTATAACCTAATTATCTAAAACACTAAATTTAAATGATCCATGAATTTAAATTCTAGTTTAAAAACACTAGAATATGTAACTTTTAAGGTCGAGTCCTTATAAGGAGTCTATGTAAAACTAATGAAGAAATACATAGAAACCTCATCCCACTTCCATACCAGAATGGGTAAAGGCTACAATAACCCCATAGGCCTCTGGTCTTCCACCTTAACACTCTGAAAAGTTAAACACTTTGAAACAAAATCCACAATCAACCATTTCATCCTCTACCACCAATACCGAAACCCAAGATTATGATACATCTTGGTGGTACCTAGGTGCATGGACTAACAAGAACTGTGTCCAATGTCTAAAAAATCCTTCCTCAAATAAAATAGAACAAAAAAACTGCTATAGAAGAAAAAATATCCATTTGGAGACTAAGACCACTCACCTAAGGTCTCCCCACCATATAGGCTTTCACTAAAGCATTAGAACATAGTGTCTTTCACCTGCATGAGTTGAACTATCTCATCAAAAGAAGAGCCAGCTTTCATTGAAGCCAAAACACATGTCCACCGACCTCTTCAACTCCCAATATCATCTCAGCAAAAAAATCATCAAATAATACTACTCAAATGATCCCTTAATGACTTTCGTTGGTGATTTTCCACTGAACACATCAGCAACCACATTCCCCTTCCCAGTGGTATAAGAAATATCAAAATAAAAAGTTTTAAGATACTCTACCCAACATCTCCCTAATGAATTTGGATCCCTATGAGTGAAAATATATTTTAGGATCTTAAGATCATAACATACAATAAATTTCTCCCCAAAGAGATAGTGATTCCATGTTTTGAGTGAATTCATAACTGCTGCCAACTCAAGATCACGGGTATGGTAGTTATTCTCACTAGGTCATAATTGGAAAGAGTCATAATCCAAAAAATGTTTCTCCTACATCAAGGCACATCCAAAACTTATACCAGAAGCATCTCATAAAACATCATAACACTATCCAAATTCCAGAATAATGAAAATTATAGCTGAATTCAACCTCACCTTCAACTCCTCAAAATATCTCTGGCACTTTTCATTCCATTCAAACTTTACACCCCTATGGGTTAAAGTTATCATCAAAGTAACAATATTAGAGAATTTATGAACTAACTATCTATTGTAACCAGTAAAACCCAAGAATCTTTAGATATCAAACATATTTTTATGGTACTTCCAAGATTTAACTGACTATAAATTTTTAAGATCTACTAAGATGCACTTATCGGATATCACATATGCTAGAAACTTCAATTCATGGATCCAAAAATGAAACTTGGAAAAATTACTAAACAGATAATGTTCCTTCATGGTTTGAATAATGATATCCAAATTTTCCATGTGATCCTCCTCTAACTTGGACTAAACAAAAATATCATCCATTAGCACCGAAACAAAAGAGCCCAACAACTGATGAATGATCTATTTCATCAAATCCATAAAAACTATAGGAGAATTAGTGAGACTAAATGGCATAACCCTAAATTTATTAAAATACCCACTTGACCAATAGTCATCTATAGACCAACCTTGAACTGGAAGCAACAACAATAAGAGAATCCAACATACTACAAGATTTTATTCCCTCTTCCTGAATCCAGAAAGAAACATCTACAAACACCCAAAGGCACAAGTAATGAATGAGCCAAATCCTATTAGGATACCAATATAGTTTCTATACAAGGTCTAATATCAAGACTTCAACTATTCTGGCTTTTAAAATGGAATAGTTTTAAAAACTATTTTTATATATCCAAAAAATTTATAAATAATTTTCCCTTTTTCTTCCATTGGTTTTCATAAATGACTTTTAGATTCTTATTCCAGAAATATGAAAAGTTGAACTGATTAAAACAGGAAGTAATATCGATGCATCAATAGGTATAAAGGTAAATACATATCCATAAAATAACCTATCATGTTAATCTAATTCATACAACCTTATATATGAAATAGAAGGCCACTAATTCTTCATAAATGACTCATGCTCCCACTTCCTGTGGATATCCTATATTCACTACCATAGTACCAGAACTGTGGGATTGATTTATCATGGATTACATTATCATGGGAATCCATAATCCGAATTGGCAGTGCAACCAAAGTGGTATCGATATCAAGATCAACATCCTCTCATTTAATCCCAAGGGAAGGATTTGGCATATACCACCTAAACTAGGAAACATGAAACCTATCATAGATATATGTCAAGCTAGATGGTAAGTTCAACCGATAGACCACCCTCCCAAGTTTTCCAATGATCTCAAAGGGTCCCAAAAACCATACTACCAACTTACCCTTATTACCTAACTGATGATGTCTCGAGAGAGATGAAACTATGAGAAATACAAAATAACCAACCTCAAACTCCAGTGGCCGACAATGATGATCTTCATTGGATTTTTGAAAAATCTGTATCATGATCAAATGCCTCCAAATAAGCTACGCCATCTCTATCCTATCCTGAAAAACACTCACCCTAACCAATGAACACTATCCCAAATCTACCCAACATAAGAGAGATCTATATGGCCACCCATAAAAATCCTCATAGGTATCCATCACTATTGAAGCCTAATAAATGTTTTTATATGTAAACTCAACCAAAGTCAAATTATTTTCCCATGATAATTTGAAATCAAGAACCCAAGCTCAGAAAATATCTTATAGAACCTTGAAAGTCTTCTTCGTCTGTCCATCCATCTATAGATGATAATCTGTGCTTAATTTAATCTAGGAACCCATCACCTCTAGAAAAATTTTCCAGAACCTAGAATTGGACATTGGATACCTATCAGAAACAACTGTAGAGGGAACTGCATGATGTCCCACAATCTCTCAAACACACAATTACCAAAGTTGTTCCACATTTTTTATCTCTTTAATAGGTAGGAAATGCACTGAATTCATGATTCAATCAATTATCTCCCAAATTGCATCATTCCAACTAAAATTACTTGTAAAACCAACAATTAAATCCATGTAAATCTCATCATAATTCCATGAGGGAATGTGTAAAGGCTGCAAAAACCTCGTAGGTTCTTGGTGTTCCTCATTAATACTCTGACAAGTGAGGCACCATGAATAAAAATACACAAATGACCATATCATCCCCTTCCACCAATACTGGTACCTCATCTCAAAATACATCTTGGGGGTACATGGGTACACATACCAACAAGAACTGTTTCCATTATCCAACAACTACCAAATAATGGAAAATAGAATAACCATCCTACTATATAAGCATAAAGATCCAATAGGAGATGAAGACCACTCATCTGTGGTCTCCCCACTATAAAGGATTTCACTAAAGCATTGGAACTCAGTGTCTATCACCTGTTAGAGCTGAAATATCTCATCAAAAGATGATTTAACATTCATCAAATCTAATAACACGTGTACACCAACCACTTAAACTCCAAATATATTCTCAAAAAACAAATGCATCAAAGACCACTCCTTAATAGATCCCTCCATGGATTATGTTGGTAATTTTTTTCTCAATGCATTGAAAACCATATTACCTTTATCATGGGTATAATAAATATAAAAATAAAATTTTAAAGATACTATACCCATAATATTTACAAAAAAATCAGATCCATTTGAGTAAAAATATATTCCAGGCTTTTATAATCAGAATATACCAAAAACTACTCCCCAAAGTGATAGTGAGACCACGTTTTGAGTACATGAATAACTGAAACCATCTCAAGATTATGGGTAGCATAGTTATTCTCATGAGGTTGTAACTAGAAAGAACCATAAGCCGCAACCTATTTCCCCAACATAAAGACACATCCCAAACCTATTCCAGAAGCATCATAGAAAATATCATAACTCGATCCCAACCTCGAAAGAATCAAAAGTGGTGCTGAATTCAACCTCACCTTCAGCTCCTCAAAATATATTTGACTCTTTTTATTCCCTTAAAACTTTAAAACATTACGGGTTAAAGATTTAATTGAAGAACGATCATGGATAAGTCCTGAATAGACCATCTATAAAACCAATCAAAACTAAGATTCTCTAGATCTCAAACACATTTTTGGACTACTCCTAGGATGTAACTGCTTATAACTATTCAAGATATACTAAGACACCCCTACCAGATACCAAATTCCCTAGAAACCTCACTTCCCAGATCCAAAAATCACACTTGGAAAACTTACCATACATGGTATTTTCTTCCAAGGTTCAAGGAATTATATGAAAATTGTTCATGTGCTCTTCCTCTAACTTAAAGTACACCAAAATATCATCCATGAACACCACAATAATATATTATTAGAACCAATGAGTGAACTGGTCCATCAAATCCATAAACACCACAAGAGCATCAGTGATACCGAATGTCATAACCAAAATGTATGTCAATTACCCATGTGAGTAATAGTAACCTAAAGACCGACCTGAAATCAAAAGAAACAGCAAAACAGGAATCCAATATACTTCAAGATTCACTTCCCTTTACCTAAATACTATAATATAACATCTAAAAATTCCCAAAGGAATAGATAGGATGTGATCCCAATCCTAGTAGGATACCACCAAAGTTTCTATACAAGATCTAATAATAATAATGAAATAATTATAGCTTTTAAAAAAATAGTTTTTCAAATAATTTTTATAAATCCAAACCATTTATAAGTCATTTTCCCTTTTTATTCCTTTGGTTTTCATAAAGGACTTTCATATTCTCGATCTAAAAATATGACAAGTAGAAGTGATAAAAATAAGAAATCGTATCTATACATCAAGAGGTATACAGGTATACACATATACCTGAAACAACGTATCATATGAAACTATGTGATATAACCTCATATATAAAAATATTTGAGAGAAAATAGATGATAAAATTAATCATGTGATAAATACCCATAAATGGAAAATTAAAAAAGAAAAATCACCTCATATTGGGCTCTAGACTATGGAAAAATTCATACTAGACACTCAATAGCCTAAATAGGCATAATTTAGATCCAATATATATTGATTCATACTAGTTGATATCATAAAAAATTTACCTCATAGTGGTTCAACACACACTAAGGATACCCATGTCTCAATACCAATGCACCCAAGGTTCCCAATGTGCAATTGTCTAATAATTTTTTAAAACCATGCTCATAGTTTAATAAAATATTTTATAATACAATCCAATCCTCTTCAGAGTATGAAAACCCATTCCAAAATCAATAAAATCCATTTTAAAATAAAAAACCCTTTTATTAAAACATTTTACTTTCTAATAAATCTTTTGGAACCATTTATCACTTCAAATCCATGAATAACCCAAATGAATTTATCAAGAACGACATAAAAATCATAACATCAACACATTTTATGGGAACACCTAACTCAAAAAGGTATAATCCTTGATTATTTCAATAATAGTCACTAGAAACCCAGAGAATGACCTTCGAATGACAAGGCATTCCAAGAAACTTAAAAGGATCGATAGAAAACACAATCTAATCACAAATCCATATCCAAACCACAACCACAACCAAAACCAGTGAAGAAATGGAAGGATTACAAACTCAGAGGGATGAAATCCATCTAAAATGGAAATCAATTTCAAAACAATGTGACCTGGATGGGAGGGAGTCACCCAAAATCACATAGTAAGAGAGTCTAGGTTATGAGCACGGAAGCTTATGTGAATAGAATAAGAATTTCAACTGAACTGATTTATTAAAACCAAACCTCTTGAATTTACATGATGTATAATCCAATTACATGTCGTATAATCTTTGAGTCCCACATATGCCAAAAACACCCATCTCTTATTATTAAAAAGATGATATTTTATCATTACATGAAGTGTAACCTTTACACGAATTGTAAAATTATCACACTATGAATTTAGTTCATGGGTTCTGTCTAGCAGCCATTTCAAGTCGTGTACTCGCATTAAACATCGTGTAATTGTCCATAGAATAGTTAAAAATATAGGTTATAGGACTAAAATTACAACAAATCCCTAACTTTACCATTATAGGTATCCTCCTAATTCCTTCTCAGCATTACTCAACCAAAGAAAATGGAAAACCAAAACAAAGATTCAAACATACCTCATAGAAAGGTACTAGGGTGATACTAGTTTCATAATCATGATAAAATTTAAGTACATTTATGATAGTTAAGTTACCATTTTATGATAAATAATATATATTTATAGGAGGTAAAATAGGAAATAAAAATAAAGGGATCAGTTAAAGAAATTACCTCTTATTTGAAAGAACTCCTTTAGATATCCTATTATGGATACTAAGGTTGGTCTTTTGGGAAGAACAATACCTATTTAATGTGGATAACGATGTTAGAAATATAATTTTTTAGGTTATGGTTAATCTGAAAGGGTCATAGGGGTTTAAAGAAGAGAAATTTGGGTTTCCCCTTTATAAGTGAGGTGAGGGGCAGTCTTGTAATTTTTTAAATGATTAAAATATAAAAAGTTAATTCTCTACAAAAATGATTCCAAATGGATAAATATTAAAATGTAAGCTTCTAATTGGTTTATTTTCCATCAAAAAATGGACATGTTTAAATGGTGTTTTAAACCTTCTCATTTTGTTTAACCCCTTAGAAAAATTATTTTAACCTTAGTCACGATAACATCTTTTTCACGCTTAAAGGGTTATAATTTTACTTATAATTTGAAAAATATCTCATAAATTTCCATAGGATTACATTTTCATCCATATATTATCCACATTTTCATCTTTCAATGTTTTTATGATTTTTAAATAATTTAATAAAATATTATTTTCATAAAATATCATTAATTTCATTTTTGACACTATACATTTAATTTAAAATTAAATACACCAAGAAAAGAATGGAATCCAAATATAATCATTTAAATAAACACTAATATGTAACATTAATCTATAAAATTCATGGAATACTATAAATCACTCAGATTATATTACTTGTAACATTTTTAAAATCATTAATTTGTTTCTATAAATTGAAGATATATTTTTATCGGTGTTTTAAATGAATTTAAGGTAAATGTATAATTACTAAAAATTAAAAATAAACTAAAATTATGAAAATAATTTTATTATTCTAAAAATAACCAATAATATTCAATCAAAAATTTCTTTTTTCCCTATATGAACACATAAGTGATATTTAAAATTAAGTGAGTGGAATTTTTTCTTTTTCTTTATTTTAAATATTATATAGGTAATTTTGATAGAAAAGTTCCCCTCAAACAATTAAATTTCATGAATAATCTGATAAGGGAATAATTAATTTCATCCAATAAGAATTAAGTTGAAAAATTATGACCTTATCATTCAGTGTTAACCTAGGTTAACCTGATTTACCATTTACAAAGGTGATAAATTTTACCAGAGTTACTATTCATAATGCATAAAATTAAAAGGGGCCTATTTAGAAAATTTTGATACCCAAATTCTAAATATAGAATAAATTTTTTAAAATTAATTTTCTATATATGTAAAAAAATATTTTATAATATGTGTGAAAAACGTGATGAGAACCTTTTATTAGAAAAATGCATTTTTAAGCGTAAAACTAGATTTATTCCTATCTCACACCTAGAAAAACATTAGATGAATGTTAATAAATTTTATTTAATATATAATATTAATATTTAATTCAAATAATTCACCAATAATGATCAATTTAATTTTTATGATAAAAAAACATTGTGCGCATAAAAATAGTTCTTCAGAAAAACATCAACTTTACTTTCAAAAGATTTTTATTTTCATTTATAATTAATTTATAATAAATTAATTAATTTTATAAACATGTAAAACGTAAATTTTCATAATTTATTTACTCTTATTTTTACCCTCCAGTTCAATGCCTTAGAGATAACTATCACATTAAATAATATTAATTTAATAAAATATCACAGTTTGTTTAAACTCGGAGTTGCGTGTGATGAAAGATATAAAAGAAATAAAATTTATTTAAAGAGAAATATATTATAAAATCTATGGGTTTTATATCCCACCTAGTACTCTATTAAATGGTTATTAATGTGCATAATTTGTTAAATGTGTGGGAAGACCCCATTTAGAGGAGAGTGTAAACATTACTGAGTAAGAAACCCCAAAAACACCAAACACAAATCATCAAGAAGGGATTCAGCTCTGAGTCACAAAGTGAAATAAGAAAGATAACACAAATGTACTAAAGAAATAATCTAGATACTAAGGTTAGGTATTTCCTCACTTACAGCATAAGGATTCTTCTTCAGGCTCTATGGTAAGCTCATCCAAGAAAACTCACTCCTCATATCTTGCTAACATTGATGGAACTCTTCTAAGAGCCCATAATTTTTTGTCCTTTCCAAGTTGATATAAAGAGGAATTCAGTGGGCCATTGGAGATACAAAATTGATCAAACTGCACCTCATTTTAAGATAAAAGATTTTGATACATAGATAGGGGATCACACTTAGGGCCTATAGAAGATGCCTAACCCTATTTAGAATAACCCACTATGAAGGGGATTAAACATCCTAGATTTCATATAAAGTATAGATGACCCAAACTAGGGAAGAATTAAGTAGAGGATCACACCTTAGACCATGTATATGGATACATGACTCTATCTATAACTATCCCATAGATAGGATTGAAAATTAAATACTTAGGACTGGATTCCACACAATACCCTCATAGGGATTGGCTATAAGGATATACCCATACTGAATCAGGTTAGATGAGCTCACCCATGCTATATCCGAATCTCAAATTATGCAAATAATGGATCTAACCTACCCTGTAATGAGTATACAATGTATAAAATAGACACAATCCATATCCCATAAATTCAGGTCCATCCTGTATTCGTTTCTGTATACTTTGATCATGCTCGTGTACCCTACATGTGTCCATGTACACTACATGTGTCTATGTGAATTTCTTAGGTCTATTCCCATGTATGTTGGATGGTAAACATTTATATGTCAACCTAAGGATCAAATAGAGTATGGACCAAGTACATGGCCATGTGATATTTCGCTCATATTGTAACCCTAGCACTGCATAGAGGGGTCCACATTGTGATTGTTCTTCCGAACTATATTCCATGTAGATCACAATTTTATAGAAATTGTCATCTTCACATGCATCTGTTCTTAATTTCATCATCTCATATCCCACCATTGATCTCACATATAACACCTGAATCCACATTAACTAGTCCCGCATCATCACTGATGGATGATTTTTGGCCACCCCTTTCTTGAAAATTTCCCTTTGTCGCACCTCTGAAAATAACTGCACAATCCATCTCCTTGAATCAGCATCACTTGTAACTCCATCAAATTCCAATCATCACCACCCAGCCTCCGTAACCTATCCATTCCCAATTCTAAACCCAAATAAATGATCCATTACATCAAATATTGATTACCCAAGGAGTAGGTTCTCAGGTATAGTTGAATCATTAGCTAATAAAAATACTAATGATTAACATGGAAGATTAGAAGGAGAAAGGCACAAAACACAAAGGTGGGAATCAAATTAAGGTCATGTTTGTTTTTCCATAATTCATTGAATCTGAATAATGATACAAATAATCAATTCATCAAATTAAAAAATAAATCTCAAATTCCTAATTCTAGGAAATGAAATATTCCATGGGATAGATCAACAAAGAACGATTCATGAATTATTTCTATTTTAATTAATTAATGTCTATCTCATAATTCAAATAATAGGGATAAACCAATAAAATAAAAAACCCTAACATGATATTGGATCAATAATTGATAAAGAACAATACTGGTTCATTGTCATTGATGAGAGTTAAAGCATTTTTTACCCACTCATTACTGATCCTCCTTCATTCATCCACTTTTTTTGTCTCAAACTAAGTACACCACCATGGTTTCTCTCTAATTTTTTTAGGGTTATACAGCTAACCCTATGATTCAGATATCACCCTTCTTAATGAGAGGTAGATTATGTTTTCATAAAATGAATAGAAAATAAATAATGTAATTTATTTATTCTTATATTATTTGTTCATAGACTGCACTTAAATGAAATGTCTAACATATACAAAACATATATAATTTATAGGGTATAACATGAATTTTGTATTTAATGAATTTTTTTGTTTTCCCATCAAAGTATCTATTCAAAATATATTCCATTATTTCTAGAAAACTATGAACGTGTGGTATATTATATTTAATATTTTTATATATCAACATAGAGGCTCCACAATACCTATAACTTCTCATCAACTACACTCCACACTCTAAAAATATTATCCAAAATATTCTAAAGTATTATACAAAAAATGGAGTCATTTCATTAGCTCTAACTCCATCAATATCATATTGTTGAATCGGAAAGGAATTGTCCTCTAGTTTCCTTCCTACTCCATTCACTCAATTACCTCCAAATAAAACCATTCTAAAATAAACATATATTAGATAAAGAAACATGGAAACCCATTTCATAATCAAATAACTATCTCATGTTAATATAATGATAAATTAATTTTTTATTCTAATAAAAAACCACTTTAGTAACACTAAATTTTCATTCCTTTTTTCTTTTACAACATCCTAAACCTTAAAGGTATCTAAATTCTACTTTTATACATACTATAAATACAAATAATGAACCATAAAATAATTACATGAGTTATACCAAATATATCATTACATAAATTCACATGACCTTTTAGGTTTATAATTTTAGATTATTGGTAAAAACATTATAATACAAGGACCACACTTTCAATCAATGTGCATTTTTCAAAGAAAGATGTTTATAAATTGATACACATTCATTAATTAATAAAAATATTCATAACTGGAATTTTACTTTGAAATTTTTATATTCATCCATAAAACCTGTAAAATTATTGGAAAAAATGGGAACAGAAATTAAAGCTCAATAAGGGGTAAATAAAGAAAAACTATTAAGAAATTGTGATACTTAAAACCCCATGAAAGTTTATTTACTTTAAAACATTAAAATTTGATCTCATATAAGAACAAAAACATACTTCCAAACCTAAAACCAACTTTTTTTCTCAAATATTTCTATAAAATTATCATGTATTAAAGAATAAAATAAATAGAGAAATCATGAAGGTGTATTGGGACATCATATTCATAATCACACTTATAATTAAAATACCCAAACTAAACATATCATTATTTTATATCATTTACATAATTTAAACATTATATCTCATAATAGTCTCACTTATCTTGGAGAACCATTTGTCTAAGTTTCTTTAAGGACCAGTTAAATATGAAACTTATTTAACAAAAAAATTAAATTCTCCAAATAATCAAACTTTTATATACCCCCTTCTAGACTTCACATAAGTTATACTTATCTCCATAACTTGGGGAAGGGAAGCATAATAAAGGTTTTATCTCAAAATCTTAGTAAAGGAAAAACATATGAACTTTTCATAAATGGTTAGATCATAATAATATGATAAAACAATAGCAAATAGAACTTTCTTACTAAAATAACATGTAAAAATAAGAGTTTTCTATAAATCTTGAAGGACATAAAATCTTAAAATAATAAATATATACCATTAAATAAGAGTGTGATATAAGCTAGGAAACATTGAATAAGAAAATGATACCATAATATCATATAATCATAAGAATATGGAAATATTATAAAGAATGAAATCATAATCATATGTCAAGGCTAACCACCAAGACCACATAATATAGGCTAACTTCCAGCATAATCATGGTTTTATCTATAAACCCATAATCATATCATAGTGTCTGTAGGATAAACTCCCATGAACCATAAATAGTGTTATTAGGCTAATCGCTGGTGAAACATACATATTGAGCTTAGGATAACCTCATGTGCACTATACATAGTGTTCTGAGGCAAACCACCCCTACACAATACATGGAATACCATGAGACGTTAACATTAACAAATCTGTTAAAAATGAAATAGCATACCCAAATGTCACAACATAGGTTATCCTTCATAATATGTACACGCATATGTGTTCCAAAAAAGGAAAAAAGAAACCATACATGAATCATAAGCATGATAAAACCCATTATAAGAAATTAGGTTTCAAAATATTTTCTTAAGAAATAACATAAGGTTGTATCATATTTATTCAAAAGATAAGAATGAATTAAATCATTTTTAACATTAATAATTTAAAAAGTAACTTATTTCTTGAACATGGAGTTCAAATTTAGAAAATTCATGAGAAATATCCAGTAAAGAAAGAATTAACGTGAACCAATTAGGTGAAATTTTTCGAAATAAGTAAAGGATTATTTTAAATAAGGAATGATAATTCCATTTTTCTTAAACCCAAAATTGAACTAAGAGGTATCTATGTAAAATATTGAGAGTTTTTATAACATATTCATGTTGCAAAATCATTTTATAGGGTTTATTCTTAACATTAGATCATAAATCGTATAGTCCCCTTAAATCTGGTTTACTTGAAAGTGGGAATTTCAAAGGGAAATAAAAATTTACATAACGTCAGTAGTGAAAAGGATATTCAACTAGGAATATATTCAAGGTACATATATTAAAAATATATTGGGTAAATGGAAAAAAATATAGTGTAAATAATGGATAAAAGAAAGGTAATGTGTAACTAGAAAGTCCTGAATGAGGTGTGGAAGATCCATTTTTCTATTTTAACACATCTTTTTTAAAACCCCACATCATAAAATAAATTAATAAAACTTTATTATGAAATTATTAGATGTTAAATAATAATTTAACATGAGATAACACTTAATTAATTTTATAATTAAAAATTAAATGTTTTTTGGGAAGGGAAATTATGATTATGGAGGGGGAAATCACCTTTTAAATGGATGAGAATTATTCTTAGCACGATTACATTTTCAAAAAGGATTAAAACTAATAAGTAAATAATAAATCAACAAAAATAGATCTCCCGAGATATAAATAGGGTATTCTATATGAAATGAAATAATAAATTCAAGGAAAATATTATATCTTAAGAAATTATATTGAGTTATAAAAGACTCTTACTAATTTAGTAATTTTTGAATCAAAAGTAATTGGAATATTGAAAATCATAAGGATATAAATATACAATTAATTAAATCATGGAATATAAAAAAATAAATTCTTGGGAAGTATATACACCAATGAAAATAATTTATTCTTAATATTAAAACTTATCTCAATGAAGAGAATTTGAGGCGAAAACCCTTGTGGACTAAGAAACATTCTAATAAAAACCCCTTGAAATAAATAGAGCTTGATTTTGAAGTTAAAATAACTTGAATAATTATAATTAATCATATAAAATATAAAAGTTTTATTATATAAACCATTTAAAATAAATTTGGTGTATAAAAGAACATGTGTCTCAATGAAATAAATTTTGAGAAAAAACACTTACTTGTGTTTGAAGGTATTCTTCACTTGCACTTAACTTCCAGAATAATTAAATTCATTTAATTATATATATATATATATATATATGCAAGAAAATTATTCATCTATATTTCTTATTCCAAGGTCCTTTAACTATAATATGTTATTTTTTTATAATATACATTTCTTGCCTACGTCGGTTTCTTGAGATTGTTCAATCAATTTCTTCATAACTCCTTATGTATGTTGACCATAATATAAGTAATTGTAAAATAGTTTCATAATATCAATAATATTAATTGATTTATGGAAATATTTTTTTATATTAAATATATTTTTAATTCCTACCATGATGGGCAGTGATGAAAAATGAAACTCATTTCTCGAGGAGGCGATAGTTCGTACGTAGGCACAATTAATGTTTCTATTTCTCAAAAAATGATAAAAAAAGAAGGTAAATGATAATTTTAATTTTCATAATCACATTTATATTACATATATAATATGTATTCATATTTTTCATCATCCATTAAGGGCAATGATGAAAAACACAAACATCGGTTTTTGGAGGCATTCATCCGCACAATACACTAACGACGCTTTTTTTATTAAGGGATGGATAGGAATAAATAATACTGATTAAATTAATATAATAAGATATATTTATAATAAATATACGTATTTAATTATATTTTTTTTTGATATAAAATATTTTCAATAGATATATTAATGATAAAAATCCACAGAAAAGTTAATACTTACGTTAAAGACACGATATTCTCTTAGAGATTTCCTTAGAAGTTATTGTATTAAGATAAATTATAAAGAGAATGAAAATAATTATGAGAAAATAAATTAAATGATATTATATTTTTGAAAATTTTAAAGTTAATTTATAATGGTATTTTTATGTTTGAAAGGGTGAAAGTGACCCCCTTTTATAAGAGATAAAAATGACACTTTTGGAAACAACCTTTATAATTTAATAATGTCATGAAACTATTACAAGTTGAATGACTACAAGGATTATAAATAATGATGTTTTAGGTTTATTTAGGTCAATAAATACTCATAAAAATATTTCCATTCATATTTTAAACATGTTATAGGGATTTTTCCATTAATTTTTTACATTTTTATCTTTTACTTTTAAGCTAGGTAGCTAGTTTTTAACTAAGTGATTTTATGTCTTATTAAAAATATAACATAAAGAATAAAAACATATTTGGATGTGACTAAACTAAATTGAACATATATTTAATAAGATTAAATTTATAAATATTATAAAAATAATTTTTAAATTAAAAAATTTAATGTCTAGAAAAACTATTTTAGTAGAAAAATTACATTTTGACCATTTTTTATCCTTAATATTATTTAGTATTTATTTAAAATTAAATATATGAAAATATATTTATTTATTTGTCTGTATAAAATATAATATTAATTATTTAAAGGGATTTTTTTTAATAGATTTGATATAAATTACATGATATTAAATGTCAAAAACTTTAAAATATTTGTTTCACCATTATCGTGGTTGTTAACATTAATCCTAATAATCTAAAATTGATTCCTAAAATGAAATTGTAAATATTAAATAATATGAAGTGTATTACCTTAAATATAAGAATCATTTTATCAAATAAACTTTCTATGTTTAGGGAAATTAATCTTAATGTTAGCACATGTAAAGACATGTTTTTAACAAAAGTGTAGTGTTAACCATAAAGTTTATATATAGGTAGAAATTAACAATTTTTTTATTCTAATGATATTAAAAAATATTATTTATGAAATAATATTTAATTTATATTTAAATAAATACATAACCATATTTTCCCCATGTTCAAACTTAATTAAAGAAACATATGAAAAATAGTTTTCAAAAAATATTAAATTTTCAAAAAATATTAAATTTTTAATGATGTTATAAATTGAATTCAATAATCCAAAATATTATTTTAAAATGATTTATTTAACTTTATAATATTTATTTTTTATAATAAAAAAGTTTTAAAAACCATCAATTCATAATGTCGTAAAATTGGCGGTATTAGAAAAATTGGTATATTTCACTATTTACCATCAAAATCATTTATTTTAGAAAAAAAACCAAATTTTATTATAAGATAATTTTGATATTATAAATTAAAAAATAAAGTTTATTTTTTCAAATTACAATTATATAAAATTATATTTTAAATTTTAAATAAAATTATAAAATACAATGAGAAACTATTTTATTAAGAAAATTACTTTTTAATATACTAGTTATTCTTATTCTAAATTTCTTATAAATACAGATAAAGATAGAATTAATAAATAAACATTATAATCATATATAAATTATATATTTATTTTTCTTCAATAAAAGTTACTACATATAAAAATATAGATTCTAAAATACAATAATGAATTAAGTAAATTTGTATAAAATAAACATTATATACAAACACATATATAGTGATATATCTAAAAATTCAGTTTATCCTATCAATACCTACTAATTTAACAGCTAGGTTTTAACAGTCTAAACATATCATGATTTTTTTTGATTTGGTGTTATGTTCGGATCAGTCTATAGAACTTATTTGACTTAATAAGAGGAAAATATATATTCATTACATTCTCCCCCTTAAATAAATTTCATACTCACAATTTTAAAACTCGTATTATGGGACTAATTTACATATATATATCCTAATTGACCCTAAACTGGTAGTTATTCATGGGTAGATTTAAGATATTAATAGATATTTCTCTATAAGAAATTTGATGTCAGCCCTTTGTAAAAAGAGATAGTCCATTCCAAATATAATACTAATATGTGAAGAGGAGATGAACTTATATGTCATAACATTACTAGAACCTTGAATAAGTTTCATATACCATGGATATAATAATTATACCACCAAAATTTATTTATCTATATCTTAATATATAATATTTTAAATCTTACACAACATAATACAAGAACAAGTCTAGAGCAACAAATCACTCCATACCTCGATGGAATTAATTGAATAATATTTTCCATGTTCCTATAGAATAAGAGGTGTATAGTGTTGATCATATACTTTAATCCATGTATTAGTGAATTGGGTCGCATAGTGACTAAATTACTCACAACTAAAACATAAAATTGTTAGTGGATCCTTAGGAAGAACATTATATCACTTCATTGTATCCTTATTTTTACCTTGATAGGTTGTTTTTTGATTCCCTATTTTACCAAAATAAATTATCTTCTAGTCCCATTGATGTAATTCTTTAGATATTCATCCCAAATTTTTTAAATATAAGTGGTTGAATATTTTTTATTTCATCATATTCATTGCCTCAATTTTCATGAGTCTTCATCCTTCACTTCTATGGTGCACTTAGGATTTCAACTATGGTCACATTGTTAATCATGTTTTGAGATAGTTTTTTTGTCATCATAACCATATTTCTTAGTCCATATCCCATTAAAATGGGTTTATCATTGGGTTTGTCAATGAATTTTCCTTCTCATCCAAGGTTAACTTGGTTCCTTTTGGTCTCATCAATCACTAAAACCAAAAGGTGTTACCGTGAGTGATGAAAAATTATCATTATAAGAGAAGTATGCTAGATAACTAAAACAAAATTTAACTTCAAGATTCATAACTTTAGAATACCATAATTTTAGCCTATATTTCTCTTATTTCAAGCTATATTACTCTTTGTTTGACTTATAAAATTCATAGTTTAACCTATATATTTCTTAGATCAACTTATATCATCCTTGGTTCAGCCTATATCATTCGATATTTATCTTATTTTACCTTATGTTGGTTTATCTTATAATTCTAAACCTAGTTCCTAAATGTAACCAAGAAATAAATCCTTCATATTAGTTTGTAAAGTTTATATGATTAACTAAATTATATCTCCCAAGAGTGTTAAACTAGGTGTGTAGTTAGGACACTTTTTCATGAATCATTAGATGATTGAGTCACTACCCAAAACACCCTTTTCAGGGTTTTTACCCCTAGGTACATATGTGACAAAGCCTACATCTTCTTTTTGTATCTAGATTGGGATGTACTACTAGGAAACCCACACACTCTATACTTTACCAAAATTCTATGATGTTATCCTGTACTAATAATTATCCCTTAGAATTATCACTATACTTTTCATACATGTTCTCTTATCTTATTCCCAAAATTAACTACATTAATCCTAAAAAATAAATAAACCCTCCTTTGATACGTACATTGATAACCCAAACTAAACATATCCTAATTTTATATCATTTGCATATTTTAAACATTAAATATCATAATATTCTCACATAACATAGAGAACCTTTTGTCTTAGTGTCTTTGAGGACTGGTTACATACAAAAATTATTTTCAAAATATTTTGAACATCTATACATAATAAAACTCTTAAAGAAACCCTTATAGACTTCTAATAAGTTATAATTTTCTTCATATCCTAGGGAATGGAAACATAAGAAATGGGTGAGCTCAGACACTCATTAATGAAAAACTTATAAAAATGTCATCAAGGGTTAAATCATAATCATATGATAAAACTAGTTCTTGGAGAAATTTATTATTAAAAGAATATGTAAAAATAAGAGTTATTTATAAATAATCAAGGAATGACATGTAATCTTAGAAGAAAAAACATGTACCATGATATAAGAGTGTGAGATAACCATGGAAACATGGAATAGAGAATTTATATCCTAATATCCTAGAATCATAAGTATGTGGAAATAACATTAATCATGGAATAATAGGCATATATCAAGGATAACCACAAATAAAACATAATAGAGGCTGATCTCCATCATAATTATGGTATTATCCAGCTAACCATAGTCAAAACATAGTGTTCTTAGGCTAATCTCTCATGCACCATACATAGTGTGATTATTATAACTACATGTGTACCATACATAGTGTGCCTAGGCTAACCGCACATGCACTATACATAGTGTACTAAAGCTAACCTCTCATACACTATACTTTGAGACTCATGAGATATTAATATAACAAAATTAATTAGAGGGATATAATAGACCCAACCATCACAAAATAGTTACACCACCATAATATATACAAGAATATGTGTGTTTTAAAAGGAAAAAAGAAACCATAAATGAATCATAAGCATTATAAATCCCATGAGAATAAAATGGGTTTCACAATTTTACCTTAAGGAATAAACAAAGGCTATATCATATATATTCCCAAGAAAAGAAGGAATTATATCATTGTAAAAATTAATAATTAATAAATTAAATTTGGACCTCAACATGGAGTTATAATTTATAAAATTCATGATAAAGATCTATTGAAAAAATAATTAAAGTGAAACACTTGGGTGAAACATTATGAAATAAGTAAAAGATCTTTTTAACAAAGTAAATATAATATAATTTTACATATTACAAAAAATGAACGATGAGGGTTCTTAATAAAATTTTGAGA
This sequence comes from Viscum album, assembly GCA_963277665.1. Lineage (NCBI taxonomy): Eukaryota > Viridiplantae > Streptophyta > Magnoliopsida > Santalales > Viscaceae > Viscum > Viscum album. The sequence goes on from OY728120.1 coordinate 133,784,879, forward strand.
GTTTTTAAAAAGTTATTAATGGTTTAAAAACAATTTATGGGAGTGATTATTGACATGAGATCAAAAATATGAATGTTCCCTTAAATCTGGTTTACTTTCAAGTTATAATTTCAAAGGGAAATATAAACTTATATAACCCTAGCAGTGAAAAGAAGATTAAACTTGGTATATATTTAAGGGACATATATAAAAAAATAAAAGAGTATAATGAGAAGAATATGGAATAAAAAGGGATAAAAAAAGTAAATATGTAACCTTCAAATCCTGAATGAGGTATAAAAGAACCCTTTTATGTTTTAAAATAACTTTTTTGAAACCCTATATTATAAAATAAATTAATAAAACCTTAATTTTAAAATATAAGTAGACAAATATTAATTACCATGATATAACACTTAATTATCTTTCCAATTAAAAAAGAGAACAATAGTGGGATGGGAAATTATGGATTAGGATGGGAAATAATCATTTAAACGGATGGGAATTACTCTTTTTAAGGTGCATTTTAAAAAATTATTAGAACTCTCTAGTAAGGAAGAATTGATTAAAAAAGATATCTCATAATATATAAATAGGGAATAGTATATTAAATGAAATATAAAATTGATGGGAAAACATTATAACTGAAGAAATCAGATTTAGTTATGAAAGACGCTTAAAACATTAGTTTTTTTTGAATTAGAAGTAATTGAAAGCTTAAAAATCATAAGAATATAAAACTACCAAGAATTAAATAATGTATTATACCATAATAAATTATTTGGAATTGAATACACCATAGAAATAATAAATTGGTGTATAAAATTAAAAAATGTCTCAATAAAGAGAATTTTAGATGAAAACCCTTACCCCTTAAGAAACATTATAATAAAAACCCCTTGAAATAAAGAGAGCATGAAGTTAAAGTTAAAATACCCTAAATAATGATAATACATGATATTAAATATTCACATGGAAGCATACACACCATTTAAAATAAATTAGGAGAATAAAATAACATGTGTCTCAAAGAAGGATGTTTTAAGGAAAAATTTGACCTGTATTTGTAAACATTATAAAGTTTCACTTAACTTACTAAATAATTAAATTAAGTTCATTAGATATATAACCAATATCCTTATTGATTTATATTTCATATTCTAAGTTCCTTTAACTATAGTGACCCATAATTATCATACAAACATATTTTATCTTTTTAGATAAAAATCCATTATATAACATAATGATTCACGCTTGAATCATATAGTGCTAGTGCCTTTGGAAACATAGATACATAAAAAAAATTCATAAGAGTGTCGCATCAACTTATTCATAACTATCACCCTTATTAAACATATAATTCCTAAAAAATGTCTTCATAACTGAGGGAAATGGAACATCACATGGGGTGAACTTAGATAATCAGTAAGGGTAAAAAAGGGAGATATCAATGATCACATAAGAATAACATGAGCATAAGGTATGAGCTCAACATTTTAAATCTATACCCTACATATCATAGATCATAATCTTGAGTCATTCCATAAATCATGGCAGTTGATAATAATGAATCACAAAGTAATCAAAGAACATGATTCATATGAACATAACATTGGCATGAGACATTATTTTGTTTCATACATAGGATTAAAACTTTTTGAACTTAAATAAATAGAAATTGGTTTTCTCACTAAGTTAAGGACATAAAATCAAGACCTCACATAAACTTATAGGCGTGAAACCATATCCATGTATACTCTTATGAACATGAAATCCATATCCACCCATAAACTTGTAGATATGAAAACTTCGTACATTCATACTTTTATAGAAAAGAAATAAAGGTCCATGCATAAATTTAAGGACATGAAAACTAGGTATATATATATAATTTTGAACATGAAATCTGGTTCATGCATAACATATTTACCTCATAAGTTATCCATTATTTCCCAATGAAATGTAGGGATATATAATTTCAATAACACCCATAACATAATGAAAATCATACATATGTGTGCCAATATATCATAAAACATTCATCACATTTGAAACTATTAAAATAAATGGGTTTTATAAACATTTCATCATAGTATAACCCATGGAAAATGAACGTGTTTCATAAACATTTCATCATTTCATTGTTGGATAACCCATGGAAAAGGAATGCGTTTCATAAACATCAGGCCATCATAATCATAAAGCATATAGAGAAATAATAAGGTTTGTATCCTTGGAACATATCCCCAGTAAATCATAAGTGAAATCAAGGGGTTTTGTGTTTTATGAATCGAAATACCATTACAATATCATTAAAATATTCTTTACGAAAATACCATTTCTGAATTTAAAAATCAAATTTAAAAAGCTAAAAAATCCTAAAATATTTTGAAAATACTTTCTTTGAAAATAACATTCAAAATTGATATAGTAGTATCTATATTTTTGAGTGGTTGTGATGGAGGAAAATTCCACTCTTGTCATATTAGTTAAAATAAAACATTCCTTTAACACATTTGTAGAAAAATTCAAAAAGGAACTCATTCAGAAAACCAAAAGATGGTTACTTTTAAACAATTATGTAAAATGTTAAACTATGATAAAAATGACATTTAAAATAATATTATAATTTTAAAATACTTATTTGAAACATTTTTAGAAAACATGGATATGGGAGAAAAAAAATCGATCGAAGAGAGAAATAAAGTCTATTTCCCTTTAAAAAAAATTGGTCTCTTGAGTATGTATAGTGAGTAAAATGAAATTAAAATTTTTTAATTTCAATAAATAACTATTGTATAATAAAATTAATCAGTTTCTTGAGGGTTATATCATAATAATTCATCATTGGAAACTTAATCATAAACAATCTTGATAAATAATGATATTGTAACTTAAAACCCTTTACCTCATTAGTATCATTTGAATAATAATCCCCATGAAATAAATAACCTTATGTGGATATGTAAATAATAATAAATTTTATAATAATAATAATAATAAAATACATTCATGGAGCTATATATACCACATAAAAGGAACAAGTGGGGAATATTTCATTCTCTCATAGAAATAAAAATGAGATGAAAATCCCTTACCTTAGGTCTGAATTTTTCCATACATGTTGGGACCTCCTTCATAATAAATATAGATTTATTATATATATATTATAGAAACATACTCATATATATCATAAAATATACAATTTACTTAATCTCTTATCACCTATTTCTTAACAATTCATTATTAAAATCACTATTCTGGGTGAAATCTGCTTCGTTTTTCATGTATGTTTTAGTTCAGTAGTTTTCATAAGTGTACTTTTAACATGGTTCCATAATCTAAATTTTTTTAATAATGATATAAATATCATATATATTCATTATATACCTGTTTAAATTCATTTATAAAATTATATATAGATAAATGAATTACACTATTACTAGAGATGGTGGGCCCTATGTATGCATGAACGTTGTTTTCATTTTTTGATGGATATAATTAAATAAAGTTAAATAATAAATAAAAATTAAACAATAATTATTATATCATATTTAACATATATATTCATTTAATCCATCCTTATTACTATCCAAGTAAAACTAAAATGAAAAATGAATCACATCGCTTCGTGGATGTGGTAGTCCACATGTACGCACAAGCGACACTATCGTTTCCCGACAATTTAGAAGGTAAGATGATATATATGATATTATCATTATAGATTTATTATTATTTAATAATTATCATATATATTCATTAAACCCATCAAAATAAATATCCATAAAATATGGGGATGTGGAATGAATTGTATCGCTACGTGTAAATGGTAAGTTGTACATAAGCACAAGCGATACTTTTAATTACCATTTCATGGAAAGAGGATGAATAAAGGTGGTTTAATAATAAAAATAACATATATGTATATTTATTATAATCAATTTATTATTTTATTATAAAAACCATATGTTTATATTATGTAAAGAAGAATTAAAAAATTAAAGTGATTGGTTAAGGCAGTTACCTCTTCTCTGAAAGAACATCATTATATCTCCTCTTAAGGATCCTATGGTTGGTATTTTGGGAATAAAATCACCAATATAATGTGTATAGGGAAGTTTAAAAGTACATTTTTCAGGTTATGGTTGATATATGAGACTCAATGAGTTGTAAATAAGATAAAGGAGAGGTGTCATTTTATAATTGATAGGAGGGTCACTTTTAGAATTTCTTAAAGTATTAGATTAATAAAATTTAATTTTAAAGTCCAAGTGGGAAAACATATATAAGATTAAAATATAATATGATTAACATTATAAATATTATAATTGAATAAAATTTGGATAAGTTGGGATATAATTTTCACCCTTATCATTTTTTTAAACCCTTTGTTAACCCTTTTGACAATTATGGTGATATTAATGTTTTCTACTATTAAGTAGTAAATATATTTACTATAATAAGAAAAAAAAACCAAAAATGGTCCATTATCTATGTCATAAACTAAATCTAATTCATGTGAAAAAATATAATATTTTTTGGAATTTTAAATCATTTAATAAAATATTATTTAGTATAAACTATCATTAACATCAATTTTGGAACTATTCAATTAATTTGAATTTTACAACTACAATACAAAAATTAAATTTGAATAAAATGAATAAAAATCTCTCTAATATATTATTTTTAAGTAAAAATATATTTTACCACAAAAACGTACTCATATAATATTATTTTAAAAAATTAAAATCATTGTATTAATTGTTTTCACTGGTTGCACATGCATTGTGTCAGTGTTGCATCTACTTTAAAGGGAATTATTTCATTACTAAAAATTATAAATATATTAAAATAATTAATATACATCATTTATATTTCAAAATACTATTTATAACTAAAAATATCCTCTTTATATCCCTATATAAGAAAATCTAGTTAATAAAACAAAGAGAATGACATTTTTTAATTTTCATTATATAAAATAATATAATGTTCAAAATTATAAAAAAATGAAAAAAAGGTCTTTTATTATATTTATAGATGATTATGAATGATATATACTGATACAATTAAATTTAATCAATTTTTATGGTCATTTTTTAGTCCTTATCATATTATTCTTAACCTAAATTTCCTGATTTACACTTTGTCGTAGTAACAAAATTAATAATGTTACTATTCATAATGTCAATATTTTGAAAGGAGATATTTACAAAATATATAAAAAATGATTCAAAATATTGAATCCATTTTTCATTATCCAATTTATATAAGTGGGAGAAATCACTTTTAATATAAATTTTTAAAATGCAACAAAAAGCAATTTTTAGAAATATGTGTTTTTAAAGCCCAAAAATGTACTTATACCAATATCAGGTATAATAATGGTTTACATTAAGTTAATAATATTACATAAAATTAAATAATATTTATTTTACTTTTATAACAAAATTAAAATAATAATGATACTTTTTAAATAAAACAAAATGATTGTTTTACAAAAATCGTTATTTTCACTATTCACTGAAAAAACAATCTTTTAGAAAAATACCAAAATTTCACCACAATTATTATTATGATATGATTATTTAAATAAATTTATCCTATTTATAAAATAAAATTTCAAAATCTTTAATATATTTAATTATTATTATTTTCTCACAAAAAGCAATAAAAACCATTTTTGAAGAAAACATGTATTTATAGAATAAAATGGATTAAATAAAAATTATGTGATTATTTCTAAATAATTAATCATAAAATTTATTTTTAGTAAATAATTTATATGTAATTCAAAAATTTATTTATCCTATTAATACCTACCAATTTATAGGCTATGTTATAATGGTTATATAAAAATATTTTTTTGGTTTGTTTAAGCTTGGTGTTGCATGTAATGCAAGAAATAAAAAAAATAAAATTAAGTAATTGAGAACTATTTAATAAAATCAAATGGTGTTACATTATTTCCCCAACACCCCCATTAAATAAATTATTCCCTCACAATTTTTCTTGTTCTTCAGAAGTTTTAATATTTGAAAATTCATTTTTTTTAAACCCACATCGTACAAATGAATAATAAATATTCCCTTAAAAGGGTAGAGTGGGAAACATAAAGGTTACCTAAAATGTCATAAAATATGGTTCCAATATAATTATAACATTTGTGTAAAGATAAAATATTGACACAGAAGTGAAAAAAACTCCCAAGGACTAATAAAGAGTCATAGAGAATATAGTTCAAAAAAAGTTAATAGCCAAAAAAACCATGAAAGAGTTATGGGTTAAAGAACCATAAATTAATTGGTATTGAAGATTTTAGAACTAAATGTTTCTATTAATTTTATTTTCCTAGAGTTGAGGCATTAAATAACCATCTAGACTACGAACACAAGGAAATATACTTACTTGATAAGTATAATTTCTTCCTTTAATCATTTTCAAACACACTCTAATATTTTCCTCCAAATGATGAGCATTCAAGATGAGTTTTTCAGGCCTATATCTTGAAAATTTACTTCTAACAGATCAAAAATTATATCAATGTATTCCTCCTATATTTAGATCTTAACTAAAACAAAATATTGTCAGTATAAGATAAATTTTAAAATGAACAAACCATAATATAAATAAATACAACCTTAATATTAGAATCATTAATTTCCTCAATAACCTCAACATTAAAGAATTTTTTAATCTCAAATACTATATCATACCCTTTATCTTATATTTTAAAATTTTAGAATGAATTATTCCCAAATAATATTTCATGTTAAATCACTTGTTAAACCTAAGGGTTACATATACCTCAACCTAATGAAACATCTCTCAGATATCGTTAATCAATATAATAAACCACACTATAATATTTTAATATATTTAACTTCACAAAAATATCATGAATAAAATTTAGGTGCTAACCTAAAATTTAATCCTTAAGATGTCCTTAAATATATCTGAAAATATCACATTATAAAGGAATCTATTTTCAACCATCAATATTATCTATATCCCACAATCCAGTAGAATATAATTGACTTATCATCAAATCATATTCCAACCCCAAAAGGATATTTCAACATCAATAGGTTATTCTTCCTAATACCTAGTAATATTTTTAAATCACTTCAAAATTCCATCACTTAAAACATTAAAAAAGGTATATTGATTCCATTGAACTTATTATCAACCTTAAACTTATTAACCCATTATGGTATCCATAACTTTTAATTTAAACTCACATGAAAACATATTTGCTTCTAAAAATTAACATAATTATTATTCCTCAAATAAGTTCACAAACTATTAACTATATTCCATAAATCAAAAAATTCAATAAACATCATCAAAGATGACCTAAATTATTTTTTCATTAACTAAAAAATTTCAAGGAAACCAATAATATCCTACCAATGGAAATCATCTCATTATAGCAACTAAACATATCCTTTCAAATTATAGTGTGGAACAATCCTTAGGTGTTTCATGATCCTTATATTTTAAATATCATTTATATAACACTTAAAAAACATAATTATTTAATCATAAACATTTAAATATTTTCACTTCATAAGTCATTCCTTGGTCTATGAGTTAACCATTAGATTAGGGAATTGGATCAAATAATCCACATATTCCTCACACATAAGACATTGAACTATAAATTATACCTTATGATGATCATTATTTCCCTCCATCTAACTCTTAATTTTTCTTCATCAATTACTTTCTCGGTACCTTTCATTTTCACATATAAAACACCTTTGTGTTCCTATGATACATTCACATGAGTGTTTATTCCCACATTCTCTGCATATAGTAAGATGGATCTTCTTTCTTTCATATCCCCCACCACCTGATCTCCCAGTGAACTTTATCCTTATCTTATTTGGTGAGAGTAAGAGTTTGTTAAGGTGTAGGTTTTTAATCATATATCATGATATCTTATTACGCATACTCACAAGGTTTCATATTCCAGCTCTCATTTCATTTGGTTGATCATGATGATAATAATTCCATTTTCTATCAGTGTAAGCACAAATCCTATAGGTTCCAACCATTGACTAAAATCATAAAGAATATTGTGAGAAACAATAGTCATAGTGAAGACTCATGAAAAATAATTTATAGGATATATAAATTGTAAGAATTCGGACCTTCTTTTTCAGGTATGTTTTCCTTTTCTGGCCGTTTTTGAGAAAAAAGGGAGAATCTGGAAATTTTGTAAGTACACGTCGTGTAATTTACAAGTACACGTCGTGTACTTTTCTTTCGCTTGAGGCTATGTGATGTTCGTGTCTGGGCCAGTCACATGGGGTGTAGCGATGAGGTGGATTCTGATTAATACGGCGTATGGAAAAGGGTACTACACGTCGTGTACCCAAGAAGTACACGCCATGTACTTTCCTTTTTATTTCATTAATCAGGTCGGGGTAGTGCCTAATCCCCATTTTCATCTTCTTCTCCGCCTAATTATGACCAGAGTGACCTAGAGGGACGATTATTCTCTGAGCCATCGATCCTTCACCGGTTTTCCGAATCGAATGTCATCGGGTGAAATAGAATCGCAGTGGTGAGTTCTCGATTCTTCTTTGGCCATGTTTCCTGATTCCTCCTCTTATGAGATTTATCTGAGGTTGAATGTTTTAGACATTTTTGCAGATTTACTCCATTCTAGCCCGATTCACAGGCCGAAGGTCAATAATATCCATCACCAAGGATCTAGGTAGGTGGTTTGTTGCCCTACGTTTAATGCCTTTGAGTTTTTGTGCAAAGAGTGTCGGATACCCATGTAACGGGTATCCCGCGTTAGGTTTTTTTGATCCCTTGGTTAAATTTCCTTATATTTCTAGTTAGATTGAGGTTAATTCATGATAATATGTGCTTGTTTGCATGTTTGAGGATCACCCAGGGGTGTTCTTCCCTATTTGGTTGTTTATTGCCGTTTGGCACGGGTTGACTACAAGGCAAACCCTATTGAATTGAAAGTATGATTTTTGACTTGATTGCATGTATTACCTGCTATTTATATGCTTTTGGATGCATTTGTAGCTATTAGCCAAGTAGTTTCTGAACTTACTTAGGCTGATAACAGTTGATTACACATGACTAAACTACTCAGGGCTGAGTGAACCTGTTGTGGTAGACTAAAGGGGGAATTGACGATTAGGGCTTCCCTAGAGAGTCTGTTATAATTAGTATCGATCGCAGTGGGAATGTTAAATTGTACTTCCTTATAGTGTCCTTAGTTACGTAGTGAGACTATAGGGGGAATTAGACGTAAGTGATTCCTCGGAGATTCTATATCTTTTGTTGCAAGACCACAGGGGAATTGATGGGGAGAGCTTCCCAGAGTGTATGTGCCTTTGTATGTTTATTTGACTAGAGGGGTCTACTAGTAGGATCCACCCAGAGAGTCAGTGATTTATTTATTGGTTGGTTGTGACGAGTCCACCAAGCCAAAGAACAAGCTTGTGTTGTACAGCTTGTTGTTTAGGTAGACTGATGAGTTACTTGTTGTGATTACTTGCTTGCCTTGGGAGTATAGAGATGTTGCTAGGTTCCTTGGTTAATAGCTAAATGATTGTTTCTGAACTAATAAATAAATGTGAATGAAGATTTGTAGGATTTTTTTCTTTAGTGCACTTCTGCTTCTCTGCTGCATTTATTTCCTTTACTTTTACTATATTACTCACTGATAGTAGGGCACAGATCTCATGGTGATTGCCTACTAGGATTAGTCTCATACCCCGTTTGGGTCCTTCTTTTCTGCCCAAACAGGTTATATGGTTGTAGGTGTGGATAGGGATTGTGGCCCTTCTACTTTAGGTACATGATTGCTGGTTGGAGCTGGAGAGCATAGGATCGACCTTAGCCTTGCGATGCTGTTGGAGTTGCTGTTTACTTTCATACTTTGTTTTCAGTTGTATTTCAGCACGTTGTTGTGTTGCTTCTTTCCTTAGATACTTGTACCTATTGCATCATTATCATTATCATTATATGTTCATTGCTTCCATTGTTTAGTTTCAATGTTTGTATGTTGTTTACTGCTTCTGCTATTGACTGTTGTTTTCTCACCTAGTATACCTTACCAAATGAGGACATAGCTTCCCCAATAACTTTCCAAGGCCCTCGCTGCTAGTCGGCAGCCTCTGGCATTTGGGGAAATGTGCCTGAGGTTATGTGGTGGACTGGGTACGGGGCACCAGTGGAAGGGCTCTGGATTCAGGTCGTTACAAAGTGGTATCGGAGGAGTTCTTTCCTTTTTCTATTGACATACTATTTAGTGACATTAGACTAGGATAGGACGGAATAGGTAAATGGTAAATAGCTGTGCCCGGGCGTTCTAGAACCCGTGTACAGGGAAAAATCCAGATTACCTCGAATATTGCAAATTTTGAGTTTTGTGAATGTTACAGTTTAATTGATTTCACCGTTTGGTGATGCACTTGTTTTGTGCTGTTACTGTTTATATGATTGTGGTTCTATTTTGTTGCAATTCGATGAGATGAGGGTATACCATCTCATGAATCATATAGGCACATGTTATAAGATCACATGCCATGCATTTTTCCATGCCATCTAGATTGAATTTGACATTGCAAGCTGTTGTGATAGGATTTGTGATAATAAATGCATGCTGTTGTGATAGCAGATGTGATAGAATACCTACTATGTTGATAGGGTATCGTTGTTTGGATCTTTCTTATCACGGATGCCAAACTTTGATCTTAGATGTGTTATGGGCCCTCAAGGATCATAATTTGGTGGGTCATGAGTTCTTATACTATGTCTTGTTCTATGCATCATTATGATGCCAAGTTTTGATTCGCGGGGATTATGGGCCCCCACATATCGGAATTTGGCACCTTAACCCTTGTTTTTCTGTGTTTTCTGTGCTCCGGTGTAGTTCTGAGGCTACTGTCCGAAAAAACCCAAAATACACGGCGTGTACTTTATAGATACACGCCGTGTAGTTTTTGGCCATGTCACTGACCGTGTGGACAGGGACACTGAGCTGTAAATGGTTTTCAGGAACACGACATGTAGAGGTTAACTAGGAGCCCGACAGTGTAACTAACAACACGGGCCAGTTAATGCATGTTTATTACACGTCGTGTTTAGTATGCACACATCGTGTATCCTTTCCCAGGTACCCGGTCGTGTCTTGAAAAACACGGGTCAGTGTTATCTTCTCCTATACACACCGTGTTTGTTCAGAACATGCCGTGTAAGGATCATTCGAGTACCCGGCCGTGTCACGAACAATACGAGCCGAGGTTTCCCTTCAAGTGCCCGTCGTGTCTCTTAGGAACACACCGTGTAGTGTCAACCGTGTTTCAATCTATGTCACTGACCGTGTGAGCAGAACACGGTGTCGTGAAAGTAACTTCGAGAACACGTCGTGTACAGTAGGTACACACCGTGTAAATTCGGGGCCATGTACCCGGCCATGTCACTAACAACACAGGTTGGCGAAGCTCAGGTATAACACGCAGTGTCCATAGTGAACACACCATGTAGTATTGTCTAGGTACCCAGCCGTGTCACGAACAACATGGACCGGCATTCCTTTCCTTTCCACACGTCGTGTTTGTTCGGAACTCGCCGTGTAGTCTTGTTCAGGTACCCGGCTGTGTCACGAACAACACAGGACGGTGTCACCTTGCCTATACATGCCGTGTTTGTTTGGAGCATGCTGTGTAAGGTTCATCCATGTAGACGGCTGTGTGTTTAATAACACAGGCCACCGAAGCCTTGTCCACTACACGTCGTGTCCGCCGGGAACACGTCGTGTCCGCAGGGAACACGTCGTGTAGTCTCAGTTTAAGAAAAACCGTGTGGGTTACCCGTGTAAGGGACTCAGGCAGGGGAATAGTTTTCAAGTACACGCTGTGTGTGGGGTCAACACGCCATGTGGTTTGAGGTGTACATGATTTGTAGGTAAGGAGTACACGCCCATGTCAGTGGATTAAGAAGACACGCCGTGTAGTTTTATACACACTGTGTAGTCGAGTTTTGTAAACTTGTGTGTTTTTATTCCCCTATTTCCATTTTTACTCTTGTGTTCTCTTTCCTTGTTTTCCTGATCTAAGGTGTACTTTTTATATTTCGATGTTATGCCTCCGAGACGTCCTATGGTCGTACGTCTGCCGTCAAGCAGTGATCAAACACCAGATAGGGCTGATCATGGACTTCCTGTCGATCCTCCAGTCGGGCCAGCCTTGGCACCGGCTGTTATACCAGTTTCAGCTACTGATGCACAGTTCAGGGAAGGTTTCATGAGGATGATGCAGTGGAATTTACTCCAGTGGTGGATCGTTTCAGGGACGTCATTCTAGAGGACTTTTCGGGTTTTCCTCCAGAGCGTAAGGTAGACTTTTCTATTGAGCTCGTGCTAGGAGCAGCCCCATTGTCCATTCCTCCCTATACGATGGATAAACCTAAGTTTCAGGAGCTCAAAAAGTAGTTGGAAGAGTTCCAGGCTAAGGGTTTCATTTGACCCAGTACTTCTCCTTGGGGTTCGCATGTCTTGTTTGCGAAGAAGGCAGACGGTACCCTTCGGCTTTGCATGGATTATCGGAAGATGAACCAGTTGACGTTCAAGAACCGATATCCCTTGCTGAGGATCGATGACCTATTTGTTCAGCTTTGAGGAGCCTGGGTATTCTCAAAGATCGACTTGAGGTCTGGTTATCATCAGTTGTGCATTAGACCATCAGATATACCTCTGACAACCTTCAGAAGCAGGTATGGTCTATACGAGTATACAGTCATGCCATTCGGTCTCACGAATGTGCCTGCAGTTTTAATGGCACTGATGAACCGATTGTTCAATCCTTACTTGGATTCCTTTGTCGTGGTCTTCGGGGATGATATCTTGGTGTACTCTCGCACTCAACACGACCATGAGACCCATCTTGAGATCGTTTTGAGTACACTAAGGGAGCATCATCTTTATGCCAAACTCTCAAAGTTCCACTTTTGGATGGACGAGATTCACTTCCTGGGTCATGTCATCCCAGAGACAGGAGTATCAGTAGACCCAGATATGGTGAGAGCAGTAGTTACCTGGGAGCAGCGAAGAACATCTTTGAGGTACGGAGCTTCTTAGGGTTGGCTGGTTACTACAGGTGGTTTATAAAAGACTTCTCACGCCTAGCAGCACCACTGTCAGGCTTAACTAAGAAGGGGGTGAAGTTTGTTTGGTAAGATTCTTGCGAGTCAGTCTTTCAGGAGATGAAAGGGAGGTCGACGTCAGCACCGATACTAGTCTTGCTAGAGCCAGGAAAGAGCTACACTGTTTACAGCGATGCTTCAAGTATCGGGCTGGGAGCTGTGCTTATGCAGGAGGATCGAGTGGTTGCATATGGATCTTGATAGCTGAGGCCCCATGAGAGGAATTATCCTACGCACGACCTGGAGTTGGCCACAGTCGTTCATGATTTACGTTGTTGGAGACATTACCTTCTGGGAGAATATTTTGTGGTATACACTGACCACAAGAGTCTCAAGTACATCTTCACACAGCGTGACCTAAATTTGAGACAGTGGAGGTGGGTTGAGTATCTCCAGTCCTTCGATTTCGAGCTTTCCTATACGCTTTGGAAAGGCAACAAGGTGGTTGATTCATTGAGTAGGAGAACTCAGATATAGGTAGTTCAGGAGGCTAGCAGTGAGTGGAAACTGATGGCTCTGTTCTCAGAGATGCATTTGGAGGTTCACGATAGGTAGGGGTAGACTTTCTTATCTTCAATGGTAGTTACCTCTGCACTTCTGGACCGAGTTCGAATGAGGGAGCTGGCAGATTCAAAGGGGCTATTCCTACAGGAAAGCGTGTCAATAGAGGACCCTCTTCCTAGGAGGACCATTGGCGAGGATGAGATCTTGCGTTTCCAAGGACGCGTATGGGTTCCAGCAGATATACGTGAGGAGATGATATGAGACTTCCATTCCTCAGTTTGGGCAGTTCATCCTGGCATCACCAAGATGTACCGTGATTTACACCGCCAGTACTGGTGGCCAGGTATGAAGAGAGATGTGGCTGGTTTTGTCATGACATGTTCCACCTGTCAGCAGGTAAAGGCGGAGCACCAGTGGCCAGCTGGGCTTTTACAGCAACTACCCATTCCAGAGTGGAAGTGGAACGATTTCGTGATGGACTTCATGACAGGGTTACTGAGATCGTCGAGAGGAAACGATGCGGTGTGGGTTTTCGTTGACAGGATTACAAAGGTTACTCACTTATTACTGATAAAGGAGACCTTCGGTGTTGATGAGATTGGACTGTTGTACATACATGAGATTGTGCGCTTGCATGGGGTTTCAAGTACTATCGTTTCAGATAGTGACTCCCACTTTACTTCGCATTTCTGGAAGGGGCTACAGAAATCTTTGGGTACCCAGGTGCTTCTGAGTACAGCTGATCATCCTCAGACAGATGGTCAGTCAGAGCGCACGATGCAGGTGCTCGAGGATATTCTCCGAGCTTACATTCTCAACTTTGGTGTTTCTTGGGAAAAGCATATACCTCTCGTGGAGTTTTCCTATAACAATAGTTTTCAGGAAACTATTCAGATGGCACCTTACGAGGCTTTGTACGGTAGGCCATGCCGATCACCTTTATGTTGGCTGGAGGCAGGAGAGGCAGATTTGTTGGGACCTCGTCTTGTCCAGGAGACCTCAGAGTAGATAGAGTTGATTCGAAAGAGGATGGCTACTGTACAGTATCATGAGAAATCTTATGCTGATCAGCGGAGGCGACCTCTGCAATTCGGGGTCGGAGACCAGGTTTTCTTACGTGTTACCCCGAGGTTGGGACACAAGAGGATCAGGAGACTGGGTAAGCTCTCACCGAGATACGTCGGGCCGTTCGAGGTTTTGGAGAGAGTCGAGCTGGTTGCTTATAGGTTTCAGTTACCTCAAAGATATCAGGCTATGCACGACGACTTCCTTGTTTCTCAGCTTCGACGCTATTTCTCATACTCGTCTCATGTTTTTCACCCCGAGGAGGTTAATCTGGAGCAGGATGCATCGTTCGAGGAGTATCCTATCAGGATTGTTGATCGTAGCGCAAAGGTACTTCGTGGCTGGTCTGTTCCTCTAGTACGGGTGCTATGGGAGCACGGCCGTGTGCAGGACGAGACTTGGGAGAGGGAGGCAGATATGCGATCACAGGGGCCAGATTTGTTCGAGGTTTCTTCCTCACCACCTTTCTAAGGAAATTTGGGGAATAATTTCTTTAAGGAGGGAAGTTTTTAAGAACCCGAACCTTCTATTTCAGGTATGTTTTCATTTTCTGGCTGTTTTTGAGAAAAAGGGGAGAATTTGGAAATTCTGTAAGTACATGTCGTGTACTTTACAAGTACACATCGTGTAATTTTATTCCACTTAAGTCCATGTGATGGCCATGTCCGGGCCAATCACATGGGGTGTAGCGATGAGGTGGAGTCCGATTAATACAACGAATGGAAAAGGGGACTACATGCCGTGTACTCAAGAAATACACGTCGTGTACTTTTATTTTTTATTTCATTAATCATACCGGGGTCACACCTAATCCTTGTTTTCATCTTCTTCTCTGCCTAATTATGACTAGAGAAACCTAGAGGGTCGATTCTTCTCCGAGCCACCATTCCTTCACTGGTTTTCTGAATCGAACGTCATCGGGTGCAATGGAATCGCAGAGGTGAGTTCTCGGTTCTTCTTTGGCCATGTTTCCTGATTCCTCCTCTTGTGAGAGTTATCTGAGGTTGAACGTTTTAGACATTTTTGCAGATTTACTCCGTTCAAACCCGATTCACAGGCCGAGGGTCAAGAATATCGATCACCAAGGATCGAGGTAGTTGGTTTGTTGCACTGCGTTGAATTCCTTTGAGTTTTGTGCAAAGAGTGTCGGATACCCATGTATTGGGTATCCCGGGTTAGGTTTTTTTGATCCCATGGTTAAATTGCCTTAGATTTCTTGTTATCTTGAGGTTAATTCCTGATAATATGTTCTTGTTTGAATGTTTGAGGATCACCCAGGGGTGTTCTTCCCTATTTGTATGTTTATTGTCATTTGGCATGGGTTGCATACCAGGCAAACCCTATTGAATTGCTAGTATTATTGTTGACTTGATTCCATGTATTGCCTGCAATTTATATGTTTTTGGATTCATTTTTAGCTATTAGCCAGGTAGTTCATGAACTTACTTAGGCTGCTAACAGTCTATTACGCACGACTAAACTGCTCCAGGCTGAGTGAACCTGGTGTGGCAGAGAAAAGGGGGAATTGATGATTAGGGCTTCCCTATAGAGTCTGTTATAATTAGTATCGATCGCAGGACCCATGGGAATGAGACTTTGTGCTTCCTCAGAGTGTCCTTAGTTACATAGCGAGACTATAGGGAGAATTAGACATAAGTGCTTCCTCAGAGAGTCTATATCTTTCTTTGCAAGACCACAGGGGAATTGACGGTGAGAGCTTCCCATAGTGTATGTGCCTTTATATGTTTACTTGACTAGAGGGGTTTGCTAGTAGGAGCCACCCAGAGAGTCAGTGCTTTATTTATTGGTTGGTTGTGACGAGTCCACCAAGTTAAAGAATAAGCTTGGGTTGTACTGCTTGTTGTTTAGGTATACTGTTGAGTTTCCTATTGTGATTACTTGCTTGCCTTGGGAGTATAGAGTTGTTGCTAGGTTCCTTGGTTGATAGCTAAATGATTTTACTGAACTAATAAATAAATGTGAATGAAGATTTGTAGGATTTTTTGCTTTAGTGTACTTCTGCTTCTCTACTGCATTTATTTCCTTTACATTTTCTATATTACTCACTGACAGTAGGGCACGGATCTCGTGGTGATTTCCTACTCGGATTAGTCTCACACCCTATTTGGGTCCTGCTTTTCGGACCAAATATGTTATATGGTTGCAGGTGTGGATAGGGATTCTGTCCCTTATACTTCGGGTACATGATTTCTGGTTGGAGCTCAAGATCATAGGACCGAGCTTAGGCATGCGATGCTGCTGGAGTTGCTGTTTACTTTCATACTTTGTTTTCAGTTTTATTTCAGCACGTTGTTGTGTTACTGCTTTCCTTAGATACTTGTACATGTTGCATCATTATCATTATCATTATATTTTCATTGCTTCCGCTATTTAGTTTCAATGTTTTTATGTTTTTACGGCTTCCGCTATTGACTGTTGTTTTCTCGCCTTGTATACCTTACCAAATGAGGGCATAGTTTCCCCAATAACTTACTAAGGCCCTCGCTGCTAGTCGGCAGCCTCTGGCGTTTGGGGAAATGTGCCTGAGGCCATGTGGCGAACTGGGTAAGGGGCACCAGTGGAAGGGCTCTAGATTCGGTTCATTACATAAATCATGAGAAATACGTTTCAATATATGAAACCTTATGTTTAATCTAGGTTATCCATGATCATAACCAAAAAATTTAGGATATTATCCTATACTTAGGCTTATCTACATGGTTCTCACTAAGGTTTTATCATCCTAGTTTCTAAAGGATAACTAAACGTTACTGTTATACCAAATATAGTGAACTATACTTTTTATACATAAATATTTTATATTTTTAGATGAATATTAATTAAATAACATAATGATCCATTCTCGGATCATATATGTATATTACCCTTGTAAACTTGAAAACATAAACAACTAGTTCATAAGAGTCTCCCATTAAGGTCTTCATAACCATCACCCTTATTAAATATATCATTCCTAAAACCTTTCTTTAAAACCTGAGTAAATGAGCCATAATAATGGGTGATATCATATGTTTAGAATGGGTAAATAAATGAGATATCAAAGATCACATAATCATAACATGATTATAAGTGTAAGTGAACATGAGCTCGACATTTGAAATCCAAACGTAGTATATCGTAGACCATAATCTCGAGTCATGGAATAAATCTTGGTAGTTCATAAGACTTGAATAATAAAGGAATCAAAGAAAATAAGCCATAAAAGAATAACATTGGCATAAGACATGATTTTGGGGAATTAATAAGCTTAAAACTTTTCAAACATGTATAAATAGAAAGCGGTTCACTCATTAAATTAAGGACATGAAATCAGGACCTCTCGTAATCTTATGGACATGAGACCATGTCCACACATAATCATATGGACATGAAATCCAAGTACATGCATAAAATTATAGACATGAAAACTAGGTCAATGCATAATCTTATAGACATGAAATCCATGTCCACGCATAAACTTATGAACTTGAAAACCAAGTTCAGACATAAAATTTTGAATATGAATTCAATTTCATGCATAACATGTTTACCTTGTGAGTTATCCATATTTACCCAATGAATTTTAGGAATATATAATTTTGGGCCTACACATCACATAATGAAAATAATACATATGTGTATCAAAATATCATAAATCATTCATCATATCACAATCCATGAAAACAAATGGGTTTCATAATCATTTCATCATATTATAACGTATGGTAAAGAAATGAGTTTTATAAACATTTCATAATTTCATTATAGCATAACACATGGAAAATGAGTGGGCTTCATAAAAATCATGTCATCATAATCAGAACCCATTAATAGAAATAATAAGGATGGTACCCTTGGATCATATTCCCATTAAATTATAAGGGGGTTTAATCTTTTATGAATATAAATACCAATACAATTTCATTAAAACATTCTTGTAGAAAATACCCTTTTCACTTTTAAAATCACTTTTAAATAAAGAAAAAATCACAATATATATTGAAAATAATTTTATTTAAAAATATCCTTGGAAACATATAAAGGACTATTTATAGTTTTTAGTTTTCATGATAGTTAAAAATTCTATTCCTAACGTATAAGTTAAACGAAAACATTAATTTCACACTTTTTTAAAAAAATTCAAAAAGTACCTCATTCAGATAATGATAAGAAGATTCCTTTTAAAAAAATTAAAAAAATAAAAAATGGGTAAAAATTACATTAAAAAATAATATAAATATATTAAAAATCTTTTTTAAATCATTTTTTAAAAACTTTTATATGGAAGTAAATTATTTTTGACTCAAGAGAGAAATAAAGATTATTTTCCTTGATTTTTTTTTTGGTCTCTAGAGTAATTAAGGTGAGTAAAATGAAATGAAGACATGTATTTTAAAGAAATAAATATCTTATAATAAAATTAATTATTTTCTTTAGAGGATTATCATAATAATTCATCATTGGAAACTTAATTTTAAACAATCCTGATAAACAATGTGATTGTAACATAAAATCCTTTACTGAATTGGTATCATTTGAATGATACGACCCATGAAAGAAAAAAACTTATATGTATATTTAAATAAACATAAAATTCAAAATAAGAATCATAAAATACATTCATGGATAGTATATTCACCACATAAAGAAAAAAAGTGGTGAATATGGCATGTGTCTCATAGAAATAAAAGTGAGACGGAAATACCTTACCTTAGGTAGGAAATCCTTCATACACATTGGAACCTACAATATAATAAATATATATTTATTAAACATAAATTATAGAAACATACTCATATATATCATATAATATATGGTTTAATTAACATTGTATCACCGATTTGTTAACAATTCATTATTAAAATCATTATGTTGGGTGATATCTGGTTCATTTTTCATTTATGTATTTGTTCTACAGTTTTGATCCTTGTACTTTTATCATGGTTAAATCATGTACATAGTGTTAATCATTATATAAATATAATATAAATTAATTATATAAATTTTTATTTTCATTCGTAAACTTATAGATAGAGAAATTAAGTACATCATTCATGGAGATGGTAGGTAGTACGTACATATGAACGTTGTTTTCATTTTTCGATCGAGAGAAAGAAAAAAGTATAATAATGTTTTGAATTTATAAAATAATTATTATATCATATATATTCATTTAATTCATCCTCATTACCAACTATGTAAAATAAAAAATAAAAAATAATCGCTTCGCTTCGTGGAGATGGTAGTCCACACGTACACACGAGCGACGTTATAATTTTCCAATGGTTTGGAAGGTGAGAAGGTAGATATGATATTATCATTATAGAGGTATAATTATTTCATAATTATCTTATATAAACATTAAAACCATAAAAATACCCATCCATTAAAGATGTTTATGAGAAATGAATTTTATCACAATGCAGAGATGGTAAGTCGTACGTATGCACAAGCGAAACTTTCACTTCCTATTTGATTGAAAAAGGGTAAAAAAGATGGTTTAAAAATTATAATAACATTTTAGTATATTTAGGATACATAGCAAATTATTTTATGATAAATATAATATTATTATTAGAGATTTATAAGAAGTAAAAAAATCATCAGTTAAGGCGATTACCACTTCTCTGAAAGAACTCCTTTAGAAAACCTTTTAAGGATCTCAGGTTTGTTATTTTGGGAAGGCCAGACCCTCTATATTGTGGATAAGTAATTTTAGAATTAATTTCGATTGGTTATTTTAGATCTAGAAGACTAAAAATTGTGTGAATGAGAGAAAGGAGTGGTACCCTTATATAATTGAGGGGAGGGGAACTTTTGGAATTTCTTAAAGTATTAAATTTATATAAATTTATTTTGATGTATAAATGGATAAAAATTGATATTATTATAATTTAATATGATTATGAGTCAAAAATATCTCATACAATAAAATTTGGAAATTTTTCGATCACTTTTTTAAACTTATCGTTTTTAACCCTTTATTAACCATTTTGACAATTATAGTGATATCAATGATTGTAACTATTAAAGTGTTAAGATAGTTATAGTAAAAGGAGAAAAATAATATAAACATATTATTTTTTATTTAATAAACCATATATTATTCAATTGTATAATGATGATATTTTTAGTAATTTTAAATCATTTAATAAAATATTATTTATTATTAAATATCAATGCCAATTTGGGAATTATTCATTTAATTTGACTTTTAAAACCTCAAGAATACAATTATATTAAATTTAAATGAATCCAAACCTCTATAATATTTGATTTTTATTTAAAAACAATTTCGTAAAAAATCACTCAGATAAAATTATTTTTATATTTTTTAAATTCATTTTCTTGATTTTTTTCAGTGCTTTCACAAGAATTGTGTTAGTGTTTCATAATCATTTAAGGTGATTATTTCATTAATAAAAAATACAAATAAATTAAAATAATAAATATAATTTATTTATATTTAAAAATAATATTTATAACTGAACACATCCTCTTTTATCCCTATAAAAAATTACATATTATAAAACAGAGAGAATGACATTTTTTTACTTTTCTTTTAATAAAATAATATAAAGGTCAAAATCAAGTCCATATGACCCCAAAATCCATATATTATACTTTTTTTATGATTATTAATAATATATAATGATCCAATAAAATTGGTTAAAGTGTTAGGGGCATCTTTTAAGTCCTTATCACATTATTTTTAACTTAAATTATCTGATATACCCTTTATCATGTAGAAAAATTACTAAAGTTACTATTCATGTTTTTGAAAAATTAAAGCAAAATATTTAACAAATTTGGATCTCATTATTCCAAATATTTAATCCATTTTTCAAGATCCTGTTTCTATAAGTTTCAGAAATTAATTTTAATATAAATTTGTAAAATGCAAAGAAAAGTAATTTTTAGAAAAATGCATTTTTAAGACCAAAATTGTACTTATAAGAAAATTAGGTATAGTGATAATTCAAATAAATTGAATTATATTATATATAATTAAATAATACTTATGTTAATTTGAGATAAAATTAAAATAATAATAATACATTTTAATTAAAATGAAATGATTGTTTTACAACAATTGATATTTTAACTATTCACTAAAAAATCAATATTTTCAGAAAATACCAAAATTTTCACCCAATTATGATTTTTTTATGAATATTTAAAAAATTATTTCTTTTTTATGAAATAAAATTTCTAAAATTTTAATAAATTTAATTATAATTATTTTTAATCAAAAAGTAATACTTTTTTTAGAAAAAAAGATTTTTAAAAATAAAATTGATTTAATAAAAATTGAGTGATTATTTCATAATAATTAATAAATAAATTTATATTTATTATTAACTTTAAATATATTTTAAAAAAATTATCTATTCATACCCACTAATTTATCAAATTTGTTATAATGGTTATATAATACTATTCTGTAGTTCTTTTAAACTTAGTGTTTCATGTAACACAAGCTGTCAAAGAAATAAAATTAATTTATAGAGAGATATTTTATAAAATCTCATGTTGTTACATTAGCTATCATATTTTATTTTTTTATAATATAGGTTTCTTTCATATGTCGGTTACTTGAGGTTGTTTAGTCAATTTCTTCATAACTCTTTATGTCTATTGACCATGATATAATGAATTTTAAAATAATTTCATAATATCCAGAATATTAATAGTTATATGGTCATAATTTTGATACATCAAATATATTTTTTAGTCCAACCATGATGGGTGGTGATGAAAAATGAAACTCATTTCTCATGGAGGTGATAGTTTGCATGTATGCACAATTAATGTTTCCATTTCTCAAAGAATGAGAGATAAATAATATGAGTGAAAATTTAGAATTTAAGAATCATATTTATTCATTCATTACATATTTTTTTATCATATATGAATGGTGGTGATGAAAAACGAAAGACATTGGTTTGTGGAGGTGGTAGTATGGACAATGTACTAACGATGATTTTGTTTTTCTTAGCAGATATAGAGGAATAAATAATGGTCATTAAATTAATATAATAACATATCAGAATAATAATGATACTAATTTAATTTTATTATTATGGATAGAATATATTTTTAAGAGAAATATTAAGGAGAAAAAGTTATGAAACATGTAATACAAACATTGGTGACATGATCTTCTCTTAGAGATTTCCTTTGAAGAGAAATCCTCAAGATAACATATAGAGACCAGGTACTTAAGGATAATAAAAATAATTCTAGGATAATAAATTTGGGGATATATTTAATGAAATTTTTAATGGGATATGTATGTTTTAAAGGGTTTTATTGACCCCCTTAATAATTGAGGGAAAATGAAATTTTGGAAACACCCTTTATATTTTAATAATTCCTTAACACTATTCAAAGGTCAATGTCTCTAAATTTTTTAAAGAATGGGTATTTGGGTGTATTTGGGTTGATAAAGACTCATAAAAGACTTTATACACATGTTTTAAATATATTATAGGGTTTTCACCATTAATTGTTTTACATTTTACTCTTTTACTTTTAAACTAGGTAACTAGTTTTTAACTAAGAAAATTTAGGCCTTGTTAAAAATATAAAATAAAACATATTTCCTAATTTGGTCATTATATAAATAAGTTTATCTTATATTTAATCTAATTCAATTTATAAATATAATAAAATTAACTTTCAAATTAAAACAGCTAATGTATAGAAAAATGGTTTTAATAGAAAAATGAAATTTTTTCCATTATGGATTCTTAATATTATTTAGTTTAGATTACCAATTAAATGAGAATTAATATATTTATTTAATTTTTTATAAATAATATAATATTCACTATTTATTGTAGTTTATTTTAATTTATTAAATATAATTTCCTAATATTAATAAAGTAATAATTTTAAAATAATTGTTTCACCATTATCATGGTTATTAACGTTGATCCTAATAATCTAAATTCCATACATAACAATTAAATAGACCATAATAAATAATATGAAAATTATTATCTCAAATATGATAATCATTTTATCAAATTAACTTTCCATGTGTAAGGAAATTAATCATAATGTTAGCGTGTTCAAAAATCTATTTTTAGGGAAAGTGTATTTTTAAGCGTAAAGTTTATATATAGGACAAAATTATCAATCTTATTGACCCTAATGATATTAAAAACATTATTATTGATAAAAGAATAGTTTTTTATAGTGAAATAAATAGGTAATCTAATTTTCTCCATGTTCAAACTTAATTAAGTAAATATATGAAAAATAGTTTTCATAAAATATTAAATTTTCTAAAATGTTAAACATTGATTTTACAAATTTTTCTTAGTATTTTTAAAGTATTAAAATCACTTTATAAAATATATTTTTTATACTAAAAAGGTTTCAAAAAATTTTACATCATAATGTCATAAAATTGACAGTATTATAAAAAATCATTAAGTTTCACTATTTACCTAAAAATCGTTTTTTTTTTGTGAAAACCCCAAATTTTTTAACTAAACTAATTTTTATAATCTAAATTTAAAAAAACATTATTTTATAAAATTAAATTTCCATATTTTCTATCTTATCTTTAAATAAAGTCATAAAATAAAATGAGAAACTATTTTTATATAAAAATAGATTTTAAAAATACTAGTTGTTTGTATTATTAATTTTTATAAAACAATAATAAAGATAGAACTGATCAATATATATTATCATATTTTTAAAATAATATAATTAGTTTTATTTAAAAAAAGATAAAAGGCATAAAATGATAGATTCTTAAATAAAAAATGAATTAATTAAATTTACATAAAATAACCTTTATATATATATTTCATAATTTAGTTACTCATATTGATACCTACTAATTCAATGACTACTTTTTAATTATTTAAACACATCATGGTTTTTTTTTTGGTTTAGTGTTGCATGTGGATCAATCTATCAAACTTATTTGTATTAATTAGATGAAAAATATATTAAAAACTATTCTTATTATATTCTCCCCCCAAAAATAAATTACATCTTTACAGTTTTAAAACTAATATGATTGGAATAATTTATTTAGGGATACCCTAATTGACCATAAACTAGTAGTTAAGCATGGTTCAATTAAGGATGTGAATTGAGATTTCTTAATAATAAATTTAATATGATTCCTTTCTAAAAATATATTGTTCATTCCAAATATAATTATATTGAGTTGAGAGTAAATAAATATATACGGAATTACTTTACTCAATCCCTAAAGAAGTTTCATATACCATGACTACAATAATTATACCATAAAATGTTTTTTATTTATGGATCAATACATAATAGGTGAAATTATACATGTCATAACACATCGAAAATTCTATAGTGATAAATCACTATCTACTTTAACAGAATTTATTTCATAGGCTTTTCCTTATTCCCATTACCAAGGATGTGGTTGGTGTTGATCATCCACTTTAACCTTTGGATTGGTGCATTAGGTTACATAGTAACCAAATTCCTCTAATATAAAGCATTGAATCGTTAGTGTATCATTAGGAATAACATTATCTTCCTTTATTATATAGTTATTTTTTCCTCAATAATTTATATCTATATTACCTCCTTTACCACAAGAAAGGCATATTCCAGTCCCCATGATGCTATTACCCTAATTATTTTTCCAATTTTTTTGACATATATGTGGTTTGATTTCTATCATCATATCCATTGCCTAAATCTTCATTAGTCTTTATCCTTCTCTTCTTTAGTGCACTCATGGTTTAAACCATGGTTACATTGTTAATAATGTTTGGCGATAGTTTTTTTGGTATAATCACAAGATTAATCTATCAATCTCTCATTCTAATGGGTTGATCATTGAGATAATAATCACATTATCCTTCTCACCCAAGATTAACTCAGCTACTTTTGGTTCCAACCTTCACTAAAACCAAATGGGTTTAATGTTAGTGTTGAAAAAATGTCATTATAAGAGAAGTATCCTAGGTAACTAAAAGATAAATTTTACCTAAAGATTTATCACTTTATAATACCATCATGTTAGCCTATAATTATTTTCTTTTAAGCTATATCACTCTTTTATTTAACCTATATCATTCACATTTTAACTTATATCATTATTAGATCAAATTATGTCATCCTTATTTTAACCAATATCATTCAGATTCATTTTAGTTTACCTTAAGTTAGGTTATCTTATACTTCTCAACATATCCCCTAAAATTAACTAAGAAATAAAACCTTTATAATGGTTCATGAAGATAATATGGTTAATAAAAAATATCCCATGGGAGTATCAAACTAGGTGTGAAGTTAGGTCTCTTTGTTGCACACCAAGTGATGATTGATTTAACACCCAACATGCTCTTTTTGAGGTTGTTTCCCCTAGGTACATCTATGTTAGACCCTAAATTAACCTATTGTATCCAGTAAGGGAATAATTTCTAGGAAAACCACACACTCTATACTTTACCAATATTCTAGTATTTAATCATATACTTGTATTTATCCTTTATATTTATCCCTATGTTTTTCACTAAAGTTATCTTATCTTATTATGTAAAATAACTACATTGATCCTCAAAAATAAATAAACCCTCCTCTTATACCAACTATAATGACCTAAAAATAAACATATATTTATTTTACATCATTTAGATAATTTAATAATTATGTCTCATAATAGTCCCAAATAGCTCAAATAACCTTTTGGTTTAGTGTCCTTGAGGACCAGTTACCTAGGAAATTTATTTTAAAAAACTTGTGAACACTTCTCCATAATCAAAATCTTCTAGAAGACCTTTTAAAGTTCTCATAAGTTATATTTATCCTCATAACCTACAGAATAGAAACATAATAAAGGGGTGAGATAATATGATCATTAATCTAAAATTATCAATATATCATCAAGGGTTAGATTATAATCTTATGATAAAACAAGGGCATTGTGAAATTTATTATTAAAAGAACTTGTAAAAATAATATTTTTCTATAAATAATGAAGAAATTACATGTAATCTCAAAATAAAAAACATATACCATGATATAAGAGTGTTATATAATCATGGAAACATGGAATAAGGAATTGATATCAGAATATCATAGAACCATAAGCATGTGGAAATATCACAAACCATGACCTCATAAGAAAATGTCAAGGCAAACCACCAAGACAATATAACATAGGATAATCACCATTATAATCATGGTATACTCGAGATAACTTCCATAATGACCTAATTTCCTAATGATAATAACCCATGCACCATACATAGTGTTCTTAAACTAACCATCTCTGCACCATACATAGTGTTCTTATGTTAACCACATGTGCACCATACATGTAATCTCATGAGACATTAACATTAACCAATACATTAGAGGGACATAATAGATGAAACCATAATAAATTACACTAATCACCATAATATTTATAATAATATGTGTTCCATAAAAGGAAAAAGAAACCATAAATGAATCATAATCATGATAAAATCTATGAGAAGAAAGTGGGTTTCATAATATTTTTCTTAAAGAATAACCAAAGTCTGTATCATATAGATTCCTAGGAGAATAAGGGATTAAATTATTTTTATCATTAATTATTTGAAAATGAACATAGGTCTTAAACATGGAGTTTCAATTTAGAAAATTCATTAAAATATCTAGTGAATAAATAATGAAAGTGAACCAATTAGGAGAAACTTTACAAAATAATTAAATGATTTTTTAAAGAATGAAATAGAACATCATTTTACATAGAACCAAAATTAAACCAACTGGGTTATCCATAAAATATTGGGAATTTTTATAATCTATTTATGGTTTAAAAACGTTTTACAGGGGTGATGCTTTACATGATGTCATAAATAGGAATGTTCCCATAAATCTAGTTTATTTAAATGTCAGAATTTCAAATGGAACTAAATTATTTTATAACCTCATTAGTGAAAAGGATATTAAAATAAATATATATGTAATATACATATATAGAAAATTTTAATAGGTACATGAGAATAATATAGAATAGAAATGGAGAAATAAAAAGGGAATATGTAACTAAAAAGTCATTAAAGAGGAATGGAAGATCCCTTCAATCTTTCAAAACCCATTTTTTCAAACCCCACATCATAAAAGAAAATAATAAAACTTTATTTCGAAAAACAGGAGATGTTAAATATGAATTTATTAGGAGATAACACTTAATTAGGTTTCAAATTGAATGGGATAACATTAGTGGTAAGGGAAATTATGGATAAGGAGGGGGAAACCATCATTTAAATGGATTTGAATTATCTTTAGCATGGTTTCATATTAAAAAAGGATTAGAACTCATAATTAAGGGATACTTAAATAAAAAGGTGATCCACCAAGATATAAATAGGATATACTATATGAAATGAAAGAAAAAATTCAAGGAAAAACATTATAAGTCAAAAAATCATATAGAGTTATAAAAGACCCTTACGAATTTAGAATTTTTTGAATCAAAAGAAATTAGAATCATTAAAATCACAAGGATCGATAAATATCATGGATTAAATCATGGATTATACCAAAATACATTCTTATTAAATATATACAGTATAGAAATATTAAATTTGTTTATAACTATAGCATCTTAACCTGAATCATCAGGTCTGAGTTGGAATGACACATGACCTCAAACTCACCTCCCCGTATTCTAGAGAATACCGAATAGCTGTGAGGATATTTATTGGAACCATGGGGAGATTATACCCTCAATTATTGTGTATAAAAACAAGTAAGAAATCAAAATTATAAAAATATGAAATCAAATACAGATATAATAACAACATAACAATAGTATGAACAAATTATGAAACAAAAGACTCAAACTTGAGTACAGGGTACTAATTTCCCACCAGGTCGATGGAATGTAAAAATAAGAAAAAATGTAAATTAGGATATTCTGCTACTCCAAGACACATAGAATATCAATATCTCTAATCATAGAGATCTACCCCACTAAAAATTCAACATGGTCCTCATACCAATATATACCTACAAAAATTGAGGGATGCTTGAGTAACTGAATACCATGCACACCTGAGAAGGGTGTGAGTATAACTTATTAGGACACCACTAATGAATTATAGTAAACAACCAATAATATGTAGTCTATTTGAATGTGATAAGATCAACAGAAAGTAAATAGGAGACACTTAACTATGAAAAATAGAATAATTTATTTACAAATCACACACACTCTACAACAACCATGTGTTGAGCGGTCATTCACTTACCAAGATTCCATGAACCTTGACCATAATTACTTCAGATTCAAGTCAAAATTATGATCAAAACATATGTTAAGAGTAACAAAACTAGCCTCAAGGATAGTAAATATTTTTCTTTAAAACCTATTCCAATCGTGCATATATGAGATTTTGTATTTTCTAACCCTTAAGTACAACATGTTTCTCGAAAAAAACACTAGGCATCAAGTTCTTTACTTGAAAATAACTAGGCATTAAGAAACTCGATACTTGGCATCTAGTAATTGAGTGTATACTCGACACAACATTCCATATCATCATTGTATATCCACCCTGTGGATAGGTCCATTATCTCCATCATCATAAATCATGTGTATACCCCCACTAAGGTACAATCAGGTCATAATGGTCCACCTATTTTGAGCACCAATAGAGATCCCTCTAAAGGCATGGTAACAAACATAACATGGTAGATCATATAAGGAAATCGTAGCATTGAATAACATCATGAGTATTAGTATCATCATACTTATATGTGGTCATCATCAAATATGTCACAAAAAGACAAACATGCATACTCTTGTCATAAAACACTATAAAGGTTCTCATGATCTACACACGCACCCACATGTGATCACAATCAATCATGGCCAACAAGTTATGCTAATAAAAGTATCACATCAAGGAAAAAGAGTGCATATATAATCATATCATTCCATATCATCATGAGTCATGGAATCTAAACACATTATCAAGATCAAACATGGTCTATCATAATATCTAATCATACCCATGGAATAAATCAACACACATGATCTTAGAGGTCTACACCCATCACACACATGTGATCTAGGCAACAAACATGGTATCATGGGATCTAGGTCTCATGAAACACAACAACTCACCGCAAGGTTTCTATGTAATCTAAGGAATTCATATGTGACCAAGCCTCGACCATCGATGGATGGAAATCTAGTGCACATGGTTCAATTGGTGCCCTTATCACTTTTTTCAATTACATTAGGCACAGTTCCTTTAATTAATTAAGTCTCAAGCCTCATTAATTAATTAAGAATTATTATTGATATTTATAACTCGTTAGGAAAAATAAATTCATTCTTACAAGGTAGAGGACCTCATACCACAATCCCATAAACATGTATAAATACCCAAGGGTGGAATACATGGGACCACAAACCTCAAATGAAGTCAAGTATAATACAAGAAAATACCAACAGATTTTTCCGAGTCACCCAAGTCCATTCGGCCACCCTCAATGTCATGAGTTCTTATCTCATTCCAAAGAATTATAATTAATTATTTATAACTATGTTATAATTAATTAAATCATTAAAAGAACATAAATTCTATGAGAATTAATACTAGTAGAAAGAATTACCAGAAAACATCACCTATTCATAATAATGTCCAACCATCCAAGGAAGGTTATTAACCCACTTTTGAACTCATTTTATAAAATCACTATGATGTGACAAAAATAAATAATTTTTTTAATATAATTAAATAATAAAACATGAATATTTAAACTAGATATATACCTATTATGAAACTCCCATTAATAGCATGCACTCATTATCATAAGACAACCTCTTTTTATGGTATTAAACAGCTTTACCATCCTCAAAACATTCCTTCAATATATGGTAGGATTTGTATCTGATTTCTATAATAATAATCAACCCATAATCAGCAATAATTAAAGAGTAAAGATACATAAAAAATTTCAAGGTATTAAACTTACCAAGAAGGATCTATTCCAACAAATAAATCCTCAGTCGGTGAAGGACTGGTATCAGAGATGCACTTATAGGAAGAAACCCTCTATTCCCATATGGACTCTCATAATGGATTCATAAGAATTAATAATGATGGATATTGATCAGTACCGTCTTTTTAAATCCACTCTGAAACTACCCAAAAATAATTCACAGCATGAAACATTGTTTTATGTCATGATTTTTTAGGGAAAATACCTTTCTAGGCATGGATAACATGTGTCATATAATAAACCTTATCTTTATTACACATTAATTCCTTATTTATTAAATAAAATTACACATAATAAAACTTTTAATTTTGATAAGTATAATCTATTTTTGAAGTAATTACATAGCATAACATCTTGAACATGGGATATAACATAGTTAATGAATACTTCCATCACATTCTTCAGAAATCCTATGGATTTTAAAAATAAACAAGATAACCTGGGAACATATATAAGAAAGTGTTGAGATATAAATCCCAATAAGGGAATAAAAATGGAATGAGGTAATACATGTTATAAAAGAGAAATATAAAAGGGTAATAAAATTATTGAGAATCATAAACATGAATAATGAGATATGATATGTCATGATAATCATAAAGGCAAGATGGAAAATGTGATAAAAACTTAAAACACTACATCATAAACCTGGGTCAGGGATAAATGGAAATAAATCATGATGGAAATAATACCAAAAAGGAATAAGGTTCAATCATTATCCCAACATGATGTCTCATGAGAATTAACATTATTCAAGGCATTGGATCAATATATAATTTTGAGTGCACCGATCACTTTCATTTCATTATCATGCTTAAGTGTGTCACATAGATCATACAACTTGGATTCATTAATCATCATATTTTATTCCATTATCAAGGAGTGTAGAATAAATAAATGTAAGTCTCAATTAAAAAATTTATAAGTTTATATTGGTTAACTCCCTTGTTAGGAAATTGGTATGGTATTCACTACACAATTTTTTAGGCATGTGAAATCACGGTGAAATTTCTCCTAGATAACGGCGTCACTTAAAAATTCATAAAATGGGTTGATGAGAGAAAACAGGGAATATAATAATTTTGACATAAAATGGTAAGTAATGGGGATATGTAAATACATATCCCAATAATATAAATTAGAAATAGAAGGCTTGAGATAATGAATAAACTTGGATAAAGAAGAGAAGGTGAGGATCCCATACTTAATTATGTGACACCAAATTCTTGGGAGAAGATTATAGAGAGATTGGTGGAACCTTGGGAGGACTCTATAGATGTTATAGAAGAATAAGGATGTTATCCAAGTATTTTTAGTGAAGATAAATGAGATATTGTGTGGGTTTATATAGGAAATGAGTGGTAAATTCATTATCATTTCTCAAACATAGGTTTTGGACTATATATAACAAAATAACCAAAACCACAAACATTCCCATAGATTTTTCTCATTTTTTCTGCCAAATGGGATTGTTTTTCATTATTTTATAAGTCCAAGGTCCTAAATTAAAAACATAATACCATTTCTTATGTGTAATTGAGTCAAACTCTTAAAGAAATTATTTTAAAACCTTAAAATATATTAATGGTTTGGGAGGATTCAAAAAGGCTTTATAAAATTCATAAAATAAATATAAAATCACATTATTTAAATAAAAAACATTGATTTGGACATTAATTAATTTTATTTTATTTATTAAATCACTTTTGGGTCATTTTATGTCACAATACACACTAAATATTTATACCGTATTTAATTTTTACCTAAAAATTCGACTATCCCAGAAAATTATGAAAAAATCACCATTGGATAATTTTTACCATATGATTCCAAAAATAATATTCATATCATCTAAATAATTTTCAAAATATTTTTATTTTTACTTTTAAAATAATAATTGAAATTTATTGAGAAATTATGGGTTTTCTTGGAAATAATAGTTTTTGAACCTTTATAAAAATTACATTTGACTTCATAATATTTATTTGTTTATTTATAATTGATAAATATTATTTAATAATAATATTAAAATATTATTTATTTCAAAAATCAATCAATTTATCAAAATAAAAATCTTAATTGAAATTGAATAATAATTAAAAATATCATTTGTGTTTTATTGTATAAAAATCAAAATCATTTATAAAGTAATGATAAAAAAGAAAATATAAATATTATTATATTGAAAAAATATAATATAAATATTCATATTATTATGGTCTTGATACATATCACTTTAATACACTAGTTAATGCCCTAAGAGTAAAGTGTGTGATAGTAAGACTTCCATGGGGTGGTTCGATGAACAGGGTTTGGTCTGTGATCTCAATGAGATTGAACTTACGTCGTAAATAGTTTCACTCATTATTAAGTTGTTTTATCACATCTTGGGATTGATCATGGGAAATCCTAGAGATTTTATCTCCCTTGTAAGCTCTAATAAATGGGATTCATAGTCTATTATCTTACTAGTTTAGTCTATCACTTCCTTTTTCCATGTCAATTGGATTTCTTAAAACCTTATATTTATACTAATCATGTGATCATTGTTCAATGACTATATTGTCAATAGTATTGATACATAATGGTCATTTAAATATGACATGATATAATAAAACAAAACAAGTGCAAGTATTTTCTATAACCATATTACATATTAATACATTTAATTAAATCATATGGGAAATTATATTTATAATAATTCATGTCATTATAATTTTGTCCCCTTCATAAATTTCACACTCAAAATTTTCTTTTCCAAAAAAAATATAAGGTTAACTCTGTTTCATCACTTCCTCCAGTTCCCATATCGTTTATTCAAACATGTGGTTTCTCTACAACACTTTGACCAGGTGAGTTGTCTTATATCGTAGAAATTTGTATCTATGATCTAAGATCTTCACCGATTTCTCCTCATATGAGAGATCATTATATAGTGGCACCACCTTTGAATTTAGTACATGTGAGGGGACAGGTATGTACTTCCTCAAGAAGCATACAAGGAATACATCATGTACTTGAGATAGGTTAGGTGGGAGTATTAGTTGATAGGTCACCACTCCAATGAAATCAAGTATCTTAAATGGGTAGATGTATCTTGGACTAAGAATATCCTTATTTATAAATATCATGACTTTATTCTTTGGATATATGTAGACGAATACCATGTCCCTATATTTAAACTCTAGGTATCATTAGCGATTATCTACATAGCTCTTCTGTCTACTTTAGGCTTCTTTGATGTGCTACTGGTTTTTTTTTCACCCTTTCTACCATCTCTTTGACCATTTCATGACATAGATACTTAAGTTCATCGAGTTCTTCCTAGAATAATGGTGTTCTACATATTTTCCCATAAAGGTCTTCATATGGATCCATTTGAATGCCCATGTAGAAACTGTTTTTGTATGAGAACTGGACTATAG
Source organism: Viscum album (assembly GCA_963277665.1). NCBI lineage: Eukaryota > Viridiplantae > Streptophyta > Magnoliopsida > Santalales > Viscaceae > Viscum > Viscum album. The sequence continues at coordinate 133,819,054 of OY728120.1, forward strand.
GAAGATGTTGGTCTCATCCTCTTTTATAGTCTATATAACATAATCTCAATATGTATTATAATTTCTAGATAATCTTATTAGATGGGAAGTTATTTTTAAGATGGTAGGTGGTACTACAACTCAGCTCAGTCTTTAGAGAATTTTAGAGAATTTTTATGAACATGGAGGTGAATCTCGTATCTCAAATTGATACAATAGATAGTGGTACTCTGTGCAGCCTCACAACTTTTTGATGTATATTCGTACAAGTTGGTTGATAGGGTAGTCCTATTGAATTTCGATAAAGTGATTTATCTTTGTAAGATGATCCAGAAAACCCCATATATCATTGTTTTCTCTAGATTTATTTGAAATTCCAATGACAAATTCCATGGTTATGTTTTATCATTTCCATGTTGGTATGGGTAATGGTTGCATCATCCCCTTATAATTTTTCCTTTCAACCTTCACTTTCTAACATATAGGAACTTTGATGTATATTCAGTGATCTCATTATTCATATTACCTCATTAATAGTTCTCTTGAAGATATCGATACATCTTTGTGCTACCTATGTGAATAGAGAAGGTTGATCTATGTGAATCATTCAGAAGATATCTCTTTATCTATTAATTGGATGGTACACATAATCATGACCCAAATATTAAAAATCCTTCCTCTTCAATTTTGAACTCTAAGGATTTCTATTTTCTGATAGCGTCCACCTTTTTTTGTTTTTCCTCATCACATCTTTGAGCATCCTTTATCTTTTCCAAAAGATATTATTGAGTAATTTTTTATAAAAGGATTGATGGTGTTCCTTCCTTTATGATTCTCATGTTCATCCCCTTTAAGCCTAAGTAGATCAGATCCCTCTAAATTCTCATAAAGGATAGAATTGTTGTATCCTTTCTACTTAGAGTGCCTTCTACTTTACTTGTCTTACCAGGATGGTAGTGGATTGAGAAATCATAGTACTTGTTCAGCTATAACCATTTTCGTTGGTGAATATTTAGTTCTTTCTTTGTGAATATATACTTGTGATTTTTCAATCTTTATATATTTCACTCTTCTACCCAAAGAGATAATTCCTCCATATTTTCAAAGTGAAGATCACTACATCCAACTATAGATCATGTGTTGGGTAGTTCTGTTCAAGAAATTTCATCTACATTTAAGCATAGTCTATCAATTTTTCATTATACCTTAACACACAACCCTATCCCTTCTTCAAAGTATTTTTGAATACCATGAAAAGATCTCCACCTGTAAGGGAATTGATAATACTCCTTTTCAACTCCATTAATCTCTCATTACATTAATTATTCCTATAAAACTTAACTCCCTTCCATGTTATTTTGGTTAGAGTATTTGAAATTCACGAGAAATTTCTCACAAATCAATGATAGTACCAAACTAATCCAAGGAAACTATAGATATATATCATATATACTGACCTCATCCATCCTTCAATTCCTTATATTTTTTAAGGGTCTATAGATATCTCATTTCTTGTGATGATATTCTCTAAGAATGAGACTTCCTTCAACTAGAAATCACATTTTTTTTACTTGGCATAAAGCTTATCCTTTTGTAATCTATTTAGCACAATGATATGATGTTCCTCATGATGCTTTTTTCTTTTGGATTATATTAGAATATCATCTCTAAATACAACAAAATATTTTTCTACATAATCTCTAAAGACTCTATTCATCAAGCCCATGAAATTTTTTGTAGTGTTAGTGAGTCTGAATGGAATTACTATAAACTCATAGTGCTCGTACCTTGTACAAAAACCAGTCTTGGGGATATCCTCTTTCGTTTTAACTTGGTAATACATCAATACACAATCCACCTTGGAGAAGTATTATGCTCGAAATAGCTAATCTAACTAGTCATCAATTCATGGAAGATGATAATTTTTCTTTATTGTGATCATTTGAGCTCACGATAGTCTATGAAAAGGTGCATTGACCCATCCTTATTCTTGACGAAGATGAATGGTGCACCCCAAGGTAAATCACTTGGGAATATGAACCCTTTATACAAATTCTTCTATAGTTGTTTATTCATCTCCACAAGTTAAAAAATATCCATTCAATGTGGATTCTTGGAAAATGTTAATTCCCCAGGTATAAGCTTGATTGAAAATTAAACCTCTCAACTAGGAGGAAGACCAAACAATTCCTTAGGAAATACATCTGTGGATTCCCTAAAAATGGGAATGTCTTTAAGGGAGATTCATTACTCAAACTCAATAATTTGAGCCGAATAAGATTTCTCATAGGGAAATAATATCTACACATGAAATTTTGGTGTTAAAAAATATTCATCCCCCTCCTTACACTTATACAGAATAAGGGGGTCGATTCATGATACCGAGAGTGATTTTCTTCTCATGGAAATTTATGTTGGCTCTATATAGGGAAAGCCAATAAATACCCATAATTAAATAAAATTACACCAAAGAGAGTATGAAAAGATTTTATAGGAAATTCAACCCAAAAATGGTTACTAGGGAGGAGTTATATACTTGGGATTCAAAAATTTCCCCATTTATAGTTTTCACCAACAACTCTACTTTCATGATTTGTGGGGGTATTTGAATTGTTTTACTAAACTTTCCTGATATAAAAAAATGCATAGAACCAGAATCAAAAGGTAAATTCTCTATTCTTGAATGAATAACTAGCACACATGTCACCACTTCATTTTTAGGATCCACCTCAGTAGTTATAATGGAAGAATCTCTCCCTTTTTTCCTTGGAGGTTGTTAGTTGTGTCCAAAAACCATTGTCATAGTGATTTGGTTTTCAAAGTGATTTGGTTCCTTTTAGTTGAAGAAATGAACAATGCACTAAGGGTTGACTAAGACATTCATTTCCTCCATCGCATTGGTGGGTTTCTCCTATCATAAATAGATAGCTAGGTACCCTTACATCCCACACCTAAAGCATTTCCTCACACCCCTTAGTCAATTTCTAAGGTGATTCTTTTCGCACCTTTGATTAGTGGGATATTGAAATTTCTTGGAACCATTAGATTTCTCCATCAAAAAACCATAATTAAAACCCACTTTCTGGTTCTTATCCCGGTGATACCCTTGAGATTCCCTAATAATTGTTTTGACCTTAAGGGAACATCAATAAAATTTCCTCATACCTATAAAAGACTTATATTTCTATAGATTTTTTTAGAATAGGTTTTAGGCCATCAAATAAGTGGTCAACTTTGCTTTCGGGGTAACAAAAATTCTAGAGGAATATCATGAAATTATTTTAATTTTCCCATCATATGCTTCAATGAATTTGTCATCTTTTTTCTTGAGGTCAAGGAAATACTTTCCCATTTTATATCAAATATTGCATGGAAAATATTTATCAAAAAAAAATTCTAGAATTCATTTCACCCTATCGCTTCAATATTTTCCTGAGTCACATATTCTTAATCAATATACACCACTAATTAGCTTCTTCATCCATATGATAAACATCCACTAGAACCTTTTATTTCTTAGAACATTGATGAATGGAAAATATCTTCTCAATGGAGTTGATCAATTATTCCATGATTAAGGTATCAGATAATCCATTTAAATTTAGAGGCCTTTGTCACATAAAGACATCAATTGAAACGTTTTCTCTCTTAGTGGGATTTAGAAATTCCTCCTGATCTAGGTTTTTATTCAGAACCTGAGTCATCTAAGAGAGTTTCTTTATAAATTTCTTCATTACCACTCTCACCTGGTTCAGAATATCATTGGGGCAATCATCACATTGTCCATCACATTGATTATTTACCTGATTCCTCCTATTTTCGACCATTATCTAGAAAAATAAAAAATTATGGTTGAGTACTTTTAAACTATTAAATACATACAAGGGAATCCGTTGATATTAAAGAGATAAATAATAAATTTATTTTATTTTATTAACTTATGAATTTATAGGATTTAATCTATGTTATAAATGATCTCTTTCCTAACATATAACCTTATGGGAGTTTTTTACCTTAATAATGGTTTGTAATGAGCTTATGAATTTACCAAATCATATCCCCTGAGAGTGTCAAACTAGGTGTGTAACAAGACTCGTTATTGTACACTAGTTCTTGGTCTAGTCTAACTCAACACAGAGTTTTCAGGTTTTAACACTATATACATATGTACCAGATCGACATCCACTTTTAGTATCTATACAAGGATGTATTTGATTGATAAACCACTTACTCTATACTTACCAAACTTTAGGGATGTTTTCTTATACTTAGTCTTATCCTTAAGTATTTTTCTAGATTTTTCTAATCATAATCCCAAAAATAACTAAACTTTGCATCTGATACCGATTTTAGAAATCATTATCATTATTACACATTAATTCATGACTTATAACATAATAGTACAAATAATACAACCTGGAAGATTGATAAGTCTAGTGTCTTTGGGAATTAGGTAAATATAATAACATCTTGAACATGGGATATTATAACATTATTGAAAATTTCCTTAACATGCTTCTAAAATTCCATAGATTTTAAAACTACACGACATAACCTGGGGACATATATATGAAAGGGGGTGTTATAATGCTTAGTAAGGTAATAAACATGGAATGAGGTAATACATGTAAGAAAATAGGAATATAAAATGGAAATAAAATTAGTGATAATTATAAACAAGAACAATGAGACATGATATGGATTGATAATCATTAAGGTGTCATGGGAAATGTGGAAACAACTCAAAACACTGCATCATAAACTTATATCAAAGATAACTTCCAAAATATCATGATAGAAAAAACCCCATAAAGGAATCAGGTTCTCTCCTTATCCCAACATGACATATCATGAGACTAAACATTACCCAATATATTGGATAACTATATAATTATGGGTGCACCTGTCACTTTCATTTCATTCCATGTCTAAGTATGCCACAGATCATACAACAAGGATTCATTCATCATCATATTATATTCCATGGTCATGGAATGTGGAATAAATACATGTAATTCCAAATTAAAATAATTATAAGTGTATAAAGGTGAACAAACTTGATATTAAATGGGTATGGTATTCACTATACAATTATTTTGGCATGGAAAATCATGATGAAATTTCAGCAACATAATGGTGTCACTTAAAAATTCATAAAATTGGTTTATGAGAGATAAAGGGGTATATCAGGATTTGGAAATAAAATGTGTAGTAATAAGGACATGGAAATACATATCAAAACATTTGGAATTAGAAATAGATAGCATAAAATAATAAAGAAACTTGAATAAAGAAGATAAGGTGAGGATCCCTTACATGGGTGTGTGACTCCAAATTCTTAGGAGGAGCTCCTTGAGTGCTTGGGGCACCTTGGGAGGACTCAAGAGACGTGATGGCAGAGTAAGTATTTGCTCCAAGTATTTTTATTGAAGAGAAATGGGATCTTTGGTAGGTTTATATATTAAATGTGTGGGGAATTATTTATCATTTCTCAAACTTAGGTTTTGGACCCCATATAATAAGGTGTGTGATGGTGAGACTTTCATGGGGTTGTTCAGAAAACCTGGTTTGCTTTGTGATCTAGATGGTCTTGAAATTATTCTATAAATAGTTTCTCTCATTCTGAAGTTATTAGATCATAGCTTGGGCATGATCACGGGAAAATCACAGTGATTCTATCTCACTTGTAATCTTAGATAAATGGGATTCATAGGGTATGATACTACTAGTTGAGGCCATCACTTCCTTGGTCTATGTCAATTGGATTTTTTAAAACTCTATATTAATACTAATCATGTGATCACTATTTAATATCTATATTATCAATGGTAATGATACTTAAAAGTCATTTAAATATGATAGGATATAATATAACTAAATAAGTGTATTTATTTTCTATAACCATGTTATATATTAAGAAATTTATTTAAATGATATGGTAAATTTTATTTATAATAGTTCAGGTCATTACATGTCATGGTGTGACAATATGTTTCACACTGTGGTTCCTCAGTAGTGCCTCTTGGCCTTGTTTTTACATCATAAAACCATATGGCCACCCCATGAACCCTCTTCAATTCGTTAATACACTATTAATGATGTGAATAAAGATTTTTTAGCACCTTCCAGTAGTCTTGGGCCCCTGGACACTCCTCTGGTGGCCTCCCAGGCCCCTGGGTCATCACCCGAGCCTTGAACCACATCCCAAAACACTATTTCGGAATGCTCAAACACTCAGAACCTCAATCCAATTATCAATTCTCAAAAAAAACATTTAAATACTAAAAATTTCAATATCCCTAGGAAGTTTCCAATATTTAACAATTCATGCTTATACAATCTCCCCCACTAAATCACTTCTCATCCTCAAGAAGTTGTTACAGCATGTGAAACACACTATTTGATCTATCATGATCATCATCCATAAGTATTTCTCCATGTAAAATCACTAAATTCCAAGTTATACCTCAAGGATATGATTAATCCTAAATTCCCATCACATCAGTGTTGAGTGACTCTAAGGACAAACACCTCATGTCAAGCCAAAAAAAACTCACTACCATCCACATGAACACTGGGATAACACTCATTGAACCCATATCTCTTGGTATACACAATATCAACTACTATAATTTCTCAAAACCTATGGTGTCCCTTCCATAATAATCTACTTTTCAAGGAAAATTATTAATCCATGGTTCTCCCCACCATAGAAATAACCAACCATCAATGTTAAACTAGTGGTCCACCAAACTGTTATCCATATTCCACATGAAGTTCCTAACATAGTTCTCCTCTAACATGCCCAACATCAAGAAAGAATGCTAGTTGGACCTTCTATTCCCAACCTTTACAAAAATAATCAATTACACTATTTACACATCCTAAAAATAAATGTATGCCTTTAACCCATCATTTCCACTAACAACCCCACATGTAGGGTCTCGGTTTTGTGATGGACCGTAACACCACTTTCCCTTTCTTTCCAATAATTTTCACTAACAAAGTGTAACATCCCAGGTAAATAAAGAACAAGAAATTTTTCATATTTATTAATATTTTTGAATTAAATATTAATTTTACATTAAAGGGGACTCTATGTTCGATGGAATACCCGATATAAAACAATGGGTTTCTTTGAAATATTACATTGCACACTAATAATATAATATTATTATTTTAAATGGTAGTTAAATGCCTAGATGTTGTATTGGCAGGAAGGAACATAACTAACTAAAATATGATTATACATGTTTGTTAAAAATTTTTACATTTATCCAATAAAATTTAGAGGCTTAAAATAAGAAATGAATTCGATTTTAAGAATAAATACTCTAATATTCACTCAAAGGCCGATTTGCCTCTTTTTGATGGCGAACCCTATTTAAATCTAGTTTTGGTGACTTTTATACGTTTTATTTGACCAAATAAAATTCTTCTTTATAATTGGGACACCAAAATTTACTTTGTGTAATTTTTTGGTATTTTTCTGATAAAATATATTTTCAATGAATAGTGAAAAATACTGTATTTTAATTCAAATTTGCTTTTTAATGTAATTTATTTATATGGTTAGATTATTTTTTTAATTGGTTTTAATTTATAATTATATTATATTTTTACCATTTAATCCAATGGTGGTCATTGGAATTAATCTCACTTTGAAATTGGACATAACCAAGTGTCAATATTTTGATAGATATTGTTTCTTAAAAACACGCTATTTGTTTTGACAACGTGAATTAATTTTAAATTAATTAATTCAAAATCTATATTTTTAATTTTGTAAAATAGACATCATTTTTGAATTCAGAATATAAAATATAGTTTAGGATGAATTTTTGGTATTTTTTTGAAAATCTTCAATTTTTGATGAATAGTAAAACCACTAAGTAGTAATTAAAAACTGGCTTTTTCATTTAAATGAAATTTTACCGCTTCTTTAAATTGAATTACAAAAATCCAACATACATGGTTGTTATTATTAAGTAAAATTTTGTTCAATAAGATGAAATAATTTTTGGTGAATAGTAACTTTGGACTTTTATTTACTACGGTTAAAGGTAAATAGGGTAATTCAAGGTAAAAAGAATATTATAATAATAAAAATTTACCTGAAAACATGTCCTAAACCTTATTTGACGAGTCATGGCCGAAAATGGGGATCCTTGGGCTGATTTTGGGACCCCGTGAAGCCACTTTGGAGTGATAAGACACTTCAGATTAATTAATTTAAAGTAAAGACAAAATTAACACAAACAAATATCTTTTTGTAAATTAATATTTTACATTGGGTTATATAAGTTATCGTTTTGACTATAAATATTCATTGGAAAGATAAAAATATTTTCTAAATCATGGTATTTTTTTTATAATTTTTAGACATCAAATAAATAAAATTATTTATGACACAAAAATGATGCAGTATTTACTTCATTAAAAAATGATTTAAATAAATAATATTATAAATATTAAAATGATATCCAAAAACTATGAAATTATTATTGGATGAATTTATTTCGACAATGAGTCATCTTATATTATACTATAATTAGTTTTGGACCTTTAGAACCCGAAAGTCATTATATAATAAAATAATATTTTCACACATTCCTAAAGAACCCCTCCTCCCCCTTATAAAAAGCCCTCACTTCTAAACCATTCCTCACACCTCTCAAGACCTTTGTCTCATCCAACCCCTACCCAAATAATCTCTCAAGATCCCTATCTTCTTCCTAGAAGCCTTACCTTAGGTTTAAGGCACTCCAAGAAGTCCTTTTAGTTCAAACCAAAGGGAGTTACCCGAATTAAAGGTAACCATTTCTCTTAAATTTTGTTCTTTTATTTCACTTCTCCAACCCATAAACACTTTTTATTTCATTATTTTATAAAAAACCCATCATCATAAATATACAAGGATGTTGTTATGAGAATTATTCGAACTACACTTACACACACCTCCATCTAATGGGTAAAGAACATACTGTTTCTGTGGATCACAAACTAACTCCTCACGAAATGATGATTGTTCAGCTATCTTCTACCGCCTCTTATGGTGGCCATTAGGATGTAAATGTATTTATATATGATATATATTATGTTTATGTTTTATTAATTCTTCTTTATTTTTAATTTATAGTATACCTTTATGGTTTCCATTATGGGTAAACGCGATAATTTAATTTGAGGAAGTACGGACTACCGCCCCCTCAAAGTGATATGACTCGTTCATACCATACGTGAGATGTATAAAAGATGGTGTTATTAAAATTATATATGATATAATACTGTAATTATAATATAACTATGTATCATTACATTTCCATTCAATTAAAATATTAAATAGAAATGAAAGTAGCGTTCATGCGTATGTACGGCTTACCGTTTCCATGAACCGTGCATTTCATTTATTAACTCTAAATGTTTTGTAATATTATAAATACATATATATACTGGATATATATGATATATATGATATCTAAATCATGAATATAATTATAGATATAATTTAATCTTGAACACATAGACAATCTGTAATTATAAGGTGTTCATTTTGACTCAAGTACCAAATATCGACAAAACGACCATTATAAACATTAATGGTTACATAATGTTTATAACATGGTAAAAAGTGATAGAAAAGGAATAATAAACATTAAAAATGGTCTTAATCAAGTATAAATTAATTTAAGTTTATTATTTAGGAATAATAAAGAACAAACAAGTCAAGACTGACACGAGTTAAGGGATTTCTTATCTCACTTTCAATTCCATGAGATTTCCATTGTTCACCACTTATTTATTGCATGTGGTGTATTGGGTACTGAAATTTGATATATATTATCCGTATTCTCTTTAAATTCATGGTATTCTATTATTCATTTGGGGGTTATTAACTTTTGGTCATACTACTCGATTGTTTACAACGTGGTAAGGGGTTTTCATCTCACTTTTTTATTCCCGTGAGATTCATGCTATATTTCCACTATCTTCCATTTGTGTGGTTTATGTACTGGTCATGATTGTATTAATTGTGTAATATAATTAAATTTATGGTTATTTACATCTTCATTGTATGATCCGTCTTTCATGGGGTGTATGTTTCATGAGTTACCAAATCGATAAGGGAACCTTTCGCCCTCCGCTTTTTAAAATAACTTTTTTTGATATGTCTTTTAATTTACATCTTCTTATGTTGGGATATGTTCTTCTATATCCTTATTTTTGTAAACTTAATGTCCATGTGATGAGATACCCTTTTCTCTCTCATCAATTCTTTTTCTGGATTTTAAAGTGATGTTGTTAGGCTGTCAAATTTCTGTAATGGAACTTCTTCACCCAATTTCAATTCTTTGGGTTAAACCTCTACTTCTTAATTATGTCATGCTATGAATATGTGTGAATAACCTATGATCATTTCACACTTAATATCCACTTATATTTAGTGTATTCTTATTTTTCACACATTATTATGTAAGTTATTTATCCTTAATCTAAGGATACAATTTTTATAAGGGATTTCGTCTCAATTTACATTCCATTAATACTTCATTGTTGTTATGTACCAATTCACTCTTATGTGGTTTATATACTGTCCTTTGACATATTATATCATGAATCCCTTTATTTTATGCTTGTGTTATGTGTTATGAATATGTTATGGTTATTGGGCATTGTTTATATATATGGGTGGTTTCGTGATAAACCTAGGGCGGGTGAGCACGAGATAACTCTCCAATGCATTGGGTAACATGATGGAGGTAAAAGTGAATGTTTCTCCTATGAGATTTAGGGAATATACTATGATGGGTATTCCAAATGTGACTCCCTCTTTTTCTTTGATATCTACAATTTAAGTATGATATGGATGCCTAAATTTACCTTTATGATTTATTATTACTATGTGTTATTCATAAATATTATGATTTCATAAGGTCTGTTATGATTGAAAATTATGGTTTCATTGATTTGTATTTATTGATGGGTTAATGTTTCCTTTCCTTATTTTATAGCCCTTAATGAGAAATTTATGCTCATCCCAAGTTTTTGAAATGTTTTTCACAGGTTATAAATAAAGGGTAAGAGAAAGGAAGTATTCAAGATGATTTATATCAAGAAAAGAACCCTTGTTTTATTTTAGGAGTTTTTTGTTGTGAAAAAATCAGTTATAGGAGAAGTGTCTATTGTCACGACCCGTCCTTGGGGCCCGTTCTGTGACTACCCCAAACACGCCTTCCATAGGCCAGGGGCTGGTGACAAGAACCAAAGGCGTAAATCCATAATATGGGAAGGTATTTCCTTTATAGTAGTATCACACACACAAACAGAGTAAGTTGGAAGAAAAGAACTAAGTGAAAACTATATACAAAAAGTAGTGTTGAAAGTAAAGGGGCCAGAAATACAAGTCCAACAGTAAAGTACAGGTTCAACGGAAAGCAAGTACAACTAAAAAAGGGATATTAGCTAAAAAGGGAATCTCTTGGAATGTCCGCTGAGTTTCCTACCTGAAGGGTAGGTATAGAAGTCCACCTCAGTGCTCCACGTCTATCGGTATGCTCCATGTACAGTCTCACCACGTGGTCCACCTCTGGGTATCGTCTGGTCCTGGATCAGTCTCGGCCTCCATCAACATTGTTTGTCATCTGCATCCAACACAACGAAGTGCGGGCATAGCCCGTGCAGGGGTGAGTATAACGATACTCAGTAGGGACCCCGAGACCCTCGAAGGTCTACCAGAATCCACGAAAGATAAACCACTGAATGAAAGATACAATCACGAAGTATCAACCAACCCTACTTAGGTATATTCCCATACATATAACTAAGTTATCAATCTCAGATCGGATCTAACTCTCGAGCCCATGCACAACCTAGTACACACAGGAAAGTAAATTCAATCACATCGATGATAATGATTGAAAGATAAGACTCATCTCACACAGGTATACAACTTTCGTATAGCGATAGAGATGATCAGATGTAGTAACTGATTCATCTAAGCTGTCGGACCCACACATGATACAAGACCAGCTAAGCTGTCGGACCCACACAGAATACAAGACCATCTACTCTGTCGGACCCACATAGGATACAAGTACAGAGGTCAATATTTTCAGAACCACAAAAGATACAAGAACAGTATTCATCACCATTGAACCCACAGAGGATTATAGTATGGTAGTCATCGTTTTCAAACTCACGGATGATCCCAGTACAGTAGTCAGCGTCATTGAACCCACGGAGGATTCCAGTACGGTAGACGTCGAAGTCGCAGCCAGCTCTAGGATTCCCGCAAAAATCACGGTCTATTCCGAGAGGGTCCACTCCTTGAGCAAGGGGGTCGATACATAAACAATCACAAAGTCCATATTTGATGTATCCAGAAGTTATGTCTCATCAAAAGAAACCCAACGCGATAGAAGGCGTGTCAATTGGACGCCCGGTCTGAGAGTTATTGGCTTTTCTGTTCTAGGGGCCCGGTTGGAATTATGCTCGTTCCAAACACATCCATTCTCCAAAGTTGTAAAAAACTCACTTAGATTATCAAAAAAGGACCGCCTCGTTGTAAGGGTCTCAGTGCCTTAGATGGCATGTCGATCGGACACACGGTCAAGAAGTTATTCGCATTTAAGCGAATCGGGCCCGGCCCGTTAAGCCTAGTGGGCTGGTGGGTTGGCTCGGAGGGTCTGACCCGGCTAAGGGGTCGGCCCGACCCAATGGGGTGCGGCCCGACCTGGCTGGTGTGGCCCAGCCCGCAGCTGGTCGAGTGGATCGGGGGGCGTGACCCCTGGTTTTCCGAAATGGCAGCACCGCCCATCCTATCCGGCCAGCCTAAGCCAGCCAGTCCTCTCCGGTGCGAGCGACCCGCATAGGTGGGTTGATGTTCTCCCATGTGGCACCTTTAGCTGACGTGGCCTTCTTCAACCAGGTCAGTCGCCTGCCAACCGGTTCGCCCGTCGAAGTGGCCCACAGAAGAACGGGTTGTGATTCTCCGCAGTGCGGCGCCATAAGGCGCCGCGGTTCTCTAGCTGGCCGGCTTTAGCCGACCGGTTGAAGGACCGGCCGATTCTTCCACGGCCAAGAGGCCCAGAGATATGGGCGACGGTCTCCTCGGCCCACACGGCACCCGGTGCTGCAGTCCTCTAACGGGTCGGTGCGCGGCCACCATTGTCACCGCTTCCCTCAGTCATCGCCACCTTTTTTATCACCACCTCCATCATGAATAATAATACAAGGATCAACAGAGGGTCATCGGGACATGTTCGTTCAGCCCGTGACCTCCACATTAAGTGATAGCAGATGGTCGAAGATAACCCAAGAAAATAAACAAAGAACGGGTTACAAATTATTCACTTAAAATTATACAAACCCCTACCTCAATTTCAAGAATGGTGCACAACAACGAGCTACAGAAAACGAGCATCGCGGAGGTCATACGTCGCAGAATACGGACGTCGATTCCATTGATGTCGGGGTGCGTCTGGAGAGGGATCATCGTTGGAGAAGTTCCTCGCGTTCTTCATCACATATGTTCTTCGTCGATAGAAATAACACTATTCTTCTATTTCTACAGAGTCTCCCCAATATAATATTTTCCAAGGAAAATGAAATAAAAGTCTCCCAATATTATAAACTTTCCAATCATTTCAAAACAATTCAAAATGAATTGTTGACACACAAATTAATTAATTATGGGAGCTTAATTAATTCAATTGGTGAAGTTGGCATAATCAATGGAGGGAGGTGGAGAGTTCACATTTAGTGAGGGAAGTTGTCAAATTAATTGAGGGGTGTTAATGGGGAGTTTAAGGGAGTTGAGGTGAGGTGAAAGGGTTTGGGTTTGTGTGGGCCCCACCGTACATTATCCTCTCATGAGAGGTTATGTGGGGGCGGGACCCACTACCAACCTCTCTTTGGAGATTATAACCACCCACCAAATAAAAATATCTAATTCATATATTTATTTATTTTAACAACAAACCCCAAAAATTAACTTCTCCTCCCGATAAAACACAACTATGGTAAGGGTCCCCTTAAGCGAATATCGACACTGCGATTTCATCGGTGCCCTAGGATTTCAATTCCGAGCACTGGTTCAAAAGTTAGAAAAACCTGCATGTACGTTTACTAAACGTACCCAAAAAAACTTTAGGAAATTATTCCAGGCACACTGAGCCTCGGAATCAGGTGCTGTCAGAAACTGCGGTCTCATAAAATTCCAAATAATTTCAGAAAAAAATTTCCTTGGAATTTCCGGGTCTTTACATCACCCCCAAATTAGGGCTTTACATCCCCGTAAAGCTTACAGCACACACTAGGGAAATAAATGAGGGTATTGAGCATGCATCTGAGCCTCTCGCTCCCAAGTACTCTCCTGGAGGTTCCTGTGCTGCCAACGAATGTGTACCAGGGGAATTGACTGTCCACATAGGACCCAATCCTGTCGATCCTCAATCTCCACCGGGACCTCTGTGAATTTCTCTCTATCATCGATGTTCAGCTCCCCGTGGTTGATGATGTGAGATGGGTCATGCACATATCTCCTCAGCTCAGATACATGGAAGACGTCGTGTACCCTGTGCAACTGAGGTAGAAGGGTCAGGCGGTAAGCCACCTTGCCTACCCTACTGAGGACCTGGAATGGTCCAATGAATCGTGGAGATAACTTTCCACCTCAGCCAAATCTCCGTAGACCTCATCGAGGTGAGACCCGTAAGAAGTCGTGGTCACCATCCTCGAACTCCAGTGGTCTCTGTCTTCTATCAGCATAGGACTTTTGTCTGCTCTGTGCAGTCTTCATCCTCTCCTGGATGATCTGCACCTTCTATGTCATAGCCTGCACCATCTTTCGTCCTACAAGTTCTAACTCCCCTATGTCAGTCCATCACAGAGGTGCTCTGCAAGTTCGGTCATACAGTGCCTTATAAGGTACCATCCTGATGGTGGAGTGGTAGCCGTTGTTGTATGAAAACTCCACCAAGGGTAAGTGATCCTCCCATCTGTGACCAAAGTCAAGGACACATGCATGGAGCATGTCGTCGAGAGTCTGGATGGTCTTCTCAGTCTGGCCTTCTGTCTGAGGATGGAAGGCGATGCTCAGAAGTAGCTACGTCCCAAATGCCTCCTGCAACCCCTTCCAATGTCGAGAAGTAAAGCCTGTGTCTCGATCGGAGACAATCGTATATGGCACACCCTAAAGCCATATGATCTCCTGTACATAGAGGCGTCCCAAGCTCTTTACTAAGCCATGCTCTCTGATCAGTAGGAAGTGGGACGACTTGGTGAGTCGGTCGACAATCACCCAGATAGAGTCATGTCCTCTATATGTACATGGAATCCCCATCATGAAATCCATGGATATCCCATCCCACTTCCACTCGGTGACCTATAAGGGTTGTACCAAGCTTGCTGGTACCTGGTGCTCCTCCTTCACCTGCTGATAAGTGAGGCACTATGAGACAAACTCTATTACATCCTTCTTCATACCAGGCCACCAATGCTGTAGTTTGAGGTCCAAATACATCTTCACCACTTCTGGATGTACTTATAGAGGAGAAGTGTGAAACTCCATCAACACTTCCTCCTGTAGTGCAACTATTACCACGGTAAGTCCTCTGAAGAAGATGACGTGCTCCCCACCTTCAGAAAATCCATCAGGTTCCTATCCTAAGGATATATGAGCATGTCACGTCTCATAGTCAACATCCCCACTCTATGCCTCTCTGACCTGCTGAAGTAGTGGAGGAGAGACTATGAGACACTGTATAAAGGTTGCTCCATCTCTATCCACAAAGGATATCTGCAACGCAGCTAGCTGCTCTATCACCTCCCCGAGTAGCTGTATGCCTGATCTCCTGTTGAGAGCATCTGCTACTACATTACCCTTCCTAGGAGTATAGAATATCTCGAATTCATAGTCCTCGAGGAACTCGAGCCATCGCCATTATCTCAGGTTCAGGTCCTTTTGCGAGAAGATGTACCTAAGACTCTGGTGGTCTGAGTAGAATGTAAAGCGCTCGCCCATCAGATTGTTCAACCACATCTTCAAGGCGAAGACCATTGTTGCTAACTACAGGTCATGAATAGCATAGTTCTGCTCATACTATCTCAGCTTCCATGAACCATACGTGATCACTGCTCACTCCTGCATCTGGACACACCCAAGTCCGGTCCCTGATGCATCGCAGTAAACTACAAACCCAACGCCCTCCTCTAGTAGCCTCAAGATGGATGCAATGTTCAACCTCTGCCTCAGCTCTTGAAATCTCTGCTGGAATCTATCTGACCACACGAAGGTTTTCCCCTTCTTCATCGAAGCTGAAAGTCGTGTTGCAAATCTAGAGAAGTCTAGTAAAAATCTCCAATAGTACCCAACCAGACCTAGAGAACTCCGAACCTCCTTCACACTCCTGGGTGGCTCCCAAGCAATCACTGCCTTGATCTTCGCTGGATCCACTGATACCAAAGCCTCTGAGATGACGTGTCCCATGAAGTTAACCTCTAGAATCTAGAAATATCACTTCAAGATATTACCATAAAGCTGGTTCTCTCAAAGTGTGTCCAGTACTACCCGCAAATGGTAGGCGTGCTCCTCCTCAGTAGTCGAGTAAATAAGTATGTTGTCGATGAATACTACAAGAAATTGATTGAGGTAAGGCTAGAAGATACTGTTAATGAGACTCATTAACACTTCTGGAGCATTGGTTACGCTGAAGGGCATAACCAAGAACTCATAGTGGCCATACCTATACCTGAATGTCGTCTTCTGCACATCCTCGTCTCGAACTCTGAGTTGGTGATAGCCTGACCTGAGGTCTATCTTTGAGAACCATCGTGCTCCCTTAATCTGATCAAAGAGGTCATCAATCCTCGGAAGTGGGTACTTTTTCTTCATGGTCACATGATTCAGGCGACGGTAGTTGACACACAGTCGCAAGATCCCATCCGCCTTCTTGGCGAACGAAATCAGAGATGCCCAGGGTGAAACACTGGGTTGGATAAATCCCTTCCCCTGCAACTCCTCCAGCTCTACCCGCAGCTCATGAAGCTCGGTGGGAGCCATCCGATATGCTAGTGTAGATATAGGTGTTATCTCATGGTACAGGTTGATGTAGAAGTATACCTCTCTATGAGGAGGTAGTCCTAGAATGTCATCAGGAAAAACTTCCACGTATTGATCCACCAAAACCGGAAAACTCGGACTCTGCACATCAACCGCACCAAGGATGAGACTAGCCAACTGACGTGTGATCGGATGCCCTGTCCTCTGCATAAGTCCATCATGTGCTTCAAAGGCTCCCTTATCGGTAGTTAAGGTGAACCTAGTCCCATCCATGTGGACAAACCGCACTTTTCACCTAATACAGTCAATATGATCATGAACTGTGGATAACCAGTCCATACCCAAGATGACGTCGTAAGGCCTCGATGTTACTATAAGAAGATCCCAACCGAAGCTCTCACCTCCTAGAGTAAGCTCACACTACCTAAGCCAGTGCGTAATCGTTGAGCCTACTCCATTAGGATTCTATAGCCGTAAGGATCGAGCCAATGGCTCCGTCAGAATCTCTGAGCTCTGAACAAGGGTAGCGGTAATAAAATAATGAATCACTCCTGTGTCTATAAGTACTGCAGCAAGGATGGATTAGACATAGATAGTACCTCAAATCATCTCAGTTGCACCGTGGTCGTAGGCCTCGACTGCCTGGAGATGATCCTGCCATTGTCCACTATCTCCCTATGGTCAGAGTGGACCTCCTGGTGGTGGTGGTGGTTGAGCCTCGAAACATCATCCACCACCCACTACTCGGCGAGCTCCTCTGCCATGTCCGCCTGCTCCCTGCGGACCACCACGGTCAAACCTCTGCCACTACCTAGGATGTCTCTCTACTGTCAACTGCTTGTCTGCATAGCGGTTTGGGTAGTCACGAGCCATGTGTCCCTACCCGCCGCATGCATAGAACTGTCTGCTCCTCGTAATATTGGCTATGTTTCGTGTGCCCTGCACAACCGAACCTGTATCCTGAGGTCGCCCACCTGATGGCCTGATCCTCATGGACCTCTGCGACATCTGTCTACTGCCATCTACAGAAGACTCTGCTACCTATTGCCCCGTGGTGGGTCTCACTACTGGTGTCTGCTCAGTGAGGAAACTCTCCACTAGAAGGGATCTCTCCAGCACCCCTGCATGCATCGAAATACTAAGGGGAATTGTCAAAGCTCTGATCTCATGCCCGAGTCCCTGCTAGAAGGTCTAGGCCCTGAAGAACGGTCTTGTGCCATATCCGTGGAGTAGCGTGAGAGGTCATTAAACCTCACAGAGTACTGAGCAACTTTCATGCTTCCCTGTCACAGATGTAGTAACTCCTGAATCCGCACCACACAAAGGGTGGATGGAACAAACTCCGAGCGGAAGATACTCTCGAAGTCCTTCCAGAGTAAAGATGACTCATCATTCACCTAGAGAATTAGGCTCCACCATCTTTCTGCTGCCACATGCAGGAGGCTCTCGGAAAGGATCACCATGAGGTCAGCTGGTGTCCCTACCAATTTAAAAACTCTAACGACAGCCTCCAGCCAGTCCTCAGCTGCCTATGGGTTCGTCTCTCCATGGAACTTGAAAATCCTCTCTCGCTAGAACTCGTGAAACGCACTCAGGAGGCGTGCACTCTCTACTGCTGGGGTTGGTGGTATCGGTGGACCAGCGAGTAGTGGTACCGTTGATGCCTCCACTGTGATGGGGCCCGACACCAAGGCCTCGTCGCTCGGTGGGATACCATCTCGCATGTAACTCGGAACCCTAGATGGCTTCCTTCGTGGGGCCATCTTGAAAAGAAACAGGTGCTCCATGGTCAAAACAGTATACCTTGTGAGTTGACTCAAAGTAATCACAAAGATAACTTTTGAAACACACATGTAATCAGTGTTTTCGTGTACAGAGTTGGAAATAAGAGGTCAGGGTCCTGGTGTATGGATACATTGGTCTCCGCACCAACACTGGACTCCCTGGACTAAAAACCACACTCAATACTCTTAACACTATTTCGTCATAGAAAATAATGATTAGAGTCCTGAGTTCTACGGTAGAACTGACTCCTCCGATACCAATTTCTCATGAACCATCCTCGGGTCCTGTGTTGTGACTACCCCAAGCCCACCTTCCATAGGCCAGGGGATGGAGAATTGCACCAAAGGCGTAAATCCCTAAGCTGGGAAGGCATTTACTTTATATTATTAACACACACACAAATAGAGTAAGCTAAAATCAAATCACTAAGTGAAAACTGTATAAAAAACTAGTCCTGAAAGTAAAGGGGCTGGAAATACAACCCCAAAAGTAAAGTACTGGTACAATGGAAAGCAAGTACAACTGAAAAAGGGACAACAGCTAAAAAGGTCAGCTCCTATAATGTCCACCAAGTATCATACATGAAGGGTAGGTACAGAAGTCCACCTCAGCACTCCACGTCTATCGGTCTGCTCCGTGTACCGTCTTGTCGTGTGGTCCACCTCTGGGTACCATCCGGTCCTGGCTCGCTCTCGGCCTCTGTCAACGTTGTTTGTCGTCTACATCCAACACAACGAAGTGCGAGCATAGCTCATGCAAGGGTGATTATAACAATACACAGTATGGACCCCAAGACCCCCGAAGGTCTCCCACAATCCACGAAGGATAAACCACTGAAGGAAAGATACCGTCACGAAGTATCAACCAACCCTACTTAGGTATATTCCCATACATATACCTAAGTTATTAATCTCAAATAGGCTCCAACTCTCGAACTCATGCACAATCCAGTCCACATAGGAAAGTAAAGTCAATCACATTGATGATAATGATTGAAAGTAAAGACTCAGCTCACACAGGTATACATCTTTTGTATAGCGATAGAGATGATCAGATGTAGTCACTGATTCATCTAACCTGTCAAACCCACATAGAATACAAGACCAGCTAAGTTGTCGGACCCACACAGGATACAAGACCGGCAACTTTGTTGGAACCACACAGGATAACAGTACAGAGGTCAATACTGTCAGACCCACACAGGATACAAGAACAGTAGTCATCACCATCGAACCCACGGAGGATTCCAGTAAGGTATTCGTCATTGTCAAAACCACAGAGGATCCTAGTACAGTATTCATCTTCGTCAAACCCACAGAGGATTCCAGTACGGTAGACGTCGCAGTCGCAGCCAGCTCTAGGGTTCCCGGACACAACACACTCAATTCCAGGAGGGTCCACTCCTCGATCAAGGGGTTCGATAGATCAACTATCACAAAGTCCAGAGTTGATATATTCAGAAATTTTGTCTCATCAAAAGAAACCCAACGCGACAGACGGTGCGTCAATTGGACGCCCAGTCTGAGAGTTATTGTCTTTTCCACTCTAGGGGCCCGGTTGGAATTATGATAATTCCAAACCCGGACGTTTTCCAAAGTTTTCCAAAACACGCTTAGAGTATCACAAAAGGAACGCCTCTTCATAAGGGTCCTAGTGCTATAGCCGGAACATCGATTGGACGCACAGTTACGAAGTTATTTGCATTTAAGAGAATCAGGCCCGGCCCGTCAAGCCCAGTGGGCTGGCGGGTCGTCCCATCCTGGATCGGCGGGTTGGACCTGGCTAATGGGTTGGCTCGGCCCGATGGTACGTGACCCGGCCTGGTGTGGCACGGCCCGGCCCGGCCTGGCTGGCGCGCCCCAGCCCGGCTAGGCGCAGCCCAGCCCGCCGCTGGCCGCGGCTCGGCCGGCTGGCCAGGCGGATCGAGGGGAGATGCCCCCAGTTTTCCGAAATGGAGGTGTCGAGCGTCGCTGCCCCTTCTGTCCGGCCAGCCAAAGTCGGCCGGTCCTCTCCGGTGTGAGCAACCCGCACAGGCGGGCCGCTGTTCTCCCACGCGGCACCTTTGGGTTTCGCGGCCTTCTTCAACCCAGTCGGCCGCCTGCCGGCCGGTTCACCCGCAGAAGCGGCCCGTGAAAGCGCGGGCCACGGTTCTCCGCAGCACGACTAGATGAGGTGTCGCGGTTCTCCAGCCGACAGGTTCTTTCAGCCCGATCGGTTAAAGGATCGGCCGGTTCTTCCTTGGCTGAGCGGCCCACAGATGCGGGTCGCGGTCTCCTCCGCTCGCACGACACCCGGTGCTGCAGTCCTCTAATGGGCTGGCACGGGGCCGCCGTTGTCTCTGCCTTCCTCAGTCATCGCCACCTTTTACATCACCAACTCCATCGTGACTAATAAAACAAGGATCAACGAAGGTTCATAGGGCCATGTTCGTTCGGGTCATGCCCTTCGCGTTAAGCGATAGCAGATGGTTGAAGATAATCCAAGAAAATAATCTATGGATGGGGTAAAAATTATTCACTTAAAATTATACAAACTCCTACCTCGATTTCAAGAACGGTGAACGTCAACGAGCTGCAGAAAATGAGCGTCACAGAGTTCAGACGTCACAGAATGTGGACTTCGATTCTGTTGACGTCGAGGTGCATCCGAAGAGGGAGCGTCGTTGGAGAAGTTCCTTGCGTTCTTCGTCGGAGATGTTCTTCGTTGAAGAATGGTGTTCTTCATCGATAAAATGAACATTATTCTTCTATTTCTCCAGAGCCACCCCAATATAATATTTGCCAACGCAAATG
Source organism: Viscum album (assembly GCA_963277665.1). NCBI lineage: Eukaryota > Viridiplantae > Streptophyta > Magnoliopsida > Santalales > Viscaceae > Viscum > Viscum album. The sequence goes on from OY728120.1 coordinate 133,840,672, forward strand.
AAATAAAAGGCTCCCAATATTATAAAATTTCCATGCATTTCATAACAATTTAAAATGAATTTTTGACACACAAATTAATTAATTATGGGATCTTAATTAATTCAATTGGTGAAGTTGACACATTCAATGGAGGGAGGTGGAGAGTTCACATTTAATGAGGGAAGTTTTCAAATTAATTAAGGCGTGTTAATGGGGAGTTTAAGTGAGTTGAGGGGAGGTGAAAGGGTTTGTGTTCGTGTGGTCCCCACCACACATTATCCTCTCATGAGAGGTTATGTGGGGGTGGGCCCCACTACCAACCTCCCTTTTGAGATTATAACCACCCACCAAATAAAAATATCTAATTCATATTTTTATTTATTTTAACAACAAACCCCAAAAATTAACTTCTCCACCTGATAAAACGCAACTACTGTAAGGGTCCCCTTAGGAGAATACCGGTGCTGCGAGTTCATCAGTGCCATCAGATTTCGATTCTGAGCACAGGTTCGAAATTTAGAAAAATCCGCACGTATGTTTAATGAACGTACCCAAACAAAACTTCAGAAAATTATTCTGGGCACACCGAGCCTCCGAATCAGGTGCCGTCAGAAACTGCAGTCTCGTAAAATTCCAAAGAATTTAAGAAAAACATTTCATTCAAATTGTAACACCCCAAGATTTCATAGTGTGTTATTTCTTCAAAATAATTCAATAACTTGCACTACACGCAACACCGAGTTCAAGCGCACCATGACTTACCAAACAAGCTGTTCAAAAGAGGTTATGAATAGTATTAACTAAATTTTAAACTTTATATAATCCTTATAATTTTAGAATCCATATTATGAGTTTCTTAGACATAGTGTAAGAACAAATTCATTTTCAGTATTGTAGTTTTACCAACTTTTAATAGTGAACCCTTTTTAAATAAAATATTTTAAACGTTTTACTAAATGGGGACATCAAAAAAAATTTAAAATAAAACATCCCAAGCTTCCACGGTACGCTTTCCTTTGAATAAAACAGTAGCGTGTGTTGTACGCAACTTCGAGTTTTAACACACACGACAACCGATTAAAATAGCCGTTGTGAATAGTAATACCTACTTTTTGAAATCATATATATTTTATATTTCAAAATGGACCTCATTTTTGGATTCGGAATATTTAAATTAGCCTAGGGTGAAATTTTGGTACATTTCGGATAACTTTCATATTTTGATGAATAGTGAAAATTACTAAATTTTAATTAAAAACAACTTTTTTAATCAAAATAATTAATAGTGATAAATTATGAATTTTAGTGGTTTTAAATTATATTTAGAATATATTTTTACCATTTAATATAATGTTGGTCATTGGACATAATTTTACAATTAAACCGAACATAAACAAGTGTCAATCTTTTGGTAGTTATTATCTCTTAAAAACACACTTTTTGTTTTGACAGCGGGAATTAATTTTAAATTAATTTCTGCCACTTCTGTGTTTTGAATTTAGAAAAATGGATTACATATTTGGAATCAGGATGTTCAAATTGTGTAAATAGGTAACTTTTATTTTTAGACATTTTGAATAATTACTGCGGTAAATATTTTATTTACCATGGTTAAGGGTAAATCCGGTAAATAAGGGTTAAAAAAATAATATTATAATAATACTAAATTACCCTAAAACGTGTCTTAACCCTATTGGTTGATACATGGTCGACCATGGGAATCTTTGTGTCAATTTTGGGACCCCATGGATCCACTTGTAAGTGATAATGACACTTTATTTTAATTAAGTTAAAATGAATACAAAAATGACACAAGCATATATCTTTTAGAAAAACAATTGTTACATAGGGTTATATATGTTCGATTTTAGATTATAAATATTCATTAGAAAGATAAAAAGATTTACTACATAATGATATTTTATTTATAATTTTTAGACATTAAATAATTTATTTTATTTATGACACAATGATGATGCAGTAATTACTATAATAGTGAAAAATTAAAATAATTGATATTATAAATACCCAAATAAATATAATATGAAACTTTTAATGAATTAAACTAATTTTCTAGGATAATATGATATATTAGGATTGATTTAATTGACTTTGTTCAAAGTAATAAATCTGTTATGAGTTTCACAAAAATCAACTATTGAATAGTGTCAAAATTGACATAAAAGAGTTCTTAAAACAAATATTATATTATTAATTGATATTAAATTCCTAAAAATCTAAGGTTCGGCCAAGAGACTTATATTATGATAGGGTAATCATTAATGGACCACTTGGGGGTCTCTTGGATGTATATAGTAAGTTTATTAACCATATTATATAAAAATACAAAGAGACATTGTAAAAGTGAAACTAATTAACTTAGAGTTAATACTTAAAGATAAGGTTAATATAAGTACCCAAACCTGTCTAAATTCTATTGGATGAGTTGTTTTAGACCTATCCATACCTCATCCTTTGAATAGTCAACTTTGGAGCCTTTGGAAACCGAATATGAATTTATTATAAATTAATATTTCTAGCTTTTCCAAAGGTGCCCCTCACCCCTCTTATAAAAGGGCACTCCTCCTTCTCTTTTCCTCACACCTATCAAGCCACTTGGCTCGTCCAAACTCTGCCCAAATAAGCTCCCCACATCCCTCTCCTCCTCATTGAAGCTTCCCCTTAGGCAGAAAGCATTTCAACAAGTCCTTTGGTTCCAACCAAAGTGAGTTACCTAAATTAAAGGTAACGATTTCTCTTAAATTATTTTCATTTATTTTGCTTCTTCAACCCCCAAAATCTTTTTATTTCCCTTCTTTTGTAACAACACCAGTATCCTAAATATACTAGGATGTTGTTATAAGAAGTATTCAAACTACACATACACACAACTCCATCTAATGGATGATGAACATAATGTTTCTGTGGATGGCAAACTAACGCCTCACGAAACGATGATTGTTCAAAAACATCTTACCGCCTCTCATGGTGGCCATTATGATGGCACTGCAATTAAATATGATATTAATGATATATATTTTATATATAAGCTTCTGTAATTCCATTTTATTTCATACCATTATTCGTTTCATGTTGTATATACATACGATAATTTCATTTGAGGAAGTGCGGACTACCGCCCCCTTAAAATGATATGACTCGTTCATACCACACATGGAACGTATAAAGGATGGTGTTAATGAACATAAGTAACATATATAAAATATTATATTATACTGGAATAGTAATATACCTATGTATCATTTGGATTCGATTCTTTTAAAATAAAAATTAAATGGAAGTAGCGTTCGTGCGTACGTACGGACTACCGTCTCCAGGAACGCGATGAGATTCATTCTCCATCGTATCCATTCAAGTATAATTATCATTTAATGATTTAAAAATGATGTTTAAGGACTTGATATCATTATGGATATGAATAAGATACAACAAACATGACTTATGTAACAAAACATATAAAAGAAAATGAGTAAGTTAACACCCGAAACGACGTTAATACTAAGATATTATTATCAAATCAATATTAAAAGATCATATATGATATCATATTAATGTATATGATTCTTGTATAATTTAATAACAATTATTTCACCATTATACAGGAGGTTAACCTACCCCAACCAAGGAAAAGTACAAGGTAAGGGTTATTTCACAATCTCTTCATTATCCGAGGTTGTATTATACGTAATAATCTACTGGGATCTCTTTATCATCCACATCCATGTTTCTTCGAAATGTATTTCAAAACATTTTTACTATTTACAAGAATATGGGTTAAAGTCATTTATACCCTTGTTTGACTTTTTATAAGAGGTTTATAAAGGAATCTTTCCGTCGTTTTCAAAACAAGGTCCTTTTTAACCTTTTCGACAGAATTGAGGTAAGAATGTTTTTTTTAAATTATACGGCGGGTGCGGTTATTTTCCGCCGTTATAAAATCGTCGAAGCTTTCCTTACAAGCTTATAAGAATATTTTCAAAGAAAATGTTTTATTTTATATGGATCTTAAATGATTTCAAAATAAAAGGAGATACTTCTTTTAAAATAATTTTGATTTCATCTATGTCAACATCCTTTGATGGATTTTAAGATTATTTGAAGTTGATTTATTATAATACAAAACTTCTATATTGTATTGAAGGTTTTGTGATATGTTTGAATGTGGATGTGCTATTTTATACCATTCATAGTTTATGATGAAACTATTGACATTTCGTATGCTAGTTTTAACCCGAATGTTTATGTTATATTTCAAACTTTTCTTCAGATGAATGTGCTAAACAAGTATGTTCCGGGTTGGGGACCGGTAAAAGTAAGCCCTCCAGGTTGGGGACTGGTTAAAGTAAGCCCTCCAGGTTAGGGACTGGTTAAAGTAAGCCCTCCAGGTTAGGGACTGGTAAAAGTATGCCCTCCGGGTTGGTGTCCGGTTATTAGAGGCACTCCGGGTTGGTGTCCGGTTATTAGAGGCACTCCGGGTTGGTGTCCGGTTATTAGAGGCACTCCGGGTTGGGTTCCGGTTAGAAGTAACCCCTAGGTCTTGGGATGAGGCCTAGACAATGAAATTAACATTTTACATTATGCATTCCAACATTATGAAAGTGGTTATTGATTTTTGCATGTGATTATTCGATTAGTAGAATATCCATGTGAATAAGTAAATGGCATTATTTCATTTTACTTTTGCCATACCATGTTGAAGTTCAATTTTAAAAGGCTTTTGTTTTAGTAATGCATTGCCTTAAATGTTTATTCTTATTTATGAAAGTTTCCGCTATATTGTTATCCTTACTGGGCATTTGAGCTCACCCCTTTTCTATGTTTTATTTTTCCCCAGGATGTGAAGAAGTAAATTATGAATGACCTGCAGGGATATTATGAGGGGATAGTAGTGTGGATTATGGAGACATTATGTTGTTGTAGTAGTTTTTCATTTTATGATGTAATGTAAAACTTATGAATATATCTAGTGTTTCCAAGGCTACTAAACCAATCGGTCTTTCGAGATTTGATCTTTCTTGTGATCATGCCAATGTTACGAAGTAATGCACCGACTCTGGGTAGCTGGGGTCGGGGCGTTACAGTTGGTATCAGAGGAAGTTTAGTACAAACCTTGGAAGCTAGATTTAGATAAACTCTGATTAGAGCACGTAGACCTAAGATGAACTTTGAGGATTAGTATAGAAGAACTTCCTAGAATTTTGGTATTGTAGAGATTTTGTGAGTTTTCCGAGCAATACATCCCTGTCTGGATACGAGCAGGTAGAGGCGGCTCTGGCACAGATGTACCTAGGGGTAAAACCCGAAAACACCGCTTTGAGCTAGACTCGAACGGGAACTGGTGCACGACAACGGGCCTTGCTGCACTCTTGGTTACGACACTCCCGGGGGATATGCTTAGGATAACTCTCATTTTCTTTACAAATCATTTTGAAGGGATTATGAGTATATACTTCCTCAAAAAAAACATTCTTATGATTATGGATTATATCCATAAATAGTTCAATTTATGTTAAGTGTTTTATAAGTATGGGATTATGTATTTTGATTCATAAACTGATCTAGTGTATGCCATTGTTTAGAAATGGCGCCCAGTAGAAGGAATGAGAACTCCAGAAATGCACATGATCCAAAGAGAAGGAAGGATCATATCTTTCATGGTCTTAAGCTAGAATTTATAAGAGAAATAGTCTCCCATGTATTATCATCATATGAAGAAATAATATCATGTGTTGATAAGATAAGTAAAGAGTTTACTGAGTCCTATGGATTTGAAGGGAAGCAAGAGAAGAAAAGGATAGAAGAGAGAATGATGGATAAAGGGAAGAGGGAAAAGAAGAATTTTCCCATATGTGGTAACTGTGGAAAGAAACACCCTGGAACTTGCCTGAAAGGAATGGGAGTTTGTTATAAGTGTGGAGGAAAAGGGCACAAAGTACGTGACTGCAAGGGTAAGAAAATTGTTTCAAATGTACGATGCTTCATTTGCAAGGAGTTTGGACACTACGCGAACCTATGTCCCAGTCATCAGACTATGCCGCAAATGATGTTATTGGATAATAATCATGTTATGATACTACCACAGATGAAGAGGAATGATTAGAGTTCTTATGTTGATTATGTCAATTGAGTGTTGTATCAACAATGTACTTGTTATAATGATTATGGAGTATATAAGGATTGTACTGCAGTACTATTTCATTAAGGACTTGAGATTGTGTGGAACAAAGAAAAGTGAAACAATAGCAGGATAAATTTTTGGAAAATATATGGTTGAGAGAATGATAAACCATAATATAGTTCTGATACCGAGGTAGTGATTTTCGAATAATACATGATTATTTTGGAAAAAATATATTGGATATTCTTGACTACCTTGGAACTGATTAATGATTTGTATATTCCATCATTGTTGGGGTTTAAAATTTTTTTGGATTGATGAAGTATATCCAGCATTCTATATGGAATAAGGGAGCATGAATGTAATCAATAAGGAATATGGTAATACATGATGAAGGTATTCATATGCTATTACGGGGTAAAAATGATCTATATTATGTTTACCTTCTTTATAAATGTTAGACTGTGAGTTTGGACAGAAGTATTTTGGATAGTTCTAGTTTGGATTATTTTGGATTACCATAAAAGGACAACCCAGAGGTCGGGCGGCAACCCGTCGCGTCCGGCAAGGCTGCGAGACTTGAACCCGCAACCGAAGGGCGACAAGGGTGTATCACCTACCACTGGCCCACGAGATGTCCTGGATTAAATAATGTAGTTTTTTTTAAAAGATCTGGTAGATGAATTATAAATTCATTTATTTTGGAACCCTGTACGAATAGTATAAATAGAAATTTTTTTTTACGTTCTATTATCTTTTAGAGTGAAAGATGAGTTTGTGGTAGAAATTTATTAATGGATAAAACTCTAATTATAAAGTAAGTATATCTCCTTATTATCTTAGCCAATCTCATAAATAAATTCCTCAACATTAATAAAAGAAACTTAGAACAAAAAATGTTATCCTAGATGGTACCTTAAATCATCACTAATTTATGGCTTTGTGATTGTTGGCCTTTTCATAGCCATGTTCTCTACCACTCTCCATCAGATAATTAGATTTCTCTTCCATATCCATATTTTCCTACATGGAACCCTAGTATGTGTTATTTTCGGTAATCTTCATACTTTACACTCTTTATTTTAAATAGAGGCGTCATTAATTCATTCTTCGATGTGGGATTTCAACTAAGATATTTTGAAACGTCAAAAATGTGTTATCCCAATACCCTATATTTTGTTGAACCGATGGTTCTTCAAATCATCATAGATTGATGAGTTTAAGGACCTTAATTTTATACTTGTTTGTGATTGATGACCTCAATCACTACCTATAAATATTTACGTTTTTCCTCCAATTATATGTCTCTAATTGCCACCAATGTTCTCCTAATCGAGATCATAATTTGGTGGTGACCCTTTCATTTCTCTTTTCCACATATTAAGACTAAATTTTAGTAACCCAATTTCCGATGTGGGTTTTCCCACAAATATATTTTATATTTTCAACCTTTTATTTTCGAAGAACAATTTCAAATTGCGAGGACGCAATTTATTGAAGGAGGGGAGAATGTAACACCCCAAGATTTCATAGTGTGTTATTTCTTCAAAATAATTCAATAACTTGCACTACACGCAACACCGAGTTCAAGCGCACCATGACTTACCAAACAAGCTGTTCAAAAGAGGTTATGAATAGTATTAACTAAATTTTAAACTTTATATAATCCTTATAATTTTAGAATCCATATTATGAGTTTCTTAGACATAGTGTAAGAACAAATTCATTTTCAGTATTGTAGTTTTACCAACTTTTAATAGTGAACCCTTATTAAATAAAATATTTTAAACGTTTTACTAAATGGGGACATCAAAAAAAATTTAAAATAAAACATCCCAAGCTTCCACGGTACGCTTTCCTTTGAATAAAACAGTAGCATGTGTTGTACGCAACTTCGAGTTTTAACACACACGACAACCGATTAAAATAGCCGTTGTGAATAGTAATACCTACTTTTTGAAATCATATATATTTTATATTTCAAAATGGACCTCATTTTTGGATTCGGAATATTTAAATTAGCCTAGGGTGAAATTTTGGTACATTTCGGATAACTTTCATATTTTGATGAATAGTGAAAATTACAAAATTTTAATTAAAAACAACTTTTTTAATCAAAATAATTAATAGTGATAAATTATGAATTTTAGTGGTTTTAAATTATATTTAGAATATATTTTTACCATTTAATATAATGTTGGTCATTGGACATAATTTTACAATTAAACCGAACATAAACAAGTGTCAATCTTTTGGTAGTTATTATCTCTTAAAAACACGCTTTTTGTTTTGACAGCGGGAATTAATTTTAAATTAATTTCTGCCACTTCTGTGTTTTGAATTTAGAAAAATGGATTCCATATTTGGAATCAGGATGTTCAAATTGTGTAAATAGGTAACTTTTATTTTTAGACATTTTGAATAATTACTGCGGTAAATATTTTATTTACCATGGTTAAGGGTAAATCCGGTAAATAAGGGTTAAAAAAATAATATTATAATAATACTAAATTACCCTAAAACGTGTCTTAACCCTATTGTTTGATACATGGTCGACCATGGGAATCTTTGTGTCAATTTTGGGACCCCATGGATCCACTTGTAAGTGATAATGACACTTTATTTTAATTAAGTTAAAATGAATACAAAAATGACACAAGCATATATCTTTTAGAAAAACAATTGTTACATAGGGTTATATATGTTGGATTTTAGATTATAAATATTCATTAGAAATATAAAAAGATTTCCTACATAATGATATTTTATTTATAATTTTTAGACATTAAATAATTTATTTTATTTATGACACAATGATGATGCAGTAATTACTATAATAGTGAAAAATTAAAATAATTGATATTATAAATACCCAAATAAATATAATATGAAACTTTTAATGAATTAAACTAATTTTCTAGGATAATATGATATATTAGGATTGATTTAATTGACTTTGTTCAAAGTAATCAATCTGTTATGAGTTTCACAAAAATCAACTATTGAATAGTGTCAAAATTGACATAAAAGAGTTCTTAAAACAAATATTATATTATTAATTGATATTAAATTCCTAAAAATCTAAGGTTCGGCCAAGAGACTTATATTATGATAGGGTAATCATTAATGGACCACTTGGGGGTCTCTTGGATGTATATAGTAAGTTTATTAACCATATTATATAAAAATACAAAGAGACATTGTAAAAGTGAAACTAATTAACTTAGAGTTAATACTTAAAGATAAGGTTAATATAAGTACCCAAACCTGTCTAAATTCTATTGGATGAGTTGTTTTAGACCTATCCATACCTCATCCTTTGAATAGTCAACTTTGGAACCTTTGGAAACCGAATATGAATTTATTATAAATTAATATTTCTAGCTTTTCCAAAGGTGCCCCTCACCCCTCTTATAAAAGGGCACTCCTCCTTCTCTTTTCCTCACACCTATCAAGCCACTTGGCTCGTCCAAAATCTGCCCAAATAAGCTCCCCACATCCCTCTCCTCCTCCTTGAAGCTTCCCCTTAGGCAGAAAGCATTTCAACAAGTCCTTTGGTTCCAACCAAAGTGAGTTACCTAAATTAAAGGTAACGATTTCTCTTAAATTATTTTCATTTATTTTGCTTCTTCAACCCCCAAAATCTTTTTATTTCCCTTCTTTTGTAACAACACCAGTATCCTAAATATACTAGGATGTTGTTATAAGAAGTATTCAAACTACACATACACACAACTCCATCTAATGGATGATGAACATAATGTTTCTGTGGATGGCAAACTAACGCCTCACGAAACGATGATTGTTCAAAAACATCTTACCGCCTCTCATGGTGGCCATTATGATGGCACTGCAATTAAATATGATATTAATGATATATATTTTATATATAAGCTTCTGTAATTCCATTTTATTTCATACCATTATTCGTTTCATGTTGTATATACATACGATAATTTCATTTGAGGAAGTGCGGACTACCGCCCCCTTAAAATGATATGACTCGTTCATACCACACATGGAACGTATAAAGGATGGTGTTAATGAACATAAGTAACATATATAAAATATTATATTATACTGGAATAGTAATATACCTATGTATCATTTGGATTCGATTCTTTTAAAATAAAAATTAAATGGAAGTAGCGTTCGTGCGTACGTACGGACTACCGTCTCCAGGAACGCGATGAGATTCATTCTCCATCGTATCCATTCAAGTATAATTATCATTTAATGATTTAAAAATGATGTTTAAGGACTTGATATCATTATGGATATGAATAAGATACAACAAACATGACTTATGTAACAAAACATATAAAAGAAAATGAGTAAGTTAACACCCGAAACGACGTTAATACTAAGATATTATTATCAAATCAATATTAAAAGATCATATATGATATCATATTAATGTATATGATTCTTGTATAATTTAATAACAATTATTTCACCATTATACAGGAGGTTAACCTACCCCAACCAAGGAAAAGTACAAGGTAAGGGTTATTTCACAATCTCTTCATTATCCGAGGTTGTATTATACGTAATAATCTACTGGGATCTCTTTATCATCCACATCCATGTTTCTTCGAAATGTATTTCAAAACATTTTTACTATTTACAAGAATATGGGTTAAAGTCATTTATACCCTTGTTTGACTTTTTATAAGAGGTTTATAAAGGAATCTTTCCGTCGTTTTCAAAACAAGGTCCTTTTTAACCTTTTCGACAGAATTGAGGTAAGAATGTTTTTTTTAAATTATACGGCGGGTGCGGTTATTTTCCGCCGTTATAAAATCGTCGAAGCTTTCCTTACAAGCTTATAAGAATATTTTCAAAGAAAATGTTTTATTTTATATGGATCTTAAATGATTTCAAAATAAAAGGAGATACTTCTTTTAAAATAATTTTGATTTCATCTATGTCAACATCCTTTGATGGATTTTAAGATTATTTGAAGTTGATTTATTATAATACAAAACTTCTATATTGTATTGAAGGTTTTGTGATATGTTTGAATGTGGATGTGCTATTTTATACCATTCATAGTTTATGATGAAACTATTGACATTTCGTATGCTAGTTTTAACCCGAATGTTTATGTTATATTTCAAACTTTTCTTCAGATGAATGTGCTAAACAAGTATGTTCCGGGTTGGGGACCGGTAAAAGTAAGCCCTCCAGGTTGGGGACTGGTTAAAGTAAGCCCTCCAGGTTAGGGACTGGTTAAAGTAAGCCCTCCAGGTTAGGGACTGGTAAAAGTATGCCCTCCGGGTTGGTGTCCGGTTATTAGAGGCACTCCGGGTTGGTGTCCGGTTATTAGAGGCACTCCGGGTTGGTGTCCGGTTATTAGAGGCACTCCGGGTTGGGTTCCGGTTAGAAGTAACCCCTAGGTCTTGGGATGAGGCCTAGACAATGAAATTAACATTTTACATTATGCATTCCAACATTATGAAAGTGGTTATTGATTTTTGCATGTGATTATTCGATTAGTAGAATATCCATGTGAATAAGTAAATGGCATTATTTCATTTTACTTTTGCCATACCATGTTGAAGTTCAATTTTAAAAGGCTTTTGTTTTAGTAATGCATTGCCTTAAATGTTTATTCTTATTTATGAAAGTTTCCGCTATATTGTTATCCTTACTGGGCATTTGAGCTCACCCCTTTTCTATGTTTTATTTTTCCCCAGGATGTGAAGAAGTAAATTATGAATGACCTGCAGGGATATTATGAGGGGATAGTAGTGTGGATTATGGAGACATTATGTTGTTGTAGTAGTTTTTCATTTTATGATGTAATGTAAAACTTATGAATATATCTAGTGTTTCCAAGGCTACTAAACCAATCGGTCTTTCGAGATTTGATCTTTCTTGTGATCATGCCAATGTTACGAAGTAATGCACCGACTCTGGGTAGCTGGGGTCGGGGCGTTACACAAATTTCCGGGTCTTTACATCTAATTTGTAATATTCAAGATGATATGTAAAATTTATGGCCTAATTATCTAAAAGTCTAAATCTAAAAAGATCCTCAATGTGAATTATTGATTTAACTCAAGATTAAGTAATGTTTAAGGCCGAGTCCTTATAGTTGGTATCCGAGGTCAGTTTAGACAACTTTATGAACTAGAAATTTTCGTTAGACACCTGGTTAGTCTCTATATCTATTATTTCAATTAAATCCTTATTTTATAACTTCTTAAGATCAAGGAAAGTCAGTTAAAAATGGAAGGAGGAGGATCTCAAACAACATTCCTATCTCTTCCTGATGACTTGCGTGTAATAATTATTGAAAATTCATGTTCGGATGATTGTGAAACTTTTTCTAGAATATAACTCACTTGTAAGAAATTGTTTGAGATATCAAACACCTCCACTATACCTCATTATCATCTCGGGTCATGGGTTGTATTTTAACAAATCCTATTTTCACAATATTCTCATATTTTCAAGAAAGGTAAATATTATCAAGGAATTTTCAAATATTTTACTTTATCACAAGATTTTGAACCATATTATGATTTGGAAAAAAGGTTCTAAAGAAGGAGACCCTTGAACAACCTATTTATATTTTCTTTTACAATATATTCTCTCAGCACATACCTATGGTATTTTAAAAGGACCATTAATTGACATTTTCAACTCAAATTCGGTCCGACTGTTTTATAGAAATCTTTTTTTATCAGATGTTTTGAAATTATATGTCATACAGTATTATTTTCCAAAAATGTTTTTCTGTGAACACCCATATAACCCATGTTGTACAAGGTGTATTTGGATGAAGGAATAAAATGATTTTGAAGGATCTCTAAATCATTATTGCAATGCATGGACCTTCTACCTATGTGAACATGATGATGATGAAACCAAATGGACACCATGATCAAGTTATGATGTTATATATTTTGGGGACCATTTTATTTTATCATATGGTGGTGAAATAAAAAAATTAAAATATATATTAGACTTCAAGAATTAAGATGTTGAGGTCATAATGAATTGGGATGAAAATAAGTGGTATAAGGAAACCATTAAGGTTAAAGCGTGTTAAGGTTATTTTTGAGTTTTATAAAAAGGACAACACACATACTGTGTGACAACCTGTCGCATTGGACAATGCAGTGAGAATCAAACCCACAACCAAAGTGCGATTGGTATTTATCACCTACCACTAGACTATGTGAAGTCCCTAGTTAGTATGAATTATTATTTTTAGTTAAATAATGTTTCTGATCAAGAATAAGTTGATTTTGGATATTATGTTTTATCAAATGGATATCATTAGTATAAGAAAATGATTTGGTGATTAAGTGATAAAAGTGATTTTGGAAGATGTTCTCTCTTTTGGGAAAATAGTATGTTTAATAAAAATAGAATACTATGGGATTACATTTGTGGAGTAATGGTTGAAATTTTATTTGGGAAGAATATCTATTTTTATTGTGGACATATAGTGATTTGGTTTATTTATGGAAATGATTAACCTATCATAGAGAATATGTGATTTGGTAAATTATGCTTCAGTATGAGACTTTAAGAGTAGTCTATGTTTTTTGGAGTTAAATGTTAAGATTTATTGTGGAAGACTATGTTATTAAATCCTTCTGAGTTTTGGGTTTCAATCCTAGTTTGGATTATTGTGAATAATTTTATGGAAAATTTTGTATTGAATGGTCTTTCTTGAACTTTGGGTACTTTTTGTTGAATTTTGGAGATTAATAATAGTATTTCTTTTTATAAAGGATTATCCTTTTGAGGGATTATATGATCCCATACTAACCATTTTGGTTTTATTTGATTTCTAAAGACAAGTGAAGTATATAGTTATTATTTTTTGTATTATGTGATTCTCTTGAAGATGATTATTGTGATTTTGATATGACCAAGTAATTTTGAATTCTCATTGTTTGGAGAAAAGATTAGTTTTTGGTAGAAACTTATTAAAGGATGAAACTATACTTGAAGGTAATTATATTTCTTTATTTTCTTATTCTATGTAGTAAATTAATTCATCAAAATTATGAAAAGGAACGTAAAACAAAAATGTTGTTGGTTTACATTTCCTACTGGGTAATCAAAGACCATTTTACACATCATAATTATGTGATTTTCTGGTGGTTAACTTTCTCCTAATCAGGTTTTCTATCACTCACCATCAGAACTTGATGGTTTGTTTTCTCTTCCATATCCATTTTTCCTACATGGAATCCTAGTATGGGTTATCTTAGGTGACCTTTGTACTTCTCTTTATTTATTTTAAAGTGATAGTTTTACTGACTCTTTTCTGATGTGGGACTTTCAATAAAGTTTCCAAGAATAGTTTTAAAATTGCGAGGACGCAATTTCCAAAAGGGGGAAAGGATGTAACATCCCAGGTAAATAAAGAACATGAAATTTTTCATATTTATTAATATTTGTGAATTAAATATTAATTTTACTTGAAATGGGATGCTATGTTCGATGGCGTACCAAATACGCAACAATGATTTTCTTTGAAATCTTACGTTGCACACTAATAATATAATATTAGTATTTTAAATGGCAGTTAACTCCTAGAAATTGTATTGGCGGGAATGAACATAACTAACTAAAATATGATTATACATGTTTTTTAAATTTTTTTACCTTTATCCAATAAAAGTTAAAGGCTTAAAATAAGAAAAGAATTTGATTTCAAGCATAAATACTCTAATATTCACTAAAAGGTCAATTTACCGCTTTTTGATGGAGAACCCTATTTAAATCTAGTTTTGGTCACTTTTATGAGTTATATTTGACCAAATAAAATTTTTCTTTAGAATCGGGACACCAAAATTTACTTTTGGTAATTTTTTGTTATTTTTCTGATAAAATTCATTTTTTTAATGAATAGTAAAAAATACTGTATTTTAATTCAAATCTACTTTTTAAAATAATTTATTTATATGGTTATATTATCTTCTTAATTGGTTTTAATTTATAATTAGATTATATTTTTACAATTTAATCCAATGGTGGTCATTGGAATTAATTTCACTTTGAAATTGGATATAAACAAGTGTCAATCTTTTGATAAATATTGTTTCTTAAAAAACACGCTATTTGTTTTGACAACGAGAATTAATTTTAAATTAATTAATAAAACTTATATGGTTTGAATTTTGTAAAATAGACATCATTTTTGAATTAGGAATATCAAATATTTCTTAAGCAGAATTTTCGGTATTTTTCTAAAAAACTTCAACTTTTGATGAATAGTGAAACCACTAAGTAGTAGTTAAAAACTGACTTTTTCATTTAAATGAAATTTTACCGCTTCTGTGAATTGAATTTTTAAAATACAACATACATGGTTGTTATTATTAAGTAAAATTTTGTTCAACAATATGAAAATAATATTTGGTGACTAGTAACTTTTGACTTTTATTTACTGCGGTTAAAGATAAATAGGGTAATTCAAGGTAAAAAATATTATAATAACACAAAATTACCTTAACATTTTTCCTAACCTTATTAGATGATTCATAGCCGACCAAGAGCATCCTTGGGTCGATTTGGGGACCCCATGGAGCCACTTGAAGGTGATAATGACACTTTAGATTAATTAATTTAAAGTCAAGCCAAAATTGACATAAACAAATATCTTTTTGTAAATTAATTTTTACATGGGATTATATAAGTTATATTATAGACTATAAATATTCATTTTAAATCTAAAAATATTTCTTACATCATGTTATTTCTTTTATAATTTTTAGACATCAAATAGATAAAATTATTTATGACACAAAAATGATGTTGTATTTACTTTGTTAATAAATGATTTCAATAAATAAGATTATAAATTTTAAAATAACATCGAAGACCTGTCCAATTCTTATTGGATGAATTTATTTCTACAATGAGTTATATTATCTTCTACTTCAATTAGTTTTTAACCTTTAGAAAAAGAAATCATTATATAATAAAATATTATTTTCACACTTTCCTAAAGAACCCATCCTCCCCCTTATAAAAATCCTTCACTTCTAACCCATTACTCACACCTCTCAAGCCCCTTGGATCATCCAAAACCTTTTCAAATAATTTCTAGAGATCCATATCTTCATCCTAAAAGACTTACCTAAGGTATAAGGAACTTCAAGAAGTCCTTTTGGTTCAAACCAAAGGGAGTTACCTGAATTAAAGGTAACAATTTCTCTTAAGTTCTTTTCTTTTATTTTACTTCTCCCACCCATAAACTATTTTTATTCATTTATTTTTTTAAAAAACATATATCCAAAATATAAAATGATGTTTTTATGAGAATGTTTCGAACTACACTTACACACCCCACCATCTAATGGGTAAAAAATATACTGTTTCTATGGATGGAAAACTAACTTCTCACGAAATGATAATTATTCAATTATCTCCTACAGCCTATTATGGTGGCCATTATGATGGAACTATATTTATATATGATATATATTATCTTTATTTTTTCTTTATTCTTCTGTATTTTTAATTTATATCATACCATTATGGTTTCCATTATGGGTAAATGAAATAATTTCATTTGAGGAAGTGCAGACTACCGCCCCCTCAAAGTGATATGAATTGTTCATACCATACGTGGGATGTATAAAGGATGGAGTTATCAAAATTAAATATTATATTATAATTGATTTATAATATAACTGTTTATAATTAAGTTTTCATATAATTAATATATGAAATAGAAACAAAAGTAGAGTTCATGTGTACGTACGACTTACCGTCTCCATGAACGGTGCATTTCATTTCCTACCTCTAAATGTTATGTAATATTATAAATACATATATATAATAGATATATATGATATATATGATATCTAAATAATTAATATCATTCTTTATATAATTTAATCCTGACCACATGGACAACTTTTAATTGTAAGGTGTTTATTTTGACTCAAGCACCAAACATCAACAAAACGACCATTATTAACTTAAATGATTACATAATGTTTATAACATGGTTATAAGTAACATAAAAGGAATAATAAACTTAAAAACTGTTATTAATCATGTATAAATTTACTTAAGTTTAATATTCAGGAAGAACAAGGAACAAATAAGTCAAGATGGTCACAAGGTAAGGGATTTCTTATCTCACTTTCAATTCTGTGAGATTTCGATTATTCGCCACTTATTTGTTGCATGTGGTGTATTGGGTACATACATTTGATATATATTATCATTATTCTCTTTATATTAAGGATATTATGTGATTCATTTGGTGGTTATTAACTTTTATTCATATGACTCGATTGATTACAACATGGTAAGGGGTTTTCATCTCACTTTTTATTCCCATGAGATTTATGCTATACTGCCACTATTTTCCTTTTGTATGGTTTATATACTGATAATTATTGTATTAATTGTGTAATATAATTAAATTTATGGGTATTTAAATCTTCATTTTATGATCCATCTTTCATGGGGTGTATGTTTTGTGAGTTACCATATCAGTAAGAGAACCTTTCACCTTCCTCTTTTTAAAAGACTTCTTTTTGTTATGTATTTTAATTTACATATTAGTATGTTGGTATATATTCTTCTATATCCATATTGATATAAATTTTATTTCTATGTGATGATATACCCTTTTCTATCTCATCAATTCATTTTCTGAATTTTAAAGTGACGTCGTTAGGCTGTCAAATTTCGGTAAGGGATCTTCTTCACCCAATTTCAATTCTTTTGGTTAAACTTCTACTTCTTGATTATGTCTTCCTATGATTATGTGTGAATAAGCTCTGATTTTTTCGCACTTAATATCCTATTATATTTAGTTTATTCTTATTTTTCACACATTATTATGTAATTTATTTATCCTTAATCTAAGGATACAGTTTTTAGAAGGGATTTTGTCTCAATTTACATTACATTGAGACATCATTGTTGTTATAAACCAATTCACTATTATGTGGTGTATATACTATCCTTTGTCATATTATATCATGAATCCCTTTATTATCATGATATTATAAAGTTCTTATTAAATGTTATTCCTAAATTATTTGTATTCAAGAGCCTCTCATTTTGTTAAAAACTCTTTAACTAAAATATCGTTTTAAATGTTTTAAATATTTATTCTTCTAAATATTTATAATTAATGTCCATGTTTTAAAAAAATGGTTTTAAGGATTTAATTATATGGACATTAATGTTTTAAAATGATAATTTATTTAAAAGTTTCAAAGTGGTATGGGACACTTTGATTCAAAAATCAATTTATTAAATGTTTTAAATGGTTTTGAAAATGATTTGATAAAGCATTGTTTACTTCAATATCTTGATTTGATATATTGTGATTGAAATGTGGAAATGTTATCTTTATTTTATTATTATGTTATGTGTTATGAATATGTTATGGTTATTGGGAATTATTTACGTATACGGGTGGTTCTGTGATAAACCTAGAGTGGGTGAGCCTGAGATAGCTCTCCAATGCATTAGGTAACATGACGGAGGCAAACATGAATGTTTCTCCTAAGAGATTTAATTAAAATACTATGATGGGTATTTTAAATGTGACTCCCTCTATAGTTGTGATAACTATAATTTAATTATTATATGGATGCCTCAAGTTACCTTTATGATTTATTATTACTATGTGTTATTCATAAATGTTATGATTTCAGAAGGTTTGTTATGACTGAAAATTATGGTTTCATTGATTTGTATTTGTTAATGGGTTAATGTTTCCTTTTCTTATTTTATAACCCTTACTGAGATTTTTATGCTCATACCATGTTTTTTAAATGTTTTTCAGTGGTTATATGGAAGGGTAAGAGAAAATAAGTATTCAAGAAGATTTATATCAAGAAAATAACTCTTGTTTTATTTAGGGATTTTTTTTGTTGTGAAAAAATTGGTTATAGTATAAGTGTCTACTTTTTAATATTCAAGTTGATATGTAATAGTTATGGCCTAATTCTCTGAAACTCTAAACCTGAAAGATCTTCAATGTGAATTCTTGATTTAACTCAAGATTAAGTAATGTTTAAGGCCCGATCCTTATACAAAGGAAACTTCACAAATTTTTATCACATGGTTAACCCCCTGAATCATATATAAAAATTAGGTTTCACCCTCTAAAACATTTCATGAAACATCTCATCACATGAATCACCCCTTGAACCATGAGAAAAATAGGGTTTCACCCCTTAAACCATGAGAAAAATAGGGTTTCACCCCTTGAAACGCGTTAACCCAAAACACGGGTTAAAAGTGGATACCAAAACCTCATTCTTGGTTTCGATAATAATAGATGAGTCTCATCTACCAATGTAACCCAAAGTAATATTAACTTCTTCAAAAGTTCCCAACTAATTTTATCAACTATTGTCATTCTAAAAATAATGAACTTGATGTGCTTCAGAACTAATTCACTCAGGTTTACATGGATACACTAGTTGGTACATTTCCAGTATTCTTCATACAAGGTCAATTTTCTAAGAAACCTGCACCCAAAAATTCTACGATCATGATACCTTAATCCACAAGGCATCATCAAATCGATCTAATATCCTTAACAAAGTCTGAACCAACTGTGAAGGAATTTCTCCAGTTGATTTTCCACCCACTTCCACAATCCACAAGGCTCTCAAATGTTCATAAATGCACCAATGATCTAATAACCTATTAGAATACACCAATTCCTCTCCCAATTTAGCATCTCATATCTAGTATCTAGAGTAACATGTTTATTCAACAGTCAGTCTTACACAAGACCAATACCCTTCCCAAAAAATAGTTCATTATGTATGCGACCATATTGATGCTCCCTGCCATGGGAGTATCCTTAAAGTCATATTGCAATGCTATTAATGGCCTAACCATCCCCCAACTAGTCAATCACCAAACTCAATCACTAAAAATGGACATCTAATCGAACTGGTTATCAAGAAAAAACCTATGCACTGGGTATACTTGAATTTCTCAAAACACAGTCCACTATATCTAATAATACATTATATAAGTTTTTAACATTATATGATATCCAATAATAGGTTATGACATTCATCAAATGGTATCTTCCCCTCATGCAAGCCGCTACAACAAACAATGACATCCCCACTTATTTAAAACTTAGGTTGACCACATAGTAGTCCACTGATCCATTTTCAATTACATTTTCATCCATAGAGACAAATCTGTAAGCATTAACTACTAGGTCTCTAAACCTTATGAGCTTCATTCCAAACACTTTAGTTGAAAACATCAAGGGTGACCATGAACCAAATTCTTCAGTGAACTACTATTCATATCTCTATCAAGTTCATCCACAGAACTATGATCATTCTCATTGATCAGCTCACCACCCTACTTCCAATGGTTCGATTTTTTTATGAAAATATTGAATGAATTATCACAAAATAAGGCTCTACTATAAATGCAAGAAAACATCACTCATTATTCCAGTAAAGTGATTACCTCATGATTTGTGCTCCTTTAATCCTGAATCACTCACCTTTTCAACTATCCATGCTCAATAAGGTGCCATATTACCCAAACCTGAGAACTCATAACACTCTTTTTTAAGGAAGGAAACTTCTTACTATTATAGTTCTCCGCACTCCACCCATATCATGGGTGTTAACTTGAGATTTTTCGCATAAAATACACTCCTAAAACCCAGACTAGTAACTTGATTACTTGAACTCATGGTTCTTAATGCTCCATGGCTATACAAAAACTTGCTGATACATTTACTTAGGCTATATAAATGTCATTCACATGCATAAGTAATTTCTATCAACAAAAAATTCCCCTTGGAATTGACCTTGACTATCCCTTCATAAGAAATATACCTAATTCTATTACTACCAAGTAGAATGAGGCATGAATTATTAGTAACTATAGTGGATTTTCTAAGTTTACAAGGTCTTACACAAAACCCAAACAAGGTTTCACTAGGTTTTATAACCCATGGAACATTTTACAGACATATCACCAGACATGTCATGATGACTTCACTCTTAAACTAACCATTTCAAGATTTCATAGGTATCGAGTTCAGTTAAATAAAATTCTATAGTGTACTATATGAATAACTCTATATAGACTATAGTTGTAACATTAATTAACTATGTCTATCCATTATCTACTCAAAAAAGGTTATTACTATTTCAATTAATGCCTAACAATGACCTAAGAAGTGAAATTCATCATATGTGCATTATGGAACTACATATCCATCATTGTTGTCGTCTCCATCATTATCATCGACTAGTTTCACCACACTATTGTCCCGCATTACCTAATATCATAATTAGACACACATAGGGGTTAATAAAATCACACACATGAATCATATATATCATGAGAAACCAGTAGTCTAGATATGATGCATGAAATACCCCTATACGATATAGACAAGATTCAAATCCATTTGAAATCACAACCTATAAAATCCATTTGAGCCACATGAGTTAAAAACTTATGATAATAGTAAAAGCTAAGAACATCAATCCTATGCCTTGGTAACTAGGAATTCCCTTAGAAATAGTGTACATGAGGCACCAATTTGAATTTCATCACAAGATCTAACACATTCCTATTTCAATTTTCTAACAACTCCTTAAAATAGTAAAAAAAATATATACATTGATGTGATCCCATTTTTTAACATCCTAACTCAAGTATTTTAGTCTAATCAAAAATTCCACATGACCTCAAGTGTGCCTCCCCATATTCCAAAGGCTGATGACTAGTAGCAGGGGTCTCAATTGGAACCATAGGGAGACCATAACCTCAATCAATTTGAAAAAAAAAGTAAAAACCAAATGTATAACAATATAAAATCAAAGTACATAGATACCAACAACATACCAAAAATATGAATACATGCAAAAACAGCTAACTCAAACCTGAGTACAAGCCACTAATCTCCCACCAGGCTGATAAAATATACATATAAGAAAAAAAATTACAATAGGCTCTGCTCCCACTCCAAACCACATCTCATCATGGTCTTTAAATTCACAGCAGGCTACCCTGATAGATGATCAACAAAGGACTCGATCCAACTAGTACCTAGCACAAGTAAGGGCTGCTCAGGTACCCAATTGTCATGGCCACCCAAAAAAGGTGTGAGTATAACTCAGTAGGACACCACCAATGTGGTCCAATACCCAATCATTAATATACAATGTGTGTGTATATCATAAGCACATAGTAAAATAAATTGGAAACACATAACTAGACAATATATCATAACATAATCACCAAGCACATACAAGCTATAACAACCATGTGTCAAGTGATTGTTCCCTTACCAAGCTACCAAGAACCCTGGTCATACCTTCTTTTTCTCCATTCTAGATGGATAATGATAAAAAATTTCAGGAGTAACCAAACTATCCTCAAGGCTAGGAAATCTATTTATCGGCAACCTCATGTCATCATGTGTACATGTGGCAAATAGTTTCCTAGTCCTTAATTATGGAATGATACTTGGTATAACAGTAGGAATTGAGTGCGCTACTCTCAAATCACTAGGCATCGATAAATTATTTACTTGGAATCTAAGAATCAAGTTTATCCTAAAAATATAATTCTATGGAATCATCTTACCACCACCATGTGATCATATCTATCATTCCTATCATCACAAGTCTTGTATGCACCCCCTATAAGGTATAATAATGTCATAATGGTCCACCAAATCTAGAAACTAATAATGATTCATCTTAAGGTATGGTAATATACATAATAATTTGAGAAAACAAGGAAAACATATCATGGAATAACATCATTAGTATTAGTAGAAATATATACATACATGGGGTCATCATTAAAAATGGAACATGCTAAACAGGAATACTCATGGAATACAACACCATAAAGGGTCTCACAAGCTAAACATACACCCACATGTGATCACGATCAAGAATAGTTAACAAGTTATTCCAATGAAGGTATCACATCAACGAAAAAGAGTGAAAATATAATTAGATCATGAAATATCATCATGATTCATGGAAGCTACACATGTGATCAAAATTAAACATAGTCTATAAAACTAAATAATAATACTCATGGAATAAATCAATATTCATGATATCATAGGGATACACACACCACACACATGTGATCTAGGAATCAAACATGATATCATGGGATCTAGGTCTCATGAAGCACAAAAACACACCTCAATGTGTTCATGTAGTCTAAGGCACTCATATGTGATCAATCCTCATCCATCGATGGCCGATATCAAGACAATTCACAAGGGTCCACTAGGGCCCTTAGAACATTATCTAATTACATTAGAAACGGTTCCATTAATTAATTGAGACTCAATCATAATTAATTAATTAACCATTATTATTATTCATAACTCACTATGAAAAATAGGTTCCTTCACCCAAGGTGGAGAACCTCATACCACATGACAATACACATTCATAAATACCCAAGGGTAGAGTACACAAGACCACCTACATCAAATGGAGTCATATCCAATCTAAAAAACGCAATATCATTGACAATTTCACCCAAGTCCATTTAGCCTTACTCAATGTCATGTGTTCCAGTCTCATGTAAAAAATTTCCAATTAATAAATTATAACTAAGTAATAATTAATTAAATAATTATGAGAACTTACATTCAAGGTGAAGTCATAATAGACAAAATACTTACTAGAAAATTTTCCTAGTTAAAATAATGAACAACAATCCATGGAAGGTCTGTAACA
Organism: Viscum album; assembly: GCA_963277665.1. Classification (NCBI taxonomy): domain Eukaryota; kingdom Viridiplantae; phylum Streptophyta; class Magnoliopsida; order Santalales; family Viscaceae; genus Viscum; species Viscum album. Next base: position 133,864,510 of record OY728120.1, read on the forward strand.
TGCTTCTGACCTCATTTCGGGAAAAAGACCTATCGTGTGGAAATAAGACATAAACCCATTTAATATAATTAAATTGTAAATATAGAATATTTCAAAAAGTTACATACCAATTTTGAAACTCCCACTATCAACATGTATTCATCATCTCATGAAATCCTCTTTCCATTCAAATCAATAGTCATACCATCCTTGGATAATTCCTTCGAGATCTTGTGGGACTTCCAACTAATTTCTCTATTCGACATAAACCCATGAACAATAAAAATTAGAATATGAAAGATAAAAAAATGTATTTAAAGGGGATAAGAATTATAAAGAACGATTATTCATGACAAATGGATCTTTGAATGGTGAAGGAATGAGATCAGAGGATCTCTCAGGGCCAAAATCCTTTATTCACGTCCAAAATCTCATAAGGTATTTAGAGGAATATAGAATATGGTTTCCCGTTTTATCTCATAATTTTAAATACTATGAAAAATTAACTAGTATTATTTCATGAAATTAAACACATTTTCATGTCATTAGTTTTTGGGTAAAAATTCCTATCTGGTCTTATCTAATATGAATCACAACATGACAATATATGCCACAATGTGATTTCTCAGGCAGTGACTTCCAGCTGTTTTTTCACATGATAAAGCCTCTTGGTCCACCCCAAAAACACTATTCACATTATTAATACCCTATTTACAATTTTAATGGACTATTTTAGCACCTTATAGTAGTATTTGGGCCCCAACTACTCCTATGGTGGCCTCTCGGGCCCCTATGCCGTCATATGATCTTTAAAACCCATTCTAAAGCACCATTTGAGAATGACCAAACACTTAAAACCTCATTTTGATTCTTGATTATTAAAAATTTCCATTCAGTAAATTAATTATCCTATATTCCCTAGGAAATTTAGAACATGTAACAACACAATCCATTACAATAACATTAAAGCATGTCTCAATGAAGATAAATTAAGACAAAACCCCTTAGGACTTAAGAAACATTCTAATAAATAAAAATTAAAATAAATAAAGATTTCTTTTAAAGTTAAAATACAATTAATAAGGATAATAAATGATATTAAATATCCAATAACTAATATATACACCATTTAAAATTCATAAAAGAACATTTTCCTTAATGAAATAAGCTTTGAGACAAAACACTTACCTGTGTTTAAAATCGTTCTTTGCCTCCAATTAACTTCATGAATAATTAAATTAAGTTCGTTAGATATATAACCATGAAACTATATATCTATATTTCATATTACAAGTTCTATTAACTATTATATGTTATTTATTTATAATATAGTTTTCTTTCTAGCATCTGTTACTTGATGTTGTTCGATCAATTTCTATGTAATGCCTTGTGTATGTTGACCATGGTAGAAAGAGTTTTAAAATAGTTTCATAATATAGAAAATTTTAATAGTGTTATAGAACTAATTTTTATATATTAAATATATTTTTAAGTTCAACCATGATGGCTGGTGATGAAAAATAAAATTCATTTCTCGTGGAAGCGATAGTTCTCACGTACACACTATAAATGTTTCCATTTCTCAATGAATGAGAGGGAAAGAAGGTAAATGATAGTTTGAAATTTCAGAATCATATTTATATTAAAGATATAATATTTATTCATCCATTAAATCCAAATAATCATTAATAAATTGTTATGATGAAAAATGAAAGACACCACTTTTTGGAGGAGAGAGTCCACGCAACGCACTAACGTTGCTTTTATTTTTCTTAACAGATTGAGTGGAATATATAATTATTATTATATTAATATAATAAAATATAAGTATAATAATTATACTTATTTAATTATATTTTTATGGATAAATTATATTTTTAAGAGAAATATTAAGGAGAAAAAAGTTATGAAAAAGGTAATACTTGGATTGGAGACACGATCTTCTCTTACATATTTCCTTGGAAGTGAAGGAATTAAGCTAAATTATAGAGACAAGGGGATTAATGATGAGAAAATTATATATCATAGAGGATATTTGGGTATATTTTCTAGTAAATTTTTAATGTAAGGTGTATATTTGAAAGGTTGTAAGTGACCGAATTTTATAAGCGAGGAAAGGGGCACTTTTGGAAATATCCTTTATACTTTTATAATTCCATGACACTATTACACAGTCAATGGATCCAAAGATTATAAATAATAAATTTTGGGGAGTATTTTCATATATAAATACACAAATAAACCTTTAAAAATATTTTTTAAACATGTTATAGGGTTTTTAAAATTAATTTTTTACATTTTACATTTTTATTTTTAACTCGGTAACTAGTTTTTAAATAAGCGATTTTAAGTCTTATTAAAAATATAAAATAAAACATATAACCAAATTTGGGTATTTTTTAACTAATTTTAACCTTTATTTAATCCAATTCAATTTCTAAATTTTATAAAATTTACTTTTAAATTAAATTGGGTAATGTGTGGAAAAATAATTTAGAAGAAAAATGACATTTCGGTCATTATGGATTCTTAATCTTATTTAGTATTGATTACCAATTAAATGAGTGTTAATATATTTGTATATTTATTATAAATAATATTATATTAATTATTAAAAATATTTTACATTAATTTATTTGATATAAGTTCCATGATATTAAGAAAGTAATAATTTTAAAATAATCGTTTCACCAATAATGTGGTTAATAGCATTAATCCTAATATTAAAAATTTTATAACTAAAAAAATCACAAATATTTAATAATATGAAAATTATTATCTAAAATATAAGAATAATTTTATAAAATTATCTTTCTATGTATAGGGAAGTTAATATTAATGTTAGCGCGCGTAAAAACCCATTATTAAGAAAAGTGTATTTTTAAGAATAAAGTTTATGTATAGGAAAAAATATCAATATTATTGATTATAATTATATAAAAATTATTATTATTGATAAAATATAATTTATTTTACAATTAAATAAATATGTTACATAATTTTCCACATTTTCAAACTTAATTAAAGAAATAGATGAAAGATATTTTTCACAAAATATTAAATTTTCAAAAATGTTATACATTGATTTTAGGAATCTAACATAGTATTTTCAAAGGATTAATTTAAATTTATAATATATATATATATATATTGTATAAAGGTTTAAAAAAATCAACTCATAATGTCATATAATTGATTGTATTAGAAAAAATCAGTATATTTCACTATTTACCTAAAAATCATTTATTTTAGAAAAAACCCCAGAAATTTATACTAAGATAATTTTGATATTATAAATTAAATAATTAAGTTTTTTGTAAAAATAAATTTCTAAATTTAAATATTTTATATTTTAAATAAAATTATAATGTAAAATATGAAATTATTTTTATAGGAAAATAAAATTATAAAATACTAGTTGTTCTTGTTCTTAATTTCTATAAAACACTAATAAAGCTAGAATTAATAAATCAATATTATCATCATTTAACAATAATATACTTAGTTTTATTTTCAAAAAAATATATTTCATAAAAATATATATTCTCAAATAAAATAATGAATTGATTAAATTTTTATAAAATAACTTTTATATATAAAAATATATATTAATATACTTCATAATTCAGTTACTCATCTTCATAACAACTATTTCACCAGAGAGTTTTTAATACTATAAAAATATCATTGTTTTTTTGTTTTTATGTGTCATGTTGAGTAAGATATCAAACATATTAGAATTAATTAGAGAAAAAAATATTAAAATATTGGTTTGTAATAGACAATAACCCTTATAAAGGAATAACCTATCTAATTATCGCCAATATATTTTCTCTAGATAATAATCTATTACCCAATGCATTAGAGATCTATATCGAACACCCCCCATAATAAGTAATTTCCAAGAAACATAACATGATAAAAACACATAGGGTATTTCATTTCATTATAAAACTCATAAGAATTTACTTTTCAACCTTTAAGCACAAGTATTTTTAGTAGACCATAAGCATAAGAAGAAACCACCTTAATATTTTTAATAAATTTTATTTCCAAGTGAAAAATTCAAAAAACATTTAGAATATAAATTACTTTAGAAAAATATAAAAATATGAAAATTAATATTAATATGGAAGAATAAAAACAAAGTTTTAAAAAGCTGTTCATGTAGTAATCATTAAAAATGAGATTCTTTTCACACTTTTGTAAATAATTTTCCACGTTAAAAATGTGAAAAGAGGATTATTTCATAATTTTTAGAGTAATTCAAGGAAAATATCCTTAAGAAATAATAGAATAATAGATAATAAAATATATATCAAAAAATAAATAATATGGACATATAGAATAAAAATTGTAAAGAATCCTTCAAAAAATCAAATTGAGGTTTAAATGAAAAGTATCCTTACCGAGGGTCCTAAATCACCTCGTACGTCCTCTACCCTTATGAATAATAAAAATATATTAATTATTTAAATTATTAAGAACCTTTTTCATGTTAATTATCTTATTATTTATAATTTTATTTCATTTATTATCTTGTTTTACCAAATTGGTTTTATGTACATCATTTATCTTGTGATCATTAAATTCATAACTTCCAAAAAGGTTATGGTATAGAGGTAATGTTCAAATATATTTTTCCATAGGTTCTATAAGATAAATAATTTTAAATTAATTATTTCCAAATCATTTTATAATCAAGTTAGTTTAAGGGGTCGTTAACTGGTCATCGTTCAACTAATATTCCTTGAAAAGATTATTTTTTATGGTTAAAAATAACTATGATTGTTTACTTTCAATTTAATTTTTATGATGGTTATTTTACCATTAAATAATCATAATCATAAAATTAATTTAATATAAATGTTTTATTAAATAAAAAAATTGAATAATATCCATAGAATTCCAAAGTTGATGAAAACATCACTGTTCACTTAGGTAGTGTAAAACCACCATGGTGAACAATGTTTCAACAGATTTTAAAAGAAAGATAAATAAAAAATATATTTTATTTTAAAAAAAATTATATTATAAGCAATATAATATTTTAGATTTACTTTTAAATATTACTTATTTTATTAAAAATAGTAAGAGTGTAACTGAAACAAAAAGACATTGTTTTAGAAAAACTAGGATTTTGACATAAGAACGGCTTATGAAAGGAGTTGGATGAGAGGTAATAAATGATATTTCATAATTTTAAGATCAAATATATTTCAATACTAGGATAATTTTATGATTGTATAAAAATAAGATAAGTTTGAAAATATTTTTAAGATAAATAATCATAAATAAGAAAGGAGAAAGAGGCTTGAAAACTCTTACCTAGCTCCTCGAACCACCGATATTGGATTGAGTCCAAAACCTTTAAAGAAAGGGATTTTTAAAAGTATGTAGCCATATAAACATGTAAAGAGAATTATATTAAGGAATTTTGGTAGAATAATTGGAGAAATTGAACTTTATATGTGTTTTGGAAAGGTTTGAATTAGTCTACTTTTATGGGCAAAGTTCAATGAACTTTTTGCAAATATTCAATTTTTAAGGGTCAAGAATGAAATCTTAAAAAAATAAGTTACTCCTAAATGGAAAATTGATGATATTATGAACCATTACACATCCAAATTGACTTAATATAATATTTAAATAGCTATTATCAATTTAAAAATTATTGTTTGACATTAAATTCGCTTTAAAGTCATTTTTAGAGTTATTGTCATAATATGAATTTAAAAATATCTAGATAACTACAGAATTAAAATTTAAACATTTAAATAATTTCTTAAATATAATATTTGTCTTTATAAATAATGAAAAAAATTATTTAATCCAAATACTACAATTTTAAATATTTTCAAAACAATTTTATTTGACTTTTCTTCTACTTTCATAAGTGTTGTATCGATGTTTCATAATTGTTTTGGACAATTATCCTACTATTTAACTCTAAATATAAATTAATAACATAAATATATTTTATTATTCAACAAAAAAAATTAACTAAAAAAATCCAGAAAATAATTTATTTTCATTTATATAGTGATAACATTTTAAAGATAATAATCTTGACTCTTAATACCTTACGCAAGCATTGGGTAAGAATTTGGATAATTATCTTGTTATATATATTTAAAATTCATAAATATACATTCAAATAATTTATTTTGGAACATATTCATCCTTTAGGTATATCATAGTTGTATCCCCTCTTATATATTATCACAAAACATCAACTTTGACTTTTCCAATACTTCATGAGCACTATATCAACATCGATATTTAATTTTAATATTTATCCTGCTATAATAATTAATTTATATTAATTGAATAATATTTATATGATATTTTATTTTATAATCCTAAAACAAATCTTCCATACATTTCATAAATTTTTATCCCCTTTATATTATTATGATCTCATAAAAGATATAGTATTTGTAAAAAATGTAATTTTTAATTATTCACCAAAAAAACAACTTATTCATAAAAATACAAAAAAGTAACCCTAAGATAATATCGAAATTATAAAAAAATTAATCCCATTGTATAAAAATAAATTTCTAAAATTTATAAATTTAACATTTAAGTAAAACTATATAGTACATGGAAAAAATTTTATTTAAAATAAAAACCATTTCTTTTTAAAATGGAACGTCATATTCTTGTTCCATAACATAATAAATTATTTCTAATATTATAATAATAATAAATAGTAACATGAATCTATAGAATTAACATGGACATTAACAAAACATAAACTTTTTTTATTAATAAAATATATTGGTTATCATCATAAATTATATACTTTATTCAATATTGATGTTAAATTTGATAAAAAAATTAATATATATATATACCTTTTTATATAGGAATATATTAAAAGTAAATATATGATTTATAAAATGAAAAAATATTTTCCCCCTTTAACTTCGCAAACTACTATTACTGTATGAAATTTGATATTATCATTGAATGCATTTAAGTTTTTGGACACTTATGAGATGTTTATGAGTGTTGAGGTTTGTGGGTTAGATTATATATTGATGGTTTGTAATAGTGATATTTTGTATCATTTAACTACAGATATGTTAGGTATCATAATGATACAAATCATTTCCATGTAAGTTGATTATCATATCATTTTAATTATATAAATTTGATCTATGATACTAACTATGTTTTTTTATTAGGTATCTTCGTATACTTTCTATTTTTTATGATATAAAATTAGTGTATGGATTCATAAACCCACAATTTTCTTCTCCAATAATGAAGATAGTGAAGGAATAAGAAATGGTGGAATATGTTTCTGAAAGATTTCATAATCAAGAAATAAAGTGTTGGATTCTTTCTTATCTTTAAGGGTTTGAAACGCATAATTCATCAAGTGTTATTTCTCTTTATTAAATAATGACACACATTATATTTTTTTATTTGTGGTAATTTGATGATGTGTATTTTTTTGACATGAAAATACCACTTACTAGTATGTTCCATATATAGTGATTTCCGAAAAAAAAACATTAAAAAAGTATTAGAAATGTAATTTTGATTATTTTAATACTTATATATTATAAACATTTCTTATTTTGTATCAAACTTACCATTTTGAATAGAGAATGGAAGCACTATAATTGGAAAATAAGAAATGGGAAAAAAGATTAATTATATCTATCTAAATTTAACTTTTTATATAAGTAGTACAATTTAGCATGTACTTAAAATGTTTTTTTAAATTGATGATTTTTTTTGAAACATAACTACCATCATCAAAAAAGAGTAATAGAATGTGGATATTTTGTTTTGAGATTTATTTATGAAATAATTACAACTTATGTAGTTACAAATTTTGGAAAGGTTGTATTTTATTTTATCTTTTTCTTTTATTTATCTTATCATTATTTTGAGAATTAATGTTTAATATTTCATTTTAAATTTATATATGTTTAATTAAATTCTTCATTATAATGTAAATTATCTAAATCATCTATTGGGATCATGGGATTATTATTTTACAAATTTAATTTAGTTTTAGTTCTTCTCATTATAGTTGTAATATATATTATTAAATTGTAAATTGAAATTTTTAAACTTTTTGTAATGTTAAGAGTTGTGATATAAATAGTTAATATATAATTGTACTATATTTTTCTATTGTTTCAACTATTTTTTACACATTTTTTCTAAAATTTTTTCTTCATATGGGTTTGAGTAGTCTCTTTATATATTAAATTTAAAAAATATTCATTTTACAAGTTGGTTATAAAATAAACAATGTAAAATTTTGTTCTTTAAATCTATTATATGAAATAAATAATGTAAAAAATAGATTTCCAAATCATATTTTTTTTTATAACCAATTTGGAAAATCCTTAGTTATTTTATTTTGGGGGGATTTTCCACATTGATTATAAAATAATCGATGTGGAAATCTATATTCAGCATTGGTTATCTCATATAATAGATATAAAAAATACATTTCCATGTTAGGAAATTTATAACTAAAATGGAAAGTCCTCCAATTACTTATTTTGGAGGGTTTTCAACATTGGTTATTTTTATAACTGACATGGAAAATGTTTTTTTGTTTGTTAAAATAACTGATGTTACAAATTTTATTACAATATCTCTTACAAATACATCACTATTTAGCTATTGTTAAAAATAAAAAAATGACCTGAAAACCCATTTTTTATAATAATGTTCATCTAGAACCATTATACTTGAGATTATCTAGAAAAAAAATATGATTGAGGAAATGAATTCAAGGGAATGACTAAGTTATGGGAACGTCATATTTAATTGGGAGGAAAAGTACCAGTTATCCATGCATATATTATTTATAATTATTTCCCTAATTTTTATTTCAATATTTGATTGTATTTATGTCTACACTTTTATAGAAATTTTAAATATTTATTATAATTTTAATTGATAGAACTTTATCTATTCGTTTTTTATTGAAATTGTATATTGATTATTTTTCCTTCCATTTAATAATATATTGATCTGGATACCATGTGTAAGATCATAGAGGTGGGTGATATAGAAATAGTGTAAGCCTAACCCATGCATAAGGATTTAGAACATAGTAGCCTTATAAATGATCATTATAGAGGGAAAATATGACAATATATAGATCAAAAAGTTGATAAATTTAAACCGTTACAAAGGATAATCACAAGAAACCTCATGGGAACCAATGTTCTCACTAGAAATTTTTAATTTTCTCGATATGGTATTTAGGAATTTAGTTATAGAATATTAATATCATTATATGATTAGTTAATAGTTTATGTTATGTTAACTAATTTCTTAGTTCTATTACTAAATAAAGTCATTCTAGTAGAGTTAATTCCCTTTGGTAGTTGGTGCTATTTTCTTTAGTTTTGAATTATTTTTTATTTTCCCTCAATCAAGTGTGTTCTAAAAAATCAAAACAATATATCTAATTATCCTTATTTTTATATAAATTAATCAAATAAATTAAATTGTAACCCAACACTTGTCCTGATTCTTATCCAATTTATTTTGGATATAATTATCCTCATTCACTTGAAGGGTAAATTGAATTTTATTTTCACTTAAAGAGGTATATCATATTTAAATATACAGCTCATATCATATTTTTTTGACTAAAATGAGATGCAAGTCAAATATTATGATTGTTTTGAATCATATGTGAGACTTTTAAATCATCTTCCACCTATATTATATAGTATAATCGGCCATATGATATAAATTCATGGTATGGATGCAACTTCCACATCTACTCCCACATGGTGTCCTTTGATTACAATCCTTGAGATAGATTATTAAATACTTCACATCATTTATTAAAGGATTTAAATGAAGAACATCCAATGGTAAGTAATACATCGGTACCACTCAATGTGTTTGAGATAGAAGACATTATTTATTAAATAGAGTGTTAGAAATTTTATAAAAGGAAGATATCATTAACCTATTGGTTTACTAGTTCCTTGCATGCATGCCAAAGTTCTCTTCTCCAAACTATATTGTTCATCGCTTCATAGTGAAATTGTTATCACTCATTTTGGTGTATGGGAATCCTAAAGAATAATTATGGGATCTTTTGGTCTTCTTAATCACTTGGTGATGGGAAGCCTAGTTTTATAATATCATGACTATCATCATGAAAACTATAAACAATTAAATATATTTTACTCAATGATTGAGGATTTTGTACATGTATTTTAGTTAGCTTTTTCTTCACAAATTCCAAGAACATTGACTCGTGAAAATAGATCTACCATCATATGGATTTTTTTCCACTACCTAAGATCATGATATAGTCCTTTAAACCCCACATAGTTCACCAAGCCAGATTGGCCACTGAGAGGGGGGTGAGTTATTGGTTTACTTTTTAAAAATTATTTCTTTTAAATTCAACCTATTTGAACTTTTTATGGTTCTCAGTCCACTCAGTGATATCTCGCAATCTCACTTCGTATGAAAAAATAATAATATATAACAAAACAGATGATATTTATAAGGTTTGGTACAAATACCTAATATTGTCCATGTTGGTTATTCTCCCCAACACATACTCTCTACTATAATCTTATAATCAATTACAATGGTCGATACATTGTCACACTTTATCTCTCCTAAATACACATAGGTTTCTCTTTATACTACATCCCATAGTGTTACCAGAATCTAAAAATGTTACTACTCATCTTATTCTTGTTGAGACACAATATAGGTGACATTGTCCTACAATTATCTCAAGTAATTTTGTTCAAACAAAGAGGATAACACATGAGAATGTCATATTGACTCAATTAGATTCACAGAACTAGTTCTTCATGAATCCCCTAAGTGTGTGATTCACAAGTTAGGAGGGATTTCGCATCAACCCTTCTCCTTTACATAAAATTATCATGAGGCAGGATTCTCTTCTCACACAAGAAATAGCTGCACAATGGCTCTGTTTTCTTTAAAAAAAATGAGATCACTCTCAATATATTCAGAAAAATCTATTATCCTTGATGCATATTTATATACAGGAATATCTTTTCTACCTCCCACCTATTTAGGTCTATGTTTTATGTCACATAGAGGACTCCACAAAATATGTCATGTCATAGAATATTTTATATCTCCCAATTCATTCGGGATAACTCAAATCATACACCGAATTTCATGTTGTATTTCCTTACATGAGATTGTGTTGTTCTAATCACATACATGGGATATGATCGCATGCTTCACCATTTTTTATAAGCACTAATTCATAAATCAGCAACTTCATTTCATTCTCGGCTAAATGCTCATTTCTCTAGTTATTCTCAATCATGCAAGACATTGATTACATGCATGATATCGAATTGATCTTAAATAAATACTTGTGTCAGCATTATTATAGAATATAGTTTATTGTATGATTGTGGAATATGTTGTAGGAAAAAAATATTGCACGTCTAGAACCTCAAGTAACTGAGGTTGAAGGCGATCTCTAGTAACAATCTGATGATACAGAATGCTCAAATCGGACAGTCGGTGATATTTTAAACATTTTAAATGAAAGATAAATAGTATCATGGGTGTTCTTATCCCATATAATACATTAATATAGTTTTATTCATGTTTTATTAACAAATGTGTTTTTCATAGCTCATGATTTTTCGATGGGGGATCAGCACCCATAACACCCTTCATACACCACCATGGGCTTCATTACATTATGCTTCTGGCCTAACCAATGTACCTTTTAAGTGAACTCTATATGAGAATTACACATAGACCTATCCACCCCTTTGGGTGTTCACTACTATAAGTCTTATACACAACCCCACCAACAACATAGCCTCCATGTGGCCTCTTATGGAAAGCTCTACCATGGGGCTTGACCTATGGGATACTTCTTCCCCTAAATCACACAAGAGACTTCTCCTACTCCCAATTCCAACTAATTGGTTTCCTCCCTTCATCATGTGTTGATCCAATACATGATGATGTATTGATCTTACTCTATGGTATTATTGAATCTAACTTTCTTGTTTACCTGTTCAAGTACATTTTCAAAGTCGGTGGTCTTGCTCAATAAATTATGATCACCTATATCTGATCAGTTATCTTATTTAAACTATTCTTAGGCTATGATTATTTCTTTTTCTGATGAATAAATGGATTCATTTTATGTGTTAATGTGGTGCCCACAACTTCTTAAAAAATATTATATGCAAGAAAAGATCTTCCACAGTGTCACTCAATCTACCTCCTTTAATTTTGTAATGCTTCAAAATTCTAAAGTAAGAACATTATATTCAATAGTGTGTGTAATATGCAACACCAAGCATATAATGGAATATAATATCTAAAAAATTTACAATATATTTATTATTTAAAATAAATTTAATCTATGATATAGATTTAAATTCAGGAAATATTGAGTTATCATGCATTACATACAAAAATACTTTCTCTGATAGCTTGCGTTATATGCAAGACCATGTTTTACCAAACAACAATATATCATTAAAATATTATTAGTAAATATAAAAAGATATAACCTAGATGTTATATTGAAATTTATGAATACAATTAACTAAATTATGGAAATATATTTTTTTAATTTATTGGTTTACAATTAAATACAAATGAATATCCGAACTAATTGAAAATATATGAAATGTTTTTATAAAAAAACTATTTTTATGCGCAAAAGGGGTTTTATCTTAATAAATTAAACTAATTACTGTTAGTGAATGATATTAATGAAAAATATATATTATATATTCAATAAAATATTTCTTATATTCATCCAACAGATTTGATATATATAGTATATGAATAAATCTAGTTTTATGCTTAAAATTTTAATTTTTCTAAAAATGCAGTTTTACCGCATTTTAATTGTACACCTATTTTAAATACAAATTTTTATAGTTTAATAAATTTAATAATAAAAAATTAACTTAATTTTTTAAATCATAACATCAAATTATCTTAGGGTTATTTTTTGGTATTTTTTTGAGAAGTTTCATTTTTTGATGAATAGTAAAAAATACTTAATTTTAATTGAAAACTACTTTTTTGTGTAAAAACATTATTGTGATAAATTATATTTTAAATTTATTCTAAAGTTTAATTAATTAAATTATACATAAATTAATCTAATTTATTTAATTTTAATCACTTTCACATTGAAATTGGATATAAAAACATGTCAGACTTTTTAACTTTTCAGTTTAAAACCCCGCTTTGTCATCCCATCTATGGGATTAATTTTAATTTAATTTCTCCCAATTATATGATTATAATTTGAAAAAAAATTATTCAATATTTGGAATAAATATAATATATAATTTATAATACGTTCAACTTAGTCTTTCATCAAAAACATTATTGAATGTGATTATAATAAATTACATTGATTAAGGTAAAAATGTAATTTCTTAGTGATTATACTTTAAACTTAAAGTAACAAAATGGAACTAAAATTTTACAACACCAATTTTATATCCATATTTATACCTAAAAAATTAATTTATCTAATTTAGTGTGCTATGGAATCATATTTGTAGGTAAAAACATGGGGATCACATAATTTTTTTCAAAAATACAAAGTGTGTCCACTCCCTCCACTATAAAAGGGAACTCACCCCCCCCCTAACTTATTAACACCTATAAAGACATTTTTATAGTTAAAAACATTCAAAAATAATCTTCCAACAACCCTAAAATCACCCTAGATTCCTACAATTGGGCATAAATCCAACCAAGAATCCCTTTGGTGTAAACCAAAAGGAGTTACCCAAAGAATAGGTAAATTTCATAAACATGCATTTTTACATTGATTACTTATCCATTAACTTAATTTAAATTTATATAATGATTATATAATGAAATAATTATCTTAAATATACTGAAATGTTTTTATTTTAAGGGTTTTACCTACACTTACACATAGTTCTGTCAAATGGGTAATGAACTTACTGTTTGTGTGTGCGGCGAATTACCACCTCACGAAATGATGTCGTTCGTTTTTTCTTTACCACCTCTCATGATTTGGAGTTATGATGGAAAAAATATTTATATATGATATATTTTATATTTAATTTGTCTTAATAATTATGAAAATTTTATATGATTCATACCTTAATGCTTTCCATTTTTTGTAAATTCAATAACATCGTTTCTGAACGTATGAACTATCACCTCCACAAAGTGATGTGATACGTTCACACATTACATGGAATGTATTAAGGATGAGTTTAATTAAACATATGTTACATAAAAGAAATAAATTTTATATTAATTATATAATTAAATTCCTATAAAAATAATATATCATTTTCTTTGACACCTATTTACACACTGAAAAAGTGATAACATCGTTCATGGATGTGTGGACTACAGCCTCCTTGACGCAATGTGATTCCTTTTACATCACAATAATTTTATATATAATTATATATGATTTAATAATATGGTATTTATGATATAATTATAATTTATCAAAGATAAATTTTGCATACCATCTTTCTATAACGATCATTGGAAAATGGGATCATTACTCATGCGTACATACGACCTACCATCTCCATGATTGTAAAATTGGTTAATTTTTCATAACCATATTTCATGATTAGATTTAAAACCATAATATATGTGTAAATATTATAATTAATTCATTATTTTTTTATTTCTTTATATAATGACCTCTTTTACACTAGTCAACCCACCAATGTCGTTTTTAACACATGAACCGAATTTGGTTAAAATACCTGACATAAAATAACTTGTTTAAGTAGTTGTATAAAAAATTTTAATAAGTGAAGTAAAATTAATAATAAACTTTAGAAGTGTTATTAATAAATTAAATAATTAACATAATTTTATTATTTAGGAAGATAAAGATGCATGTGACAAGTCAGACTCAAAGTAATGGATTTTCATCTCACTTTTTACTACTATGATATAAATATCACATTCACCACTTACTTATTTTGTGTGGTGTACATAATAATCCTTTTTATATATAATATAATTAATACTTTTATATTCATGGTATATATAGTTTTTATTTTAACTATCTCATTCGATGGGTTTTGACTTGAAAATTACCAAGTGATAAAAGTTTTCTTTTCAACATCACTCTCATTTTTTGACTGTTAACTTTCTCTTGAAACAATCACTTCCATATAATTAATTTATTTTATAAATTGGATTTATCTTAAATATAAATATTCTCATACAATGGATATTATTATTTCCTGAACCATACACCATTTTTAAATACAATTTTCTACTTTGAAAGTTATTTTATTTACTAGGGAAATATTGATAAATTTGTATCCTTTACTCAATATCGATATTTGATAAGGAAATTTGTTTATTAATTTAAATTGATTATTTGATATAAGATTAATTATTTAGACATTAATTCCATTTTTTGGGGAACATTTAATACAATCCCTATGGTCTAGGGGACCGATTAATGCAATCCCCATAATGCATCAGTAGTCTCATGAGACGAAATCAGTTATCAAACCTAAGATAATGGGTTTTTATCCAGTATGTGTTAAACAATCTTAAGGATAGATCTTAATGGTAAAGGTAACATGATCCTAGGAAACATGACATTAAATAATTAGAAATTACATTTATTGAGAATTCATTTATTTTTATTATCCATAAGATTATTTTGTTTACATTATCTATGGATTCACTTTAATTATCAATTGAATACATGGAATGTGTATTCATTATTTACCTTAAATATTAATTATTCACAATATAGTTATTTAAAATGGAATATTTGTTCACTTATTTACCTTTATATAATATTTATTGACTTCCTACTTGGTTTATTGATTGTATTTCATGTGTGTTTAATTATTACCTTGCCACATTGAATATGCTCATTGATTCATTATTTCTTCTGTTATACTTTACCCTTATCGAGCATTTGGGCTCACCCTTATTTTTTTTCCTTTCTCTAGGAATCCAAGAAGTGCGATAAGAATGATATGAAATGATTAGGTAAGTGGGAATAAAGTTATCCTCAAAAGAAAAATATTTATTGTAATTAATGTATTCACTTGTAATACAACAGTCATATATGTATCTAGTTTACCAATACTACAAAACTCTTTGGTCCTTAATGATTTGATTCCATATAATCATTCAAATTTAATTAAAGTTGACACTAGATTCGGGATACTTGGGTTGGGACACTATAGTTGGTATCAAAGGATGTTTAGTATAAACCTTAGGAACTAGATTTAGGAAAAATAGATTACATAACATAACCCTATGGTAGAATTTGAGGATATATATATAGAAGAACATCTGAAATTTTTCGTAAGGTAGAGATTATGTGGGTATTCCTAGAAATAAATCCTTATCTGGATACTATAATTGGGCATGGTTATGGAAAAATGTTCCCAAGGGTAAAAAAATTGAAAAGGTTCTTCAGTCTTTGACTCAAGCATAACCTGGTAAATAAAAATGGGCCTTATTATGCACCTAGTTTGACACTCCATGGGTATAAGCTTAGGATAATTCAAATTTTATTTATAAACCATTATGATGGATTTTAATAGATAATGAAAATGAAAAACCTAGGTTAAAAATATGGTGTTTTAGATTGAAAATAAGGTGTCATGATTTAGATATCTGATAAATTATTATACATTTTTTCACTATAACTATTATTAATCATACAATGATTACTAGTTTTGTTCAATAGATGGAATCATAAGGAATCATTTTAAAATTTAACATGAAGGTCAAGATGGTGGAAATGAGTAACCAAATGGGATGTTTAAATGGGTGAAAGATATCATGTTCATGGCTAATCATATTTTTCATAAATATGATTAATAATATATACCTTAACCAACTCCTGGACTCACCAAATAAGAGAAGTATGGATTTTTCTAAGAGCTTGAGTGGTGGAGTCCATGAAGAAAAAAGGACTTGATTTCCCTAATGAAAGAAATGTAGAAGAAAACACATAGGAAAGTTTCTCAATGGAATAGGAAATGATTTATTTATGGGAAAGAAGGGAATAAAGAAAATAATTTTTGAGGAAAAATGAAGAGTATGATTGAAGGAAATAAATCTCATCTTAGGGATCCATTTATGGTCTATTTCCTTAAATTTGGGGAAATTTGGAATTACACGAGTCAATTCCCTCTTTTAAAGGATAAAATCTAGAACGATGAATGACATGTGTGTAAATTAATTGATGAAGTATTTATATATTGGGGTAATATTGAAAACCTTAGTTGAAAGGCTATTTAGTGATTAAATTTCAATTTCCATCATATTTTATTATGGTTTTATAAAAAGGAAAACTTTTATATTGAGTGAAAACCAACCAATATGAAAAGGTGATGGGGCTTGAACCCATGACCGAAGGACGATAAGAGTTTAATGCATATCACTGGCCTATGTGCAATCCTGGTTGATATATCATTGTTTTTAGATAAAAAAATTGATGAATAAATATAAATGATGAAATAGTAGTATCAATTTTGAGATTTAGATATTAATGTATTAACCATATTAGTTTTGGAAAATTGTTAGATACAAAATTAAATACTTGGTTTATGGATCATATGATCTGTTAAAAGAAACTTTTAGTGCTTCAGGCATATAAATTATTTTTTTGGATATTCATTTCTTGGAGTAAAGGGATTAATTTTAAGTTGATCGAAACACAACCAAAGGATGAAATTATGTTTATATATATATATTAATTAAGTATATTTTTTTATATTTTAGTAGTAAAATAATTACTCAACATTAGGTAAATGATCTTGAAATCAAATTTTATTATAATACAATAATTTTTGTGAAACATATGGTCTTTTAAATAATCAATGGTTTATGGATTTAAGGCCCTAAACATTCAATTAATCATTCACTTTTTTCTGATTGATGACCTCAATGTGTCCCTATAAATATTTAATCTTTTCCACCATGGCCATATTTTCACATTCCACTAACTTTTTTCTTATATAGAAACCTAATTATATGCTATTTAAGGCGACCTTTGTACTTCTCATAATATCTTATTAAGAGGATATTTTACAAACTATTTTATGATGTGGGTTTTATAACTGAGTTAAATTTCAAATATAAAAACCTATATTACTGAGATAAATTTTAAATTAGGTGGATTTAATTTAATTAAGGTGGGTAGAATGTAAGGCCCTAAAATTATTAAGTAAGAACATTGTATTTGATAATGTGTATAACATGCAACACCAATCGTTTAAGGGAATATAATATCCCAAGACTTTACAATATATTTACTATTTTAAATAAATTCAATATATGATATATCTTGAAATTCACTTAATACATATTTATATTTCCTTAAACACATTAAAAACATTCTTCAATAGCTTGTTTTACATGTAATTCCATGTTTTACCAAACAATAATATATTATTAAAAATTATTACTTTATATAATAATATATAAACAAGCTGTTAAATTTGAATTTTTTAAATTTGTTAACTAACTTATGGAAATATATTGTTTAATTCATTTTTTTACAATTAAATACAAATGAATATCAAAACCAATTGAAAATATAGGAAATGTTTTTATAAAAAACTATTTTTATGCTCCAAAGGCATTTTATATTAATAAATTAAATAAATTACTATTAATGAATGATAATAATTAAAAATATGTATTATATATTAAATAATATATTTCTGATATTTATCTCATAGATTTTATATTCATAAGATATGAATAAATGTAGGTTTATTCTTAAAAATTGTATTTTTCTAAAAAGCCAATTTTACAGCCTTTTAATATAGCACCTATTTTAAATCAATATTGTGAAAAATTTATAAATTTAATATGAAAAAATAAAATTCATACTTTAATTAATAATTTCAAAATTATCATAGGGTGATTTTTTGGTATTTTTGAAGAAGATTAATTTTTTGATGAATATTGAAAAATACAAAATTTTAATTGAAAACTACTTTTTCATGTAAATAATTTATAGTGATAAATTATATTTTAAATAAGTTTTAAAGTTTAATTAGTAAAATTATACAACCATTACAATAATTTAGTTCATTTTGATCAATTTAACATTGAAATTAGATATTAAAACAAATAAAGCTTTGGAATGTTTCCCTTTAAAACCCCTCTTTGTTATCTCATCTTTGGGATTAATTTTAAATTAATTTATACTACTTCTGTGATTGAAATTTGGAAAAATGGATTCCATATTTTGAATAATAGTAATTTATAATATATAATAAGTTCAACTATGTTTTTTACCAAAATTATTAGTGAATGTGAATAAAATTAATTATAGTGATTAAGGTAAAAACATGATACTTAGTGGTTAAACTTTAAACTTGAGGTATATAAATGGCCCTAAACTTGTCTAATACACATTTTCTATCAAATTTTAGAAATATCCCCTTAATGGATCCAAATTATTTTTATGGAATCCTCTTGGTAGGTAAACACTTGGGGAGAACACAATTCATTTCAAAAATTCCAAGTGTCTACACTCCCTCCACTATAAAAGGGCACTCACCCCCCCCCCCTCACTTATTCACACCTATAAACACCTTTTTATAATAAAAAACCTACCCATATAAACTCCCCAAATTTATCCCCTCACCCTATATTCAAAACTTTTGGCATAAATCCAACCAATAATCTCTTTGCGGAAACCAAAAGGAGTTACCCAAAGAAGAGGTAATTTTCATCAATATGAATTTTTACAATGTTTCCTTATACACTCCCTTAATTTAAAATTATATTATGATTATATAAATACCCCAATATCTTCAATATACATATATGTTTTTATTTTAATGGTTTAACCTACACATGAACACAATTTTATCAAATGACTAACGAACTAACCGTTTGTGTGTATGTCGAACTACTGCCTTGTGAAACGATGTCATTCATTTTTCCATTACCACCTCTTATGGTTGGGAATTATAATGTACACCCTATTTATATATTATATATGTGATATTTATATTTTATTTATAAATATATAAATATAATATAACACATACCTTAATTCTTTCTATTTTTTGTAAATATGATAACATCGTTTGTGGACATGTGGACTACTACCTCCTCAAAGTGATGTGATACATTCACACATAATATGGAATATATTAAAGATAGTTTTAATTAAAAATAATTTACATACAATAAATATATATGATATTAATTAAATAATTACATTTACGGAAATATAATATATCAATTTATTTAACACCTTTCATATACTAAAAAGGTGATAATTTCGTTCATGGACGTGTGAACCGCCTCCTTGACGCGATGTAATTATTTTTACATCACAATAAATTTATATATAAGTATATATGTTTTAATAATATGGTATTTATAATATAATGATAACTTAGTATAGATAAATGTTACTTACCTTCTTTCTATAACAATCATTGAAGAATGGGAACGTTACTCATGCGTATATACAGCCTACTGTCTCCATGATTGTAACATCAGTTCATTTTTCCTAACCATATTTCATAATTGGTTATAAAATCATAATTTATATATAAATATTATAATTATTTCATGATTATTATTCTTTATATGTTTACATAATGACCCCTTTGACCCTAGTTGACCTAACAAAGTCATTTTATCACATGAACTAAATTAGGTCAAAACACCCGATATAAACATAATTATTTATGTAGTTGTACAAAATATTGTAATAAGTGAAGTTAAAGTAATAATAAATTTTAAAAAGTTTATCAATAAATTAAATAATTAACATAATTTTTTTATTCAGTAATATAAAGGCACATGTGACAAGTTAGACTCAAGGTAAGTGATTTTCATATCAATGTTTACATTTGTGAGATAAATGTCACCTTCACCACATACTTATTTTGTGTGGTGTATTTACTGACCATTTTGATATATAATATCATGAATATTTTTAAATTCAATTTATTTAAGTATTTTATTTTAAATATCTCATTCAAGGGGTTTTTAATTTAAATTTACCAAGTGGTAAAAGTTATCTTTGCAATATCACTCTCTTTTGTGATTGTTAACTTTATATTAACAAAATCACTTCCTTATGATTAATTTTTTTGTAAATTATATTTATCATAAATATAAATATTCTCATGAAATGGATATTATTATTTCCTAAACCATATAATATTTTTACATATGGTTTTTACTTTGAAAGTTATATGATTTATTGGGGAAATATGGATAAATCAGTATCCTTTACACATTACAGATATTTAATAAGGCACTTTTTTATGAATTTAAATTGATTATTCAATATATGAGTAAAGCTTTGGATATGAAAGACTTGGGTTGGGGACCATTTAATTCAAGACCTATGGGTTGGGACCCGTTAATTTAATCCCCATTATGCATCGGTAGTCTCATCAGACAAAATCATTGGGCCAGCCTAAGCTACTGAGTTTTTACCCAGTATTTGTCAAACTATATTAAGGATAGATCTAGATGATAAAGGTATCATGTTCCTAGAAAACATGACTTTCAATAATTAAGAGTTGTCTTTTTTTATAATTCATTTATTATTATTATTATACATGAGATTATTTTATTGACATTATCTATGGATGCACTTTCATTATCTGTTTATTGAATACAAGACATGTATGTTCAGTATTTACCATTCCATATTAATTATGCCTTATCCAATTATTTCATATGGATTGTGTGTTAAGTTATTTACCTTTCCATACTATTCATTAACTTTCTACTTAGTTTATTTATTATATGTCATGTGTGTTCAGATATTACCTTTCCATATTGAATATGCTCATTAATTCATTATTAGGTATTTGTACATTACCTTTAATGTGCATTTGAGATCACCCTTATTTAGATTCCTTTATGCATGAATCCAACAAGTTTTCTAATAATTATATTCAAGGATATAATATGTGGGAATAAATTTATCTTCAAAATAAAAAAATTATGTTGTAATTAGTGTATTCATTTGTAATAAAAGACTAATGTATGTATCTAGTTTACCAATAGTACTAAACTATTTGGTAATTTGGATTTTAATTACTTGTAATAATTCCAAGTTAATGGTATTTGACACTATCTCTAGGCTACTAGGGTTGGGGCACTAAAAATTTTTAAACCTCATACATGTGTGATACAATTCATTCCCTTCTCACTTATGAAACCCCTTGCACATAAGAGTTATTTATTTATTATTTTATGTGCAACTCAAATGTTTTGGGTAAACTCAATATGTTTCAAGGTTTATGCCTTTATGTGTGAATTCATGTTATAATATGCATCCTTCTTCACATATTAATATAATCATGTATGGTTTTCATGAATTTTCCTCCTTCTATTACACTTCCTTTGTGTAACCCAAGTTAGGTTCTCCTCATACCTTCTCATAAGTGATTCATCATACACTATATCATGCACATCCATGTGTGTGCTACTCCTTATCACAAGTATAGTTCACTGTCTCTTAGCACAATTCCTTCAAGCTAGTGTCAACAAGCACGAGCTCTTAGTTCCTCCTCACTTAAGATCTAACATGGTATCTCAAGTGGTTCATACAAACTAGATATATAATGCATGAAGGTATCATGCTACCTTGATTGATTCATGAAACCAAGTTCTTCAAGAATCACCTTGAGTGTTCTATACACAAGTCAAGTTCTTATAGACACCACTTATTCTTCATATAAGGCTATCACCGGAGGGATTCTTCTTTGTGAAAGTGTTTTTTAGTCCTCTGTTTCTTTGGAAATGAGAGATGGTAAGAATGAAAATCATTAGAAACTTCTTACAGCTCGGTGTCTCTCCTTTTATAGAAAATTTTTACCCCCTCATCTATATTTTTAATCCACATTAAGACTCCAAATAATATTTCGTGTCGAGGTATATTTTAACATCACTAAAGGATTCATTTCTTCTCAAATATATGCCTAGAATTATGGTGTTATTTCTTACACGAGTTCTCATTGCATTCCACACATTAATGTGATGATACTCTCGTGATTCTAATTTTTATATCTCCAACTAATCCATTATCGACTTCACAATAACCCTCCTATTAAATCCATATCATTATCAGTAGTATTAGTTTTCTTTAACACTTTTATGTTTCAAATGTTTTAGCAGCCTTCTTTATTTACATGGCTCCCCCTCAAGGGAAAATATCATAAGCATCTTCATGATGGTGAGTCTCTTAAATAATGTATTTCAATATATTCTAATTTTATAATACACCAAAATGTAATACTTTATGTGGTTTTCCATTTTTTGATAACTTCGATGCCTCCTTACTGTCTAGAATATGATATCACTAATTTAATCTATTTTTCTCCCTTTGATACCTTAATAAACCTTTAATTACCTACATTATAATCATAAATAAATAAAAAAATATATATAAGGGGATATGGTGGAGTTACTTGTTCCACAATGTGAACATCATGGTTAAGATAGTTTTCTAAACCAAGTTTCTCCATCCATCCAACAACAGATTTTTATTCAAGGAAAAGAGGTACAAAGTCACAGGGAAAAACCAGGGCTTAGGGGGGGATAAAGTAATAAATATTGAGGGAATACCCTATAATAAAATTGACTCCCTCAGGTTTCAAGTAATTGATAATATGAGGTAAAGTGACACTAAAACCATGATCCACCAGAGAAGCAAGGTGATCCACAACCTTATTACACTCTCTCCAAGTGTGGGCTACATGAATGTTGTTGTTGAAGAGGTCTCTACATTTCTTGATAGTGTAGGTTATTAAAAATGGGGTGGATCCTTTTCCAGGCATATATTCATGCAAGATCAAGGAGCCTGTTTAAACTTAAGTGAGCTCGAAATTCTCCTAGTTGCAAAGAGTTATCCCGATGAGCATTGATTTGGCCTCAGCCTGTATAGAACTATCATTACCATAAAATGTAATGAAGGAAAGAACTAATATCCCCCAATATTCATGAACAACTCCCCCCCTCCCCCACATGTCTCCCAATAAATAGGGCATGTCTATATTGATCTTGTAGCCTATGTCGGGAGGAGCCAATGTAACCATTTTCCCTGTGGTCTGTTTATGGAGGGTTGAACTAGAGTAGATACAACCTGAAACAACCTCAGTGAAGGAGATTCTCACTAATTATTGATGAGAGTGACCATGTACAACAGCAAGTTTCTAGTTCTCATAATGACAGGCCTCCATATGGGAAGTGATCCTTCATACCTAGCATAGTTTCTAGCCTTCCACAGACACCAACATCTAGTACTAATAACAATGGAACTTGAAATCTTTTCTAAACCAAAATAATTTGACCCATGGAACCATATTTCCAATAATGTGGAATGGAAATTATCATGAGAGGAAAATATAGTAAAATCACAAAATTATTTCTAGACAGCATGAGACTATTCACCTTCAAAGAAGACATGGTTAATGCTTTCCACCCACCGGTTATTACAGTAGTGGAATTTGGATACCATGATGATTCCCACCTTCTTGATGTTATCATCATTAGGTACTGATTGGTTCCAAATTATATATGTAAAAGGTTTTTATTTTTATGGTATCCTATTTCACAAAACCATGTCATTCCAACTGTCTCGATGATCATGTAAAAACAATATCCTTTCGAAGTCCTTGGTATTGAATGTCCTTGAGGAGAAAGGAGTGAACACACACTTTTCTAGTTCTGAGTTTATGACAATCAAGTCAAAGATGTATTATTTGTTCTTGACCAAGACATCCTTGATAAACACTGAATAGAGGCTCACCTCCTTAAAATATATTGTTGTAGAAGGGCACCCTAGGAATCCAATAATAGAGCCTCCCCAATTGTGGTACCAGAATAGTATGTTACCCTCCCCAACTATCCATCATGAATTATGTTGGAG
The DNA here is from genome assembly GCA_963277665.1 of Viscum album. Classification (NCBI taxonomy): domain Eukaryota; kingdom Viridiplantae; phylum Streptophyta; class Magnoliopsida; order Santalales; family Viscaceae; genus Viscum; species Viscum album. The sequence goes on from OY728120.1 coordinate 133,889,399, forward strand.
GATCGGGATGAGGGGGGAAATCATGGACCAAAAGGAAGAGGCATGGGCACTAACAGTTTCTGGATTACCTGCAGAATTGTGGGACATGGTCTTCCCCTATAGTGTTCTTTCTTAAATAATCTCCCAAACTAGTTTCGCATGAATGCATTGGATCATTTTATTTAGACTCATTACATTAATCCCCCATCATGGATGGGCCTTTTCATTCTACCCCATGAGACCCAGTTCCTCTTACCTTCAGAAAGTGCATCCCAGATGAAACTAGTTAGAATCTTTTCGATGGTACTAATGACACCTTTTAGTACTTTGGTGGATGGTAGAGTATGGATGGGTGAGGCTGACAGGACACTATTAACCAAGGAAATCTGTACCCTGAATGATGAGTAGTAGTTCTTCCAATTAATTACACATTCTCCAATATTTATCACTATATGATCAAAGTCTCATATTCTAATTATACCTGAGGATATGGGAGTGTCGAGGTAATCCATTGGGAAGGATCCTTGATTCATGTTCAGTCTTCTGAAAAGAGAATAAATATGAATAGAGTCACATATATTGGATATATAGAGTTTTTTTGGATTTATTGATAACTTATCCACTCCAGTAGAAATACTCCTCAAGGATCTTATTGATACCTTGAACAGAGCTCCTTCCACCATTAGTGAAGATTATAGTGTTTTCTACAAACATTAGGTGGTATATTGTGGGGAGGTTCATTTTCCTTTGATAAGGGAGTATTTCACCATTAGACAGGCCTCTATTTATGAGGTGACTAAGATTTTCCTGCACAATAATAAAGATTCTTGGTGATATATGATCACCCTACCGTAATCCTCAAGTCACCTTGAAGCAACTTTGATTCCTCCTCAAGAAATAAACTACCATCCATGAGGAGATAAAACATATGAAGAAAAGGTCCAAGGCCTTTGGAGAGATCCCCAAGCTTGTAATCACTCTATTAATGAAACCCTATTCAATCCTATCATATACCTTATTCATATCTAGTTTAATTTCCATGTTAGATCCACAAGTCTTGATATTGATATATCTCATTATTTCATAAACCAAAGTTATAACTCCCTAAATGGAGTGACCATTCATAAATCCATGTTGTTCAATGGACATCTAATGGGGAATTTTCATGGACAGCCTTAGATTGATGATACTCACCAGGATCATATAGGGAAAATTACACGTACTAACTGGTATATCATTCATGAGGGGTGAGGGTTCCTTAACCTTTGGGATGAGAACCATAGTTGTAGCACAAGCAACCCATGGGAGGTTTCCCCTATAAAAGAAATCATGTATAGTTATAATAATATCCCTCTTGACCACATCCCACAAGCCTCTATAAAATGATCCTAGGAAACTGTTAGGACTCGGTACACTCTCACGATTAAGATTCATCATGGTCATATGGATTTCTTTCTCATCTGAGATCACCTCTAGACTATCATTTTCCTTATTGGAAAAAATGATGGAAATATCTTCCAAAATATCTGCATTACCTCTCAGATAACCATTGGAAATTCTCAGGTTTAGTCCAGTAATAAGATCCATGAAGAATGTGTGCGCCATACCCCCAACTGTATCTCTATCATCCATGTATGTGATATCATTAAGCATTATATTGGGTTTAATTGGACATATCTTTTCCTTAATTCAAGCATGAAAATATGCAATGTTTTTGTCCCCCTCATGAAGACATTTTATTCTGGATCTCTCATGTTCCATTCACTCCTATTTGAGAACCATTTATTCTAAAGAGATCTTCTTATTAGAGAGGTATTCAAACACTAAATAATTCCAATCCTCCTCAAAGCTGGTTTCCATGCAATCAATTTTAAGTTTGATCGCATCCATGTCTTGGTTGAAAGGAGGGAGATCCTTGGCCCATACCTGTATCCCATTCTTATGCCATCACATCTTATTGTGAACATGTACCCATGTATGGACCTGATTCAGCACTCCCCAAAGCTCCCTAACAATCAGCTGATAACTGGGAATACAAGAACATTGGCGATAGTATCTAAACATCTCCTAAGCATCCTGCCTAAGGGACAAAGAGACCAATAACAGTGAGTGGTTAGAAATACCGTGAACTAGATTCATTACCCTATCATTCAAGAACATGGATATTGCATTGATGTTGTCTAGGAATCGATTGAACCAGCTCCAGCATCGCTTAATTTTTCTCTGGTTATTGCACTATGTGAATTTATCACCAGAGTAACCCATATCTATAAGACCTTTATCCGCCATGAAAATGAAGAAATCCAAGATGGCCTTTCAGGGGAATAGCCCTCTTCCTTTCTTCTCATTTGGATCCGTGATGATGTTGAAATCTCCAAAAACAATCCATAGAAGGTCCTCGGGAACAAAATCTTTAAGGTCTTTCCACAACAGTTCCCTCATTTGAGCGTTACAAATTCCATAAACAAATGACACAGAGAAGATTCCCACACCCTTAGTTACTTTTGTAGTAATGAACTGGTCACCTTACTGTATAAAATCCACCAAACTATACTTATTCTAGAAGATCCAAATACGTCGGTTGATCGGTTCCACATGCAAGGATTCATGCAACTTAATTTTATGACAGAAATAATTAATTCTAGCCAGATTTTTCTTGCGTTCAAGGACTGCGATGATGAGAGCCTTGTTCTTATTGATCTTAAAAGTGATGAAGTCATTTCTCACCCATACCCCAAGGTCATGGGGGTTCCAAATGATTATGGGTAACATTAAATAAAGAGTGGCTCAGCTTCATACCCAATCTCCTTGGTCTCTTTTTGGTGTGAGGAAGAACACTCCCGAATTTGTCTCAATCTTGCTCGCGTGCATATTACAGGACTCAGTGTGAAGGGATTTCACTACTACAAATATGGATTTTATCAGCGCTAAAAATGGCCTTTAATAGCGCTAGAAAAGTGCTATTAATGGCGGCGAAGATAAAGGGGGGGGTCCCCTTTATCAGCACTCCAAAAAGCGTTGATAAAGACCCCTTTTATCAGCGCCAAAAAAGCACTGATAAAAGGGGTCTTTTATCAGCGCTAAAACAAAGCGCTGATAAAAGGGTCCTTTATCAGAGCTTTCTTTTTAGCACTGATAAAAGACCCCTTTTGTCAGCGCTTTTAAAAAAGCACTGAGAAAAGTTAAAAAAAATAAAAAATTTAAAAAATTTAAAAAACACGTGCCAATCGGGGGTTCTTTTACAGCACTTGATCCCCCCTTTTCCAGTTCTTTTCTGCCCCCCTCCAGTGCTCTCATGCACCCCTCCACCCTTTATTTGCGCTAGCCTCAGATTCACCCATGTGTGCGCGTCCCTACCTCCACCCGGATTTGATCTCGAGACCTCCCCCTGCGTGCCTGAAGCCTTTTCCACTCCCCTATATTGATTTGTTCTCCTATTAGTGATATATCTATTTATTTATATATATATATTTAGTTATATTTATTCATATAGTAATATATATTTATATTAATATATATATAGTTATATTAATATATATATATATATATAGTTATATTAATATAAATATATATTTGTAGTGATATTAATATATATATATGTAGTTATATTAATATATATATATATATAGTTAGATTAATATATAGGTATATAAATATTCATATATTTTTATTTGAAATAAAATGGATATTAGTTATTATTTAGATAAATCTAATATATTTTATATGTAAATATATTTTATTATTTATATTTATAATTAAATTTTTAGGTGTGAATATATAAAAAATTTGTACATATAATTATATATTTGATAATAAATACTAGTTATTTATAAAAAACAATAAAATTCTAAATACATAATATCAATATGAATGTAATACCTTGTAATAAATTCAGTCCCCACCAAAAAAATCCAATAATACCCCCTTAAACGTGGTTGAAAATCCACAAAATGTTAAAAAATCAGGGTACCCCGACTAAAAAATCAGTTTTGGAGGACTTCTAGGCCTTTTTGGCCTCTAAAAAACAATTACTGGGATTTTTCCAATCACAGAGGTGTAGAGCTCATCGCAGGCTTCGATTTGATATGTGGTGGAGCTCAAACGGACACCCGGATCAAAAGTTATGTCCGTTTGAAGTTTGAGTTGCGTTTTCAACATATTTTGGATCTTTTTTTAATTTTTTTTATGTTTTTAGTCTTCAAATTGTTATTAAATGACTATTAATCCACAATAATTAGAAAATTATTAATTAAAAATATTTTTTTAATTTTTTTATAAGCCATTTTCACTAAATATCTTATATATTAAGTGTAACTGTATATTTATACTTATCTAAAATATATTTAAAATTATATTTAAAAAATATATATTATATTTATATAAATATAACTATATCTATATATTTAAATATTAATCTATTTTTTTAATCAATTTTTTTTGAAGTAGACCCTTTATCAACGCTTTTAAAAAAAGCGCTGATAAATACCCCCCTTTATCAGCGCTACTAAAAAAAGCGCTGATAATGGGGTACCCTTTAACAGTGCTAAAAAAAGTGCTATTAAAGGGGGTACCTTTATCATCGCTAAAAAAAGTGCTGATAAGGGGGTACTTTTATCAGTACTTTTTCGTTAGTGCTTATAGAGTTTGGCGTTGGCCTTGCCCCGTTTTGTGATAGTGTTTGTTGGTGAAAATTGTCCCGACTCGTCCTCGGGGCCCGTGCCGTGACTACCCCAAGCCCGCCTTCCATAGGCTAGGGGTTGGCGACTAGCACCAAGGCATAAATCCTGGTAAAAAGGGAAGACATTGCCTTTGTAAAGAAAACAAGCACCACAGAGTAAGAAAACGGAAAAAGTAAACACTAAGTAAAAACTGGTACAACAGTAAGTGTGGAAAGCAAGTGGGCCAGAATACAAACTCAAACTGAAAGTAAAGTACAACTCGAAAGGGAAAATAGAAACTGAAAAGTAAAGCCCCAACGTCGAGCCATCCTCTGGAAGTCCCACCTGAAGGGTGGGTACAGACAGCCTCCACAGCTCCTCGGTCCAGCCGTCCGCTCCGAGTACATCCCACCTAGTGGTCCACCTCCAGGTACCGTCCTGCTCCGCCAACCTCGACCACGATCAGCACTCTCTGTCGTCTGCAACCAACACAATGTAGTACGGGCATAGCCCATGCTGGGGTGAGTATAAGATACTCAGTAGGGACCCCGAGACCCCCAAAGGTCTCCGAAAATCCACAAAGGATAAACCCTAGAGGAAAGATACAATCACGGAGTAACATCCTACACTGCTTAGGTATATGCCCATACATATACCTAAGTCATCAATTCCCGTTTGGCTCCAACATCAGAGCCCAAGCACTACCCAGTCCACACAGGAAATCAAAACGTAAATCTACACAGGATAGCACAACACAATCCACAAAGGAAAGCAAAACGTAATCCACATAGGATAGCACAACACAGTCCACAAAGGAGAGCAAAACGGGATTCATCTCACACAGGTACTTCTTCATAGGACGTTAGATATGATCAGATGTAGCCACTGATTCATCTAAGTCGTCGAACCAACAAAGGATCTGTAGGTACTAACCCCCGCAATGACCCACACAGGATCGATCAAGAAGTTGAACCCAAAGCTATTGAGAAACTCCTTCTCCATCAATTACAGTGGTTATGCCACTACAACCAAGCGCTTCTCTCTCACCTTGGATTGTTGTAGTACTCCACCTATCGAGTACTGTGGGCCTGCTGCTACAACCAAGCACTTCCCATCATGGTTATGCCGCTATAACCAAGTGCTCCCCCTCATAGCCTCTAGAGGAACCCCTTCTGTTGAGTACCATGGGTCAGACGCTACAACCAAGCGCTCCTCCGTCGTGGGTCTGCCGCTACAACCAAGCGCTCCCCCGTGCTGCTACAACTAAGCGCTCCTCCGTCGTGGGTCTTCCGCTACAACCAAGCGCTCCCCCTCATAGACTCCAGAGGTACTCCTTCTGTTGAGTACCGCGGGTCTGCCACTACAACCAAGAGCTCCTCCGCCGTGGGTCTTCCGCTACAACCAAGCGCTCCCCACTGGGCTATCCGTAACACACCGAGTTGTTCGATCTGCAGTCGTCAAGTCTCAACCGACTCTAGGGTTTCCGCCCATGGCATGCTCGTTCCAGGAGGGTCCACTCCACGAGCTAAGAGGTCGATGCATCAACTGACATGTAGTCCAGAGTTGACGTATCCCAAGATGCACCGTAGTAGTCACTGCCGAAAACACAAAGGATTCCCATACAGTTTTCATCATCGTCGCAGTCGAATCCACTGAGGATCTCTGTACAGTCATCGTCGTCACAACAGCAGTTGCATCCAGCTCTAGGGTTCCCGCACACAGCAAGCTCGTTCGGGAGGGTCTGCTCCACGATCCGAGAGGCTGATACATCAACTGACACATAGTCCATATTTGATGTATCCAAAAGTTTTGTATCGTCAACAGGAACTCAACGTCACAGACGGCGCGTCAATCGGACGCCCGGTCTGAGAGTTATTGGCTTTTTCTTCCCAGGGGCCCGGTTGGTTTTTAAGGCAAAACCAACCCCACCGTACTCCACCTACGCCCAAACCTCGGGCAGAGTATACCAAAAGATCTGTCTCACTTAGAGGAATCCATCAAAGTCGATGACACGTCAATTGGACGTTCGAAGCTCAAGATATGAGCGTTTTCGCTCCAAGGGCCCGGTTGGTTTCGTGTATGAACCAACCCGGCCGAACCCAAAGTATTCCGAAACCTTGAGTGTGATATACCGAAACGACCATCTCGATCCAAGGATCGCATATACGCTGACGACGTGTCGTTTGGAGGCCCGTAGATCATGTTATGAGCAAAAGACCGAAAAGGGTCCGGAAACGGGGGGTCTAGGCCCGGACCGACCCGGCCCAACCCCCCCCCCCCCCCTGGGTCGGCCTAAACCGGGTCGACCCGACCTGGGTCCGACACGGTATGGCGCGAACCGGCCCGTCCCGGCCTGGGCGCGACCCGGCCGGCGGGTCGGCTCGGCCGAGCGGCCGAGCAAGGGGGGTGTCGCGGGGTGTGCAGCCCACGCTGGAAGAGGTGCTGCGGCCCCATGTTGGGCCGCGCTTGGTCAGCGGACGCGGCTCTGCCGCGTCCTGTGTCTCGCCGGACCTGCGTGGTCGCGGGTCTGGTCAGCCACGGCCGCCGCGGCTTCAGCCACGGTGGTTCCATTTGGGGCGCCGCCGGTGGATTCTGCGGGCCACCGAAGTTGCTCTGGTGGTCTGATTCCATTTCCGTCTGCGCCGTAGCTCCTCCCGGGTCCCGTACTTCACTGCGGAATCAACAAATCGTCTCTGCGGCCCACTTTGTTGTCGTCCGTCGTTCCGCACATCAACGAAGAACTGCAGAGGGTTGTCGGGCTGTTTTTGTTTGGCCCGCACCCTCCGCGTTAGGTGATAACAATCGGTAAAAAAATGATCAACACATGAAAACATAACAAGATACAATTTTAATAAATTAAAATTGCACTTTGATCCCAGGCCCTTTGTTTTAGAAGGAAACAACTACGGGAATAAAATATTATTTTCAAATAAAATCCCTACCTCGCCGTAGTCGTTGAGCGCGCGTTCTTCACGGAATTGATCGTTGCGGAAGAAGAGGATCGTCGCATCGTGGAAGGGCGTCGCGTCGTCGCGGTATACGGCGTCGCGTCGACGATCTCCGAGGGGTAAAGAAAACATACGGATTTAATTTACATTAATTAAATCCATGTCAAGTATAAAATCCACAAAGATATTTAAAAGATTCACAAAATCCTACCTCAAACTGATGTTCGAAGATTTGTCGCGGAAGAAGGAACGTCGCATGAGGAGAATTGTTGGCATCGCAGAACATGGCATCGTGTCGTCGATCTCCGAGGGCTCGGCGTTCTTCGTCGCCTTTCATCAAAGGTCGGCGTTCTTTGCGTTCTTCGCATTCTTCGTGTTCTTCGCGAAGGAGGATGAAGGACTTGAGGTTTTTGTCAAATCCTCTCAACGAACAACACTCAAGAAGAATAATGTTGGTCTTGTTTTATTAACATGCCAACAAATTGAAAACGTGTTAAGAAATGAACAAAATTAATTCATAGATTTATTTTCAATGAATAAACCGACCAATTAAAAGGAGTGTTTAATAGTTTAAGAAACTCCCCAGTTGACTTTCATTAAAAAGGGTTTTCACGGTTGCGTTACTTAGCAGAAAAGAAACGGTGGGGTGCATGCGGGCCCCACCTCACAAATATCCTACCAAGAGGGTAGGATATTTTGAATTGTACCCTATCCGCTTCAACTCAGCTTAAGCAGCTTAAATTGTCTTTTCAGTGGCTTTAAGTGAAATAAAATAAAGTTTTTTGTACCACGTTATTTTATTTCTTAACTTAAAGCCCAAAAATTAAAAACCACACCCGAGAAAATGCAACTCCGGAAGAGGCGTTTCTAAGAAAATATTGGCGCTGCGATTCCATCGGTGCCCTCGGAATTTGATTCCGAGCAATGGTTCAAAAGTTAGAAAAACTCGCTCGTTCGTTCACTGAACGTACCCGAGCCAAACTTCGGAAAATGATTCCGGGCACACCGGGCCTCGGAATCTCATGCCCTCAGAAACTACATTCTTATGAAATTCCAAGGAAAATTAAGAAAAAAAATTCCTTGAAATTTATGGGTCTTTACATCACTCCCACCTCAGGGCTTTACATCCTCGTAAAGATTTAACACAAACTAGGGTTACAAAAGCGGTACTGAGCACGCATCTGAGCCTTCCACTCCCATGTGCTCACCTGGAGGTTCCCATGCTACCAAAGAAAGTGCACAAGAGGAATCGACCATCCTCCTAGGATCTGTTCCTATCGATCCTCGATCCCCACTAGAACCTCCGTGCAAGTCACCCCATCGCCATCGTCTAGCTCCTCATGGTCGATGTTGTGTGAAGGATCATGCACGTATCTCCTCAGCTGAGATACGTGGAAGACGTCGTGCACCCGGTGCAACTGAGGTGGTAGAGCCAAACGATAAGCCACCCTGCCAACCCTGCTGAGGACCTGGAAGGGTCCGATGAAGCATTGAGTCAACTTGCCGCATCGGCCAAATCTATGTAACTCATGTCGAGGTGAGACCCGTAAGAAGACGTGGTCACCATCTATGAACTCCAGTGGCCTCCGCCTCCTGTCAGCATAAGACTTATGCCGGCTCCAAGCTGTCCTCATCCGCTCCTAAATGACCTGGACCTTCTCTGTTGTGACCTGGACCATCTCCAGTCCCACAAGAGCTAATAAGATTTCTTCTTTGCCGATAAGAGAAATCTGGTCTCATCCCATGGATGAACCACTTTCTTTGCCTAATACAGTCAATCCCGACATGGATGATACTAACCCATACCAAGGATGACGTCGTAAGGCCTCGACGCTACTACCAAGAGATCCAACCGTTACTCTCACCTCCAAGGGTTGAGTCACACTATCGGCATCAGTGTGTGGTAACTGGGTCTCCTCCAGTAGTTATCTCTCAAGTGAGGGTCAAGTCAACAGTCTAAACCGGAACCTCTTAGTAACAAAACAAGAGAGGACAGGAAAGTAAATGCCACAAGAAAAGGTGTCTTTTATTACTACATCTCATGTACAAAGACACAAAGCAACTACAAACATACATCAACAAAACTAGAAGCAACATGAACAAAAGTCTCCAGGTCTGGAGCTAGTCCCGCTCCTATCCATCTGCTCCTGGATCCTCATGATCTCAGGCCTCAACTGCCTGAAGCTGAGCTCTCCCATTTCCTCTTATCCCCTACGGTCGGGGTGGACCTCCTGGTGGTGGTGGTGGAAACACCCCGAAGCGTCATCCACCTCCAACTACACGGCCAGCTCCCCTGCCATGGCCGCCTGCTCCTTGCGGCCCGCCCTGATTAAGCCTCTGCCTCTTCCTAGGGGGTCCTTCGTTCACCTACTGGTCATCCGTATGGCGGGTCGGACAGTCACGAGCCATGTGACCAATCCCGCCGCAGGAGTAACACTGCCCGCTCATGGTAAGTCGTTGTCCACCCCGAGTGCCTCACACAAACGATCCTGAGTCATGCTGTCGACCTCCTGTAGGTATAGTCCTCTTGGACCCCTGTGTCATCTGTCTACTACCCGCAGCAGAAGACTCTGTCACACGTCGGCTAGTGGTGGGTCCTGCTACTGATGTCTGCTCAGCAAGGAAACTCTCTACTAGGAGGGCCCGCTCCAACACCCCGGCCTGCGTCAGAATGCTGTGAGAAACAACTGATGCTCTGATCTCTCTCCTGAGCCCCTGCTCGAAGGTTCAGGCCCTGAAGAAAGGGTCATGTACCATGTCTGTGGAATAGCACGAGAGATCGATAAAGATCACCGCGTACTGGGCTACTGACATACTGCCCTGCCGCAGCTGTAAAAGCTCCTGGATGCGCACCGCACGGAGGGTGGCTGGGAATAACTCTGAGCGGAAAAGGCTCTCAAAGTCCGTCCAAAGGAGAGATGCCTCGTCATGAACCTGCAGCATCAAGCTCCACCATCTGCATGCTGCCCCATGCAGGAGGCTCGCTGCGAGGATCACCATGAGGTCTGCTGGTGTCCTCACTAACTGAAAAACTCGTACGACTGCCTCCAGCCAGTCCTCAGCTGCCTGGGGGTCCATCTCCCCACGGAACCTGGGCGGTTGCTGGCGCTGGAACTCATGCAGAGCTCCAAGGCGACGTGCATCGTCAGCAGCTGGGGCTGGAATCATCGGTGGCTCGGCGGGTAGAGGTATCACCGGTGCCTCTGCTGTCAAAGGGCCCTGCACCGAGGCCTCGTCACTCGGCGGGCTGTCGTCACGCACCACTCTCGGAACCCTAGCTGGCTACCGTCGTGGGGCCATCCTGAAATGGAAACAGGTGCGCCACAGTCAGAACAGTATAACTGGTGAGCTGATACAAAGTAATCACAAAGAAAACTTGAGACACACATGCAATCAATGTTTTCATGCATTAAGTCGGAAATCAGAAGTCAGGGTCCTGGTGTACGGATACGTCAGCCGCCGCACCAACACTGGGCTCCCTGGACTGATAACCACACTCAATACGCTTCACACTATTGCTTCACATAGAAGAAAGATCAGAGTCTGTGGTATAACTGAACTCCTCTGATACCAATTTGTCACGACCCGTCCTCGGGGCCCATGCCGTGACAACCCCAAGCCCGCCTTCCATAGGCTAGGGGCTGACGACTAGCACCAAGGCGTAAATCCCGGTAAAATGGGAAGGCATTGCCTTTATAAAGAAAACAAGCACCATAGAGTAAGCAAGTGGAAAAAGTAAACACTAAGTAAAAACTGGTACAACAGTAAGTGCAGAAAGTAAGTGGTCCAGAATACAAACCCAAACTGAAAGTAAAGTACAACTCGAAAGGGAAAACAACAACTGAAAAGTAAAGCCGCAACGTCGAGCCATCCTCTGGAAGTCCCATCTGAAGGGTGGGTACAGACAGCCGCCACAGCTCCTCGGTCTAGCCGTCCGCTCCGAGTACACCCCGCCTAGTGGTCCACCTCCAGGTACCATCCTGCTCCTCCAAACTCGACCACGATCAGCGCTGTCCGTCGTCTGCAACCAACACAACGTAGTGCAGGCATAGCCCGTGCAGGGGTGAGTATAAGCTACTCAGTAGGGACCCCGAGACCCCCGAAGGTCTTTGAAAATACACAAAGGATAAACCAAAAAGGAAAGATACAATCACGAAGTAACATCTGACACTGCTTAGGTATATGCCCATACATATACCTAAGTCATCAATTCCCGTTTGGCTCCAACATCCGAGCCCAAGCACAACCCAGTCCACACAGGAAAGCAAAACGTAAATCCACACAGGATAGCACAACACAATCCACAAAGGAAAGCAAAATGTAATACACATAGGATAGCACAACACAATCCACAAAGGAGAGAAAAACGTAATCCACATAGGATAGCACAACACAATCCACAAAGGAGAGTAAACAGGATTCAGCTCACACAGGTACTTCTTCGTATGACGTTAGAGATGATCAGATGAAGCCACTGATTCATCTAAGTCGTCGGACCCACAAAGGATCTGTAGGTACTAACCCCCGCAATGACCCACACAGGATCGATCAAGAAGTTGAACCCAAAGCTATTGGTAAACTCCTTCTCCATCAAGTACAGTGGTTATGCCGCTACAACCAAGCGCTTCTCTCTCACCTTGGACTGCTGTAGTACTCCACCTATCGAGTACTGTGGGCCTACTGCTACAACCAAGCGCTTCCCACCATGGGTCTGCCGCTACAACCAAGCGCTCCCCCTCATAGCCTCTAGAGGTACCCCTTCTGTTGAGTACCACAGGTCAGCCGCTACAACCAAGAGCTCCTCTGTCGTGGGTCTACCGCTACAACCAAGCGTTCCCTCGTGCTGCTACAACCAAGCGCTCCTCTGTCGTGGGTCTGCCGCTACAACCAAGCGCTCCCCTTCATAGCCTCTAGAGGTACTCCTTCTGTTGAGTACCGTAGGTCTGCCGCTACAACCAAGCGCTCATCCGTCGTGGGTCTTCTGCTACAACCAAGCGCTCCCCACTGGGCTATCCGTAACACACTGAGTTGTTCGATCAGCAGTCGTCAAGTCTCAACCGACTCTAGGGTTTCCGCTCATGGCATGCTCGTTCCAGGAGGGTCCACTCCACGAGCTAAGAGGTCGATGCATCAACTGACATGTAGTCCGGAGTTTATGTATCCCAAGATGCAACGTAGTAGTCAATGCCGAAAACACGGAGGATTCCCGTACTGTTTTCATCATCGTCGCAGTCGAATCCACTGAGGATCTCTGTACAGTCGTCGTCGTCACAGCAGTAGTTGCAGCCAGCTCTAGGGTTCCCACACACAGCAAGCTCGTTCGGGAGGGTCTGCTCCACGATCCGAGAGGCTGATACATCAACTGACACATAGTCCAGAGTTGATGTATCTAGAAGTTCTGTATCATCAACAGGAACTCAACGTCGCAGACGGCGCGTCAATCGGACGCCCGGTCTGAGAGTTATTGGCTTTTTCGTCCCAGGGGCCCGGTTGGTTTTTAAGGAAAAACCAACCCGACCGTACTCCACCTGCATCCAAACCTCGGGCGGAGTATACCAAAAGATCTGTCTCACTTAGAGGAATCCATCAAAGTCGACGGCACGTCAATTGGACGTCCGAAGCTCAAGATATGAGTGTTTCTGCTCCGAGGGCCTGGTTGGTTTCATGTACGAACCAACCCGGCCGAACCCAAAGTTTTCCGAAACCTTGAGTGTGATATACCGAAATGACCGTCTCGATCCAAGGATCACATCGCCGCTAACGGTGCATCGTTCAGAGGCCCGTAGCTCATGTTATGAGCAAAAGACAGAAAAGGGTCCGGAAATGGGGGGTCTGGGCCCGGACCGACCCGGCCCAACCCACCCTGGGTCGGCCCGAACCGGGTTGACCCGACCCGGGTCAGGGTCCGACCCGGTTTGGCGTGAAACGGCCCGGCCAGGGCGGCCCGGCCCTGCCTGGGTGCGACCCGGCCGGCGGGTCGGCTCGGCTCGGCTCGGCCGAGCGGCCGAGCAAGGGGGCTGTCGCGGGGCGTGCAACCCCCGCGGGAAGAGGTGTCGCGGCCCCGCGTAGGGCCGCGCTTGGTCAACAGACGGGGCTCTGCTGCATCCCGTGTCTCGCCAGACCCGTGCGGTCGTGGGTTTGGTCGGTCGTGGCCGCCGCGGATTCAGCTGTGGCGGCTCCATCCGGCGGTGCGCCGGGGCGCCGCCGGTGGATTCTGCCAGCCACCGGAGTTGCTCAGGTGGTCCGGTTCCATTTCTGTCTGCGTCGTAGCTCCTCCCGGGTCCCGTACTTCACTGCGGAATCAAAAAATCGTCTCTGCATCCCACTTTGTCATCGTCCGCCATTCCTCACATCAACGAAGAACTGCGGAGGGTTGTCGGGTTGTTTTTGTTTGGCCCGCACCCTCCGCGTTAGGTTATAACAATCAGGAAATAATGATCAACACATGAAAACATAACAAGATGCAATTTTAATAAATTAAAATTTCACTTTGATCCCGAGCCCTTTTTTTTAGAAGGAAACAACTACGGAAAAAAAATATTATTTTCAAATAAAATCCCTACCTCGCCGTAGTCGTCGAGCGCGCGTTCTTTGCGGAATTGATCATCGCAGAAGAAGAGGATCATCGCATCGCGGAAGGGTGTCGCGTCGTCGCGGTATACGGCATCGCGTTGACGATCTACGAGGGGTAAAGAAAACATACATATTTAATTTACAAGAATTAAATCCATGTCAAGTATAAAATCCACAAAGGAATTTAAAAGATTCGCAAACTCCTACCTCAAACGGATGTTCGAAGATTTGTCGCGGAAGAAGAAACGTCGCAGAAGAACATCGTAGGAGGAGAATCGTTGGCGTCGCGGAACACGGAATCGTGTCATCAATCTCCGAGGGCTCGGCGTTCTTCGTCGCCTTTCTTCGAAGGCCGGCGTTCTTCGCGTTCTTCACGTTTTTCGCGTTCTTCGTGTTCTTTGCGAAGGAGGATGAAGGACTTGAGGTTTCTGTCAAATCCTCTCAACGAACAACACTCAAGAAGAATAGTGTTGGTCTTATTTTATTAACATGCCAACAAATTGAAAACGTTTTAAGAAACAAACAAAATTAAGTCATAGAATTAATTTCAACGAATAAACCGCCCAATTAAAAGGAGTGTTTAATAGTTTAAGAAACGCCCCAGTTGACTTTCATTAAAAAGGGTTTTCACGGGTGCATTACTTAGCGGAAAAGAAACGATGGGGCTCATGCGGTCCCCACCTCACAAATATCCTACCAAGAGGGTAGGATATTTTGAATTGTACCCTATCCTCTTCAACTCAGCTTAAGCAGCTTAAAGTGGCTTTTAAGTGGCTTTAAGTGAAATAAAATAACGTTTGTCATACCACATTATTTTATTTCTTAACTTAAAGCCCAAAAATTAAAAACCACACCCGAGCAAACGCAACTCCGGAAGAGGCGTTTCTAAGCAAATACTGGTGCTGTGATTCCATCGGTGCCCTCAGAATTCGATTCCGAACACCGGTTCAAAAGTTAGAAAAACCCGCTTGTTCGTTCACTGAACGTACCCGAGCCAAACTTCGGAAAATGATTCCGGGCACACCGGGCCTCGGAATCTCGTGCTGTCAGAAACTATGTTCTTCTGAAATTCCAAGGAAAATTAAGAAAAAAAATTCCTTGAAATTTACTGGTCTTTACAAAAGTTCCAGGGAAGAGATTAGATTAAGGGTCTTACCTCTCACTGCACTTGGTGGATAAAGAGAGTCTGGGACTTTCTTGCCATGAACCAGGGGTGCTAAACCATCTAATCGTGCAAACTGGGTAGATTTTGGGGCTGCCTTCAAGAAAAAACCCTTGGTAGGGGAAGGACAAGGCCCATGACCTACAACCTTCTACCCATATGAAGGATTATGAAGAAGCCCTAATGCAGGGGAAAATTCCATAGGTTCTAGGGTTTTTTATTGGAAACTCATCAAGATTTCGAGTAGTAAAACCACTTTTCAAGGGCCGTAGTAATAGGCAATTAAGTCAATCAGTTAGTGGAAGAAAGACAATGATGCATGAGGCACCACATCTAAGTAGGGAGGATCATCACAGACTGAAGAGGGGGAGGGCCCTGCAAGCTGGAGATGGAGACACCGATTAGGATGAAACTAGAGTTGGGGAAGCCTCCTAGAAAGGATCATGTTTGAACCCATTATGTGGGTGAAGGGGAGAACCATTGCTTAGGGGAACCATGTGGTCCTGGTGATGGCTACCATGCCTTCGTTTCTTGCATTCTTACAGCGACTATCCCTAGAGAAGACAGGAGGAGAAATACCTGGGGAACATAGATATGATCCACCATCATATCCTCATAGCATCAGGTGCGATCATCTGTGAAAAGAAACACTCTAATGGAGTCACCTATGGATCTAAGGAAGGCTCTATTTTAGAAAGGTAGTGAATGACCGGGGAGGCAAATCCAAACAGTAGTATAGGGGATCACATTCCCTTTATGGACATCTAGTGAGCACCAAGCTAGGTTGAAGTTCCAGTGAAACATGAACCGGGGAAATTTTCACCAAGCATGCAAATAATCCATTTCTAATTCTAGGAGAAATAAAAAGGAATTTCAATGCACAAAATTGATCCTAGTCAGGGTTTTTAGGCCCCAAGAATCCACAAACCATCTAAATATTGGAAGGGTGACTTATTATATCCAAAATGTTCCATGAGGTTCCACTTGAGAGAGGAAACGACTTCATAAAACATCGCAGCTAGAACATCCAGAGAAAGGAAAGAGCCCTCCCTCGACACCAGCAGAGAAACCGAGTGAACTTCTAGCAAGAAATTCTTATGGGGGCAAAGAGACAAGCCTCAAAAAGCTTCCCTAAATGAGATACTGGGCCGACGGATCCTGGTAAAGGAGCGGGGGGATTCCATAGGTAGATAAGACTCAGATTTGGATAGATTAGCAATGGGATCAATGGTCGATAGTGTCGAGGTCACCACCTGATCTTGAGAATCCAGTAGAGCAATGATCAAAATGATTTTAAACCCTAAGGGTACATGAGGAATGTTATTTTTCACAAAGGGAGACATTATTTTTATTATAACCAAGTTTCTATACTTTATATAGTCTTCATGATTCCACATATGATTTTTAAATCTAATTTAACCTTTGGTAACATTGATCTTATAACTCTTACCACTTCATTGTGTGAGATAGTTCTTCTATCTTTACCCTTCAAATCATATGCATCTCTTGGTGCAAGATTCATTCTCTTCAAGGATTATTCTTGTGCTTTCAATCTTGTTAAACATCTGCGTGCACTATGTCCAAATTAATTGCATCCCTAACATAAAACTTCTTCAATACAATAGTTTTTATTTGTTGGAAAAATATCAAGAAATTCATCTTACTCCGGTGGAATCTTTTTTTTTCTCCAGCACTAGATTTTTCATGGTCTTCTTGTAACATTTTTTCTTTCTCCAAATCATCTGGAAAAATAATAAGAATAAAATTGGAAATTTTGGAAGCTTTTTTGGAGTTTCCACATGGATTTAAATGAGTGTCTTTATTCACATAATTCTTCTGAGATGTAGCACTCCTATTTATATTCTTATGAAACCTCTTAGGAGTAGTTTGATCTACAATATTTTTTTATATTTCTACACAAGGCTGACTCTTCATTATATTATGGTATTTTATTCCCATTCATTCTTTGAGAGTATTTTCTCATTTGTTCCCCATGACTCCCCCTTGATTCATTCCTTTTTTCGAGAAATTAAATGTTATAAAAAAAAGAGTAGGCTTTGTTCTCGTATGTTTCACAACACCAGTAGAAACCACCAAACCTAGATCTTCTACCTTGATATGTATTATATTCATACACTTTTTGTTGTTGTACTTTTTCAAACTGAGCCTTATTTTTCCTAGGGGGTAGTGATTTTCAAGACTCATTTATTTATCCCTTTTATATAAGTGAGGGTCTATAATTTTTTTTCATGGTGATAGTTGGATTAATGGTCTTCTTGTTTTTTTTTCACATCTCAAGACTTTCTTGTCACCCTTTTTTCTTACATGTCTTCCCTTTTTTTGGGTCTTCTCTTCACATAATCAGATGATTTTTGTATGATAGGTACATACCAACACTCATCATAATAGTGACCACTTCTATTACAGTACTCATAGAAATCTTTACATCATTCAAATATGTTCTTTTTAGGTAGATTAATTTTCTATGAGTTTTTCTTCTCTGGTGCATGTCTTCTCTTTTCTTTATCTTTTCTTCCCTTAAATGTAGTCATTCTTTCATTTTCATGATTTGTTAAAAAGAATCAAAGTATAAAATGGAAAGAGATATTTGAGGTTATAAATTCTAGATAGAATGATGAGATTATAATTCATGGAGTCTACATACTTCTAGGAAATGGAAGAAAAGTGTGCATCCCTTAAGGGGGAGAATTTTGAGAATGAATATAAAAACCTTGGGACATATTCAAAATTAATGGTCAAGGTATGTCAAACTCACTTTAATCTCTCATTCTTAATTGTATTAATCATATCAATTAAGGGGGTTCTTGATTGATGTCAAGTTGAGATAAAGGGGGATCTATATCTTTTTCACTTGAAGTTTTTGAAGTTTTTGTTGAAATATATCCATGATTTATCATTTTATTGATAAATTTGATTATTTACAACCCCTTAGGTGATAATTGATACATTCATAGAATTATTTATCATACATGGTATTTTTTGAAAAACATAGAAATCCTAGGTTATGTCTCTCTTTTTTTCTACTCCAGGTTATCCCACATAACAAAGAGTTGATCAAATAAATTCTCTTTACTATGAAAATAATGTGAGGTCATCTCTCTCTTAGAATAGAACAAGAAATTTTCATATAAGGGAGAATAATATTTTTCATTAGAAAAATGGGATGAGAAAGCTCCCACTTCCCCTTTGAATTTGATTTCCAATAAGGGGGAGAAATTTGGAGTAAACATATTGAATTTTAAATATGTGAAGATATATTGAAAACAAAATTCAAAGGGGGAGATTTTTGGGAAAAGTGTTTTATTTTTTTCAATGATGTCTAAATATTTTTTTTGGTGAGTTTGGATGAAGTAATGATGATTATAAAATTGTTATGGACTCACTTTATGGCATTAGATTTCATGCTCGATAAATTTTCAATGTTAACTATAACAATTGCTTAAAGTGATACTATGTTCTAGGATCTATGTCATTGATGAATATTTGTTAACTACAAGATTAATAAGAAGAATTCCATGAAATTAAAATATTATTGCATGATAATTTTAATTATTTACATGAAAAAATAGAATTATGTGCATGAATTTATTTATGTTTTATTGAGGAAGGATTGGAATTTCATTTAATTCTTAGATTATTTCTCATTATATGAATAAGCATCATATAAAAATTTGGGACAACCATGAAATTCTCCAAGGTATATCCCTTAACCACACTTTGGGTGACCCAAGGGTTAACCCTAATGGGAGAGCCTTCCAAAGGAGACCACATGGAGGCTAAGTTATGATTGGCCCTATGTATATGGCCCCCAGAAGTGAATTCCTAGAGGGGAAAATGGGACCATGAGTAAGGATTAAAAATAACATGCCCAAAAGGTGCATAGGTTGGTCCATAATCCCATTTGGCTGAATTCCATGGGGGTGTGTAAAGGGTGTTATAGGTAATGATCCCACATTCCCTTCTCGATTGTTATGTGACACGCATTTGCTAATAAACCATGTCCCAGAACAAATGAATGTCTAATTTTGGAAAAGTAAATCTGTGATGCTATTACTCCTTCATTTAAAATGATAGACATACCACTAGATATCCAATTTGAGCAATCTTCACTACCTGATTTCTATTGGTGATCGTCTTCAACCTTGGCTACCCGATGTTTGAAAAGTGCTGGAGTTTTTGCATGTAACAGCTTCCATGATCGAGCAATCATCCATCTTCCATGATGATTCCAAAATAATGAGTCATTTTAGATCAATATGATATCAGTCATGAAATTAGTTTCTTTCATACATGAGAATAAATTGAGGAATGGTCATTCAATTAGGGATGAAACAAAGTTGTAGATGCATCCGTTAGTGGTTATAAAAAATGGAGAAGCATGAAATCACATCCCATGCATGTGATGAGAATAATATAAACTCACATAAGTAAATACTTTATGAAATTAAGAATATAATTTGAGTTATCATAAATGAATACGGTAAGATATAATGTTCCATGAAATGGAATATTTTTTTGGATTCCTCGACATGGGAAAAAATCAGGAATAAGGTGGTGTGAGGAATTGAAGGTCTACCTATAAATAAAGATTCAACAAGGATGAAAGAATTTCTAAATATCTTGAGGGTTCTCTTATTTTTTTTAAGAAAAAATACCCACAACATTTCACTTTCTTGTACTAAGATAGAATCCCTCCTCATGATAATTTTACGTGAAGGGGAAGGGCTGATCTCATGACCCTCATGACTAGGGAATCATTTGCTCAAGGGCTTCATGAAAAACTAGTTCCATGAACTCAATCGTGTGTACATGATACTCTCATGTGTTATCCTTATGGTTTGTGTGAAAGTAGTTGATACAAATGTAAGACAGTTACGCCTACACTATGTCTCACGAAGAAGAAGAGGAGTAGTACCATTTCCATGCAAGGATTTAATAGTTAGTGTATATAGTATATAAATACTATTTTCATAAAGTATTTGAGGTAATAAGTTTGTGTACATACACAAATCTGGCCAAACAGTGTATTCATGCATTTAAGTAATCTTATTCATAAGTGATTTCTTAATCACTTGAATAAATGGGAGGCAGTAGACCTAAGAACATAGTGTGTGTGTGTGTGTGTGTGAAAAGAAACAAATAAGTGGGTAGTTTATACACTTGAATTCATTAAAGAAGTTTCCCAATTCATATTTAAGAATCACATAATAATAAAGAACATGAATGAATATTCTAGGGTTTTATATTCCATGCAATAAATGCATGAAGTGTACTTAAATTGAGAATTCTAGAATAAGTGACTTGAGGTTTTATGATACTATTCTTGCATAAAATATCATTGAAGAATTTGTTTTGCACCACTTGAACACATATTAGTGAGGTAGGGACCTCATAAGAAGAAATAATCATCCCAAGCATAGTTTCACTGAGGAAACTAGTCATTTATAGGTGATCAAAATTTATTAATCAAGATCAACAAACTTGTCAAAGATTTTTTATGATACTTGAAGAGTACATGAGAAAGTAAAATCCTACAATCTCATGGAGGAAGAAAAAAGATCATCCTACAGTGGGTCAATCCTTAATCAAAGGTGTTGTATTCTAATTAGTTCTAGGAGAATATCAAGTCTCTTGGTATAATCCAAGAATAGAAGGAGTCTCTCAGTTGGAGATGTAGTAGAATTATTTTAGTTGGAGTTAAAAGGAAATGGAGTCTCTCAATTTGAGCCAGAGCATTGTAATCACTTGTTTGATAGGGAAAAATTTGTAACCAGGGGGAATAATTAGTGTCTATATGGAGTAGGTTTTTTTAAACCTTTTAAATATTGTGTTCTGTACATGAGATGATATTGAGAGATAATATTGAGTGGATCTAAAACCTTAACAAGTTCAACAGGTTGAATTAAAAGGATAAAAAATTCATAAAAAAGAAACCATTGATTCACCCCTCCCCTCTCAATGGTCAATCCAACTTGGGAAACTACACCTCACTAGAGGTATTAGATCCATTTTATTTAATTATTAAGATTGTTTTTTCAATGAAATTTATATTTTATATCATTTTTATTCATATCATATCATATAATTTGAAGGAACCTTTCATTTATAATTTACATAACATACGATAAGTTTATATCAAAAGTATAATATATCTAAAACCCATGGTTTTAAATTATAACATACCATATGATATATGATATCATGTAATATGACTTGGTCTTGGGTTTTGAATATTTTTATTTCTTTATTTATATGAAAATTTTCTTCTAGGAGATAGAGAATTTCATTACATGCTAATTGTGACTCTATAATATTTGGTTTCCATATACCTTAATCTTGATTTCTTTTTAATGTTATGAGCTTGAGAGTGGTTTTTGAATATATTTTGTTCATATTAGGTTTTTGAGATATCATGAATTGAATTCTCTCTTGACTAAAGTCTCCCAAAGGAAAGGGACGTTGGTTCAGACTACCAACTTTCCTAGAGGCGTATGTCTTATTCTATAAATGTGAGGGGTTATTTAACTATCACTTTAGGCATTCTCATATTGAATTTATAAATATCATATGGCTCTATGACCTTACATGAATAGTTCATGTAACTTATTTGTGATATTCGTTTGGATATATATAAATATTTTTTACTTTCATTTTTGGGTGAGTAACACAAACTTGCAGGTTGTGTAAAAAGTTTCATATTAATGTGGTGTGAACACATTGATTTATTGGATGGAATAGGGATTTTAAAACTAAATAATTAAAACAATGAATACAAAAAGGAATAAAACATGAGATGATAAATATTTAATTAGATGAAATGGGTTTAATATTAATATTATATATGTTAAACTAGTGATTTTTTTTAAAATCCCTTAAAATACTATATATATGATTCCTTCCAAATTAGAACATATCAAGACCTTAAAAATTCAACCAGTTTGATTTTTCTAAAGTAGGGTTCCCATGGATTATTTTTTATAAGGAATTGTGGTAATGAATAACCCTAAAAGTAAGGTAACCAAATCCTGTTGTGATATTTTGGTGACACTTAGTTAGTAAACCCTAAAAGTTAGGATATCAGAGGAATGGAGTTGAGTTTGTCTATATGATTTATTTGGGAAAATGTTTTATTACCCAACTATCAAAGAATCATAGTTGTTATGATTGGTATGATTCCCTACCTAAATAACTAATTAGTGAGAGGAACACCACTGGGGACTCATTATATAGTGAAATATGGTTATTGGATCACTAAATATATGTGATGTATGATTTTATTTGTTTTATTGAGATTACATTCATTAAACGTTGTTAAGGAAAATATATAATACATGATACTCACTCATTGATATGTTTTTGTTGTATATTATGTCTCATTTAATGATAATAATTTTGATATAGATTATACATATGTCTTATTGAATAGATCAAATTTGGTATCTAAGGTTCATAAGTGTTCTTAAATATAATCATCTAGAAAATTTGAATGTGAATGTTATAGAGGTCAATTTCACTAACTCCAACTCATGGGTATTTGATATTGAGTGTTCATTACACATTTCTGCTAATAAACACAAGATCAAAGATAAAAATTAATTGAAAAGGTTTTAAGTAGATCTTCTTGTCAGTAATGGAGTAAGATTCATTGCATTAGAGGTTGGAACTTATGGTGTGAATTTACCAAGTGGGTTAGTCCTAGAATTGGAGAACTATTATTATGTTCTAGCCATAAAAATAAATTTTATTTCTATATCATGTTTGTACAAGAAGGTATTGTCATTCACTATTAAAAATAAGAGTTTTTCTATTTATATTAATGAGATGTTTTATGGAATTTGAATTATGGTAAACTATTAGTATATTATATATATAGATAATATTGTCTATAACATTTAGAATAAAAAGTTCATGGTTTATTTTATTCTCATTTATCTTTGGAATTTTCTTCTTAGGAATATTCACAATAAATGAATCCAAAGACTCATAAAAGATGGATTAATGGAACCATTCAATTATGAATAATTTGATAATTGAAAATCTTTTTTATTATAAAAAATGATCATAACACATTTTAGTGGAAAATGTGTTAGGGATAGTGGAAAATTGGATATCATACATAGTGATGTATGTAGAATAATGATTACTCAAGAAAGTGGTGATTTTAGGGACTTCATTACCTTTACTTATGAGTTTAATTAGTATGGTTATGTGTTCTTGATGATAAATAAGTATGAAACAATTGAAAAGTTAAAAGAGTTTCAGAAAAACATATATAATCAACTAAAAAAGACTATTGAGATCCTATTATCAGATCGAGGAGGTGAATACATGATCTAGAAATTCATTAATCATCTCAGAGATTATGGAATTATTTTACAACTAATTCCTCATAGTGTAATGGTATTTTTAAGTAGAGGAATTGTAATTTTTTATACATGGTTTAATCAATGATGAGTTGATGTAACCTTCCAATTTAACTATGGGGTTATGTTTTAGATATGGTTGTATATCTCCTAAACTATGTTCCACCTAAATAAAAAATAAAGATACTATATGAGATATGGAGTGGGAAATTCCCCATTATTTATTTTATAAATATATTTGGATTTAAAGCATTCATCTAATGCTTATATTTTGATATGATTTAATCCAAATTTCATAAATACTTACTTGTTGGTTATCCCAATGAAATTAAGGGGTTTTATTTTTAGAATCTTGTCAAGTAAAAAATGTTTTTGGACAAATTTTCTATACTTTTTTAGAAATAATATATCCATAATAGTATCAATGGGATGAATGATGAACTTTTATTAGTTCAAGGACAATAAATATAAAGTCTTCTGGAGATGGAGGTTGATTCGGTAGAACAAAGAGTTATAGTAGATGAACTGACTCAAGCTATATAATAACTTAAATGGTCTGACGTGATTCATCAAGAGTTTGTGAGATATGGATTTCATATAGGTTATGATGATGAAGTAATTTTCATAGATGATGAACCTACTACCAAATGAGAATCCATCAAGATTTATAATTCCAAAAAATGTTTAAAATCCATGGAAACTAAAATGGAATTCATATATATTAAAAAAAATTGTAACTTTGTAGATGCACCTAAAGGAGTGATACCCATAGGGTGAAAGTGGGTATTATACAAGAAAACTAACATGGATAGCAGAGTGCTTGCCAATAAAGAATACTTTTTGGAAACAATTTACAAGAAAATTCATGGTATAGACTATGAGGAATTTCTTTCATTTATTGTAATAATTAATTCCATTAATATTTTTTTATCCATAGAAAATAACTTTGATTATGAGATATATCAAATCTAAGTAAAAAAACTTTTTCCTTAGTGTAAATTTATCTAGGGATGTGTATATGATATATCCTGAAGGATTTTAAGTTCCAAACAAGACAAATAAGGCTTTAAAGTGGTAATGATCTATTTATGGATTGAAGCAAGCATCTAAAATATGGAATATATGGTTTAATGATTCAATAACAGAGTTTAGTTTTGTAAAAAAATGTGGATAATTATTCTGTATACAAGGTAAATAGTGGGAGTGTATTAGTGTTTCTAACATTTTATGTTGTTCTCATACTTCTTATTAGAAATTAAATCTTGATAATTCACTCTATGAAGATGTGGTTCAGTAAATATTTCTCAATAAAATACATGTATTAAGAAACCTATATAATGGGTATAAATATCTATAGAGATTTCTCTAAGAGGTTTCTTGGACATAGTTAGAAAACTTACACTATTAAAGTGCTAAAGAGATTTATCATGGAGAACTCCAAAAGGGATTCTTTACCAATGTTGAATGACACAAGTCTTAGGATTATCCAAGATCTTTTTAAGGAGTTAGAAAGGATAAATTGAATAACGTATTCATACTTTATAAGTTCTATCATGTATTCCATGTCATGTACTCGACATGATATTTCCTATACTCAAAGAATAAAATCTATATACCAATATAATCCTAGTGAGAGTCACTATATTTTTTTAATAATTTCTTTAAGTACTTGAGAATGAATAGTAATTTTATCTTCATATTTAGAGAAGAGTATGAGTAATATGTAAAGGGTTACACAAATGAAACTTCCCAATCCAAGGTATATTATATGATAATCGTCTTTCATTTTTTCCCCTAAATTGTGGACGTATCAGTTGGAAATGTTCTAAACAATCCATTGTAGTAGACTCGAAAATCAAGGCAGAGTATATCAGTGCATAAAATGCTATGAAGGAAGATATTTGAATCATAAATTTTATCTAAATACTATTATTGGCTCCTAAAATCAAGGTAGTGATCAAGAATTATTATGATATTAATTGATCCATCACTCATTCCTAGGAACCCTGGTCTCTCAAAAGACCAAACATATCCTTCATAATTAAAATCTTATATGAGAGATCATTGAGAGTGGTAATGTTAGGATTTTTTAGGTGGATAAATATTAATATTTAGTGGATCCATTAATGAAACCATTATCATATCATAATTATGAGGGTTGTGTAGAGTCTTTGGTTATAGGATATGTAATGGCCCATGTTTTTTAAGACTGAATTTTTGGGTAGAAATTTGAAATATTTTTCTTTAAAATGATTGTAAGGTTTAAAATGGTATTTTTACCTCTATAATATGATCTTGGATAATTTTTATAATCACTTAATTGGTCTCATAATGTGGTGTTTACCCTAGGACAAGAGTTTGGTGAAAATCTGAGCCATTCAAATTTTAGCAGAATAATTAATATTTAATATTTAATAAATTAAATATTAATTTATTCATGAAATTTCATTCATACATATCTTTTTAATGAATCATTGGATTAAGATTTTGTCTCCTATATTGAGTTTTTAATGGGGATTTTTTCTTAGTTAGGGCATAAACTTGAGTTGGGCGTCGGCGTCGGCCCGAGCCCCTTTTTCTTTTTCTTTTATTTTTCTTTATTTTTATTTTCTTCATTTATTTTCTTTTATTTATCCCCTATAGATTCTTGTACATTACCATGTGGTATATCCTTAACTAAAATGTAGATAGAAGATGTAGAGGGATAGATAAAGGGAGGGAGAGAGAGAATGTGGTACCATCATGGATCTTAGAACGTGCTGAATCATCATGCGGTAGCCATGGACTATGGAAATGGGTGATACTTTGGAAGATTCTGCCCGAAGGTAGGTCATTTTAAATTTTTTCCATAAATCCCCATATATTTTCCATTTTCTTGGTTTAAATCCTTATTATTCTTTCTTGATACCCCTAGTGGGTTGATCTATATCTTTTGCTGATAAAATGAGGGTTTTAGGGCTATTTGAAGGATTTCCATTTAGGAAAACCCATCTAAATAGTGTGTGGTTTAAGGAACATAGGCTATGTGTTCTAACTCTTTAGGGTAGATGACATTTCAAAAGTACATGTCCTGTATTGGATTTACACACTGTGTACTATGACTCGACCATGTTGCCAAGTATCCCAACTAGGCTTTTCGTGTAGGGGTAAATGGTCATGTTGATTACATGGACATACCCCATGTAGGTTGCACACTATGTATCAATACACGACCAGCTCATTTACATGGACAACCCATGAGAGGTACACTGGTAGGTAACCCATGTGGGTTATAGGTCATGTACCTATTCTACACGCCATGTACTTGGGATTTTACATTCCAAGTCTAGACAAAGGACATGCTCATGTGGGGACTTGAGGGTATATGATGTGTACTAGGGTACACACACTATGTACTCCACTTTAGCTACCCTTTTTGGTGTTTTTCGAATCATTACACCCATGAGCCAAAATTGGACCCATGAGTAGTCTATTCTGAGTATCTTTTCACATAGATTTCAATGGTAAGACACTTACAGTGTCTTAAGGAATCCTACGTGGTGTTTCAAACTTTCATTAAACAGATAGGTTCTTCCTCTGGTGGTCGAATCCAGTTGTCTTTTGAGAGTGAGACCCTTTAATCTGAGATGATGCATGAGATATCTCTCTTTTATGATGCCTTTATAGTTCCTCCTTTGAGGATGTCTCTCTTATGAGGTGTTCCTTTCTAGCCTAATAGGCCATGAGTTTAGTGATTTTTGAGGATTCCTTTTAGGATTCCTCTGCTTATGTTTCAACCTATATGATCCTATGGAGGATGAATCTATCTTATTCCTATTACCTAGGATCTAACTTGGGGAATCCCTAATAGGATCACTTTACCTTTGTACCATACTAAGGATCCCATGTAGGATACCTCTACCTACATACCATGTTGTGAAGGTCCCTTGTAGGATTCCCCTTCCTATGTACCATATCAAGGATCCTGTATAGGATTCCTGTGTTTCTTTCCATTTTAAGATCTCTTTTAGGATTCCTCCCTTACCTTTCTAGCTAAGGATCCCACGAAGGATGACTTCAATTAGGTGCATAGCTCGAGGATCCCAGGTAGGATGCCTCTCAGTGTTTGACTTAGGGGATATAGCGAGTTCCCCATTGTGTGATCAACCCTGATCTAGTATGTTAGGTTTGGGTAGAGATAATAGCAGGTGTCACCTTAGAACCCACTTCGAACTTTTAATCTCATTAGGTTATGGAATTAGAGGTGGTTTTAGGTGTTTTTCCATCCTCACTCATTTATTTATACTTTCACTCATTTATTTCTGATGTAGTGATGATAGCCATAGGTTCTTCCTGGTTGGTGGTTGTTGAGCCTAACATGAGGTGTCTTACTTTATCTTTGGGATTCCCATATATTCTTTCTTGGGATCTAGATTTTGAGCCAAGTTTTTATTTTATTATGTTTATTACACTGAGGTACTACCTGGGATATGGATTCTGAGCTTGTATGTTTTTATTATTATATAATAGTGATTTCCAGAGGTTCTTCTTGGTATCCCACAATTTATCAAGAGATTATGATATATGGGAATGGAATCCCAAGTAACGATACTCATGGATGATTACACTATCCCAAGTGATGAGGATGATTCCACTCTCCTCTGTTTGATATGTGATGAGTATTATTATGCTCTCTTCAATTTAATGATACTTATGGATTATTACACTCCCTCTAGGTATAGGGATTATTATACTCTCCTTGATCATTTACTGGATCATGGTGTTGGGCATGGTGTTCAACATCATTTATGTATGCTCATGGAAGATTGTGATCTCCCAACCGATGTGTATGATTGTTCTCTCCCTAGTTTATTTCTAGATCCTAGTGGTGTATATGGAGCTCCTAATTATTGAAGTGACTTATACTATATGGATGATTACGCTCTCCTCAAAAAACACCTAGGATTCCCCATAGGGTTGGGTGTACACACCAGTGATACTCTTCTTATGAATGGATGTTGAGAATATACCTGGGTCCAGAGGACATTCCTTTTATAGATCACCTAAGGGTGGGCCCCTTAGGGATTATCCGAGTCACAATGTTGTGACCGTCTATGGACCGGGACCTAGGGATCATACGTTGGACTATATTTACATGGAATGAGAATCATGGAATATACATCAGTTAACATTTATAGGATGTCTGGATATACTTCCATGGAATCCTATTTTACAATGATTAGAGGCGAGTACAGGTGAACACAGGGTTAGGATAAGTATCCCCCTGTGGTGACGTAGATTACTCAGAGACATTTCTAGCATTGTCCAAAGTAGTTATATGTCGATTGGGATTATATATTGAGAGATCAACTTAATGATACAGGGATTGAGTGGCATGATGTCCAACTCAATACCCTTGCAGAGGATATCAAAAAGGTTGGGATTATAGACCCAAGGATCATTTATTATTGTTTTTATGTGATTAATTTCACCTTACACATGTATATTCATATTTATTCATATATCTATAGCTATGGTACTATACATATATATATGCCTATAAATATGGATATTCATGATCGAACTTTCCCAGTTGATCGGGATTACGGACCTAGGGTTTGACTATGGTTTCACGTTTATTTTATTTACTTATATTTTAGTTGAGTCACATCTAGGCTGATCATATTTCATTTTCATGAACTTCTAATAGTATATTTATAGGTTCATCGTTGGGGTGTCCAACTGATATTATATTCTCATCCTTGTATGTGAACCTCGGTGTGCATATAGACCTTTTTTTTCTTTTTAGGTTGAGCACATATGCATGGTGGATAGGGTTGAGGCCTAATGTTGAATGATGGAGCAGAGCTACTCTTGTGGGATCTTATATTTGGGTCAGTGAAGTTCATTAGTGTCTAGATACCGAGTATGAGTTTTGGATTAGAGTTAATAGTAGAGCCCCGTACATTTATTTCAGTTTCTTTTTGTACTCCTGTATCTATATGGTCAGTCTAATGGGTGACCAATGTTGTTTGTATGACATAGTTGTTTGGGATTTTATATATTTTTCATTTATTATTATAGAATGTTCTATTTTCAGTTTATTTACTACACTCTATTTATTTAATTGTTTGTATTATGCTTATATATATCCTCTATTTTGTTACTCTGATTTGAGGTCATAGTCTCACCATTGTCACACCCTAGGCCCTTACTCCTAGTCAGAAGCCTCTAACTTATGGGGAGGTTCACTTGAGGCCTCATAAAGAACTATCTTGGAGCTCCAGTTTAGTGGAATTCAGATCAGTATGTTACATGATACTTAAAAAACTTATTTAATAGTTTTATAAATTATCATGTTAATATAATAAAGGAAATCTCTATTTATCATTTATTTATGTATGCTATAATTCAATCTACACAAATAATTGAATGATAACATCCCCTCAAAGCATGACTTTTATTTTTACCTAATTAATTATCATCATGGATTAATATGGGTTTTGATGATATTTTAAGTTTAGCATGAGTAGTGGACTCATTAAATAATAAGTGGATATTTATTATTTGGACTGACCTTCCAAGTATATCCTTTGGAATTTCATACAATCATTAATATACTCATAGGTGTTTTCTTATCATAAATCCTTCTTAATAAAGGTTGATAAGATACATAGCATGATAAACTTCATAATTTGATACCTTTCTTATGAAAATAATTAGAACGTAATTAATTATGGGGTCTTTGGGTATGTTGTTGGTCATTTCATCTGTTGGAGCACTTCCAATATGTGATATGTTCACTATTATGATGAGAAAATACATTAAGACCATGATTTAATTAGAATAAATAAATTCATGTTCATGATTAAATGAGTCACATGATATGTGTCTAGCTATGTGGATGTGGGGAATGTGATGTGATAATCCACTAAATGGATGACATGTGATGTATTCATCAACCATGTCTATATTTTTCAGAGAATAAATAAAGTATGAGATAGAATACAATAGATTTAAATTGTTCTATATCTCATGGTCACTTTATGTATTGGGGAAAGGTATTATGTAGGTATACATATGATTTATAGAGTACATCTTAGAGTGGAAATATTAATATGATATATGAGTATGTTTGATGGATATCACACCATACCCCTTAGTATCTTGAGTAATATTGACACTTTACTAGAGGCCAATCTCTACTTAAATATATGAAATAGATATTTCATATTTGTTTTCAATGATACTAAGGCCCAAAAGTTCACACAATTAGGCCTTTGGATAAGTATTTAGTTTTAGAAAAAAATTGTTCCAAAATGAAAAGAGTTTGCTAAAATGTATTCAAAAGAGTTTTTAGTGGATTAATAATGAGTATTGAATTTTTTTACAAATTTATTATGGGATTTAAGTGAAATTGAGAGATTTTTGTATATTAATTTAAAGGGTTATATCATATTTAATGATATAACCCATATCATATATTGTGAATTTCATGATATGGAAATTGTATCTTATGAATTGGTTGAATTATAAGAGAGTATTGTGAAGCCTCTGTCACTTACATCTTATAGTATGATATAAAATATGATTTGAATACAAGGGATTTATACACCCTCCAATTCCACACATACATGGTTTTATTTGGATAAAATCTATGATATGGATTAGTTTAGACTTTTAACCATTCATTTAATGAGTTCAATGAATAACATCCAATGATAAGTAACACACAGGTTCCACTTGATGTGTTCAATATAATAGACTCCCTTTATTAAATGGGGATAATTGAAAAGCTTATAAAAGGATGGTATCCTTATCTTAATGGGTTTTTGGTTTCTTAAAAATATACCAAATTTATCTTCTCTCTATTATGTTGTTCATCACATCATAGTAAAGGAATTATCACCCCTTTTAGAGTATGGGAATCCTCAAGAAGCATTCTGGAATCTTTTAGTCAGTGTGATCCCTCGAAGGTAGGAAGTCTTGTTTTCTTATATCATGATCATTATCAAGCATATTATGAAGAGTAAAAAATGTATTACTCAATGATGGTGTCTTATTCACATGAATTTCAAGTATGTTTACCTTCATAAATTCCAAGAATGTCGATTCTTAAAGATAGATCAAGCTTTATATTGGTTTATTCCCACTGATTAATATCATGAGATGGTCCCATAAAACCAATCACATTGTACACCAATAAGTGGTATAACATATTTGTTTTATATCATAATATTTGGGATACATGATATAAAACAATCAACTCAAATCATATAAGTTAGGAGACACAATTTGTTATAGTTCTCTTGTATTATAGTAGTTAGAAGACATGATGTACCATAGTTGGATTATATTATAGTAGTATAGAGACATTATGTAATATAGTTTATTTATGTCATAGCACTCTAAAGATGTATCATAGAATAGACAAATCATGTAATAGTTTTCTAAAACATAGACATAGGATGTATGGAATAAAAATAGTTAATTAGTCACAAAGACCTATATAAACCAAAATACCCCTACCCCCAACTGGGTAGACCATGGTTTCATTTTTACCTGGCCTATTTAGATACACTATAATGTAATGATCTATATTAATTCATATTTTTTCTTAATATCAACATAGAGAAAGTAAATCAATCAATCAATTAAGACACAACCATCCCATGTAATATACCTAGCCTTCCTAGCTAACCAAAACATCTCATCCATTAGCCCCACACCCTCAAAAATTACCATTGAAGTATAACACATTCCAAACTATATCCTAATCACTAGTTAAAATACATTAAACCCATAAAATGTCCTCAAAATTTTTAATTTTAGCTAAACTCAATTTTCCCTATAGACCATCACATCATCATTGATGTTCATGCACTTCTACTCATAGTAAATCATCAATTTTAGTCATATTGAACCACAAGGGTCCCTTTATTTTATTCCCCAAATTAGAACACCTATATTGGGTTTTACATCCAATAATCACCCAAGCATAAAAATATGAATTCATCACCAAGCAACCCAAAATAAAATATACATAAAGAAATACATTTATTGTAACACATCTATTTTTTCCAAAGAATTCCATCATTTTGGACTCTCTAGACCCTATTTTAGGTCTCTCTAATCTCATTATCTAATTTTACAAACATTATCACACATGAAACATAATTGTAAACATGGAATGTAGTATGGCCCACCTATCCATAGACTACATAAAGAAACTCAAGAATTATCTTCCAATGATTTGACTCCAGTCATTATATTTTTTTTAAAACTTTTTAAAATAGAAAAAGGTGATTTAAAATATCATCTACTAAAAATGATAGAACCCAATGATTTAAAGGGGTATTACTTTATCCTCACCATAATAGGAATACTCCCACTAATTGTTAATGAAACCATCATTATACAAAAAATTTAGATCAATGAGAAGGTGGAGAGGATCTTAAATTCCCAAGGAAACTCCCTCATTGTTTTCACTACACATCCATCAAGAATAGATGATATATTTATAAAAAATAACCCCAAAATACTCAAAGTATCTCTGTTTTAAAATAAGGGTCAGGGAACATGATAGGAACTTTGGGGGCCCTCACTATAACTTTGGTAAGCTGCTGGAATTCTAGTTACCACCACTTAAACTCTATTAGTGGATAAAATCAAGAAAAAATTCATTATCAAACCATTATACTTCTGATGGGTATCCACTAGAGTTTTAGTATGACCTATACATATTCTCCCAAATTTGATATTTCTCAAATTCTTTATTTTTATCTTATCATCCTCCACCAACTCATTTTTAAAGCATAAATATTCATAATTACAAATAAGAATACCAAAATTAAATCACAATACTAATCAAAATCCATAGGTTATTACAGAGAGTACCCATTACCTAAGTGAGATTAAAATAATTCATTATGAAAAACTCATACCAATTAATACTAATAATTCATCTAACATGGGGACACCCAACTCAAATGATAATATGGTTTAAATATTATATGTACGCCTGTCTCATGTGCTAACCAAGAGTCACTTTTTGGAAGGTTTTTTTCCTAAATGATAATAATATTTCATATTTCATTATTTATGGAATCCTGACTGACCATGCATGTCTTGTGAACTTCTTTATATATACAATAATAATTCATCTATATCCCAAGATTATATACTCATTCATTCACAATCCAGTGCATTGGATTTAATTATTAAAATTAAATCAATTAACATGGCATGACATGAATCATGAAAAAATATAAATCACAGTGTCAATAAATAAAATAACTTTCTGAGACATAAATTAAATTTATTGCATGAAACATTCATGTACATTTTAGATAAATAATTAGCATAATATTATTTACCAAATCTATTATTATATATCAAATAATAATATAAGTTAAAAATATGTTTTATAAAAAATTATATTATTTTAATTTAAATAAAATCATTTATTCATTTCATCCATGTAATAACAATTCATCAACATAACTTGAAAAATTCACAACATTAAAACAAATATAAATAAATACATCTTGTCCTATTCTCATGATTTTGACTATCCCACACACATTCTAAAATTATTTCCCAAAAATATATATATTAATTAAATTATTCAAAATATAATTAATAATCAATTTTACCTATCTTGAAAACAATCCAACAAAAAAAAGTCACCTGAAAACGATCTTGATCATCATAAAAATATTTATAATTAATATAAGTGAAGAAACCTAATTTTATCCTTATCAAACCCAACTAAGTTGAAAGAAATTAAGAAATATACTAACATTAAAATATTACCACTTTTATGAAAAGGATCCTCATATTGGTGATAGATATCATCCAATTATTTTAGGATAAAAATTATAGAGGGATAAAATTATTTGGTTTTTTCCCTTGTGAGTTTTGGGGAATGGGAGAAATAATGAGTGAGTTTGGGATATAGTTGTGGGAGAAAAATATAAACTTTTGATTTTAATAAAACCATGCTATAATTTTATTTTGTCTTAATTTAAGGGCCCCATTTCTCACTTTTCTCAAAAAGGGAAAAAATTTGGAATTTTTATTGGCCAAAATGAGGAGAAACACCATCATATTTTTTTTCTACAGTAATTTTTTTTGAAATATTAATATCCTATATTGTGGTTTAGTGATTTAATTTATTAGAGATATTATTCTGAATGGGATTAAACTATATCATGGTTTATCTTTGTGGTTTTAAAAATGACATGGTTTAGTGTAGGACACCATGGTTTCATCTCATGTACTGCAAGAGTATTTGAGGATACTACATCTTGGATAATTAAGATACATCATGTTTTTGTTAAAAAATGTGAGATTAAAAGGAAACAGTAAGTGAGATTATAGGTAAGTCGTAATTTTAGCATCATGGATTTTAAATCTGGTTTATTGACCCAAGACGTGTAAGGTTTAATGCACCATTCCATGGTTTCAAATATCTTTATATTATTATAAATTTTAAAGGATATATATCTCCCCAATTTTATAATTCTTCCTCTTAAACACCTTAGATGGATATAAGAGCCTTATAAAATTATTTGGGTGTAAAAGATTGCCAATTTCGGGATCATTACTTTTTGGAGTGAGTTTGGATTTTAATCCCAAGTTATGGTCGTTCTTTGAATTGGTATTCATATTGGTAATCTTAAATTTGGGATATCTCATGGAGATGTTTTTGGATAAGAAACAAGGAATGGTTGTTCTTTTAGATGCTTGGGCAGTAATCGGAGCACAGGTAAGATACCTAGATAAAATATTGTTGTTATTGCAGGTCATACTGTGACCTATGAACCATTATGTGATGGCCTGCTATACAAAATCACACCAAATAGGTGTGAGTAACCATGTTGAAAATAATAGAGGTAGTTCCTCCTCCCCTTTATATAATTGTTTTGCATTGTGATCCTCTAAATCACGCTGTGAAATTTTCTAGTGATGACATTCTTTACATCGTCACATTTCTAGTTGTTTCATGACCGAAACCAAGATACCTATTTTTAAGAAGGGTAGACATGTATTTTGGGGGTCCCCCTATTATTGTTTGATAGGCACAAGTGAGGAGGGTCATTTGGTTTGCTCCTCCCCTTATCTTCCCTTATGTGAATCCCCCTTGAAAAGGAATGATTTCATGGAATTTAGAGGAAATACTAGGTATGTATCTCCATCCAATATCTTGAATTTTGAATTTAATTTATTTTAAACTTATTTTTATGAATTCATCTAGGTTTTTAGTGGTTATTCCACTGGATCACATTGCAATCAAGTTAATATGATGGGGTTTTTTCTCACTATGGTTAGAGGGTGTCCTATGAAGATGACCACACACTGTATTTCACTATTTTGGTTGAGGTAAGTATCTTACCTAATTTATTTAGATTTTTTTATTAAATTTGATGAGATTTTAAATTCATAGGGTTCTAGGTTATAGGTATTTTTCTCTTGATGGTGTCAAGGGTATGTCATGTACTTTCTGGGTGCAGTTAGTTACAGTTTTGGAATTACGGTGATGCACAATGATTTTTTTAATATTTTTATGATTTTGTTTAAATTAAATAATTAATTATAAATGTTTATAATTAATTTTTTATGTTTTATGGTGTGATATAGGTTCTTAGGGTAATGTAAGAGCTTATGAGAGGATTGGCGGATCTTGGTGGGGGGTTAACTCAGGTATCGAGGCTAGTGGTCCCTTTAATAAATGATCATATTCCTGTTTATGCATAGTTTCCTACTAATTTAATGTTTCATTGGTTTGGGTAGAATGTATATTGATTAATATTTCCTTATATAAAGATATATGATGTCTTTGAGACCTCCCTCAAGTTAGAACAAATCCTCTTTAGCATTTTAAGGGTTTTGTGATTGTCTGAACACTATATCTCCAACGGTGAGAGGGTCAACTAAGTTAATGAGAGACATTGAGTAGTTATTGGGGTGCGATATTAGTTGAGGGTATCCTATGATTGATTAATAATAATTTTTAGGAAATAATTATGGTATTATGCCAAGTGGGAATTGTGATATGTTCATTCATCTCATGCATGATGAGTCTAACCCTCTAGAGGGTGGGTTGAGTCTTGTTGCGTTTTAAGTAGGATGATTACTCTAGTAATAGACAAGGTGTGATGGAGTGGGGTTTCCTCCAGGTTGTGGTTAGAAATGCCTCCCTTAGAAGATGGTAGAAAATACGTATTTTTGGTTGAGAGAATTTTCAAATGGTTTGTCATCATATTTATAAGGGGATTATAGTGGGTTTTCCCATGATAGTCCTTAGTAAATTGGACTGGGTTATGACATGAGAATCACATAAAGGTTGGATCATGACATTGGTTATTGGTTCAAGAAGACCCCTATTTTTTTGTTATCTCAGAGGGGTGATGGACATGAGATGGTATCTATGAGAAGATCCTAGTATGATTTGGTGGGGACCCTAGTGGACTCTCTGATGGGTGGGATGTGATGCAATTCAAGGTATGTGGATAGGTTCGATTGATTAGAAATAATTCATAAATTTGGTGATATTGTGTGATAATATGAATTCTTTTCTTGTTTTTCATGTTCATGTGATAGGAGACAGACTCCATTGTGGGAAATGGATCATGTTTCTCCCCCCCCCCCCATGAGTAAGATGGAATTAGAAGGATCACCATGTGTGAGATGGGATTATAGTTTTTATAAAGTATGTTCCTTCCTTGAGTGATAAGGTATGGCTTGAGGATGGCCTTGGACCTTTCCTTGACTGATAATTCAAGGGTTGATATATTTTAAAGTCTTGATTTAGAAGGAAAGGGTCAAGATAGTTGAAATTCTTGAGTGGGTAGGCTGGTCTAGTTATGATGTGATGTGATACATGGGTCATAGACACTACTATGAGTGATAAGTTCATGGTTTGAGGTTTGGATGACGGTACATTCCATGAGTGTTAAGGTTGTGGTAGGAGCATGATGGAAGACCTCCCATGATTTATATTCATTGTTCTGGGACTTGGACATATGAATTTACCTTATAACTTTGAGTAGTGGTTGGGACTTGGATGATTCCATACCCTAAGTCTTCATATATATTCTAGGTTGTGGTTTTGGTATCATGTGGAAATGATAGGATTCTAGCATGGTGCCAAATTTGGTATGATTGAGTTCCATGGTGTCTTGGTTAGCATATGACAACTCGATGCACATGGAGTCACAGGGGCTTGGATAGAACATGAAATCCAATGTGCTTATATGACATATATATTTTTCTTATCAATATAAAAATATATTGGAATATACTAGGTTAACATAGTGAGATCCTTATGATATGTGTTTGTTACACCCTAAACAGACACTCTAGTTCATGTTCAGACCCTAAGTATAGTTTCAAGTTAGAGTACTAGATGTGCATTGGATCATTCTAGAGTATTTAGACGGGTATTTAGAAATAGGGTTTTTGAGGCCCAAGGATGGATGTAGGAGAAATGGTGTATTTTGATTGTTTTTTCTTTTTTATATGTGATTGAACTGGTGGGTAATAAACTAATGTATGATTTTATACTTCTACATGGTACATTTTGTTATGGAATTGTGTTTATTGATTATTATTTTAGATCAAGTGGTGTTGAGATGTTTTTGAAGGTAATTTTTTAGAGTTTGTATTAGATATTATTATCTATGTTATATTTTTTTCAATTCATATAACATATTTAGACTCACATTTATTGTGAGTTGAAGGTGTTTGGAGGATAATTCAGATGATGATTAA
Source organism: Viscum album (assembly GCA_963277665.1). Lineage (NCBI taxonomy): Eukaryota > Viridiplantae > Streptophyta > Magnoliopsida > Santalales > Viscaceae > Viscum > Viscum album. The sequence goes on from OY728120.1 coordinate 133,927,857, forward strand.
GCTGGTTCAAAGTGATTATAACTCATAAGAAGATTTTATGATTCTAGTGGACTGAAGGGAGCAGTAGAAGGAGTTCTGATCCCCAAAATATTATTTGTTCTATAGAAGTTGTTTAAGGAAGAATAATTTCACAATAATACACTATTAAACTAAAAATAAGCATGGATCACTCTTATGGTGGCCCTGGAAATTTTAGAAACTCCATGTTTTAGTAAAACACCATGCCATAATGGGTGGACTGGTTAGGTACTCAACCCATAGAAGGATGATCATGTCACAAAGGATTTTGTCCAGGAAATACAAATACTTTTCACAATTTGGAAGACATTTTACCATAATTAATATTCATTCCATGGCAGGATAATATTATGTTAGACAACTCTTTAGTAGTGGTTTCTTTTCCAAAGTGATTAGTTTTCAAGTATTTGGTAGTTCTAAAAAAAAATTAGGCCTCCATGTCATAATAGGATGCTACATCACAGAGGAAGTAAGGTTAGTTTTTGATGGCCCTATAAAATTAATAACCACTATTTCATAAATCTTTACCATTTCAAAAAAAATCTGGTAATTAAAAAATAATTATTTTAAACAATCAAGGAACATATCAAATGAGGAGGATATGTCGTGATGAATGGTTTTCTAGGAAAACTCTGGGGAGTTCGATTAGCCCTACTAATTTGGATTCATTTTCAAAATTTTATGTTTATTTTAGCCTATTAAAATTACCAATTTGAATTTAATGTTCAAGGTTAAGATAGTAGATTATTTGGGGGTTATGATTGAAGAAGTGGATTTTAATTTTAAAATTTAAATTTGGGTCTAAACCAGTTTTTGAAGAGGGGTATGTTGTGCATTTTAAAATTTTGGTAAATATTGTGAAGATAGTGTGAAAAAAATAAAGGGAGGGATAAGAAGTTATGGATATGTGAAATAAAATGAATATTTTATTATTATAAAAAGTAGAATAAATGAATAATAATTAAAAGAATATTGAAGTAATTGTGTGAATGTTTTATGCATACAAATTGAAGAATCAAATTGTTCTTTTGCAAGTTTTAAGGATTATTTATGCTTGTTTCATGTAGTGGAAGTATAGTGTAAGTGGAAGAATTAATCTCACTCAATTACATATAGAATGTAAATTTGATTTAAGAATCTTTAGTTTTTTTTAAATTGTTATCATTTTAAATATAGGACGCACTTGGGTTTAGGATTCACTAAATGATATTTAGGATACATGAAAACATGAGTTTCAAGGTTATAACATACTTTTTTTACTCACATTATGATTCTAGTGAGTTATGTGATCCTAGAGGAATCCATATCACACCAAGTACTACCATTATCACATTGAGAGGTGATACTTGTAAATCTATTATGTTCCCTTGTGTTGGTGTGTGTCTGGGTGTGTTTCATCAATCATCACTATATAATAATAGGTGGTGAATTTTATTTAGATAGAAAAAATATAAAATGATATTGATCACTTATTCACTTCCCACTCAATGATCTATCATTGATCCTGAAGTAGTTCTACAAGTGGTATAAAAGGGAGGTTACCTTCGTTAGTGATTATCCATTTCAAGTTTTTTCCATTTGAAGTCACTCGCTATTGGTTTGAATAAGAATTAACTGATTTTAATCATATATAATAGATAATATGAATTCAATGAATGATATGGGTATTCCTATATATGGTGGGAAAATCTATCACATATGAAAATATTGGATGATGACATACTTATTATCAATCAGTTATGATGTTTTATAAATTATAACTCATGTATTTTTTCCTCAGGCTGAAGGCATTGCTATGATAATAAAAAATAAAAGTAATTTGTAAAATTATTGTTGGTTGGAGTGAGTATCTTAAGAGGGAGAGAATTGAGTTCTTAATAAAAAATTATTTTTAAATACACTTTCAAACTTAAATCCACCATGTTAACAAACACACACAATTAATCAAAAAATTATAAGTATATAATTTGATTTTTAAAATAGGTTCTCAAAGTGGGATTAATGCTCAGTTAAAACAATATTTGAAATCCTTTTAACTTTTGAAACTAAATTTCTTGATCGAAAACTCTATATAAAACCAAAATTAAGATTAACTATTAGAGTAAAAGTTTTTATATTGATTTTAAAACAGATATAGTTTTAAACTTTGAAATACAAAAAAAAACTAGTAAAACACACGTTGGAATTTTAAATAAGAAGATTAGCCACAAGCCGAGACATAATCCCCTCCACTAATCACCTACTTCCAAGTAGTTTATTATAAAAATAAAAAGATTCAAAACCTATATTAGGTTTTAAAAACAAAAACACACAAGGATGTCCATAGACAAATCCTATTTCACTACTCTACATGGGATAAAAAGATATTTGGTCACACAAGACCTCTTCCATAGTTATTCAAGGTAATAAAACAAAAAAAATTGAGAGAATGTTTCAAGAACACTCTAGTTTAATAATAGGGGATAGTGTGTACTGATAAACAGAGTAAAAAAACACACTACTCAAAATTAAAGAAGAAACTGAAAGATAAGAGTAGGGATTGGAAATAATGATGTTACCCAATTTGAATGTCTTAAGATGATTGTAGATCCTAAAATTAGTATTTTAAAGGATATAAAATAGATTTCTTAGAATGTTAAATAAAAAAGAGCTTGTAGATGGTCTATAAATTATTTCTATTTTTAGAATATATTCTATGTATAATCGGATCCTCTTGGTTCACACAGGTTCCACACATTTTCACTACACCATTTTACACACTCATTCATGAAGTATTTCTATAGAATTTATACTACTGCAAGTACAATTGTCTGTTGGGGATTGAATCCCTATGTTGAGCCCAGAATCAGTAAGGTCAGGATTTTTCTTAAATGCATCCATGGATTAGTTTAATAAAAATAATACATAAATTCATGTGTGTATTGACTATATTAATTTCCATAAACTATCCATTATAATATTAAATTTTAATGTAGAGTCTAAATAGTAATGGTATTAGTATAGTGGTAGATCTCTTAATAATACATTTTTTTCTAGTGGTAGATTAGTTTTGGAGGTAGCTCATATTAGTGGTAGATCTTCTCTAGCTGTAGATATTCTCTAGTGGAAGCATAAATTAATGGTAGCATAAGATTTTGCTTGCATAGTCCAGTATTATATGTGATAAAGTTAGATCTGGTTGATGGTAGATTTATTCAACAGAAGATCTATCAATGGTAGATCTTCAGCAGTAAATCTGGTTGAACTGACGGTAGATATATTGAACTAATGGATGATCTTCTTGAACTAATAGTATATCAGTACTTGACCAAGTTTGTTCACAAAGTAAATTAGAAAATGATTTACTGTAATAAAATAATTAACTTGTTAGAAATATAATGATCATGATTTATGATCATTAAAATGTGGAGGTTCTAACTATATACCCATTTTTGATGATCACAACTCATGGAATTTATAACCATGTATATAAAAACAAATAAAATAAAGTTGAATATAAAATATAGTCCACTTAACATCTTAAAATTATGAATATGATTTATTACCATATTAAATTCCAATCATATACTCCCACTTTTGGGATTAAAAAGAAGATAAGAAAATAAAATACACAAAAAGATAAAACTAAATAATAGATGAACTTTATTATATATAGAGGTCAAAAGATTACATATAAAAAAGAAATAAAAGTTAAAATTACAATTCCTTGAAAAGAATAATTAGAATCATAACCACTCTTAGATCCATGGGTAGAAAGAACCACTCGGTCTTTCCTTTTCCAGTAATAATATTTACAGAAGTGGAAGTTGAGGATGTAGAAGTAGCTGGAGAAACTCTCAGATGATGATAGGACTAGGATGTTAAATATACTTAATTGGTTTCATTCCAAAAGTTTTAAACTGAGTATTCATGGGTGCTGATGAAGATTTAGAAGTGATATTAGACATGAGTATAGATTTCGGTGCCATTACTGTAGTCTTATATGCATAAAATAAAAGCTTCATCAGGATCAAAAAATTGGTTATGATGTTGCCACCACACTCCATTAATGTAAAGAAATATCACTTATCCTCCATAAAAAGCATTAGAAAAGGTTTCAAAACCATTAGCAGATTTACTTTCTCCTTGAATTCCCTAGACATAAGAGCCATCCTTATATTATCAGTAATAAAATAAAATGGGTATTGATCTCATTCTTGGTATAAATTCTAGAAAGGTATTATTTAATGGATTTAGTAATATTACCTCTACCACTCCAAGATTTTTTCTATATCTCCCTAACCAATTTATAAATTTTCTCACCATGGGCCTTAATCTATCGAAGTTATTCTTGGTGGGAGGTAGAAAGAGTACCCAGGATAGTATGAAACTCCTCTCTCAAAATATATTGGATATCATCATCATAAACTGAAGGATGGGGGGTGGATTAGTGGAAGTTGAAGCACCAATAATAGGTAATAATGTAAACCTCTCTAGAAGTGATATCTGAATTGATACAAGTATCCCTATAATATATTTTATGATATAATTAACTTCTTCTATATCATTGGACATCCTCATGTTCTCAATCTCTAGCTCTTTCATTTTTAGAATCATACTAGGTTTGATATCAGATATCACTAACTCAAAAATCAACCGAGTATTAGCTTCATTCAACTAGGTCTCTCGAGGAGATGTGGATCTAAGAATCCCACTTATGTATGAAAGCATATTCACTTTAAAAATATCAAGAAAATCCTTAGTAACATAATCATAAGGTAGAGTAGAAGAAGGTAGAGTGGATGCAATCTTGTCTTGGCTAGGAAAGGTAGCCTCTACATTTTCAGATTCAGCAGCAGGAACATTAGAGGGGAAGGATTCCAACTAACGAGCCTCATCCATATTTTATACTATAAATCTATGAGTATATTGTCCATAAATAGGAATGGGATGTCCATTATGATTAATTGGACTCACATGATCATCACCATTATCTCCATATTTTGATTCTGATTTTGAATACTTGATCCCTAGATGAGAATATCTAGGGGAGTTATACCCCTTAATTGATGCTCTCTCCCAAGCTATGGCCAAACCAACATCCTCTACCAGAATCTCAGAAACTACTAGCTCAACTCTTTGACCTTTAAAATCCTTAACTTATGAATATATCTGATCATATTTGAGAATATATCATAGCATAATATAAACAATATGAGATAAAATAATAAGAGAGTTATTTTATTCTTCTCCCCCATCAGCATCATCACCATCATTACCATAAGATTCATTAAATCCATAAAAAAAATTAACTACTTCTCCTGAGCTCTCCGAATAACTATCATATTGGTCTTAACTTAAGACCTCAATCTCCTCATATTATTCTCCTTAACTAATCAATATTTTTTTAAAATGAAGGGGAATAGATGGACTAGCAAGTCCATAATAAATGATTAGTATTTTAACAACATCAAGGTCACTACCTTCCTCTACTAAAATAGCTACCAACACTTCTTCCCTGACTGAAGTTTTTTCTTCCCCATCTTCCTCATTTGAGTAATAAACTGAAACTTCATCCAGATCCAATCCAGGATTAACCATATTCTTAGGTCTAGAAGGTTGCTTCACATGATTTAAATTCACATAAATCTTATGAACATCATCCACCCATTTCATCACCCAAGGATTCTAATTGGATTTCATCCTCTTAGAAGTAAACTAGATTAAATAGTAACCTCTACAACTTAATATATCTTCTTCACCTTTAGTTACTAGACCTTCAGCTTATAATAAATATAAAATAAACTTAGGATAAATCCATTAATTTGATCTAGATGAGGTCCTTCTCATCTTTATCATGTGAACCATCAAATATCTACATGAATTTATCTCATAATATTAAATTTCCCCTTCTTGGGAGAAAAAATGTGTTGGATAAACATAAAAAACAGCCTACACTCATAAATATCTAAAATAGGGGTTCTTTGTACAATATTATTTCTAGTTAATTATATATGGGAATCCTCATATATTAAAAACTTATTTTTACTTGGAATGAAACCTTAAAAATCATCATAAATACTTTTATGAGGTACATTGAGGCATCTAGCCCATTGTTTTGAAGAAAATATAACTTTTTTCACCAATAATACTTCTAATCACATCTTTATTCTTACCAAAACTATACTCCACAAACTAAAAAAGATTTTGAACCAACATAGGATATAATGGTTTATCATTACTTGAAAATCATTTAATATTTCCATGGTCCTTGATCAATTTCAGTACTACTGACTTTATTGAAACCAACCATTCAACATATATCTCTTTTTTCATAAACAAAAAAATAAAGTTGATAGTTGTGGGTTATTCTATTTGACAATAACAGTTTGGCTAGATTCACCTGTTTATTTCATCACGGGACTCAATCCTTAAAGAAATGAAACCGAGGAATATTTCATTATCACCATCTCCACACTGGTTTGAAATTTGAATGGTCAAATGGAAATAGAGTTATAGGTCAAGAGAGAAAGGAATAAAAAAAATTAAAGGAGGCATGAGTGAGAGAGTTCTCAAATTCTGATTTAAAGTCAATTTTATCATTTATTGATTTAGAATTAAAAAATATAATAAAATATACATAAATAAATCTAATAAAAATTTAATCGCATAAGAAAAAAATGAATGACTGCATATGTCTGTAAAAATTCGACAGGTAAATCTCTAATGGTGGATTATCAATAGTGGAACACCAATAGTAGATCACCAATAGTAGGTCACCAATAAAAGATCACCAACAGTAGATCACCAATGGTGGATCACAAATGGTATATCACCAACTATGGAATTTCTTTAAAATGAAAATCTGAATAAAAATAACTAACCAAAATTTATCATTCTGAATCTATGTCTGATATAGCTTAATCTCTCCAAATTTGAAGGCTCTGTAAAAAATTTATAAAGTTGATGTTCAGTTATAATGAATTCAAGAGTTATATCACCTTTTTGGAAATGTTCTCTCAAAAAGTGATTTCTTATATCAATATTTTTTTCATAGAATGAGATACAAGATTCTTAGAGATGTTTATTGCACTTATACTATCAAAATTTATAGGGAAATGACTAAATGGATATACATAGTCAATTAAAGTATGTTCATCAATAGAATCTTGGAATAGTAACTTCCTATAGATATATACTTGAGATCAGTAGTAGACAGTGAAATAGAATTTTGGTTTTTACTATACCATAAAACTAGGGACCTTAACAAAAGGTGACATGTTCCAGAAGTTCTTTTTCTATCTAAATTACAACCAATAAAATTAGAATTTGAATAACTCACTAAATCAAATGATTGATCTCTAGGATAAAATATTCATAAATATGTTGTGTACATGAGTCATTTAAAAATTATTTTGATAGTAATTAAATGTGAATCTTTAGGATTTTCATGAAAATGGGCATACATACATACAGTAAACATAATATCTTGTCGGCTTGTAGTTAAATATAGTAAACTTCCAATCATATTTCTCTAATTGTTCTGATAAAATTATTTTATAGTTTTATCAAGATCAAATTTACATGTTGTACTCATGGAAGTATCACTAATTTTAGTGATATCCATAACAAAACATTTTAAAAGTTTTTTTATGTATATAATTTTATTTAAAATAATTCCATATTTATTTTGAAAAATTTGAAACCTAAGAAATAATTTTTACTCACCCATCAATATCATTTAATATTCACATTGCATTATTTTTGAAAAATAATCACACAAATAATTTATAGAATATCCAAAAATTATATCATCAGCATCAATTTGTACTACTAAAACATCTTTCAAAATTCTTTTTATAAATAAGGTTGGGTCATCTATGCCTTTTTTAAAACCATTTGAAATCAGAAATGAGATAATCTTATCATACCAAGCTTTAGGATCTTTTTTTAAACCATATAAACCTTTAGATAATTTAAAAAAATTATTCATAAATTGAGGATTTTGAAATCCATGGGGTTTTTGAACAAAAAAATCTTCAACTACATAACCATTTATGAGTACACTTTTGATAGACATTTGATATAGTTTTAAATTCAAATGTGCTGAATTAGTATGGAAAATTATGATGGATTCAATTATAACTACTAGTAAAAAGGTTTCCTCATAGCCAATACCCTCTCCTTGACTATAACCTTGGGAAAATAATCAAGCATTATTTCTAACTATGGTCCCTAACTCATCAACTTTATTTCTAACCACCCATTTAGTTCCATGGTCATAATTTCTTTAGGTCTATCTACTAGTTCCTAGTATTTATTTATTTCAAATTTCTTTAGTTCTTATTACATTTACATTACCCAAAATTCATTATTAATTTCAACATTTATGTTCTTAGGTTCATATTGTGACAAAAAAGATTGATGTTCAACCTATTTTCTAAGAGAATATATATTTTTTGTTCCTCTATATAGGTCTCTAACTACAACATCTAAGGGATGGTATCTATGATTCCTAATGAATCTTAGAAATGATGTTCTGAATATTTCATTATCCTCTACAGGTTCAAGTTTAGATAGTTCATCAGAACTAGAAGATTTTTTACTTATTTTACAAAACTTTCAAAAGGTTTGGCATTTATATTTAGATTAGATAGATGAACTTCAAGGTTTTAAAATAATTCTTATACTCATGTGGATCTATTTAATAAAATATATATGTAAATATTCCTCCATAATATTATTCCTTTTATTAAATACACTATAAAACTTACTAGTTATTGAATATCCAAGGAAAATTCCTTCACCTCTCTTGGAAGGAATTTTTTCAAGATTATCCTTTGTATTGAGAATAAAGACTTTGTAGCCAAAAAAATATAAAGTAATTAGCCTTTGGTTTTATTAAATTTCATAATTCCTATGGGGTTTTCTTTAAAATAGATATTATAATAACATTATTAATTATATATAAATATATATTCATAGCTTCTGCCTAAAAATAAACAGGTAGATAATATTCATCAAGCATGGTCTAGGAGTCTTCTTGAAGGGTTCTATTTCTCCTATCTACTACACCATTCGATTGTGGGGTTCAAGGAGAAAAAAATTATAATTATATACATGTTGTGAGAATAATGATTCAAAATATTGATTTTCAAACACATGGTCATGATCACTTCTTAAAGTCTTAACTCTGAGTCCACTTAGATTTTCTAGAGATTTATCATATTTATCTAAATAGGTATAAAATTCACTTTTTGAGATAATAATTATACCCAAGTATATCTATAGAATCATCTACAAGAACATAAATATATTTCTTCCCATTTAAACTAGAATCTCAATATGGTCTAAAATATCCATGCAAAGAAACTCTAGGGTTTGATAATTTGAAACTCCTTTCTTTTATTTGAAAGAGATTTTTTATTATTTCCTTTTTTGATATGGGTTATAGAATTTATTATCTAGGAATTCTAGTTTAAGAATATCTTTAACTAACCAATTCCCAGTTATATTTCTAAGAACGTGTATGCTATTGTGGACTATTATCCTATTCCAAATCCAAGAATCTTTGTGAAAGGAACTTAGATATGAAATGTTTTGAGCAAAGAAAGAATTCAAACTAATAGAATATACATTGTTATTTCTTAAAGTAGTAAAAACTAAACAATTTTAAAAATTAAAAACTTTGTAGGAATTATTTTCAAATTTAACATGGAAACCATCATCACATAATTTTGAGATTATAAGAATATTATAATTTAATACATCTAAAATTAAAACTTTTGAAATTAAAACAGCACTAAAATTACAAGTTTTACCAAGTCGAATAATTTTCCCTTCATAATTTTTACCTAATTTGACATTTCCACCATCAAATTTGATTAGGATATTAAAAATTAAATATTTTCCATTCATGTTTCTAGAGAATATACTATCCATATACCATAATTTCTTATTATATCTTTTTAATCAGGTTTCTTAAAAAATAGATTTAAACCAAAAATGAATTCAGTAACCATATTTTCTTGTGTCTATAAATGTTTGTAACGCAATATTTTGAATCCATATTTGTTTAATAGTTTTCTTATAGGTATATATGATAAAATTAGAAATAATAACTATGTTTGTTCAAGAAGAATAAAAACTATTAACTAAATTAGTAGAACTGGAGCGAGGAATAAATTAATTTTTACTAATCCTTCTTTTCCATTGATGAAATCATATTCCAATAGTATATTTAAGATCTGTTTACATTCAAAGAATCTAGTTTAAATCATTTCCTACATTTTTTAATTTCTCTAAATCCTTATTTAACTATTCATTGGATAACTTTAGCACATTATTTTATTTTAGTAATTGAGATTTTTCTCTTCTCTATATTAAGATATGTTTCAATGTTATTAGACAAGGCATGTTGTTTCTTTAAACTTTTATATTTATCTTTAATTTTATTGAATGCATCCTCTAACATATTAGAGTATTCATACATTTCTTAACTTGACATGTTTTCTTCACTATTTTCATTTTCATATATATTATAATTATGAAAAGGATATGCAGGAAAAATATTCAATACCTAAGATGTGATTATTATGAAACAAATTTTGGATCTATCATGTTTATCCTATCTGATTGAGTCTGAATCACTTGAACTATATTTGAATGCACTCCAAGTTACTATAATAGATTTATTATACCTCTTTTCCTTGTACCCATGCTTTTTCTTAAATATTAACTTAGGACTGTTGGATTTGATATATCATTTTCTCTTATATTCATAGAAAACTATTTCATTTGTAGTATCATCCTTTTCCATTAATTTATCCAATTACCTCTATTTTCATACTTATGTCCACAGTTTGGCTTCTTAAAGAATTTATTTCTTTTTTAAAATTTCATGAATATTCTGGATAAGTGATTCATTTGTTCATCACTAACTGAATATGATTATCCATCACATGAGTTGTCTTCCTTAATCTTTCCTTTTTGATTTGAGTAAGAATACTTGAAGGTTATTGACTTCTTATTTGGTTCATCCTATTATTCTCAATTTATTTTTATTTCATCTTCATACATAATGAGTTTTTTTATTATATCTTTAAAAAGTATCTTAATTCTATCTTATGATTCTGTAATTTACACTAAAGTTTCTCACCATCTATCTGGTGAACGTCTCATTAGGTGCACCACTTGATCTTTGTCATTTATTTATTTCTTGAGTGAGTGCATTATGTTAATAATACCATTAAAAATAAGATAAATATCAAAAATTGACTCATTATGTTTCATATTAAATGAATAATATTTAATATTATAATTATTCAAATGATTTTATTTGACACCAGATGTTCCTTCATGTAAAACAGTCAAGGTATCCCAAATCTCAAAAGTAGTGGTACATGTAGATATTATATTAAATTATTAATCACCTAAATCATATTATAAATAATTAATAGCTTTATATTTATTGTTATATGCTACTTTAGTAGGATCACCACATTCATATCTAGGTGTTGTGGGTAGTTCATATTTATCTTCATTGACAACAGAATCTCAAAACCCATTCTTTCAACATGCATTTTAATTTTAATCTTCCATTGATCCTAATTTTTACCAATAAAATAATGAAGCCTATTAGTAGAAGTTTTATCCTATCTATTATTATCCATAAAGAATTAAATTTATAATTAACATAAATTTAAGATATTTAAATAGTAACTAGATCATAGTAAAATAATATTTTAAAAACACCTCTAATACTAAACGTTGGTCAGATTGAATAACTTAAGTGGGGTTGAATTGAGTTCTTAATAAAAAATTATATTTACATAAACTTTCAAACATAAATCCTCCATATTAATAAATACACTTATTTAATCAAAATAGTAGAAGTGTATAATTTTATTTTTCAAATAGGTTCTCAAAGAGGGATCAATGATCTGTTAAAATAATCTTTGAAATCAATATTACTTTTGAAACTAAATTACTTTATCAAATAATCTATAAAACACAAATTAAAATTAATTATCGATGAAAAACCTTTGATATTAATTTTAAAAAAAAAATACAGATTTAAAATTTTAAATATAGAAAAAGAATACTTTTAAAACACATAGTGGAATTTTAAATAAGGGGTTCGGTCTCAAGTCATCACTTAATCTCCTCCTCATAGAAATCATATATATCCAAGCAGTTTATTATAAAAATAAAAAGACACATAATATATATCAAGTTTTCTAAACAAAAGAACAAATGGTTATCTAGAAACAAATCCTCTTCCAAGGTTATATATGGTATAAAAATATATCAGGTCATACAAGACCTCTTATATAGTTATTCATAGGAATACAATAAATGAGTTTGACAGAATGTGGAAAGCACACTCTGATTTAAGCACAGAGAGAGTTTTTATAGATAAAAAGAGTATAATAACACACTTCTCAAAATAAATTCATAAAAAGATAGAGAAAATTAGTAGAGATGTAAAATACTGATGTTTCTCAATCCAAATGGATTCAAATGTTTAGAGATACTAACATCAGTCTTTGAAAGGAGATCAAATAGATTTCTCAGAATGTGCATGAAAACAGAGTATCATAGTTGGTCTGGAAATTCTTTATGTTTTTAGTTTGTATTATCTATAAAATGTGATACTCTTGGTTGATACAAGTTCTACTCTTTTTCACCACAACATTTTCAACACTCATGCATAAGGAAGTTTTGTAGAATTAATACAAATGCAAGTCCATTTGTCCATTGGGGCCTGAATCCTTATACTGAGCACAAAATCAATAAGGTATGACTTTTTCCTTAATGCATTCATGGAGTTGTTTAATAATAAGAATTATTAAATCCATTTATGTATTGACAACATTAATTTCCATAAACTAGCCATTGGATTATTAAATTTTAATTGAGATCCGGAAGAACAATGGAAACAATATAGAAGTAGATATCTTAACATTATATCAATTCTTGCGGTAGATTAGTTCTGGTGATGGATTATCCTAGAGATAAATATTCTATGGTTGTATATTTTCTCTGGTGGTAGAATCAGTGAATGATAGAATAAACTGGTGGTATTATAGTCCAGTGTTAGATGTGTTAATGGTAGATCTGGCTAATGGGAGATGTCTTTAGTAGAAGATATGTTAGTGGTTGATATTTAGTGGTAAATCTAGTTGGACTGACATTAGACCTTATGAATTAATGACAGATACTATTGAACTAATGTAATATCAACTCTTGACTATGTTTTTTCAAAAATTAACTTAGAAAAATATTTACTATCATAAAACATTTATCTTTTTAGAAACATAATAATCATGATTTTTGATCATTAAAATAAAGATTTGAAAACAATAATGGTCTTGTAAAGAATTATATTTTTTCCTCACTCCCAGAAACTGATTTATTTAAATTCAAATGAATTAAAATCATAAAACATATATGGTATAAACGTAAGAATATCTATTAAGGAAAGATCAAAGTTAAGAGAGAAAAATTAAAGTTTTGAATAATTAATTATAAAGATATTTTGATGCATGATAATGGAACCATTTATAGTTTATTTACATAGTTGAATGAAGTTGTGAGAATAGTCAGAGGCTATGGTTAGAAGATAAAATATTATGATATTTTTTAAAATATTTTTCATATATTTCCATATAATTTTAATTCTAAAGTCACTATTTTGGAAGGAAATGATCTAAGTGATATTATTCTTAATGAATTTCATAGTATTATAATATATTATGAAATAAGAAATACATTACTATCAATAAGAAGGGGAAGGAATAAAAATAATTCTATTTTAAATCCACACATCAATAGAATTTGAAGACGAAGGTTGTTATTGAATAAGAATCATGTTGTTTGAATTCAGATGAAGATTTGAAGGATAATTTTGATGAAGTTATCTCATATATCTTAATAAATTTGAGAATGGAAAAAGGAAGGTATAAAGTAAATATTACCTTAAAAATTTTCAGGTGTGGAGATATTGGGATCTATGCTGTAAATTATTTGAATTCCAAAACCAATGATGATAGTGAAGAGAAATATGTTATGTCTATAATATTCTCAAAGAGAAAACACAATAAGTCAATGGTTTCCTACAATGATAAGGGTAAAAATTTATGTAAATTTAAAAGGAGAAACTTATTTTCAAAACAAGTTATAGATAATGATAAATTTAATACCCCAAGATTTTAGCTCATATTTTCTTTTAAAAATATCACTATGTTGATAACATGTAGCACATGCAACACCAATCATAAAAAAACCATGAAATTGTATTATTTAAATATGGTTTTTATAACCTATTAATTGGGTTAACGAGTATGAATAGGAATAAAATAATTATAAAAAAATATATATAAAGGTTTTATATAATGTAAATGTATTGACTAATTCATAATAAATAAGTACTCAATTTTAGGTAAAGTCATTTTATGCCTCAAAAATATATTTTTTTAAAGGATTCTGTTGTATTTTATACAAAAATATTATAATTAATTATTTCCATTTTAAAAAAATTGATAAAAGTGATATCATTTTTGAAATATGTAAATCAAAATTATCTTAGGGTGAATTTTTTTTATTTTTTTATTTTTGAAAAGATTAATTTTTCAGTGAATAGTGAAAAATACTGATTTATAGAAAACTTTCATTTCTTTTCAAATATTTAAAAAGTAAAATTATATTTTGAATTTATTTTAAAATTTATTTATATGATTTTTATTTAATATAATTCAATTAATTTCATTTTAACCTACATTATTCTTAATTTTGAGAAAGAAACATTTTTTTACTTAAAAATGCATTTTTCCAGAAAATGGTTTGTCATCACTCTTTATTGGTTTATTTTAAAATTAATTTATACCAATTATAGAACTTAAATTTTAAAAAATTTAAAACATATTTTGAATTAAATTTTCCAAATTTTATAATGAGACCACTTTCATTTTTCATAGATATGAATAAAAACTTTTGTAAAAAATTCATTTCCATGATAAGAGTTAAAATGGGTTTAATGGGTTAAGAATAAAATTATAAGGGTTAAAATGACATAAATACTTGTATAAATCCTATTTTTTATTCATATTTAGACCCTATATCATATCCTATTCAAATATGAGTCATTTTGGAGCTATGTTTATTGAGTAATACATTAATGTATTTAATTTTTTTTGAAACATTTCATGTGTGTCCTCTTCCTCACTAATAAAAGAACACCACCTCTACTCTATTCTACACTCTTCAGTATCCACTTTTATAGATAAATACCATCCAATATAATTTCCTATAATCCCAACCAATTTCCTATATGTTCTTTTTTTTATCATAATACGATCCTAATAAGGCTTTAGGTATAAACCTAAGGAGGTTTTCTGAAGAATAGGTATAGTTCTTAACTGAGTGTTCTCTTTTTTATTTCTTCTTTTAACAACTTAAAACCTATCCTAAAATTTGTTGTATAATATAATAAGTATATAACATATACTAAAATATTATTATGTTTATTTTATAAACCATTTTTATTTATTTATCCATCTAATGTAAAATAAAAACATCTTTTGTGTGTACGTGAAGACTATCACCTCATGAAGATGATATATTTCATTTTTAATCACCACCTCTTATGGTTGGTCATAATGATTTCTAAAAATGAAATAATATGATATATATGATATAAATTTAATTATTTTATTATAAATACATATTCTAATTATTTATTTATAATCCAAGGAAAATAAAAATCATCGCTTATAAGTACATAGGACCTTTAATCTCTTCATAGCGGTGTAATTTATTTTTCATCCATAATTCACATGAATGGTTATAAATAAGTAAATAATGAATATATATGATATTAATGAAATAATTATTATTCTATAAATACAATATTTCATTTAACTTCTTATCATTCTACCCATTAAAAAATGATAACATTGGTCGTGTGCATGTGTGAACTACCACATCAACGAAGCGATGTGATTAATTTTTAATGTATGCCTTTCAAGAATGATTATAAAGCTGTATATAATGAATAAAAATTATATTCATGAAATTATTACCATTCCAGATATAATTCATCCATTTCATAAATCCTTTAACAATAAACAATATTTTGAAGTAATTTTGGAGAAATCTATCGAACAACCTAAAGTGATTGATGTAAGAAAGAGATATTCAATGAATGAATTTAAAATTATTATAAAAGAATTTAAAAAATGTTATATTGATGAAAAAAATTCTTTATAAATTATTTAATAAATTTAAATTCATTATATAGGAGGATCAAATACATATGACTAAACAGAGACCCAATGTAAGGGTAATTTTGTCTCATTACCACTTCAATGAGACATGTTTCACATTATGCACCAAATTAATTTTTTATGGTGTATATAATGCCACATTTTACAGCTTATATCATTAATACCTATTTATTCATGGTATTTAGTGCTTTTTATTCATGTTTCCACTTTAATCAGTTTCATTCAAAAGTTATCAAAGTAGTAAGGGGTTTATTTTAAAATCTCATTTTATTTCAGGATTTTTTATGTTTAGATATCCTTTGAGAAAATAATATGATCCCAAAATATTAAAACTAATATATTTTATTCTCCTTTATTTATTTTTTGGTTCTAAACGATTATTTTTCATTTATTCTCTTATTGTATAAAGAATCGACAATTAAGTTACATGTAAGGTAGTTTTTAAAAAAAATCTTAGTTTGAATTTTTCTATCCAAATATTTTTCTTCCATGTCCATATTTTCTTTGAAAAATTTTCAATAATTTTTTTCATATTATCCAAATAATATTTAATGAAATTTTTTACCCATGTTTTAATTTCTATTAAAAGTCTTAAAATGAGACTTATTCTTGTTTTCTGAATGAGATGCTTTTTACCAAAGGTGTGAATGTAATCTTTGTTTTAACATACACAACAAAAATTATTTTTCCCACATTCATGAGTTATATTTACTTTAAATATTACTTTACATGTTTCAATTTTTATTTTCAAATAAAATATTTTTCACAATATTTTGGTAACTTTTATTTAAAACTATAACAGTTAAAAAGGGTATTAGTTTCTTAATAGAATGAAAATAATTTTAAAAAGTGAATTATAAATACATTCCTAAATAAAGTTTCAAAGAAGTTATTTTTAATGTATTTATCTTATTTTATTTTCTAAAGTCTTGGATTTACTAAAAATATTCATCTTTTAGGAATCAATGGTCTTATATCATCCTCTACTGATAAAGGATTATACCTTATTTTGAGATCATTCACTTTATTATGATCGATATTCACTATCACTCTCCATTATTAATTGGACATTATTTTCTTCCTTCATATCCATAATTTTAAAATAATGGTTGAATTCCGAATCATTTCTATTATTTTTTTATTTTTCAACCATATATCATTCCTATATATGGTATCAGTTGAAGGAAACTTATTTAGTATGTTATTTCATTTAATGTGGAATTATTTATGTTATGTATTTCTTAATTCAATAAAAATAATTTTTGACTTATAAGTCATTTTGAGAATTAATTGTATTCATCATTAAAATTTTGGAAATTCATAGGTTAATAAAGTTATAGGTGGGTCTCATCTCTAGATATCCTCTCAATGCATTGATCGGTCTCATGAGAAAAAATATGTGACTACATTAAATGTGTATTTGGATTATACCTATCCATTTATTAAGAAGTATGTCTTATTTGAGAGGAATTAATGGAAAGATTCATGATATCTTAGTTGACATGAATTGATGGAAAGTTCATGAATGTTTGGATTTATGAATTTCCTTTGTTAAGAATTTTTTTCCATTATCCATGTGATTTCTATGTTGATATTATCCATGGATTTTCAATGAACTATATTTTTGGATTTAATGGATTGTGTTTTGATTATATGATCTGACATATTGATTATAAATTATTTAATCATGATAGCTTCCATTATATATAACCCTTAATAAGTATATAATCCCACTTTTATTTATTTTCCTTTCCACTAGATATGAAAAATAAATATTTGAATGATTCGAAAGGGTACAAGAATGTTTTTGATGCTGTATTTTTAATTTAAAATGTATTATGGAATTCATGTATGTATCAAGTTTTCTAATACAGATAAACTTATCGATATTGGGTGGTGTAATCCCTAGTATCATTTTTAATGTAATATATAATCATTGGATTTAGGTAACTAAATTCGAGGTGTTACAGTTGGTATTAGATAAATTTTTGTAGTACCATTGAAAACTATATTTTAAATTAACATGGCTAAAATGATCATTCCCTTAGAGTATTTGACATCTTTTATGGAATTTTCATTTTATGTCTCAATATTCATGATGAATTTGGGATAACTATGTAAGTTTCATTGTTTAGGGATATATCTTATAGGAAGGAAGGGAATCAACACTCATGGTCAATATAGGTATTACCTTGTTGATAATGGAAATAAAGTGGGTGTTGGAGCTGATCAAATAATGGAAATATTAGGGAAAGTGAGTCAGGTTATGATTGATATCATTTCCCAAATCGATCAACTATACATGAAAGAATCTAGAGTGAAGGATACTGTTAATATGTTTAGATAACTACTATATTTGAGACAAACAATATGAACCTAACTTAATTGTATAACAATAAGAAAAAATTGGAGTTTCTTGATTGTTTAGGTGATAAAATATATGGGAGGAAAATGATTCACCATCTCATGCATTAAGAATGGGGGAGGAATAACTTGGGTAAATTTTTAAAGATAATTTGATTTTGATACAAGTGTGATTTGAAATCCAAACATTCTCCTAATTTTATAGTCAATAAATAATCTATTAATTTCTAATGATTTAAATATAAGGAGATAAGTCATTATGCAAACCAATTCCCCAAGCATCAAGGATTAACCAGATAATTTTTTTATTGATAATATATTGAAAATACTCAAAATTTTATGAATATTTTCAAAATAAATTAATAATTACTCTTGTATATTTTTGAGGAAAATGAGTTGTTAGATAAATTTAGTATGTGTAAATGGTGATTTAAGGAAGTTTCTTCTATTGTAAATATTGTCTCTATGGATGGAATATCTATTGATCTTTCTAAGACAAAATGTAATCAAATAATAACCCTTATGGATGAATATAAACTTAAATGATTTTAATTAAAGGTAATTATGGTTAAATTGGAGAATATATTCTTATAATTAGTGGCATTTATAAATGGTATTTTTGTATGAGTATTATGAGAAAAATCCAAGGATTATTCAAATAATATTATGTTTTTTGTAAAATTTAAAAAAATTGAATTTATGAAACATGTGTTTAATGGTATCAATCAACAAAAAAAGTGATTTTTGTGAAAATGTGATATTTTTTGAAGAAAAATTTGTCAAACCTTAATTATTTCTTGGTTAAAATTTAATTAATAATATTTTAGGAGTATTAAATTGATATTTGTTATTGTTGAGATTTTGGAGATTAATTGGTATAAATTTTTATTCATATTGGTTATTATTGTAGCTTGTGTTTAACATTTCAATTTTACATAAGTGGAATAAATTTTCACCCTTGTGTGGATCTTATGGTGGATTAAATGATTATTTTAGTGATTTACGAATGAAAAATGCATCACGGTCATGATGATTCACATTTAAGGATGAAATAATACTTTTATAATTAGATGAAATCAGGTAAGTAAATTTTATCATATTTTATATCCTAATGGTAAAGGAATTTCTCAAACTTAAGAAAACTGAAAATAAATCTATCAAGTCTTATGTGGAAATTAACACTCAACTATTGAGTTATGATTTTAGAAACTCATTTTCAATTATGAGTCATATAGAGATACATGCATAATAGGTTTCCTGGTCATAACCTAGAAACTAAAGTTCATGATAATATATATATATATATATATATAATTTTATTACTATGTCTTAATCATTTTAGAAAATAGGAATTAAAATTGTTAGGATGTAATTTATGTAAGGAGGGTAGAATATAACACCCTAAGATTTTATTTAATATTTTCTTTTAAAATTAACTCTTTGTTTGATAGTGTGTAGAAAATGCAACACAAAGCTTAAACAAACTACGAAATAGTGTTGTTTAAATATGGTTGGCATAACCTAGTTATTAGGTTGATGAGTCTAAATATAAATGAACAAATTATGATAAACTAAGTATAAATATTTTATATAATTCAAATATATGGGTTAATACAATATAAATTAGTAATAAATTTTTAGTAAAGTCATTTTATGCCTCAAAAGTACATTTTTTCTCAAAAATGGTTTTTATTGCATTTTGTGCATGAATATTATAATTAATTATTAAAAATTTTAAAAAATTATTTGATAAAAATTATTTAATTTTTTAAATCATCATATCAAAAATATCTAAGGGTGAAATTTTTTTATTTTTATGAAAAGATCGATTTTCTAGTGTGTAGTTAAAATTTATGATTTTATAAAACTGTCATTTATTTTCAATAATTTACAAAGTACCATTATTTTTTTAATCTATATTAAAATATAACTAGTAATTTTTTAATAAAAATGATCCAATTAATTTAATTTTGATAGATATCATACTTAATTTTTAATAAAAACATTTTTATACTTAAAAATAAATTTTTATGAAAAACTATTTTTCATCACTTTTTGCAGGTATATTTTAAAATTAATTTCCAAAACATATAGAAATAAAATTTGATAAAATTTAATAAATGTTTTTAAATCATAATTTCAAAAAAAAATTAATTATGCCACTTTCACATTTTTCATTATTAATAGTGACATTGGTAAAAAAAAGTCAGTTACCATGGTAAGAGTTAAATGGGTTAAAAGTGTTAAAACTAAAATGATAAGGGTCAAAATGAAAAACAACTTGTCTAAATACTATTTTTATGGTCCTATTTAGACCCTATTTAATATCCTTTGATAATATTAGTCATTTTGGAGCTATTTTTTGTAAGTAATGCATTGAAATATTTTAATAATTTGAAACATTCCAAGTGTGTCCTCTTCCTCACTTATAAAAGGACACCACCTATCCTCTTTTATACACACTTAAGGATCCTATTATATTGGTAAATATCAACCTAAATACTTACCTAAAATACCTAAATATTTCATAGAGTTCATTTTTTATCATAATATAATTCTAAGAAGTCATTAGGTATATACCTAAAGAGGTTGTCCAAAGAAGAGGTATAGTTCTTAACCATGTGTTTCCTTTTTTATTTCTTCTTTTACCTCCTTAAAACCTGTAATAAAAATTTTTATATAATAAAATTAGTATATAAATTATAATCAAATTTTGTTATTTTTATGTTATAACCGTTTTTATCAACTTATCTATATAACATAAAATGAAAACATCTTTTGTGTGTACGTGCGGACTACCGCCTTGTGAAGAGGATGTATTTCATTTTTCATCACCACCTATTATGGTTGGTCATAATGATGGATAAAAATGAAATAATATTATATATATGAGATAAATTTTAATTATTTAATAGTAAATAAATATTATAATTTTTTATTTACCATCCAATGAAAAATAAAAACATTACTCATATGTATCGTCACCACATAGCAGTGTAATTCATTTTTAATCACCACTTTAGTTGTACGGTTATAAATATAGAAATAATTAATATATATAATATTTATAACATAATTATGATTCTTTAAATATAATATATCATTTACCTTCTTATCCTTCTACCAGTCAAAAATTATAATTTCACTCATGCATACTTGGAGACTACCAACTCTAACAAGCGATGTGATTCATTTCTCATATCTGCCTTTCAAGATTGATTCCAAAATTATATATAGTTATTAAAAATTATATTCATGAAATTATTAAAAAATAAATTATAATATGTAACCATTTCATAACTCCTTTAAACATGGAAAATAAGTGAAGTAATTTTAGATAAATTGACCAAACAACCTTGTGTGGTCAACATAAACAATATATATTAATTGAATGAATTTAAAAGGATTATAAAGGAACTTGAAATGGAATATAGTTAAAAACTATTCTTAATAAAGTATTTAATAGATTTAAATTCATTATTCAAGAATATAAAATATGTATGACTAACCTGAGACCCAAGGTAAGGTAATGTTTTTATCATTTCCACTTCAATGACACATGATTTACAATATGCACCTAATTTATTTTACATGGTGTAAATAATTATCCCTTTGTAAATTTATATAATGAATCTATGTTTATTCATGGTATTAAATTTTTTATATTCACATTTTTTACATAATGTTTTTTATTCAAATTTTATCAAAGAAGTAATAGATTTCATTTACAATCTCATTTTATTTCGAGATTGTTTATGTTCACATTTACTTTAGTAAAATTATGTGATCCTAAAATGTTAAACCCCATATATTCTATTATCATCAAATTATGTTTGGGTTTTTAATTTTTTTTTTTCCATTTTTTATCTTACTATATCAAGAATTAATGAGTTAGTTACATGTAAGGGGGTTTCTTTTAAAAATATTATTTTGAAGTTTTTCTTCCAAATATTTTTCTTCCATGTACTTAATTTCTTTAAAAAAATTCAAGAATGAATTTTATTTTATAAAAACATTTATTAAATAAATTTTTACCCATGTTTGAATTTCTATAAAAAGGTCTAAAATGAATCATTTTTTCATTTTCTGAATGAGGAACTTTTTACTAAAGGTGTGAGTGGAATCTTTATTTTAACATACACCACATTAACAGATTTTCCCACCATCATAACTACTCTTTGATTTGAAGCTTACTTTGTATCTTTCCATGGTTATTTTTATATAAAATATTTTTATCTATATATTTGGATTTTTTATTTAAAATGATATCAAATGAAAGGGTTATTATTTTCTTATTAAAATGAAAAGAATTTTGAAAAGTGATTTATAACTATGTTCTTACATAAAGTTTCAAGGAAGTTATTTGTACTATATTTTGGTTATTTTCTTTTCTAAAGGCTTGGTTTTATTATAAACAATTAATTTTTTATTAATTAATAGTCTTTTATCATCCTTTATTAGTTATGGATTATACCTTATTTTGAGATCATTCACTTTCTTTTGATTATGTTCTCTAACACTCTCCATTATTCATTGGAAATTATTTTATTCCTTAATGTTCATACATTTAATATCATGGATTAGTTTAGAATCATTTCTATTACATTAATTATGTTTAAATTGTATATAATTTCTATATATGGTTTTATTTTAAGGAATCTTATTAAGTAAGTTATTTCATTTACTCAGGACATACTGATGTTCTATATTTCTTAATTCAATATAGATAATTGTTGAATTATATAGAATTTTTAAAATTAATTTCATTGATAATTTAAAATATGATGAATATATGGGACATGCAAGTGATGGGTAGATCTTGGTTAAATATATCCAACCAATTCATCAATAGGTATCAAGATACAAAATAGGTGGCCACGTTATATGGGTATTTAGTTTAAACCTACCCATTTATTTATAATGATATCTTGGTTGAGAGGCCTTGATAGTAAGATTCATGATATCTTATTTGAGTGAAATTTATGTAATATTCATGTCTGCATGGATTTATTCATTTCCTTCATTAAGAATATTTTTTCCATTATCTATGTGATAGTTATGTTAATTTTTCAATGTATGTTCATTAAATTAAAGTTGTTTATTGAATGGAATGTGGTATTATTATCCACTCTTTTATATTTATTATGCCTTATTTAACCATGAAATATTTTTATATATTTAAACTGTACTATTCATATGAGCTCACCCTTTATTTTTTTCCTTTCCCTAGGATATGAAGAAAGAATATTTAAATGATTTTCAAGGGTGTAATAAAGTTATTCATGTTATGTTTTTAATTTATAGTATATTATGGAAGTCATGTATGTATCTTTTTTTCCATGAATATTAACCTAATTGATCTTGGGTGTTATGATCCCTTGTATCTTTTATTAATGTAATAATTAAGAACCAGCTCTAGGTTACTTGAGTTAGGGTGTTATAAAAATTAAGATGAATATGAGTTTTTATTCAGTGGTGAAGATAATGGGAAACTGTTTATTGTTAAAGTAAATGATGAAAATATTTCAAGTGATAAAAGTTGTTCTGAAAGTGAATAATAAGAATATACTAATATGGAATACATACTAAAGAGATAATTAAAATAATTTTTCTCAAAGATTTTCTAATAGGATAAGGCAATCAAAAAATTGAATATTGGTGATAAATCCTTTAACAAAATGAATCTATATTCTAAAATGAAAAGAAAAAGTTTATTGAATAAGTAAAAGGGTTAAATAATTTTCTAGATGATGATCATACTCTTAACATCAAGTTGTAAAAAAATATTGAAGGATAAAGAAAATGTGTTTGATCATTTAGAACAAAAATTGATCAGAAGAAAAGAGGATTTGAGGAAGTTCATATCCACTATTGAAAATATTTTTTCTAAAGTTTGAGAATGATCAAAGAAGTGCATAGCTCAATAATAACAACATAAATCATTTCATAAGTATGAAAATAATGCTGAAAATTATTGTGAAAATTCAGTGAAGAATAAGAAATTCATGAAGAACAAGGTTGTGGCCAAATCAAGTGACATTTTAAAATCTATAATTTCTAGGATCACCAACATTAGTAAAAAACTATATTATAACTAATATTTTTAAACTATATGGGAAAATATTATGTGAATATAAAGTGTTGGGAGTTTACTGAAATCGTGTTCCATAAAAAGGAGTAAAAATTGGTGACACAAAGATGGGTGAAAGACAGTTGAAAAAATTTGGATAGCATGTTACTTTAAAAGTTAAATATTATTTTTATGGTTATTATTGTATTTTTGGGGTTTTAGACATATAAAAAAAATTTGTTCATTTACCAACATTATAATTAGACTATAAGGTGTTATAGGAAAGGGTTGAGGGGGAGTTAGTCCTCTCAAAAGAAGGATGTTCAAAACTATTTAAGATCTATGTATATAAATCACATAATAGGTTTGATATACTTGAATAAATTTATGGATGTTTGGATCATCTTTTTCATCATACTAATTATTGAATTATTATTTTACTAACGCAACATAATATGAGTTTTATTACTCAATATCCTCAAAATTATAAGAATAAAGTAATGGATAAATCCTTAATTATAGAAGTAGCACTTATAGCATACAAAGGGGAAAGTCTATGGATATTGGAAAGTGGATTATAATCCCATATAATAGGATATTTGAAAATCTTAAAAGGTATAGAAAATTTTAAATAAGGCCCATTGGATTTTGGAAATGATGGGTCACTCAAGATCAAAGGAGTTGGTTCGACAGTCCTTATAAAATAAAATAAAAACTCCAAAAAAATTATATGTTGATTGATTAAAACATAATTTGATAAGTGTTTAACGTATTTTTTATAAAGTAACTGAAGTTTTTTTGGAAATATGGGTTATTTTTTAATAACCTTGAATATATAAATGTGGTTACAAGAGGAAAATGAATAATAGGAAAAAAATTTCAAGTGGGTAATGCTGAAAATTCATGTTTTCTAAGTATGAAGAAAGAGAATGAGTTATGTAATTGAAGACTTTGCCATATTTTCCAAAATAATATGAGTATTATTACTCAAGGAAACAATTTTTTTGATGTTCCATTGTAACATCCCAAGTATGTAATGAATAATAGATATTTTTATCTATGTCTATTAATGAATTAGATAGTGTTTTAGAGGCTTAAAATGAGAATAAATCCAATCTTAAGCATGGAATACACTAATATTTTTAAAAGATTGTTTTACTGCCTTTTGATGGCAAACCATTTTCAAATCTATCTTTTGACAATTTTATAAGCTCTATTTGTAAAAATAAAATTATTATTTATGATTGAGACATTGAAATTTACATTGGATAATTTTTTGGTATTTTTCCGATAAAGTTCATTTTTTAATGAATAGTGAAAAATGTTGTATTTTAATTCAAAACCTCTTTTTAATCTAATCTATTTATATTATTATATTATCTTTTTAATTGGTTTTAAAGTGAAATTAGAATATATTTTTACCATTTAATCCAATAGTGGTCATTGGAATTAATTTCACCTTGAAATCG
Source organism: Viscum album (assembly GCA_963277665.1). NCBI lineage: Eukaryota > Viridiplantae > Streptophyta > Magnoliopsida > Santalales > Viscaceae > Viscum > Viscum album. The sequence goes on from OY728120.1 coordinate 133,954,043, forward strand.
GACTTAAACTAGTGTAAATCTTTTGATACTTATTGTTTCATAAAAACACGCTATTTGCTCTGACAGCAGGAATTAATTATTAAATTAATTAATTCAACTTATATGTTTTGAATTTTTTAAAATAGACTTCATTTTTGAATTTGGAATATCAAATATAGCTTAGGGGGAAGTTTTGGTATTTTTCTGAAAAACTTCAATTTTGATGAATAGTGAAACCACTAAGTGGTACTTAAAAAACTGATTTTTCGTTTAAATGAAATTTTACCACCTCTGTGTTTTTAATTTCAAAAATCCGACATACATGGTTGTCATTAAGAAGTAAAATTTGGTTCAATGGGATTAAAATATTTTTTTGGTGAATAGTAACTTTTAAGTTTATTAATCGCGATTAGAGGTAATTAGTGTAATTTAAGGTAAGAATAATGTTTTAATAATATAAAATGACCTAGAAACATGTCCTACTCTTATTGGATTTGTCATGGCCTACCAAGACAATCCATGGGTCAACTTGGGGACCCCATGGAGCCACTTTGGAAGGAAAATGACATTAATATCTTTTAATTTAATGTTAAAGTAAAAATGTCACAAACATGAGTTATTTTACTAAAACAATTTTTACATGGGGTTATACAAGTCATATTTTTTACTATAAATATTCATTGGAAATATAAAAATATTTACTACATCATAGTATTTTTTTTATAATTTTTAGACCTTAAATAAATTAAATTATTTATGACACCATGATGATGCAGTGATTACCTCATTAATAAAGGATTTAAATAAAATGAAAAGATAATGTTAAAACTATAACATAAACTTGTCAAAAACCTATTGTATGGGTGTATTTATAACCCTTATCACCTTATCCTCGAATTATATCAATTTGGGACCTTTTAAATCCGAAACTCATTTTAAAATAAAGTAACATTTCTTTACATTCCAAGAGTGCCCCTCCTCTCCTCTTATAAAAGGCCCCACCTCTACCTCTTTATCCACACTTCCAAAGACTTTGGCTCAGCCAACTCCTGCCCGTTTTGTCTCTCCACATCCCTCTATTACTCCTTGAAGCCTCACTTTGGGCAAAATTCTTCCCAAGGAAGCCTTTGAGCTCAAACCAAAGGGAGTTACCCGATTTTAAGGTAATGTCTTCACTTGCGTTCTTTTGTATTATTTTGCTTCTCCAACCCCCTAAAATCTTTTTATTAATTTCTTTTGTAACAACACCAGTATCTTCCATATACTAGGATGTGTTTATAAGAAGGATTCAAGCTACACTTACATACACCTACATCTAATGGTTAAAGAACATACTGTTTCTGTGGATGGCAAATTTCTGCCTCCCGAAATGATGATTGTTCACCATTCTTTTTACACCTTTAAAGGTGGCCATTAAGATGAAACTATATTTATATATGATATATAATATGTTTATGTTTTCCTTAAGCTTCTGTATTTTTCATTTTGGGCATACCTTTATGGTTTCCATTATGGGTAAACGTGATATCTTCATTTAAGGAAGTGCGGACCACCGCCCCCTCAAAGTGATTTGATTCGTTAATACCATATGTGGGATGTATAAAGGATAGAGTTATGATATTATATATGATATTATACTGGAATTATAATATACCTTTATATCATTATGATTCCATTCCATAAAATACGAAATAGAAATGAAAGCAGCGTTCATGCGTACGTACGTCTTACCGTCTCCATGAATGGTGCATTTCATTTCTTACCTCTAAATGTTATGTAATATTATAAATGCATGAATGTACTGGATATATATGATATATATGATATCTACATCATGAATACAATTCTGGATATAATGGATACATGAACAACTTTTAATTATAAAGAGTTTATTTTTGACTCAAGTACCAATGATCGTTAAAACGACTGTTATTAACTTAAATAATAACATATTGTTCATGACATGGTAATAAGTGATATAAAAATAATAATGAACTTGAAAAATGTTCTTAAGAAATTAGAAATTAACTCAAGTTTATTATTCAGGAGATTAAATAACGATCGAGTCAAGTCGGACCCGAGGTAAGGGACTTCGTCTCAATCTCCATTTATTGAGGCATATTTTGTTTTATACACAACCTTCTTTTATACGGTGTATAAACCCCTTTGACTTTTACGTTTATCCAAAAGGAATCTTTTTTATACGAAGCTTTTTACTAAACGACAAAAGGGAATGTTTTTGTCGTATGTATGTGGCGACAACGACTTCTCCACCGCCGTGACCATTATTTGAGTTTCGGCTTCCTCTACAAGCCATACCTTCTTTTTAAAAGAAAAATAAATACCATGTTTTACTTTTATTTTATTTTGGTATTGAAAATGGTTTTAATAATGTTTTTATATCAATGTTTTTTATTGATATCTTGTGATTGAAAGGTGGAAATGTTATGTTTCCTTTATGCATGTTTTATGTGATACGATTATGTTGTGGTTCTTGGGAATTATTATGAAGATGGGTGGTTCCGTGATAAACTAAGGGCGGGTGATCCCGATATCGCTCTCCAATGCATTGGGTAATGCAAAGTGGTTAAACGTTAAGGTTTCTCCGAAGAGATTTAGGGAATATACTGTGATGGGTATTCCAAACGTAACCAAGAGGGTTACTCCCTACGTAAGAATGTTATGAATTCCTCAAGTTACCTTTATGTCTTATGATTTCTATGATTTATTCATGATTTTATGAGGTATGTTAAAGTTCTTATGTTTTATGGGTAATGTATGATTTCATTCTTATGTATATATACACTCATGTTTCCTTTCCATACTTTTTATAACCCTTACTGAGCTTTTTATGCTCATCCCAAGTTTTCGAAATGTTTTTCACAGGTCAAGGGAAAGGTACATGATATGATGATAGTGTCAAGGAAGTGTCAAGAAAGAATCCATGTTTTATTTTAAATATGTTTCTGTTGATGGGAAAAATGAATACTATCTTTTATGTAACCACTTTGTTTAAATGTGGAATGTAATGCATGTTTTATGATCTAATTCTCTAAAACTCTAAACCTAAAAAGATCCTCAATGTGTAATCTTGTAATAACTCAAGATTAAGTAAGGTTTAAGGCTGGGGCCTTATAGTTGGTATCAGAGGTCGGTTTAGATAACTTTAGGAGTTAGAATTTTATAAAATGATTATCCAAAAATATTTTTTTATGGTCAAATTTATATGATATAGCATTTGAATATTACCATGTTGCTTCATCTAAGACATGTTTGTTCAGAATGGTTTTCCACAGAGGAAATAGGGAAGCATTGCTAGGAAGGAATACAGAAGGAAATAACCTTCCGAATCAGCATCCTGAGATGGTCGAAATTGGAATTGAACAGTATGTTGCAGTAATGGCGTAGTTTACTCAAGCGATAAATGGTGGTGGTATCCATGCATGAGATCAGCCAGATCAAATGCAGAGGAACATGTCAGTGGTGGAACATTTCATGAGGCAACATCCCCCATCATTCAGAGGATCATCTGACCCTGTGCTAGCTGAAGGGTGGATTAAAGCACTGGAGAAGATTTTTGACATCATGGGGTGTTCAGACAATCAAAAGGTTAGTCTTGCTATTTACCGTTTGGAGGGTGAAGCAGATCAGTTGTGGTCGATGGTTAAAAATATCAGGGACGCTGATGAGATTGATGCTCTCGACTGGGATGAATTTAAAGGTATGTTTCTTGAGAAGTATTTTCCTAAGGCTATTCGACTTAGGATGGAAAAGAAATTCTTGGAATTGAGGCAAGAGGAAGACTCAGTGGCTGCCTATGAAGAAAGGTTCACTCGATTGGCAAGGTATGCTCCAAATTTTATCCGAGACCTTGATAGTAAAATCAATCGTTTTTACTCAGGATTAAAGCCAAAATATCGAATGTCTTTAGCCTCTAGTGAGTTCAAAAGTTATGAATAGCTTGTTCGATGTCCTGAGAAGGTGGAAATAGAGTTTGCCGATGATCAAGTGTTCTATAACAACCAACAGAAGAAGAGACCGAGGTGGCAGGAGAAAGGAAATAATTATTCAAAAAAGTCTGATGGTAAGAAAAATAAGTTTCCAGTTTGTGATAAATGTGGTAAAAGGCATGCTACGGAATGTCTTCTGAATTCTAGAAAGTGCTATTGATGTGGTAAGATGGGACATAGGGCTCGTGATTTCACTGAAAAAGATCAAGGTGATGGTAAGTCCAAATTCGATTTACAGTTAGTGAAATGTTTTAAGTGCAATGAGATGGGTCATTATGCAAACGAGTGTTCGACAAAGAGCTTGAGTGATGGGAAGCAGTTAGACTACAAGCAGAAATGGGTGTTGAAATCCTTTGCAACTACTTCAGCAGATGTTGGGCCATCAAATGAAGTTGTATCAGGTACTTTGTTTGTTTTTTCAGATTATACCAGTGTGTTGTTTGATTTGGGTTCTACACATTCTTTCATCTCAGAAACCTTTTCTTGTAAAATGGGAATACCATCTCAAGAAATGACTCCTGAACTTGTGGTAAAAACACTTGGGAGAAATGTTGAGGCACAAAGAATTTATAAGAATCTTCATATCCTTATCCGTGGAAAGAACCTACTTTCAAACCTAATTGTTCTACCTCTAGTAGAGTTTTATGTTATCCTGGGTATGGATTGGCTCTCTATTTACCATGCTAAGATTGACTGTAGAGCTAACGAAGTTCCTTTTCAGAAAGAATTTCAGTTTGTGTACAAGAATAAACCCTTACTGTTGATAACATATCAAGAGTATGAGAAACTTGTAAAAGATGGAAATGAATGTTACCTTGCACACATTGTTGAAAACAAGGGAACTGTTCAGATTAATGATGTTCCAGTGGTAAATGAGTATCCTAATGTTTTTTCTGATGAGTTGCCTAGAATAATACCAGATCAGGAAGTTGAATTTATTGTTGACTTAGTTCCTGATGCTAAGCCAATTTCAAAACCCCCTTATCGAATGGCTCAAATTGAACTTTTAGAGTTGAAGGAGCAATTGCAAGATTTATTAGAGAAAGGTTTCATTCAACCTAGCACATCACCATGGGGTGATCCTGTTTTATTTGTTAAAAAGAAAGATGGTTCAATGAGACTTTGCATTGATTATAGAGCCTTGAATAACATCATTGTTAAGAACAAATATCCTTTTCCTTATATCGATGATTTGTTTGATCAGCTCCAGGGAGCTCAGTATTTTTCAAAGATTGACCTGAGATCGGGGTACCATCAGCTGAAGGTAAAGGAAGAATATGTTCCGAAGACTGCGTTTCGTACAAGATATGGCCATTATGAATTTGTAGTAATACCTTTTGGGCTAACCAATGAACCTGTTGAATTCATGGACTTAATGAATATAATTTTCCATGAGTTCTTGGATAAGTTTGTGGTTGTTTTCATTGATGATATTTTGGTGTTTTCTAAAAGTAAAGAGGAGCATGAAAGACATTTAAGGGTTATTTTTCAAACCTTAAAAGAAAATAAATTTTATGGGAAATTCAGAAAGTGTGATTTTTGGTTGCAAAAAATTTCTTTCCTTGGTCACATTGTTTCTAAAGATGGGATAACTGTTGATCCTGCAAAAACAAAGGTTGTTGAAGAATGGACAAGACCCACAAATGTAACATAGATTCATAGTTTACTTGGTTTGGCAGGCTATTACCGAAGGTTTGTTAGAAATTTTTCATGGTTGTCTAGTCCAATGACTAAGCTAACTCAGAAGGGTGTTAAGTTTATCTGGACAAACGAATGTGATGATTATTTTCAGGTATTGAAAATAATATTGGTGAATGCTCCAGTTTTGGCACTACCTTCCAGGAATGGTGAGTTTGTTATCTACAGTGATACTTCATTAAAAGGACTTGGTTGCGCCTTAATGCAGAATGATCAGGTAATTGATTATTCTTTACAACAGTTGAAAACTCATGAGGTAAATTACCCTACACATGATTTGGAATTAGCTGTTGTAGTTTTTTCTTTAAAAATTTGGAGGCATCATTTGTATGGAGTAAAGTGTGAAATATATACCAATCACAAAATTTTAAATTATATATTCACTCAGAGAGAATTAAACATGAGATAGAGGAGATGGCTAGAATTAATCAAGGATTATGATTTTATAATTCATTACCATACGGGAAAAGAAAATAAAGTGGCTGATGCTTTGAGTCGAAAAAGTAATGCTTCATTAGCAATTTTGCGTTTGGAATGTGATCCTTTGGTTAAGGATTTGATGAAATTTGGCATAGAAGTTGTTGGTGTAGGATGTTCTTCTATTTTGTTTCAGGTATCAGTGAAATCTTCTCTATCAGATAGAATCAAGCAAGTACAGAAGCAAGACAGTGAGTTGCAGAAAAAGGTAGAGCTGGTTCAGAAGCGTAATTTGCCTGGATTCAACATTGATAATGATTGCGTTTTGAGATTTGGGAAGAGATTGTGTGTGCCTTGTGATTCACAGTTGAAGAGAGAGTTGTTATGTGAAGCTCATAGTTCTCCGTTTTCAGTTCATCCTGGCAGTACTAAGATGTGCAGAGATCTGCGGGAGTATTACTGGTGGGATGGAATGAAAAGAGATATTGCTGATTTAACTGTGAAGTGTTTTACTTGTCAACAGGTTAAAGCAGAATGGCAGTTACCAAAAGGGATGCTTCAACCTTTACGAGTACCAGAATGGAAATGGGAGAATATATCCATGGACTTCATTTTGGGATTGCCGAAGACACCTCGAGGTAATAATGCAATCTGGGTTATTGTTGATCGCTTGACTAAATATGATCATTTCCTTTATATACAGGATACTTTTTCCCTAGATCAACTTTCCCATTTGTATCTTAAAGAGATAGTCAAGTTACATGGAGTTCCTCTCTCCATTGTATCTGACCGTGATCTCAGGTTCACTTCTAACTTTTGGAAAGGCCTTCAGAAGTCATTGGGTACTGAATTAAATTTTAGTACAGCTTTTCATCCTCAATCAGATGGGAAATCAGAATGAACAATTCAGACATTCGAGGATATGATACGTTCTTGTTCAATGGATTATCAGGGAAGTTGGGACCAACATCTTTTTTTGGTTGAATTTTCATATAATAACAGTTTTCATTCCAGTATACAGATGGCACCATTTGAGGCATTATATGGGAAGCGGTGTCAAACTCCAACTTTTTGGGATGAAGTGGGTGAAAGGAAGCTGATGGAACCAGAATTGGTAGAAGAGTTGGCAGAAAAAGTTCAGCTGATACAGAAACACATGAGAACAGCTTAGAGCAGGCAGAAGAGTTATGCAGACAACAGGAGGAAGGATCTATCTTTTGAGGTAGGTGATCATGTTTTTCTCAAAGTCTCACCATGGAAAAGTGTGATGCGATTTGGTAAGAAAGGAAAGCTGAGTCAAAGGTTCATTGGACCATATGAAATTCTAGAGAGAGTTGGATCAGTTGCTTACTGAGTGGCTTTACCTCCGAGTTTATCTCAGGTACACAATGTTTTTCATGTTTCAATGTTAAGGAAGTCCATGCCAGATCCATCTCATGTTTTAAGTCCAGAGGTAGTTCAGCTGGAAGAGAACCTATCTTATGAGGAACAATTGGTCCAGATTCTTGACCACAGGGAGAAAGTGTTACGGAATAAGTTGATTCATCAGGTAAAGGTTTTTTGGAAAAACCACATGATTGAAGAGGCAACATGGGAATCTGAAAATGCAATAAGGGATAAATACCCCCACTTATTCGATAAGTAAATAAATTGTGGGGACACAATTTTATAAAGGGGGAAGGATGTAACATCCCAAGTAAGTAATGAATAATAGATATTTTTATCTATGTCTGCTAATGAATTAGATAGTTTTTTAGAGACTTAAAATGAGAATAAATCCAATCTTAAGCATGGAATACACTAATATTTTTAAAAGATTGTTTTACTGCCTTTTGAGGAAAAACCATTATTAAATCTATCTTTTGACAATTTTATAAGCTCTATTTGTCAAAATAAACTTATTATTTATGATTGGGACATTGAAATTTACATTGGATAATTTTTTGGTATTTTTCCGATAAAGTTCATTTTTTTAATGAATAGTGAAAAATGTTGTATTTTAATTCAAAACCTCTTTTTAATATAATTTATTTATATGATTAGATTATCTTTTTAATTGGTTTTAAAGTGAAATTAGAATATATTTTTACCATTTAATCCAATAGTGGTCATTGTAATTAATTTCACTTTCAAATTGGACTTAAACTAGTGACAATCTTTTGATACATATTGTTTCATAAAAACACGCTATTTGCTCTGACAGCGGGAATTAATTATTAAATTAATTAATGAAACTTATATGTTTTGAATTTTTTAAAATAGACTTCATTTTTGAATTCGGAATATCAAATATAGCTTAGGGTGAAGTTTTGGTATTTTTCTGAAAAACTTCAATTTTTGATGAATAGTGAAACCACTAAGTGGTACTTAAAAAACTGATTTTTCATTAAAATGAAATTTTACCACCTCTGTGTTTTGAATCTCAAAAATATGACATACATGGTTTTCATTAAGAATTAAAATGTGGTTCAATGGGATTAAAATAATTTTTTGGTGAATAGTAACTTTTAAGTTTATTAATCACGGTTAGAGGTAATTAGTGTAATTTAAGGTAAGAATAATGTTTTAATAATATAAAATGACCTAGACACATTTCCTACCCTTATTGGATATGTCATAGACGACCAAGACAATCCATGGGTCAACTTGGGGACCCCATGGAGCCACTTTGGAAGGAAAATGACATTAATATCTTTTAATTTAATGTTAAAGTAAAAATGTGACAAACATGAGTTATTTTAATAAAACAATTTTTACATGGGGTTATATAAGTTAGATTTTTGACTATAAATAGTCATTGGAAATAAAAAAATATTTCCTACATCATAGTATTTTTTTATAATTTTTAGACCTTAAATAAATTAAATTATTTATGACACCATGATGATGCAGTGATTACCTCATTAATAAAGGATTTAAATAAAATGAAAAGATAATGTTAAAAATATAACTTACACTTGTCAAAAACCTATTGTATGGGTGTATTTAGAACCCTTATCACCTTATCCTCGAATTATATCAATTTGGGACCTTTTAAATCTGAAACTCATTTTAAAATAAAGTAACATTTCTTTACTTTCCAAGAGTGCCCCTCCTCTCCTCTTATAAAAGGCCCCCACCTCTACCTCTTTACCCACACTTACAAAGCCTTTGGCTCGGTCAAAACATACCCATTTTGTCTCTCCACATCCCTCTATTACTCCTTAAAGCCCCACTTTGGGCAGAAGTCTTCCCAAGGAAGCCTTTGAGCTCAAACTAAAGGGAGTTACCCAATTTTAAGGTAATGTCTTCACTTGTGTTATTTTGTTTTATTTTTCTTCTCCAACCCCCTAAACTCTTTTTATTCATTTATTTTGTAACAACACCAGTATCTTACATATACTAGTATGTTGTTATAATAAGTATTCGAGCTACACTTACACACACATACATATAATGGTTAAAGAACATATTGTTTCCGTGGATGGAGAATTTCTGCCTCCCGAAACGATGATTGTTCAACATTATTTTAACACCTTCAAAGGTGGCCATTAAGATGAAACTATATTTATATATGATATATAATATGTTTATTCTTTCCTTAAGATTCTGTATTTTTCATTTTGGGCATACCTTTATGGTTTCCATTATTGGTAAACGCGATATCTTCATTTAAGGAAGGGCGGACTACCGCCCCCTCAAAGTGATTTGATTTGTTAATACCATATGTGGGACATATAAAAGATGGAGTTATGATATTATATATGATATTATACTGGATTTATAATATACCTTTATATAATTATGATTCCATTCCATAAAATACGAAATAGAAATGAAATCAGCGTTCATGCATACGTACGGCTTACCGTCTCCATGAACGGTGCATTTCATTTATTACCTATAAATGTTATGTAATATTATAAATGCATGAATGTACTGGATATATATGATATATATGATATCTACATCATGAATACAATTCTGGATATAATGGATACATGAAAAACTTGTAATTATAAAGAGTTTATTTTTGACTCAAGTACCAATGATCGTTAAAACAGCCGTTATTAACTTAAATAATTACATAGTGTTCATGACATGGTAATAAGTGATATAAAAGGAATAATGAACTTGAAAAAGGTTCTTGAGCAAGTAGAAATTAACTCAAGTTTATTATTCAGGATATTAAAGAACATTCGAGTCAAGTTGGACCCAAGGTAAGGGACTTCGTCTCAATCTCCATTCATTGAGGCATATTTTGTTTTATACACAACCTTCTTTTATATGGTGTATAAACCCCTTTGACTTTTATGTTTATCCAAAAGGAATATTTTTTATATGAAGCATTTTACTAAACAAAAAAATGGAATGTTTTTGTCATACGTATGCGGTGACCATTATTTGAGTTTCAGCTTCCTCTACAAGCCATACCTTCTTTTTAAAAGAAAAATAAATAACATGTTTTACTTTTCTTTTATTTTGGTATTGAAAATGGTTTTCATAATGTTTTTATATCAATGTTTTTTATTGATATATTGTTATTGAAAGGTGGAAATGTTATGTTTCCTTTATGTATGTTTTATGTGATACGATTATGTTGTGGTTCTTGGGCATTATTATGAAGATGGGTGGTTCTGTGATAAACTAAGGGCCGGTGAGCCCGATATAGCTATCCAATTCATTGGGTAACGCGAAGGGGTTAAATGTTAAGGTTTCTCCGAAGTGATTTAGGGAATATATTGTTATGGGTCTTCCAAACGTAACCAAGAGGGTTACTCCCTACGTAAGAATGTTATGAATGCCTCAAGTTACCTTTATGTCTTTTGATTTCTATGATTTATTCATGATTTTATGAGGTATGTTAAAGTTCTTATGTTTTATGGGTAATGTATGATTTCATTCTTATGTATATATGTACTCATGTTTCCTTTCCATACTTTTTATAACCCATACTGAGCTTTTTATGCTCATCCCAAGTTTTTGAAATGTTTTTCATCGGTCAAGGGAAAGGTACATGATATGATGATAGTGTCAAGGAAGTGTCAAGAAAGAATCCATGTTTTATTTTAAATATGTTTCTGTTGATGGGAAAAATGAATACTATCTTTTATGTAACCACTTTGTTTAAATGTGGAATGTAATGCATGTTTTATGATCTAATTCTCTAAAACTCTAACCTGAAAAAATCCTCAATGTGTAATCTTGTAATAACTCAAGATTAAGTAAGGTTTAAGGCTGGGGCCTTATATCCATTATTTATAATTGAAAGAGATTAGATGTTCTTGATATGCCAAAAGGGGAACATCATTAGATCTTCAAACAAGTAGGTAGAGATTCAATCTACTCAACCATTTGAGTTCATTCATTTAGATGTGTGTAGAAACTTTAGGAATTAATAAAACAATAGATATAAGTATTTTCTTATATTCATTGATGAATTAAATTGAATTACTTTTGTTATATTTATGTAATAAAACATATATGCCTGGTAAAAATTTTCAAAGAAGTGTAGTGAAAGAGTGTGGTTTTTATCTTAATAAGTCCCAAACATATAATAGAACTGAGTTTACAAATAGAAGGTTTAAATATTTCTTGAAGGGATGTGGAATTTGACTTGAACTTGGTAAACCATATATAGTACATAAAAATGGTGTGGTTGAATTGAAGAATAGGTATTTGGTGGATATGGTTCAAACTACGTTAGTATAGCATGATACCTCTCAATATTTTTAGTGATAAGTTATTGGTGTAGAATTTTATATTCAAAATATCTACATATATTGAGAAAGATCAAATATGTCACCTTTTGATATGTATTATAGTAAATTTTAGAGTTTCAAGTTTCTTGATTTATTTAGAAATCCTTGTATAATCAAGGTAAAAGGTGAAAAAATGGGAAAGTTTGAACCAAGAGGAGTAGTTAGAATTTTTCTTGGTTATCATCCAAATGAAAGTGGATACCACTATTTTTACAAGGAAACTAGAAAAATTGTTGACAAAATAGATGTCAAGATTCATAAACATCTAAATAAATAAATTATTGATGATAAATTAGATTCTAAAAGTGAAGATAATACTCAGTCTATTGAACATCTGAAAGAAATAATAGAAAAAGATGAAATTATTATTGATATATAGGTTGGTGAATAAGATTTGGCTATTACATGTGATAAGGAACAATTACATTCAACTCATCCTAGTCTACTAAGAAAATTATCAGTATAAAAAAATCATTGGAAATCATAGATAATAGATTCAAAAAAAGGTAAAATTGAGGGTTGAAACTCATAACACTTTTTTTCACAAGTTGAACCAAAATATATTGAATAATCACTAGTGTATCAAGAATGTATTGATTCCATTATTGAATATTTTGATCACATTGAGAAGAATGAGACTTTATAGTAAGTATCAAAACCAAAATAGAATAATGTCATGAGAAAAAAATGGGTGGCCCATAATAAATTGAATGAAAAAGGTGAAGTGGTAAGAAATAAAGAAATATTGGTTTGGAAAGCTAATTCATAGGTTTAAGATTTTATTTGATGATATGTTTTCACTAATTGAAATAATTGAAACTATTTGAATTTATCTTAAAATTGAAACCCATACGATATACATGTTTTTTCATATGGATGTCAAGCCTACCTTTCTCAATGGTTAATTGAAAGAGGAAGTGTTTATTGAAAAACCTTTTGTTTATTTCTTAGAGGGGCGAGGATAAAGTTTTACAGTTGAAAAAGGAATTATATGGGCTGAAGCAAGCCCCAAAAAAATGGTATTCTAAGTTGAACAAATTCTTGAAGAGTTTTAATTTTAGAAAAGGAAGAGTGGATAGTAATCTCTACATCAAATATGATAAATTAGTATCTCTTAATTTTATTTTTTATATAGATGACATCATATTTGATGGGAATGGTGAATAAATGTGCAAGAAGTTTTCTAATGTGATAAAGGAGTTATTAAAAATGTTTATACTTGGAGAAATGATACATTTTTTTAGAATTCAAATTTCTCAATGGAAAGATAATATTTTTCTTTCTCAAGAAAAGTATACCAAGGAATTGTTAAAAATATTTAGTATAGAGAATTCAAATCCTGTTTCCACACCAATTTTTGTGGGAAATAAGCTATCCAAATATTATCAAGGAAAATAAGTTAATCAAATAGAGTTTAAAAATATGATTGTAATTTAGTTATACCTCATAGAATCGAATTCAAATATTTTTTATGATTCTATACTTAATGTAGGGTGTTAAAGTTCACCAAAAGAGTTGCATTTAAATAATAGAAAGAGGATTCTAAGATACATAATAGGCATAAAAGATTTTGGATTTAAATATAATTGAAAAAGGAATCTTGATATATTTTTTTACACAAATGAATATTGGGAATGTTTTATTGATTATAAGAGGTTAATATCTATGGGAGTTTTTTATCTTGGATATAGGTGTGTTTTGTTGGAACTATAAGAAGAAAATTCCTATGATTTCAATCATAGAGAAAGTGGAATATGTGGTTGAAACTCATTCCATGAATCAGTTAATATGAATGAATATACTCTTGGAAGATTTATAGGTTTAAGTGAATATACCACTACTCTTGGGATGTGATAATTAAAGTGCTATAAATTTATTAAATAAATAAGTTCAGTATTCATGAATCAAGTGAATTGATATAAAATATCATTTAATCAAGGAAATTGTGGATATAAATGATTAAAAAGTGTGTTTTTTTCCAACAAAGGAATAAATTTTTGATGTATCACCCAGGAATAGCCAAAGGAATAATTTCATAATTTGAGGTTAATGTTGGGCATTCGAACTCATCCATCTCAAGGCTAAGTTATGGTTAGAATGTTCCCTATCTCTTCTTTTATTTGGATTTTTTGTCAAAGAGGGAGAAAAATGAAAACATAAATCTTTATTTATATCTATATTTATTTAAAAGGGAAATAGATATAGAGGAAACATTCATTTATATGTGTTGAACGTATATTTTGATAGAGTTCATAAAAGTTAAAAGTTGTGATTTCTTCCTTTATACATGTCTGTAAACTACTCTAATAGTTTATTGAAGTACATTTAGGTTTTCAGTTGAAATAATTTATTTGGATTGGTGTGATGATGATGGTGACGATGATGGTATCGCTTCACCAAGAAGTTTTATAGGATTTCGAATCTGTATCACTACTATGTTTTGGACAATACGGTATCATTTATTCAATGTTATTATTTCCTACAATGATCTCACTCACATAGGCTTAAAAATATTTAATTTTCATCCATTTATAGAATATTAGAGTTTGTTGGTGATTTTTGTTGCTTGGTTTACAACAAAATCCAAAGTGAGGATTACTGAGACCATGAGGTGTTGATAGATATTTGTAGGGAATTTTCTGAAGTTTAGAGTGGAAATTGTGTTGGATTTTTTTCAATTCAAAAGTCATATTAAAACTCAAATTTATTAGGATTTTAAGGTTTTTAGATAAAAATTGAGATGATTCTTAAGCTATTTCAAAGTGACTATAACTCATAAAAAGGTTTTATGATTCTAGCATACTGAAGGGAGTGGTAAAAGTATTTCCAAGCCATAAAATAGGGTTTTCACCATAGAAGTTGTTTAAGGAATAAGAATAGTACTGTAAAACACTATTACACCACAAATAATGGTGGTTAAATATTATGGTGTCCCTAGAAAGTTTTTTACATTCATGTCATAGTAAAGAACCACACCGCAATGGGGGATTACCTATGTGCTCGGGCTGTAGAAGGAGAATCACATCATAGAGGATATGATCAAGAATATTTTTGTATCTATAGAAATTTAGATATTCCTACACCATAATTAATTTCCATATTTCATCCATCTAAAATAAATTTATAAAATTCCATATTTGATTTTTCTATGTCAAAGTTCTCAGTTTTCTAGAATCTGGTTGTTATGATATTTTGAGGCATCTACATTATAAGAAGATTATACACCTCATAGGAGGATGGGCCATTTTTTTATGTCCATATAAAATTCAATACCCCTACCCAGTAAAGCTTTATCACACTATATAAAATTTTGGAAGTTAAAAAAAACCATTTTGAACTATCATGTCCCATTATAAAAGAGGAGGTTACACCGTAATGAGTTATTTTCTTGGAAAATTTTAAGCAGTTCAAGAATACATGCTGAATTGGATTCATATTATAAATTTAGTAGTTACCTAATCCTTTTATAACTACTAATTAAAATTTAATGGTAAATATTTAGATAGTAGATGATCCCATGGTTTTGATTAAAGAAGGGTATTTGAATTTGAAATTCATAATTCAAATCTAAATTAGTTATTGAAGAGGATTCTTCTGTGTATATTAAAAATTTGTGTGGATATTGTGAATATAGTGTAAAAATAAAGGATAGATAAGAATAATAATTTATGGATATTTTCATAGTAATGAATATTATTTAATTATATTAAGTATAAGAATAGAATGAGTATAATAATATCGAAGTACTTATCTACATTTGATGTGCATAAAAAGTGAAGAAGCAGTTTATACCTATGCAAGTTTGAAGGATAATTTCTACTTGTTTCGTGTAATAAAATTAGAGTGAAAGTGGAAGAATTAATCACACTCAATGACTTATAGGAAGTTTATTTGGTTGAATACTATTTTTTTTTTTTCAAAATGTTGTCATTATAAATTGTGGGATACACCAAATCATAGTTAAGAGACATGAAAACATGAGTTTCAAGGTTATAACCTACTTTTTTATACTCGCATAATGATTCTAGTGGGTAGTGTGATCCTAGAGGAATTCATATCACACTAAAGACTATCCTTCTCACATTGATCGGATAACCTTGTAAACGCATTATGTTCCCTTGTATTGGTGTGTGTTTGGGTGTGTTGCAACAATCATCACTACATCCTAACAAGTGGTGAAAGTTATTTTGAGAGAGAGAAAAATATAAAATAGTATTGATCACTTATTCACCCCCAGTGATCTTCCATTGATCTTGAATTGGTTATACATTTGGTGTACTTTGATATTTATTATGAATATTTTTGGGTTATATTCTACTACTTTTTGTACTCTAATTTTATGGAATATTGTCTTAATTGTATGAATTAGCCCATCACGGCTAGTCTACAACCCTTAGCATATGGGGAGGCATGCATGAGGTCACATAGATCCTATTCTTGGGACACTATAGAGTGTTTCGGGGATAGGGTGTTAAAAATTGGTATCATGTAATTTTATTTTATTTTTTTAATATTTTAGGATATGGTATATAAGTGATTTTAGAATGTGTCAGATCTTGTGATGGACCTTAGACTGGTGAGTCATGAACATCTTTCCATTTGGGATTCCTCATTACTAGGGGTATAGTATTGTTGTTCTTGTTTTTCATTTTTATATTTGATACCTTGATATAAATAATATGTATTATTTGATTTTTTTTTTTATTTAAGGTTTTCTCTCTTTGATAACTGGAAAGAGGTATATGTATATGCATCATATTTTTTATGTAGGAATCACATGGAATTTGTGTCCTTACATGTGATTGATATCACTGATGATGGGGGTCTAATTTTTTAAAGTGTCAACAAAAACTTGTATGCCGTTTTCCCATATAACTTTTTGGTGGAATTTTACCTAACACAACCATGTTATTTTATTTCTTATGTCATGTCATATAGATATTAGGACAACATGATCTCTAATGATGATTATATAGTCCCTTTGTGAAAAGATCTTATAGAGACCCTTGGTGATTCAGTATAGGTATTATATTCCTGATGATGGAACCCTAGTGGGTTCGGTATGGGAATTAGATGCTTGGTGGATGATATAAGGATTGGAATTGGTTTCCTTTAGAAATTATATTTGGTTTGTTAAAGTTTCAACCACAACCTATATGAAATTTAAACAAATATATTCTTGATGGAATTATACTTAACTAAAAATGGTGGTTGTGTCAAGGTATATGTAATGACTTGTGCTTGGTATCAAGGTTGTGTGAGAGGGAAGTATGCATTAGATTCTTATCCATGTTGATTCTGAATGTGATTTCAATTATTATAGTGGGAGTGTGGTATATGGACATGGTTTAGAACAACGCATGTATGGTGGGTGATCATGCAATTGGACTTGGAATGAGTAAGATTCCTCAGGATTATTAGTTATGTAATGACTCTAATTTTTTTATTTATTTCTTTATAATATAATATTTATTATTTTCAAACACAACCACGGAGATGGCATGAGAATCTGTGTCCTGGTGAGTTCAGAATTTATATTTGAAAAATATTAAAGATATTAATATCGCATGCCCCCAGTTTTCTTGAAAAGGTGGAGTAACTCCTGAAAAAAGGCTCATATCATAAATATGAGGCAACTATTGAGTTTGTATCACGGGTTTTTACCTAGGCGTGACATAATTTATATTGACATTGGGGATTGGGATTAATCTCCTTTATGGGAGAATAATTAAATAAATTTAATTATATTTATTTAATTATTCAATTAAAAGCCTAACCTAATAATCTCATATATATACACTACTATGGCCAATTTGCAGGGTTATCCACATAACCCTTCAAATTGAGAGGATTCTTTGGAGAGAAGAGTTGGAGGAGATCTTGGAAAACGACATCGGATCAAGATCAGACCGAGGATCAATGTGCCATCAGAGTTTGTGGATCTCACCAAAAATGGACACACAAGACTGTTAATCATCATTGTTCAAACCAAACTCCATGTAGGATGTTTTATTTATGTGATTTAATCTTACTCTTTTTCCCAATTTAAGGCAGATCAATTCCACAAACAAGAATTGATTTTCACATTAATGGTTGATTTTATTTACATTTAATTAATTTTTCTTTGGTTAATTCCCTCTACGTTCATCTATTTATTCAACAACAGATCTAGGAATAAAACTAAAATATTCTTAGTTCCACTTCTCACATATTTTGGTTTATGAATTTCTCACCCATTTCTTCACATTTTCATCATTGTTATTTTCTTTGGAGATAAGTTTGACAAATACTCGGTATTCGATTGTTTCACGACAGTTCTTTAGTGCAATGGATCAATACCATGGGTGAGGTTTTCAATTGAGGTGCGATGAAGATAGGATGATCAGGGTAGAAAATATGGATCAATGGATTCTATTATTCCTAGTTTTGATATGTGGTGGTGATAGATTTCTCAAAGATGATGTTTTTCGAGAAGACCCAAACATGGATTCTGGTGAGCAGTGACGGTAGTGGTCGACCGACTCTATATCCTTGATTTATAATAAGGACATAAGAGGTGGAGATCTATAGTATTACATGGAGGATAACTTGTGGGATATGGAAAATATTGGGTTAAATGATGTGTAATATGGAATTACATGCCATGTGGGATCCCCATGTACAACAATAGGGTTTTTTCAGAGAGAAAAAGATCACACACCATGTGACCTCTTTCACACACCGTGTGAACCATGTTGGTTTCTATAAATGTTCTTTTAGGATGCATGGTCATGGGAAGTCTAATATACATGGACCTGTCTAGGTGTAAATAGGCACTACCAGGTGTAAACAGGTGGGTACACGGACACGTCCAGTGGTACACGGGCACGGGCAAACAACACAATCGTGGTTTCAAGAGGCCTCTACATGTTTTGTAGTCATACATATATGTTATTTATTTTTAGGTTCACATTCCATGTAAGTCAGCACCACACTGGTAGATTAGGGGTTGGATGGACATGTCTTATACCCCTAGTACATGTTGTGTACCCACTTCGAGGGTGTTTGGAGCCCTTTGTTTATTCGGTTTGGAACAATATATATTGAGTGTGTTCCATTGGTAAGTCCCCTCAAAAAGAAAAATTGTAATTACAACCATATCTCTAGATTTTGATCCCCTCTGGATTATTAGTCTTGGATTGAGTTTTTTGTGTCCCTCTATGAGATCAGAGTGTGATCCTCTATCATTTTTTCTTATACCCTAGGTGGGGTTTGTGGAATTTGTGTGACCTCCAAGAATGGGTCATTAATACTCCATCTAGATTTATTTTTCAGTAGTTTTTGTGTTGTATTTGTTATAAGATCCCCTATATAGAGTTTTGATCTAGATTGGGTTTTTGGTGTCTTCTAGCGGTCTTGGGTGTGATCCCATCACTGAGTATCAAGGTCTTCAGAAACTAGTGAGTTTTCTTTTTTGGGTCCTAATAGAGATAATATTTTCCACATTTTTTTCATACATTTTAATTTTTTTAATCATCCCAAATAATAAAGTTGATCTTTTCTGAATCAATTTTGGATTTATTATGTGTTTTGAGCAAAATGGTGAAAAGCGCTTAATTCTGGATTTTTGACAGATTTTTACATCAAGGCTATTTTAGTCATTTTATGAAAAATATAATTCCAAATTGAGTGATTATTTTTTTTATAATCCTTATTTTATTTTCTTGAACTTTTTCTTCTTTATTAGAGGAATATACGAGCATCTAGAGGCCTTAAAAATCAATGAAGTTGAAGGCTTTTCTTAGCGGACAGCGTGGACCCCACCACTATAGCAGAAGTCTATATAGGCCTACACACATTAAATTGAGGTGATTACACCTATAATGGAACTAGGAAACATAGTCTCGCATCAAAAATTAATTGGAGGGTGTTTTGAATCCATTAAGGTTGTCATTGAATGACATATTTTTGAAGAAAGCTTCTTGGAACCTGCATCCAGAAAAGGAAACCACCAATGAACAATTCATAAATCCAACATACGGTGGCCAAATTAGATGAAATTTTGAGAGTTTATGTGTAAGATAATTAGAAACAACTTTTATGAAGGGAACCACATGTTAATCAACCATTTAATGGGTCAAAACAAGTAAATATTCAGAGTACAGAAATCTTCTTATAAAAGGAGAGGAGATCCTACCTCTCAAATAATCCCATATTCATTCCCATCCTCACACCATCCGGGGCACAAAGGAGATGAGGACAAGGGCCATTTAGGATTTTTATTTATTTATTTTCTTTGTTTTTCATTTTCATTGTAACACATGATTATTTTATATTAAATTGTTCCCCTTTCATCTTCCACCCCTTTTCTCTTCCAATCTCAATCTCATTCTCTCACTTCCATCTTTCCTATGTGATCTCTATGCACTTTTCCATGGAAAGTGACTAACTCAAGGCTTAGAACCGGGGGAGGTTTTCATGGTGTTCTTCATTATTTCACATCAAATTGAAATTTTTTTAAATCTATTTGTGGTGTAGACGGGAATATTGCATGGGTGCGGTGGTCTTCCACCACGACACTATTTCCAAATCAATTTCTTTTACTTGATTAATTCAATTTCTATCCCTTATATTAGGAAAACCCTTCATATGGTGGATTTGGGGTTTCCATAAAGGATGAAACGACATACAGTGGAGCTGGGTCTTCTTGGGATATCATTCATGGTTGAGGTGTTATCCAAGTTGACTATTGGAGGAGGTGTGGTTTGGTGCATCGGATGCATGCTAAAATCACACACTCTCTATAAAAAGCTAATGTAATTAATTAATGAGGTTTCACTAAATTAATTACAAATCAAATTTAAACAACAAATAAAATTATGAATAAACTCGGGTTATCCAACCCTAGGACCAAGACCTTTCTTCCCTAATTTCATTATGTCTGAATCTGCATCTACATTTCGATTTAAAGTTTTCATTTCATTATTTTAATTTCACTATTTTCCAAAACCCTTAAAACCATAATTTTTAGTAAATTATAAAAACAAAAAAAAAATTAGAATAGGTGAACTAGAATCAGTGATTGAACCGACTGCAACACTCATAAGGTTTGACGGCCCTAGTCAGTGAGTGTGTTTCATTAGGAAAGTAAATTTACTTTTTTCAAGACCTATGATAGGAGTACGTCAAAATGGGAATTGTTTCTGGGGATCCAATCAGTAGTTTAAGTATCTTTTTATATTTTTATTTTGTTGATATATTTTCATTTTTCTTTAAAAAAATCCAAAAAAAGAAATGTTTTCATGATGTATCTGAATTAAAATTACTATGCATGGAATGACTACTCATAGGTGAAATAATAACAAGAAGAGGATGTTTTAGAGTACAATATAGCTCAATTTAATGAACATAAAGAGGCTATAGAAGGATTTAGGATTCAAATAGAAAGGATAATAGAATATGACCATACTACCTAGGAGCAACCTGACCCTAAGCCAGAGCAAGAACCTGAGGTAGTGGTGGAAAAAATTTCCCCACTCATCTTTGAAATTGAAGAACCTAAAGAGTAAAGGGAGGAAGACTTTCCAACTAGACCACATGTGGGAGATTAACCAGAATTGGATGAATTCTGGAGTGAATTTTAGGAACTTATTGATCTCTCCACGCCTTTCATAGAAGAAGATCCAAAACCACTAAAGGAAGAAACCACCTGAGTGGTAGAATTTGAAGTAACGATGGAGAAGCTTGACTACCTACCTCTATCCAGTGAAGAATGACTCCAAGGTGAACTTTCAATTTAATATGATATTAATGTCGAACCAACTCAGGGAGATGATACATTCTTTAACTCCAACATACAGTGGCCAAATGAACTGAAATTTTGAGAGGCGATGTGGAATACAATTAGGAACGACTTTTAGGAAGGGGACTATGCATTAATTAACCATTTAATGGGTCAAAAAAGTGTCAAAATTTGAAGGACATAAATCTAATTATAAAAGGAGAGGAGCCCCAAATGAAGATAAAATCCAAGAGGCACTTTCAATTAAAGAGGATATTAATTCTGAACCAACTTAGGGAGATGATAAATTCTTGAAATCAAATTCTTTTAATTTTGTTGAAAATAATTTGATTATCTATCCTAATTCTATTTAATTTTCATATTTAACCTACTCATATTATGCCTTGGAGGATGATGGGGAAAATGATTCACCTATTGAATAATTCCTAGAGCTCCTTGAAGACATTGAATATCTACTGGAATTGCCCCATCATGAAGAGATCCAAGTTGTTGAGCCTAAGGAAATCAGACAAGAGGATGAAGCCCCAATGAATCCAGCACTAGAAGATAAGATAGTTGCACAAGTAGCAACAAAATAAGAGGAGGTTCCCTACTTCATCCTACCCCTACCATGCAAGTTGTACCACATTACGAAGGGGGTGGATATGGTATACTCCATCTATGGAGTCCTCCTCAATAAGAATGAATACGAAGTCCAAACTGGAAGGTACCACATGTGGTGGTTCAAATCCAAGAAAATACACCCACTGATAGAATATAGATAACATCTGGAACTACCTTTCTGGAGGTATTAAATATTTTGGGCCTGCTTAGGGGATCGTACAAAGATTTATCTTTTATATTATTTTTAGTAATTTCATTTTCAATACTAGGAATTTAGATTTCAAATAGTATTAAGAATTAGTCCAGCATGTTTCCCACTCCCTCTTTTCATTTTGATCTTAAATTAAATAATCCTTGTGATAAATTAAGTAATTTTAATTTTGTAGGATCATGATGGAAGGAGTCCCCAAGCATTTGAGGAAGAGGACAAATGCTTTAATTAAAAAGGGAGTTCACTTTTTATGATTATCTTTTAAAATCCTTTCATTTTTTGGTCCAAATAATATTTTGAGCTTTAATGATAGAAATTGATTTCCCACACTTGAATTAATGCTTTACGTGACTTATCTAGGATACATGAGTTTCTTAGGATTCCAGTGATTCCATATTTTAGATTTCAATGTTAATGATATTTAATGAATAAAATGGACAATAAAATGATTGAAATGAATCATATATATTGAAATGAGGACTCATGATTTAAGGTAATTAGTTGATTTATGTAAATGAAATTTCCCACCAATTTTTCATGCTTTAAATTTCTATAGTTCATGTGAAATTATTTGTAATTATTGATCATGCCTTGAGTGATTGTCCCTAATATCATATTTCTCATTCCCGAGAGGATTTATTGACAAATTACTTTCTATTTATCATGAATATATTTTTTTAGTGATCTTGGAACATGTAACTGACCAGAACTTGTATTGAAACTTTTCAAAGCTATGACTGTGAAAAAACACATTTAAAATGATTGAGGTGTCCTTTGAAAATACACTTATACTTAAAATATCACATTTACATCAATCCTTCTTTTATCCCATATATACCATGAATGACCTTGTTAGGGATGAGCCATGTTTTAATCCATTTTTTCTATTCCTACCCTCCTCTTAGTATTTTCATGATATTTTAAAGTTGAAATGTGGGGGTGAAGTGATTCGTGGTGGAAGGGATAATTTACATTGTAAGAAAAATGTGTGGGGGTTTTATTAAGGTAATTATAAAATTTTGAGGAATCATTCATTGTACTCTATTTTTTTCCCCTCTTGAATAAAAAAATTTAAATGACAAAAAGAATAAAAAAATAGAAAAAATGGGTTGTGATTTGGGAGAACCAAAAATCACCATTTTCTAGATCAATGATCTTATAATCGTATGTGGTTAGGTTATGGATGTGAGATTTAATCAAATCATAACATTTGAAAAAAATAAGAAAAAAAATGTACAAAATTAAAAAAATAAAGAGGGTGCATTAATCATTCATTATATTTTACTTTGATCATGACCTTACTGTGAGTTTTGGGGGAAGTGGGTGTTGTTACTTTGAAGGGGAAAATTTCATTACACTTTTTGATATCATGAATTGTACTAAAGAGATAAAACTTATCCTTGATCCTTAATTTTTAATGCATCAAATCCTACCAACTTTAAGCCTCAAATTCATTTGAACCATTATTTCAAGTACTCATGATGTTATGTGCCTTTTGTCTTTACAAAGTGTAGAAAGTAGTTCATTTACAAGATTATGGGTAAGGAGTATGTTATGATGATATGAGAATAACTCTAATTTATTTTTATCATGGTATATGATAGGAAATATTCAAAGGATAGTTGAATCACGATTTTACATGTTTAATAATAATGAATTAATGATCTTGATTGAATGCAAGGAGAAGTTTCATTATTATTCAAAGAGGAAAAGTAAAATACATGATTTGATTGTTTCTTTGAAAAATGGGAAATTAAATTGGTATTTTATATAGATTTTTGAATGTTTTATTTGAAATAGAAAATGATTAAATTTTATTACTTTGGAATTTGAATATTGTTAACATTGGTGTCATCTGAATTCCATGTTGATATTTTATGCTTAAGGATAAGCGCAGTTTAAGTATGGGGGAATTGATAGAGCTAATATTTAAAAAAAATTCTATGTATTTAAATTGTTTTAATCATACCAAATTATCAATTTGAGCTTATATTAATCAATTTTAGATTTATGATGCATTTTTAGAAAAATGGTGAAAAGTTCTTAATTTTGGATTTTTGAAAGATTTTTACATCAATGATATTTTATTCATTTCATGAAAAATAAAATTCCAAATTGAGTTATTGTTATTTGTTATAATCCTTATTTTATTCCCTTTAAATCTTTCTTCTGAACTAGGGGAATATTCGAGAATCTATAGGCTTTAAAAATCAATGAAGTTGAAGACTTTTTCGGGTGGAGAGCATGGAGCCCACCACCATAACAGAATTCTATCTCAGCCTACACACCTTCAATTGAGGTTATTCCACATGAAATAGAACTAGGACACATATCTACATCTCTAAAATTAACTTTAGGGAGTTTTGAATCTATTAAGGTGGCCATTTAATGATATATTTTTTAAGGAGGATTCCTAGAACCTGCATCCAAAAAAAGATACCGCCAATGAAAAATTCATAAATCCAACATAAAATGGATAAATTAGCTAAAATTCGAGAGGAGACATGGAAGACAATTAGTAATAACTTTTATTAAGGGTACCACGCATTAAACGACCATTTAATGGGTTAAAAACATGTCAATATTCAGAGGATAGAAATATGCTTATAAAAGGATAGGCTCTCTTACCTCTCAAGTCATCCCATATTCCTTCCCATCCCCTCACCATCTGGGGAACCAAGGAGACAAGGCCAAAGTAAAATTATTATTTTTATTTATTTATTTATTTTAGCTTTCATTTCCATTATAAAACAGGCTTATTTTATGTTAATGTGTTCCCCTTTCTTCTTCCACCCCTTTTCTCTTCCAATCTCAATCTCATTATCACTCTTCCATATTTCTATCATCATCTCTATGCACTTTTTCATGGAAAGTGACTAACTCGAGGCTTAGAATTGGGGGAGGTTTTCATTGTGTTCTTAATTATTACACTACAACTTGAAAGTTTTTTAAATCCATTTGTTGTGGAGATGGGAATATTGCATGGGTACAGCGATCGTCCACCACGACACTATTTACAAATCCATTTTTTTCCTTCAGTAATTAATTTTACTTCCCTTGTTTTAGTAAAACCCTTCATATGGTGTATTTGGGGTTGTTATAAGGGATGAAATAACATATGGTGGAGCCGGGTTTTTTGGGATAGAATTCTCGGTTTAGGTGTTATCTTAGTTGATTATTGGAGGAGGTGTGGTTTGGTGTGACAGATGCATGATAAAATGACACACTCTTTGAATCAAGGTAAATTAATGAATTAATGAGGTTTCACTAAATGAATTATAAAATCTAATTTAAACAAAAAAACTAAAATGATGAATGAACTCGTGTTATCCAACCCTAGGACCAAGATCTTTCTTCCCTAATTTTATTCTGTCTGCATCTGCATCTACATTTATATTTAATGTTTTCATTTCATTATTTTAATTTCACTATTTTCAAAAACCCCTAAAACCATCATTTTTAGTAAATTATAAAAACAAACAAAAATAATTAAAATGGGTGAACTAGAATTAGTGATTGAACAGACTGTGGCACTTCTCAAGTGAGACGACCTTGGTTAGCCATTGTACTGCATTAGAAAAATAAATTTTCTTTTTCCATGCCCTATGACAGACGTGTTTTAGGTACCAATGATCATGACATCTTATTTGAGTGTCTTGGGTGATATCATTGCTCGTGTATTGGGTTCTCCCAAAATTATCATTTCTTCGAGCAGAATCTTGTGGCCAGCAGCTTGGTTGTTATAGCTTAGAGTCATGGTGTCCTTACTGAGTATATATAGGTTTTTTATGCATTTATTTATATATCTTTGTTATTATAATACTATTCCTAATTCTATGTTTCTAGTTTTTTAGGGATTCTTAGTGGGTATTGTTATAATCACCCCTACATGGGCTCTTCCCACACATGATATGTATTATGTATACAACGACCCATTTGATGGTGTCTTATAATGACAGGGAGCTAGTGAAGTATAGCTTGATCTTGATAGAATGACTTGTTTTTGGGTGTTTGAATTTGATAGTAGTCTTAACCTTCTCAAAAGGTTGGACTCTCTACAGTTTTTTTGGGACTTTTATTTGGCCCCTTTATTGCTTTTAGTACTTTATTAACATACTCTAATTGTGGGATATTATATGTATTCATTCAATGGTACCATTTATTTTACATTTCATCATTTTATAGTCTTGGAGATATGTGCATGTGTACAAGTAAATTTGGATAATGCCTCTTGTGTATATGATATGCCTACTCAGTACTATTCAATAGCCCCTAGCTTATTGGAGTTGGGCTTGGGGTTGTCATGGTGTGACCCCATCATGCTAGGTCATGATAGATTGGTATCATAGTAGTTATTTCTACCATATAAATGAATTAGGTGATATTGTTTTGGGTTTTATGGAAATGGTTTTAAGTGTTTTCAACTTGGATTTTAGGATAGGGACTCTAGTGTTAGTTCGGCGGCCAACATATC
Organism: Viscum album; assembly: GCA_963277665.1. Lineage (NCBI taxonomy): Eukaryota > Viridiplantae > Streptophyta > Magnoliopsida > Santalales > Viscaceae > Viscum > Viscum album. The sequence continues at coordinate 133,980,957 of OY728120.1, forward strand.
CATACATCAGGACTCTGATCACTTACCTTTCGACTCGGTACATATAGATATTGGTTGTAGGGAAATTTTTGTTACATGAATCATATAATAAGTATTTTTGGTTTCCATGTCCTTCTTGATTCGTCTCCCCATATATACTCTTTGACCATGGTACATATTGTTTCTCTCAGGATGCCTCCATAAAGACATCTAGTTAGGATTCTACTATATGATCACGAGGATGATACTATGAGTGATGAGGCTTTAGTACAGGGAAATGTATCATAGATAGTACCTTCAAGTGGTTTACCAACTATACCACCACCATTTGAGTAGAATTTAGCACTGTAAGTTCTGGTTGAGGATGCATATAGGCTTAGTGCACTATATGAGTTCCAGAGGTATCAACCTCCTAGGTTTTAGTGTGATCCAAACCCCTAGGTGGCTAAGAACTAGCTATAGGTATCCACTTGAGTATTCCACATTGTGAGGATGCCCTAAAATCATATCGAAGTCCTTACGGTGATTCTTATTCAGGGATTTGTTGGGAAATGGTAGATTTTAGTGACTCAGTCACATGACAAGATAGCACAATATTGTTAAAACATCAATAATCTCTTTAGGGAGGAGTTTTATCCATATATGTTGTGATTAGTGTGAATCCATGAGCTTTTACATCTACAACAGGTCAGTATGACCATGGAGGAGTATTCTTAAAGGTTTACTAATTTCTCATAATAATCTATAGATATGGTGCAGGGTATATTCTCCATGGAAATAACCTTAAAGAAGTAATTAAATCAATATATAATTCCATCAGTGATATCTCATTTCATTCCCACTTATGTTGGAGTGTTGAAGTGGGACTTAGTGGTAGAGATCTTCCTGGTAGAGAAAACACTGATAATGGGTGCTGGTAGTGGTCACCCAAGAGTTGAGGCCTAGAATCAGATATCTAATGTAATTTTTAGGGATTCAAGTATGTTATATTCTTCAAGATATGATCCCATGATATAGGATCAGTGGTATAGGGATCGTAGGATAGTTTGAGTCAGCCGAGGGAGAGTCATTGTTTCTCCTTCGACAATCGGAGAAATATTTCATGGGATTGTCTGAACTATCATACATTTGATAGGGAGATGGTCGAGGGAATACTGATGAAGAGAAATAAGTATGAGTATAGTGGTCTGCACAGTGGTAGGTGTGGAAGAGGGGATGGCAGAGTAACGGGAGGGGGTCAGAGTTTTGACCTATTACCACCACCGCCCCTAGGTTGTCCATTCTAGGTTTAGAGACCTATTGGTTAGGGACAAGGATAGATGTAGACTATGTAGGCCTATAACACCAAGGATTTAGGGATGATACGAGGTACAATATGTGTCTTCTTTACTTTATATTCAGTATTGATAGACATAGGTTTGATTCATTCCTTTCATTCCACTTCTCTGGTTCGGGACTTAGAGATTCTGGTTAAGCCTTTAGCTCGACCCTTAGCTTGGAGACTCTGACAGGAGGTGACTCATAAATTTATCACTTCTTCTGATGGTGTGATATTACACTTGGAAGAAAGATTTTTTTATGATATCTCTTTGTATCATTGATGATTCCTTATCACTACTGGAGAATCGGGTTGTATCCACAGTCCTATAGCCATAGTTTTCCAAAATTATGGCTATAGGTATTTATAAGTATATAGACACAGTTTTGGCTAAATCGTGGCTATATATTACACCTATATCCATGGTTTTCTTAAACCATGGATATAGGGTATTTTATAAAAGGCTATAGACACGTTCAATGAAACTGTGGCTATAGGTTTCCTGCCTTAGAGCAAGGAAATAAATTTACTAGGAAATGGTGGGAAGATCTATATCCATGGTTTTTTCTTCTATTTCTAGGGTTCATAATGATATATATAAAAATATGTATATATACCAAAATTTATCCATATTCTAGTGGTGATTCATATGATCTATGGTAGCATAGGTAAGAATTTTGAATCTGACTGGACGCTATTTATTTTTAATCTATAGCCATAGTTTACAAGGGATATATCCATGGTTGTCCACTATAGAAATAGACCCTATAGCCATAGTTTAAACCGTGGATATACCCTATAGTCACAGTATAAAACTGTGTGAGCTATAGCCATAGTTTCCAAAACTGTGGCAATATCCTCTTAAAAATGTGGCTATAGATTTTTTCTATATCTATGCCAATAGGTGCCACAGATAGCTGAAAATCATAGCTATAGCTTATAGCCTCATTTTTTACCCCTGTAACCATGGTTTTGGACCGTGGATATAGCCTTATTTTCTATTGTTGTATGTATTCATCTTAGGTATGGACTGGATATCCATAATTCATACCCAAATTGACTTTTTAGGTAGAGGATACAGTGTGTCTATAATGATGGGATTAAGTTTTTATTTGTGGTTGAAATAAAACCTTGGCGAGAAAGATGGGATCAGGCATAGGATATTATAGTTTATTTCTCACCAGTTGACTAGAATGACACTTGAAGTAGTGGATTCTATGGTCCACCATTTCCCTATGGTTTTGGTGGAGTATGAGGATGTATTTCTCGAGGATGTTATAGGTTTACCACCCCACTAAGAGCTAGAATTATTCATTGAATTTCACCCAAGGACGGACCTGATATCTACACCAACATATTTTATATCTCCTAAATATCTTCATTACATTAGGGTTCATTTAAAATACTTTAAGGAGAAGTTCATTTTGAGACCCATTGTTTCCCCCTAGGAAGGCCCAATGTTGTTCACCAAGAAGGCGGACGGGAGTAGGAGTTTATGTGTGGATTATTGGATCTTGAATAAGGTGATCATGAATAATAAGTATCCACTACTAAGGATAAATTACCTCTTATATTAGTTGATATGGACGTGATGGTTCTCAAAGATTAACCTTAGGTCAAGCTATCTCAAGTTGTGAGTATAGGAGAGGATATATCAAATATGTATTTAAATGTCTTTATGGTCACTATGAATACTTGGTGATTCCGTTCATCATGATGAACTCCCTAGAAATTTTCATGGAACTATAGAACCAAATATTTTAACCTTTCTGAGACTAGTTTTGGTGGATTTGATTGATGAAATACTAGTATACTTGGAATCTAAGGAGGAGCAAGTGAGACACTTGAGGATGGTCCTGGACACACTCTGAGAGAACTAGCTTTATAGGAAGCTCTAAAAGTGTTAGTTTTGGATTTTATAGGTCCACTTATTTTGAAATGTTATCTTAGAGATAGGAGTTTTAGTGTACCAAAGGAAGGTTAAGGCGGTACGAACTTGAGATCCACCCAATAGTTTTACCAAGGTATGAAGTTTCCTTGGGTTGGAAGTGTACTATTGGAGGTTTTTAGCTGATTTATCCAGAGTGGTAAAACCCTTGAAAGTTTTGACATGAAATGGGATTCCTTTCATGTGAAAGAAAATGTGAAAATTGTTTTTTTAGGATTTGAGATAGAGGTTGATGAGAAATCCCATATTGATATCTCTAGATGAGGGTTTCTGATATGTAGTGTTCGGTGATGCCTAAGGAACCAGACATGGTTGTGTTTTAATGTAAGGAAGGTAGTGATTTCCTATGGTTTTAGGAAGTTTAGATCACAAGAGAATAAATATTTGATCCATGATCTTGAGATAGCAGTGGTATTCTTCGCCTTGAAGATGTGGTGGAACTACCTGATGGGTGAGTAGTTTATCATATACTCTGACCAAAATAGACTCAAGTATATATTCTCTCAGAAGGATATTAAATTGGGATACAGATGATGGCTAGAGTTCCTCTAGGATAATGACTTCAATATTCTCTATACTTTGGGGAAGTGGAATAAGGTCTCAGACGCTCTTAGCGGGAGATCTTGTTCAAAGTTGTTGGCTAAGACATTAGAGAAATTATCCAAATTGTAGTTTTCCTTATTGGACAAGGATGGTGCTTCATATCTTTAATTGATGGATATTACCCCACCACTTTCAAATCATGTTAGGGAAGCTCATCATAGAGATACTGACTATGAGATATTACATACTTAGATATCCAATGGATGTTCACCTGATGGATATTCTAAAGGTGGGGAGCATGATATCCTTTTTAGAGGACTGGTGACGGTACCATTGATGTTGTGGGAGGATTTGATGAGGGGGTTTCATACATCCACTTTGGAGGTACATATAGGTGTGGAAAAGATATACCAGGACCTCCAACATCAATTTTGGTGGCCAGATATAAAGAGTTGTGTTGCATAGTTTGTTTCTCGATGCCTCAATTGTCATCAAGTGAAGGATGGGAACCAGGTTCCACTGGGTTTAGCTGCACCCCTTGAGGTTCTAGAGTGGAATTGGGATGTGATATCCATGGAATTCATGATGGGGTTACCATGTATGTTTAGTTTACATGATTTCATCTGGTGATCATAGAATGACTCTCCAAGTAAGACCACTTCCTAGCCGTTTGTGGGAAGATTTCTATATAGATATTGGGATGAATTTACATGTAGAAGATAGTTTGGATCCATGGAGTTACCTAAATAATAATTTCAGACTGTGATGCTCACTTCACATAAAAATTATAGGGAGGATTATAGGAGGCCTTTTGGAATTAGTCCGATTTGAGAATAGTGTTTCACCACCAGACTGAGCAGACCATTCTGTTCTTAGAGGAAATTCTAGGGGATTGGATGTTAGATTTTGGCCATATTTAGGAGATTCACCTACCCCTGGTGGAGTTTTTATACAAAAACAGTTACCATTCCACCATTGGTATGGTACGGTTCAAGTCCCTTTATGAGAAACACTTTAGGTCACCACTTTATTGGACTAATCCAGGAAAGTCCATACTTATGGGACCAGAGTTGGTGTGAGCTACAATAGAGAAGGTACATATCATCTAGAAGTGGAAGAAAATTTCACAGAGCCATCATAAGTCCTATACAGGCTGACGATGGAGACCTTTCAAGTTTGAGGAGGAATACTATGTGTTCATGAGGGTCTCACATCGACATATATTATAGATATTTGGCCTGGGTGGAAAGCTATCTTTGAGTAATATTGTCCGTTTATAGATACTACACAAAGCTGGAAAGGTGGAATACCTCTTAGCTCTAACACCATAGTAAAATCGGGTACATGACGATGTACACATGTCACATCTGAGGAGGTATGTGCATGAACTGTCACACATTATCGACTGGGGCGAGCTAGACATCAAGGATGGAGCTATCTTTACTGAGTAGCTGGTGGATATCGAGTATTAGCATGAGAGGATCTTTCATGGGAGATTGATTCCCCTAGTGCGCATCTAGAAGTAGCATAGGAATATTCCGGAGATCATCTAGGAGCATGAGATCCAGATGTTATCCCAGTATACTCATATTTTTTTAGTAGGTTTTTCTCATTTTAGGATGAAAACCCCTAATGTGGAGAGAATGTAACAAATCTAATTTTATCATGTATTTCTTTAGAATATTATATGGATTGTTTTTGGATTCAGGCACTAAGATGTAGTAAGAATACTATTTCGGGTGAGTCCAGAATTAATATTTGAAAAATATTAAAGACATTAAAATCAAATGCATGTAGTTTTTTTTAAAAATTGGAGTAAATACATAAAAAAGGATTGGATCAGAAATATGAGTTTTTCATTGAGTTTGGAGAGTGGCTTTTTCCCTATGCATGACATAATATATGTTGGCATTGGGTGTTGAGGTTAAGCGCCTTCATGGATGAATAATTAAATAAAATTAATTATATTCATTTCATTATTTAATTAAATTCCTAAACTACTATCCTCCTATATATATGTGTTTTTATGTCCAATTTGTAGGGTTGTCTACATAACCGTGAAAATTGATACGATCTATTGGAGAGAAGCATTTGAGGTGATCTTTGTGAACAATATTAGATCGGGATAAAATAAAAGATTGTTACACCATTGAATTTCATGGATCTCACCAATGACGACAATGTAGGACCTTTATTTTTCATCGATCAATCTAAAATCCAGGTAGGATGTTTTATTTGTGTGATTTAATCTCTTTCTTTATTCTGATTGAATACAGATCAATTACATGAACAATAATTTATTTGTGCATCGATGGTTGATTTTATTTACATTTGATTAATTTTTTTTGGTTAATTACATCTTCGTTTGTCTATTTCTTCAACAACATATTGAGGCTGAAAATGAAAAAAGGTCAAGTTTCATTCCTCACATCTTCTGGTTTATGGATTTCTCCCCTGTTAATTCACACATTCATCATAGGTATTTTATTTGGCCAATAGTTAAATGAATACCCGATATTCGATCATTACACGACTGTTATTTGAAAAAATGGATCAATATTGTGGGTGTGGCTCACAATTGAGGGTGTGATTGAAGTGAAATGACAATAGTGGATGATAGGGGGTAGAATAGATGGATTAGTAGATTCTATTTTTCCTAGTTTTGATGTTTGGTAGTGAAGGATGGATCAATAGTTACTTTTTCTAAGATGATCTGAACTTAGATTCCACCGAGCAGTGATAGAAGGGGTTATCCAACTTCAGATCCTTGATTTTTGGTGAGGATAGTAGTGGAAGAAATGCATAGGATGGCACAAAGGAGAACCAACGGTATTTAGAAAATATTGTCTTACACAATGTGGAATATAGAATCACACACCGTGTGGGACCCCCATGTGTGGTGCTAGAGTTTCTGTGGAGATAATAAGATCACACATCATGTGACCCATGTTGGTGGCCCAACATGTATCTCAGAGGGTACATGGTAATGGTTAGTGTGAGATACATGGACACAACTAAGTGTATATGGGAGCATCTAAGAGTACACGAGTTGGTACACAGTCACGACTAGTGGTACATGGGAAAGGGTAGATGACATAGGAAAGGTTTTAGATGACCTATACACACTATGTAGTCTTACTTTCACACTGTGTATTTTGAGTTTTACAGGAAGTGAGAGGCATCACTACACAGTCATACTAGGGGCTGGTTGGACATGTCATGTACCACCAGAACATTCCATGTACCCCCTTTGAGGGTGTTTGGAGCCCTTTGTTTCATCAGTTTGGACTAGTGTCAATTGAGTGTGTTCCCTTGATCCATCCCCTCATGGTTATAGTGTATCATTATTCCCACATCTCTAGATTGGGATCTCCTCTGAAGTATGAGTATCAAATAGAGTTTGTGGTGTCCCTCTATGAGACCAGATTGTGGTCCTTTGTCATTTCTTCTTATACCCTTGGTGGGGTTCATGGAATCAATATGACCTCAATTCATAGGATATTGATCCTCCATCTAGTAGTTCATTTTATTAGGGTTCTCATTATTGTTGGTATATGATCCCTTACATAGTAGGTTGATCCATATTGGGTTTGTGGTGTCCCCTAGTGGTCATGGGTGCTATCCCCTATCTAAGTATCGATGTATTCATAGAATTATGAGTTTTCTTAGCTAGGTCCCAATTATCATGACTTCTTTTATGATTTTATATGGTGATATAATGGATCGTGGAGTGGGTTCCCCAAAAATGATCATTGATTCTACCAGAATCCTATTGCTAGCGGTTTGGTTGTGACTACCTGGAGGTGTGGTGTCCTTTCTGAGTATATCTAGGTTTTTTATATATTGATTGTTATATCATTGTAATTATATATCTATTATTGATTCTATGTGCTTAATGTTTTTGGGGCATCATACTAGGTTCTTTTATACTTACCCTTGTATGGGATCTACCCACACATGTCCTATCTTATGTAGACGACGAACCATTTGACAGTGTCTTGGGAAGACAGGGAGTTGGTGGAGAATTGATTGAGATAAAAAAAATTAGGTATATTCTATGTGGTTTCATTTGATAATATTCTTAACCTTCTATGTAGGTTTTATTCTCTATATTTTTTTATTAGTCTTCTATTTGGACCATTTATCACTTTTATTACTTTACTTTCGTACTGTGATTATTGGATCTTAGATGTATTTATCCATTGGTTTAATTTGTTTTACATCTCATAATTTTATGGTCTTAGAGATCTATGTGTGTGTGTTTAGTTAAATTATGATAATTCCTACCATGTGTATGATATTCCTACTCTGCATTGGTTACCATCCCCTGACCTATTGGAGATGGGATTGGGGTAGTTGCGGTTCGAGCCCCATCAGGCAGGTTCATGATAGCTTGAGAGTGACCTATGAGAGGATTATGTTCTATGGGTTAGGTACATGATCCTAGGTTTTATAGGATGAAACTCATGGGATCATGGGTTTGTGTGAGGCTTTTCTGTAAAATCCTTTATGTGAGAGGGAAAGTGTGTGTTGGTTACACATGGTTCTCATTGGATTTTAGATCAGTGAAAGTTTCATGTGTGGGTCTATTGAGAATTTTTTGGGTTATATATGAACCCAAGTGGTGTTTTGGTGGTAGTATGAGGTGATACACTCATGGGAATGGAAGATCTGGATGTTGGATGAGATGGGGGATGTCCCACCAAGCTAGGATGTGATGTCAGAAATGGATTGAGGTACTATGTTATGATTGTTCTGTGCTTATGATTTTTCAATAATTAACAATAGGGGTGAGAGTGGATCAAGAGGATCAATATGTTCATGATGATGTAAATGTTTAGGTTTAGTGATTGAGGATTAGTATAAGGGAGTCCATATGGTATGGAGTACACCATTATCTATTGGAGGGCATATTCCACATTGTGATTGGATTTTTGTGTGTTAAGGATTACATTCCTAGAGAAAAAATAGTGGGCGGTGAGTGGAATTTTAGATTTAAACTCAGATAGGAATGGTATAGCCACATCCAGTCATTTTGTTTGATAATGGATGTATAATGGGCTATGAAAATCAGTTTTCTAGTTTAGTGGAGAAATGATAAAGATACTCTTATGGTAGGGAAATCATATCGATTGTCATTGTATGACCCTCATGTTTGGATGGGTCATGGGTGTGGTGATACTAGTCAATGGGTGGTAGAGATGGCACTAGTATATTGGTGTGCAGAAAATATTCAATGTGATATAGTTCCACAGTAGATACTAGATTTTGTATTTGGAAGAGGTTTTGGGAAAATTATGGGTGTTAGCGTTAGGCTCATGATGGAGTTGAGATAATCTAAAAGATAGTAAAATCATATTTTCATTAGTGATTAGGGTTATTAAATGACAAATATTTTAGTTTTTTGGTGATCCAACAATGGAATTACACCCTGAGTTAGGATCATACTTTAGTGTGGGTGTTCGATGATTTTGTGATGTGTTTGGGAGTTAAGGAATCCTGATCAGGTGAAGTGTTAGGGTGATGTGGAAACAGTTTAGGATAATCATTTTTAGGAAAATGTGTCCATATAAGGACCTAATATAGTTTTAGTGTGAAATTGGATGTGGTGAGGTGTAAACTACATTGAATGTGTTGATATATCACTTGAAGTAGGAATCGGCTACCAAAAATAGATTCCTATGGTGGGGATCACTATAACTCAAATTCAACCTTTGTGAGAGAATCCCTATTATGGGGAGAACCAAAATATTGGGAGTGAATTATTTGAATACATAATGGATTCTTAGGATAGATATTTTTGGTTAAGTATCATCTCAATGTTGGCACTGGTCGTGAGCGGGTGGCTTGAATTCTAGTGAATAATGTCGTTTGGTGTTTGGATTTGTGTAGTGGAAGATCATTTGGAATTTATAGATGGAATGTGTTGAGTACTAAATGAATTAATAATAATGCTATATCATTTTTAATGGTTGTAATATTTCTAAGGATTCTTAGTAATGATAAGAATTATAGTGGGGAGTTTGTAACAACCCATAAATTTCTAGGTCATTAATTTTTTTTGAGAGTTTGAATTTTGATCCCAAATAAGGGTTTGTTCTATTAATTGGAATTAAAATTAGAAATTTTAGTATTTAAACACCTTAAGGATATGTTCTTGTATGAGTAATGAGGCTCAACTAGTGGTTTGGGTGCTTGGGTGGGCAATAGAGTAAGGCCCAAAGGCCTAGATGAAATGATGCTACTACAGTAGGTCTCATCATGACCCATGGGTCACACCATGATGGCCTATTGTAGTGTGTCACACCACATAGTCACAATGTATCATTATATGAAGGATGGAGGTCATGTATCCTCCCCTTTTAAGGAGTTATTAGTTTCATGAACCTCCTAGTCAATCCACAAAATTATTAGGTGAATGGTTTCTTCACACCATAACCTTCCTGATTACACTGTGACTAATTCCCTAGTGGATTTTTTTAAGAGTTCTAGAAACATATTTTTGGTGTCTCCCCTTCCCCATTGTTCTAGGTTAATAGGATCTTGTGAGGAAGGCCATTCAGTGAGTTCCTCCCCCTCTCTTCCCCCTTGTAAACCCCCCATGAAAGGGGTGATTTCATGCCATTCAGTGGAAATCCTAGGTTTATCTCTCCATTCCATTTTATTCCAATTTAGTTTTCATTCATTAGTTACTAATTTGGATAAATATGGATAGGTATTTAATGAAAATTACACCAGATCATGGTGGAATCAGACAAGGATGATGGGGCTTTTGCTACACAAGGCTAAAGGGTGTCCTGGGAAGATGATCGCATGTCTTCTTTCATTATTTTGGATGAGATGAGTTATTTTCTAATTAATTTTGGATTTTTGATTAAATTGGATGAAATTTAGTTATTTTTTGGGTTTCAATTGATAGGTATTTTTATCAGGATGGTGTATATGTTACTCCATGGACCCTCAGGGTGAAATTAGTTGTGGCTTTGGAATTACAGTGCTTCCTGATGATTTTTTCGATGATTGTGCCTCTATTATTGAAATTAAATAATTAATCATTATAATTATTTATTTATACTATATGGAGTGATAGAGGTTCTAGATAGTTTCAAAGAGCTTGGGCAAGGTTCAAAGAAGCTTGGAAAGGGGTTAACTCTGGTATTGAGGTATGCGATCCCCTTAATAAAAGATCATATGTATGTTTATGCATGGTTTCATGCTTCATGCATGTTTCATGTGTTCAAGTATAATTTATAGGGAATTATAGTTCCTTATATAAATATATAGGATAGATTTTACCCCCCCTAGAGTAAGAAAAAGTGCTCCTTAGCTCTTTGAGTGTCTTGGGAACGCCTGAAAACTATGTTACCAAGGGGAAAGAGGGTTGACTAAGTTGATCAGAGACCTAGAGTGTGTCTAAAGTTGTAAGATGAGTTTGGGTTATCCAAGTATGGGTTAATTAGGGATTTTTTAGAATGAATGAGGCTCTTAAGCCTAGTGATAATGGTGAGATGATCATATATCTCATGCCTAACAGGTGACAACCTCCTGAGTGGGAATTAAGTATTTTTGAGTGGTGTGAGTAGGATGAGTCCTACAAGATAACATGGAGTGTTATGGAGAAGGTATTCCTATGGGTGGTTGGTTTATATATCTCCTTTATGAGGTGTGATACAATAACTGGTGTGGTTTGAAGGAATTTTCATACAACTTGGAATCAGATTTACAAAGGTCATAGAGTGAGTTTTCTTGGGATAGTCCTTAGTTTATGTAATTTAGTTGTGATGTAATAATCAGAAGAGGGTTGGACCCCACCATTGGGGGAAGGGTCTGGAAGAGCCTATGAGCTATGGTTTCACTAAGGGGTGATGGAAAAGATATGGTACTAATGGTAAGATACTGGGATTGGTTAGAAGGACCTTAATAGTTTCTGTATTTGGTGAGATGAGATATGATTTGAGGTATGGGGATAGGTCCGAGTTAATAGAGTATAATTGGTGATATGGTGATATTTTTTATGGTTTTTTACCCTTTTTCTGGTGAATTTTCTTGTGATAGAATATGGACATTAGTGTGGAAGATGGATCTTGAGGCCTGGCTCTTCCATGAGTGATATGGAACTAGAAGGATCACCATGTGTGAGATGGGATCCTAGTGTGTATAAATTTTTGTTCTACCTTGAGTGAGAAGGTATGTATTGAGACTGATCATGTACCTTTTCCTGAGTGAGAAGGAAAGGGTCGATATAATGGATAATCTTGAGTGAAATTATTGGTCTAATTTTATGTGATGCAAGACATGGGTGATGTTCTATACCATGAGTGAAAAGTTAGTGAGTTGAGGCATGGGAGAGGGGACCTACCTTGAGTGATAAGTTATTTTTCAAAGATAAGTCGATAAACTCCATTGAGTGATCAGGGTTGGTCTAGAACTTGGACATAAGAATTTATGATGTGCATTCAAGTAGTGGTTGAAACGTGGATGATTCCCTACCCTGAGTCTTTGGGTATGGATTGGGTTACAGGTTTAGTGTCATACGAAAATGGTGACTAAGTATGTATGATCAAGTTTCATGGTATCCTAGTTAGCACATGATTACCTGATGTTCATGGAGTCATGGTGTCCTAGTTAGCAAAAAAATTCCAATTTTCTTGTGTGAAATATTTATTTTTCTCTTATATAATTGTATATAATAGAGTATAATTGGGCCACTTGGTGAGACCCTACTAATCTGTGTTTCTAACATAATATATATGAACTATGGTGCACATGAAATCCTTATGCCTTATTTCAAGTTAGAGAATATTATGTTTATTGGATCGATCTGGAGCAGCTCGATGGGTATTCATAGATAGGATTATTGAAGCTAGGGGATTCCAGTAGGTATGGTTATGTAATTTTGTTATTTATTATTATATATATATGTGATCTTCCTAGTGGCTGATCAGCTGATATATTATTATTTTCTTCCATATAGAATATTTTTAATGGCATTGTGTTTATTGATTATGTGTACTATTATATTATTTATAAATATTTTTTGGTTATTTTACACTGCTTGTTGCTCATTGATTCGAGGGAATAGTCTCCTAATTATATAGATTAGTCCCTCATTTCTATTCAAACCCTCTGGTGCATGGGGAGTCACATCTGAGGTCATGTAGATCCTCATCTTGGTTCACTTTTAAATGGACCAGTTCTGGGGCATTACATTGGTGACCATTATAGTATTTTTAGTTCTTATCTATGTGAGATCAAATCCACATGATATAAGGTACACCTATCTTTAATGAATTCCATTTTTCATCTATTATTTCAAATTGAAGATCTATGGATAGCATTTGATGTGTTTATATGATGTAAAATTAATATAAATTTGATTCAACAAAGGTTCATTGGTAATTCTTCATGATAATATTGAATATCAATTTTTATTCTTGAATAAAAATTTGGGGTAGGGAAATATAGATTTTCTTTTACATGTGTTCAGGGATTTCATATAGCTAGGTTGATGTGGTGGTGATTAATTTCTATAAATCACATGAAAATTAAATATAGATAAAAAATAATGAGATATGTGTGAAAATGGGAATTTATTAAATATATAATAATAAACAAATTGAAAGATGGTAATTGTAGAAATTATAGTGGTGAAAATTTATTGGGATTAATAATGGGAATTTATAAGAGGTAAAGGGTTTTATGATGTGGTAAATTAATGATAATTGTTTTCTTTTTATGGTAGCCTTAGTAGATATTATTTGGAATATTATTTAGAATTTTGTTCATTATTGTTGTGAATCCTGATAATTTCCAAGATATGTATATGTCGCAACTTAAGGTATATGGAAGATTGTGAAGATATGATGTAGTGGTACACTCATTGGATATGTCATTTGAGAGAGGATGGTTGAGATTGGATGATCAAGGGAACATGGATGATATAGTTGTGGTTGGGATGAGTGAACAAATGTTAGGGGAAGTTGTTGTGGCTATAGTGTTATAATTATTATTGGGTTTTGGTTTATGGTTATGTGTTATTTTTATGTATTGATTTGATATTCTTAATGTTTTTTATAATTTTCATGTTATGTTGTGGGATTTCACTAACATTTTTGGTATGTTCATGATTTGGTGGTTAGAGATATAAGGTATTCCTTAATATAGAGGTGATGTGCAGGATTTTGTATCTGATTTTTATGTATATGGATATGTTATCACTTAATATTGATATATAGGATTATGTTATTACCACCAGAGATACAATGTTTTTGTAATTGTATCATTATGAAATTATTGTGGTTGCAGTTGTATGGTCCTCACTAGGGTGATAGATAGCTCTTAGGGTTATATATATTGTCATTAGAGGTTTGGATAACATTGATTGGTGATCGATATACTAATTGTGATGTAGTGATCTTGGTGGTATCGATGAGTCGATGGATGGCATGAAGTGGAATTTTTTTGTGTTATTAAATACTTATTTTACTATTCTAAAATGACTAATTTTATATATTTCATTCACAAAGTATTTATTGTTCATTTTTACTTGATATAGTAGTGGTTTAGGATAAAACTACTAGTTATAATTGTATATTATCATTATTATTTTGTGTTTTTTTTCAAACTTATAGGATCATATTAAGGGAGGTGTCAAATGATATTAGTTTGGGCATGAGGCGATCAAGTTGGAGTAGGATGAGTAGTGTGTTAGAGTCTTTTTTATATTGACATTGGGTTACTTGGGATATATGTGTTGATATTCCTCATTCAAATATTAATTTGATATATTGATATTGGTTTGTTATTCTATGGTGATTATATTGATTGTTTACCAAAAATATGGTAACAAACTTCCATATTGTGATTTATATACCCTTGGTGTCAGTCTCTATCACAGGCCATATTGTAGTTAGTCTTAGAGGGAAACTCTAAATATTTTTATTATCTCAAAATGAGTTTGGGTGAGTTTTATCCATGCTAAAATGGTATTAGGTAAAATATTTTAGTTTATGATGTATTTTAGAGTAAGAACAAGTGAGTATTGAAATTTTTTGGTTAAACAATAGTATCCTTTGTACTTAGCATGTCTTGTAGGTTAGGGAAACCAATTAAAACATAGATGGTCCCATATGATCTGATGTGAGAACCATGATAACATACTAAACATGCATAATAAATAGTGTGATAATTGTATGGTAGAAACCAATTTGATTTACTTACATGAACATTGGATTTCCATATGATAGAACTTTGATTTTTGAATATGTGATAAAGATATTAGGATTTCTTATACTGACTTATGTTGACATATAATATGTTTGTTTTGAGGTTCTTATATTGTTGATTTTTTCATATTTCTATAAGGAAAGGAAAAATGGTTTTAACTTGAAATCATAAGAGATAATGGCTTCTATAAAGGGTAAATGGTTAATGGTTAATGAAATACTTATGGTTGTAAAAATTTAATTTATTTAAATAGAGAATAATTATATAAGATTTTACAAAATTCTATGATTTTTTTTTCTTACATTGTTTTAATTACAAGTGATTGATGACTTTTTGGTAAGTTGGAAAACCATTAACCTTAAAGAAATGGGTTGTTTGAAAAATATTTTTTAAGTTCACAATGTGACTTTTTTATTATATACCATTTTAGGTGTAAAGATGATTAAATTTTAAATATTTTAAATTTTAATGTGTGACTGATATGATGAATAATGAAGTAGATATAAAGTAATTATATGAAATTTTTTATTATAATTAAGAGTTATTTTTATCTTCCTTATTTTAAAAAAGGAAAATTGTGTTGAAATATAATACATTTAAAACTATTATTTTTTCACTTCATGATATATGAGTTAATAATGATGCACTATTAAACATTATATGTTATGTTATTTTATAAATTTGATTAAATTTTTTGAAAATTTGATATATACCATCTTGATAATGTTTTTTTATAATAAAATATTGTATAAAATGTTTTAGTTTTAATAATGATAGCATGGAACATAGAAGTGAAGCATGTGTTAGATAAAATTATTTGATTAATTAAAATCATGGTGATTAGTATTGATAAGTAGATTAATAATATGAGAGTAATTATGTTTAAGTTATGATATCATGATGTAAGTAACCTAATAATTGATTCTCCATGCTAATAAATGTGTACCCAATATTTTGTTAAAAAGATGGTAAATACTAAAATTTATGAGTAATTTAAGTAAAATGTTGAAAATAAACTCTGATTAGAAAATGAATTATGTCTTGTGAAGTTTTCTTTAGAATATGTCATTTAAAATTTCATTCTAGTTAATAACGATGTGTGTATACTATCTAATTGATATTAGTTGGTGTTTTCCTCATTTGATGTTAAAGTTGTAAAACTTTTTTAGTAAGATGTTTTTCTTAGAGAAATAATGAAAAGTGGAAATTATTATTTTAAATATAAGTATTTTAATGATTTTAAAGTGAAAGGTTCATTTTTATTTTAAGGTTTTTTGGAAAAACTTTTGACACGTTGATTTGAATAAAAAAATATTTGAAAATTAATTTTTGATCATATTTTATAACAAAATATTAAAATGTTGAAGTTTGAAATAGAATTTAAAACATTTTAGTGATATTATTTTCAAGGAAAAGTGTGGTGTGTTAAATTTATGATTTACATGAGACTAAAGAGATAATTTTAAAGAAATATTTTAATGTCATGGGATTGATGTGTGAAAAGTAGATTGTTGATCTTGAAAAATTATTAATGATAAATTTTTATGATTTCTTATTTCTTATATTAATTATAATCATGATTGATGGATATAATAGGAATTTTCATCTTTTGATTATTTATAGTAAATAGTTTATTCATTGGTGTTGTAGAGGTGATGATGAAAAAATGAGGTGAGAATATAATTCTAACTGATTCTAACTCGGTAAAGTGGTGGAATTTATCATGATAATTTGGGTTGTTTTTATGGAGTAGCGGTATACATAGAGGTTAAATGTGTTTTTCATCAAGATATAAAAATTTAGTGCCCTATTTTTATGTGATCAAATATTTTTTCCATCATTTATCAAGTTTAATGTTTGAATTGGAGAATTTTTTCCAAATAATCTTCAAAATGTTGGTTATGAGAAATGGAAGGAGAAATCACAGAATAAATAGAAAATAAAATTTCATAATCAAGGAATATGAAGTTTATTAGTGGATTATCAAGTCATTAGGTTGAGAAATGGATATTGTAGGTCAAAGTTTCCTTCGAATTTATGATATCCCAAGATCAATTTTGAGTTACCATGGAAAAATAGTTTTCTTTAAGATATGGTATGACTATAGTGGGGTTGGATCATATAAACTCATATGGTAATTCTTATAAAGAGTTTCATGAGTCATTTAGAAAATATTTTGTTTATTTTATACTAAATTATTAGTGTATAAAAGAGATTTAAGAGGTTTAGTTTGGAAAACCTAGTGTATGTGACCTCTAAGTTCACTTATAAAATTTATTATTCATTCTTCAATTTTTTTGGATAATGAATAAGTGTGATCTATAAATTTTGAGCTTAGTTTAAATCTAAATATTCTATGGTGAGTAACTGATTTGTGGTTAAATACTTGAGAAAAGTTAGAGATCGTAGGACGCAGATCTTTGATGAGATTAATTTTTAGGGAACCATAAAAGGTGAGGTGAATGTAACGAGTTATGGGAATTATAGTTCATAAAGTGAAAGTATAAATAAATCCTTTAGGGATTAGATACTATTTTTAGTTCTAGGTGTGAGTGTTTTGCGGTTTCAACTTATGGATGAGTTGATTTGTTTTCTTTTCAATTTGGTAGGACATCAACAATATGAGTGCCATGTGGTTTATAGTGTTAGGTATACAAAGTTAAAAAACACTTCTTCGTTCCAGTGAAAGACAATTTAAACCATAAACCCAATATCATTATGTATTGATATCTAAACCATGTGTAATATAGATGATAAACATTAATGTACCTTTCACCAAAGATTACTTCAACTTCTTTATTCAATCACAAAGTTTGATGAAGTTACTTTAGGAGCAAGAAATTAGTTCCTCATTTTATGGTGTATCCAATATCTTATCTAAATCACCAAACACTTGAGTGGGATTAATTAAAACTCCTATGGTATATTAGTATCTATTGATAGAAAAGGGAGAGGGGGTAAAGATCTTTGAGGGAGGAAAATATCTGATAGGAATATAAAAACAAGAATTACAAAAACACTTCAATGGGTATTTCCTTCTCATATAAACCCCGAGATACTCCCAAGACTTTCTTAGTCATTTACTCATACTTTATAAAACATGTAAATAAATGTCATGAAAGTTATAACTATTTGTAACCTTTAGTCAATATAACTCCCATATGTTCATCTTAAGAAACGTAATAATCATTGATAGCTTATGTGGGTGAGAAACCAAATACTAATGGTTAGTATTCATCTTATATACAATCATAAGATTCCACATAAATTTTATATTTCTATTCTATGCATTATGATATACCCATGTCATGGCATATGATGGTCCAAGTTAGTATATTATGATATCTCCATATCATATTAAATGATATACCCAAATAGATTCAAAATGAATTTTATACCATGGATGTAGTTCCCTATGAAATCATCATATCATACAATATAATATAGGATTAAACGTATCATATGTATAGAGGTTTTAGTATATATCATCTTCAATTTTAAACTTACACTAAATCCTCATAAACTTAGTGGTAATTCACTATATATTACATCATATACAACAACTTGTAAAACCATATTCAAAACACATTTTTGATATCTTCTAAAACACTTGAAAATATATCATCAAATTCACCATGTATCTCATAATTTGAAATACCTTTTACATATTCATTCAAAACTCTTTTTGGATAAACTCTAAAACACTTTTAGAGTAGCTCTTTGAGTTTTTAAAACTCAATCCCCATTCAGTCAACCAAAAATTGTAACCCTGCATGCATTTGTAGTTTTGAAAACAAAAATTAATTCATGAATCCATAAATGTAAGCAATAAGAAACCTTTATAAAAGAATAATTTTCACTTAACATACAAAGTAATATGGTATAATCTCTATTAAATACATTTATCTCTATACTGGTGTCCATCAGTTATATCATATATAAGAAATTATTTTCATATGATATCTTTTTCAAATACATCGAGTAACCATGGGGAAAATGTATGTAAATATCATATATCTAATCATATGATCTCGATTCTCAAAGTATAGACTAACCAAGTTGATGAATACATTTCATATCATTCGCTCTTATGGATGAGCACATCACATTTCCCTCATCCAATAGATAGTCACATCACATTTCTTATCTAGGTACAATCATACACTCCTCCAATCTATCTCAAATGAGGTCTCATATGTTATACTCATCATACAAGTGTACAAATCCCTTCCTTTTTAATCCAAAGTTGATGACATGATTAGAAACAAACTCAATCACCCCCTAATTATTCAAGTCTCAAACATTGTGTAATAAATGTATCAAATTATGAAGGTTGTCATTCTAGGTATCATTCTAACCTCGGTAATGGGTAAATATCAACATGAAACCTACATTCCTGGTATAAAAAAGGCATAGCATGTAACGTCCTGAACTTGATCAGCCACCCAAATAGTGATAAACGGGTCAGGTGGTACTACCATAGGCGCACCTCCCCAAACGCCAAAGGATGGAAACTTACAGAGAGGCTCTTATAGGTATAGTGGAGAGGTTATACCCTCTCAGAGGATAATAATGGTACTGGTCCAAGCATAATATAAAATTAGAAGAATTTTCAGACTCAAACCAGACTAGCATAGCAGAAGCACGATCAATAAAAATAAACAGTGTAAGCAATAAAAATAAAAAATAGTAGTGGAAAATAAACAGAACAACATTCTAGAAATCAGTTACAACAACTACTAGAATAGAAAATTCATTCATCTACAACAAGTCAATATATATAAGGGTTCCAATGGATAACCAACAGTAGCTAAAATAATAAAGTAATCATGCTGATATAGGAAAGAAAGAAAAACAAAGTAAACTTTAGCTAGGCAAGACCTCAAGGTCCCTAACATCTCCATGTGATAGCTAAAATAGTCTGGCTCTTGAAGATGGTCTCTTTCTTGAACATAAATCTATAAAGTTTACACACTTCTCGAAGGGAACGTGCAGGGTGTGAGATGAATCTCCGCAGGTTACCACCCAACGGTGCATACCTAATATAAGTGTTTAAGCAGACATGCATTTATGAGGAAAACTATAAATAGTACGATGTACAAATAAACACAAACTCTACTAGTGCTTAGTAGCCACCATGGAGTGTCCCCTATTTCAGCCAATGCTGGAATCTTTTTCATGTAACCCGGAACCATGTGCCCTCTAACACCACATGCTCAAGTACCAACATCCCAAAGGCGCGCCCAAGAATTATTAACTCAGTGGAATAGTGATATCTATCCTCAAATAAGTAACTGTAGGGACAGTTATGTCTACCCTCAATAAAGTAATCGGAGGGACAGTGATGTCTGCCCTCAAAACAGTAACAGAAGGGACAAAAATGTCTGCCCTCAAACCACGGTGAGCTTCTTCCCCCAACCTGATAGCCTCAACGCTATCCCCTAAAGGCTCCTCACCTTCCACATGGCTTCCTATGGAAATCACCCCCGAACCAATAGTACCTAAACCACAACTAACGGTGGCCTCTACCAACACAAGTGGTCAAAAACTCCTCATCATAGAGTATCCATGTGTGCACACTACTCAAAGTTCTGGGTGAGTGGTAATCACCAAAATAGTACCCAAGACACAACGTCTCTGACACCTTGTGTCCCTATGACCATATCACTCAAGTCTGATGGCCTCTCCATCCAAGTAACCCAGGCCATACCCAACCTGATGGTCAAACTACCTCAAGCCTACGTCTATGACGCCCAATCCCATGGTCAAAACCACACAATATAACACGGGCCATGCCCAACCTGTGATCAGCATCACTCAAGAATATCCAGGCCATGCCCAACACAGCCCAAAGGTTCCAGCATATGAAATATCACACATCACATATATATTTAATCAAAATAAATACTTAAAACATGTAAACAAACTAAAAAGTTGAATTGCACTAGCCAAGTGTTGTCCCATACCAACACTGAGCTCTTGAAAACCTCTAATAAGTCATATCAATTTTTAATAAACCAAACTCAACATTTTAAAACAATACAGTTTAATTATAACCATTTTGACACCCCCTGGACAAAATTCCCTGATGATCAATGACCCCTTGCCCAGCCCCACTCAAGTATAATAGGTAAAGGTCTTACCCAAAGGCATACCATGGGTCTCATAATCAATTTAACATATTAAAGCAGGTATGAAATGGTCTTTCTCAAAATACCCAAATACGCGCCAATGGCTGCACCACCCAAAAGTCTATGAAAACACGAAAGAAGGTATGCACCGCCTACCTGAGACTTATAGACATAGGTACGTCTAAAATTGAGCTCCAATTTGAAGGTGATATTCGTAGATCTACGTTTCCATAAAATCCCAGTAATTCCGCTCAGATGGAATCTGAGATGGGTGAGGCAAGGAAACTAGAATAAAATAGGGTGCGCGGGTTTAGCCTTGCTAATGCGATCTCGCATCCACTGACAGATTAAAGTACAGCTTCGTATTAAGAATATAGGGAAAGGTATGTAGTTTGGGATTTCGGAACGGGATTATTCCAAAGTATTTGGGGAATAAGAAGATCTTTTCCGAAATAAGACGTGATGATATTTTATTTAAGAGAATAAAAATAAAAATACACGGCATATATAAAGGACTATATATCGTGTAGTGTCCTTGTCCATACTCCGACTTAAGCGGAGGTAGCCACATGACTTGGATGCGCCACATAGGTAGAACTTAGCCGGTACGTAGGAAAAAATACATGGTGTGTCCCGCAACCCTACACACTGTGTAGTAGAAAATTCTTACACATTCATCACATAGAATATACTCGGCGAGCAAGCGGTCGGTACATGCCTAACCCATACACGGTGTGTACTTTAGAGTACATGTCGTGTTCTTGATAAAAAATTTCTACCCTGGAAAAAGGGCTACACGCCATGTCTGGCCTTCACACATGGTCAAAAGTACATGGCGTGTACTGAAGGTACACAGCTTGTAATCTGGAAATTTCCAAAACTTATATATTTTCCCATTTTTCTCAGAAAAAATTCAAAAATTCAAACAGGTTCGGGATTTTGACCCGTTCTAAAAACTCCGGTTCTTACATAGCATATGACACTCCATGCATTGTACTCATGGGGTATACAATATACAAACCTCCTTTTATGCCTCATGAGAATATTTTGTATATATATATGAAATACTAATCACACTAACCTTAAAGTTTCATCACAACATATAATATTCCAGGATGAATATCGATTATGGATAAATAAAAGTCTTACTTTGAGAGATTAATTATCATTTCACTTCATGAATTATTTGTGACCAATTTGAAAGAATAACAAAGTCACTACCACAAAACTAGGTAAGGTCAGTGCCACCCCTTTATCAGCGCTAATGAAAAAGCGTTGATAAAGGGGGGCCTTTATCCGCGCTAAAAAAAGCACAGATAAATATACCCCTTTATCAGCGCTTTTTTAAAAGCGCTGATAAAGGGTTCGAATTAAAAAAAAAATTAAAAAATAATATATTAATATATAATTATATCAATATTTTTATATTGATGTAAATATAATATATAATTTTTATATATATTTTAGTGAATTATAAATATACATTTACACTTATTATACTTAATATATAAGATATTTAGTGAAAATGACATATAAAAAAATTTAAAAAAATATTTTTAATTAATAATTTGCTAATTATTATGGATTAATAGTCATTTAATAAAAATTTGAAGACTAAAAAATAAAATATAAATAAAAAAGATCCAAAATATGTTGAAAACGCAACTCAAACTTCAAACGGCCGTAACTTTTGATTCGGGTGTCTGTTTGAGCTCAACCACATATCAAATCGAAGTCTGCGACGATCTCTACGTTTCTATGATCGACGGGGGCATCGGTCAAGGTTTTTTAGAGGCCAAAAGAGGCCCAAAAGGCCTTCAAAACTGAGTTTTTTGTCACAGTACCTCGATTTTTTAACATTTTTTGGATTTTCAGCCTCGTTTAAGGGGGTGTTATTGGATTTTTTGGTGGGGACTGAATTTATTCCAAGGTATTACGTTTATATTGATATTATGTCTTTGAAATTTTATCATTTTTTATAACGCACTACTATTTATAATCAAATATATAACTATATGTACATATTTTTTATATATTCACACCTAAAAATTAAATTTTTTAAAATAAATAATTAAACATATTTACATATAAAAGATATTAGATTTATCTAAATAATAACTAATATCCATTTTATTTCAAATACCAATATATGAATATTTATATATCTATATATTAATATAACTATATATATATTAATATAACTATATATATATATTAATATAACTATATATATTAATATAACTATATATATATTAATATAAATATATATTAATATACGAATAAATATAACTATATATATATATATATAAATAAAAAGATATATCATAAATAAGAGAACAAATCAATATAGGGGAGTGGTAAAGTCTTTAGGTGCGCAGGGGGGAGGTCTCGAGATCAAATCCGGGTGGAGGCAAGGGCGCGCGCGCAAGGCTGATTTAGAGGGGCTAGCGCTGATAAAGGGTGTAGTAAGTGCATGAGGGCGCTGGATATAAGTCCCAATCCTTAAACATTACTTAACAATGAATTAAATGAATAAATCTCATGGAGGATCTTTTTAGGTTTAGAGTTTTAGAGAATTAGATCTTAACTATTACTTCTCAAAAGATTACAAAGTAGACACTTCTACTAAGTTTCCATAAAATAAAAACTCTTAAAAAGAAACATGTCTAGTTCCATGTTTTATATAGCATGACTTTACCTTGATCCCATCCTTGACACTATTCCACATTAAGTCCTGTGAAAAACATTTCAAAAAAACTTGGGGTGAGCATAAAAAGATCAGTAAGGGAAACACAAATAATGAAAACTGTTAGTTTTTCAAAACAACAAGTAAACCATGTATACCATATCAAAGTAATACTTTTCACCTTTATGTAGTAAAAACTCTTCACTGAATAAAAGATCAATACTTAGACTTTTGTGACCAAAACATTACCATAAAACCCATATAAAGAACACATAACATATAAAGGTAACTTGGGACATAAACATACTTAAATGGAATAACCATACGGTCAACCTCCACACATATCACTTAATGGAATAGTCATACGGCTGACTTCCATACCCAATGCATTGGAGGTTATAACGTAACCACCCGTCCTGGTATTCACGGCACCACCCGTCATATGGTTTATCATGTAACCACCCGTCAAATGTCTAAGTACCATTATAAAATCATAACAATTATAAAGGAAATAAAACATTTCCACATTTCAATCACAATATATCACTTAAATATATTGACATGAAAAAATACATTATAAAAACTCTTTCCAATACCAAAATACATAAAAGAGTATATGGTATTTATTTCATTTTAAAAACATTATGGCCTGTTGAGGAATCCAAATACCAAATAATACTCACGGTGGCAGAAAAGGTCGTTGTCACCGCGTACGTTAAAAGAAACATTCCTTTTTGTCGTTTAGTAAAACGCTTCGTATAAAAAGATTCTTTTTGAATAAAATTAAAATTAAAAGGGCTTTATACACCGTATAAAATAAAGTTGTGTATAAAACAAAATATGCATCAATGAAAGGAGATTGAGACGAAGTCCCTTACCTCATATCCAACGTGACTCGATTGCTCTTTAATCTCCTGAATGATAAACTAAAGTTAATTACTACTTGATTAAGAACATTTTTAAAGTTTATTATTCCTTTTATATAAATTATTTCCATGTTATAAACGTTATGTAATCATTTAATTTAATAAAGTTCATTTTGTCGATATTTGGTACTTAAGTCAAAAATGGACTTCTTAAAATTACATGTTGTTTATGTGGTCAAAGGTTCATTATATCCAGAATGATATTCATGATTTTTATATCACATATATCATATATATCCAGCATATACATGTATTTATAATAGTACATAACATTAGGAGGTAAGAAATGAAATGCACCATTCATGGAGACGGTAAGTCGTACGTACGCATGAACGCTACTTTCATTTATATTTCATATTTAATGGGGTGAAATCAGAATGATATAAGGGTATATTATAATTCCAGTATAACATCATATATAATAACATTAATCCCATCCTTTATACATCCCACATATGGCATTAATGAATCAAATCACTTTGAGGGGGCGGTAGTCCGCACTTCCTAAAATTAAATTATCGTGTTTACCCACAATGGAAACCATAAAGTTATGTCATAAATAAAAAATACAGAAGCATAAGGAAAACATAAACATAATATATATCATATATAAATAGAGTGACATCTTAATGGCCACCATGAAATGTGTTAAAAGAATATTGAACAATCATCGTTTCGTGAGGCAGAAAATCGCCAACCACAGAAACAGTATGTTCTTTCACCATTAGACGAAGGTGTGTGTAGTTGTAGCTCTAATACTTCTCATAAAAACATCCTAGTATATTGTAGATACTGTTTTTGTTACAAAATAAAGGAATAAAAATAGTTTAGGGGGTTGGAGAAGCAAAATAAAACATAAGAACACAAAAGAAAACACAACCTTTAAATCGGGTAACTCTTCTTGGTTTGAACCAAAAGGGTTCCTTGAAGAGCTTTCTGCCCAAGGTAAGGCTTCAAAGATGAGGAGAGGGATGTGAAGAGATAAAATTAGCAGAGATTGGCCGAACCAAAGGCTTGAGAGGTGTGGGTAAGGAGGTATAGGTGGGGGCCTTTTATAAGAGGAGAGGAGGGGCACTCTTGGAAAGTTAAGAAAAGATACTTTATTATAAAATGATTTTCGGATAAAAAGGGTCCCACAATTATAAATTTAGAGGATAAGGTGATAAGGGTTCGAAATCCACCCATCCAATAGGTTTTTGACAAGTGTAGGTCTTATATTTTACATTATCGTTTCATTTTATTTAAATCGTTAAATAATGAGGTAATCGCTGCATCATCATGGTGTCATAAATAATTTAATTTATTTAATGTCTAAAAATTATAAAAAAAATATCATGATGTATGAAATCTTTTTATATTTACAATGAATATTTATAGTCAAAATTATGACTTGTATAACCCCATTTAAAAATTGTTTTAGTAAAACATCTCATGTTTGTGACATTTTTATTTTAACAATAAATAAAAAGTTATTAATGTCATTTTCCGACCAAAGTGGCTCCATGGGGTCCCCAAGTTGACCCATGGATTGTCTTGGTCGGCCATGAAAAATCCAATAAGGGTAGGACATGTTTCTAGGTCATTTCATGTTATTAAAACATTATTTTTACCTTAAACTACACTAATTACCTCTAATCGCGATTAATAAACTTAAAAGTTACTATTCACCAAAAAATTATTTTAATCTCATTGAACCACATTTTACTTCCTAGTGACAACCATGTATGTCAGATTTTTGAAATTCAAAACACAGAGGTTGTAAAATTTCATTTAAACAAAAAAATCAGTTTTTTAAGTACCACTTAGTGGTTTCACTATTCATCAAAAATTGAAGTTTTTTAGAAAAATACCAAAACTTCACCCTAAGCTATATTTGATATTCCGAAATAAAAAAATGATGTATATTTTAAAAAATTCAAAACATATAAGTTACATTAATTAATTTAATAATTAATTCTCGCTGTCAAAACAAATAGCGTGTTTTTATGAACCAATATGTATCAAAAGATTGTCACTAGTTTAAGTCCAATTTCAAAGTGAAATTAATTCCAAAGACCACTATTGGATTAAATGGTAAAAATATATTCTAATTTCACTTTAAAACCAATTAAAAATATAATCTAATCATATAAAAAAATTATATTAAAAAGAGGTTTTGAATTAAAATACAACATTTTTCACTATTCATTAAAAAAAATGAACTTTATCGGAAAAATACCAAAAATTTACACAAAGTAAATTTTGATGTCCCGATTCTAAAGAAGAATTTTATTTCGTCCAATAGAATGTATAAGGGTGAAAAAAACTATATTTAATAACGGTTCTCCATTAAAAGGGGATAGTTCAACCTTTTAGTGAATATTAGAGTATCAATGCCTAAAATTGAATTCTTTTCGTATTTTAAGCCTTAATATTTTATTGGATAAATGTAAAAATATTTAACAAACATATATAATCATATTTTAGTTATTTCTATTCATTCCTGCCAATAAAATGGCTACGTGTTAACTACCATTTAAAATAATATTATTTTATTACTAGTGTGCAAAGTAAGATTTCAAAGAATCTCTTTGTTGCGTATCGGGTATACTATCGAACATAGAAACACCTTTAAAGTAAAATTAATATTTAATTCGCAAATATTAATAAATATGAAAATGTTTTATTCTTTATTTACCTGGGATGTTACATCCTTCCACCCTTTTGGGAATTGTGTCCTCGCAATTTTATTCACTTATCAAAATAAGTGGGGGTATTTATCCCTCATAGCATTTTCAGATTCCCACATTGCCTCTTAAACCATATGGTTTTTCCACAAAACCTTTACCTGGTGAATTACCTTATTTCGCAACATTTTCTCTATTCGGTCAAGAATATGGACTGGTTGTTCTTTATAAGAGAGATTCTCTTCCAACTGAACTACCTCTAGGCTCAAAACATGAGATGGATCTGGAATATACTTTCTCAACATCGAAACATGAAAAACATTGTGTACCTGAGATAAATTCAGAGGTAAATCCACTCGGTAAACAACTGATCCAACTTTCTCCAGAATTTCATATGGTCCAATGAACCTTGGACTCACCTTTCCTTTCTTACCAAATTGCATCACACTTTTCCACGGTGAGACTTTGAGAAAAACATGATCACCTACCTCGAAAGAGAGATCCTTCCTCATGTTGTCTGCATAACTTTTCTGTCTTCTCTGAGCTGTTCTCATGTGTTTCTAAATCAAATGAACTTTTTCTGCCATCTCTTCTACCAATTCTGGTCCCATAATCATCCTTTCACCCACTTCATCCCAAAAATCTGGTGTTCAACACCGTTTACCATATAATGCCTCAAAAGGAGACATCTGTATACTGGAATGAAAACTGTTATAATATGAAAATTCAACCAAAGAAAGGTGTTGGTCCCAACTTCCCTGATAATCCATTGAACAAGAAAGTAGCATATCCTCCAAAGTCTAAATTGTTCGTTCTAACTGCCCATATGACTGAGGATGAAAAGTTGTACTAAAATTTAATTCAGTACCCAATGACTTCTGAAGGCCCTTCCAAAAGTTAGAAGTAATCCTGGGATCACGATTAGATACAATGGATAGGGGAACTCCATGAAACCTGACTATCTCTTTATGATAGAATCTAGAAAGTTGATCTAGAGAGAAAGTATCTCGTATAGTAAGGAAATGAGCAGATTTAGTCAAGCGATCAACAATAACCCAGATTGCATTATTACCTCGAGGTGTCTTTGGCAATAGCACAAAGAATTCCATGGATATATTTTCTCATTTCCAATCTGGTACCAGTAGAGGCTGAAGCATCCCTTTCAGTAACTGCCGCTCTGCTTTAACTTGTTGACATGTCAAACACTTCATAGTAAAATCAGAAATATCCCTTTTCATTTCATCCCACCAGTAATACTCTTGAAGATCTCTGTACATCTTAGTACTGCCAGGATAAACGGAAAATGGGGAACTATGAGCCTCACATAATAACTCATTCTTCAACTGTGAATCACTAAGAACACATAAGCTCTTCCCAAACCTGAAAACACAATCATTATCAATGTTAAATTCAGGTAACTTACCCTTCTGAACCAGCTCTACCTTTTTCTGCAACCCACTATCTTTCTTTTGTGCTTGCTTAATTCTGTCTGATAGGGATGATCTCACTGATACCTGAAATAAAACAGAATAACTTCCTGCACCAACAACTTCTATTCCAAATTTCATCAAATCAAAAACCAAAGTATCTCATTCCAAACGTAGCATGGTTAATGAAGCATTACTTTTTCGACTCAAAGCATCAGCTACTTTATTTTCTTTTCCCGGATGGTAATGAATTGTACAATCATAATCCTTGATTAATTACAGCCATCTCCTCTGTCTCATGTTCAATTCTTTCTGAGTGAATATATACTTTAAAATTTTGTGATCAGTATATATTTCACACTTTACTCCATAAAAATGATGCCTCCAAATTTTTAGAGAAAAAACAACAGCAGCTAATTCCAAGTCATGTGTAGGGTAATTTACCTCATGATTTTTCAACTGACGTGAAGCATATGCAATTACCTGATCATTCTGTATAAGGACACAACCAAGTCCCTTCAACAAAGTGTCACTATATATAACAAACTCATCATTCCTGGAAGGAAGTTCCAAAACTGGAGCATTCACCAATCTTATTTTCAACTCCTGAAAACAATCATCACATTCTTTTGTCCAGATAAACTTACCACCCTTCCGAGTTAGCTGAGTCATTGGACTAGATAACCCTGAAAAATTTTCAACAAACCTTCGGTAGTAACCTGCCAAACCAAGAAAACTATGGATCTCGGTTACATTTGTGGGTCTTGGACATTCTTCAACAACTTTTATTTTAGCAGGATCAATAGTTATGCCATTTTTTGAAACAATGTGACCAAGGAAAGAAATTTGTTGTAACCAAAACTCACAATTGCTGAATTTTCCATACAGTTTCTTTTCATTTAAGGTTTGAAAGATAACCCTTAAATGACTTTCATGCTCCTCTTTAATTTTAGAAAACACCAAAATATCATCAATGAAAACAACCACAAACTTATCCAAGAACTCATGGAAAATTCTATTCATAAGGTCCATGAATACAGCAGGTGCATTGGTTAACCCAAAAGGCATAACTACAAATTCATAATGGCCATATCTAGTACAGAATGCAGTCTTCGGAACATCTGCTTCTTTTACTTTCAAATGATGGTACCCTGACCTCAAGTCAATATTCGAAAAATACTGAGCTCCCTGGAGCTGATCAAACAAATCATCGATATGAGGAAAAGGATACTTGTTCTTAACAGTAATGTTATTCAAGGCTCTATAATCAATGCAAAGTCTCATTGAATCGTCTTTCTTTTTAACAAACAAGACAGGAGCACCCCATGGTGATGTGATAGGTCGAATGAAACCTTTATCTAATAACTTTTGCAATTGCTTCTTTAACTCTAAAAGTTCAACTTGATCCATTTGATAAGGGGGTTTTGAAATTGGCTTAGAATCAGGAACTAAGTCAACAGTAAATTCAAATTCTCTATCATGAATAATACCAGGAAACTCATCAGGAAAAACATCAAGATACTCATTTACCACTGCCACATCATTAATCTGAAAAGTTCCTTTATTTTCAACAACATGTGCAAGGTAACATTCATTTCCATCTTTTACTAGTTTCTCAACTTCCTGATATGTTATCAAAAGCAAGGGTTCATTCTTGTACACAAACTGAAATTATTTCTGAAAAGAAACCATTTTAGATCTACAGTAAATCTTAGCATGAGAAAAAGAAAGCCAATCCATGCCAAAAATAACATCAAACTCTACTAGAGGCAAAACAATAAGGTTTCATGGTAGATTCTTTCCGTACACAAGGATAGGAAGGTTCTTATAATTTCTATTTGTCTCAACGTTCCCTCCGGGTGTTTTTACCATAAGTTCAGGATTCATATCTTGAGATGGAATTTCCAATTTACTAGAAAACTTCTCCGAAATGAAAGAATGTGTAGACCCTGAATCAAACAACACATTGGCATAATCTGAACAAACAAACAGTGTACCTGATACTACTTCATTCGATGGCCCAACATCTACTGAAGTAGTTGCAAAGGATTTCACCACCCCTTTCTGCTTGTAGTCTGGCTACTTTCCCTCAGTTGAGTTCTTCGTTAGACACTCATTTTCATAATGACCCATTTCATTACACTTAAAACATCTTACCACTGGCTTTTCATTTCCTGCTTGTTCATCTTCCTTATAGTTACGAGCAATATGACCAGACTTACCACACCGAAAGCACTTTCCAGACTTAGATAAACATTCTCTAGGATTCATTTTACCACACTTCTCACAGGATGGATATTTGGTTTTCTTACCTCCTTGTTTCTTTGATGAATTATTCCCCTTTTCCTGCCAATTGAACCTCTTATTCTGTTGTTTTTCAAAGATCACCTGATCATCAAGAAACTCCATTTTCACCTTCTCCTCGCATCAAACAAGTTTTTCATAACTTTTGAACTCACAAGAAGCTAAATCCTTTTGATACCTTGTCTTTAGCCCTGAGTAAAAACGGTTGATTTTACTATCAATATCTCGTATGAAGTTTGGAGCATACCTTGCCAGTCGAGTAAACTTTTCTTCATAAGCAGCCACTGAATCATCCTCATGCCTCAATTCTAGGAATTGTTTTTTCATCATAAGACGAACCACCTTAGGAAAATATTTCTCAAGAAACATACCTTTGAATTCATCCCAGTGAAGATCATCGATCTCATCACTATCCCTGATATTTTTCATCATCGACCACCACTGATCTTCTTCACCTTCAAAACGGTAAATAGCAACACTAAACTTTTGATGTTCTGAACACCCCATGACATCAAAAATCTTCTCTAGCGCTTTAATCCACCCTTCATCTGGCACAGGGTTAGATGATCCTCTGAATGAAGGGAGATGTTTCCTCATGAAATTTTCCACCACTGACATCTTCCTCTGTGGTTGATCTGGCTAATCTCGTGCATGGATACCACCACCATTTATAGCCTGAGTCAACTATTCCATTACTGCAAAAAATTGTTTAGTTCTGATTCTGACCATCCCAGGTTGCTGATTTGGAAGGTTTTCTTCCTCCTGATGTCATCCCAACATAGCTACTTTGTTTCCTCTGCGGAAAACCATTATGAACACAGAAATATCTTAGGTGAAGCAACATGGTAATCTTTAAATGCTATATCATTTCAATCATACCATAAATTAACTTATAATTTAACAATTTTCTAACTCCTAAAGTTGTCTAAACCGACCTCTGATACCAACTATAAGGCCCCATCCTTAAACATTACTTAACATTGAACTAAATGAATAATTCTCATTTAGGATCTTTTCAGGTTTAGAGTTTTAGATAATTAGATCTTAACTATTACATCTCAAAAGATTACAAAGTAGACACTTCTACTAAGTTTCCATAAAATAAAAACTCTTAAAAAGAAACATGTCTAGTTCCATGTTTTATATAGCATGACTTTCCCTTGATCCCATCCTTGACATTATTCCACATTAAGTCCTGTGAAAAACATTTCAAAAAAACTTTGGGTGAGTATAAAAAGCTCAGTAAGGGAAACACAAAGAATGAAAACTGTTAGTTTTTCAAAACAACAAGTAAACCATGTATACTTTATCAAAGTAATACTTTTCACCTTTATGAAGTAGTAAAAACTCTTCACTGAATAAAAGATCAATACTTACCCTTTTGTAACAAAAAGATTACCATAAAACTCATATAAAGAACATATAACATATAAAGGTATCTTGGGACATAAACATACTTAAATGGAATAACCATACGGTCGACTTCCACACAAATCACTTAATGGAATAGCCATACGGCCGACTTCCATACCCAATGCATTGGAGGTTATAACGTAACCACCCGTCCTGGTATTCACGGCACCACCCGTCATATGGTTTATCATGTAACCACCCGTCAAATGTCCAAGTACCATTATAAAATCATAACAATTATAAAGGAAATAAAACATTTCCACATTTCAAACACAATATATCACTTAAATATATTGACATAAAAAAATAAATTATAAAAACTCTTTCCAATACCAAAATAAATAAAAGAGTATATGGTATTTATTTCATTTTAAAAACATTATGGCTTGTTGAGGAATCCAAATACCAAATAATACTCACGGTGGCAGAAAAGGTCGTTGTCACCGCGTACGTTAAAAGAAACATTCCTTTTTGTCGTTTAGTAAAACGCTTTGTATAAAAAGATTCTTTTTGAATAAAATTAAAAGTAAAATGGCTTTATACACCGTATAAAATAAATTTGTGTATAAAACAAAATATGCCTCAATGAAAGGAGATTGAGACAAAGTCCCTTACCTCATATCCAACGTGACTCGATTGCTCTTTAATCTCCTGAATGATAAACTAAAGTTAATTACTACTTGATTAAGAACATTTTTAAAGTTTATTATTCCTTTTATATAACTTATTTCTATGTTATAAACGTTATGTAATCATTTAATTTAATAAAGTTCATTTTGTCGATATTTGGTACTTAAGTCAAAAATGGACTTCTTAAAATTACATGTTGTTTATGTGGTCAAAGGTTCATTATATCCAGAATGATATTCATTATTTGGATATAATATATATCATATATATCCATCATATACATG
Source organism: Viscum album (assembly GCA_963277665.1). Classification (NCBI taxonomy): domain Eukaryota; kingdom Viridiplantae; phylum Streptophyta; class Magnoliopsida; order Santalales; family Viscaceae; genus Viscum; species Viscum album. The sequence continues at coordinate 134,014,438 of OY728120.1, forward strand.
TATTTATAATAGTACATAACATTTAGAGGTAAGAAATGAAATGCACCATTCATGGAGACGGTAAGTCGTACGTACGCATGAACGCTACTTTCATTTCTATTTCATATTTAATGGGGTAAAATCATAATGATATAAGGGTATATTATAATTCTATTATAACATCATATATAATAACATTAACTCCATCCTTTATACGTCCCACATATGGCATTAACGAATCAAATCACTTTGAGGGGGCGGTAGTCCGCACTTCCTAAAATGAAATTATCATGTTTACCCACAATGGAAACCATAAAGTTATGACACAAATGAAAAATACAGAAGCACAAGGAAAACATAAACATAATATATATCATATATAAATAGAGTTACATCTTAATGTCCACCATGAAATTTGTTAAAAGAATATTGAACAATCATTGTTTCGTGAGGCAGAAAATCACCAACCACAGAAACAGTATGTTCTTTAACCATTAGACGAAGGTGTGTGTAGGTGTATCTCTAATACTTCTCATAACAACATCATATTATATTGAAGATACTTTTTTTGTTACAAAATAAAGGAATAAAAAGGGTTTAGGGGGTTGTAGAAGCAAAATAAAACATAAGAACACAAGAGAAAACACTACCTTTAAATCGGGCAACTCTTCTTGGTTTGAACCAAAAGGGTTCCTTGAAGAGCTTTCTTCCCACGGTAAGGCTTCAAGGATGAGGAGAGGGATGTGGAGAGATAAAATTATCAGATCTTGGCCGAACCAAAGGCTTGAGAGGTGTGGGTAAGGAGGTAGAGGTGGGGGCCTTTTATAAGAGGAGAGGAGGGGCACTCTTGGAAAGTTAAGAAAAGATACTTTATTATAAAATGATTTTCGGATAAAAAGGGTCCCACAATTATAAATTTATAGGATAAGGTGATAAGGGTTAGAAATCCACCCATCCAATAGGTTTTTGAAAAGTGTAGGTCTTAGATTTTACATTATCATTTCATTTTATTTAAATCATTAAATAATGAGGTAATCGCTGCATCATCATGGTGTCATAAATAATTTAATTTATTTAATGTCTAAAAATTATAAAAAAATATCTTGATGTAGGAAATATTTTTATATTTACAATGAATATTTATATTCAAAATTATGACTTGTATAACCCCATTTAAAAATTGTTTTAGTGAAACATCTCAAGTTTGTGACATTTTTATTTTAACATTAAATAAAAAGTTATTAATGTCATTTTCCTACCAAAGTGGCTCCATGGGGTCCCCAAGTTGACCCATGGATTTTCTTGGTCAGCCATGACACATCAAATAAGGTTAGGACATGTTTCTAGGTCATTTCATATTATTAAAACATTATTTTTACCTTAAACTAAACTAATTACCTCTAATCGTGATTAATAAACTTAAAAGTTACTATTCACCAAAAAATTATTTTAATCTCATTGAACCACATTTTAATTCCTAGTGACAACCATGTATGTCGGATTTTTTAAATTTAAAACACATAGGTGGTAAAATTTCATTTAAACGAAAAAATCGTTTTTTTAAGTACCACTTAGTGGTTTCACTATTCATCAAAAATTGAAGTTTTTCAAAAAAATACCAAAACTTTACCCTAAGCTATATTTGATATTACGAATTCAAAAATTATTTTTATTTTAAAAAATTCAAGACATATAATTTACATTAATTAATTTAATAATAAATTCTTGCTGTTAAAACAAATAGCGTGTTTTTATGAAACAATATGTATCAAAAGATTGTCACTAGTTTAAGTCCAATTTGAAAGTGAAATTAATTCCAATGACCACTATTGGATTAAATTGTAAAAATATATTCTAATTTCACTTTAAAACCAATTCAAAATATAATCTAATCATATAAAAAAATTATATTAAAAAGAGTTTTTGAATTAAAATACAACATTTTTCACTATTCATTAAAAAATGAACTTTTTCGGAAAAATACCAAAAATTTACACAAAGTAAATTTTGATGTCCCGATTATAAAGAAGAATTTTATTTGGTCCAATAGAATGTATAAGGGTGAACAAAACTATATTTAATGATGGTTCGCCATCAAAAGGTGGTAGTTCAACCTTTTAGTGAATATTAGAGTATCAATGCCTAAAGTTGAATTCTTTTCGTATTTTAAGACTTAATATTTTATTGGATAAATGTAAAAACATTTAACAAACATATATAACCATATTTTAGTTATTTCTATTCATTCTCGCCAATACAACGGCTACGTGTTAACTACCATTTAAAATAATATTATTTTATTACTAGTATGCAACGTAAGATTTCAATGAATCTCTTTGTTGCGTATCGGGTACGCTATCGAACATAGCAACCCCTTTAAAGTAAAATTAATATTTAATTTGAAAATATTAATAAATATGAAAATGTTTTATTCTTTATTTACCTGGGATGTTACACTGGAGGGTGCGGGGAAAGCGCTGATAAATGGGGGCTCAAGTGCTGTAAAAATCCCCCCCCCCCCCGAGATTGTCAGTATTTTTTTTATTTTTTTTATTTTTTTTATTTTTATCAGAGCTAAAAAAATCATTGATAAAAGGGGTCTTTATCAGCACTTTTTGGAGCACTGATAAAGGGGATCCCCCCTTTATCTTCACCGGCATTAATATCACTTTTTATAGCACTGTTAATGGCCATTTTTAGCACTGATAAAAGCCATATTTGTAGTAGTGAGTGAAGACTTATTTTTTTTATGACCTGAAACATATAATATTATTAAAATTATTTAAGAACATTAAAAAACTGTAAATAATTATCCACCTAATCATATCTCATATGATAGAACACCAAAGAATCCTTTTATTTTCTTCACTGTTAGGGTCTTGTTAAAAAACATTACATCCCTTTGTAATGTCTACCACATCTCTATGTGACCATCTAATAAAACCCTCCCACTAAACTCTTTTAGTAAGTAACATATATAAAGAAAACTAGTTTGAATAATGGTGACACTTAGGAATCATATTTCTAATGTTCAACTCATTGAGAAAGTATTCAAGCTCATTTAACTCACAATATCTAATGTCATGATGTTAATAACTACTTTAGTCTACTTAGAACTCTTTATAAGTTCATCATCATTATCATTATTATAAATTTTTCATTAAAATTTTTCTTGAGATATTTTTCATAACATATGCAACTCATTACATTATGACCACATTCTAAACTCCATTAAGACATAAAGTTATGTTCACTTTATTATAGTAATTAAATGTAAATATTTACATGTATATTTACCTAAATACCCTAAAATCGTTTAAGATATTAAGTGACATTCACCATTATTTTTTATTGTAATAACATTTTATTTATTATAATTATAAATTATCCAATTCCAAACATACTCCTACTATCCTCTTAGAAACTATATTCTTTTCAAAATATCATTATAATATGAGCAAAATCTTTTGTGTTAGGAAATAAAAATTATTTCCTTTAGTAGAAATATTTAAAAAATAAACTATTATATTTATAGGTTATATGGAATTCTACATGTTTGGATCAATAATATGATAATAATAGTTTAATATTTAAAATATTCCACTTCTAGGTAGTGGGATCATATCCCTTCAATTTTAACAAACATCTAGATAAACTCTTTTATCTTGAATGAAACTCCTTTTATCCATATCTTCTACTCAAATATGTTATAGAATCTAATGAATCAAAAACCATGTTTATTAGAATCGTCATATCATGTTATTTTTAATAAATCTTTGTAAACAAACAAATTCTCTTATCATATAAAATAAATAATATGAAAAAACACATCATTTATATAGATCCATTTGAGCTTGATATTTTTCTTTACATTAAACTCCATGATTTATCAACCATTTTCTTCATCGCGATTTATTAACCCATTGATTCAATAATTTAATGAAAACTAAAATCTCTTTCAATTATAAATTTTATTTTGAACTCATGTATAATTAAAACCATTATAAATTTTACATTTGGAATCATATACCCTTCAAAACTGAAGAATTGATTTTTATAACATTGATATATAATTTCCATGGAGTTTATAAAACCCCTTCAGATATCTCAGATAATTTCTAGTCAATAGAAAAATTTCCTCTAACACATGACACCTTCTTTAGGATTCAATGACCAAGGAATACTATTATACAATCCAATAATTTTATTTTGGTTTAAACATTTATCTTTTAGCACTATCTGCATTGCACCAGAGTCTATATATCATAGGTCATTCTCATATTTCCCTAAAACTCTAAGAAAATTTTATAAATATTTCTTAAAATCGTTATCATATTCAAAACATTTCCAATGATTATTCTATAATGAATTCAATATTCAAATCATTCCTTAATGGATATATCAAATCTCACTATTTCATTTTCACACTCAATCGCATTAACTATGTGAGTAGAGACTGAAGTTACTTTTATAAACATTCATTTAATTCCTTTAAAAACCTAATTAAATCCTTAAATTCTTCTCATAAGAATTTATATCCACTTATTGAATAGCATCAACATTAGGTTACTTGGGAATGGATTTCTTTAACACATATAATTTTCTCTCTTTCTTAAGAAAAATAATTATGTTTTGTAATAGCCTAAAATGTTTCTTACATTAATATTATTATTTCCCTAAAAGTAATGTTATATGATGATGATGATGTAATTATATATATATTATAAACTTTTATCATATGATAATCATGATTTATATTCATTTAATTCATAATTTTATTAAATGTGCTCCCACTAAAATGATGAGAAATTTTTAAATTACATAATATCCATTAGTTTAAGAAGATCTATATTTCACAAAGAAATGGGTCCTATTTGGAATTAATATTAGTAATTAGTAATTTAGGTAAGCTATTATGCTAATCATATCATATATAAATCTTATATGGTTGAGTGGAAACTATTTTCTCAATCCATCGTATGAATAAAGCTAGCATCATTCCTCTTATATCCTTACTAAGGGTTTATCATCTAAGTGTTACCCAAATTAAATTGAACAAATGGGCACATAATCCTATTAGGATAATCCATTACTTTATTTTCTTATACAAGATAATACAAGGACACCCTACTTTGGAAAAACCTACTCAGTTGGATGATCAAGATCTTGAAAATTGTTTGCGTTAGAAGAAATATAACACTCGGTATTTTAAAATTGATTTTAATATCACCATATTATCTCATGTATTATATTTACATGTATGAATGCTTATAATTATTTAGTTTAGAATACCTATTCCTTCCCCCAAATAAATATGTTCAAACCAAATTAATGGGTAACCCTTTACACAACTCACAACTTGTGTTACTAACCCAAATTAAAAATACAACTATATGTGAATATATTTAAATGAGTCTTATGAATATGGTATGTAGAACCCTTTCATTTAAAGGCTTATAATCTTGTGAAATTAACATTCCTAAATAGATTAAGCATGGAGATATATATATCCAACCATAACTTTTTTAGATAAGGCATAAGCCTCTAGAAGAGTGAGCAGTCCAACCAAAAGTCCCTCTACTCAATGTTACTTTACTCAAGAGAGACCTCAATTTCATCACAATTTTAACACCAAATATGTATAAACTATAATCAACCTTTAAATTTAAGATAATAACCAAATAAAGCTAAACTGAAGGAAGAACAAAGCTAAATTAGTTATCATTCCTTGCATGTAACTCTTTAAATGCATGTGTGACAATTTATAGAAGTGGATTGATATTTTAAATTTAAAAATACATTTATTAATAATATAAAAATTATATTTTGGAATAAGAAATGAATTAAATGAATAAATTAACAATTCATATATTTAAACCTGAGATAAATATTTATGAACAATTCATAAATAAATATATTATAAACATTTTATAATTTACTCATCCATTATGGACTTTTCATAATCTAATAAATATAAAATATTTGTATTTATTTCCTATAGAAACTCCTTAATATTTTCCTCTTATATAGAATTTGATTATAAAATATGTATTTGAAATATAAACATCATATATATAAACTATTCATATATTATTTAAGAATTCATAATACCACACATTTAAAATTATTTTAACCTTGATCATATCAATTATAAAATATTTTTTTAATAAGGTTTAAATAATTTTCCAAATAAGTAATTTTAATTTGAGCAATTCCAATTAAATATTATGAACAATTCATAATATAATATAGATATTATTTTATATTTTTCCTTATTTTTTATAATTTATAAACACTTTATATATTACACGTACAATTTATATATAACCATTTATATCTAAATTATAATTTATTCCATATAAAAATAAAATGTATTTAATATTAACATTTATTATTATGGATATTTATTCATTAGATGTTTCAAAAAATCTTAATAATTAATTAAATTAATTTATAATTTTTTTTGAATTAAATAATTATCCTAAAATAATTTTTCTATAATTTATATACAATTTATAAATTATATAATTCAATTCATAATTGAAAATTAAAAAAAATGTATATCATATTTAATGATATCTGATATATCGTAAGGAACAGCTAGCCTCATTATTTATCATATTATATAATAGATAATTTTAACCATGTGATATCTCCTTTCGAATACTATGTATCATATTTAAAAATATATTTGATATAGCCTCAATGATTTGAGGCTCTATCATTCTATGTGGATCGATGTGATCCCCTAATATGATATACCATATCATACACTACGATATATACAAAACTGAAAGATTTAATTTGTGTCATCACCTGTAATATATCATATCATATGGTGTGACCCTATCGTAGTTTACAATATCTTATATCAAAACACTGATCATAATTCAACCAATATATCATATTTAATAATATTTAATACAACATCCATATTTCCTTAAGAAATTAAATATAATAGCCTATGATATTCAATATGGTAGTAATATGATATACATGTTTCTTTATTTTAAATATGATTTAAATAATCAAGAAGCATGGAAAATATTTGATGCCACCATTAGGATTATAAGGATTGAACAACACTTATTTAAGGTAGAAAAAGAAAATATAAACCATAAATATGAGATCATTGGTCATTGAAATTAAAACCATGGGTAATATAAATGAAGAACATTCAAGTATCATGCATTGAATATTACTTCAACTCTTGTCTTCAATCATACATTTTGATGAGGATCCCATAGTAGAAACCAATAGGTTTCTCCATCTGTGGTGTATCCATGGGCAGATTTAAATTATACAATACTTGGGTGGGATTCTCTACAACTCCCATAGTAGTACCTCTCTATGGAAAAGGGATAGGGAGTGAAAGAGCTTCAAGTGGGGGATAAATTTGGTTGAATGATAGTTGATGGATAACACACCCACTTCAATGGGAACTTCCACCTTATATAAACCTTAGTACACTCTCAACCCTTTATCAAGCCTTTAATTATATGTTCTAAAACATACGAGTAAATATCTTGAAAGTTATGAATATTTATAACCTTGAGTGGATATAATTCTCATTATTTCATCTTATGAAACACAATAATCAATGATATCTTATATGAATGGGAAACTAAATACTAATAGTGATTATTCAACTCCCTTACAATCATAATATTTCAAATGAATCGTACATTATGATTCAATGATTTATGATATCACCATATCATAAGAAATAATAGTCTAGGGCAATGTATTATAATATCTCCATATCATATTAAATGATATACCTAAAGACATTCAAAATTTATTTTTATACCATGGATTTCATACCATAAGGCATCATTATATCATACACTATGATATGGACTTAAACATGTCATATGTATATATTTTTTAGGTCATTTATCCTTTACATATTTCTCCCCAACCATAGGTAGGTTTTTTATTTTTATCCAACAGCATAGTGAGAACTCAATGGGTGACTGGTTATGGTTTAGTAGATTGAGTCATTTGGGTCACAGTGTGTCATAGATAGGTAGCCTTATTTCATTATTAATTTTAAAAATTATATTAATTTATAATTTTAAGTGGAAGTATTTTTCCATTCATGGAATATTTTAACTATTTTAGCTCTTAAAGTTGTTAAGTGGTTTTGAAATCCCAAGCTTGTTTAGTGATATTTTTTGGAATGGAGTTCAAGGGGAGTGAAATAATATTTCTATTTTGAAAAATCATGTTGAATTTTTTTTTAATTTTAAACGGGTTATTTCTTATATGAATCTTAAATTAATTTCAAAATAAGATTAAAAGAATTTTTCCTATTTTCATGCATCTTAAAAGTATTTTTATATGAAAAATACTTAATTAGTTGTGAAAATTAATTTTAAAAATTCATAAATTGTTTTTAATTTTAAATCCCATGTTTAGTTAAGAATTTATCTATTTTTTAATATGCTTTCATGAGTTTCAAGATTGTTTCATTTTGATGAAGGTAAGTAAGGCCAGTGATGGGTCAGGTTATGGATTATGTATATAACTCTACTAGGATATACCATGTCAAAGTTGGTTTAGTGTTGTGGTATTACTCTTGCATTGAGAGTGTTTGGTGTTTATCCTTTGGGTGATTCTTTTTAGTGTGATATATCCTTGAGGATGATATTTTATTGGAAGAGTTCAATCATACTTTTTTAGGTATGTTTCATGGGATTGTGTAGGTGAATTGGGACTATAGGATATTGAAAGTGTGGTATTTTGATTCTATGGGATAGGATCCTAGTTTAGATGAAGAGGATGTGTGGAAAGTGTGTAAAGTATGATGATTTAATCTTGGGAGAGGTTATTTTTTAGTTAAAAGTTATCATTTTCAAGGATGATGATATTTTAAAGGATATTTTAAGTGAGGGAAAGGAATTTTTACATATTGATCTTTTTCTTCTAAAGTGTGAGTTTTGTATTTATCAATCTAAATGGTCCTATTAAAAGGTATCTTTCATAGTGGTTATGGTTTTAGGGTGTGTTTTGTTAATTTTAATTTTTTTAAAAAATTCTTAAGGAATAGACACATTTCATAAGTATATAATGTATAGTCTTGAGATTTATGGGTTCTTTTATTTGTGAGTTTTGTGGTATTTAAATTGTAATGAGCGAATTAGGGATTAATTTGTGGGAGAAAATTAGGAAATTTGGGTTTATTTAAAACCACATCATGGTTTTAGTCTTACCACATAATGATTTTGGTTTACATATTAGTTTGAAGAGTCTCATAATGGTGTGAAGTCTTAGTCCAAATGAAGAAATTTAGACCTGCTACCAATCTTCACAAGAAGAAAATATATCATGGTTTTTGTTTCCATGATATGGTTTACTAAAAATGATTTTTGTATATATTTTAGTTTAGTGATGTATTTTATTAGATTTGCTATTCAAAATGGGATTAAACCACATCATGGTTCCTTGTTTTGATTTTAGAAATGATGTAGTTGATTGGAACACATCATGAATTCATCTTGTAAATTAAAATAAGATTCTAGAAAACCATGAAGTGGATTATTAAGAAACATCACGGTTTTGGTCAAACATAAATGGAAATGACTAGTGAGATTATAGGGAAGTCATGATTTTGGAATAATGGATTTAAATATTGGATTAATGACCCAAGAAACATCATAGTTTAATGTATCACATTATTTATTTTAATTATTTCTATTTAATTATAAATTTTAAAGGATCACTCTCTAACCCCACTTAATTATTCATCCTCATTTGTGAACCTATATGGTTGTGATATACTTCTAGAATTTTTTAAGTGACCTTTATTGAATTTTTAGTTCCATACCTCATGATATTGAATCCATGTGGGCCAAGGTACTCTTCTCCATGATTCCTTCTATGATTAATCTATTATTTAATGTTGAGAATATCTAGATAGTAGTTTATGTGTTAATGTTATGTTTAATTGATATGAGTTTGATGAAATATCAGATTTAGAGAAATTTTTCATGAGGATGTGGGAGTTTTTATATCAGGTTTTTTCTTCAATGATAAGTTGAGGTATGGGTTCTAACTATTATTTTATACACATTAAGAGAATCTGTATGGTTGAGTTGATGTGGTGGTAGGTAATTTTTGTAAATCACACAAAAATTAAAGTTGGATAAACATGATTGATGGGATATGTGTGGAATTGGTAATTTAATAAATTCATAATAAAGAAAAAATTGAAACATGATAATTATGGTAATTAGAGTGGGGAAAATCATCCTAGATTAATGATGGGAAAGTGAAAGAGAAAATGTGGTTTTATGATATGGGAAATTAATAAAAATTTATTCAATATTATGGTTACCTTGGATGATGTTATGCAAAATTTTATTTTTAATATTTTTTGTTGTTATTGTGAATCGTGATTATTGTCATGATATATTAGAACTTGAGGTATGTATAAGATTTTACAGATAAGATGTAGTGGTATGATTGTAACACTCTGAGATTTTATGAAAAATATTCTTTTTAATTTCATTGATGTCTTGTGTTATATGCTAAACCAAAAGGAGCTTGCACTACATGCATCTCTAACTTGTCTTTCATTACACGCAATCGCGACCTTCCACGATAGCGTGTGTTGTACGCAATACCGAGTTTCATTAAACAATGATATGTTATATAAACTAGCCGTTATGAATAGTAATATACACATTTTGAAATTTTATAAATGTTATCTTTTGAAATGGAATTCATTTTTGGATTCGGAATATCAAAATTAGCCTAGGGTGAATTTTTTGTATTTTTCTAAAAACATTCAATTTTTGATGAATAGTGAAAACACTGGGTTACTATTTAAAAACCGACTTTTTATTTAAATAATTAATTATTTTATTTAAATTTATTCTAGGTCAAAATTGATACATAATACCTATATAAGTTCAATGTAATTCATTGGATTCATTTTATAATAAACTTAGATATATAAAAAATTTATTGAACTTTTCACCGTCTTTTACCTACCTCCAAGGAGAATTTGCAAATTTACATAAAACTTAATTTTACCACTTATGTGAGTGGAATTTCAAAAATCCGAGAGACACGGTTGATATCAGTAAGTAAAATTTGGTTCAATAAGATAAAAATAATTTTTGGTGAATAGTAACTTTTTACTTTTATTTACCACGGTTAAAAGTAAATAGGGTAACTAAGGGTAAAAATGATATTATTATTACCCTAACACAGGTCCTAATTCTATTGGATAAGTATAGTTAGACCAAAAACAACATTAGGGATAAAATATTACCCTTTAGGTTCACTTGGATTAGATTAGGACATTTATTATTATTTTATTTAAAGAAGAATTAAAATAGTTAAAATCAAGGTTTAATAACTAAAAAATTTTTAATATAGGGTTATACATAATATAAATTTGACTATAAATATTAATTAGAAAGATAAAATGATTTCCTACATAATGGTATTTTATTTGTAATTTTTACACATTAAATAATTTAATTTATTTATGACACAATGATGATGCAGTAATTACCTTATTAATAAAATATTAACATAATTGATGTTTTAAATACCCAAATAAATGTAATTTTAGACCCTTTATGAATTCTAATAATTTTATAGGTTAATATGACATGTTATTATTTATTCAATTAACTTTTTTTAACTAATCATGCTTTTATGATTTTCAAAAAAATCAATTACCAAATAGTGTCAAAATTGACATAAAATAGTTTTTAAAACAAATATTATATTATTAATTGTTATTATATTCCTAAAAATATAAGGTTCTTCCAAATGACTTATATAAGGTTATATATATTAATAATGAACCACTTGGGGTTCGTTTGTCTTGTTATAATAAGTTTATTAGCCATATAGTGTAAGAAAACAAAAAGACATGGTAAAAGGTAAATTATTTAACTTAAAGTTAAATCTAAATGATAAGGTTAAAATAGTAATATAAACTTGTATAAAACCTATTGGTTGAGAGGATTTAGACCCATCCCCACTTTAGATTCTAAATAAATCAATTTGGAGATATTATAAACTGAATATGACTTTATTATAAAATAATATTTTAAGTTTTTCCTAAGGTGCCCCTCACCTCCCTTATAAAAAGGGCACCCCTTACCTCTTCTCTTTACACCATTTTAATCCTTGAAGCTCGTCCAAACCCTGAAAATTCCTCTTCTAAACCACTCTAGTTATATCATAGATTTTATGGTCTTCTCAAAAGACCAACTCTAGTGCCCTAAGAAGAAGTTTAAAGGAGGTGTGTCGAAGAAGATGTAAGCTCTTATACCGATTCTTTCAAGTTTCCTTCTTATTCAACTTCTTCTTCTTTAGTTGTTTCAATATAAATTAATAACATCAGTATTAATTATATACTGATATTTTATTATAAATATGAAACAACCCTATTTCACTTTCTATCCACTCTACGGAAAACTAAATCACCGCGCGTGCGTACGTACGGAATATCGTCTCCACGCCGTGGTGTAATCTGTTTTTCCACCACCACCTTACTTGGATGGGTATAATGGTGTAAATAATAACTATATATAGTTATTATAACATCATAATGATTATAAGATATTATATCATCCACTCTAATTTCATTCAATAAATATGGGAATGATATCATTGCTCGTGCATACGTACGGATTACCGTCTCTACGACGCGATGAGATTCATTTTAGATGTTAACAATTCAAGAATGATTTTAAGGTATATATAATAATTAATCATGAAATATATGACATAATAATTCAACTGTATTTATCTATATATATATATATTTATTTCATCTACTTAATTCCATTCAAGTCAATAAGGAAAGGAAAACAGCGTTCATGCGTACGTACGGCCTACCGTCTCCATGAACAGTGTATTTCATTTCATTTATCTATATATTATATATACACTGAATATATATGATATATAAATCATGATTTACATTCTTGAGGTAATTAAATCATGATATAAGTAATAATAATATCAAGAACAAAAAATCCAAATACGTACGATAAATAAAACGGTTTTACCCAAAACGCTGCTTTAACATGGAATTTACAAAAGAACAGGTATTATAAAGTCATAATTGAACCATATATCATATAATAACAATGAATATGATTCTGTAATAAGTAAATGACATTATTTAAATCATTATACAGGAGGTTCGGATATGTACGACGCAAATCGGACCTAAGGTAAGGGATAACTTTTCCAATCTCGTTTTTATCTGAGATTGTTTATTCGTAAGTATTTACTGGGGTTATTGTTATCATTCATGCCCATTTTTTATAAAAATGTTTTCTTGTATGTTTAAAGTCCTTTTTACCCATTTTTTAATTTTACCGCATGTTATGAAAGGAATCTTACTTTTGTTTACCACACGAGGAACTTTTTGACTTTTCTGACAAAAGTACGAGGAGAATGTTTTTTTAACTTAAACAGCATGAACGGATTTTTACGATTTCATATCACCTTATTTTCATAAAGATTACTCTATAATATTTTATGAATATTTTCAAAAAAATTCTTTTCTTTTAAAATTTCATGGAATTTCATGAAAAGAAAATGATTTTGAAGAAGAAAGGATATTTTCCTCAAGAATTCATTTCAAGTGTTTTATCAAAACCATTTTCCGTCTAAGATGATATTATTTCATATGTGTATGTTTCAATTATAATGAATCTATTATTTACATGGTTTGATTCTTCTTATGATGAAATTATATCCATTTTTTTTATTTGGATTATTTAATGATGAGATGATGTTTATGAAACCCATTTTATTCTTTGGGTTATGATGAATGATTTATGTATATGTTGTGGAACACGTAAGAATGATTTAATTATGAGATTTGTGGGACCTATATATCCCTCCAATGCATTGGGTAAAGATTTATATCTCATGAGATAGACATGGATGAAATGGTAAGTTAATCTGGTTTAGTGTTACAGGACTGGAACAAGGAGTGAACTCGATTCAGAAAGGGACTTTGTCCACTAAGATGGTCTTGGCAGCAATTCCTTGGCTAATATGGAAATAATATCATGTGCTAAATGTTTTTACACTATTACAAGTTTTATTCCCATGCTATTTTATCATGATTAATATTTCTTTATGATCTATGCCTTACGTACTGCCATGTTTTATGTCATTGCTCAAGATTTTGATGTTTAAATATTATGTTCATGTTTTGAAGTTAAAATGTACATGGTTTGTTTTATTTTATCCATGATTACCCTTATTAAGCATTTTATCTCAACCTTTATATGTTTTATTTTCCCTAGGATATAAAGAAATGTTTTAGTTAAGAAAAAAAAGGAAGCTCTTTATGGGAGATGCTGAAGATCTTTCACCAAGATTAGAAGATTATATTCTGAGTTTCCAAAGACACTAAACTATTACAGTCCTTCGGTGTTTTTTTGGTTATGTATTAGATATTCCGCAAAAGTAATGTAATTTCCATGTACTTCAAGATTTGGGTCTCTATAGTTGGTATTAGAGGTTCGGTTTAGTCAACCTTTGGAAACTCGGATGCGAAAACTTTAGTGAAATCCCTAGAGATATTTCTAACATATGTCTAGGGATGTCCCTAAGGTTAAGTATACGTATAAGTTAGAGTCCTAGAATTATGTTGACGATCATGAATAACCTAGGGTGAACCTAGGGTATCATGGATTAAAGAATGTGTGAAAAGTTAGACATCCCATAAGTGAATTTTTATGATTATGTGGTTCCTAGTTATTTTAACATTTTTTTACTCCATGGTTTTTGGTTTTAGTCAATGGAGGGAACTAGAAGGAATTGGGTCAACATTGAATACAATGGACAAATTGGTGACTATGAGCAACGAAATTGCGTAATTCCTAGAAAGAATGATTTTGTGATTATGTCGAATCAGACATCGCGATATATGATTAAAAAGGTGAACTTTAGTGGTATTCCTAATTCATCAAATAAAAGGAAGATGGAATTTTATACGTATTCGCATGGTGAGGAGCATAGAGAAAGTAAGATTGATATTTCTAAAGAAGGGAAGAAGAACATTAATTAATACATAAAATGGAGGGGAAGATGTTATCTGTGTGGAGATAAGGTTCATAGAGTGACAGACTGTTATGGAGTTCAATGTCTTATCTGTGGAGAACATGGGCATTACCCAACTCAATGCCCTGACCTAAGTGGTTACTTCTAAATCAAGGAAGGACTTATTCCATGAAAATCATTGAAGAGGATGGATTAAAGTGTTTATGTATTGGTATTAAAGAATAATGTTGTTGAGGTACTTTTATGGTATATTGGAATATCTATGAATTGGTCCATTGTGGTTTTAAATAATTATATGGTACCTATAACCATGAAAATTGATTTAAATATTTTTGGAAAGAAGATGATATGGGCATAATGAAGGGATAAATAGATAATGAAATGTTTTATAATATTAATGAGCTCATGACTGATATAAGGACAGAGTGATATCATGGTTTGAGTATATAGAAATTTTTGATTTTGGTATGTGGAAAGAGTTAACTTTTGACAACATTCATGTTTTAACTAAGGTTCAAGGGGTACTCGTTTTTCAAGAGAATACATGATTATGGTATTCACATGATTGGAATTTGACCAACAAGATATATGAGGGATAAATGATGGTATTCACGTGCTTGTTATATGACCTTTTTAATAATCATTCTCTTTATACTATGAGTTTGGAAAGAAGTATTTTGGATAAGCCTAAAGATTGGAATGGATTATGTTGACCATAAGTTAGTATTTTTTAAGGCTATAAATTTTTTATATATTATAGATAGAATGTTATAATAGTTTAGTTTAAGAAAATGGACAACCTGCAGAACGGGCAACAACCCATCGCGTCGGATAGGGTTGTGGGAATCGAACCCACAAACGAAGTGCGACAGGTCTTTATCTCCTACCACTGGCCTACAGGAAGTCCCTGGTTAGTAGAAAATAGTTTTATTTCATGATAGATGAAGTACAAGTCCATTTTTGGAACCATATACAATTAATCTCACCATAAGATGGACTTATGTATATAACTTTTGCTAATCTTATGTTTAAGATGGATGGAATGGCCTATCATTCTATCGCATGATCTGCTAACACTTCGCAAAAGACAAATTCAACTACATTTCTTTAAGAGATGAAGTGGAAATTGTTCAAGGAAAGAGAACGGTAAGATTGTACCAAAATCAAGTAAGTATTTCTTTTAATTTGAAAATTCTTCAACTTTAGGGAAATGATCTTGTAAACCAAAAAAAATTTCCTAGTGCCCTTATATCTGATGAATCAGATGGTACCTTAGATCATCACAAATTTATGGCTTTGTGATTGTTGTCTTTTTCATAGCCAGGTTCTCTACCACTCTCCATCAGAACTTGATGGTTAGATTTCTCTTCCATATCCATATTTTCACCTATGTTCTCCTATGTGGAAACCCAGTGATTAGTTAATTTGGGTAACCATTACATTTCATACTTTAGTTTTTAAAGATAATTTTTGGTATTCCTTTTTACAATGTGGGTTTCTATTAAAACTTTCGAGTAGTAAACCATTTATAACCCTGACGAATTTTGAGGGTGAAATTCATTTTAAGGGGGGTAGAATGTAACACTCCGAGATTTTATAAAAAATATTCTTTTTAATTTCATCGATGTCTTGTGTTATATTCTACACCAAAAGGAGCGTGCACTACACGCATCCCTGACTTGGCTTGCATTACACGCAATCGCGACCTTCCAAGATAGCATGTGTTGTACGCAATACCGAGTTTCACTAAACAATGATATGTTATATAAACTAGCTGTTATGAATAGTAATACACACTTTTTGAAATTTTATAAATTTTATCTTTCGAAATGGACTTCATTTTTGGATTACGAATATCGAAATTATCCTAGGGTGAATTTTTTGTATTTTTCTGAAAACATTCAATTTTTTATGAATAGTGAAAACACTAGGTTACTATTTAAAAACTGACTTTTTATTCAAATAATTATTTATTTTATTTAAATTTATTCTAGGTAAAAATTGATACATAATACCTATATAATTTCAATGTAATTCATTGGAGTCATTTTATAATAATCTTAGATATATAAAAATTTTATTTAACTTTTCACCTTCTTTTACCTACCTCTTATGAGAATTTGCAAATTTACATAAAACTTAATTTTACCACTTCTGTGAGTGGAATTTCAAAAATCCGAGATACATGGTTGATATCAGTAAGTAAAATTTGGTTCAATAAGATAAAAATAATTTTTGGTGAATAGTAACTTTTTACTTTTATTTACCACGGTTAAAAGTAAATAGGTAAATTAAGGGAAAAATGATATTATTAATACCCTAACACATGTACTAATTCTATTGGATAAGTGTAGTTCGACCAGAAATAACCTTATGGATAAAATGTTACCCTTTAGGTCCACTTGGATTAGATTAGGACATTTATTATTATTTTATTTAAAGAAGAATTAAAATAGTTAAAATCAAAGTTTAATAACTAAAACATTTTTAATATAGGGTTATACATAAGATAAATTAGACTATAAATATTCATTAGAAATATAAAAATATTTCCTAAATAATTGTATTTTATTTATAATTTTTAGAAATTAAATAATTTAATTTATTTATGACACAATGATGATTCAGTAATTATTTTATTAATGAAATATTAACATAATTTATGTTATAAATACCCAAATAAATGTAATTTTAGACTTTTTATGAATTACACTAATTTTATAGGTTAATATGACATTTTATTATTGATTAAATTAACTTTTTTCTAACTAATCATGCTTTTATGATTTTCCAAAAAATCAATTACCAAATAGTGTCAAAATTGACATAAAATAGTTTTTAAGACAAATATTATATTATTAATTGTTATTATATTTATAAAAATCTAAGGTTCAGTCAAATGACTTAGATAAGGTTATATATATTAATAATGAACCACTTGGAGTTCTTTTGTCTTGTTATAGTAAGTTTATTAACCATATAGTGTAAGAAAACAAAAAGACACGGTAAAAGTTAAATTATTTAACTTAGAGTTAAATCTAAATGATAAGGTTAAAATAGTAACATAAACTTGTATAAAACCTATTGGTTGAGAGGATTTCGACCCATCCCCACTTTAGCTTCTAAATAAATAAATTTGGAGCTATTATAAACCGAATATGACTTTATTATAAAATAATATTTTCAGTTTTTCCTAAGGTGCCCCTCTCCTCCCTTATAAAAAGGGAACCCCTTCCCTCTTCTCTCCACACCCTTTTGAGTCTTGATGATCGGCCAAACCTAGAAAATTACTCTTCTAAACCTCTCTAGTTATATCATATAGGTTATGGTCTTCTCATAAGACCAACTCATTTCACTAAGAAAAAGTTTAAAGGAGGTGTGTCGAAGAAGAGGTAAGTTCTTCTACCGATTCTTTTAAGTTTCCTTCTTCTTAAACTTATTCTTATTTAGTTTTTTCATTATAAAGTAATAACATTAGTATTAAAGATATAATTATATGTTATTATAAATATGGAACAACCCTATTTCACCTTCTATCCATCCTACGGAAAACGAAATCACCGCGCGTGCGTACGTATGGAATATCGTCTCTACTCCGTGGTGTAATCTTTTTTCCCCCACCACCTTACTTGGATGGGTATAATGGTGTTAAGAATAGCTATATATGGTTATTATAACATCATACTGATTCTAATATATTATATCATCCACTCTAATTTCATTCAATAAATATGGGAACGATATCATCACTCGTGCGTACATACGGATTACCGTCTCCACAACGCGATGAGATTCATTTTCCATGTTAACAATTCAAGAATGATTATAAAGTATATATAATAAGTAATCATGAAATATATGACATAATAAATCAACTGTATTTATCTATATATATATATATGTATTTCATCTACTTAATTCCATTCAAGTCAATAAGGAAAGGAAAACAGCGTTCATGCGTACATACGGCCTACCGTCTCCATGAACGGTGTATTTCATTTCATTTATCTATATATTATATATACAATAAATATATATGATATATAAATCATGATTTACATTCTGGAGATAAGTAAATCATGATATAAGTAATAATAATATCAAGAACAACAAATCCAAATACGTACGATAAATAAAACGATTTTACCCAAAACTCTGCTTTAACATGGAATTTACAAAAGAACGGGTATTATAAAGTCATAATTGAACCATATATGATATAATAACAATGAATATGATTCTGTAATAAGTCAATGAAATTATTTAAATCATTATACAGGAGGTTCGGATATGTATGAGGCATATCGGACCTAAGGTAAGGGATAACTTTTCCAATCTCATTTTTATCCGAGATTGTTTATTCGTAAGTATTTACTGGGGTTATTGTTATCATCCATGCCCATGTTTTATAAAAATGTTTTCATGTATGTTTAAAGTCCTTTTTACCCATTTTTTAATTTTACCACATGTTATGAAAGGAATCTTACTTTTGTTTACCACATGAGGAACTTTTTGACTTTTCCGACAAAAGTACGAGGAGAATGTTTTTTTTAACTTGTACAGCATGAACAGATTTTTATGATTTCATATCACCTTATTTTCATGAATCTTACTCTAAAATATTTCATGAATATTTTCAAAAAAATTATTTTCTTTTAAAATTTCATGGCATTTCATGAAAAGAAAATGATTTTGAAGAAGAAAGGATATTTTCCTCAACAATTCATTTCAAGTGTTTTATCAAAACCATTTTCCATCTAGGATGACATTATTTCATATTTGTATGTTTAAATTATAATGTATCTATTATTTAAATGGTTTGATTCTTATTATGATGAAATTATATCCATTTTTTTATATGGATTATGTTATGATGAGATGATGTTTATGAAACCCATTTTATTCTTTGGGTTATGGTGAATGATTTATGTATATGTTGTGGAACACGTAAGAATGATTTAATTATGAGATGGTTGGTACTTATATCTCCCTCCAATGCATTGGGTAAAGATTTATATCTCATGAGATAGACATGGCGGGAATGGTAAGTTAATCTGGTTCAGTGTTACAGGACTGGAACGAGGAGTGAACTCGATTCAGAAAGGGACTTTGTCCACTAAGATGGGATTGGCAGCAATGCCTTGGCTACTATGGAAATCATATAATGTGCATAATGTTTTTCCCCGATTACAAGTTTTATTCCCATGCTATTTTATCATGATTAATATTTCTTTATGATCTATGCCTTACGTACTGCCATGTTTTATGTCATTGCTCAAGATTTTGATGTTTAAATATTATGTTCATGTTTTGAAGTTCAAATGTACATGGTTTGTTTTATTTTCTCCATGATTACCCTTACTGAGCATTTGAGCTCACCCTTTATATGTTTTCTTTTCCCCAGGATATAAAGAAAGGTTTTAGTTAAGAAAAAAAAAGGAAGATCTTTATGGGAGATGCTGAAGATCTTTCACCAAGATTAGAAGATTATATTCTCAGTTTCCAAAGACACTAAACTATTACAGTCCTTCGGTGTTTGTTTTGGTTATGTATTAGATATTCCACAAAAGTAATGTAATGTTCATGTACGTCAAGCTTTGGGTCTCTACAGTTCGTATCAGAGGTTCGGTTTAGTCAACCTTTGGAAAATCGGATGCGAAATATTTAGTGAAATCCCTAGAGATATTTCTAACATATGTCTAGGGATGTCCCTAAGGTTAAGTATACGTATAGGTTAGAGTCCTAGATTTATGTTGACAATCATGAATAACCTAGGGTGAACCCAGGGTGTCATGGATTAAAGAATGTGTGATAAGTTAGACATCCCATAAGTGACTTTTTATGATTATGTGGTTCCTAGTTATTTTAACATTTTCTTACTCCATGGTTTTTGGTTTTAGTCAATGGAGGGAACCAGAAGGAATTGAGTCAACATTGAATCCAATGCAAAAATTGGTGACTATGAGAAACGAAATTGTGTAATTCCTAGAAAGAATGATTTTGTGATTATGTCGAATCAAACATCGTGATATATGATTAACAAGGTGAACTTTAGTGGTATTCCTAATTCATCAAATAAGAGGAAGATGGAATTTTATACATATTCGCATGGTGAGGAGCATAGAGAAAGGAAGATTGATATTTTTAAATAAGGGAATAAGAACATTAATGAATACATCAAATGGAGGGGAAGATGTTATCTGTGTGGAGAGAAGGTTCATAGAGTGACAGACTGTTATGGAGTTCAATGTCTTATCTGTGGAGAACATGGGCATTACCCAACTCAATGCCCTCACCTAAGAGGTTACTTCTAAATCAAGGAAGGACTTATTCCATGAAAATCATTGAAGAGTATGGATTGAAGTGTTTATGTATTATTATTCAAGAATAATGTTGTTGAGGTACTTTTATGGTATATTGGAATATCTATATATTGGTCCATTGTGGTTTTAAATAATTATATGGTACCTATAACTATGAAAAGTGATTGAAATATTTTTGGAAAGAAGATGATATGGGCATAATGAAGGGATAAAGAGATAATTAAATGTTTGATAATATTAATGAGCTCATGACTGATATAAATACAAAGTTATATCATGGTTTGAGTATATAGAATTTTTTGACTTTGGTATGTGGAAAGAGTTAACTTTTGATAGCATTCATGTTTTCACTAAGGTTCAATGGGTATTTATTTTTAAAGAGAATACATGATTATGGTATTCACGTGATTGGAATGTGACCAACAAGATATATGAGGGATAAATGATGGTATTCACGTGCTTGTTATATGACCTTTTTAGTAATCATTCTCTTTATACTATGAGTTTGGAAAGAAGTATTTTGGATAAGCCTAAAGATTGGAATGGATTATGTTGAACATAAGTTAGTATTTTTTAATGCTAGAAATTTTTTCTATATTATTGTTAGAATGTTGTAATAGTGTAGCTTAAGAAAATGGACAACCTATAGAACGGGAAACAACCCATCGCGTCGGATAGGGTTGCGGGAATCGAACCCAAAAATGAAGTGTGACAGGCCTTTATCGCCTACCACTGGCCTACAGGAAGTCCCTGGTTAGTAGAAACTAGTTTTATTTTATGATAGATGAAGTATAAGTCCATTTTTGGAACCATATATGATTAATCTCACCATAATATGGACTTATCTATATAACTTTTGCTAATCCTATGTTTAAGACGGATGGAATGGCCTATCATTCTACCGCATGATCTGCTAACACTTCGCAAAA
Source organism: Viscum album (assembly GCA_963277665.1). Lineage (NCBI taxonomy): Eukaryota > Viridiplantae > Streptophyta > Magnoliopsida > Santalales > Viscaceae > Viscum > Viscum album. The sequence continues at coordinate 134,036,726 of OY728120.1, forward strand.
GACAAATTAAACTTCATTTATTTAAGAGATGAAGTGGAAATTGTTCAAGGCAAGAGCAACGGTAAGATTGTACCAAAATCAAGTGAGTATTTCTTTTAATTCAAAAATTCTTCAAATTTAGGGAAATGATCTTGAAAAACAAAAATATTTTCCTAGTGCCCTTATATCTGGTGAATCAGATGGTACCTTAGATCATCACAAATTTATGGTTTTGTGATTGTTGGATTTTTCATAGCCATGTTCTCTACCACTCTCCATCAGAACTTGATGGTTAGATTTCTCTTCCATATCCATATTTTCACCTATGTTCTCCTATGTGGAAACCCAATGATTAGTTAATTTGGGTAACCGTTACCTTTCATACTTTAATTGTTAAAGATAAGTTTTGGTATTCCTTTTTACGATGTGGGTTTCTATTAAAACTTTCGAGTAGTAAACCATTTATAACCCTGACGAATTTCGAGGGCGAAATTCATTTTAAGGGGGGTAGAATGTAACACTCCGAAATTTTATAAAAAATATTCCTTTTAATTTAATTGATGTCTTGTGTTATACGCTACACCAAAAGGAGCTTGCACTATACGCATCCCTGACTTGTCTTGCATTACACGCAATCGCGGCCTTCCACGATAGCATGTGTTGTACGCAATAACGTGTTTCACTAAACAACGATATGTTATATAAACTAGCTGTTATGAATAGTAATACACACTTTTTGAAATTTTAAAAATTTTACCTTTTGAAATGGAATTCATTTTTGGATTCAGAATATCAAAATTATCCTAGGTTGAATTTTTTGTATTTTTCTGAAAACATTCAATTTTTGATGAATAGTGAAAACACCGGGTTACTATTTAAAAACCGACTTTTTATTCAAATAATTATTTATTTTATTTAAATATATTCTAGGTAAAAATTGATACATAATACCTATATAAGTTCAATGTAATTCATTGGAGTCATTTTATAATAATCTTAGATATATAAAAATTTTATTGAACTTTTCACCGTCTTTTACCTACCTCTTAGGATAATTTAAAAATTTACATAAAACGTAATTTTACCACTTATGTGAGTGGAATTTCAAAACTCTGAGAGAAATGATTGATATCAGTAAGTAAAATTTGGTTCAATAAGATAAAAATAATTTTTGGTGAATAGTAACGTTTTACTTTTATTTACCACGTTTAAAAGTAAATAGGGAAATTAAAGGAAAAAATGATATTATTATTACCCTAACACATATCCTAATTCTATTGGATAAGTTTAGTTCGACCAAAAACAACCTTAGGGATAAAATATTACCCTTTAGGTCCACTTGGATTAGATTAGGACATTTATTATTATTTTATTTAAAGAATAATTAAAATAGTTAAAATCAAAGTTTAATAAGTAAAACATTTTCAATATAGGGTTATACATAATATAAATTGGATTATAAATATTCATTAGAAAGATAAAAATATTTCCTAAATAATTTTATTTTATTTATAATTTTTAGAAATTAAATAATTTAATTTATTTATGACACAATGATGATTCAGTAATTACCTTATTAATGAAATATTAACATAATTGATGTTATAAATACCCAAATAAATGTAATTTTAGACTTTTTATGAATTACACTAATTTTATAGGTTAATATGACATGTTAGTATTGATTCAATTAAATTTTTTCTAACTAATCATGCTTTTATGATTTTCGAAAAAAATCAATTACCAAATAGTGTCAAAATTGACATAAAATAGTTTTTAAAACAAATATTATATTATTAATTGTTATTATATTTCTAAAAATCTAAGGTTCGGCCAAATGACTTAGATAAGGTTATATATATTAATAATGAACCACTTGGAGTTCGTTTGGCTTGTTATGGTAAGTTTATTAACCATATAGTGTAAGAAAATAAAAAGACACGGTAAAAGTTAAATTATTTAACTTAGAGTTAAATCTAAATGATAAGGTTAAAATATTAACATAAACTTGTATAAAACCTATTGGTTGAGATTATTTCGACCCATCCCCACTTTATCTTCTAAAAAAATCAATTTGGAGCTATTATAAACCGAATATGACTTTATTATAAAATAATATTTTAAGTTTTTCCTATGGTGCCCCTCTCCTCCCTTATAAAAAGGGAACCCCTTCCCTCTTCTCTTCACACCCTTTTGAGCCTTGATGATCGGCCAACCCCAGACAATTACTCTTATAAACCTCTCTAGTTATATTATAGAGGTTCTGTAATTCTCAAAATACCAACTCTATTTCCCTAAGAAAAAGTTTAAAGGAGGTGTGTCGAAGAAGAGGTAAGCTCTTCTACCGATTCTTTTAAGTTTCCTTCTTCTTCAACTTCTTCTTATTTAGTTGTTTCATTATAAAGTAATAACATAAGTATTAATTATATACTGATATGTTATTATAAATATGTAACAACCCTATTTCACCTTCTATCCATCTTACGGAAAACAAAATCATCGCGCGTGCGTACGTACGGAATACTGTCTCCACGCCGTGGTGTAATTTGTTTTTCCACCACCACCTTACTTGGATTGGTATAATGGTGTAAAGAATAACTATATATGGTTATTATAACATCATAATTATACTAAGATATTATATAATCCACTATAATTTTATTTAATAAATATGGAAACGATATCATCGCTTGTGCGTATGTATGGATTACCGTCTCCACGACGCGATGAGATTAATTTTCCATGTTAACAATTCAAGAATGATTATAAAGTATATATAATAAGTAATCATGAAATATATGAAATAATAATGGTACTGTATTTATGTATGTATATATGTATGTCATCTACTTAATTCCATTAAAGTCAATAAGGAAAAGAAAACAGCATTCATGCGTACGTACGGCCTACCGTCTCCATGAACGGTGTATTTAATTTAAATTATATCTCTATTATATATACACTGAATATATATGATATATAAATCATGATTTAAATTCTGGAGGTAAGTAAATCATGATATAAGTAATAATAATATCAAGAACAACAAATCCAAATACGTACGATAAATAAAATGATTTTACCCAAAATGCTGCTTTAACATGAAATTTACAAAATAACGGGTATTATAAAGTGATAATTGAACCATATATGATATCATAAAAATAAATATGATTCTGTAATAAGTCAATGACATTATTTAAATCATTATACAGGAGGTTCGGATATGTACGAAGCATATCAGACCTAAGGTAAGGGATAACTTTTCCAATCTCGTTTTTATCCGAGATTGTTTATTTGTAAGTATTTACTAGGGTTATTGTTATCATCGATGCCCATGTTTTATAAAAAAATCATGTATGTTTAAAGTCCTTTTTACCCCTTTATGAATTTTACTACATGTTATGAAAGGAATCTTACTTTTTTTTACCACACGAGGAACTTTTTGACTTTTCCGACAAAAGTATGAGGAGAATGTTTTTTATCTTATATGCCATGAACGGATTTTTACGGTTTCATATTGCCTTATTTTCATGAATCTTACTCTACAGGATTTCATGAATATTTTCAACAAAATTATTTTCTTTTAAAATTTCATGGAATTTTTTGAAAAGAAAATGATTTTGAAGAAGAAAGGATATTTTCCTCAAGAATTCATTTCAAGTGTTTTATCAAAACCATTTTCCATCTAAGATGACATTATTTCATATGTGTATGTTTCAATTAAAATGTATCTATTATTTACATGGTTTGATTCTTCTTATGATGAAATTATATCCATTTGTTTTATATGGATTATTTTATGATGGGATGATATTTATGAAACCCATTTTATTCTTTGGGTTATGATGAATGATTTATGTATATGTTGTGGCACACGTAAGAATGATTTCATTATGAGATGGGTGGTACCTATATCTCCCTCCAATGAATTTGGTAAAGATTTATATCTCATGAGATATATATGGCTGGAATGGTAAGTTAATCGGGTTCAGTGTTACAGGACCGGAACGAGGAGTGAACTCGATTCAGAAATGGATTTTGTCCACTAAGATGGTCTTGGCAGCAATGCCTTGGCTACTATGGAAATCATATCATGTGCTTAATGTTTTGCCATAATTACAAGTTTTATTCCCATTCTATTTTATCATGATTAATGTTTCTTTATGATCTATTCCTTATGTACTACCATGTTTTATGTCGTTGCTCAAGATTTTGATGTTTAAATTTTATGTTCATGTTTTGAAGTTCAAATGTATATAGTTTGTTTTATTTTCTCCATGCTTACCCTTACTGAGAATTTGAGCTCACCCTTTATATGTTTTATTTTCCCCAAGATATAAAGAAAGTTTTTAGGTAAGAAAAAAAAGGAAGATCTTTTTGGGTATAGCATCCCACCTTTTTGTCACATAAACTTTCATTACATTATACAAAACTGAGGATCTTTAAGGTTTAGTGTCTTGGAAACTAGGAACTTAATACATGAAACAAAAAAAATCTTCTTAAACACTTGAAAGGATTCTCCTTATGTTCATCCTACGTTCATTACTGCATCTCATAACCTGGGGACATACATCAAAAGAAAGGGTGAGCAGAAGGCCCAGTAAGGGAAACAAGGGGAAACATTTAACATGTGAACTTGAGATACATCAACAATGTCATGAAAAAGAACTTTAAGGCATGATAAAGAAATCATGAGGAATATCATAATAAAAATAACATTTTTCATAACTTGAAGATGTGGCTACAACATTTAACAAAGGAAATCATTTCTGTTTCACCAAAGTCCATCCCTAAGGTGTCAATAAAAATTACCAAGGTTATTCACCAAGGTATCAGTCAAAATGGTCATCTCTAGAGATTAAGTCTTTACCCAATGCATTGGAGCGCTATCAGGGCGGAACCTTAAATTTTTCTTTATTATCATGTGAGCCACATATATCATCATCAATCATTTCATAAACAACCCATATATCATAAAAGAAATGGGTTTCATTTCATAATCATAACGTTTTAAAAACTGCTTTAAAGACATGATCTTTGTGTCACATTAAAACCCATAGAAAAGGAAGGTGGGTCTCATGTATGTAAATACAAGAATTTAAAATAGAACATTTTGATATATATGTGAATAACCATATAGAAGAGAGATCTTTGAGTATTCACTTAATAAAATAAAATAACTTTTAGAAAAAGAGAGAGACATTTTGAGACGGAAATTTTGCAGCATAACGACTATGTTTTGGGGTTTTAGAAATCATTGAAAAGAGAGGGGATATGGGTCAAACATTCATAAATGACCCATAAAACAGTATAGGGATATAATATTAAGGATATATGAACATGTTAATGAAATTTTAAGGACATACCATTTGAAATGAAAAACATGGAGGGAAGAAGAAAATAAGATTTCTCTTATGAAAATTCGGCAGCCTAACGACGTCCCTTAAACTTCAACAAAAAGAATTGAAGAGATCAAATATTATCTCTGAACATATGAACATAGAAGATCAGTATTATATATATAGATATCATACCCCAACATAATAAAAAGGAACTTTAATGACTTGACATGAAAGTAGAACTTTGAAAAATAAGAAAGGTGAACGAATCCCTTAAGAATCCGGCAGCCTAACGGCGCCACTTAAACTTAAACAAAAATGAATTGATGTGAACAAATAGGGTCTCTAATAATATGAAAATAAAATATAAGTATGATAGATATAGAGATAATACCCCAAAATAATAAAAAGGAACTTTAAATACTTGACATGAAAGTAGAACTTTGAAAAATGAGAAAGGTGAACGAATCCCTTAAAAATTCGGCAGCCTAACGGCGTCACTTAAACTTCAAAAAAATTCAATTGAAGAGATCAAATAGGGTCTCTAATAATATGAACATAAAAGATCAGAATGATAGATATAGAGATCATACCCCAACAGAAAAAGGAACTTGAAATACTTGACAAGAAAATAGAACTTGAAAATGAGAAGGGTGAAAGAATCCATTACAAAAAATTTCAGCAGCCTAACCGCGCCACTTAAACATTCATAAAAAGAAATGAAGAGAGTAAGAGGGGATCTCTCATCATATGAACATGAAAAGGTAAGTAAGAGGAATATAAAAGAACATCCTCCAACATAAGAACACGGAGCATAAAGGAAATGACTTAAAAGAGAGTATGTGAAAAGAAAGGGAGAGTTTGGATCCCTTACCTTAAAACGTAACTCTTAAAACTCAATGGTTGGGACCTTGATGGCTTGGGGACACCTTGGGAGGACTCCTTGGGAGGTAATGAGACCAGTTCTTCATTGGGGGAGAGTTGGGATTTGAATGGATGAGAGGATGGCTTGGTAATTATAGGGAAAGTGAGGGGACAAGGAATTAATGGCCAAGGGACACCTCATTAGTGGTTTTGGTAAAACCATGGGCTTGCCCATGGTATTTTCCCATGGTATTGGCCACTTGGGACACCTCATACCTTATATTACTATTTATAAGTCGACCATATTGATTACATACTTAATATATCATTTAATTATGTCATTAAACACCCGTAACTTAAAAACTATATTTTCACTATTCATCGAAAATTCAACTTTCTCAGAAAAATCCCAAAATTTCACCTTAACTAGATATCGATGCTTTGATTTCAAAAATGAACTCCATTTTATAAAAATAACTTTCTAAACATTTTTAATTTAATTTTTAAATAACTACACTATTCACCAAAAATTCATTTTTTTTAGAAAAATCCCCAAAAATTACCTTAACATAATATCGATGCTCTGAGTTCAAAAATGAAATACATTTTATAAAAATAATTTTCTAAATATTTTTAATTAAATTTTTAATTAAAAAACACTATTCACCTGAAAAAAATTAATACTTGACTAATAATTTATGAAACCGTTATTTAACCATTTTATTGAATCACATTACTTAATCAAGGTGCCTAGATTATATTAATGCTTTATTTAAGTGAGATTACTAATCCATTTGGTCACATTACTAATCCTAAGCATAAAATCACTATTCATAATTTACTATTCATCAAAAATTAAGTTGATCTTATTAGACTCTAAATTTCGTACTGAACATAATTGTAGAAGACCATTTTTTGAAAATAATTACACATTTTTAATTATTTAAGGTTTACATAAACATTTTTTAAAATATCCTTTCTCTAAAATTCACCAAAAATATGCATACTATATTTATCCGGACATTTGAAAATTCATAAAATTCATCATAAGAAGAAATCAAAATTTTTATTTAAAACAAAGGATTACACAAGGCAGTTATGGTCTCCTTACATAGCCCCTTATCACACCAGCATAGGACCTAAGTGTAAGGTGTGCTAAGGTGATAGAATCTGAGGGAGGCTCGGACAACATCGCACGAGTAGTAATTTCTATCAGTTTGAAATTCTCGCGAAGGAGATTCTGTTCTAGCTTCACATGATGAAGTTCAGCTTGGTTTTGGTCTAGAGCAAAGCCCAGTGGTGCTACCTCCTTCCCAAGTTCTGTTATATGGGCTTCGATCGGTCCAAGACTACTGGGTGACGCCATAAAATCTTCTTTCTATATTAATTAACCAAGATCACTTGTATTTAGAGACAAAATTTGCAACATTCAGTTTTCAACGGTCATACTGACTAATGGTCATATAATAGTCAAAACCCAACAGATTCATTTTAATTATACTCATGTTATCAAAAGAAATAGTTTTGCTGGGTATGAAAAAATAAAATAACACACAAAATTAGGAAACAAGATTTATTCAAAATTTCGGGTCGTTACAATGGGAGATGTTGAAGATCTTTCACCATGATTAGAAGATTATATTCTGAGTTTCCAAAGACACTAAACTATTATGGTCCTTCGGTGTTTTTTTTTTGTTATGTATTAGATATTCTGAAAAAGTAATGTAATGTCTATGTACGTCAATATTTGGGTCTCTACAATGATATTTGGGGATGTGGATTTATAGGGTATAGATAAGGTAGGATTCCTAGGGACAATTGGATGTTAGAGTAATATTTGGGACGATTTAACTACGGTTATAAGGATTTATTATAGTTATTGTGTTGTTATTATTGTTTTTTTGGTTATTAGTTATGTGTTGTGTTTGATTAGTTGATTTGATATGCTTATTAGCTTATATGATGTTGATGTTATGTTATGGTATTTCATTAACCTTGATGGGAGGTTCATGATGAGGTGGTTATAGAGATGAGGTATTTCTTAATGTGAATTTGATGTGAGGGATATAGTATTCACTGCTATTGAGGTAGGGGTGTGGATGTAACATCTCAAAAAAAATTATTAAATATTTCTTCCTTATATATGTAATAAATATTTTTTCACTTTCCTTAGTTTAATTTTGGAATTAATATTTTACATATATCTATTATTGATGACTATTCTTAATACCATAAAAAGTATGATTACTTCATATAAGTGTTTCAGAATTAATTTATGTTTTTTTAACAAATAACTGATTATACATTAAAAAATAATAATATAATTATTATTTCATTAATGAGAATTAAATATTATATTTTTACCATGATAATTATTTGTAATAAAAGTGTATAATTAAATGTATATAAGATTGAATATATTTATATAATGAACCACGACTACTAAAAATGGAGTATACATGTAATTATAGAATATACTAGTTGTATAATAATTATAATTTAGTTTAATAGTAATATATATATATATATATATATATATATTAATTTTGAAAAATGATCAATATGATTAGTTATATGAATCTCAAATGAATCAATCATGAAAGGTGATCATCATAATATAGTTATTATAAAACAATTTTGAATTACATATATTTTTAAAGTAATAAATATATATTATATATCTAAATATTACATTTTACATATATAAATAATTATTTATCGTCTATATAATTATTAAAGAATAAAAAAATTGGAAATATAACCACTCACAATAAAATAAATTGTTTTTATTCTATATAACATTATTTTACTATATATCATATTATTATATTTAAAAATTAAATTTAAACTATTTATAATTTTAATTTAATGAAATTGAATTAATTTTAAGAATTATCATGCTAAAATTATCTTAGGGTGAAATTTTGATATTTTTTAAAAAACATTAATTTTGGTTGAATAATAATAAATACAGTTTTGCATATGCGATAGGTTTTATGACATCATTATGATGTAAAAATGGATCAATAATGTGTAAAAAATAATATATTAAAATGTATTTAATAAGTAAAATAATGTATCTAAAAATAATAAAATAATTTTTTAGACCTATAAATAATTTTTCAAACCTTTATTTACATTCTATGCTAATAAAAAACTATATTTGATTATTTTTATTGAATAAAATATTTTTAAGATTCCACTATGCTTTTCATATGTTTAAACAAAAATTAAATTTATATTTCTTGATAAACTAATGTTAATAATAAAATTAATTAACATTAATCATATTATTTATCTTAAATAATAAATTAATCAATATTTTATTCATAGACCCCACTTCCCCTTGCCTGCATAAACACTTATTCTCTACTCATTCCTATCATTCCAAAAACTTATTCTATTGTAAAATATATAATAACATTACTCTCTAAAATATTCTATCCAGATTCCTAAGGTCCTGGTCTAACCAAAGGACCCTCCTCCAAAGGATTTACACTCACTCCCAATGGTACATCTCAAAAATTAATGTAAAGGTTCCTAATTATCTCTTTCCACCTCTTATTTTATTTTGTATCAAACTCTTTTAAATTTTCTATTAATTTGTTTTCATAATTATATTACCATTTTATTTACATTAATTTGATCTATTGTCAATTATATATTTCCCATTCTATCTTATCAAACCTTTTTCATAAGTAGTTACTATGTTGAAGTAAGGGTTTCAAAACCCATGTCTTTTAATTTTTATTATACTATTACTCCTTATATAAAAAATTAATCATTATAGTAACTTTAAAATAGTAGTATAATTATATTATAATTTTTTTATGGAACCCAAATATTTATTAGTTTTCTTCTTTTCATAACTCTCTTAAAAACAATATTCAATCGTGCAAGTTTTATGCTACATAAGTGAATAATGATGTTTTATTTTCACTTATTCCCAAAAATAATTATTTTAAAATTAATTTTAATGTATATATATAATAGTAATAATAAAATTAAGTTATTTTTAAGGTTCTATAATGATAAAATATAATTTATATTAAAAATATTAAATATTATTCATCATGGATGGTTTAGGCATCTAATGCATGCTTATTGGGGATGATTCTAGGAATTTTATTTATCTTTTAAACTAATGAAATATCTCACATATATAATTAGATTAATATTATATCATGATAATTTATAATCTTATATTAATATTGCATAGTGATCATCAACAGTCGATATTGTAATGCCCCGACCCCAGTTACTCAAAGTCGGTGCATTATTACATAACATTGGCATGATCACAAAAGATCAAGTCACGAAAGACCGATTAGTTTAGTAGCCTTGGAAACACTAGATACATTCATAAGTCTTACATTACATGATAAGGTGAAAAACTAAAACAACATATTCTCCATATTCCACACTCATATCCCCCCATACTATCCCTACAGGTCAGTCATAAAATACTTCTTCACATCCTTAGAAAAATAAAACATAGAAAGGGGTGAGCTCAGATGCTCAGTAAGGATAATAATATAGCAGAAACTTTCATAAATAATCATAAACTTTTAAGAAAATGTATTACTAAAACAAAAGCCTTTTAAACTTGAACTTCAGCATAATATGGAAAAAATAAAATGAAATAATGTCATTTACTTATTCACATGGATATTCTACTAGTTGAATAATCACATGCAATATCAATAACCACTTTCCTAATGATGGAATGCATAATTCCAGACTATTATAACCACATATTCAAGGCCCTATGCCAATACTAAAAATATTATTTTGTTAAGGCCTTGTTCCAAGACACTAGTATGTCTCATGATACCTACCGATGTATCGAGGAGCTATAGCGAGTTCCACCCATCACTTACTAAGTCCAATGCATTCCTCATATGAAAAGGTTGAAACATAATATAAACATTCATATTAAAACTAGCATACTAAATTTCAATACTTTATCCATAAATTATGAATGGTATAAAAATATCACATTCACAGTCAAACATAGCATAACTCATTCAATATAATATGGAAGATTGTATCATAATAAATCAAATTTAATCAAGTTTAAAATCTATCAAAGGATGTTGACATAGATGAAAATGATGAGTAAAATTCTTTGAGAGAAATATCCATTTTTCATGAAATCATTTAAAAGTCACACAATTTAGAAAGGAAAACATTTAAAGACATTTTTTAATCAAAGTGTCTCATACCACTTTCAAACTTTTTAAAGGAATTAACATTTTAAAAACATTAATGTCCATATAGATAAATCCTTAAAAACAATTTTGAAAACATAGACATTAAGGAGAATGATTTAGAGGAATAAATATTTAAAACATTTAAAATGATGTTTTAGAAAAAAGGTACCTTCAAATAATTCCTTTGAAAACTCTTTCATGAAACATGGAAATGGATAAAAAAGATGTCCCAGTAGATACTTACATAAAAACAACCTCGGATAATAAAGAGATTGTGAAATTAACCCTTACCTTTTACTTTTCCTTGGTCAAGGGTAGGTTAACCTCCTTATAATGGTGAAATAATTGTTATTAAATTATACAAGAATAATATACATTAATATGATATCATATATGATCTTTTAACATTGCTTTATTAATAATATCTTAGTATTATCGTTGTTTTGGGTGTTAATGGATTTGTTTTCCTTTATATTATTTATTATGTGAGTCATATTTGTTGTGGATGGGATGTATATTATTCATATCCAGAATGATATCAAGTATTTAAACATTATTTTTAATCATCTAATGAAAATTAGTCTTGAATAGATACAATGGGGAATGAATCTCATCGCGTTTGTGGAGACTGTAATCTGTACGTACGCACGAGCGACAATATCATTCTTTTGATATTAAAATAATATATAATTGGATGGTATATCATATATAAAGAATAATTATAATGTTATATTTATTATTTACATCAATTTCACATCATTATTATACCCATCCAAATAATAATGTATTGAATAACAATTACACCACGACGTGAAGAGGGTAAGTCGTACGTACGCACATATGGTGACATGTCATTCAAAGGATGGATATAATAATGAATTTGGTTGTACCATATTTATAATAATATAACAGTATATAGAAGATACTGGAGTTATTATTTTATAATGGAAACAACAAAGAAAAAGGAAGTGTAAGAAGAAAGGAACTTGAAAGAGGTGATGAAATATTTACCTCTTCTCCAGGTTCTTCCTTTTGATTTGATCCAAAGGTCTACTTAGGTTGGCTTTCTGACTAAAGGAAGGCCTCTAGTATGAAGGTAGGATAGTTGAGAGGGTATTTGGGTAGATTTTGGCCGAGCCAAATGGCTTTGAAGGTGTGAATTTGAGAGAAGAGGGAGTTCCCTTTTATAAGAGGGGTGAGGGGCACCTTAGGAAAATCTTGAAATATTATATTATAATAAAATCATTTTCGGTTTCTAATGGCTCAAAAGTTGATTATTTAAAGTCTAAGGTGAGTATGGGTCGAAAAAACCTGAACCAATAGGTTTTATACAGGTTTGGGTCACTATATTAACCTTATATTTTAAATTTAACTCTTAGTTAAATAGTTTGACGTTTACCATGTCTCTTTGTATTTTTATATTATATGGTTAATAAACATACTATATACTTCCAATCGAACCCCTAGTGGTTAATTAATGATAAACCTATAATTATATAAGTCTTTTTGATGAACCTTATATTTTTAGGAACAGAATATCAATTAATAATATAATATTTGATTTAAAAACTCTTTTATGTCAATTTTGACACTATTTGGTATTTTGTTTTTTCTAAATTCATAACAGCGTTATTACTTCGAAAATAATTCATATAACCAACCCTAATATGTCATATTAACCTATAAAATTAGTGTAATTCATAAAAAGTCTCTAATTACATTTATTTGGATATTTATAATATCACTTATTTTAATATTTACATAATTTGGTAATTACTTCATCATCATTGTGTCATAACTAAATTTAATTATTTAATGTCTAAAAATTATAAATAAAATACCATTATGAATGAAATATTTTTATATTTCTAATTAATATTTATAGTCGAATTTATCTTATGTGTAACCCTATATTAAAAATGGTTTAGATATTAAACTTTGAATTTAACACTTTTAACTCTTCTTTGAATTAAATAATAATAAATGTCCTAATCTAATCCAAGTGGACCAAAGATTTTCATATTTTATTCCTAAGGTTTTTTTTGGTCGAATTAGACATATCCAATAGAATTAGTACATGTGTTAGGGTAATAATAATATCATTTTTACCCTTAATTACCCTATTTACTTTTATCCATGGTAAATGAAATTAAAAAGTTACTATTCACCAAAAATTATTTTCATCTTATTAAAACACATTTTACTTAATGATATAAATCGTGTCTCTCAGATTTTTGAAATTCCACTCACAGGAGTGGTAAAATTACATTTTATGTGAATTTGAAAATTTTTCTAGGAGGTGGGTAAAAGATGGTGAAAAGTTCAATAAAATTTTTATATATCTAAACTTATTATAAAATAACTCTAATGAATTACATTGAAATTATATAGGTATTATGTATCTATTTTGACCTAAAATAAATTTAAATAAAATAAGTAATTATTTAAATAAAAATTCAGTTTTAACCAATAACTCAATGTTTTTCACTATTCATCAAAAATTAAAAGTTTTTAGAAAAATACCAAAAATTAACCCTAAGCTAATTTCGATATTTTGAATCCAAAAATGAAGTCCATTGTGAAAGATAATATTTATAAAAATTTAAAAAGTGGGTATTACTATTCATAATGGCTAGTTTGATTGGTTGTGGTGTGCTTGAACTCATTGTTGCGTGTAGTGCAAGTTATTGAATTACTTTGAAGAAATAACATACTATGAAATATTGGAGTGTTAAATTATTCCCACCTTCAATAAATTTCATCCTCGCAATTTGAAATTATTCTTTTAAAATAAAAGGTTTAAAATAGAAAATACCTTTGTGGGAAAACCCACATCGGAAATTGGGTTAATAAAATTTAGTCTTAATAAGATGAAAATGGGAATGAAAAAGTCACCGCCAAATTATGATCTCTATTAGGAGAACATTTGTGGAAATTAGAGACACATAATTGGAGGGAAAACATAAATATTTATAGGGAGTGATTGAGGTCATCAGTCACAAACAATTTTAGAATTGAGGGCCTCAAAGCCATCAATCTATGATGATTTAAAATATCATCGGTTCAACAAAACATAAGGTATTAGGATAACACATTTTTAGTTTTAAGATCCCTTACCTAAATTTTAAGAATTAATTTGTTCATAGATTAATAGAAGAATAAAAAAAATATACTTGATAAGTAGAGTTCCATCCTTTAAATAATTTCTACCACAAACTCATCTTTCACTCTAAAAGATAATAGAACTTAAAAAATATTTTATTTATCCTATTCATATATGGTTCCAAAAAAATGAATTTATAATTCATCTACCAAACCTTTAAAAAACTAAATTATTCAATCCAGGACATCACATGGGCCATTGGTAGGTGATACACCCTTGTCGCCCTTCGGTTGCGGGTTCAAGTCTCATGGCCTTGTCGAATGCAACGGGTTGCCGCCCGACCTCTGGGTTGTCCTTTTTAGGGAAATCCAAAAATAATCTCAAACTAGAATTATCCTAAATACTTTTTTCCAAACTCACAATCCAAAATTTATAAGGAAGGTAAACACAATGAATATCCTTTTTTCCACGTAATAACATGTGAACACCTTCATCATGTATTCTTTTAAAACACTGCAACATCCTGAACTACCATAAAACCTTATTGATTACATTCATGCTCCCTTATTACTTATAGAATACTGGATATACTCCTTATATCCAAAAATGTTGTAAACTCCAACAATGATGGAATATACAAATCAATAATTAGTTTCAAGGTAGTCAAGAATATCCAATATAATTTATCCAAATCAATCATGTATTATTCCAAAGATCACTACCTCGGTATCAGAACCATATTATGGTTTATCTTTCTCTCAACCATATATTTTCCAAAAATTTAACCTGTTGTTGATTCACTTTTCTTAGTTCCACACAATCTCAAGTCCTTAATGAAATAGTATTGGAGTACAATCCTTATATACTCTATAATTCTTATAACATGTGCATCATTAATACAATACTCAAATGACACAATAGTTTAATAAAAACGTAAGAAATATAATCATTCCTCTTCATCTTCGGTAGTATCATAACTTTATTATTATCCAATTGCAGCATTTGGGGTATACTCTGATGATTTGGACATTGATTCATATAGTATCCCAACTCCTTGCAGATGAAGCATTGTACATTTGAAACATTTTTCTTACCCTTGAAGTCACGTACTTGGTGTCCATTTTCTCCACACTTATAACAAAATCGCATTCCCTTCAAGTAAGTTCCAGGGTGTTTCTTCCCACAGTTATCACATATGGGAAAATTCTTCTTTTCCCTCTTCCCTTTATCCATCTTTCTCTCTTCCATCCTTTTCTTCTCTTGCTTCCCTTCAAATACAAAGGACTCATATAATTCTTTACTTATCTTATTAACACATGATATTATTTCTTCATATGTTGAGAATACATGGGAGACTATTTCCCTTATAAATTTTGGCATAATATCATGAAAGATATGATCCTTCTTACTCTTTGGATCACACGTATTGCTGGAGTTCACATTCCTTCTAA
Source organism: Viscum album (assembly GCA_963277665.1). NCBI lineage: Eukaryota > Viridiplantae > Streptophyta > Magnoliopsida > Santalales > Viscaceae > Viscum > Viscum album. The sequence continues at coordinate 134,052,678 of OY728120.1, forward strand.
TGGGTGCCATTTCTATACAATGGCATACACTAGTTCAGTTTATGAATTGAAATGAGTAATTACAAACCTGTAAAATACCTAATGTAAATTAAAAAGTTTATGGATATAATCCATAATCACAAAAATATTTTCCTTGCGGAAGTATATAATCATAAACCCTTCATAATGATTTGTAAAGAAAATAATAATTATCCTAAGCATATCCCTCGGGAGAAGGGCCTGTTGTCATGCACCAATTCCCGTTCGAGTCTAGATCTAAGCGGTGATTTTGGGTTTTACCCCTAGGTACATCTATGTCAGAGCCGCCTCTACTTTCTCGTATCCAGACAGGGATGTATTTCTTGTAAAACTCGCAAAATCTCTACAATACCAAAATTCTAGGAAGTTATTCTATACTAATCCTCAATGTCTATCTTATGGTAATGTGATCTAATCAGAGTTTATCTAAATCTAGTTTTTAAGGTTATTACTAAACTTCCTCTGATACCAACTTTAACGACCCGACCCCAGTTACCTAGAGTCGGTTCATTATTACCTAACATTGGAATTATCACAAAAGTTCAAGTCTCGAAAGACCGATTAGTTTAGTAGCCTTGGAAACACTAGATACATTCATAAGTCTTAAATTACATGATAAAGTGAAAAACTATAACAACATAGTCTCCATAGTCCACACTCATATCCCCTCATACTATCCCTACAGGTCAGTCATAAAATACTTCTTCACATCCTGGGAAAAATAAAACATAGAAACGGGTGAGCTCTGATGCTCAGTAAGGATAACAATATAGCGGAAACTTTTATAAATAAGCATAAACTTTTAAGGAAATGTATAACTAAAACAAAAGCCTTTTAAACTTGAACTTCATCATAATATGGAAAAAATAAAATGAAATAATGTCATTTACTTGTTCATGTGGATATTATACTAGTCAAATAATCACATTCAATATAAATAACCACTTTCATATTGATGGAATGCATAATGATAGACTATCATAACCACATAGTCAAGGCCTTGTTCCAATACTACAAATAATATTTTGTCAAGGCCTTGCGCCAAGACACTAGTTTGTCTCATGAGACCGACCGATGCATCAAGGAGCTATAGTAGGCTCCACCCGTCACTTACTAAGTCCAATACATTCCTCATATAAAAAAGTTGAAACATAACATAAACATTTGTATTAAAACTAGCATACAAAATTTCAATACTTTATCCATAAATCATGAATGGTATAAAAATATCACATTCACAGTCAAACATATCATAACTCATTCAATATAATATGGAAGATTGTATCATAACAAATCAACTTCAAACAAGTTTAAAATCCATCAAAGGATGTTGACATAGATGAAAATGATGAGTAAAATTCTTTGAGAGAAATTCCCATTTTTCATGAAATTGTTTAAAAGTCACAAAATTTAGAACAGAAGACATTTAAAGACAGTTTTGAATCAAAGTGTCCCATACCACTTTGAAACATTTTAAAGGAATTAACATTTTAAAAATATTAATGTCCATATAGATAAATCCTTAAAAACCAATTTGAAAACATGGAAATTAATGAGAATGATTTAGACGAATAAATATTTAAAACATTTAAAATTATATTTTAGTAAAAATTTCCCTTAAAATAATCCCTTTTAAAAGATTTTCATAAAACATGGACATGGATAAAAAATATGTCCCAGTAGATACTTACGTAAAAACAACCTCGGATAATAAAGAGATTGTGAAATTAACCCTTAACTTGTACTTTTCCTTGGTCAAGGGTAGGTTAACCTCCATATAATGGTGAAATAATTGTTATTAAATTATACAATAATCATATACATTAATATGATATCATATATGATCTTTTAACATTGCTTTATTAATAATATCTTAGTATTATCGTTGTTTCTGGTGTTAACGGATTCGTTTTCCTTTATATTCTTTGTTATGTGAGTCATATTTGTTGTGGATGGGATGTATCTTATTCATATCCAGAATGATATCAAGTATTTAAACATTATTTTTAATCATCTAATGAAAATTAGTCTTGAATGGATACGATGGGGAATGAATCCCATCGCGTTCGTGGAGACGGTAATCCGTATGTACGCACGAGCGACAATATCATTATTTTGATATTAAAATAATATATAATTGGATGTTATATCATATATAAAGAATAATTATCATTTTATATTTATCATTTACATCAATTTCACATCATTATTATACTCATCCAAATAATAATATATTGAATAACAATTACACCACGACGTGGCGACGGTAAGTCGTACGTACGCACGTATAGTGACATGCCATTCAAAGGATGGATAGAATAATGAATTTGGTTGTACCATATTTATAATGACATCATAGTATATAGATTATATGGTATTTATTATTTTATAATGGAAACAACAAAGAAAAAGGAATTGTAAGAAGAAATGAACTTGAAAGAGGTGATGAAATATTTACCTATTCTTCGGGTTCTTCCTTTTGATTTGATCAAAAGGGATCTTTAGATTGGTTTTATGACTGAAGAAAGGCCTCTAGGATAAAGGGATGACAGTTGAGAGGGTATTAGGTTAGAGTTTGTCTGATCCAAATGGATTTTAAGGTGTGAATTAGAGAGAAGGCGGAGTTCCCTTTTATAAGAGGGGTGAGGGGCACCTTAGGAAAAGCTAGAAATATTATTTTATAATAAAATAATTTTCGGTTTCTCATGGCTCCAAAGTGTATTATTTAAAGTATAATGTGGTTATAGGTCTAAAAAAACTCAACCAATAGGTTTTAGATAGGTTTGAGTCACTATATTAACCTTATCTGTTAGAATTAACTCTTAGTTAAATAGTTTGACATTTACAATGTCTCTTTGTATTTTTATATTATATGGTTCATAAACTTGTTGTGTACTTCCAAGAGAACCCCAAGTGGTTCATTAATGATAAAAATATCATTATATAATTTTTTTGGCCAAAACTTAGATTTTTAGGAATAGAATATCAATTAATAATATAATATTTGTTTTAAAAACTCTTTTATGTCAATTTTGACACTATTTGGTATTTTGTTTTTTCTAAATTCATAACAGCATTATTACTTCAAAAAAAATTCATCTAAAAAACCCTAATATGCCATATCAACCTAGAAAATTAGTGTAATTCATAAAAAGTCTCTAATTATATTTATTTGGATATTTATAATATCAATTATTTTAATATTTCATTAATTTGGTAATTACTGCATCATCATTGTGTCACAACTAAATTTAATTATTTAATGTCTAAAAATTATAAATAAAATACCATTATGTATGAAATATTTTTATATTTCTAATGAATATTTATAGTCAAATTTATCTTCTGTGTAACCCTATATTAAAAATGGTTTAGATATTAAACTTTGAATTTAACACTTTTAACTCTTCTTTGAATTAAATAATAATAAATGTCCTAATCTAATCCAAGTGGACCAAATATGTTCATATTTTATTCCTAAGGATGTTTTAGGTCGAATTATACATATCCAATATAATTAAGAGATTTTTTAGGGTAATAATAATATCATTTTTACCCTTAATTACCCTATTTACTTTTAACCGTGGTAAATAAAAGTAAAAAGTTACTATTAACCATAAATTATTTTCATCTTATTGAACCACATTTTACTTACTAATACCAACCGTGTCTCTAGGATTTTTTAAATTCCACTCACAGAAGTGGTAAAATTAAGTTTTATGTGAATTTCCAAATTCTTCTAGGAGGTGGGTAAAAGACGGTGAAAAGTTCAATAAATTTTTATATATCTAAACTTATTATAAAATGACTCCAATGAATTAAATTGAACTTATATAGGTATTATGTATCTATTTTTAACTAAAATAAATTTAAATAAAATAATTAATTATTTAAATAAAAATTCTGTTTTAACCAATAATTCAGTGTTTTTCACTATTCATCAAAAATTAAAAGTTTTAAGAAAAATACCAAAAAATCACCCTAAGCTAATTTCGATATTCCAAATCCAAAAATGAATTCCATTTTGAAAGATAAAATTTATAAAAATTTAAAAAATGGGTATTAATATTCATAACGGCTAGTTTGATTGGTTCTGGTGTGCTTGAACTCAATGTTGCATGTAGTGCAAGTTATTGAATTACTTTGAATAAATAACGTACTATGAAATATTGGGGTGTTAGAGATATTACATCGAAGTTGTTTTCTATTATGAACTTAAAAAACTCAAAACGAAAGCCACAAAAAATTATCTAATAAATGAATAATATAGGATAATAAATGCATTAAATGGAATAAAAACAATTAAATAAACATGAAAAAAATTATTAAGAAAGTAAATAATAAATATAATTTTATTATTTAAGAGGTTAAATGACATACAAAGTGAGTCATTACTCAAGGTAAAAGGTTTTCGTCCAAATCTCAATTCTTTATATTTATTACTTCTCTATTGTCTATTTTATCTCCTATATATTCTCTCCAAAGTATTGAAAGTATATATTACTATTTACCTTTTATTCTTGAGGTATTACTTGTCTCTTTAACTTTATTATTGGTTTATAATTAATACCATATATTGTTCATAACGGGACTCTCCCACCCTTTTGCTTCCTTTTGGTTATGTTCATTATTACTCTATGTCTCTCTCTCTTTATATTGACTTTATATTTCTCTTTCATGTCTATTTTATTTATTTTATATTTATGTAAATGTTTCATTATAAAAAATTCTTTAATTTCATTAAAAATACCTTTTTTAATTTCAATCCCCTTACCTTTATTTCAAACATATTTTATACGCTATATAAATACTAATGTGATTTATTTTAAACTTCCATAGAATTCCTGATATTTCTTATCAAGGTTCATTTTCAATGAAATTAATTCTATTATATGTTCAAAACATATTTAAAACATATTTTTATTATATTTAGGTCATTTATAAAAAATAATATTTTAAACCATTATTCTCATTATTTGTTATCATTTCAATATTTCATAAAAACCATGGAATTATTTTTCTAAAATATTCTATAATTTTTTATCATCCTTTAACAAAAATTTCATCTATATCAATACCCTTTAAAATTTCACTCATTAAATATTCATTTTTTTATATTATATTTCATTATACCATTTTCATATGTTTTTATTATTTTAAAACTATATCTTGATTCATTATCCAAATTCCTATGTATCTATTATATTGTGGAAGTGACACCTCCATAAAAGGGTTGATCTATAATTTAATTGTATTGAATTATCATAAACAATTTTTCTTCCCTAACTTGGTAAAATAATTTGAGAGGGGGGTGAATCAGGGTATGATAGTTTTAAACAAATCCTCTATTGATCTTGTTTTTTCATGAGACAAAATAAACTTCTCTATTTATCTCAAAACAATATATAATGAAAATAAAACATGGAACAGATATAATAATTTTACTTAGTTCACTTTAATTAGGATATTTACAAGGAGAAAACACAAGGAAGTGTGTTTGTGTACCAAAATTTTCTATTTTTCACTACAGTTTAAAATTTTGGATTGGACTCAGTGTCCCCCTAGTTTAAAACAAGTTACAACTAAGAACCAACTTCTCTAAAAATTAAAGTTAATTTTTTAATCCTCTAAAATAATCTCAATATGAATTGAATCAGATATCAAAATTTTCACACTAACATTATTGTAATGTGAATCTTCTTTTAATCAAAGATATGAATCCCCATTTACCGTATAAGATTTTCTCCTTAAAAAATCATCTCCATATAAAATCTCATTATTTTAACCTTAACTATGTAATTTATTTGTGGAATAATGTCCCATATAATTTCTTCATGGTGTAATATTCCATGTAATTTCTTGATGGTATTATACATACCACATAATTCTTTTTTGATATTATTCTTTTGATGTAATTTCTTCATGAAATCCCACTTTGCATAAATGAAGTGACTCACTCACTCCAATCTTCTTAAAATTATTTCTTCTCGCCCAAATGAAGTGCTTAAAGTTATATTTATATACAAAAAACCAAAAAAAATACATTCTAGATAAGATTACATTTTCCCCATTTCATAAAACTACTTCGCATAAAAATGCTTCTTCATGTGTAATCTTTGTGGTGGCTATATAATATTTTTATTTTGTAGCTCATGAACAAATCTAACTATTTTTCACAAATTATGAGGCACATGCTTAATTATTTCATTTAATTATTTCTTCATGCAATTATTGCATATAATTCTTCCTATTCATAATTATTTCATGGAATTATTTCTTCATCTAATTCTTTCACAGATTTCTTCCATCATTTAATTCATTCACAAAATTCTTCTATTGTATAATTATTTCAAAACATTTTGCCTATAAATAATTATTTCATGTAATTATACCTATGTTTAATTATTTTGTGATCATAAATAATTTTTTTCATGGGATTTATTAATTTTCATTGGACTTTTCACTAAACTTATCCATTGACTCCAAACATTCACAACCATCACAAAATCAACTCCAAAAACTTCCCAAAACCATCAATTCATAAATTCATTATGACTTACCCTTTATATAATTTTAAAAACATTATTTTTAACCAAAAATAACCCAAAATATATAAAAACACATTAGTGGAATTTTTTATAACAAACTCCCCCTTTGGGTTTGTTAAAAATACTTAAAAATTCTTAATCAACTTTTTAATGAAAAATTATATGATATTTACTTAAAATATCATTCACCATATACAACTAAAAATAATAATAATAATTCTATTAATATGTACCCTAATCCCACACGAGTCATGTTAGTCATGATAAAAAATATTAAAATTAAATTTTCATCAATGAATCACTTCATTCTACTCAATCACCACTTGGTGCTTGAAATCCACAATAACTAAAACAAAAATTATCCTCATATGTCATTTCACCCCTGATTCAACATTAAAGTGTTATCCTCCTTAGTCATCTTTCTAAAGACACATCCCCCATTCAGAATATGGTTTGATTAGTCTCTCCCCCTTTATCAATGAACCCAAATTTCACTCATCTATGGTATGTATCACATGATGGAATCCAACAAATCCCATGGGTATTGGGAGTTTTGATTCCACTCTATTTAAGTGTGGAAATTAGACTGAAATTCAAGATCCAGCCGATTATTCTTAAAAATTTCCATAGGTAAATCCTTTTTTATGATATCCACAACTTGATTTAGAGTTTTAACATACTCCAAATTCACTGTCACCTATTCAAAATTATCTTTAATGAAGTGATATTTGATCTCAATGTGATTTTTTTCATGAATGATGGATAGGTTTCTTTATATGATCAATATCACTTGAGTTATCACATTTGATAGCAATAATAAATTTCACTATGACTCCAATATCCTAATGTTTTTTATTAATATATAATAGTTGAGTGTATTATTGATTTTAATATATGTATTTAGCTTCTATAGTTCTCAAATAAATTAAATCTTGTTTCTTTATAAGCTAAGAAATATTCAAATCACCATGACAGAATGCACCACCTGATGTTGATTTTTTATCATCTATTGAACTAGACCAAAACACATATATATATCTCAATAACTCATACTAATATGCTAAATTGTATAAAAAACTAAAATCCACCATGCCTTTTATATAACATTGTATTATTTTCACTAATTTCAAGTGGATTTACTTGGATTACTTTGGTACCTTATATCCTAACAAGTGTAAAAAATAATTTCAGTCCTTATCACTATTAAGAATAATAGTCTTATGAGATTCTTCTTATAATCTATAGTTTTGAATTATTTTACATCATTATCCCTTGTAAGCTTCACCTAGTAGAAACCAATGTTTTCATTTCCTTAGAATCCTCTATTAAAAATATTTTCATAACCTCCTAGAAATATTAACATTGAGAGATGATTATTCCACGCCTTCTTTTTATCACCTCAAAACCAAGAAAAATGTAAACTCTTCAATCCTCAACTTTTAAAACTAACATTTTATGAATTTTTTAAACTAATTCCATTGTGCTTCATTCGATCAACCAAAGATTATGTCATCAATATATATGGGAATCATCATCCTTTAATCAATAATATTTTATACATGTATATATATATATATTATATTAAACTCTTCTAAGATAAAAATTGATATTATTTACATACTGATCAATTATATATTAGAATTCCCTTGGTGCTTGATTTATCCCTTAAATTTCCTTCTTCAGATGAAAAAAATTGATCACATATTCATGTATAATAAATTCATATGGATCCTCTCTATGAACCTCTTATTCAAGTAATCCATTAAGGAATTCTAATCATACGACCATATAGAAAACTTTCAACCTCTCTTTCACTACTATGTCTAAGAATAATTGAATTGTTTATAACATATACATGGGTGAAAATGTTTCATCTACAACAAACCCTTCAATTTGGGAGTATCAATTGCACACAATCCATTCTTTATTCTAAATAATCTTTCAATGTTAATTAAGATTTTTATGGAAGACCCATTTTGTCCTAATAACATTACTGTAATATAACGTTGAAAAACATACCAAGTATGATTATTCTCAATTTTTTCAATATCTTCATGCATATCCTTGATCCAATTATCATTCTACAAATACTCCTTATATTTCTTAGGCTCTAATTGAGACAAGAGTGATGTTTTTTATAAATAATTAATTCTCCTTATCAAAACTAAATCTTTTCCAATCACCAATAATGTTCTAATCATCAGTTTTTTTCCTAATTCTTATCATATGTGTATATTATGGTCTAAATTAATCCTATTAATCATTAGTTCCTTCTTCAAAATCAACATCATCTCTTGGTTCCCTCATGGATATTTTCAACTCCTTATCATTGTCCTATGGAATTTTCTCCTTATTTTTATGAAAATTTTCCTTTTTATCCAATATAGTGACATCATGTTTTTTGATAAACTTTCTATGAATTTTATAGAATCATTTATATGTATTAATTTTCAATGAGTATCCAAGAAAAATACCATTATCTCCAAGATATTCAAACTTTATGTGTTTGTCCTTGTTGAGAATAAATCACTTACTTCCAAAGATTATAAAGTAATTCAATATATTATTTTTCCCATCCCCATATCATATAGATTATTATCTTCTACTAGAAACAAAAAGGATATATTAGTAATATAAAATGATGTTAATATTTCCTCCTTCTAAAAATTCATTGTTGGATATTTTTTAATGAGCATCATTTGGTCTATATTGTTCATAATCTAGTTTCTCCACTCAACTAAACCATTTTATTGAGTAGTTATCACTAATGATACTTGGTTCCTTATACCATGATTCTCAAGAAAATCCTTCACCTTAATATTGGTAAACTTTGTGCCATTATTGATTAGTAATTTTAGAATTTTTTTATAAAGTGTCTTTTTATCCATCCTCTGATAATGAGTAATGTAATTTAACACCCGATACTTGTAAGATATAACCATAAACCATGTTATATTTCTTAAATAAGAAATTAAAACCATATAATATACATTTCCATTAGGATATTTTAGTGATATCATCCCACATACATCAATGTGAACCAATTTAAGAAACCTTGTTGACTCTGTATCCTTCATATTATATCTCTTTTTGAATGATCTTCCCTTTATAAAAAATGTTTCATGTGGGAATATGATCATGAAACTATCTAGGGATACCAAAATATTCATCATTAATCCAATGATTTTTTTCTTAAATGGATAAGTCTTTTATTCCATTACCTATTTTCTTTTTCCCTAGTTAGAAAGCACATATCTCATTCTCTACTAATGAGGTGTAGATTCCATTTCATGTGATTCCCTTCTATAGCAACTAAATTATCCTTTTCTTTGATGATACATGTATTTTTAGTGAAATTTATTTCATGCCCTATGTCACATAATTGACTTAAACTTATAAAATTTTAACAGAAGCCTTCAATGGCCAAGTCATCTTCACACCTCATATCTTTGCCTCCAATTTTATATTTCCCAAAGCTAATAATTTTTAATCCTTTATCATTTCCAAATATTATGGAAACATCCTTATTGTAATTTTTCCATGTGACTATATATTTATTTCTAATAATATGTGACTTATATACACTCTTAGTAATCTACATAATGGCTTGATCGGTTGCTTTTAAGGAAATCTCCATGATCACATCCTTATATGCTCTTCTCTATTTGATCCATGTCTTTGACTTCACAATTATTATTGATTGGTATATTTGATCCTCCTCTAAACATTATAGACTAATTTAATCTTATAAAGATATAAATTTATTTTTCATGTTTATCCCTCTTTGTGATTAATTAAATTTCTTTGTACAACTATAACACCCCAAGATTCCATAGTACGCTTCTCTTTGAATAATACAATAGCTTGCGTTGTACGCAATTTCAAGTTCTAACACATCACGACCAATCAAACTAGCCATTATGAATAGTAATACCCACTTTTTGAAATTTTATAAATTTTATTTCTCAAAATGGTATTCATTTTTGGATTTGGAATATCAAAATTATCTTAGGGAGAATTTTTTGTATTTTTCTAAATACTTTCAATTTTTGATGAATAGTGAAAAACATTGCGTTATTGTTTAAAACCGACTTTTATTTAAATAATTATTATTTTTATTTAAAATTATTTTAAAGTCAAAATATATAAATAATACCTATTTTAGTCCAATGTAATTCATTGGAGTAATATTATAATAATATTAGATATATAAAATTTTATTGAACATTTTAACGTCTTTTACCCCCCCCCCCTATAGGCACATTTTCAAATTTGCATAAAACGTAATTTTACTGCTTCTGTGAATTTAATTTAAAAAATATTATATAAATGGTTTACATTAGTAAATAAAATTTGGTTTAATAGGATGAAAATAATTTTTGTGAATAGTAGCTTTTGAATTTTATTTACCACAATTAAAAGTAAATAGGGTAATTAAAGGTAAAAATGATATTATAATTACCCTAAAAAAATGCCCTAATTATATTAGATAATTGTTTTTTGACCAAAATAAACCTTATCAATAAAATATGATCCTCTTTTATCCACATGGATTAGATTAGGAAATTTATTATTGTTTTATTTAAAGAAGAGATAAAAGTGTTAAATTCAAATTTCAATAACCAAAACATTTTTAATATAGGGTTATACATAAGATAAATTTGACTATAAATATTAATTATAAAGATAAAAACATTTCATACATAATGGTATTTTATTTATACTATTTAGACTTTAAATTATTAAATTTATTTATGACACAATGATGATGTAGTAATTACCTTATTAATGAAAGATTAAAATAATTGATATTATAAATATCCAAATAAATGTAAATTGAGACTTTTAATGAATTAAGAAAATTTTCTAGGTTAATATGACATTTTAGGGTTGATTAAATAATTTTTTTTAAGTGATAATGTTGTTATGACTTTCACAAAAACAAAATACCAAATAGTGTCAAAATTGACATAAATGAGTTTTTAAAATAAATACTATGTTATTAAATGATATAATATTATTAAAAATATAAGGATCAGAAAAAGGAATTATATAAGGTTATATGTGTCAATAATGAACCACTTGGGGTTCACTTTAATTTTTATAGTAAGCTTATTTACCATTTATTATAATAATACAAGGATACATGGTACAAGTTAAACTATTTAACTAAGAGTTAAATCTAAAAGATAAGGTTAATATGGTTACCTAAACCTGTATTAAACATATTAGTTGAGATTTGTTCGACCCAAATACACATTAGCATCAAAATAAATCCTTTTTTATCTAATATAAACCAAATATGATTGTATAATAAATTAATATATGAATTTTTTTCTAAAGTGATCATCACCTCTCTTATAAAAGGTTTCTTCCCCTTCTATCAAAATCACACCTCCAAATCTATTTGTCTCGGAAAACCCCTACTCAAATATCCTCCAAAATACTATAACTTCAATCTAGAGGCCTTAATTTGATCATAAATACAACCTAATGATCCATTTTCATCAAATCAAAAGGAAGCACCCGAAGAAGAGGTAATAATTTCATCACCCCTTTCAAAGTTCTTTTCTTCTTCCACTTCTTCTTTCTTTTTTGTTTCCATAACAAAATAATAACTCCAGTACCTTATAAATAATTTGATGTTATTATAAATATGGTACAACCATATTCATTATTCAATCCATTCTATGAATGAAAAAGTCACCATATGTGCGTATGTACAGCTTACCATCTCCACGTCGTGGTGTAGTTTGTTATTCAACACTTCATTGTTTGGATGCGTATAATAATGAGTATAATTTATGTTAATAATAAATATAACATGTTAATTATTCTGTATATATTATATAACATCAAATTACATATAATTTTACCATTAAAAGAAAGATATTTTCGCTCGTTTGTACGTACGGATTACCGTCTCCATGAACGCGATAAGATTCATTTTTCCATCGTAACCATTCAAGAATAATTTTAATTTTTTGATTAAAAATAATGATTAATAACTTAATATCATTCTGGATATGAATCAAATACATCCAATCCATAACAAATATGACTTATGTAACAAAACATATAAAGGAAAATGAATTAGTTAACACCTGAAACAATGATACTACTGAAATATTTTTAACAAAACAATATTATAAGATCATATATAATATCATATTTATTTATATGGTTCTTTCATAATTTAATAACAATTATTTAACTATTATACAGTAGTTTAACATACCCTCGACCAAGGAAAAGTACAAGTTAAGGGTTAATTTTACAATCTCTTTATTATCTGAGGTTGTTTTTACAAAAGTATCTATTGGGAGTTCTTTATCATCCACATCTGTGTTTCTTAAAAATATATTTCAAAACATTTTTACTATTTCCAATAATATGGTTTAAAGTAATTTATAATATTTTTTTACTTTTTATTAAATTATTTTAAAGGAATCTTTTAGTTGTTTTCCAAATAAGGTATTTTATGACCTTTTCGACAAATTAAGGTAAGAATGTTTTTTTAACGTATACGGAGGGTGCGGCTATTTTTTGCCATTAAAACACCTTAAAATCTTCCCTTACAAGATTATAAGGATATTTTCTAAATAAATGTTTTATTTTATAATTATTTCACTTTTAAATTATTTCAAAATAGAAAGAGATATTACTCTTAAATAGTTTTGATTTCATCTATATCAACATCCTTTGATGGATTTTATACTTGTTTGAAGTTGATTTATTATTATGAAATCTTCCATATTGTATTGATGGTTTTGTGATATGTTTTAATATGGATGTTTTATTTTTATACCATTCATAGTTTATGGTTAAATTATTAACATTTCGTATACTAGTTTTAATATGAATGTTTATGTTATGTTTCAAACTTTCATATGAGGAATGCATTAGAGTTAGTAAGTGATGGGTGGAGCCTGCTATAGCTCCTCGATTTATCAGTGGGTCTCATGAGACAAACTAGTGTCTTGGAACAAGGCCTTGACAAAATATTATTGTAGTCTTGGCATGGGGCCTTGACTATGTGGTTATGATGTTCGGCATTATGCATTCCATCATTATGAAATTAGCTATTGATATTACATGTGATTATTAGAATAGTATAATATCCATGTGAATAAGTAAATGGAATTATTTGATTTATCTTTTCCATATTATGATAAAGTTTATGTTTAAAAGGCTTTTTTAGTATTATTCATTTCCTTAAATGTTTATACTTATTTATGATAGTTTTTTCTATATTGTTATCCTTACTGAGCATCTGAGATCACCCCTTTATATGTTTTATTTTTCCTAGTTTGCGAAGAAGTAAATTACGATTATTCTACAGGAATAGAATAAGGGATATGATTGTGTTCTAATGGGACACAATTTTGTTGGTTTCCTATTTCATAATGTAATGTAAAACTAATGTGTGTATCTAGTTCTTCCAAGGCTACTAAAATAATCAGTCTTTCGAGACTTGATCTCTTGTGATCATACCAATGTGATATAATAATGCACCAATTCTACTTAACTAGGTTAGAGGCATTATAGTTGGTATCATATGAAGTTTAGTACAAACCTTAGAAGCTAGATTTAGAAAAACTCTGATTATAGAACATTTCCCTAAGATAGAATTTGAGGATTTGTATAGAATAACTTCCTAGAATTTTGGTAATGTAGAGATTTTGTGTATTTTCCAAGAAATACATCCCTATCTGGATACAAGTAGGTAGAGGTGGCTCTGGAATTGATGTACCTAGGAGTAAAAACTCCGACAAGGAGTTTCAGGCTTGACTCGGGGAATCCTGGTACACGACAACGGGCCTTACTGCACTATTGGTTATGACACTCCCAGGGGATATGATTAGGATAATTTACATTTTCTTTACAAACCATTATTAAGGATTTATGAGTAAATAATTCCTCAAAGAAAACATTTTTTATGATTATATATTTTATGCATAAACTATTCAATTTATGTTAGGTATTTTACTAGTTTGGAATTATGTATTGTGATTCATAAACTAATCTAGTGTATTTCATTGTTTAGAAATGGTGTCTAGTGGAAGAAATGGAAACTGTATCAACACACTTAATCTATATAGGGATTTACCTCATACTCAAGATAATTATAGTGGATGTATTGATGCAACTGGTGATGAACAACTTATAACCAAACTGGGACAACTCACTCAGGTTATGAATAATAACCTTACCCGTATGGAGCACCCTGATCCACAATACGGAGGATCAACGTTAGACCCCTTCATGATGAAACAATGACTAAAATTCAAAGGGACTACAAATCCATTTATTGCTAAGAAATGGATAATTTCCTTAGAGAAAATATTTCAGGCTTTAGGGAATAGCGAAAGGGAAAAAGTTTTCATGGAAGTTTATCACCTCACGGTAGATGAAGATCAATCGTGGTCATTAATTCAAAACAAAAAGGATGATGAAGAAGTATCAAATATGGAATAGAGGGAGTTTAAAGAGATTTTCTTAGAAAAATACTTTCCTCATGACCATCGAGCGGATATGTAAAGACAATTTTTGATTCTGAGGCAAAAGGAGGATGATAATGTTGCAAAGTATGAGGATAACTTTACAAGGTTATAAAGGCATGCAAAAAATTATATACGTAACCCAAGGAGTAAGATTTATCGATTATTTGATGGGTTAAAACCATTTCTCTGTTGAGCATTAGTCTCACAATCCTTTTCATCGTATAGTGATATTGTCTCATGTGCTATTAAGATAGAAATGGAATTATCTAACTCTTACGACTTTAAAGCGAAGTAAGAGAATAAGAGATCTACTGAACACTCTGGAAATATAAATAATGGGAAGAAGGGAAAAGTTGAATTTCCATCCTGTAGTAAATGTGGGAAGAAACACCCTAGTACTTTCCTGAAGGGAATGGGAGTCTGTTACAAGTGTGGTGAAAAAGGACACCAAGCTCGTGATTGCAAGGGAAAGAAATAGGTTGTCAATGTTGAATAATACAATTTTAGATAAATGGGGAATTATGCAAATGAATTTTCTAAGCACCAAGGAAAATTGACTCAAAAAATGCCAAGGGAGCAAGGCCGATTTTATGCGATCACTACTGGTGAGGTTGAAGCTCCAAATAACGTGGTGGAAGGTAATTTAATGGTTTCCTAAAATTTAGCCAATGTTTTATTTGATTCTAGATCATCACATTGTTTCATATATTCCCAGTTTACTAAGAAAATTAGATATTTTAAATTTTATTATCATGGGAGTTGTCAGTAAAAACTCTAAGGGAAGTACCATTGCAACAAAGGTTTGTGAATAAGTTACCATTAGGGCATATAAACATGATTTATCTGTTGATATCATTGTCATACCCATGATTAAATTTGATATAATCCTTGGTATGGATTGGCTTTCAGACCATGATGCGAAAATTTATTGTAAGAAGAAGGAGTTTACACTTTTTTGATGATGATAAGGAATCCCTTATCATTATAGTAGAAACATAACCATATGATTCTCATCTAGATCCACCCCCAGTAGATCTACTAAATTCAATTATTTGGGAGGAAGAGAGTGAAATAACTATGGGTGAAGAAAGGAATGTTCAAATAGAGGATGTACCTATTATGAAAGAATATGTTGATTTGTTTCCAAAGGATTTACTTGGACATCCTCCAGAATAAGAAATTGAGTTTTCTATTGACTTAATTCCTGGTTCAAGTCCCATATCGAAGACCCCTTATATAATGTCCATTGTGGAATTAGTGTAACTAAATAAACAACTAGAGTAATTGAGTAATAAAGGATTTATTTGCCCTAGTGTTTCTCCATAGGGATCCCATATACTTTTTGTTAAGAAGAAAGATGGATCTATGAGGTTGTGCATTGACTTCAGAGAGATCAATGCTATAATAATAAAGAACAAGTATCCCTTACCTCGCATTAATGATTTATTCGATCAACTTCATGGAGCTCAATATTTTTCAAAGATTGACCTTTGATCTGGATATCATCAGTTGTGTGTGAATAAGGAAGACATTTTGAAAACAACATTTCGTACCAGGTATGGGCATTATGAGTTTACAGAAATGCCTTTTGGACTGACTAATGCACCCTTTGTCTTTATGGATATAATGGATAGATTTTTCAAGGAATATCTTGATGACTTTGTAGTGGTATTTATTAATGATATCTTTGTTTAATCCAAAATCAATTAAGATCATGAAAATCACTTGCACACTATTTTAAAGACTCTTAGAATAAATAAATTATATGGGAAGTTTAGCAAGTGTGAATTCTGGATTCAATATATTTCTTTTCTTAACCATATTGTCTCTAAGGATGGAATCTCTATTGATACTTCTAAGATGAGAGAAATACAAGAATGTCCAGCACCAATGAGTATAACTAAGGTACGCAGTTTTATTAGTTTAGCAGGTTATTATTAGCATTTCGTCCATAATTTTTCCTGATTGGCTAACCCATTAACCAAGATCACATGTAAAGGGGTTAAATTTGTTTGTAACAAATAGTGTAAATAATGTTTTGAATAACTAAAGAGAAGATTAGTTAACTATCCTATATTGACTCTACCATTGGGGAATGATGGGTTTATTATTAATAGTGATTCTTCAAAGAAATGACTGGGTTGTGTCTTTATGTAGAATGATAGTGTTATTTCCTATGAATCAAGACAGCTAAAAATTCAGGAACAAAACTATCCCACTCATTATATTGAGTTTGTAGCTATAATATTTGATTTGAAGATATGGAGACACTATCTCTATGGTGAAAAATTTGAGATATATACCAATCACAAGAGTTTGAAGTATATTTTCTCACAAAAAGAACTCAACATGAGTAAAATACGATGGCTTTAACTACTCAAATATTATTATTTCACTATACACCACCACCTGGGGAAGGAAAATAAAGTGGAAGATTATTTGAACAGAAAGTATCATGGAGTTCTGAACAAGATGAGAGTTAAAAGGGATACTATGTTCATGGATCTAGTAAAGATGGATATGGGAATAATCATGGAAGGTGAAACATCAATAATTTTTTGAATGGTTGATAAACCATCTTTACTAGAAATGGTAAAAAAAATTCAGACTCATGATTAGGAGTTTCAAAATAAAATTAAAGCTGTGAACGATGGGAGATTGATTGACTTCGTATATGAAGATGCAATTTTAAAATTTGGGAAGAGACTTTTTGTTATTGAAATACCTGATCTAAAAAGGGAATTGTTGTATGATTCTCATAGCTCCAATTTCTCTATACACCTTGGTATCACTAATATGTATAAATATTTGAAGGAACATTTTTGGTGGGACAACATGAAGAGGGATATTGTTGATTATGTGTCAAGATGTATGGTTTGTTAATAGGTGAAGGCTGGAAGACAACATCCTGGAGGAGTCATGCAACCTCTTCCCAAAAATGAGTGGAAATGAGATGATATTATGATGGAATTTGTCATGGGACTACCAAAGACTCTTAGAAGGAATTATGCAATATGGTTCATTGTTGATCATCTTACCAATTCAGAACATTTTCTTGCTATAAGAGAAGATTTACCACTTGAAAATTTAGCAATACTATATATTAATGAAGTTGTAAGACTTCATGGTGTACCACTATATATTGTTTCTGATCATGATCCCCATTTTACATCAAGATTCTAGAAAATTATTCAGAAATTCCTGGATACTGAACTTCATTTGAGCACTGCCTACCACCCTCAAACTGATGGATAGTCAAAATAGAATATTAAAACCTTATAAGACATATTGAGATCATTCTAACTTGACTTTCAAGGTATGTGGGATCAATATTTACCTCTAGTAGAATTTTCCTATAAAAATAGCTTCCTTTCAAGTGTTCAGATGGCACCATATGAAGTGTTATAAGGAAAGATATTTTGCATACCAACTTGTTGGGCTGATGCTGGTGAAAGAAAACCCATAGGACCAGAACTTGTTGAGGAAACAATGAAAAAGGTGAAGATTATCCAATCCCACATCAAAGCATCTCAAAGTAGGAAAATGTTCTATGCCGATAATCGAAGGAAGGATTTGGAATTTCAAGTAAGATATCATGTTTTCTTGAAGGTATCTCAATGGAAGGGTATTGTATGATTCGGTAAGAAGGAAAAATTATGTCCCAGGTACATCGGACCTTTCTAAATTATAGAACAAATTGTATTTGTAGCTTACCCTTTGGAAATACCTCCATGTCTCTCCAAAGTTCATGATGTGTTCCATGTATCACTATTTAGAAAATACATGTCTGACCCAATGCATGTACTCACCTATGAATAAATATAACTGGAACCTGATCTGTCTTATTTTGAAGATCCTTTCAAGATTCTTGATACCAGAGAACAAGTGTTGAGAAACTGGACGACTCATCTAGAAAAAGTTCTATGGAGAAACCATAATATGGAAGAGGCAACGTGGGAACTCGAGGAACATATGATGAAGAACAACTCAAAACTTTTTATGCAGTAGTTTTATAGAAATTTTGAGGAAGAAATTAGGGAATAATGTAACACCCCAAGCTTCCACAGCATGCTTCTCTTGGAATAATACAATAGCTTGTGGTGTACGCAACTTTGAGTTTTAACACACCATGACCAATAAAACTAGCCGTTATGAATAGTAATACCCACTTTTTGAACTTTTATAAATTTTATTTTTCAAAATGGAATTCGTTTTTGGATTCATAATATCATAATTAACTTAAGGTGAATTTTTGGTATTTTTCTGAATACTTTCAATTTTTGATGAATAGTGAAAAACACTACGTTATTTTTTAAAACCTACTTTTATTTAAATAGTTATTATTTCTATTTAAATTTATTTAAAAGTAAAAATAGATACATAATATCTATTTTAGTCAAATTTAATTCATTGGAGTCATTTTATAATAAGATTAGATATATAAAATTTTATTGAACATTTTAACGTATTTTACCCACCTTCTAGGTACATTTGCAAATTTACATAAAACATAATTTTACCGCTTCTCTGAATTGAATTTCAAAAATCTGAGAGACACAGTTGAAATCAGTAATTAAAATGTGGTTCAATTGGATGAAAATAATTTTTTGTGAATAGAAACTTTTGAATTTTATTTACCACGGTTAAAAGTAAATAGGGTAATTAAAGGTAAAAATGATAATATAATTACCCTAAAACATGTCCTAATTCTATTGTATAACTGTTTGTAGACCAAAATAAACCTTAGGAGTAAAATATGATCTTCTTTGATCCACTTGGTTTAGATTAGGACATTTATTATTATTTTATTTAAAGAAGAGTTAAAAGTGTTAAATTCAAATTTTAATAACTAAAACATTTTTAATGTAGGGTTATACATAAAATAAATTAGACTATAAATATTAATTAGAAATATAAAAATATTTCCTAAATAATGGAATTTTTTATAATTTTTAGACCTTAAATAATTAAATTTATTTATGACACAATGATGATGCAGTAATTATCTTATTAATGAAATATTAAAATAATTGATATTATAAATATCCAAATAAATGTAAATTGAGACTTTTTATGCATTAAACTAATTTTATAGGTTAATATGACTTGTTAGGTTTGATTAAATAATTTTTTTTGAAGTGATAAAGTTGTTATAACTTTCACAAAAACATAATACCAAATAGTTTCAAATTTGACATAAATGAGTTTTTAAAACAAATACTATATTATTAAATGATATAATATTCCTAAAAATCTAAGTTTAAGAAAAAGGACTTAGATAAGGTTATATATGTCAATAATTAACCACTCTCTGTTCTCTTGTCTTTTTATATTAAGTTTATTAACCATTTATTATAATAATACAAGGATACATGGTAAAAGTTAAACTATTTAACCAAGAGTTAAATCTAAAAGATAAGGTTAATATGGTGACCTAAACCTATCTAAAACCTATTTGTTGAGAGTTTTTTGACCCCTCCCCACATTATCCTATAAATATATTCTTTTTTAACCATTATAAACCTAATATTATTGTATAATAAATTAATATATCAAGCTTTTCCTAAAGTGACCCTCACCTCTATTATAAAAGGGTACTTCCCCTTCTCTCAAAATCACACCTCCAAATCCATTTGGATCAACCAAAACCTTATCAAATATCCTTAAAACTACCCTCAATGCAACCTAGATGCCTTAATTTGATCATAAATCCAACCTAAGGATCCCTTTCGATCAAATCAAAAAGAAGCACCCGAAGAAGATATAATAATTTAATCACCTCTTTCAAAGTTATTTTCTTCTTACACTTCCCCTTTCTTTGTTGTTTCCATAAAAAAAAAAAAAATCCAGTATTTTATACATAATTTTATGTTATTATAAATATGGTACAACCATATTCATTATTCTATCCATCTTATGAATGACAAAGTCACCATACGTGCGTACGTATGGCTTACCGTCTCCACATCGTGGTGTAGTTTGTTATTCAACACTTCATTATTTGGATGGGTATAATAATGAGTATAATTGATGTTAATAATAAATATAACATGTTAATTATTTTGTATATATGATATACCATCCAATTACATACTATTTTTTCATCAAAAGAATGATATTTCCACTCGTGTGTACATACAGATTACTGTCTCCACGAACGTGATAAGATTCATTTCCCCATCGTAACCATTCAAGAATAATTTTCAATTTATGATTAAAAATAATGTTTAATAACTTAATATCATTCTGTATATGAATCAAATACATCTTATCCATAACAAACATGACTTACGTAACAAAACATATAAAAGAAAATTAATCAGTTAACACCTAAAACAGTGATACTACTAAAATATTATTAACAAGACAATATTAGAAGATCAAATATAATATCATATTTATGTATATGGTTCTTTTATAATTTAATAACAATTATTTTACTATTATATATGAGTATAACATACCCTCGACCAAGGAAAAGTACAGGGTAAGGGTTAATTTTACAATCTTCTTATTATCTGAGGTTGTTTTTATAAAAGTATCTACTAGGACTTCTTTATCATCCACATCTATGTTTCTTAAAAATGTATTTCAATACAATTTTAATATTTCCTATAATATGGGTTAAATTAATTTATACCCTAGTTTGACTTTTTATAAAATGTTTTGAAATGAATCTTTTCGTCGTTTTCCAAACAAGGTACTTATGACCTTTTCAACGAATTAAGGTAAGAATGTTTTTTATAATGTATATAGCGGGTGAGGCTATTTTCTGCCGTTATAACACCTTCTAAGCTACCCTTAAAAAATTATAGGAATTTTTTCAAAATAAATGTTTTATTATATAATTAGGTGACTTTTAAATGATTTCAAAATATAAATAGATATTTCTCTCAAATAGTTTTGATTTCATCTATGTCAATATCCTTTGATGGATTTTACAATTGTTTGAAGTTGATTTATTATGATGCAATCTTCCATATTTTATTGAAAGTTTTGTGATATGTTTGACTATGAATGTGTTATTTTTATACCATTCGTGGTTTATGGTTAAATTATTAAAATTTCATATGCTAGTTTTAATATGAATGTTTATGTTATGTTTCAGCCTTTTCATATGAGGAATGCATTGGGCTTAGTATGTGATGGGTAGAGCCCGCTATAGCTCCCCAACGCATTGGTAGGTCTCATGAAAAAAACTTGTGTCCTGGCATAAGGCCTTAAAAAAATCTTATTGTAGTCATTTCATGAGGTCTTGACTATGTGGTTATGATGTCCGGCATTATGCATTCCATCATTATGAAATTAGTTATTGATATTACATGTCATTATTCAACTAGTATAATATCCATGTGAATAAGTAAATGGAATTATTTGATTTATCTATTCCATATTATGTTGAAGTTTATGTTTAAAAGGCTTGTTTTTTAGTTTTATGTTTTTTAGTCTTATACATTGACTTAAATTTTTATTCTTATTTATGATATTTTTTGCTATATTATTATCCTTACTAAGCATCTGAGCTCACCCCTTTCTATGTTTTATTTTTCCCGAGTTGCGAAGACGTATATTACAATTAACCTGTAGAAATAGGCTAAGGTATATGAGTGTGTTCAAAGGGTAATCAATGTTATTGTTTTTACATTTCATAATGTAATGTAAAACTTATTTATGTATCTAGTTATTCAAAGTCTACTAAACTAATCAGTCTTCCAAGACTTGATCTCTTGTGATCATTCCAATGTTATGTAATAATGTATAAACTCTGGGTAACTAGGGTCAGGGTGTTACAACAACTACTTTGGGTCTCCATAGGCACATTCCACTATATCATAAATGATAAATACTTAGACACATATCTATATCCACCAAACCAAAATCATTATTCATAAAAATCATTCCTATAATATTGAAATTTTCTTGGATTACATCATTTCATGTAGGCCCTCTATTACCTCTTGGATATAGAAAATGCATTTTAATAATGTCCTATCTTCCAAAAATAATAACACCTTATTTGTGGTGAAATATTGTGTATCATTTCTATAGACTCTATGGACTTTGATGTTTTTTGAGTATTTTTATTTTGAGAGATACCCAAATTAGTCTTTCTCATTAGAGTGGGTGCTTATGGATTTCCCTATATCATGATCACCTTTTGTTTACGATCAATCCCTATACTATCTTTGTTATTTAGAGGCATATTTTTATTTTTTGGCAATTATCTAACTACCTTACTAGAAATTCACACTTATTTTTCACTTTTTCTATAGTCTATTAAATATGATTTCCCTATGTCATGCTATGAGTTAAGAGTCTATCCTAGTATTTGATTTTTAACAATAGACTAATTATTTATCCCTCGATATCTTAAATAAGTTTGACTTAATATTTCACTAAGTTAGACAAACCATAAATAATATGAGTCTTCTATTTGATCTTGAGTTTATAATCAACTAACTTCTTTGGAATTTATGGATATTCATATTTTATCTTTTAATTTTAACAATCAACTCAGCATTATCCACTTTTTTTATTACATGTAGAGTTCGGAATCTAGTACTGTAGAATTGGATTTATTAGTTTTATCCCTCTAAACATCTATCTCTTAAATTTTAACCTCAAACACTACTTTAAGGTCAAATATTCCCCTAAATTTAATATCATCATTGACACTGCCTTACACTATTTGTGTCTTGTATACAATATCCAAAATAACTTCTTTCATGAGATCTTTTTAATCCTCAATCTCCTCTACTTTTGATTCTTTTGAGATAATATTTTCTTATAAAAAAAGTTATTCTTTCTAAAAAAATCTACTTGTTTATCCTATTACCTTTCAAATTATTCAAATATTTCATTGTAGGTACTTCATGATTGTCATGATCATCTTGTAACTTCTCAGGATATATAGTAGTGAGGTTCCCAAACTTTTCACACTAAAATCATGTGATTTGAAGTTTCTAATTGAACTTTACTTTTCCACTTTTTATATTTGAGGAAAGGAATGATATAACTTTATCGACTTCCATTTCTTCAGGATAATGTTCCATTGAGATCTTCTTTATTTCCATGATTTCCACTTGAGACTTACCTTTTCCAATAGCATCATTTTCATAGTTACTCTTTTCAATTAAAACTAGATTGGTATAAAGACTATCTAACACCGTCTCTTTTTCATCCTTAACCTCAATCACTAAAATTTTTGGATTGAATCAAGGAAGGAATATTCTTATAATTCACTTTAAAATTAAAACATCGTCAATGCTTTCTCCCAGTCTATGCATGCCCTCAAAAATATCATTCACCCAATCAAAAAATACATCAACATATTAATTTGGGTTCATTATAAAATCCATGTTCTTATTTCATAGAACCTACAGTTTAGCTTCATGTACCTTTGAGTTACCTTCATAGATATTGAGAAACTTTTCCCACATGGAAGGTGGGGATTTATATGACATCACCTTTATATAGATAACATTGTATAAATTTCCCACTAACACTTTGATTCCTCTAGCATCGACATCCAACTCTTTACGGTCTCCCTATGAAAAAAAATCATATCAACTAAAATACCATGAATTTAAATTATATAAACACCCAATCCTAAAGATCATAAATAGTTTTACGTCTAATTATTCGATGGCTAAAAAATACATTAAAGATCATAATCCCTTTGTGATTCACCACTACCATGACTTCCAATAGAAAATAATTCCTCAAATTTGAACCTTTGGTTCTGATACCTATTGTTGGTCCCACGCTATGGAAAATACCCTGAGAGGGAGTTGAATCAAGGTATGAAATTTTTAAACAAATCACCTATTATTCATGTTACACTATGATACAAAATTCACATCTCTATTTATCTCACATCAACATGAAATTAAAATAAATCATGTAAGAGACACAATAATTCTACTTGGTTCAACCACACTAGTATACACACAAGGAGAATATTCATAGAAGTGTTTTGAAATACCAAATTTTATTATTTCAAACTATTGTTTAAATGTTAAAATTGGACCAACTTTCCCATGGTTTAAAATAAATTTAAACTGAGAACTCACTTCTCTCTCAACTGGAGTGAATAAACTACTCCTCCATAAGAATATTCAGATGATTTGAATCAGATTTTAAATATTACACACTAACATTAGTGTGACTTGATTCTCATTTTTCATCAAATATATGAATTACACTTTATTATATAATATTTTACCTTTTGGAATTCATCTCTATATAAAATGTTCTCCATATAAGATTGACTGAGTAATTTATTAGCAGAATATTGTTCCATGTAATTTAATTATAGAAGACTATTCTATGTAATTTATGTATGGTATTCTAGTTAACAATTAATTAATTCATGATATTATACTTATATAGTAATTACATCCAAGAATTATTCATTTCGTGTAATTTCTTTGTGGAATCCCATTGTGCACAATGGAGGTGATTTAATTACTCTAATATTCCTCCAATACCTTCTTCTCATCCAAATAAAGTGCTTAAGGGTCTATTTATAGTAAAATTACCCCATAAATAATTCTATTTATAATATTTTTTTCTCCCATCAAGTAAATACACTTTAAATAAAAACTATTCTTCATGTTCAAGCTTTTTGGTGGCCACATAATATTTTCCTTTCATGACCCATGAACAAATCCACATCCTTTTTGTAAATTGTGAATCATACATAGAATTATTTCATATAATAATTAATCCATGGAATTATTTCATAGAATTATTCCTTTTCATAATTATTTTATGTAATTATATCTCTGTATGATTCTTTAATAGAATTCTGCCTCCACATAATTCTTTCCTATAATTTTACCTCTATGTAATTCTTTTATCGAATTTTTCCTCTGAACAATTATTCCACATTATTCTTCCACTGTGTCATTATCTAATGAAACTTTTACTCTATTTAATTATATCACAATATTGCATAATTATTTAACAAGATTCCATCTTTTACTCTAGATTTTTCACTAAGATTCTTCTTTGACTCCAAACATTAACAACCATTACAAAACAAACTCTAAAAACTTCCAGAATCCATATCCTCATTAATTCATCAAGATTCACCACTTTTTATTATTTTTTTAGAATTTTTTTTAAAACCCAAAAAATTCAAAAAAAACACATAAGAGGGAATTTTTCTAGTAATTATGGATTAAAGTAACTTTTCTACCAATTAATTTTCATGTTGAATACTCTAAAATTCGTTAATTATTATTAAATGGTGTTCACCTAGATATCTATACATTTTATTAAACGGGGAACTCTGTTAACTTGAAAATCCATATACCCAATATTTTAATATAGATAATTATTTATTATTGATCATTGTTTATAAAAGAGGTTCATTAATGGACATTATGTATTTTATTTTTTACCCATTATTTTCATATGATGAATGAATTTGAATTATTGTATGATTGGTATAGAAAAGAATAAAACCCTTTTTCATTGGTAGGTCTCATGGGATAATTATTTTAGGTGTTGGTTATTTCCCTACCCTTTTATGATTATGATGTTAAGAATTATGCATTTGAATTAGAATTAATTGGAAGAGATTAAGTGATATGTGGAGCACAAAATAACTGTTTGGTGTATAATTATGTCTCCTGAGAAAACTAGATATGGTATTTGGTGTATGTATTCCATTTTATATAATATTTATTTTTATAAGGACTCAAAGTTGTGGTTATAATCTCTGACATAATGCATTCCATCATTATGAGATAATTTATTATTATTATCCTTATAATTATTTTATTTCCATTGTTATCGCATCCATGAATATTTTATGCTCATGTTATTGTTTATATAGACTCATTTGACTATTTATTCCTACCATATTATTTATTTGATGTTATCTTTCATTGTATTATACTCTTTATAGAGCATATGATCTCACCCTTTTTTATTATTTCCTTATTTTCCTGGGAAATCCTGAAGAATTATACTTGATACCCAATGATATGTTTAGAGAAATAATAAAGATATATGTGATTTTATGATGTTCTTTATGTTTCAAAATAAAATACATTATTCATGTATGTATCCAGACTCCTGATACTACTAAAATCTTGGATTTAGTGTATTGTGATCTATGTATTTTTTGGATAATGTAATAAATAACCAATAGTTTTTTTGTACCAGATTCTAGATTGTTATATTTGGTATCGTAGAAATTTTATTATAAATACTAGAAAATATATTTAGACAAACATATTTAGATAAAAAATATTATGATAAATTCTTAGAAAAATCTATAAATTTTTCTAGAATGGATAGAATATTTGATATTAATTTGTAATAAATTCATAGTAATCATATACTAGGAATAATAATTCATAGTGTTACTCATGAAAAAATGTTATATGTAATTATTTATCAATAGTTCCTAATTCAAGTGATAGAAACTGTGTCATCGTAGATAGTAAATATTGGGGTTTCCCTACTAATAAAACCAATGAAGATAGTGTTAGGGATGAATAAATTAACACTATATTAGGGAAATTGAATCATGTTATGAAAAAAACATTGATGTATGGAACAAACTATTTCCCCTAAATAAGGTGTAACAAAATTGGATGGGTATATGAGGTGGAAACCTCTATCATTCAATGGAACCACTAATCCATTAGTGGTAGAACAATGGATTAAGACTCTAGAGAGGATATTCATCACATTGGAATATAGTAAAAGGGGTAAGATAATCATAAATGTACATCATCTAAAGAGACATATTGATCAATGTCTATAATTTATTCAAATTACAAAGAAGTAAAAAAGAGATATAAATCATGGAATATAATGACTTCAAGGAATTATTCCTTGACATATATTTTCCTCGAGAGAGAAAAACATGATATAGAAAATAAATTTTTAAATTTATGAAAAATAAAAGAATAAAATATATTTATTATGATTATAAGTTTAAAAAATTAGGGAGACATTCTATGTATTATACACATAAACCAAAAGGAAAAAAAATTATTGTTTTTTATGGATTAAACTCAATCCATATAAGGGAATTATTATCTCAAAAATTTTCATCATATAAGGGAATAGTGAAAACTGTCATAAAGAATAAAAAGAATTTATCCATGTCTTTTATTATCAAAGTAACATATGAGAATAATAGGATGATTAAGTCTATTGTAGAAATAACTTTGAGAAGAAAAATAATAAAAGGGTGGAATTTGAAACATGTAATAAATGTGGGAAGAAACATCGTAGGGAGTTCTTGAAGGGCTTTAGATATTTTTTCAAGTGTGGAGATAAAATCCATCAAGATAATGAATTCAAAGGAAATAGATATGGTATCGATGTATAATCGTTCAATTTCTAGTATATGGGACAATATTTTAATCAATTACCCAAGTATCAAGGGAATCTGCCTCAAAATAGTATGAGGAAGAAAATATAGGATTATGAAATTATGATGGTTGAAGATGAAGTTCCACATGATATAATATAATTTCATATGATTATAAACTCTATTTAAGGGTTTGAATTTTCTTGATCCCTTATTTTTTTGTTATGGGGATTCTGATCGTTCAAAATAAATTTCATAAATTTAGAAATTGTTTTAAAAATGATTTTGAAATTTATAAAGAGGTTTTAAAATGGTTTTAAAAATTATGGATTTAATTTGAAATTTTTAAATTTTTATTTTCAACTAACTTGTATGTTTCTAAAGTGATTTTAAGTTTTTTTGGGATTTTATAAGTGATGATAAATCTTTTTATTAATTATTAATAAGTTTTTATAAAAGGAAATTTTAATATTTTTAAGGTTATTCTTACTCTTATGAATGATCATGCTTCTGCATAAGGGTAACACCAATTTTTAAAAGGTTCCATAAAGGTAACTTGGACATTTCATTTTGTATATAAATGTAGAGAAACTTTTAATGTATTTTATAAAGGTAAATTAATGTTTATTTTCCCTACATAAGGGTAAGCCATTTTTTTAAAGCATGTGTAAAGGTAAGTTCTTAGCTGTGTAAAGGTGGGGCTAAAATCCTAAAGGTAGTGTAAGGGTAATCCCCTACTCATTTAAGGGTAAGATAAATCTCATGTAAGGGTATTTGATCTTTTAATCATTCTATATAAAGGTAGATTTGACCCACTTAAGGGTTATCTGAGATTTCCAAATCTCATATAATTGTGGCTAGTTGTGTAAGGATAAAACCATGTTACCCTTAGATTGAAAATATTATATACATAATGGTAAAATTTAAGGTTTATAAAATATTATTTCTATTGTGTTTCATTTCTATACCTTCTTTTACCTATTTTAATTTTTTAAATGGATAAAAATAAATTATTTAATTATCCTTTGACTCATTATCATTAAAATAAATTATGAATAATTTTTAAAAGTTTCTCAATATAGTTTCCAAGATTAAAACTAAATTAAATGAATTTTTACTGCATTAAATTCTGATATATCTTAGAATCTTGATTGTTTCCTTAAACTATATAATCTCTTTCCTATGTTGAAGTTTACTTATTCCTTTGAGTTTGGGGTGAATCAAATTTTTCTTTAAGATTAAGGAGACTTCTAGAAATCATTCAAGGTTTCTTATTTAAATTCTAGCCTATACACATTCTCTCTCTCTCTTATCGGGTTGGTGTTGTAGTGTTCTAACCATTCTTTTCAAGGTAGGTGATATACAACTTCTATTTAAATTATATTTTTCAATAGTGGAATAAATATGCTTTATCTTTTTTAAAATGGATTTGATTAACCATAATTAGATAAAAATCTATAAAATAATCACATGGTGAATTTTGTATGAAAATATGTAAATTTATAAAGGTTGAAGATGAAATGAATGAAGTAAAATATGGATAACAAGTTATCATGTAAATCTTTAATGAAATATAGATTTTATCTTATACAAGAAACTATCCTGAAATATTCAAGTGAGATAAATTTATATTTCATGTTACAGATAAATAATTCTTTTGAAAATGTTATTTCATGTTTTGGAAGTGTTATTCTCCCTTTATAATGATCATCAAGTATTGAAATTATAATTATAATTCATGAAATAATTTTCATCATATGTTATGTATTAACCTAATAATTTTTAATATTATTATAATAAAGTGAAATAAACAATTTCATGTTGTAAAATAATTATAATTATTATAGAATTAACTAGGAGGTAGGAAGATATAATTGTATGTTTTTATCTAATTAATATTTTCAAATGATAGAGTTAAATCACTTAAATAATATGGATGACAATTATTTAATAATTTGGTATATCATAAAATTGAAAGGATGTTTGTCACATGATTTATTCATGTTATTATTTTTCTGAAGAATATTATTTCATGTATAGAATAATTATCCTTGTTTATAAATATTATCACTTGTTTGAATTTTTAATTAAATTCTAGGAACTATAATTTTTATCAGATGTTAATATGATGATATTTAAGAATGAAAGTTTTAGGATGTGTGATCGCATGCTTTTAATATATATATATTACTTACTACCTCTAGGATTTAATAGATAGTGTGTTATATTTTTTGTTGTTTTTAATCATGGATGATATGCTTGGAAATTAAGTAGTAACTTAAAGTCGGTAATGCTTTTGTTATAATAAAAGAGGCATGTTGAAATAATTATCATTGAGATTTTTTATATATGAAAATGCATCCTAAGGTGAAACACCGAATAAAATAAATAATATTTATCCTTTATTATTTTTTATGCCTAATATTTCTAATATTTATTCATTATAAATCAGTTTATTAAATATGGTAATGTAAATTTAATGATTGCTTAAATCATTGAGTTTGGTATGAACGAACCTGACATTATTTGGTTAAGGATAGAATTCCTTGTTTAATTTTTCCATAGTTTCCTTTGAAATTATATGTGGATAATAAATTTAATATGTATTTATGCTCTAGGAATTTTGAGCTCTGATATGAATGAATCATAGCCTTGTACAGTTGGAATAATGGGCAGGGTTGCCTGTGGATGTTACAGTGGCATGGGATTCTGGTTATGATGACGATAGTGGGCAGGTATTCCTGAGGCTATGATGGTGGTATAGGGTGATGGTTTTATAATGATTTTTTCATGTTATTTTGGATGTGATATGGCATTTAGTGTTAGACACTAGGTCAGTTGGGACAAGTTTAGAGTAGGGTTTGCTCACCGATGATTACATCTTTGTAAATTCTTAGTTGATGTTCGTTGGATGGTTAATTTTATATATTCAGTTTATAACTTTGGAGAGCAGTTTGATACCATGAACCGTAATTTCATATTTTATGTGGTAGCTTGGGTTGGGTCCTAGAGTACCCAGATGATTATGAAATGATAAATGAATTAATAAAATAATGGGGTTGGTTCTTGATGATGTCATACTTGAGAATATAATAAAATAATTCATGTTGATATTAGAACTTGGATTATAAGATTAAAATGTTAATATTTAAAATGATCATGGTAATTAGTTAATTAATTAAAATTAAGCTTAATTATATTATTCTTATTGGATAGTTAGGACTTATCAATGGAATTCGAGGGTTGTGTGTGATGTTAGAAGCATATGAGTCAAAGGATTGGTAGTTTCCCATAGTGTGATTGTGATATTTATATATATCATGTATTTTTTGCGATTTCATACACTACCCCAGCTATGTTGGTAGGACATTTAACACCCAGTGGACTCTAGGAGGGTGTTTTCTTCAACATCTAGGTTGGAGAGGAATGGATGGATGACTACCCACTCGAACCCCACTCACTTCTCCTAGTAGTATTACATGCTGGTATTCACGGTGGTTGTCTTTACCAATATGTGTGTATAGAGGAATGTAATGGATTATGGTTATATCACACACATATATCTCTATATATAGTATCCTGATGGTTATTATAGGTATGTCATGTATGGGATATGATGGATTGAGGTATAATACATGATGTATGGGTTGTAGTGTATCCCAAAAACTACTCACTTACTATGTGGAGATATGGTTTTAATGATAATATGATGTATTTCATGGGGTTCATGATATATTACTTTAGCTCGGGTATCTTCAGGATGGATTTCTTTTATAGATATTTGGCTCAAGACATGTGGTGTTGGGGAAATCCAAAGACCAATGGGGAAGTGGTTGCAGGGTACCCTCATTTGATATTATATTTGATATTATATGATTGCTTGTATGCTATAATTGGTGATTAATCCATGGTGAGTATGGTAATAGAATATTAAAGCTATTTATGTGATGAGTTGGTTTCATTTTTTTACTCACTGGATATAAAATTTTGTATGGGAGGTTGGAGGAAGGATCCTATTGAGTATACTTGTTATATTCACCCTGCATATATATAAATTTTTTTCCAATTATTAGGGGATTCTTGGTGATCAATCTGGACATTACAAGTTCAAGGATTTATTTAGGATTTTTTGGAGATTTTTTGTCACTATTGAGGATATGTTTTAGTGTTTTCCATTATTTCAGTTGTATGTCATTACATGCATGTAATTGGGATCTTGTTTGATTTTATTATGAGAAAAAAAATTTGGTGGTTGTTCTCATATTATGTGTCACGTTTCAAATATTATAGGGTAGTACCTCTCATCTATGTGTATGTTATACTATGGGTGCTACTCTCAAACCCATAGCCTATTGAAGGCAGGATTCAAGTGTCATTTTATCTCTTATCTCCTTGCTAGCCCAGGAGGGGTACCTTTGGGGGGGGAGGTCATGCAAAATTAGTATCAAAGGTGATGGTTAAGATATGTGATATATTTTGGAGTTAGTAACTAGTGAGGATGTATGTTTTGGTAGGGAAATAGTGTAATTTAGTCCTTGTACATGCAGTAAACAAGGGACACCATCTAGGTCATGGGATTGTAGGCACCCTGATAATCCAATGTAAGGGCCTTTAAGTTTAATGGGTATGATAAGAGAAGTTATGTTTATTGTGGGTTAGATACCTAAGAAATGATTATGCATCATTATTGTATGTTCTTGTGTTTTAACTGGGTATAAAATGAGAAATAGATTAAAACTAAGGAATGAAATAATTGACCTTAAATAATTTGGGTCCCTAGATAGGATTACCTAACATTTTTTCTTTTATATAAGTGTCTCTAGGTCAATTTCTTCATCTGTTTCATTCCAATATGTTCAAAAATATGTTTCAAAAAATCACCATAGAGAGGAGGAGGAGGATGATAATTCTTGGAGGAGAGAACTCCTAGTGTTATAGTGTGAGTGTCTACAGAAGTCTGAGGGGATTTATTTTGAATCATGGGATAGAGGTTTGGTTGGAGGTGGAGATGATAGCCTTTAATTGAATAATTCTTATAGATATCATTGGTTTCCTTTTTCTACAACGATGTTATGTGGGTCATCTTAACAACGGTGTTTTTTTTTAATCGGGGTTTTTGAGGAGTTGTTTATTTTTTGTGGTATGTTCTGAGGATGATTTCAGGGCTGAGTTACTTTATTTGACCCCAAGACTGGTGGATTCTCATCTAGTGATGTATACCCTCCACTATGGGTTTTTTTAGCTTTACTATTGTTATATAGTGAGACTTTTGAATTTATTTTTAATCCAGAAACCCTTTGATTATCATCCCCTTAAAGTGAATAACCAAAATTATCATCATTATTTTACTGTTATCCCTTCATAATGAGTATAAGGAAACCACCTCATTAATTAAATTGAAACCCACCTAATAAATCCTTAATTTATGATCATTTTATCACTTAAACTGTTTAGTTTCCAACCCACACATAATTGCCTTCAGAGACAGTGATCAAAACTCATTCCTTGAGCCTCTTGTTGATAAGGTGATGTTTCCTAGGGAAAGGGTTTCTCTAACCATGTTCATATAATTCTATTACTCTCTCCTTGGGACCTTTTTTTCTCTAAATGGAGGGGTCACTATTTATTCTCTCCTTGGGGCCTTATTTCATCTAGGGGGTTTATCATCATGTACATCCTTTACTCTTATCTCAAGCCCAGTGGGGTGGAGATTTGGTTTGGGGGATGGGGTTCTTTTATGTCTACCTTTGTTTTAATAAATATACTCTTCACTCATTCTAGGTGATATGGACCCTAATTTGGGAAAAGGGGAATATTGTATGTTTTTTTAATTTATTTATGCCTACTGTTTGATTAATTACTCTCTCTTTAGTGAGTTAAATTATTATATTTTGTGGGGTGTGCATGTTACCTT
The DNA here is from genome assembly GCA_963277665.1 of Viscum album. Lineage (NCBI taxonomy): Eukaryota > Viridiplantae > Streptophyta > Magnoliopsida > Santalales > Viscaceae > Viscum > Viscum album. The sequence continues at coordinate 134,087,001 of OY728120.1, forward strand.
GTTTATGATATGGTTGTAGCCCGGTGTGCTTACATCCCTGTAATGTATTTCTTTCAAAATATTTATATATTCTATGGTCTTGAACATATTAATATAGGGGACACTTCACATTTCATGAAATTTTATGTTATGAAGCATTTGAAAACCATGTGGGAAAGTCAATGCCGCCCAAAGAAGATAATATTATGGTGTAGTGGATGGGTTAATTCGATTTATATGCTTTTGGTATCACTGTTTATGTTGATCATGGGTCTTATAATGATTTTATAATGTTATGTGACATTAATTTGAAACTCTTAAAGTAATGGCATGCACCTATGGTAAATGGTAAATGGGAATTAGAAAATTATATCCTTTTTAGATTTTTCATGAGTTTTACCCTAGTGAATAATTTTTTGTTAACAAACTTGGGAAAAAATTATAGTTGGGAAAAGTAGATTTTCCAACCTCGTGCATTATTTGTAGTGTGTGTCATATTTTAAATTTTATTTCTCTAAGTTTTTATGTTTTGTATATTAATTTTAATTTTCTAAATAGAATGGTATATATGTGTTAGTTGAAAACAAATTGATGAATGCATGTGACTTACCAATGTACATGATTTATCATGGAACTCGTGCTTGATATGAAATTTTTATGGAAATAGAAATTTTACTTTAAGTATGTCATCCTTAGAAGTTTTCTTCATGTTGTATAATTATATTCAGTGACACCCACTTGAAAATATTTAATTTTTGATAATATTTTTTCTTAAATAAATAATTTCAATTCATACATGAAACTTTTATTTATTTTAAAAGTGGTTTTTCAAATGTATTGAAAGTGTTTTCTCAAATAATCTTTTCATAAATACCTTATTATGAAAGAATAATTTAAAGTGTTTTCATTTGAATATTTATTAACCTGTCAGATTATAAACACAAGAGACTTGGTGAAAAGTTTTTATCAGTATGTTTTGAAATTTAATGCGTTTTAAATGTTAAATGTTTGGATACATGTCTATAAAAAAGGAATCTTTTGGAAAACATGTTTCTTTTTGAACTCCTCAACCAGCATGAATTAATAAAATGTTGTAAGTAACATATTTAACTTTTTTATTAAATTACTATGCAATCATTCTAATCTACTTTTTTCATGAAATTTGAAGTATGGTAAGTTCAAAAAATTATAAATTAAATCTGATAGCTTGATAAATGAAAATAAAATAAGTTTATATTTTCATTTGGTGACATGCTTAAGTAAAAAAATTTAAAGTTCTATAGTTTTTGCATAAATCAATGTGAAGAGATTTTATTGAAGGTGTTTCTTTATATAATTTTTTTTTATTTATATGGATAGCTTATTGGGGCTTTTTGTTATCTATGTGGCCATTTATGTGATTATTTAATCCTACTTGGGAATGAGAGTCACATATGTGTTCTCAATATTCAATTGTTTTTTAATTTTTTATTTTTTTGATATGGGGTATCTAATATCATGTTGATATTTGATATTGACTATACTCATTAATGAAATATTTTATTAATGGTATTTCTCCTATTTGAGATGTATCTCCTCTATGAGATTGTTTTAAAGTGTTGTGTAGATATACACTATGTTCCTTTAGTGGTTTTTGTGCTCTAAATATAGTGAGAACCTTGAGAGGTATCTCATGAGGTGGTTTATTTATTTATTATCCACTCCCTCTCCTTCCTAGTTTTATTTTAATTCTTGAAGATGAGTATTTTTTAAGTGGTATAGAATTTAAGGATCCATATTTTCTTGAGTCCTACCTTTGTTGTTCTGTAGTGTCCAGTTTTTTAGGAGCAATTCCATAAATTTGTAAGTAGTTTTAAAAATAATTTTTTATTTTATAAAGGGGTTTTAAATTTTTTTTACAAATTATGGATGTAATTTAAAAGTTTTATATATTTATTTGGAATTTAATTTGAAAGTTTATAAAGTGATTCTAAGTGTTTTTTGGGATTTTTTAAGTGATGATAAATATTTTTCTGAATTATTTATAATTTTTTGTACATAGAAAATTTAAAAAAAAAATTAGGATTATTTTTACCCTTACACATGACCATGCTTCTGTGTAAGGGTAACACCTGTTTTTAAAAGGTTGTGTACAGGTAACCTAGAGCTTTACTTCTATATATAAATGTAATATATCCTTTTAATATCTTGTGTAATGGTAAAGGGAAGTTTATACTCCCTCCATAAGGGTATGACATGTTTTTTAAACCATGAGTAAAGGTGAGTTCTTAGTTACATAAAGGTAGTGATAAAATCCTTAAGGGTGTGTAAGGGTAATCCCCTACTCACATAAGGGTAATTTGAATCTTGTATAAGGGTATCAAATCTTGTAAACATACAATATAAATGTAACTTTGATATACATAAGGTTTTGTAGAGATTTCCAAAGTTACCATAAGGGTGAACAGCTGTGTAGGGGTAAAATCCTATTACCCTTACACTACACATAATCCATATATAAGGGTAACATTTAAAGTTTAGAAAATCATATTTCAACCCTGTTTTGTTTCTAAATATTATTTTACCTGTTTAATGGTTTTAATCGCTAAAAATCAATGATTTTATTATCCTTTGACTAGTTTTAATTAAAATAAATTTTTGAGAAATATTAAATGTTTCATAATCATGTTTCCAAAATTAAAATCAAATTAAATTAATGTTTGATGTATTAAATTATGAGATATTCGAGAGTCTTGGGTGTTTCCTTAAACCAGCGAATCTCCATCCCATGTTAGATTTTCTTTATTCTTTTGAGTTTAGGGTGACTCAACTTTTTCATCAAGATCATGGAGACTTCTGGGAATCATTCAAGGTTTATTCTACAAATTCAAGCATGCATGAATTCTCTCTCTCTCTCTTCTATTTGGTGTTGTAACATTTGAACCCTTCTTTTCTAGATAAGGTATCTAAAACTTATCCTTAATTTATACTATAAAACTTTGGAATTAACATGATATACTTTGTTTAAGTGTATGTGACTAACCATAATCAGATAAAAATATATAAGATAATCACATGATAGAATTTTTATAATAATATAGAAATTTATAAAGTTCAAAGACAAAATGAATGAAGTGAAATACTGATAATAGGTTATCTTGAAAATATTTAATGAAATATAGAATTTATATCATGCTAAAATTATCCAAAAAATATTCAAGTGAGATAAATTTATATATCATGTTTCAAATAAATAATTCTTTTAAAAAAATTATTACATGTTTTTGAAGCATTATTCTTTCTTTAAAATGACCATATCATGTTGAGATCATAATTATAAATCATGAAATAATTGTTAGCATATGTTATGGATTAAATTGATAATTTGTAAGATTATTTTAATAAGGGGAATAAATAATTACTTTCTGTAGAATAATGATAATAATTCACTAATAATGACAATTATTCTAGAATTATGTAAGAGAGAGAAAGAGATAAGTGAATGTCATTGTCTAATTAATATTTTCAAAAGATAGCATGCCTTGGCGTAAAATAAATTAAATAATATTGATGAGAATTATTTGATAATTAGGTATATTAAAAAATTTAAAGGAAGTTTGTTTCATGTACTATTTTTGTTATTATTTTACCAAATAATATTATTGCATGTGCAGAATAATTATCCTAGTTTAAGAATATTATCACTTGTTAAAAATTTTAATTAAATTATTTCAAACATATGTTTTATCATATGTGAATATGATGATATTTAAGAATGAATGTTTTGAGATGTTTGATCACATAATTTATATATATATATATATATATATATTACTTTTTACCTCTGAGATTTACTAAATAGTGTGTTATCTTTTTTTATTGTTGTTAAAAATGATTAGTATTCTTGGAATTAAATAAAAACTTAAAGATGTTAATTCTTTGGTTGTAATAAAAGAGTTGTTTTTAAATAGTTATCGTCAAGATTGTTGATATATGAAAAATAAGCTTAAGGCAGAACACTGAATGAAATAAATAATATTTATCCTTGATTATTTTGCATGCACAATGTTTTTGGGATATATTCATTATAAATAGGTTGATTAAAGATGGTAATGTAAATTTAATGATTGCTCAAATCATTTCTTTTGGGATTAGTGAGATCAATGTTGTTTATGTAAGGATGGAATGTATTATTTGATTTGTCCATAGTAGGCTATGAAATTATGTGTGGATAATAAATTAAATATGTATTTATGATCTATGATATTATTGAATGATAACCTTGTATGGTTAGAATAATGAGTAGGGATGTCAGAGGCTGTGATGGTGTCATAGGGTTCTAGTTGTGATGATGATAGTAGGTGGGGATGCCCAAGGCTGTAATGGTGGAATGGTGAGCTGGTTTTATTATGATTTTGGCATGGGATGTCATATGAGATATTATGTGAAATAGTTTCAAGAAAGACACTGGAGTGGTTAATATGAGTTCGAAGCAGGGATTTATCATCGATGCTTATTTTTTTTTCTTAATTATTGGTTGATGGATGATGGATATTTGTTTTTATATAATAATTTTTTAACTGTGGAAATTAGTTTCATACCATGGAATATGATTTCATCATTTATGTGGTATCTTAGTCTGATTCCGAGAGTACCCATATTATTATGAAATTATAAATGAAATAAATAATGAACAGGTTTGGTTCTTGATCCTTTCTTATGATGATGACATACTTGAGAATACAAGAAAATATTTAATAGTGTTATTGGAACTTGGATTTGAAGATTAAAATTTTAATCTTGGAAATGATAATTTTAATAATTAATTAATGGTTAATTACTTGATTTATTAAAATAAAGATTAATTATTTATGCTTATTTGGTACCTAGTCCTTAGCAGTGGCATGTAGGAGTCTTGTGTGATGTTAATGGTATATGAGTCTAAGTCTAGGTAGTTTTCTTTAGTTTTGTTGTGAGATTTATATATATATTGTATTTTTTTTGATTTCATATGCTAATCCACCCATATCAATAAGTAAACTGACACCCGATGGACTATGGGAGGGTGTTTTCCCCAATATCTAGGTTTGTGAGGAATAGGTGGATGACTAACCCATATAAACCCACTCTCTTATCCTGGTAGTATTATGTGTTGGTATGTATAGTGTTTTCCTTTACCCATATATGTTTTTAGAGGGGTGTAATAGATTTTGTTTATTTCTCACACATATATCTCTAGATATAGTCTCTTAATGGTTATTATAGGTATGGTGTGTATGGGTTGTGATGGATTGAGGTATAATAGATGAAATATGGGTTGTGGTGTCTCCAAAAAAATTACTCGATTACTATATGGATATGTGTTTATGATGATGAGATGATGTAATTCATGGGGTGAATGATATATTAATTTATCCTAGGTGTCTTTGGACTGGCTTACTTTGAATAGAGATGGCTCAGGATGTGTGATGTTGTGGCAGAGCGGAAAACTGGTGGGGAAGTGGCACTGGAGTACCTTTATTTTATATTATGTTAGATATTATATGATTGATTTTATGTGATACTTGGTGAGTGATACATGTTGAGGATATAAAAATAATATTAAACCTATTTAGGTGATGATTCAGTTTCAATTATTTACTCATTGGGCTTTAGTATTCTTATTTATCATTTTTTACAAGAGGTTTTAAGGAGGATCCTACTGAGTATACATGTTATCCTCACCCAGCATATATATAAACTATTTTTTAGGTCAGAAATATGTTCTTGGTGATTTATCTAGACATTACTAGTACAAGTATTTTTTCATGAGTTGTTAAACCTTTTTTGTCACTGTCGAGGATCTGTTTTAGTGTTTTCAGTTGTTTCAGTTGCGTGTCATTACATGAATGTACTTGGGATATTATTTTCTTTTCTTATGAGTAGTTTTTTGGTGGTTATTCGCATATTATCTATTAGTTTTAAAATCTTATAGGGTAATTCCTCTTATATATCTATATTTTATACCCTTGGTTCTAGTCATAAACCCATGGACTATTGGAGGAGGGCTTCGGGCGTGATTATCTTTCTTCTCTTATTGTCTTCCCAAGAGGGGTACCTTTGGGGGAGGGTTCATGAAACTCTAAGTTAGATAATATTTTATTTTATTTACATCAACGTACTTTTTTATATATTTAAATTTTTATTAGAATATTGAATCATCCCATATTAAATTAAGGAATGAGTTGTTAGTTAAAATTCCTAGTAAAAAACTTATTACAACAAAAATATATTGGGGTGTTTTTATTATGAGAACATGATTATTATACCAATGGTTGAATTTTATATAATTATTGGTATGGATTAGATCTCGAAGTATATTTAAATAATTTTTTTTTTGAGAAAAATATGTTATAAACAACAAGTCTTGGAATTACTTGTATTTAGAGGGTAGAACATAAATCAACCTAAGTTGAACTAAAGAGTAATAGTCAAAAATAAAGTTTTCATAGATTATGACATATTTGGATTAATTTATCATATTCATAAAATTATTTAGTATTATTTTATTATATATTATCATTACTCACACTAACCACTTTTTTTAGTAAATTATTTGAAACATGGCCAAGAAAATGAAGTTGTGAAAGGTACATCCCTATAAACATATGAGTCTTACTATTGAATCAAATATGAAATAAAATAAATTTTGAAATTAATAAAAATATTAGAATATAACTATTTTGAGTGAAATTATGATTTCTCCCGTCTTACCCAAGAAACAATGGTTTTCTTTTCAATAGAACTAATATATACACTCATTCCTATTTTAATACACTCTCCTATTTTCACTTATGAGAGTAAATTAGAAACTATGAGAATTTAATTTAATTGAGGAGAGTGTAACAGAACAAAATTTCTTATTAAATATTTCCTCCTTATATGAGTAATAAATATTTTTTATTTTCCTTTATTTCATTTTGAAATTAATATTTGACAAATATCTATTATTCATGACAATTTTGAATGACTTAAAACAAATATTAGAATTTCATGTAAGTGTTTTAGATTCAATTTATCTTTTTATTTTAGAAAAAAATATTTATTATATAATAAAAATAATTTCATAATTATGATTTCATTAATAAAAATTAAAAATAAAATTGAAAGGTTAAAATTAATAGTAAAGAAGATTGAAAGTCTTTAAATAATAAACTATGATAATCGAACATGGAGTATACATGCAATCATAGAATATACGAGTTGTATAAGAATTGTGATTTGAGTCTAATGGGAATATATATATATATATATATATATATATTAATTTTAAAAAGATATCAATATAACTGGTTATAAAAATATTAAATGAAGCAATCATGAAAGGTGTTTATCATAACATAGTTATTATAAAAAGGTATTGAATTACATATATTTTTAAAAGTAATAAATATATAAAAAATAAAAAGATATATTATATATTAAAAATATTATGTTTGACATGTATAAATAATAAATTATAAATTATATAATAATTAATTAATAAAAAAATATAAATGTAATCACTTATAGTAAAATAAATTGTTTTAGTTCTAGATAAAAAATCAATGTATTGTATGATTTTATTTAAAAAAATCATATCTAGAATTTAAATATGATTAGGTGAAATTAATTACTAAAATAAACATGTTTAAATTATTTTTAAGTGAATTTTGTATATTTTTATGCAAATGATGAATTTTGGGTGAATAAAAACAATACAATTTTTCTGTATACATCATGTTTTTTTACATCATTATGATGTAAAAATGACTCGATAAATTATTAATAATTACAAATGACTTGAAATTTATTTAATGAGTAAAATAATATATTTAAAAATAATAAACCTAATTTCCAAACCTATAAATCAATTTTCAAATCCTAAGTTTTATATTCTTATAACAAAAAAGTATATTTGATTACTTACATTAAATAAAATATTTCTAGGATGATATTCAGTTTTTGGTGTGATTAAATGTAAGTAAAATATGTATTTATTAATACAAAGATCTTATTAGTCAAAATAATCAACACTTTTCATAGTCTAAGATTAAATATTAAATTAATCAATATATTACTCAAAGATACCCCTTCCCCTTACTGATATAATCACATCTTCTCCACTCATTACTTATCACTCTAAAGAATTATTAATTTATAAAATATCTAACAAAATACCTCTCTAAAATATTATATGTTGGTTTCTAATTCACTAGTATAACCAAAAGACCCTCCTCTTAAGGCTCTATACTCACTCCAAAGGAGACGTCTCAAAAATCAAGGTAAGGGTTCTCAATAATTTTTCATTAAACTCTATTAAAATACCTATTAATTTGATACCATGATTATATTACCATGTTATTAACATCCTTTTAGTCCATTATTAATGAGATATCATTTATTCCATTTTATAGAACTATTTTTACAATTCATTACTATGTTAAATTAAAGGTTTCAAAACTCATATTTTTCATTTCAATTCTCCAATTACCCCTTCCAAAACATAATTAACCATTAAATTAACTTTAAAAAATAGTATAATCATACTATCATGTTTTATGAAACTCAAATATTTATTATTTTTTCTCTAAAAATATTATTCAATTGTGGTAGTTTTATGTTACCTAAGTGAATGATGACATTTATATTTCACTCATGCCCATCATGAATGCTTTTAAAATGAATTTTAATGTAGATATATAATATTAATAATAAAATTAAGTTATTTTTTAGAATATATAATGATAAAATATGAATTATATTAAAAATATTAAAGATAATTCAGCATGGTTGGTTTAAGCATCTAAAACAAGCTTGTTGAGGAATATTCTATGGATTTTATTTATTTTCTAAATTATTGAAATATATCACTTATAGAATGAAATTAACACTATAAATTGATGCTTCTAAATATTAAGTAATAATTGGATATTATCTATAATCTATTATTGTTACATCAAAATAGTTTCTGAATTATGAATCGAAAAAATCTCAAAATAAATGAGATAACCAAAATTTATCTAATAAATGAATAATACATGATAATAAATGAATTAAATAGAATAATAATAATTAAATTAACCTTAAAATGTATTTTTATCAAGTAAATAATAAATATAATTTTATTATTCAAGATGTTAGAGTTCATATAAAGCGAGTTGGGACTCGAGGTAAGGTATTTTCTTCCAAATCCCAATTATTTTCATATATTAATTCTCTATAGCCTTTATTATATTATATGGATTACATACAAAGTATATATTGGCATTAAAAAAATTCCATGATTTTTTCTTGAAATCCTTGACATGATACTCACTCATATAACACAATTCTTTTGTGGGTAGATAAGTATATTTATGCACAAAGAAGACACAAATTTATCTCCATGTGCTACATGATTACTCACTCATTAATGGATGGAGATCCCTAAAAAACTTTCTTAATATGATGATAAGGTTATGAGAACCTCACACTTGGAGTAGGCCATGAATTTCATCCATTGCTGATGAAAAGGTTATCAAAGTCATAAAATCCATTTTTAGGGTATTTTGGACATTTTTTCCTTCAAAAAACACTTGTTTTATGGTAATCTAATATCTAGGGAAATAATTTATTGAAAAACTTTTATTTTACTACTCATGGAGCTAGAATTTAATTTCAAATCAAAATTTTTAGTCTTTTGGAGTTGGGAGGTGATTTTCTGAGTTCTATTCTCGCATCCAACTCTACACACCATGCCTCACATTGTAACATCCCCAAATGATAAAGGGTTAAATGACTAAATGATATGACTCATGTCAACAAGGTGCACCTTCCTTTTCGGGAGCCTACCTGATTAGAACTCCACAGTTAAGCGTGCTTGGCCTGGAGTAGTGATCAGGATGGGTGACCTCCTGGGAAGTTTCTAATGGTGTGTGTGAGTGAGGACAAAGCACACTGGAAAGGACATGTGTTGGCCTGTGGGGACTGTCATTAGTCAGATGACCCGTTCGGGCATGTGGGTGGACCCTGGGGTGGGCCCCACGTGTCTGCGGGGCAACTGGGGGTACCTGGTGGGCGAGGACCTGACGGCCATGTTAAGGCGGGGTGGCTGTGCTGTCACCGGGACCCGGTTGTCACATTTGGTATCAGAGGTGGTACCCAGCCTTAAAGTGCGCGGTGCACTGCCTGGGTTGAGATGTAGGGCCCACAACGAGGGCGTTGTGCTCTAAAGGGGGGGTGATTGTAACATCCCCAAATGATAAAGGGTTAAATGACTAAATGATATGACTCATGTCAACAAGGTGCACCTTCCTTTTCGGGAGCCTACCTGATTAGAACTCCACAGTTAAGCGTGCTTGGCCTGGAGTAGTGATCAGGATGGGTGACCTCCTGGGAAGTTTCTAATGGTGTGTGTGAGTGAGGACAAAGCACACTGGAAAGGACATGTGTTGGCCTGTGGGGACTGTCATTAGTCAGATGACCCGTTCGGGCATGTGGGTGGACCCTGGGGTGGGCCCCACGTGTCTGCGGGGGCAACTGGGGTACCTGGTAGGCCAGAACCCAATGGCCATGTTAAGGCGGGGTGGCTGTGCTGTCACCGGGACCCGGTTGTCACACACATGCCCTAGTTTCATGTGCTCAGCCTTGCACACAACTACTTACACTTCCTACCTCATGACTATCCATGAATTCCCAAGATAGGTAATACCTATAAAAGGACCCCTCAACCCCAATTATTAATAAATAATTCCTACTAAGAGAACCTGATCATGTGAAAATTATTTCTATACACCGAAGACTTCCATGGACTCTAAAAGGTGATTTTTTTGAAATCCAAATCTACGGAGGAGGGAGATACCGATCATTTCAAATAAATCCTGATTCAATTCATGACCTAAGAACTAGTAACCATGCCATTTAACTACCTAGGTTCCACAAACCTATGTAATAGATCACTTATGATCCTGAGAACCTGAGTGCCACCCCACCCAGGTCTCCCATACTAGGGTGCCACTTTCAGTTAGTTTTATACTAGAGCCCCATTTTGATTTAGTCCCATACTAGGTCACCAATTTTCCCTAGTCATCTTCTTGGGTTCTACTTAACCTAGGACTATTACAAGGGAAACACTTTTCCCTTATCCCTATACCTAGGAGACACCTCACCCATGTCCATACCTAGGCAAAAATTCCCCCAAGTACATACTTAGGAACCACTTCACTCAGGTCTATACATGAGCAAAAAGTTTCTTAGGTATATACCTAGGCATCAAATTTCCTTTTTCCTATACATGGGTGTTACTTTACCCTATATCAAAATTATCGGTTCTCATCTACCCCAGCCTCTTACGGACTCCTAAGATACATGATTGGGTTATTCAATAAAGAGTTCTCCACTTCGATCATGTATTCCATTTATAATGAACCTTTCACAGTTTTCTTACCTAACTAATAATACCCTCATGATATTTATAATAATGTATTTCCCTAATAATGAGGTACTTTGTCATTGGGATACCGGTGAAACTTCACTTAGCTCAAGATTCTTATTATGGCCATTCCATATCAAGCATCTTATCAACCCCATCACCTAATGGGCCTATTTAGGCCACTAAAAATCCATACATGTATGGGCCTCTGAGTCGATGTAAGTTCTAAACTCTTCCTCATTCTTACATATTCCCCATGATTTTTTTCTTCCATGAGCTATTAATTAATGTCACATATCCCCTATGAGTCCCTCTTACTCAATGGGTTATAAGCCCTATGATTCCCTTTTCCACAATGGGTCACATACCCTTTGATTCAAACCATACCTTTTCCAATATAATCATAAATGGACAGGATGAACTAGAAATGGTTGTGAATGTATAATCTCCACACCAACCATTGTTAGGCACTTTTCAAATAGTATTCCTAGCTGTATGAATTTAAACTACATAAAATAATGTTTATTCTTTATGAAATTAAACTGCTCAAAATAATTATTAACATGCATGAACTTAAAATTCACTTCACTTTTTCATGTTTGTGTGTCTTTAAAAGGAACCTCATGGGTCCCTATCACATGACCTTAAAATGTATGACATGTCCAATTAAGAAACACTGAACCATGTGAGTTTTTTATTCCATTCATAGGTATATGTATGAATCGCCTCTCATGGGTCTCATCCCAACTCCACAACACATACTATCTCCCTGGATAGTGATAAATTATAGAGTGACCAGTTATGTAGATTTAAGATATAGTATAATCACTATAAAAAGAAATATAATGAACCTCATATATATATATATATGTTCACATCAATGAATAGTTTTAATCGATCACTTTCACAAAGGTAACCAATAGTAATATTATTATTAGGAAGGATTTATGAACATGTATTAAATAATTAATAGAGTCTCAGATTATGCATCAAGACCCTTTAGGGTTGATCTAACCTCTCATCCTCTCAACCAATGTGCAACCCAAAGCGCCGCCAGTAAAGTACTAGTAATCACTTTCCTTTAGAAAGATGGTCCACAATGACTCAAAATGTGCGGATGCGAGGATCCACCAAAAAAATGTTCAAATCTATGTGAATATTTTACCCATGAAATATATCAATTTTCCATGATTTTTATTATGATGTTTCACTAAAGGGTTACTTATTTATGGTTTTCCCCTTCATGAACTACTTTAAATCCAAATGGAATCACAAAATTCACTATTTATTACCAAGATCCCTCAAAAATTTGGTAATAATCATAGGGAACCTTAAGATATTGTGCACAACTAATCGACATGCCAGACACATGCCTCAAATTCTATAAAGTTCATGGCCTTAGATCCTTGACATACACTATCACTAACTCAATGCCTCCAGTGCAAATTGATGAATGACCTAGTTTAAGAGTACCATTTAAATAGATCAATCCTGACTTTAGAGGCAGTTCATAAAAGCCTCTAAGAGATGAATCCTAAAAGAAAATCCTACAAATAATGGGTTGTGGAAAATAAAATTTCTTTTTTTCCACTTCCAACCACTTCAAGAACCTATCCATGGAATGAAATAACACCTACATCCCTTATCTTAGCGATATGGAGAAATATATTGACTACATCCCTGTGGTGGTATAGTAGATTCCTAGGAGGGATCCTACTAACCATCATCATCACCAATGTCATGAAACTCTTACTTCTTATGAATATGATGAGGATTCCACCATGTAGATCCAAACCTTGTCTATCTAAACCAGGGCACCAATGAGGTGGTATCATAGAGGGAGTCACACTGCTAAAGATCGGGAGAAATCTTATATCCATGTTCCCATCAACACTATAGTGCAGGACCATATTTTATATCATTCTCAAGAATCATATTAGAATATCCTAGCAGAAACTATAGATAATTCTCATATTCCTTCACGATCTCAAGAGTATCATTGTCATATCCCGACAGAAACCACAGAGTATACCCCTATCCCTAACCATTCTCAAGAATCTAATTTTTATATCTAAGTAGAAACCAAGGAGTATTCCCATATTCCTACCCACACCCAAGAATATTTTCAGAATATCCCAGTGTAAATTGATGAGTAAGACTATATTTCTTAACTCATTTATGAATTTCATTGGATAGTAACTCGGGAATCTTCTAATAAGGCTACCATTCATGATTTTTTTTGTCCACATTGTGTGACCCCAATTTTTATCAAGATTTTGACTCTGATATTCAATCCAATAATGTCTATAAAGTAGTATATTAAAGGGAAATATACAACCCAATAGAAGTATTAAATACTTTTCCCTATCATTAATAACATTCTTGAGTCCCTTCGATAAATTTCAATATCATCCCAAGAATCTATCATTTCCCCATCAATGAAAGAAGGAAGTTATGGTCACAGAGGTACTCATAGCAGTACCATGATCATAAACTCTAAAGTTCCTCTCCAAATCATCTTCAATAGAGTTCCTCTTCATGTAGATATTAAGATCAATCATAGATTTCCTCCCCATAGTGAAAGTTATGGAGGTCCTCCTTGTAGCATGAAAATAAACTGACTAGGAGGTCATATTATTGTCAACTCATCAACAATTGGTAACCATGGAGGCCCTCCCCATGGAAACCAAACCAAGAACTCTAGAATTCATACCTGTAGTATATGTTTCAAAGGTCTTCCCTATGATAAAGGAAACATCTAAAGTGGAGGACCTCCCTATAATAATGAATTTGATATCAACGACAATGGAATCCCTCCCCATCATATTTCTTATATAACACCTCCTTAAAATGATTCATTTACTTGACATAAAGGTCCTCCCCATTTCTATATTGTTCTTATTTTCCCTAATACTAAGAGTCTCTCAAGAAATAGAGGCTAGGTACACTAATCACCTCATCACAGACCAAAATTATTATATCCCAATTGAAAGATAGTCTAAGGTGATGGTCATCATCTATGACTACCCAAAATTGTGTACCCTTAGTTTCGATGGAGGATATTCTAAAAGTTTCTAATCTTATTTAAAAAATAATAGTGAATTGACCTTTATAATTAGATCAGTTCAAATATCCCCTCATATAGGATGAATAGAACTTCATGGTCATGTGGAAGGTGATGAATGTGGATAGAATTTTGATCATATTCTATCCCATCACCAATCCTTATAATGACATTATAGAGGAATTGAAAGAGGAGTGCATACTCTAATTTCATTGGAAGTTATGGTAGACTCTCTGTCAACTTAAGACCAAATACATATCTTATGGGGAGTACAGTAACCATGTCAAGGTGATAAGTGATCTCTACTGCCAAGTTGACCCAGTTTTTTTATTAGTGTCCCATAACCCTAAGTTGTAGAAATAGTGTGAGTTCATCCACAGGACTACCTCATTGGTATAAAGGCTCTTAGTAACATAATCACTGATAACCCACCCAATGTATATATCAAAAGATGGAGTGAGTATAGAGCTCTATGTTTTACTATATAAACCATCAAACATAGTTCAATTGGGAAAGTATAGCGCGATGTTATCACTTAAAACCAAGTCTTAGGCTTGGGGTCTGTATATTCTAGTTTTTTAGTACAATGAAATACCATAATCCCACAATCTTAGAAGTAGTGTATTCAACAATAATAGTCCATTGTTAGACTCCTTCATTATGATTCTAAGAATTTCACACAATCCTATCATTCAAGGAAAGGAAAGCCTGAAATTAGAGGGAAACCCTAGATAGAAATCACTTATCACTCTAAAAGGTGATATATTTAGATCATGCTATGATATAATCTTGAAATTATAGGAATTCCATGATAGCAGAAACCTCAGCAGCATTACAGAAGCATCCCATGCCCATAGGGATGGGAGCATTTTTACCACCACCATTTCCCCTAGGTTCATAAAATCTACCATGAATCCAGTATATGATGGTGTTTAATTCAACCTTATCCCATATGGTGAGGTAAATTATTACCTCCCCCTCCTATAAAAAAGTTAGTCTTTTCCTAAATGGGAAGGACTTTATAGAAATCACCCTTGAATTTTTTTACACTTTGAGATCTATCTCCTTCATTGGGAGTGTATTAAGTGAAATTTTTTGGGGGCTCTCTCAAGATCACCCACTATAAATGTAACACCCAAAGATTCCATGGTACGCTTCTCCTTGAATAATACAGTAGCATGTGTTGTACGCAACTTCGAGTTCTAACAAACACTACAACCAATCAAACTAGTCGTTATGAATAGTAATACCCACTTTTTGAAATTTTATACATTTTATCTTTCAAAATAGACTTCATTTTTGGATTCGGAATATCGAAATTAGATTAGGGTGAATTTTTGGTACTTTTCTAATAACTTTCATATTTTGATGAATAGTGAAAATTACTAAATTTTAATTAAAAACAACTTTTTTAATCAAAATAATTAATAGTGATAAATTACTAATTTTAGTGGTTTTAAATTATATTTAGAATATATTTTTAAAATTTAATCCAATATTGGTCATTGGACATAATTTCACATTTAAACCGTACATGAACAAGTGTCAATCTTTTGATAATTATTGTTTCTTAAAAACACGCTTTTTGTTTTGACAGGGGGAATTAATTTTAAATTAATAAATGCAACTTAGATTTTTTGAATTTGGTAAAATATACTTCATTATTGAATTCGTAATATCAAAATTAGCTTAGGGTAAATTTTTGGTATTTTTCTGAAAACTTTTAATTTTTGATGAATAGTGAAAAACACTGAGTTATAGTTTAAAACCGAATTTTTATTTAAATAATTATTTATTTTATTTAAATTATTTAATGTGAAAATAGATACATAATACCTATATAAGTTCAATGTAATTCATTGGAGTCGGTTTATAATAATTTTAGATATATAAAAATTTTATTGAACTTTTCACCGTCTTTTACCCACCTCCTAGGAGCTTTTGCAAATTCACATAAAACTTAATTTTAACGCTTTTGTGAGTTGAATTTCAAAAATCCGAGAGACACGATTAATATCAAGGAGTAAAATGTGGTTCAATGAGATGAAAATAATTTTTTGGTGAATAGTAACTTTTTACTTTTATTTACCATGGTTAAAAATAAATAGGGTAATTAAGGGTAAACAATGATATTAATATTACCCTCACACATGTCCTAATTCTATTGGACAAGTTTATCTCAACCAAAAACAACCTTAGGAATAAAATATTATCATTTAGGTCCACTTGGATTAGATTATGACATTTATTATTATTTAATTCAAAGAAGAGTTAAAAGAGTTAAAATCAAAGTTTAATAACTAAAACATTTTTATTATAGGTTTTTGCATAAGTTAATTTAGATTATAAATATTAAATATAAAGATAAAAATATTTCCTACATCATGGTATTTTATTTATAATTTTTAGATATTATATAAATAAATTTATTTATGACACAATGATGATGCAGTAATTACCTTATTCATGAAAGAATCAAATAAATGGTATTATAAATATTAAAATAAATATAATTTCAAAGTTTTTATGAAATCCACGAATTTTCTAGGTGAATATGACATGTTAGTATTGATTCAATGTATTTTTTTTGAAGTAATAATGTTATTATTTTAACAAAAAACAAATACCAAATAGTGTCAAAATTGACATAAAATAGTTTTTAAAACAAATATTATATTATTAATTGATATAATGGTCCTAAAAATCTAAGGTTCAGCCAAAAGACTTATATAATAATATATATGACATTAATGAACCAATTGGGGTTCGATTGGAAGTATTTAGTAAGTTTATTAACCATATAGTGTAAGAATACAAGAAGACACGGTAAAAGTTAAATTACTTAACTTAGAGTTAAATCTAAATGATAAGGTTAAAATGGTAACCTAAACTTCTCTAAAACCTATTGGTTGAGTTTTTTTCGACCTATACCCACCTTAGACTTTAAATAATCAACTTTTTAGCCGTTAGAAACCTAATATGAATTT
Source organism: Viscum album (assembly GCA_963277665.1). Classification (NCBI taxonomy): domain Eukaryota; kingdom Viridiplantae; phylum Streptophyta; class Magnoliopsida; order Santalales; family Viscaceae; genus Viscum; species Viscum album. The sequence goes on from OY728120.1 coordinate 134,104,441, forward strand.
ATTATAAAATAATATTTTAAGTTTTTTCTTATGTGCCCCTCACCCCTCTTATAAAAGGGAACTACACCTTATCTCTAATTCACACATTATAAGCCATTTGGATCAGCCAAAACCTACCCAAATACCCTCTAAAATATCCTCCCTTAATCCTAGAGGCCTTAGTTTCATCAGAAATCCAACCTAAGGAGCCCTTTTGATTAAATCAAAAGGAAGAACCCGAAGAAGAGGTAATGATTTCACCACCCTCTTTCAAGTTCCTTTCTTCTTCCACTTCCTTTTTCTTTGTTCTTTCAATTATAAAATAATAACTCCAGTATATTATATATAATGTGATGTTATTATAATTATGTTATAACCAAATTCATTATTCTATCCACCCTTTGAATGACATGTCACCATACGTGCGTACGTATGGCTTACCGTCTCCACGTCGTGGTGTAATTGTTATTCAATACATTATTATTTGGATGGGTATAATAATGATGTGTATTTGATGTAAATAATAAATATAACATGATAAGGATTATGTATATATTATATACCATCCAATTATATGTTATATTAATATCAAAAGAATGATATTTTCGCTCGTGCGTACGTACGGATTACCGTCTCCACGACGCAATGAGATTCATTTCCAAGTTCACCATTCATTGATGATTATAAAAATATATATTACTAATAATTATGTAATATATGACATAATAATTCTACTGTAGATATATATATATTTATATATATAAGTATTTATGTACTTACATATATCTTATTCACTTACTTCCGTTCAATACTATATGAAAACGGAAACAGCGTTTATGCGTATGTACGGACTACCGTCTCCATAAACGGTGTTTTCCATTTCATATATATGTATATTATAAATATTTATTATATTCTAAATATATATGATAAATAAATCATTTTTTATATTCTGGAAGTATTTAAATCATGATCTAAGTGATACAATCAAGAGTAACAAGTTAAAACACGTACGATAAAGAAAGCGATTATTACCCGAAATATTAATATAACATGGAAATTATTATTAAATGGGTAGTATAAAGTCATAAATGAATAATTTATGATATCATAAATATTAATATGGTTCTGTTATAATTTAATAACATACTATAGTCTTCATACAGGAGGTTAAACGTACCCTCGACTAAAGGAAAGTGCAAGGTAAGGGGTTTTCATCTCACTCCTTATTCCCCTGAGATTCATGCCATATTGCCACTATTACCTTTTGTGTGGTGTATGTACTGACCATAATTTTATTCCTTGTGTAATACACTTTAATATATGTTTATTTACATATTCATTGTATGATACTTCTTTTATGGGGTGTATGTTTCGTAAGTTACCAAATTGGTAAGGGTTAATTTCACAATCTCATTATTATCCGAGGTTGGTTTTCATAAGTATCTACTAGGACATATTTATTATCCATGTTCATGTTTTATGAAAGAGTTTTAAAAGGGATTCTTTTAAGTTACTTTTCACTAAAACATAATTTCAAATTTTTTAAATATTTATTCTTCTAAATCTTTCTCATTAATTTCCATGTCTTCAAAATGGTTTCTAAGGATTTATTTATATGGACATGAATGTTTTTAAAATGTTAATTCCATTCAAAAGTTTCAAAGTGGTATGGGACACTTTGATTCAAAAATGTCTTTAAATGACTTATTTTCCAAATTGTGTGACTTTTAAATGTTTTCATGAAAAAGTGGTATTTCTCTCAAAGAGTTTTACAAATCATTTTCATCAACATCAAAATCCTTAAATGGGTTTTAAACTTATTTTGAAGTTGATTTATCATGATACAAATCTTTCATATTGTGTTGAAGGTTTTGTGATATGTTTGACTGTGGATGTGTTATTTTTATACCATTCATGGTTTATGAGTAAAGTATTTACATTTCGTATGCTAGTTTTAATATGAATATTTATGTTATGTTTAGATCTTTTCATATGAGGAATGCATTGGACTTAGTAAGTGACGGGTGGAACCCGCTATAGCTCCTCGATGCATCGGTCGGTCTCATGAGACAAACTAGTGTCTTGACACAAGGCCTTGACAAAATCTTATTTGTAGTCTTGGCATGAGGCCTTGGCTACGTGGTTATGATAGTCTGGCATTATGCATTCCATCGTTATGAAAGTGGTTATTGATATTTCATGTGATTATTAAATTAGTAGAATATCCATGTGAATAAGTAAATGGAATTATTTCATTTTATTTCTTCCATATTATGCTGAAGTTCAAGTTTAAAAGGCTTTTGTTTTAGTTTTATACATTGCCTTAAATGTTTATGCTTATTTTTGAAAGTTTCCGTTGTATTTCTTACCCTTACTGAGCATTTGAGCTCACCCCTTTCTATGTTTTATTTTCCCAGGACTCCATGAAGTGCATTGTGATTGATATGCAAGGTTAATCGAGGGTAATAATGGTGTTCATAAAGGATTATCTATGTTGTTTTGTATGTTAGAAAGTGTAATGTAACATTCATGTATGTAATCTATTTTCCAAGACTTCTAAACCAATCGGTCCTTCGGGACTTGATTCCTTGTAATCATGCCAATGTATTAAAATAATGCACCGACTCTGGGTAAATAGAGTCGGGGCATTACAGTTGGTATCAGAGGATTTTTAGCAATAACCTTGGAAACTATATTTAGATAAACTCTGATTAAATCACATCTCCCTAAGATAGACTTTGAGGATTAGAATAGAAGAAATTCCTAGAATTTTGGTATTGTAGAGATTTTGTGAGTTTTCCAAGAAATACATCCTTGTCTGGATACGAGAAGGTAGAGGAGAATATGGCACAGATGTACCTAGGGGTAAAACCTGAAAACACCACTTTGAGCTAGACTCGAACGAGAACTGGTGCACGACAACGGGCCTTGCTGCACTCTTGGTTACGACACTTCTGGGGGATATTCTTAGGATAATTCTCATTTTATTTAAAAACCATTATGAAGGGATTATGAGTATATACTTACTCAAAGAAAAAAAAATTATGATTATGGATTATATCCATAAACTGTTTAATTTATGTTAAGTTTTTTACAAGTTCTGGATTAGGTATTTATATTCATAAACTAATCTAGTGTATGCCATTGTTTAGAAATGGTGCCCAGTAGAAGGAATGAGAACTCCAGAAATACACATGATCCAAAGAGTAAGAAGGATCATATCTTTCATGGTCTTAAGCCAGAATTTAGAAGGGAAATAGTATCCCACATATTATCATCATATGAAGAAATAGTATCATGTGTTGATAAGATAAGTAAAGAATTTTCGGAGTCCTATGGCTTTGAAGGGAAGCCAGAGAAGAAAAGGATGGTAGAGAGAAGGACAGATAAAGGAAAGAAGGTAAAGAAGGATTTTCCCATATGTTATAACTATGGAAAGAATCACCTTGTAAAATTCTTGAAGGGAATGGGATTATGTTATAAGTGTGGAGAAAAAGGACACCAAGTACGTGACTGAAAGTGTAAGAAAAAGGTTTCAAATGTACAATGCTTCATCTGCAAGGAGTTTGGACACTACGCGAACCAATGTCCCAGTCATCAGACTATGCCACAAATGATGCTATTGGATAATAATCAAGTTATGATACTACCACAAATAAAGAGGAATGACTAGTGTTCTTATGTTTTTATTTTGGAATTATTTCATTTAAGTGTTGTATCAATGATGTTCTGGAAATAAATAAGGATTGTACTGCAGTACTATTTCATTGAGGATTTTAGATTTTATGGTACTAAGAAAAGTGACTCTACAGCGAGTTAAACTTTTTGGAAATTACATGGTTGAAGGAAAGATAAACCTTAATATGGTCCTAATATTGAGGTACTGATTTTGTAATAAGATATGGTTGATTTGGGTAAATTATATTGGATATTCTTGAATACCTTGAAACTGATTAATGATTTTTCATCGTTGGAGTTTACAACATTTTTGATAGAAGGAGTATATCCAGTATTCTATAAAGAATAAGGGAGCATGAATTTAATCAATAAGGTTTTATGGTAATTCAGGATGTTACCATGTTTTAAAATAATACATGGTGAAGGTGTTCACATGTTATTACATGGAAAAAAGGATCTTCATTGTGTTTAACTTCCTTATAAATTTTGGACTGTGAGTTTGGATTGTAGTATCTTGGATAAGTCTAAAGGTTGGAATGGATTGAGTTTGAAAGGTTATTTTTGGATTTTTATAAAAGGACAACATGCAGACCGTGTGACAACCCGTCGCATCGGACAAAGCTGCGGGAATCGACCCCACAACCATAGTGCGATTGGGATTTATCACCTACCACTAGACTACATGAAGTCCCAGTATTGTATAATGTAGTTACTTTTTTTTAATGGGTCTGATATGTGAATTATACATTCATTATATTTGGAACCCTATACGATTAGGATAAATAGAGTATTTTTGAGTTGTATTATGTTTTTTAGTGAAAGATGATTTTGGGGTAGAAATTTATTAATGGATAAAACTCTAATTATAAAGTAAGTTTATCTCCTTATGATCTTAGCCAATATCATAAATAAATTCATCAACATTAATAAAAGGAACTTAGAACAAAAATGTTGTCCTAGATGGTACCTTAGATCATCACAAATTTATGGCTTTGGGATTATTGGCCTTTTTATAGCCATGTTCTCTACTACTCTCCATCAGATATTGATGGTTAGATTTCTCTAACATATCCATATTTTCCTACATGGAACCCTAGTATGTGTCATTTTCAGTAACCTTCATACTTACCACTCTTTATTTTAAATAGAGGCCTCATTAATCCATTTTTTGATGTGAGATTTCAACTAAGATATTTTGAAATGTCAACCCCAAGTTTCCAATACTGAGCATAAATTTTGAGGACGCAATTTATTGAAGGAGTGTATAATGTAACACCCCAAGCTTCCACAGTACGCTTCTCCCTGAATAATACAGTAGTGTGTGTTGTACGCAACTTCGAGTTCTAACACACACCACAACCAATCAAACTAGCCGTTATGAACAGTAATACCCACTTTTTGAAATTTTATACATTTTTTCTTTCAAAATGGACTTCATTTTTGGATTTTTAATATCTAAATTAGCTTAGGGTGAATTTTTGGTACTTTTCTGATAACTTTCATATTTTGATGAATAGTGAAAATTACTAAATTTTAATTAAAAACAACTTTTTTAATCGAAATAATTAATAGTGATAAATTTTGAATTTGAGTGGTTTTAAATTATATTTAGAATATATTTTTACAATTTAATCCAATTTTGGTCATTGGACATAATTTCACATTTAAACCAGACATGAACAAGTGTCAATCTTTTGATAGTTATTGTTTCTTAAAAACACGCTTTTTGTTTTGACAGAGGGAATTAATTTTAAATTAATAAATACAACTTCAATTTTGTGAATTTGGTAAAATATAATTCATTATTGAATTAGGAAAATTAAAATTAGCTTAGGGTAAATGTTTTGGTATTTTTCTGAAAACTTTTAATTTTTGATGAATAGTGAAAAACACTGAGTTATAGTTTAAAACCGAATTTTTATTTAAATAATTATTTATTTTATTTAAATTATTTAATGTCAAAATAGATAAATAATACCTATATAATTTCAATGTAATTCATTGGATTCGGTTTATAATAATTTTAGATATATAAAAATTTTATTGAACTTTTCACCGTCTTTTACCCACCTCCTAGGAGCTTTTGCAAATTCACATAAAACTTAATTTTACCACTTCTGTGAGCTGAATTTAGAAAATATGAGAGAAACGGTTAATATCAAGGAGTAAAATGTGGTTCAATTAGATGAAAATAATTTTTGGTGCATAGTAACTTTTTACTTTTATTTACCACGGTTAAAAATAAATAGGGTAATTAAGGGTAAAAATGATATTAATATTACACTCACACATGTCTTAATTATATTGGACAAGTTTATCTCGACTAAAAACAACCTTAGGAATAAAATATTATCATTTATGTCCACTTGAATTAGATTAAGACATTTATTATTACTTAATTCAAAGAAGAGTTAAAAGAGTTAAAATCAAAGTTTAATAACTAAAACATTTTTAATATAGAGTTTTTTATAAGATAAATTTGATTATAAATATTAATTAGAAATATAAAACGATTTCATACATCATGGTATTTTATTTATAATTTTTAGACATTATATAAATAAATTTATTTATGACACAATGATGATGCAGTAATTACCTTATTCTTGAAAGAATCAAATAAATGGTATTATAAATATTAAATTAAATATAATTTCAAAGTTTTTATGACATCCACGAATTTTCTAGGTTAATATGATAGGTTAGGATTGATTCAATGTATTTTTTTAAGTAATCATGTTGTTATTATTTTAACAAAAAACAAATACCAAATAGTGTCAAAATTGACATAAAATAGTTTTTAAAAAAAATATTATATTATTAATTGATATAATGGTCCTAAAAATCTAAGATTCTTCCAAAGGACTTATATAATAATATATATGACATTAATGAACCAATTTGGGTTCTATTGGCAGTATATAGTAAGTTTATTAACCATATATTGTAAGAATACAAGAAGACACGGTAAAAGTTAAATTATTTAACTTAGAGTTAAATCTAAATGATAAGGTTAAAATGGTAAACTAAACTTTTCTAAAACCTATTGGTTGAGTTTTTTTAGACCTATACCCACCTTATACTTTAAATAATCAACTTTTGAGCCATTAGAAACCGAATATGAATTTATTATAAAATAATATTTTAAGTTTTTCTTAAGGTGCCCCTCACCCCTCTTATAAAAGGGCACTCAACCTTCTCTCTAATTCACACCTTCTAAGCCATTTGGCTTGGACCAACCCTGACAAAATACCCTCTCAAATATCCCCCCTTCATCCTAGAGGCATTAGTTTGATCATAAATCCAACCTAAGGAGCCCTTTTGATCAAATCATAAGGAAGAACCCGAAGAAGAGGTAACGATTTCACTACCCTCTTTCAAGTTCCTTTCTTCTCCCACTTCCTTTTTCTTTGTTGTTTCCATTATAAAATAATAAATCTAGTATATTATATATACTGTAATGTTATTATAATTATGGTACAACCAAATTCATTATTATATCCACCCTTTGAATGACATGTCACCATACGTGTGTACGTATGGCTTACCGTCTCCACGTCATGGTGTAATTGTTATTCAATACATTATTATTTAGATGGGTATAATAATGATGTGTATTTGATGTAAATAATAAATATAACATGATAATTATTCTTTATATATTATATACCATCCAATTATATATTATATTAATATCAAAAGAATGATATTTTCGCTCATGCGTACGTACGGATTACCGTCTCCACGATGCGATGAGATTCATTTCCAAGTTCACCATTCATCGACGATTATAAAAATATATATTACTAATAAGTATGTAATATATGAAATAATAATTCTACTAGAGATATATATATTTATATATATAAGTATTTATGTACTTACATATATCTTATTCACTTACTTCCGTTCAATACTATATGAAAATGGAAACAGCGTTTATGCGTACGTACGGACTACCATCTCCATAAATGGTGTTTTCCATCTCATATATATGTCTATTAAAAAAAATTTATATTCTAAATATATATTATAAATAAATCATGTTTTATATTCTGTAAGTATTTAAATCATGATCTAAGTGATACAATCAAGAGTAACAAGTTAAAACACGTACGATAAAGAAAGCGATTATTACCCGAAATATTAATATAACATGGAAATTATTATTAAATGGGTAGTATAAAGTCATAAATGAATAATTTATGATATCATAAATATTAATATGGTTATGGTATAATTTAATAACATACTATAGTCTTTATACAGGAGGCTAAACGTACCCTCGACTAAAGGAAAGTGCATGGTAAGGGGTTTTCATCTCACTCCTTATTCCCGTGAGATTCATGCCATATTGCCACTATTACCTTTTGTGTGGTGTATGTACTGCCCATAATTGTATTCCTTGTTTAATAAACTTTAATATATGTGTATTTACATATTTATTGTATGATACTTCTTTTATGGGTTGTATGTTTCGTAAGTTACCAAATTGGTAATGGTTAATTTCACAATCTCATTATTATCCGAGGTTGTTTTGCGTAAGTATCTACTGGGACATATTTATTATCCATGTTCATGTTTTATGAAAGAGTTTTAAAAGGGATTATTTTAAGGGACTTTTTACTAAAACATCATTTCAAATTCTTTAAATATTTATTCTTCTAAATCTTTCTCATTAATGTCCATGTCTTCAAAATGGTTTTTAAGGATTTATTTATATGGACATGAATGTTTTTAAAATGTTAATTCCTTTAAAAAGTTTCAAAGTGGTATGGGACACTTTGATTCAAAAATTTCTTTAAATGAATTCTTTTCCAAATTGTGTGACTTTTAAATTTTTTCATGAAAAATGGGTATTTCTCTCAAAGAGTTTTACAAATCATTTTTATCAACATCAAAATCCTTTAATGGATTTTAAACTTGTTTTGAAGTTTATTTATCTTGATACAAATCTTCCATATTTTGTTGAAGGTTTTGTGATATTTTTTACTATGGATGTGTTATTTTTATATCATTCATGGTTTATGGGTAAAGTATTTACATTTCATATGTTAGTTTTAATACAAATTTTTATGTTATGTTTAGACCTTTTCATATGAGGAATGCATTGGACTTAGTAAGTGACGGGTGGAGTCCACTATAGCTCCTCGATGCATCGGTAGGTATCATGAGACTAACTAGTGTCTTGGCATGAGTACATGACAAAATTTTATTTGTAGTCTTGGCATGAGGCCTTGGATACGTGGTTATGATAGTCTGGCATTATGCATTCCATCGTTAAGAAAGTGGTTATTGATATTTCATGTGATTATTCAATTAGTAGAATATCCATGTGAATAAGTAAATGGAATTATTTCATTTTATTTTTGACATATTATGCTGAAGTTCAAGTTTAAAAGGCTTTTATTTTAGTTTTATACATTGCCTTAAATGTTTATGCTTATTTTTGAAATTGTCTGCTGTATTGCTTACCCTTACTGAGCGTTTGATCTCAACCCTTTCTATGTTTTATTTTCCCAGGATTCCAAGAAGTGTATTGTGATTGATATGCAGGGTTAATCTAGGGGAATAATGGTGTTCATAAAGGATTATTTATGTTGTTTTGTATGTTATAAAGTGTAATGTAACATTCATGTATGTAATATATTTTCCAAGACTGCTAAACCGATCGGTCCTTCGGGACTTGATTCCTTGTAATCATGTCAATATATTAAAATAATGCACTGACTCTGGGTAACTGGGGTCGGGGCGTTACAATAAATCACTTCCATAAGAGATTAAAAGAGTAAAGGTGAAGTTTTGTAGGCATTGTAACTCAAATGGTACTCCAAAATTCTAGATATCAAATAATATTATGATATATATCATGAAAGATATACAGAGGGTGATTAATCCCCTTAAAAATCTAATATGAATGGGGATATGATCCCCTATATGTCACAACCCGTCCTCGGGGCCCGTGCCGTGACTACCCCAAGCCCGCCTTCCATAGGCCAGGGGCTAGCGACTAGCACCAAGGCGTAAATCCCGGCAAAAAGGGAAGGCACTGCCTTTGAAAAGTAAACAAGTACCACAGAGTAAGCAAGCGGAAAAGTAAACACTAAGTAAAAAACAGAGTACAACAGAAAGTGCGGAAAAGTAAATGGGCCAGTATACAAACCCAAACTGAAAGTAAAGTACAACTCGAAAGGGAAAACAGCAACTGTAAAGTAAAAGCTGCTACACTGAGCTGTCCACTGGAAATCCCACCTAAAGGGTGGGTACAGATAGCTCCACTGCTCCTCGAGTCCCGCCGTCCGCTCCGAGCACGTCCCACCCAGTGGTCCACCTCCAGGTACCATCCTGCTCTGCGAGCCTCAACCACGATCAACGCTTTTCTTCATCTGCAACCAACACAACGTAGTGCGGGCATAGCCCGTGCAGGGGTGAGTATAAGCTACTAAGTAGGGACCCCGAGACCCCCGAAGGTCTCTCAAAATCTAAAAAGGATAAACCACAGAAGAAAGATACAAACACGAAGTAACAACCGACTCTGCTTAGGTATATGCCCATACATATACCTAAGTCATCATTTCAATACGCTCCAACCTCCGAGCCCAAGTACAACTCAGTCCACACAGGAAAGTATACGTATTCCACACAGGAAAGAAAAACGTAATCCACATAGGATAGCACAACACAATCCACACAGGAAGGTAAACAGGATTCAGCTCACACAGGTATACTTCTTCAAAAGATGATAGAGATGATCACTGATCCATCTAAGTCGTCGGACCCACAAAGGATCGATAGGTACTAACCCCCGCAAAGACCCACACAGGATCGGACCCACATAGGATCTGTAGGCGCTGGTTCACACAGGACCGCTGAGCGCTGACCCACATAGGATCGGACCCACACAGGATCAGTAGCACTGATCCACACAGGATCGCTGAGTGCTATAGTCGTCGTCGTCGAATCCACTAAGGATCTCTGCACAGTCGTCGTCGCAGTCACAGTAGCAGTCGCAGCCAGCTCTAGGATTCCCGCACACAGCAAGCTCATTCGGGAGGGTCCGCTCCACAAGCCGAGAGGCTGATACATCAACTGTAACAAAGTCCAGAGTTGATGTATCCAAAAGTTCCGTATCGTCAACAGGAACTCAACGCAATAGACGGCGCGTCAATCAGACGCCCGGTCTGAGAGTTATTGGCTTTTCCGTTCTAGGGGCCCGGTTGGTTTTTAAGGCAAAACCAACCGGACAATACTCCACCTGCATCCAAACCTCGAGTGGAGTATGCCAAAAGAACCATCTCACTAAGAGGAACTCAACAAAGCTGACGGCACGTCAATCGGACGTCCGTAGCTCAAGATATGAGCGTTTCCACTCCGAGGGCCCGGTTGGTTTCGTGTACGAACCAACCCGGCCAAACACAAAGTATTCCGAAACCTTGAGTGCAATATACCAAAACGACTGTCTCGATCCAAGGATCGCATTACCGCTGACAGCGCGTCATTTGGAGATCCGTAGCCCGAGTTATGGGCATTTGAATCCAAACTGCTCGGTAACGGGGATTTCGGGCCCGGGCCGTCCCGGCCCGGCCAGGTGTACCGGTTCGGTGCAAGGCAGCGCGCTGGGTGCACTGCCAGCTCGGCCGAAGGCCGAGCTGATTGGAACGGGGGGGCGCCTGCCCCCCCTTTGTGAAACCGCACCCCCCCCCCCCATTATGGGGGGCCATTTCGGCTGGCTGGGGGAATTAATTCCCCCCGGTTTGCCTCCCATCTGGTCGGCCCAACCTGGCCGGCCGGTTCTTCCTCAACGAGACCGGCAAAGGCCGGTCCCTTTCCGGCTTCTGACACCGGCGGCCCGGCTGGCCGCCGGTCTTCTCGTTCCGCCGCAGCCCGGAACCAGCCACGGCCTTCGTTGTCCGGCACGGCGCGACGGCGTCGCACCCTTCCTCCGTGGCCCCGCTCCGGCCGCGGTGTCTCTGACTTTCTTCGACGCGGCGCGATGGCGTCGCGTCCTTGCATTATTTTACGACGCGGCGCGACGACGCCGTGCGTTTCTTGCCGTATGATCCTGCACGGTGCGACGGCACCACGCCACACCCGTTTCAATCCACAACAGAATCAACATGAAAAAGGAGGAGGGTCGGTCGTGTTCGTGCGGTCCGCCCCCCTCGTGTTATTTGCTAACAATTGGACAAATTCCACGAAGAAATAATCATGGGTATAAATCATGAACAAGGAATAAAATAAACCCCTACCTCGGTTTCAAGTGCGGATAACGTCAACAAGCCGCGGAAGACAAGCGTCGCGGAGGTCGGGCGTCGCGGAAACCGAACGTCGTTTCCGTTGACCTCGAGGTGCGTCCGAAGAGGTACGTTGCTGGAGAAGCTTCATAAGCTGACGGAGAAAGTCCGAGGAGGAAACGGCGTCTCCTTTCGTTGACACGGGAAGAAGATCGAAGATGCGACGTCGTCGATCTTCAGAAACACACCGGCTACGAAGAAGAGAAGCGGCGTTCTTCGTCGGAGCTTAAGTTTTCTTCGTGTTCTTCGTCCAGGTTGAAGAAAAAGGAGAGAACTTCCCAAATACTCTCAAGGTGGCAAAGGATACCAACCAAAATAAAATAAGCTTAAAGCTTATTTTATTTACACAATTAATCAACTTGAATTTCAAAAGTTTGAAATTAAAACAACTCAACTCAATAAATAACCCAAGTTGTCAAGATTAATTAAAGAGGAGTTATAGGGAATTTAAAAGGAAGATGAAGTGTTAGGGTTCGTGTGGGCCCCACCACACTTAATCCTCTCAAGGGAGGTTAAGTGGATGTGGTTCCCACCCCTAACTCCCTTTGGGAGGTTAAAACCAACTTGGATAAAAAATAAAATGTGTTTCCACATTTTATTTAACTTCATTTTAAATTCCCAAAAACTAACTCTCAACCCGCATAAAACGCAACCTCAGAAAAGGTCTCCTTAAGCGAATATCGGTGCTGCGAGTTCATCGGTGCCCTCGGAATTCGATTCCAGGCACCGGTTCAAAAGTTAGAAATTCCCGCTCGTTCGTTCACTGAATGTACTCGAGCCAAACTTCGAAAAATGATTCCGGGCACACCGGGCCTCGGAATCAGGTGCCGTCAGAAACCGCGCTCTTGTAAAATTCTAAAGAAAATTAAGAAAAACTTTCCCTTGAATTGTACGGGTCTTTACATTACTCCCACCTCAGGGCTTTACGTCCCTGTAAAGATACATCAAAACTAGGGAAAAAATGAGGGTACTGAGCACGCATCTGAGCCTCCCGCTCCCAAGTGCTCTCCTGGAGATTCCCGTGCTGCCATCTGATGCACACTAGAGGAATCGACTGTCCACGTAGGACCTTCTCCTGTCGATCCTTGATCTCCACCAGGACCTCCGTAAAAGTCGCCCCATCGTCAATGTCAAGCTCCCCATGGTCAATGATTTGCGTCGGGTCGTGCACGTATCTCCTTAGCTGAGACACATGGAAGACGTCGTGCACTCGGTGTAACTGAGGTGGTAGATCCAGGCGATAAGCCACCTCGCCAATCCTGCTGAGGACTTGGAAGGGTCCGATGAAGTGCGGAGATAACTTGCCGCCTCGGCCAAATCTCCGTATACCACGTCGAGGTGAGACCCGCAAGAAGACGTGGTCGCCATCCTCGAACTCTAGTGGCCTCCGCCTCCTGTCAGCGTATGACTTCTGCCAGCTCTGAGCTGTCCTCATCCGCTCCTGAATGACCTGGACCTTCTCTGTCGTGGCCTGGACCATCTTCAGTCCCACAAGTGCTGACTCCCCAGGGTCTTTCCAGCACAAAGGAGATCTACAAGGTCGGTTGTACAACGCCTCGTACGGTGCCATCCCGATGGTGGAGTGGTAGTTGTTGTTGTACGCAAACTCCACCAAGGGTAGGTGGTCCTCCCAGCTACGACCAAAGTCGAGGACACATGCGCGGAGCATGTCCTCAAGAGTCTGAATGGTCCTCTCCTTCTGACCATCTGTCTGAGGGTGAAAGGCTGTGCTCAAACGTAGTTGCGTCCCGAACGCCTCCTTCAATCCCTTCCAAAGCCGGGAATTAAAGCGAGCATCTTGATCGGAGACGATATAAGATGGCACACCGTGAAGCCGCACAATCTCCTGAATGTAGAGACGTCCCAAGCTCTCCATTGTTCCCTTCTCTCTGATGGGTAAGAAGTGAGCCGACTTGGTGAGTCGGTCAACAATCACCCAGATGGAGTCGTGACCTCTGGAAGTGCGTGGAAGTCCAGTCAAGAAGTCCATAGATATGCCGTCCCACTTCCACTCCGGAACCTCCAAGGGCTGTACCAAGCCTGCTGGTACCTGGTGCTCAGCCTTCACCTGCTGGCAGGTGAGGCATCAAGAAACAAACTCAGCCACAGCCTTCTTCATACCCGGCCACCAGTGCTGTCGTCTGAGATCCTGGTACATCTTCGCTACCCCGGGATGTACTACCAAAGGAGAAGTGTGAAACTCTCTCAGTACCTCCTCCCGTAAAGTGACTGGTACCATGGTACGTCCTCTAAAAAGAATGTCGTGCTCTGCTCCAAAGGAGAAACCATCAGGTGCCTGTCCTGAGGATATCTGTGCACGCCGCGTCTCACAGTCAGTGTCCCCTCGCTGTGCCTCTCTGACCCGCTGCAGTAGTGGAGGAGTGACTGTGAGAGACTGAAGGAAGGCTGATCCATCTCTATCCATGAAGGATATCTGCAAAGAGGCTAGCTGCTCTGTCGCCTCCTCGAGTAGTTGAATGTCCGTCCTCCTGCTGAGGGCATCGGCTACTACGTTACCCTTCCCAGGAGTATAGACTATCTCAAATTCATAGTCCTGGAGGAACTCGAGCCATCGCCGCTGTCTCAGGTTCAGGTCCTTCTGTGAGAAGATATACCTAAGACTCTGATGATCAGAAAAGACTGTAAAGTGTTCACCCATCAGGTAGTTTCGCCATGTCTTCAGAGCGAAGACCACTGCTGCTAAATCCAGGTCATGGGTAGCGTAGTTCTGCTCATGTGGCCTCAACTGTCGTGATCCATAGGCGATCACTACCCGCTCCTGCATCAGAACACAACCGAGTCCGTTCCCTGATGCATCGCAGTAGACTACGTACCCTACTCCCTCCTCAGGCAACCTCAAGATATGTGCGCTGGTCAATCTCTGTCTCAGCTCCTGGAAGCTCTGTTGACAACTGTCTGACCACACGAAGGGTTTTCCCTTCTTCGTTAAAGCTGAGAGTGATGCCGCAAATCTAGAGAAGTCTGGAACGAATCTCCGATAGTATCCGGCTAGTCCCAAGAAACTCCGAACCTCCGTCACGCTCCTAGGTGGCTCCCAAGCTAACACTGCCTCGATCTTCGCAGGATCCACTGCAACTCCCACCTCAGAGATGACATGTCCCAAGAAGTGGACCTCACGTATCCAGAACTGGCACTTCGAGAGCTTACTATAAAGCTGGTGCTCTCGGATTGTGTCTAGTACAACCCGTAAGTGGTAGGCATGCTCCTCCTCAGTCGTCGAGTAAATCATAATGTCGTCGATGAAGACCACGACAAACCGATCAAGGTATGGCTGAAAGATCCTGTTCATGAGGGCCATGAACACTACTAGAGCATTGGTCATGCCGAAGGGCATAACCAAGAACTCATAGTGTCCATACCGACATCTGAAGGTCGTCTTCTGCACGTCCTTGTCTCTAACTCTGAGCTGATGATAGCCTGACCTGAGGTCTATCTTCGAGAACCACCGTGCTCCCTTGAGCTGATCAAAGAGGTCATCAATCCTCGGTAGCGGATACTTGTTCCTCACTGTCACCTGGTTCAGGCGACGATAGTCAAC
The DNA here is from genome assembly GCA_963277665.1 of Viscum album. Classification (NCBI taxonomy): domain Eukaryota; kingdom Viridiplantae; phylum Streptophyta; class Magnoliopsida; order Santalales; family Viscaceae; genus Viscum; species Viscum album. Next base: position 134,119,954 of record OY728120.1, read on the forward strand.
ACAAAGTCGCAAGCTCCCGTTCGCCTTCTTGGCGAACAAAATCGAGGAAGCCCAGGGTGAAACACTGGGTCGGATGAACCCCTTGCCCTGCAAGTCCTCCAACTGTACCCATAGCTCTCGAAGCTCGGCGGGGGCCATCCGATATGCTGGAGTCAATATCGGGGTTGTCCCGGGGTACAATTCAATATAAAAGTCTACCTCTCTATGAGGAGGTAGCCCTGGAACGTCGTCGGGAAAAACGTCCGCAAACTGATCCACCACTGTAGGAAAACCAGGACTCCGCACGTCAACTGCTCCAAGGATGAGGCTAGCCAACTGATGAGTGATGGGCTGTCCTCTCCTCCGTGGAAGTCCATCCTGTGCTGCTAAGGCTCCCTTCTCACCGGTGAAGGTGAACCTGCTCCCGTCGGTGCGTACACATCGCACCTTGCGCCTAAAACAGTCAATTTGTGCATGGACCATAGATAACCAATCCATGCCCAAGATGACATCGTAAGGCCTCGACGCTGCTACAAGAAGATCCCAGTCGAAGCTCTCGCCTCCTAGAGTAAGCTCACACTCCTGGCACTAGTGCGTAATCATTGAGTCTTCTCCCGTAGGAGTCTCTAGCCGTAAGGATCGAGCCAACGGCTCTGTCGGAATCTCCGAGCTCCGAACAAGGGCAGCGGCTATAAAAGAGTGACTCGCTCTTGTGTCTATAAGTACTGCAGCAAGGGTGGAATAGACACAGATAGTACCTCGAATCATCTCGGGCGCACCGTGGTCATAGGCCTCCGCTGCCTGGAGCTGTGCCTGTATCTGCCCGCCAGCTCCCTGTGGTCGGGGTGGACCACCTGGTGGTGGTGGTGGTAGAGCCTCAAAGCGTCTCCCACCACCTGATGCTCGGCCAGCTTCTCTGCCTCGTCTGCCTCCTCCCTGCGGACCGCCACGGTCGACCCTCTGCCTCTGCCTCGGTGGTCCCTCAACCGTCTGCTTCTCCTCGACACGGCGGGTCGGGCAGTCACGAGCCATGTGGCCCTGCCCGCCGCATGAGTAGCACTGTCTGCCTCTCGAAAGACTGGCTCCGCGCTGTGTGCCCCGCACTGTTGAGCCAGTGTCCTGAGGTCGTCTGCCTGAGAGTCTGGTCTGTCTGGACCCTTGAGTCATCCATCGACTGCCTGCTGTAGAAGACTCTGCTACGTGCCGCCCTGCGGTGGGTCTCGGCGCTGGTGTAGACTCAGCAAGGAAGCTCTCGATCAAAAGGGTCCGCTCCAATACTCCCGTCTGAGTCGGTATGCTGAGGGAGATCAGCGATGCCCTGATCTCGTGTCTCAAACCCTGCTCAAAGGTCCAGGCCCGGAAGAATGGGTCCCGTACCATGTCAATCGAGTAGCACGAGAGATCGGTAAATCTCGCCGAGTACTGAGCGACCGTCATGCTTCCCTGCCGCAGATGAAGAAGCTCCTGAATGCGCACCGCACGGAGGGTGGCTGGGACGAACTCCAAGAGGAAGAGGCTCTCAAAGTCTGTCCAAAGAAGAGATTCCTCATCATGCACCTGGAGCATCAAGCTCCACCATCGTCCTGCTGCTGCGTGCAGTAGGCTCGCAGCGAGGATCACCATGAGGTCTGCTGGTGTCCTCACTAGCCTGAAAACTCGTACGACTGCCTCCAGCCAGTCCTCGACTGCCTGGGGATCCGTCTCCCCATGAAACCTGGGAGGTCGCTGGTGCTGAAACTCATGCAGTGCGCTGAGGCGATGTGCATCGTCAGCGGCTGGTGCTGGAAGTATCGGGGGATCGGTAGGTAAAGCTATCGCCGGTGCCACTACTGAACAAGGGCCCTGCACTGAGGCCTTGTCGCTCGGTGGGCTGTCATCACACTCGACTCTCGGAACCCTAGCTGGCTGCCGTCGTGGGGCCATCCTGAAAAGGAAACAGGTGCGCCACGGTTAGAACAGTATACCTGGTGAGCTGATATAAGTAATCACAAGGAAAACTTGAAACACACAGGCAATCAATGTTTTCGTGCATTAAGTAGGAAATCAGAAGTCAGGGTCCTGGTGTACGGATACGTCGGCCGCTGCACCAACACTGGACTCCTTGGACTGATAACCACACTCAATACGCTAAACACTATTGCTTCACATAGAAAAGATCAGAGTTTGCGGTAGAACCGAACTCCTCTAATACCAATTTGTCACAACCCGTCCTCGGGGCCCGTGCTGTGACTACCCCAAGCCCGCCTTCCATAGGCCAGGGGCTGGCGACTAGCACCAAGGCGTAAATCACGGTAAAAAGGGAAGGCATTGCCTTTGAAAAGTAAACAAGTACCACAGAGTAAGCAAGCAGAAAAGTAAACACTAAGTAAAAACAGAGTACAACTGAAAGTGCGGAAAAGTAAATGGGCCAGTATACAAACCCAAATTGAAAGTAAAGTACAACTCGAAAGGGAAAATAGAAACTATAAAGTAAAAGCTGCTACACCGAGCTATCCACTGGAAATCCCACCTGAAGGGTGGGTATAGATAGCTCCACTGCTCCTCGGGTCCCGTCGTCCGCTCCGAGCACGTCCCGCCCAGTGGTCCACCTCTAGGTACCGTCCTGCTCTGCGAGCCTCAACCACGATCAACGTTGTCCGTCATCTGCAACCAACACAACGTAGTGCGGTCATAGCCCGTGCAGGGGTGAGTATAAGCTACTCAGTAGGGACCCCAAGACCCCCGAAGGTCTCTCAAAATCTACAAAGGATAAACCACAGAAGAAAGATACAAACACGAAGTAACAACCGACTCTGCTTAGGTATATGCCCATACATATACCTAAGTCATCATTTCAATACGCTCCAACCTCCGATCCCAAGTACAACTCAGTCCACACAGGAAAGTATACGTATTCCACACAGGAAAGCAAAACGTAATCCACACAGGATAGCACAACACAATCTACACAGGAAGGTAAACAGGATTCATCTCACACAGGTATACTTCTTCGAAAGACGATAGAGATGATCACTGATCCATCTAAGTCGTCGGACCCACAAAGGATCGATAGGTACTAACCCCCGCAAAGACCCACACAGGATCGGACCCACAAAGGATCTGTAGGCGCTGGTTCACACAGGACCGCTGAGTGCTGACCCACACAGGATCGGACCCACACAGGATTAGTAGAACTGATCCACACAGGATCGCTGAGTGTTGTAGTCGTCGTCATCGAATCCACTAAGGATTTCTGCACATTCGTCGTCGCAGTCACAGTAGCAGTCACAGCCAGCTCTAGGGTTCCCGCACACAGCAAGCTCGTTCGGGAGGGTCCGCTCCACGAGCCGAGAGGCTGATACATCAACTGTCACAAATTCCAGAGTTGATGTTTCCAAAAGTTCTGTATCATCAACAGGAACTCAACGCAACAGACGGCGCGTCAATCGGACGCCTGGTCTGAGAGTTATTGGCTTTTCCGTTCCAGGGGCCCGGTTGGTTTTTAAGGCAAAACCAACCCGACCGTACTTCACCTGTTTCCAAACCTCGGGAGGAGTATTCCAAAAGATCCGTCTCACTAAGAGGAACTCAACAAAGCTGACGGCACGTCAATCGGACGTCCGTAGCTCAAGATATGAGCATTTCCGCTCCGAGGGCCCGGTTGGTTTCGTGTACGAACCAACCCGGCCGAACTCAAAGTATTCCAAAACCTTGAGTGCGATATACCGAAACGACCATCTCGATCCAAGGATCGCATTTCCACTCATGGCGCGTAGTTTGGAGATCCGTAGCCCGAGTTATGGGCATTTGAATCCAAACCGCTCGGTAACGGGGGTTTCGGGCCCAGGCCGTCCCGACCCGAGACCCCCCGGTTGGCCCGAACTGGGTCGACCCGCCCCGGACAGGGTCGACCCGGCCTTGCCCGGTCCGGCCCGGCCCAGCGCGGCCCGGCCCGGCCTGGCGGACCGGCCAGGCGCAGCGGTTCGACGCAAGGCAGCGCGCTGGGCGCGCTGCCAGCTCAGCCTTTGTGAAACCCCCCCCCCCCATTATGGGGGGCCGTTTCGGCTGGCCGGGGGAATTAATTCCCCCCGGCTTTCCTCCCATCCGGCCGGCCCGACCTGGCCGGCCGGTTCTTCCTCAAAGGGACCGGCAAAGGCCGGTCCCCTTCCGGCTTCCGACACCGGCGGCCCAGCTGGCCGCCGGTCTTCTCGTTCCGCCGCGGCCCGGCTGGCCGCCGGTCTTCTCGTTCCGCCGTGGCCCGGAACCGGCCACGGCCTTCGTTGTCCGGTACGTCGTGACGGCGTCGTGCCCTTCCGCCGCGGCCCCGCTCCGGCCGCGGTGTCTCCGACTTTCTTCGACGCGGCACGACGGCGTCGCGTCCTTGCATTATTTTACGATGTGGCGCGACGGCACTGTGCGTTTCTTATTGTATGATCCTGCGCGGTGCGACGGCACCGTGCCACACCCGTTTCAATCCACAACAGAATCAACATGAAAAAGGAGGAGGGTCGGCCGTGTTCGTGCGGTCCGCCCCCCTCGCGTTATTTGCTAACAATTGGACAAATTCCACGAAGAAATAATCACGGGTATAAATCATGAACAAGGAATAAAATAAACCCCTACCTCGGTTTCAAGTGCGGAGCACGTCAACAAGCCGCGGAAGACAAGCGTCACAGAGGTCGGGCGTCGCGGAAACCGAATGTCGTTTCCGTTGACGTCGAGGTGTGTCCGAAGAGGTACGTCGCTGGAGAAGCTTCGTAAGCTGACGGAGAAAGTCCGAGGAGGAAATGGCGTCTCCTTTCGTTGACACGGGAAGAATATCGAAGATGCGGCGTCGCCGATCTTCAGAAACACACCGGCTACGAAGAAGAGAAGCGGCGTTCTTCGTCGGAGCTTAAGTGTTCTTCGTGTTCTTCGTCCAGGTTGAAGAAAAAGGAGAGAGCTTCCCAAATCCTCTCAAGGTGGAAAAGGATACCAACCAAAATAAAATAAGCTTAAAGCTTATTTTATTTACACAATTAATCAACTTGAATTTCAAAAGTTTGAAATTAAAACAACTCAACTCAATAAATAACCCAAGTTGTCAAGATTAATTAAAGAGGAGTTATAGGGAGTTTAAAAGGAAGATGAAGTGTTAGGGTTCGTGTGGGCCCCACCACACTTAATCCTCTCAAGGTAGGTTAAGTGGATGTGGGTCCCACCCCTAACTCCCTTTGGGAGGTTAAAACCAACTTGGATAAAAAATAAAATGTGTTTCCACATTTTATTTAACTTCATTTTAAATTCCCAAAAACTAACTCTCAACCCGCATAAAACGCAACCTCGGAAAAGGTCTCCTTAAGCGAATATCGGCGCTGCGAGTTCATCGGTGCCCTCGGAATTCGATTCCGGGCAGCGGTTCAAAAGTTAAAAATTCCCGCTCGTTCGTTCACTGAACGTACCCGAGCCAAACTTCGGAAAATGATTCCGGGCACACCGGGCCTCGGAATCAGGTGCCGTCAGAAACCGCGCTCTTGTAAAATTCTAAAGAAAATTAAGAAAAAATTTCCCTTGAATTTTACAGGTCTTTACACTATATTCACTCTATATTTGTTAATTTCATTAATTTTGGCATAATTTATGGCATGAAGAATGAATCCAATATAAAATAATGTAATCAGGAGGCATTCATCCAAAACATGGTCTAGACTGAAACATGTAATGAATGTATGTGTACCTAAAATAAGAGGTAGGCTTAAGATTTGAGAGCTCTTTAGAACATCCCACTATGTCCTAATTAATGAGATTAATCTAAAGATAAAAGGAAATGCATGGATATATTACACCCATCACCCAAATAAGTTGAGCCTCTCTCCACTGAGGAGTGGATAGCAGATTGTGAAATTGAGTAGGAGAAGATAAAGAAAATCAACACTAAAATACTCAAAGGAAATATACAAACATAGTACAACTATTAAGCTTAGAAAAATATCTCTCATCTAGAAAATCCCACTCAACAAGAGTGAATGGATCAATTAACAAGAGCAGGGTCCAGCTACTTGGCTAACCTAAGGCCTAGAAAACTTATTTATCTAACCTCTATGGTCAATGACTATTAAGAATTACCTAATATGGGGAAGAAACCACCACCATTTCAAGTGATATTCATTATTACAGCTCAAGATGAATATAAAATTAGACATAGGTTGGTCAACTATACCAAACTATGCTCACCGCCTCCACTCGGGTTTCGATCCAGGTGATGATCTCACAAGAACTTCTGGACTCCATTGAATCCCTTTCTGTTAAAATGGAATCCATGGAAAGGATATGTGCACTAGTTCATATTGAGATGAATCCTTATCCTAAATGGGTTTAATTGACACATTATTACCCCAAAATTGATAATCCCACCTTCCCAATCTTAAATGGTATGGGAAACCTAGAGTAGAATATTATACACTTCATGTCTTGATAAGGTCCCTTTATAGGAACACTAGAGCAGTATGAAGTAAAAAAAACTTTGATATTTCATGTAGAACTTGGATGGACCCATATTCTTCTAGTATAGTAATCTAGTTTTAAGTTTTCTTCTAAATAGGAAAACCTATAGTGATAGTTATTTTAGTATTTTACCTTTAAACCAAAGAAGACAATGATTATGGGCCTCTCAAATTGCAGGAAACCTAAAAACATGAGACTCTTGGATTTCATCTCAAGGTGGAAAGGTTTGATCTATTCAATAAATTGCATCATCCCCAATATCATCTATTAGAGATATGCATAGAAAATATCTATGATGAATTGAAAACACCCCTCATTCCCTTAAAGTACCCTAGTGGTTTCTAGGAGTTTACAACTATGGAACAGTGACTGGAGGATTCCATTCAACAATCCAAATACATGTCTTAGCCAATTTTTCAACAACACTGAAGAAATGTGGTATAATAGAGATTACAATCATCATGATTAAATCACCACCTATGTTATATCCAACACAAAATCCCGATCAATATCATGAAGTACCTCCTATTGAACAGTGATGGAAGAAACAACACACATAATTGTATGGAAATAAAGATCAAAATCATACAAATTTTAAAGATTAGAAGAATAAAAATTATTCCTTCTATAACAAATAGGTTCTAAGATTCTTCATTACTTCTTTGAAGTAGAATCTGATTAAATGTTCAAAGTTAAAGAGGACCAATTAAGTCAGTTTGAATGATCTCCCTAATTATTTCCCCATACACTAAATACTAGGGAACAATATTCAATACTAGTTCATCTTTAAAGTCATACTCCAAAAATGGTTGACTCTAAAAAAGTGAAGTTGGGTAAACCCATGATTCATCTGAATTGTGTGTCTACTACTCCACCAAAAGAAGAAAGAGAGTGGTAGGAATTTATGAACAGGGGAACCTAGAAATTTTAAGACTATATGAATATAAAATTGGTTAGTTTAGCACATGAAATACTTAGGGGACAACTCAATCAACCAGTTGTGATCGATGATCCCTCTATGGTACCTAAGGTGACATCTTCATAATCACAACCTTCTAAGAGTTGGAACACTCATCAATGTTTAAAAAAGGCATGGGAAGAAGTTTTATTACTGATGTCCAATCAAATCTTGACTCTTGATAACTTTTTACCCCTATCATTGGGAGGATGGGAATATCCCTAACAAATGGAACCTTTATCTAATGAAGATTCATAATATGGATCTATAAATTTCATCCACTTGAAAAACCCCCTCCCCAATAAAGAAGCATCTTATGAACCTGGGATCACCATAAATAATTGGGTATGAGTTCATAGATACCAAGGAGGCTGAGGAATATAAATTCATGGTGGAACTCAACATTTATGCATCATTTCTTATGAATCCATATATGATTTCAAAACCTAAGGACAAGTATTCCAATGAGCTCAATAGAATCATTTATAAATCCTGAATCATCTTAGGCTCATTTAGACCAAATTATATTAGAAGATAAAATCAGATACATGCAATTGTATGGTCAAATTTGAAGCATGGGAAGGCCATTTTAGACTATTCCAAAGATGAAAAGGATTCCCCCTATTTCTAGTTATGGGTAGAATTTTTTAGCATAGTGCTCTTTGGCCCCTAATCCTCAAGACATGGAGTGACCCCATGTTAGGAAACATTGGCCCTTGGCTTATATGTATAATATCTTGAGTCATCTTATTATCATTATTTCCAAGATTTCAATCCATTATACCCTTCGTCTTTTTTCTAAACTTAGGGAATCCCTTATTGAGGCTGTTTAAAGCCCTTAAGAGTTTGAGACTAAGGTTTTTTGTAAAAAACATGGATATTGGTGCCATTGAATATAATATGGTTATTCCATTCATATAGAAAGACTAGGAAACAAAAAATACATGGTAAAATAAAACCTTTATACATATATAGAAAGTTTAATGATACCAACATCTATTGGGATCTAACTGATAATGGTTCTAGGATCAACTTCATCCTGATCCAAACCCTTTAATGCTTGGAATATAGTGAAGCTGACTTGACTCATTCTATCCTAAAAATTTAGGGAAATGAAAAAGTGAGAAAAAAACTCTCAGAAGGATCAAAATTAGAACCCAGTTTAGAGATCTCATTTCCGACTCTGAGTTTATGGTTTCTCATTTAGATATGGATTTCAACGCCCTATTGGGTGGGCCTGGATTCATATTCATATTGTAGTTACCTCATCATATCATTAGTGTCTAAAATATACTATTTACTATAAAGTTAGGGTATTTCATGTTGATATCTCCCCTTTTGAGTCCTATGAATATTAATACACAAATTCAAGATATTATAAAGGGGTGGAGAAGTAACCAACAGTAGATAATTCTACACAGATTACCTCCCCTAATGGTTTCAGAATCACTCTCATCAATATATGGAGAAAACTTAGTGAAGACTGCATGTTACCCATCAACCAAATTGAGGTGAAAATTTCATATTTAGGAAGTCAATGGGGTGGGTTATTTCTTAACTCCCTCCCTCCAAAGATGTTATAATGAAGGAAGAGAGATAATGACCATTGAGCCCCATCTTCAGTAGGCCCCAGGTTTGAGACTATCACTAAGGGAATAAAAAACTTACAGTATGGTAGGCATTAGCCTCTATAAATAAAATAGGATTTGGGTATAGGATAAAAACCACAAAATAATCAAGAAGATAAAATAAATTTAAACCAAAAACCATCTGACAATGCATGAATAAAGTAAAATTGATATATATAAAAGTCTATAATATATAACAAAAGACATTTTTATGGTAATGACTCAACAACAGCTTCAACCCATCTAGTAATGTCTAGCTTGGTCCCCAAAGTCCTCCCTGAAACCTGAAATAGCATTGATATCATAATGAATCAAGGCTCCCCACTACCACTTGCCCACTGATTTTTTTCTCTCACTCCCCAAAACTAAATTTCTTATGATCTGATCCCTTCCATATATATCAAATCACATCACATCTCACCTAAATACACCTAGTACATCTTTGATGAGGTTCTAGATTCATCCCTACCTACCCCACCCTTGCAAGATATAGCATCTTGTGCTAGCATTAGGCATCACCACACCACGTCTTTCTCGAAGACACCTAGGACATCACATTTCATCTCATAACATAAACATATTAATAGGGTATCACAAACATTAAGGAAATAAAACTTGTGTCCTCCTCCAACCACACATGACCACCACTACATATCACATCACATCATTTCCTCATCGCATCACATCTTTCCCAAAGACACCTAGGCTAACACTATTGGTTAATATCCAACACCAACCTATATCATCACAAATATTGAATTAAGAGTGGGGAAGATAGGGTATCCATCCATATGTATCACCACTATCCTAGATATTGAGGATAAAACCTAGAACCTATAAGAATTAGTAAGGTTATCCAACTAGGATGGGACGTGTATAGAAATAACATAAATATGCATGATATAGAGATAGCACACAACACCCAAACCTATTGGTCCTCATCAACTACACTAGGGCACACCACATCACAACCATTGCACCACCCATCAACCATCACAACCACTACCACCACTATATGCAACACATCAAACCAACATACATATCCACACAAAATTGCCCACTTTCAGTTACAGATTCCTCCAATTTTAATCATTTATCCATTCCATTTAACATTACACAAACCATTAATTCCATAAATTCATTAAATATATTTTAATACACATCCATTTTCATCCCATATCATTTATTTACCAGCTTATTTCATTTTGTTTTATCATCATAGTTTATTCTATGGCTAACTAGGCTACTAATATAACCACGCCACATTATAACTGGCCCATCTCACACAACCATCACTGCAACACCTCACATCCACCATTATCATTATGCCACACCATCCAAACCAAATCACCACAGAAGAGACACATCCCACATCCCAACCACATCTCACTACACAACCATCGCACACAACAACCACACATCACCACTACACATCGCCACTGCACATCATCACTACACACCACCTCGCACAAATACCCACATCACATACATGAAAACCAACCATTGCATCACAACCCCTCACATCGCATAGCCCAGTAGGTCACCTACATCACTACACAGCATTCCAACCCACATAGGGAAACACAAGAAGCACAATCACACAAAACATCAACATATACCGGATTCCACAATTTATTAAAGGTATTTAATTTCATTACTTATTTATTTATCGCACAAACCATGTTCTATGGGAAACCATTTATTATCAAAATATACATTATTTATCCTTTTATTCAGGGTGTGATCACACAACAACATAGCAAGGTTCATCGCGGTATAATAACTACAGTGAAAAAAAGTCTCCCAATAACTGTTATCTTCAACATTGGAAACAAGCATGATCAATAAAATTAGCAACATATATCAATGTAGTAAAGTATGTTATATCTCCACATACCCATAAATTTAATTTATTCCAATTATTATTTTATTATTCCAACCCTTACTATCTTACCAAAGGAAATAAAAACCATGAAGATCTCACACATAACACATTAAAGGAGTGAGAACAAGGATCCCCTACCTTAAAAAAGATTTCCATTCTTACTGCAAACCATAGAGTGAAGAATAAATAACCCCAAAAACCACAACCACATAAGGAAACCATGGATCAACCTGAACCACATCAAAGGGATGTCAAAAACCTATCCAAACATATCTTAAACAAAACAAACAACATCGTCATGAATCTTTAGGAGAAGAATGAGGGGAGACAAGTGAATAAGGGAGAAGAACTCACCGCCAATATCCAATAACCAACCACCAAAACACATAGATCGAAGTAAGAGGAAAGGCCTAGAAAATACTCCAAAAACATCTAGGGTTCACCCAATATGATAGGAAGATGAGAAGATAAATGATAAAATAATTGGATGAACAAGATATATAAAAAGGTTTTAATTCACCTGATTTATGGTGTAAAATCAAAATTTACGGTATAAAATCCATGGATCTAAAAAATTACATAGTAAAACCAACCTTTAGGCTATAAAACCTTTGAAACCTCAACTTCTTCCAAAAAATGAAATCTAGGTCTTAATTAAACTTACACTATAAATTCCATTCTTACGGCATAAACCCATTTTATGCTCTGCACTTAAACCACACACAAGTCATAAACCACTAGACACATGAGACATAAACCACCATCTTATACAGTAAACCCCTCTTTTATGGTGTAAAAAATCTTTTTATAGTTCTATTACAGCTCCAATCTCCATTGAACCACCTCTAGACTCCTTTGATCACTCTCCAACCAAAAAACTATAAATGTAACATATCAAGAAGAAATGATCCATTACATTAGATACCTATCAAATTATTCTCTCCCTATAGAATCAAAACCAACCCCAAAAGACAAGAAATGGGTCCAAAAAACCACCCCACAAGATACCACTCAAGGTTCTTGTTACACTTCAAATGCCACCAATAAAACACGCCAACTAAAACACACAGATCCCACACAACCACACCATAACCTCTCACCGAGAAAAACACCACACATATGCTACCATCCACAATCCACTACCTCCCAAACAGTCATTTTCACAACTAACACACAACACTATCTTGACCACACAAATCAAGGAATTCCATTTTCCATGTCAAGATATTATCTGGTTTGGGAATCACTGACTCACCCACACAATTTTAATCATGTCATAGTATAATTCACATGGATTAGTAATCAGGTATTACCCTTTCATATTTCATAAGCATTTTCACACATCACACATCAATAAGAAACAATGCATCTCATAAAATAGAAAGATCCAACATCACATCATCAAAACAGAATAGAAAAAAGAAAAATCAAAATAGCTCTATGTACTGGGCACACATCTACATCTCTCTATACAAAGTACTCTAATCCATGTCACCGTACCTCCAAAAAACCTGAACCAAGGGGATGGTTCATCTACAAAGTACCTTCTTTTGAAGGTTATGGATGTCTACTGGTCACTCCATGAATGTCGCATCATCCTTGATATCCAAATCTCCCCATTCAATGATGTTGGAGACATCATAAATATATTGATGAAGCTGAGATACATGGAATACATCATGGATCCTCTCCAATATTGTTGTAAACACCAACTGATATTCCACCTCGCCAACATTCCCCAACACATCAAAGGGTATAACAAATAGAGGAGGAATATTACTCCCCCTACCAAACCTTTATTACCCATACTGAGGGGATACTCTCAATAACATATGGTCTACAACCTTGAACTCTAGAGGCCTCTAACTATGATAATAATAGGTCTTCTGATAGTCCTACACTTCCCTCATCCTCTCTCGAACCAACTATATCTTCTCATTCATGCTCTACACCACATTAGGACCAAAAATTTCTAACTCCCCAACCATTGTCTAGTATAACATAGAATGACATGGACTCCCATACAATGACTCAAACATAGCCATGCCAATAAATGAGTGATGGTTGTTATTGTATTGAAACTCAACCAAATGCAATTTTATTACCCACAATCTTCAAAGTCCAAGATGCAATCTCACAATATATCCTCCAGTTTCTAGATGGTCCACTTCGTCTTTCTATTTATCTAAGGGTGGAAAATAGTGATAGGGTGAAAGTAGGATACAAAATCATTTTGCAATACCATATAGAATCGTGAGGTTAAATGAGGATCCTGATCATAGATTATGTTCCTTGGTACCTTATGATGCCTAACCACATCATTCACATACTGCCTTGCCAAAACATACATGCCACTCAACTCACGGATCAACAAGAAATGAGCTAACTTCATCAATCATCTCACTATCACCCAAACTACATCACACCCTCCCTAAGATCAAGGTAACCCTATGAATAAGTCCATAAATATGTCATCCCATTTCCACTAAGGAACATCCAAGGACTACAACAAAACTCTAGGAACACGGTGCTCTATTTTTACCTCCTGAAAAACTAGACACCTTGCCACAAACTCTTCCACCGACTATTTCATCCCTGGCCACAAAATTTGTCTCCTCAAGCCATGATAAATATTTTTCACAACACTATGTACCACTAAAGGTGAGCTGTGAAAATCATAGAGAACTCTATCACACATCGTCTGTAGAATAAACAGCCTCACCTGAAACAATACCCTATTTTGACCATCCATTAGGGGCATCACCATGGCCAGCATGATTACACATTACCTCTTCATTTGAGTCTCCCCACTGATAATCCTCCACTTTCCACAAAAAGGATGACTCCACAGTCATTTGATAAAGTCATACATGTCCATGGATCACTCCCACATCATGTTTCATCACTAGAAGCTCCTCTATCCCTTTAAAAACATCCATAGATTCCCAAACCACATCTCCTTGGGACTTCTCACACAACATGTCAGTACCCATATTCCCCTTTATTGGGGTTTAAGAGATATCAAAATCATAATACTGTAGAAACTCCATCCACCTCCGCTAGCATAGATTCATATGTCACTAAATGAAAACATATTTAAGGCTCTTATGGTCTATGAAAACCATAAATCTCTCTCTAATGAGGTAAATTTACCAAAAATTTAGTGGAAACATGACTTCCACCAACTCTAGATCATGGGTGGAATAGTTATGAACATGGGGACATAACTACCTAGACCCATAATTGATAATATCCCTCTACTTCATCAACACGCATCCCAATACCATATGATACATATCACATAAATCCACAAACAACACACCCTCCCTAGTAAAATGAAGCACTAGAGAACTGAACAACTTATTTTTCAAGAAACCAAGTACTGATTATAACTAATCACTCCAAACAAAATCCTATTCCTTCCTAGTCAATTTTGTTATGAATGTGGAAACTTGAAATAAATTGGGAAAAACCCTCCGATAATATTCGAAAACACTAAATAAATAGTGAAACTATGCCATTTTATTGGGTGATTCCCAAGAAACAACTACCTAAATGTTGTATGAGTCTATTTCCACACACTACTGAGACACCACATTATTTAGGAAATGCACCACTCATGTCCGAAACTCACACTTGGACAACTTCTCATAGATATGGTGGTCTAGAAGGACCTAAAAATCTCTGAGATTCTCAGCATGCTCCTCCTCTAACCTCAAGTAGATCAAGATATTATCGATGAATATAATAATGAAATGATCTAGGAACTCATAGAACACATAGTTCATAATCCTCATGAACATGGATGTTGCATTCATAAAACTGAATGGTATGACAACAAACTTGAAGTTATAATACCTGCACCTGAAGGAATTCTTTGTAATATTCTAATCCTTAAACCTCAACTGGTGATATACAGACCATCGAATGATCATAAAAAACCAACTATATCATATCATCTAGTAGAAAAGATATTTTATCCTCATAATAGGGTAATGTTTCTTGACCATCACATGATTCAATATCTGGTAGTCTATACACAACCTAAAACTACAGTTTTCCCACTTGGAGAACAACATTGGAGCACCACATGAGGACACACTAGGTCAGATAAAACCTCTTTTCATCAGATCATACACCTGAAACCTAAACTCTTGAAACTCAATAGGCATTATCCTATAGGTATCCATCCAAATTGGCGATGTTCCCAACTGCAACTCTATCCCAAACTCAACATTGCATTATGGGGGTAGTGTTATAACCTTCTCTTTGAATATTTCTAATATCTCATCCACAACCCTAGGAACACCCTCTACCTAATCTTCCACTGATAGATCTTCCAATAGAGACAAAATAGTCTTCACTTTCCTTCCACCCATCTGATAACCACACTCATTAACAAATTCCCCTCACTGGACCTCCACATCTAAAAACAAAACTCTCCTCCAAAAATAGTTGATGAATACAAGAATAGAATACATCCAATTTCTACTAAGGATAACATAATATGGTTTTATCTACAATAAGAATAATTTCCCCACTAATTGGTGTTTCCCCATCACCATTTTAAATCCCAGAACACATCAAAAAAGAAATTTTGGCCTCTAACTAGCATAGATAACACTAGGCGACTGGAAGCCTATCCACATCCAGTCCTAAAGTACAAACCAAATAGGGAGAAAAAAAGTAGTGTGAGGCTCATGAATCAAGAAAACAACACACAAGGGTAGATGATATGGTAATCATGCCTTAAAAAACTTCTGATTCTATTGGCGCTGCTCCATCTAACGCATGCATCTGACCACACCAAGACCCCCTACATCTCTACTATTATCCTCCATGGACATGTTATTATCTAGGTCCCTATGGAAGGGTACTAGAACAAATATTCCCTCTACCAACTCCACCTATTCTTGGATATTGAACAAACATCAGCAGTCTATGCTACTGAAACTACCTCATAAGAAACTGTTGTCGCTTTCAAAAAGGGGAATGAACACCCACCTGATACTGGCCTCCCTGGGCATTTGAGCACTAATCCTAGAAGTTCCCAAGTAATATATATACATAATATGAAAGTAGAAAACCTATATAAGGTTCTTGGATTTCATAGGTCTCAAAATAATGAAAATGGGTCTGTCATGGATGGTTCCCCACTAGCCGAAACCCAGACTACCAGAACACTCATTTCCCACTTCCTGAACCCCTACTACTCGAAATTACATACTAGAAACTCTCTCAAGATCAACTCCCAGGAGAGTAATTTTATTTATAACATATGTCTTTTTCTACACCTCAAGATGAATAGGGAGTGTAAATAGAGTGACTGAATACCAAATCATTGGGTGCAATGCCTCCTCCAGATGTTGCACTCTGGACTAATCATCTAGAGAAAAATCTAGAGTAAATTACAGGAGATCCCTGAACCTGATCCCAAGATCCATCACACTCAAACTCCCCCTACTAAAGGGATATTATCTCCTCCCTCTTGAATTCCCACATCATCGACAATGGGAACTACACCAGGAACTCCCTCTGAAATTTGGGCCACAAAACATTTTTTTCCTTACGGTCACCAAGAAACAGTTTCAACCACTAACACATAGCTCCCCACATCTAACTCACTGCCAACAGTACACAAAACTCATCCCATTCTCAAATTATAATAAAATTAATCTCTATCCCCTCCAACCAGTGCTCCATCTCTAGATCAAATACACTCCCCTAATACTTTCCCAAACTCTGCTGATGAAATTCATTCAAGGATCTCTACCATGCCTCATCCTCCTCTGTTTTCTCAATGCTCTGATGATAGACTATATCATCCTGTTGAACCTCAACTACCTAAGACACTCACAGATGATGAAAAGTATCCATCCTTGAAAGTAATGAGAACATCATAATCCTAGTAGCATGGAATTTTATCAAATCTTATTTATTTAATTAATTTTATTTTCCCACAAAAACCCAATTAAATAACAAACACAAATAATCATGATGTATATACCTCTCCTGGGTCTCTATCACATAGATAGTTCCACCTCACTTTGTTCTTAAATAAGCTTTTATTATATGAATTGGATTGTAGGGGGGATAAAATCTCATGTCCCATCCAGACTCTCTGGCCTATGTAACCCTCCAAGATCAACTGGAACCATTTCCCTACCAACCCATGCCAACCTTCTAGTTCCTAACTCCAGACTCTGTCTTATCTCTCAACCAAAACATGTAATACCACTCTATCACAACCCACTCCCTCCAAATATTCCACAATGAAGGAATAGAGATAATAAACCTTGAGTCCCACCTCTAGTAGCTCTAGATTGGTGAATATCACTAAGGGTATAAAAAATCATAGCATGGTAACCATTTCCCTCTATAAATAAAATAGTATCAATAGATGGGATAGACAACCACCAAGAAACTCTGGTATATAAAATAAAGGTGAACTAAAAACCATCCCACATTGCATTAATAATGTAAAACTGATACATATAAAATTCTCCAATATATACCAAAATATAAGTCTATGGTAGTGACTCAATAATAGCTCTAGCCTAGCTAGTAATTTCTAGCTCGATCCCCAATGTCCTCCTAGAAACCTAAATAATAGTGTATATATGTATGGTGAGCATAAAAGATATACTCAGTAAATAAATCACCAAGGTATCAAGTGGACATGTGGAAAAATAATTCTAATTCCCCAGTAAAAAAATAAAAGAAACAACAAGAACCTATACATGTAAACTAGCTAGAATCTTGGCTCACCATGGCTCGATCGCCAAATCACGCATCCAATATAATAATATACAATTGATATCTTAAAAAAGCAAGGAAAGATACTACCACTTCCCCACTAATTTTATAATCTCATACCCAAACATCGAATTTCTTATGATCGCATTCCTTCCATACATATCACATCACAACCAAATAGCATTACATATCTCCCAAAGACACATGGTCCATCTCTAATGTGGGTTGGGATGCATCCCTACCTACCCCCACCCTTGCAAGGTCTAGCATCCTGTGCTAGCATCAAGCATCATCACACTATGTCTCGTTCAAAGAAAAATAGACCATCAAATCTCATCACATATCTATAGTAATAGAGTATCATGAACATAAATGAAATCAACCTCATTCCATCCTCATACCACACGTGATCCCCACCACATATCACAACACACCACTACCTCATCACATCGCATCTCTCCCAATTACACCTAGGACAACAATGTTGGGTAATATAAAACACTAGCTCATATAATCACTATTGTTGAAAGATGATATGGGAAGAGGGGGTAGCCAACCATCCATATCACCACTATCCTCGATGTTGGGGAAAAAACCTGGAACCCAGAACCTTTGATAATTGGTAAGGTTATCCAACTCCGTTGGGGAGTGTATAGAAAAAACATATAAGATGCATGATATATAGATATCATATTGAACCCCCAACCTATGGTCCACATTAATTTCACTATCGCACACCACATCACCACCACTTCACCACACATCAACCATTACAACTACTACCAACACTATAAGAAACACATCACACCACCACTATATCCACACAAAATTTCCCTCTTTTAGTTAGATATTCACACATTTTTATTCATTTATCCATTACATTTAATATTACACAACCCATTAATTAATTAAATTAATTTAATGAATTTTAACACACATCCATATATATCCTATATTATTTATTTACCAGCCTATTAGATTTCATTTTGTCATCATAGTTTATTACATGGCTAACTGGGCTACTAACACAACCACTCCATCCCATAACTTTTCTATCTCACACAACCATTGGCATAACACCTCACATTCACCATCATCGATGTGCCACACCACTCAAACCAACTCACCACTGTAACCACCCATCACATAACCCAACCACATCTCACTACACAATTACCACACACAACAATCATGCATCACCGCCACACGTCACCACCACACATCATCACTATGTACCAAAACCATTGTACACCACATCACACAATTACCCACATGACATCCATGCTAACCAACTATCATATCATAGCCCCTCACACTGTACAACTACCCACATCACATATATTCTAACCAACCATCACATCATAGCCCCTCACATTGAATAGCCTAACCAGACACCTCCATCATTACACAATATCCCAAACCATGATGGAAAACACAACAAACACAAGCACACACAAAAAAAACAAATATCGGCTTCCACAATTTATTCAAGGTCTTTAATTTAGTTACTTATTTATTTAGTAGGGGTACTATCACACAAACTAGGTTCCATGGGTAACCAGTTATTATCCAAATATACATTCTTTATCCTTTTATTTAGGGTGTGGTCACATAAAAACTTATCAAGGGTCTTAACAACATAAAAACTATAGTGTGAACAAGGCTCCCAATAACCATTATCTTCAGCATTGGCAACAAGCATTCCCAAAAACATTACCAACATATATCAAAGTAGTAAAGCATGTGATATCTCTCCATACCCATCAATTTCATTTATTACAATTATTATATTATTATAATAACCCTTACTATCAAACCAAAGGAAAGAAAAACCATGTAGATCTCACAAATATCATGTAAAATGAGTGAGAATGAGGATAGCCTACCTTGAAAAATCTTTCTGATCTCGTTGTGCACTACAAGGTGAAGAAGAAACAACCCGTAAACCACAATGTCACAAGAAAAACATGGATCAACCACAACTGCACTAAAGGGTTGTAAAAATTACATCCCAAAATATCTTAAACAAAACCAAAAACACCATATAGAGTCCCTGGGAGAAGAACGAGGGAAAACAAGGAAATTTGGGAGGATAACTCGCTACTAGTCACCAATGACCAACCACTAAAATCCACATATCTAAGTAGGAGGAAAGGGTTGGAAAATACTAAAAAACTATATAGGGTTCACCCAAAATGAAACGAGAGAGAGATGATCCATAGAAAGATAAAATAATAAAACAAATAAGAGATATAAACTGGTTTTAAGTTGCCTAATTTTTGGCATAAAACACAAATTTATAGTCTAAAATCCATGGCTCTAAAAACTTACACTGTAAAACCAACCTTTAGGCCATAAAACCTTCAAAACCTCAACTTTCACCTAAAATCATGTCTTCTTGGGATAATTAAACTTATAAAATAAATTAAATTCTTACGTTGTAAACCCATTTTATTCTCTACATCTCAACTACATACAAGTCATAAATAAATATCCACATAAGTCATAAACCACCAACTTATGTCGTAAACACCTCTTTTATAGTGTAAAAAACTTGCTATAGTTATTTTGAAACTCCAACCTCCAATAAACTCCTATGAAAAATCTCCTAAGACAAAACCTTTAAAGTAATTGGATGTAAAATCATATACCATTATAGTTTATATTAGAAAATAATTTAAAACCTCTAATTTATTTCCTCTCTTATGATGGTCAAGTAGATTTTTCCATTGAATGGTTGTCCAAAAGAGAGGTAAACCCATTGTGTGGTATATACATATCAACCTTACCCATGAGAATATTTAATTGATTATAACTTTGATTGATATTTGAACAACTTAGTTGAGGATCTTTGATCTTCTAGTTATAAACCCTAGAAGAAAAGAAATGGATTTAGGCACATCTTAACTCATTCTCATGTTGATTCTCACAATAGATGAACCTAACCATACCGAAGAATAATGTGGTTCTAATGGAAATAACAATCCCCCCATATCATCTCCCGAGCCTCAAGTTTCTAATTAATTTTATACTCTTGAAAATAGAGAAGTGGAAGAAGAGGAGGATCTCAGGGATGCTCCTCTATAATTTGAGGAATGCATCTTAACCATCGTTTATGAACTCAAGTAGTTAAAACTTAGTGTAGAGGAAGATTTGTGGCCCATGTTGATCAGTGCATCCATGATCTCTAAAGAACAAGACAAATATATTTCTTTTATAAATCAGCACCGAGATGTATTTTTAGGGAATTATATTAAAATGTATGGGTTGGATCCCTAGGTATCTACCCATCACTTGGGACTACAAGATGAACACCATGACTATAAGAATAGATCAAAGAGAATACACATGACCAATTATTCCAAGGTAAAATCCAAATTTGATAATATGAATCAAATAAAACTTTATCTTGGTCGTTAAATACCTAAAGTGGATCACCAACACAATCCTCATCAAGAAAAATAATGGATAGATCCATGTTTCTATTGACTTTAGGGACCTCAACCATAATTTCCCAAAATTTGACATTGTAGTCCCAATCATAGAATTACTAATTGATATAATATCTAGCTTCCATGTCCTTTCCTTAATAGATGGATATTATGGATAAAACTAGATCTAAATGGCCTCTAAAGATAATAATGTCACCACCTTTAGGGAACCCCAAGGGGTATACTATTATCAAGTGATTCCCTCTAGCTTTAAGAAAAATGGAGATATATAACAACATTTCATTCATCGTATTTTCAAGTACTTTCAGTGGAAACCCATAGAGTGTTACATAGATGATATGGTGTTCCAATCTCAATGACATTATGATCAACATACCAATATTGAAATTGTTTTTGATAAACTATGAAAAAAATCCTAAATATGAATCCACTAAAATATTATTTTAGGGTAACATCATAGAAATTCATTAAATTCATGGTACACCATCCTGGAATCAAAATATGCACTTAGAAGATGAAGGTGATATTCAATATGCCTCTTCCTTGAAACCATTGAGAATTGAGAGGCTGCTAAGGATGTCTCACCTACATCAGACACTTCATAACTAACCTCATTGGATTTTATTACCCTTTATAATGTTGGTGAAGAAAAGGGTTATCTATCACTATGATAAATATTGTCATAATACCTTTGATGATCTCAAGAAATGTCTCCTACACCCATAAATTTTGATGTCACCCATATAAGGAAATCCTCTCATCTTATATGTGGTGACCCTGGAGAAATAACTCGGTGCCTTCCTTGCTTGAAAGAATAGTATAGTAAAGGGGTAAATTATCTACTATCTTAGTAGTAAAATATTGGATACTAAGACTTGATATTATGATATCAATATTAAATACCTCTCATTGATCTTCTCTATGCAAAAACTAAAGAACTATTTGCAGTATAATGAGGTCCACATGGTCTATTGTATCAATTCACTTAAATATATCCTTGGTAATCCAATGTAAACTGGGATTCTGGAATTATGGGTAGTCATCCTCTAGTATTTTGACATTAAATTCATGTTCCTAAAGGCAGTAAAGGGGTAAGAATTAGTCGATTTCCTCATATTACACCATATCTCAGAGAAGCCATCACAAGATACAGAACTTCCCAATAAGGAGTTTTTCTCCATTCATGAAACTTCCTAGACATGGGAAATGTACCTTGATGGCGCCTCTAAGATCCTAAAAGAGAGAAGGATGGAAAATTTGAAACTCAACAGGTTCATTTTGGGGGCATGTTCATCCAGTAAAATTGGTTCTCCTTTACTCCTTTCTACTATCAAAAGGATTCACCAATAACAAGGTAGAATATTAGGCCCTCATTACAGGCTGGGAACTATCCCTACAAAAAATAATGGGAAAATTGAATATTAAGGGAGATTTAGAGTTTCTAATAAAGAAAATCAATGGGGACCAGACTATCAATAAAGAAGATTTGATTACATTGCTTGATTATATATGAGTGTTGATGGTTGAATTCCCCTCAGAACCAACACTGTCTCGCATCCCACATTTTCAAAACACTCAAGTAGATGCACTAGATAATATATATATATATATATATCCCTAGAAGATCCAAACTAGGATGATATAGTCATCCACATAGTGCATCATAGGGTGGTTTCTCCATTTATTAGTAATTATATGGAGGAAATCAATGTCAATGTGGGTCAAGGAAAGCATATATCCATGTCCATTGATGATTATATCAGCTATATGTCTCCCATAACATGTTATCTACATGACTAGGTTATACCATATAATTGATCTAAGTAGGAAAAAATTTAACATCAGGCAATAAATGTTTCCCTTTATAAGGTCCCAATTCCCAAAAGATCCTCTATAAGTGAGGATTTGATGGAGTCCTCCTCAATTTCATTGAAGGGGGAGATATTCTCACTATTATCCAGGACATTCATGTTGACACATGTGGTTCTCACCAATTAGGAACTAATCTCTTTCATCAAATAAAGATACTTGAATACTACTAGCTCTTAATAATGCATGACTGCATGGAATTCATGAATAAATTCCATGCTTATCAGATACCTACTAATTTCATTCATCAACCCCTATAGTTTTTTCATACCAAAAAATAATCTTGGTTATGTATCATATGGGGAATAAATGTTATAGGGTTATATCTCTCTACCATATCTAGGTAGTTTAAGTTTATTATAACTTAAACTAATTTCTTATCCAAGTGGGTCAACGATATATCCCTCAAGGAATTTGATACCATGGTTTTCATCAATTTCATAAAGAGTAATATCATTACCATATTTGGTGTCCCTTACACAATACAAACTGACATTATCACCAATTTCTACTCTTTTAAATGGAAAATTTTGTATTAGGGATACAATATCCATCCCAACAATTCATCCTGTTATCATGTAGTGATTAATAGATAGATAGAGTCCATCAAAAAACTCTATCCAAAAAAAATCATAAGATAATAGACAAAGACAAGAATACTTAGCCTGAAAATTTCTTATATAATTTATGGTCTTATCACACAACAACTCATACCACTACACAAATGATCCCATACTTTCTTGTGTGTGAGATAGAAGTAGTTTTTCATATTGGAGTCTCATTTACTTCACTTCACATTTTCATCTACAATAAAATGTTTGAATATGAACTATCATAGATAAAACTTGAAGAACTAGAAAGACTTAATGATAAAAGGTTACAGATGTTTCACAACCTTGAAATTCACAAAAAACAAGTTGTGCTTGCATTTAACAAAAATGTCCACCTCTACTTATTCATCCATGTAGAGTTAGTGATAAGTCTAAGAACTCCCATGATACCTAGGAAGAAACCTCTAAAGTTTGAACCAAAATGGGAAGGAGATTATGACATACAAAAGGTTTACTCCAAAAAAGATTATTACTTGATTACAATGGATGGAGATTGTATCACACCTACCACTAATGAAATATTTCTCAAGAAATACTTTTCCATAATTTCATGATGGGTTCTAAGATCTTATTGCATGACTCTAAATTACATAGCCTAAGGTCCTAATCATATGAACTTAAACTTCTTGATATCTAATCCATTCTATGTTACTTTAAACTACTTAGACATAGTTCTAGTCATATAACCTTAAACTTTAATACATGTGGTATATTTTTCATTGCTTTGAACTACTAGATTGATCCATTCTATGTGACCTAAAATGTAAAAATTTCCCCATATGTAAGAGACTAGTCTATATAAGGGTTCTCTTTCTAAAGAGATTCATATGGATATGGAAATATATACTTTCCTAGATATCATGGTTTACTTAAACTATAATAATAAAAAAATACCTTTATAAGAAATATGTATGGATTGATTTCTATTGTAATATGATACATAGTGACATCTAGATATTCCTATCATGGGCTCATATAAAAGTTCCATCCCAATAAAAATTATAATTCATCTTGGTGTCTAATACTTCATCAATTATCATTAGATTTTCTATCCTTACTCGACACTAAGATGAAGTTATTACATTTTTTTTTTCAGGAGACGAATTTTCTCAAATCCTTGTACATAATGGTCCTAATTGTATGAACTTAAATAGTATGACATCTAAGTCCTTGTATCATGATATTAAAATATATGACATATGGTCTACCCTACATGACTTTAAACTGCTTAGAGTAGTTTGTATTATATGACCTGATTTTCCCTATAAGAGATCTAGATACATGTAAGGGTGCTTGACATATGGAATTTATGCATAAACCTACACTAGTGTAAAATGCTCCCATTCCTAAGAGTTACATACTAGTATTTGGTATTACTATATTTACATCAAGTTTACTACCCCAAACATACTATAGGAAACTTCTTGCATAGACTCAGATCTCCTATCCTGGGTATAGGTATAGAGATTCTTCTATTTTTTGATCTTACACCAGAAAAAAATGCCTCATATGAGAACTATGTGTGGCTCAATTCCAATTATCACAGGGTACATAGTGACTCTCAAATCACTTATCTTGTTTCCAACTATAGATTCCATCGATTTAAAACCCCATTCCTAGTGCATAAACTTTCCATTCATGTTGATTCTCTCAATATTAGACTCTACACTTGGATAACATATATTGGATAAGAAATATGTGTGGTTTGATTTCTATTATGATATATTACATAGTGACATCTATGTTGTATATCCTGAACCCAGTTGTAGATCATCAAACACCTCCATTACCCATTAACATCTCATAATAACCTAACCATGGTTAGTTTAGGGATAATGTATTTCAATACCATTAAATAATATCTTCTCATAGAACAAACTTCATACCTTGAGTGTTTAAATGATCATAAAATTTTCATGGATACTGGTAATAAGTGAATTTGAGTCCAAAAGGACACCTTTAATTAGTAATGATATTTGTGATGCCATATTATTCCTAATAAGTAGAGTAATATTTCATCTTGGGGAGAATGTTATATAACCCCATGTTCCCTTAACAACACAACAGTGGAAATCATCACTCAAATTTGTTCGGAGGTCATCCACAAAAAGATTATTCCATTTTATCACCTTATGACACAAATAACACATGATATGATTTAAACTATTTTCATCCCCTATTCAAATATTTTATAGAACTCTTAACTCTTGATACCCATTTGGGTTATCATATCACACCCTTCACACCTAGTCCAAGAACCATTACTTTGAACTATGTTTTCACCTCTCCTAGTTGGACTATATTACCCTTGGGATCTCACTCATGTCAGGATTTCACTTTTCCCTTACTATATAGACTACCTAATATTTTTTTAAGATTTATATAACCTTAAACATAAGATTCAATATTCCATGTTATAAGACATTAAACTATCAAAGGAAATAGATATATTACATAATAGTTTGAAAATCCATAAAGAGAATCTAAGGAAACATTCAAGCCTCTGCTCGTCAATCTTGTACCTTACATAATCTAGGCATAATTAGACTATTCAAACAAGGAAAAAACCTATCAATATGAAACTACATAAAGGGAGGACTGAGAAAAATTTGAGTTCCTTCCCTCTAATCCATTTTCTTCCATGACTCAGGAAAAACTTAGAGAAAAATATAAATAAGAAACAAAGATTTTAGGGACAAAAACTTGGCGCTATAAAAAGTCAATGTGTGCTCACTAGACCCATTGGTCTAATAAAAAGTGAGATTGGGTCTTATTTCCCCTCAATAATTTAACCAAAACTACAAAATGAGAAAATTTTTACTCATTATGAGGTTGATTCCTCAAATTGAGAAGGTCGTCCCTTTCATGTGGTCGTATAATTAATAAATTTCATGTCATATCCCTTAATTGTGAGAATTTGTTCAATACACAGTTGAATAAACTTTAAAGTACTCAAAAACTTACTGAATATCCTTTTCTCTAGGAACTTACTTCATAAATTTTATTTATGAATCATCACTAATCCAAAAGTCTTGATTCATTATTCGCCTCATGAAAACCCAAAAAACCATGAGTGTATCCTCTCATTTTTTTTAATTTTATAGAAATTGGTAACAAGGTGATTGACTAATCTGAATAGATATACTATAGGAAATGATAGTGAATATAATAGGTTCCTTTGAGATGCTAAATTACCCATAAGGGATGTTTTTAATCCTTTAAAAAATCCCCCCCACCCTATGTTTTATTTCATGATGGTGTGGTGATAGTTTCTCTATTACCAATGGTTAACTTATTCCCACCAATCAATGTTTCCTACTCACTCAGACATTCCAATGTTATGATTTACCCTTTCCATAATCCAACCATTCAAGTGGATTCAAGAACCCTCTATGTTATACACTTTTACATCATACCCATTTTCAAAGCAATATTATGACATAAAATTATTATACCCTTTCACATCTAGGTATGCATTTATGGCCATAGTGGTATGACCCTAAACTGAAATCACATTTTAATCTTATTGAATTTTCATACAATACCATGGGGTATATCAATCACATGGAGTTATCTCTTCCCCTTTATCAAGGTTTCATGTCCAGTGTTGTGTTCTTCATTCACATTCGGTAAATTTTTCCTCTATCACTGGATATGTCACCAAGCATTTGGTCAAAGTTTTATAACCTTAAACTTCATCCATTGTTAGACCAAAATGTATGACCTTAAAACATTAGTCACTTGAGTATGTTCTATCCTATAAGACTGAAAACTACTTAGACTGGTATATTTTATATGAATTAATTTTCTTACATATGATCCAAATCTATATAATAGTTCTTAGTATAAAGGTTTACCAACTCCCATTGGGAATTCTATGATAACTCTACTCAAGGATGGGTCCATTTTATGTTCTTCAATGCATGAGCCATATTTAAATAAAGACCCATTTCCAAGAACTATGTATGGTGTGATTAATGTTCTCGTAGGATACTTAGTGATTTCCAAATATTCTATCTCAGACCCATCCACAAATTTAATTTTCATTTTGTTCCCTACACCATCATAGAATTTGGAAAAACAAATTCATGGGGATTTTTACCCCATTAACCCTAGTCTAGAATATTAAATGACTCAAGTCAATTATTCCTCTCTTCAAAATCAAAATCCTTGATTTGATATCCTTATCATGGAAACACAAATACCATGATTCAAGATCCTTCTCTTGGTGACTCAAACACCTTGATTTTATATTCTCTTCTTGGCACTAAAAACCCTTGAGTTGAGATACTCACCTTGGAAAACATCCTATCATTGGTGAGTTATCTCTATAATCCATATATATATTTAAGTAATGTGGAAAAGTTCCCTATATTTCCTTATAATCAAATTCTTTCCATTTAAAAAAAATCCAATTATGAGGAAGAGCATTTTTTGCATTGAAAATTTTGTTTTACGCACTTTTCCATGGAAACCATGATATGGTACTCACTCAAATAACACAAGTCATGTGTTGGTAGAAAAGTATATAACTGTATAAAGAAGACATAAATGGGATCTCCATGTGTTCTATGATTTCTCACTCACAAAGGGAAGGATATTCCTAAAAAATGTTTCCTATTCTAGTGACATTGTGGTGAGAACCTCCCTCTAGGATTAGACTATGTATTTTATCCATTGTTGATGGAAGGTTATTGAAACAATAAAATCTATTTTTAAGGGTTTTAAAAAAATTGTCCTTGTAAACCACATTCTATGAGGGAACCTAGTAGCCAAGGGTGTAGTTCATTTAGTAGGTTTCGATTTGATTACTCATGGATCCAAAATGAACATACAGATCAAAACATATAGTTGTTTGGAGTTAAAAGGAGATTTGATAATTCAAGTCTTGCATCCATCTCTACACACCCTACCTCATGTGACCTAGCTCCACATGCTCAACCTTGTATGTAACTACTCATGTGCCCTACATCACATTCCCTAGATATGTGCACTCAATATTTCATGCAACTACTCATGTTCCCTAAACCCACAAGCCCAACCTTGTGTGAAGCTACTCGTGCACCCTGTCTCATGCCCTTTCATGTGCACCCAAGATAGATTATTCATATAAAAGGACCCATCGACCCCCATTATTGACACTAAAGTCTAATCAAGAGAACTTGGTCACATGGAGCATATGTTTACACACCTATGTCTTCCTTAGACTCAAAGAAGTAATTTTCAAATCTAAATATAGGGATGAGGGAGAGAAATGCTCATGCTCAGACACTACTAATTAGAGTTATACCATGGGTTCTGAGAACTTTGAGTGCCAACCACCTGGGCACCACCCAACTAAGAACCAAATAAAATATACACTTAAGAATCAAAGTGATTCCTTTCATAGGTCTCCCATATTGGGGTTCCACTTCACCATAGTCTCGTACTAGGGAACAATTCACTCCAAATCCCCACCTAGGATGACACTTTGTTGTACTCCTTTACCTGGGTGTTATTTCACCAAGGTCCCTTACTAGGGTGACACTTATCCCTTTTCCATGTTCTTAGGAGACACATCTCCCTAGACTACACCTAGATACTACTTCACCTAGGTCCATACTGTAGATCCACTTCACCCAAGTCCATACATAGGAATCACTTTTCCTAGGTCTATACCTATGTGCCACTATACCCTTTTCTTATACCTAGGTGACATTTACCCTTTTACTATACCTAGGATCTACTTATCCTTGGCATGACACTATGGTAAAACATCTAACATGTCCTACTCCATGACCTCTTAAGATACATGATTTGGATATTCATGCTAGAGTTATCCTCTTTGATCTTGTATTCCTTTTATAATATATATTTCTTGGTTTTCTCCCAATATAATAGGGACCTAAGGGTATTTATGAGACACATTTTATATATTGTTATAAAATATACTATTTATTTTAAAAATGTAGTATAGTGGGTGACTAGGGTCATCTCACTTGAGGATCGATTGCAGTCAATCACTAACTATTCCTAATTCACTTACTGTATTTTTTGGTGTTTTCTATTTTATGAAATTAGTATAAATATGGGGTTTGTTTGTGGAATAAAAAACTCAAAAATAAAAATTCAATGTAAAATATAGATAAAATTATGTTAGAGATAAAATTAATACTCCTAATAGAATCAATCTCAGCAAACCTTCATTGTCTTGTTGTTAGTTTCATATCTACTTAATGTAAAAACTCCATCTCATTTGTGGTCATCCTCTTCTAACCTAGTTGTGAAAATACAATGCACATAATTATCACCAATTATGTCACATATTCACCTCCTCCTTGGTCAGTAATTTAAAGAGATACTCCATTTATAATACCCTATAACTCACCTTCCTAAAATCACACCCATTCAGCACTAAATCATCAAGGATCCGTCATATTCATTGATAATTATGGAAGATGGGAATAATAGTATATAAGAATAAATTAAATGTTATAAAATCATAGAAAGGGATAACTATAACTTTCACATACCATTAATCATCCATAGAGTAAATAAGAAACATTAAAACATAAAAGTTTGAAGACTTGAATTCAACACTAGATTCTTCCCCTAGGAAATTCCTCATGTTAGTTACTCATTAACATGAGTATAGGAGATCATAATGAAAGGATATATATAGAAATAGATAAATTAAAGATAGATAAAGAAACCAATTTTATTAAAAATCATGTATAATTATAATATAATTAAAGGAAAAAAATATAGAGAGGAAATATAAAATAAAATCTATAGCAAAATCTCCCAACTGAACTCCCCATAGGTGAACTCTGTGTGCATGCATGATTTTTATAGGCTTGATGCCTTACTAGAATACCCACTTAACATAATATTAAAAATTTGTTAATAATGAGGTATTTACCTATTTTTTCTGAGGTTAAAGTTTTGGTAGGTTTCAAATGTTTAAAAGTCCAAAATATGAAGGAGGAGGATTGGCTCTAGAATGAAGTAGAATGCATGAAACAGTCTAAAATCAAAAATTCATCCTCACTCACTCCCCTTTTGAAATTGTTAACCTTAGAATAGATATTTATTTTTTGGGGAAGTCCACAACATGTAATTTTAGGAATCAATGATATATTTCTTCTATATTTCCCCCTTTATGGAATTGTTTCGTCTTGAATTTGGACATATTTCTTCTATCAATGATGTATTTCTTCTATCTTTCTCCCTTTAGGGAAAGTGATAAAGATTTTTTTCTTCAAGTAGTGTTGAAATCCCATCCTAGTTTTGAATGAAATATTTATCCATCCTCTCATTTTTTATCATGAATGTATTCCCAAAATAGTAGTATAAAATAATTTAGAATAGCTCCAAAACAACATCAGCCAATTTTTCAGGACAACAGAATTCCCCCTCCCCCACACTTGAGTTCAATCATATTCATGAAATTACCTCTAGATCATGGTATATAGGGATAAATGGATTATAGTGTTTCTACCTAACAATGTTTTCCATGGATACTATGGTCTTATTAAAAAATTTAAATGTAAGGTTGGTCTTAAAAATAGAGTTCAATGTAAAAATGGGATTTTAAAAGTGGATCCTCAATAATATTTTAAATAATTCAAGAATTATAACATCATTAAATAAGATAAAACATAATTTTATATATTTTAACACATGTCTAAAGAATCTAAAGAAAAAATAAATAGAAATAATAAGAAAAAGGAGTTTATAAAACTCTCAGATTTTAGAACAATAAAACATTGGACAACACTAATTCACATGAGTTTCAGATTTGATCAAATGTCCTTAAATAATTAGATAGAAAATCAAGAAAAAAAATTAATTTCAAAAATAATTTAAAACTTTTAGAAATTAAAATCAAGTAATTTTTTCAAAAACATCAATATGATCCTAATTTTCCCAAATCTTTCATTAAATATCAAGATACCTAAAAATACTAAAAAATTAAAAACGGAAAATAAAAACATTAAATACCCAATAGATTGATACCACTCCCACACACTTAGACTATTACTACCCATTTTGATTCAAAAATGATTTCATTCTCTATTCATAGCATTTAATTGGGTGAAAACAAGTCAAGTATAAAAGAGAAATGCAACCTGACTTATTGGTAGAGCAGCCTTGAGTTAGTCTCCTAAGTGTCACCTACTAAAAATGTATAAGTAAAAATAATAAAACATATTGAAATAAAAATTAATGGAAAAAAATAAAGGGAAAAGGTACAAAGGGAAAGAAAATAAGGATATATCTTTATTTAACCCATAAGTGGTCCCTAGGTTTTTATTACCCCCAGAAGAGCAGTTCTAGTGGTTATTCATTTTCAAATGGTGGGTGGGGTTTGTGTGAGATAAACCACCACACAAAATTCCTTACCTTGTGAATCATCTTACACTACTTGTAAATGGATCCATGGATAGAGGTCATGAGGTCCATGTAAGAACCCAGTTTTTCTATGAGGTATAGATCCTTTTAAATTTCGGTCTAACTTTTTTTATGGACCTAATGCAGATGCCTAATGAGTTCTCAGTTGTTTTTTGGATGTATGGGGATTTTTTGAAGCTCAGAACCCCATCCGGTGGAGAAAAGGACTAGGCCACATGGTTAGTATAAACTATACGAGCCATTCTACATTTTTTACTTAACCATGTGAGGGCTATATAGTGGGATGAAGGATTCCACACATTTTGAGGAAACCATGTATCCAAGTGTGCATGCATGTGTAGGGTATTTTAAAGGGACAAGAAGGGTGAATGGCTTGACCAAACCATTCTCTTAGGTTCGCACGACTATGTGGGTATCTTAAAAATATGTAGAAGAGTTTAATTGCACAGTTGTAACATTGTTTCTATAACCATTAATACTAATTGTGTGAGTACCCTCTTTAGATAGTAAGCTAAGAATAGTTAGTGCATGATTTGGACAACCGCATGTCCAAACCATGCGCCCTTGTTTTTCTTGGGTAAAATGACCAAAATTCCATTAAATTTATTTTAACCCCCCCCCCCCCCCTCATTCCTTATTTCTCTTATTTCCAGTGAAGGAGGATCACCTTTATCATGTTGTAGATCCTCCCATGGAATCCGGCTAGGTTTCTGGATATCTCTTGCATTTGAGCTCAGATTCGAGAACCACTAGTCTCATTGGATTCCTCCTAGTAATTTCTCCAATACTTAGGCTTAGTTCATCATTTATCTTCTCCTTGATAGAGTTATTTTGGTGAGGGCTTATATTCCCTATTTTCATATAATTTATTTGTTCTTTATATCTCCTCTGATCTAGGCCAAACTAGAAGTTGATACTGGATGAGGAGAGTGTTATAGGCTCGAGGTAGGTAGTCTATTAATCATCCCTCAAGTCTCGCCATTTTATAAATTGTTATTGTTGTGTGTATGCCGATTTCATTGGGTATTGCTTATTTGATTCATATGTATTTCTTATATTCATAATTCTTTTATTATAGTGCTTGTTTTATATATGATCATCACATCATTGGAGGTTATAACCTCAATTTAAACCACCCCAAGTAGGGTGCCTTCCCAGTTTATGCCTCTAGTGTCTTTGTTATGACAATTTTTTCCACCGTTCAGGTGAGAAAGACTTTTCCTTGATAAATGTAAGTGTTATAACTTAAATAAATGAATTTTTAATGGCTATTATATTATAGTATCACTTGACCCTTCTAAGGTAAGTGTTTAAATATAATGAATGAATCTAAATTGTAAATGGCAAGTATATTATATATATCACTTGGCCTAGTTTAATGAAATTGAATGATAAATGGTTTCATGTCCTTAGTCCTCCTTATCATGATTATGAAAGGTAAATTAATTAACCTAATTGATGATTTAGTAATAAAATTATTAAATGGTTGCATATCTAATTTATCCTTGTCACTTAAGGCAATAGAATAAACTGATTGAATTATTAAAAATGCATGAGTATTATATATACTTAATTAAATAATAAATCATGTATAAGTTTAATATTTAATATGGACCTTTTAATCTTATATTAGTGGTCATACTTGATCCATGGTTGGACTCCTAAGGGAATTTCTTGTGCACTCAGAGGAGGCCACTCTAATTTAAAGAGTCAGTTTATAAGGGAGATAACCACCTTGGAACCTAGTTCTTGCCTACCAATGGATGTTTGAAATGATGTTTTAGGATCCCTTCACTATCATTAATATATTATGATTCCTTGAATACACTCCTTGGATCCATATTGACTTCCTCACACATGTGGCTCCATAGATACAACCATTTGGCCAAGTAATTTTTTAGCTCGTGCATACCTTGGATAAGATATTTAGACTCAATTAGAATCATATTATGGTATAATTCCATGGTATAAACCCCTTTTATTACACTTAAACCCCTTATATCCAGGCTATAGGTTATTATTGAGTTGGATTAACCCTTTAGTTAAAGGATTCCTTGGTTACTTCCTTGGATCCTCTTTCATTATTATCATTATAAAAATTCCTTGATTATTACCTTAGATCCTCTATTATTATTATCATTATAAGATTTCTTGGTCATAACTTGGATACTCTTTCTTAACCTATTATAAACCAAAAAATAATTAATTAAATTATTACATGTTCAGACAACATCTAAGGATGAATAAGATATCAGGGTATTTATGTTTCTATATTATCTTTACTTTCATATATATACCTTACACTGTTGGTTTATTTTTCTCAAACTGGATAGTATAGACATCGTTGGTGGTGGATTAATGAGATTTATCTCACACCCTATCTGAGACTCCATTGGTACCCAGAAATATCATATGTATGCAAGTGTTGATAAGGGGAATCATCCCACATTGGACACCTAAACTTTCTTTCTTACTTTAGGATTGAGATTGGTAGAAAATGATTGGGCCAGTTCGTTGGATTCTTGGATAGTTTTTGGCTTATTTTTTGCTTCATTTTTATAGAATTTATTTTATAATACCATGTATACCTGTTTTATAGTTTTATAGAGACATGATAGAAATTATCATCATTTTTATATGATTCAGTTTCTAACTTTTCATCATTGTTTGGTGCTTGGATGTTTATCCTTATCTTCTATTGCTGGTTGTTTATTTATTATACTTCTTACACTATTTACCTATTATTACATATCAGTTGTGTTATACTCTGGTAATGAGGGTATAGTCTCCCCAAAGACATACCCTAGGCCCTCATGGCTAGTTGGCAGCCTCTAGCATATGGGAAGGCGCACTTGAGGCCCGATATCTAACTGGGTTTAGGGTACCTTCAAGTGGCACTCGGGTCAAGACATCACAATGTGATATTAGAGTAGTTTCATTCCTTATAGACGATAATCAAGGATCATAGTATGAGACCACCTATAGTATGATGTAATATTATAGTATCCTCAACTATTTTATATTCCTTGTTCAATACAGGTGTTTCACACTCCTTTATCTCTTTATCAATCGTGGATATTCTTGGGATAGATATTTAATACTTTTGTAGGTTGATGAGCCTAGACACACCATTAGGAGTGTGGTCTAAGGTCATATTCTAATGTTGGGACTTCCCCTTGAACTAGGCGGTTACCATTTCTTATGGGACCTCTTTGTTCTCAAGATGATGGGATTCGATGGCATTCTCAGGATGGATTGGTTGGTTCCATATCATGCCTATGTTGATTGTTATTACTACAGGGTGTTGTTTACATTACCAAAGGGAAGAAGTTATCTCCACAAGGGTGAGTGGGATGTCTAGGCTATTAGATCTATACTATATCAGCATGTTCTAGGTGTAGTGACCACCCATATTTCTAGTATCTCCATAGAGGAGTAGGAAGTACACCTAGAATATTATCCTCCTATAGTAGATCATTTCAAATACATGTTTCCAGAAAATGTTTCTAGCTTACCTCCTAATAGAGAGGTAGATTTTATGACTAATATTGTTCCAAGATTATCTCTATTTTCCATTAATCTTTATATGATATAACCTACTAAGCACCGGGAGATCAAGAGATAGTTATAGGATCTGGAGTCTAAAGGCTTTATCAGACCCAGTACTTCCTCTTGTGTTTCACCCATGATTTTCACCAAGAAGGTAGATGGGACCCTTAGGCTATGCATAGATTACCAAAATTTGAACCAGCTTATGGTTAAGAACTAGTATCCACTTTCTCATATAGATTATCTCTTTGACTAGCTCTGAGGATCTAGGATATTCTCAAATATTGACATGAGATTGGGTTATCATCAGGTGTGAGTTGAGCCTTTAAACATACCTCTTATATCTTTATATAGATGGAATGTCATGTGTGAGTATCTTTTTATGTTGTTCGATCTTAAAAAAGTGCCTTCCATTTTATGGATTTGATGAATAGGGTTTTCCACCCCTATCTGGATTCCTTTTTCATGGTATTTTTGGATGACATATTTGTGTATTCTCATACTCATAGTGACCATGATAAACATCTTGAGATCATTTTGAATACACTAAGAGATTATCATATTTATACTAAGATTTCTAGGTTCCACTTATAGATCTACAAAGTTAACTTATTGGGTCATATTATCTTGTAATAAGGAGTATTTTTTATCCATAGAAGATGAGTTTTGTGGTTTCATAGGGGAATCCCAATAACATTTTTGATATATGGAGTATCTTGGGGATAGTTAGATATTAAAATTGCTTCATACAGGACCTCTCATGCATTGATTTATCTATTATTGGTATTACAAAGAAAAGTTTTAAGTTCCTATGGTTAGAATCATGTGAAAAAATCTTTCAAAAGTTGAAAGGAAGGATTGTTTCAACACTAATTCTGATTATGATTCTTTTAGAGCCTAGAAGAGGCTATATAGTGTTATGTTATGCATCAGAAATTAGACAATGTGCAGTGATAATGAAAGAGGATAGATTTTATGCATACAGATCTCAGAATTTGATACCATATGAGAGAAACTACATGATACATAACCTTGATCTAATAGATATTTCACATGACTTATGATGTTGGCAGCACTATATGATAGGTGAGATCTTTTTTCTGTATACAGACCACAAGAGCCTTAAATATATCTTTACATAGTGTGACTTGAATCTTAGATAGTGAATATTGATCGAATAATTTCAGTACTTTGATTTTGAGCTTTCCTATATGCCTAGAAATGGAAATGTGGTAGTATATGCACTAAGTCGAAAAACTCAAGCATAATCTATATTTTAATCTAGTGATGAATGGAAATTGATGGCCCTATTTTCTGAGCTACATTTGGAGTTTCACGAGAGTCATAAGAAGTATTATCTCTCAGCCTTGACAGTTACCTCTTCCTTCCTTAATAGGGTAAATAGTATGTATTTTTTATATCCTGAGGGTTTGGTTATTCGGGAGAGTATTTCTAGTGAGGACCCACCTCCATATTGATCTTTGGATGGAGACTACATCCTATGTATATATGGACATGTATGGGTTCCTATAGATATGAGAGAGGAACTGATGTGTGAGTCCCATGCTTCTTAGTGGGAAGTTCATCTAGGAATCTCCATGATGTATCAGGATATGTGACTCTAATATTGGTGGCTTGGGATGAAACCTTGGATAGAAATTTTTGTCACTGGGTGTTCCACCAATCAATAGGTTAAGGTGGAGCATCAGCAACCTTCTGTATTGTTATAGATGCTTCCAATACCAGAATATAAATGGTAATATTTTTCCATATACTTTGTAGTTTTCTTATCGAGGTCACATCAAGATAGAGATATAGTTTCGTAAGTCATGGATTGACTGATGAAGGTATCCCACTTATTCCTATCCAATAGACTTTCTCAGTTGATGAGATAGGAAGACTGTATGTCCATGAGATCATATGGTACACAAGGTCCCTTGTACTGTCATTCTAGATAGGGATACTTGTTTCACATCATGGTTATGGTAGGGTTTATAGAGATTTATGGGTTTACATGTGCTTATAAGCATATATTTTCACCCTTAGGCTGATGGACAGTCAAAACAGGAGATACAAGTCTTAGAAGACAAGATTTGGGGATGTGGCCTTGATTTTTTTGGTTCTTGGGAGAATCATATCCCTCTCATAGAGTTCTCCTATAATAATAGATTTCAGGATACGATACAGATAGATCTTTTTGAGGCCCTTTATGGTAGTCTATGTTATTCACCCCTATGCTGGTTAGAGGCATGTGTGGTAGTGATACTAAGTCCTCATCTCATATAGGAAACCTTAGAGTAGGTTCAGCTGATCAAGAAGTATATTTATATTGCTTAGTCTAGATAGAAATCTCATGTTGATCACCGTCGATGGCCTATGGAGTTTGAGGTGGGGGTCATGTTTCCCTATGGGTATCACATAGGCTTGGTCATATACAAATATGAAAGAAAGTGAAGTTATTTCCATGTCTTGTCAAGATGTTTGATATGTTGGATAGAGTTAGGATAGTAGCTTATCGTTTGTTATTACCTCATAGGTATCATGAAATGAATGACATCTTATACATATCCCATCTTTATTTTTATCATCCCAACCCATCTCATACTTTTGATCCCAAGTAAGTAGAGTTAGATATTGATTCTTCCTTTGAGGATTATCCCATACGCATTGTTGATCAGAGCATGAAGGATCTCCAAGGATGATGTGTCCCTTTAGTATGGATGGTATGGAAACATGGCTGGGTACAGGATGAGACTTGGTAGTGGGAGGCCGACATACGTGCTCAGTTTCTAGATTTGTTCTCATACTGCATTTTTCTACCCTTGGAAGGTGAACTTGGGGATAAGTTCCTTTAAGGGGGGAGACTTTAAGAACCCAGTTTTTCTATGAGTTATGGATCCTTTTAAATTTTGGTCTAAATCTTTTTTATGGACCTAATATGGATTCATAATGAGTTTTCAATTGTTTCTTGGGTGTTTGGGGATTTTTGGATTTCAGAGCCCCAGCTGGTGAAGAAAATGACTAGACCGCACAATTAGTAGAAACTGTACTAGACAGTCCTCATGATTTCCCTAACCGTGTGAGGGATGGATAGTGAGATGAAGAAGGACACAATGTTTGATGAAACTGTGTATCTTTATGTGCATGCTCATGCAGGGTGTTTAAAAGGGTCAATCATGGTGCATGGCTTTCCCAACTTGTGCTCCCAAGGCCGCATGACCGTGTGGGTATCTCAATAAAATGTATAATAGCTAAATTTCATGGTTGGAACATGGTTTCTCTAACTTTTTGGAATAACCATATTGGTACCCTCCTTAGCCACTGATCCAATCATATTTGGGGCATGGTTTGGCCAACCATGCGGCCAAACCATGTGCCTCGGTTTTTCTTGGGTAAAATGACCAAAATGGCCTTAAATCTATTTTAACCCTCCTCCTTCCTTATTTCTCCTATTTCCAGTGAATGAGGCTCCAATTTCTCACATTGGAGACCCTCCCATGGAATCCATCTAGGTTTCTTGATATATATTCCATCCAATATCAAATTCTAGAAATGTTGGCCTCATTGGATTCCTCTAGGTAAGTTCTCCAACCCTTAGGCTTTATTCATAATTTCTCTTCTCCTTGATGGAGTTATTTTGGTGTAGGATTATATGACCTATTTTAAATGCGTTTATCCATTATTAAGATTTATTTAAATCTATACCAAACTAGTGGATGATACTGGATGAGGAGAGTGTTATAGGCTCAAGGTAGGTTGTCTATTACTCATCCCTCAAGTCTATCTATTTTATAAATGGTCATCATTGTACACATGTCGATTTCATCAGGAATTGCCTATTTAATTCATATTTATTTCTTATATTCATCATGATAATATTCTATATCCCATTATATATATTATCATCACATCATTGGAGGTTATAACCTCAACATCGACCACCCTAAGTAGGGTGCCTTCCTTGTTCATGCCTCTAGTGGCTTTGTTATGACTATTTGGGCTACCGTTCGAGTGAGCTAGACTTGGCCTTGATAAAGGTAAGAATTATAACTTAAATGAATTAATTTTTAATGGATATTATATTATAGTATCACTTGACCATTATAAGGTAAGTGTTTAAATATAATTAATGGATCTGAATTATAAATGGTAAGTATATTATATATTTCACTTATCCTAGTTAAATGAAATTTAATGGTAAATGGTTGCATGTACTTAGCCCACATTTTCATGATTATGAAAGGTAAATTAATGAACCTAATTGATGATGAAGTAATCAAATTATCAAATGTTTTCATGTCCAATTTATCCTTTTCACTTAGTATGAAAGGCAATGGAACGAACCGATTGAATTATTAAAAAGGCATGATTATTACATGGACTTAATTAAATAATGAATCATGTATAAGGTTCATATTTAAAATGAACCTTTTCATCTTTATAGGAGTGTTCAGACTTGATCCATCCTTGGATTCCTGGTGGAATTCCTTGTTTACTAAGAGGATTCCATTCTGATTCAAGGATCCAGTTGCTAAGGGAGATACCCACCTAGGAACCTGGTCCTTATCTACCAGTGGATGCTTAGCATTACATCACGGGATTCCTTCAATATCAGTTAGATATTAGGATGCATTGGATACACTCCTTGGATCTATATTGGCATCTTCAAACATGTGGATCCATGGATATACCCATTGGGACCAGTCATTTCTTAGCCCATGTTTACCTTGGATGAGATGCTTGGACTCGGTTAGAATCATATTATAGTGGAATGCCTTGGGTGATTCCCCTTGGATTACACTCAAACACCTTATATCTAGTATATAGGTTATTACTAAGTTAGATCGACCCTTAAGATCAAGGATTTCTTAGTTACTACTTTGGATACTCTTTAATTGTTATCATAATAAAGGATTCCTTGGTCATTGCCTTGGATCCTCAATTATTATTATCATTATAGGATTTCTTGGTCATACCTTAGATCCTCTTACTTCACCTATTTTAAACTAGAACATAATTAATTAAATGATTACATGTTCAAACACCATCTGAGGTTGGAGCGGGTTTTGAGGTATTTACATTACTATATTTTCTTTACTTTCATATATACACCTCCACACTGTCAATTTATATTTCTCAGACTGAATGGTGTAGACGTCGTTGGTGGTGGCCTAATGAGATTTATATCACACCCAATATAGGCCACCATTGGTACCCTGTAATATCATATGTATGAAGGTGTTTATAAGGGGAATTATCCCATTTTAGACATCTGGTCTTTCTTGATTGCTTTAGGATGGATCTTGGTAGCAGATGATCGGGCCAGTGCTTGGGATGCTTGGATAGTTTTTGGATTATTTTTTCTTATTTTGTATAGAATTTATTTTCTGCTACCATGTATACCTATTTTACATTTTTCTAGAGAAATTACATACATTATCATCATTTTTATATGATTAAGTTTCCATATTTGTATTATTATTTGGTGATTGTATGTTTATCTTTATCTTTTGTTGCTAGTTTTTTTATTACAATGCTTCCTCTATTTACTTGTTATTACATACTATGGTAATAAGGGAGTATTATACCCACAGAAACACCCTAGGCCCTCACTTCTATTCAATATCCTTTGGTATATGGGGAGGCATGCTTGAGTCCATGTGGCCAACTGAGTTCGGGGAACCTTTGAGTGGTACCCAGTTCAGGATGTTACAGACCATCCCCATTGCAATTAAGTACAATTTTCATAGTGGGGGTAGGAATAAAAATGGGTCATCTTCTATGTTGGTCCCTATAGCCTCTTCCTTCACTTAAAAGGATTTTTATTCATGTACTTTATTAATATAATTATCAAAGGTAAAGTCAAAGATTAATTCAAATTTGATGGAATTAAAGAATGAAAAATTGATATCAAAATTTTCCCCTTCAAAGTAGAAATCATGTGACTCTATTTATTTAATAAAATCCACTAGAACTTATTCAGTTACACCATCAATTATAAATTCAATTGGTTTAGTTCGATTCAAGTATTCCTCATCAGGTGCATCATCTTCTTCTTCTTCACTTCCCAAGGAAAACCAAGTGTTGGATTAATCTATAAAATTTAAACTTTGGGATTTAATATTCAATTTTGTTTCAATAAAATAAAATGAATATGAGTCCAAGAAATTTTTGACTCCCTGATTTGGTCATTCCCCTAGTACTTCTTCATTACTTAAGGCCCCTTATAGTTGTTTTGTAATAGATGGAGATAGGTAGTCATGGACCTCCAATATCTATTCAAATTCCACCCCTTTGGTGGTTTCTTATTCTAAATCCAAATAAATATAGAGTGGTTTTGTTTATTTAAATATAGGGGGTTGTTTGAAATATTAATACATACAAATTTATTCTAAAATTCATCTAAATCTTGTTGACATCCCATAAGTTTATCAGTAGGAACATTGTCTTCATGAATCTCCTCTAAAAAAATTGAATGAGATCGGGTAGAAGATCATTAATCAATTTCTTATTAGTCTCCTCAGGTTCTTCAACTTAAAAAATTAGTTACGACACTTATTCCTCCACTAGTTCCGATTCTTGCTCTAGTTGTTTCTCATTGAATACATTAATGAACTAAAATATCTATTTTATTTAGCTTATTATCTTTTTTATGTCTTCTATAATTTCTTATAATTAGGATTTTTTATTGTTATAAACTTCTTATTCTTATTTTGGTGCATGATAGTGGTTAGTACATACAGAATAATAAAAATTTGAGTATATCATGGACAAGATTTGTTTTACTGTTTTTTTATGAAACTAATGAAAATTATCTACAAAATGAAAATAAATAGAAATTGAAAGACCTATTGGATCCCCATGGACAACACTAAGTTTTGACACACTTGTTTTAGGGTGGTATAAAAGATATTATATATTTTCCTAGTGTAGTATAGTATCTGACCTGGTTCATCTCACTAGAGGAGACATTTCGTTTAATCACTAACTATTCTTAATTGACCAATTTTATTTATTTTTTTGTACTTTTTATTTTATGAAAGAAATATAAATATGGAGTTTGGTTATGGAATACAAAACTAGAAAATAAACAAGAAATGAAAAATGCAAAAAATAAATAAATTTAGAGCGAAAGGTTATACTCTTAGAAGAATTACCCATAATGAACCTGCATTATCTCATTATTAGTTTCATAACTACTTAATGAACACATTCTATTTTAGAATTTGGTAGATTACCTAAGTTTTAACGACTCCTCATAATCCTACATCAAACCTAGGTTCAAATTCTTGTTGGAGAAAAATTATGTAGGCATTGTAGCAGCAATGTAGCACTATAGCAATGTGGGTATGATAGCAAGTACTATAATGGGGTACTTTACTATTAGTACTATTCATAACGAATGGAATTTTGGGCCAAAAAAATAGGCCTTTGGG
The DNA here is from genome assembly GCA_963277665.1 of Viscum album. Taxonomy (NCBI): domain Eukaryota; kingdom Viridiplantae; phylum Streptophyta; class Magnoliopsida; order Santalales; family Viscaceae; genus Viscum; species Viscum album. The sequence continues at coordinate 134,162,933 of OY728120.1, forward strand.
TCATGGGCTCTTAAATCCATCAAAGGCCTTCAGCCCACAGGACCTACAAGCCACAAAGCAGTGCAAATCTAGCTTACTGAAGTAGCCCCGAGCAGATAGATCAGAGCAAAATTAGTCAGTAAGGTGGATTCAACCGAACCCAAGGACTGAAGGAGGGATATTTTCTTGACCTAACCCATCAGGGCCTACCTGGATGGTGGAAAGTTGAGTGTGACATCCCAATCCCACCTCCAATAGGTCATGGGATGATGACTAGCCCTTATTAGTATATCACACACATGGGAGGCCTTATCCTAAGGCACATGTACACACACACATGCATATTTAAATGTTAATATAATGCAGAAAAAAAAATAAACAAATAAATCCAAATTTGAATGCATATAACTAATCCCACATCATATTATGACATGATTATGGGAAAGAAAAAAGGGTTAAATACAATACCACCAAAAATAAAAGAGTCTAACCTAGTAGTAAAAATGGGATTGTTTTCAAGAAGTAACTCCTAGAACCATTTTCAGTCCATCTAGAGAAACTAAGCTCCACATGTTCCTAATCCTCTTAGAAATCTATTATTAGGACTATCATCTATATAAGACATGACACATGTAGGAAGATCCCATACAGGGGTGAGTATAAACATCTCTGGTAAGACACCCATAAATCACCAAACATAATTCATCAAATAGAGTAAGCTCAAATTAAAGGATGATAACAACCCAGATAGGCATCGAGTCTCAAATTAAGTTCATGTCCTCACTACCAACCTAAGATTTCACTCGAGACTCTAAAGTAATTCTTATCCAAAATAACTCACTCCCTGGTTCTTGATAACACTGAAGGAGCTTATTTGATAAGTCATTAATGTTGACCTATCTACGAATAGGTATATAATGGAACTCAAAATATGTTGATAAATAGGTAGGTAATCACACCCAAGTCTTATGGGGGATACCTAACCCTATCCAGAATAACCCACTGGGATGGGGATCACACACCCTGAAATTCAGTAATGGGATACATGAACCAACCTAGGTAATAATGAAAGTAGATCATGCCCTGGGACATAGAGAGGGATACCAAACTTGATCTAGAACTATATTGTATAAGGGATCACTCATCTTATGCTCAGGATGAGATTCCATAATGTACCCTCATAGGGATGGACCAAGGGAATGAGCCCAAACTAATCCACAAATATACTAAAGATAGTGTGGGCTCCAATATTTCTTATAAGGGGTACACAATATGTATAAGGAATACATGGAATGTTCCACTAAGTCTGAACTTATCTGAGTCTGTGTCTGTGTACTCCATCTCATGTTCGTGTACTCTATTCATGCATGTGTACACTGGTCATGCTCGTGTACACTATCTTTTCCCATATACAACTATTGTTCTCATTCCCTTTTACCCAAGGTAATTGGTCGTTTCACTAGCCTTAGGTTACATGGAATGTGGATAGGTCACATGGCGTGTGATATTTATCTCTACACGTAACCCTAGTCATTGCGGAAGAGGGTCCACACAGTGTGTGTTCTTCTAAACTACGTGCCATGTATATCGAGGTTTTCTAGAATCCCACGACCTTCACGTGAATCCACCCACATTACCTCCTCCTCCCCTATAGTCAAATATCATTCTCGTAAAACTTCAATAAGAGTTAATTAAGCTTGCCTTATTTCTTGTGACCAGATTTCATCCACCTATTGAATAGAGAATCATGCATCGTCACCATCCTGAACCACCGTTCAATCCATCTCATCAAATCTTCACAATTTGTACCATCATAATACCTTCATCATTATTTTCATGCCTCAATAATGCCTTAAATCCTAAATTCAAACCCATAGTGATGATCCATTATGCTAAAGATTGATCTCGTAATAATCGGTTCTAGGGTATAGTCGAACCGTCGGTCAAACAAAATATAGATGATGTACGTTTGAAGAATGAGGGTAGAAAATCATGAGACACAAAATTGTGGAAATGAATATTGGAAATTGTTTTAATTTTCCTTGATCTATTAATAGAGAAAACAAAAAACATATAAGAATAATCAAGAATCAAAAAACCATTCATAAATTCTTTATTCTATGGAGAAAAATCATCAACCATAAATTAACAATCAACCCAAAAATTAATTTTCTAAAATAATTAATTCATGTTAGACATGGGAGAATAAAAAATGGGGATTAATCCAAAAAAATCCCTACCTATAAATTAGATCGATCACTGATGAAGAACAATTTTGTATCATTGTCGTTGGAGAGATCCAAGAATCAAGTTAACAAAGGCGAACTCCTTAGAAAATCGATCATCAATCTGTGATCTTATTATCATCTACCAAATCTCTCCTAAAATGTCCTCTCTAGTGTCTATGGTTAGGTAGATAACCCTAGAATATGGAAATATTTATGATTAAAAATAATATAATTAGGTCATGGTTAATTAATAGACAAAAAATTATTTACATAATTTATTTTTCTATTATTTTGTATGTGGCTTCTCTTAGATAAAAATTCTGACGTGTACAAATATTATATCATACCTATGGTAAAACCCAATTTCTAGATTTAATGGCTGCCTTAGTTTTCCCATCTAATACAATGTTCAAGAGATATTCCATTATTTCAAAAAAAGAATGTGAATGCATGATATATTATATTTAATATTTTTAATATATTAACATTGAGGCTTCATGGGCCCTAGAATCCCACACTGACTCCACGATTAACTCCAAAAATATTCCTTAAAATATTCCATAGTGTTACATGGAAAAAATAGAGTTGTTACAGATATGGCAGTCACGCCATCATCCCATGCAACTCTGCACATGGGAACTGTAAGTTGGTAGCAACGTCAAGGTTGTGGGATTGATGCAGACTTGAAGAAGTGTTTGGGAGGGGTTGTTCTAGTGTAGTGGGGTAATTTAAATATATGTAAGGCAATTCCCTATAGGTATCTGGGCTATGAAATTCAGGCTTTATGCCACTGGTCCTCTGATCCATGTAAGGGTTCCCTCTCAACCTAGTTAAAAAAGGGATAATCCGTGAATAAAAAATAAAAAAATAAGTCCTTCAAGCCATTTAAGCCATCCAATACACTCCATTGTATGTGAAATCATCCTATTTTACCCTAGTTGTGAATATAAAATGAACCTAATTATAACTAATTACACTACACATAATCCACCTCCATGGTCAATAAGTTAAAGGGATCCTCAGTCGAGATCACCCTCTAACTCACCTTCCTAATATGCAATTGCACCCATTCATCACTAAATCAGCATGGCTTCATTGTATGCCTTAATAATTGTTAAATTCATAGAGAATAGTGTAGAAGAAAAAATTAATCCTTAGACAATCACAGCAAGGGATTATTGTCACCTTCCTTTACTATTGATCATCCTTAGAGTAACTCAAAGAAAATAAAAAAAAATATTAAAATATAAAATCATAAAGACTTGGGTTTAACACTGGATCATACCCTGGGATATTCATGGGGCTTGTTATGGTAGGTTGTAATAATAAAAATATACATAAGTGGGGGCTGAATTGTTTATTTTTTAAAAACTTGATAGATTCTGTCTTTTGACTCCCTTTGTGATTTATATAGATAAGTAATATTTTCTTCTACATGAAATATGAGAAGTGGATAAACAGAAAGAATGAACACAATAATTTTAAAGTGGTTTGGGTCACAAAGATCCCCTAGTCCACTCCACCAATTCTCTATCTGTGAGATTGGTGAATTTTACTAGAAATTTCCTCTTATCACTATACCTTCAAATCCACTACTAAGTGCAGGTAATTGACACCTTTACAACAAGGCTAAATAGATCCTTCTATTTCTTTTACAGTGAACTTGTTATCCATAGCTTAGTACAAGAATCTGATACTTAAACTAAAATTGATTATGAGTATTTGATACTCCAATAAATCAAAAGAGTTTGATTTGATAATGGTTTGGGTTGATCTTCACAGTTTCATCAACAACTGACAGTAGACGGATCTTCTTCTTCAGAAATTAAAGTCTCCAAGAAAGAATAACTCTGAAGCAATCATGTTTGAAAATGATCATCAATTTGAATAGAAAACAATAATAGTAATAATATTAAATTAGTACAAGGTTAAAAATTTATATCTCCAAAGTGTATCCTCTTTCAAAAAATAACATATTTGATCATTTGTTGTAACAGCACTATAAAGATATTCACATGAATACAATTGTATGTGTATGTGTGTGTGTGTTTTCAAAGGAATTTTGATAGAATATATAGTGCACAAATCTTTCTTCATTATTCTAGTTCCGATAAGGTTTCCTAATAGATCATGGATATTCAAATTAAAATTGTCTAGGAGAGTTGTAACTTCCCTTAAGAATAGGGTTTAACTATGTAGCATAGGGTTCAAATGCGTAGCGTAGGGTTCCTTTGCATAGCATAGGGTTCCTTTTCAAATAATAGGGTTCCTACCAATGTATGGTTCCTTAACCATACTTTTATCTGCACATAACGTAGGGATCAAAAGTAACATAGGTATGAGAATTCATACATTAATACTTTCAGCATAAGATTGATTCCAAACATAGAATTGATTAACCATACGTTTAATCTCCCAAACGTAGGGTATGACCAATGTTTCTAGATTCCAATATAGGTTTGATATTCCACATGTTTAATATCTTGTGTAGGGATGTCGATCCATACGCAAACTATTCAGCGTATCATAGGGATGATGATTCATACGTTCATTCATTGAACGTAGGGTTTGAACACTGTTTCTATAACATATCTCATAGATTTTCATTCCATAAAAGATATAAATAAAATCATGATATATATTCCTAAAACATACTTAATTAAACTTTATTAGAAAAAAAACAAGGGTATTTGTGTGTATCAAAATCATCATATATTACAGAGTATTATTGAGACAATACATGCCCAACAATATCCCCTTTTTTGATAATCACAAAACCCATAACATAATTTATAGAAAATATAGGATTTTTAAGCACTGATAATATATTTTGATTTTATAGTATTATTTCAATGAAGTAAAATAGATACTTATAAATTGAAAAGGTTTTTGTTTACCCAAATTTATCCAAATTTCTCCAAAAATATGAAATATTGTGGTTCTCAAATATTCTCCCCCTTTTTGTGACATCAAAAAGAAGGTTTGAAATAATAAATGATATAAACCATAGCTAATATAGCACTAAATTGTAAATGAATGTTATAGAATACTATGTAGATAAATAAGATGTGTGATGTGGCAGTGTAAATTTGAACATAAATAACACAATAATAAAAGTATAAAATAGTATAAAACTTACAAATATAAAGTAAAGTAAATTTAAATGCATATCAAATGTTTTTGAGAAATTATGAGTACATACCATAATCAACTTAAGAATTGTTCAAAAGGATTGGATCAGGTATGAATGGTTTTCTTGATCAAAATCATCATGGGTAGTAGGTACAATTGGATGAGGAAATGATTGAACAATACTATAAATCTCAATTAGCTTCATTGACAGACTCTAAAAATGATTGTTAAAAACATATTTCCACTGCCAAAGCATCTTCTTTGAATCATTCCTGGTCTCTAATATTTCCACCAAATTTACCTTAACAAACTCATTCACTGTTTCTTCATATTGAATGAAGGTAGTCAATTTATCCCTTACCTGATGAAGAACTAGTCCTAGCTAAGAATCACTCAATTTCAGTTGACTTATCAAGTGTCTCTAATTCTAAAAAAGTAAATTCAATGGATTATTGTTACACTGAATAGTGTGCATTATATCATTGAAATTATCCAAAATAGTAGTTATAACTTCAAATCTATCGATTAAGTTTGGAAAATTTTATTGAGGTGTAGAGGTTAAAGCCTGATGACTATCTTTGAAAGACTGAAATTCACTACTCAACATCTACTTCAAATCATCAAAATCAGACTTCTTCACAGATTCTTCCTTTAAATATATGAATTCTCTAGCTAAAGATATGATAAATTCTTCAATATCTCCCAAAGAAATCAAATTTTCTTGAATGTCTCTGAGTTGAGATTGAAGTGTCTGAAACTCATCCCTAGGCATTGTTGAACTTGTGAGCTCTTCAACTTTCTTCTTCTCAATTTCCAATTCTTGTCTTAAACACAAGTTATGGCTCTCTAAAGAAATACACTTACGAATCATAGCTTCATCTTAATATTTAAAAGACTCTATAGAAACAACTCTTGAATTTTGTCCAGTCTGAACTATATCCAAACTTGGCTCTCTTCCTAAAACAACCAATCCTTGAACTTTTTTTCTATATCTTAATGTATACACAACTACATTAATCAAATCAGTAACAACCAAAGAAATATTTTTAGGGGAATATCCACTTGAAATAGGGACATCTTCCCTCTATTCATCTTATCTTTGAGCCTCCTGCTCAACATTCTCAGCTACTTATTCTTCAACTCAACCTTCATTTCACTCTTCAATTATATTCACAACTCCAATAATGTTTACTAAAATTATTATTCTCTGATAAATATGACCCTCTTTAAGTCTTTATTTATCCTCTTCATCATGCTTTGGACTGATATAAAAAACTGATGGTATCATCCTCTGCTCCACTTGAGCAATTTCCATCAAATTATGTTTTTGTTCCACTCCAACAAGTAAAATAATATTGCAGTAGTTCCTCCATAAATATCCCAATTTCTTGATATTCCCAACATTTAAAATGTTGTTGTGATGAAATCTATATCTGAAATTCATATCTCTGATTTTTTCATTTCTTAGTAAAAAATATAAATTATTCTTCTATAGGGATAGAATCCTATTTTTTCTTCTTTTTAATAGTAATGAATTAAATATATTAACATGAAATGACATAAATTGAACCTAATTTGGTTAAAAAATAGAAACAGAACATATGTGTCTAGATACAATACTTTATCTAAATCATTTCTTCTCGTTAAAATTCTAGATTAGATTAAATTCATCATGAATCTTCGATTAGAAGTAAGATCTTTTATCATTATTTTCTTGATAGATATTTTTTCAAATAAAGAAAAAATAATATCCTCTAACTTATATTTTTCATCACTGATATTCCTTAAGTTTAAATAAAAATCACCCTCATGGGGACAGCATAATAACTTAGCAATTTCCAAAAAAGAAAGAGAAAATTCATCATTATGAATCTTAGAGAATATAAATTCTTCATTGACTCCAAAACTGAATGATGCATTTCTAAAAATATCTTTCACTTCTATTTCAAACATCATGGGAGTGTTTCCATGTCTAAAAGTGAATTTTAATCATTGAAATATAATGGTTGTCTTTAATGAAATATTTTTCTCATTTAAATACTCAAAATCTATCACTTTACCATGAAGAAGTTTATGATACTTCACTGGTGGGTAAATAGGTGCACCCAAATCAGCATCTTCAATTATTTTTGATGTTTCCATTTTTGAAGGTTTTGATATTTAAGGTTCAAAGTTTTAGGATTTTTTAAATATTGGAACGAGAGTATCTCTGTAATCCAAATAGTTTAGAAGGTGTAAAAAGAGTGGGAGAAGTCTGACGATTTTCTTAAGTTGATTTGAAATGTACTCATTACTTTTAAATTTAAAAACGATTAAAAATAAATCAAAATGGAAAAAAAAAATTAAATATAATCATTATGTAACTGAATAAAAATAAATATTAGTTTAAATAATTAAATACAGCAAATAAATTTTACTAAAATAAAAATAGATATACTAAAAATAAATTAATAAATATTCATTTAAAATTAAATATCCCTAAATCCCCCTTAATAAAATCAAAACTAGCAGTGGGAAGTGGTTTAGTAAAAATATCGACTAATTGATATTCAGTATTTACAAATTCTAAAGATATATCCTTTTTAAGAACATGATCTCTTAGAAAATGATGCAAGATATCAATATGCTTAGTCCTAGAATGACTTATAGGATTTTTTGTAATATTAATAGCACTAGTATTATCACATAAAATAGTTATATTATTAAAATTTAGTTCAAAGTCCAGTAGAGAGTTTTTCATCCACAATACTTATGCATAGTAACTACCAGTAGACACATATTCTGCCTCAACCATTGACAGGAAAACTAAGTGTTGTTTCTTACTTGACCATGATACTAAAGATTTTCCTAAAAAGTGACAGGTTCCTAATTTTATTTTTATATATAATCTAAATCCTCCAAAATCAGCATCTGAATATGGAATTAAATTAAAATCATAAGTTTTTTGATAAAGAAGAGATTAAAAAACAGTTCTTTTTAAATATCTAAAAAAATATTTTAACATCAATAAGATGGGATTCTTTTGGATTTGACTGAAATCTAGCACATAAACATATAGAAAATATAATTTATGGTATTCTATATAACGACCCAAGTTTGACGTACATGGACATTAAATTTCTTTTTCATAATACTTAATACATTACAAAAATATGTTCCCAAAGACCGTATTAGTTTAGTGTCTTTGGAAACTTGAAATATAATCTTCTAACTTGGTGAAATATCTTTAACATCTCACATAAAGATCTTCCCCTTAATTTTTCCTTCCTAAAACCTTTATTTATATCCAAGTGAAATGAAAACATAAAAAGGGTGATCTAAAATGCTCATTAAGGGTAAACATGGAGAGCATAAAATAAACCATAAACATTTGAGCGTAAAAACATGAAGATAAAGTTTAAACATCAAAATCATGTGTCATGAAATAAATCTTGGTAGTACTTAAGGCACGGACCATAAATGAACATTAACCATGATAGAATATCATTGGCATAAAACATGTAATTGGGGATAACTAATAAGAATATAATATGATTTCCATAATAGCTAATGCATTGCTGTCAAGACCATCATAGTGGACAAATTCCATTACTGAACCGGGTTTACTTCTCGTTCCATCCATGTATTACTAAACCGGATTTACTTATCATTCCAGTCATGTCTATATCATGATATATAAATCTTTACCCAATTAATTTGAGGTAGATATAGGTCCCACCCATCTCATAATGAAACCATTCTTACGTGTCCCAAAAAAACATAAAAACATTCACTGTAGCATAACCCATGAAATAAAATGGGTTTCTTAAACATCATTCCATCATAACATAATCCATAAATAGATTTTCTAAAAATAGCTCCATCATTTATACAATCAAATAAAAGTAATAATAAGGATAGAAACATAAACCTATGTAATATTAGATAGAAAATAATTTTGATAAAATCACTTAAGCTTCATTCCTAAGGAAAATATCATTTCTTCTTCAAAAACGTTTTCCTTCCTTAAAATACCATACAATTTTAGAAGAAGAAAATTTATGTGAAAATAACCCTTTAAGAATGTAGGGAAATATTCAAGGAAATAAATCATTATGAAAGTGTAAAAATCCATTCATGCATACAAGTTGAAAAAACATTATTCTCATACATTTTCCAAAAAATTCAAAAAGTACATTGTACCTAAAATGAAAAAATCTTCCATACATATCGTTTAGTAAAACTTTACAAATGGGTAAAATTGACTTTAAACAATTATTAAAGGATATAAAGAATATTTTTAAATACATATTTATAAAACATGTATGTGGATGATAATTATACTCCAGTAAATACTTACAAATAAACAATCTTAGATAAAAACGAGACTTGAAAAGTTATTCCATACCTTAGGTTTGATATGATTCATATGCATTTGAAACTCATGTATAATGATTTAAATAATGTTACTTATTTATTATAGAATCATAATAATTTTTATGATTCTATAGCAGCTGTGGAACTGTAGCAGCGGTGACACTGTAGCGGCAGAGGGACTGTTGCAGGTACTGTAGCAACGGCGGTTAATGTAGCAGGTACTGTAGCAGCACGGGTACTATAGCAAAACTGTTCACCGAGGGGTCCTTTGGGCCAAAAAATGGGCTTTCAAGCCTTGTTTTCAGGCCACTTGGCCTTGGGCCTTCGGGCTATGTAATGGGTCACCCTCTACCCAGTCTAAAGAGGTCTTTTCTTTAAATAATAAATTGAGGCTTCGGCCCCAACCTTTAAAAAAAATATTTTCATCCATTTTTTAGTAACATTTCACTGTCACTCGTTATGCAAGTATTAATTACTTTATGTTCTTATGCATGTTTTTTTGGATAAGTTCTTTTTCCTCATTTTAGGTTATAGTTATATCATTTAAATAATGGCATTAATATAATATATATCATATTTATTCATTAAATTCATTTATATAATCATGGTTAAATGAAGATTATGCAAAATGAATCACATCACACCGTGGAGACGGTAAGCCGTACGTATGCACGAGCGATGATATCATTCCCATAATTGTTGAATGGTATTGAAGTGGATAGTGTATAATATCTTATAATTAGTATAATGTTATAATAATCATATATAGTTATTATTTCCACCATTATACACATCCTTGTAATGTAGTGGTGAAAAAATATATTACACCATGGCGTGGAGATGGTAAGTCATACGTATGGTAAGTCGTACGTACGCACGCGTGGTGATTTAATTTTTCGTAGGATGGATAGAAGGTGAAATAGGGTTGTTTAATATTTATAATAACATATCAGTATATGATTGATATTGATGTTATTACTTTATAATGAAACAACTAATTAAGAATAAGTATAAGAAGAAATAGATTTGAAAGAATCGGTAGAAGAGATTACCTCTTCTTAGACGTACTCTCTTTAGATATCCTCTTAATGGAACTAGAGTTGGTCTTTTGAGAGTACCATAACCTATAAAATTTAACTAGTGAAGTTGAGAAGAGAAAATTTCATGGGTTTTCCGATCTTGAAGGCTTAAAATGGATTGAAGAGGAGAGGGGGAGGTGCTCTTTTATAATTGAGGTGAGGGGCACTTTTGGAAACCTCAAAAATATTAATTTATAATAAAATCAAACCCCACTTAAAATCCTCCAAAATGTACCAATTTAGAATATTAGATGATATAGGGTTGTAATATCATCAACCAATAAATTTTAGAAAAATTTTATGTCAATTTAAGCATTACCATTTTAATTAACACTTAGTTATTCTATTTAATTTTAATTGTGGTAATAACATTCTAAATATTTAATGGTTATAAATATTTACTTATATGGTGATAATTGAATATAAATGGGTTTTTTATGACATTTTAGATCTTATTATTATCACTTTGTAATTTTTAAATATTTTTATGATTTTTAAATAATTTAATAAAATTTTATTTTTATAAAATATCAATATTGTCAATTTTGACACTATTCATTTATTTGACTTTAAATAAAATCCTCACAAAAGATAAATTCGAACCAAAAGATTTAATATACTCCTATCATGTCAAAGTCACATATAAAATTCATGGATAACTTTAATTAGTTCATATGATATTTCTTTTAATATTTTTAAAACCATTTATTTGATATTTCAATTAATAAAATAATTTTTACATCATTATTGTGTCATCATTAATGGTAATTAATTAATCTCTAAAAAATATAAAAAAAAATCAAATGATGTATATACTTTCATTAGATTTATATATACTATTTACTTTAGAAGTTTTAAGAATTTTATCACTATATTAAAATTATTATACTTATAAGATAAAAGAGAGTGACATGTTGTCACTTTCTTTTATTTTAATGATAATTACATCATTTTCATGGAAAATAGTCCATAAAATGAATCAATTTCGACCCTTAGGTGATATGAGTCAATTTTTATTCATCCAATAGAATTTTGGTAGGTGTTAGGGTAATTTTATAATATTATTTTTTACCCTTAATTACCTGATTTACCTTTAACCATGGTAATAAAAATAATTACCAAAGTTACTATTCATAATGCACAAAAATAATAGTAGTCCATTAATATAATTTGGAACTACTGATTACAAATAAGGAATCCATTTTTCAAAATTAAGAACAAAAAATTTATAGTAATTAATTTAAAATTAATCCTATTGTCAGAAAAAAAACGGGTTTTTGTTTAAAATTTAAAACATTGCAAAAGGTTGAAATGTTTTTACATATGAATTCAATGTAAAATTAATGAAAATGACTTAAATTGTATTAAAATGTAAAAATAAATTCTATTTATAATTTAAAACCATTCAATAATATATCTTAACCATATAAATTATTTCGATGAAAAAGTTGTTTTCGATCAAAATTTAGAGTATTTTTACTATTCATCAAAATATGAAAGTTACCAAAACAATATAAAAAATTCATCCAAAGTAAAATTTTATATCCCTTTTCTAAGGAAGAAGTTTTTTTGTCAAAATAAACTTATTAACATGTCAAAAACTATATTTTAAATGGGTGTTCCTTCAAAAGGCAGCAAAACTGCATTTTTTGAAAAATACTTCTTTTATCTGAAAAAAAATGAACATGTTATTATATCATGTCTAGAAAAAACATAAGATGAATTTTAATTTTATATAATTAAAAATGTGGTTAATACTATTCATAATGGCTATTTTATATCCCATAATAATATTTTAATAATATATCATTGTTTAGTGAAACTCTATATTGTGTTCAATGCAAGTTATCACATAAGGTCACTCTTCTGTGTAACACAAGCCAAGTTAGTGTTGCATATAGTGAAATATTCCTTTTGTGTTTCATATAAAATTATCCAAACTTATTTTATTTATATATTGAACAAAATATATACTCATTTTTGCATGAAATGAATTCTATTAGGAGAACTTGAAATTTTTTGTAACACAAGCCAAGAATAGTGTTGTGTATACTGAAAACTAATACTATGTTGCATATAGCGCAAGATAATATTGTTGTAGAATACTTCAAAATACATAAAAGAATATAAAAAGAATCGATCCCATAAAATCTCAGTGTGTTACATTCTACCCCTCTTAAAATGAATTTCGGCCTCAAAATTCATCGGTGTTATAAATGGTTTACTACCTAAAATTTTCTTTCATAGAAACCCACATCATAAAAAGGGATAATAAAACTTCATTTTAAAAAATAAAGTTAGAAACATAATGGTTACCCAAAGTAACTCATAACTGGGTTTCCACATAGGAGAACATATATGGGAAGTGAAAACATGGATATGGAAGAGAAATCTAACCATCAAGTTCTGATGGATAGTGATAGAGAATAAGGTATGGAGAAAATTAACTACCAGAAATCCATAAATATGTGATGATTTAAGGGACCATATGATTCATTGAATAAGAAGTTACTAGGATAACATTTTTGGTTTCAAGATATTTTTCCTAAATTTGATGAATTTTTACATGAGGATAAATATTTACATGATTTTCGTACAATCTCACCATTGGTATTTCCCTGAAAAATTTCCACTTCATCTCTTATTTAAAGAAATGAAGTTGAATTTTTCATTATTGAAGTGTTAGTTTATCATGGGATAGAATGATAGGTCATTCCATCTATCTCAACAAAAAGGTTATAACGGGTTATAAAATATGCATAAGTCCACCTATAGTGAGATAATACATTAATCTAACAAACTTCAATCGAAAAATAAATTATACTATACATAAATGGATAACATTACAATCCTTATAAAAACTGAAAATGTAAAACTTTATAAGGAGGTGAACTAAATCGAATTAACATTTGTCTCCCATATATCATTTGTTAGTTCTTGGTTGTCACATTCCAAACATGTGAATACCTTAATCATATATTCTCTTTAAACATGATAATAACTTGAATTACCATATAACCTTAGTGAAAACATGAATTCTATCAAAATTAACTCTTTCCATGCACCAAAAATACAAAAAATTATATATAATCAAACCATGATATCACTTTGTCCTTATATCTGTCATGATCTCATTAATACTATCAGACATCTCATTATCTCTTTATCCATTCATTATGTGCATATCATGTACTTTCCAAAAATATTTCAATCACTTTTCATGGTTATCGATACCATATAATGATTGAAAACCACAATAAACCAATACACATATATTCCAATATTCCATAATACTATAAATGAGATTCCACAACACTATTTTGGAATCCCATTACATAAAAACTTAATCATTCCACCGCTTTATTGTCATACTCAACATCACCAATAGTGATCTCATGTGACTCCCTTTGTATTTTTCCTTAAGAGTTTGCTGAAGTCGATCATCATTAACCCTTGGATTAGGGCATTGGTTAGAAAAATGCCCCATTTCCTTTCACTTGTATCATTGAAGTGTTGGTGGTGCGTTCTTTGTAGTATTTCCTCCATTCATATCATTAGAAACCTTTTTCCCATTACTTTGGAACTCAATTGCTCGATGACCTTATTTTCCACACTTGAAACATTTTCTAGTCCCTTTAAGAAAATATCCACCATGATTCTTTCCACACTTTGAGCATAAGGAAACATTCATCTTCTTTTCACCATTGTTTTGATATTTTCCCTTGAACTCCATCTTCCATTTCTTATCAAAACCATGATATGGATATGTAACACCAACTTCTAGTTCTACCTTGATAGCACAATGCAGAATCTCTTCATAGATACTAAATTCTCTTATAGCTAATGCCCTTCGAAGACTTGGTTCTAAGACACTGAAGAATCGATCAACTTTACTTTCAGGTTGGATGATAAAGCCATAATCATACCTTGAAAGTCTTGTAAAATTTTCCTCGTATGTACCAACAGATTCATCATCCTTTTTCTTAAGCCCAAGTAACTCCTTTTCCATATTTGTTCGAAGAATATAAGGGAAGTAATTATTGAAAAAAAATTTCTTGAACTTATCCCGTTCCATGGATTCAATTTCATCTTGTTGCCTTGTATTCTTAATAAAAGTCCACCACTGGTCTGCTTCACCTTCTAAAATATAAAATATCCAAAATGAATTTTTCATGTTCTGAATAGCGAAGGATGTAAAATATATTTTCAATGGTACTGATCCATTGTTTAGAAACAAGTGGATCAGAAGACCCACTAAAAGAAGTTGGGCGTTGCCTCATGAATGAATCAATAGAATGTTGTTCCGTTCTCTGCTCCTTTGGGAGTCTAGATTTATTCATAGCTTGTGGAATTATAGAAATAAGATTTTTTATCCCATATCCCAAAATATTTTGTTGTTCAGGAGGACAATAATTGCATTTCCCAATGCATTGATCATTAACACAGTTCCTTCGGGTTCCATCCATTGTCTAAAACCCAAAAAGAATAGTGTGAGAGGAAAATATCATACTCGGAAAACAACATAATCAAGGGGGAGTACTTTAAATATCTAACATATTAGGTTTAATCCTAGGTTATTCATTATCATTACCATAATTATAGGACTGTAACCTATATTTATAATTAACCTTATAGATATTCCTAGAGATACCTTAGAAATATATCTAGGGATCTCACAAAAGTTTTTGCATCCTAGTTTCCAAAGGTTAACTAAAAATTTGCTTTGATACCAACTATAACGACCCAAGATTGACTTACATGGAAATTACATTTCTTTTTCGTAATACTTAATATATTACACAAATATATGCCCAAATATTGTATTAGTTTAGTGTCTTTGGAAACTTGGAATATAATCTTCTAACTTGGTGAAAGATCTTAAACATCTCCCATAAATATCTTCCCCTTTAGTTTTCCTACCTAAAACCTTTCTTTATATCCTAAGGAAATGAAAAAATAAAAAGGTAGAACTCAAATGCTCAGTAAGGGTAAACATGGAGAATATAAAACAAACCATAAACATTTGAACATAAAAACATGAACAAAAATTTTAAACAACAAAATCACGAGTCATGAAATAAATCTTGGAATTACTTAAGGCATGGATCATAAAAGAACATTAACCATGATAGAATATCATTTTCCTAAAATATTTAATGATTCAAACTAATAAAAACATAATATGATTTTAATAGTATCCAAGGCATTGCTGCCAAGACCATCATAGTGGACAAAGTCCATTACTGAATTGGGTTTACTTGTCGTTCCATCCATGTATTACTAAACTAGATTTACTTATTATTCCAATCATGTCTAAATCATGAGATATAAATGTTTACCCAATTAATTGGAGGGATATATAGGTCCCACCCATATCATAATGAAACCATTATTATGTGTTCCACAAAAACATAAAAACATTCAGTATAGCATAACCCATGAAATAAATTGGGTTTCTTAAACATCATTCCATCATAACATAATCCATAAATTGATTTCATAAAAATAAATCCATAATTTATAAAATAAAATAAAATTAATAATATGTATAAAAACATAAGCCTATGTAATCTTATGTGGAAAATAATTTTGATAAAACACTTGAGCTTCATTCCTGAGGAAAATATCATTTCTTCTTCAAAAATATTTTCCTTCCTCAAAATACCATAAAATTTTAGAAGAAAACATTTTATGTGAAAATAACCTTGTAAAAATGTAGGGTAATATTCAAGGAAATAAATCATTATGAAATTATAAAAAAAAATCATGTGTACAAGTTAAAAAACATTATTCTCGTACTTTTTCCAAAAAAGTCAAAAATTACCTCGTACCGAAAACGAAAAAAGATTCCATTCATATCGTTTAGTAAAAATTTACCAATGAGTAAAATTGAATTTAAACAATTATTGAAGGATATAAAGAATATTTTGAAATATTTATTTAGGAAACATGTATGTGGATGATAATTATACTCCAGTAAATACTTAAGAATAAAAAATCTCGGATAAAAATGAGACTTAGAAAGTTAACCCTTACCTTAGGTCTGATATTCTTTGTTTATATTCTAACCTCTTGTATAATGATTTAAATAATGTTACTAATTTATTCCAAAATAATAATAATTTTTATGATAACATTTATGATCATATGTTCATCCATTTGTTAGTAACATTTCATTGTTACTCGTTATTCAGGTATTAACTTCTTTATGTTCTTATGCATGTTTTGTCAGATAAGTTAATATTCCTCTTTTTAGGTTATAGTTATACCATTTATAGAATGGTATTAATATAATATATATTATATTTATTCATTCAATTCATTTATATAATCATGGTTTAATGAATATTATTCAGAATGAATCGTAATGCACCATAGAGATGGTAAGTCGTACGTACGCATGAGTGATGATATTGTACCCATAATTGTTGAATGGTATTAAAGTGAATGGTGTATAGTATCTCAGAATCAATATCATGTTATAATAATCACATATAGTTATTATTTCCACCATTATACCCATCCATGTAAGTTGGTGGTGAAAATACATATTACACCACGACGTGGAGACGGTAAGTCATACGTACGTGCACGCGATGATTTCATTTTTTGTAGGATGGATATAAAGTGAAATAGGGTTGTTTAATATTTATAATAACATATCTGTATATGAGTGATACTTATGTTATTACTTTATAATGAAAAAACTAATGAATAGGAAGTATAAGAATAAATATATTTGAAAGAATCAGTAGAAGAGATTACCTCTTCTTTGATGTGCTCTATTTAGATCTCCTCTTAATGGAACCAGAGTTGGTTTTTTGAGAAGACCAGAATATCTAGAATGTAAATAGTAAATTTTAGAAGATAAAAGGTTAGGGTTTTTTCGATCTTAAAGGCTCAAAATTGATTTAAGAGGAGAGGGAGGAGGTACCCTTTTATAATTGAGGTGAGGGGTACTTTTGAAAACCTCAAAAATATTAATTTATAATAGAATCAAACCCCACTTAAAATCCTCCAAAATATCCCAATTTCAAATATTAGATGAGATAGGGTTTTAATATCATCAAAAAATAAATTTTAGACAAGTTTTTATGTCAATTTAATCATTATCATTTTAATTAACACTTAGCTATTCTATTTAATTTTAATTGTGGTAATAACATTCTAAATATTTAATGGTTATAAATATTTAATTATATGGTGTTAATAAACCATAAATGGGTATTTTATGACATTTTAGATCTTATAATTATCACTTTATAATTTTTAAATATTTTTTATTATTTTTAAATAATTTAATAAAATTTTATTTTTATAAAATATCGATAGTGTCAATTTTGACACAATTCGTTTATTTGAATTTAAATAAAGTCATCACAAAAGCTAAATTCAAACCAAAATATTTAATACACTCCTAAAATGTCATAGACACCTAAAAAATTTTGTGAGCACTTTAATTAGTTCATATTATATTTCTTTTAATATTTTTAAAACCGTTTATTTGATATTTCTATTAATAAAATAAGTTTTACATCACTATTATTTCATCATTAATGGTAATTAATTAATCTCTAAAAATTATAAATAAAATAACATGATTTGTATAATTTAATTATATTTCTAGAGACTATTTACTTTCTAATATTTAATAATTTTATCACTATATTAAAATTATTATACTTTTAAGATATAAGAGAGTGACATGTTGTCACTTTCTTTTGTTTTAATAATAATTACATCATTTTCATGGAAAAGAGTCCATAAAATGAATTAATTACGACCCATAGGTGATATGGGTCTATTTTTATTCATCCAATAGAATTTTGGCAGGTTTTAGAGTAATTTTCTAATATTATGTTTACCCTTAATTACCTGATTTACCTTTAACCATGGTAATAAATATAATTACCAAAGTTACTATTTATAATGAACAAAAAATAATAGTATCCCATTAACATAATTTGGACCTACATATTCCAAATATGGAATCCATTTTTCAAAATTAAAAACATATAATTTTCTGTAATTAATTTAAATTAATCTCGTTGTCAGAAAAAAATGGTTTTTTGTTTAGAAGTTAAGACATTGCAAAAGGTTGAAATGTTTTTACATAGGAATTCAATGTAAAATTAATGAAAATGACTTAAATTGTATTAAAATATAAAAATATATTCTATTTATACTTTAAAACCATTCAATAATATATTTTAACCATATAAATTATTTCGATGAAAAAATTTTCTTTTAATTAAAATTTAACATATTTTTACTATTCCTTAAAATATGAAAGTTATCAGAAAAATATCAAAAATTCATCCAAAGTAAAATTTTATATCTATATTCCAAATAAAAAGTTCATTTTGTCTAATTGAACTTATAAACATGTTAAAAACTAGATTTAAAATGGGTGCGTCATCAAAAGGTGGCAAAACTGCATTTTTTTAAAAATACTTCTTTTATCCAAAAAAATGAACTTGTTCTTATATCATGTCTAGAAAATACATAAGATGAATTTTAATTTTATTTAATTTAAAATTTGGTTAATACTATTCATAATTTCTAGTTTATTTTCTATAATAATATTTTAATAATATATCGTTGTTTAGTGAAACTTGGTATTGCGTACAATGCAAGCTATTGCGGAAGGTCGCTCTTGCATGTAACAAAAGCCAAGTCAGTGTTGAGTATAGTGCCAGATTTATTTGGTGTTGTGCATAAAATTATCTAAACTTATTTAATTTATACATTGAAAAAAATCTATACTCAGTGTTGTGTGAAATGAATTATGTCAAGAGAACTTGAAATTATGTGTAACACAAACCAATAATAGTGTTGTGTATACTGAAATCTAATACTATGTTGCGTATAGAACAAACTAATATTGGTGTATCATACTACACAATACATCAAAGAAAATAAAAAATATATATATCCTATAAAATCTCGGGTTGTTACATGATAGTAGTAAGATATAATAAACTACCAATCATACCTCTATATAACTTTTTTTTAACTGGTTTTCTAGATTCATCCAAATCATGTTTTATCTTAGTACACATAGGTGTTGTATAAGTCTTACTATTTTCAAATAAAAAAATTTTCAATAAATCTAAAATATATTTACTTTGATTTAAAACATTTCCATAATATTTTTCATAATTTTGAAATCCTAAAAAGAACTTTAATTCACCCATTATACTCATTTCAAATTCCTTTTGCATTAGTTTTGAAAAATAATTACAAAGGTTTTTATTTATTAAATTGAAAATAACATCATCAACATAAAATTGTACTAATAAAATATTAGAACAAACTGTTTTATTAAAAATAGTAGGATCTTCCAATATAACTATAATTCCATTTTTCCAAATAAAAGAACTTAATCTTTCATACCAAGATCTAGGTGCTTGTTTAAGTCCATAGAGATATTTAGTGAGTTTAAAAATAGAATTTGGTTTATGAGGGTTTTCAAAATCTTGGGGTTGTTCAACATAAACTTCTTCTATTAAATCAACATTTAAAAGGAAGATTTAACATCCATATGATATAATTTAAAATTCATATGACATGCATAAGCTAAAAGGATTCTAATGGATTCTAATCTAGATACAGGTGTAAAGGTTCCATAATAATATATTCCTTCTTCTTGATTATATCCTTTAGCTACTAATCTAGATTTTTTTTTCTGGTTATGATCCCTTGATCGTCCTGTTTATTTCTAAAGATCAATTTAGTCCCTTTAACTGGATAATCTAATGGTCTTTCCACTAATTCCCAAACTTCATTTATTCTAAATTGGTTTAGTTATTCTTACATTTGTAACATCCAAATATCATCTTCTAAAGCTTCTTCAATATATTTGGTTCTAAATGAGAAAGAAAGGGAGAGAATTAAGCTAGGTTTACTATATTTTTTCTAGTTATAATTCATATATCTAGTTCTTCTATGATAGTTTCTAAAGGATGGTTATTTATGGTTATAGACTATCTAGGCAAGACATTTTCAAGTTCATTAGTTTCATGTTCTTCTAAACTAGACTAAATTTATTTATATCATTTCTAAAATCATCTTTGGGAGATTCAAGTCTCGTGGTATCAAATGAGTTAGTATTTTCATCTTCTTTCTCTTTCTCTTTATTAAAAGGGTCAGTTTCATCAAAATTCACATGAACTGATTCTTCAATAGTCATTTACTTTTCATTAAAAACTCTATAGGCTTTAGAAGTAGCAGAATATCCCAAAAATATTCCTTCATCAATTTTTGGATTGAATTTACCAAGGTTTTCCTTATTATTCAAGATATACACCTTGCATCCAAATAATTTAAAGTACTTTACTTTAGGTTTTTTGTTATTCCAAATTTTATAGGGTTTATTTTTAATAACAGGTCTAATTGAAACTTTATTCATGATATAGCAGGGTGTGATAACATCTTATTCCTAGAAATATGTAATAAGACTATATTCATTCAGTATAGTCCTTTCCATTTCTTGAATATTTATATTTATTCATTCAACAATTCCATTTTGTTGAGGTGTTCTTTGTGTAGAGAAGGTGTGTTTAATACTCATATTTAAGAAAAAATAATTAAATTCTTGATTTTCAAATTCTCCACCATGATCACTTCTCAATGAAATTATTTTAAAACCTTTTTCATTTTGAAAAATTTTACAAAAACTTTAAAAAAATAGTGAATAATTCACTTTTGATTTTTAGAAAATAAACCCAAGTAAATATTGAAAAATCATCAACTAAAACATAAAAATATAATTTACCAGCCAAAATTTATACCCTTGATGGTCTAAAAAATCAATATGGATAAGTTATAAAGGTTTAGAAGTAGCAATTTTGTTAATTGATTTGAAAGATGATTTGTGTTGTTTTCCAATTTGACATGCATCAGAAAATCTGTCATTATGAAATTTAAGACTAGGTAAATCAGAAATTAACTATTTCTTAAATAATTTATATAGAGAATATATATTGAAATTTCTAAGTCTTATATGCCAGATCTGTGACTCATTTTTCTTAGTAGTTAAATAGTTCAATTTTTGTTTACATAAGGAATTAAATTCCAAATTATAAACATTCTCAGTTCTTGGTGATCTAAATTTAAGCAGTTTATACTTGAGAAATGGGAAAGAATTATTAGAGAAATCAACATAGAATCTATCATCACAAAGTTGAGAGATACTTATCATATTTTTCTTTAACCCTTTAAAATACAGTACTTTATTGATTGAGATAGTATTTGGATCTCCAACTCCAATAATTTTTCCTTTTTCATTGTCACTAAAAGTGACTAGAACTCCATCCATTTGAGTTGGTGTGCGGAAATTTGATGAGTCTCCACTCATTTATCTCGAGCATCCATTGTCCATATACCATATAACATTTCTATTCCTATGGCCTTTTCCTACAAAATAATTTAAACATGTGTTTGTTTTCGTACCTATATTTTCTTGGGTCCAACACTGTCAGTGAACAATGACCTTAGAATCTAGATTTGCTTTATTTTCCAAAAATTCATATCAATTAATTTAGATATATTTTTTGAAATAAAAGACTTTTTAATACCACTAATTTGATGATTTATCAAGTAATTATTAGTGTAATGGCCTTTTATTCCATATTAATAGTAGGTAGTATTTTTTTAATTGGGCACAAAATAATTCTTATATAATTTGGGCTTTTCAACCTTGCTTACTATTCCAAATTTTTCACTTTTAATAGCATTCTTTCAAATAATCTCATTGAGATTATTTTATCCTTTGGTAAAAAAAAGAGTATAAGTTTTATAAAATTAAAATTCATCCTTCAGTTCTTTTATCCTTTTTTCATGATCAATACAGTTTTGTGTAGATGAATTAAATTTTTCAACTAGTTCTTGATGTTGTTTTAGCATAGGTTATCTTTCACCTAAAACAGATTTATGAATATTTTTCAATAATTTATGCTTCTTTATTAAAGAATCATAGTTCTCTTCTAACATTGAACATCAAGCAGATAATTTATCATTTGAGAAACTATCAGTACTAGATTCAGAAGAGTAATAGGATTATACCTCTTCTTCTTATATATCCATAAATCACATATTGGATTTTAGATTTTGTGGCTCTTTCTCTAAGTTGGATTTTAAGGAGCTGTTGAAGTCTTCATATATGAATCTTTGTTTGGTTTGATATCTTGTTTTGTTTTTCGATCATACTTATGAGGTGTTACCTTAAGGGAAATGTTTTTCATTTTTAATATAATTTTTTGATCTTTAGCATCATCTAGAATTTTTACTTCATACATCATCAATGTTCTAATTAGTACCTTCATAGTTTAATTCTTGATAGGTTATGGTTTTTTAATAGCAACAGATATGTCATTCCATTCTGAGGGTAGTACTCTAAGTACTTTCATCACTTGATCTTATTGACTAATGGGATCTCCCAAGGCAGTAATATTATTGAAAATATATGTTAATAATCTATTTATCTATGTGATTATTTCACCATAAAGCATTCTAAATGAATCAAACTTGAGCTTAGCGGTAGCATATATCATATGTCTGATGTTATCTATTCTTTCATAAGCAACTGCAATTGTCTGAAACATTTCATAGGTAGTAGGTCATTGTGAAACTCAATTGAATTCATCAGGTCCAAATTCCATAGATAATAGCATTCATTGCCTTGGAATTTATGTCATATTCAGCCTCTGTTTCATCAGTCCAAGTATCTAGTTTTTCAGGAATAATATATGGAGTGATGATATTTGATTAAACTTTGAAGCCTAGATTCTTCAGATAAATGATCATATGAGATTTCTAGAATCTATAGTTTTCACCATTAAATTATAAAGCATGAACCATAGACAGTTCTTCTTTTGGATCATCCATTGACATTTTCTTTGCATAGACCATATTCTTTTCAGCTTGCTATATCTTTATCACAAAATTGCACCTATGATACCTATTTTTAGGTCAGAATAATACAAATATACAAAATATGGGGGTGAATTGTGTCTTTTAGAAAAACTCAATAGATTTTTTCTTTTGAATCCCTTTGTGATTTATGAAGATATAAAATGTTTTCTTCTGTATGAAATACGAATAGTAGATAAACAAAAATAATGAATGCATCAAATTTATAGTGTTTTAGGGCACAAATATCCTCTAGTACACTCCAACAATACTCTCTCTGTGACCTTGGTGAATTTCACTAGAAAGGTCCTCTTATCACTAGACCTTCAAATCCAAAACTAAGTGCAGGAAATTGACACCTCTAAAACAATTCTAAACAGAGCCTTCTGATTATTTTACAGGGAACCAGTTATCCATAGCTTAGTACAAAAATCTGATACTTAAACCATAACTAGGTATGATCATTTGATACTCAAATAAATCAGAAGAGTTTGATTTGATAATGGTTTGGGTTGATCTTCACAGTTATAGAAGAAAATAATAGAAAATGGATCTTATTCTTCAGAAATGAAATTATTCAAGAAAGAATAACTCTGAAGTGATCCTAGTTGCAAATGATCTTCAATTTGAATATCAACAAATAGTATAAGTAATCTTACAGCAGTATGAGGTTAAAAATGTATATCTCCAAAGTGTAGCCTCTTTCAGAAAATAACAGATTTGACCATTTGTTTCAGTAGAACTGTAAAAGATATTCACATGAATACAATTGTATGTGTATATGTGTGTGTGTTTTTTCAAAGGAATTGTGATAGAATATATAGAGAATAAATCTTGATTTGGTATTCCAGATCCAAGAAGGTCACCCCATAGATCGCAGATATTCAAATTAAAATTTTCCAAGGGAGTCGTAACTTCCCTTAAGAATATGATTGAATTTTTCTTATGAATATGGTTCTTTGAATCAATCATAATGATCTGTTGAATCATATTTTAATCATTCTGTAATTCTATCAAGATCGATGCATGAATCTCTAATTAAATCATGGATTTAAAACTTTTCTATTGAATAGTCAAACATAGGGTTCAACTGCATAGCGTAGGGTTCCTTTTCATAGTGCAGGGTTCCTTTTCATAGCATAGGGTTCCTAAAAATGTATGTTTCCTTAACCATAAATTTATCTACATGTAATATAGGGATTAAAAGTAACTTAGGGATGATAATCCATACATTCATCCTTTCAACATAAGATTGATTCTAAACATAGCATTTATTAACCATATGTTCAATCTCCCAAACTTACGGTATGAACAGTATTTCTAGATTCCAACATAGGGTTGATATTCTATATTTTTAATATTCAGCATAGGGATTCCAATCCATACATAAACTGTTCAGTATAGCATAGGTATGATGATTCATATGTTCATTCACTGAATGTAGGGTTTGAACAGTGTTTCCATAACACATCCCATATCTTTTCATTCCATCAAAGATGTAAATAAAATCATGATATATATTCTTAAAACATACTTAATTAAAATTTATTAGAAAACAAACAAGGGTATTTGTGAGCATCAAAATCATCATATATTATAGATTATTTTTGAGATAATACATACCCAACATATTAATCATTAACATGAGTATAGGGTATTATAGTAAAGGAATAGAAAGAGAGATAAATAGAGAAATGAGAGAGAGAGAGAACAATTTTATTAAAACTCATGTAGAATTAGAGAGTGATAAAAAAATAAATGAGAGAGAGAGAAATAGGGAAATATGTGTGGTTTGATTCTTATTATCACATGATACGTAGTGATGTCTAAGTTTTATATCTCGAACCCGGCTGCATATCATCAAAAACCCCTATTCCATATTAACATATCATAATAATCTAACCATGGTTAGTTCTAGGATAAATTTTTTTAATCAGTTTTAATATACTCTTATCATATACTTCACTTCATACCTTGAGTGTTTAAATCATCATAAACCTTTCACAACTACTCGTAATAAGAGAATTAGAGTCTAAAATGATACCTTTTCTTAGTAATGATATTTTTGGTTCCATATTTGGCCTCATAACCAGAGGCATGTTTCATCCTGAGGAGAAGGACCTCTAACCCAATGTTCCCTTAACAACACTACAGTGGAACACATCACTCAAATTTGGTCAGAGGTCATCCACAACATGATTATTCCATTTTACCACCTCATGACACAAAAACCTCATAATATGCTTTAGAGTATTTTCATCCCTTTTTCAAAGATGTTATAGAACTCTTAGTTATTGAGACCCATTTGAGTTATCATATCACATCCTTCACACTTGGTATGGGCACCATTACCTTAAACTATGTTTACCCCTCTCCGAGTTGGTCTATATTAGTCATGGGGTCTCTCTGTTGTTGGGCTTTCTCTTTTGATTTAATATATAGACTACCTAATATTTTGGTCATAGTTATATGAACTTAAACATCAACTTCATCAGTTCATCTTGTAAGGACTTAAACTTCCAAAGGAAAGAGTCATAGTACATGTCAGGTTGAAACCCGACAAAGGGAATCCAAGGAAAAAGTCAAGTATACACTTATTACGCTTATACCTTTCATAATCTATGCATAATTAGACTGTTAAAAATGGCTCAAAACTTGTCAAGTTGAAACTCCACAAAGGGATACCTGATAAAAAATTGAGTTACTTCCCTCCAATCCATTCCTTTTTATGACTTAGGAAAAACATAGGGTGAAAAATAAATAAGATACAAATATTTTATAGACAAAACATGGCTCTATAAAAATTCAAGTTGTGCTCACTGGATCCATTGGTCTAGGAAAAAGTGAGAGTGGGTATTATTATATCCCAGTAAGTGAACCTGAATTATTCCATGGTAACATTGTTGCTCATGATATTTCTACTTATTCACATTGATAATTCCCTCCCTTTTAGATGATCATATACTCAATAAATTTCATTCTATATCCATTAACTTTGAGAATATGTTCTATACATAGTGGAATAACATTTAAGGTTATTTAACCCTTCTTGAATATCCTTTTTTCCAAGAACC
This sequence comes from Viscum album, assembly GCA_963277665.1. NCBI lineage: Eukaryota > Viridiplantae > Streptophyta > Magnoliopsida > Santalales > Viscaceae > Viscum > Viscum album. The sequence continues at coordinate 134,189,693 of OY728120.1, forward strand.
TAGTTCATATATTTGATGTTTGAATCATCACTAATCCAAAATTATTGAGACAATATTCTCTTCATGACAACCCAAAAAACCTTGAGTGTATCCTCTTATTTTACCCTTTTATAGAAATAGGTAACAAGGTGGTTGATTGATCTGAATAGACCTCCCCTAAGAATTTATGGTAAATAGAATAGGTTTCTTTAAGCTATTAAGTAACCCCTAAGGTATTTTTCTGGTCTTGGAGAAAATTTCTTCTTTAACCATATTAATTATTTTATGATGGTGCAGTGATAGTTTCTCTATTAAAAATGGTTAACTTATTCCCACCAGTCTCCATTTCCCATTCACTCAAACATTCCTATATTATGACTTACCCTTTCCATAACCCAACCATTTAAGTAAATTCATGTACATTCAATGTTATAAACTTTTACATCATACCCATTTTCAAAGAAATATTATGACATAAAATTATTCTACCCTTTCACATTTGGGTATGCATTTATGGTCATAGTGGTATGACCCTAAACTAAAAGAACATTTTCTTATTGTTGAAGATTCATATAATAGAATGGGGTATATCAATCACATCAAGTTATGTATTCCCCTTTATCTAGGTTTTAGGTCTATTAATTTTTTTATCATTCACAATGGGTTGATTTTTCCTCTATCACTAGATATGTCACCTTGTATTTAGTCAAAGTTATAGGACCTTAAAATTCATCCACTATTATTCCAAGTTGTATGACCTTATAAATATATTCAATTGAGTGTGTTCTATCTTTTAAGATCATAAACTACTTATACTGGTATATTTTATATGAATTAATTTTCTTACATATGAGACAGATCTATATAAGAGTTCTTAGTGTAAAAGTTTACCAGCTCATGTCATGTATTCTAGGATAACTCTACATAATAATTGATCCATTTTATATTCCCCAATAAATGATCTGGATTTATATAGATACCCTATACCAATAACTATGTATAGTTTGATTCATGTTCTCATATGATATATAGTGACTTCATGATCCTTTATCTTAGATCCATCCACAAATTTAATTTTCATTTTGTTCCTTGCACCGTCCTATAATTTAGGCCCACCAATTCATGGGGAGTTTTACACCATGAACCCTATCTAGGATACTAAATGACTCATGTCTATTATTCCTATTTACAAAATAGAAATCCTTGATTCTAGATCCTTATCATAGACATTCAAATAACTTGAGTCAAGACTCTCCTCTTGGTGACTCAAACACCTTGAGTCTAGATTCTTCTCTTGGCACTAAAAATCCTTGAGTTGAGATATTCCACTTGGAAAACATCCTCTCATTGGTGAGTTATCACCAAAATCCAACCATAAGTTTAAGTAATGTGTAAATGTTCCCTATATTTCCTTATAATCAAATTCTTTTCATTCTAACAAATCCAATTCTGAGGGAGAGTATATTTTTGGCACCAAAAATGTTTTCCGCACACTTTTTCATAGAAACCATGATATGGTCCTCACTTGGATAAAATAATTAAAGTGTTGGTGTAAAATTATTTATGTGTATAAAGAATACACAAATGGGATTTCCATGTGTTTTAGGATTTCTCACTCACCATGGGAAGTATATTCCTCAAAATAAATCCTATACTAGTGACGTTCTGGTGAGAATCTCCCACTGGGATTAGACCATGTATTTCATCCATTTCTGATGAAAAGGTTATCAAAACTATAAAACCCATTTTTAAGGGTTTTACAAACACTTTTTGGCATTTTAAACCACCTTCTATAAGGTAACCGAGTATCCAAGGAAGTAATTCATTTAGTATCCTTTGATTTGATTCCTCATGGATCAAAAATTAACATACATATCAAAATCTATAGTTATTTGGATTTGGGAGGAGATTTGAAAATTCAAGTATTACATATAACTTCATGCACCCTATCCCATGTGACCTAGATTTATTCCCTCAACCTTACGTGCAACTAATATTGTTCACTACATCATATTCCCTATCTCTGCATGCTCATTTTTTCATGAAACTACTCATTTTCCCTAAATCCACACACGTAAACTTGTGTGAAACTACTCAGGAACCCTGCTTCACACCCTTGAATGTAGTCCCATGCCAAGGATAGCCTATAAACAGGCCCTTCGGCACCCATTATCGACACTGAAGTCTGACCGAGTGCACTTGATCATATGGATCTTCTATCTATGCACCCAAGTCTTCCTTAGACTCTAAAAAGTAATTTTCAAATCTAAATATAGGGAGGAACAAAAGAAATTTTCATGCTCAGACCCTCCTAATTAGAGTTATTACCTAGGTGTTGAGCACCTTGAGTGCCAACCGCCTAGGTGAAACCCACCTAGGCACCAAAGAACTTATATACCTAAGAACTAGATCACCACATTTCCCAAGTCTCTTATACTTTGGTGCCACTTCTCCCAATTCTCATACTAGGGCACCATCACTCTAAGTCCCCACCTAGGGTTCCACTTTGTTATAGTCCTTTACCTGGTTTCCATTTCACTTATTTCCCTTACTAGGGAGACACTTCTCCCTTTTACCTATTCCTAGGAGACACCTCTCTCTAGTCTATACCTAATAGCCACTTCACCAAGGTCTATATTCAAGCACCACTTCACCCAGATCCATACCTAGGAAACACTTCACCTGGGTCCATACCTATAAGCCATTATTCCCTTGTATTAGCCTGAATGGCCCGAAGGCCTTCATTTTTATTGATTTTTTATAACCCCCCTTTCAAGGGATGAGGGGGAACCCTTACAAGGCCCATAGGCTCAGAGTTTACATGGCCCGTAGGCTTAGGAGATTACATGACCCGAAGGTCTTAGGGAATTCAACCATACTATCTACAAGGAATTGCCCCTCCCTAACATATGCATCGTGATAGTAGCTCTCCACCTTCACATGTCCATCTGGCTAGGCTTCCCGTTCAAGCATAGGCTAGTCTCGATGGCATGGTCATACCCTCTCATTATAAAAAATCCATTTGGCTCTACTCTGGTGAGTATACCTACTCTGAATCCTCTTCTGGGGTTGCTCCTTTTTTGTAGAGTCTGTCTGGGGAAAATGCATGTGGCCTGAAGGCCTTGAGGTGGCCCAAAGGCCTTAAAGGTGGCCCAAAATCCCTACTGACCCAAAGGCCTGGGTGGCTCGAAAGCCTTAAGGACTCCAAGCCCAAACCGGTGGCCCAAGGTGAATAGTTCCAGATGCTACAGTACCGAACAGTACCTACTACAGTAACTTCTATAGTGCCTGCTACAATGCCTGCACAGTGTAAAATTCTACTACATCACCTGCACAGTGAATAGTTCTGGTAGAGTGTCTACTACAGTACTACTACAGTACCCCGAAAATATGCCTCTACCTGGTTTTTGAACTTGGGTCTCGTGGATGCACTTAAGGATACCTCACCAACTGGGTTGAGGCTCATGTGCTATTATTCCCTTGTATTATAGATAGGTTACATTCACCCTTGTCTTATACAAGGGTGATGCTTCTCCTTGGTCCCATACTATGGGATCTCATCTACCCCAGCCTCCTCTACAACCTCTAAAGATACCTGATTGGGTTATGCATGCTATATTTATCCTCTTCAATCTTATATTCCTTTAATAATGGATCTTTCTTGGTTTTTCTCCCAATATAATAGGGACCTTGTGGTATTTATAATTTCATATCTACTTGATGAAAACACTCCATCCTATGTGTGATCATCCTCTTCTACCCCATTTTTGAACATACAGTTCACCTAACGATCACCAAGTACGTTGTACACTCTCCTCCCCCATGGTCAGTAAGTTAAAGGTTTCCTCAATTTATAGTACCCTCTAACTTACCTTCTTGGTATAAAATCATACCCATTTAGCACTAGATCATCGTGGATCCATCATATTCCTTGATAATTATGGAAGACAGGAAGAATAGTATAGCAGATTAAATTAAACCTTAGATAATCACAGAAAGGGCTCACTATCACCTTCCAATACCATTGATAATCCATGGAGTAAATAAGAAACCTAAAAATATAAAAAATTTAAGACTTTAGTTCAACGATGGATTCTTCCCCTAAGAGATTCCTCATGTTAGTTACTCATTAACATGGGTATAGGAGATCACAATGAAAGGAGAGAGATAAAAATAGAGAAATGAAAGAGGGAGAAAGAAAAAAAATTATTAAAAAATCATGTATAATTAGAATACAATGAAAGGAAAATAAAATTCAAAGAGGAAAAATAAAATCTATAGAAAAATCTCCCAACCAAACTCCCTATGAGAAAATTACTTATGCAGTCAAATCCTCCTATTCTTTATAGACATCATTCCTCTTTTTTAAAAGTATGAAAATATCTTCTTCAGGCACATAGAAATATCATATAGTCAATGGTCTATAACTATTTTCCCCATTCTTTCCAAAGATCATAGGGGATCTTAGATTTTAAAACTGATAAATCTCATTAATTTCCTTAATTCATCCTCCACCATCTCATTCCATGCACAAGAGTTTTTTTCTTCCCAAAATTTAAATTGGTATTTTCATGTGGTAATATATTTCATCCCCCATAATTTGACATAGTGTATTTCATGGCTGATCTATCTGCATACATGAATGAAAATGACTCATGAAATAGCAATGGAAGTGATGTTATGCCATAGTGAGGTATGAGCTGAGCTAACTTCACAATTATGCAATAAGTCTTTGTGTAAGGGTAAATAAAATTACTTTTATGAAACACAGTATTACCTTTTCATGAAATAGAAATGACCCTTACACGATTCTAGCATTATCTTTATGTGAAATGAGGAGTGATTCAATGTGGAATGTTTGTATGTGATTCACATGTGAAGTCCAGATATGAAATGATAAAGGTTTTGTCATGTAGTATTGTATGGTGCCATACGAGTTCAAGAAGGGAATCTGCTATGTGAAAATCTATAGTAAATGGAAATTTCCACACCCACACTGATATATGAATGCAGTTTTGGAAGGAATGCATGGCTCAGGAGTCTATTATGCTATGGGGGATTAAATATATTACCACATGCACATACCAATTTAAATTTTTGGAAGAAAAAAACTCTCATGAATGGAATGAGATAGTGGAGGATGGATTAAGGAAATTTATGAAATTTATGAGTTTTAAAATCTATGATCCCATAAGATATTTGGAAGGAAGTGGGAATGAATTATATACCATTGCCTGTATGATATTTATGTTTTCTTGAAGAAGATATTGTCATACTTTTAAAATAGGGTAATTATGTCTATAAAGAAGAGGATTCCTTGATTTCACAAGTAGTTTTCTCATGGGGTGTTCGGTTGAGAGATTTTTCTATAGATTTTATTTTACATTTCCTCTCTGTATTTTATTTTCCTTTTATTTTATTCTAATTCTACGTGATTTTTAGTAAAAAAATATTACTCTCACTTTCATTTCCATGTTTCTATCTCTACCCTTTCATTGTGATCTCGTATACTCATGTTAATGAGTAATTAACATGAGGAATATCCTAGGGGAAGAATCTAGTGTTAAACCCAAGTCTTCAAACTTTTATGTTTTATTATTTCTTATTTACTCCATGGGTGATCAATGGTATTGGATGGTGACAGTGATCCCTTATTGTGATTGTCTAAGGTTTAATTTATTATTATATATTATTATTCCTCTCTTCTATAATTATAAATTAATAATATGGATCCTTGATGATTTAGTGTAGAATGGGTGTGATTTCATACCAAAAAGGTGAGTTAGAGGGTACTCTAAATTGGGGATCCCTTTATCTAACTGACCATAGAGGAGGAGAATGTATAACATACTTGGTGATCATTAGGTGAATTGTATGTTCACAAATGGGGTAGAAGAGGATAATCACACATAGGATAGAGTGTTTTCATCAAGTATATATGAAATTAACAATGACACAATAAAGGTTCACTATGGTTGATTCTCTTGGGAGTATTAATTTTCTCTCTAAATTCATTTTATCTATATTTCTCATTGTATGTTTATTTTTGAGTTTTTTATTCTATAACCAAACCCCATATTTCTACTAATTTCATAAAATAGAAAATACCAAACAAATACAATAAGTGGATTAGGAATAGTTAGTGATTGACTGCAACATATCCTCAAGTGAGATGACCCTGGTCACCCATTATGCTACATTAGGAAAATAAATATAATCTTTTATAACACCATACAAAATGTGCGTCATAAATACCCCAAGGTCCCTATTATATTTGGAGAAACCCCAAGAAACATATATTATTGAAGTAATACAGTATTGAAGATTAAAACTATGGAATTAATAACCCAATCATGTATCTTTAGAGGTTGTGAAGGAGGAAGGGGTAGATAGGATCCCATGGTGTGGGACCAGGGAGAAGCATAACTCAGGTATAGGACAAGGGTGAATGTCACCTAGAAAAAAAAAGACAAGGGCGTAGTGGCACATAGGTGTGGACCTGGGCAAATTGGTTCTTAGGTATGGCCCTGGGTGAAGTGGTTCTCGGGTATGGACCTAGGTGAAGTGGCACCTAGGTATATACTAGAGAGAGGTGTCTCCTATGCATAGGTAAAAGGGATAAGTCTCTCTCTATTAAGGGTCCTGGGTGAACTAGTTCCCAAGTAAAGGAATAAAACAAAGTGGCACCCTAGGTGGGGACTTATAGTGAATGGTGGCCTAGTATGAGACTAGATAGAAGTGTCACCCAAGTATAGAAGACTTGGAAAAGGTGGTACTCTAGTTCTTAGGTGTATAAGTACTTGGTTCCTAGGTTAGTGGAACCTAGGTGGTTGGAACTCAAGATGATAAACACTTAGGAAACAGATATAATTATGAGGGTCTGATCATGAGCATTTCTTTCCCTCCTCCCAACATTTGGATTTGAAAATTACTTTTTGGAGTCTAAGAAATACTTGGGTGAGTAGAAAGAAGCTCTATATGATCAAGTTCTCTTTTTTAGAATTCAATGTCGATAATGTGAGTCAAGGGTCCATTTTATAGGCAATCCTTAGCATGGGACCACATAAAAGAGCATGATTCAGGGTGTGTGAGTAGTTTCACACAAGGTTGATCATGTGAATTTCTGTCACATGAGTGGTTTTAGGAAAAAATGAGCATGTAGAGCTATGGTATGTGATACAGGGAACATGAGTAGTTTCATGTAAGGTTGGGGGCATGTAGCTAGGTCACATGAGGTAGGGTATGCAGAGTTGGATGCAAGAATTGAATTTTAAAATCTACTCCCAACTCCAAATAATTGTAGATTTTGATCTGTATGTTTATTTTGGCTTTATGAGCAATAAAATCATAGACTAATAAATGAAATACTCCCCTAGATACTTTGTTCTCTCATATCATGTGGTTTAAAATTCCAAAAAGTGTTTGTAAACCCCTTAAATGGATTTTATATTTTTGGTACTTTTTCATCATCAATGGATGAAATACATGGTCTACTCCTAGTGGGAGATTCTTACCACCACATCCCTGGTCTAGGAAAAAAATTTAGGAATATCCTTACCTTGGTGGGTGAGAAATCATACAGCACATGGAGATCCCATTTGTGACTTCTTTATACACATATATACTTTTATACCAGCAATTGAATTGTGTTATCTGGGTGAGTACCATATCATTGTTTCCATGGAAAAGTGCACAGAACACATTTTTCAGTGCCAAAAATAAACTCTCCCTCAGAATTAGATTTTTTGGAATAAAAATAATTTGATTATGAGGCAATATAGGGAACTTTTCCACATTACTTAAATATATGGTGTGATTATGGATCTAAATCACCAATGATAGGATGTTTTCTAAGTGTAGGATCTCAACTCAAGGATTTTTATTACCAAGAGGAGAATCTAGACTCAAGGTGTTTGAGTTTCCAAGAGGAGGGTCTTGAATCATGGTATTTTAATTTCCATGATAAGGATCTCTAATCAAGGATTTTGATGATGCAAAGAGGAATAATAAACTTTAGTCATTTAATATCCTAATTAGGGTTGATGGGGTAAAACTCCCAATGAATTGGTGAGCCCAAATTCTAGGATGGTATGGGGAATGGAATGAAAATTAAATTTCCAAATTGATCTGAGATAAAATATCTTTAAGTCACTATATATCCTATAAGAACATGAATCAAACCATGCATAGTTATGGGTAATTTTTTCTATATAAATATGGTTCATGAACTAGGGAACATAAAATGGCTCCATTATTATATAGATTTATCATAAAATACCCGATGGGAGCTGGTAAACTTTTACACAAAGAACTCTTATATATTTTTGGCTCATACGTAAGAAAATTAATTCATATAAAATATACCACTATAATTAGTTTGTGGTGTTATAGGATAGAACATACTCAAGTGAATAAAGTTTTAAGGTCATACAACTTTGACTAATAGTAGATTAAGTTTCAGGTCCTGTAACTTTGACCAAATTCAAGGTGGCATATCCAACAATAGATGAAAAATAAACCTGATGTGAATGATGAAAACAAAACTAGACATGAAACCTAGATAAAGTGGAAGAGATAACTCGATATGACTAATATACCCCGTGCTATTATAGGAAGCTTCAATAAGAAGAAAATTCACTTTTAGTTTAGGTTCATACCTCTATGACCATAAATGCATACCCAAATGTGAAAGGGTAGAATAATTTTATGCCATAATATTGATTTGAAACTGGATATGATGTAAAATTTTATAAAATTTAGGGTACACGAATACACTTTAATGGTTAGTTTATAGAAAGGGTAAATCAAAACATAGGAATTTCTGAGTGAATGGGAAATGGAGACTATTGGTAATAAGTTAAGCATTGGTAATAGGGAAACTATCACCGCACTATCATGAAATAATGCATAGGGTTAAGGGATTAAATTTTTCCATGATCAAAATAATACCTTAGGGGTTACATAGAAGCTCAAAGGAACCTATTTTTTTCACCATAAATTCCTAGGGGATGTCTATTCATATCAAGAAATCACCTTATTACCAATTTCTATAAAAGGGTAAAACAAGAGGATACACTCAAGGTTTTTTGGGTTGTCATGAGAAGAATCTTAAATCAAGACTTGTGAATTAGTGATGATTCAGATATCAAATATATGAGGTAGGTTCCTAGATAAATGGATATTCAAGAAGGTTTTGAGTACCTTAAAGGTTATGCCACTGTGTATTGAACACATTCTATAAGTTAAGGGATATAACATGAAATTTCTTGATTATACGATCATATGAAAGGGAGGGCCATTTCAATGTGAAGAAGTAGCAATATCATGAGCAACAATGTTTCCATGGCATAGTTTAAGTTCACTTACTAGGGGAAAATAAGACCCACTCTCACTTTTTCTTAGAACAATATATCCAACAATCACAACTTTACTTTTTATAGAATTGAGTTTTTGTCCCCAAAAGCATTGTATCTTGTTTATTTTTCACCCTAAGTTTTTCATAAGTCATGTAAGGAAATATATTAGAGGTAAGGAGCTCAAATATTTTTCATGAATACCTTTTTGGAGTTTCAACTTTACAGGTTTTGAGCATTTTCTGAACAGTCTAATTATGCCAAGATTATGCAAGGTGCCGGCCTAATGAGTGAAGACTCACATTTTTCCTTAGATTACCTTTGTGGGTTTTAAACCTAGCATGTACTATGTCTTTTCACTTGGAAGTTTAAGGTATTACAAGATGTAATAATTAATCAGATGTTTAAGGTCATATAAATCTGACCAAAAGATGTGGTAGTCTATATAGTAAGGGAAAAGTGAAATCCTGACAATAGTGAGACCCCAAGGCTAAAATAGACCAACTCAGAGAGGTATAAAAATAGTTTAAGGTAATTTTTCCTAGACCAGATGTGATGTAACACCTCAAGATTCCATGGTATGCTTCTCTTTTAATAATACAATAGCATGTGTTGTACGCAACTTCGAGTTCTAACACACCACAACCAATCAAACTAGCCGTTATGAATAGTAATACCCACTTTTTGAAATTTTATACATTTTATCTTTCAAAATGGAATTAATTTTTGGACTCTTAATATCAAAATTAGCTTAGAGTGAAATTTTTTTACTTTTCTGATAACTTTCATATTTTGATGAATAGTGAAAATTACTAAATTTTAATTAAAAACAACTTTTTTAATTGAAATAATTAATAGTGATAAATTATGAATTTGATTGGTTTTAAAGTATAATTAGATTATATTTTTACCATTTAATCCAATTTTGGTCATTGTAAATAATTTCACATTTAAACTGGACATAAGCAAGTGTCAATCTTTTGATAGTTATTGTTTCTTAAAAACACGCTTTTTGTTTTGATAACGGGAATTAATTTTAAATTAATTTCTGCCACTTCTATGTTTTGAATTTAGAAAAATGGATTGCATATTTATAATCAGGAGGTCCAAATTGTGTAAATAGGTAAATTTTATTTTTATACATTTTGAATAATTATTCAGTAAATATTTTATTTACCATGGTTAAAGGGTAAATCCGGTAAATAAGGGTAAAAAAATAATATTATAATAATATTAAATTACCCTAAAACGTATCCTAACCCTATTTGATGATACATGTCTGACCATGGGAATATTTGGGTCTATTTTGGGACCCCATGGAGCCACTTGTAAGTGATAATGTCACTTTATATTAATTAAGTTAAAGTAAATACAAAAATAACATAAGCATATATCTTTTAGTAAAACAATTTTTACATAGGGTTATACATGTTATCTCTTAAAATATAAATATTAATTAGAAATATAAAAATATTTCCTACATAATTGTGTTTTATTTAAAATTTTTAGACATTGAATAATTAAATTTATTTATGACACAATGATGATGCAGTATTTTTCTTATTAATGAAAGAATCAAATAATTTGTATTATAAATGATAAAATAAATATAATTAGAAATTTTTGATGCCATCCACGAATTTTATAGGTTAATATGACATGTTATTATTGATTAAATTAATTTTTTTCTAATTAATAAAGTTGTTAAGACTTTAACAAAAATCAATTATTAAATAGTGTCAAAATCGACATAAAAGAGTTTTTAAAACAAATATTATATTATTAATTGATATTCTATTCCTAAAAATATAAATTTCAGAAAAAAGACTTATATAATGATAGTTGTATCATTAATAAACCACTTGGGGTTCTATTGGAAGTATATAGTAAGTTTATCAACCATATAATATAAAAATAAAGATACATGGTAAATGTCAAACAATTTAATTAAGAGTTAAATCTAAAAGATAAAGTTAATATAGTGACCAAAACCTATCTAAAACCTATAGGTTGTGTGGTTTTAGACCCATCCCCACCTTATTCTTTAAATAATCCACTTTATAGCCATTATAAACCTAAAATTATTTTATTATAAAATAATATTTCTAGATTTTCCTAAGGTGCCCCTCACCCCTCTTATAAAAGGGCACTCCCCCTTCTCTCTAATTTACACCTTCAAATCCATTTGGCTTGGCCAAAATCTACCCAAATATCCTCTCAACTATCCTACCTTAATCCTAGAGTCCTTCATTTAGTCATAAAGATAACCTAAGGATCCCTTTTGATCAAATCAAAAGGAAGAACCAGAAAAGAGTTAAATATTTCATCACCTCTTTCAAGTTCCTTTCTTCTTCCACTTCCTTTTTCTTTGTTGTTTCCATTATAAAATAATAACTCCAGTATATTATATATAATATGATGTTATTATAAATATGGTACAACCAAATTCATTATTCTATCCTTCCTTCGAATGACATGTCACCATACGTGCGTACGCACGGCTTACCGTCTCTGCGTCGTGGTGTAATTGTTATTCAATACATTATTATTTGGATGGGTATAATAATGATGTGAAATTGATGTAAATAATAAATATAACATGATAATGATTCTGTATATATGATATACCATCCAATTATATATTATTTTAATATCAAAAGAACGATATTGTCGCTCATGCGTACGTACGGATTACCGTCTCCACGAACGCGATGAGATTCATTCCTCATTGTATCCATTCAAGACTAATTTTCATTATATGATTAGAAATAATGTTTAAATACTTGATATAATTCTGTATATGAATAAGATACATCCCATCCACAACAAATATGACTCACATAACAAATAATATAAAGGAAAATGAATCCGTTAACACCCGAAACAATGATAATACTAAGATATTATTAATAAAGCAATGTTAAAAGATCATATATGATATCATATTAATGTATATGATTCTTTTATAATTTAATAAAAATTATTTCACTATTATATAGTAGTTTAACCTACCCTAGACCAAGGAAAAGTACAAGGTAAGGGTTTATTTCACAATCTCTTCATTATCCGAGATTGTTTATACGTAATTATCTACTGGGACCTCTTTATCATCCACATCCATGTTTCTTAAAAATGTATTTCAAAACATTCTTACTATTTTATAGACTATGGGTTAAAGTAATTTATACCCTTATTTGACTTTTATAATATGTTTATAAATTAATATTTCCGTCATTTTCCAAACAAGGTCCTTTTTAACCTTTTTGACAAAATTAAGGTAAGAATGTCTCTTTTTAACTTATACGGAAGGTGTAGTTATTTTCCGCTGTTATAAAATTATCGAAGATTCCCTTACAAGATTATAAGAATATTTTCAAATTAAATGTTTTCTTTCATAATTATGTGACTTTTAAATGATTTCAAAAAAGAGATATTTATCTCAAATAGTTTTGATTTCATCTATGTCAACATCCTTTGATGGATTTTAATCTTATTTGAAGTTGATTTATTATAATACAAAACTTCCATATTGTATTGAAGGTTTTGTGATATGTTTGACTATGGATGTGTTATTTTTATACCATTCATGATTTATGGAGAAATTATTGACATTTTGTATGCTAGTTTTAATATGAATGTTTATGTTATGTTTAAAACTGTTCATATGATGAATGCATTGGACTTAGTAAATTACAGGTGGATCCTGTTATAGCTCCTCGATGCATCGGTAGGTCTCATAAGACAAACTAGTGTCTTGGCATAAGGCCTTGACAAAATCTTATTTGTATTCTTGGCACAAGGCCTTGACTATGTGGTTATGATAGTCTGTAATTATGCATTTCATCATTATGAAAGTGGTTATTGATATTGCATGTGATTGTTCGACTAGTAGAATATCCATGTGAATAAGTAAATGGCATTATTTCATTTTATTTTTGCCATATTATTCTGAAGTTAAAGTTTAAAAGTCTTTTGTTTTAGTTATACATTGCCTTAAAAGTTTATACTTATTTATGAAAGTTTCCGCTATATTGTTATCCTTACTGATCATCTGAGCTCACCCCTTTCTATGTTTTATTTTTACCAGGATGTGAAGAAGTATTTTATGACTGACCTACAGGGATAGTCTGAGGGGATATGAGAGTGGACTATAGAGACTATTTTGTTGTCGTTTTTCACTTTATCATGTAATGTAAGACTTATGAATGTATCTAGTGTTTCCAAAGCTACTAAACTAATCGGTCTTTAGAAACTTGATCTTTTGTGATCATGGAAATGTTATGTAATAATGCACCGACTCTAGGTAACTGGGGTCAGGGTGTTACATGTGAAGGGTGTGATATGATAACCCAAATGATTATCAAGAACAAAGAGTGCTATAACATATTTAAACAATGGATAAAATAGTGTAAATCATATTATGAGGTATTTTTGTCATGAGGTGGTGAAATGGAACAATCATTTTGTGGATGACCTAAGACCAAATTTGAATGATGGGTTTCATTGTAGTGTTGTTAAGGGAACATTGGGTTAGAGGACCTTCTCCTTAGGATAAAGCATACCTCCAGTTATCATGCCAAATATGGAACCAATAATATCATTACAAATAAAATGTATCCTTTTGGACTCGAATAATATTGTTACTAGTATCCCTGAAAGTTTTATGATGATTTAAAAACTCAAGGTATGAAATGTAGTCTATGAGAAGAGGATGTTAAAAGGGATTGAAACACTTTATCCTATAAATAACCATGGTTAGGGTATTATGAGATGTTAAGGGGGAGTGGAGGTGTTCGATTATATGTAGTTGGGTTTAGATATTGGACTTATAAATCCCTATGTATCATGTGATAATAAGAATCAAACCATGTGTATTTATCTATTTATCTCTCTCTCTCTCATTTCTCTATATCTCTCTCTATTTATCTCCCTTTGTGTTACCTCATGTTATTATTTGTTCTATATTTCATTTATGTGATCCAAATTAAATGTTAAACCACTTCTATAGATAATGACTTATTCACATGTTGATTCTCTCAATCCTAAGGAACAACCGGTCTCTCGATCCTTTGCTACTCACAGTTCTAAGGAACAATGACCTTCTACACATGATGATGCTACCAATACATAGGAACAACATATTGACAATGTTTAATCAAATGAAATGGTATATGAAAAAGAACCGATGATGTAGAAAAAATAGGATCATTGTAGCGTCATTTTGTTAGCAAAAAATATTAAGGCGAAAAGAAAAGGCATCAAATTCAAGTTCGGATTGAATGCATACAGCTAGCTTGTTAACCCCAACAAGTCCATGTTCAGTATTTACATTGGGCTCATCACTTATAAATTCATTCCTATTATTGTATATTCATATAACCATGTCATTACCGTGCTTGAGGCACTGATTTTGGAAGTGATTTTGGTAACATTGTGATATCCTTTATTTATTTTACTAAAAAATAAAATAATGAAACATTGAATTACTCTTCAAAATCCCTTATAGAGTGAATTTATAGTAGATGACTCCCACAAGAAATATGTATTAATGATTTCTGGAAGTATTCAAAGAGGATTATGCATAATTCTAATGAGATTTTATCTTAAAGATTTTGAAGGGGAAGTAAACCCATACCCACCACTTATGTATGCACACTTGATAATCCAAGTAGCATGGGATTAATTTACTGGCTATCATTCAGAGATATCCTTTTAGGTACATTATGGTTGGTAATACATTTTTTGAGAATATGTGTATTCATCACTTTAATTCAAAAAATTTTATTTATGAAATAGCAATGGAGTGCTGAAAATAAGGAATGAGAAGAAAACCCAACGTACCCCTACCAAAAAGCAATGATAGGGTATGCTTCCCATGAAAAGAAATTGGTACCTATTTTAAATATACCATAATATTTTTATGTAACATTAAACAACAACATAATTATTTTTCTCTATTTATATGTAGATTGATGAATCCAAATCCAAATCCACTTTTATCCCACATCATGTTCTATGGAAGGAGGCACGTGTAAATAAAGATGGGATACTTATAGATGAAAACAATAATGTTTAAGTATGACATAATAAAAAAAATTAAATCATTATTACATAACAATGACTAATTATTTTACTACATTTTATATACTTCTTAGACACAAGAATCATCAACATCTGTACTGGTTTAACACCCACTATCAGTGTCCTTAAAGTGGACAAAATAGTATGGCCGCGTCAGAGGTGCAGGTTTTGGGGTGACACTAGGAACATATTTTGAGAAAAATACAATAATAGAATAAAGATAAATAAATGGAAGGGATGAAAGTAAGAATAGCTGCCCTTGAAGAAAAATTTCATTAGAAGTATAAGTTTCTAGAAAATTCTATAGGGGGGAGAAAAGAGAATAAACAACTCAAGAAAAACCATTATGTTAAGATCCCCCCCCCCACCAGCTTTGAGGCAATCCATTCCACTCAAAGAGATGTCTTATATGAGGTGAGGTAATCAATATTCTAATAATTTTTTCTATGAAATGTGAATCAAATAGACACTGATACCTTTCTTGAACTGATATTATACATGGTGAAAATGACTGTTATTTATATCTCTCAACACCCAACCATCGCCTTTTTGTGAGGGCTACTATGTTCAATATCCTAAAAGACACTCTACACAACATAACAATTCCAACAGGTCATGTGAGAGTGGTGATTAGCATAGATCATGAGTCAATAATGAAGCTACATGTTCTAATTGATGACGCATAAATTCATATGATCGGCCAAGCTATTGAAACATTCATAGCATGGATGTTAAATCTTGTAAAAAAAAATTAAAAAAGGAGGTATTCATTTCAAATTTATTTTTCATGTTAAACCTTTAACAATTAATGAAAAAAGTTCTGAACTGGTGAATGTTATTGTAGAAAGACAAAGGGAATGGGGTGAAATTAACTTTCAACCAAAACCATCTAAAGAATAAACTAACTGGTCAAAAATATCTTCATAAATCACCTTTACCAAGTCCATTCAGTATCCAAATTTACTAAAATTGAAGGTTCATACGGATACAAAGTTACAAATTAGTAGTAATCACATAGTTGATTTTGAAGAACAAATATATGAAGAGGAAATTACATACTACATTTCTCTTGAGAATGTAAATGGAATCCTCAACTATGAATGGATATAATTGTTGATTGTAAATATATACATGAGGTGTGTTTTCATGATTTGTTTTTCTAATAGCTTATATACTATGTTAATTAGGACTAAATACATTTCATATTTTTTGCAGGTGAATATATCAATTATAATTAAAGGGATTACCCCATGAATATAAATTTAGATTCATTAGTCATCACATCACCTGTACAAAACAAAAAGAAATAGAATCAAAAAAATGAATTAAATAGTGGAAAACTAGCCAAATCATTTAAAAGAAAAATTACAAATGACAAACTCTTCTTAATACCAATGATACAGAGGTAAAACTCTACAATTTGATCATATAAAATATATTTTAATTTCTTTTATTACTTATTTATTTTTTTGTTTTTAGGAAACATTGGATGATCCTTATACTCAATTTGGATACTCTAAATATTTATTTCATGGATTCATTGCATGGATACCCAACAAACCAACCACACATTATGATGTTTGTAAATTTGTAATACACTTTATCCAATGTTTTAAAACTAAACTTCAAGTTATATGTTTTATATTATATTTTAATGACAATTCTGTTATGATAGGGTGGTGTATAAATATAATGAAAATCATGGCATGAGGATAGACCATGCACTTAAGGATCCTGATAAGTTCTACGAGTTTACAAGTATCAGGGTATGCATAATAATATTTCACTATCCAAAAACATATCAAAACAAATTACTTATTTTTATAAATGTTTATTCTGTTTCCAAAACAAACAAATGGAAAAGATTGTGGTTATTATGTTTGTAAATTTATGAGAGAGATCATATTCCATAAACAAACTAGCCTCCCCAAAGAGGTATTTTCGAAGATAATTACTATTTCAGTTAAAATATTTATTAATCCTGTAATGACCTAGCCAAAGCTATCCTTGAGTCGCAACTACCCCAAGCCTGCCTCTATAGGCTAGGGGTTGGCGACTAGTGCCGAAGGAATAACAACTTGGGGAGGCCTTTGCCTAAACACCCACACATACATGCAACCAACTCAATGAAAAGGTGCATAGGGAAAAGAAATAAAAGATAAAACTACTATAAATTAAAGTAAACATGCATGAACCTCTAGATAGTATAAAGTATGGTAGTGAAAACTACAGTGTAAAAAGGGGGAAAATACACACCCAAACCTGAAATAGGCCCAACCTGAAACAACTAGTAAAAGAGTATGCTGAGAGGGCCCATCTCCAGAATCCTAACCCCGACCACCATACATGGTCCACACAGATCATATCCTTATGCACCTCTGTAGTCACAATCAACCTACTCGTTGTCTACAAAATACATGACCAATGTTGGGCGAAGCCCATGCAGGGGTGAGTACAAACATACCCAGTAGAATTCCCTAAAAAGGTGAAGGAGAAAAATTAATAGATACAACTGAAAAGAAGTATTGTAGGAACAAGGTACAATAAAACTGAATAGAAGAGTATAGATCCACCCAACAATAGATATTATCATTCAAAGAAACCCAAACGAGAGGGTAAGGGGATATCTATCTCATAGATCATCCCAAGAAAAGTGAGTATCCTATCTATTCCAAGGTAACAACCATCTACGATGTCCCATATTTCATCATAACTTCCTAGGAGGTATAATTAAAAGCGGCTAAAATCACCACACCTTGATACTATCTGCTTTGGGCAGTACTAAATTGCCCGCACGGGTTTTAGTCGCTTTACAAGGATGTGTCTCAGTGGAAAAAGTGACCCTCTTTCTCATGAGTCCTTAGGTAATCCAAACTGCTCCTCATCATTTTGATGCACAGACAAGGTTCCTTATCTGGTATTCATCGAGGAACACCACATCCTAGCCCCACTGGAGGGTAAACTTAGCACGATTGTTGGGGAACACCACTTCCCAACCTATTTGGAGGGTAAGCCCGGAATGGTCATCGGGGAACACCACTTCCCAGCCCCACTAGAGGGTAAGCTCAGAATTATCATTAGGGAACACCACTTCCCAATATGTCTGGAGGGTAATCCCGAAAGGGTTATTGAGGAATACCCCTTCCCATCACGACTAGAGGGTAACCCAGAACTTCTTTGGTGAGCCTTTCAGTCCACTGTCATCATAGGGTATTGTCACCATGTGTGTCCACCTAGAACTTCTACATCATATCTCAAAATACACCTCTGAGGGTAATGTCACATTCTATGTGAAAAAAAACTCAATATGGGCATCTCACTAGCCAAAATCCTAGTTCTAATGAAGGAGATATGAGAGTTTGAAAGTTGCTTGGAAAGATATTCAAAGTACGCGGTGTGTGGTCTGTATTCACTGCTTGGTTGTGTCTGGACAGTACACGGTTCTCATCCCATGTAGGGTAACATGCCATGTAGGTGGGATACATGGAATTCCCTACCCATTTGGAGACCAAGTCTTGTCCGCTGGTCATGTCTATGTACCCAGATTTTGTGTCTGTGTACTTCAGTACATGGCGTGTTGGTCCACATGGGATGTTTTCTGTGTGGCCAAGATGTGTATGTGTGCTCGCCACATGGTCATGTGTTCCTTCACACAAGTCACATCACAAGGTAAGGTAGTACACGGTGTGTCAAGAGAACTACATACCATGTCGACTTTAATTTTCCCTAAACCCTAGCGTTGCCGCTAAGGGGGGCACACACTGTGTGTTCTTTGTTTAACACGGTGTGTAGTCGATTTTTTCACAGAAACTCCATATCTGTGCCAGATCTTCGTGCATGCTTCAAATTAGGTCAAACCGATTCGGGACCCACCGTGTCTTCCTCTGAAACCTTCAGATATGGCTGGAGAATGCTAAAATTCCTTTTTGTTCGTCGCAAATTGGTCATGATCATAGATGAGGGTTTGGCCATATCTTTCGAGTGTCATTGTGGTTTCGTTTCTCATTAGATCATCACAAAACCTCTATGTTCTTCATCATCATGTCATGTTGTTTAAAAAACTATGAATTGTTCATGAATTAATCATCATTTGATGAATCCACCTCAAATCCATCTCGACTTGGGCACCTGAACGAGCTCAGGTTGCCTAGAAATCTGTAGAACCACGATCCACAAGGATGTGACAGTGACAATCGCAAAGAAAGTAGGGGTAAAGTCACTAAAACCAAAGGGTTTAGATCATTGTCCAAGCATTCTTGGCTAACTGGTCATAATTGTGCAATTTGGGTTAGGATAACTGAGAAAGAATTTCATATGGGTACCTGGGCTCATGCATGGTTTGAAGAATAAGAGCCCAAACTAATGAAACAAAATTCAACATGCTCAATATTTTAATCTAAGGTGGAAAATGAAAACAACAAGTCCTACCTAGATTCAATCACTCATTGTTGATGTAGAATGTGCTCTTTGATAAAGGAGGAGGATTCTCTATGCTTTGATCCACCTAGAATCGGTGATCTGTCATCGTTCTTTGTTCGCCATTCGTCAACAGAAAGGAGAAGAGAAGAGATGAGAGGCTTCATTGGAAACCATGATAATGAGAGGATTTATTAAATAAAAAATAACCTCAAATTAGGTTTTTGGAGGAATTAATTAATTAATTCGCTTCAATCACTCCACCAACCAAATAGGGGTCTGAACTTCCCACGCCGACTCATATTATGTCATTCCTAGGGTAAAATCATCATTACGGACCCAACTGTGGTCTCAGATTTCTGATCTGATCAACTATTTAAGATTTATCCCATTTTATTTTATTAACTGTGTGTGTATAATATAAAATATATTTAATATTTTTATAAAATTAATTTTGGGCACACCGGGTCCCAGAATCGCACAACGTCTTAGTGCCTGGATCTATAATAATATTTAGAAATATTTAAAAGTATTATTAGGAAAAAATTGTGTCTCTAAATCATTCCATTATTCAATATTTTCATCCCTAAAAAGAAAAACTAAACAAAAAACTCAGGGTACTAATCTCACATCTAGCTCTCCTATTCCTAAGAACTCTCCTGCATGTTCTCGTGCTGCTACAAAACTCACACCAGACAGATGGCTCGTCCTTGTAGGGTCTGCTCATGTCGGTCCTCGATCGCCACTGGGTACTCCATAAAGGCGGATCCATCCTCAATGTCCATCTCACCCTAATTGATAATGTGTGTGGGGTTATGCACGTATCTCCTTAGTTTTGACACTTGGAAGACATCATGCACCTGCTCCAGCTATGGGGGTGAGGCAAGGTGGTAGGCAACCTCTCTGATCCTCCGTACGATCTCGAATGGCCCGATGAACCTCGGGTATAGCTTACTTCCTCGGTTGAACCTCCACATTCCATGTTGTGAGGAGACTCTCAAGAAGACATGGTCTCCCTACTCAAACTCTAATGGCCTATGACATTGGTATGCATAAGACTTTTATCTGCTTCGAGATATCTTCATCTGCTCACGAATGACATGCACCTTCTTCATCATCACCTCCACCAACTCTGGGACCATTAGAGAGGATTCTCTAATCTCCATACAACACAAGGACAGACTGTAGTGTCTTATATATAGGGCCTCAAAAGGTGTCATGTCAATAGTGTATTGGTGGCTATTATTGTATGCGAACTCCTCCAAAGGTAGGTGGTCCTCCCAGCTCCAGCTGAAATCTAGCACACACGCTCTCAACATGTTCTCCAACACCTGGATAGTGCACTTGGTCTTCCCATCAGACTGGGGATGAAAGGTTGTACTCATCCGTAGCTAGGTCTTGAATGCCTCTAGTATGCCCCTCCACAATAATTATGTAAATTTCATATCACGATCAGAGAAAATCATCGAGGGTACCCCGTGAAGTCGGACGATCTTTTGCATGTACAGCTACCCCAAACTCTCCATTGAACTTCACTCCCTGAAGGAAAGTAAGTGTACCGACTTCATGAGTCGGTCGACTACCAACCAGATGGCGTTGTGGCCCTTAGATGTGTGTGGAATACCAATGATCAATTCTATGGATATACTATCCCACTTCCATTTTGGGATACCAAGAGGCTACAAAAAAACCTTTTAGAACTTGATACTCAGCCTTCACCTGCTGACAGTTAAGGCATCAAGAGACGAACTCAGCTATACTTTGTCTCATGTCAGACCACCAAAACTGTCACTGAAGACCCCTATACATCTTCCCCGCACCATGATGTACATCTAAGGGAGAAGTTTGGAACTCCCTCATTACTTCCAACCACATTATCACTGGAACTATTGTCAGCCCCTAGAATAAGATTTCATGATTCCCTCTATCAGAATATCTATCAGGTGTGTCACATGTGGATATATGATCATGAAGAACCTCGTAGTAAATGGTTCCCAACTAAGACTCCTTCACATGTTTGAGGAGCATAGGAGTCAACTCCATCGACTAAATGAAAATTGTACCCTCCTACTCCATGAGGGTCGACTATAGGGAGTCCAACTGCTCTAAAACTTCCAGCACAAGGTGATCTTAGGACTTCCTGCTAAGGGAATATGCTACAATGTTTCCCTTACCCATAGTATAAATGATTTTGAAGTCATAGTCCTGTAGGAACTCCAACCATCATCACTATCTCAGGTTCAAATCTCTCTGAGTGAAGATGTACCTAAGACTCTAGTGGTATGAGTAAACCACAAAGCGCTCTCCTAGAAGGTAGTTCAACCACATCCTCAAAGTGAAGACTACTATCTACAGATCCATATCATGTGTCGCATAATTCTTCACATGGGTTCTCAAATTCCTCAACCCATATGTAATGACCTCCTGATGTTGCAATAGCATGCAACCAAGCCCGGCTCATGAGGAATCGCAATAAACCATGAACTCAACTCCCTCCTCTAGTAGTTGCAAAACTGGAGTGATCATCAGTCTCTATCTCAACTTCCCAAAGGCCTTCTGGAACTACTCAGTCCAGGTAAACATCTACCCCTTCCGCATCAAGGTGGTCAAATGGGCTACAATTCTAGAGAATTTTACCACAAATCACCTGTAGTATCCTGCAAGGCTAAGAAAGCTTCACACCTCTGACGCATTCTTGGGTGGTTCCCAAGAAAGAACAGCCTCAACCTTCATCAAATCCATGGCTAAACCCTGCTCAGAAATGACATGTCCAATGAAGTGAACTTGATGTATCCAAAACGATAATTTTGAGAGATTTCCATAAAGATGGTGCTCTCGAAGAAAATAAAGGACCCTCCTCAAGTGCTCTGCAATTTCTTTCTCTGCAGTAGAATAGATGAGTACGCCATTGATGAAAAAAACAACAAATTGATCCAAGTATGGATGGAAGATCTGGTTCATCAAATCCATGATGACGGAGGGGGAATTTTTCACTCATAAGGGAATCACTAGAAACTCACAGTGCCCATAGAAACACCGAAAGGACAACTTTGAGATATCAGCCTCACAGACTCGCAACTAGTGGTAGCTGGATCTGAGATTGATCTTGGAGAACCATGTTGCACCTTGCAGCTGATCAAAGAGTTTGTTGATCCTCGAAAAGGGGTACTTGTTCTTTATTGTGGCCTGGTTCAGGCGACGATAATCTATGCAGAGTCATAAGCTCCCATATTCCTTCTTTACAAACAAAACCATAGCTACCCAGGGGGACACCCTGGGTCTGATGAAACCTTTCTCGTAAAGGTCCTCCAACTACAATTGTAGCTCCCTGAGCTCAGTGGGAACCATCTTATATGTTGTGGAAGATATCGGGGTAGTCCCTAACTGTAATTCAATGCAGAACTCCAACTCCCGCCTTGAAGGAAGTCCCAGAATGTCTTCATGAAAGATGTCCATATAATCCTCCACAACTGATGGGATCCATATGCCTGAAGATTCTACTACTATAAGGGTCATACTCACTAGCTGATGGGTGATATGTCATGAATTATTTCTTACAGTTCCCACTAGTCTCACTATGAGGTCTCTCTCACCGAAAAATGGGAATCTCGTCCCATCAGTATGAAGGCATCTGATAGATCTGTGGTGACATTCAATCTGGGCTCAAACCATGGAAATACAATCCATTCCCAAGATGACCTCATAGGGGTCCATCATGATGAAAAGTAGGTCCCACATGAACCTCTCTCCTCCAAGTGACATCCCGCACTATTGATAGATGGAAGATACGGTGGAATCATTCCCTGTAGGAACCTCAAGGCGTAGTTGTTGTGCTAGTGTCTCTACTGAGAGCTCCAACTCCCGCACAAAGAATCAAGAGATAAATGAGTGGCTAGCGCCTATTTCTACTAGTATTAAGGAAAGAATAGAGTAAACACAAATCATACCTTGAATCATCTTGTGTGACTCTATATCATGAATGTCCATAGCATGTAGCTGTCCATGGCCCTGACCGCCAACTCCCTGAGCTTGACGTGGGCCGCCTAGTGGTGGTGGTGGTGGGAGTACCTCATATCGCCATCCCCCTCATACTGATCCCGCTACTCCTCTGCCAGCTCTGCCTCCCTTGGGACCTCCCTATCCCCTCTTGGGGGACCCCTGGTCATGGCATTGCCTCTACCATGGCGGTCTATATGATACCTGCCTGGGATGCTCGGTATGCCTAGTCGGGTAGTCCTGAGCCATGTGACCATACCCATCACAAGTATAACATCGTCCCTCCCTAGACTTCCCTTGGGATATGCATTATCTCTGACCTACATGACCATGCCTCTGAGTCTGCTCACAGATGGGTCTCTTATCCCAAGATCTCTGGTGCCTGCTTCCTGTTGAAGAAGACTCAGCTCTATCACGCCTACCACCAGTTCCAGCTACCTGGAATCCCTCTTCCAGGAAGCTCTACATCACAAGTGCTCGCTCCAGAACCCCAGTAAATGTGGGGATGCATAGGGACACTACTCTAGCTCAGATATCTCTACAGAGCCCCTTATTAAACTTCTATGCACGGAAGTAGCTGTCTTTGACCATATCCAGGGAGTCACGGGTAAGATTAGTAAACCTTGCTACATACTCCACCACCGTCATCCCACCCTACTATAATTCCAGAATCACCTGGATCTAGATGGATTTAAAATAGGAGGGGTATTACTCCTCACAAAAGATCTTCTGAAATTCATCCCATGTGAGTGTCGCCTCATCACACGTCTCGGTAACTAAGCTCCACCAGTGCCCAACTGCGCCATGAAGAAGGATAATTGTTAAAGTCACCCTCTGGTCCTTTGGGGTCTACACCAGTCTAAACACACAGACCAATAACTCCATCCAGTACTATGTATCCTGAGGATCAGGATCTCCATGAAACCGTAGTGGTCACTATCCCTAAAAATCATGAAATGCGCTCATTCGGCACATGTCCTCAGCCTGTCCTGCTAGTACCAACTGATGCTCGATGGGTGTAGGCACTACTACCTATCCATCCAGAGGAAGGGAGTCGCAGTATAGTCTATAAATTGAGGACTTATCACTCATTGGGTCATCATCATGAATCATAGCATGAATCCTGGTTGGCTGCTGTCACAGAGGCATCCTAAAAATGGTCAAGGAGTACCATGGTTAGATGAGCATATATATATATATATACATCAACAAAGGAGTGGGGATCTAATTGAATAAGGATATTAAAAGACTTGAATCCTATATGATGCATGTACCATTGTTCCCATAAAAATGTTTCTAAGGATTCTGAGTCAACAAGAGGGTAATCAGGGTCCTGGTGAATGGCTACGTCGGTCGTTGCACCAACACTAGACTCCCTGGTATTAGAGCCGCTCTCGATACACTTTAACATTGTTTCCCTAATCCCAACCAATCATTTCAAGGGGTAACGTCCAAAAAACATCCCAAGTAATGAACTTCCTCTAATACCACTTGGTCACGACCTTGCCCAAGCTGGCCTTGAGCCACAACTACCTCAAGTCTGCCTCCATAGTCTAGGGGTTGGTGACTAGTGTCGAAGGCATAACAACTCGGGGAGGCCTTTTCCTAAACACCTATACACACACACACACATCAAAATCAATGAAAAAGTGCATATGGAAAAGAAATAAAAGATGAAACTACTATAAAGTAAATTAAACATGCATGAACCTCTAGAAATTACAAGTACAATAGTGAAAACTACAGGGTAAAACAGCGAAAAACACACACCCAAACCAGAAATAGGTCCAACCTAAAACAACTGGTAAAAGAGTCTTCTAAGAGGGCCTAGCTCCTAAATCCCAACCCCAACCACTATACGCGGTACATGCAGTCAGTATCCTTATGCACCACTGTAGTCACGATTTACCTATCAGTTGTTTGCAAAAGAAACGACCATTGTTGGGCGAAGCCCATGCAGGGGTGAGTATAAACAAACCCAGTAGAATACCTTGAAAAGGTGAAGGAGGAACAGTAAGAGATACAATTGAAAAGAAGCAGTGTAGGAACAAGGTACATTAAAAGTGAAAAGAAGAGTATAGCTCCATCCAACAATAGATATGCTCATTCAAAGAAACCCAAACAAGAGGGTAAGGGGATCTCCATCTCATAGCCCATCCCAAGAAAAGTGAGTAGCCTATCAGTTATAAGGTAACAACCATCTATGATGTCCCTCGTTTCATCATAACTACATAGGAGGCACAATTCAAAGGGGATCAAATCACTACACCACGATACTATCCGCTTTGGGCGGCACTGACTCGCCTACACGGTTTTGGGTCGCATCACAAGGATGCATCTCGGTGGGGAAAGATCCACTCTTTCTCATGAGTCCTTAGGTAATCCAAACCACTCCTCGTCACTATGATGCACAGACGAGGGTCCTGTTCTAGTAGTCATCAAGTAAAAAAACTTCCCAACCCCACTGGAGGGTAAACATGGCACGATCATCAAGGAATGCCAATTTCCATCCCCGCTGGAGGGTAAGCCTAGAATGGACATTGGGTAATGCCACATCCTAGCCCCTCTAGATGGTAATCCCAAAACTGTTGTCAGGGAATTCCACTTCCCAGCACGACTGGAGGGTAATCTTGAAAGGGTCATCAAGGAACACCCCTTCCTAGCACGGCTAGAGGGTAACTCGAAACTGCTCTGGTGAGCCTGTCTGTCCACTATCATCATTGGGTGTTGTCACCACATGTGCCCACCCAGAACTTCTACGTCGTATCTCAAAATCTACCTAAAAGGGTACCATCACATTCTATGTAAAAAACACTTAGGATAGGCATCTCATGAGCCAAAATCCAAGTTCCAACGAAGGAGATACGAGAGTTTGAAAGTCGCTTGGAAAGAGATTCAAAGTACACAACATGTGAAGTGGCCACACGGCGTGTGGTCCCTCTTCGCTGCCTAGTCGTGTCTGGTCGGTACAATATTCTCATCCCATATAGGGGAACATGCCATGTATGTGGGATATACCACATTCCCTGTCTATTCAAGTACCAGGTCATGTCCACTATCTGTGTTCGTGTACCTAGATTCTATGTCCATGTACTTCAGCACATGGTGTGTTGGTCCACACAGGATGTTGTATGTGTGGACAAGTCGTGTCCGTGTGGTCGGCACATGGTCGTGTGTTCCTTCACATGAGTCACCTCACAAGGGAAGGTAGTACACAGCGTGTCAAGGGAACTATAGGACATGTCAACTTTAAGTTTCCCCAAACCCTAGAACTGCCACTAAGGGAGGGCCACACGTCGTGTGTTCTTCGTTTAACATAGCATGTAATTGGGTTTTTCACAGAAACTCCAGATCTGTGCCAGATCTTTCTCATGCTTCAAATTATATCAACTCACTTTAGGACCCACCGTGTCTTCCTCCTAAACCTTTGGATCTGGCTGGAGAATGCAGAAATTCCTTATTGTTCATCCTGAATCAGTCCCGATTGTGGATGAGGGTTTGGTTGGATCTTTCGAGTACCATTGCGGGATAGTTTCTCATCATATCATCATGAAACCTCAAAATTATTCATTTTTATGTCATTCCATTTCCAAAACTATGCATTGCTCGTGAATTCCTCATCATTTGACAAATCCTCCTTGAATCTGTCTCATCCCGGGCACCCGAACAAGCTCGGGTTGCCCGAAAATCTGTCGAACCTCAATCCACGGGGATGTGATGGAGACAATTGTGAAGAAAGGAGGGGGAAATGCACCAAAAACAAAGGGTTTAGATCATTGTCCAAACATTCTTGTCCAACCAATAGTCATTGTGCAATTTTGGTTAGGATAACCAAGAAATAATTGTAGATCGGTACCCGATCTCATGCAAGGTTTGAAGAACAGGAGCACAAACTAATGAAACAAACTTCAAAATGCTCAATCTTTCAATACAAGGTATAAAATGAAAAGAACGGGTCCTACCTGGATTCAATCACTCGTTGTTGATGTAGAACATGATCGTTGATGAAGGAAGAGGATCCACTACACTTTGATCTGCCTAGAATCAGAAATTCTTTGTCATTCTTCATTCATCATTTTTCAACAGAAAGAAGAGGAGAGGAGAGGAGTGGCTCTGTTGGAAACCATAATAATGAGAGGATTTCTCAAAAAAAAATTATAACCTAAAATTAGGTTTTAGGAGGAATTAAAATTAATTAATTCATTAACTAATTAATTCACTTAAATCACTCCACCAACGAGTGATGGCTCTGAACAACCCGTGCCGACTCATATTATGTCACACCTAGGGTAAACATCATGTTTCAGACCCGACCATGGTCTCAGATTTATAATCTGGTCAAAAATTTAAGGGTTATCCTGTTTTCTTTTATTAACTATGTGTGTATAATATAAAATATATTTAATATTTTTATAAAATTAATTTCGGGCACACCGGGTCTCGGAATCACATGTCGTCTCAGTGCTTGGATCTAGAATAATATTTAGAAATATTTCAAAGACTTATTAGGCAAAAACTCTGTCTCTACAAATACTTTTTGTATTATATTTTTTCATTACTACTATGACTATCAAAAATTATCATATTTATGAAGAAACATAGATTTGTTTATAAATGAATGGGATGCATACCTAATGGAAGAATGTACACATATATCATGAATATGTGACTTCTATATAAGTAATGGATTGTTTTATATTTATTTTTAATTTATTTTTTTTTAGTATGACTCACATAAGAATTTTTTTCTTATACAGGTGGATTCTTTTGTTCGAGTTGGGGTGGTTTGTTCGAAGTTACTCATGATCTTGAGAGATTGTACTTTGAGGCTACAACTAAGATAATGAAAACAAGTAAATGGGTCAAGAATTTATACAAACATCATGAAAAGGTCAATTCTTACTAATTATTTAATTAATTTTTTCATCATTTTATCTACTATTTATAAGTTAATTTCCTTATCATTTTAATCTAATTCTTATTTATTTATTTATTCGCAGATCTTTTGGGAATTAATATTTTGATTTCAACTATATGAAACAAGCCATAAAATAGACAATATGTTTTTTTCTACTGATTTTATCATGCTTTACATTGCCTTTATTTGTCGAACTTCCAATGCTGCATATTGAGTCGGTGTTCTTAGCCAAAAAAAACTTTCTCGTTAATGAAAAAACAAAAGAGTGTAGGAAGTATTTTTTACTAAGAACACGAAATCAATATACAGTGTTGGTAGTTCGACAAAGAAAGGTAATGGGATGGTGTGATCGGTATGACTCCAAGTTCAACTTTTTATTTAAAATTGACATTGATTTTAGTAAAAAAAGACAAGTGACATAATAAAAATTGATAAAACATGTTAGGATTGTTTTGATACTTTAGTAAAATGATTTATAAGTCATTTTTGACATTTAGGAATCATCCTCACCTCAATACAATGCACGGTGTGACCAGTATAATTCCAAGTGTCTATTTTTTAAAAATTGACAATAATTTTAGTAAAAAGAACAAGTGACATACTGAAAACTTAGCAAATAGTTTTGGATTATGTTCATATTTTGGGTAAATGATCCATAAGTCATTTTTAATGTATAGGAATTAATTTCACCTCAATATGATGTACAGTGTGACTGGTATAACTCCAAGTGTGTCTTTTTATTTAAAATGGACATTAATTTTAGTAAAAAGAACAAGTGACAAATTGAATAAAAAAAACGTATTCATGTTATTTTGATGATTTTAGAAAATTATCCATAATTCATTTTTGACATATAGGAATCAATCTCACCTTAATACGACACACGTTGTGACATATATGACTCCAAGTGTTTATTTTTATTTAAAATTGGCATTAATTTTAGTAAAAAGAACAAGTGATATACTGAAAACTGAAAAAACTTATTCAGAATATTTTTATGTTTTAAGAAAATGACCCATGATTCATTTTTAACATGTAGGAATCAACCACACATCAATCTAATGCATGGTGTGGCCGGTATGACTCAAAGTGTCCGTTATCCGTTTAAAATTGGCATTTTAGTTCAAAATGTGTGTCACTCACTAAAAACCAATAAAACACTCTCTAATTGTCTTGATAATTTAGGAAAGAGATTTATAAGTCATTTTTGATGTTTAGAAAGTAGTCTCATGTAAAACAAACACACTATGTGATCGGTGTGACTCAAAGTGCATGTTTCCAGTTTCAAATAACATTTTAATAAAAAACAAAAGTGACATACTCAAGACTAAGAAAATGCATTCATATTATTTTGATAATTTATAAAAATGATATATAAGTCATTTTTAATGTGTATTAATCATCTTAACCTCAATTTGATGCACATTTTGACCATTATAATTCCATGTGTGTCTATTTATTTAAAATTGACATTAATTTTAGTAAAAAGAACAAGTGACATGCTGAAAATTGATCAAACACATTCGTATTGTTTTGATAATTTAGGAAAATGATTCATAAGTCATTTATAATGTGTAAGAATCAACCACACCTCAATCTGATGCATGGTGTGACCATTATAACTCTAAGTGTGTCTTTTTATTTGAAATTGACATTAATTTTAGTAAAAAGAATCAGTGACATACTAAAAACTAAGAAAATGGATTATAATTGTTTTAATACTTTATAAAAATGATCCATAATTCATTTTTTACATGTAGGAATCAAAAAAACCTCAATCTATTGCACAGTGTGACCAGTATGACTCAAAATGTCCATTATTAGTTAAAAATTGACATTTTAGTTAAAAAGATGTCACTCATCAAAAACTGAGAAAATTCACTTTGATTGTCTTTATAATTTAGTAAAATTATTCATAAGTTAGTTGTGAAATTTTGGAATTAGTCTCATATCAAAACTACACATGATATGACCAATATGACTCAAAGTGTGTGTTTCCAGTTTCAAATGACATATTAATAAAAACGCAAGTGGCATACTCAAAACAGAGAAAACACAATCGTATTGTTTTGATACTTTATGAAAACAATATATAAGTCATTTTTGATATTTAGGAATCATCCACAACTCAATACAACACACGGCATGACCGATATAATTCCAAGTGGGTCTATTTATTTTAAATTAACATTAATTTTGGTAAAAAGAATAAGTGACATACTGAAAAATGAGAAAACGCATTTTGATTATTTTTATACTTAAGAAAATGATCCATAAGTAATTTTTTATGTTTAGAAATCAACCAAATCATAATATGATGCTCAGTGTGACCATTATAACTCTAAGTGTGTATTTTTATTTAAAATTGACATTAATTACATTAAAAAGAACGCGTGACATACTAAAAACCGAGTAAACATATTCAAAATATTTTTATAATTTATGGAAATAATACATAAGTCATTTGTGATGTGTAATAATTAAACTCATCTTAATTTGACCCATGTTTTAATCGATATAAGTCCAAGTGTGTCTTTTTATTTAAAATTGGCATTAATTCTAGTAAAAGGAACAAGGGACATAGTGAAAACTGAGAAAGCGCATTCATATTTTTTTGATACTTTAGGGAAATGACCCATGATTCGTTTTTGATGTGTAGGAATCAAACACATATCAATCCAATTCATGGTGTGACTTGTATTACTCAAAGTATCTATTATTAGTTTAAAATTGACATTTTAGTTCAAAATGTGTATCACTCACTAAAAACCAAGAAAACATGCTCTGATTTCCTTAATAATTTAGAAAAGTGATTCATAAGTAATTTTTAATGTGTAGGAAGTAGTATCATGTAAAACTAAAACATGATGTGAACGGTATGACTCAAAATGTGTGTTTCCCATTTGAAATGACATTTTAGTAAAAAATACAAGTGGCATGCTAAAAACTAAGAAAACGCATTCAGATTGTTTTGATACTTTAGGAAAACAAGCCATAAGTAATTTTTGATGTGTAGTAATTATACTCACCTCAATTCAACACATGGTGTGACCTTTATAACTCCAAGTGTGTATTTATTTAAAATTAACATTACTTTTAGTAAAAATAATAAGGGGCATAGTCAAAACTGCGAAAATGCATTCAGATTGTTTTGATACTTTAGGACAATAATCCATAACTCATTTGTGATGTGTAGAAATCAACCCCGCCTCAATAAAATGCATGGTGTGACTGTTATAACTCCAATTTTGTATTTTTATTTAAAATTAACATTTTACTAATGTATTCTTTTATTTTAATAATTAATTTATTTATTTATAGTATTACTAATATAATATTTGTTTTCTTATATAGGTTAATTCTTTTTCTTAGGTTGAGGTGATTTTTTCGACAACTGATACCATGGGTGGACTTTTTTGAGAGGGGATCGTGAGCGTCAAATATGATGAAACGTTAATGTTTTTTAATGTTTGTGGATAGTAATTATAAATGTATCTATAAAAAAATTGTTTGATATGTATATAGTAGTGTTTTTTTGTATTCATGATGTAAAATTTATTTCAATTAAATTATATATTTTTCATACAGGTTATAGTTATTTACTACAGTGTGTTGTTATAAAAAATTGCACACTGTAGTAAGTTGGGCCTTTATCAGCGCTAATAAAAGCACTCATAAAGGGGGTCCTTTGTCAGTGCTAAACTAGCACTAATAAAGGGTATCATTTATCATCACTTTTTTTATCATTGGTAAAGGGGACCCCCCCCCCTTAACGGTGTTGAGGACAACAGTGCTATTAATGGCCTTTTTGTGCACTGTTAAAGTGCATATCTGTAGTAGTGACTATGGGTGTGGTAGTGCTCATTTCCTATAGCTTCGCACGCATTAGTTTCTATTCTAGAATGCATGTGGTTCCATTTAATCATCCACACTGAAACCTTAGGTGTTTCATCCAAGCTTCACTTATGAACTAAAGTTACATGGTCCATATTGAATTACTCCATTTTTCATATAAAAGTAATGTTAGACTCACGTAAGGGTCATTTCCATTTAACATAAAGGTCATGTTGATTTATGAAAAGGTCATTTTGTTTACCCTTATATTAATATTCATTATGTTAAGGTAATTCTATCTCATCTCACACCTCATTGTGGCATAGTATCATGGTCCTAAACTATTTCACTAGCCATTTTCATTCATGAATACAGGAATTTTGGTCGCAGAATCCACTACGTTGAAGCATTCACCATTTTATCCTCTAGAAATCCCTATAAAACACATTCATGCTAGGAATTTTAGTGATCATGGTGGTGTCCATTTTATTCTTTTTATTTAGTGTAGCGTCATTCTCGCTTGGCCTTCCATGCAGATGGTGGTAATAGTAGGCTCCCCTTAGGCATCATAGGTTTGTAGTGAACTCTCATTATAGTTCAGTATATGTGATCCTTCATAGTGGTAAACACAATATTAATCTTTTTCTCATGCTTAAATAGATATTTCGTGACATAGAGGTGAATGTGTAAGGTTCAACATAAGCTTATTTGATTAAGTTCATGGAAATATATGGCATGATGATGATCATGTAAGGTGTGGCTGATGAAACTTTAAAGCATGTTTGGAGAAGATGAGTGAAACGGTTTCATTTAAAAATTTCTAAGTGTGTAATATTTAAATGGATGAATAGTTCTTCTATGTTCATATTCTATTATGATTCTTCACTCTTCTGAAACCTGCTATATCAACCTGGGTACTCCCGATAACCATCGTTCAAATCCGTAGGAGCAGACCCACTCCTATGATCCGTTGATCTAGACCCCATCAATGGTGTTATGTTTCCATCATGCAGTACTGACCCACATTACATACACTCAAGCCAAGGCTAACCCACCTTGTCCTCCTCTATTCTCATCCATGTTATGTGCCATGGTGATTATTGGTTAACTAACTCTATGTGGCTAGCCTGATCTCCAAGGGTTATTGGCTCGATTTAAGACTTATTTTTTATCAAACACTTGAAATTACTAATTCATGAGAACTTTATGATAATTCATATGAAATTTCACCATCAAAATTCATACACTTGGAATCCTTAAAGTCGTCTATTCTTATCTACCAAAGTCATATGGTGTGAAATTCCCTAGAAGTTTTATGTTCTCCTCAAGGGATTATGAAATTCTACCTTTTCCATATTTAAAATTAAAATTCCAAATTTACCATTTTAACATAGAACTACTTTGATTTATTAAAAATAATTCAAGTAACCTGAAATAATCATCTAAACACCAAAAATTAACTGTAGGATTTATTCTAATAATTCAAAAGATAAAATAATAAATAATAAATAAAGTTTTAATCCATTTTTTAAATTGATCCCAAAATACACTTATAATCTAAATATTTAATAATTAACATCAAAATGATAAATTTTTGGGATGTAAATCATTAAAATATCAATAAAAAGTAATGATAAAATGATCTATATCAATTTAGAATCGTGTATTCCCTTGATAATAAGATTCTTTATCATTAAGATTCTAGTGAAACTTCACTTGGCTCGAGATGCTCATCTTGGTTGTCCCATATCAAGCATCCTAACATCCTTGGAACCCAATGGGGATCTTTGGTCTACTCAATGATCCATGCATGTATGGGCCTCTGGATCAATTTAATCCCCAAACTATTCCTCACCAATCCATATTCCTTGTGAGTCTAGTCTTCTTTATTTTTTTAGCTACCAATAGACAAGAGGTGGACACACATATGGGCCTCCTCATTAGGTGTAAGATCTATCCATATCCCCAATTATTATCTCATCCTCATGATCTCTATCAATGATCCATACACATATAATGGGATTCTCTAGGTGTGATCCCCAAATGCTTACTCAATGGGCTATATCACCTGTGAGTCTCTATTACTCAATGGACCATATTCCCTATGAGTCCCTCTTCACTAATCGGTCATATCCACTATGAGTCTAATCATACCCTTTACTATCTAATAATCAATGGATAGGATGAACCATAAAGGGCCACTCATGAATAAGTCCCACACTAACCATTTCTATACCCTTTTCACCTAGTACACCTGGATGTATGAATTTAAATTAAATAACACCTAGTAAATCCCACACAATGTTAAACTACTCAGAATAGGTCATGTATTCATGACCTTAAAATTCACTTCACTTGGTCATGGCTACATGACTTTATAATAAACTGAATTGGTCTCTGTCACATGAGCTTAAAAGATATGACATGTCCTATTAAGAGGCATTGAACTACGTGGTCATTAATTCCTTTCATAAGGATATGTAGAAATCCCCTCTCATGGGTCTGATCATAACTCCACAACACCTACCACCTCCCCGGATAGACATAAATTCTAGAGATCCCAACTATGCATCTTTAAACCAGAGTATAATCATTAGAAAATGAAAGATAAAGAATATATGATATATATAGATGTTTACATCAATGAATGGTTTTGATTGATCACTTGCATAGAGGTAACCAGGAGTAATATTATTACTAGTAAAGATTCAAGAATGTGTATTAAATATTTAATAGAGTCCTAGATTGGTCATCAATACCCTTTAGGGATGAACTTAAATCCATTCCTCTTGACCAATGTGCAACCTAAAGTGTCATTGTTAAAGTCTCATTGATTGTCTGCCTTTGGAAAGCGGGTATGCACCAACTAAAAACATGTGGGCATGGGAGCATGTTGAAAATGGTATATAAAGTATATCTTACCAATTTTCCTTTTTTGAGATATTAATTATCACTTTTAATTTCTTATTAGTTTATATTTTATATCTTACATTATTCATAAGGTCACCCTCCCACTTTTTTTCCTTCTGGTTATATTCTACATCGCTCTCCATCTCTCTCTCTATTCACTTTATATTTCTCTTTCATGTCCATGTTCTTTATCTTATACTTATGTAAATATTTTATTATGAAAATTTCTTTTTTCTATTTTCATTACAATTTCATTTCCTTTATTTAATAAATATTTTATACATTACAAAAATACTAAAGCAATTTCTTTTAAATTTTCATAAAATTACCTATTATCAAGATTCATTTTCAAATAAATCAATTATATTATATATTCAAAACATATTTAAAATATATTTTCCTTATCTTTAGATCATTTCTTAATAATTATGTTTTAAACAATTCTTTACTTTATTTGTGAATATTTTAACATTGCGTAAAAACTATACAATTATTTTCTTAAATCTTATACAATTTCTTATCATAATCAAAATAACCTTTAATTTTTTTCAATGCCCTTATAAATTTCACTAATTAAATTTTATTTATTTTATATTTTATTTCATTATACCATTTTCATAGGGTGTTACTACTCCAAAATTTTCCCTTGATTAATTATCAAAATTCTTATGTATTCGTTGTTTTGTGGAAGTGATGCCTCTATGAGAGGATTGATCCATCACTACCTTTGTATTTATTTATCGTCAATTATACATAAAATTAGAATTTCTTCAATTCCTTTAAATATTTAATACCCTATAATCTCTTATTTTGATTGAAGGGTGTTCACCTAGATAACCATAAATTTGATTGACTGGGAAAATATATTGAATTGAAAATAATTATACCCATTATTGTGATATATATAATTATTAATTATCTATCCTTATTAATATAATAGGTTCCTTATGGAATATTATGTATTTTATTATTTATTCTTTTTTTCATATGATGAATTCAATACACTTGTAAAGTGATTGGTGGTGTCTAGAATAGCTCCCCATTGAACATGTAGGTCTTATGGTATAACTAGCTTAAGTATTTTCATATGCCTACCCTTTTATGATTATGATGTATGGAATTATGAAATTTAATAAAAATGAATTAGATGGGATTAAGTAATGGGTGGATCCTAGAATATATCCTTGGTGCACTGGTATGTATCATGAGATAACTATCTAGGGTATTTAATGTGTTTATGCCCTTTTATGTAAGATATATTAGCATAAAGTCTTAATGGTATGGTTATAATGTCAGGCATTATGTATTCAATCATTATGAGATCATTTATTATTGTTATCATTGTGATTATTTTATTTACATTGTTATCTCATCCATGCATATTTTATTCTTGCGTTATTATTTATATAGTATCTTTTGACTATTTATTCCTATCATATTATTTATGTCATGTTGTATTTTTTGTATGTTTCCCCTTACTGAGAATTTGAGATCACCCTTTTTTTATTATTTCCTCGTTTCCCTAAGAAAACATGAAGAATGATACGTGTGACCTAAGGATAAGATTGGAGAAATAATAAATATATATGTGATGTTATGATAATCTTTATGTTTCAAAATGTAATGTAATGTTCATTTATGTATCTAGTCTCCTAAGTCTACTAAAATTTTATATATTGTGTATTGTGAACTGTGAATTTTGTGGACAATGTAATAAATAACCATGAACTCTGGGGTATTAGATTCAGGGTTGTTACAGTGGTATTCCTTGAGGTTGATGTGGAGGGATGTGGTATTCACACCATAAATATAGTTGTTATTTTTATATTTATATCATTATACTATTTTTTATTGTAGTTATATAGTCCTTGTTATGGTGATAGATAATTGGTGTGGTTTTATCTATCATTGTTAGAGGTGTGGATAGTGTTGTGTGGCGATTGATGTAAAGATTGTGATGTTAGTCACAATGATGTGGATGGGGTGGAGGATGACATGTAGAATAAGTTTACTTGTGTTTTTATTTCCTTGTTTTTTTTATGCTTAAATTATTAATATTTATATATGTCATTCACTAAATCTTTTATATTCCTTTTCACTTAACATGGGATGGGTTTTAAGAGAAACATGTTGGGTATACTTGGATACCTATTATTATTTATTATTTTTCAGACTTATAGGATCATGTCCAAGGAGGTTTAAAATGAAATTAACTCATGCATAAGGTAATTTAATAGGGGTAGGAGGATTTTTTTGTTGGAGACTTCTTTATATTGACATAGGTTACTTGGGATTTTTTTTCTAACATTACTCATGATTTTATTCATTTTAGCTATTTAGATTGGTTTATCTTCTAATGGTGGTTGTGGTAATTTTTTACATAAAATAAGAGTAATGGCTTCCATATTATGATTTATATGCCCATGGTGCTAGTCGTCATATCATGTCCTAATAGAGGTGAGCTTTAGGGGTCAATATCAATCTCATTTTTGGATCAATTGGATTCTTGGTGGGGTCAAGTATTGACAGAGGTGTAGGGGGTTTGTGAGGGTCCATACATGAAAAAAAGAGGTGGAGTAAGTGTTGTACCCATAGGCCCAATACACACCAACAGGGGGTGAATTGAGGTGTTCAGTTCTTGTTTTCTCTCCATTGGGTCATGTTCTCAAGTTATAAAGAAAAAAAGAACCTATTAAACATAAAGAACACATGGTTTTTGGATTCATAAAATAAATCAGGGACACATGGGTTTTACTTGGTTGACCATAAAGGGTTATTCCAAGGAGCATATGATAAAGGTGTGTCGATGTATCATGGATTAACACCATGCGCTCTGAGTGTTATAATTGTTTCAGAAGAGTGAACTACCGATCCAGGGGAACTCCCTCTTATTTTCACTTCACTCACTACTTTGAGATAAGGAATAAAATAAAATTTGATATTATAATTGATTACAATGATTCTTCAACAAAATTAAACACTTGTCCAATGAGGGTGTTATCGATGTGATTCATATTCTTCTTTAGGTCATGATCTTCAATAGAGTTCACTTATTAAAAAATATGAATCTTCAATGTTCCCCTTTGCTATATATTTTCTATATTTTTTAATATTAATCTCGTAATTTATTCCTCTTATCAATTCTCCTTTTAAATTAGGGAATTGTTTCTTCAAAAATGTATACCATTCATTTTCCACCTATTGCTTCTTGATGGGTCTTCAAAACTACTCATAAACCACCCATTAATTTGATGAGTTTGTTTCCTTTGTTCTACCCTCATAAATCACAGAATGATTCTCTCTAAACTATCATAGGATGACCATATCATGTTACCACAATCACCATGGCATAGTGAGTGCTTTCACATGAAATTTCCTCTAACATGGCATCCACTACACTCACCTACCCATATTGCACCAACTCTGGAAATCTCGATGCTTGACATGCCTTCCTCCACAACATGGTGTATTTTAGTTACCAGTTTTGATCACCCATTTAAGAGATTGGTTACTTCCACATTAATTTTTACCATGGATATTAAAACGCCTATAGAAATCCTCCTTTTTTATCATAGATACTTTGTATTTTGAAAATGGTTACCTTCATGGAAAGGTCTCTTCTAGCTTACTGTTTTTCCTTTAACTCCAAATCTCTCATAAATAAACAGGCCTTGAGACACTCAAAACACCCATAGTTATCCTCCCCATTTTGGATAGTTAAATCCCTATAATGGAATGCTTATCTCTATGGTGTGGTACAATAATGTTTGTCATTTTTCAACCACCATAGTCAAGGTTCTCTTTTCCATAGTGTGGTAGAACCTCTGGGAACCTGCTTCAACTTACATAAATCCCCCATGATAACCTCCACAGTGTGTTCCTCATCATTTCACCATTTCAAAATTTCAATAGTGTTTCACATCTGTTGAATCATACATCAAAGTTTCCTTTGTAAATACATTATATAATAAGGTGGTATATGACATCTACTACTCATTAACCTCCTACAGTGCTGCCCCACTCTATAGCCACTATTATCTCATAGTTCAACATCACACTGCCTATACTCTACTCAAAAAAACATTGACCCACACTAGCTATGATACTAATATGTTACCCCATTATGGGCTTGATCATCAAGCTTGTGGCCACCCATTATAGGCCTTGATCTAGTTGGATCCTTGGAGTTAGCCCATTTGTTTTACTCGTACATGGTCAAGGCTATAAACTGTCATTTTTTTTACTAACCTTCATCCATGGAAACTAAAGATTCTCTAGGATCAAAACAGCATAGTGAATGGAATGGTTACTACTTTCATCACCAATATTCCCACCAACTTCTCGCATGATTCAAGATTCTTTATAAGTGTCTTATAATAGACCAATTGACAATAAATCCAACATATTACAACCTATTGTTGCAACAATCTCACCCTTTGGATTTTTTTTCAATCCTATTTATTTCTCCTTCAATATTTTCTTGCAATATTTCACCCCCTTTTACTATAAAATTCAAAAAGGGTTCTTATATTCCATGCCATTCACTCTCACGCATCCTTGAAATTTTCATTGCTCCAAATACTAAGTAAATATTTTTTAATAATTTCTCCAAGTCTACGTATGTCAAATTGCATTATAGGAAACAAGAGAAATAATTAAAATACTATTATGTTGTCTATAATTTCCAGATCATCCTGATCTTGGCTACTAACTTCCCCAAGATGGTATCTCCCCTTGTTTTTCACACCAAACATAAGATATTTTTTTCAAGAGTAAAAAATCTCTAGATGAAACATTATACTCACTGGGGTGAGGGGGGGATCCCAACTTTATCAAGCTAAGAGAAGTTGTTAAACACCAAGGTTCAGTTGATGCTTTTCAAATGTTGGTGTAGCCAATGGTTTTATAAATATATCTTCCACTTCTTAATTTGTAACCACATGCTCTAGTTTAATTATGCCTTTCCTGACTTTATCTTCAATAAAATGGTATCGAGTCTCAATAATATTTGTTTGGAAATTTTGTACTAGGTTCTTGGTCATCTTTATCGCACATTGTCTATCACAATGACTACCATGGGTAGCTTTACCTGATCTCCAAGATATTCTGATTTATGTTTCATCCATACCAGTCATGTACAAGACTTTATAGCTAAAATATACTCTACTTCATTTATACTAAGAGAATAGATCTACTGTTTTTTGTTGAGCCACCCAATGCACTTTCTTCCAATGAAAATTCTCATCCACTTGTAAATTTTCTATCCACAATATCTCTAGATCAATCTATATTTAAGTATCCATATAGTTATTTTTCATTTCCCGCATAATACATTAAACCATAATTAAGAGTTCCCTAAATGTACCTCATGATCAGCTTCACGACTAAAAGATGCTCCTCCTTAAGAAAGCTTTGATAGTGGTCTATTAATCATAATGCAAAGAATATATCTGGTCTTATTTCTATGACATACAACAATATTCTAATAATTCTCTGATAAAGTTTTTGATCAATAGATTTCCCTTCCTCATGTTTTCCCAGCTTTGTTCCAACCATTATTTGAGTTGAAACTAGCTTTTTATCATGAATCTCAAACTTCTCTATAATCTACTTTGTATATTATCCTGAGAAACAAAAGTATAACTCCCAATATGAATAACTTAAAGTATACAGAAAAACATGAACTCCCTTATCATAAACATTTCAAATTATGAGCTTATAATTTTAGCAAATTTAACCACTAAATTCTTTTGGCTTCCTCCAAATATGATTTCATGAACATAGATGACTGTCATAAACTATTCTTATTTGGTTGATTTCACATAAAGGTTATGATCCACTCCTCCTCTTCGGAATTCTAGTTTCTTCAAGAATTTATCCATCCAAGAATACCAAGCCCTTGACCCCTATTTCAAACCATACAGGGCCCTTTTAGTCCTGCACACCTTTGTATCATCATTCCCAAATAGAAAATCCATCAGTTTTTTAATTTAGACTTATTCTTTGATAATTCCATTTAATAATTTTATAATGATGTAGAATCCCATGTTTTAAATTGGTTGAAAATTCCTAGAGAATTTGAGTTTTTCATTTGGTTGGTGGGACAAACTTTAAGTTGGGCATGGGAATGTGAATCCAGGAGTTGTAACACTTAAAAGTGTTTTTATTTTGGATGAGGTTTAAGGCTTGAGATGTGTCTTAAGATTTTGGATGAGTTTCAGAAGCATCAGGCTTTGAAAATTCATTTTTAAGGAAGGAGCTGGCTGAGGCCCACAGTTGGTGCATGGTTTGTAGTAATTGTGCGGCTCAAACGTGAAGACCCTAAATAGAGGAACATGGTTTGAGAAACTATGTAAGGTGGGGAACACAGTCGTGTAAATTTTTTGTAAAAAATTGTGGAGGTGGGCACACGGGCTAAGCACGGTTTGTCTAACCGTGTGTTAGTCGTGTGAGGTGTGGGTGTCTTTGGATATTAACAATATAGGGTTGGCATAAGGCTAGGAAAAGCATGCATTCAAATCATGTAGTTCATTAAAAAGGGGGGAAATCACCATTTTCCCTTTCGATCCTTAAAGGGTTTTACCCCATTTTCACCCCCATTTCACCAAGAGATCCCCCACATGTGTTCTTTTCTTCCTCCCCCTTCCATGGTGGGTTCTTCACCATTCTTGGTCCAATTTCATCATCTTTGAATACATTGGAAGCCTC
The DNA here is from genome assembly GCA_963277665.1 of Viscum album. Classification (NCBI taxonomy): domain Eukaryota; kingdom Viridiplantae; phylum Streptophyta; class Magnoliopsida; order Santalales; family Viscaceae; genus Viscum; species Viscum album. The sequence continues at coordinate 134,231,888 of OY728120.1, forward strand.
TCAGTAATTCTAAGACTCCTATTTCTTCCTTTTTCAATTTATCTTTTCATATGGAATGATATTTTCATACGGGATATTATACCCTATTTATAGGGAGTTTGTGTGTTTTATTACTCTCTCTCAAACTTGCTCGAATTGGAGACTAATAATGAATTAGTGAAGTGTCCAAATCATGAGGTGGGTGGTCTATGGATTATTCCTCAATGTCTCATCATTTTATAAAATGTTTTCATTGTGTCACACACCAGATTCTCTGAGTGTCACTCCTAAATTGTGTGACTCTTAAATTTAGTTGAGCAGACCACTATATAAAGAACTTATGAGGCCCAGTGACATTTTTAGAGGATGATACCTAAATGGTAACTACCCCATGGGTGTGTCACATATATTCCCTTGATGATGAGTGTGAGTAATTTGTCAAAACAATGTTAAGTGTGGTTGGCCCAACTTAAAACAAGAATTATTAAATGATGATGAAAAAATTGATTGAATTACTTTTGTACATGTATCCTTACTTATCCCATGTTAAATTATGATGTATTATTTTGGAATAAATAGGGTTTTGAGTGGGATATAAGACTCACCTAATTAATTGTTTATTTTGTCCATATTTCCCATGTAACCAAATACCCCTCTAAGGTATGTTAGCTTTTTTATTTAGAAAGAGTGACTAGATGAACTTGATTAATGGAAAGTGTTGTGGAAATTCACACTTAGAAACTTATTAATTATGATTAAAGTGGTAATGGTGGGAATTCAAATGAGTTGAAATGAATTGTTAAATGGCATTTTATTCACATGGCCTTTCTTACTTCTTTAAGTGAATTGTTAAATTAAATGAATCATATTAAATGATTAGATGGAATGCATACTTTCATGGCCCCTCTCGATCACTTGGAAGTGATTTGATTAAATGATTGGTTAGTGATGAATCATGTTTTTTCATGGACATTCCCATGGCCTATGTTTAACTATTGAATACAGTGATCCTGTTTATTTTTTTCTTACACCTTGAGTGATACTTGGGTTCTTTAAATGGTTGGTCTTGGATGGGCTCATAGGTTAAATGAAATTATATTAATCCTTGGGAAATACCTGAGTTCCTAATATGATATTCCTTGGACAAGATCATAGGTTGAATGATAATAAATATGCCTTGAGCGATGCCAGGATTCCTATTATGAAATTCCTTGGATGGGCTCATAGGTCGATTGAGATTATGTATAGACCGTGAATGATACATGGATTCCTGATATGAAATTCCTTGGATGGGATCAGTAGTTAAATGAGTTATAGCGCGCCTCTAGTGACAATGGGTTCCTGATATGGAATACCTTGGATGGGCTCAAAAGTTTCATGATGTGATATACGCCTTGAGTGATACTTGGAATCCTGATACAGACTATCATGGATGGGATTATAGGTTAAATGAGATTACATTATGTCTTGGGAAACCCTTGGATTCTAATGCAAAATGCCTTGGATAGACTCATAGATCATATGAAATTAAATTATGCTTGAGTGCTGATTAGTTTACCCTTGAATGTTAAACCTTTAATGTTATAAAACATGTACAGACTTCTATGATCACCATTATATAGGGATGGCTTGGGTTCTCCTTGGGTCCCTCATGACTAGTATTGTACATGGACACCTAGGTTTACTTTCCATGGGTCTTATCTTTCTACTTTACCATTATCATGTACACAGATATCTAGCATAGGCTGAAGTAGGTATAGACGGTCGAGCATCCATGATGGACCCGAGCCCAACATGCTTTACATTTATTTATTTTAGTACATTACTTTATTATTATACCCACACACTTCTTATTTTATATTCATGGATTGTATATGCATTAGCACCTGAACCGTTCTCCTAGTTGCAGGTTAGGGCGTGTATCGTGTTATGTGTTTTTACTCATGTACATGGGATCTTAAGAGCATAGGACTGAGTCGATTATCAAGATCCTCATAGAGATAGCTCTTGGAGCTTTTGATCATTTTATTATGCATGTTTATGTATTACCTACTTTATGTCTATTGTTTTACATTGTAGCATGTCCATGCATGATTATTTATTCATTTATTATTGATTGAAAGTTATTGTATATTATGCTACATTTATTAATTATTGTTGTATTCATCATTGATCCAGAGGGTATAGTCTCCCCACTATACCTCCTTCAGGATGTTACAAGTGGTATTAGAGCTTTCTTTTTCTTTTGTCTTACTATTTTGGGATGGTAGACAAGAGACTAGGAATGTGTCAGCACTTAGTAAATAGATTGTGTCTGGGTCCGACCAACCCACACATGATGGAAATATCAAGTTGTCATGGATGGGATTATTTATACTGTTCTTGTTAAAATTGATTACTATTTCACTTTTGGTGATTTGCGTACTTCTGCTACTTATTGATTGATGGATTTATGAGATTTACCTCTTGGTCAGGTATGGAAATAGATGAGGTGTGTTCATGCATCATCATAGGCACATAGAGATTCACATGTCATGCATATTTCATTCCATATAGACTACATTGTAGATTTTCCTGATGCATGATGATTTGTATACTATGCTTGTGTGGTTATTTAGCATGTTTATTTGTATACGATGTTTAGGTGATTTTTACTATGTTTACAATATTTTCTACTTATGTAGTAACTTTTCATGCTTTGTTATAATTATGATATATGATTGGTTATTAAAGTGTATGCATCAACCTAAAGGGTGTTTTCCTATATAGCTTGACGGTGGCACCTTAACTAACCAATTATGACATGTTTGATCCATGAACCATTGGTTGAATGGGATAAAAACGTTAATGGTTGCAATTAAATGGGTGCAAAATATAATTTATAGAGTATGGGCCTTTATAAATTGGAAATGGTGAGCCATATAATTTAACTATCACATGTGTAATTGTTATATTCTGAGACCGAAGGTGAATACCTAGTTATAGTTACATGAAGTGCCAATTGTAACTTACAAAGGCTTGTACCTCTATAATTTGAGAATGGGGACTCGTCTAACTAAACCATGGTATATATAAATATGTATATATGTAATTTCTTGTACTTCTATGTTTTGGGAATAATGATCTGTATGAATAAACTTTTAAATGTACAACCAGACCCAAGTAGGTAAGTTGGGGCATGTTGCTTATGAGATAAACCCATTAAGGGTGTGCTAAATCTTGAATGAAATAACTATTATGGGTTGAATTTAAATGGGATACCAATTTTAATTTATAGAGAATTAACTCCATAAATTGGGAATGGTTGCCCACATATATGAACCCAGAATGGCTTAACAGGACCATCATAGGTCACCTTCACTTCTCGTGTGTTTAGTACTTAGCCTCATGGCGGTATACTCATGTTGTATGGAATGCTTGTTTAAGGTGTCAGCAGCCACTTATATGGTGATATGTATAAATGTATGGTGAAATCGTATAAATTAATCCCCTTAAATGATAAAGGACCTTTTATATGCTTTTGAGCATTATGGAATTGAGGCTTTAGTTAATTAAAATGTCAATTATAACCTAAAGGTTGTTTTTCTCGATATCTTGTAATAGATATTTTCTTTAACTAACCTAGTTGTGATAATTTATTAGTTATATAAAGAATGATTAAATGTTTAAAAGGAAATTATAAGATAATTTTTCTATTATGTTGCATGGCATCAATTAAATAAATTGCTTAGTACAGTTTGTTTTTATAACTGGTGCTTGATATTCCTTATATGTGAACTACTTAAAATGTCATGATAAATGAGTATCAGTTAAATGCCTTAAAATAAAACCTTTTAGAGGTGTTTATGTAAAAACCCTCATGTAAGGGTTAGCTTTAGTTTTCCTTGGGAGATGCCTTGAATATGAGCATGATCATTTCCCACAGATCTCAATTGGATTCTTTTCTGCATTTACTTGAATCTAATGGATATGAGGTAGAAACTAGTGGCCTTTCGCATGACTCTAGTGTATAAGGTCAGCGCCTTACATTAAAAATGAGGGGTTATCCCATTGAGGTAGTTCCCTTGGAAATGGAAAATCAGTAGACTCTGGAGCTGAGTTCCCAGTAAGTGCAGTCCATCTAATCGTTTGAGTTGGGTAGGACTCTTACATGATGAAATGAAACCCCCTAAGAGACATGGGTTTTTCTAGTAAGTTGAACCTCGAGAGGGTATTACCGTATATGGATACCTAATGATTATTATCTCCCTTACCTTTTACATTGACGTTGTGACCCTTCAAGGAGAACTCCCTTATTAGGATGCTCGGAAAGGATCAGGACCTAGTAGGTCGATGCTTGGTAGGTGATGTTGTTACGCCTAATTTGATAGGTTATGAACCTCATAGGTCGATAGTCTTTTTAACTGCCTTCATTTTTATCTATTTTCAAGATAGTTACAGGCGTGTTGCATGTCGTATGAGAAAAGCCCCCAAGTGGGATGTGGTTCTCATGTTACAGAACTTAGGGCTGGGATTCCTTCACTTTTGACTCAAAACCTAGTAGGTCATTGTTCGGTTTGGATTAGGGAAACCTGTGAGAGAGGTTGGCTCGAGTTTTATGTTTTCCTTAAAGGCAGTGAGATTGGTTGTACGCACATCTTGAGACTGATGCACGAAAGGTGCTCGGTTTTTTTCACTATAGGCACAATGATTCTTGGGTTTTCAAGGAAGCGCCTAGGGTACTTGGATATAAAAATTGGATTCAATAAGGTAGGATCGTTCGGGTTCTTGTCCCATTTGGCCAATGTTTTCATTATAGATGCTTTAGTTTTTAAAAACAACACCTTGAGGCGGGTGGTTGTTTGATAAATCATGGCACAGGTAACTGTCTGATTTTAAAGAGGAGTTCTAAGGGAGCTCCTAGTGTGTTAGAAATTGAGAATTCTTATAGCACGATCAGCTTGACCTTGTTTATGGATGACTCATATGAGCATGACATGAGTATCAAACCGGGTGGTATGGGATAGTACACCCACTATGAATGAAAAGTTAGTTTGTGTCGGTTTTATGCGGTAACTGTTTAAATTTAAACATCGATAAATGGTCAGGTGTGAGCCAAGGAATGATGGTTGCAAATAAGTGACACATATGGGCATGGTGACCTAGAACTTTGGGGTAAATTAAATGAAGCACCCTATGATAAGGGCTAATTCAGAAATAAACAGGTGATGTGAGACAATTAACCCATGGGAGGACCATGACACACATCATCGAGAGACGTGGTGTCAGGTGTTAAAGGAAAAAATTTCTTTGTTTGATGTGAGCATGATTCTAAGGGAGTTATACATGCTTGTTGATAAAATCTCAGAGTACTCCTAGTCTAGAGGTGATCATGCCCCATATCTTGACATCATCCTGAGTATACTGAGAGAGTGTCAACTATATGCTGAGCTATCTAACCAAATATCTTTTATGAGTTGAGGGGAGAACTCCTTGGGAGTTTCACTCGATGATAAGTTTAAAATAATCCATACGATGTATAGTATTCCAGTGGCCCATTAAGGGTCATGAACCTCATTGTAACTTGAAATCAGAAAACATCATAAAAACTATTCTTAGGGTGTGGGAATGAGTGATGAGTAATGTTTATGTTAGCGCTCGGGATGAGTGGGTTCTTATCCATGCCAGTCATTATATCTAGGCATGGGATGTGGTAATCAGGAAATATATTCATTGGGGTGACCCTCATGTGAGAAGGGTTGTGGGATCTTGAGGCCAATTGTTGGATGGTCGTTTTGGATCTCGTATACCGTTTAATAAATGAAATAATGTATTGGTAGAATCCATGGTAAATTTTAGGTATGGGTTCGATTATGTATTTGGGTGAAATCCAGATGTGGACATTAAGACCAGAGTAGCTAATGAAGATCCATGGATGTTGGGTCAGGATAGTGTCGGTGTTAGTTTTATAGCATGGTGATGATTTTGATTGGGAGATGGTTCAGCCAAGAGACGTCACCAGAAGTCAGTATGGGATTCGGTGAGTGTGCTCAGAACAATTTTGATGCACTTTGGGATAAGGATTTAGAATCTGGTTTTGGTGATGCATTAGCCATAGGAGGAGCATTTTCAAAATAGTCGATGAGAGGCGGTTCAACTTGAGTTCTCTCAAATAGTTGGATGTTGTTGGTGAGGAATCGCATCGGGCACACTGTCGATATGATATGGGTGCAGCTTAAAGGGTTAGTCGGGGCTTTTGAAGGAAAAGTCAGTGAGACCAGGCTAAGTTGGTTTAATTATAATTTGACAGTTATTTTAAATTGATAAAAGTGTTGGGATTGTCGCAATGACACTAAGGGTGTTCTTAAAAAGTCAATTTTGATGGTGGGAGCACCGTGACTCAGAATTGGCCATGATATATCTAAAATCCATGGTGGGGAGCACCATAGGTTGGGTTATAAAAGATATGATGATGGAATCATGTCTTAGGTTATATAGGCTCGCATAAGTATAGTCTTGATGTTTCAGTTTTGAATATGAGAGTTGGCTCGAGTTTTAGCAGCATAAGTATTGTATGCTTAAAGTAGTTCTTGGAGGTGTTTTGGGTGTTTAGAAATGCAACGCATCTGTTTGAGCAGAAATTCATGACCCAAGTAGGTCGGGTGATGTTTCATTATTCCCCAAGGCTTCTTGGGGATGATAAGTTCTATGGTGAGTAGGTTGTAGCATCTTTCATTTCGAACTGGTTGAAACTTCCAAGATAATTTGAGTTTTTCATTTAGTGGGTGGAACAAAATTTAAATTGAGTAATGAAATGTGAATCCAAGAGTTGGAACACTTAAAGTAAGGTTTTTGTATGAGTTTTAAGGATTGAGATGTGTTTTAGTATTTCGGATGAGTTTCAGAATAGTTGGGCTTTGAAACTTCTTTTCAAAGGAGTAGGATAAGGCGCACAGTTGGTGCACAGTTAGTAGTAATCATGCAGCTCAACCGTGTGGTCCCTAAATGGAAGAGCATGGATTTAGGAACCATGTAAGGTGGGGTGCATGGGCGTGTGGAATGTCTACAGAAAATTGCAGAGGTGAGTGCACGGACTGTGCAAAGTTTATCTAATTGTGCGCTAGTCGTGCGAGGTGTGGGTGTCTTTGGATATTATCACTACATGGTTAGCGCATGATTATTCAACTCATGTGGTCAAACCATGTGGCTCATTAAAATGGGGAAAATTACCATTTTTCTCCTTTAGTCCAAGGGTTTTTACATCATTTTCGCCCCTATTTCACCAGGAGATCCCCCGCACATTCTCTCCTCTTCCTCCCCCTTCTATGGAGGGTTCTTCACCATTATTGGTCTAACTTCATTGTTTTCAGATGTGTTGGAAGCCTCTCATTAATTCTAAGACTCATCTTGCTTTTTTAGTTTATCTCATCATATAGAATGTTATTTTCATGCGGGCTATTATACCCTATTTGTAGGGCGTTCGTGTGTTTCTTCATTTTCTATCAAACCAACTTGAATTGGAGGTTAATAATGGACGAGTAAGCATCCTAACAATGAGGTAGGTGTTCGATGTATTATCCCTAACTGAAAATTAAATTTTTATTTTCAAAATCACTTGTGAGGAAAAAGTGGGAAACCCAAAACAAAATCCTACAAGATTGCATGACCGCTCAAGACTATAAAAAAATGTCCCGCCCTGGTTAATACATTGTTATGTCAAGCCTCCATCTTCACATGACCGCTCAGCAAACTGTCCCGCACAAGGTTGCATGAACCTGGTACCGATGACAAAGTCATACCCTCTCGTTCTTCCAAATCCGAATGGACATGCTCTGAAGAGTTCTTCAAGCTTTGAATCATCATTGGAGAGCTGATTCTTGTGGCGTGTTGGTTTATTTCACCATCAAAGTTCAAAATAAAACCAAATTCCAAATACTACTTCATATCCCGCCCATTTTAGATTTAAAAAACCGCTACTAAGAATTTTCCAAAATTCAACTTCAAAAAGTCATCAAACTGATAATCATCGACGATCTCTCTGAACTGAACTGGCCGCTCGAACTCACATCCAAAGGACCAAGAATACCATCGTGGTGCTCTGTCTCAAATGCTCGAGAGAATGGAGGAATCCAGAAACTAGGGCAGAGAACCAAAAAAACAGAGTCATGACGAATCGCCTGCGATACCACGTCTCAGCACATTGTTCCAACAAGAACACCACCAAAACCTTCAACGACTACTGCCACAGTCATTCCATCCCTGCACCAGTGGCAGGGAGCAAAAACAAACCTGAAACCAACACAAGCCTCCTAGCGAACACGAACTTCTTCAGTTGTAACATCAGAAACCTCAAAAACAAAGCAGGCAAAATGCATCTGATTCAAAGAACTTCATAACACAAACAGGCTCGACCCCTTCCCCACCTTTGCACCCAAGCCGAAGCCGAAATCAACCGAACCGACAACACCCAAAAAAGCCAAGCCGCAAAGAAAAAACAGCACACCGCACGAAGCTGAAAACATCAAGAACTTACCTCACGCCGCTGCGAAAGAAGCCGAAAACCGACCGCAAGGATGGATCTGCAATGCCGCACGAAGCATATCCAAAACGGACTCCTCGCCACTACGATTCAAGCCGAGCCGACTGAAACGCTGACGCCGAAGAACCCTAGCCGAAGGCGCCGCCGCGAAGAATCTGAAAACCATCCTGGATCTGAAATGCCACAATCATCCAGATCAGATTCCTCACTGCGAAGCCTAGCCGTCTGAATCGCTGCTCCGGAGAACCCTAGCCGAGGACGCCGCCGCACGAAGAAGAGAGAGTCGTGGCCGAAGCCTAGGCACCTATGTCTATGCCTTATCCCTCAAAGTCTTATTGTTTTATAAAATGTTGTCACTGTGCATCGGATTCTCCGAGCGTCACTCTTAAATTGTGCAACTCTTAAATTTAATTGCCTTGACCACTATATAGACCCCTTATGGGCCCATTGACATTGCTAGAGGATGAGACCTAAATGCTAACCTCCCCGTGGGTGTATCATATGTGTTCCCTTAAAAACAAATGTGAGTAATTAAACAAAATACCACTAAGTGTGTTTGGACCAACTTAAAAGAGGAATCATTAAATGATGGTGAACGAATTGATTGAATTTCTTTTGGGAGTTTATCCTTATTTATCTCATGTTAAATTATGATGTAGGGATTTGGAATAAAGAGGGGTTTGAGCGAGATATAAGACTCGCCATTAAGTTTTTATCATGGCTATGTTACCCCATGTAACCAAATACCCCTCTAAGGTATGTTGGATTATTTATTTAGAAGAAATTACTAGATGAACTTGATTGATGGAAAGTGTTATGGACATTCACACTTAGCCCCTTATTAATTATGATTAAAGTGGTAATGGGAGGAAGTCAGATGAGTTAAAATGAATTGTTAAATGGCATGTTATTCACATGGCCTTTCTTACTTCTTTGAAGTGAATTGTTAAATTAAATGAATCGTACTAAATGATTAGATAGAATGAATACTTGCATAGCCCCTCTCAATCACTTGGAAGTGATTTGATTAAATTATTGGTTGGTGATGAACCATGTTTTGGAATGGAAATTTTCATGGCCTATGTTTAACCATTGAATGCAGTGAGCCTATTTATTTTTTCTTACGCCTTATTAAATACTTGGTTTCGTTATAAGGGTCACCTTGGATGGGCATATGGTTAAATAAAATTATATTAAACCTTGGGTGATACCTAGGTTTTTTATATAGAATTCCTTGGATGGGCTCATAGGCTGATTAAGATTCTGTATACACCATGAGAGATACATGGATTCCTAATACGGAATGCCTTGGACAGGCTCAGTGGTTAAATGAGTCATGACACGCCTTGAGTAATACCAAGTTCCTAATACGGAATTCCCTGGACACTCATTGGTTACATGATGTGATATACGCCTTGAGTGATATTTGGACTCCTAATACAAACTACCATAGATGAGCACATAGGTTAAATGAGATTATGTTATGCCTTGGGCGACCCTTGGATTCTGATGAGGAATGCATTGGATGGGATCATGGGTCATATGAAATTACATTATTCTTGAGTGCTAATTAGTTTACCCTCGACTATTAAACCTTTGATGTTATAAAATATGTAGAGACTTTTATGATCACCATTATATAGGGATGCCTTGGGTTCTCCTTAGGTCTCGCATGACTAGTATTATACATGGACACCTGGGTTTATTTTCCAAGGGTCCTATCTTTCTACTTTACTGTTCTCGTGTACATAGATATTTGGTGTAGACCGAAGTAAGTATAGTCGATTGAGCATCCATGATGGACCCGAGCCCAACATGGTTTACATTTATTTATTTTAGTAAACTACTTATATTATTATACCTTCACACTACTTATTTTATATTCACGGACTAGATTTCCATTAGACGTCATTAGTGGTGGCCTGCTGAGTTTTATTCATACCCTGTTCAGGCCACCGATTGGTACCCGAACAGCTCTCCTAGTTACAGGTTAGGTCATGGATCATGTTATGTGATGTTACTCATGTACATGGGAGCTTAGGAGCACAGGACTGAGGCGGTGCTCAGGATGCTTGTGGAGATAGCCCTTAGGGATTTTGTTCATTTCATTATGCATGTTTATGTATTAGCTATTGTATTTTATTTTTGTACATTGTAGCATGTTTATGCATGATTATTTATTCATTTATTTTTTATTTCCAATTATTATATCTTCCTGTGAATTTATTTATTATTGCTTTCGTTGTATTCATAACTGATCTAGAGGGTATAGTCTATCCATTGTTACTCCTTCAGGTACTTGTTGCTAGTTGACAACCTCAGACATATGGACAGGCACAATTGAGGCCACATAGAAAACTGTCTCGGGGCACCATTTTAGTGGCTCTCAATTTGGGACATTACAAATGACATCCATTAGGTAGATTCCATATTTCCTTTCGAAAGACACGGTAAGGAAAAGTCATATTGACTCTATTCTTGTTATCAGTGAAAAAATTTCGTTTGCATCAACTCCTTTACTTGTGCATACCCCTGACACACCAATATTTACTTGTTTCAAATGACCTTTCCTTACTGTTCATTATTATTTCTAAATACCCATCTTTTTTCCTATGATATTGTGACTCATCGGCCAATTCATGATCTCCCAAGTATGATTTTTCTCAATCTAACTCCTTGTTCATAGCCTTGACCCATGACTCATCCTTCATCACTTCTTCAAATGAGGTCAGATCCACTTGAACAATATAGAAGTGTACTCTAAATTTATCATTCTCCAAGTTTGTGTGGGTGCAGTTTTATCACCGATGATATTTGACTCATTGACCTTAACTCATTTTCTTCTTTGTAGAATCACTGGATGACTCCTTTATACAACTTCATCCACCGATTCATCCTCTAAATCTTACTCACATGTAGGACTATGCGTATTGGTCTGATTTGTATCTAGTTCTTCTTCTTCATTATTACCCATACTCATATCTAGAATGTTATATCCATTTATAGCTTTTTATTCAATAATTTTGACATTTTTTGCTTTCAAAAATCTTTCTCAATTGTTTTTTGAGACATTTATAGGCCTTACTCTTGAAGGAGTGGCCTAAAAATATCCCATCATCTGCAGAATCTCCATATTTCCCTTGGTAACCTTCCCTGTTTTGAATGTAACACCATCTTCTAGACACTCTAAAGTGATTCGACGTTGGATTTCTTTCATACCACATCTTGTACAGGCCCATATTATCTCCCTGTATAAAAAAAAGCCTGATTTTTTGTGCACACTACTACTTGCACAGATTTCTTCCAATTGTAACGAGAGATGCCACTTTCAATGAGTAATGTTTTGGACATGATGTTCACCATTCAATTTCACCTATCCTCCACACCATTTTGTTATGGTGTTCTCACTAATTAAACTTCATGTTTTATACCATGATTATCTAGTTATCTTTTCACCTCATTAGAAGTGTACTTCTTTCCATTTTCAAAATAAATAAATTTGATGGTTCTTTTGGTTTCGTTCTTGTCTATCCTCTAAAAATTATTAATTCATTCAATCACCTCCTTCTGACCTACATGAATATAATACAATCCATTCTATTATAATCATCAATAAATAAAATGAATTACTTCTCACAGTGTCTTTCATGAATCTTCATGGGACCACACACATTAGTGAGGATCTGGTCAATCAGGTTTGAGTCCCTCTTGTTTTTCATCCAATAGGGATTTATCATAGTTTACCTCCTACACAAGCATCACATGTCCTCTTCTAATCTCATTTCATATTTAGAATATCAGTTGCAGGTTTCAATTTGGACAGATTCTCTATCACTAGTGCAGAAAACATTTTTTACGTCGGTTATTTTTCATTATTTACGTCGGTTTTTAGGCGACGTTAATACGGACGACGTTATAAATAATGTTTTTTACGTCGGTTATTTAAAACCCGACGTAACATCCCTAACATCACGGTGTTTATCACGTCGGTTCATTAATAACCGACGTGATAAATATGCGTGGGGGGGGGGGGGGTTATCACGTCGGTTATTTTCTAAACCGACGTGATAAAATGCCTGGGATATCGTTTATCACGTCGGTTATGACATAACTGACGTGATTAACCCTTCCCCGCACTAGTGCAGAAAACGTTTTTTACGTCACCATTTTTTACGTCGGTTATATAAACCGACGTCATAATATGTAAAACGAGGTTTTTTACGTCGGTTATTTATTAACCGACGTAAATATTTGTATTCGGTACACCTTTAACGTCGGTTATTATTATAACCGACGTTATTAATCGCGCGGCTTCGTTTTTTACGTCGGTTATAACAATAACCGACGTAAAAAACGCGGTTTCCGAAGGCTTTTTTACGTCGGTTATTGAATAACCGACGTAACAAACGCGGTTTTTGAAGGCTTTTTTACGTCGGTTATAAAATAACCGATGTAACAAAAGAATCCGCAGATGTTTTTGACGTCGGTTATTCCATAACCGACGTAAAAAAACGCGGATTTTGAGCCCTTTATAACGTCGGTTATAAACTAACCGACGTAACAAATGAATCGGAGGAAGGTTTTTACGTCGGTTATTGAAATAACCGACGTTATAAATGTTTTTAAAACAATTATCACGTCGGTTATTGAATAACCGACGTGATAACTCATTTAAAAATTTACCCAGACCCGTGGATTGTCATTCGCGAGTTTACCTTCGACAGTCGCGACTCGTCTCTCTCGCGCGTAAACCCGAATCGGCTCGTCCATTTCGTTGGTTTAGATTCGTTTTGCGATCATCGTTTCTCATATTTAATATCCTCAGATCAATCATCTAAACTCGCAGCACTCAGGTAATCCTCCCACTCGTTCGTTTTTTTTCGGGGATAGTATATATATATGTGTTGTGATTTTTTTGTTGAAACTAGCTAAGATTCTTCGATTGCGAACCCTTTTAACTCGTTTTGGCACCATAATCTTATTTATCATCCCTAGATCTATTTGTTCGACTTGCAATATTGAGTAATTTTATGATTTCACTAATTTTTCATCGTTTTCTATAAATCCCCGAGAGGGTTGGGGCGTGTCCATTTGGATGGGTTGCCCTTTTACAGTTGTTACTACTTTATTCACACACAACCATGGCATAGGTGCATGGATTTGGGGTCGGGGGGTGTCCAGGGGGGTTTACAATGGGGTGGGTGGGTGTGGGGGGCTGTCCAAGGGTGTGGGTGGGTGTCCAGGGGGGTGTCCAAGGGGGTAGGGGGTGGGGGGTGGTGTTTAGGAGGGGTGGGGGGCTGTCCAGAGGGTTGGGGGGTGTCCAGGGGGGTGTCCAAGCAGGTCGGGGGTGGGGGGTTGTGTCCAGGAGGGGTGGGGGTGCTTTCTAGAGGGGTCGGGGGCTGTCCAGAGGGGTTGGGGGGTGTCCAGGGTGGTGTCCAAGGGGATGGGTGGGTGTGGGGGGCTGTCCAAGGGGGTGGCGGCCTGTCCAGAGGGGTCGGTGGAGTGTCCAGGGGGGTGTCCAAGGGGGTGGATGGGTGTGGGGGGCTGTCCAAGTGGGTGGCGGCCTCTCCAGAGGGTATTTGGGGTTGTCCGGGTGGGTGGGGGGGCTGCCCAGAGGGTTGGGGGATGTCCAGGGGGGTGTCCAAGGGGGTAGGGGGTGGGGGGTGGTGTCCAGGAGGGGCGGGGGGCTGTCCAGGGGGGTTTACAAGGGGGTGGGTGGGTGTGGGGGGCTGTCCAAGGGTGTGGGTGGGTGTTGAGGGTGTCCAGGGGGGTGTCCAAGGGGGTAGGGGGTGGGTGGTGGTGTTTAGGAGGGGTGGGGGGCTGTCTAGAGGGTTGGGGGGTGTCCAGGGGGGTGTCCAAGCAGGTCGGGGGTGGGGGGTTGTGTCCAGGAGGGGTGGGGGTGCTTTCTAGAGGGGTCGGGGGCTGTCCAGAGGGGTCGGGGGGTGTCCAGGGTGGTGTCCAAGGGGATGGGTGGGTGTGGGGGGCTGTCCAAGGGGGTGGCGGCCTGTCCAGAGGGGTCGGTGGAGTGTCCAGGGGGGTGTCCATGGGGGTGGATGGGTGTGGGGGGCTGTCCAAGTGGGTGGCGGCCTCTCCAGAGGGTATTTGGGGTTGTCCGGGTGGGTGGGGGGGCTTCCCAGAGGGTTGGGGGATGTCCAGGGGGGTGTCCAAGGGGGTAGGGGGTGGGGGGTGGTGTCCAGGAGGGGCGGGGGGCTGTCCAGGGGGGTTTACAAGGGGGTGGGTGGGTGTGGGGGGCTGTCCAAGGGTGTGGGTGGGTGTTGGGGGGTGTCCAGGGGGTGTCCAAGGGGGTAGGGGGTGGGTGGTGGTGTTTAGGAGGGGTGGGGGCTGTCTAGAGGGTTGGGGGGTGTCCAGGGGGGTGTCCAAGCAGGTCGGGGGTGGGGGGTTGTGTCCAGGAGGGGTGGGGGTGCTTTCTAGAGGGGTCGGGGGCTGTCCAAAGGGGTCGGGGGGTGTCCAGGGTGGTGTCCAAGGGGATGGGTGGGTGTGGGGGGCTGTCCAAGGGGGTGGCGGCCTGTCCAGAGGGGTCGGTGGGGTGTCCAGGGGGGTGTCCAAGGGGGTGGATGGGTGTGGGGGGCTGTCCAAGTGGGTGGCGGCCTCTTCAGAGGGTATTTGGGGTTGTCCGGGTGGGTGGGGGGGCTGTCCAGAGGGTTGGGGGATGTCCAGGGGGGTGTCCAAGGGGGTAGGGGGTGGGGGGGTGGTGTCCAGGAGGGGTGGGGGGCTGTCCAGAGGGGTCGGGGGGTGTCGAGGGGGGTTTACACATCGATTTGTTTTATATTTCAAAATTGTTTACATTCAAATTATGATTTTTTTCATATAAAAATATATTTGTCTTATCTAAAAAATATATATATTTTTGCTATTTGTTATAGGTAATAATGAGTCGAAGTTGGATTACGGCACATCGAATGAGCAATGAATATGAGGAAGGTGTTGATGCCTTTTTGGAATTTGCTAAACGAAATGTTCCAAGTAGTGACATTTTTTTCTGTCCATGCCTGAAATGTCTGAATATGAAGAAGATGAAAAGTAGAGAGATAAAAGATCATCTGATTTGTCATGGTTTCAATCCGAGTTACAACCCTTGGATTTGGCATGGCGAAACTGGACAGAATGTCACTGATGATAATGAATCGCAAGATGGTAACTCCGATGGAATTGAAGAAATGATTCGCGATATTGTAGCAGAACAAATTGAGATAGAACCGACAGTTGCACGTCTATATGGTGATGCCGAAAAACCATTATATCCTGGTTGTACAGATTTTACGGTTTTGTCGGCGGTGTTAAGATTGATTAACCTGAAGGCGAAACATGGATGGAGTGACAGAAGTTTTACAGAGCTGCTACAATTGATGAAAGACATTATTCCAAAAGATAACGATCTTCCAGATTCACATTATAAGGCCAAAAAAATATTATGCCCGATGGGATTGGGATACAGGAAAATACATGCCTGTCCGAATGACTGCATTATATATAGGAAGGAATATGAATTTCTGAAAGAGTGTCCTAAATGTGGGACATCACGGTATAAGGTGAAAGAAAAATCACAAGCTGATGTAGAGATTACAAAGCTCCCTTCAAAGGTATTTTGGTATCTTCCTATAATTCCTCGTTTCAAACGTTTATTTGCTAATTCACATGATGCAAAAAGGTTAAGATGGCATGCTGATGAGCGGGTATGTGATGGAAAAATACGTCATCCAGCTGATTGTCCACAATGGAAGAAAATTGATGCCCAGTACCCTACATTTGGAAATGAAATTAGAAATCTGAGACTAGGCCTGTGCACAGATGGAATGAATCCATACCGAACCCTCAGTAGCACACATAGTTCATGGCCTGTTTTATTGGTAATTTACAACCTCTCTCCTGAAGTTTGTATGAAGCGCAAATATGTCATGTTGAGTATCATGATCTCTGGTCCAAAGCAACCCGGCAATGATATTGATGTATACTTGTCACTGCTGATTGATGATTTGAAACTGTTATGGGCTGATGGTATTAGGGTGTATGATTTTTATAAAATGGAATATTTTCAACTGCATGCAATGCTTCTATTCACTATAAATGACTTCCCAGCATATGGAAATTTGTCTGGATACAGTGTTAAAGGGCATAAAGCATGTCCAATTTGCGAACAACAGACGTCATATTGTCAATTGCATCATGGGAGGAAAACAGTGTACATGGGTCATCGAAAGTTTTTGCCTATGGATCACCCTTATAGAAGACTAAAAAAGGCATTCAATGGCTCACAAGAATTTGATACTGCTCCTCAATATTTATCCCCAGAATTGTATTTTGAGAGGGTGAAAAACCTTGATGTGACATTGGGAAAGACACAGAAATCTGGTAATGATAGACATATTTGGAAGAAAAGGTCAATATTTTTTGAGCTACCATATTGGAGGTATCATGAAGTCAAACATAATATTGATGTCATGCACGTGGAGAAGAATATCTGTGATTCTTTGATCGGAACATTGCTAGATATTAAAGGAAAGACAAAAGATGGGTTGAATGCAAGGTTAGACCTACTGTCAATGGGAATACGTTTGGAGTTAGCTCCCACTCCTAAAGGAAGACGAACATTTCTTCCCCCGGCTTGTCATACATTATCGAAGAGGGAGAAAAGTAGCTTCTGTCAGTGTCTTCATGATATCAAAGTGCCTCAAGGTTATTCTTCAAATGTAAAAAAATTTGTCTCATTGAAAGACTTGAAGTTGATAGGTATGAAATCACATGATTGTCATGTCATGATGCAACAAATTCTACCAGTTGCACTGCGTGGAATATTGCCCATCCGTGTCAGAAAGACTATAATGAGGTTGTGT
Source organism: Viscum album (assembly GCA_963277665.1). Taxonomy (NCBI): domain Eukaryota; kingdom Viridiplantae; phylum Streptophyta; class Magnoliopsida; order Santalales; family Viscaceae; genus Viscum; species Viscum album. Next base: position 134,249,237 of record OY728120.1, read on the forward strand.
TATTTTTTCAATTCAATTTGCAACAAGGCGATTGATGTGAATGCTTTGAACATTTTGGAAAAGGATGCAATTTTTATACTTTGTCATTTGGAAATGTATTTTCCTCCAACTTTTTTTGATATGATGGTGCATTTAATGATTCATCTGGTTCGAGAAATAAGACTTTGTGGACCTGTATATCTTCGTTGGATGTATCCTTTTGAAAGGTATATGAAAATATTAAAGGGATATGTTAAAAATCCATATCGACCTGAAGCCTCCATTATTGAAAAGTATATTTCTGAGGAGGTAGCAGAGTTTTGTACGAGCTACTTGGCTACGGCGCAACACATAGGTTTGCCTCCATCTCGCCATGAACAGGTTAATAATGAGGGAAAGGGGATTCGTGGCTTGAAAGTCAAATCACTGTCAGCTGAACATATGAAGAAGTTAGAATCATACATCTTGAATAACATAGCTGATGTTCAACCGTATATCACATTGCATATTAATGAGTTGAAACAATGTCATCCAAAGAAGAAAGAAATGTGGATTTTGAATGAGCACAACAAAACTTTTTTGCCATGGTTTAAAAAGACCTTGCTTGGTAGATCAGATGTATCATAGACATTAAAATGGATAGTGGGTGGTCCATCTTTAAATGTGATAACATGGTCCGCTTATGACATTAATGGCTATACATTTCATACGAAAGCTCAGGACAACAGAAGTGCAGTTCAGAATAGTGGTGTATTGGTGTTTGCAGAAGCAATGCATTTTTCGAGTGCTAAGGACAGAAACCCAATTTCGGCATCAACTGCATATTATGGAGTGATTGAAGACATATGGGAGGCTGATTACTTTAAAATTAAAGTTCTCGTTTTTAACTGTAAATGGTTTATCGGTAACAACAGTGTCAGACACGATGAATTTGGAATGACACTTGTTAATCTGAATAGATTGGAAGACACAGCTGATTCTTTTATAATGGCAACACATGCCAAACAAATTTTCTATGTAGTAGATCAGTCAGATATGCAGTGGGCTGTTGTTTTACAAGGGAAAAACCAATATGTTGGTGAGGATGAATTTGATGAAGATGCTGATTTATGTGAGATCCCTACTTCCATGGAAAGATTAACAGAACATAATGATGAGTATGTTGAAGACATGGTTTGTGGCATAAGGAACGATCACGACGAAGGAATTTGGGAAAACAATCCAACTGTACATTCCTAAAATTACAGGTAACACAAGTTTATTTCTTGTTTACATTTAGTTTTTTCATATAATGTTAGATACTGTAAATTTTTTACTTATTAAAACATGTATCAAACCAAAACGATAAAACAATAAAAACCGTAAAGAGGAGAAGTCCTGGGCGCACCGGCTGGCCGGTGGTGGATCACCTGTTGGCCGGTGGTCCAGAACAAAGCTCTGTCTGGTCCACTGGCCGGCCGGTGCTGAGCCAGCGGCCGGCCGGTGCTGAGCCAGCGGCCGGCCGGTGGTCCAGACAGAGAGCCTTCCTCTCTGTCTGGACCACCGGCCGGCCGCTGGATCACCACCGGCCGGCCGGTGGACCAGACAGAGAGCCTTCCTCTCTGTCTGGACCACCGGCGGGCGGCCGGTGGTGAGCCAGCGGCCGGCCGGTGGTCCAGACAGAGAGGAAGGCTCTCTGTCTGGTCCACCGGCCGGCCGCTGGATCACCACCGGCCGGCCGGTGGACCAGACAGAGAGCCTTCCTCTCTGTCTGGATCACCAGCGGCCGGCCGGTGCTGAGCCAGCGGCCGGCCGGTGGTCCAGATAGAGAGGAAGGCTCTCTGTCTGGTCCACCGGCCGGCCGGTGGTGATCCAGCGGCCGGCCGGTGGCACCACGCAGTGGGCAAGTCTACTGCCTGGGTCCTCCGGCTGGCCGGTGTTCTCACACCGGCTGACCGGTGGACTCAGTGAGTCCACGTTTCAGCTTTCTTGGGCCAACACTTTGGAAACCTTTTGCCTGTGTTTACCATGTTTATCATTGTTTAACATGCTTAACATATTACCAATGTTTACTATTATGTAATTTAGTACACTTTTCTATTTGTGAACTAATGTTTGTTTTTTTGATTTGAAGGAAAATGACAGATCAATCAGTTGATCAGCCACATGATTCTGGAGATGAGCATATTGGTCATACATCTGGGGAGGAACATTCACATGCTCCTATTACGAAAAAGAGTTCAAAGGTTGGTAAGCGTGGGTGCACACGTTTACCAAAATTATCACTTGCCCGTACGAAGGAGGAGAGGATAGTCGTGGAGTTTGATGATGATGATCTTCCTAGAGGTCCAAATGCTAAAGATTTTAAGGGTTTTGTAGCAACTCAGGCTAAGAGCAAAGTAAGCATTCTCTATGATGATTGGAGAAGTGTGGATAAGGCGATAATTTCTCAGCTGTGGGAGACCATTTTGGTAAGATCTTTTGCTATTGTTTGACTGTTCTTTAAATGTGTCTAGTATATATAATATTTTTAACCTCTTTTTTATCAGATGACATTTGATATTCCTGACACTGGAGGAGTCAGGAAGAAATGATTATCGTTGGCTGCTAGGAGATGGAGGGATTTCAAATCAACCCTCTCATCTGATTTCATTTATGGTTATAGGAGTCGTGAGAATCCATGTCGTATATATCCTTTTATAGATGAAGACACATGGAGACAATTTTTTGAAAGTAGAAGAAAAGAATCATTTTTGGTAAGGGCAATGTAAACTTTTATAAGCTTTCTTATATAAATGATCTTATTATTGTTTTGTTAATGATTACTTATTCTTAATTTACAGCAAACAAGGAAAGCTCATCAAGAGATCCAATCTAAAAATGTATACCCTCATAGTTTATCTCGGGGAGGGTATGCATTATTGGAAGAACAAATGATGGCAGAAAAATTTCAACAACTAAGAGCTGAGTCTTCAAGCTCTGGAGAGGTGGCCCCTCCATCCCCTCCATCTAGACATGAGAAATGGAAAAGAGATCGGAAGGGCAAAAAAGGACAATATCTTTCGGAAGAATCGAGACTCGTAGTTGAGAGGATTGTAAGATATCTATTTTATTTATTTAAGTTTACTATTTTCGTCATATATTTCCAATCATTATAGAAATGTTCAATTAATTATTACAGGACTCTCTTGAGGAGCAGAGTTCACAGGGGACATTTACACCATCTGGGAGGGAAGATATTTTATCTGTGGCATTGGGAAAGCCCGAACATCCTGGCCGTGTAAGAGGATATCCGGCAGGTGTATCGGTAAGAAAAGTGTTGCCACGTTCCTCAACTTCTAACGTTGAGGGAGTTTATAAAAAAAAATAGAATCCTTGGAGGCTGAAGTCCATAATATTAATGCGACAATGGAGGACAAGATTAGAGCATCGGTGCAGTTAATGTTTGCAGACTTGCAAAGACAATTTCAGGGTGCAGCTCCCACTCCACCTCTCCCAGTAGCTCCCACTCCCCCACCTCAGCCTGCGGACCCCATTTTTGATCCTCCTCCTCCGCCGCAGCTACCTACTTATTGTGAGTTGTATGTTGATGATCATCAACATCATATAGTTGCATATGGGATGGTATATTGTATAGGAGATACAGTTCATCATCAACAGTTAGAGGTAGAGAATCAGAGGGTCACTATACAGGATATTATAGATAGATCAGCTCGGATACCATTACCTACAGATGAGGTGACGACAGTTGGACATAGTATCGGCCATTTTTTACTTTGGCCATCCAGACTTCTTCGACTCATTACCATAGAGGTATGGATGTTATATCTTTTATTTTATATTTTTATTAATGTTTTATCATTTGAAAACTAATATATTTTTCAATTTATTTTTACAGGAATACTTCAAAGGTAAAGAAATACTGTATAGACAACAACAAAGACAGATAGCTATGACATCAGATGCAGATACTAGCAGTCTTGACAAATTGTCAAGATATTCAAATTTGTTGGCGGATCATTATGACTTTACAATGGAAGCTCATGTCTGTGGACGTGAACTATGTGTGGGGATTATGAAAACTGATATCATGGAGTTTGTCACTGGAGATAAGTTGGGCATCAACGTGGTGTAAATTTTTATCATGTAAGTCTTAACACCTTTTCCTTGCGTTATATTTATTAAAAATGTATACTTATGTCTGCTTTGTATTAGGTATCTGTATAAAATTTGTGAGAGGAATGAGCTGACAGATGTATATGGATTCGTGGACCCACAATTGATTTCCCCTGAAGCATGTGCATTGGATGAGGAACAAAGAATGCTTTATATTGCTGATAGATTTGAAAAGAATGTAATCACACAGTGTTGGATGATGCCTTTTTGTGAGAGGTATGAAACACATCCCTCTCAAAGAGTTAATTATCTTTTAACATAAAAAACCACTAACGTTAAATTTCCTTTTATCAGGGATCATTGGATGTTAGGGGTTTTTTGCCCTAGGGAGAAAACACTTTATTGGATATGCTCTCTCCATGATGATGTGCGAGAAAGTTTTAAGAATATATTGGAAACGTAAGTTTCAATTTCACAATAGTTTTATATATTATAATGAATTTTAAATTTACCCCATTCGTATTATTTTCTAACAGGGCATGGGTCCACTTTCGAAAAAGCGCAAAGAAAAGGAATTTCAAGATCAAATATGTACATGCGAAGGTAAATATCCATTTATAATTTGTACATTTTGATTTATTACATAAAAATAATATATTGAATTTACACTCATTCAAACAGAAATGTCATGAGCAACAAGGCATCATCGAATGCGGATATTACATGTTAAGATTTATGTATGAAATAATAACAACTGGGACAGTTCTGAGTTTTGACCTGGTAAGATTTCCTCTTTCTCATAATATTTCAATTTGATTTATTCATTATACACGTTGACTACTATCCTTTTCCTTTGTAGCTTTTTGATGACCCTCAACCCTTTACTGCTGAAGATATCAAACACTTACAAGTGG